>OZ007590.1:238026341-240682174 GCA_963931845.1 Maratus michaelseni
GAACGAATTCACGGAGCAACTGAAGCGCAAAGACGCGGACATGGAGCGCCTGCGCACTCGCATCGACGAGCTCGATTGCCTGCATCGAGAAGCCCTGCTCCACAAAGACGCGAAAATTGAACGCCTGCATCGCGATGCCCTGCTGCAAAAAGACGCGGAAATTGAACGCATGCGACAAGATTTTGCCGAACAGAGTCGCGTGCAAAAGGAAATGTACGAGCGTCTGCGGCAAGAAAGCGCGGAGCAGAATCGCCTGCAAAAGGAACGCACGAACGCAGAAATTTGCGTTCTCAAAACACTTTTGCAAGAAAAAAATCAAGCCCTCGAAAAGTTTAAAACGAAAAGAAAGTCACCCTTGTCGGAAACTGACGGAAAAAAATCAAAGAAATGAAAAGGAAGAGCTGGGAAGGTCTCTGACTGAAGAGTATGAAGATTGGGGAAACAAAACTTTATACCCGCTCGGCGGTCGCTGCGCTCCCGCCTCGCGGGCATAAAGTTTTGTTTCCCAATCTTCATACTCTTCAGTCGCTCTTCATTTAAATTTTTTTTTTCAATTAAACATTTTTGATCCGGACCCAAGTTGAAAAAAATTATCCCAACTTTTTAAATTATAATTAAATTTTAAATTAAAATTGAAATTAAAATTAAAATTAAATTTAAAATTAATATTGAAATTAAATTTAAAATTTATTATAAATATAAATATTAATTTTAATTATAAATATAAATATTAATTAATATTTTAAATATTAATTTTAAATATTCATTTTAGTGTATGTCCTCGGTTTCGTGTCACGAAGCATGTAAACGGTAATTTGTCAGGTATTAAAAAAAGCCAATGGGAATCCCATGTTAAACGAAAGGTCAAATCCAACACCTCTTAACAGCTTTCATCGGCTCCAGGGAAAAAAGTTTTGGGCGAGCCTCCTTCCATTCCAGAGCTGCCAATATCTCCCCATTCCCTAATCACGTGATTTGGACGCGTTCCAAACTTACCCAGTTGAAAAAAAAAAAAAAAAAAAAAAAAAAAAATTCAGTTTTTAAAATATTTCAGTTTTTAAAATCTGAGTAAACAGTCTAAGCTTTCAAAAAAAAAAAAAAAAAAAAACAGTTACAATTTTTTTTTTTTTTTTTTTTTTTTTTTTTTTTTGTACATATAAACAGTTTCCGAAACTCATTCCCATCCACCCCTTTCTCAACTCGTCCCGTTTCCAAGGTTAGTGTCCCACGTGCTGCAAAAAAATGGGCCAAAGGTAAAAAAAAAAACTCTCGAGTTTTTTTTTTACCTTTGGCCCATTTTTTTGCAACTTTCACACCGCACGGGTGCTTACAGTTATTTTTTCAGTTCATTTTTCCTCTCTTCCTCGGCACATTTTTTCTGATAGTCCTTGATCCACGATTCAAACCGCCTTCCCTCCCGTTCAGGGCACTCTTCAATTTGCGGCATGTTGCTTCCCGTCACTTCCTTCACATTTCCAAATTTCAGCAGGTAGTAGAGCCTCCTCTCGCGCTCCAACTGCAGCAGGTTGAGCAGGGCCGAGAGTTCAATCAGCCACGCTTCGGGTCGCCGCTTGCACGCAGGGCTCACCTCCTTGAGCTTGCAGCTCGCCACGTCTTTGACCCACCTCTGACTCCGGTGGACCGCCAGCGCCACGTCTTCGGTGGAAAAGTACACTTTGCCGTTCCTCCCGACCACCCCAAGAATGCAGTAGAAAAAGTGGCCTTTGGTGAGCAAGAGTCGAAACAACATGGCGAAAAGGGAAGGAGCCCGCTATGAGCCGCGTCTATATATACTCGGCCGGGGGAAGCTCCGCCCACCGAGAAAACCAGTTTTTTAAAACGTGGAAACGAGTCCAATGTTGGTGAGGTCGAGAAAACCAGTTTTAAAAAACGTGGAAACGAGTCCAATGTTGGTGAGGGATCTGACGCAAAAAAAGGGGCCGAAAAAAGGAATGGGTGGAATACCCATTCCTTTTTTCGGCCCCTTTTTCTGCATCTTTGGAAACGCTGCTTTGAAGTTGAAAGATAGAGTCTAGTTGGGTGGAACGCTTCACCGCTCACGTCAGTAAAGGTGGCTAGTGCGAGTGACCTGGATGGGATCTGGTCGAGAAAAACCAGTTTATTCCAAAAAACGTGGAAACGAGTCCAATGTTGGTGAGGGATCCGACGCAAAAAAATGGACCGAAAAAGCAATTGGTTGAAAACCAATTACTTTTTCGGCCCATTTTTCTGCATCTTTAAAACACTGCTTTTTTTTTTTTTTTTTTTTTTTTTTTTTTTTTAAGCAGCTTGTTAAAGATAGAGTCTTTGCATGCATTAGGTGACGAGTCCAGCCGATTCCAGATTGCTACATACCCTTTTCAGCCATGTCCGAAAGTATATTCCAATGGGGTAGCGCGTTTGCATCACGTTCATCACCCCGTCATAGGTCCCGAGGGGCATCACGTACCCGAAATGCAAAAAGAGCTGCCATTCTCTGAGCCCGGGTCTTTTGGCACCCTGCGCAATCTCCCTCTCCAGCAGGGCGAGCAGCCACGTTTGTTCAATGACCCAGGCATCCCGCAGTCCAGGATGCGTCAGATGAGGCAAGACGTCGCCCATCTTGCAACTGGCTACTTTGCGAATCCATCCGAGGGCTTCCTCCTCCCCTTCGATTTGGGGCTTCCCCATCAGGATCGCCACAGACTCCCCGTGATAATACACCTTGCCGTTCCGGCCGATCCCGGCCTGAAGAGAGGTTCCGTTGCGTAGATTCACTCTGAAAAGCATGTTGACAACTGAACAGCTGAATCGACTCTGAGAAGAAGAACGGGTTTCAGTCACTCGACCTTCACGGTGGTGATCACGTGGTCTCGGCTCCCCGCATGAAACGACGCGCGCAAAAAAAAAATGGGATGAGAGAGAAAAACTATTTCATCTCATTTTTTTTGGCATTGCAAAAATGCAGCAGGGAAACAAAAGTCTAGTCCATTTTGGGAATAAATTCCTGGGAGCAGTTGCCTTGCATGACAATAATTTTTTTGGGTGGGAGGCTAGAAAACCAAAACAGGATCCCGTCATCCTGGGTGTGAAATCTTTTTTTAAACGGGAGCGTTGAAGGATGAGCGATGGGAGGAATGGCAGCAGTAGCAGCAGTAGCAGCAGCAGGTTCGGCATCTTCGTTTGGGTCGTAAGGGGGGCAGCTTGGAGAGTAGGGCGTGAAATCGGGCGGCGACCGGGGACTATAGTCGGTGACATTGTAATCGGTAGCAGCAGCAGCAGGGGGCATCGGGGGCGAGGCGGCAGAGTAACCAGCAGCAGCAGCAACAGTGGCCTCGTCCTCCACCACTTCGTACTCTTCTTCCTCCTCCTCCTCCTCCTCGCGATCGCGGTCCGGATCCGAGTCCACTTCCAGCGCTTCTTCAAAGAGTTGGTGTTTATAGCCTTCGAGCCATAGGAAAAAATTGACGGCGAGAGGATCGTTCTGATTACACAGTTCGGCTCTCGGGTAGCGAGGATCCGTGTCCACTTGCACGTAAAAGTTGCCCCGATTGAAATGATCGTAAATGAGCTGGGCTCGCGTCTTTCGGGAACGGTCGAGCACCGAGAGCAGGCGGTTATGAGTCATGAGCCGTGTCTCCAGGAACCGGTGGTGTTCTTGGGCGTGATAGCGGGAGGCAATGTCTTTGAGCAGCACGTTGGAACGATGACGTGTAAACTGGTAAAGGGATCGATACCCCAAGAGTTTGGCGACAGACAGGGCTCCCCAGTACAGGCCGCCATTTTGACCGATGGCTCCCCAGAGCACGCCGGTTCCGAGCTTGAGTTGAAAGAGCATGACGCGGCACAAAGAAGGCCAAAGAGAGCGCGCCGTACTATTTATGCTCGCGGGAGCCAGGGGGAAGGGAAGGGAAGAAGCAGAGAGAGAGGTGGTGAAGGAACGCGGGGAGGGCCAAATACCCTTTTCTTTGAGAGGCGCGCTTCAAGGACAGGCAAGGGGAAGAGTGAATAAACTCGAACGAAGCGCCCGCGCAGAACGTGGGTTCATGCGTATCAATCCAGACTTTTTTTTTTTTTTTTTTTTTTCTCCAAGAATTGGACGCAGGTGAATGGGTTCAATGGGTGAGTCGCTATTCAATGGATGTATAGGAGGCGGGCATGTACATTGACATTTTTTTGAAAACGTCAACCATGGCAAAGTGCCCAAGAGAATGCATCAGCATTCTCCCGGGTACCCATTTTTTTTGCGGTTCACTCGTCACCAACGTTGGTGACGAGTAGACTGCAAAAAAAATGGGTGCCCGAGAAAAGGGTGTGCATCAGCATTCTCTCGGGCACTTTGGTTGACGTTTCCAACATTGGTGACGAGTAGACTGCAAAAAAATGGGTGCCCGAGAGTTGTGCATGCATCAGCACAACTCCCGGGCACCCATTTTTTTGCCTCTAGATAGAGAATTACAGTTCGGTATACGTTTTTTCAGCAGCAGCAGCAGCATCTGTATCCTCAACGAGTTTAAATTTTTTCAGAGTTCCTTTCCACTCAAACAAAATTTCAAGAGGACAGGCATCCTCTTGACGTGATTCCAGTACAGTGACTTGACTGCTTTCCGCAACGACGGGCGGGTTCATTAAAATTTCTTGGTTACATTTCATCATCGTCTCCATGAGGGGATCCGGGTAGAGTTTAAACACGGCATTTTTTTTAAACGTTTCAAACCAGTGAAAGAATGTGGGGTGTCGGATCATATCCGGTATCCCCGGTACGTTCAGGATGAGCAAAATTGTCGGATGACTCACGTCTTTTTCGTCCCATTCCATCAAGATGCGGACGTACGTTTGATCCGAGCCGAGTCGCCTGCCAAACTCTTGCACCGACTCGACCCTAGACATTTGAAACAGTCGCATGGCCGCTTCGTGCCGCATCACGCGTTTCTTGAGGTAGTGAGGCGGCGTGTTCTTCAGGGTCGGGGCCACGTGCCGCACTTGCACGTTGGTCAGGCTTCGCGAAGGCCTATGAAGGCCCACGACGCTGATGACATCTCGGGCGAACCAGTAGTGGAGTTCGTCTTGACCAATGAGTCCGGTCAGGACATAGTGGTGATACGGTGTGGGCTGATACTGGATGCAAAAGGACATGGCGAGAGCGAGAGCAAGAACGAGAGAGAGAATGCCGCGCGGATCGAAGCGGACGAGCGACTGAGGCTGAGGAGGCGGAGCCCGCTCGAGGGGGCGGGACGCGGAGCGACGAATCGGGAGAGAGCTGCGCGCGCGGCCGGTCGAGCGGCGTAAACGGGTTTGGAAAGGGGGGAAGGATAAAAAGACGGGAAGGGAGAGGAGAAGAAAAAACAGTCATGCAGTTTCGAGTGGGTTTGATGGACCGCCAACTCTACTTTAATCTTTTCGGAGCTGTGGGAAAGAATGGAAAAATGTATTGGGGAACGTTAGAGTTGGCTCTGTTGCTAGGGAAATGCAGTATACACGCCTGGGCTCGAGAAGTGGGTAGCTGTCTCAGCAGCGACATTTTACCAGAATGGAAAACAGAATGGGTGATTGAACACACGGCCCTGATTCATCTCCTCGCCTACCGCTTGGCATCGGGGTATAAGGCCGATAGGGAAGCGAGACTCTACGAGTTTTTGAACAAGGGACGCATCTTGGAGCGCAAACGGGTCGGCAAAGTCGTGTATTTGAGACAATGCGGCGAAAAAGAGGGATACCTGCTGCCCGCCTACTTGCTCGAATGGCGGGATAAAATGCAGACGACCTGCAAAAGGGACTAGAATCTTTCTGAATGACAGAAAGGGCAAAAAAAATGGACCAAAGGACATTATCCTTTGGTCCATTTTTTTTTGCGTCCGTGGACAGGCCAACGTTGGCGAGTGAAGCGCGTTTTTTCGGAAGGGTATTAAGGTTTTTTTGGGGGGGTTGGGGCCTACAGGGGCCGACGGGCATTTGAAAATTTTCTGAAGGGGTCCCGGTGCTCGATTCATTTTGCAGTCGACTGTACGTTATAGATCATATTTCAAATTTTATCTTTAAACTTTAACTACGTGTTTTAATGACATTTGTGAGCATAACAATAAAAATGATTCGTGCACTTATTTTGTATGAAATAAGATTAAGATTTACAACAAAAAATATAATTAATATACAATAGTAATAAAATATTAATATGAAGGAGCAATTGATTTTTTTTTTTAAAGAAAGGAATATAAGTAAAAACAAATCACATGAAAGTTGATTTAGCCTCGATTAAAAAATACCCTCAAATTCTGGTAATTTTAAAATAACTTCAAAATTTAGTCCGCTGAATTTAAATGATTTTATTTAAATCAAAATGTGTGATGTCACACTTCTTCTTACCCCCTCCCACCCCCTTGTCACAAACTGTCACAATTTCATGAACCCCCTCCCCCCCTCCAAGCGTGACATCATTTATAGACGGCCCCAAAGCAAACTGTGTCTGTTTTGGATTAGTTGATCTTCAATTTTATTATGCAAGTTTAAAGAAAAGAAAAAAAGAGTCATTTAGAATTTTGGGTTGTCATACACTCACGCAGTTTTTTTTTTTTTTTTTTTTTTTTTTAAATTGGTTATAAAAAGGAAAAAAGTCGCCAAATTTAGGGGATTTTTTCTTTTAATGGCAACTTAGACATTCTATTAAGTTATTCGTTTGGCGCGGTCTTGAAAATCGCGCCAACCAAAAAGTCGCCAAACTTATGTTTATATGTTTGCGTGAGTGTTCCGAATTTTGTTTTATTGTGGTTCTAGGAATGGTTTGATGTAATCAGCTGAATCATTAGCCGATCTACTGTGACGTCAAAATTGAGCGGCGTAAGTTGTTGGGGCCGACTTTAGGGTTGCATTTTTAGCTCACGGCAAACGTCTCTACTTCCCTATTTACTCTGGGGCTGTTCAGAAAAGAAGATCAGGCGGCGCGCGGGCGATGGAGATTTAAATATAGAGTGAGTCTCTACTGTGAATGAAATTGAAAAACCTGCGTTCATTATCATTGATTTGGACGTCCAAATCAATGATAATGAACGCGGGCCTTCATTTGACTAATTTGCGTATTTTAATGGTATTTTGTTGAAATTTTGATGTGAACTTGATAGCCGAATGGTTAGAGCACTGCTCTAGATTCTGGAGATTGCGGGTTCGATACCCCTAAATTTCTATTTGATTTTTTCATTAAAAAATGTTTTATCGGTTGCTTTGTATTTTTCATGATTAATGGAATATATTTTATAAAAGTAAAATTTGATATTATTAACAATTACTTATTTAATTAAATACGACAAATTCAGCTATTTTACGATTAAAATTTTACATTACAGTGCCTTTTAATATTTAAACATTATTATTTTTTTCTTTCTTTCTTTTAGCAAATGTAAAATAAGTAATGAAAACATAATCAATTTGCACGAATTTTTCCAGGTTTTTATAACGAGTACTTCAACAGTGAATTTTTAGTACGAATAGAATGCAAAGCATATTTTACAATGTAAAAAAATAATAAAAATAAAATGTAAAAAATATGCATTATTTTAAACTAGAAATATCAGTGCCTATTTTTGTAAAGAGGTAAAATGCATGTGGTTTACCGTTTTAATGAATATGCATAAAATCCAGTTAATAGTTTATAAATTTAGCATTTGTTTCTCGTGTTTTGTGATGTTTATTGCAATATAATAAATAATGCAATTTACATCAAAAAATGAATTTCAAGAAAAATATATTTTTAGAAATTAATAATTATGTTTCAACAATGTTGTTATCGAAAAATATATTTTAATAAAATGTTCAAAAGCTTTTTTATCAAATTTTAACAAATATTTTATTTTACTATTACAAATAAAGAAATAAAACTTTTAACATGTTGGTATCACGACCTTGATTTATTAACATTCTATTTATCCCAAAAAATATAAAGAAACTGATAAATCATTTTTAAATTAAGAAAAATAGGGAAAAAAAAACTTAAATAAATGGCGAGCATGGACTTTGTATCTATATGGAACTTGGAAGGTATACAATCCAAACGTCAGTAAAGTACGTAACAATTTTTGGTACTTTAAGGTTAGCTGGGTGACAGTGAAAAAATATAAATATATATATACAGATATATATCTACATATATGTTTGTGTATATATGTATGTATATGCATATATGTGTGTGTGTATATATATTTATATTTGTTTCACTAGCGCCCGGCGAACCGAAAAGTAACCATTTTTTTTTTAGAGTTTTACATTAATTTTATTGAAACCAATACTGTGTTTCAGGAATTCGGTGATCCGAACGTCCTCTCCCTTGTTAGTTAAAGGTGTACTGTTTATAGAAAATTAAGCTTTATTTTATTATATGCATTGTTTTGTACAATATATATATTCATGTAACTGCTGTCAATTAAACTAATCCATCAGTTTTAGTAGGTGCTGTAGTTTTAGAGACATATAAGTTGACAGCATTTATGTAACTATATGATGTACACACACACACACATATATATATGTATATATATATATAATATATATATATATATGTATATTACAAAATTTAATTTTTTTCCGCAATTATTCTATAAAATTTTTCCATTCAATAATATTCGGTATATAACCCAGCTTATTAAAATAATTCTCATTCTTAAAATAGCCTTTTACTATCCATATGTAAAGTCAATTTGTCCTAATCCACTTAATAATATTTATTCGAAGGTAGCTAGTCTAAAAATGGCGATAGCTTTTTTAATTTATTCTTTAAATAGAACATCTTTATTTTAATCCATTATTAAAATTCATTAGTATTATTTCCGTGTGGTCAAATTGCTATAACTTCTTTATTTAAATGCTAAAATATCGTATCTCTTAAAATATTCCGCTCAAAAAACCTTATTTCATAAAGTTATCCTATTATTAAATATCAAATGTCTATTAAAATATTTCCGAAAAACTTTAATTCTTTCTTTTTTTTTTCCTTTTATAAAGATTCATTTTCTTTACTTCTTATTATTTTTATTACGTATTAAATTCGAAGTTTAGCTACAGCCTAAAAACAGATAAGCTCGTTTGTTGATATGACAGGCATCTGGTACGAGATTATGGAATATTCTCGAAGGGCGTAGAAAGTTTTTGGCGGTAAGGAAGTCATTTTACAACAAAATAAATCCACCGGAAATATTGATAAAGTTCCAAAAGAGACCTTTTGATTCGATAGAAGTGGGTCACGTGACGTATTCTGTATTATTACGCAAGCTAGTTTAAAAACACGATCATCCTGATTCGGAGAGGATTTTTTGACGCTGGTGTTTGCTAAAAGAATCGGGACGGATTCTAGAAAATAATGGAACGTGGAGATTTTTTTTTCGTTTAGCGTTGGCTAATGAGCATTTTCCCTGAAGAGATGTTTTTAACTGGAAATAAAATGTTCTTTGACTAAAAATATGGACTGACATTTCTTGTTGTTGATGATGATACCACACGGCCGCCTGATGCGAGCTAAAAGGGAAACCTATCACCTAGCTAACCCTGTTTATCAGGAGCACGACTGCCTTTTATCCCGGATTTGAACTTGGAAATACGACATTAATATAATAAGTCGAACAGGATAGGGATTGGACATTGGATAAAAAGCTGGTGATCAACAGAAAGTTTGTGTAGTTAAACGTGAAATTTGCCGATTAGAAGAGTATGTTACGAGGACGTCTACGCCATTACAGCACGTTTACGTCTGGTGTTTTGTTATTTTGTAGTTTTATAATAAATTAAAAATGGTCAAGCCTAAAAGAGAAAAGAAGAGGAAAAGTTGGCCTAAGTGAAGTTGTTGCTAGAGAATATACTATTCATCTTCATAAGCGTCTTCATGGTGTTGATTTTAAAGGATTGCGAAAAAGCAGAACTTTTGTGTTATCAAGAAAATAAAGATTTTTAGATGTGTGAAACTTTCCTGTGAAATATGCTCAAGGGTAACTGTAAGTTGGTATTTTTATTTATTGGTATCTTTATACGTTGATATTTATTAGTTTGTTATATTTAAAATGTTTTATTTATTTAATAGTCTACTTTGAAAATTAAAGGTTTTATATACTATGTTATACTGATTAAATTTTGTTTTTAAAATTTATTTCTGTTGCAAATATTTAAGTGTTGTTAAGGTTAATTAATTTATTTGATGATTTCGTGTGATACGTCATTGTAATATATAGACAGCGGTATAATTTATATTTTCATGTTTTAAGAACAGATATTCTTAAAAAAAAATCTATTATTTTTAAAATGTTACTGAGATCGTAAATTACATATTTATTTACTATTTTATCTATTTCGTTATTTGTATGGTATATAGTGTTATAAGTTTAACATTTAATGTTTTTAAGATCCGGATATTTAAAAGAAGATCGAGTTAACTCTTTTGTTAGATTAAATATTATGGCAGAACCAAAATTTATAGCATTTGATCCAGATTTAGGAGTTGAGATACAAGCGTGGTTAAAATACTTTGATGATGCTTGTGAAAAAGAAAAGAAGGATGATGATTGGAAGTTTAAAAATATTTCTCAAAATTTAAAGGGAGAAGCTCTTAAGATTTACATTAATGATTGCCTTAATTGCACTAAATACGAACAGATAGCTGATATCTTAACTGAGAATTTTATTAGGGTAAATATCCCGAAATTTTCTGAATTTTCTGTTTTGAAATTGGATAGTTTAAGTAACTTAGAAACTTATTTTAGAAAGAAAATTGAAATTGGTAGGAAATTGCATTTATGTGAAACTATATTACTACAAGGATTAACCGATGGTTTAAAACCAGAATATCAAAATTATCTAATTGTTAACCCTCCTGAGAGTACGGCAGAATGGTATAGAATTGTTAAGCAATTTGTGGAAGTTTCCACCCCTGCTGTTACAAGTCCATCATTACCAAGTAAACCTAATGCAACTAATTTTGACATTCCTCGATATAGTGTGCAGCCTAATAGACCAAATTTTCAACAAATTAATACTCCTAGTAATTGGATTCAGTCAAATCGGCCCAATAATCAATTTAATTCTCCTCGAAACTGGGTTCCTCGACCAAACTATAATTTTCAAAGACCTAGAAATTTCCAAAACGGAGTACAAAACAATTATTTTCAGAACCAGTACCCATCTATAGGCCATGTAGAATTTGTGTAAACAAGGGTGTAATGAATGCTTTTCACTGGGAAAAAGAGTGTATTTTTAATAACAACTCAACACCCTCTGATACTCTTCCAATTGGTACTCCTAATGTTTGACAATTAATTGTGTATGGATATACGAATAATTATAATTTACCATGTGTCGTCGATACCGGTTCAACTATCGCAATTTTACCATTAAAGTTTGTTAAAAAATTGAATGCTAAAATTGAAATTGTTCCTCCAGTTACTATTGGTCAGGCAAAGGGATTTTTACAAATTAATCAAAAGTGTAGTATTCTTCTTAAAGTGGGTAAAATCCAAAAATATGTTAACTTTTTAGTATGTGATACAGATTTGGATTACTGCATCTTGGGGTTAAAAGAATGTTCAAAATTTAATTTAAATATAAATTGTAAGAATTGTACAGTAAAACAGGGAAGGAAGATTATAAATAGGAGTATATCCATACATGATGAGAGATCACTTCATTTTAATACTGTAACTGTAAAAAAACTACAACAAGGTAAGGATAACTTGATAACTTCTGATTGTGACAATTTGAATTTATTTAATGATGGTAATTTGATAACAACTTATAATGAAGATACTATTTCATGTAAAGATGAGTTATTAACAAATGGTGATAGTAATGAGAGTTTAAATGGATATAATGATGACAAAGTATCACCATATACTAATGAAAATTTTGTGAATACTCAGGACTTTTTTGCAGCTAATTACAATGATTGTAACGTGCAGCCTGATTATAGAAGTTCAATGACTCCTCAAAATTTTCGCGATATTAATGATTATGATTCAGATTTAATTGGGGAAATAAATTTAATTGAAAATGGGAATTTAAGGGAAATAGTTCAAAATTATAGGGATATTTTTGCAAAACATAAATATGATGTGGGTAAGATAAACATTGAACCACAACGCGTTTTACTAAAATCTGACCTACCTATATCTTTGAGGCCCTACAGAACTTCCCCCTTAGAAGAAAAAGAAATAAAAAATCAAATTCAATCTTTGTTAGCGGCTGGTCTCATAAAAGAAAGCAATAGTCCTTATTCTGCCCCCGTCACCTTGGCTATGAAAAGAGAGGAAGGTAAAAAGACCCGACTATGTATAGATTATAGGAAATTAAATGCAATAGTTAAAAACGATGCAGAACCTTTACCTCGTATCGATGAAATTTTAGATAAATTGAGTAGTGCCCAGTATTTTTCCACTTTGGACTTAGCCTCTGGCTACTGGCACATACCAATACATCCATCCGATACAGAAAAATTAGCTTTTGCCACAAATTTTGGCCTCTTCGAATGGCTGGTGCTCCCCTTTGGTATAAAGACAGGGCCCCCCATATTTAATAGAACCATTAGAAGAATCCTCAATAAGTATAAAATTGATTTTGCTTGCCATTATTTCGACGATATCATAATTTTCTCCTCCTCTCTAGAAGAACATTTAAATCACTTAGCAAAAATCTTTGAAATCTGTAAACTAGAAAACCTTAAACTTAAACTTTCTAAATGTAAACTAAATCAAAATAAAATTAATTTCTTAGGCTATGAGATCACCAATGGGACTTTAACTCCAGCTAATACCAATATTGAGACAATTAAAAATTGAAACCTCCCTCTAATGTTAAAGAACTACAACGATTTTTAGGTTCCATTAATGTTTATCACAAATTCATAGATAAATATGCTGAAATTAGATACCCCCTCAATAAATTACTTAGGAAAAACACGATATGGGAATGGAACTCAGAATGTCAAAACTCTTTTGAGAAATTAAAAAGTACTCTAATTGCAAAACCAATTCTAAAAATTTATGACCCAAAATTACCCCTCCACATGTTTGTAGATGCCTCTCAGGTAGCAGTAGGTGCAGTTCTAAAACAACCAGGGAAAGATAATTTTTTGCATCCTATTGCTTACCATTCTAGAATTTTGAAGAGTTATGAACAAAATTACTTTATAACTGAATTGGAATGCCTTGCTATCATAGATACTCTTGATAAGTTTTATCACTATTTTCATGGTACTAAATTCACAATCCATACCGACCATGCATCTCTGGTATGGTTAAAGAATGTTAAAAATCTAAGAGGTAGACTTTTTCGATGGTCTTTAAAACTTAGCATGTTCGATTATGAGATCAAGTATCAAAAAGGTTCTACAAATGTCGAAGCGGACATGTTGTCACGAAATCCTGTTGCTTATCTTAATCAACATGTAAGTTTATTATTGGACAAAAAAGAAATTATAGCGATGCAAGATAAAGATAATGTTTGTGACAGAAAATACAAAAAAGAGAATGGGATTATAATTATTCAGAGAAAAGGATTAAAAAAAATAGTAGTACCAATGTCACTCAGGAGAAAATTATTACATATTGCTCATGATAATTTTGGACACTTAGGAATACAAAAAATGCTTAACTTAATATCTCCAAACTATTATTGGCCCAACATGACAATAGATATTACACAATTTGTTAAACATTGTGATACATGCCAGAGAAATAAAAAACCAAAACAAAAAAGATTTGGCTTGTTACAAGCTATGCCAGCCACAGATCAACCTTTTGAATGTCTTTCTATTGATACTGTGGGTAGATTTAATTATTACAATTCAACAAAAAAATTCTTACACATAATAATAGATCATGCAACTAGGTTTGTTTGGGCTTTTCCATCCAAAAGTGTTACTACCGAAACATATACTAACTGTTTAAAACAAATTTTCAATATTCAAGCACCTAAAACAATACTTAGCGATAGACATAAATCTTTTAGGTCTCCAAGATTCAAAAAATTCCTCAGAAAATATCATGTTCAACAACGTTTTACATCATCACATCACCCCCAAACCAATGGGAAGGTAGAACGAGTGAACCAAACTATAGTTACTAGACTTAAATGTAAAGTTAATTCCATTTCTTCTAAAATACCTTGGACTAGATTATTAGACCAAGTCATCCAAGAATACAATAACACACCACATTCCATAACCAAATTCCCACCTGCCTATTTATTTTATGGTCAATTACCTTATGAATCTCCTTTAAAACAAAATTATTACCCTCCTGTTAATGAAGCACTCAAAATTGCAAAAGCGCGAACTTGTGAATTCCACCTTAAAAGTAAAAGACTCTATGATAAAAAATTTGTCGAATCTCCACTAGAAATACAAGATTATGTAATTTGTGAAGAATTTAAATATCCTAACACTAGAAAATTAGAACCTACTTTCTCTGGATCATACAAAATAATAAATAAACTTTCTGATGTGACCTATGAAATAGACAAATTTAATTATGAGACTAAATTAAATTCAGTTATTGTACATGTGTCTAAATTACGACCCTATTTTTCACCAGATAATTTCAGACTATTTCATGAGCAACCCAAACAACAATCAAAATCACCACAGACATCACAAAATCAAACTAAAGTAAAAACAATAGAATAAATTCTAATTCTTTAAATATCTCTTATTACTCTTTCAACATTATCAGGTATGCCTTTGGTGTACAACAGAGATATTACCCATTTTTGAAAGTTTAATATTTTAAAATTTTAAAATAAATGTCACAGCTTTTATTTCAACATTGTGGTTATATTTTAGCCTGATCAACTAAAATATTTACTTGTTTTTGAGAGTTTTTGAGGTTGAGTAGACACCTTATGCAGGCATAAGATGTGTATTTTGATTTTAGGAATTGTCAAATTGATGTTGAAAAATGAAATTAAATGTTTTAATTCTATATCAAAATAAACTATTTTTACTTTATTTACTTTTTCTTAAACCAATTGTTTCAAAAATTTAATATTATGTTATTTAATTCAATAGATAATCAAATAGTAACCGTTTATAAGTATTTCTATAGTTATATAAATGATTGGATAGTGATGATATGATTTTACAGTGATTGTTTTGGTGTGACAATAGAAAATTAAGTATTTAAACAAAAACAAAATTGCCTTTGTATTCCAGTTCTCAGTCAAAATTAACATCTTTTATTGTTATGTATTGTCTTTATTTATTCTAAGTTTGCCAAAAAAAAAAAAAAAAAAAAACTCTCTGCATTTAGGATATGAATACTTATAACTTAACAGTATAATTTTGTAAAAGGGTATCAGAGGAAAAAATTATTGTAAGGAACTAATGGTTGAGAGTTCACTTTCTAAATATTTAGATTTAAATTTATTTGGATTTTGAAATTATTATTATTTTTTTTGTATACTTTCGACTGGCAAAAACACTTTCTTATATAATTAAAAAATAAGAAATTTATTTATTTGCTATGTAATTATTTTATCCTCAACCAATATTTTCCCTAACAATAAATAAACAAACTGTGATATTTTCTTAAATTATACTAATTTTACTATATTATTATTATTTCTACTATTGAATTATATTATGAATTACTACATATGTTGAGAAGTATTAGTTATATTGAAAGTTATTATTGTTATGTTTATGAATTGAATTTTATTATAGCATTTATTTATATTATTGAAGAGTTATATTATTTATTAGTGAAAAAATGTTTGACAAATATTAGTTAAAGATGGTGGGATCCCAACAGAAATATAACAAATCCCACAGGAATATAACAAAGATAACATATTCCAAGTGCAATAAACGACCAAGAGATAATTTGACTTGTTTATTATGTGAGAAATTTACTGTGATACTTAAGAGAAAGAGAAAGATGTTGTGAAAAATGCTAGCATTATAAAGTCATTATAAAGTATTGGTAAGAATGACTACAGTTTTAAAATTTTGATGGAGTAATGTCTTTATTTTCAGCCTTTACATAAAAACTGTATTTTTAAGAAAGGGACTGCAGTAACCATTTTTTTAAAAAACAAAATGAGGACTTATCACGATCCAAGAAAGAGACTGAAATAAAACAGTTGGATCTAATGAACTCAAATTTGAATGAAGTCGAATTTTTTTTAAACTTTGTTTTAACAATTTGCTAGTGACTACTTATTCTAAAGCTTGTGAACTTGGTAAAAGCAAAATTCTGTTACTATTATTATCCTGTTTTTCTTGTTTATTAATATTTATTATTTATTGTTATTGTATTTTTCTTGTGCACTTACAAATGGTAAGTGAGATTGTAACCATTTCTTGTATTATTTTACAGGGGAAATGCTCGTAGCTTTATTTTTATTTATCTATTAATTTTAATTGATTACTATTATTTTATTTTTGTTTTTGTTTTTGTCTTCCAGTTCTTCAGAAATTTGCCATCTCCTTGCTGGCAGTCTCTAAATTTATACTAGTCAAAATTCAAATTTCTAAAGTATTAAATTTATATTGTCTGAATTTATAGTTACTTAACTATTAACTTCATCCAAAATCTTTAGGGAGGGGGGATAATATTACAAAATTTAATTTTTTCCGCAATTATTCTATAAAATTTTTCCATTCAATAATATTCGGTATATAACCCAGCTTATTAAAATAATTCTCATTCTTAAAATAGCCTTTTACTATCCATATGTAAAGTCAATTTGTCCTAATCCACTTAATAATATTTATTCGAAGGTAGCTAGTCTAAAAATGGCGATAGCTTTTTTAATTTATTCTTTAAATAGAACATCTTTATTTTAATCCATTATTAAAATTCATTAGTATTATTCCCGTGTGGTCAAATTGCTATAACTTCTTTATTTAAATGCTAAAATATCGTATCTCTTAAAATATTCCGCTCAAAAAACCTTATTTCATAAAGTTATCCTATTATTAAATATCAAATGTCTATTAAAATATTTCCGAAAAACTTTAATTCTTTCTTTTTTTTTTCCTTTTATAAAGATTCATTTTCTTTTCTTCTTATTATTTTTATTACGTATTAAATTCGAAGTTTAGCTACAGCCTAAAAACAGATAAGCTCGTTTGTTGATATGACAGGCATCTGGTACGAGATTATGGAATATTCTCGAAGGGCGTAGAAAGTTTTTGGCAGTAAGGAAGTCATTTTACAACAAAATAAATCCACCGGAAATATTGATAAAGTTCCAAAAGAGACCTTTTGATTCGATAGAAGTGGGTCACGTGACGTATTCTGTATTATTACGCAAGCTAGTTTAAAAACACGATCATCCTGATTCGGAGAGGATTTTTTGACGCTGGTGTTTGCTAAAAGAATCGGGACGGATTCTAGAAAATAATGGAACGTGGAGATTTTTTTTTCGTTTAGCGTTGGCTAATGAGCATTTTCCCTGAAGAGATGTTTTTAACTGGAAATAAAATGTTCTTTGACTAAAAATATGGACTGACATTTCTTGTTGTTGTTGATGATACCACACGGCCGCCTGATGCGAGCTAAAAGGGAAACCTATCACCTAGCTAACCCTGTTTATCACGAGCACGACTGCCTTTTATCCCGGATTTGAACTTGGAAATACGACATGTATATATATATATATATATATATATATATATATATATACATCATACTTTGGTATTCTATTATTTTTATGTTGGATCATAAGGCTTAAAAAATCATTTTAGAATGTTAAAAAGTTGAAAAATTTCAGATATCCGATCATGCTGCTACAGCTGTATCCTACCAAACCAAGTAAAACTATAAACACAAAAAAAAAGTCCAATCACGTGATCAAATCACCCACAGATTTTTCCTGGGTCGATCGCGCGCCGCGCGGGCGAAATGTTTACGAGTTATGAACGCCGATCGGGCTATCTGATTACGTGATGCTTTTCATGAATGTTTCGTTCGGGGGTTTGTTATGATGAAATAAAAATAGATATTCCTATTATAAGATCCATTTTTTTGAAGGATAAAGATGTGTAGTCGCTAGTTTCACCTAATCCGAGCCACAGAAGCTTAAAATAATTGAAATAATTAAAGTATTTCAATATATTAAATTACTTCAATTTCCGATAAGACCTACTCCCAGGGAGATATAAATAGATTAGGAGAATTTTCCCCTATGGCATCTTCCTTACAAACTTGAGCCTAACGCCGAAGTGGCCGCATGTGGCGCTGCGATCTTTAGCTGAGTCAAAATAACATTGTTTGCTATAGGAGTGCGTTATTATTTCTTTAATAAAATATTAATTTTACATTATATTTTAATATGGCTCGGAACTGTTTTGTATATGGATGTAACACAGGTTATAAGAAAGTCGAAAGACAGAATAAAGAACTGGGTATAAGAAATTCATCGTTGTTTCCATGAGCATAGCTCGTCTAGCACAGTAAAAAATGCCAAAAATTTAGTTCACACACACAAGGAAACACAGTTAAAAATTATCTTTTCACCAATTCAAAAAATGAATCCACCACTTCCAGGAAAAAAGAAAAGGGTAGGGGGGGGGGGTGCAACACATAAATTAACTGAATAAAATGGATGGCCTTTGTGCTTCTTTTTGAAATTATATATATATATATATAGTTTTTTTTTTAAATCTAAGGTAAATGCTGTGATTTTTAAATGTTTGTAGCCGAGTAATTCTTGAAATTATATTTTTTGTATTTTTCTTTGTTAAATAAATGTTTGTTAATTATTTCTGTTAAATAATGTTTGTTTCTTAAATAAAGATATGTAATTTTTCTTGTGTAATCTTTATTTAAATATACACACATAGGCACAAAAGTTTTTTAATTTATCAAAATATCTTGATCATATGCAATAAATACATAGACATCAAATTATTTTTTGATTTGAAAAAAAAAAAAAAAAAGTATTTCAAATAGGAAGTTATTGACAGCAAGTCTTGAATGTAGAAAATGATTCATATTATACATGTGTATTAATTTACAGAAAAAGCTAGTTGTATTTGAATTTATATTACATTAAATATAAGAATAAAATTACAATAATCCAGCAGTATAGGAAACACTATTTTTCTTTTCTAGGGTCCCCTTTCCTGTATTGTCACAAAAATTTGAGCATTTCCGATGCCTCAAAGTATAGATGGGAGTATGTAAATAAATATTTAGATAAATATATTTATTATTATCCTACTCTAATAGTATAAAATATCATTTCTAATGAAAATTAAATGCTAAATTTGTGGGCCTAGGGCCCAATTGCTACAAATTTCAAATTTACTTTACATTTGTAGTAGGCATAAATATTTTTTTAATCTAGAGTTTGAGTACAATAAAATTAATCCTATCAAAATTTACCTTATTCCAATACTTGTTTTGAATAGGAATTGATATTTTTTGCTCATTTTAAATAATACAGCTGGGAAGAAAATATATATAATTAAAAAAAAGGAACCTGCAAAGCAAATTAAAAAAATAAATTTATTTCCATTTTGTTAAGCCCGAGAAGGGACAGATATTAAAATTATTTTATTTAGTCAATGCTACAATAATGTTGCATTTTTATATTAAATCTTGCTCAGTCTATTTAATCTTAAAAAAATAAATTTAAATTTGAAACATGATATTAAAGCAACTTTAAAACATTTCATTTAGAAATCTAAATAAATCTTCAACTTTTTAAAATTATTTGAACTTCTCATGTTTCTTGTCTGTTAGAATTTGCTACAATACAAATTTTGTATAATGCATGTAAAACTGAAAAAAAGTTGAAGATTTATTTAGATTTCTAAATGAAATGTTTTAAAGTTGCTTTAATATCATTTTTCAAATTTAAATTTAATTTTTTAAGATTAAATAGACTGAGCAAGATTTAATATAAAAATGCAACATTATTGTAGCATTGACTAAATAAAATAATTTTAATATCTGTCCCTTCTCGGGCTTAACAAAATGGAAATAAATTTATTTTTTTAATTTGCTTTGCAGGTTCCTTTTTTTTAATATCTCAAGTTTTTTAATAACAATTTAATATGAAGCAGACAAGATTCAAACGAGGCAAGTATGTAAAAGACTGCACGTATCAAAATCAGTATTGGTAATATGAAATATACAGTTCAAACACTGATTATTCTGTAAACAATTAAAATAATAAACGTAATTTTTAACAAAAAAATGTATATAACGGACTTTAACGGATTGTTTCTCATCTTTATAATGATAATAATAAAACGAATCATGTTCATTTTTGCAAATAATTTTATGCCATAGTGTAAAATACATTTGCAACCACTTTGGAAAGAGACACTAGTAAGCGTGTGTGAAAGCTATTAATAACATCTTATGTTGTTTTATCACATAAGAAGCAAAAAAATAATAATGAGCATATATGAAACAACTGTATTCTGATTTTGTTATAAAATGTGTAGTTATGGAGGATGAAATTTTCAGCAAAATATTTCTTTTTGTAGCTGAATAAATATTTTACCTTATATTGACAATTTCTTAATTTAACATTTCTGTAGAAGCAAAATGTAAACATCTGCAAGATTTTTTACAAAACGTGTACGATCTGTTATTTTCTTATCGTCACAAACAGCCCATTTATTGATCTCGTTTTCATTTGTTACAATAATTTCATAACAATAATTTCATTAACAGCACACATTTGATCTTCTTTTATGTAATACGATTTATACTCACAACAATCTATGTTTGAAAATAATTCCTTTGTAGAACTGCCCTGAGAAGAAGCAAATATATGAAGAATATGGAATAACCTTCGAACTGAATTCTCTCAAATGTTACAGAGAGGTCCACATTTCTACATTAGAGTTTTGGGATGATGACCATCAATGTTTTTCTCGAAATGTAAATCACCTAAAGGAATATGTTCTATTTTAGAATTGGAATGACTACTATAATTATGATCTAAATGTATGTGAACTAATGGGTGATATGCTATTTCCCAAAAATAGGGTTCTGCATTGGAGTTGTGAATTCTTTCGCCACCAATTATTTCACATAAATTTTCTGCAGTGATATTTTGAGTTGATTTTGATAACATCTGTTGAAATTTGTTTGAAAAATTTTCTGAAGCCGATGAACTCTTTGCATACAAAACATTTTTAGTATGAATAGCTTTACGCGCAAGTAATTGAGCTTTTATTTGAGTTTTTAGAAATTGAATATTTGTTCTTCTGCTTTGCTGAGCTATGTTTGATTTATAACTCTCTAGCAGATTTTTCACTAAAGCAAGCTGTCGATATCTTGAAGGATTAATTTTCTTAGAGGTGAGAATCCTATTATGATTTGAGTATTTTTTTTCCAGTATTTTAGCTTATATTTATTAGCCTTTGATTTATTTCGCAAACAATATGAAGTATTACGCTTCTGTATCTGGCTTTTACATTTTTTATAGTATGCGGCTCTTTTATTTTTGATAATTTCACGATTTCCTCGATAATATCGTGAATATTTATTTGATGTATCACTTAACGGTTCAGACAGAGATACTCTTTGTATAGGGTTAGGATACTCTTCAGTTGGGCCATTTAAATCAATGAAATGCCGAGAGCAAACATACCAGTCTCTAGTCATCGTTTCTGTATAAGGAAAGGGCATCTGACGTCACTGTTGGTTAAACTACTGTTGGTTTGGCAGAAAAACCTGTTCGTTCTTTACGGCTCCTACAATACACATGAGATGGTGGGATTTGATTGGTCTATGTTAAACTGGTCTATGATATGATTGGCCTACGTCGCCATGACGATTCCTGCAATGATAGCTTCGACAAAAATGCAGTGGTAGATTGGTTGATGGAACTGTTTGTTTGTAAACATGCCCTTTCCTTATTTGTTATACCACAAGCAGAAAGCCATTCGTTACATTTACTCAAGTTTTTCTGTGGTTTAGGAAAAGGGAAAAACAAAACTCCCAGCATATAGTCTTTGTAAAAGTATCGTGCATCACTCTTGCAACCAGAAAATTTGCATTTTTTCACCATGTTGAATTTTAGTAATCATCGATTAAGAGAGAAATTTAAAAACGCATTTCGTAACATCACAGTATCACTAGATAAGTAAATATCGAACATTCATCCAATTTTGATAAAGACAGTAACATCTAAATTAAAGTCCAAATACTGCTTAAAGTGATAAAAACATAACACGGAATATTTAAAATACCTTTTTAATGTAGATCGTTCACAACTATTGGTGACATCTTCGGATCTTAAAGATAGATACAATATTCTCGTATATTTTTGAAATAGTAAACATATACCACGAGATCGCATGTCCAAGGCTAGCAGGTGCTTAAATTGGCCAAAACTGGGAAACGTGAAAAATTATTATTTGTTTTTATTTTTATTGCTTCTTCAATCTATCGATCATCGCGTGCCAAATTTTAGCTAATTATTTTAAATATTCCGTGTTATGTTTTTATCACTTTAATCAGTATTTGGACTTTAATTTAAAGACTCCACGTTTACTACATTTAGAGTTTTTTGATTGGAGGATTTATTTTTTACAGAATTAGGTGTTTTGAAGAAAATTTGTGGAAGCGCGTACAAAAAGTGGGAAAAACTCTAGTAAATTAACTCGTTCAATGGGATTTCCTGTGTTAAATTAACATTAGGATGTCACACTGGAAATAAATAAGCCTTGCGCTGCCGCGCAAGGCTTAATTTTTAGTTATTTGCAGTTTGTAAAATTTAGTATGAATATTTAACAAATTCTTAAACTAAATAGTCCTGGTTTTCATATTTTATTTATTTAAAAAAATAAATAAAAGCATATAAAAACATCATCATTTGTTTTAATTAGAAAAAAAAGTTATTCTATAAAATATTTACGAGAATTACGTGATAAATCCCGAATATCGAAGTACAATAAAATTTAAAAGAAAAAAAAAGATATATTTGAGTTCCAGGCTTGTTTTGAATAAGAATGAATATTTTTTGTTCCTTTTTAATATTACAGTGAAAATATATTTTATTTGCAGTTTGTAAAATTTAATATAAATATTTTACAAACTCTTAAAATAGTTCGTTTTCTGTTTTATAAATTAAAAAACATCACAGAATTTCTTTTTAAATGCAGCTTGAGAAAAAAAAAAGTTTTCGATTTGCTGAACTTCGATTGCTGACACAGATGGCGCTCCGGCCAGTATACGAGATTTCGCGCATTACCAAACTTCATTTCGGAGTCAAAAACCTAACACAGCGTTCCCCTACCTGAGGTATTCTATTACTATGCCTACTCCATAACCATTCTCTCCGTCGCCCGCGCGATCTTCGGTCCTGAACAAAGCCTCTGTGGTCCTGCTGCGAAATTAAAATTGTGAACAAAGAATTATGAACCAACCAACCAATCAACATAAAAATTTTCCGCCGTCATTCTCTTCGCTTGCTTTCAATTTTGTTTAATCATGTCGAGGGGTAGTAGTGCCGGGTTTGATCGTCATATTACTATATTTTCTCCTGAAGGACGCTTGTATCAAGTTGGTAAGTTATGATTATGAAGTTAAATTAAATAACTATTCTATTCGCTTAATGTTGAAACTAAAATATACAACTTTCTAACGTTTGAGTTTGCAACAAAGGAATATAATTTAAATGGCTTGTTTAGTGTACATTCATTAGTAATTGAAATTATATCAATACGTAACGAGTTTTTTAAAAATCTAAACTCATAATAACTGAATAATCAACTATAAAATTATGTTTTAATGTATTGTTAGTAAATATTGGACTTAAAATATAAATGATCGCGTAACACTACGATTAATTTTCTTACGGATTTCATCAAAAGACTAAAAAGTTTGATAAGTAAAAGAAAGCTAAACTGCTGTGAATCACAAGCGCAGTTTTACTTGTATGAAGGACACAGCATCTCTTTATTTCAGTTATTTTCCTCTTTCAGATCAAATCTTATAGCCACAACCTGACTGCAACAGTTATTTTGTTACAAATCAATTTGACAAAAATATGCTTACCTATAAATCTATAGTAATTAAACTATTAAGTTTCCTATACAGTTATTTCCTGTAATTGAATGCTATAGATTATTTGTTCAATTTTGGAAGTAATCAAGAAATGTCGTTAACCCATAATCCCTGTCATTGTGTCCCAGGGAATTCCATGCCTATGTTTCACGAAGCACAAAAAAATGATGTAACTTAAAATCAATCTAGTTTCTGAAGCACTCAAAAATAATTTTGAAATATCAATAAAAACTTAACAAATACAGAAAAGTGTTTGGCTATAATGTCATACACTCATGCACAGTTAAAAAAAAAAAAAAAAAAATCTGTTATAAAAAAGAAAAAAGTCGCCAAATTTAGGGAATTTTTTCCTTTGATGGTAACCTAGCAATTGTATTTAGTTATTAGTTTGGCGTGGGCTTGAAAATCTCCAAACAACACTGTGTGAGTGTAAAGCATCTGTTCCTTATTTTTTAATTAATAGTTATAATTGTTATATTCCACATTTTTTAATATTATATTAATCTACCAACAATATTTAACCATGCTCATAGTCACATTGACATTTCCCAATGTGAATCGAAATTTAATTGTAAATAACAGGCATAAATAAAAACACCCTAAATTCCAGTAATGGACACCCCACAAAAAGTAATAGATAATTGATCTTATAATTGTATTTAAAACTAGAATTTAAAGAAACTTATTAATGAAATAAAAAAAGCTGAATTTTTATTGGTTATTTTTTTATAAACCAAAAACTTTGAAGGTGGCACATTACTGGAAGGCGGTCCATTACTGGTACATCTACCCTATATAATATATGCATTTTTAATAGATCAGTTATTCTTAGTGTTCCCACTAAGCTAGTTACAGTGTTGTGGCTTGCCTTTTCAAAGATAGTGAAGTGTGCAATATAGGGGAGACCGGTACACACTGGACCTATGGGCAGTGGACCACCCCCTAATATTTTATTTATTTAAATTTTTTTAAAGTTTCTCTTCTATCCTAATAGACAACAGCACTGCAATGATTATTTATAGCCTTCAGAAAATATGTTTAGCTCAGATTGAACTATTTTATCCTGATTGGTTGTTTTGAGCTTCTAAAAGTAAAATTTTTCATCATCATATTTTTATTTTTTTAGTAGTTAAAGGTTGTAGATAAATAAAATAAAACAGCTTTTTTGCAAAGCTAAGATACTTGTTTTTATTTTACTTAAAGTTAATATGTTTAAAAGAAAGCTATAAACAATATTAATATGATTATTTATTTAACTTCAACATGGGGCACAGTGGTCCACAATCCACTCTGCTCCTGTAATGCAGAATGTTCAAAATATTTAATAATTGCTTATTTTCTATAAAGAAAGATTGTTTTAAAGTAGATTTAACTGTAAAGTAAAGTAAACAAATAAAAATAACAATTTATTTAACATAGTAAGAAATATTTTGTTTTGTATTTACTGCCTTTGATAAATATAACTGTAGTCTAATTGTTGATGATTCTATTCAAGTAAGATTCATGAGACGCAAATTGAATGGAAATTAGTTTATTTCTCCCGAAACTGTAGATGAATCTGCTGTTGATGTCAATGATTTCATAATGTTGCTCTCAGACCCAAAATTATTTCTTGAAAATTCCAGGCTCAATCTTACTCATAAGTACTTTGGAATTTCATTTGCAAATTTTAATGTGCACTGATTTTTTTTGTACTTAAGTAATAACTTCAACTAAATAGCAATTGTTCCTGTATTAATCTGTTATTATTTTCAAAATATAATTAATTTTTGGTTTTCGTTTCAAAATTTATATTACTAGGTTATTTTGCGGGTGAAGGGGCAACAAAAAAGAATTAGATTAATGAAAAATAGATTTATATTGTATTTTAGATAATACCTAATAGTGGTCTACTGTACCCTGGTGGGTGGACCAGTGTACTCCGCTTCCGGGGTACACTGGTCCACTTTGCAAGTGTATATAATTTTTTTCTTTTGAAAAATGTATTGAAAACTATGTTGTGAGAAAATTATGATGGATGTAAGAAGGTTTAGGGAATATTCAAAAATATTTTCATACATACAGACAGACTTGTATAATATAGACGCACGCGCGCACGCCGTGCGCGGAAAATTTTTTGCAAAATTGCAGAAAATTACAGAAAAAAATTTAAAAAAAAAAAAAAAAAAAAAAAAAAAATTTCCATATTAAAAATTTTTAAATATTCCTTTTTTACACAAATAATCCCTTTTTGTTCAAAAATATTTACTGTGTGCGCACAATTCAAAATTTAAAGATGCAAAACATTGTTGTGGCATTACAGACGCTTGTGAAGAGGTCAAAATATTAAGGATTGGGTTGTTTCTAAACGCATTGACAAAATAACTGATTAGAATTCAGCTCTTCCTATCATGGATTCTTAGCTTTATTATTTTTAACCAAAATAATTATTCTTTAATTAATATTAATTAATTTTAAATTGTAATTATTTTAAACTACTGTTTTTAATTTATATCGTCAAAATAATATAATACGTAATTTTATTAAACATTAAATTAATTTGCAGAAAGTTTTTTGACTCAATATTTATGTGCGCAGAAAGTTTTTGGTTTTATACAAGTCTGCATACAGATCGGTCAGTCTGTTAAAGAGAAAAAAAATTTTAACTGAAAAAGTGGTCCACTGTGTACCGGTCTCCCCTATATAATATCCAAGAGTTACGTAATTTATTTTATTAAATGATTACAAGTATATTTTCTTCTGAGCTAGTGTCCTTTTTACTAATTCACCCTGCCCTGTGCTTTTCCAAAAAGAAAACACTAATAATTCTTAAAACTGGTGATGTATTTCTTCTTAAAAAAAAAATTAACTTAATTTTCTCACACCCTGCAATCTATCTTTCCTCCCTCTGTAATAAAAAAAAGTTCTTTACAATTTTTTGTTTTTATGTCTTTGTTACTTTTTTGTATCAATCATCTAAATTCTATATAGTAATCTATATTTCAATTCTCCCCCTCTTTAAGGCTCTCAGCTTTAAAAAACAAAGTTTGCCTCGACTAAAATTGAAACTTTCTGTTCCCTTTTTGTCTTTAAATTATCATGATATTGGTGAAACTGGACGATCATGCAACATCTGCTTAGAAGAGCATAAACCAGGGTTGTAAAAAACCTGGGCAGGTAGCTGGATGGGTACCTGGGCAGCTATCCACTACAATCCTTATGCTTTTAAAAAACCAGCCCGGGTGGGTTCATGGGAATCTATCAATTTACAATCTAAACTTGCTAATTATGCAATAGATACCAACCACATCCCAGATTTAAAGAATATTAAAATAACTAAATCCAATTTTAAAAGTAGAATTTTTCTAGAAGGTTGGTCTAAAGGTTTTTCTAGAAGGTTGGTCTGACCAACAAAGCATGTACAATTCCCCTCTTCAATGTTTTAATATTTTTAATTTATAATTATGAGCATGTGTTAACAACAGCTTTGTTTTTCGATTGACATTTGTACTGATGAGCATGAGGAACAGGTATGGAGCTTGAAACGTCTGTTGTAATTGATTTTATTATGTGATATTAATGTGTTGTTTTTTAGTTTTATTAAATGCCTTTTTGATATTATAATTCTGATTAAAATGCTTAGTTATTTAACAAAAATAACACTGGTTGGCACCAAAATCTTCCTTGTAAAAATAGTGGTTGATTCTTATAAATTTCATGCTACTAAAACTAAATTTGGCAATGAAATTACTGTATCACATATAATTTTTTAGCTAGGAAAGCTTGCTTTTAAAATTAAGGTATTTTGTGTCTTGCTAAAACATAAGTGGAAATTGTGTAAAATATGTAAATTACCTACCTATAAATAAAAGTATAAAAAACATTACCAGAGTTACAGCGGCATAAGGCATGAAAATATATTAGTGAATATCAAACAGTAAATTTGGATACAAAAAGGAGAGAAACACCAAAAGAAAAATGCACGATACAAATGTCAACAGAGTAAAATTTCATGCTATATTTTAACAATTTGTAATCCATGACTGTGGAAATACTTTTTTTCATGATTTCAGTTTTATCTAGCATTGCAAATTATTATGATAACCTTCACTATTTGTTATTATTATTAAACTCTGTGTCAGAAAAATAGTACATGCTGGGGCAATCTTTTGCATATAATTTGTACAAATTTACTTGCATAAATTAATCCCCCTCCCATTTTTTTGCCAATCTTATTCGTGTTTTTAAGTGCAAGAGTAAAGCATAAACATTTTTTTCTTGTGCTTCTGTAATATAAAATTTCTAATTTTGATTATTAATTTGCACATTCTTTTATTTTGCTTCTGATTTTCTGAGAGTAATTTTTATCCTTTCTGTAAATTACAGAATATGCTTTTAAAGCTATAAATCAAGGAGGCTTGACTTCCATTGGGTTAAAAGGAAAAGATGTTGCTGTTATAGTAACCCAAAAGAAAGTTCCAGTAAGTATTTGTGTTTTAATTGGAAAAATTCACATTTATGTTGAAAATGGAAACGTAAAATATGTTCTATATTAGTTTTATAAAGTATTTTAAAATTATTTTTAATTGTATTTTCATGGCAACATTTGTTGTGACAAAATGGATATGTATGTGCATTTGTTTCTACATTCTCTGCTTCTTTTCTTGGCTTTTTACCTGTGAATATTAAAAGATTGACTCTTATCAATGGCTCATAAAACTAGTAAAATCCAGCCGGATTAACGAATGCTGGGAGAAAAAAAAAAAAAAAAAAAAAAAAAAATTAAGTGTCACAATCCCAAGTACTCTGTAATAAACAATTACTCAGCCAGTTTACCGAGTACTTTGTATTCAACCAAATTTTGACTATGTACTCTACCAATACCAAGTAGTTGTTAAAATTTGCTTTCTTTTTATTTTAAGCATCATTAATGACAAAATAAATTCATACAGCAGTGTTTTGTGAAGATTGATTCAAATATAAATATATAATATGCTAATATATAAAAATGAAAATTTTGGCTGTCTATTTTTACACAAATCTACAGTTATAAAAGTGAGAATTGTGGACTTATAGGCAAAGGATTAAATGTATTAAAACTCGGGCGAGGCAACTAAAGTTATCCGGAATCGAAATAAAGTATTGTTAACTTTTAATTAATAAAAAACCACCAATCTAACAGCCGTTTTCTGTCAAATTTAAACATTTGGTCTGATATCTGAATCAATTTGAATAATTGTATCAAAATTAATCTAGTGTAATCACGTTTCCAGCATTTACTGGAGGTCCCATTGCCTACGATTTATTCTGTTGAGCTGTTTCAGATATCAGACCAGATATTATGATCAATAAGGTTAACTGGGTGAATTAGTTCTGCCATATTCATCCAGTATTACTCAGTTGGTAGAGCATTGGCAGTTTCAGTCAAGATATCCCTGGTTCAAATCCTGGCTATCTGGATGTTTCGCCCAGTTGGGAAAATTACATCTCATATATGATTTCTTTACCAATTTGTATAGTTGTGTCAAAATTAATCTAGTGCAAATCATTTCTAAAATCAAGAGAAGAAAATGTAAAATTACAAAATGGAAATATTTTACATTTAAAGATTTAATAAACTTTTAAGTTTTTAATATTAAAATCAGCTTGATTTTAATCATGATTAAATTCAACTGATTTTAAAAAAATCATTGATTTAAATCAACTTTTTAAAGAATTTTATTTTAAATTTAGGTCAAGATATTGTCTAATGATTATGTTTTGACAAAATACATTGTAAATTTAAGGAGCGGGAAAGACTGAGAACTCAAAATATTACTTTTTGAATTTTATTTAAATCCTATATCATACTTTAAAATAAAAATTTTAATTTAAAAATAGACTCTCAGCTGAAAAATGTTAAAATATTAATGCATATTAATAAAAAAAAATCTAAATCTTGTGTAAATTTTGTAATACAAAAACATTGAGACTTTCTGTGAGGATATGGAAAATGTTAGAATAAATAAATATAGGTCATTTAAAAGTATTTTTATTGATATTTATATAAAGATCTCAGTACTTCCTTCTGCACATGTAATGTAAATAACAAATGGTTCAATATTCCAATGTAGTTTATGGAAAGATTTGGAAAATAAAACTAATGATTCCACAGTTAATAATAGTCCGAAATATTTTTATATATATTTTTAGTGTAATTTTAATTATTTATAAATAATGTAAGCTAATTAACAACTAAAGTTTTTAAATTCTTTAAAAAAACTGATTTAAATTGTTTTAAATCAAATAAATCAAACTTTGATTCACTCTAAACTTCATAATCACTTAAGAACTCATAAAGCTGGAAAATTAGTTTCTTTTCAAACATTTTAATAACAAAGAGTAATTTTTTCAGATCCATTGAAATTTATAACATATAATCATGATCCCAGTGGCAGAAAGTTCTGTAGCTGTCTGTAACAAGCTTTTCAAATTTCATAATCTGTCTGCAAATTTTGCGTGTAATTTTAATGAATGAATAATACACTACACTAGGGATTTTTTATTTTATTTAAAACATGGTAAGCATGATGCATTCTCATCAAATCTGCTTATACTTTTGATGTTACATGTCGTTTCATCATCTCCCTTTTTGTAGGATTTCTAAAAGGGAAGGATATGCTTATCCCAAGATCAAGGGTGATTCTGAGTAGAAGAATATTTTCTGAAATTCACAGAGAATTTTCTGCAAGGATCCAGGGTGGGAGGTGTGGAGGATGAGAGAAATTTTCCTCTCCTGACGCAGTTACAGAAATTCCTTCTGGAGAAAAATGTCTTAATTAAAGTCCTGCATCAGCTGCAGATCGGTTAACTCTGTTTTCAGTTCGAGCTGAGTTTATATTCCTGCAGGTTGGGTTCGGTTAACACAATTTTACTTACCCATCATACGTAGTATAGGGTAAGTCTTGTAATCGTTTTGAAAATCGAAAAAAATTTTTTGACGGATTTACACGTTTCAGACACTAGAGATTCCGAAAAACATATTTTTAGAAAAAAAAATTTTGCCGTCCGTCTGTGTGTGTGTGTGTCTGTAAACGCTCTATCTCCCGAAAAAATTGAGATAGAGACTTGCAATTTGGTATGTACTTAGTATGTAATAATGGGAAGAAGCCTATTTCATTTCAATAACCTCGATTAACCGGAACAATTTTTTTCGGACTCTCGAATTATTCGTTCTGATGAAAGGTATATAAAAATTTTCGAAATTGTTTATTTTAAGAAATGAATATAAAAGACAATAAAAAAACATAAATTTTGAATAAAGCATGAAGTCGATCGGATAATTAGTTGCCGAGATATTTGGAATCCTATTTTCCACACTCTTCGATTTTTCATGACCCTGTATTTCATCCAAATTTCACTTCAAAGATATATTTTAATTGGAAATTTGACGCTTAATCAGATGCAATAAACCGCTAGTTAATCGGATTATTATTTTTGGAGTTATAAGGAAAAACCTCTTTCAAGCAATTCAGTAATCGAGCCTTTAAAGTTTGTGACGTCATCAAGCCACGATTTTATTTGAATTGCAATGCATTTTATAAGTAGTTTACACATTTTTATTTTAATATTTTACATTATGCATATCCATGATGGGTAAGTATTACGGTGGCCCCCAACGACTAGTTTTAAAAGTTGGTTGTGTAAATTGTTTCAGACTGAAAAATTTATATATTAAACATAGATGTTTGTGTGTGATGTTTTCTAAAGAGACCGCTAAGTGCAGAGCTGCAGGAAGAGTCTGAAGTGTTGTTCTGTCTGAAGTTATGCACTTCAAAGCCCGCTTTTGGACTAATTTTCTTAATTTTTTATGTATTTTTATTTATTTATTTTTGCTTTTTGCAGCGAATTTGCTACATTAGTAAAAGGAATCTGGAATTCCTACATCTATTTTTGAATTCAATTTTTAGCATTTTTTCTTGTTTTGCGACGATCTTTAGACTTTAGTAACAGGAACTGGGTTTCAATATTTTAGCAATCTTTTTATGCAGTAAATTTTGTCTATACTCATGATTATTTTTTTCCACAATCGTTTGATAAAAATCATGTTTTTTTTAAAACTGCGATCCTTTGCCGGAATTTGCTTGTTTTTACCGCGATCTTTTGCCGAAATTCGAGAGTTTTTACCGCGATCCTTTGCCGAAATTCGTGTGTTTTTTACTGCGATCCTTTGCCGAAATTCGTGAGTTTTTACCGCGATCCTTTGTCGAAATGCGTGAGTTTTTACCATGATCCTTTACCGAAATTCACGTGTTTTTGCCACGCTCCTTTGCCGCAATTCACGTGTTTTTAAAGCACTCCTCTGCCGAAATTCATGTGTTTTTATTGCGATCCCACGGCCCGAAAGTTGCAGACAATATTTTAAATTAATTTCATTAGTGCAGACAGAAATTGTCTGCAAGAAATTTTCTTTGTCCGCGACTATGTCGTGGTGTTTCTGCTACTGGGATCATGATCATCTTAAGTATCTGTAATACATGCTCCAAATTCATTAAATAAATATTGTATATAATCCGGAATAGATATGTTTAAAGGAATGCTGTATATAATCCAGATAAAATTTTTCTGAATAAAATGTTTACATTATCTTTATATATTTAAGATTTTTAATAAAGAAATACGGTTAAAACAACAAATTTAGCTTTTAGGAATGAAGGGGTACGTATGTTTTTTATATAGAATAGGTTATTTGTTAAATTGCAGTTAGTGTACTAAGTGCTTGTATAACAGAAGACAACACTTATATAACACCTTGTTTTATTCATTTCATGTTTTCAAAAGTAAAAGAGAATTCACATTTGCAAATTAAATCTGTTTCTGTTGCTCATTTTTTTTTTTTTTTTTTTTTTTTTAATTGTACATATATTTAATTGGTTATATGGAAATATTTCAAATTAAGCAAGTGAAATATAAGTGAATAAAAGTTTTTTATTTTTTTTTTATTTCCAATAAATTTAAATGGATTTTTCTCATTGTTAATTTTAATGATTTAGTAAAAGTTATTTTACTTTAAAATGTGTAATTTAAAAATATTTTGAATAATAATAATAAAAAAAATCACAAACCTTGGTAAAAACTAATTCATATTGATTTATTGCATCTGTAGTTGTAACACATGGAAGGATTCATGTCCAAAATTTTGAAATCCTGCTCAAGAAATTTAATCGTGGGAAGCAATGCAGTTACCATTATGAATTTATAGCCAGAAAAGCTGCAGGAAACCTTATTGTTAAAGGCATATAACATTTTATTAAAATTGAAAATTAGACATATATTGATTAAAAAAATAAACATTTAGCATTTTTATTCTGAATTATTGATTTAAATTCTTTCAATGATAATTTGCTGTGTGTTAATACTTATGATTAATTTAAATAGATCATTAAAATAAAGGTATGGTTAAAAATATTTATTTCCCTGTTAAACAGTTCTGTTGTCCATAAACTACAAATGTTAATAGGGATACATCCTTAGAAGGAGAAGAAAAAAAAAAAATTAGCCCTATGCCTGCTGTGGAAGTAACTCTTAATTCAAATTAATTGGATTTAAGAATGTTTAAATAATTTTTATTTTCCCCATTCAATAATGACAATCTTTTTGGCATATTCATTTCAAACTCATTTTCATTCCTTCCTATACACACATGGCTGAAAGTTTTCAATCCTGTTGCTGAATTCTACTTTTTTTTTTTTTTTTTTTTTTTTTTTAATATGGAAAATTTTATTCATCTGTGACTGGACATAGTTCTTGCTTTCTATATTAAAAATACACCTAAACAGTACAAATACGTAGAAAACCCTCAAAAGCCTTGAAATCATTGGGTTTATAAACCGTTTTCCATTGAAAACAGTTACAAAACCTCAAATTTCCTTGTTTTTTTTTTTTTTTTTTTTTTTTTTTTAATTGCCTGTATTTACTTTACTGGATGTTTCATTTCTATTTTTTGTAACTTTTTAACATAGTGTAAACTTTGAGAATTATCTCATTTTTTTTATGATTTTTTACGACTTTATTGCTTTAGTATATTAGTAAATGTAATTGGAAAATATTAACACCATTTCACTTTACTGGTTCATTAGTAATTCCTTATTTGAAGAAAACCTCCCTTTTTTTTTCTTCATTTAATGTAATATTTTTTACAATTAAAAAATATAGTAATTTTTATCTGATTTGAATAAGAAAAAAAAAATGTTTAAGCTTTACTATTTTTTAATTATTATAATCTTTTTTTAAGTATTACCTTAAGTTTTGTATGCATATTATTGAAACACTTGGAAACTTAGGTTTTGAATATATGAGTTATATGTGTTTTATCAAAGTGTAATGGAAACATTTGTCTTTGAAATTTTTTTTAATTTCACCCATATGTAGGCATGAAATTTTTAGATAGTCTCTTTCAGGTGCCAAAGAATAAAACATTTCTTATTGCAGGGGTAGTGCTAGCCCCAGATGACATTTTAGGACATACTTTTTTCGATATTTCAGGACAATTTCAGGACACATTTGCTTGACATTCTAACCGAAAAAACCCTTAACTTCCTCTTCAATACATTTTATTATCAGAAATAGCACACTACATACACTTTTTTTTGTTGTAAAAGTATACATTTAAAAGAAAAATAATTTTACCAGAACCCTTTGACCAAGCTGCTAAAAAATTGCGATTTTTCCATTACTGAAGGACAAAAATCTCTGTTTTTTCTTCACTGATCAACGAAAATTGCAAAAGATTTTCTTTTTTTATAACTAATTGGTAAAAATTGAGATTTTTTTTTTTTTTTTTTTTTTTGTGACTGAGAGACAAAAATAGCAAAATTTTTAAATGACTAATCACTAAAAATTGCGAATCTTGGTAACTGATCATCAAAAATTAGGATTTTTTTTGTGCAAATTGATGAAAATCACTATTTTTAACGATAGATTGAAGAGAATTGTGACTTTTGTGAACGTTTTGCATCAGTAAAAAGGCACACCTACCCCCTATTTGATGATTTCAAATGCCAATATATTGATTCGCAAAATTTCAGGAATATTAGGACAGACTAGAGATCTGCACGGGCCGGGCCAAGGCCCGAAGCCCGTACTCGGCCCGGCCCGCGGGCCGGGCTCGGGCCTATTTTTATTCACGGCACTCGGGCCGGGCCGGGCCGGGCCCGGGCCATATTTTTTTCTGAATACTCGGGCCGGGCCGAGTGATTACTCTTTACGGGCCGGGCCTTACTTTTTTCTTGAAGTATAAGGCCGTGCCTTAAATTATTTTTTCCGTACAGAGCCGGGACTGGTTTCATTTTTCCCAGTCTTCACGCCTCAAAATTTTTAGTCCTGGTTTTGATCCGTATGAAAGTCATTATCTCGACGTGCCTGGTCCTTTCGAAGGTCAGTAAAATAAGATCTGGCATAAAAATCATTGCAAAACATGCATACATTTTTAAATCGCCATTATTTTATAATTAAACATTAAAATTTATTCTTTTTAAAGAATAGTAGATTAATACACTTATTAAAATATGGCTAAATTAAAATATAGTAAAACGTGTGAAAAAGAACCTGCTTATGACGGAATCCTGTCTTAAATTGAAAAATGTGTTGATCCATTAAAAATGAATATACTAATACGTAAGAAAAGAATATAATAATACATTTACACCTGATAAGAAGGCAAATTGTCTATAACTCATTTTTTTCTTCCCTATGCAATTCAATTTTAGAAGATTTTACTGCATAGCATTTTTCTGATTTTTAACACTTCAATAAATGGAATATGGATTAACAATATTGATGATAACTTAAACACATACATACAACAAATAGAGATTTATTAAAAAAATAAACATTCCAGCTTGCGGCACCTCGATAAAAATGAAGATTATAAACATGAAAAAAAAAGGCTAGGATAGAAATTTTTGGTTAGATCTCCTCCTACGAGGCAAATTTTTAACCAAATCGACGTAAAAATTATGTTTTGTAGAAATTTACTTGGGCCGGGTTCGGGCCGAGATTTTAACTTTTTTTCGGGCCGGGCCGGGATCGGGCCGAGATTTTAACTTTTTTTCGGGCCGGGCGCGGGCCGAACTTTTAATTTTTAAATCGGGCCGGGCCGGGCCAATATTTTTTTTGTTCGGGCTGGGCCGGGCTCGGGCCGAACTTTTAATTTTTGTATCAGGCCGGGCCGGGCCAAATTTTTTTTTGTATGGGTCGGGCCGGGCTCGGGCCTGGAAATTTCGGCCCGTGCAGACCTCTAGGACAGACTACCATATTTCAGGACGTTTTTATTTTTTTCAGGAATATCAGGAATTTCAGGACAAGTACTACCCCTGTTATTGTCCTAAAAATAGGATATATGTTTTATTTTTATTAATTGTTCATAGCTTCAAGTAATTTTAGTATCTTATACAGTGAAACCGATCTATTGTTTCTGCATTCATTGTTTTCCCGCTTTGATCGTTTTATTTCTATGGTCACTGCATAAATTATATTTAAATTATGTTAACAAAACCTGCATGCATCATTCTTCAAAAAGTCGTTTTCCTGCATTCATCGTTGTAAAATTTTCTGCTCACCGAAACGAAATTGAAGCTGAAGAGGATTCACATGACATACAAACTAGAATTACTTCTTTTATCCTAAAGTAACTCATTTGTGCTGTTTTAGGGGGAAAAAACAGGGATTAGCGCTGATATTGTGACATGTATGTACATGTAAATAACTGAAGGTGGAACAGGTGTTCTTTGGAGAATTTGTTATTCTATTCTGTGTAAAGGGGAAGATGGATGCATCCACTTTGGCCAGCTGCCATACTCTTTCACATTCCTGAATCTGTTGTTTGCAGTGCACATGTTTAATTTTAAGAGTGTGAGCTTTCAATTTAATGCATTCTGCACTAAATTTTATGCGTTCTGTGAATTTTAAGAATGGCAAAACAAATCCGAACCTTACAAGAAAGGCTTCACATTATAGATGAGGTGTAAAAGAATTCTTTTGAGAAAGAAATTAACATCACTAAACGTTTAGGTATACTGCCGTCAACCCTTAATTCGATAATTTTGAAAAAGAAAGAAATTAGAGATCAAGCTGATAAGTATGGAACTTCTTCAAAAAAGAGAAAAACTAGCTAAAGTCTATTTACCGTGAGTTGGAAAGACTTCTCTTTGCTTGCTACGAGCAGGCTCATGCGTCAAATATTCCTGTGGATGGGACTATTCTTCGAGAGAAGGCACTTGAAATAGCTGCATCATATGGCATGGATACTTTTTCTGCATCAAATGGGCTGATTTCTCGTTTTAAAATTCACCATGTATTGGTATCCAGGAAATTATGCTGTAGAAGTGCCGCAGTAGTAAATACAGGTGTCATAGAAATGTGGTTCGACAGACTTCTGAAGTTACTAGAAGGATACAAGGATTTTGACATTTATAATGCAGACCAAACAGGCCTGTTTTATAAATGCTTGCCAGAGAGAATGCTAGCGTTCGAAGGAGAATTTTGTCATTTTGGTAAATATTCCAAAGAAAGACTTACAGTGCTACTATGCACAAATAAGGACGGTTCTGATTAACGAGTGCCCCACGTTATTGGTAAATCTGCTAGACCTCGATGCTTAAAAAATGTAAAGAAACTGCCAGTAGTCTTCCATTCAAATGCCAAAGCATGGATGAAAAAATATTTTTACAAAATTTCTTCATGACTTTGATAGATCAATCGGTACTCAAAAAAGGAAAATCATTCTTTTTATTGACAATTATTCAGCTCATTCATCAGATACGTCGTCTTTGAAAAATATAAAAATCAGTTTTTTCCCAGCTAATTGTACATCTGTCGTACAACCTCTTGATGCCGGGATAATCAACTGTTTTATACAATTTTACATGAGAAAGCTAGTGAAAAGATCTTTGTTTCATGGGACAAACAAAAGAACCTACTCCAAAAATAGACCTTCTGCATGCTGAAAGTACAAAATGATTAGCCAATCATTTTGTACTTTCAGCATGGCATGAAGTAACCTCTTCAGTCATACAGAATTGTTTTGTGTGAAAAATTGATGAAGAATGCTCAACAGAAGGGAAAGAAAATGATGATTGTGACGACAATGCAGATGAAGAGTGGTTGTGTGTAGCAGAGGATGTATCTGGTGCGAAATTTAGCGATTATATTTCCTTTGATCAAGATGTTGCGACATGTGGTGTCCTAAGCATAGAAGAAATGTGTGATGATGCAAAAAATGAAAATAATGGCGAAGAAGCAGAGGATAATGTTCATGCTGATGAAGTTGAGCCTACACCAGTGCCAAGTCTGTCTGATGCAATTACGGCATTTGAAACTGTACAAACTTTTATATGCACACATGAAATTGCAGAAAATGACCAGAAAAATGTTGTACATCTTGAAAATTTGTTGTTTAATTTAAAAAATGAACGATAAAACCAACATAAAATTACTGTTTTTTAAAAAATAAATATCAATTTTCTACAAGTTCGATTCATTTCTTTTACAGTTTAGTAAGTAGCAAATTAGTATACTGTATACATTGCATGTATTAGTAATGCATAAAATTGTTATTTTCATGTTTTGATGTTAAGCCACATTCATTGTTTGTTTTTTTTTTTTTTTTAACACACCCCTTGAAAAACATTTGATTGAGTTTCTACTGTATAAGAATTCTGCTTGACAGCAAGTATTAGTCAAAAATAAAAACTAAATATAATTTTGTGTTAACGTAACCCCTGTAAGGTGGGCAGAATACCCATGCTTAGCAGCTGATCAAACTATCAGTCTTGTATATCTGTGTCATGCATTAGAAATTTTTGAGAAATATTTAAATTTTACTTTTGTTTGTTCTCTTAGGATAAGTTGTTGGATCCTGCATCTGTTACTCATATGTATTCATTGACGGACAACATTGGGGCTGTTATGACAGGTCTTGTAGGTAAGACTGTTAATCAAGGTTCTATTCATTGGTGGGATTCAGCTGGTGCTGTACAACCAATACTTAATATTTTGTTGTATTTGGCAAACCGGTTGTTAAAATGGCACTTGTAATGCAAAAATTGCCAATTTTCATTTTTTATTCTAGATTTACATGTGCATTCTATAAATAAGGTGAAAATTATTCTTCTAAATTACTGGTGGACATTTGGCCCTATTTTAGAATACGACCCTGGTTCTAAACTTAACAGTGTGTTATGGTCATTTGTTTCAGCATTGTGTTACATAAAAAAAATGTGCTAGAGCTTTATAAAGTATTTTTATAAGAGTAGTGACATATGCACATAATGAATGTTTAGATTCTAAGTTTTTGTTTAAATGATAACAGCCTATATTAGAGATGAGTTCGGGCTCTCTTTTCGGAGCTCGGGCCCGCCTGAGCCCGATGATTTTAAATCCGGGCCTGAAACATTTTTTGTCATTAGAGCCTGATACCGAAAAAAATTGCATAATATTTAAAAATTCTTTTAAAAGTAATATCTCATTTTTAAAAAACCTCGTATGTGAAAATAACTGTTCATCCGATGCACATAATTAATTTTATGGAAATTTACATTCTATCTTATCAAAAGAGAAGTTTGGTATCAAATAAAAATATACTTCCTTAAAAGGATGTAAATATTTTTCTCTTCCAACAAGCAAATCTGATTTACACATTAACGAAGTGAGTTTTATGAAAAAATGAATGAAATTTGCAGAAATTACTATTTCTATGCAGAAGAATCGAAAAACGTTTTATATTTCCTATAAAAGGTGTATATCATAACTTATAATTCATCCTTAATTAAAACAATATTTCATTTTCCTGGAAATCAGCTTAAATTAAAAATTTGACATCAGTATCTGAAAGATCCTGTGCTTTTATAAGAAAAGTTGAAACACTCTTCGATTGCTTGCGATCGGAATAACAGTATATGACAATTATATCTATTTACGAATGAAAGTGACTTCATAAATGTGCAGAGCAGAGTTTTAGCATCAGCAGAGTTCACAATTAAAAATATAATCACTAATGTTGTCTTCATATGAAGAGCGAGTATGACTTGCACACAATAGAACACTAAAAATTTGAAAACCTAAGCTAATGCTGATTGACTAAGAATGAAAAAAAATATTCATCTCGCTTTAGATCTCTAAAAAAATAAAATAAAATAAACGGTCCAATAAAAAAAATATCCTAATGTCACAAACGAAAATGTAGCAACAAATATTATTGGAGCCTCTTCGCATTGGCGCCATATACCCAGTCGCATCGCAAATTTTCTTTTAAAGTAACATTCTAATACTAGAAAAGAAAAAAAAAATTCCGGTTTCCCCTTCTATTAATTCTGATCAAAATAACATTAAAATTACGTGAAATAGAATATGTAATTTTTTAGGGGGAAAAGAGTTATTTTTTCTATATGAGAACAGAATAAATAAAATTGTCAGCCCGTGTCGGGCTCAGGCTGAGCCCGTCTCATCTCTAGCCTACATTACTTGACTATAAGTAACTTTCACTTGTGAAAGAGCATTATTTTTACTACTACACTTTGTGATAATGATAATTCTCATGTTACAAAGTCTAGTTTTGTCCAAAATCTTCTCAACCCTCATTCAGCACTGCATGACTATTTTTATTCAAATAAAAATACTCATCTTGAAAATAAATATTTTACAACTGATTTTGCATTGATGATTGACATTTTAAATAAAACATCTTTTCTTTCAAATGCACTGCAAGCAATAAATATAGACACAAAGAGTTGCATAACTTGTGATAAGATCTATTAAAATGTATGAACAAAAAATTGAAGGAATTATTAACCTTAAAAAATATTTAATTTGGGATAATAGATTTGTCAGTCTTCCTTCAGAAAAACTTATTTTTAAATTTGTTACAATGTTTTCTAAAACTAATGGATTGTGAATATTTAACTGCTAGTTGTAGGCAATTTCAAGATAGAAATAGATTAATTTCTTCATTTTTTGAAGCCAGAATGCTGGAATATTGAAGAAATAGGAAGCTGATTTCTTGGAAAATGCAAAGAATTATAAAATTCATGAAAGTATGAAACAGGGGTGATTCTGGTCCGAATTTTCCGAAAAATTAAGGCAATGATTTCCGAAAATTAAAAAAAATATCGGTCATAAATCCAAAAATTCGGACATAAAAGGTATCGGTATTTCGGCAAATGATCGCCGAAAAAAAATCAATCTCGTCATTCGTTCGAAGAAAAGTCGGCAATTTTGTCAAAGGATCGCAGGAAAAACGAGACTTTCGTCAGAAAATCGCAAAAAAACGGCAAATTTCGTCAAAAGATCGCGAAAAATGGCAAATTTGATCAAAAGATCACGAAAAACGGCAAATTTCATCAAAAGATTGCAAAAAGCGGCAAATTTTTGTCAAAAACATTGCAAAAAACGGCAAATTTCGTCAATAGATCGCAAAAAATCGGCAAATTTCGTCAAAAGATCGCGAAAAACGGCAAATTTCGTCAAAAGATCACGAAAAACCGCAAATTTCGCCAAAAGATTGCGAAAAACGACAAATTTCGTCAAAAGATTGCAAAAAACGACAAATTTCGTCAAAAGATCGCGATAAAACGGCAAATTTCGTCAAAAGATCGTGAAAAAACGGCAAATTTTGTCAAACAATCGTGAAAAAATGACAAATTTCGTCAAAAGAATTGCGAAAAACGGCAAATTTCGTCAAAAGATTGCGAAAAAATGGCAAATTTCGTTAAAGGATCGCGAAAAAATAGCAAATTTCGTTGAAATATCACAAATAAATGGCAAATTTCGTCACAAACATTGTGAAAAACGGCAAATTTTGTCAAAAGATCGCAAAAAAACGGCAAATTTCGGCAAAAACATTGCGAAAAACAGCAAATTTCCTCAAAAGATCGCGAAAAAGCCACAAATTTTATCAAAAGATCGCGAAAAAACGCAAATCATCAAAGGGACGCAAAAAAAAAGTGGCGGGAGTGGACACCCCTCCCCTCTCTGTAGTAACTTTTCAGAAAATTTGCTGTGAATTTCAGAAATTCTTTTTTTACTCAGAATCACCCCTGATATGATAAAAAAGCTAAAAATGTTGTCAGAACAATTGTTTTAAGTTCAGCAGAAGCAATAAATGGTTTAAAAAAAACAAAAAACATATGATCAGAAAAGAGAAGTCAGTTAATTGTTTCTAAATCGACATGGACATATCTTGGCATAATGGCAACTTTGGTGACAAAACTTAACATACAAAAACTGATTTATAAAAATCCAGTAATCAAGCCTCTCTGACCTATAGGATGGTATTTAACAAGAATATTTCAGATTAACTTTAAAGAGGTTACAAGTATTTTTCTCCAAAGCAAAAGTATAAGTAGGAATGAAATGACTTACAGTGAGTCAATTTTTCTCATAGTACACATTAAAGGTTAAAATTCTCAGTCGCCACTGACCACAGGGCGACTAAATGTAAAAAATTGGCGACTTTATGCTGTGCATGATGACCAAAGTGGCGATTTCTATTTTTCATGTAACAGTATATTCGATTTTTTAGCGCCATTTTGTTTCCACGGATGCCACTTTTGAGCCAAAAGGCTGATTTCTGCTTTTTATGTTAAAAGATAAAACAGAAGCCTCAATTTCTGCAGAAAACAATCACTCACGAAAACAATTTTCGTCAAGTGATCGCAGGAAAAAGAAACTAGGATTTTCGTCAAATGATAGCGAAATAAAACCACGATTTTCAGTAAGCGACCGTGAACTAAAACAGCTATATTCAGCAATTGACTGTGAAATAAAACTGAAATTTTTGGCAAACGATTGCGAAAAAAACCCACTATTTTCATCAAAAAAATTGCTAAATGAAACCATGATTTTTATCAGGTGATCACAAAATAAAATTGTGAATTTCATCAAAGTATCACAAAATAAAACTGCGATTTTCTTCAAGAGACAGCAAAATAAAACTACAATTTCTGCAGGCGATCGCAAAATCAAACAGATTTTCATCAGACAATCGTAAAATAAAACTATGTTTTTGTTATTGTTGGGGTAAGTAAACTGCCACTGTGATAATTTTATATTTATGTACCTAAAAATATGTTTCATAATATTCATATTTTTTTAAATATTACTTGTAAAACTATTTAAATCTACAAACCATGGTGCTAAGTGGCCACTAACTTGACAGTAGTGGCTACTAAACATACAGCCTCTATCGGCCACTGGCTACTGGTGCAAATATTGAATTTTAACCTTTAGTACACATTACATCAGCAATACCCTGCCTTCTTTGTATGTCAGTATCCAACTGCTTGCTACATTAGAGAATGCTATTTTTTGTGTTCTGCTTATTCTATTATTTGATGCATTTTCAGAAATTTTTATCAGTGTGTCATACTTATTGAATATTTGCTAAACAGATTTTATTTTTTATAACAGGAAACAATATATTAAATTGCAATTCTCTTTCACTGTACCTAAAGTCCAACATTTTGTAACAATTCTTCTAATTTTGGAAAGTGGGTACTTTCGTGTTATATAGTGGCCACCACAATTACGATTATGCTAAGATTGCAGTTACAATTTCGCCAAAATCATCGTAAATCCTATATATGCATCATACATACACATATATACTCCAAATGCTCATATATGTGTCATATACAATATTATATACACATTTTTTATGCTATATATACACAATCTGCATCATATTATTATAATGTCATATATGCTTTTATAATTTAGCATTAAATCTTAGTTGTTTAGCAATTCATCCTCTGGGGATGCTATAACCCAAAAATACTGGAAAAGGTTTCATAATCTATTTATGATGCATCATTTTCCTTTCTTGTTTATACTGAAAAAAAAATCATTATGGCAGAGCTGGTTAAATAATTTTAATCTCATCACAGGATCTGTTGTATTTTAATTTGTATATCTATTAGTATTTATATTAATTTTATTTATTTTGTCTATTTTTTTTCATATGATTTAAAATGATCAATAAAAGTACAAATAATTCTTTAAAAGTAAAATGGGAATAGTTCTTTTTATTTAACTTAAGCCTGGTTTTGACACTGCATAAAAAAATGTAACTGTTAATGAATAGATTTTTCCCCTCATGTCTTGGATTTAAAAGTAAAAGTAAAACAAAAAAAAAAGTGAAAAAAAAATGCATCAAGCATAGATTATGTAACACTTTTCAACACTTCCAAAATAATTTTCAAATCTTCACCATTTAAATATAAGACGAAAGATGATATCAAGTAGACAATTTGGAAAACGCATAACATATTTAAAAATTCAATTTCAAGAATTACCAACACTATTTGGATACATATCTGAATTCTTTTGTGCAGCCCTGTATATGATCCATAGATTTATTTATATACTACATAAGAAAGCTAAATTTTAGTTCAGTTAGGAAAAGTGTAGCACAGTTTAAAATTTCCCTTCTGGAATTTCAGTCTATAAACATAAATGTACACAAACTTTTGTGCTGCCCTGTATATGACGAATAGAATTTATACACACCAAGTAATGAACAAAAAGTGAGTTAAATTTAAAAACTTGTTCATCAACTGAAAACACACTTCCAGCAGTTATTGTTAAAATAAAGTACCAAATTATTTTGTGTGTCCCTGTAAATGAGTACTATACACATAATATTCTACAGTAAACCTCTTTAAATTCACCTTACCAGGACGGCCTCCATAAGTACATGCTCAGAAAATTTTGAAAAAATTACAGAACGTTCTTCTCATGAGGACATATACGTCTATAAAAAAATTTCTGCGGAACCTCGATATAACGTCCGTAAAAAATTATGAAAATTTTGTTTATTTGGTGATTTATCACCGGTTGGCGACGGAATGAAATTAAAAAAAATACGCTTTTATGACAAATACTCTTTAAAGAAAAACTTTTTCATGTGGAACTTGTTTATGTAAATTTAACTTACATAATGAAGAAATTTTTATAACTACAATTTTGTGTACACATTTATATGTATATATATAATGAAATTTAACGATTGTATTTTACGATTTAAAACAAAATTTAAATTAATTAAAATTGTTTCAAGCTCAAAAATAAGCTCGATTCTGAAAATTGTCAATTCAAGAAAAAAGTATTGTCGCTATGGAAACAATGACTTCTTCGATATGTAAATGTATAATGAATCCGTTTGTCATTGAGCTTTTACTTTTAAAATACATTTGAAAATTACAAGTATAACCGGTAAAGCCGTTAAATTAGAAAAAATCGTGGAATGGCGGAAAAAACGATAGCAAAATTTCCTTCAATCGGTAATAAATAGAGAAAAAAAACATGAGTGATTTATTTAATCTGATTTAAAGAATATTTTAAATTAATATTACTGCAAACGTACAGAGTTGCAAATGTTGAACGTAAAATGCAAACGATTCTAACAAGAGGGTATGGTATCATGAGCCCTAGAATTAACCCATTCATATAATTTTTTTTTTTAAGCTAATGACAATTTTATGCTTTCAAATTTTACAAAAATCTCGTAGGTCTCATCACAAGAATTTCTTCAAACTCTCCGTTTACTTTAATATGCCTTTCAGATTCATATATTTTTAAAATATTGATTGTTAACTAAAAGTGAAAATAAACATTTGTAACATAAAAAAAAAAATTTAATAATTCAATAATACACATAACTTAAATGTCAGCGTCGCTATAACATAAAATAGATATTTGCAGCTTTAAAAACATAGAACATATTTCTTCAGTGTTAAAATTAAATAACTGCAATAACAAGCAGTTTGTATATATTATACAAAAAATAATAAAGTATTTCATCTTTTAAGTTTAAATTCATTAAGTATTGTGCATTGAAATAATCATTTTATAAGCAAGTTCAAAATGCATTAAAATCGTTTGCGGTTGGCGAGAAAAAAACGTTGCTAGCCAAATTGAGTCTTTTTTGTGCCAAATACTCGAAAGTATTTTTTTTTTTTTTTTTTTTTTTTTTTTTTTTTGCAGATTTTCTACTGAAATTCTGCAGCTAAATTTCACTGTTCCTTTATTACATACATTAGTAGCTGCAATAGCATTTTTTTTCAAAATTTTCTGAGTATGCACTTTAAGGAGACTTCCTTGTTAGTGATACTATAGATCAATTTCAATATGTTTGAAACAATAGAACATTATTAAAATAAACCACAAACAATTTTTCTCCATAGACTGTAATGTAACGGAATTCTTTTGAGTGTCCCTGTAAAGGAACAATAAATGCTATGCACACCATATTCTATAGTAAGCCTCTTGTAATGCACCTCAGTGATGTACAGGGTGCCCTGATTATAAATATTTATTGTACTCAAACTATTATAATTAGACATATGCTTGTTTGGATACATTGTAAGTACTGTTATAAATTTTTTTTCAAGACCACGTACCTCAGTAAATTTCAACGTGTGCCCCCTTGGCAGCTTGGAGAATGTCTAAGCGGTATTCTAGTTCCCACCAAGTGTTCTTTAACATGTCTTCTGTTACAGTACAAACAGCAGCTGGTATCTAGTCTTCAGCTCTTAGATGTCAGCGACTGGTGCACTCACACTAGGCCTGCCACTTCTGGGCAGATCAGTAATGCTGCCTGTTTTTTTAAACCTGTCATACCATCGCTTTACTGATTTTGCATCAGGAGGGTTGCATCCATAACAATGTTTAAAAGTTTGTTGAACATTAATGGGCAATTTCATTTCGTGAAACCAAAGCACACATTGAGCTTTCTCTTGAATCGATGCCATTTTGGCCAAAAATGTTGACTTCCTTACAAATGTTCCCCTGAATCACTCTTGAAGGAACAATCGCGCCATCTGTTGCACAAAAAAACTACTAAAACTGACCTATCCAATGGTACAACAAGTTACATTATTATATAAACGGTTATTTTGTAATGAATAACTATAATCAGGGCAAGACTTTTGGTTCACCCTGTATATCAATTTCAATATGTTTGAAATTGTTTAACATCATTAAAATAAACTGCAAATTATTTTTTCCCATAGATGGCAATGTAACAGAATTCTTTTGAGTATCCTTGTGTAAAATACTTTAAAGTGCTATACACTTCATTTTCAATACCGAACATGTTATAGTAAACCTCAATAACATATATCAATTGCATGATAATCAGAGTATATTTACGCGAGTTAGAGCACAGACAGACAGACAAATCGAATTCATAAACACTTTTCAATTACATTGGCCACTAAATATAGTGGCTGTATTTATCTATTGGTGTCTATAAAATTAAACTTTATTTATGCCAATTAAGCTATTTTATTTTACTTAAATTTCTTATGAAGAATAAATCGTGTACACAAATTTTCAGATTTCTGCTCCTTATCAAATGCATCTTTTTCCGATTTCTTTTATATAGACAGATTTTCTTCTTTACTTCATTTATTTTTATAAAATGAAATTAAAGTTGTAGCTAACAACATGCAATTTAAGTTTTCTTGTTTGCAGCTAGACTACCTTGCTGTAATGTAATGCATCCCAGGTTTAAGCATATATTCAATTTAGTTCAGAAAAACCGAACTGCATTCTGATCATCTATGTCAGATGATAGTTTAGAAAGTTTAATTTTTTAAAATGTTGATTTTATACTAAAAGTATAAAAAATGGTGTGAATATTCTTACATTGTTTGAATGAATGTGATAAAATTTGGGTGGTAGCATAAACTGTAGAATAAGATGTGGACTTTCATAAAAGAGTTTTGGTTATTTTTAAAGCAAATAAACATCTTTTTCTTCTTTTTATCTCTTTTAGTTAAATTGTTCATGTATGTAAAGATAGAATTTTGTAATAGATTTTTCACTCACTTCCTGATATGCTAGAATTATAAAAATTACATACACAGGTGTGTTTCAGATGACAATACATTTTAATATTTTTATATCTTAATTATAAATTAATTTATTTAAGGCATTTTCCCTATTAGTTAGTTTTAGATGCTAAATCTGCAAGTATTCTTTATGGTTATCACTGTTTACAAGTTACAAAAACAATGGAGTTAAAGTGTCAAACCTTGCTTGCTAAAATATGCCAACTTATGGAGGTGTGAAACTGCAACGATAAAATATTTTAAACAGTAAATTAAAAAAAAAAAAAAAGCAATATTTTAAAAAATATGCTTTTATCAATAATTTAATAAATTATGAATATATGTTGAGAAAACAATTTAAGAAATCCTGAATAGATAGTTTAAATAATGCTTCTTTTCCCTTTCCTGTTGCCGTATCTTAAAAAAAAAGTAAAAATTATAATTATTTTGCAATAAATTTACTAGTTCACTCAAGCAACTCAATCAAAGTAATGAAGTTTCCATAATTGCAGCCCACAGCAAATTAACACCTTGTAACAAAACTTTGGAACAACATGCATTGCAGTCATGAAATTAGGAGTGATTTTTAAGCTAACATTTGAATGTTTTAAAAAAAAGTGTTAAAAGTAAACATGCTAGAGATCTGCACGGGCCGGGCCAAGGCCCGAAGCCCGTACTCGGCCCGGCCCGCGGGTCGGGCTCGGGCCTATTTTTCTTCACGGCACTCGGGCCGGGTCGGGCCCGGGCCATATTTTTTTCTGATGGCTCGGGCCGGGCCGGGCCTTACTTTTTTCCTGAAGAATAAGGCCGTGCCTTAAATTATTTTTTCCATACAGATCCGGGACTGGTTTCATTTTTCCTAGTCTTCACGCCTCAAAATTTTTAGTCCTGGTTTTGACCCGTATGGAAATCATTGTCTCGGCGTGCCTGGTCCGTTCGAAGGTCAGTAAAATAAGATCTGGCATAAAAATCTTTGCAAAACATGCATACATTTTTAAATCGCCATTATTTTATAATTAAACATTAAAATTTATTCTTTTTAAAGAATAGTAGATTTATACACTTATTAAAATATGGCTAAATTAAAATATAGTAAAACGTGTGAAAAAGAACCTGCCTATGACGGAATCCTGTCTTAAACTGAAAAATGTGTTGATCCATTAAAAATGAATATACTAATACGTAAGAAAAGAATATAATAATACATTTACACCTGATAAGAAGGCAAATTGTCTATAACTCATTTTTTTCTTCCCTATGCAATTCCATCTTAGAAGATTTTACTGTATAGCATTTTTCTGATTTTTAACACTTCAATAAATGGAATATGGATTAACAATATTGATGATAACTTAAACACATACATACAACAAATTGAGATTTATTAAAAAAATACACATTCCAGCTTGCGGCACCTCTATAAAAATGTAGATTATAAACATGAAAAAAAAGAAGGCTAAGATAGAAATGTTTGGTTAGATCTCCTCCTACGAGGCAAATTTTTAACCAAATCGACGTAAAAATTATGTTTTGTAGAAATTTACTCGGGCCGGGCTCGGGCCGAGATTTTAACTTTTTTCTGGGCCGAACTTTTAACTTTTAAATCGGGCTCGGGCCGAACTTTAAATTTTTCTATCGGGCCGGGCCGGGCCAAATTTTTTTTTTGTATGGGTCGGGCCGGGCCCGGGCCTGGAAATTTCGGCCCGTGCAGACCTCTAAAACATGCTACTATTTTGGTTATTTTCATTGTTTTTTTCATTCCAAAGCAATTATATTTGGTGGCATTCAGCAGTGACAGCCTTGTTAGTAGAAACTATTATAATCAAGTTTTTTGTGATGTGTACCATTTAGTTTGATTTTACAGCAATGCTTAAGCACATTCAGCGAGGTTGGCAAGTTAAGTAAGGACACGAACAGAGTCCCTAAGTATTTATACAAAACTGTTTTACCAGTATGCTCAATGATTTATTTTAAACAATATATTGAAGTCTGATATTATTAATAATTATAATTTTTATATTAAGTTAATGTCAAACTTATCAAAAAACACATAGAACTTGCATCTCATTTTCCTAAACTTCATTTTTTTTACTAATTGACTTTAAAAGATATTGTTTTAAAATAGTATTTAGTATTGATTTTTTTTTTTTTTGTTCCCATTTTAGCTGATGGTCAATCCCAAATTTTACGAGCTAGGTATGAAGCGGCTAATTGGCAATATCGTTTTGGTTATCCTATTCCTGTAGATATGATGTGTAAACGAATTGCAGACATCTCTCAAATTTATACTCAGAATGCTGAAATGAGACCTCTTGGATGTAGTATGTATAAATGTTCAGTTTAATTGTTACATTTCTGAAAATATGCTAAATATTTTCTGATAAACATGTTATATATATATTATATATAGATCTAGAAGTTGCTCAATTTTTGCATCCTTATTTTATTTCATTTTTTCTTGTATTTGTCTCTTTTGATCTATATTTTTTCAGCTTGTTTCTTGCTTCTCTTCTCAATTTATTATTATTTTTAAAAGAATCTTTGTCAGGATAAATAATTATATTCATCACTGAATCTTCTGCTTAGAACTGCCAACTATGCTGTCTTTCATGGGAGACTTGTTAGCCAGATGTTAATTGATTTCTTCTGTTTTTCATTTCGTTAAAAAAGAAAGAGAAATCTTTAGAAAAAGCATTGTTCTTATCAAACTTAATGGTGCAAGTATGCCGATTCTTCCGATTTTAGTGGGTAACTCAAAAATCTTTTATGTCTGACTCTTGACATTTTACAGCATAGCTCTCTTGAACTTTTGTTTTCTGAAAGAAGTTTAACCTTTGCCCCAACAATCTGTCACTGAATGATGCATAATATCTATCATTGTTAATCTTGAAGGTGATTTGCTGAAAATATTTGACAATGCACAAGATGAATGTTAGTAGACCAAATTTCTGTTCTAAATGTTTATGAAGGGAATAGACTTTGCTCATGATAATAGGCATATAATATGATAAGTTATTTTGCTGTAAATTATGAATTGCAATCTTTTTTTCACAGATTTTTCTATACATTACTATTAAATCTTCTATATAGCTTCATAAATAATTACTCAATTATCAAATATATAGTCTAAGTGCCAGAGTGAGTGATTATAAACATTACCAAATTTACAAAATTAAGAAAATTGGTTCATTTTTGTGTTATGTTTTGCGAAAGTGTTATTTTTTTAGTTAATTTTGCCTTATTTTTTTTTGTTTGAGATTAAATAAAATACAAGCTAAAATTTTTGTATGTTTTTCCTAGTTTTTAATCATGTTCCATTATAAAATGCAGTTATAAAGTAAAATTTTTAAAATATTTTCTCAGAGGGTTGCCAAAAAACTGGGTTTTTTTTTTTTTTTTGGAGAAAAAAAAAACTGTTTTGGTTTAAACCAGGTTTTTTTGTAATTACATGCATGCATATTGGTAAAGGAAATTTAATAGTGACAAGAATAACTAATATACCAATAACAATAGTTTTTCTGAAAACAATTTAAACTAAATGAAAAATTAATGCTAATTATGCAGAAATTCAAATCATTAAATTTTATTAAGACGGGCCACCATCTTTTACATTCAAAGCATTTATATTTATATCTATCCAATAGTTTGCTATGCAATACATATAATACAAGCACTTGTGCTGTCAGGTTCAACAGTAATGGTTGTTCGTTTAAAATAGTGATTTAAAGTTTACTTAAAAAAAAAGTTGAAGCAACAATTACTGTTTTTAGATACAATATACATATTTGAAATGTAGCCTGTAATTTAAGTTTGTCTAGCTAATGATTTTGAACAATTATAAAATATATTAATATATTCATAGAATGAATCCTGAATCTTATGTTGATATTTAAAAACTCGAATAATCCTTATCTTTAAGAATTACAAGGTTTATATTAAATACTTTAAGACTTATTATGTGGCCTTCCTTAGTTTTTCCTTTTAGTGAACTCTTATTTAAAAATAATACGAAGAAAATAAAATAAAGAATCTCTCTCTATTCAATTTAAAGACAAAGCGAATTTCACTAAGAATATTAAATTGAAATTTATTTTAAAAAATTAATATTGTACAAAGGTAAAAATAGAATAAATTCAAACTGTCTACTTACTGACACATTCCTGAATTCATTTTTGTCTGCAAACTCTGGAAATTGGCAGGGTGCTCTTATGCAAAAACTATGAAATCAAATATTTTTTCCATTTTTTGATAAAGATAGGAAACCTTTAAGAAAATGCTGCTAAAGTTGGCATTTTGAACTGAATTTTTGAATGAGATTGCCCGATAAAGCTCATTTATGTGAGACAACAATCGTTTATAATATCGTAATTTGTTTATCAAAAAAGGAATAAAACTATTTGATTCCAAATCACACAATAGTAATGTCTGCAAGTGTCATGCTTTTACATTTAAAAATGAGTCTATAAATGTGTCAAAGTTTCGCAGGGAAACATTATTTTTTGAGAAAACTCTTAAGTCTATGCAGTGTCAGAGTTCTAACGACTAAGATTTTAAATGGATGCATTCAGGACTGCTCTTCAATATCATTAAAATGAATTTTTCACAGAGATTCTGTAAATGTAATCGGATTTCATAAAAACAACCAGTATGTAAGAAAAGCAATTATAGCAGTTAAATAATGAAGCTTTGTATGAAATCACCATAAACACAAACGAACACACAGCATGCGTTTCGGGTTGAAAATTTTTAACAACCTGTCATCAGTCAAAGTAAACACGTGTCAGTAAGGGTGAGCAGAAGGGCAAAGAGGAGAGCTTATCAGGGATCTGTTTAGGAAAAAATTGGGTCCTTTAAAGGACTCTTCACAAAATTTCTCATTCCAAAACAGGACCCTTATTCTCCCTAAAACCAGGACCCTTCACAAAATTATTTTCCTTAAAACAGGACCCTTCACAAAATTCTTTGTCTTAAAAGTAGGTTTTGCACAAAATTTTTCCATCTTTAAACCGAACATTTCACAAATTACTCATTTAAAAGTAAAATCTGACCTGTCACTTTTACATATATAAAGAAAATATATGTATTTTACATCCATATATGTTCTTTAAAATGTATAAACAAGAACCTGGATATAACGATCATTTCAAATTCACAATTATGATTAGATTTTTCACAAATATAAAAAGCTGTTCACAATTTAACAAAAACAGGACCCTGGTAAAAAAGTCTGGACAGACCCCTGCTTATAAAGAATGTGACAAGTGGCACTAGGTGCAAAGAAGAAACATCAATCATAGAGAAGTGCATGCGGAAGAGGAAAGTGTAGCCAAAATAAAAGTGGGGGGGGGGGGGATAGAGAGAGAATGAATAAAAACAACAAAAGAAATAAATTGAAAACTATAACAATACATAAAAAAATAAATAAATGAACAAAGAATAAATACAGGGTGACTTTTAATTAACCTACAACTTTAAACTAAATAACTCTTGAGTCGTTGCAGATGGTTCTACAAACATTTTTTTATTGAAAAGAAAGTGGAAAAGGAATTTAATGGATAAGGTTTTCAGAGTAAGACCCTTCAGAGGTGATACAATAGCGCAACTTAGTCACAAAGTTGACAGTAACAGAATCGAGCGTTTCCTTTTTTATGCTTGAAAAAGAGTCAGTTATTGAACTTTTGAGGCTAATAAGGTCTGTCGGCTTCTTCTTGTAAACCAAATCTTTCATAAGACCCTAAAGGTAGAAATAGGATGGATTCATATCTGGTGAATAAGGTGGCCAATTTTCTTATCAGATCTCTTAGGATTGTTCTAGAAGTCTTAGGTCGGTTTTTGAATGTTGAAGACCACTTCCGTAGAAATAATGTTGCATTTTCAGCACATAAATACCAATTTTTAACAATAAAAATACAGTGTTGAATATGACGCTTTGTGAGACATTTTTAAAATTGCATGGAACTGACACTAAACAAATACCTTTTATGCCCTCTCTCACTGCACGCATTCGTGCCACCATCTAGTGAGGCTCTGAGAAGTTATTTCAGTTTAAAGTTGTAGGTTAATTAAAAGTCACCCTGTAAATAAAAATAAAGGAGACAAGAAAAAGTATTCGGATGTGTCAATCTCAAAACTTTCTTCTATCTCATACACTAAAAAGAATCAGCACCAATTTACATCAAGGTCTAACTGAATCTAAAGTTTTATTAATTTCCGTGCATTAGTTCTTGAGATATGACTATTGCTGAAATCATGTAAATCGTGCAAAATGCAGCATAGCAGCGCCACCTGTTGGGAGATTTATACCAAAACCTAATCAACAATAACGTATGTCAACGTCTAACTGAATATGAAGTTTGATGAAAATCCGTGCATTAGTTCTTGAGATATACTTATCGTGTTAATAATGAAAAAAGGTAGCATAGCAGTGTCACCTGTTGGGCTATTTACACCAAAACGTAATCAGCATCTATTTATGTCAAGGTCTAACTGAATCTGAAGTTTGATGAAAATCCGTGCATTAGTTCTTGAGATATACTTATTGTGTTAATAATGAAAAAAGTAGCATAGCAGTGCCACCTGTTGAGCTATTTACACCAAAACATACGCAGCGTCTATTTATATGTCAAGGTGTAACAGAATATGAAGTTTTATTAAATTTCGTGCATTCTTTCTTGAGATATAGCTATCGTAAAAATCAAGAAAAAAGTGGTAGAACAGCACCACCTGTTGGGATATCTTCACCAAAACGTAATCAGCGTCTATTTATGTCAAGGTCTAACTGAATCTGGAGTTTCATGAAAATGAGTGCATTAGTTCTTGAGATAGAGCTATTGCAGAAATCGTGAAAAATGCAGCATAGCAGTGCCACCTGTTGAACGATTTTCACCTAAAACTAATCAGCACCAATTTATATCAGGGACTAACTGAATATAAAGTTTTATTAAATTTCGGGCATTAGTTCTTGAGATAGAGCGCCCACAAAATTTTTGTCACATACAGACAGACATTTTCTAAAAACAGTCAAATCGTGTTCAGGACCTTCTAAAACGTATAAATCCGTCGAAAACCGGAAGTCGAAAATTTTCATGAATCGAATACTTTCTTCTTGTAAACATAGAAGAAAGTAAAAAGATAAAAAAAATGACAAAAGTAATTTTCAAGCTGAAGAGAGAAAAAGAGATAAGAGATCATTGACAATATTATTGGAATTTTTAAAAATAAAAAATGCTTCCAAGTGAGTAAAATCCAAGTGAGTGGGAGAGACTGGTGAAGAAATTATTCTGGCCATGGAGAAATCGAAACAGTGACTTGTCCAACAATGAGAGGCAATTGAAGATATGGAAAATTCTTGATTTGATATATACTTCTGATGCTCGCTTAATCTGAACTTTAATGCTCTCTTCGTTTGACCAATATAACCTAAATAACATTTTTCAGCTCTGTTATGTTTTTATCACAAATATTTTCCTTCTTCTGAGAAAAAGCGTTCTCTCCTCTGGTTGTCTCTTTTTCTTGTCTTTTCAACAATTCTAAAATAAAAATGATTTTATTGAATCTTTTGTCACTATTTTGTCTATGGATGGAAGACCAGCTGTGGTAAAATAATACTGATCATGATAAGAATTTTGCCACTTTCTTGAATAGTTCACTGTCCCCTTTCTACTACAAAACAAGATACTTGCAATGAGGAGCTTCTCTATTTAAATTCTGTTAGAAAACATTCGTCACAGGAAAGTAAGTTATAATATGTACGAGTATGTAAGAAAAGAAAAAGACGCTTCAATAGGATGTTTAGTATTTATAAATAACAAAAATTTATAAGTATGAAAAATAGAGAAATTAAAATTACTTAATGGTTTATCTTTTTATGTTCAATGACCCTGAATAAAGGAAAAAAAACTACTAATATGTATATTAGAATAGGCAAAAGAAAAAACATGATTAAATTTCAATACTTAATTAGTAAAAAGCCTTTGTTTTTAAGCAACTTTAACTTAATAAATGAGTTTAAATCTATTATTAACATTTGAATGACATAAAATTATAATAAATTAAAGTTTTCCTTCTTTAAAGCAAGCATAAAATAGAAATATTACTACTGAAATTAAAAACAAAAAAGTATTCGGCCGGATACCGGATATTCGGTAAAATTTTGTACCGGATATTCGGTATCCGGCAAAAATTCACATCCGGTGCATCCCTAGTTTGAAGTTAACTTTAAAATTGAAACGAGAAAGGATTTTGGAAATTTTCAAACAGAGGAGAATAAAATGGCATAACAATTGAGTTAAAATTAGCTGGATTATTTGAATCTGAAACAGGATGTTTAGGATTATTGAATTTATCAATCAAAGAGGGATTATAACCACACACAAGGGCAAGAGATTTGAGATAATTAATTTCATTATTCAGAGCAGAAGAGTCAGAATAAATGCGTAACGCCCTGAAAACAAAAGTATAAAAGAATGTTATTTTTTGTTGAGGGGGATAGTTTGAAAGAGCATGAGGAGGGAGAGATACAGCGAAAGGTTTTCTATAAACAGAGGTAGAGAACCGATCTGGGTGTTTCGAAACCAAAGACCATCAAGGAAAGGAAGAGAATTGTTCTTTTCGACTTTGAGAGTAAATTGAATACAAGGATCAATAGAATTAACAAGCGAAAGAAAGATTAGAAAGATCCAGGTCAGAAGAAACTAAAATAAAAGTATCATCATACCTAAGCAGAAAGGAAATTTATGCAAGTTATTCTTTAAAATAATGCATATAAATATATCACATAAAAGAGGAGAAAGGGGATTACCCATGGCCAAACCATCAGTTTGAGAATAGACAGAATTATTAAACTGAAAGGTGGTTTGCCTGATACAAACACTAATTGCAGGATTTCTTCAATCTCAATGAAAGAGTAATGAAATTTGCGTAGCCTTCCTTCCAAACAATCAATTGCCTCTTGAACAGGAACATTAGTGAAAAGCAATTTAACATCTAAGGAAACCATTTTATAATTGCAAGGAGAAAGGTGTTTAATTTTGTCAACAAAGTCAAAACAGTATGAAAATTAGTGGAAGATAAAGGAGTGAGTAACATAGAAAGGAACTTAACAAATTTATAAGAGGCAGTACCAATATTGGATAAGATAGGGCAAAAGGAAAGAGTAGGTTTATGAACTTTAGGAAGAGCATAGAAACGAGCGCAATTAGAAATAGAAGGGATGACCAAGCGTTTAGTGTAATCATTAAGGAGACTTTTTAATGAAATGCTTGATATCAGATAGATGCTTAGCAGAAGGATCATTTTTTAATTTAGAATATGGACTAAAGTTTAACATAGACTGGAAAATATAATCAGATTTATTGAGAAAAACAGTTTGGTCGCTTTTATCAGCCTTAGTGATGAGAAGGTCAGGAACCAAATTAAGTTCACTGAGGGCAGATTTCTGAGAAGAAGAAAGATTAGACTTATGCAAAGATTTATTGGAAGAAATGGCATTAGCCAAAAGGTGACGAAGTCAATCAAGTTGACCAGAAGAAATTTTACTGTTTTTGAAAGAATGTTCAATGGGAACAATTAAGTTCGTAATAGAAGGTTTAGAAACATGCGAAAAATTCAAGTCAAGAGAGGAGAATCAGCAACTGCCTTGTGAATCAGCAAGAGAATGAGATGATAAATTAACATAATTTTGCACAAGAGGAGAGATACCAGGAGCAGTATAATTAGAAGTCAGAAGTGAAGAAAACTTTTTATCCAAATCAGCTTTGTGAAAAGTAGATTTGTAATGAACATAAGCAAAATTCCATTTTTCAAAGAAAGCGAAATGAATAACAGTCACTTAACTGTAAGTGCAAAGTATATAATTCATATTCAATGCGTGAAAGAGAGTGGTGAACATCTTGAATGATGGCTCTAAGAATAGAAAACTTACTCCTGGTTAAGGCATTCATAACATGAATGGAAGAAGGAAGCTTATAAATGATATTGATGAACTTAGGAATAACCTTCGAATGCTTATACCTTTAAAAGAAAATTATGGCTAGTTAAAAATCTAGAACGAAGGTGCTTGAAACAATTAAAAAGTGAAGATCTCATAACAAAAAAGAAGGTAAACAAAGCCCAGAAAATAAATAGATAAATAAAAAGAGAATAAAACAAAACTACATTAAAAATTAAAATAAACAAAATATAATAGGAAGAAAGAAAAACAGTACCTTGAAGACGTAAAGAGCAGGATAACACGGTACAAAAACCCAAACAGTGAAATACAGATAAAACAGCAATGGCAAACTGGTGATAAATCACAATTAAATAATTAAACTTTGTATGAATCACCATAAAAACAAATGAACAGGCACGTGTTTTGGGTTGGAAATTTTTAACAACCTGTCATCAGCCCAAGTAAACACGTGTCCGTAAGGTGACAAGGTCACAAATGAACAGATGGGCAAGAGGAGAGCTTACAAAGAATGTGACAGGTGTTGCTAGCTGAAAGAAAAACACCAGTATTTTGTAATTTTTATATTTTTCAATTTACTACTTCTGTTTTTATTCATTCTCTCTCTCTCTCTTCCCCCCCCCCCCCCCATGCGCCTCCTCTTTCCCTTTCTGTTCATTTGTGGCCTTGTCCCCTTATGGACACATGTTTACTTTGGTTGATGACAGGTTAAAATTTCCAACCCGAAACACGTTCTGTGTGTTCGTTTGTTTTTATGTTGACTCATACAAATTTTCATTATTTAATTGTGATTTATCGCTAGTTTGCCGGTTCTGTTTCATCCATATATTTAAAGCTGTTTGGTAATTCTGTCAAATCTATTCCATCGAAATTCGATCGAATACGCATGCGTCAAAAAATCACCGGCCAATGAGGTGAGGGTCTATGACTGTCTCTACAAACGTGTTTGGGATCGTATCATCTGTTTTTTTCTGTTGTCACGTTGCGTTAAACCTAGGAAGATATTTATCTAGAACTCACTGTGGAGTGTTTAGAAGGTATTTATTTTATTTATTATAATTTGTATGAATACTTAGGTGTCCATTTCGGATTTACTGTTTAAAAATGAATTTAGGCTCATAAGTTGGCGAAATCCCGATGGAAATTTTTTTTTTAGATCTCTATCATTTTGTTTATATAGTACAGAAAATAATTATTCAAACGTGTAGAACACGTAATACAAAATTGGACCACTTATGGTCTGTTTATTATCGGGAATGAATCTTATGGTGTTCCGATTGATAATGAATTCGATTATGTAAATATAATGTCAAAAGACAGTACGCACGGTAGTAATATTTTTATTATTATGTGTTCGAAAAAAGCGAATCTGAGCGCCTGAATATAAATTATAAAATATTATTTCTATATTTAGCAACTAAATATTTAATAAATATGCAGGAATGTGACTAGCTTTATGTGAATGTATAATATATGTAAGTCTGAACTTTAGCATTATTTTTTAACAGAAATATATTATCTCTATTCGATTTAAAAGTTTTGTCATTACATAAGTGTGCTATTTAATTTGTAAAGAGTATGTATGCATTATATTGTTTGTATGTATACAAATGTTTAGAATGTTTTGATTTGTAAACTCTTAATATTTGAATAATGTTTACATTATATTTGTTTGTATGTATACAAACAATATATGTATACAAAGAAGTATATATACAAACAATATTAATATTTACATTGTATTGTTTGTATGTATACAAATCTTGAATGTTTTAATTTATTACATTCATTTTTTACCAGTTTGCATGTCCGTTCATGGGCGATTCATATGAAACTCATAATTTGTCACAAATTGGTGATTTTATTGATTTAGTGCTTTGCCCAAGAATGTGGAAAACAAAACTATTTTTGACATCGGGTGAAATGAATGAGGTTATTTCGGTTTTTATTTTGTATATAAAAAATGTTATATGTAAAAAAATCCTGGCCATTAATCACATTGTTTTTTGTATATTTAAAGACGATTACTTATTCTTTGTAATTATTTTTTTGCTGGGGGTTTTTGAGCAAAATAATATTACTTTATAGCTAGAACCAGTTCCGCTAATCATTAATATTTTCTTAATCCTTTGACCGCTGAGCAAATGGGCAAATTTGTAATGTTTTTTCTGTTATTTTTTTTAAATGTCAAAAAAAGATAAATTTTCAAAATTGGTATAAAAAACTTAGGTACTTCTCTATTATCCCATCGTCCACTTTTCATAACAAAATACTATTGCCAAAATGTATGATTAAATGCCAAAAATGCAATCCCATTTACTTGATGTCGGAAGCATTATACGTGTTTGTTATGTCGTCAAGTGGTTTTTAATTCAACATTTGCGCGTAATGACAACGTTCTCCTGTTTATTTGGCGTTACAGTTTGGCGATAGTTTTTTGTTATGAAAAGTGGTCGATGAGATAATAGAGAAGTACCAAAACTTAATTACGTATATGAGTAGATTCCTTGACTATATTAATCGTTACTCAATATTTTAAAACTGCATCATATTTGTAGAATTATATTAATTTAAACAATGCGTCTATTGAAGTGTGAAGAAGCACATACTTCTATGAAGAACCATATATTTACATAATCGTTTTCATTAGCAATCGGAACACCATAAGATTCATCCCCGATAATAAACGGACTATAAGTGGTCCAATTTTGTATTACGTGTTCTACGATATTTTACGTACGTTTGAATAATTATTTTCTGTACTATATACACAAAATGATAGAGATCTAAAAACACAATTTCCATCGGGATTGATTTTGCGAATGTTAAATGAGCCTAAATTCATTTTTAAACAGTAAATCCGAAATGGACACCTAAGTATTCATACAAATTATAATAAATAAAATAAATACCTTCTAAACACTCCACAGTGAGTTCTATATAAATACCTTCCTAGGTTTAATGCAATGTGCAAGAAAAAAAAAACAGGAGATGATCCCAAACACGTTAATAGAGACAGTAATAGACTCTCACCTCATTGGCCGGCGATTTTTTTGACGCATGCGTATTGGGTCGAATATTGTTGAAAAATGATTTTGAAGAAAAAATCGGGAAATTCACAAAATGGTTTCGGGAAAAACTTCACCAAATGGTTTAAAAATTCTTTGAGTGACAGCGGGAAAAAAATTTCGTTTTACATTCAATCATCGCAATTGGCGAGTGTGACTATTAAGTTTAGCCAGTACTGGCAATAACATCAATTACCAATTTTCAGTATTACTCGCCGATTGGTGAGTGTTAATTTTGTCTTATATCACAAACTGTATTTACATATACTACTAGATATAATGATTATGAACCATGATTTTTCTATTATTGGGCGAGATTCATGTTTTTTCAGCAATTCTTTGACGAAATTCATGTTTTTTCAGCGATCCTTTGAAGAATTTCGCATTTTTCTCATGATCCTTAACGAAATTCGCATTTTCCAGCGATTCTTTGATAAAATACATTTTATTCCGCAATTTTTAGACGAAATTTAGTAAAAAAGCATGACCTTTTGGTGAACTTTCCTTTTTTGCGATTCTTTGACAAAATTTGCTTATCTTTCACGATCCTTTTGCATAATTAATGTTTTTTCTGATGTCTTTTAACGAAAGTCATGTTTCCCCATGATCCTTTGATGAATTTAGTGTTTTTTCCTCAATCATTTGACGAAATCTGTGATTTCCCCCCCCGCGAAGATTGGTTAGATGTTTTTAGTCTGCAGGTGCCCTAAAAAGTCTGTGACGCCCGTTGCTGCATTGCACACATTCTTTCTTCCATGGTGCATCGAACGAAGAAAATTCATCCTAAAGAATCATTGTTTCATTCTTGACATTTCTGGAAAGAAACAACGTTCAACTCATTGGCTGAATTGTAAAGGGCGAAATGTGTCAAACATTAGCGGAAAGAAAGTGCGCAATTTGTTCGTTCATGGATAAAATCATGAAATTCATTAATCAATAGTTGATAAATTCGTCAATCGATAGCGGAAAAATCGCAAAATTCATTAATCGACAGTGGAAAAATCGCAAAATTCATCAACTGGTTTCGGGGGAAAAAGTTTTCGAATATCGTCAAATGGCTTCGAGAAAAAAAATCACAATCCGTCAATTTCGGAGAAAAAATCGTGAAATTCGCCAAATGGTTTCGAAATTTGTCGAGCGACAGCGGAGAAAAAAATCTTTTTCCATTCAATCATCGCAATTGGTGAGTGTGACTATTATGTTTGACCAGTGGTGGCAATAAAGTCCATTGCCAAATTTTCAGGATTACTCGCTGTTTGGCAAGTGCTAATTTTGTCCTATACTTCAAAACCCTTTTGATCATATCATCAGTGTGCAGGACAATTTTTTTTACGTGAACCATTTGATGAATTTTGTGATTTTTCCATTATCGATTGACCGATTTTACTGCTATCGATTGTTGAATTTTATAATTTATCAACTATTGATTAGCGAATTTCATGATTTTTTCCATGAACGTTTGACGAATTACGCAAAAAAATTAAGAATATCGTTAAATTGTCTTGGGTAAAAAAAAATTTAATATTGTCAAATGCCTTCGAGAAAAAGTTGCAAGTTGGAACGCCTGTGACCTCTTTTTCATGTTATGCATCTCGGGTCTATCCCCCCAAGTGGGACACTTTTCTAAATTTTGCAGACACCTCTCATGTGATATATCGCTGGAAAATTCTTTGACCGCTTATTCATGTTATGCATCTCCGGGGTCCATCCCGCCACCCCCCCAAAGGGTACTTTATAAATTTTGCACACAACCCTCATGTTATATATCATTGGAAAGGTCTGTGACTGCTTAATCATATTATGCATCTCGGGTCTATCCCCCCCCCCAAGTGGGACACTTTTCTAAATTTTGCAGACACCTCTCATGTGGTATATCGCTAGAAAAGTCTTTGACCGCTTATTCATGTTATGCATCTCCAGGGTCCATCCAGCCACCCCCCCCCCCCTAAGGAAGGCACTTTTATAAATTTTGTTGACACATCTCATGTGATATATCGCTGGAAAAGTCTTTGACCACTTATTCATGTTATGCATCTCCGGGGTCCATCCCGCCACCCCCCCTCCCCCCCCCCCAAAGGGTACTTTATAAATTTTGCACACAACCCTCATGTTATATATCATTGGAAAGGTCTGTGACTGCTTAATCATATTATGCATCTCGGGTCTATCCCCCCCCCCAAGTGGGACACTTTTCTAAATTTTGCAGACACCTCTCATGTGATATATCGCTGGAAAAGTCTTTGACCGCTTATTCATGTTATGCATCTCCGGGGTCCATCCCGCCACCCCCCCCCCCCCCCCTAAGGAAGGAACTTTTATAAATTTTGTTGACACCCCTCATGTTATATATTGTTGGAAAGGTCTGTGACTGCTTAATCATATTATGCATCTCTGATGTCCATCTCCCCACTTTGCCCCCCCCCCCCCAAAGGGTACTTTATAAATTTTGCACACAACCCTCATATTATATATCATTGGAAAGGTCTGTGACTGCTTAATCGTATTATGCATCTCTGATGTCCATCTCCCCACTTTGCCCCCCCCACCCCCCCAAAGGGTACTTTATAAATTTTGCACACAACCCTCATGTTATATATCATTTTAAAGGTCTGTGACCACTTAATCATATTATGCATCTCAAATGTCCAACTCCCCACTTTGCCCCCCCCACCCCCCCAAGGGATACTTTTCTAAATTTTGTTGACACCCCTCATGTCATATATTGTTGGAAAGGTCTGTGACTGCTTAATCATATTATGCATCTCCGATGTTCATCTCCCCACTTTGCCCCCCCCCCTCCCCAAGGGGTACTTTCTAAATTTTGCACACAACCCTCATGTTATATATCATTGGAAAGGCCTGTGACCACTTATATCATATTATGCATCTCCGATGCCCATCTCCCCACTTTGCCCCCCCCCCCAAGGGGTACTTTCTAAATTTTGCACACAACCCTCATGTTATATATCATTGGAAAGGCCTGTGACCACTTATATCATATTATGCATCTCCGATGCCCATCTCCCCACTTTGCCCCCCCCCCCAAGGGGTACTTTCTAAATTTTGCACACAACCCTCATGTTATATATCATTGGAAAGGTCTGTGACTGCTTAATCGTATTATGCATCTCTGATGTCCATCTCCCCACTTTGCCCCCCCACCCCCCCAAAGGGTACTTTATAAATTTTGCACACAACCCTCATGTTATATATCATTTTAAAGGTCTGTGACCACTTAATCATATTATGCATCTCAAATGTCCAACTCCCCACTTTGCCCCCCCCCACCCCCGCAAGGGATACTTTTCTAAATTTTGTTGACACCCCTCATGTCATATATTGTTGGAAAGGTCTGTGACTGCTTAATCATATTATGCATCTCCGATGTTCATCTCCCCACTTTGCCCCCCCCCTCCCCAAGGGGTACTTTCTAAATTTTGCACACAACCCTCATGTTATATATCATTGGAAAGGCCTGTGACCACTTATATCATATTATGCATCTCCGATGCCCATCTCCCCACTTTGCCCCCCCCCCCCCCCCAAGGGGTACTTTCTAAATTTTGCACACAACCCTCATGTTATATATCATTGGAAAGGTCTGTGACCACTTAATCATATTATCCTCCCCACTATGAAATTTGTCAAGTTAAAGCAACTATAAATTTTATTTTTATGGTACTATCAAGTTGTTTGCCGTCAAATTTTGACGGGTTCTATCTAGTCATCATTATAACAGTTATTACGAATAATTTTCACATTCCTGTCAGCTTTGTAATAAGTGATTTCTATTGTGTAATATACCTACTAAAGTTATTTACATATTATTCTGGTTGTGATTTTTTTTTAAAGGAAAATTTTCATATATTAACTGAAACTTTTATTTATCCTTCTTAGGCATGATGTTTATTGCTTATGATGATGTTCATGGTCCTCAACTGTACAAAGCTGATCCTGCTGGTTATTATTGTGGATATCGAGCAACTAGTGTTGGAGTTAAACAAACTGAGGCTAATAGCTACTTAGAAAAAAAGTTTAAAAAGAAATCAGTTTATGAGCATGATGAAGCTATACAGGTAATGACTAATTTTTTTAATGCTGTAAAAGTATTTTATCTTGTAACTAAAAACTAATAAGCAATGTTCTGTTTAGCTGGCAATATCCGCTTTATCTACTGTGCTGTCTGTTGATTTCAAGCCTACTGAAATAGAAGTTGGTGTTGTATCACAGGACAAACCAAAATTTAGGTATACATTCATGTTTTTAAGTTTTTTTATTTTCATTGTGTTGAAAGTTTTGTTACTTTTGTATTCTTTCTAGAAATGGATTATTTGGCATTTATATTTTATTACATCAAATAGGCATGGAAGTTAAAGTTCACTGGAAAAGCTAAACTAAGTGTGTTACAAAGTGATTTATATATATATATATATATATATAAAATGTGCTTTCTGTATATATATATATACAGTCCTTGGCCAAATTATTACACTCATGTTTTTTTGTGTAAAATATTATTAGCTTCATAGAGATTAATATTATTGTATAAACAATTAAAATTCAGAATAAACATTAATTGTAGGGTAATAATTAATAAAAAGCACGCCAATGACTTTAAAATTATTTATTTTTGTAAGTGAAATTAAAATTATTGAACTTGAAAAACTTTGTACTTAAAATTCGAAAATATCAATATTTTGTAGAGCTTCCTTTGGCGGCAATCAATGCATCTATTCGTCGCGGTATACTGTTAATGCAACATTGAATAGTTTCTTGCATGTGTGGGGGATGATTCCAGACATAGATAAGTTTTTCTATCAATTGTTTTTGTTAGTTATGACCTCTTTGGCCAACTCCCTCTTCATCAGCTCCCAAACATTTTCAATGGGATTCACATCTGTTGAATTACCCGATCAGTCCAATACAGAGATTTTTTTCTTGTTGTAAATAAGCCTTTACTGATCATGCTGTGCGGCAAGAAGCTCCATCTTGCATAAATATAAAAGGTTCTCCATTTGGAAACCATTCTTTTAGTTGTGGAATCAGCCGACTTTACAACACCTCTTTGTATTGCTCTTGTTTCATAGTTCCTTTGACTACGTAAAGACGCCCAGTGCCTTTGCCACTTATGACAGACCAAACCATGACCTATGTTGGGTGCTTGACGGTTGGCACTACACAATCTTGATGAAACTTTTCGCTAGGACGACGACGCACAAACTGGAATTTGTTTGCTAAAATTTCAAAAGTGCTTTCGTCACTGAAGCAAGCCTGAAATAAACAATTTTTAACATGAAGAATTTATCTAATGGTTAAAGACCGACATTGTTAAATGTTTTAAGTATTAATAAAATAAGAATAACTTTATAATTATCGATTTCCAGAACTCCAATGTCTTGTGTTTATGCCCTCTAGACCACTTGAGTCGCTTAGCTTTCATTGCTTCGGTTAATTTTGGTTTTTTAGCTGGTCTAAAGGCCTTGAAATTCATAGATGTAATTTTTCTGCGTACAGATCATTCTGACACAATCACATCAGTCACTTTGAGCTTTGATCTGATCTGTTTTGTAGTAGCAAATCGATTTTCCACGCAGATCTTTAAGCGTCGTTCTATCCTTGGTGTAAATACAGATTTTCTTCCACATTTATTCTTTCTTTTTTGGCTCAATGTTTGTCCAATCCCAAGTTTCGTCTTTAGCCGCCTTACATTTGCTTCAGAAACATTAAATTTTCTTGAAATTTCTCTATTCGAATACTTTTTAATATTTAAAAGCGCTTTTATTTCGCCTTTCTTTTCTGTTGACAAATCTTTTTTTTTTACCCATATTTTAATTACCTAAAAATAGTATGTAAACTATTAAAAATAATATATTCACAATTAAAAATAATATATTCACACAAGAAATACAAATAAACATCTAACAACAGATTTTACAATGCCACAAACACCTTCATGATCGTCGCACATAGCCCTGTAATTGAAGCCTGACATGACATGTTTTAGTTTGGTTGACCTTGCGACAGTGTTATAATTCGACATGTCAACAAAAGCAGTTTCTCAAATTAGGAAAATATGTGGTGTACATTATTTTAATGAATTAAAACTATATTACCACGCTGAATTAGTTTTTAGGGTCATTACAAACCAAATACAGTAGAGGACCTATTATCCGGAATTCTCGGGATCGAGGGCTTTCCGGATTTGAGATTCTTCGGAAAATCGGACACCCCCCCCCCCCCCCCCCCCAAAAAAAAAAAAATCTGGATTTTTTAAAAAACATAAAAATAACAAAATTAAAGCAATCCCATGTAGAATGTTAATAAGACTTATGTTTTGAATGTTTTTAAATTGTGTAAATGAAAATTCCTGCATTATTCAATAATAACATTGAATCAATAAAAATAAATTGAAATAAAATAATAAAATGTGTAATATTCTATAGTATATCTAATATTCTATCTACAAGCTCTACCTTTTTTTTTTACAGCTATATAATTTACATAAAAAAATTTGATAGATTATTTTTAATAATTCTTATTTCCTCTAAATAATTTCGCCCCTCCTTCCCCCCCTCACCGAAATTCCACCGGTATTTTTCCAAAAACATAAAAATATCAAAATTGAAACAATCATATGTAAGATATGAGTAAAAACTTACCTGTTGTTTTTTCTTTTTATCAAACAAATTCTTGCACTAGTCAATGGTAACAATGAATAAATAACAAAATAAAATCGGCCAACTTGTATTATTTAATCAACAATTTTTACGCTTTTTTAATAACATAATTTACATTAAAAATGATCAATATTTTTAATATATCTTACTTTTTAAACAAATCAGTCAATTTTGTTTGTTTTAACTTCTTTTGCTTTTCTTTAACAAAGAGTTCTTGAAAGTTCTTGAACGTTAACAGAGTTCTGGTTTTGTTGACTATGCAGGAAAACTTTTTACACAACGATTTTTAACTGTTTTCGCGAATTCTGACAGAAAAATTTAGAAACCGTGAGCAGATAGACCGTTCTGGAATGGCTGAGAAGTTGAGGGAGGATACAAGAAAATAAACAGGGACTCTCCTATCATATATGTATTTATATAAACACAATTGTGTAGCCATAATATTATTTCGGAGTAAAGGGGAGGGGGGCGAAATATCTAACGATTTTTTTTTAAACAAATCGTAATATACATTAATTTTAATCTAAAATTTTGACAAAAAAAAAAAAAATCAGATTTTTTTTTTGGGGGGGGGGGGGGGGGGGGGAGTTGCCCGAAATTTAAGTAATATATTTTAGTGGTTGCACATTGAAACAATGGACTGAAGAAAAAAATAAATAGAAAAATAAAAGTCTGTAAATTTTTTGAAAAATTTCAGAAATTACAAAATTTTAGTAAAAATCTACAAATTTTGAAAATTTGATTATTTTTGGATTTTGGGTCCTTCCGGATTTTGGAATTCCGGATAATAGGTCCTCTACTGTATTCTAATAAAAACAACTGCGTCCAGGGATTGTATGTGCTTTCTGTAAATTAATATCAATCAAATTAATAAAATAACTCAACATTTGTTACAGAAATTGAAATTAAAACTTTTATCTTTTTTTCTAACAAGTTTCCCTATCAATTGTTCTAAGTTATGAATTAAAAAACATCCAGGTGAATAAATTTCTGCATATTTTACATAGTATATTGAGGCAGACTGAAGCAAACAATATTGCAGGACATACACATACACTTAAAAAACAAGAGCTATACTCAGTTTCACCTTAAGTTGGCAGCACTATTAATGCTGCGTTGACCGAATCACAGCTGTTGTCATAGAAACCAGTGTTTGCTCTGAGAGCAGAAGATTACTAATTAAAAAGGAAAATCGCCATTTTGGCAAAAACAATATAATGCGTGTGCAAAAATCTGAAAGTTTATTTATTTATAAGTTCTTATGAAATTAGTTTTATTATCTCTATAATCGCTTATTAAAATAATGAATTGCATTATTATTATTTTCTTATTTTAACTGTTTAAAAAAAAAAAAAAAATTAATGTTAAACCTATTTTATATTAAATTACCGTATATTTAATGAAAAAAGAAGTTAGAAACTTAATATTGTAGCAGAGTAATAAAAGTTTTAGCCTAAAAGTATTTAGTGTTACTACATCTTTTTTTATTTAAATATTAAAATCTAGTTAATAAAATAAAAATGCCTGCAAATCTAAATGAAAAAATTTAACTTCAATACATAGTTAACACGATTGATAATATAGCTTTAACTTTTAAAATAATCATTTACACTTGCCATTGGATAGATAATGAAAAAAGAAAGTAGGCGAAAGCATTGCGATTTCCGCTTGAAACACATAGAAACAATTCAAAATGTTACTTTAGTGCAGTTGTAAATTTACTATATACATTCGAGATGAGCCGGAGCTGGATACTGAAAGTATGCAGCAGAAAATTAAAAAAATTTCATTAACATTTTAAAATTGTTAATAACATTTTTGAAAATTGTTTCAAGATAAATTTTCTTATTAACAAAACTCTTCTGTCATACAAATAAGTATTAACACAAAATACTTTTTCATGACAATGTTTCGTAATTTTCATGTCTATGAAAATTTAATTTAAAAAGGAACTTTGTTATTTATACCCAACCACTGGCAGAAATCTGGAAAAAGTTCAGGCTCACGAGCTCACTGAGCACGTCTAATCTTTAATGCACATATAATTAAGACTATAGATATAACTAATGAATTCAAAAAGTCTAAAATAATTTAAATTATCAAAATGAACAGGATTTTTTTATGACAATTTGTGGAAATAAGAAGTATATTTATAAATACAGTTACTAAAATTATTAATATCTGTATGTATTAAGCATCTTCAGCGCTTTAGTTCTGAATCACTATCACTAGAGTCACTATTTAGAGAAATAATGTTCTGTTTTTTGCATATTTCATTTACAAGTCCATCAATTTCCCACATGTCTTTCTCTTTATTTGTTACTTCTCTAATACAGTTTCTCAAATTTTCAGCTGATACTCTTTCTATTTCTTGGATTACCAGATCCTTCCCATCGTTAAGTTTAAAGCTTTTATTTTCGCAAGCAATTTTTTGTTCTAAAAATTGAACAAAAAGTGGAAAAAAAAAAAAAAAAAAAAATCGAGAAAAATTTAAAAATATCTGCACAAATTAAAAAAAGAGACAATACTTGTAACCAAATTATTTTGTGTCCCTCTCTAAATGAACGATAAATGCTATACATACCATATTCTATAATAAACATCTTGTAGTGCACCTTATTGATGTATGTCAACTTCAATATGTTTGAAATAATGTAGCATCATTAAAATGCACAGCAAACAATTTTCTCCCATAGACAATACTATAACTTAATTCTTTTGAGTGCCCTTATAAATGAACTATAAATGATACATACTTCATTTTCAATACTGAGCGTGCCATGGTAAAGTTCAATAGCATATATCAATTACTTAATCGGTATATTTACGCTAAAGCATGGACAAACAAATCAAATTCATACTTTTCAATTTTGTTGGAAAGTGTTAAAAATGGATAAATTGTAATAAAATGCAAATGGGAGAAAATTTAAGTATTTGCAAATTTTGTCATAAATTCCCGGAAAGCATAAAATGTAAAAAATGAAGTTTTCCAATCTAAAATATTGCATGTATCAATAATACTTTAAAAACATTTTTCTCTTCCAGGAAACTGACAGAATCTGAAATTGAAGCCCATCTTATTGCTATTGCTGAAAAAGACTAATACTAACTTTTATTGTATTTCTGATATTTTATAATAAAATTTTGGTTTAAAATATATTGTATATTTGTATTCTGTTAATAGTTTTTATTTCTTTCAATCTATTAATGAGATTCCTAGCAATATCTTTTAATAATAATAATTAAAGGATAAATTAAGGTTTTAGATTGCATACAGTAATATTTTATAATCCTTAAATACTATTATACAAAATTTTCTTTTAATAAAAAGCTCATGTAATGTTTGTTTTAATTATATTTATTCATTTGATGTATCAGGAGCGACTTGAGAGATGCTCAAATAATAATTTTGAATGACAAGTTTGCAACTTTCTGCCACAAAGTAAAGGAATGTAATCAAATTCCATTAGAATGAATCTTATGGTGCTACAAATTTTTGTTTTGCTGTAATAAAATTTCATTATAATAGAAACTAGGTAGTACCTGTCAAGATTTGACCGTGAACAATTTGAAAGTTCCATTAGAAATATTTCAATTTTTTAATTAGTTGCTTTTAAATTAAGTATTGAAAACTTGAGGAATTGTTAAATAATGTAAGTGATTCTTATACATATAAGGCGATAGATTGCATTGTCAGTCCAACCTACTCAACTAATGAACTGAAAGAATTTTAAGCTTCTAATTTATAACCTATTATACTTGCTTTTAAGCAGGAGTTTAAAAATATTAATTGAATGCGTAGGCTGTAGGGCATTTATTTTTACTTGCTACAATCTCAATTTTTTAAAAATATATATCATTTAGTATTTTCTATTTTTTTTTTTTTTAATTATGCAACCTTTAAAATTTTTCATTCATTTTATTTTTATCAGCCTGACAATAAAACCCTGAACTTAAAAATTGCTGTTTGCAGTTAATAATTTATAATATATATTTTTAATTACTTTAATTTAATTTTACATTTTCATACATTATTTATATATTAAAAAATGGATATCAAAGGGATTTCTTTTATAGTTTTGTATTAATATTTTTCCTTTTGTCTTTTCTTTTTACGAAGAATAACCACATACTTTTCTTGGTATATAAATATATCTTCTTGATAATGGTCATACAAAATATAGATAAAAGTTTAGATCAATTTATTTAATCTAACTATATGAAAAATCTTTTAATTTAAATCTTTTTAATATAAAAATTAGTAATTAAAAACATATTGTTGGGTGTTAAATTTTACTTTCCACAGTCTCAATATTTTGAAAAAATAACAATATTTGGTATTTTCTGAATTTTTTTTAATTTACGCGACCTGTAAACGTTTTCATTAATTTATTTTTATCAGTCGGATTCTAAAACCCTGAACATAAAATTTTTTGTTTGCAGCTAACATTTTATAATGCATATTTTTTTTTAATTACTTGAATTTTATTTTACTTTTCATGCATTATTCAATTATTAAATCATGGATATCAAGGTAATTTGCTTTAGGGTTCCTGTATGAACATTTTTCCTTCTTTCTGTTTACTTTTCATTTTTTATGAAAAATAATCCTATACTTTTCTTAATACAGGGTTATCAGGAAAGAATCATCCGATTACAAAATTTAATATTTTCCATAATTACAAACAGAAAATTATAATTAATGTCATTGTAAAGAAAAAAATATTATTTTTTTTCACAAATGTTTGAAACGATTTCCTTTAGTCACACATGTAATATCATTGCAATATGCCAATTCTTGCCAACACACATTGTGAAGTTTCACTATTAACTGTTTGCAAAGCATCAGAAATGTGTTGTTTAAATTCGGCAAACTTGTAGGCAAAGCTGATATGAACACAAGATCTTTGACATATCCCTAAAGGAAGAAGTCGCAAGGGTCAGGTGACCTAGAAGGGTAGCTGTGTAGGACCAAGTCATCGGCTGCACTAGTGACCAATCCAATGGTGTGGTAGTTCTTTGTTTAGAAATTTACAAACCTCCAAATACCAATGGGGCGGTGCACCGTCTTGTTGAAAAATGAAATTTTGCATATCTTCCTTCAACTCCCCAAATTTCCAACATATCGAGGTAGGTAATGCCACTCGCTGATTTTTCGATGAAAAAGAACTGTCTGTAAACCTTTGATGCAGATACAATGTTACAAACTAAAAAATCAACATTTTTTCTTTACAATGACATATTAATTATAATTTTCTGTTTGTAATTATGGAAAATATTAAATTTTGTAATCAGATGATTCTTTCCTGATAACCATGTATATATATATTACAAAATTTAAATGTCTACACTTCATTAAATTTATTCCATAAAAATTTTCCCTTCTAAAAATATTCTACAACCCTAATTATTTACTATCTTAAAGAATATTCTTTTTATTTTATTTATCTAAATCCATTTCTATTTAAAATGCGTAATTTAATATTTTATTCAAAAACCTTTTTATTTCTCAATTCTTAAATGCTGATATTTTATTCTATTTAGAATTATGTACCATTTTTCTTTTGTTCTAAGAATCTATTCGCACACTTTTTCCTGGGAATTGAATCACTCCAATTTCCTGCTGAGACTAAAATAGAGTTCGGACCTATTTTGTCACTCTCATTGCTGTAGAAACATTTGTGCTGTTCTGATGTTTGGGACACGAGTTGGGAGCTCATATTTGTGTGTGTTTTCAGTTGTCTCAGGGATGGAAAATCTGCTCCAATTGCTCCGAACTGCTCCAATTTTGATTTCCTGCTACATTCTGCTCCAAAAATAGCAATTTTTTTAAATTCTGCTCCAATCTGCTCCAAAAATGAAAATTTCTTAATCTAAAAAATTAGAATTAAAAAAAAAAAAAGAAAAAAAGAAAAAACATTAACTTTGTATAGGCTTGGCAACACACTGCTATGATGCCTGTAGCTAAGATATGCAGCATCATTTAAGTTTAAAAATTACCTCTAACTGAATAATGGATTATACTACATAATCATTGTCTTACATTTCAGTTTTTATAATATAACATATATTAATCCAAAGAGGATGATTACTCCAAAACCCAGCTGATGTAGCATCTATCAAAAATAAGCATTATTGAAAAGATATCCAGCATTGAGACTGTTCTCAAACAAAATATTAAAACCTCCTCAACAATGCAGAAATTTCTGATACATCCACAAACTATTTTTAAATGTAAAAGCATGAAATTGGTAAGGCATGACTGCTGAAGTAATTTGAAATTGAAGAACAGTTTTTGATAAATGTCACATCTTATGCTATAAGTAATTTTTGAGGCATAAAGACCTTTACAGAACTGTAGTGTCCTAAAATTGAGTTAAAAATGCCCACTTTGATAACATTAAAAAAAAATAATCTTTGTTTTTATTGAAAAATAGAAAATGCTATTTGATTTCAATGCTAAAACATAAGTTTCTTCTACTACAAAATCATTAAATTCTGATACTGAACTGCAATTTATTCTGATACAAAAACAATTTTTTTATTTTCTACTCTTGTATTATGAGACTCCAAATCAGAAGATTTGTTATTATTATAAAGTGTGCTTTAGCCAATTAGCCAAAAGATTGGTTGCTGTCATTCTTTAGCAGTGGACTGAATGTCATGAAGATTGTAAAAAACAAATTGCATGAAATAAAAAATAATACTGTTGATATAGAAGCATGCACTCTTCACAAAGTCCACAATGCATTTGGCCATGATTTTAAAATGTGTCTTATTGACTTTTACTACTTTTTTTTTTTAAGAAAACCAATGTGCAATCTAGTGATTACTCACAGTTACAGGTATCATTTAGGTTATTTAAATTTACTATCAAATGTTTGTCATTTGCTAAAAATATACAGTAACTATTGTAAGTAAACATATTTAACTTGTTACATTCTGTTTTTAATTTAAATCCTTTCCTAAATCTTTTTTAAATCTTTTCCTAAAGTGTTAGATAAGTCGTATTATTTTTTAATTTTTAAAAGTGTGTAAAACATTTGTTGTCAGAATATGGTATATTTATTATGTATTATTGGAATGTGGAAAGTTAATTCATCTGTTATAGTCATATTACTACAAATTTTGATACTCTCTAAGTATATATTTTTTTTTCTTGTTTTAACATTTATTACATTTTATACTGTTGAAATTGTATATATGCACTATGTTAAAGAAAAGTTCATTAACAAAGCATATTTGCTTTTAATTTGGAGCTGCTACAAAATGTAATTAACCCGCTCCAAAACTGTAATTGACGTGCTCCAAAACTGGCATTTACTGCTCCAAAACTGTAATTAACCTGCTCCAAAATTGCAATTTGATCTGCTCCAAACCTGCTACAAAAATGGATTTTCGATTTTCCACCCCTGGTTGTCTACAAAAACTGGCTTGTGGGAAGTGATACGACTGGATATATTTGAATGTGTGATATTACTTATCTAAGTAATACAATGTAGTTCAGAGAGTAACTCTGTGTTTTTCTAAAGTGGTGGATGCTTTATGCTGTAAAATATTCAAGCTCCATATATTTTGAGTCTGGAAACTCCAATGCTTCGAACACCAGTACATGCGGTTCAGTACTTATGACTACTAATTTAGTTAGTATCATAATATGGTAATATTCAATTATCGATGAGTTGGAGTTCAGTACGGGAAAATCATTGCATACGTATATACATATGATAGCTTAGTATATAGATATCTTATCTTGATAAGGGTCATTAGAGTGGTCCCTAAATTAAAATTTGTTAAAAAATTTGTCTCGCCTTCCCATTTTGTTATAAAATATTATAATAAATAGCAAATCTTGTGTCTTTGTATATATGCTAATTTTATCTAAAAAAGGCTCTGTACGATTTTGACTAAATTTTGTATCCTATCGTTTTCGGGCACGAGAAGACCATTGGGCTAGGTCACATGTTCAAGAAAATTTGATTTTTGGGTCACTAATGGGTCAATAATGGTTGGTGTCAAGCTAATTTTATCTGAAAAACGGCTTTAACGATTTTGACTAAATTTATTTTACCATTTTCGGGTACGAGAAGATCATTAGGCTGGATCACATGTTTGAGAAAATTAGATTAATGGGTCACTACCAGTCAGGGTCAAGCTAATTTTATCTAAAAAACAACTCAAACTATTTTGACTAAATTTTGTAACTTACCGTTTTTGATTACGAGAAGACCATTCGTCTAAGTCACATGTTTGAGAAAATTTTATTAGTGGGTCAAGCTAATTTTATATTAAAAAAAGGCTCTAACCATTTTGACTAAATTTTGTATTCTACCGTTTTGGATTATGAGAATACCATTAGGCTGGGTCACATGTTTGAGGAAATTCGATTAATGGGTCATTTTTGGAACAAACTAAAGTTAGGTAAAAAATGGCTCAAGAGATTTTGACTAAATTTTGTATTTTACTGTTTTGGGCTAGGTCACATGTTTGAGAATTTGATTTTTGGGTCATTACGGGTCAAATTTGGCAAAATGTTAGACACATTTGGCGTGAAAATTGACTTTCTAGATTACCAATGCAACATTTGGCAAAAAAAAAAAAAAAAAAACTGGTTTTCAGAATTTGATGGAATTTTTTAGAAATTCCCAATAGGAGCCGAAATACATGATTCAGTCAGCAATTCAAGTTGAACAACTGAGCTAATTTTAACTGAGCATAGCTCAGTCTTTCCCTCTAGTGTTTGGGTACTTAAAATTTTAACACTTTATATTAATCTTTAGAGGCGCCTCGAGAGAGAGAGAGAGAGAGAGAGAGGGGGGGGGGGGGCATATTACATATAGTTAAATATAAATACTAAGTATTCAGACTAGCATGGAATGTTTATAAAACATGTTATTTTAATGTTATAAACATATTTTCTGGTAATTTTAACTATAACAATGTACATTTCTTTTTATTGATTCATTAAGAGTGGAGGAGATTCATAAGATTTCAGAGCTGCCAACTCTCCCGTTTTTTAGTCCAATCTCCCGTTTTTACGTTTAAGTATGATTTTCTCCCGTTTTTCACTCATACTTTAAAATTCTTAGAAACGTACTTTTGAAAAAAAGAAAATTTCCGATCTCGTTAGAATTTCGATATAGGATCGCTAAAAAATGCGAATTTCGTCAAAGGATACCGGAAAAAATGCAAATTTCGTCAAAGAATCTCTGAAAAAAACCCTCAAATTTCGTCAAAAAATGGCGAAAAAACTGCAAATTTTGTCAAAAATCGCAAAAAAACACAAATTTCATAGAAAAAAAATCACGAAAAAACACAAATTTCATCAAAAGATTGCAAAAAAACGTAAATTTCGTCAAAGGATCACCAAAAATCCCCTCAAATTTCGTCAAACGGCAAAAAAAACCTGCTAATTTCGTCAAAAAATGGCGAAAAAACTGCGAATTTCGCCAAAAGATTGCAAAAAACATGCAGCTTTCGTCAAAAGATCGCGAAAAAACACAAATTTCGTCAAAAGATCACGAAAAAAAAAAACACATTGAGTTCTAATAAATATTTTCTTTTTATTTGAAAAAGTTTGTTTCATTTATTGATATCTTAAGATTTTTTTGTGTAATTTATAATATATGAAAGTGTTATTTTTAAATTTTATATATATATATATATTAATGATTATATTTAAGTTATTGAGTCAATCATTAATCTATTCTAAATGAATTATAAAATAACTTTTTATTCTTACGTAAATTCACTTAAAAAAAATCTCCCTTTTTCTCCCTTTAAACTGCGAAGAATCTCCTGTTTTTTCTCTTGCTAAGGTTGGCAGCTCTGAGATTTTATTAATGTGTATGACGGTTAATCTGGTATTAAATATTTAATAAACATACTAACACCACCAAAAAGTATTTTTACCTGAAAAATATAAATTATGTACTCAAATTTTTTTAATTTATTTAAAAAGATACTTTTGTATTTGCCACATGCCAGCTGTTAATAGCCAAAGAAATCACTATTTATAGGATCTTTTTGATTCTGATTATTTCAGTGTTTCATTACTTAGTTCGACTGTATATTTCTTAAATTTTTGCCTTGTTTATACATTTATTGATGAAGTTTTATTTTCATTATGGAATATTAGCTGGAGACAAATACCAAACTATTTACATTGTTTTAATTGCAAATGGTTTATTCTTCCTAATGTGATAGAGATAGATTTTAATAAAATTCATGTTTGAAACTGATCTGTTTGAACTGGACCTAATATTCTTTCATTTAAACGATTTCAACATCATTGATGCTTTATTGATTAGTCAGAGGTTGAGTTGATTAATGATTCGTAGAAAGGGTGTACGTTCTTGAAAGAAGAGCTGCTGATTAAATGGCTGAGACTTGCTTCGCTCATTGAATTATGCTTTTATGCCATGGCATATTTTTAATTGTGCTTTTTTCTGTAAAAGAAACTAAAGATAATGCATGCATCAGATTTGAAGTTTTATCTTTTATGTGATGGGTAAAATATTTTGATTTATTACATTTTGTACAAAACCATACAATCTTATTGTTCATCCTTACGACCGTACATTTAGAACCAAAACCATACAAGTTGGGAACTATGTTAATGTATACTCCTAAGCACTGCATTGACTTGACTATATATTTTCAATAAAAAAAATCTGATTGTTTGTAAAAAAAAAAAAATAAAAAAATGTCAATGACTAGGAAAGTATATAAGCTTTCATTTAAAACAACAGCTCTGGTTCAAGTGGTTGGTGCTATCTTTTTCAAAGGTTGTTAGCTGCATTTCATATTAATTTTTAGACAATTGTACATACAAAAGTATCATGTTGTAATTTGAAATATTTTTTTCACCTATGTTTTTTTTTTTTTTTTAAGTCCCCATATAAACTTATTCTGATTGTTAGATCAAATTAAGCCCACAGTGGTTGAATGATGGAGTGCTGAACTTATAGTCTGAGGGCTTTATTTTGATACTCAATCATCAAAATACTAAAGTGTAGATGCAATACAGCAGATTCTGGTTATTTGGAACAGCCATTTAAATAGAACTGGATATCAAGAACAAATGTGAAAAATGTAAAACTAGCAAAAAATTTACATCTGATAATTAGGCAGTTGGTTCATCAGGGCATATCATGCCTATACCAATGTGTCCCAATTAGCAATTACCAAAAATCTACTGTAATCTGCATGTAAAATCCTTGAATATTAACAGGGTGTCCAGCGAATAAGACCCTGATTTCAAAATTAAATATATCAAAAACCAAAATCAATAGAATTATGCAGAAAACGGTTTGTTTATTAGCTAAGCTGTAAAAATTTTATACAGAAGTTTCGAAGATTTACTTACAAAAACCGTTAACAGATGGCGCTGTATGCCGAAAAACTCGTTCTCTGCAAGCAATCTAAAACAAAAAAAAGTAAGTTAAGCATTCTTTTCAATCCGAACACAATCTTTTCAAAATGTTCACCATTCGAAACAATGAGGTGGCGTAAACGAATAATGAAATTTGACATCACATCCTGCAATGTCACAATGGAAATGGAATCGCATGCCACACAAATCGACGATTCAAGCTCATCCAGCGTAATGGGATGGTTCCAGTTGACAGTGTCTTTCAATGTGTCCCACAGAAAGTAGTCACAAGGAGTCAGATCCATTCCTGTAACAATAAATTTGGGATAATCCAACACAATTACTCTATTCCTGAAGTACTTATCAAGGTGAAACACCTTTTCTGTACGATGTGGTCGAGCCCCATCTTGCATGAACCAATCGATACCTGGTCGATCCTCCAACGCTAGTTGTGTGCTGACAAATTGTTCCAAAATTGTAAGGTAACGTTCACTAGTGATCGTTTGTCACATGAAAAAAGGATGATAATGCCTCTGGTGCATACCGCAACCCAAGCAGTAACTTTAGGCGAATGCAGTGGTTTGTCTTCACACAAATAAGGATTTTTGGAGCCCCAAAATATCCAGTTTTGTTTATTCACGAATCCATTCAAGTGGAAATGTGCTTCATCTGTGAACCAGATGCGGCAAACATCAAACCCTTCATTATCAATCATTGTGAGAATCTGGTTCGCAAAGTCAACTCTTTGTCCCAAAGCTCTTGTGGGTATAGTCTAATGATTTTGTATGGAAACATTCGTAGGCTGTTTTTCAATATTTTTTGCATACTGGAACGCTTTAAACCAGTCTGATTCAATTCGTCGCACACTCTTCCTTGGATTTTGCTGAACAATACCAGAAACTTTGGCGACATTTCCAGGAGTGACTACAGTTTGCCTGGGTCCAACGTTTCCCACTCTATTATCATCCACACTGCTGGTTCATTCGAATTTGGCAAAGAGCTTGCGAATAACTTTCGCATCTGGTCCTTTTGTAACATTAAATCTTTTTTGAAAGCTGCCCCTTGTTGCCGTAGGACTGTGTTCGAATCTGTAATACTCCAGTACGAGAAAAACACATTCAATGGAATACATGATTTTAACCTCTACACTAACCTCCTTTCACGATTCAACGGTCGAACTGATTGCTCTGGACTTCGAAGCACAATTTATAGGCATTGCGATTACAGCGCCATCTGTTAAGTTTTTAAAATTAAATTTTTCAAACTTCTGTATAACATTTTTACAGCTTAGCTAATAAACTGTTTACCGCATAATTCTATTGATCTTTGTTTTTGAGATATTTAATTTTGAAATAAGGGACTTTCAACATATTGCCACCTCTACATAAAATTATTCACATTTGTTAAAAAAAAAATGATAAACTAGCCTGGTGGTGCTACTGTCTTTTGGGATAATTTATGACAAATTTTCAATAAACATGGAACATATTAGATACCACACATTCAGGACGATTAAGAGATTAATGTACCAGGACTTCCCTCAAAGGGATTAGTCTGAGTGATATTACTGAGAACATACAGTTAATAACTTTTGATAAGTAATGAAAATGAGATCTCTTTAATTATATATTGTTACAAATTCAAATGATGAAAATGGGCAAATTAAATGGTAGAATTACAAAATACCATATATAAATTAATATACACTGTTAAAAAATATAGGGAAGCAAATCATGCATGACAGCCATGCATAGGTATAAAATTGGAAGCCCATCATTAAGGGTAATAAAGAAAATAATACACTTAAACATTGTATATCAGAATTTTAACTCTTTGAAATTAATAGATTTTTAACACCAATTAGAGTAACTATAAATGTCAAAAAATGTGTTTTTTCACAAAGGAAGGTTTTATATGGTGTGTGGTCGCCTCAGACAATTAAGACTGTTGCACATCTGTTTTCCATAGATGCAATGACTTTGTAGATAAGTTTGGGGAAATTCTGTTGCATTTTATAAAAAGTGCTAATTAAAAGTCCCGAAGTCAACTTCAACAGAAGCAATGAGTTGTCCGAGTGTGACCCAGACATGCTCAATCGAATTTAAGTGAGGACAGCATACTGACCAATACACACAATGTTATTTCCTTTTCAAACGTATTCTCTACAAGTGGAGCTGTTTTATCCATTATAAGAAGGAATATGCAATGGGATCAGGTAGGACATGAGATCTGAATATCTCGTCTGCATACCTTTGGGTTGTGAAAGTACCATACCATTCCAAGTAATTTACAAATCCATGCATTTTTTTTCCTGCAAATCATACTAGCTAAAATGTGCAATATGAACCCGATTACGGAACTTCCCTCAAATAACTTACTATATAAACAATTTGCTAATTGCAATTGAGAAAATGACTTTTCCATAAAAGCTCTAGATTAGTGAAGCTGAAAAATAAAATCAATATTAAGCTGGCATTTCCCCAGTACTTCTGGACAATCTATTCACTGTTTTTATACACACAAGCATTTCCACAATTTATTTAATACTAGCTGCGTAGCAGCCCGTTGTGTTACATTTAAATTGCATGAGGTCGTTCTATTGTTTTTTGGGAAAATCAAAATTTTAGAAAGTTTTTTGCTTCTGCATCCCCTTAGAGGTTGTTGTACTGACATAAAATATAGCCTATGTTGGAGCAGAGATGGTCATTATTTTTTTTAATCGGCTTGGTAGTTTAAGAGATTATACCCCACAAACACACAAATGTTTCTTCTTAAAAAGGAGCGTCAGATAGTATGAAAATCGCCTTTACTCAATAGATGGCGCTGACTTTCGCATGGGCGAAAATCTTCTTTTTCTAGTAGCCCCATTTTCTTGTAAACGTCACTTCCTGTTTGAAGCCGATAACGGATAAACACAGACACGCTGTGCCAAGTAAATGTAAGTTAGAAGATTAGAGATTAGCTTTTGGTTTTGGACTTTACTTTCTGGGGGACTCCGGAACAAGATGGCTTCATTCGGGACGGGCCCGGGCGTGAAAATTTCAGCTCATGCAGACCTCCAGCGCGGTTTAAGCCAGTTTTTTAAATAGTTATTGATTAGTCAATTGTAATCTCATGTTATTGAGAGAAACACATGGTTTAGCTATAGTAACTAGAAAGGGATTTTGTAGTGTTACAGGAGGTAAATAGCTGCGCTAAATAAGGTTTTTAATTAAATGATCTAGATTAAGAATTTCCGCAATATTGATATGTTTTAATTATATTTCCTCAAATTTGGAGTTACATTGCTAATGTATTTAGCTATCCAAATTAATGGATCGATTTTGGGGGGAAGCATTGTACATCAATATTTCTGCTTATCCATATCAGTAAAAACCCAGTGATCTGAACCGAAATTGAACAAAATAATAATAATTAAGATTAAGCGAAGCTTCGTAAGATAAATTTAATTAAACAGAAAGAATATTTAGAATTTTAAATATATGATAATTAACAGTAAATATATTTAATAAAATTTTATTACATAATGCATTTGTTTTATTTACGGACTTAAATTTTTTGCATATATATTTTATTTATTTAAGGCTGTTCTGAAATCTAAACTGTGCACTTTCTGACACATTTTTTAATTAATTTTTATTCACAAACTTATTAAGAAACTATGTAATTTTTTTTCCGTTTTTCTGTAAAGGCAAAAGATTTTCAAATAATGCTGCCAAAGTTGTCATTTTAAACTGAATTTTCGGACGTGACAGCGCAGGAAAGGAACAAATTGCCGTCCTGAGACAATTATCACTTATAGCTAAAGATGTAATTCCTTTATTTGAAAATAAAGACCTTTTCGATTCCAAATTATTTCAATAAACATGCTTGCAAGTATTGTTCTTTTATGCTTAAAAATTAATCAGAAAATCGCTAGCAACAATACATTTACTAACAGTACCATTTGTACACGTTAAAGCTACATCTACAATGTTTGCATAGCTGCCAACATTTACGCTGTTTTCCTTTATTTTTGAACATCAAAATCACCTTAAAGTGATAAAAAATTTAAAGCACAGTTTGATTTATTACACGAATTATATAAACTAAAATTAAATTACAAAATAACTGTAATAAGAGACCATTTTTTTACAAAATATATATATATCTATATATATATATAGATATATATATATAAATTACTTGAATTGCAATTATACCAAATTGCATGTATTTAAATGTTTTAAATAGGCTTTCATTTTAAGAATAAAAATTTATGTAGTTTTTCATATTTGGAGTTTTAGATTTATCATACAATAAGTTATAATTTCTGACTTCCTTGTACTTACATATGCTTTAAAATTTTACATTAGTTAATCATATGTATTGTTTCTGTTGCCAAACATCCCTTTTTCTATGCATTTACAAAATGCACAAAAAGGAATGAACTATCATTCGAAAGGTTTTTGAACTGGCTTCTGACATAGTATACTCACATTTCTTTAAAACATGTTTTTTGATTAAAAATTAAAATCAGCATTGTCTTTTTCAGTGAAATGAATTTTTTTTCTCTAATCATTGTTGCCACAAAAATAAAATACTACATTATATCGTGCTCAACAATAATTATAAAAAAATAAATAAATAGCACAATAAAAAACAAAGTGGGACGCACGGGTTTATTTTATATTTATGATTAAAAAGCAAAATTCAAATGTTTGGAGAAAAATACACCATCGAATCGATCGATCGCAGCAGTGGTATTTTACATGTAGTCTAAAATGTACGCTATGTTATATTATATTAAATTCTATTTTATATCTGCTCAATTTTTTTTTTTTTTGGCCGTGTTTTTCTCGAAGCGGGTGACGTAGTCTTCTAATGAAGTTAAAATACGATTATTTTTTTTTCTCGTGCGTGGCTCTTGCTATCTTTGATCAGTTTTTATTTTAACTTTGATGGAATGAATGACATGATATTCTGGCTTGACTAATGTTGTTTATACAGTTTTATGCGTATGATTGGGAAAATGATTACAACAATGAAAGATAATCATTTACGAAAAATCACTTTCACTAAAACTCATAAATTAATTCCTGATTTTTTGTATTTTGTAATCTGCTGTCTTGTTTCAAAATCTCAGCCACCCTAGAATGTCAAACTGCTATACTTCAGCCATTTTTAAAGATAGAGGTAAAACAAAAAAATCCCTGACGGCTCGGCCTACAGGCACAGGTAGATTTCTAAGACGCAGACCGTGGGGCGCTTGTTTATAGAGAATTCCAGAAGAAATGACCTTTTTGTCATGATGCTACAGTTGGGACCGCCCACTTCGAATTCTAAATGTGTTTGTAGGCGGAGCCGGCAGGGATTTTTTTGTTTTTATTTTGTATTTATTTTTTATTTTGCTGTAAGGGTTGGTTTTCTAAAAAACTTGTCAATATAAAAGTTTTAGATAATATTAAGAGGATTTATCATAAATTTCAGCGGATTTGATATCTTGTGAATTGACGAAGTTATGAATTTTTTTCTTCTTAAACCCCTAGCTCCCCCCCCCCCTCCCGGAGAATATTTTTAATGATATCAAAAATCTACATAAATTTTCGGCCTTTTTACTAGAAGTAATAATAACTTTAAACGGATTCGATACGTATCCTAATTAAGAAGTTATGGGTTTTTTTTCACAAAAAGCCCCCCCCCCTTTCCCCCCCTCTTGTTCGTTTTGCCCATTCACGAACTGAACCAAGATTTCATGCCCCTTGATTTTATTTATCAGTTTGGAAGAGATTTGTATAGAATTATTAAAGTTATCGTGTCCATAAAAAAGTGATATAGATAGATAAATCTATATAAAGTTTTGAACTGGGGGTGTTTTGGGGTTCTGTGAGTCATGATCGGCGTAGATCTGCAAAAATTTTTTTTTACAGAAGCCCCTGAATTTTAGTATAGTGCAAATATAAGGGCTCAATAACCATAAACACTTATAACTCGGATCCAAATTGCCATTTATAATACACTAAAATATCGATATCAGAACTTTGATACAAAATTGACAGAGCCAGGGATTTCACAGTTGGTTTGTCTGTTGGCTAGCGGAAAGATTTTTATTTCAAAGTCGATACAATTTTTAATATGTAGATGACTCCTCTCCCAAAATTGTATTTAAATTCGAAATATATACACAATTCGCAGTAGATCAGTACCTTTCGCATCACTCTGTGTAAATATCAAGATTAAAAAGTATTAGGACGTTTTCTCTCTCTTTTAACGATTGTACATTATTACTAATTTACCCCCTCGCCCCTCAAGAAAAAAAAAACATCCCAACATGAGACGGTCAGAATTAATTCACCGCCCGTTCCAAAACTGCTGAAAACAGGAATAGACTGAGCCTGGTACGAGTAATATAAAAGGAAATTGGTCTAGTCTATATAAACCTCTACTAAAACATACTACCCTCCCCCACACCCCCTAAAAAAAAAAGAATCTTTGCTGAGAACTGTGTATGTCATGCGAGCGTGAGCTTTTTCTAAAGACGATTACGTTGTGAGAAGTAGTATTGCCAATTTAGAGATTTTTTTAAATTCAAAGAATCTACCAGAATTTCCGAAATAGATGCCTTCACTTTTTTTTTCACACATAATATCTGTCATTAAATAAAGCAAAAATTACAGTTAAAAATTTCCGGTAGATTAATAAAAAACAGCTCAATTGGCAACATTGATCGGAATGGAAGTGCCTCGCAAAAGTTCTTGCATCGGGCCTCGCTTTCGCTAAGGACGGCTCTGCGCATTAGGAAAAATGATCAGAAGTTTCCCTTTCAACATTCTCTACAAAGCAAAGGAAAATTTCCTTTTACAGAAAGAAAACCAAATGACCACAAGTGTTTACCCTATTCCCCCCCTCCCCGTCTCTTTCCCTTTAAAAGGCAACGGTAGAGAAAAAAAAATCAAAAGTGATATTGGAGATCTCTTCCCAACGCACCCCTCATTTGACTCACCGGAACTCTTTAGGGTTACTGCAAATTTGAAAGAATTTTCTTTTTTTTCTTACAAGTATGGCAGATGAGATAAAATTACTACTGCAAAGACAAAAAAGGCTTGTTGAACGACGTATTTTATGTAGTATCGTGTAAAAAATACCCCTTATTAAATTTATAACAAGATATTGATGACAATTAACAAGAAATATATAAAAACTAGCAGAAAAAGTAGTTTTGTTAGCTATGCGGAAAATCTACAGCACTGGTAGAGCCATCTGGTGAAATCTATTGGAAACAAATTAAAAATTTTTAAATTTAAATTTAAAAAAGGGTAATTACATCTCACTTGTAAAATTTGTGTCATTTCAAAGAAATAAGTCATATCTATCACCAAAATTTTTTTTAAATAAATCAGTTCAATAGTAAATGCGCAGTATTGATTTTAAAAATATAACATTAGCAGTATAGGGAAAATATAAGTGATGATCACCCTTAATAATATTAGTATAGATACAGAAGCAGTGTATCTGTTATATACAAACAGAAATATTTTTTTATTTAATATGTGTAATCAGATGCAATTTTTTTAAATACATGCATAAACCAGCATATTTAATCAGTTTTATTTTCATAGTTATTTATATCATTTGGCAATAAATATCACTTTCTTAAACAACCCACATTGCGTTAAGCTTTTTAAACTAAGTGCCAAGGCCTGGATAACAATGAAGTACTGACAGGGGTACGAGAAAGATGTTAATAAGGCCTTAATAAACCTCACCAATATTTCGACAGTTTGTTGGCCAGCTTGTTCCAAAATGGTGGCCACTAAAAGAATTAAAACTTAAAAAATTATAAAAAAAAAAAAAAAAAAGAAATTAGACATTAAAATTTATTTTTTGTTTAAGTGTTAAACCTTAATACAAGGATTCCGGAACATTTTAGGTAGATTTCGTAAGAAATACTACCTATTACATTTTCACCTAAGTTGGAAATTTTGAAAAATTTTTGCAGATCTACGCCGATCATGACTCCCAGAACCCAAAAACACCCCCAGTTCAAAAGTTTATATATATATCTATCTATCTATCTAACTCACTTTTTTCTGACCACGATAACTGGAAAAATTTTGCATATATCTCTTCCAAGCTGATACATAAAATCAAGGGTCATAAAATCTCGGTCAAGTTCGTTAATGGGCAAAATCGAACCAAGGGGGGGGGGGAAAGGGGGGGCTTTTTGTGAAAACAGTAAAATCCTCATAATTTCTTTATTATTATACGTATCGAATCCGTTTAAAGTTATTATTGCTTCTAGGAAAAGGGCCGAAAATTTATGTAGGACAGATTTTTGATATAATTAAAAATGGCCCCAAGGGGGGGAAAAAAGGGGGGTTTTAGAAGAAAAAAAATCATAGCTCCGTCCATTCACAAGATATCAAATCCGCGTAAATTTGTTATTAATCCTCTTAGTATTATCTAAAACTTTTATATTCACAAGTTTTTTATAGGACCAACCGTTATAGCAAAAAAAAATTAAAAACAAAAAAAATCCCTGCCGGCTCTGCCTGCAAACAAGTTATTTTTCGAAGTAGGCGGTTCTAACTCCCGCATCTTTTCGAAACTGATACATAAAATCAAGGGGCATAAAATCTCGGCCAAGTTCGTTAATGGGCAAAATCGAATCAAAGAAGGGGGGGGGGGGGGATGGGAGGACTTTTTGCGAAAACAGAAAAAACCCCATAATTTCTTAATTATGATACGTATCGAATCCGTTTGAAGTTATTATTACTTCTAGGAGAAGGGCCAAAAATTTATGTATGACAGATTTTTGATATAATTAAAAATTGCCTTAAGGGGGGGGGGGGGGGGGAGTTTAGAAGAAAAAAATTCATAACTTCGTCAATTCCCAAGATTTCAAATCCGCTTAAATTTATTATAAATAATATTATCTAAAATTTTTATATTGACATGTTTTTTATAGGACCAACTCTTATAGCAAAAAAAAAAAAAAAAAAAAAAATCCTTGCTGGCTCCGCATGCAAACAAGTTTGGTTTCGAAGTAGGCGGTTCCAACTGTAGCATCATCGCAAAAAGGTCATTTCTTCCGCAATTCCCGACAAACAGGCGCCCCACGTTCTGAGTCTTCGAAATCTACCTGTGCCTGTAGGCCGAGCCATCAGGGATTTTTTTGTTTTACCTCTATCTTTAAAAATGGCTGAGGTATAGCAGTTTGACATTCTAGGGTGGCTGAGATTTTGAAACAAGACAGCAGATTACAAAATACAAAAAATCAGGAATTAATTTATGAGTTTTAGTGAAAGTGATTTTTCGTAAATGATTATCTTTCATTGTTGAATCATTTTCCCAATCATACGCATAAAACTGTATATTCTTATCCATTAGCATCAAATTACTGCAAAGGTTGCCAACACGTGGCAAAATAAAATAAGCCTCCATAAATGAACCAACTTGGCTATAGTTGACTACTTTGTCAAATTTCTTATTCAAATTCAGTATTAACAAATCTTCTGTAATCTCTTTCTTTGTATTTTAGCTTGCTGTTTTCGAGTAACATTAGCTAAAATTTAAAATGAAGATATAGGAAAGCTACCCTTTTCTACCTTTTCTAGTACAGGCGAGGATTACTTTTTTGAAAAAGGATGGAGTGGAGGGGGTTTGAAAATATTTACACTGAAATTTAAACTTTGGTTTATATAACTGTTTGTATATGTACAAATGATTATTATCTTGTTGATCTAACTTCACTCGCAGCAAATTAAAAATATGCCTTCTGTGATTATTTTCTAGAAGAAACTTCCGTAAACTAGCCCAAAACCAATCGGAGTATTTAATATTATAACTCATACAGTTATGTGCTGTTTTTAGCATTACTCTTGTTTGAAGCCAAACTTGCCTGTGTCTGAATGCAGAATATTATCTATTTTTCTTGTACAAAAAGTGATTATAACATAATTGTTCCATTTCACGTACCACATATCATTTGCAATATTTGTACTTTTATATTAGCAGGGCAAAGGTGATAAATTGCCAAATATTGTTCCCATACCATATTCATATTGCATTTATTTCATTTAAAATATAAATCTTTCATTCATCATTCATGCCTTTCACTATTACTATTTAAATTATTAAAAAGAAAAATATCAGAAAAAAAATGCCATAATTCAAAAGATTTTATTTAAACATCAAAGTATTGTTTCTAATTTACACACTCGAAATGTAAAAGCTATTATTGGTAAAAATGATATTGGCAAAATTTGTGCCAAATCTCTACTAAGTTATGGGTTTTTCCTTTCAATCCCCAAAAAATTAAATATTTATTTTCCAACCTAGTTGAAATGTGCTTATGACTTCGGTTTGTCTGGCCGTCTGTCCATGCTCTAACTCCCGTAAATATGCTCGGATTCCTCTGCAATTTTTATATGTTATTGTCGTTATCTATAGCATGTTCCCTATTTCAACGGAAGTGTGTAGCACTTATAGTTTTTTTACAGGGACACTGAAAAGAATTCCGTTACATTGCGGTCTATGGGGAAAAATCATTTGCGGTTTATTTAAATAATGTTTCACTATTTTAAACGCATTGAAATTTATATATATCACTAAGGTGCATTAGAAGAAGCTTAATATGGAATAGGGTGTGCATAGCACGTATAGTTACTTTACAGGGACAGTCAAAAGAATTCCGTTACATTACGTCTATGGAGAAAAATCGTCTGCGGTTTATTTAAATAATGTTTCACTATTTTAAACGCATTGAAATTTATATATATTACTAAGGTGCATTACAAGAGGCTTACTACAGAATAGTGTGTGTATAGCAGTCATCGTTCATTTACAGGGACACACAAAAGAATTTTCTACTGTCTGTTTACAATAATTCCTGGAAGTGCGTTTTAAGTTACTGAACGTGATTTTAATTGTAACTCGCTTTTTGTCTATTACGTGGTGTGTATAAATTCTGTAGATCCTATACAGGGCAGCACAAAAGTTCGCGAACACATTTCCGTTTATTGACAGAAACTCCAGAAGGATAATTTTAAACTGTGCTACGCGTTTCCTAACTAAACTAAAATTTAGCATCCTATATAGTATATATACAAATCTATAGATCATATACAGGGCTGAATAAAAGTATTTGGATATTTTTCAGAATATTGTATCTGTTGGAAATTCCTGAAATTATGTTTTTAAATATGTTATGCGTTTTCCAAATTGTTTACTTAGATGTTATCTTTTAGCTTATTAAATGGTATGTTTTGTAAAATTATTTTGGAAGCGTTGGAAAGTGCTACATAATCTATGCTTGACGCATGATTTTTCGTTCTTGTTATTAAACTGAAATATGTTTTATTGTACTGAATATGTGCGTGCATAATTATTTTGCTCCATGTGCTCTAATCCGATTGTCTATGAAAATCTACCGCCAGTGAAAATGACGTATGCACAAAACTTTTGTGACATATGTACTTTAATTGTGCTAATTTTATCTATTTTTTAATGTAATTTTCAAATGGTTTGAAATTTATTCTTGGTAATTAGATAGGTGTCGTGAGCAAAGTAATATTGTGCTGTGTATGAGTCTTCGTTTTCACTCAGACAATTATACTTTTATTTATTTTTGGGGGCGAGAAGTTAGTTTTCAAAATAAAACCAAAAAACAATGCAAAGATACTAGTAACAATAATGTAAATTACGAAGTTGTTTCTAAAAATCATAAAATACATATGAAAGTTTAAAAGTCAAATTATTTTTTACTATAACATTTATTTATTAGGTAATACTAACAAACTTCTCCAGCGTACCTTGAAGCTCTTCAACATGTAAAATGTAATTTATATGCTCCAAAAATAAAATCAAAACAAAGGAATGAAAATAGAATATTTCATTATAAAAGAAAATATTGGGGTAAGAGATTTAAATTGGATTGTTTTTACAAATGTCAAAAAATTGACTGTGAACTTGGGAAAATCGGAAAAGCAAAAAGGATGTAAAATAAAAAGCATAACTTCTACCTGAAATAAAACAAAAGCTGTCTGTTCTTGTTGGTTAACATAGAAATGTATGTATGCTCTGGTCAAAAAACTTTCTTCCTTCCGCAGAACAGAAAAATTAAATTGCTAATAGCAACTGGTTTTTGGCAGCCTTCCAATTCACATATCTCATTTTTTCAAGGAGCAAAAACATTTTACTATTTCTTCCTTCACATAAAAAAAAAAAAATCCTGATTATTTTTCTATAAATTGTAAAAAAAATTAATATTTTTAAAGTTGGTCACAAGTTTTCTCCATACAAGGATATAATTTGGATGAGAAGATTCAATATCAAAATAGTTTGATAAAAAACAAAGTCCCCATCTTTCTACTCTACAAAAAAAATAACTAATATTTCAGCTGTCGCTGCCATAAATGAATTGTTTGTGACTGGAGGTCTTTCTTGGCTTATAACAAGAAAACTATTGGATATAAAAATATGAAAATTGGTAGTTTTATAGAGAAATGTTCGATAAACATGCTGAAGCAGATGGTTTTTAAATCAAAGAATTATTTTAAACACTATTTAAAGTTGGAAGTCGGTCAAAATATTTCTCAAAGTTTTATAGGATCAAAAATGATGCATAGCAATTTAACCATCTTTCGCAGGCACTTACTTGACGAGCTTGCAGTGTGCAATCATTTTTTAAATTTGACAAATTTCTTGAGTTTTTTTTCTTCAATTTTTTATTTAAAATTTCATATTTTGAAAAAATTATTTTTCTATATTGTTAGCAAATTAAGAAAAAAAAACTGCAAATAATAAAATAATATTTCGAAACATTTTACAATTAAAAACTATAATTACAAGTGAATATTAAAAGAGAAAGAAAACTTTAAAATATTTAAATTATTTCATATGAAAAGGATTAAATGTGGGAAAATTATGCAATAAAATCTCAAAAAATATTTTTAAACACTTTTCTATCGAAAAATATATTTACACAAGAGATTTATTTCATATTTCAAAAAAGTCATTTTTTAACCATTCTTGCCAAATTTTAAAACATCGCAAATAATATTTCCTTTCAATTAAAAAATGTATTTACACATGAATATTAAAAAGAGAAAGAAAACTGGTGAAAATCACAAAACATTTAAAATGTCTTATTTAAAGAAAAATTTCTTATAATGTTGGTATAAAAATTTTGGGATTTCAGTTGAATCCTTAAAAAAAAAAAAAAAAAAAAAAAAAAAAAATCCTTCAGTTAAAGGGAAATTAATGGCAACATGATTACAGAAGATCGCCACTAGTCGAGGAGAGGAAAAAAAAAAAAAAGAGCAAAGCCAAAATTCATTTAATAGATTAAAAAATAAATTTTAAAAAAATCTGAAAAACTGAGGCTCAAGTACATTGGAACGTGTCTTTGTCTATCTGGAACCAAGTTCACAGAAGTCTACAAACTATTAATATATATTTAATTAAAAAATATGTAAAACTCAGACATAAATCAGAATGACTGAATAAAAACTAGATTAAATATATAACTGGTATTTATTCACATTTTTATCATATACACATTTGAGGAAAAAAGTGGCATCTAACAATCTATTTCTTTAAAATATAAGTAAGCATAAATAAAAAAGTTCATAAATTAAAACTAAATCACAGTTAAAGAAATGGTATTTAAAAAAGTAATATTCTAATATACACTCAAAAAGAATTAATAGATACTTCAAAATATCAGTATATGTACAATCCTATGACCTTATTAAAAAAAGTTCTCTTGGGGATTTATATTGAAGAGAATATTCGTTAGACAAATCTAGTATTAGAAAGAAATACATTATGAGTAATTCTCATTATTTTAAAGATAAATTCTTTATCAATTACAAAATAGATATTTGGAATTTTTTTAATTATTAGATGATCCATTAGTGAAAGGATTTAGGCACTTTATTAATTTTTATGCAAAGATTATGGCTGAAAAATATCTTACTTGTTTCAATAACTTGTTATAAACATAATTGTATGCTGCTATTTCTTCAATACATTTTTTTATTTTCATACTCTTAAATATTAAATTTTATTTCTTTAATTTTATTGCTTATATCAAATTGATTTTACAAAGTTTAGCATTTACACTGAAATAAAGTATTGTCCGATTCTTCAACTATCCCTAATTTGTTTAAACTTTTTATTTTCTCCATTCATTATTTATAATCATTTTCTTTTTCTTGATCATTAAAGTAACAGGAGTACATGCATAAAAATTAATATAGTAACTGACAATTTTACTTTTGAAACAAAGGCTAACAAAGCTTAAAGCCACCTCTTTTAATTCTTCATTTCTTGGATGCATAATAGATATAAAGTTTTATATATTTAAAAATAACATATCTCTTAAAATATTGATGGTCATTTGTGTAATGGGTTTCCAAAAGAGGGTACAATAATTCATCATTATACTTTGTTTCATCAATTTATTTTTTTAACAGCCAATGTAAATGAAGTGTGGGAACTTTAGTGGAAAACAGAAGGAATTAATTTTGAATATTTGAATCAACATAGTGCAAGTCTTTAATACTTCCCATTGATAAGTCTGGCCATTTATCAGATCAGAGACTAGTATGATGTAGGAGGTTTAGTGGCTAATTCATAAAAATTCTAAATGTTCTAGAACATCTATGACAAAGGAAAATGAATGAGGACCCCCCATGATACTTGTTAACAGTTTAAAAGATTTACAAGACATTTCAAACATTTAAATGATTAAACAAGGTTTAAGACCTTGAGTTTAGTGTTGATGTCAATAATGGAAAGTATGTCTTAATGTCAGTATCTGTAATTTACAATTATCCTGTCACTACATACTGTAAACCTGCCTATTTACCGTATACTTGATTTTGGCTTACTTTGTATATTCAATACATATTCTCATGATATAACCACACACAAGATTTGCTCGTATTAGAATATATGATATCTTTAGTATTATACATCATTTTTTATTAATTTTCTGATACATTTTAAAGATTTATTATATGAGATGGCTGAACTAAGTTAAGTCTAAAAATTCATGACTATTCTAGTTTACATAAACAAATGTTTTAATGAACTTGTATAGGATGTAATTTAAATTAGAGATGCAACAGATGTCAATTTGGCCAGATACCAGATATCCAGCATAATTTGCAGCTGGATATCTGACCACAGTATGTTTCAATCTCTCGTTTTATTTTATTTTTTATGAAATTAGCCATGGGTTTAGATTAACTAGCTAATACTATATATATATATATATATATTATATTTTAATTTTTTATTAATAATTATTTTTATGATTATGTCAGTTTCAGTACCATTGTTATAATTACATCATTTTAAATTATTAGTTATATCAGCATCAGCTAATTACTTTATTAATAGTAAATTATTTTTATGAGAAAAACTTAAAACTGAATACATTTGGAAGAAAATATTTAGTACAGTAGAACTTCCCTTTAACGAAGTTTTCTACTTAACGAAATTTTCTGCAGAACTTTGACTTTGAACACCATTAGCATGTAAATTAATCTCCATATTACGAAAAATATATTCTATATAACGAAGTTTATTTCACTTTTGTACATGTACAGAATCCAAACTAAGAGGTTGCTATTGCGATGGATAAGCGAATTTATTTCAGTGGATTGTATGAAAATGAACGCATTTAAATAATTTCCATTCTGCTTGGTGTTACATAAAACAATTTTTTTTCAGACTAAGAAAAACACTTATCAATACTCTCCCACACCGGGACTCCAGCGCTGACAGTTGGGGGAAGTCAAAATCCCCTTTTTGCATTCAATAATACAGAAGATGCAGTGACGTAATGGCGTCAGATACATTGAAGCAAAAAATATCAATTAGAGTCAGACAGTTACCATTCTGACTTTCCATTGCTGATAGACAACTGCTTTGTACATCCACATGAACGTGCTTCAAAATTTAAAGCAAAGAACATCAAAAATATTTTAGTTCCTACCAATACAACTTCTAAACTTCAGCTATTAGTCTAAGGAATAATAAAAAATCTTGAAGTACATTATCGAAAAAGACAGAAAAAAGACAATGTAGTGAAAACATTAGTTCGAGAACTTGTGTATCAGAGCTGATGAAAGCTTGAGCCAAAGCTTAAGAATGTGACGTGATTTTATCAACTGTACACAACTGCTTTGTAAAAGACAGCTACATAATTGAAACGGCTACATAATTGCTTCTGAATCCAATACCAGTTTCTCATATCTGAAGGCAAAATTTCATGAATTTAAGTGGATTTTTATTTAACGAATTTTCTTCATAACGAAGTTTTTAAGTGTAACGATGAGACTTCGTTAAATGGAAGTTTTACTGTATTTTTATTCGTCCTTTTTTCTTTACCAGAGTATTTTCAGGCTGTAAACACCCTCATTACCTCTTATTGCTTTACCAGTTAAAAAACAAAACAAAAACTGGATATTTTCTTTCTTAAGGACATAGGTAGCAAAAATTTTAAATTCTCCGATTTTTACTAAATTTTGTACTTTTGAGGCAAAAAGTGAATATATTTTATTTATTAATAAATTTTTGGGTTATGTTATTGAATTAGTCCACATAATTAAAACAAAACTAGAATGAGCTAGATTAGATAATTTATCTAACCGTGTTTGAGATAAAGATTATAATATAAAATATCATAGTTTGTTTTTGCAATGATAATTTTTACATGGAGGATACTTTCTTGTAATATAGGCAGAATTTTAAAATTATATGCACTAATTACATTAATTAATAAATGATTAATACAACAAATGTATAGAGTAATTCCATTACCACAAACACGTTTAAGTGTATTTTATTTGCTGAACAATGTTACTATAAATATCATATTTAGTTTTTCTTAATGGTAAATTAAAAGAAAAAATTAATATAGAAATTTTTAATATATTGTTCAAAATTACTATATTAAATTAACGCTAAATGAATTATTTAATGGGTGGCAGAATTACATTTCAAGGAATTTTTTTTTTTAAAGAAAAGTCTTATAAATGGTCTATTTGTTCCGATTGGAAATAAAATTATGTAATTAAAAATCTTGAATTTTGGAAAATAATTCTGTTACCGCTAATGTTCCGTTTCTGCAATTTAAATTGGAATAAAAAATATTTTGCATATATTTTTTTAAACAATTGATTATTTCTTAAATAATGGCATCTTATTAAACCTGCTGTGAAATTTCAAAACAAAAAAGTAAATAGATTCACAGAAATTTAAATTAGAATAGACAGCACTTTCATCTTTGTCCATTTCCTGTAATTCTGATACCAAACATTTACAATTTTCTAAAATATAATCATATATTTTAAAATTGTTTAAGTGTTTATTTTGATTTCTCAGTGTGCACCAATTGTGCTTGCAGAAAACAAAAGTTGTAAAAAATAATTAACTTTATGTTAGTGCAATAAAATTGTACAAATTTCCCCTGAACTGTAATTCTGTTACCAAATAATTGCCCGTTTTGTGTTGTGATACCAGAAAACTTGTTCTTGCTAGTTGCTATTAATATAAGAACTTAGTAACATAGCAAAATTAGTAATACAATAACATATTAATTTAATAATAGTAAATTATCTTCATAAAAAAAAAACTGATTACAACGACAGCAGAATATTTTATTTAGTATCTTTACCTTCCTTTTTTTTTCGGCAACTTCATTTTGTCCCTTGCTTTATCTTATAAAACAAGTTTTGTGTTACGAGAATAAGAAACTTGTTTTTGCTTGCTACTATCAAAGCACATTTTCTTCTTTGATGAGTCATTCTCCCACTTTTGCCTTTTTAATTGTGTCTGTTCATATACGCAGGCACATATTGTATGATTTGTTATAGTTGTTCACATGTTTGTTCTTGTTTAGGTTTAGAAACACAATTTGCCACAAATATAAGTAAATTAATTTTAGTTTAATAAATTGATGCATTGTATTTTGCAAGATTAAACAATCAGCTTTATAATTTGGAAATTTTAACAATGAGTTAGTTCAATGAACAATAAAAGCATAATATATTCTTATAATCTCAGGCCAAATAATTATAATATCTGGTAACTGCCAATTATCTGGCATATTGGCCGGATATCTGGTGCATACCTAATTTAAGCCTTTAATTTCCTTACAAAAAGTTACATTAATGCAATAATTTTTTTAACTGAGTTTTTAGAAGAATTTTAGTGCAGTAAAAGTTTTCTTCGTTGTAATGTGGTATATTTATAAAACATGATTTTAAAGAAATATTTTTTAATGTAAAATAAACTTTGATCCTGGAGGGATGAGTGACTAGTTTGTTATGACAATAAAATTATTAAATCAATTTTTATGTATGACAAAATATTAATGGGATAACAACTACTGCAACAAAAACTAACAGAATATATATATATATATATATATATATATTTGAAAAATAGGAGAAAGACAGCAAATAATGAGAATTTTATTTCATACATCACAAACATTATATGGGTATAGTGTTATGGGTGAAACAAGTATTCTTCACCATAATTAATTTATTACAAATACCTAGTAACATAACATTATACTTCAGAAAAGCAACAAAATATTTGGTCTCTATAAAATAAAACAATAACACAGTTATAATGAATTTATTAAAAAAAGAATGATAAATAGTTTAATATAAAGAAATATATATAAGGTTAGACAGTTTGATTTCAAAACACATAGTATCCATCTATTAGGTAAAACAATAAAACAGTTTATAATCACAAAATAATTGTCTTGTATCAATAATAAAATAAAGCATAAATCAAATCATTGAACAATATCCACTACAAGAGCTTTCTGGTGCATTACTTAAATCTGTTAAAGAAAAACCTTGAGGACTGTCCGTTTCCCATAGGCCAGGTGTCTGCAAAATCTAAAAAATATGAAAATTAATATTACAATAAATATATATTTTGAACATATAATTGTCAAAACACCATATCACTATTAAAATGCAATAACCCTGTATCTCAACAAGGTAACTTGAAGTACAAGGTTGTGTATCTTAAAAAAGAGAAACAAAAACTTATGAAGTATCATTTCATACTAACAGAAGGTGTAAGAATTAAGGTATTGAGATAAGTGTACTTGAACTTTGGAAAGAAAATTTTTCTTATGGCAAATATTTTCATAACTAAAAACTTACCAATTTTTGAATTATGAGATTATTGCATCTTAACAATGATATACAATCAAACCTGCTTAATGTATTTTCTGTAAGATCAACAACTTTTGTTGTACTTCTTTTCTTGATATTCAATTTGCAACAATATGCTGTAATAAGTTTTAAGCATCTGGTGACAAATAACTTATTATACACTTGATGATATAAAATACAATTTCATTCTAGTTAATGCTTTTGTTCATTGCTAGTTTTACCTTTTTTACTCACTAAGGAGAGCATTATAATTTTCATGAAATGGTACAGTTATATTAAGAGTTTTATGAATTTTAAATTAATATGCTTTTGAAAAAAAAAAAGTTACTGTTAAACTTCCTTATTTCTTCCACGTAAAGCAAACTCAATTTACAAATGAACATTGTTTCAAATTTAGTTGCAGTTCTTTGCTGAAAAATTTTGCCCAAGAAGCCCATTGTAAATAGAGTAATTCATCAAGTGGTTTTTGATGATTAATTTATAGATTTAGAAAGATACAGACAAATTTATTACAATTTCTTGTCCTATGCAAAATATAACTAAAATAATTTTTATTGAAAATCACAAATATTCAATATGTTACAAATACTTGTGATTAAACAGTTACATAATATCATTACATCTGGTTGGTTCTGGGTCAACAATCTTGTTTTATTACAAGTGCAGTGCAACAAAAAACTTCAATTAAGGGATAACATTAACATAACCTACAATTTCAATTCTAATTATCGATAATTTTAATGTGTTGTGTGAACCCCCCCCCCCTCCCCTTTATATAATAGTTTATTAATAAAAAGTAATGTTTGAATTAAACTTATTAATTTATTAATGCATTCAAATTATGGACAATAAATAAATAACATAGAATCAGTTAATTTACTGATCATACACGTCATAAGTGAGATAAATGATGCGATATAACATTCAAATCCTACATACATATATGCAGAAATAATTTAATTAATATCTGCATAAACACTAGAGGCGGATTATCTATCAGGCTGAGTAGGCTGAAGCCTAGGGGCCCTGGTGCTAAGATTTTCTTTCGGGGTTGTTCTTTATATTGGGCTAATATTTTATGCAAAAGAGACATGATCTGCAATGTTATTTGTTTCACTCATTTATAGAATATCTGGATTATTTTAAGTTATTAACATATAGATGGCATTCCAAATGCTATTCCTCTTTTAATTTCTTCTATATATGTAAATAGAAATTATTGGATTTGTGAAATTTTTCGGTTTCCAGTTTGTGAAGGATTTACATAGAGGCGGCTTTTGTAGCCACAGCGGCCTGTTCGAGGTTCTGTCAGCACCTCTATGAACAATATCTTTTAAAAAAGCTATTACATTTTAATCAAACATTTTGCCTATTTTCTGCTGCTTAGTCTTTAGCGCTTTGGCGGTCACACGCCGCTGGCCATTTATTCGAGTAAAATTCATTGTTTAATTAAGAAAGTCCTTTTAAGATTAGATACTTTCCATAAATGTCTACATGAAAATACTTTAATTTGTAAAATTCCTTATTGCAAATCCATTCTAAAAGAAAATTTATGCAAACAATTAAAAAATATTTTCATTAGTTTATTATACCAGGTGATTTAAATATTCAAAATGGACATCTCCTTGATTATCTCCTAAACCGCTGATGGTAGAAATGAACTTCCAATTGAAAAAATTATACAAATCAAGTACAGCTTTTAGATCTGGCATTTGTTTTATAAAGGGTTATACATTGACAAAGGATGTGAATTAATTTTAATTTTTCAGTCCTGCTGAAAATTTAATTGGAAATTTGTGTTATACTTATTAAAATCTGAATTATTATAATTTTTTTTTTTTATATCGTCCCTGGGTACAAATAACTAATTTTTTTAGAAAAATGGTGTCCTCTGTAAAGGAAAAACTTTTAAAAAATCCCATTCTGTTACGAACAAAACTTACCAAATTATGACATGTTGAATTTTATGACATTTCAATGTTTACCTGCACTAAAAGTGCTTCTTTCTGTTTTTAGTGAAAGGAAACACTGCAATTTCAAAAAATTCGAAGTATCATAATTAAATAAATTTTGATCGTAAAATAGGATTTTTTTATGTCCATCTTTTCTAAATATAACTTACAGGACCCAGGAGACTTATAAAAATTAAATTCCGTATTGTAATATGTATACAGCCGCTTGTAAAACAAACACCATGTCTAAAATCTGTACTTCATTTGTGTATTTTTTGGTAATTGGAAGTATGTTTCTATCATCAGTGGTTTAGGAGATAATTGAGGAAACATATATTTTGTTTTTGAATCAGCCAGTATCTATATATTACTTTGAAAAAGGGGAGGGGATAAAAAAAGGTTAAGCCTAGGGGCTCAGAAGGTAGTTGATCCACCTCTGATAAACACCCTAGAATACTTCATACTCATATATACAGTCAAACCTGTCTATCTCAAATCTTGCGGGACGAGAAAAAAATTCAAGATACACAGATGAGGATTTTTCTTTTCTTTCTTCCTTGACATACATCAAGAAATTTTGTTTTAGTCTAAATATTTAGACAGAATCAAAATATTGAAATTTTAAGCAAAATGTTAATGTATCTTATAAAGATGTGTAAGATTATGTAAGATAACACATTCATAAATTTTGAATTTTTTAGGTTTAACATTCACCCCCCCCCCCCCCCCCCCCCCGCACACCACCCTAACATCAGCAAAGCTACCCTGATGTGTATTATTATTATTATTATTATCCTGGGACTCTGAAAAAATTATAACTTTTCCATCAGGGTTTAAAAAAAAAAAACAGTGATTTTTTTTTAATAAAACTCAAAACACCCACATGGGATAGATTTTTTTAAAACACTGGTTTTAGTAGTCTTTTCTGCTTCTGTGCCATTGTTTCCACCGTTTATTTACATCATCATCAGAATTACCGTAAGCTTTATAATTTTAACACACCTGTTAAAATCTGCACTTGTTACTAAGACTTTGCACACATCTAGAAAAACTTTAAGACAATTCCAAATGGTCTACTTTTTGACACATTTTTTAATTCATTTGTTTACGAATAAATGTATCAAACTGACAGGTGATCTTATTAAGAAACTATGTACTCAAACTATTTTTTCTGTTTTTTTTTATTAAAGGGAGACCCTTTAGAGTATGCAGTAAAATTAGATATTAATTTATTGGAAAATTAAAAAAACTGTCCAATTCCAAATGACTTTAATAAATCATACCTGCAGGTATCATGATTCTATGTCTAAAATTGAGTCTGAAAATATGTCAAAACAGCCACATGGGATAGATTTTTTTTAAACACTGGTTTCTGCTTCTGTGGCATTATTTCCACTATTTATTTACATCATCAGAATTACTGTAAACTTTATTACCATAAAACTGTTAAAATTTATACTTGCTACTGAGGCTTTGGCCACACCTAGAAAAACTGGACCAGGACTCCAGTCTTTCCATCAAAATGTACAATATATGTAAAAATAAAAGTGTTGCAAAGCTGCGCTCGTAGTAAAATATTAAAAATAGAGAGCTAAGTAACTGCATTCCCTCACATCAGTAAGAGACTTTAGGATGCAAAAACGTGTTTAAACGTGCTAAAATGAACATAACTATTGCTAATGTGAAGTAATGCAGTTATTAGCAATAGGTACGTTAATTTTAGCATGTTTAAACACATTGCTGCATCCTAAAGTCTCTTACTAACGTGAGGGAATGCAGATACTTAACTCTTTATTTTTACATATATTGTACATTTTGATGTATTTTATAATATATGTAAAGAAGAAAGTGTTGTACAATTGCGCTTATATAAATAATTGAGGTAAAATTAGGAGAAATTATGTATTTTTCATCAAAAACTACAAATAATACAAACTTTGAGCTTGTGTAAGTCATATAAATCCAAACAAAATGCAAAAACTATTGTTGAAATCGTACAGGATAAACCTTCTAATATTAAAAAGTGAAATAATTAAGTCAGTATAACAAAATCGAATTTTAGTCTTATTTCATGGGCCAAAAATACAGCTTATGAACCCTGATCCTTTACATATATTCTTGTTCAGTTTTTCTTGAAATAGTTTCAGAAGCTTTTAACTTTATTTAAGAGAGTTCAGTGCTGGTTTAAGTTGTTTCTATAAAGTATTAGTTTAAGAAGCTAATTTACATTTAATTTAAAGTTTATATTTTGACAGTTGTTTTCCCCCTCTCCCTTTTAACATCATGTTTAAATCTCCTTCTCCCATTTCTTACTTTTAAGGTCTTACAGATATTTTTGGTGTTACGGGACTTCACCTTTTTTCAAGGGTTTTGTTGAAGATCCTGTATGTGTTTATCATGGTTTGTTTGACACTTTGGCATTGATGCTTTCGGCTTTCTATATGTCGGTAATCATGCTGAATATCGGAGGTTTTCATAAGGCAGGGTATGGAATGAAACTGAGATTAACCATCTTTTGAAGATGGATTGTATTTGAGGGAGAGGTGGATGGAAAAAGGGTCAATTAATATTTACATATTTTAAAGTTAAAGAAAGTGTGAAGTTTAAGTTAATTAAAGTCAGTATGCATTTAAAGTTAATTTAAAGTCATTATAATATCCATTTAAATCTAGTTAAAGTTTGCAGTTTTTAATGTTAATTGTATTTAAAGCTAAATTAAATTTAAATGAAAGTAACTTTGTTTTCGAAACATTTTTCCTTGAAGGCTTCAGTTCATATTAATGATAAAATTTAAAGTATATTTATCTGTGTAATATTTTGAATAAGAATCTCTGTGAATTTTGCATATTTGTTTCTAAAATAGTTTTAATTTTTATTCTTGTTTTTATTTAAATTTCATTTAATAAATGTTAGTTATTTTTAAAACAGTTGGTCACAAGACACAATCCACATATATGACTTGTATTTATTTTTCAACTTTATTCTCTCCTGTTTAGCTTGGGCAATTGATGTCAGCTTATACGCTTCATTAGTGTTTATAACTCTGCATCCTGTTTCAGAATGTTAGTAATTACCTCGGTAATTCCTAACTAACAATTATAAAATTTTAATATTTTTAGAACTTAATTATAAATTAATTTTAAGGCATTTTTCTGTGAAATGCGCACAGGTGATTAATAGACAAATATTATTTATTGTTACAATTATGTATGAGTGACAATAACAATGAAGTTAATTATATGCCAAGCCATGCTCGCTGAAATATATGCCAACTGGCTGTGAAACTGCCACAAGGAAATATTTTATATACTAAAAAGTAGAAAATAAAACAAAGAAATATGAAAGAGTGTAATATTTTTTTTTTTTTTTTTAAATATGCTTTTATTAAAATTACAAAAGCATTTAACATTTTTGCAAGATTTAGTTATAAATATGTTACTATTTTCTTTAGACCAATTCATTTGCATGGCTGTTTATAACATTTGGCAATTAATCATATTTTTTAAAATCAGAATTACATCAACTCTTTATAAAAAGTGAGAAGGCCACTATAATATAGAGTACCGCTAAAATTCATTATCATCATTTTTTTTCTTAAATTACAGTAATAAAAAATAATAAACAAACGGTAATTAAAAAACTCTTTCAGAATTATGGAAAAAACTAAACATTCATTATTGACTTTCTCAAAAACATATAAAAATTCTTTATGGAGAAATGCTAATAGTGTTAAAAGTAATTTTCTATACAGAGATGTAACAAAAAATTAACTCCTGAAATGTTTATTTTCTTCACAACAAACTGTCTCCCAAAAATATTCTTTAATTTAAAGATACAAATTTTGAATTCTTTATTATTAAAAGATAATTTCACAAGCATATTTTTTCTGGATGAATTCAAAATTTTAACTCTTACTTTAATATAAAATTTTAAAACTCCAAAAACTACACCAGCATCAGAAGTTCAAATATGTTTTAGAAGCAGAAAAAATGTTAAGTCCTTTTGAGCAGAGTCACAACTGAGCATAATAAAATATTTTAGTAACTAGTGCCAATTTTTGCTATGTGAATGCTGAGTTGAGTTAACTATAACCAAGTGTGGACTGACTAAAATCACCAAGTTTAATTTAAATAGAGAAAAAAAAGATTCATATTCAAAATGAAAAATTATACTGAGAAATATAACACCTTATATAATGTATGCATTAAAAAATAAAATTATGTTTAAAAATCTTAAATAAATCATTGATGTACCTTTTCCACTAATTCTTCAAATGCACATTGGACTCCGTCACAAGTTTTTGCACTAGCTTCTATAAATAGCATAGAATGTTTTCTAGCATATTTCATTCCTTCCTCTCGAGTCACTGCACGATTATCCTAAAAAAGAATGCATGGTGAAAAATATTAAAAGTTTAAGCATAATAAACTGAATGTAAAAAAGATTTAAGCAGTAAGACATCAGCAATATGAATTTAAATGAAAAACAAATTAAAATATTTATATTAATGAACTGTCTCTTTTAATTCTCATCTTTTACACATACACTTTTAAAATTTTAAAAAGTCAATTGGTTGAACAATGGGATTTAACAATGAGAAAAAAAATAATTACATATAACATCCCAAATTCTAAAATAAGTTATTTTTAATTGTAATTTTGGTTACTTAATCCATACTCAGATGAATTTTCAGCAATAAAATAATAAAAAGATTTATTTTTTACTTCCTCACTTTTGTATTATTCTAAAATTTCAGTGAGTATCAATATGAAATCTTTAACATTTAGGCTGAGAATTATAACTTAATTACTTGCTTTATCAACCACATATCCTTTCTTTTCATCATTCAAAATTTTCTCTGTAACCTGAAGATACCAAGAACAGTTGAAAATTATGCAGCATGCTTTTTTTTTTCATTGAATATTCTAAGAAGTAGGATTTTGCCCAACCTGAAAAAACCCACTTGAAAAAACCCTTGAAAAAACCCAAGTGGGTTTGTAATAACAAAATACAATAAACAAAATTATTACATAAACATTGATCTATGATAATTTAAACTCTTTACCAGTCACCATTCTTTTTCTACGCCTTTTGATGACTTTAAAGATCTGTACACTTTGACTAATTTTTTTGCAGTATCACATCCTAGTCTGTTTCGTAACTTTGACCAAACTAGTCCAAAAGAGGAAAAGATCCTTTCAATAGATGCTGAAGTCAATGTAATCAAATGTAAATTCTCTAAAAATTTACAAAAATCAACATCTATTAGTTTATTTTTTTCTGCTTTGCAACTCATCACTTTCCACCATTTTTTAGCTTCAAGTGATTTTACTACCTTTTCTGTAAACATCGAAAGTGGAAAATAATCTGAATCCTGAATTTGGAACATCTTTAATGATATATTAAACTCAGGGTTCAGAGTATCAAGCCACTCTTCAGCAGTAGCTTCTTGTACTGCATTTAATCATTTTCCTCTCAGAGCAGGATCAATCATGTTTGCGAGGTAATGAAATGGAGTGAGAGCCTGTTCTAAACGATATTTTATTTTATCTTCATAAGATAAAATAATACTCTCTGTTTTCACTGACATCTAACCAAATTTCTACAGACTGTGAAAGAGTGCAGCTATCTTTTTGCAATTTAATTTATCTATTGCTTTTGCAATAACAGTTACTTGTGTGTGCAAGTTAGTACATTCTCGATACAATCCTTTATTATCTAGCAAAGTCAAAATATTTTTTTCAAACTCATCACTGTGCTCAATAGAGATTTCAATATACTTTTGATAGTTACAAATAGATGTTGACAGGCAAGCTTCTTCAGATTTCCACCTGGTATCATTAGGTATCTGAGGCCTGAGACCTATTTTTTCAATAAGCCTCCCAAGAGGTATGTGGTGATTCTGAAAGCATTTTTGAACTTCTAAAACATATTCAGGGCTCCCAACACATTTTAGCCCTCCAAAAGGGGGAAAGGGGACCATTTTTATTTAAAAAGGGGACTTTGGGGGACCATTTATACTAAAAAAAGGGGACTTCGGGGGATCATTTATATTAAAAAAGGCGACTGAAAAGGGACTACATGACTAAAAATACTGCATCAAGTTTTCCTAAATATGCAATTTTTTTAAAACTACCTCAGAAAATATGTTAATTGATTATCTTTACAAAGATACACACACAAGAAACATTTTGCTTTAGGATTTATTTTGAAAACCATTGCATTAACAAATAATTTTCAGTTCTGTCAATAATTTTAGAAATGACATATTTTGATATATTACTTTTATGGAAGAAATGTCTTTGGAAATTTGATCCATGCATAGTTAGTCATAAGTCCAAGAAGTTTTCTAACAGAATTATGTCAATGTGGAGGCCCATGAGCTCTTCTTTTATTACTGAATATTATCTAACAGGTTATGAGTATCATTTGTTGGAGGAAGAAGATCTGCATGTAAGTAACAAATATAGTATTGACTCTAGAACGAAAGGGGCACTGGGAGGGAATTTTTTAAAAGAGGCATACAGTTTTTGAAAGAGGCACTATTGCATCCTGTTCAAAAAGCATCTTTTGTTAAACTGGTTTGTTTGAAGTCCCCATTAATCGGTAGAATTTTCCCGCAACCGAAAGACAAATTTTGTGATATTTTCGACAACTGATTGACAAATTTTGCAAAAGTTTTTCCTGACTGACGTATTTTGCAATCTTTTCTTGAGAACGATTAACAAATTTTGTAATATTTTTGAGATTTCTTTTGATGGATTAATGACTTTTGCTATCTTTTCTCGGGACCGATCGACGAATTTCACGTTTTTTTATGCATTTTCCACACACGACCGATTGAAGAAATTTGCAATTTCTCTCCCAATCTACAGACAAATTTAGAAAACATTTTTGAGATTTTTCACTCGATTGACTGGTGAATTTCATGCTTTTTCCTCGCGACCAACTGACGAAATTTTTTCTTGAGACTGATTGTAGAATTTTGGGAATATTTCTGACAATCCACTGCCGAATATCCTGCGATTTTACCCGCGACTGATTGGCGAATCGAGATATTTTTCTTTTACTGATTGGCAAATTTTGCAGACTTTTCTCGCGACTGATTAGCAAAAATCGTGGTTTTATTACACAACTGATCTACAAATTTTGCATTTTTCACAATCAATTGATGAATTTCAGATTTTTTCTCATGGCCAATCGACGATATTGACGTTTTTTTCCCCATGACTGATTGAAGAATTTCACGATTTCCCCCCTCGATCTACAGACGAATTTCACACTATTTCCACTCATTCAGTTGACAAATTTCAAAATTTTTTGTTCATGAAGAATTGAAGAATTTTTCTGATGATCCACTGCCGAATTTTGCGTGCCTTTACCCACAACAAATTGGCGAATTTTGAGATATTTTCTGTCAACCGATTGACAAATTTTGTGGCTTTTTCTTGCGACTGATTATTGAAAATCGCAGTTTATTTTCCACAAGTGATCGATGAATTTCGCATTTTTTTTTCTGCAACCCGCTGAAGAATTTCACAATCGACTGTTTAATTTTGCAATTTTTTCCCCCCGCGACCGATTGATGAATTTCACAATATTTTTACATGAACGATTAAAGAATTTCGTGATTTTTTTACAATGCTAGTCTGACGAATTTCACACCTTCTTTTTTTTTTTTATAACAACTGAATGGCGAATTTCGTTGAAATTGAGAATTTTAAATGTTCTGCAGAGAAGCCCATTGTTCTGCGATGTATGTCGCACTTTTAAACATATTCTGCTTAGGGGGAATCCAGTTTCAATCTTTTGCCCAGTTTAATAAATTTTGTCCTTTTTTTCAATAAAATTTATTTGGAATTCGCGCAGCGATTTTTGACTTTTGGCTAATTTTTTATGCAATTTGAGTTTTGCAGTGACTTTATGACAGTAGATTTAGTCTTGTAGATTTTTGAATTTTTAGTGATTTCTAATGATATTTCCAATGTATTCTTTTATGTTTTTCTGAATTCCATGGCAATTTTTTGACATTCGTGAAAGAATTCTGATTACAATGTTTGAACCCGTTATAATAAACTTTGTACAATTTTTTAACTTTCAACAATTTTTAAAGTTTTTTGCATTTTGCAGAATTTTTTCCACATTAGCAAATTTTTTTCCAGTTATGAAAAGGGGACTAAGGGGACCAAAACACATAAAAGGGGACTAAAGGGGACCTTTTTTTAAAAAAGGGACTTTTGGGGGAAAAAGGGGACCATTTGGGAGCCCTGCATATTTCATCACATTTTTAGGTGTGATTTCTTTACCAAGAAGATTCATATAATGGGCTGAGCATCCTAATGCAAGTATATGAGGATATTTTCCAACAATTATTTCTCGAAACTTCTTCATTTTGTTTTCATTGTCACAGCATATAGCAAAAATATTTTTATTATACTCCAATTTGATTTCATCAATAAATTTTACAGCTATTTCAGAACAAAATTCTGCAGAGTTTTCTTTTTTGATCCACAATCTATGGCATCTAATAAATATATTCCTTTGCCAGTATGGACACTTACAGCAATAATTGGGTCAGCACTGGTACTTGTCCAGCCATCCAACATAAGAGTAATGGTTGCATTTTTAATTTCTTCTTTCATTAATAAATCAATTGATTTATCAGCCTCATCTAATAACTCTCCAGCTAATCTCTTTCTATTAGGAAGGTCATAACCTGGACAGAAAGCATTAATCATTTCCCTAAATCAGGGTTAGAAATTGAGAATTCTAAGTAAGGCGTCAAATGACGCCTGCAATTTTTTCCCTATTTCGGCAGTGAGTCAATCAGATAACAGTAGGATTCAACTGTTGTTGTCATGTTTTGAAGGACATTTGAGGACTGTAAGGAGGACATTTGTCAGTGCTTTATGTGATTGATATTAGAGTTGGATGCAAAACATAAGAAAATTAAAGAAATGGCACAAAAAGTTGGTTGGTCACCTAGAAAGTGATGTAAAATAGTACTATTAAGTGAACAAGGTTACAGTTATGGAGAAATTAGAAGGCAAATTGGTGGAAATGTAACCAAAGGTGCCATTTCTAAAATTTTGAAGTGGTATAAGGAGACTATGCAAAAAAGGTTTATATATAAAAGCTTTATATATAAATATTATATATATGCTTTATATATAAAAGATTTACAAAGCAAGTGATGCTAGAATTAAGAGACTGTGCATAGCTGACAGAATAAAATCATCTGGATGTAAACAAGGTGAAATGGCAGAAGCCAATGTGATGTTGAGTGCAAGGACTGTTGGATGCAGACTGCAAGGATTTGGTTTAAATGCTATTCAATGAAAAGAACCATTTTTATCTCTCCAACAAAGGTTGAAAAAATTAAACTGGGATAAAACACATATTAACTGGACAGCAGAACAATGTTATTTGGTCCCACAAGACAAAAAACTTCCTGGTTGGTAGTGAAGGCATAAAATATGTAAGGAGAAGAATCAGAAAAGATTTTTTGTCCTAATTGAATTACATACACTATGAAGTATCCATTAGTGTTATGTCACGGGGTTGTACGAGGGAAAGTCATTAAGTCACAAAAGATAATAAAAAATAATTTACCATGATAATCACTTGGATTATCATGATTTTCATGCTTTGCTGAAATTTATGGAAGAATCACAGCCCATATCTAGTGCCTGCCTGTAAGAACATCTCTGAATGAACATCTCAAGCTACAAATTAATGTGTGGGACCCAAAATTATCTTCTCATCACGATTTCTTCTGCACAGCTGGCTAATAGCATCCTGCTGCCCTTGACTGTTTGTGATGCACATCAATAAGCTTTTTTTTTCAAAAAAAGATTTTGCAGAAATTGCAGATATGCAAAAAAGTGGCATCGCTGAAAAGTTTAAACCTTTGTGGTAAGGGAAGAAAAGGCTAACATTTCCAAAAATATAATCTTGAATTGTAGGTGCACATAATATGCCGGAGCATGTTATACACCAGAATAAACGGAACTTATGTCTTTTTTTTAATATGCTAGTTTTGTTTTGTTGTTTCAAAAATGTGTGCCAAAGTTGGTAGATGTTCATCAACATCTAGTGGGCAGCACCAACCTGTTCTTTTAATAGCCAAGTACCAATTAATTATATAGGTCATGATGAAAATTCATATATCAGAATACATTGTCAAAACACATGAATTCAAATATAAAAACACAAACATTAATCCTATAATGTAACACATATTGATAAGGTGTGCAATAAGTGGCGATTGCAAAAATCAACATTTGTAAAGGCTTGTTGTCAATTTTATAAAATATGATTAACCCAGTCACATCGCAATTTAGATGTTAAAAACTAAATAAATGAAAATTTAGTTTTGATACAGGTTTTGGAAACTACTAAAATTTTGAATACAAATTGACCTTTTCAAAATTCAGCTACTGTTGTTTAATAGTAACAATAATAACAGCTATTCATTATTGACAACCATTTAGTATAAAGGAAGTACTAAAAGAAGTTTGTAGATAATAAAATTCATAAATACCTTATCTATCTTGTTAGCCACAAGCATTTTCACAATATTGCTTCGTGTTGAATAGGTTTCCAATTCATACAGCCACTGATCTAGCTTTTGGAAACTCTGGCGATTACTCACATCATAGACTACAAGTAAGAAAAATACAAACAATTTTGATGATAAATCATGTTATTGTAAATTACTAGAACCAAAATGAATTTTAAAAGATAGCTCCTTTTTTTTAATATGAACATGGATAATTTGAATAGATCATTTCCCTTGTAACCACAAATGAAAACAATAATAAAAATTTTAAAATTTTCATACTAATTTGGATAATTTAAAATTTATTTATTTATTTATTGTATGTAAAATTATGTAACTCCAATTTTCTAGAGCCCCCCCCCCCCCCCCAAAAAAAAAACAAAAAACAAAACTGTGCATTCTGCTTTGATTTACAAAAGGTATGCTGCAGACGACCAGAATTTATTTCTTCCAGATAATGTTAATAATAATGTCTTATATTATCAAATCATTCTAAAATTCAAAGATATATTCATTTTTAGGGTTTCGTTCATCTCACGAAACCCTATTAATCCCGCTCCATTGTCTGTCTGTCACAGAGCCATTCTCAAAAACCATGTAACTTACAGAGTTGAAACTTTGTGTATATAACAGAATAACAGCTATAAAGAGCTCAAAATATTAAAATTTGAAAAATTCGTATTATTTTAATAAATAGAGATAAAAAATCAAAATTCTAACAGCCTTTTCCTATTAAATTGAAACGTTTTTCGTTATAGCAGATGCCAAAAATTAAAAATCCACGATGAAATTCTTTCCACAATAATTAATTTTCTGTCAGACGATTTCCACGTGAAAGATAAAAATGTAATAAAAAGTTTCACCAGTTGAAAAAAACAAATATGAAATAAAATTGATTGACGTCATAGTCATAATAAAACACAAAATGTCTAAGATTTCTTAATAATACAAGGAGTATGAGTATGTGTATGTAAAGAAAGCAGATTAATATCACGTCATTAGAGAATTAAAAAGAAAATCTGACTTCATATTGGAAGTTTAACAAATTTTTCAGATGTTTGAGAATAATACAAATCTAGTATCCATATGAGTAATAGAAGAATAGTAAATATGAGTTGTGTACAATTTGTTTATTTTGAAATTATTTTTTTAAATACCGCATTTAGTCCGTATTACGGATATTATTATGACAGAATATAATAGCGGGCTGGTTTAGATATTCGAAAAAACAAAAAATAGACCGGTAAATTTTTACTTTATAAAAAACATGATTTTTTTTTTTTTTTTGAATCTATTAAAGAAAGGATAAAGTGTTTTGAAAGGAATATTAAACGAAACCCTTTGAGCGATCTTCGATCACACTTACCCACTTGTTTCTTATCACCATTCACTCTAAATATTGGAGGGGGAAAAAATCTAAATAAATGAATTTATATATGTGTCAGTGTTTTGGAAACAGGAAATTTTCCAGATTGAATATGAAGTATAAAGCAGAATCCCAGTTTATCAAAGTTTTTTTTTTCTCTTTTTAATGCAGAGATGACTTTAAAATACAAGGAATAACAATCGGATATCCAAATAACACGATTTGCTTTTGTTCGAGAGATGCAGGGATCTTGTAATTAAAAAATATATATATCAGAATGCTGCAAATAATAAAGTATAGGATTTTTACTTTTAAGAGAGAAAAATCTGTACATACAAAAATAACTTTACTACATGTATATTTTTTTCCCCTATAAACAATCCGTATTTGCATTGTAATGTAACAAGTTTATAAAGCAGTAAATGTTTTATTATTTAAGTGTACATCCACAATATGTATCTGTAACTGTACTTGGTATTATCTTTTTCTCTTGCCTTGTTTGTATGCATTTTCAATTACTTGAGTTGGTAATAGTTCACATTAGCACAGATAATTTAGCTTTTATAGAATTTAAAACCGAAACCGACTAAGTAAAACATAACACTGTGTGTTTGTAGCATAACATTACGTGATATAATCCCATTCAAGCATGTACCATTGCACAATTATAGTTTTGATATAATTTTATCTTTATTTTTGTTTTAGCTGTGTAGTTTAGCAACAAATAAATTTAATTTACCGTAAAATCCTGAAAGTAAGCCCTCCTCCCACTTTTAAGCAATTTTGGTTTTCTTTTCCATTCCTAAATATAAGCCCCCCCCCCCCCACAAAAAAAAATCTGTAAAATCTCGAAAGTAAGCCCCTTTCCCACTTTTAACCAATTTTGATTTTCTTTACCATTTCCAAATATAACCCCCCCCTCCCCCTCTCACATCCAAAAAAAAATTTTATGCACAAAAAATTGATTTTAAAAATCCAAGGGAGGCAATTTTCATTCATTTGATATTTTTGACAGATTTCCACTTATGTTTTTATATGATGGTAATGAAATCCTTCCTCTCACATGAACTGTCTGTTTCCCTTCTATGCCCTCTTTAACATAAAAAGTTTGAAAACTTGAGAATCTTAAATCCTTCTGTATCTTTCTGCTCACTAGTAACGTAACAATTAGTAAAAAAACAATCCTCTACACTACAATCTCCCTTTTTATCCAAAATTTATTCCTCTTCTGCCTCAGCATATAAAGTTTAAAATCTTTAAAACTCTTTATAAAAAAAAATTATGCTCTATTTGTTGCTCTCTACTAACAATAAATAAACAATCAGCCATTTAAATTTTCTCGTTACCACCAAGATGTCTGCTTCCGCTCTTTTGCCTCCCCCTCAGCAAAAAAATCTTTAAAACTCTATTTAAAAAAATATATCCTGTCTTACATGTTGCTCTCTAGTAAAAATAAGTAAATAATCAATCATATAAATTACCCTCCACTCTCCTTCCTTCCCTCCCTCTCCTCTCAGTTTACAAAGCTTAAAATCTTTATTAAAAAATTTGCTGTCTAGTAACAATAAATAACTAATCAATAATTTTAATTATCACTTTACCACCAAAATGTCTGCTTCTTTCACTTAGCTAACCCCTATAAAAAAATATATATATATATATATTTATAAAAAAAATCCTCGGTCCTCTTTGTTGCTCTCTATTAACAATCAATAAATAACAAATCATCTAAATTACAAACTCCTTCCATCGAAATTCATATTTCCCTCTCATCCAAAGAGTACAAAGTTTAAAAATTATAAAACTCTTATGTGAAGAAATTTTGTCCTACTTGTTGCCTTCTAATTTGTCACCTATGTTTTCTGTCTACTCCAAAAGTGTCTGCCCCCCCCCCCCCCCCCCTCACACACACAAATTTTAAAATCTTTAAAACTCTATTATTTTTTTTTAACTGCTGTATTTATTTCTCTTTAGTAACAATATTAATGAATAATCAATCATCTAAATTACCACCCTTTCTCCCAAAAATGCCACCCCCCCCCCTCTGTCTTCTCACCCAGCAAATAGTTTAAAATCTTTAATATTATTATTATTTTTAAATGTTGATCTATTTCTTATTTTGTAGTAAGGTAACTCATCTCATTTACATCATCTCATATAAGTATCACTCATCTAAAATCATCATTCTGTTTGAAATTTTTTCTCTGTCCTATTCTCCCAAAGAGGAGTGGATTTCTAAATATGTGAGAGGAAAGCAAAAATTTTCATCTTTTTTGCTATTTGGCTGTTCTTTCCTGAATCACGTGTATGTTTTGTGTTTTGAAATAAATATGTTCTCTAAAATAACTCCCCATCCATTAACAAAATATCAGCTGTGAGAACAGCCAAACTACAAAAATACTAAAATCTTCTCTTTGCCCTCCCCCCCCTCCATGTCTAGAAATTCATCCCTTTTTCTGGGGATGGAGAATGGAACTTTAAAGGATAATTTATTTATTGTTGCTACAAAGTGACAATACCACATAAAATCTTTAAAAAATAGTTTTAAAGATTTTTAAGTTTGTGTGCTGAGGGGGGGGGGGAGAAGCCAATTTTTAGAGGTGTGTGTGTGTGTGGGGGGGGAAGCAATTTAGATAATTATTTAATTATAGTTGCAAGAAAGTTCTAAATAGATAAAAAAAAAAACTTTTAAAGACTTTAAAGTATGTACTGGGGAGGGGGGGGGACAAAAGAAATAAAGAGGACTTTTTGGAAGGGAGGAATTTAAAAAAATGATTTAAATTTATTTATTTATTTGTTTGGGGGGGGGGGGGCAGGATTTATTGTTGGTTTGGGAATTTATTATTATTATTATTATTTTTTTTTTTAATCTACCGAAATACGGAAGATTCTTGCCCCTTTTTTTAAATTTTACAAGATGCATTTGTAGGGGAGGATCTTCATGAGATAAGGGTGGGGGGCAGAGGGGGAGAAGCAGGGATTTTAGGAGGATGGGTTAATTTAAGTGGTAGGTTGGAGTTATTTATTTTTAATGTAGAGTATTTAATAAGTCTGAAAAGAAGTTTAAAATTAAAATGTTATAAAGGTTAAACTATGCATTTTTGGTACCAGAGGACGGGGGGAAGGGGGAAACAGTAATTTTGAGAGCAGATTTATAGATTTATATGATTATTTATTGTTACAATAAAATAAGAAATAAAGAAAAATATTAAAAAAAAATAATTTTTTTAATTTTTTTTAAAGGGGGGGGGGGGGAGGATTTTAGAGTTGAATTTATTTTTATTTTATTTATTTATATTTAATCTGCCGAAATACGGAAGACTCACTCTTTTTTTAAAAATTTTACAATTTTACAGATTTTAAATTTTATGCGATGCATTTGGAGGGGGAGGATCTTCATGAAATAAGGTTGGGAGGGGGCAGGGGGAGAGAAGCAGAGATTTTAGGAGGTGGGGTTAATTTAGGTGGTAGGTTGGATCTATTTATTTTAATATAGAGTATTTAATAAGTCTGAAAAGAAGTTTAAAATTAAAAAGTATAAAGGTTAAACTATGCATTTTTGGTACCAGAGGGGAGGGGAGCAAAGGGGGGAAACAGTAATTTTGAGAGCAGATTTAGATTGATTTTAGATAGATAGTATTTATTGTTACAATAAAATAAGAAATAAAAAAATATTATTTTTAATTTTTATTTATTTTTTTTTTTTGGGGGGGGGGGGGGCAGGATTTTAGGGTTGGGAATTTATTTTTATTTTTATTTTATTATTATTATTTTAATCTGCCGAAATACGGAAGATTCTCGCCCTTTTTTTACTTCTAAATTAACGATAAAAACAGGTTTTTAAATGGTTTTTAGTAAAAATCCCGATTATAAATCCCCCTCCCAAATTTAACCTTTTTTGATTTTGAAAAAGAGGGGGCTTACAATCGGGATTTTACGGTATGTAACTTTGTAATTGTAACTCCGTAGAAAAGAAGAGAGTTTGTTTATTCTTAGCCAAGAGAGGTCATGAAATAAAATGAGTTTTATTTGTAGTATTGGAGATATTTATTGAGTTAAAAAATATTTTATTAGTTATTGAGATAAACTGCATGTGTTTAGAATACATAAAATATCAATGAGAAAGAACAATTTAATTTTTATTTCCAAACATTTGGTCTTTCTACCACTGGAGACAAACTTGCATTTTTTCAAAGCAGATGATTCAAGAAAGAAAGAAATTTTCAACTTACAAAGCTTATGTGTTCAATGAAATATATTTGTGTTTATTTATGTTAACATGAACTTATTAACTCATTTGTGCTTGATATATTTACGTAACGCTGAAAAGCACAGTAAGTGGACTTATGTATTATCCAGGCCAGGTCATATTAACTGCACCAACAATGGTGCCGAAAATATTAATTACAGTAACCATTATTTTTTTTTTTTGCTTTCTTCATTTTAACTGCATAATTAATATCATATAGTTGCCATATGAAAGGCAATGGTAGAAATATTTATAGACATATAACTATATAATATGATATAGCCTAGATATAATACATTATACAGTAGACGCTCAATTTTACAAACTCGAGTGGACTCCTATAATGTGTTTGTAAAATCAAAAGTTCGTAAATGGGAGGGTACAAGAGAAAATATATAGAAATGTGAAATAACTCACCTTTATTGATTTATGTTAAAAAACTCAATTATTTTTGTTTGTTTCATGGAAACACTGCTATAAACATATGATTCAAGGCTATCAATGTGAGAAAACATCTCAATATTGTCATCTGAATCGAAACAACAACAAATTCCTAAGAGCCCTTCATTAGCTTTTTTCAGATGGTTTTCTCATGTTCCAGCCCTTCTTCCACATCCCACTGTTCTCCAGTGTGATTATCCAATATTTTCCCGATGATTTCATCGTCTGAAACTTCTTCAATGCAGGCTATATTTTCGTCTACAGCCAGAAAATCTCTGAAAATTAGGTCTGCAGGAACTTGGAGATCTCTTGTTTGAAAATCTTGCATCAATAATTCATCTGAGGAGACACCACTATCGCTTGCAGTTTCTTAGATTGTTTCTTTTCTCTTGAAACTGGCATGACGAATCAAGTTTGAAACTTTTTTGTGAAACATCATTCCATGCAGTAACTGATAAATGCACCGCACCGCGTACATCAATGTCGTAATGTTTTTCAAGTTCTAAATTAAGTATGGTCCATTAGGATCACCTGGAGCATAGGAACTTTAATGTGTGCAATACAGTTACTATCAGGAGAATTTTGCGATTCTTTTATTCAAAATGCTGATCAAACTCTTTCAACCACTTCTCATATATCATACATCAGTCATCTATGTTTTCTTGTTGGCAAAGTACAATATATCAGGTCATAAAAACAAAAAATTGGTAATAAAGAGGATTGTAAAATTGAGCGTACACTGTATTTATTGAAAGAGTATATTTATATTACATAATATTTATATCATATTCATTCTGGTGGGCATAACAAACTGCCAGAAATAAAACTATCATCGTTTGTTGACAAAAGCCGTCAATTTGATGTTATGTATTTAATAAATGTATAGTAAATTGCTGTTTTGTACTATTATAGTTTGCTTTATATTATTTATCATTTTTAGCAATTTTATGTATTTATTAAATGTACATTAAATCACAGCTTTGAATACGATTAGCGATCTATCTACCCTACCTGGCCCAAATACAAAAGTACGCAATAAGTAATAAAAATGTTTAAAGGCACAATTAAAGATGATTTATGGCTTTTAGCCTTGGAATTAGATATTGAAATAAATGGGAAAATGTTGGTTTACAGGGTTCCCTGCAAAACATGTCTTGCAATTTCCCTGACTTTCCATGATTTTCCCTGACCAAATACAAAAAAATTCCATGACCAAACGAGCATACACAAAATCTGCTTTAACCCTCTAAGCGTGTGGAACGTAATATTCCATTCACTAAGCTCCAGGTTTCACTGCAATATATGCAATGCTTAAGATAATATAATTCTATAGATTTAATGAATTTTCAAAACATTGAAGAATGATTAATACCCCCAAGGGTTACATTCATATTTGTAATTAAGTTTTATTTATAATTCTGAAAGAATCATTTTTTTAGCATTTAAAACAAAATGCAGAAAAAACAACATTACAATTTTACCCTTTTTCAAAATGCTCAGAGGGTTAAATAACACAAAATAACAAGCAGCATAAAACGAAAAATCAAAAATTTTTATCGTAATAACAGGGTTACTCTTTTCCCAGGAGAAAATTCAAGCACTTTTCAAGAAAAGTGCAAAATGAAATTCTATAAAATACAGGGTGTCCCAAAAGTCTCTGTACAACTTCAAAAATTTATTACAAAAAAAAAAAAAAAAAAAAAAGGCCTACAGCAAAAATAATTACAACAATGCATAGAGTAACTTAAAAAGTTTTTTTCTACTACTTTAGTAAATTTCAAAATGAGATCCTTTCGTAGCACGAAGAATATCAAGACGATATTCCAATTCCATCCACGTGCGTTTCAGCATGCTAACATCAACAGTAGTTACAACTGTTTGATGAAATCCGAACAAAAGTGAATAGTCTCATGGAATTGAAACAAGAGATCCAAACAGCAGTAATTCAATCCACGAACGTTTTTCCTGCTAACATCAACAGTAGCTACTGCTGTTTGGATCTCTTGTTTCAATTCCATGAGACTATTCACTTTTGTTCAGATTTCATCAAACAGTTGTAACTACTGTTGATGTTACCATGCTGAAATGCACGTGGATGGAATTGGAATATCGACTTGATATTCTTCGTGCAACGAAAGGATCTCATGTACAAGTATACTAAGGTAGTAGAAAAAAACTTTTTAAGTTACTCTATGTACTGTTGTAATTATTTTTGCTGTAGGCCTATTATTTTTTTTTGTAATAATTTTTTTAAGCTGTACGGAGACTTTTCGGACACCCTATACTATAATGCAAAAAAAAACTTCCAGTCTAGAGATTTTTTCAGAGGCACCATGTAACGAGAGATAGTTACACTTTTCTGAAAAAGAAATTATTTCAAATAATTTTTTCCCCCATACCTTTCCATGACTTTTTAGCAAATATTTGTAAATTCCCTGAATTTACCTATATATTTAAAAATTTCCATGACTTTCCCTGACTACTTTGAAATTCCCTGACTTTCCAGATTTTCCATGACTTTCCAGGTCGCTGGGAACCCTGGTTTATGAGTTAAATTAGGAGAAAAGAACAGTGAAAAATATAAGAAAAATCCTAATGCAGTTAATGATCGTACAATTTCCATTGTTGAAACTCGCAAAGTTGAAGACATATAGTGAAAGATATGTCAACTCAACATGTATTTGAAAAAGCTAGAATAAAATTTTCCAAAAGTCTTCTTTTTCATAAAATGGTTGCCTATTTGTGAGAAATAGTTGCTTTTCAGCCCTTTTTCACTTAAAAAAGTTGCCTTAGTCTCCTGAAGCTGAAAATAGTAGCAAAAAGTAACATTTTAGTAGCAAATAGCAGCCCTGGGAGTATCAAAGATATTTTATCATGTTAAAAAATATTCTCCTAATTATTCAGATAAACCACAATGTAGAAACTGTGTCATTTAGAATGCATAAAATATTTACAAGAAAGAACAATTTAATTTTTATTTCCAAACAAATCCAATCAAATTATTACAAAGTCTTACCTAATATAGCTCCTTGAGCCCCTCGATAATAACTTGGAGTCAAAGTTCGAAATCTTTCAGAACCAGCTGTATCCTAAAAATGTAAAACATTAAAAACAACTTTATAAATATAAAACTCTAACATTTTTGCAAATATTAAACAAACTATGAAAATTTTTACATAAACATATATCATCTAAATGAAACATATATTCTTGATGAAGTTTGCAATACCGATATTAAGAGATTGAAGAAAATTTCTATAATATTTTTATCATGGTTGGTTTCTAAAACTAATATTAAGTACACACAAAAAAAAAAGAAAAAAAAAAGGGGAAAAAGAAAAACCTATTTTACACTTAGTCACTAAATTACTAATTTGGTTGACACTTGACAGCAAACAGATGTTACCATTGCCTAACATTCTACGTTTTATTTTATTCTTCTTCTTATTTTTTTTTACACCCCTTTCTGCAATTATGCAGCTATATACAAACAAAACATGTTGAGAAAATAAATTTTCAAAAATATAATTTTCAGTTAAAAATATAGAGAGAAAACAAGCTTCAATTTAAATAGCATTAACTTTAAACAACATTGTTGTTAGTATTATTAATTAAAACCTTTGATGTGTCTCTGTAAAAAACGACTAAATGCAATAGTGATTATTTTAACAACATAAAATAGCAATGTCAACCTTAAAAACATGTTAAAATTTTATGGCAATTGGTTATTTTTTGCAAAGGTTAAATCTTATACTAAACAATAAAACAGACAAACGAATTTTAATCTTGTTAAAAATTATTAATTTTTACCATCAAAATGAGCCTAATAAATGAAAAAAAAAATCAAATTGGAGCATTTATTCAACAGTTGTGTGGACATCAGAAGAATTCAGGAAAGTTACTTAAGAGGGTTCATCAGTTTTACGGCATCTTTAATTTCCAGATTTTTATATTTCATGTTTTCTTCAAATTTATTCAATTTCAATAATAATATAAAAATAAATAAAAACTTAGATACTAATTTTACAAAGGTGAAATGATTCCATGTTCTAAAGAAAACATGCAGCTGAATTATTTATTTAAAATTATGATGCAATTTTCATTCTGCCTGTGCTGAGACAATATAAATAAATATTGAAATTGAAGTTAAATAGTCATGCTATTGAGAGTTTTAGTTCATTTTAAATATAGATATCAGGGTTGTATCGGTTTTAACCATGGAGGTTTAAACCAGCGGTTTTAACCGGTTATAACCGTCCTGGTCAAAATCTATTTTGACCATTTTGACCACTGAATTCAACATTCAATTTATTTAATACTACTCAAATATATTTAACTAGCATATGTTAAAACTAAGTTAACATTTGTTAAAAATATCATAATATAAATAACATAACACCAGCAAACACCAAATTTAAAAAAAAAAAGTCATAACACAAGTAACATAACACCAAGATACAATACAAATATTTTTAATTATTTTTTACACAAGCTCTTTTATGTTTTTATGTAATTTGTGTTTAATTTAAAAAATGATTACAAGTAACAAGTTTTGCAGTTGTCTCTAAACTTAGGCAGTTTCGTAATTTATTTTGGATTACTCCAAACTTAGAAAATAATCTTTCTATTGATGAAGAGCTAGCACAACAGTTCATTAGATGTCATGCGAATTCAACAAATTTTATATCAATGCCTGTTATCTGTTTCATTGCTGCCCACCAGGCATCAGGTCCAACTGTATCTTTTACACTTTCAGAAAAATAGGATTTTGGATATGGCGAGCATTCTGCTTGAAATGCAATCACAAGAGGCAAAAACGGGATCAATATTATCATGTAACCACTGTCTTGCTATTTCTTTTTTTTCTTCATCAATACTTTTACCCATGTAGGCAGGATTCAGCATATGTGCCATGTTTTGTGTTTTTACCTGCAACTGAATTATATTTTTTACAATTGCACAGTCCATTTTTAAATTTTTAACACTTATTGTATTGTATAAGCATATTTTACTAACGAACCTCATAAACTTGTCAGTGTATTTTTGTAACTGCACTGTTACTTTTATTACTTAATAAGTTATTTTTAATTGCAAAAAAATAATAATTATAATTAAGACTATTTAAAACCATTTGTAACAGTTCTAACCATTTTTTACCACTTTGACCAATTTTGGATGGTTAAAACCACTTTTATCCACTGTCCTGGTCAAAATCAGTTTTGACCGGTTAAAATTACAACCCTGATAGATATTCCATCATTTTTCCTCAAGAACATAAAATAATACCATATGCTTTTTATCAGATTAATAAAATTCACTTTGTCTTTTTTTCTTTGGTTTTGAAGGAAAAAATATTTTACTAAATTAAGTCGCATTCTGTTGAAACATGAATGTTGTATCAACATATGATGAGCAAAAACAGTAAAAATATTTAATTGAATAATTCATTTAAAAATAGATATATTTGTATTATCTGATCACAAAATGGTTGAAGAATGGTTTAGATTAGCGGTTCTTAATCCCTTGAGAACGAGCGAAATGTATATGTGACGCATAAGATGCCCAGAATCCTCGATTTTTCCCACCAGTTATTTTTTATTGTAAGCTTTGTCTAATTAAATCTTAGCATTTCTGTGATTCAATTAGGTGAAAATTTCTGTTTTAATAAACCGGTGGTAAAAGATTAAAAATTCTGCAAAGGACACTCGTTGCGAAGGGGTTAAACTGTGGACCTCAAGCTTACAGTCTGAGATCCTCAAGCCCAATGTTGAATTCAGACTTTTTTTTTTGGAGCAATTTCTGTAGTTCTGGAGGAAGGGGAGGATTTGCAGGAATAGAACTTCTAGTCTAGATCATTAATAAGCACAAAACACCCAATTTTTAAGATATTGTGGTTTCCCGACTGTTTCTAGAATCTTTGTTGCAGACGATAAATCTGCAAATTGAACTGAAAAGACTTTGCGATGAAGTAACACTGCTTTTCTTGAACTCAGAATTCCATTTGAAAGATCTTTTCAATGATTTTTCTTGGTTTGTTAAGGGGGCGTATTTGATAGTTAGTTTTAATTTTCGGAATGAGCTGAATTTAAGCTAACAAGGAACATTGGTACACTTTGTACAAGGAACATTTTGAAAGTCCAGAACAAAGTAGAACCACTATAATAATAAAAATAAAATCCCTGACGGCTCGGCCTACAGGCACAGGTAGATTTCGAAGACGCAGACCGTGGGGAGCCTGTTTGTCGGGAATTGCGGAAGAAATGACCTTTTTTACGATGATGAAGCAGTTTGAACAGCCTACTTCGAAACCTAACTTGTTTGCAGGCGGATCCGGCAGGGATTTTTTTGTTTTTAATTTTTTTTTTTGGTATAACGGTTGGTCCTATAAAAAACTTGTCAATATAAAAGTTTTAGATAATATTAAAAGGATTTATAATAAATTTAAGCGGATTTGAAATCTTGGGAATTGACGAAGTTATGAATTTTTTTCTTCTAAAACCCCCCTTCCCCCCCCTCTTAAGGCAATTTTTAATTATATCAAAAATCTGTCATACATAAATTTTCGGCCCTTCTCCTAGAAGTAATAATAACTTCAAACGGATTCGATACGTATCATAATTAAGAAATTATGTTTTTTTTTCTGTTTTCACAAAAAGGCCCCCCCATCCCCCCCCCCCTGGTTCGATTTGGCACATTAATGAACTTGACCGAGATTTTATGCCTCTTGATTTTATGTATCAGTTTCGAACAGATGCGGGAGTTGGAACCGCTTACTTCGAAAAATAACTTGTTTGCAGGCGGAGCCGGCAGGGTTTTTTTTTTTTTTAATTTTTTTTTTTTGCTATAACGGTTGGTCCTATAAAAAACTTGTCAATATAAAAGTTTTAGATAATATTAAGAGGATTTATAATAAATTTAAGCGAATTTGAAATCTTGGGAATTGATGAAGTTATGAATTTTTTTCTTCTAAACCCCCCCCTTCCCCCGCTTAAGGCAATTTTTAATTATATCAAAAATCTGTCATACATAAATTTTCGGCCCTTCTCCTAGAAGTAATAATAACGTCAAACGGATTCGATACGTATCATAATTAAGAAATTACGTTTTTTTTCTGTTTTCACAAAAAGCCCCCCCCCCCCCATTGGTTCGATTTTGCCCATTAACGAACTTGACCGAGATTTTATGCCCCTTGATTTTATGTATCAGTTTCGAAAAGATGCGGGAGTTGGAACTGCTTACTTCGAAAAGTAACTTGTTTGCAGGCGGAGCCGGCAGGGATTTTTTTTTGTTTTTAATTTTTTTTTGCTATAACGGTTGGTCCTATAAAAAACTTGTCAATATGAAAGTTTTAGATAATAATAAGAGGATTAATAATAAATTTACGCGGATTTGATATCTTGTGAATTGACGAAGCTATGATTTTTTTTCTTCTAAAGCCCCCCCTTTGTAGCCATTTTTAATTATATCAAAAATCTGTCATACATAAATTTTCGGCCCTTCTCCTAGAAGTATTAATAACTTTAAATGGATTCGATACGTATAATAATTAAGAAATTATGGGTTTTTTTCTGTTTTCACAAAAACCCCCCCCACCCTCCCCCCCTTGGTTCGATTTTGCCCATTAACGAACTTGACCGAGATTTTATGCCCCTTGATTTTATGTATCAGTTTGTAAAAGATTAATGCAGAATTTTTCCAGTTATCGTGGTCAGAAAAAAGTGACATAGATAGATAGATAGATAGATAGATAGATAGATATATAAAGTTTTGAACTGGGGGTGGTTTTGGGTTCTGGGAGTCATGATCGGCGTAGATCTGCAAAAATTTTTCAAAATTTCCAACTTAGGTGAGAATGTAATAGGTAGTATTTCTTACAAAATCTACCTAAAATATTTGTAGGCAAACCGACTTTAAAATAATATTTGAATTGTTTCTAACATTATTCGATTTCTTACAAATGGTTGACGATACAATTTTTCCTTATAATGTTGGAAATTTTCTTATACACATCAAGCACATGAAAGACAGGGATCATTCTAGAACATAAAAAAGGGCAGGGCGCACATCACATAATAAGGGCACATCATTTCATAAAAAGGGCATTTTTGTAATAAGTGCACATACCAATATACCGGTGGGAAGGGAAGTCTGGCAACAGCTTAAAGTACTCCTAATTTAAAAAATCCAATAACATTTCTAATTTCCATAACTTCACCGTTCGAAAAGTATTAAAAATAGCAGCAAAATGAAACTTATGTTCTCGATTTTTATTGTAAAATTGTTTACTATATGCACAGTCATTTTCCCCTTTTCCTACGATATTCAAGAACCTCTCTCTCTAAAATTTTTATTCACCAGATAACTTTTTCCCGGTTTTAGCAAAAGTGGTTTTGTAAAAGCTACAAAATAAAAGTTCTAAAGCTACTTCTCAAATTTTTTATAGAACTTATGTAAGTTATTATGTGGTCAAAGGCCAGAATGCCTGATCTAATACTATATTTTACTAGGTGAAATTAATCAATGATGCTTAGTTACCCTTTATGTCTTGTTCAATGGAAAAAATGATAAATGGAAAGATGAATCAATCAAAGTCAAAGATTAGACATACCAGGGCACTTCACACAGAAATAAAGAGGTAACGATGAGTACTCCCTGATGTACCATACTAACATTCTAAAAATAAAAGATAGGTAAATAATTGTTTTAAGTACAAAGCAGGATTCTACCCGGGAATAAAAGGAGTAGAAATCTACCTGAAAAAAAGGCAAGGAGGGTAAAATTATACCTGGAAAAAGGGCAAGGAGGGTGGGATTTTATCTAAAAAGGGCATGAGGGCAAGCCGCCCCTCTGAAACTCTCTAGAGTGATCCCTGTGAAAGAAACTTTTAAACCAGTTTCTTCGCTTGAAGTCAGAAAATGAATGTATGAGGGATCCATTTCATTTCCAAGAAATGAAAGAAATCATAACCTTGACAAAGATCAGGAACAACTTGTGAAATTATCATTAGGGATGCACCGGATGTGAATTTTTGCCGGATACCGAATATCCGGTATCCGGCCGAATACTTTTTTGTTTTTAATTTCAATATTTCTATTTTATGCTTGCTTTAAAGAAGGAAAACTTTAGATTATTATAATTTTACGTCATTCAAATGTTAATAATAGATTTAAACTCATTTATTAAGTTAAAGTTGCTTTAAAAACAAATGCTTTTTACTAATTAAGTATTGAAATTTAATCATGTTTTTTCTTTTGCCTATTCCAATATACATATTAGTTTTTTTTTTCCTTTATTCAGGGTCATTGAACATAAAAAGATAAACCATTAAGTAATTTTAATTTCTCTGTTTTTCATACTTATAAATCTTTATTTATAAATACTAAACATCCTATTGAAGCATCTTTTTCTTTTCTTACATACTCGTACATATTATTGCTTACTTTTCCTATGACAAATGTTTTCTAGCAGAATTTAAATAGAGAATCTTCTCATTGAAAGTATCTTGTTTTGTAGTAGAAAGGGGACAGTGAACTATTCAAGAAAGTGGCACAATTATTTTCATAATCAGTATTATTTTACCACAGCTGGTCTTCCATCCATAGACAAAATAGTGACAAAAGATTCAGTAAAATCATTTTTACTTTAGAATTGTTGAAAACACAAGAAAAATAGACAACCAGAGTAAACGCTTTTTCTCAGAAGAAGGAAAATATTTGTGATAAAAACATAACAGAGCCTGAAAATGCTGAGTACCATAACTTGCCTTTAATTATAAATAATTAGTTGTCATATTTTAAATATTATATTTTCATTTATATATAAATCCTATAATTTCATTTTTGCAAAAATATGAATATTTATTTCTACTTACATTGTTTTAACAGGATAATGTTGGTAAAAAACAAATTAATTTTCCACTAACCTTTTCTGATAATGTTAAAAAATGATTTAGAAAATGAGTCGCTATTCGGCAACCGGATATTGAAGTATTCGGCCGGACCAGATATCCGGTTTGAGTGCCGAATAAGCAGGATATCCGGCAGGAGACTGATATCCGGTGCATCCCTAATTATCATGCGATGGCAGCAGATGGCAGATTCCATGAAAATTGCTTTCCAAGAGAATAGCCTCCCTAATTTTTGGTTGAGCATGAGAAAAATATATATGCATGACTCGGAAAAAGCTATTAAAATATTACAACCCTTCTGCATCTCATATTTGTGTGAAAAGACTTTTTCCAGTCTTTGGCACATTAAAATCAATGTAGAAATCGACGGAATGTCGAACGAAACTTACGGATACAGGTTTCAAACATTGAACCAGATACTGCACATCTAGTAGAATAGTTTTTATAGCAAATTGTAGTATGTATATTTTAACTGCCTTAAAATGTACATTTTAATTATTTTTCTTATTAATGCAAGTAATTTTTGCAACACCATTAACTAAACATAGGATATGTGTAATGAAAAATAAATCAGGTATATACAATAAAATAACTTCTTACCATATTAAGAAAATTTGTTGGTGGGGTCCCCGAAAGGCATATTACATTAAAGGTGGTCTGCATGATCACAAAATTTAAGAAACGCTGGTTTAGAAAACTTATGGGTAAAAGGAAAGAAGAGAGAGATAATGGGAAAAAAGAGGGGGGGGGGGAAGAGGGCCAATTGTATTTCAGCTAGAATAATTTACTGTTCAAATCAAACAAAAAATTAAGAGAATGAAAATGAAAATCATGAATGCGAGATAAACTAGTCGTTGGGGGCCACCGTAATACTTACCCATCATGTATATGCATAATGTAAAATATTAAAATAAAAATGTGTAAACTACTTATAAAATGCATTGAAATTCAAATAAAATCGTGGCTTGATGACGTCATAAAAAGGCTCGATTACTGAATTGCTTGAAAGAGGTTTTTCCTTATAACTCCAAAAATAATACTCCTATTAACTAGCGGTTTATTGCATCTGATTAAGCGTCAAATTTCCAATTAAAATATATCTTTGAAGTGAAATTTGGATGAAATACAGGGTCATGAAAAATCGAAGAGTGTGGAAAATAGGATTACAAATATCTCGGCAACTCATTATCCGATCGACTTCATGTTTTATGCAAAATTTATGTTTTTTTATTGTTTTTTATATTTACTACTTAAAATAAACAATTTTGAAAATTTTTATATACCTTTCATCAGAACGAATATTTCGAGAGTCCGAAAAAAAATGTTCCGGTTAATCGAGGTTATTGAAATGAAATAGGCTTCTTCCCATTATTACATACTAAGTACATACCAAATTGCAAGTCTCTATCTCAATTTGTTCGGGAGATAGAGCATTTACAGACACACAGACGGACGGCAAATTTTTTTTTCTAAAAATATGTTTTTTGGAATCTCCAGTGTCTGAAACGTGTAAATCCGTCAAAAATTTTTTTTCGATTTTCAAAACGATTACAAGACTTACCCTCTACTACGTATGATGGGTAAGTAAAATTAAGAGGGATATTCTCCCTCCTTTCTCATCCCCTTCATCTGTAGCATAAACTAAAAAGTATTTTACAAAAAAAAAAAACTAGTTGGATGTGCCAATCCCAAAACTTTCTTCTATCTCACACGTTTCACATACACTAAAAATGAATCAGCACAAATTTATATCAAGGTCTAACTGAATCTGAAGTTTTATTAGACCATTATTTATTTTATGACAGTCGATTATCTACACTAGGGATATAGTCCCTAAGGAGGAGGAGGGGGGAGGGAGAGTGCCTTCCATGGGGGTCTTTTAAAGGATTCTAACCCGTATTTACAGGTTAACTGCAGGGTGTTAATCTTTCTAAGGGATCCTAATCCATATTTACGGCAAGGTTCAAAGAAAACCATGGAAAACTCTGAACTTGATAAGATCAGATCGGATAATAAGAGCAGCAATTATTGGATGACTGGAGTTATCAAGAAACAAGTGACACAATCAAAAAGTCCAATCGAGAAAATCTATAAAAACATCTCGTTATTGTCCAACACCAGGAAGCAGGCACACTCAGATATTTTAATGCACACTTTTTTATGGCAAAATTCCATAATATTGAAAATAGCTCACCAAATCAAGTTCTGTAGATGAAAGATACCAAATCTTTGTTATTATTTTTTTCAAAATGAGAAATAGCCAGTTAACTTATATCCAGATTTGTATAAAACCAAAAACTTTCTGCACACATAAATATTAAGTCAAAAACTTTCTGCAAATTAATTTATTGTTTAATAAAATTACGTGTTATATTATTGAGGATATAAATTAAAAACAGTAGTTTAAAATAATTGCCATTTAAAATTAATTAATATTAATTAAAGAATAATTATTTTGGTTAAAAATAGTAATAAAGCTAAAAATCCATGATAGGAAGAGCTGAATTCTTATCAATTTTTTTTTCAATGCATTTAGAAACAACCCAATCCTTAATATTTTGACCTCTTTGCAAGCGTCTGTAATGTCACAACAATGTTTTGCATCTGTAATTTTGAATTGTACGCAAACAGTAAATAAATCGTACATAAAATTGGGGAATATTTTAAATTTTTTGGTACTTAAAAAAAAAAAAAAAAATTTTCCCCTGCAAAGTTCCGAATTTTGCAGAAAATTTTCCGCGCACGACGTGCGTCTATATTATACAACTCTGCTTATATCCTACACAAAAAAAAAATAATAATAACTGGTTAATCCACAAAATAAATAAAAATGGAATACGTACATTGTGTGCTAGTGCTACATTTTAAATCAAATGTGACATTATGCTTTTGTATTATTGGCGTAAAATCCAGCTAAGATGCTTTACACTCACGCAGAAAAAAAAAAAAATTAATCGGCTAAAAAAAGGAAAAAAGTCGACAAATTTAGGGGATTTTTTCCTTTAATGACAACCTAGCCATTGTATTAAGTTATTTGTTTGGCGCAGTCTTGAAAATCGCGCCAACCAAAAAGTCGCCAAAGTTATGTTTACATGTTTGCGTGAGTGTAAAGCATCAGTTCCTAAAATCCCATTATTTGGAGACATGGAACAGATGCTTTACACTCACGCACTGTTGTTTGACGACTTTTTGATTGGCGCGATTTTCAAGCCCGCGCCAAACCAATAGCTAGGTTGCCATTAAAGGAAAAAAAATATCCTAAATTTGGCGACTTTTTTCCTTTTTATAATCGATTAAAAAAAAAACTGTGCGTGAGTGTATGACATTATAGCCTTTTATTCAACAATACTTTACAGCAGAAAAATGTTTTCAACCACAATTATATTCAATAACTATTGCTAAATAATATGAGAAATCGCTCTTAAAAAATTCATTGCATCCTACAACACATCATGATGTTTAAAGCACTAAAAACATACCTAATAAAAGAAAAAAACATTAAATTATAGATACAAATTTAAAACTATTTATCATCAAATTGTATTATCTTACCCAGATTGCAAGCTTGGCTTTATTACCATCGACTGATACAGTTTTCACTTTAAAATCGACTCCTGTAAAAAGCAACCAGACATTACAAATAACTCACTGCACTCAAAAGAGATTAAATGTGGTAAAATATAATCAATGCAAAAAAAAAAAGTATATGTATACCAATTGTAGCTGCCAAACCGGGATCAAATACATCATCTGTAAATCTCAAGAGTAAACTAAAAGTGAGAAAACACACTGATTAAAGAACTAGAACGAATAAAATATACATTAGATCAAAAATATGTACATGGATAAATAACAGTGAAGAAATAGTGAGAATAAAGGAAAGATTTTTAAACTATTATATTCTTACCTTGATTTACCAACGTCACTTTCACCAATTATTAAAATTTTTAAAGTAGTCAAAACACTGTCATCATCCATATTTCTGAAAACTCATTTAAAGCACAAACGAAATAATCAGCAATTAAAGTAGAAATTTTTGCAAAACAAGAGGAAAATCAAACGAGGAAACTTCGTCGTAATTTTGTCCAGAAATATTGTTGCTATCATACACACATTGTTTTGCTTTCGCTTCACTCTTTCATTGGTTTAGCAGCTGGCAGCTGCAAATGTCTTTGGCGCTGTTGTCGCAGATTAATAAATCATTTGAAAATTTATCATTTTGAAATCTGATAACATTTGAGGATCTATACTTTTTCGAAAGAAACTGACTGCTTATTATAAAAAAAAGAGTTGAATATTTGACTCCGAATCTACTCTTTCCTGCTTTCCTCATTACTTACTCTCTTATATAGGTACTTTATTGCATTAAAAAAATGGATGCATTTGACGCCATGGTTTGAATATGACGTCACATTAGCTACCAACGAGGCGCGAAATTTTCGCAATTTGAATTCGTAAAATTGGCAGCATGTCTGGTTCTGTTGTCTTAGCAACCCAACGGCGCTATTTGTTATGAATGGCGCGTGTTTTAAATGCTTTTCGTTGTTGTCAAACTTTGTATAAAAAAAGCATCAACGCGTCAAATCCTTTTACTGTTGTGGACATTTTTTTGACATTTGCATCTATTGGATCATTTCTAGCCGATATTAGTACTGGTATTAAAATTATTTACTTTGAGGCATTATTGTTTTCATTGTTTGTAATATTTTATTTAAGTTTGTTTATTAATCTAAAAAATTTCAATCGTATTTATTTCAGATATCATTGTTATAATCCAGTACTATATTAATGGACACATTTTATGGATGCTTTTAACTACAAGTCTTGTCTGTGTACCTTCTTTCCTTGTGCAAATTTTTAGTATCCGCTGGTATATTATAGATGGTAAAATATCCAAATTTTTGTGGCTTGTCCATTTGTTACAGCTTGGTGTATTTCAGAGGTAATCATCATTTCAGGTTTTCTGATATGTTGTTATTAAATTAATTTTTTGAAAGGAAAGATTTTGTAAGTTTGATTACTTTGATAATATGTTTAAAATAATATATGTATAAAGGCTTAGCTGTCTCGGATGCAAAAAATGATAAACACATAAAGGTATTTTGGTTAAATCCTAGAAAGAGGTCACACCCGGTCTTTGGCGATTTTTCTCACCTGTGTCAAGAAGTTGTGCAAAGCTGAAGGGCAGCAATCCAAAAAGGGAATTTTTTTTTTACTTTTGCAGATCACATGCTCTACGGCAGATGATTCAGTAATTAGAGTGTTCCAACACTTTTCACAAAATAAAATTAGATGATTCAAATTCTGATTTGTCAACAACTTCTAGATAAAATCATTGTGTCATATCAATCTTTCACATAGCCTGCTTACTTGTAATGACAACTTTGAACCTTTCAAAGGGTTGCTGCTATATTAGACACTTTTTCTCACCAAAATATCTGTGAAAAAGAACTATTTGTGCATTATAAATATAAATAAATTAATTTCAAATTTAGAGCGTGTATGTTTGTACAAATTAATATTGATTATGGACATTTTGATAAATATATTTCTTTATTGCATTTATCATTTTTTTTTTCAATTTCTATAAACAAAAAATAATAAATTACAAAAGTATAAGTCATTTTTAATAACAAGACTATTACCCATTTCATATTGTGCAGCAATCTCAAAAACACTTAAATTTTGTCAAAGCCGTGATTACTAATGCATGTATGAGCGCATCATGTCCATGAAAACAACAAAAAAACCAAACATGACTGGATGCGGTAAACTCGTTGTGTAGTTTTTTTAAATGCTGGAAGTTTGTCAAAACCGCAATCACGAACTGATTTATGAGTGCTTCATCCACCCTTCTTCTCTCTTGACCCCTCCCCAAAAAAAAAAAAAAAATTCAAAAATATAATTTGTCATATTTAAAAAAAAGATCCAAAAACAATTTATTTTTTAAAAATTTCTCTGTAAATTTTGTTACATAATTTAAATCAAAGCTGATTTTCCTTTTTTTTTTCTTTTAAATGACGGCCTGCATTTATTACTATTGCGGTCTATGCTAAATCAACCAGTGACTCAACCTGACCATTTCAGATTTTGATGAAACTTACAAGGAACATTCTCCCTGATGATATAAATAAGAATATACTTTTATAAATTTTTTATCTCAGTAAATTTTCATGCAATAAATTTTTTTTAAATTTTGAAAAATCATCATTTTTTGGCTTGTATAAATGTTTTCAAGTTTGAATTTCTCAAGTTTTATCAGGCATAGAGAGTTGTTTGACCTCTCATTTTAAAGATAATTTTATAAGGTTTAATTTGATATTTAAGTTAACCATGTTTGGTTTAAAAAAAATAATTGAAAATTTTAAAATATTTTAAATGATGCGTTTTAAAAATTTAAAAAAAAAAAAAAAAATATTTTTTTAATATTATAAACTTGAAATCCTGAAAGTTTCAGAGTGGGATCTCAATGAGATCAGCAGTTATGTTAAAAAAAATAATAATAAAGTTAAACACCAGTTGGAGCCAGTATTTAAAGTTGGCACTTCACCAACTTTATGATTGTGCTAAAGACAGTATTGTCTTATTAATTTTAAAAATTATTTTTTTCATAACTGCTGATCCCATTCTAAAACTTTCAGTGTTTAAAGTTTATAATATTACAAAAAACATGTAATTTTTAAAAAAACATTTAAATATTTTAAATTTAATTATAATTATTATTATTATTTTTTTTTAACCAAGCATAGTCAACTTGCATATAAAATTAAACCTTATGGAATTCTCTTTAAAATGACGGGTCAAACAATTTTCTACACCTGATAGAACTTGAGAAATTCAAAATTGAAAACATTTATACAAATCAAAAAATGATGATTTTTCGAAATTAAAAAAATTAATTGTATGAAAATTTACTGAGATAAAAAAAAAGATCCAAAAACAATTTATTTTTTAAAAATTTCTCTGTCATTTTTGTTACATAATTTAAATCAAAGCTGATTTTCCTTTTTTTTTTTTTTTTTTTTTTTTTTTTTTTAAATGACGGCCTGCATTTATTACTATTGCGGTCCATGCTAAATCAACCAGTGACGCAGTGACTCAACCTGACCATTTCAGATTTTGATGAAACTTACAAGGAACATTCTCCCTGATGATATAAATAAGAATATACTTTTATAAATTTTTTATCTCAGTAAATTTTCATGAAATAAATTTTTTTTTAAATTTGAAAAATCATCATTTTTTGGCTTGTATAAATGTTTTCAATTTTGAATTTCTCAAGTTTTATCAGTCATAGAGAGTTGTTTGACCTCTCATTTTAAAGATAATTTTATAAGGTTTAATTTGATATTTAAGTTAACCATGTTTGGTTTAAAAAAAATAATTGAAAATTTTAAAATATTTTAAATGATGTGTTTTAAAAATTTTGATTTTTTTTTTTTTTTTTTTTTTTTTAATATTATAAACTTGAAATCTTGAAAGTTTCAGAGTGGGATCTCAATGAGATCAGCAGTTATGTTAAAAAAAATAATAATAAAGTTAAACACCAGTTGGAGCCAGTATTTAAAGTTGGCACTTCACCAACTTTATGATTGTGCTAAAGACAGTATTGTCTTATTAATTTAAAAAATTATTTTTTTCATAACTGCTGATCCCATTCTAAAACTTTCAGGGTTTAAAGTTTATAATATTACAAAAAACATGTAATTTTTAAAAAAACATTTAAATATTTTAAATTTAATTATAATTATTATTATTTTTTAACCAAGCATAGTCAACTTGCATATAAAATTAAACCTTATGGAATTCTCTTAAAAATGAGGTGTCAAACAATTTTCTACACCTGATAGAACTTGAGAAATTCAAAATTGAAAACATTTATACAAACCAAAAAATGATGATTTTTCGAAATTAAAAAAATTAATTGTATGAAAATTTACTGAGATAAAAAAAATATATATAGAAATGTATATTCTCATTTATATCACCAGGGAGAATGATCCCTGAATGTTTCATTGAAATCTGAAATGGTCAGGTTTGAATATTGAAAATTTTTGGTTGATTTGACGTGGGGACCGGACCTATTTGTTTGTCATCATCACCTTCTATTTCTGTTTCTTTAGCTCAACAATTCAATAAGAGAATTTAAATTAAAACTGGCTTTCCTTTCTTTTTATTATTTTTTTTAACTGCCCGGTTCTGCAAATTTAAAAACTTTGATTCGGTATTTTCATTATTCTTAGACAAACAATCGTGTATGAAGTCAATGAACAAAAGAAGAACTTTCACAAAGAAACAAAAACACTTATATGATCTATTTCTCAAAAAACCCAATAGTCAGAATTAACTAGCTCAACCAATTAAGCTACCATAATTTTTGCCGTAAGCATGTTCGTTGAAATCATAATAAAAGTCTTCTGCAAGAAAAAGATATTTATCACCCATTTGATTTTGCCAAATGCTGGTATTACCTGACACTAGGATTTAGCCGATATTTTTTATTGTATGCATTTAGATACTTGTGTATTGTAGTATCTATCTCAGGAAAATACACCATCGACATTGGTAAATATTTAACATAATAATTAACCTTTATATTTACATACTTACATACAGGGTGTCCCACAAGGTACGCAGTGTCTAATATGTGCAGATTCGGATAGAGCACGTCAATATGAGTATTTTGAATGGTAACATGTGGGGTCCCCGAATATATCCAAAATTTCTCAATAAACATTGATTTTCACTTGGTTTTTTCCTCATTTCGTGTTTTTCATATGACAAGCTTCACATCTTATTTACACTATCACGCTATATTCGGGGACCCCACATGTTACCATTCAAAATACTCATATTGACGTGCTCTATCTGAATCTGTACATATTAGATGCTGCGTACCTTGTGGGACACCCTGTACATTCATCTTACTTGCTTACATACATCATACAATGTAAACTTAAACTAAATTGCATTAATAATTAATGCATTACATTCATATTTATACACATATATTATGTATCTATTTTATGTACTTGCAACATTTATATACTTTACAATGCATACGGTACATACTTCATATACTAGCAATTTATAATAGATGTACCATACAACACATTTACAATAAATATATGTTACATTACAGTGCAATATGTATAACAGTAGTACCTAAACAGTTGCTGCTTACTTTAATTAATATTATCAGGCCTGTTGGTAGTGAATCTTCCGGGCAAGGATAATACACAAGTACCGATATTTTTAAAAGATGACAAAAAAGGGAGGATAACAAATAATTCAAACTATATTTTTCATTTATAAATGAAAATTATATGTATAATTTTTCTTGATGATACATTATATGTAATAATATGGATCACCAGAAAAACATATGTAGAATTTAAATAGGATTTTTCTATTATTACTCATGAAATTTAAATGGAATTTTTGATTAAAAGAGACTAAAAAGTATCTATAGTCAAGCTTACTGAACTAATTAATTTTATGATATTTGAGTTTATTACATAATTATACACTTTCAATTGTGAAACGCATGTTGCTTTTATATATTTCGAAAAAAGCTTTTGACCAAGTAGATTGAGGGAAATTATGGATTACATGGGATACCCTCCCCATCTCATCAAATGTATTAAGAGCCTACATACAGAAACTTTCATTGTTTTGGATCTGGGTTTTAAAGTTTCAGAGAAGATAATCATTAATCAAGGTGTACGACAAGGATGTAGTTTATCACCACATCTATTTAATATATATATATTGATTATGTTATGAGAATTTGGAAAAATAAAATCAAAACTGGAATAGATCTCGGAAACATCCTGTTTAACAGTATATTATTTGCAGATGATCTTTGTTTATTTCAGGATAATGAAGTCAATTTACAACATGCAATTTTTACTTTAAACAAAATTGGAAAAGATTATATGTTTATAATTTAATAAATAATTTAATAAATGTTTATAATTTAAGGATTTCAAAGAATAAGACAAAGGTAATGGCATTTAGGGACAAAGGTCCTATAAGAACAAAAATTATTTTAGAAAATAAACCAATAGAGCAGATTTCACATTTTAATTACTTAGGATGTGATATATCTTATGACTATGACAACGATATACAAAATAAGCTCTATAAATTTCAATACATCTGTGGTACTATAAGAAGAACTCTTCGAAATACAAGAAAAGACACAAGAATAAATTTTTTTAAACAATGACAATACCAACTTTATTATACGGAAGTGAGGCATGGACACTCACAAAAAATGATGAAAGACAAATACAATCCTCAGAGATGAAATTTTTGAGGAGTGTGAAGGGATTGTTCAATAATAGACAAAATAAAGAATGATTACATCAGAAGAGAGCTTGAAATTATACCAATATTAAATAAAATAGGAAATTACAGAAGGAAATGGAGGGACCACATCGAAAGGACTGATCGTATACCAAGGGCAGCCTTTAATTATAACCCAAGGGGGAAAAGAGACAGAGGAAGGCCGCGAAAAAGATGGATTGAGGCCGCAACAGGCTTATAGCCTGAAACCATATTTTGGGATGATGATGAATTGTGATTATTTATTCATTAAAATAAAATAACACTTTTTCCAAAAAATTAAATTGATTAAATATAATAATAATGTAATGTTGTAATCAGTTAAAAATACAATGCTTAACTAAACTGAAAATTTTTTAAAGCATACTTTTAGAGTTAAAAGGAAAACTGCTTCCTGAAAAGAGTATATTAACAGTCGCTTATAAAAATAATTAAATTATTTAAAAGTACGATTAAATATTAAAAGTTTCCAAACATTATGAAAACACCCAAACGATCTGTTATTAATTATAATTTTTTTTGCCTATCTATTAAAAAAAAAAAAAACTATATTTGTATAATACAATATTTTATAAAAGTATAATATTGCTGGAACAGATTGATTATTTTTTTTTCTCAGCTGTAGTAATGCAATTTAGCAGAAATCAGAAATTGTTACTTTTCGTCTTCAAGACTGAGAATAATTATATGTTGAAACAATTAGTTTTTTGTTTAACTATCTGTTATTAATTATAATATTTTTACCCAAGTATTTTTTTAAAACTCTATTTGTATATAGTGTTTTAGAAAAATGTGATACTGCTAACAGACTGTATTTTTTTAGCTGCAGTGATGCAATTTAACCAGAAATTATTTTTTGTCTTCAAGCCTGACAATAATTATATGCTAAAAAGCAATAACAGTTCTTTGCTTTATAATTTTTACTGTGAATTTTTCTAAAAGTTTCAAATATTTTAAAGGTCTCTTCATATTTGCATCTTTACCATTTAAAGATTATTATTATGGGGCTCAACAAACTTTCAACTGAACTAGATGCCAGTTCTATAAACCAGGCACTACAATAACAGAATTTCAATTGTATGCATAAGTCAACATGTTTTGGTGTATAGTTATAAATAATCTTATAAAAATTTCGAACATATCGTGGTGTACATTCGTTTAACATTAACAGCAATTGAAGGCAAAAAATAACAATTTTATCAACGACAATAAAATTTTACAAAGCTCAGTGATTTTTGTTCATGCATATGCTTTTAGTTTGAACACTGAAATAGCAATTGCTCACTGCTGTGGATGGATCAAAATAGGGTGTAAAAAAATCATGATTTTTTAAATTTAAATCTGATTTTTATGATTTTTTTCCCCCCTGCGTTAAAATACAGAATAGCTACCAAGAATTTCAGCTTTCCAAAACAATTAACTGTCTTATTAGTAACTTTATCCATGTTTTTTATTCTTTAATTAATAAAATTATAATTATTAGTTAGTAATTACAGAAATTATAAAAACTGCAAATTAGTAATTTCATTAGTTAGTAGCATATAATAATATTATGTACATTAATACTTTGTAATAATTATGCAAAATGCAAAACTATATTAAATACCATTGATATTTATTAAAATTATTAATAACTGCTTCAATATTAAATTGTTAACATTGCTTAAAATTAATAATTATTAAATAATTAACTCTCTTAGTAGGAAAATAAAATATATTTTTATGCTTTAATTACTAAAATGATACTTAATAATTTAGAATTCATTCTAGAAAGAAAAATGGGCACAGTGCTAGTTTTCAAAAAGGGCATTGTTTCATGAGGAAATATATTAGTAATGTGTTTAACGATATTAAAAAAAAGTATATAATTTTTTAATTGATAAATAAAGTGACATTGATTTTTAATGATTTTTATTAATTACAAATTGAAAAATATAATTAAATTACAACATGATTTAATAACTTCCTGTTTTTTGTAAATAAAGTTCAATATTTTTGCAAGGTCTTGGGCATACAGATTTACAAATACTGTGGTATGGAGAAGTTTTTTACAAGAAATCTTTGGGTACAACTAAAGATGAATTTCACATTTTTTTTTTTTTTTAAGCAGAATGTATTTTGCTAATTTAATAATAGGTAGGGTGCTGCACCTTTAAAAAATAACTTAGGGGGGAACAGTAAGTAATAACAAAATTAATAAAAACTGCAAATAAGTAATTTAATTAGTTAGTAGCACAAATAACAAAACAAACAAATATTATTTGCAACTTGTTTTGCACTTGTACTGTGAATCGCCTAAATCTAAACTAACACACATGTATGTGTATGATGAAAAAATTATGAATATGAGTTACTCATTCACGCACACATACAGATACAGAGTAAATATAAGAATAGCCAGTTATATCTGAAATTCTCAAAATATTAAATAGAAGTATTGTTACTACTCAGTGCGGATTATTAGCATTCAGCATTTCAAATTAAAAAAGAAAAAAGGATTCATCCTTTTAAATCTCTAACCAATTTCTTTATTTGGTGTATATATGAGTTTAAAAGTGAAAAAATAAAAAATAAATAAATTATTCAACCTCTACAGAAGAAACTGTTTCTGTGCTTAACATTTTTTTTTTATGCCAGTTAGATCTTTTTCTCTTATCCATTGTTTTACAATGGCTGTTGAGCAGATGCCATTCTTTCATTCTTCTTTAGTTCTAATTTGATAAATTTTGTATTGCAAAAACAAGGTACAGGCTATTTATTCTTTTACTAGTAGACAATTATTATACTTGATTATTCTTATTTTATGTAAAAGAAGGAATAATTTGATTATTTAAAAGAAATTATGACATTTTAAATTATATTAGATTTAAATATCATTTTTAAATAAAATGATTTTAATGCCTAATAAAAATTTGCTTTTTACAAACTTATTGTACTTAATTTTTTACAAGCCTAAGGATAAGGAATTAAGTTTAGAAACAATTATTCAGACCTTTTTTTTTTTTTTCTCTCTGTTTATTCATAAGGTAAAATATCCATAGAAACTTTCCAAATTATGTTTATCTTAGATTTTTTTAATTTTTTTACGTCATTTTAAACACTTAGAAAATTTGTGATTAAACAAAAAAAATCAGTTGATTTAAATCATGATTTAATCATCTGATTAAAATCGTTGACACCCTAGATCAAAACTCTGTTCACATTAATAAAAATCAGATCATTAAAGCTGTCCAACTTTAATGATGATTCTTGATTAGGTTCATTAAACTAATTTCATAAGAGACTCGTATGGGCAACACTGGTGCAGTGCAAAACAACTTGGGCTGAGTTTGGAATTCTGTTTGCATTGGATGCTTTTGTAACTAACTCACTTGACATCTGGATATATAAGGTATTTAAACTGATAACATCCACAGTTGATTGTAATTAAATATATTTAAGATTCAAAGTAAATTGTGGACTGAATTTAATAAAGAATTTCTTTTAACTTGCTTTTAATAATTCGAAGAACATAAAAAATCAGAACTCCTCTCTGGTAAAAACTATATGGCATAGGAATATTAAGAGATTAGCATATTAAGAGAGGCACTTAAATACTAAAGTAAAAAAAAAGCTAGGCACCAAACCTGTATTTTCTGGCACCCAGAATCTGTCGAGCCCTGACTATTATTATTTACCACTTAATATTATAGATACAATGAAATCTTGTTAAACTGTCACTCCATGAGACCTGACAATTGTAAGGTTTTAGCAAAATGACAGTACAAGTGAGTTGCTTTATTTATCATAGTTAAAATTGATTATTTTCAATTTTTAATGAACATGATATTGACACTTATTTACTCTATAATATAAGAAATTTTCCTTTACAAGGCTTAATGAGAAAAGAATCATCAAAACAAAATATTTATTTTACATATGTTATTAAATGGTAAATTATACAATTATTAAAATATATATTACAATGCAGAAGAATTTAGAAAACAAAAAGGGATTAATTAAAAAGAGTCTACAAAAATTTTGGATTTACTGATTCAGTTTCATTTTCTAATTTCATTACCATTGTGATTTTTATTATTATTATTATTTGTTTGGGAGAATTTAAAAACTATGCATGTACACAATGCAATAACAGTGTCTTGGAATTTGGATATTGGTGCCTTTCTAATGAGTATGTTGTCAATTTTACTTACTTTCACAAATTTTTCTTTCTCCTATTGTTTTACAGTATATGTGGAGTGACGGTTTAACAAGTTCTTAATGTACAAATTGTTTTATATGAAATATTTTAAATGACAAAATATTGTATTATATGTTCATCATTTTTTTAGATATGTTCAGTTATTACATCTTGGATTAAAAATCAGAGAGGACAGGGCATTCATTAATTTAAGAAATTTTAACCAGCAACAGAGTGATGTATGCATGTTGCGTTTGTTTGAATCATTTATGGAATCAGCTCCACAGCTTGTATTACAGCTGTACATTATGGTCAGTACAGATGAATGGAATCCATGGACAGGTTCGTAAAATATTAAAAATAATTATAAGAAAATTTTCTGTTTTTAAATGTAATACGAGTTGTCTTAATACTTTCAATGCATTTTTGTTTCAAACTTATAAAGCATAAAACTCTAGTTTGGACAAATGTAGGTTATAGAGTTCAACACAGCTTCTACATTTCACTATGGTAACCATGGCTTGACAAATGCTGTTGTCATTGGCATCCAAAATATTTTAACTGGCGAATGGAAGCATCAATATTGAATAATCTAATGATGATTCATTTGAACAGCCCTTTACTTGATATAAAATCAGAAAAAGCTATAGATAGGTGGTACTTTGAGGGGAAAAAAAAAATCCAGACAGAGTCGGAGATGCAGATTTTTGGGTAAAAGGAGTCTGAGCTCTGTAGTGCTAAAAACAGGCTGACTCAAACTCCAGCTTTTTGTTAAATAGTTTGAAATGAAATTAAACCAATTGTATTTAATTTTAAATTTATAAACTTAGTTATTATTTATATTTTTGGACTATGCCTATATTAATAACAGGAGGTATTTGTTAGCCTACTGGCAATGGCTAGGGAAATCTATCGCACATAGAAATCTGCAAATTCGGTTCCAGATAGACGAAGATAGATGCACATGAGGTTCAGATTTTTAATTAATGTTTTTTAAATTAGATTTTTTGTTATTTTATGTTGAATAGAAAAATTTGCCCAATATAGTAAATTTTGTACTCTTTTCAATAAAGTTTATTTTTAGATGGTACAACAATTTTTGAATTTTTTGCATATATTTTTTTTAAAAGTGCACTTTTTGCTAAAAATGAGGACATTGTTTTTTGTTAATCTATTTCTATTTGAAATCTTAGCCATCAAATAGTGTATTTCATATCTCTGTATAGAGAAAACCTTTGGGAATCATTTAAAAAATATATTATTATTCTGAATTTTAAAGAATTTATTAAGAGATTAATGGAATGCAAAAGTTTTGATCTACAGAAAAGAAGGAATCCCTCTTTTGTTCCTAGTAATTTTTTTGATGTCAGTAATTCCAGTTATTATAAGTGACGAAGGTCAGGGTCTCTAATCGTGAAAATGCAAGAATTTTGTTGTTGTGTTTGGTAAAGTCGGCCATTTTTCCTACCAACTCCACGGACATGATACACAAGAACATAGGTCAAAAGCTAAGAAGCAAAAAGTAGAAAAATACAGATTTTACAGAACCAAGCAGGGTTTGCATTTCATGAACATTTCATGAGCATACCTAACTTGCTAATTATAAAATTATGAGTCAGTTACCCCTAGAGGCCATATTTGTTCAAGACACGGACTGCCATTTGGGATGTCGTTATTTTATGGCATGGGCTTGAGAATGAGGTAAAGAACAACAATCAGGGTTAATTATATAGTGACAACATTTAAAAGGTTTCCAATGGCAACACCTAATTTTTTGCAAAATGATCTTCACAATGAAAAACCATACATAGCATTAAAAAACTAATTTTAGCTGTAGAAATAGCAACATAAAATAAATGCAAAGAAGGCCATTTCATGCTCCCTGTGTGTTGCAAAAACAAATTAGTGGTCACCCAAATACACCTCAATTGGTTTTTGTTTCTTGGGATAGTTAAAATTCTGGGTATACAAGTCACATTTGCTAAGTGAGTCTGACATGAAAAACACCATCAAATGTGATATTCTGCACAGTCTTCATGCTGCGGTTTATTGCTGCCCATTGTCTCCCGCATGTGATGTGTCATCATCTGTAAATACAAACACTTTCTTCTTATTTTAAGAAAATAAAGACTTTAAAGACCACATGAGTGCCTCAAAATTGCCAGCAAACTTGGAAAAAAAAAATCCAAAATTTGAGCCTCAGGTGCATGTAGACCTGTCTGGAACCAAATTTGCAGACTTCTATGTAAGATAGATTTCCCTAGTCATCAACATCAAACAGACAGGCATAATGACAAAAACATTGTTTTATTAATACAGATAATTGAACAAATGTATCATAAATATGATTTAGTTTTAACATTTATAAGGAACAAATTCAAATAAATATGATAACTGTCTCATTGGCTGAAAAAATTAGGGTATCACATACATGTAACACTAGTAGCAAATGATTAACTAGTGATCCTATTATATAAGTATCAAAGTTGTTCCTACTTTGGGGCAACACTTTTCATTATGCATGGTTTCAAAAAGAGTTGCTCGAAACAAGGAACTTTTTATTGTTGGAGCAATTTTGTTGCTTATAAAGAAGAAATGCTGCCAATAACAGCAAATGAAATGCTTGGAAAACTGATGTCATGTTCTGATTGATAGTTCATCTCTTCATTTTATGGCAACCCTAGCGCAATGGAGTGGGGAGAGGAACCTTGGTTGTTCTGTTATGACAATTTTCGTCACTTCAAATTATCCGTATAATAGGAACTTAACTATCCTTTAATAAAAATGAACAACAATATGATTTGCAGCATTTCAAGAATAATATTTAATGATTAGGTTTATTAATTGTCATATTTTGGGATCTTTAGTTTTTAATAAAAACATAAATAGAATGTATGTGGAAAATGTAAAAAAATCAAAATATAAAGAAATTTAACTGAGTGTGATGAATCCTGCAATTTTGTGGAAAGTCTATAATATATTAAATTTGTCTTCTTCTTTAATACAGAAATTATTATAATTTATCAATAAAAATATCTAAATTTAGAAAATATAAATAAATAAATAAATACATTTTATTTATATTACTTGATTTTATTTTAAACCAAAAACCATTCAGTAAATTATCAGAAAAGTTAGAATAATAAAAAGAAGAAACAAAAAGGAAATATTTAAAAAAAATTTTTATTAAAAAATAATTTCATTATATGAAGATATTAAAAAATCTTTATTTATAGGATATAGAATAGATTGTTAATTAAAGTAACATAGTTTTACATAATAATAAAAACTTCTCTGGAATCTTTCCACTGAATTACATCAGTTTGTACACATGATTCTTCCAGCAAATCAATTCGTTTGCTTCTTGAAATCTTCCTGACAGACAATGTTTGATGCTCACATCTATTGGCAATTCGGCCTAGTATTATTAATTACTTCTGGGGAAATAAAATATTTTCCTATAATATATATTAACAGATTTTGATATCAGTATAAAGTTTGTGAAACTAATAAGTTCCTAGAACATTTATATGCTAGAATTCATTTTACACAGAAACACAGTTATAAACTGCATGTGTACAGTTGATTTTTTAATATTAAGTATTAAAAAATGTACTTAAAAAAATAATGTTTGTTTATTCATTAGAATTTATCACATTTTCTAAAAAATATATATATTTCTTTCAGGAATATCTGCAATAGCATCAATATTTTCTTTGAGCTGGGGAATTGCTGCTTACAGTAAGGCAATGAGAAATGTACAACCAGAGAAAAGTAACTTATCCTGGTGGGGTCTACTTTTTCAGTCTTTATGGAGAATTGGAATGGTCTCATCACGCGTTATCTCTATGGTTCTTTTTGCAACAGTATATGGTTCCTGGCTTATACTTGTTATGGGTACATATTTTTCCTGAACTATTTATTAGTAATGAAAATAACTGTTTAAATTAGATAATATTTCCCATTGTAGTTTTTGATATTTTATAATGCAGAGCTGCCATTTGCAACTAAAAGAAACTATTTTCATGATCAAGCATCTATGGGTACTATTTTAGCACAAAATCCTTCAAAAGTGACTATTTGGAACGAAAGCTAGGGGAAAAAAAAAAAAAAAATCCAGTTTTTGCTATTTTTGTAGAAAATAGATTTTTCCCCAATCTCAAAGCTGCCAACTCTTCCTCTCTCTCTCTTTTTTTTTCCTATCCGATCTTCTGATGTTATGTTTCAGTGTCAGTCTCCTAAGTTTTTTATTTTTAAAATCTGTAAAAAGTTCTGTTTGAAAAAATAAATTATTATTTTTTCATTTAAATGTAGCACAAAGATGCAGTTGTCCAAATTTTGATAGGAAACTACAGAATTTTCTCTTGGCTTCTACCCCTATGCTTTACACTGTATTTCTCCCAATTTTGTGTTGTTCTTAAATGTATTTAACCCTTTAACGATTATATGAATCATACACAATTCACTTTAAATTTGCTCCTTGCATTGCATGAATTGTATTTGTTTCTCACCTCATAGGTCATATAGCATAAATATGTTTCACACCAGAAGTTAAAATTAATAAACTGCTGGAATGTTCCAGACTCGCTTACTAGTTAAAGTTAAAATAAACTCATAAATAGTTAAAATAAATACTGCATAAAAGTTAACATTTGAGCAGAGAACTGACCTCCAATTATTTTTTGATTAGGAATTAGGAAAGGATAGAATTTATCCAGAATCATGTAGTTTAGCACCATAGTTCTGTGGACTCGATGTTATAATCTACAATTAAGAACACTAATTGATCACTAGATTACCTAAAAAAATAAAAGCGTGTTGTGTTGTTTCAAAGATCAAGACCCTTCTAAGCAAAAGAGATTGTCCAAGACTACCTGAAAAAATTAAAGTTAAACATAAAGAAATAAAATAAAATAAATGGACAAAACTTTATAGCCTGGATCGCTACTATCCCTATACCTAAAAGAATACACACTTAATGCTAAAAGAATAAGAAAAACAATATTAATTAAAAATTAACATACCATATTTACTTGTGTATAAGCCAAAGAATTTTAGACAAAATTTGTGAGTTGAAAATGGAGGGTCGACTTATATACAAGTTAGTAAAAAAAAAAAAAAAATACTGTAGTCACCGGGTCTAAGTTGGAGAGAGAGAGAGATATAAAAGCGGACAATGATCATTTCCCTGTGATTGACAAAAAAAAAGCTCAACAATAATGTCCCTGTAATTATTCTGCACCCCTTTTCTCTTGGGATAGAATTCCCTTCATTACAGGGGCATTCCTTTCAACATTTTAATCCCCCTTTTTAAATAGAGTTTAACTTGAGAATGCTTCTAGATTTCTCTCCTAAAAGTCCTACAATACAAAGAAGTAGTATATTTTAGCAGTCTAAGAAGTTGTTTACCCTTGTAAATAAAGTTTGAATAGATTTTTCAAAGATTTTTTTCTTTTTAAGTATCATTAAATTGATGTGAATAGGTTTCAAAATAGTTTAAGCTTCTTCAGTTTTACATAATTATACAGTTTTAAAATGTTGAATTAAAAAAAAAAAATTACTAATTTTATGATTATTTATTATTTTTTTATCCTCAATTACAGATCATTTTTCAACATACTACCAGAAATGTAGTTTGACTTATACACGAAAATTCAATGCATATTTATATAAATACAGTATAGGACACTGTATAAAAGCGGATGTGGAATTCCAAAATCCAAAAAAAAAAAATTCCACATAAAATTCCACAAATTTTATGTGGAATTCCAAAATCCAGAAAGACCCAAATTTCATTAAAAAATTTTCTGAATTTGTAAATTTTTACTAAAATTTTTCGAAAATTTTACAGATTCCTAATTTTTTAAGTCCATTGTTTCAATGTGTTAACCACTAAAATAATATGTTACTTCAGTGCCATAGGTGGGGGACTACAGAGTGCCCTCCACCCCAAAATTAGAAAAATCATTTTTCTGACAAATTTTAGTTTAAAATTAATTTATATAATGTTTTATTTTTTAAAAAGTTCTTCAGAAATTTCACCCTTCCCCCCATTTTGAAAAAAATTGTGAAAACGGGTAAAAATCGCCATGGAAAATTTTTCAATTGGTCACAGAAAAAAAAAAAAAAAAAATGAGAATTTAGTTAAACGGTTGAAAAAAAAAAAAAAAAAAAAAAAATCGGGAATTTTGTCAAAAGATCTCTGAGAAAAATCACTAAATTCGCAAATTTAGTCAAACGGCCACAGTAAAAAAAAATCGAGAATTTGTCAAACAATTGTAGAAAATGATCACTAATTTTAAAAAACAATCATGGAAACAAATTGCAAATTTCGTCAAATGATCGCAGAAAAAAATCGTGAATTTCATCAAAAGGTTGCTTAAAACAAAAATCTCAAATTACATCAACTTCTTGCAAAAAAAAAATTGTAATTTTCATAAATCAGTCATGCATGAAATTGTGAATTCCATCACTTGGTCGTGAACAAAAATTCGAGAATTTAGCTGGACAATTGCAGAAAACAATCACGAATTTCATGAAGCGTCACGGAATAAATTAGCAAATTTCGTCAATTTGTCGACGAAACAACCACATTTCTTGTCCAATAGTCATGGGAGGGGAATCATGAATTTTGTTGAACGATCGCAGAAAAAATCGTAAGTTTTGTCCAGAGGTCACGTAGAAAAAATCATGAAATTTGGGGGAGGGAGAAGGGATTCCGAATTTCGGGTGGACCAGAACTATAGAAAATCCCAAAATCCGGAAACCCTTCGGTCCTGAGGTTTCCGGATAATGGATCATGTACTGTATATTATCTTTTGTTTTCAATCTCATCCTACTCTAAAGGTCCTAAAATATCGATTATAATCTTTACAGGAAAGAGCAAAAAATGATTAAAATATGCAAAAAAAATTGGGGTATTAAAAAATCAAGAGGCCCAGAACCATTGGCCATGCCATTAGGTCTTGATTACTAAAAGAAAATCACACTTTTTGAATTTTCTAATAGATTTAAATTGTTAAAAATAGCAATTTAAAATATTGTGTTTCTTTCTTACATACTTATTTAGGCAGATTTATTTAACTCATTGGTGTATATAAAATCATACTTTATTTATGCTAATTTTGCTAGTTTATTTTAGATAAATTTCTTTTGAAGAATAGATCAGTTATGCTTACAAAAATTGTATATGTCTGTTCTTTATCAAATTCATATTTTTCTGATAAAACTATTTTTTATAAACTGATTTTCCGTTTTAGTTCATTTGTGTTTACAAAATGAAATCAAAGTTGTAGCTAATAACATAGAATAAAAGTTTTCTTGTTTTCATTCATCTCACAACAATCCCCGATCCGACTGCAAGTATATATTCAATTTGTCTTGGGAAAACCAAACTGTATTTTGATCATCTATGCCACATCATAATTTAAAAAGATTTTCTTATTATTATTTAAAAAAAATAATTAATGAATAATTTTGTAATAGAAGTACAAAAAGTGGTAAATTTGGTTAGTAGCATAAACTGTAGAACCTAGATATGAATTTTTATGAAACACTTTTGGTTATTATTTTTATGGCAAATAAAGATTCTCCTCCCCCCTTCCCTTTTTTTAAGTGAACATGCAACTATTTTTGATGCTATTCGACACTGGCAGCTCTGTGATGTTTTATTGACACAATTCATTTTTTTCATTTTCATTATATTAAATTTTTTTAAATATTTCCTCTGAACAAATATAAGTTTAAGTCATTATGTGGCACTGACAAAATATACTAAAGAAATGAAGTCAAAAACATTTAATATAAATACTGAAAAATAACTTTCTTTTAAATCTGAATTAAAAAATAAAAATATGCTTAATACAAAAGTTGCAATTGTAAAACGAAAATATCTATCCTATATGCTTAAAATCATAAATATGTAATGATTTTCAAAACTGTTTTTATAATGCTTTAAATGAGAAGTTTCTAGAATCAAGATAGCTACTTAATTTGACTATGTTGTTATAATTACCTACATTACGATTTCCATTAAGAATGGTGCATGTAGCATTTATAGTTATTTTATAAGACTCCACAAAGGAATTTGAATATATCACTGTCTGCGAGCATACAAGTTTGAAATACATTTTAATAACATTATACTAGTTCAAACTTAATCAAATTTATATATCTTGTTGAACATGAAAGTTTGTTCCATATTGAAAATTTTATACATAGCATTTATAGTTCTTTTAAGGACTATGCAAAATAATTGGAATACATTATTGTCTGTGGTTAATTATTGTTAGAAGTGCATTTTGTTTTGTTAATGTTATATATTTCCAAACATATGGAATTTTATTTTGTCTGCCTATTTGTCATTTGACTACATTCCAGAAAAATCTCAGATAATTCCAAAAGTCGTCTAATGGCCATGAGTCCTGCATAGGTGGGGTGGTGCCCTATCCCAATCCAAAAATTCTGCTTAAAGTTAACCCAAAACCTGACCTGAACTCAACAAAACAATTTTGCCAACCCTTGAACCCAAAATATTCAAACCTGAAGTGAAAGAAACTTAATTCATATTTTAATACAATTATTGAAAAGTAGCCTACGATTATATCTCTAATATCAAATGCATCTTTTTTGTATAAAAATTAACACATATACACTCATTAATATTCAAATATATAGTTTTTTCATTTGGAAAGTATTCAAGACTTTCTTTTAAAAAATCGAGTCAACCTGAAAGAGTCTAAACCCAACTTGAAACCGTCTTGAACCATAAACATTTAAAGTTATCCTGAAACCCAGGACATGTCAGGTTCAGGTAAAATTAGATTACCCAATCCAAAGCAGGACTCTAATGATCATCAAATTTGATCCCAAGAATAAGCCATAGTAAAAAAGACCAACTTTGCAATAACATAATAACTTCACAAAAGTCCTGTTTAAAGCCCATATTATGATTTGTCTCTTTTATTAAACTTTTCATTATAAATATATATAAAATAACATTGTAAGCATAATCAATGACAAATATTTAAACATTATTATTCAGATTTATAATACTGCCTCTTCCCAAAAGACTGCATGCCCCATGAATTACTTGTATTACATGTAACTCAAAGACATGGCCATGATTACATTTAACTAAAATGCATGCCTGACATCAAAACATTACACAATCTCTAAACTAAATCATGGAATTTCAAATCATCATTTAATTATACATAGCCATTACTAGGTAATTACAGAGGCACAGAGAGCCAGTTTGGGCCCCAGTGATAAAATTTCCTAGGAACCCCCAATATATGCATTCATATAAAAAAGGTAATTTTAGAAATTATTAATAATATTTATTAAATTTGTTATTTTTAAATTAAATTTTTGATTAATTTAAATGCTTATAATGACTTTTTAATTAACAAATTTCATTTAATGCTTTATTAATTTTCTTTTTAAATCAAATTAACATTTAATAAATAATTATGTATTATTTGTGATTTCCATGCAAAAAACTATTTAGATAATAAAACATGTAGCTGGATGTTTGTTTTATGAGCTAAAGAATAAATTGAATGTAATTTTTTGCATCAACTTAGACAGAGATATTGCATTATAGCCGAGGGTACATGGAGGTATACACCATGTCCGTGTACCTTCTGGATTCTATTAAGAAGTTCTGTTATAAACCTCCGTTTCTCAAATAAAGCTATAGCATATAGTCTAGTGCAGGGGTTCTCAAACTATGGTACGCGTACCAGTACTGGTACGTGAAGCTCTGGCTACTGGTACGCAGAAGTCCGATACGGGTACGTGGAATAAAATACAAAAAGCAGCATATTATTATGAAATCGAAAACGGCGGCTTTTCTTTATTAACTTGGAAATTTTCAAAAAAATTTCAAACACGATTTAGGATCTGTAAACGCTTTTTTTTTTTTTTTTTTTGTTACGAGAAATATTTGTTGTCCACTTTCTGAAATTTGCACACATCGCTTATGATACAATCAGTTTTCCAGAATTAAAAACACAATTATTAGATTTATATAGATAAAAATTCAATTTTTAATAAAGACCTAATTTTAAAATTAATGAATGAAAAAAGTATTTTTAATTAGCGGAAAAACTGTTTTTAAACATGATTGAATTATCTGAAGGTAAAGTATAAATGCTTGGAAGTAGGAGGATCTTGTGTGAGTAGGAGCAGTTAAAACAAAATAATATTCCAAGTGTAATTTATAACCCATTGTTCTCTTTGTACTAGAAGAGCTTCTAGGAGGTGTTGAAATAAAAGTCTTATATCAAACATAATTCTTAAATTGATTCATTGTGTTGATTGAAATATTTTTCTTCTCTTGTACAAAATGTGTTATAGTTTCCTCCTATTTCATGGAAATCAGATTTTAAGAGAGTAAGGTTATTTAAAATGGTCAAGAGAGTAAGATTATTTAAATTGAACAAAAACTGTGGTCATATGCAGCGCGGATTTGAGGTAAATCATTGTACATATGTATTGAGGTGGTATATAGGGGAAAGTCGGACAAAACCGGGACCCTAAGGGGTTTTCTTTTATTGTTATTCACTATGTGAACAAAACAGTCAAAATTTGCATTGAAACGATAAACTGATTCCTTGTGAAGAAAAAAAGTATTCATTCAATCGCGAACAATAGCAATAAGATTATAAAAGCACATTTTTTAGAAGTGTGCAATGTCCCGGTTTCGTCCGACCTGGTCGGACAAAACCGGTAACTGGAAATAATAATTAAAAACACATTGTAACTTTGCAATAATACTATTTATTAAAGGGAAACTTGCAGGATATGACATATTATACTTAGAATTATTATAGAATTTGAATCTATATCAAATCTACATCAAATAACAATGATGTAAGTTATGCCTTAAGAGTTAAACTTGTTTGGCACAAAAATCACAAATGAAAGTTTGATCTTGTTCATCTGCATTGCTGCACGCTTCATGTGCCCACCCTTTGCAGTGAAGGCACCGTATCCAACTCTCCTTGGGTTTAGATTGTTCATATAAATCTTTGCAAAAGATGCATGTGTGACGAAGAATGTTGGTTGGTAGTAATTTCACGTCGGTTGAGCTGCAAAAAAGTAATTTGTTAATATCCAGGGAAACAGGTCACACAGAGTGAATGGATGCGAACTCAGGAGTTTCTTGATAAACAAATCTTTTTTTATTGTAAATTGCAGTTGACCATGGGTTCAGGTACAAGCATCAATAGGCACGGAGATGCCCGAGAGCACTGGAGAGGAGGCACGAATAATTACATGTCTTTAATCACAGACAAGCAGCGAGAGAATCTCTACAGTTACATGATTTCTTTTCGTGGTTCCCGTGCAGCGATGGCGATAATTACACATGCCAATCAGCCAGATAACGTACTGCTTTGGCGAGAACAGCGTGAAAAGAAACAGGTGATGTCTGTCCGTTAATGATAAGCCTATGGGGGAGAGATGAATGTAAAATATGAATTTATGCGCCAGAAGGAGATATGGAATTTTGGTAAACCAGACAAAACCGCATGGAGTCCTTTCTCATGGGGTTAGCTTAAAGAATTAAGAACTGGGGTTAAAAATAGAATTGGTACGTTACAGATATTATATATTAAAGGCAGCTGGACAATTGGGAAAAAAATGAAATACGTTAAAAGGAATGAAACCTTGACAAGCAAAAGTGTAGGCGTAAAAATGTAAGTGAAGTTTGGACGCCGTTAGAAAAGAGCAGATTGTAATGGGAATAACTTATTTTTTCTTTTTTTTTTTTTTTTTTTTTTGTAACGACATGATTTATGCGGTGAGGAAAGAGATCCGAATGAATTAAAGAACGCTTAATAAAATAGAAATACAGCGATTAGCTAGATTTTAAAACACGAAAAAAAGATAATTTTAAAGAAGGAAAATTTAGAAAAAGGAAGGGGATGGGGGAATTAATTTTAAGAAAGTGGAATATGTGAAGTTAAATCCACTTCACATATATCTCCCCAACAACCGAAGACGAAAAACAATGAAGGTCCATAGGAAACGGAAAACCACCTGTGTCTTTTCACTAACAAGAAAAATTAGATGAAAATTATGAATAAAGTAATTGTTATAGAAAACCCTGGTAACTACATGAAATAATTAAAATAACAATACACAACAATAATCTTGATTAAGAAAAACAAATACATCATGTCTCAAATATATATGCATGCCTTCATAAGCATGACACAAACCAAACTGGGTCGACCTCTTATGTTTGAAAATTAAAATATATGAATGAGCTCAAAATTTTAAATCTGTTTCTGGATTTTATTTTCTCTTTTCTTTTCTTTAAGTGTGCACACGTATTATAAAACATAACCAGAAACTAAATGAAAATTAACTTGAAATTAAAATTCAAGAAAATAGCAATTTTTTATAAATTGCAAGAAATGTTGGTTGTTTCCAACATCAAATATTTTTTTTTTTTTTTTTTTTTTTTTGAGACATGAAACTAAATAAAAAAATAAAACACAAAGCAAATAATACATGTAATAAATATGAGTACTCCATAGGTGAAAAAAATAAAAATAAAGTGAAATTAAATACCAAATTGTTTTTTTTTTTTAATGTAAACTGTTCCAAAATGGCATGAAAATGAATAAACATGGAAAATTAGGAACAGATTGTATAAATTTGCATGTTTCTGTGATGGCATATATAAGAAAAAAATTTAACTGATAAACAATTTAGAGATCATACGTTATGTGTGTTCGTTTTTTTTTTATTTTAAAAAAAACTTAATTATGATAACTTATTTGATGTGTTTTGAAAATTTAACAAAAAGTTTAGACAGGAACAAAAAAAACGTATGTTGCGAACTACGAAACAGGCGACATTGTAAAAGAAAGAGATTGTGTGTGTGTGTGTGAGTGCAACTTGCACAAACATCATAAATTTGATGATATATGTACATGATCTGTACCAGGCGAAGTCTGCACGAGTCTGTAAGAAGAGAGGAGGTGTACACCTGTTTGAAGAACGAACAAAATTCGTGAATAAGGAAATCTTATCACGTGAACAGTGTTTTCAGTGGGTGAAAACAGCAAAAACGAAAAGTAAAATTCTTTTTTTATATAACGATATGTCAAAATAGAAGCAGAAATTGTTTTATAGCCTAGCAAATGAGTATGATATTGCAGTAAATGAGTATATGTGTAACATTGAATTAAAACTGGCTGGTATTGCATGTAGTGAACTATGAAAAATAGAAAAAAAACACAATAGAAGTCCTCTATGTATTTAAATATTTTGAGAGTGAAGGGTAGAAATTTAAATTGAGAAAAGAAAAAAAATGTGCTTATAACTGTAAATGTAAAAAAAGAGCATCTGACATGTAAGCAAGTTTAATGTAAAATGTTTAGTGCGAAATACCTCAATGAGAGTATCTTACTTGTTTTCATTTTTTTTTTATAAAAAGGAGAGAGTGGTAATTAAGATGATAAAGAAAGGACAGTTGTTACAATTTTAAGTGTATGTAAAAAAAAAAAAAACCAAGAAAAACACAAGTACTGAACCTAAGCGGGATAGAAAAAGTCAACGGTATGTGTGTAAACAAAACCCAAAAGTTTGAGTTTTCTATGAACCACAAACAGCATACGCTATACGACTAACGTGTGTGTGTGTGTGTGTGTATAACCTATGAACTATGCAATGAGAAAACTATGAGCAATGATTTCCGTGTATACAAAAAAATCCGAAAAAAACAAAACAAAAAAAAAAACAACTATGAACTATTCTATGAGCAGCTATGAGTAACTATGAGCGAATTTTTTTCATACACGCAAGAAACCACAAACAATGAACTACTTGTATATAAAAAAAAACCAAAAAGAATACCGTCGAAAATGTCTATCAACCAGAACCTAGATTGATTTTTCTCTTTTTTTTTTTTTAACAAAATTAAAGATGTGGTAAAGAGGAAAGCAAATGTAATGGCCTTCTGAATCAAATGTGGCAAACCAAATGAAAAAAAAAATTATATATATAAGTCTGTGTAAGAGTATAAAAAAATAGTAACCAGAACAAATGTTAGGACAATAAATTGAAAAAGAATGTGCTTGTTTTACCTTGCCATAGGAATAGTTTACAACATTATTAAGATAACATAACTTTATTTTACCTTTACCTGTTTTTTTATAGACCTAAAAACAAGAACTTGAGCTGTCGTTAAACTTATACTCCGAAAAAAAATGATGCGCAGACATCATGAAGTGTGAATTTATTACAGGTTGTCTTCCCTATGAATATGCATCTGTAAGCTGTAGACTACACATAAAAACTGAAGAGTACACTCAAAGAATGTGAAAGAAGATATATAAAATATAATAGCATTAATAAACATTTAAGGTTGCATAATAAAAATATTCAGTACACTACCTAAACTTGAGAAATCACGAGCGTAAACATCAATTAAAAAAAAATGTTGTCATTATATTGGAGCAGAGGAATGTACTGAGTCACCAGTAAAAAATAAAAATGGGACAATGTAAATAAAGGTGTATATGAAGTAACATAAAAGATAAGTTAAATCGAGCAAATTAAGCAACTAGGTTTTGAGAGAAAAAAAAAAAAGTTGTGAAGAAAAGAAAAAGTGTAATGTTCATGTGAACCGAGATACATATTTACCGAGAATATTAAATTTTGAGTACCAATGGGATATATGACAGTGCGCGTGTAAAGTATTGAGTGGTCACAATGAATGAAATTAGCATTGAATTGACATGACATTGCATGTATGTCATTAGTGAACATGAAAAACATTGAACATTAAACGAATGTGTAAATAAATAAAAGGGGCACTGTTTTCGTATCTCAATAGTGTGTGTAAGAAATGTTAATTGAATGAAAAAAAAAACAAGTGTTTGAATATATATAAAAAAATGTGATATTTAAGTAAGTTTAAATACTTATTTAAATTTATTATGAACAAAAATTTATTTGTGTGTCCATGCACGTAACATATTCCATTTTCAAATCAGCAACAGGCCTTATTCGCTGAATGAAAACAAAATATTTATTTCTGACATAAAGTTATTCCGCGAAAATAACTCAATGAAAGAATAACATACATGAAACCTAAGAAGAAACGAAATAATAGTGCAGTTGATTAATTTTTGAATTTTAAGCTCGACAATATAAAGAGTTTGTATTTATGAATTGAACAGCTGTAAAAAAACCGCAGAAGCGTAGATGTATCGTGTCGTAGAAAAGTTGAATGGAAGAAAAAAATAATAATAATAAGATGCGGGAAGTCTGAATGGACTTTAGAAAGAGAGGGAAAAAAAGGAGTGACAGGCAATATCACTTTAATATGAGCAAATAATAAACTCGTGTTCATTCATCCCTTTTTTTTTTTTTTTTTTTTTTAGGTGAAATTTAAAGCTTAAATTTAACATTAATTGAGTGTTTGAAATTCAGAATAACTTAACATAGGGAGATTGAAATTGGCAAAATAACTACTAAGATAAAATATTGAATGAACTGAAATTAAAGTGAATTCTATAATTATTATTATTCCTTTTTTTTTTTTTTTTTTTTTTTTTTGGCGTCTCATTATTATTTTTTTTTTTTTAGTACGTCATCCTATAAGGGTGTGAAGGGGAAAATTACACACTTACATAAAGATAAACTGGAATATATATATATATATTATAAACGTTGAAACACCTTAAAAATATATAATTGTAAATAATAAAAAATATGAAATAGTTGCAAAATATATGTGCATAAACATGTATGTATAATAATATGCATAATTTAACTTCAAAAGAGTTTATAAGAGAATGGTCAAAATGAGGGTACACAAAAATTTCGCAATTTAATATATTACAATATGTGAAAAAAATAGAATAAAATCAGTAATGCAAACAAATCAAACCAGAGAATTTGCTTTCTCTATCTTACCTTAGGCTTCATTTGTAAGGTCTATGGAAAAAAAACTTTATCTCCACCTATTATACGTGTTATATTTATCAAAAACAAATCCTAACATAATAATTATGAACTTACAATAAGATAAACAAAAGTATTTATAATATTAAGTTAAACTGTTAGAAAAAAAAATAGATGCAGAGGGACAAGAAATTCTTTACAGTTAAATTCCTAACGTAAAATTATAGGCCAGCTATAAACTTAATCAATTAAGAAAAACACCAAAAGAATCAAATGCAATTCATGGCCGTCAAACAGAAATAAATGCACTATTTGTGAATTGCACTATGTCACACTGTATTATTTTTTTACTATATTAAAAACTGAAAACTAAGTGATAAAAGAAAAAAAATCTGAAATTTTGCAGTACCTTTATAGGTGTCAAATAAAAGTTATAATAAAAATGAACCTTTATAATATTTTTGTTAGATATGCATTTTTTGCTTAAACTATGTGCAAATTTTTATTCAACGAAGCACACGCATCTTTTTCAACAATATTAAAAAAATACTACAAAAGTGTGTATTTTCAACCAAAACTCGACTTAACAATAAGTAATTATGCATTAGACCATTCTCAAAATTATGCAAAGTACACATGAAATAATATAATTATCAAGCAGAAAAAAAAATATATATAAGGTATATTATAAACAGTACACACCAACAAGCAAAAATTTTGTAGTGCCGAGCAGATTTTCATTTCGGCATGGTATTTTGTTTTGTTACGAAATTGATAGCCTATCATAAAGAAAAATCTTCTTTTTTATTTATTTTTCTATCAATTAGAACAAATAGTTCAGAATCTAATTTTTTTTAATTCTCTTCTTATCTAAAAAGAGGTAAAAAAAGACTATAGTTGTAAAATATATAGTCACTCATGCAGTCTTTTTATGAGTCCTAGTGTCAGTTTGAGCAATAAGATTTTTTTTATCGATGCACACAATTAAAAAATATGAAAACTTCGTTAAAAATTCTATGTAGCACATATAAATGAAAGAAAAAAATCATATAAAATATAAAGCCATTTTATAAAACTAGAGGCAGAAACTCAATAAAATGTAAATATTGCTTGAGTATGACACTACATAATAATATTAAACTTTAAATAAGTGTTTAAGTTAAATTGTCTATTCCTGTAAAAATTTTCTTTTATGAAAGAAAAGTTTTTTTTTTGTCGTTCAAGTTCCGGTAGGACTATCTTTCAAGCAGCAGAGAACCAATTACAGATATTATAATAAAAGACTTACCTTAGGAATAGCCTTTCAAGAATTTAATCACACGACATGCAAAATTACTACACACATTTCACTTTAATTAAAAAAAAATGGTTGTAAAAGTTAAATATCAGCCCTTTCTATCTTTATTAATTTGGGCTCTGAATCTTTGATTAGCTAATGCGATATTTACTTTTTTTTTTTTTTTTTTTTTAACTGATTGAATATACGTAAAACATATGTGAGGTAAGAGTAGGTCGTTGCTCTTCGATGAATCATCTTTAAAACGAAAACGCTTGAAATCTTTACCGATTATCGGCGCATCACTTTCGACAATAGAGAACAGTTAGTTTTTTGATAAGTGATAATTTTCTTGAAAATTTGGCACTGCACTGGGGCTTGATGACATATTTATAATGTCTCTGTCAGAACGAAAGGCGGGGTGTCCATAGGTGCGACTTTCAATAAAATATTATTCGAGAATCAAGATCCATAGAATTCAAGTTTCTCTGGAGAAGAACAGTCTAGCTAATGCTGGCTGAGTCGGGACAAAACACAGACAGAGTTCCAAGGAGAGTGCGGTCAAAGGTGAAAGAGAGAAAATGCGCTCAGTTTGTCGGTTGACCGGGGAAAATCTTGAATGCGCGTACACTGATTCAGAATACGGCGTAGAGTTGAAAGTTCGTAGAAAATGTAGTTTGACAGTCTGTCTAAAAATAGTATCCTTATGTACGATTATGAGTCGAAGATGCAGGGCTACTCAGCAGGAGTACTACGATAGGCGTTGAAATCCATCGTCAGAAAATATTTTAATTTGGTAGAATAAATTACGTGAATTTTTTTTTTACGATGTTTTCTTTTTAAACTAAAAAGCCCTCCTCTCCAGTTAAAGATGCTTGTGAGCGGCTGATGTACCAAATATCTGTGACGAAGAATGTTGGTTGGTAGTAATTTCACGTCGGTTGAGCTGCAAAAAAGTAATTTGTTAATATCCAGGGAAACAGGTCACACAGAGTGAATGGATGCGAACTCAGGAGTTTCTTGATAAACAAATCTTTTTTTATTGTAAATTGCAGTTGACCATGGGTTCAGGTACAAGCATCAATAGGCACGGAGATGCCCGAGAGCACTGGAGAGGAGGCACGAATAATTACATGTCTTTAATCACAGACAAGCAGCGAGAGAATCTCTACAGTTACATGATTTCTTTTCGTGGTTCCCGTGCAGCGATGGCGATAATTACACATGCCAATCAGCCAGATAACGTACTGCTTTGGCGAGAACAGCGTGAAAAGAAACAGGTGATGTCTGTCCGTTAATGATAAGCCTATGGGGGAGAGATGAATGTAAAATATGAATTTATGCGCCAGAAGGAGATATGGAATTTTGGTAAACCAGACAAAACCGCATGGAGTCCTTTCTCATGGGGTTAGCTTAAAGAATTAAGAACTGGGGTTAAAAATAGAATTGGTACGTTACAGATATTATATATTAAAGGCAGCTGGACAATTGGGAAAAAAATGAAATACGTTAAAAGGAATGAAACCTTGACAAGCAAAAGTGTAGGCGTAAAAATGTAAGTGAAGTTTGGACGCCGTTAGAAAAGAGCAGATTGTAATGGGAATAACTTATTTTTTCTTTTTTTTTTTTTTTTTTTTGTAACGACATGATTTATGCGGTGAGGAAAGAGATCCGAATGAATTAAAGAACGCTTAATAAAATAGAAATACAGCGATTAGCTAGATTTTAAAACACGAAAAAAAGATAATTTTAAAGAAGGAAAATTTAGAAAAAGGAAGGGGATGGGGGAATTAATTTTAAGAAAGTGGAATATGTGAAGTTAAATCCACTTCACAGCATGCTTCATCACTTTTATCCTTCTCCTCGTTTGATGTCAAGGGTCTTTTCTGCTTTGGCTACTTCTTTTTCCCCTCAGTTTTTTTCTGTCATCTTAAAAAGTTTTCGCTTCAGGGCTAAGTCTTTCTTGTCTTGTTTTTTCATCCTTTCTTTTTCTTCTAGTTCGAGTTCTTATTTGTAGGGGGTTGAAGTAAGGATAGCTGTTTTCCCTCGACGCTTGTCGGATTTATTAATGACCCTAGGGCCGGTTTGTACTGGAATAGCCTTTATAACCTGTGGTGAGACTGGAAAATAATGCTTGATATCTCTGCCCAGACCTTGAGAAGACGTAGACGGTTGCACAGGAACCTGCAAGCCGACGTTGTCGTTTTGCACAGGAACTGGTGCCTTCGAATTCGGCGTTGACAGATTCTCTACAGACCCATTCCCTTTCTCAGGCTGCGGTTTATATGTTCCTACAAGCATGTCTACATCAAGATCTTGTTGTTGTTCAGGCAATACTTGACATTCAGCCAAAGGATTCTTTTCCACTTCCATGGGCCTCTCGGTTCTCTCAACGGGAGTAAAGAGGTGATCTGGGAATACGTCACTGTTAAACGGGTAGATCCCCATATTTTCAAGTTTTATATAATCTTTTCCCTTTTATAGAAGATAGCGCCCACAAATGTTTTGTCACATACAGACAGACAGACTCACAGTCAGATATTTTCTAAAAACCATCAAATCAGTTCAGGACCTTCTAAAACGTATAAATCTATCGAAAACCGGATGTCGAAATTTTTCACGAAACCAATACTTTCTTTTTCTAAAGATATAAAAAAGTAAAAATTATTTGTAGTTTATTAGGTACAAATAATTTGATACGCAGAAAATTAAACACTTAAAAACTACCAGGAAATTAAACAAAAGGTTAATTTCGCGAATAAGTTAATTTAGCCCAAATCGATGATTTACTATATATTTTTCTCAACTTAATTTGGAATATAAATGACTAAAAACCTGTTTTCTATATAACAACTTAATTTAAATAATACTTTTTGTATAGTTTTTAAATATTTATAGATCGTAAAACAATAACTAAAGAAGTGAATTCCATTTCAATTACGGAAATAAATGAATTGTCCAAAACCGGGAACTTCCCGGTTATGTTCGACGACCCGAATCCCGGCTTTGTCCGACCACGCCATTTTCATTAAATGTTACTCTAGCGTTGTTCAGACAACTCATAAACACCAATACAAAACGTTAAAATAACAAGTAAATAATGGGCTATCATACGTTTTACTTACCTAAACTAATTCCTTAGGCATTTAGGATTGGTAACATAATATTGTAGACGCCGAATTGTTAACTTTTTCACGTGAAACTTTAAAAAAATCACCACTGCGAAATGAGTTGTTTTACACGATTACTGTTTACTGGGTGCTGTCAAGCCGCTCGACTAGAAGTAATTCTAGATACTGCCACAAATCAAGCCATAAATACTGGATCCCTGTTTTATCCACCTACCCGGTTTTGTCCGACTCTCCCCTACATAAATGCATGAAGAAACTTACAAGTGTTTGCCTACTGAGCGATATTATTGTCGCATTTAAAGGTATGCAGATTATCAATACGGTTGTATTGAGCCTATGTTAAATGCGTTAACTAATCTTTGGATAAGAAATTCGCAGGGCCTGATTAATGCAGAGCCCAACTAGGCCGTGGCCTAGGACCAACCACTGATGGAAAGAGGCAAAAATAAATAAAATTGTTTACAAAAAGTTTATTAAAAATGCAGTTTTTTGCAATTATTTTCCCCAAAACAAAAAAGATTTTGATTAACTTGGTAACCATATCATAATATCTAAGGATAACCACCGAATATTCTCCCAAAAATTTATAGCAATTGCCTTGGTTTGAGACTGGCTCCGAAAAGATACTGGGCATTGGGCTCCACATGACCTTAATCGGGCTCTGGAAATTTGTTTCTCATTTGGGTCACCCTGCCACTGTATCTCACGAGAGAGGAAAGAAGTGAACTTATTCAGCTCTCCTATGGTGGATTACTGGAGTCCACATTCAAAAGGATGAATGTAACAGAATTTCCGCTGACGGGAATATCAGAGTATCGTCTAATATTGTCAAAGTGTGTTTGTGTTCAGCACAACATATCTCTGTGAATGTGCTTTTCCCCCCTTTGTTATATGAAAAACAAATACAGGAATAAACTAAACATCGAATCTGACTTATGACTAAAACTTCCTAATATTCAGCCAGACATGAGAAAGTTGTGCTTGATAAAACAAATCCACCCTTTTCATTAACCTACTACAACAGTATATGAATCAGTTTGCGCCAATATCTCATTAAGTATTGTGGCTTTTTTACTGTACCAAAATACTGTATTTTGATATTGTATGCATTATTAAATTTATTGCTGATACTACTTTTTACTTGAATGTTATTATAAAGCAGTCAATTTAGTAATATATAATCATTCATTTTTAAATGCAATAAAACCTGCTATGAAAGAAATACAAAAGACCGGAGAGATATTTCATTTTAGACAGGTTTTTCTATATTAGCTTTACGTTTGTTAGCTGGTGGTACACGGGAGTATGAACTTCGATTTAGTGGTACGTCGGTCTAAAAGTTTGAGAACCCCTGGTCTAGTGTATATCCTCTTTCTTTTTTTTTTTTATATGTAACATGATTATAGCATGTTATATTATTTTTAGATGAATTGTTTCTTTGATATGTTCATATCAACCATGAATCTTGAAAAAGTCTGTTTTAAATCAGAATAAACTTATAAATTTGTAGTTTTAAGTAGTGTATTTTTTCATTACTATTTTACACAAAAATTGAATTTAAACTTTGAAGATTCCAAAAAGCATTCTTCTCATAAAATTGTATAAAACTTATAAACTTACAGCAGTGCTCCCCCCCTCTCCCCATTTCTCTTCCTTGGAGGGCCCCAGGGATTTTTCCCCACCAGCCCAACACTCTTTACACACTGGGTAACTACTAAATAAATACAATACATATAGATATGTCTGTCAAATTGTATATGCTTTATTTTTGTAAAAATACTTGGATAACCTTGAATCTTGAATATAAAACATGTTACTGAGCAGCATATGTAGTGTTCTACCAATGGGTGTGGAGGGTTGGCACAGGCAGCCAAAGCTCTCTAGTATTTGAATAATATTAATAAAACTGTATTTCCATATATTTAGTTTTAATTATATCTGTATTACATTTTGTAGTATTCTTTTATATTTACTATTATTTTATTTTCCAGCTGTTCATTGGTTTTGTATGACTGTTTGGATAATCTTTCAAAATACTGATTTTTGTACTACATGGTGGGAAGAACGTCTTTACAACTGCGTTGTTGGAGTTATTTACTGCTTCTGCTTTTTTAATATCCAAGAAGGACAAACACGCTATCGTATGAGTGTGTATTATGTTTTAGTGATTAGTCAAAACATAAGTTTTCTTTCTGCATTTTTTATAGCAGAAACATCCACCAAAGGCTTGAAATATTTTATGATGCTGTTTGTATTCCCTGGTATAATAATTGGTAAGTGCCTTTTTTTTTCATATAGATTGATTTATCTTTATTATTATATTTTATGTAAACGATTGTCAAATAAAATAAATATAGGATGATGAAATATTACTATACCATATCCTGTTTTTTATGGGAGTTAAATCATTTTGTAGCATAAAAATGATTACTGTTTGAAAATTTAACAGAGCCGTTAATAAATTAGACCTTTCTCCTCACATTTGTTATATTTTGATGCATTATAAATTCTGTAATGTATGTATAGTATAAATAAAAAAAAATCTTAAACAATATATTTTCTATTATAATTCAGGAAAATTTAGCTTTAGCCTCATTAAAATGTATTAAAAATATGTAAACAAATGAAAAAAATTAATATAACAAGCTGACAAACTGGCAAAATTGATTTTAAAAGAAGAAATTGTTTATAGTCTGGTTTGATAGATCATGTACATATACATTTGTAGCATGATGTTTTGTGTTACATGGACAGTCAGAATTTTAGTGGAAGCTATCGCTCAATACACATCAATTTTAATAAATAATTAGGGTTTGCATTTACTCACAAACTCAAGAGCAATGAGTATGCTTGAAGTCACTATGGTCGTCCGATGTATTAAACACTGCAGGTCTTCCAAAACCACTGGCTGATGCCTTTAACTTAATGAAAATTGTTTTAAAATTTTTCCAGTGTGATCTTCTGTGCTTATGGCTACCTCCTTCCCAACCACCTCAGTCTTGAAGGTAGGGCCGCAGTTCTGTGAGTAGCAGTGGTTGTAATACCAACTGCTGCTACTCCCAGAACAGGTAGGATTAGGGGGTCCTTCTAAATTGCCCAGAATGGTAATAGACCCGATGCAGATCATGGAAGATACCACTGGAAAAATACAAAAGCTAGATTCAATATGCTAAAGACATAATTTAAAATATATGGCAGAAAAGCATCATTCAACGCAGGAAACAAGTGGTAGTAACAATTTAATCAGAAACATGTAACATTTTCATGGGGGGAAATACTTTATGTGTGTTATATTTTACTCAGTAATTATACATTTCTAAATACACACCATTTATTACTAATTTATACAGAAAATAAAATACTTGACAAAAATATTTCCTCACATATTGTCTTTCTAGTACATGACATTAATTTCAAATACATGACAGTTTCCCCCCACCCCCCTCTTAATTAACAGCAGAAGATTTTTGGAGGTTTCTGGATCTGTTTAGATCATTTTAGTTACATTGGATTGTAGATAACTTGGGATATGTCAACTGGAGACTGGTGGCATTTCTTTGTAGATATACTCAGATGTGGTGGTAGCTCAGTCGATACTGTATCTGTTTCAGTTGCTTTCATTTCTGGTTCATTCATAGTTAATACTCTTGGTCTATATTGAATATCATTGTCCACTTCTTTGCTTGCTGCTCATATTTGGTCGACATGTCATTCAACTAAATTGCCTTGAACATTTATGATATAGTATAATTCACCATCTCAGCTGACGATACTACTGAATTTCCATTTGGAATTGGCTGCAGTATAATCTGAAATAGTCACTTTATCACCCACTTTAAAATACCCACCATTTAGATATAATCCTTTCTAATCCTATGCTGAATTCTTTCTTTAGTATTGAGAATTAAGAAGTCAATTCTCTAGCAAATCTCTCTTTTTAAGAACATACTTATTCATAAACGATTGAATTTCCTGAACATTCTTAGTAATTTTAGCATTCTTAATTGCAGCAATCTTTTCATCTGTTTTAGATAATAATTACATGAATTTATCTGATATCCCAAAAATTCAATTTCATTTTGGAAAAACTTGCTTTTATCTTTATTTATTCTTAACCCATGTTGACAACATTTTTCAAAAACTTTCCATAATCTTGACAAATGTGTCTGGAAATCTCGTGCTGCGATCCATACATCGTAAAATACTTCAACTCCTTCTAAATCATGAAATACGCTTTCAATATATTTCTACCAAATAGCAGGTGCTAAGTTAATTCCATACATTAGTCTTATGCATTCGTAAAGTCATTTATGTGTATTAATCATTAATAATTTTGTACTGTCTGGGTGAACCTTCATTTGTAAATAAGCTTGACTAAAGTCAATTTTTGAAAATATTTTCCATCACTGAGTAAAGGGAAAATTTCTTCTGTTTGTGGAAGGGGATGTCTTTGAACTCTTAGATTTTTGTTAAGGGAAACAGAATAATCAGTGCGTAATTGAATTTTTCCATTTGCTTTAAATACTGGCACTACTGGAGTCACCCAATCTGAAATATTAGTTTTTTTAATAACTCCGTCTTTTTCAAGTCGTTTTATTTCCTCTTCAACATGCTTTTCCATTGCAAACTGTAATGGTCTCAATTTGCAAAATACTGGAACAGCATCCGGTTTTAACTGATTTTAACTACATTCATAATATTTTATTTCGCCCAATTTTTCATCAAATAAATCTACGTATTCTTTTAACAACTTTGGAAGATTTTTTTTGTTCTATAACTATAAGTGCTTTTATTCTTATCTAATCTAAAAATTGATTTTAAACAGCCTTTCCTGATTCAAGATCATGTCTAAGTCTTTTTTATAGGGCTGGGTTTTTGCCGGCAGAAAGTGGTTACAACCGGTTTTAACTGGCATAAACACATTTCATGACATATTCTGAGATTTTTTTAGTAGTATTAAATTCCTTAAGTACATTTTATTCAGGATAAATAACAAATAAAATATTGTGGATAGTTTTAATTAAAAAATAAATAAATTTGTATTAGAAAAATGAGTAATGTAACAGATAAAATTTTTGTTATAATATGGTTGTGTAATTTTATTTATAAACAATTATTAGAGTTTTAAAATCTCAGTTTAAAAATAAAAAACTATATCCAATTATATAGTAGATAATCTTTAAGTTATTGCATTGTATTATTTATTTAAAAATAGTCTGAAAAGTGATCTGTTAAAATATCATAGACTTTCTTGTAAATTTCTTTTTTTTTTACTTTTAAATAGAAATGAGCAGGGAAGACTGAGCTATGCTCAGTCAAAATTAGCTTTAAGTTCAAATATCATGACCAAAATGACCCACTAATCAAATTTTCTCGAACATGTGGCCAAGCCCAATTGTCTTCTCGTTCCCTAAAACTGTAGGACACTAAATTTAGTTCAAATCCTCTGATCTGTTTTTAAGATAAAAGTAGCTTGACCCATAATGATGCATGACCAAAATGACCCACTAATCAAATTTTCTCGAACATGTGACCTAGCCCAATTGTCTTCTCGTGCTCGAAACTAGTAGGATATAAAATTTAGTCAAAATAGTTTGAGCTGTTTTTTAGATAAATTAGCTTGACCCACAGAGACTCTAAAAATTGATTTTAAACAGCCTTTCCTGATTCAAGATCATGTCTAAGTCTTTTTTATAGGGCTGGGTTTTTGCCGGCAGAAAGTGGTTACAACCGGTTTTAACTGGCATAAACACATTTCATGACATATTCTGAGATTTTTTTAGTAGTATTAAATTCCTTAAGTACATTTTATTCAGGATAAATAACAAATAAAATATTGTGGATAGTTTTAATTAAAAAATAAATAAATTTGTATTAGAAAAATGAGTAATGTAACAGATAAAATTTTTGTTATAATATGGTTGTGTAATTTTATTTATAAACAATTATTAGAGTTTTAAAATCTCAGTTTAAAAATAAAAAACTATATCCAATTATATAGTAGATAATCTTTAAGTTATTGCATTGTATTATTTATTTAAAAATAGTCTGAAAAGTGATCTGTTAAAATATCATAGACTTTCTTGTAAATTTCTTTTTTTTTTACTTTTAAATAGAAATGAGCAGGGAAGACTGAGCTATGCTCAGTCAAAATTAGCTTTAAGTTCAAATATCATGACCAAAATGACCCACTAATCAAATTTTCTCGAACATGTGGCCAAGCCCAATTGTCTTCTCGTTCCCTAAAACTGTAGGACACTAAATTTAGTTCAAATCCTCTGATCTGTTTTTAAGATAAAAGTAGCTTGACCCATAATGATGCATGACCAAAATGACCCACTAATCAAATTTTCTCGAACATGTGACCTAGCCCAATTGTCTTCTCGTGCTCGAAACTAGTAGGATATAAAATTTAGTCAAAATAGTTTGAGCTGTTTTTTAGATAAATTAGCTTGACCCACAGAGACCCAAAAAATGATCCACTAATCAGATTTTCTCGAGCATGTGACCTTGCCCAATGATTTTCTCGAGCCCAAAAACCGTAGGATACAAAATTTAGTTCAAATCGTCTTAGCCGTTTTTAAGATAAAAATAGCTTGACCCATAATGACACATGACCAAAATGACCCACTAATCAAAATTTCTTGAACATGTGACCTAGCCCAATAGTCTCCTCGTTCCCTAAAACTGTAGAATACTAAATTTAGTTCACATCCTCTGATCCGTTTTTAAGATAAAAATAGCATGACCAAAATGACCCACTAATCGAATTTTCTCGAACATGTGACCTAGCTCAACAGTCTTCTCGTGACCGAAAAACAAAGGATGCAAAATTTAGTCTAAATAGTCTGAGCCGTTTTTTAGATAAAATTAGCTTGACCCTCAGTGACCCACTAATCGAATTTTCTCTCACATGTGACCTAGCTCAATGATTTTTTCATGCCCGAAACTCGTAAGATACAGAATTTAATCAAAATCATTAGAGCCGTTTTTTTAGATAAAATTAACTTGACCCGCGTTGTCCCAAAAATGACCCACTAATCAAAAGTTCTCGAACATGTGACCCAGCCCAATAGTCTTCTTGTGCCGAAAATGGTGGGATACAAAATTTAGTCATTTTTTCAAATTTAGTCATTTGAACCATTTTTTAGATACAATTAGCTTGACCCTGACCCATGGTGACCTAAAATGACCCACTAATCGAATTTTCACGAACATGTGACCTAGCTCAATGGTTTTCTGGTACCCAAAAACGGTAAAATACAAAATTTCGTCAGAATCGTTCGAGCCGTTTTAAGATAAAATTTTAAGGTCACTTTTAGGGTCTCATTTATATGTTAAGGTCAGTATGATTAATCCGGTCATTATTAATAATGACCGAGGTTATTATTAATAATAACTGTCCATTATGTCCAGTCATTATTAATAATAACCAACCATTATGTCCAGTCATTATTAATAATAACCGGTTATTATTAATAATGACCGGATTAATTTATATTGACCGTAACATATATATATAACCACACACACACAAGATTTGCTCGTATTAGAATATATGATTCAACTGTAAACAATAATATTAATAGTTAAACTTATACAGCATCAGATTACCATTATGAAAATTTCTGTTTTTCAAGTGAAAGAAAATTAGTATTATATTATATAAACAAAGTATATTTATATGATCATTTTAAAACTTTTTGCTACTCTGAATAACATTCATAATCTTTATTTTTAATTTAATTGTTTACATATCAAATACATGTGTGAATTATGAATCATTGCAGATTAAAGTCCTTATTAGTATTATTTCTTAGTTTCTGACAGCTTTTGCCACTTACTGGCAGAAACTAGTTTTTGCCATGCCGGTTACAACCACTGGTTATAATCACTGCGGCAGAAACTTGCTAACCCTGCTTTTTTATCAATATAGAAATTTAAGTGTTCTATTTGATTCTTATATTTTGCTTTAACCATTTAGTAACCCAATGGTTTAAGGTTTTCACTGTTATAGTTCTTTAATATCAAGTCCGTAGGAAAAATTTTCTTTCTTGAAATATCTTCAAACTCATTTCTGATACCGATACCATATCTTCAAACTTCTTTAATTTTTTTAAACTTTCTTTTCTCTATCTGTTACTTTATAGTAACAATAACAATAAATCATTTAAAATTTTACCCCCACCCGAAATTGCTTCCTTCACTCCCCCCCCCCCCTTTCTTTCCTATTACACAAAACTTATTCTTTAAATCTCATGTTTTATTTTTTTCTGTCTCAATTGTAAATTTTTAGTAATGATAAATAACTAATTTGTTTATTTATTGTAGTAATAAATAATCACTCATTCTAAATCCCCCCCCCCCAAATTTTCTGCTTTCCCCTTTTCCCTCCCCTGTACAAAGTAGACAAAGTTAAAAAATGTTGAAGCTATTTAATTTATCTGCCCTATTTGTAACTGTATTCTGTAATGATAAATAATCATCTAATCAAACTCTCTCCTACCAATTTTTTTTCTTTGCTTCTCCCTATTACCCTCCTCCCCCTTGTACTTTGCAGTGACAATACAGTTAAATAATCATCTTAATTTCCCTTTCCAAAATTTTGGACCCCTCACCTTCTTTCTGTTTCCTCTTGCTCACTAATTTTACAATGCTGTATTTGTTATTTTGAAATAAATAACTAGTATAAGAATTAGTCATCTAAATTTCTATTGACACATGCCTAAATTCCCCCTTCCCCCCACTGTTCGAATGTTTAATAGTTGTATTTACAAAAATGAAACTCAGTATTAAAAAATTATAATTCAGTAGTTTCTATGTCCTTAATTTTTTTTTGGTTTTGGTCCTTGAAAGTTCTTGTTTTTTATTTAAAGTAATGTATACGAACACTGTTTAAGATAAGACAATGAGAAAAAAACAACAACAAAATATTTAAACTATCTTTTCAGAATTTCTAAATTGTTTTCTCAATATATAACCATAGTTTAATTAATATTAAACTATTACTTGATTAAAGCGATATTTTTAAAAAAAATTGTTACACTCTTTATTTTTTATTTATATTCTATTTTTTAGCCAGTTGGCATATTTTTGCACATGATTAACTCCATTGTTTTTGTAACTCATATGCAGTTGTAACCATAAAGAACATTTGATGATTTATCACCTACAGCCAGCTAACTGAATAATTCCTTAAAATTAGTTTATAATGAAGTTCTAAAAGATATTAAAATGCTCTATTGTAATTGAAAACACACTTGTGTACATAATTTTTATGATTCTAGCATATTGTGAAGTGAGTGAAAATTTGTTTACAAAGTTCCATCTTTACAAAACAAAGTTAAATAAAAGAGTGTAATTAGAAAATTATGTGTTTGTGCCATCATGATGCAAATGATAGCTTTCCACGAGTCATTATATAGTAAGATCTTTCGTTATTTATTTTTTTAGATAATTGTTCAGTATTGTATTTGAAAAGAAATAAGATGAATTTTACTAGTGAAAAAAAAAATATATATATACATATATTCATGTATTGTTTGAAAATAAATACTAGTTGCTTTCGAGCTAACTCAATTCTGAAAATTATATTGAACCAATATTGTTCTCTCTCCTGTAATGCTTGAAACACCTTACAAAAAGGTACACACAAAGAGCAGAATTTGTTTTTGTGAATCACTGGAACTAACCAAAGAGCCCACACGTAACTTATGGACAATTAAGATTGTTTTTTTTTCTTTTTAACATTTGGGTTTAAAATATAACTTTTTGTGTGATGAATGTACATACAAATAAAAATAAAACAATTGAAGCTGTGTATCTTGAATTTGCATTGCATTATTTAAGTCCAACCATTCTATTTAAAAGGAAAAACTAAAATGAGATGTTTGATAGTACAAGGAATCTCTAATTAATAGTAGCATCTAAATCTTGCATTATTATACTATCTGGAAATACTGATTCCTTTATAAAATTTCATCTGTTTTTATTTCAATTCAAAGTGCATTACATGAATAGTCCTACCTTTCCTCTCCCTTGAATCTGAAAGCTATTTTAATTTTTACTCTGTGTTTCTTAAAAGTAATTTGACCTTTTGTAATAAAAGGAAGGCTAGAAAACAACACATTCTTTTGATGCTTTTTTTAGACTGAATTTAATTTAAATAATGATTGATGCAAGGAATAAAGGAAATTATTTTATTTTTAGGTATAGGAAGTCTGTTACTATATTACCGCTATTTTCATCCAACTGGTCAGATTGAGATTTTTAAAACTAAACAAGCACAAATTATTGCAGTAAGTAACTTCATATTTTTTATAATGATACTGAGATGTGAATTTTTAAATGTAAAATTTTATAAATATTCTATGTTCTCAAAATACTTACAAATATTTTAAATTTCAATTTGTTCTCTTGATAACTGTATAATATAGGTATATTGTCTATTATAACAAATAAAAGTACACAAATGGCACATTTGGATAATTGATTTAAATATTAAAGTATAGATACTAAAATTTTCCAATGGGAGTCTTAAATTATTCCAATTAGTTTGGGATTTTGTCAATTCATTTGTCAGATTTTTTAAATTAGGTATATAACTTTTTATGGAATTTTATACATCTGTTCAAAAATTACAAAACATTTTGTTTTATCACTTTACAGATTTACCACCATACTCATTTCATTTTCTCTCTTTTTCCTTCATCAGGTATCTAGTAACTGGGTTTTATAGTGTATTAAAAAAATCATTAAAATAATCCCAATTATGAAAGATTAAACATAATGTCTGGATGAGGGAAATAAAAGGTTAGCTAATCTTTTGTAATCAAGTCTACAGCTTAGATTTGTGTCAAATAGGAATGATGATAGTAACATTATGGTTCAAATTGAATGTGTTTACAAAAACCACTTTATAGTGCCAAATCACGTTTGCTAAAATAATCAATTGGTAGAGGACATGATTCATTATAGATGACTAGCAAGCTACACCCGCTACGCTGGTCAATTTCTTAACGCACCTTTAATCAAGTGAAATATTGACTTTGAATTTGACCTTGTATTTTAAAACCCTATGGATCTTTACTTGGTATGTCCTTCTGCATTTCTAAAAACAATACGAACGCTATTGCGTTATTACATTTTTAATGTGTCAGACAAAATTTTGGCTGTTAAGGACAAATTAGGCCAATTCTCTGTAAACTTTATTATGGAATAGGTCAGCATTAAAAAAAAAATGGATAATTGTGTTAAATTATGGTGTCTATGGGGAAAATCATTTCCGTTGTATTCAAATTGGGTTTGAATGAAGTTACAATATACAATACTTCAAATATAATGAAATTGATATGCCTTACTGAGGTGGACAAAAATATGGTACTCGTCGAGAATTAAATAAAAATCATGCACTCGCGACATCATAATTCACTTTTAAATTTTAACAGAATATTAAGGCTACTATAATTTGTGACTCGTGCTATAGTCAGTATATATGCGTCAGGACACAATGCCGTTATCATTATCTTTTTATGTGTTAAGATTTCATTATTGTACTCCATTGTAACATTTGGTAATTTTTGAAATTCAATATTTGAAAAACAGCATAATCATGAGATTTGAAATTTATATAAAGAAAAATACAATTTTTTACCTTTCTAACGCAGTTTGTCTAACAATTTCTGACAAATTCTTTTCGAGCTATTAATTATTTCAGTAACTTCAAATGTTTCGTTTTCTGAGATTAATCTGTGGCAACGATTAGCGAAAATCCCAGTTGTCAGCAACACATACCTTTTTATTAAAGAGGATTACCAAATAAGTTATAAGTCTCCAAATATGCCTATTTTTGGGTGATTTTAGTATGCTATTGCTATCGAAAAATATTAGTATGTATTTAGGTAAGATCTTACATTTAAATACCAGCTGACCTGCCCAGCATTGCCCGGACCCATGATAATAACCTTAAATAAATCTAAAATAAATATTGAATGATTTTATATATTTAAACGAAAATATTTCTAAATGATCGTAATGCTGGGGGTTCCACTGCTTTCAGTAGCATACACCCTCGATGTGCGATTTTTTATTTTCAAATGAAAATCTATCCAAACAAACTTAGTGTTGGAGGATGCACTGCCTTTGGCAGTGTACACCAGGCATGTTACACACACTCCAATCTCTTTTGGATTTACATTTTTAAATGAAAGACTGGTGTAGCCCAGTCCTTAAATATACCTAAAATCAGTGTTGAATAATTTTATATATTTAAATGAAAATCTTTCCAAATGAATCTTATAATGGGACTCCCACTACTTTCAGCAGCTAAAAGTGTTTTCTTCTCACTTTTTTTTTCCCACATCGGTTCATTTAATATTTAAAGAAAAAAGTTCTTATTGTCCAAACACTTTGAAATTTTTATGAGTTATAAATATAATATTACCAAAGCCTGTGAATAATTTTGATGCTAAAATATTGATATTTACATTAAAGTATTGAAAAAACTGGTGTGATACCATAAAAGCATAAAAACTTCTTAATAACACCATAAAATAAGGAATGTGCAAGGCCTTTCAAAAGAACTTTACCTTTCTTTGTCAGGCACACAGAACACATGCAACCACTTTGAAGGCAGGACCAAGACAGAAAGGAAATAGGAGGGAAAGAGGGACAAGTTAAGGGAACAGCCAATAGGAAAGCAGAAGGCATCAGCCAATAAGAAAGTAGAAAGGCAATCAGCCAATCGCAGAAGAGAAGGAAAATTATGAAGAAAATTGGAAGAAAACAGAGTGAAAAAAAAAATTAATTAATTAATATAATAAATAATAATTTAAAAAAACATGCGTTCTTTGTGCCTGATGAAGAAAGACAAAGTTCTTTCGAAAGTCCTTGCACATTCCTTATTTTATGGTGTTATTAAGAAGTTTTTATGCTTTTATTGATATTTAGTTGTGAAAAGCAGCATTTTTATTTTATCCTCGTCCCTTCCCTTTTTTACACATAGAAATCCTACAGATTTTTTTTTCTTTTAAACTGATTATTTTACCATTAAATGTTATATCTAAACCAAAATTTTACTGAATCTACATTATTAGTGTAAATATAAGTGCGCTATGTTAACCCTATGGGATTTTTTTTACTTTCAAACTGATTATTTTTACCGTAAATCTCAAAATTTCTGAACCAAATTTATACTGGATCATTATCTAAAAGGTTAATATATGGTATTAAAATTTCAGAGCTATTGTATAAAATCAAGTGTAAAATGTGTGTAATATAAATCTATGGAAAAATATGCAGAAAACAAAACTTTTGCAGATTTATTATTATTTTTAAACACTTCTACTCATAAGAGCCGATGTTTAGTTAGTTTTAAGATAAAAGAGCAATGGCGATTGCTTTCGAAAGGCTTAAAATTCATATTTTTGAAAATGGATTGCACCATCGAACAGAAGAAGGTCTCTACTTTAAATGTGTATTTTTTGTTAATCGGTACCTCTGAAATTGATTCTTAAGGAAGCATCTATAGAGATGCTCTAAAAAGATTGTGTCGAAATACGAATGTTTAGTTACTTTTAGCACAGAAAAAAGATAGTCTCTGTGAGACATGAAGTGCATCTGCCAGTGTTGTTTAAAGGGTTAAAATTCATAGTTTTAAAAACCAATTTTTCACATTTGATTAGAAGAAGGTTTTAGCTTTTAGAGCTTTTTTTTTTTTTTTACAATACCTTTAAAATTGTGTCCTTGAGGGACGTTAACATAAAGGAGAAAAATGTCCTCCGGGAAAACAACCATTTTTGTAAAAAAAAATTCAAAAGGTTAACAATGATATTTTTTTGGATTAATTGCAGCATTTGAGACGTAAGAGTAAAATCTTTCTGAATATGTCATCCAATTTTAACTGTACCGAATGGTTTTGCCAATTTAAAACTATGAAATATCACACAAAAAAAAATATATGTGTTCGCTTCTTCAATCTCTTCCAATGTGTAAATCAGGTTCTGGGCATGCACAAATGCTTTTGCTGGCTAGCAAAGAAAGAGATGAGTTTTTAATTTATATCACGGCTAATTATCAAAATATTAAAAATCTCAGCCTCAGATGCTCATCAGGACATGCCTTGGACTACCTAAATCCAAAATTTCAGATTTGCGAGCTGTAGATTTTGCTAGCCATCGTGAACACAGACACAGACAAACTTTATTTTATTAGTATAGATCAGGGCTGTCCAATGTGGTGCCTGCGGGTGCCATGGCGGCTTTTGGAGGTTTTCATGGCGCTATATGTTCAATCCTTGTGGCTACCACTGTGAAATATACAGGGTGTTTATAAAGTCCCGGACCCATTTTGATGTTTAATAACTCATAAAATAATAAAGATAGATTAAAATTAATAACATAAATGGTTAGATATACTCAAAAAGTTTCATGACCCTTGTCAATGAACTTCCAAGTGTGCCCCCTTCGTCGAACGGAGAATATCAAGTCGATAGTCAATTTCACGCCAGGTAGCGGCAAGCATGTCGGCATCCACAGAGGCTATTGTGGTTGTAATTCTGGCTTTTAAGTCATCAATGTTCAACACTCTCCTCCTGTAAACATTGTCCTTTACAAATCCCCAAAGGAAAAAGTCCAGCGGCGTTATATCAGGTGATCTGGGTGGCCAAGGAATTGGACCTCCTTGCTCAATCCATCTTCCTGGAAAATGGTCATTCAAAGAAGTACGAACGATGGTACCCCAATGAGGTGGTGCACCATCTTGTTGCAATAAGACATGTGGCTGAAGCTCTTCTAGTTGTGGAAATACGATGTTTTCCAACATGTCTAAGTATACGACTGATGAGACCGTCTTTTCTGTAAAAAAGAAAGGCCCAATGACTCGGTCGTGCATTAGTCCACACCACACATTAATCTTTGGGGAATCCCTTTCTGCTTCACGGTATTCATGGGGGTTTTCAGATCCCCATATGCGTAACATAACATTGCAATAGTTGCCAAAAACAAAAGAGAGAAAAATGTAATTAATAAGCAGACAATATTTAGAAAAGTACAGATATTTAGACTGGAAAATGAAATTATCTGAAATTAACCACACGCGCAGGCGATATTTACAAAAGTAAAGATATTCAATCCTGAAAAGGAAAATATATGAGTTATTCCATCAATAAATGCCATAAGTTTGTTTATATCTTCATTATTTTATGAGTTATTAAACATGAAAATGGGTCCGGGACTTTATAAACACACTGTATATGTGTGCATCTTATAAGTCACAGTTTTGCCAAGTTAACACGCGTTTTTTATTCAAAATATCTATCACTATTATCTCTATGATAGTGTAGAATGTAATGAATTTATATTTATTATTATATAAATAATTTTCCTGTTGTATTTTTTTTTACCATATTTATTTTATTTTTTCCATGAACAAATTAAAACAAATAAGTTGCACTAATTAAGTAAAATGTCATTGCAATTTTTTTTATAATTTGTATTGATATAGAATTTTATTTTTATAGCATTTCAAATATTTTGATGAGAGCTTTGTCTTCTTTATGTTAAACTGAACATGTATTGCTGGACATATAAAATGTTAACAATAGGAAGTTTAAAAATAGATTTCATTCAACACCAATAATGGTTCCTCAGAAGGATGTTATATATAGTATTTATAACTTCACTTCATCTGACTAAAAAAGATTTTGAAAGGATTACTTTGATGAAGCATAATATTTATTTTCTGTTATTGGATGGGAGAAAAAATCCCGACAATTTAAATATTTTAAACCTTTTCTTGCTTTTTTATTCCGTTTACAGATAAGTGATATATAATGTACAAGGTGCTTAGAACTAGAGTGGACACTAGGGTTTTCCATTATCAATGATCCATTCTGGTCGCAAACAATCATCCATGCTCAGTGTTAATTATTTGTATGTACTTTCATGATTTAAATTTTGTGCTATTTAGAAGTTTTTGGATTCTTCTTTTTGTAGTATTTTCTATACAAATTAGTTTCAATATATTTTTTGTTTAGAATGAACTATTATATTAGAAATATTAAAATATGTTTCTTTAATAACAGACTCAGGAAGTCGATGGTAAGATGAGAACAAGAAGTGATAGTTGCACCCTAAAGACATGTAGAAAGTTAAAAGATGCTGATATTGAATGTGTAGAAAACAGACGTACAACAAACAATGAGTGTTGTTCTTCTATAGTAGAAGAAGAAAAAGATTTAAATATTTCTAGAACTTCCATAATGTCATTAAATAATATTTCATGTATATCAGAAATACACAGATCACATTCTCTTAATTGTAGCTCAAAATCTCATTTCACAGATGATGGTAGTTTTCTATATCTTGTACCTCGCAGCCAAAAATCGATGGCAAACCATCACAGAAACGTTAATTATCATTTTCGTCCAGCAGTGTTAAATGGATTGTCTTCAATTAAAATTCATTGTTCTTGCTTAGTTTTAGCTCAAGATTCAATTTTTAAACTTAAAACCACTACTCTATTAGCAATAAGTAAATATTCAAAATCAATGCCCAATTTAGAAATTCCTTATCTATCTCCTAAAAGTTATGGCAGATGCTTATCATCTAGTTTTATTTCTAATAAAGTGGAGAATACTGAAATTTTTCATAAAACTGAAAATGAATATATTTTTGTATAAGTGTAAATAATGACATTATGCATTAATAAAAGTGATATCATTAGTGGGAAATTTCAACACATTTTCTACTAAACTTTAAGATAAATTTTGAAAGTATCAGATTTTTGAGAAAGAATTTAGACTTGTTAAAACTGTCTGAAAAAAAAAAAAAAAAAAAAAAGAGAGAGAGAGACAAGCTTCACAATAAAAAGAAAATCAGGTAACTCTAATGCATATTGGATGTTTAAATAATATTAAGTTAAAAAAAATGTTAGAAAAAATAAATTTAAAAATAATCCACTTTTATATTGAAGCAGTACAAATTATCATAAATGATTTGACAAGGAGACGAGCAAATGTTCGGATCACGAACTTGCCTTGTAAAGTGTACCTTAGTAGAAGAGCAAAGGTAGAAAATAGCTTTGAAATAATTAGGTGCAATCTCAAAAGTAAAAATGAATTTAAACTTTTGCAAAAATTATTATATTTACTTATAGTGTTTTGTCACATCTTTTACCACCACTTCGTTTTCCTCACATCTTTGATAGTCAGTAATCAGGATGTTGGACTTGAGTCTGGGTGATAAGGGTTCAAAACCTCCACTTCCTTTTATTTCAAATTTATCTTTCCTTATTTCATTTGTTTAAAATGTTTCATTAGTTGCTTTATTTATTTATTTTTGTGATAAATGGAATACTCTTGATAAAACTAAATTTTGATATCAACAGGGTGTCTAGCCGTCAGGGAAATTTATATGGACTGGAAAAGTCAGGGAAATTTACCATTTCTGAGGAAAAGTCAGGGAGATTTGAAAATTCCGAGAAAAAGTTAGAAAATTTTGAACTTTCCAAAGAAAGGAAAATGTTTCTTATAAAACTAAGGATTTGAAATTGCAGCACCAGCCATTAAAATCAAACTGTGCTCTTCATAAGCACTGTAAAGAGTATTTCAGCCTTTCGTGCAAATCATTTTGTCTCCCCCCCCCCCCCCCCTTTCAGTCCTTCTTTGTAACTCGGAGGATTTCAGTTCCATTTTCACTGAATCTTTCTACTGGATGTTGTAGGATTGATTAGGTGTTTCACTCTACTTACTTATCTTTGTTTGGGAACTGAACACTTGTTAGCTTAATTTATTGAGTATTTATTATTTGTATTAAAATTTGTCAAAGCAATCTGTATTTAACTGTGACTGATGTGATAAAGTGGATAGAACCTGATGCTAAAAGTGTGTATCTGCAAAATGTTTAGCATGTAAAAGGTTCAACAATTTGTAAATTTTGCAAAAAAATATGTAACAAATCAGTAATTTGTGCCTCAGAATGAGTTGTGAAAGTTTCCCTCTCAAATTGACAAACTTTAAGATTTTTTGTGTGTAACATTACAAAATCTCGATACCTGGAATTTTTCTTTTATTTGTATGGAAAACCTGGAAAAGTCAGGGAAATTCATTGCTTATCTGGAATAGACACCCTGTATTAATATAAGGCATTTCAAATTTATTTCTATTATTAAATAAAACACTTATTTAAAACTCTAATGAAGTTTTACATTACAGCACTTTTTAATATTCAGAATTTCATTACAATGCAATATTATCAAATATGTTTATTTTTTATGGCAGATAAAAAACAAGAATTGTGCAAAAATATCTGTTTGTGCAGTTGATAATTTCTAAAGACATTTCTTTTATGGAAGATTTTAATGGTGAATTATTATTAAAAACAGAATGCATAGCATATTGTACGATGCAAAAGTCAATGTGGAGGATAGTGTTATAAAAATAAAGTGTAAAAGATATAAAAGTAATTCATTATTTTATTTAACAAGGAATATCAGTCCTTACTTTATTGAAAAAGGTTAAATATGTGCAGTTTGACATCAAACTTTGTTATGAATATAATATTGTTAGTATGTTGAGATATTATCTACTGAAAGAATGCATAAGTATTTTGATATACTAATATTATTTTCATGTATTGCAATTAATGCTATAATTATTTGTTTCTTATGTTTCTATGATATATCCTTTTTGTTCCTATATCTTTAAAATACACACACAAAAAAAAAAAAGAGAGAAAGAGAAAGAAATATAATTATAATTAGCTGACCTGCTTGGCATTGCCCGGTCCTGCGAGAATAAATTTAAATACACCTAAAATGAGTGTTAAAATATTTTATACATTTAAACAAAAATCCATCCAAATGAACCTAGAGTTAGGTGTTCCACTGCCTTCTGCAGTGTACTCCAGACATGCTACGCATGCTCTGATCTGTTTTCATTTTTTTTTTTTTTTTAACTAAATTTTCCAAATGAACTTAATCTTGTTGGCCCTACTGCCTTCGGCAGCATATACCCTCAAATTTGTATGATTTTATATTTTTAAACGAAAATCTATCCAACTGAACCTAGAGTTGGGAGCACCACTACCTTTGGCAGTGTACACTGGGGTTCTACGCATGCTCCAGCCCATTTTTGCAACAAATCTTGAATTTGTGTGATTTTTTTGATTAAACAAAAATCTCTCCAGATGAATCTAATGGTGTTGGCCCTTCTGTCTTCGGCAGCATATACCTTTGTATTTATATGATTTTATATTTTTAAACGAAAATCTAACCTAGAGTTGGTGCCACCCTGCCTTTGGCAATGTACTCAGAGGTGCTATGCACGCTCCAGTCTATTTTTGTAAACAAACCTCGAATTTGTATTATTTTTTGATTAAACGAAAATCTTTCCAAACTAAAGGGTGCCTGTGATAGTGATTTTCGAATTAGTTTCTTACAATTAGATGTATTTTTTAAACTTTCAATTCTGACCAAAAGTTCCTGAGAAAACCTAAATAATATAAAACATGCACCACTTTCTAATGCTTTTAAACACAAAATAATATCTTCCAGTCTATTGACAATCCGTGTTGAAAATGTAGAGGTTTCTCCCCGGACATGCATAGGAACAAAAACCTTTCCAAAAATGTTCTAAAACACAATTAAAATGGGAAACGATACCTTCAAATGCACTGGGAAAAAATATATATATATTTCTCCGTAAAACAACTTCAATTCATAGGAACAAAAACCCTTCCAAAAATGTTCTAAAACACAATTAAAATGAGAAACGATACCTTCAAATGCACTGGGTAAAAATATATATATATTTCTCCGTAAAACAACTTCAAGAAAATAATTTTTTTGAAACAGTAAATATATTTTCAAACCAAAGATATTGTTAGAATCAGAAAAGTACTGGAAATAAGTGTTTTTTTTTTTTTTTTTTTTTTTTTTTTTTTTCATCTGCAAAAAGGAGATGACATTTTAAAACTGTAGAAAAACAGAAAAGATGAAAACAAATGCAAATCAACATCAGAGAAATATATATATATTGTTTAAATAGTAAATATTAATATTTTCCTAAACCAAAGATAAGATACCATCAGAACTGGAAAAGATACGCTGTAAAAGTGGGTATTTTTTTTTTGTCTTTTTATATTTATGTCTGGAAAGCAGATGCAGCAGTTTTAAACTGAGAAAAACAGAAAACTTGAAATGTGTTAATCTCCCATAATTGGGTTGTACATTCATTTTTGAGATAGATTTAAAAACATAAAAGTTATTTTAAAATTCCATAAAAAATTAGTAAACTTAATTACGGTTTTCAAAGAAATTGCATTTTTTTTTTCTATAGTCATAGTGTAAAAGTTAAAATTGTATGTAAAATTGCAATACCTCTATTTTGAACCATTCAATATATCTAGTACCATGGAAAAAACTCCTTAAACACATTAAATAATAATAATAAAAACTAATGCAAGGCTTTACAGAATAATCAATCTGGTGGCAAGAATTTACCATCTTGCAGTGTAAAATTTTACGAAAAATGTTTTTCATATATTTAGAGTATTTTTTATTTAATTAATATAATTACTTGTTCTTTTGCATATTATGTATAATTATTATATTACTGCTTTTATTTTTAATTGTACACTGTATTTACTTAGTATATTATGGTGGTACAAAGTATATATTGAGTCACATTACTTATCGGCTGAGTGACACTTTTATGAGTGCAGCCTTGGTAGAGATCTGCACGGGCCGGGCTCGGGCCTATTTTCCTTCATGGCACTCGGGCCGGACCGGGCCATACTTCTTTCTGAAGGTTCGGGCCGGGCCAGGCCTAGTGATTACTCTTTACGGACCGGGCCGGGCTTTACTTTTTTCCTGAAGAATAAGGCCGTGCCTTAAATTATTTTTTCCGTACAGAGCTGGGACTGGTTTCATTCTTCCTAGTCTTCACGCCTTAAAATTTTTAGTCCTGGTTTTGACCCGTATGAAAATCATTGTCTCGGCGTGCCTGGTTCGTTCGAAGGTCAGTAAAATAAGACCTGGCACAAAAATCTTTGCAAAACATGCATACATTTTTAAATCGCCATTATTTTATAATTAAACATTAAAATTTATTCTTTTTAAAGAATAGTAGATTTTTACACTTATTAAAATATGGCTAAATTAAAATATAGTAAAACGTGCGAAAAAGAACCAGCTTATGACGGAATCCTGTCTTAAATTGAAAAATGTGTTGATTCATTAAAAATGAATATACTAATATGTAAGAAAATAATATATAATACATTTACACCTGATAAGAAGGCAAATTGTCTATAACTCATTTTTTTTTCTTCCCTAAGCAATTCCATCTTAGAAGATTTTAGTGTATAGTATTTTCTGATTTTTAACACTTCAATAAATGGAATATGGATTAACAATATTGATAAGTAATGTGACTCAATATATATTTTGTACCACCATAATATCCATATACTTAAAGCTAACCTGCTTTTTAGTTTTTCGTGCAAAAATGCCTTTTATAGGCATGCGCGAGCATTCAGCTAATCAGCTAGAGGCTTTTACTATCTTCAGACGCGATATTTCAGCCAATGAGGTGAAGGCTTTTTCCTCTCTCTAGAAGCGTATGTGGATTACTACGACTCCATTTGGTTGTTCGGTTGTTGAAACTTTATGGATTTCTTTTATTAAGGTATTTTTTCATTTTACCGTATTTATTTTCTTTTTAAGTCGTATGTATTTTATTACTTTGAATTTTTTATAACTAACCCCTTTTTTTGAGAGAGAGAGAGAGATTTCGTGGCACGAAATTCCGCGAATCGTTTCCGATGTAAACAAGTGTAAAATTTCAGTTTTTTAAACTTAATATGTAATTCTGTGTGATATGATTAAATTCAGGTTTTCTCAGCGACGATCACAGTATTTTTACCAAAAAATTTTTGTATTAATCAAGCTTTTTTGGTTATTAAGCATAGCTAAACACGAAAGAAAACTTTGTTATTTTAAGATTTTGATGTGAATTATTTGATTACATTTATAAGGCGAGTTTCACTGAATAATTCAAGAAAAAAAAATCTCATCATTATACATATTTAGTTACGCATTATTAATTATTTACTTGGCCTTTACTTTTAATATTTCAAACTTACAGCTGAATGTAACTATTAAAACATTTGAAATACTGTATTCGTAAAATGAAATTTCAGCTTAAACACTCGACAATTACTTTTACTTATGCATTAATTATTTACTTGGCCTTTAATTTTAATATTTCAAACTTACAGCTGAATGTAACTATTAAAACATTTGAAATACTGTATTCGTAAAATGAAATTAGCTTAAACACTCGACAATTACTTTTAGTTATGCATTATTAATTATTTACTTGGCCTTTACTTTTAATATTTCAAACTTACAGTTGAATGTAACTATTAAAACATTTGAAATACTGTATTCGTAAAATGAAATTTCAGCTTAAACACTCGACAATTACTTTTAGTTATGCATTATTAATTATTTACTTGGCCTTTACTTTTAATATTTCAAACTTACAGCTGAATGTAATTATTAAAACATTTGAAATACTGTTTTCGTAAAATGAAATTTCAGCTTAAACACTCGACAATTACTTTTAGGTTAAATTCAGGTTTTCTCAGTGACGATCACAGTATTTTTACCAAATAATTAAAAGTACTACATGCATGCATCTATCTATCTATCTATCTATCTATATTAGAAATTGTGCAGGTTTCTGGTCACTGTTTTGTTTACATATTTTAAACAAAAATTTCAATTTAATAATGCACTGAAAATTATAATGAATGCTTACAATTAAACACAACAACACAAAACAAAAAATTTCACAAAAACACATTATTTCCCCGATATTTTCCCACAACTAATCAATAAATTTCATGATATTTTATTGCGATTTTAAACCATGAACTTTAGTACTTTTCTGTTATACGGACACTATGCCAAAATGTATGTATGTATGTAAATATATGTATGTATGTTTGGCGACAATGGTGTACGTATAACGGAAAAGTGCCTGAATTATTATTTTTATATATATATATAAAATATGAACATAATTGGCGACACAGCAAGTTTTCTGGATTTCTCCCTGGCTCTCTAACCACATTGTTAACAAAACAAAAAATTCACGAAAAACACATTATTTCCCCGATATTTTCCCACAACTAATCAATAAATTTCATGATATTTTATTGTGATTTTAAACCATGAACTTTAGTACTTTTCTGTTATACGGACACTATGCCAAAATGTATGTATGTATGTATGTTTGGCGACAATGGTGTCCGTATAACGGAAAAGTGCCTGAATTATTATTTTTTTATATATATATAAAATATAAACATAATTGGCGACACAGCAAGTTTTCTGGATGTGAAAGGCGGAGATGAATTTCATTCATTCAATGACCTTTTTAAAAGTTTCAAGTTTGGATTGAGTGCACATGAACATAGAAACTGATACCTATTTCTATGTTTATGATTGAGTTATTTGGATATCTTTTCGTATAGCACAGAAAATCATTTCTCCCGCTTTCGTAATACAGATAAATTCTGGTGTATTTTTTTTTCTTCTTTTTATATCATAAGTACTTTTCTACTTTAAATTTTTTTAACCTAATAGTAATTGTCGCGTTTCTAAGCTGAAATTTCATTTTTCGAATGCAGTATTTCAAATGTTTTAATAATTACATTCAGCTGTAAGTTTGAAATATTTAAAATATTAAAAGTAAAGGTCAAGTAAATAATTAATAATGCATAACTAAATATGTATAATGATCAGAATGACATATTAAAATGTGTACAGAATGACATGAAAATTTTAAAAAACTGAAATTTTGCACTTGCAACTTAATTGTAAATTTCATTGTTTACATTGGAAACGATTTGTGGATTTTAAGAATTTGCGGAACTTCGTGTCACCAAATTACTAAATCTCTCTCTCTCACTCTCCAAAAAAAAAAGGGTTAGTTTAAAAAAATTCAAAGTAGCAAAATACATACAACACAAAAATAAAATAAATACGGTAAAATGAAAAAATTACTTTAATAATAGAAATCCATAAATTTTCAACGACGACATCAAACGAATGCGACAGATCGACGAACATTGTGTTTTTTAAGCGACTGATCGACGAACCTTGCGTTTTTTGGGGACATATCGACGAAGTTTGCGTTTATTCCACAATCGATCGACGAAATTTTTCTTTTTTCCCTGACTGATCGACGAACTTTGCATTTATTCTGCAATCGATCGACGAAATTTGCTTTTTTCCGCAACTGATCTACGAACTTTGCGTTTTTTCCGCGACAGATCAACGAACTTTGCGTTTTTTCTGCGACAGATAGACGAACATTGCGTTTTTTAAGCGACTGATCGACGAACCTTGCGTTTCTTGGGGACAGATCGACGAACTTTGTGTTTATTCTGCAATCGATCGACGAAATTTGCTTTTTTCCCCCGACTGATCGACAAACTTAGCGTTTTTTCCACGACAGATCGATGAACTTTGCGTCTTTTCCACGATCGATCGGTGAATCTCAATCAAGTAAAATCTAAAGTCAGAAATTTATTTAACAACCTAATTGTTAAGGGTCCCTAACACATTTAATGGAACTTGAAAAATACACTGCATATATAAAACTTAACTTTCTTCCCTTTTTTATAATAAAAATAAACATTTTACATAATCATTCTCAGTTGACTTAATTTTTTCAATGGTATTTTGTCATGTCTGCATTAATGTAATTCTTTAAATAACACGTAAAATAATAGTGGGGTTTAAAATTTTTTTTTCTCCCTCCCAAACATTACAACTCCCCTCCATTTAAAAATGTTGGTAGGGAGACTCCCGTCCTTGGAAAAATTGAATTTCAAGCCCTGCCTATAATATGTTTGTGTGTATTGAGGTTTGTATAGATGTTTGTGTGTGTGCTGTTTTTAATAAAGACAGTTTCATTTTTCACACGAACCTTTCAAAAAATTCACATTCTTTGCACAATCCTTTAACAAAATTCGCATTTTTTTTCGTGATTCTTTAATGAAATTCGCATTTTTTTCTGTATCTTTTTTTTGTCGAGATTCACAATTTTTTCAGCTATCCTATGACGTAATTCGTGTTTTTTTTCAGCGATAATTTGACGAAATTTGTGTTTTTTCTGAGATTTTTTTTTTCACGAAATTTGCATTATTTTCCACGATTCTTTTATGAAATTTGCGTTTTTCTGTGATCCTTAGACGAAATTTTCTTTTTTCGCAATGCTTTGATAATAATCACATTTTCTCTGCTGCCTTTTGATAAGATTCATGAATTTTCAGCAATCCTTCGATGAAATTCGCGTTTTTTCAGCAATCTTTGAAGAAATTCGCATTTTTCTCGCGATACTTTAATGAAATGTGCGTTTTCCAGCGATTTTTTGATAAAATACATTTTATTCCGCAATTTTTAGACGAAATTTGGCAAGAAAGCGCTATCTTTTGGTGGAATTTCCTGTTTTGCGATTCTTTGACAAAATTTGCTCATCTTTTGCGTAAATCACGTTTTTCTGTGGCCTTTTAACAAAATTCACGTTTTACATGATCCTTTGATGAAATTAGTGTTTTTCCCGTGATCATTTGACGAAATCTAGGATTTTTTTCCCCGCAAAGATTCATTATATGTTTTTAGTCTGCAGGTGCCCTAAAAAGTTTGTGACACCAAACAAACAAAATTCATCCTAAAGAATTATTGTTTCGTTTCTGGAAATGAACGACTGTCAACTCATTGGCTGAATTATAAAGGGTGAAATGTGTAGGCACTGAGTATCATCTATACTATTAACAGAGTTTCCCCCAGGTTTAAAAAGGGGCAAGGTGCTGCTGGTGAGAAAAAGGGCACTTTTTTTATTCTTAAGGGCACTTTTTGGATTTTTGAGGGCACTTTTCAGAATCTTAAGGGCACTTTTTTAATTGTTAAAGCTTAAAGGTATTCTTTTGGTTTTTAAAGCCACTTTTGATATTTCAAAGTCAAAACACTCTTTTTAAGACAACATTGAGTCAGTTTTTATTATGAAACCAAATTTTTTAATGTAAAAAGGAGAAAGGGCACTTTTTTTACTGAGAGCAAGAAGGGTGCTAATTATTTTGCTGGAGGGGCCAAGAAGGGTGCTAATTATTTTGCTGGAGGGGGCAAGAAGGGTGCTAATTATTTTTATGAGGGGCAAGAAGGGTGCTATTTTGCAAACCAAAGGGCAGGCAGGGTGCAGCACCCTTCTCAAACTGTCTGGGGGAAACACTGCTATTAATGTCGGTAAACGTCTGTCTGTGTGTGTGTTGTTGTGTCTGGCGTCTGTAAGCACAAAACTCTGCATGCAGACGATGGACATAAGTGCTTTTGGTATAAAAAAATTCGGAAGGGGAGTTTTTAAAATTCACAACATTTTGCGGGAGAAGAGGGGTGCGAACGAATTTAAAAAATGAGTCCGCATCAATAATTATGGCGGCGGGGGGAGTATGTTTTCCCACACGGGGCGGAGACTTTTCTTTGCTGACACTCATATGATATATCGTTCGAAAGGCCTGCGACTGCCTTTTCATGTTATGCATCTGTGTGGTCCATCCCCCCCCCCCCTGTCAATTGGGGCACTTTTCTAAATTTTGCACATACCACTCATGTTATATATCGTTAAAAAGGTCTGTGACCGCTTAATCATATTATGCATCTCCGGTGTTCATCCCCCACTTTGCCCCCCCCCAAGGGGGTACTTTTGTAAATTTTTCACAAACCCTTCATGTTACGTATTGTTGGAAAGGTCTTTGACTGCTTATTCATGTTATGCATCTCCGGGGTCCATCCCGCCATTTCCCCCCTTTTAAGGGGGGCACTTTTCTAAATTTTGTTGACACCCCTCATGTCATATATTGTTGGAAAGATCTGTGACCGCTTAATCATATGCATCTCCAATGTCCATCTCCCCAATTTGCCCCCCCCCCAAGGGGGCAATTTTCTAAATTTTGTTGACACCCCTCATGTCATATATTGTTGGAAAGGTCTGTGACCGCTTAATGATATTATGCATCTCCAATGTCCATCTCCCCACTTTGCCCTCCCCCTCCCCCAAGGGGGTACTTTTCTAAATTTTGCAGACAACCCTCATGTCATATATCGTTGGAAAGGTCTGTGACTGCTTAATCATATGCATATCTCCAATGTCCATCTCCCCACTTTGCCCCTCCCCCAAGGAGGTACTTTTCTAAATTTTGCAAACAACCCTCATGTCATATATTGTTGAAAAGGTCTGTGACCGCTTAATCATATTATGCATCTTTAATGTCCATCTCCCCAATTGCCCCCCCCCCAAGGGGTCAATTTTCTAAATTTTGTTGACACCCCTCATGTCATATATTGTTGGAAAGGTCTGTGACTGCTTAATCATATTATGCATCTCCAATGTCCATCTCCCCACTTTGCCCTCCCCCTCCCCCAAGGGGGTACTTTTCTAAATTTTGCAGACAACCCTCATGTCATATATCGTTGGAAAGGTCTGTGACTGCTTAATCATATGCATATCTCTGATGTCCATCTCCCCACTTTGCCCCCCCCCCCCCAAAGAGGTACTTTTCTAAATTTTGCACACAACCCTCATGTTATATATCGTTGGAAAGGTCTGTGACCACTTAATCATATTATGCATGTACCGTGTCCATCCCCTACTTTACCCCCCCCAAGGGGGTACTTTTTTAAATTTTGCACACACCCCTCATGTTACATATCGTTTGAAAGGTCTTTGACTGCTTATTCATGTTATGCATCTCCTTGGTCCATCCTGCCATTTCCCCCTCCCCAAGGGGGCACTTACCATTTACTTGCACAACAGCGCTAAATGTGTCAAATGCAAGAAATTCCGCGAGTGCATGTGCCAGTGAAACTTAGCCAATTGCTGTTTTTCAACCTAGCTTTAATTCAAAGTGGGTTTTTTATTTATTTGAATTATTCTGCAAAAGTTTCAAACATTTTAAAGCAGCTATGAATTTTATTTTTATGGTACTATCAAGTTTTTTGCCGTCAAATTTTGACGGGTTCCATCTAGTACTAAGTAAATACAGTGTACAATTAAAAATAAAAACAGTAATATAATAATTATACATAATATGCAAAAGAACACGTAATTATATTAATTAAATGAAAAACACTCTAAATGTATGAAAAACATTTTTCGTAAAATTTTACACTGCAAGATGGTAAATTCTTGCCACCACAATCTTTCTTCATCAGGTCTAAAAATATATATTGCCACTATGAAAACATAAGAAAGACTGAAAGTAAATAGAAAAAAAAGGGAAGGTAGTTAGACAGGTGGGAGAAAACAGCCAATCTGAAAAAGAGTACATCAAGAAGATAAAAAAGTGATACAAAAGTTTAAAAGAAAAAAAAAAAAAAGAAAAATAATTACAGGAAGACCAAAAACTGAAAACTAGTTGAAAAGATAAAATTTAAAAAGCAACTTAGTGAAACTGAAAAAGTTTTTCCAAACTGAAGGCAGCTTTTGTGTTTTACACCCTTTTGCTTATTGTATATTTGTCAACAATATAAATTACATTTTTTATATGTATTTTATTTATTTTTAATTGATTTATGTTGTTTCACCGAAGAATTCTTTAAAAAATATATCTATTTTTTCATATTTACTATTTTTTGTTTGTTTGTTTTAGTTCATCTATGTGTTTATATGTTATGTATTTTTTGTGTTAATTTTGCTTGAATTTTATTGTAATAGTCATAATTTTATAATTTTTCATGTAAAATAAAAGAAATGCATAGAACCTTCATAGTATTTTCTTTTTCAATTGTAACCATTTATTAATGAATATCCAATAGGTGGGCCAATATTGTGATTTTCTGAAGAATATTTAACTTGGAGGAAACATTTAAACAAAAAAGTTCGCTTACTTGAAAATAGAAAAAATATATATATATATTCCTTTTTTAATGTTTTTAGAAATATTGTTAGAGTTAGCGAGGTAATTTCTTTAACATGAGTAATTAAAATTTAATTATTTTTATTTATCAACAAACCGATCTACTTAATACAGTAAATAAACTATGCATCAAGAAGTTTATTACTAATTTTTTTTTTCATTGAATTTTTAAAAATATTCAATTTGTCTATTATTAGACATTTAAATTGTAATTTTAAATTTGGTTGAAATATGTTCAAAATAATACATATTACTATACATTATTTTACAATACATTACCAATTGAATTGATTTAATAATTTATAAAGTTTGTTTTTTAAATCACGAAATAATGTAAACTTTAGCCTTGAGTTAAAAATTTAACTGTTCCATTGAGCTGTGAAATTCAGTTTTAATAGATTCAGTTCAGATTGGCAAAAAAAAACTTAAATTACACAGAAGTAAATCAGAACAATAAATTATATGTGAGTGATGTTTTAAGAAGGAACTTTGTATAATGAAAATATTATAGTAAAAAAAATTAATAATTTAATTATTTTATATTTAGTACATATAAGAGAAAAAGTTATGTATTAATATTAAATTATATAGATGGACAGATAAATACCTACTTATTTATCCCACTTAGCACATCATTAAATATATCAGGAAGAAGAAAATTACATTAAAAAAAAAACCCTGTACATCATTGAGAAATAGCATTCAGTAATACAGAAGTCCAAATCCTTTTTATATAAAAATTTTTTGCTCTTTTTTTTTCTTTTGGTCCTAGATGTTTCTGAAGATGGCTAAAATTAACGGTAAATAACTTATTTTGCCTGAGGCAAAATAATGTGCGTTAATCCTTCTAAACGAACAATAATAACAATAAATATATATACTCAAATGTCTTTTATTTCAAGCATTCTTCATACATTATTGTTGAAAAAATATTCTGGTCAAGTTGAATCACAGTCTCAGTAAAAATTTGCAATAAACTGGAACAAAAGAAAAATGCAATTCTGCAAAATAAATAAAGTCCTCACTCCTCTCAAAAAAAAGAAAAAAAAACAACAACTGAACTGTTCAATTTAAATTAAATAATTCAACGAAACAAACTTTTTCTTTCTTTTGTATAAGGCATAGTTAAAAAAATTAACTGTGCAATACAAGATTTTATTAGTAATGTTTAAAAAAAATTAAGCAGGAGTACTTCTTTAATAATTTTACTTCTTGTCCTAAAAAATACTTCTTAAATACATAATTATTTTGATGATCAATGACATTTCTCTTTCTAAACTAAGTCACTGGTAATAATAGATACACAACTTGACAGAATTGAAAAAAAAATTAAGTCTGTGAGACTACAATGAGAAAATTTTTTGTTCCAACTCATTAAAATTGGGTCAATGGTGTACTTTAGTGCACTGTACAAACTTCTGGAGAATTTTCTTTGATAATTGGAAGATAGGGAATTTTTTTTTTAAGCTCATGATTTTATGTCAAATTAAAAGTATTAATTAAAAAAACTATCAACAGTTTTTTAAGCATACATTTATTGCACAATATTCACTAAAGACTAATTCTTACAAAGATGATGATTTTTGAACAATTTCCATTTCAGAAATTAACATGCACCAAATTTAATGATCAAATTTTATACTTTTTCAATGTTTGTAAAAAGAAACATTAATACAATATCTATGCTTCTCAAGAGATATTTTGTGACATTTTAAATGTAATCATTGGTTTTAGTTTTAATCAACTAACAGGTAGAACACTTTTCAAATTCGAATAAAAGTATTTATTTTGCTTTACTGATCATTAGCTTTAGAATCTACTGACTGAAATGCTAAACATAACATGATCTCTTTTTATAAACATTCTTCAGCAATGTTCAATTAATGAAAGTTTTCCTAAAAATATTTATTTTCGGCTGCATACAATATTTTGTGCAAAAGCAGAGTATTAATTATAATGACATTAAGGAAATCCAGTACAGTCAACTTTTTCAAGCCTGCCACTGTATAATCTGTGATTCATTTTGAGATGAAAATAATGGTTAACAGTTAGGCCCACAGAAAAAAATTAATATGATAGTGATTATATAAATTATTAATTTTCCAAATAACAGAATTGTGTTGTATTAAAGTAATGATTTTTGTTTAAAAAAAGAACCACCAAATGCAAATATTAAAAGAACAGTTATAGTTCTAAGCTATTCATTAATGAAAACACTGGGTGGTTGGAAAAATATAACCATATATATTATTTCTGATGTCAACATCCCTTTTTCTATCGACATACAATACAACTGGAAATTTCAAAGCAATGTTGAAATTGACTGCTTGCAGTATGATTTCATGACATGGTTGGTTGGTTGATTTATGACGACCAATTATCAACACGAGGGATATAGGCCCTGGGGGGAGCGCCCTCCGTGGGGGTCTTTCTAAGGGATCCTAACCCGTATTTACAGAAAATGACATAGAAAAATAGTGATTTTTAATTTGGAAAAGTCAGGGAAAATGACAAAGTTTAAATGCTGGCCACCCTGTGTAAATACTTTAGTATAATGTAATGTTATGAAATGTAACATTTTTTAAAATAAATTATTAAAAAAACTGGTCAAATTTGTGAAATTTTTGCTTTACTTTTTTTATATGTTGTTATCAGCAACATAATCAACAACTGTAAGGGTGTCATTTTGAATATACACGCAAATTTCACATCTTGAAAATGAAGAATTTTTCCCTCATAAAAAATATTCACCACTTTTATTCAGTGTTGCTACCACTTTTGATATATCTTATGTGCTCATTAAAAATTACATTAAGTATGTTTAAAACTTTATTTACTATGCAGAAAAATAAATAGATAAAAATTCATCACTCATTTTTTTTTATTGTCTCAAGATGAAAAAAAAAAAAAAAAATATCGTTTATTTAGTTCTATAACATTTTCATTCTCATGAGTAAGCATTTTATTGTAATAGAAGATACTAAATATAAAGTATAAAATATATAAAGTACTACATAAATTAATTCTTCAAGTCCATGTTTTGTTATATTTTTCCACTAAAATGTGGGTGTTTCATTTTTCCATCCTTGCCAAAAGTGGGCAATGCAGGACAGAAGTGATGTTTATAAGTGAATAAGTAGTCACATGAGCCATTTTTGAGTATTTGTTAAGAACATCAGATGCAGTGGACTGATTTGCATTTTTCTCTGTAACTTCTGTTACCAGTTATTCACCACCTTAATGTTGACATTTTAGAATAATTAAAAATAAATAAGTACATATTTTGTATTACTATCAAATAATTTGACTTACAGGTAAAGCCAAGAAAAGTCTAACTCCTGTTACAAACTTTATTCTTCAAGGTTAGAATCCATGCATAAAAGGTAAAAGGCATTATATAAGATTGCTCGTGTGTCTGTCCGTCCATCTGTCACAACTGTTTTTTTCAAAAACTATGGAATGTGGAAAGTTCAAACTTGGCAGAGTTATAAAGGTTATTGACCCACATATTTAGATTATTGACCCACATATTTAGATTATTGACCCACATATGATATATTCTAATACGAGCAAATCTTGTGTGTGTGTGTGTGGTTATATACATATGCAAATTTTATCTTAACCCTTTCGGGACGGATGATGCATATATGCATCGTCAAAAGTTGTATGTGGAATATGTTTTTGGCACTACTAATAAATAATTGTAATATTTGTCTTTTTTAATTAGAGTATTTGTTGGTATTCTACAAGTACAGGGAACTGTTTAAAAAAAGTGGTACCAACCAAATAAAATTTCTGTAAGGGATGACGTCGCAAAAGGGTTAAAAACGGCTCTAACGATTTTGATGAAATTTTGTATCTTACCATTTTGGGGCACCAGAAAACCATTGGACTAAGTCACATGTTTGAGAAAATTCGATTAGTGGGCCATTTTGGGTCATCAAAGGTCAGGATCAAGCTAATTGTATCTAAAAAATTGTTCAAACGATTTTGACTAAATTTTGTATCCTGCCATTTTCGGCATGAGAAGACTATTGGGCTGGGTCACATGTTTGAGAACTTTCAATTAGTGGGTCATTTTTGGGTCAACGTGGGTCAAGTTAATTTTATCTAAAAAACGGCTCTAACGATTTTGATTAAATTTTGTAATCTACGAGTTTCGGGCACAAGAAAATCATTGGGCTAGGTCACATGTCTGAGAAAATTCGATTAGTGGGTCATTTTTGGATCACTGTGGGTCAAGCTAATTTTATCCAAAAAACGGCTCAGACTATTTTGACTAAATTTTGCATCCTATGGTTTTCCGGCACGAGAAGACTGTTGGGTTAGGTCACATGTTCGAGAAAATTCAATTAGTGGTTCATTTTGGTCATGGGTCAAGCTATTTTTATCTTAAAAATGGATCAGAGGATGTGAACTAAATTTAGTATTCTACAGTTTTAGGGAACTAGAAGACTATTGGGCTAGATCTCATGTTCGAGAAATTTCGATTAGTGGGTCATTTTGGTCATGGGTCATTATGAGTCAAATTATTTTTATCTTAAAAATGGCTCAAACGATTTGAACTAAATTTTGTATCCTACGATTTTTGGGCACGAGAAAATCATTGGGCTAGGTCACATGCTCGAGAAAATCCGATTAGTGTGTCATTTTTGGATCACTGTGGGTCAAGCTAATTTTATCTAAAAACGGCTCAGACTATTTTCACTAAATTTTATGTCCAGGTTTCGGGCACAAGAAGACAATTGGGCTTGGTCACATGTTCGAGAAAATTTGATTAGTGAGTCATTTTTGTCATGGGTCATCCATATACTTAAAGCTAACCTGCTTTTTAGTTTTTCGTGCAAAAATGCTATTTATACGCATGCGCGAGCATTCAGCTAATCAGCTAGAGGCTTTTACTATCTTCAGACGCGATGTTCCAGCCAATGAGGTGAAGGCTTTTTTCTCTCTCTAGAAGCGTATGTGGTCCATTTGGTTGTTCGGTTGTTGAAACTTTATAGATTTCTTTTATTAAGGTATTTTTTCATTTTACCGTATTTATTTTCTTTTTAAGTCGTATGTATTTTAGTACTTTGAATTTTTTATAACTAACCCTTTTTTTGAGAGAGAGAGAGATTTCGTGGCACGAAATTCCGCGAATCGTTTCCGATGCAAACAAACTAATTTTAAACTTTTAATATGTAATTCTGTGTGATATGATTAAATTCAGGTTTTCTCAGCGACGATCACAGTATTTTTACCAAATAATTTTTGTATTAATCAAGCTTTTTTGGTTATTAAGCATAGCTAAACACGAAAGAAAACTTTGTTATTTTAAGATTTTGATGTGAATTATTTGCGTACATTTATAAGACGAGTTTCACTGAATAATTCAAGAAAAAAAAAATCTCATTATACATATTTAGTTTTGCATTATTAATTATTTACTTGGCCTTTACTTTTAATATTTCAAACTTACAGCTGAATGTAACTATTAAAACATTTGAAATACTGTATTCGTAAAATGAAATTAGTTTAAACACTCGACAATTACTTTTAGTTATGCATTATTAATTATTTACTTGGCCTTTACTTTTAATATTTCAAACTTACAGCTGAATGTAACTATTAAAACATTTGAAATACTGTATTCGTAAAATGAAATTTCAGCTTAAACACTCAACAATTACTTTTAGTTATGCATTATTAATTATTTACTTGGCCTTTACTTTTAATATTTCAAACTTACAGTTGAATGTAACTATTAAAACATTTGAAATACTGTATTCGTAAAATGAAATTTCAGCTTAAACACTCGACAATTACTTTTACTTATGCATTATTAATTATTTACTTGGCCTTTACTTTTAATATTTCAAACTTACAGCTGAATGTAACTATTAAAACATTTGAAATACTGTATTCGTAAAATGAAATTAGTTTAAACACTCGACAATTACTTTTAGTTATGCATTATTAATTATTTACTTGGCCTTTACTTTTAATATTTCAAACTTACAGCTAAATGTAATTATTAAAACATTTGAAATACTGTATTCGTAAAATGAAATTTCAGCTAAACACTCGACAATTACTTTTAGGTTAAATTCAGGTTTTCTCAGTGACGATCACAGTATTTTTACCAAATAATTAAAAGTACTACATGCATGCATCTATCTATCTATATTAGAAATTGTGCAGGTTTCTGGTCACTGTTTTGTTTACATATTTTAAACAAAAATTTCAATTTAATAATGCACTGAAAATTATAATGAATGCTTACAATTAAACACAACAACACAAAACAAAAAATTTCACAAAAACACATTATTTCCCCGATATTTTCCCACAACTAATCAATAAATTTCATGATATTTTATTGCGATTTTAAACCATGAACTTTAGTACTTTTCTGTTATACGGACACTATGCCAAAATGTATGTATGTATGTAAATGTATGTATGTATGTTTGGCGACAATAGTGTACGTATAACGGAAAAGTGCCTGAATTATTATTTATATATATATATATAAAATATAAACATAATTGGCGACACAGCAAGTTTTCTGGATTTCTCCCTGTCTCTCTAACCACATTGTTAACAAAACAAAAAATTCACGAAAAACACATTATTTCCCCGATATTTTCCCACAACTAATCAATAAATTTCATGATATTTTATTGTGATTTTAAACCATGAACTTTAGTACTTTTCTGTTATACGGATACTATGCCAAAATGTATGTATGTATGTTTGGCGACAATGGTGTCCGTATAACGGAAAAGTGCCTGAATTATTATTTTTTTATATATATATAAAATATAAACATAATTGGCGACACAGCAAGTTTTCTGGATGTGAAAGGCGGAGATGAATTTCATTCATTCAATGACTGTTTTAAAAGTTTCAAGTTTGGATTGAGTGCACCTGAACATAAAAACCAATACCTATTTCTATGTTCATGATTGAGTTATTTGGATATCTTTTCGTATAGCACAGAAAATCATTTCTCCCGCTTTCGTAATACAGATAAATTCTGGTGTATTTTTTTTTCTTCTTTTTATATCATAAGTACTTTTCTACTTTAAATTTTTTAATTGTCGAGTTTCTAAGCTGAAATTTCATTTTTCGAATGCAGTATTTCAAATGTTTTAATAATTACATTCAGCTGTAAGTTTGAAATATTTAAAATATTAAAAGTAAAGGTCAAGTAAATAATTAATAATGCATAACTAAATATGTATAATGATCAGAATGACATATTAAAATGTGTATAGAATGACATGAAAATTTTAAAAAACTGAAATTTTGCACTTGCAACTTAATTGTAAATTTCATTGTTTACATTGGAAACGATTTGTGGATTTTAAGAATTTGCTGAACTTCGTGTCCCAAATTACTAAATCTCTCCCTCTCACTCTCCAAAAAAAAAAAAAAAAAAAAAAGTGTTAGTTTAAAAAAATTCAAAGTAGCAAAATACATACAACACAAAAAGAAAATGAATACGGTAAAATGAAAAAATTACTTTAATAATAGAAATCCATAAATTTTCAACAACGACATCAAACGAACGTATCTCATCTTTCGTTTGTGATGAGGAACGCTCCTTTGGCCCCCTCCACTCATTGGCTGAATTGTAAAGGGCAAAATTGGGGGACAAAATGACTACAGCATTTCTGAGAAAAGAAAAAATCAGAAAATTCACAGAAAATAATTATTTTTGTTGCAAGTTGGGTTAACTGTCTTTATGGTTCGAGTCGATTTCAGACTGAGTGTAGATTTCTGCAAGTTGGATTTGGGTTAACCCGATTTTTCAAAAGTTAGTTCAAGTTCAGTATATTATTTCAGATTAAAACTATACCTATCAGGGCGGGATTCGCGCGGAAAATTTTGAAATCCCGCCCAAAAAAGATCATGAGCGGGAGCCTCCCGCCCAAAAAATTTCAGCATTTTTGGAGAAATTTGCATTATTTAATTTACCTGCAACTGAACGATAAATTTCGTGATTTTTTTCCCCCGCAACTGATTGACGGACTGTGTGTTTTTTCCGCGACTGATCGACGAACTTTGTGGTTTTTTCCGTGACAGATCAACGAACTTTGAGTTTTTTCTGCGACAGATTGACAAACATTGCATTTTTTAAGCGACTGATCGACGAACCTTGCGTTTTTTGGGGACATATCGACGAACTTTGCGTTTATTCCGCAATCGATCGACGAAATTTTTCTTTCTTCCCTGACTGATCGACGAACTTTGCATTTATTCCGCAATCGATCGACGAAATTTGCTTTTTTCCGCAACTGATCGACGAACTTTGCGTTTTTTCCGCGACAGATCAACGAACGTTGCATTTTTTTCTGCGACTGATCAACGAACTTTGCGTTTTTTCTGCGACAGATAGACGAACATTGCGTTTTTTAAGCGACTGATCGACGAACCTTGCGTTTTTTGGGACAGATCGACGAACTTTGTGTTTATTCTGCAATCGATCGACGAAATTTGCTTTTTTCCCACGACTGATTAACGAACTTTGCGTTTTTTGGTGACAGATCGACGAACTTAGCGTTTTTTCCGCGACAGATTGATGAACTTTGCGTCTTTTCCACGATCGATCGGTGAATCTCAATCAAGTAAAATCTAAAGTCTGAAATTTATTTAACAACCTAATTGTTAAGGGTCCCTAACACATTTAATGGAACTTGAAAAATACACTGCATATATAAAACTTAACTTTCTTCCCTTTTTTATAATAAAAATAAACATTTTACATAATCATTCTCAGTTGACTTAATTTTTTCAATGGTATTTTGTCATGTCTGCATTAATGTAATTCTTTAAATAGCACGTAAAAGAATAGTGGGGTTTAAAGATTTTTTTTCTCCCTCCCAAACATTACAACTCCCCTCCATTTAAAAATGTTGGTAGGGAGACTCCCGTCTTTGGAAAAATTGAATTTCAAGCCCTGCCTATAATATGTTTGTGTGTATTGAGGTTTGTATAGATGTTTGTGTGTGTGCTGTTTTTAATACAGACAGTTTCATTTTTCACACGAACCTTTCAAAAAATTCACATTCTTTGCGCAATGCTTTAACAAAATTCGCATTTTTTTTCGCGATTCTTTAATGAAATTCGCATTTTTTTCTGTATCTTTATTTTGTCGAGATTCATAATTTTTTCAGCTATCCTATGACGTAATTCGTGTTTTTTTTTTCAGCGATAATTTGGCGAAATTTGTGTTTTTTCTGCGATTTTTTTTTTTTTCACGAAATTTGCGTTATTTTCCACGATTCTTTTATGAAATTTACGTTTTTCTGTGATCCTTAGACGAAATTTTCTTTTTTCGCAATGCTTTGATAATAATCACATTTTCTCTGCTGCCTTTTGATAAGATTCATGAATTTTCAGCAATCCTTCGATGAAATTCGCGTTTTTTCAGCAATCTTTGAATAAATTCGCATTTTTCTCGCGATACTTTAACGAAATGTACGTTTTCCAGCGATTTTTTGATAAAATACATTTTATTCCGCAATTTTTAGACGAAGTTTGGCAAGAAAGGGGGGTGCTATCTTTGGGTGAAATTTCCTGTTTTGCGATTCTTTGACAAAATTTGCTCATCTTTTGTGTAAATCGCGTTTTTCTGTGGCCTTTTAACAAAATTCACGTTTTACATGATCCTTTGATGAAATTAGTGTTTTTCCCGTGATCATTTGACGAAATCTAGGATTTTTTTCCCGCGAAGATTGATTATATGTTTTTAGTCTGCAGGTGCACTAAAAAGTTTGTGACGCCTGTCGCTGCATTGCACGCATTCTGCCACGGTGTATCAAACAAACAAAATTCATCCTAAAGAATTATTGTTTCGTTTCTGGAAATGAACAACCGTCAACTCATTGGCTGAATTATAAAGGGTGAAATGTGTAGGCACTGAGTATCATCTATACTATTAATGTCGGTAAACGTCTGTCTGTGTGTGTGTTGTTGTGTCTGGCGTCTGTAAGCACAAAACTCTGCATGCAGACGACGGACATAAGTGCTTTTGGTATAAAAAAATTCGTAAGTGGAGTTTTTAAAATTCACAACATTTTGCGGGAGAAGAGGGGTGCGAACGAATTTAAAAAATGAGTCCGCATCAATAATTATGGCGGCGGGGGGGTATGTTTTGCCTACATGGGGCGGAGACTTTTCTTTGTTGACACCACTCATATGATATATCGTTCGAAAGGCCTGTGACTGCCTTTTCATGTTATGCATCTGTGTGGTTCATCCCCCCCCCCCCCCTGCCAATTGGGGCACTTTTCTAAATTTTGCACATACCACTCATGTTATATATCGTTAAAAAGGTCTGTGACCGCTTAATCATATTATGCATCTCCGGTGTCCATCCCCCCAATTTGCCCCCCCCCAAGGGGGTACTTTTGTAAATTTTGCACAATCCCTTCATGTTACGTATTGTTGGAAAGGTCTTTGACTGCTTATTCATGTTATGCATCTCCGGGGTCCATCCCGCCACTTCCCCCCCCCTTAAGGGGGGCAATTTTCTAAATTTTGTTGACACCCCTCATGTCATATATTGTTGGAAAGGTCTGTGACTGCTTAATGATATTATGCATCTCCAATGTCCATCACCCCACTTTGCCCCCCCCCCCTCCCCCAAGGGGGTACTTTTCTAAATTTTGCAGACAACCCTCATGTCATATATCGTTGGAAAGGTCTGTGACTGCTTAATCATATGCATATCTCCAATGTCCATTTCCCCACTTTGCCCCCCCCCCCTCCCCCAAGGGGGTACTTTTCTAAATTTTGCAGACAACCCTCATGTCATATATCGTTGGAAAGGTCTGTGACTGCTTAATCATATGCATATCTCCAATGTCCATTTCCCCACTTCCCCCCCCCTCCCCCAAGGGGGTACTTTTCTAAATTTTGCAGACAACCCTCATGTCATATATCGTTGGAAAGGTCTGTGAGTGCTTAATCATATGCATATCTCTGATGTCCATCTCCCCGCTTTGCCCCCCCCCCCCCCCAAAGAGGTACTTTTCTAAATTTTGCACACAACCCTCATGTTATATATCGTTGGAAAGGTCTGTGACCACTTAATCATATTATGCATGTTCCGTGTCCATCCCCTACTTTATCCCCCCCCCAAGGGGGTACTTTTTAAAATTTTGCACACACCCCTCATGTTACATATCGTTTGAAAAGTCTTTGACTGCTTATTCATGTTATGCATCTCCTTGGTTCATCCCGCCATTTCCTCCTCCCCAAGGGGGCACTTACCATTTACTTGCACAACAGCGCTAAATGTGTCCGATGAAAGAAATTCCGAGAGTACATGTGCCAGTGAAACTTAGCCAATTGCTGTTCTTCAACCTAGCTTTAATTCAAAGTGGGTTTTTTATTTATTTGAATTATTCTGCAAAAGTTTCAAACATTTTAAAGCAGCTATGAATTTTATTTTTATGGTACTATCAAGTTTTTTGCCGTCAAATTTTGACGGGTTCCATCTAGTGATATTTGAACTCAAAGCTAATTTTGGCCAAGCATAGCTCGGTTTTACCTGCTCGTTTATAGATTTTATTAGCCATTTACAAATATTTAGGAAAAATTTAAGGATGCTAATTAAGTTACTTGAAAGTTTGTATATCATGTGAGAAAAAATCACGTAACACCAAACTAAAAAATATATTTGTTTTAATTTTAGGTATTATATTTTCAGAGATATCGTCAAAAATGTACTGCAAAAATATGGTTTCCCCACCCTTCCTATTTCTGAATTTACTAAAACTATGGAAAAATGGGGGTAGTAATAGTTTATTTAAACCTTACAGGACAACTATAGCGTTTATCCTAGGTCACATAATTTTTGAGAAAATCTTATTTTTCTATTATACACAAACTTTAATTTGTGGGTGCTCAGCAGGAGAATTGAAGAGCGCTTGAAGTACCTATCAATGCGGAATCATCCAAAGATTGCTGATAGTGATTTTCTAAAAAATTTACCAGTAATTAGCAGAGATATTAATTAAAAACATATCTAGAAAAACACGGCACAGACCAAGGTGATGTTGCAACTTTGCGAACTTCTTTTGAAGCATGCCTGGCCATGTAATGAGAGTTTAAACTTTATGCAAGGTCTTTGTTTTAGGTAAGGTGAATCATAGTGATAAATAGTCAAAATTTTTCTTTCCAATTGGATTAAATTAATAAAGGCGATTATTGAAAAATATTTCATAGAGAATAATTCCAAGACATTAAAAGTCAGTAGTTTTGAGATAACAATTGCTTATAACTCAATATGTAATTAATTTATAATGAAAAAACTTTTTGATTACAAATCACTTCAATAATCATGCCAGCAAGTATCATGTTATTTACGGAACCCTTTGCGCATGAGTAAAACTCGCACTTGACTGATTTTTAATATAATAAGGAGAACAAAATCGCTGGAATTAAGTTGGTGTTGGTAACTTCTGTTATCATATGTATCCTCTGTTATGAAGAAGTAATTAATTTCTCAAAATTTAGTATATTGATTATTATCTAATCTATAAACTGATGGATATACTCAATAAGTGTCCAAATAATCCTTAGTCATTTTTTGGTCTAATGATCATTTTTTAAATTTCTTGAAGTTTTAAGTATAAAATATAAAATTTAGTAACAGAGGTTTTTTGAGCATAATTTTATTCTATCCCCTTAAGCATGTTTTGTTTAATATGTAACATTAACTTGGCTAAGGACATCTATTAAACCCTGTGGTAAAATGTATTGTTTGCCTGCTTGTTCTTAGAAATATGATAAATATAACTTTTTGCCTGGTAACAGAGGTTACAAATTTTTACATTATGTATCTTTCAACTGGTTTGCTAGCTTAAATAAATAACATTAAGTAATAACAATTATACTTTGCTTTCAGTTATTTGCTTTACTTTAAACTTCATACAGCTAAAAATATTCAATTATTGTGCCCAAAATGTAAAGAAAAAAAATCATTTCATTAAAAGTGAAAATCTGTGAGTAAAATTAAAATGACCTAAGTATATGATTTTTTTTGTCATTACTTTCTAAGATATATTTTTTTTTAATTTGAAGAAAGTAGAAAAAATCACGAATAATGATACATTTAAATTTAAAAAGAGAGAGAGTTTTCAAAATATTTCACATTAAATCTAAATCTCCTGCATGTAATACAATACTCAAAACTAAGAAAGTTAATTCTTTTTAATTTTCAAATAGGCAATTAAAGTACCTGTAAAAAAAAAAAAAAAAAAAAAAAAAAACTGCTATAAATATGTTATTTAAATAGCATGTATTTATTTATTTTTTTTCTTGTTTTTAAAATATTTTGGATTTTATCAAAATGATTAAGAATTAGCAAATAAACATCAGATTCGGATTTGAAAAAACAAAGGATATTCAAGGGATATTTAAATGTATTATACATATCCTACTATCCGGCGTAATATGGCAGAAGGATAGACCCAGAATTGTATAAATACTCACATCCTGCCATTCCCATACCATTAAAAACACACTTTTTATATAAAAAATTGCTCTTATTCATATTTTCTGACTTCTTTGTACATACTGGTACTTTTTAAATGTTTCTTATGTACTGTACTGTGCATTTAAAAATTTATTACAGAAAGTCCAAGAATAAAAATATTATACACATTTTAAGATAAATTTTATAATGTCTAATTTAGTTGCAGGAAACATAAAATCATACAGTATGAATGCAGTACATGCAGTTTTACAATAAAACAAAATCTTAGCATAAAATGCAAGCCTAACTTTAAAAAAAAAAAAAAATCTATATATTTAACCAGTGAGCATTGAGGTATTGTTTCCATTATAGCCTTGCAAAATCCATATCAGCAAAATTTGAAATTTTTCAAAAGCTATAACAAATTTTCAATCTCAGATATCCTATGCAAAATGAATCATTTAAAAATATTGAAATGCAAATAAGAAATTTGCGCAGAATGCCCCCATTGATTTAACATTAGCTAACACAAATGTCATATGATGATGAAAATTTTATATGTAACTCTGTTATTGATTTAATTTAAGTAGGATAATTAAACATTTTTAAAAGCTAAGAAAAAAATCATGATTAGAACTGAATTTAGAAAAAGCTAAAAAAACAATTTTATTGAATAAAATATTTACACTAATTGCCAACATGGAGATTTACAGCAGTGGGATTTTCAACAGGGATTTCTCCTTCAAACCCTGATAAATATTCAGCAATTCGAGGATGACCAGATTCTGCAGCTTTAAAAGAGGCTGTTTCATTGAACTGTAAAAATTTAAAAATCAATCATTAGAATAGTATATCTAAATAATATGCTATGAAATTTTATAACAGAAATAATCAATAATTTTTAATAGCATTAGTACTATTTTTACCACCCTTTTATTAACAACATATTTTATTAAGAAGGTTCTAATGACTGATTTTCTTATATATCAAGTTAACTTTTTTTAAAGTACACTTAACAACTTAATAATTTTGATTAATAGATCCTTCATAAGGCCCTTCTGAACACGAACTGAAAATTATAAATGATCTTTATTAGTATATTTATCTGCTGATTTGGTATTTCTCAGCAAGTTATGTTCAAATTCACTAAACACTGGATTCCATTGTTGTCAGGTTGAATCTTGTTTCTCTCTGTACTCCATTGTACACTCTTAAATAAAAATATATGTTCTGCATTAGAATTATGTGCTGCAATGCTGAACATAAATTGATATAAAGTCATGAGTTTACAACAGTGAGTAAAATTATGAGTTTACATTTGAATTCATTTTTTGAAGAGTATACACCTGCTTTTGATATCACAGTTTGTTATTGTAACCATCTGAGATATTTTTGTCTATAATTTTTTTTTAACAATGTCCACAGGCCAAACAGCTCTGAATCCTTTTTATCTGTTTTGTTCTCTTAAATATGCACAATTTCCTCAGAAATTTGATCTGGCAGTACTAATAAGCAATTACAGGACAAATGTGTATATCCTGTATGACCTACATACAGGATAGGAAAATTAATTGTAAAATATAGGATAATCCTCTATATACAGGCAACCTTATTTATATACAGTCAACATCAATATATCATCACCCTGCTTATATATTTTTCATAATAACCACAAAACTCTAGACGATTAATTTTAACCCACTTATAAAGTCATCCTGTATGTGAGATCATTTATGTATGGTTCCCTTACCAGACACAACATTTTAGGTTTGACTGTATATGTATTTACAGAAAGTATAAACCATGTCAAAAAACAGATGAACCTGCCTTTATTTACAAATTGTTTACAATAAAAACAAAACAAAGGTGTCATTAAACTCGTAGCAATGTCTTCTTTAAGAATATGGATGAAGTTTTAATAAGAAAGGACCATCTACATATTAAATAAATCGGTCAAGTACGAGTATAACTTGCGCTCAAAGGATTTTGTACATTAAATTTATTAATTAATATTTATTAATTAATAAACTGCTACTACCCCTAATTTTTTTATAATTTTAGTTTCAGTAGATCTGGAAATAGGAGGGTGGGAGGTGACATATTTTTCCAGTATACTTTCGACGATATTGCTGAAAATATAATACCTAAAATTAAAACAAATATATTTTTGAGTTCGATGTTATGAGATCTTTCGAACGATACCCTACATGATATATAGAAAGAATTTTTTTTTTCAAGTAACTTACTTAATATCTCAGCTAATTACCGACAATTTTTTTCGAAAATCATTATCAAATATTCTTGGATGATTCTGTGTCGATAGATACCTTGAGTGCCCGTCAGCACCCCTGCTGACCGCCCAAAAAGTAAAGTTTGTATGTAACTGACAAATGCATTTTACTCAAAAACTATGTTATCTAGGAAAATCGCTACAGTTTTCCTGCAAGGTTCAAATAAACTCCTACTACCCCTATTTTTTTCATAATTTTAGTTTCAGTAGATTCGGAAATAGAGGGGGGGGGGGACATATTTTTGAGGTGCGTTTTTAACGATATCTCTGAAAATATAATACCTAAAATTAAAACAAAAATATTTTTTTGAGATCTTTCAAACAATACTCCGCATAATATACAAAAAAAAACTTTTTTTTCAAGTAACTTAATTAGCCCCCTATTTTTTTCCTAAAAATATTTGTGAAGGGCTAATAATCTGTAAAATATATGTAGGTAAAAAGGCTTTATAACTTTCCACGTCCCATAGTTTACGAGTAAAAGGGATCTGGCAGACGGACAAACAGACACAGGAGTGATCTTATAATGGTTCCGTTTTTACTTTTTAAGTACAAAACCCTAAAAATATAGATATAATAAAATATAAATATATAGTCGGTATATTTTAGAAGCCTAAAAGTATACCAACTTTGTTTTTTTAAATGGCAAAACCTGCCTTTGATACCACATTTGAGATCCTTGGATCAAACCAGCTCGAAAAAAGTATATTTTGTAAATATTTTTTTCTTAAATCTTCATAGAATTATAAAAGAAAATGTGTTATGGGCTTATATATAAATCTCTCTATTCTAAAAAAAAAGTAACTAATGCTGCTACTGCCATAATTGAATTTATTATGACCTTTTCACTTACTCAGCTTTAATGCAGAAACTATTACGTATAAAAACATGAAAAATGATAGTTTTCATAGAAAAATGTTATGATAAACACATTGAAGCAGATAGTTTTTAAATCTGAGAATTATTTTAAGTGCCATTTAATGTTCAAATCGGTCAAGATAGTTCAGTTACATAAGTTTTATAGGATCTAAAACTATGCATAGAAATTTAACCATCGTCTTTAGACATATACGTGACTAGATTGTGATGTGCAACGTCTAATCATTTTTTTGTCTAATTTGTTTAGTTTATTTTTCAAATCTTTTATTCAAAATTTCATTATCTGAATAGAGATTTATTTTATATTTTGAAAAAAGCCATTTTTTACCTACTGTTGCAGGATTTTAAAAAGCCCAGATAATAATACTTCCAAACATTTTTCAATTGAAAAATATATTTACATAATATGAAAAAAGAAAGAAAACTTTAATATAATAAAATTATTATGTGCAAAAAGCATTTAATGGTGAAAATTACATCCTATTTAAAATGATATATTTCAAACATCAAGTTTGAAATTATTTTCTTACAGTGCCTAAAAGGAAAACTTTTTTTCTAGGTGTTGTAAAAGTTTTGAAGGCGCTGACATTTTTTACTTAACTATTTTATACAAGCTGATTTTCAAATGTGTAACTGATCTTATTTAATCAATCACAAAAATGATTAGCTGTCGCAACATCTGTGTATCCGGTCTTGGCACCAAAAAGTCCTCCAGTCAAAGGGAAATAAATGGCAACCCGATTATAGAAGATCGCCACTGATTGCAATAATAGCATTCTTCCATAATCAGGTAATCTTTATAAAACAGAGCAAATTAGCAAGTTTTTAAGAGCCTGCAGGGTCTGGACAGGGGTTGGCAAGAAGAGCTTGTAGGAAGAAGAGCCACCTAATTTTGAAAAATAAACTTAAGATCTGACAAAGAAAGTGACCAGAGTCAGAATTATTAACCAGAAAAACTTCAATATAAAATAAACTAATTTTATTTAGAAAATATTCACACAAGTTTTCTGGTGGCTTTCTAGATTTTCTTGCATGTTGTTGATTACTAACAGGAGACAGATCCATTTATACAATAGAAATATGGAACTTATCTATATCTAAAAAAATAATGTTTGGAATGAGCTATAAACTTACATACTCATGTTTCTAATGATGCTTGTTCTTTTTATGCAAAAATTGATGTAGATCATAATTCATAATTTTTTTAATATGATTTTATTAATAATTTTCATAACTAAAAATATGTATTGAATTGAAAAAAGGCCTACATTATGTTTAGGTCCATTCATTATATCTCTTTAAAAAAAAATCAATCATTGAATTATAATATACATTTCCAAGCTGATTTGATCCAAATTAGAAATCAAAGTGTCAAAAGTAGGTGTTACCATTTGAAAAAAAAAAAAGTTGGTACAAATTTCAATATGTAGATGACCCCTATTTTAAAAATTGTATTCATATTCTGAAAGATGGCATCATTCCGATTTTAATGACACCTTTGTTGTGATTTTATTGTAAACGATCTGCGAATAAAGGCATGTGAATAACTGTTTTGACACAAAGTGTTCATAAAATATGCAAAAGATGCATGGACAATATCATTTATAAAAAATTTACAATTTCTCTCTTAAAAGTAACAATAACTGATGTTTTAAAGATTTTTTAATTTTAAAAACAAAAATTTAAATAAATATAAATTCTAACACAAAGACGAAGGAGAGGAAGGCAATTATTTGAAAATTCTTGAATGACATCTAGTTTTTTTAACACTTTCTACCATAGTTGAATTCTCAACTGTATTATTCATTTCCTAACTGAATTTTAGCATACTATGTAGTATATATACAAATCTGTGGATCATATACAGAGATTCATGAAAGAATTTGAATACTTTCCCGACTATTGATGGTAATTGCTGAAATTGGGTTTTCAAATCAGTTATGATTTTCCAAATTGTTTATTTAAATAAGCATCTTTCACCTTATTAAACGGTGAAGTTTTGTTATACTATTCTGAATGTACTGGAAAGTGTTTCATAATCTATGCTTGACATATGATTTTTCTTTCTTGTTTAACATGCAAAAGTACAAAACTTTCATATTTTTCTTGAGTTTCTCAAAAGTTATAAGTAAATCATTTAAAATCTGCTTGAAATAATACAAATGGTCAAATATAAGAACTCATGTAAATATAAAGGTAAATTGTAGTATTAAATAGAAGATAGCACTGATTTCAATATTTGTAGAAACTTCTTTTTTTGAGGCGGTGGGGCACAGACAGGTTGTCATTTATTTATTATTTTTACTTTGTATTTGATATCAAGCTCATTTGAGTTCTTAATTTTTTGCACTCTAACTAAATGACTTAAAAAAATTAAATGAAATTTTATTTTGCATCTGTGATGTGTATTTTTAAAATGAGAATTTAGATATTTTATTCAGAAGTAAAAGACTGAACATTCTACTAATGTTCACACAATGTTCAAAGTTGCTTTAAAAATTGATAAAAGTTAAAAACAGGTATATCCATGCAATTCTTATTTGTTCAATTACTGTTTAGCTGACATGTACCCTAATTTTATTATTAGCTGTTCTATTTTTAAAAATATATCCAGAAATCCCTTTTAATATACAGATATATGTAGTTTTACCGGACAAGGATGACAATAAGGACCTGCATATTGAATAAACTAATAAAATATAATACACATTTTTTAATACAGGGTTTTGTTTTTATTATTTATATGCAAAATAACAAACACAGAAAAATTTAAACAGCTCAAGATCTGAAATTCTTTGTGATAGGAGGAGGCCAACCATTTAAGAAAATTTCTAAGTAAATAATTTAGAAAATGCATAACATATTTCAAAACCCAATTTCAGCAATTTCTATCCATAATCGGAAAGATATCTGAAAAATTGAATGAAATTTCATTTATATGTTTTTGGCTATGACCAGCAGGTCCCAGTTGAATTTGGGGATATTCTGCTGGAGGGGGCACTGTGGTAGCCATTTGAAATTTAGAAAGATGTACAAAAAAAAAATAAATAAATAAATAAAATAGAAAACTTAAAAGTTTTTCCGTTAAATGTTTGGCCTTGACCCAAGGATTCCGGAGCAAGTTTTGTTTTACCTGTATCTTAAAAAATGGGTGAGATATAACAGTTTGAAATTTTGGGGTGGCTGACATTTTGAAAAAAAGACAGAAGGAATCCTCTATAAACAGGTTTAATTTATGAGTTTTTGTGAACATGGTTTCTGACAAATTTTCTTTCACTGTTGTAACCATCATTCCAACTCTTTTATGCTTTATATTCATTCATATTTGCCAACGTTAAATTCTCACCATGCTTGGTGACAAAAATTGGTTTCCATAAATGAAGCCAACTTGGCTATAGCTGACTAATTTGGTGAAATACTCATTCAAATTCAATATTGACGAGAACTGGGAATGAATCTTCTGTAATAGGGTTCCATGCATTTTAGCTTCATGTTTCCCAGTAAAATTAGCTAAAATCTTAAAACCAAGGAATAGGGAGGCTATGTTTTCCAGTCTGTATAGGCCAGAAGGACTTCTCGTAGTTATGTTGTACATCGGCTGCTTGTGAAACGAAGGGTGCTTTGCATCCAGGTAACCCAACGATTTGCATGCAGCTGACGTACGACAGAATGATGAAAAATATTGATTTTATTGGCGATATGATAGCAAATTTTGAAGTATTAACATGTATGATATAGAAGGAAGCTTTGGGATTGGCACATCCGACTAGCTGCAATATGCTTTTGCATTCTAAAAACTATAATTTTTATGTTATTGAACTAATGCAAGTAAAAATGTTACACTTCATATTCACAGTACATTTAAATTGGGTGTTTTCTTCAAGTTCAACTCCTTATATTCTTTGCAATTAATCTATAGCCAAGTTGGCTTCATTTATGGCAACCAATTTTTGTCACCAATTAAGTTAAGATTAATAATTTAGAAAAAGTAGACACTGTAGTACTTTTGAAAGTAAGGATTAAACATATTTTTATATTTTGTGACATGAGATTTATATATTAGATATTCACTTGTTTACATATAGGGACTACTAATATGAAACTGTGTGAAATAAACTAATTTAGATTGCAGTTTTGCACTGCTCAAAATTTGATATTTATGATGGGAATCACGATGAAGAAAGAGTGAGAGAAAGGCGGGGAATTGAAGCTAAGATTACTTGAATCATGAATGTGATGTGAGAATATATATGATGATTTGAAAAAATGTTTGCATACACTTTTACACCCCCTCCTCCCACTTATTCATATTAATAAATCTCTTAACTTAAGGGTGTAAATTATACATTTCTATCTACATCCACAATATAATTTTTTTTTCTTATCTTAACACAAATTTTAGATGGTGAAATCACAATAAATATACAGTTGCTGTAAAGTTCGTATGCATTAAATATTCCACACCACTCTAAAAGTAGGAATACATTAATATTTAAAAAAAATATTTAAACAGAACATTTAATCAAGAATTCTTGTAGATTATACAGCACACAATAATGTATATCAAACTACATGGAAGCATACAGATCAAAATTAGAAATAAAAAACTTAAAATGAAAACTATTTATTAATTTCAAATCTGTATAATGACCTAACAAAATATACTAAAACTATTGAAAAAATTTAATAGTGTAGCTAATAAGTACTAAATAACAACAGTATAATATAGTGTTTTGCTTTTACTGAATTATGATAATAACAAGCAAAAATGAAATTATTTGAGGCTAATAAGTTATGAATTCAGAATCAGAATGCTATTCTACCAATATAAAATATAAACTATTTACTTTATCTTTTATACATGGATTACATCCAGCTTCAGTCAATGTTTTTATGATTGCCATATAGCCATATTGAGCAGCTGCATGAAGCGGTGTTTCTCCAGTCTGCCAAAAATTTAGATAGTATAATGTCTATTAATAACAATCCTTTGTTTATATAAATCTATTTGTATTAATATATCTAAAGTATTGAGCTTAACAGTAAATGCAGCACACCATAGATGCTTCTTGATTGACTCATCTAGTCTAAAGATGAATCAATCAAGATGTGATTATTATTGATGAGCTACATACTACTGTAAGATATTTTCTTATAGTATACAGCTCATCACTAATAAAATTTTACTTTATGCGGTGAACCAGCTGTCTCCAGAATTATTTTGCAGCCGAGTTATAGCAAAAAAACTTTGGGTGGGAGCTTGTACCCAAAACATGGAATATCTCTGGCACCCATTTTATAAAAAATATATCATTTTATATAAAAGCACTAAGAGATTTTAGCCGCACAGTCTACCAATGAAATGACAAAGACTGATTATGAATTTTAGAAAAAAAATCAGCTTTGAAGAAAGAAGTATGTGAAAAAATTCTGTAGACATTATATTTTATTCTCTTCAATGCATTAAATAAAAGAACAACAACAACATTGAAATACACGGAAGGTTCACACATTTCCAATACTGCACTGTTCTCAAAATTTCAATTAATAAAATCAGTAGTGGTTGGCAACAAACATAAAAAGCTTAGAACTGGGATATCTACCTTATATGAGTTTGTGAACTGCAAATGATCATATGAATTATGTGTGGTAGGCAACATGAATAGAAAAGAGTATGCTATTTAGCCTTTTCAGTAGTACTAGATGGAACCCGTCAAAATTTGACGGCAAAAAACTTGATAGTACCATAAAAATAAAATTCATAGCTGCTTTAAAATGTTTGAAACTTTTGCAGAATAATTCAAATAAATAAAAAACCCACTTTGAATTAAAGCTAGGTTGAAGAACAGCAATTGGCTAAGTTTCACTGGCAAATGTACTCGCGGAATTTCTTTCATCTGACACATTTAGCGCTGTTGTGCAAGTAAATGGTAAGTGCCCCCTTGGGGAGGGAGAAATGGCGGGATGGACCAAGGAGATGCATAACATGAATAAGCAGTCAAAGACCTTTCAAACGATATGTAACATGAGGGGTGTGTGCAAAATTTTAAAAAGTACCCCCTTGGGGGGGGGGTAAAGTAGGGGATGGACACGGAACATGCATAATATGATTAAGTGGTCACAGACCTTTCCAACGATATATAACATGAGGGTTGTGTGCAAAATTTAGAAAAGTACCTCTTTGGGGGGGGGGCAAAGCGGGGAGATGGACATCAGAGATATACATATGATTAAGCAGTCACAGACCTTTCCAACGATATATGACATGAGGGTTGTCTGCAAAATTTAGAAAAGTACCCCCTTGGGGGAGGGGGGGGGCAAAGTGGGGAAATGGACATTGGAGATATGCATATGATTAAGCAGTCACAGACCTTTCCAATGATATATGACATGAGGGTTGTCTGCAAAATTTAGAAAAGTACCCCCTTGGGGGAGGGGGGGGGCAAAGTGGGGAGATGGACATTGGAGATGCATAATATCATTAAGCGGTCACAAACCTTTCCAACAATATATGACATGAGGGGTGTCAACAAAATTTAGAAAATTGCCCCCCTTAAGGGGGGGGGGAAGTGGCGGGATGGACCCCGGAGATGCATAACATGAATAAGCAGTCAAAGACCTTTCCAACAATATGTAACATGAAGGGATTGTGCAAAATTTACAAAAGTACCCCCTTGGGGGGATGGACACCGGAGATGCATAATAGGATTAAGCGGTCACAGACCTTTTTAACGATATATAACATGAGTGGTATGTGCAAAATTTAGAAAAGTGCCCCAATTGGCAGAGGGGGGGGGGGATGGACCACACAGATGCATAACATGAAAAGGCAGTCACAGGCCTTTCGAACGATATATCATATGAGTGGTGTCAACAAAGAAAAGTCTCCGCCCCGTGTAGGCAAAACATACTCCCCCCCCCCCCCGCCATAATTATTGATGCGGACTCATTTTTTAAATTCGTTCGCACCCCTCTTCTCCCACAAAATGTTGTGAATTTTAAAAACTCCACTTACGAATTTTTTTATACCAAAAGCACTTATGTCCGTCGTCTGCATGCAGAGTTTTGTGCTTACAGACGCCAGACACAACAACACACACACAGACAGACGTTTACCGACATTAATAGTATAGATGATACTCAGTGCCTACACATTTCACCCTTTATAATTCAGCCAATGAGTTGACGGTTGTTCATTTCCAGAAACGAAACAATAATTCTTTAGGATGAATTTTGTTTGTTTGATACACCGTGGCAGAATGCGTGCAATGCAGCGAAAGGCGTCACAAACTTTTTAGGGCACCTGCAGACTAAAAACATATAATCAATCTTCGCGGGGAAAAAATCCTAGATTTCGTCAAATGATCATGGGAAAAACACTAATTTCATCAAAGGATCATGTAAAACGTGAATTTTGTTAAAAGGCCACAGAAAAACGCGATTTACACAAAAGATGAGCAAATTTTGTCAAAGAATCGCAAAACAGGAAATTTCACCCAAAGATAGCGCTTTCTTGCCAAACTTCGTCTAAAAATTGCGGAATAAAATGTATTTTATCAAAAAATCGCTGGAAAACGCACATTTCGTTAAAGTATCGCGAGAAAAATGCGAATTTCTTCAAAGATTGTTGAAAAAACGCGAATTTCATCAAAGGATTGCTGAAAATTCATGAATCTTATCAAAAGGCAGCAGAGAAAATGTGATTATTATCAAAGCATTGCGAAAAAAGAAAATTTCGTCTAAGGATCACAGAAAAACGCAGATTTCATAAAAGAATCGTGGAAAATAACGCAAATTTCGTAAAAAAAAAAAAATCGCAGAAAAAACACAAATTTCGTCAAATTATCGCTGAAAAAAAAACACGAATTACGTCATAGGATAGCTGAAAAAATTATGAAACTCGACAAAAAAAAGATACAGAAAAAAATGCGAATTTCATTAAAGAATCGCGAAAAAAAATGCGAATTTTGTTAAAGCATTGCGCAAAGAATGTGAATTTTTTGAAAGGTTCGTGTGAAAAATGAAACTGTCTGTATTAAAAACAGCACACACACAAACATCTATACAAACCTCAATACACACAAACATATTATAGGCAGGGCTTCAAATTCAATTTTTCCAAAGACGGGAGTCTCCCTACCAACATTTTTAAATGGAGGGGAGTTGTAATGTTTGGGAGGGAGAAAAAAATCTTTAAACCCCACTATTCTTTTACGTGCTATTTAAAGAATTACATTAATGCAGACATGACAAAATACCATTGAAAAAATTAAGTCAACTGAGAATGATTATGTAAAATGTTTATTTTTATTATAAAAAAGGGAAGAAAGTTAAGTTTTATATATGCAGTGTATTTTTCAAGTTCCATTAAATGTGTTAGGGACCCTTAACAATTAGGTTGTTAAATAAATTTCTGACTTTAGATTTTACTTGATTGAGATTCACCGATCGATCGTGGAAAAGACGCAAAGTTCATCAATCTGTCGCGGAAAAAACGCTAAGTTCGTCGATCTGTCACCAAAAAACGCAAAGTTCGTTAATCAGTCGTGGGAAAAAAGCAAATTTCATCGATCGATTGCAGAATAAACACAAAGTTCGTCGATCTGTCCCCAAAAAACGCAAGGTTCGTCGATCAGTCGCTTAAAAAACGCAATGTTTGTCTATCTGTCGCAGAAAAAACGCAAAGTGCGTTGATCAGTCGAGGAAAAAAATGCAACGTTCGTTGATCTGTCGCGGAAAAAATGCAAAGTGCGTCGATCAGTTGCGGAAAAAAGCACATTTCGTCGATCGATTGCGGAATAAATGCAAAGTTCGTCGATCAGTCAGGGAAGAAAGAAAAATTTCGTCGATCGATTGCGGAATAAACGCAAAGTTCGTCGATATGTCCCCAAAAAACGCAAGGTTCGTCGATCAGTCGCTTAAAAAACGCAATGTTCGTCGATCTGTCGCAGAAAAAACTCAAAGTTCGTTGATCTGTCACGGAAAAAACCACAAAGTTCGTCGATCAGTCGCGGAAAAAACACACAGTCCGTCAATCGGTTGCGGGGAAAAAAAATCACGAAATTTATCGTTCGGTTGCAGGTAAATTAAATAATGCAAATTTCTCCAAAAATGCTGAAATTTTTTGGCCGGGAGGCTCCCGCTCATGATCTTTTTTGGGCGGGATTTCAAAATTTTCCGCGCGAATCCCGCCCTGAAATTCAAGCCCTGATAGGTATAGTTTTAATCTGAAATAATATACTGAACTTGAACTAACTTTTGAAAAATCGGGTTAACCCAAATCCAACTTGCAGAAATCTACACTCAGTCTGAAATCGACTCGAACCATAAAGACAGTTAACCCAACTTGCAACAAAAATAATTATTTTCTGTGAATTTTCTGATTTTTTCTTTTCTCAGAAATGCTGTAGTCATTTTGTCCCCCAATTTTGCCCTTTACAATTCAGCCAATGAGTGGAGGGGGCCAAAGGAGCGTTCCTTATCACAAACGAAAGATGAGATACGTTCGTTTGATGTTGTTGTTGAAAATTTATGGATTTCTATTATTAAAGTAATTTTTTCATTTTACCGTATTTATTTTCTTTTTGTGTTGTATGTATTTTGCTACTTTGAATTTTTTTAAACTAACCCTTTTTTTTTTTTTTGGAGAGTGAGAGAGAGAGATTTAATAATTTGGTGACACGAAGTTCAGCAAATTCTTAAAATCCACAAATCGTTTCCAATGTAAACAATGAAATTTACAATTAAGTTGCAAGTGCAAAATTTCAGTTTTTTAAAATTTTCATGTCATTCTGTACACATTTTAATATGTCATTCTGATCATTATACATATTTAGTTATGCATTATTAATTACTAGATGGAACCCGTCAAAATTTGACGGCAAAAAACTTGATAGTACCATAAAAATAAAATTCATAGCTGCTTTAAAATGTTTGAAACTTTTGCAGAATAATTCAAATAAATAAAAAACCCACTTTGAATTAAAGCTAGGTTGAAGAACAGCAATTGGCTAAGTTTCACTGGCACATGCACTCGCGGAATTTCTTGCATTTGACACATTTAGCGCTGTTGTGCAAGTAAATGGTAAGTGCCCCCTTGGGGAGGGGGAAATGGCAGGATGGACCAAGGAGATGCATAACATGAATAAGCAGTCAAAGACCTTTCAAACGATATGTAACATGAGGGGTGTGTGCAAAATTTAAAAAAGTACCCCCTTGGGGGGGGGTAAAGTAGGGGATGGACACGGTACATGCATAATATGATTAAGTGGTCACAGACCTTTCCAACGATATATAACATGAGGGTTGTGTGCAAAATTTAGAAAAGTACCTCTTTGGGGGGGGGGGGGGGCAAAGTGGGGAGATGGACATCAGAGATATGCATATGATTAAGCAGTCACAGACCTTTCCAACGATATATGACATGAGGGTTGTCTGCAAAATTTAGAAAAGTACCCCCTTGGGGGAGGGGGAGGGCAAAGTGGGGAGATGGACATTGGAGATGCATAATATGATTAAGCAGTCACAGACCTTTCCAACAATATATGACATGAGGGGTGTCAACAAAATTTAGAAAATTGACCCCTTGGGGGGGGGGGCAATTGGGGAGATGGACATTAAAGATGCATAATATGATTAAGCGGTCACAGACCTTTTCAACAATATATGACATGAGGGTTGTTTGCAAAATTTAGAAAAGTACCTCCTTGGGGGAGGGGCAAAGTGGGGAGATGGACATTGGAGATATGCATATGATTAAGCAGTCACAGACCTTTCCAACGATATATGACATGAGGGTTGTCTGCAAAATTTAGAAAAGTACCCCCTTGGGGGAGGGGGAGGGCAAAGTGGGGAGATGGACATTGGAGATGCATAATATGATTAAGCAGTCACAGACCTTTCCAACAATATATGACATGAGGGGTGTCAACAAAATTTAGAAAATTGACCCCTTGGGGGGGGGGGGGCAATTGGGGAGATGGACATTAAAGATGCATAATATGATTAAGCGGTCACAGACCTTTTTCAACAATATATGACATGAGGGTTGTTTGCAAAATTTAGAAAAGTACCTCCTTGGGGGAGGGGCAAAGTGGGGAGATGGACATTGGAGATATGCATATGATTAAGCAGTCACAGACCTTTCCAACGATATATGACATGAGGGTTGTCTGCAAAATTTAGAAAAGTACCCCCTTGGGGGAGGGGGGGGGGACAAATTGGGGAGATGGACATTGGAGATGCATAATATCATTAAGCGGTCACAGACCTTTCCAACAATATATGACATGAGGGGTGTCAACAAAATTTAGAAAATTGCCCCCTTGGGGGGGGGGCAAATTGGGGAGATGGACATTGGAGATGCATATGATTAAGCGGTCACAGATCTTTCCAACAATATATGACATGAGGGGTGTCAACAAAATTTAGAAAAGTGCCCCCCTTAAAAGGGGGGAAATGGCGGGATGGACCCCGGAGATGCATAACATGAATAAGCAGTCAAAGACCTTTCCAACAATACGTAACATGAAGGGTTTGTGAAAAATTTACAAAAGTACCCCCTTGGGGGGGGCAAAGTGGGGGATGAACACCGGAGATGCATAATATGATTAAGCGGTCACAGACCTTTTTAACGATATATAACATGAGTGGTATGTGCAAAATTTAGAAAAGTGCCCCAATTGACGGGGGGGGGGGGGGGGGGGGGGGGGGGGATGGACCACACAGATGCATAACATGAAAAGGCAGTCGCAGGCCTTTCGAACGATATATCATATGAGTGTCAGCAAAGAAAAGTCTCCGCCCCGTGTGGGCAAAACATACTCCCCCCGCCGCCATAATTATTGATGCGGACTCATTTTTTAAATTCGTTCGCACCCCTCTTCTCCCGCAAAATGTTGTTAATTTTAAAAACTCCCCTTCCGAATTTTTTTATACCAAAAGCACTTATGTCCATCGTCTGCATGCAGAGTTTTGTGCTTACAGACGCCAGACACAACAACACACACACAGACAGACGTTTACCGACATTAATAGCAGTGTTTCCCCCAGACAGTTTGAGAAGGGTGCTGCACCCTGCCTGCCCTTTGGTTTGCAAAATAGCACCCTTCTTGCCCCTCATAAAAATAATTAGCACCCTTCTTGCCCCCTCCAGCAAAATAATTAGCACCCTTCTTGGCCCCTCCAGCAAAATAATTAGCACCCTTCTTGCTCTCAGTAAAAAAAGTGCCCTTTCTCCTGTTTGCATTAAAAAATTTGGTTTCATAATAAAAACTGACTCAATGTTGTCTTAAAAAGAGTGTTTTGACTTTGAAATATCAAAAGTGGCTTTAAAAACCAAAAGAATACCTTTAAGCTTTAACAATTAAAAAAGTGCCCTTAAGATTCTGAAAAGTGCCCTCAAAAATCCAAAAAGTGCCCTTAAGAATAAAAAAAGTGCCCTTTTTCTCACCAGCAGCACCTTGCCCCTTTTTAAACCTGGGGGAAACTCTGTTAATAGTATAGATGATACTCAGTGCCTACACATTTCACCCTTTATAATTCAGCCAATGAGTTGACAGTCGTTCATTTCCAGAAACGAAACAATAATTCTTTAGGATGAATTTTGTTTGTTTGGCGTCACAAACTTTTTAGGGCACCTGCAGACTAAAAACATATAATGAATCTTCGCGGGGAAAAAAATCCTAGATTTCGTCAAATGATCACGGGAAAAACACTAATTTCATCAAAGGATCATGTAAAACGTGAATTTTGTTAAAAGGCCACAGAAAAACGTGATTTACGCAAAAGATGAGCAAATTTTGTCAAAGAATCGCAAAACAGGAAATTCACTGCGCTTTCTTGCCAAATTTCGTCTAAAAATTGCGGAATAAAATGTATTTTATCAAAAAATCGCTGGAAAACGCACATTTCATTAAAGTATCGCGAGAAAAATGCGAATTTCTTCAAAGATTGCTGAAAAAACGCGAATTTCATCGAAGGATTGCTGAAAATTCATGAATCTTATCAAAAGGCAGCAGAGAAAATGTGATTATTATCAAAGCATTGCGAAAAAAGAAAATTTCGTCTAAGGATCACAGAAAAACGCAAATTTCATAAAAGAATCGTGGAAAATAACGCAAATTTCGTGAAAAAAAAAATCTCAGAAAAAACACAAATTTCGTCAAATTATCGCTTAAAAAAAAAACACGAATTACGTCATAGGATAGCTGAAAAAATTGTGAATCTTGACAAAAAAAAGATACAGAAAAAAATGCGAATTTCATTAAAGAATCACGAAAAAAAATGCGAATTTTGTTAAAGGATTGTGCAAAGAATGTGAATTTTTTGAAAGGTTCGTGTGAAAAATGAAACTGTCTTTATTAAAAACAGCACACACACAAACATCTATACAAACCTCAATACACACAAACATATTATAGGCAGGGCTTGAAATTCAATTTTTCCAAGGACGGGAGTCTCCCTACCAACATTTTTAAATGGAGGGGAGTTGTAATGTTTGGGAGGGAGAAAAAAAAATTTTAAACCCCACTATTATTTTACGTGTTATTTAAAGAATTACATTAATGCAGACATGACAAAATACCATTGAAAAAATTAAGTCAACTGAGAATGATTATGTAAAATGTTTATTTTTATTATAAAAAAGGGAAGAAAGTTAAGTTTTATATATGCAGTGTATTTTTCAAGTTCCATTAAATGTGTTAGGGACCCTTAACAATTAGGTTGTTAAATAAATTTCTGACTTTAGATTTTACTTGATTGAGATTCACCGATCGATCGTGGAAAAGACGCAAAGTTCATCGATCTGTCGTGGAAAAAACGCTAAGTTTGTCGATCAGTCGGGGGAAAAAAGCAAATTTCGTCGATCGATTGCAGAATAAACACAAAGTTCGTCGATCTGTCCCCAAGAAACGCAAGGTTCGTCGATCAGTCGCTTAAAAAACGCAATGTTCGTCTATCTGTCGCAGAAAAAACGCAAAGTTCGTTGATCTGTCGCGGAAAAAACGCAAAGTTCGTCGATCAGTTGCGGAAAAAAGCAAATTTCATCGATCGATTGCAGAATAAATGCAAAGTTCGTCGATCAGTCAGGGAAAAAAGAAAAATTTCGTCGATCGATTGTGGAATAAACGCAAACTTCGTCGATATGTCCCCAAAAAACGCAAGGTTCGTCGATCAGTCGCTTAAAAAACACAATGTTCGTCGATCTGTCGCATTCGTTTGATGTCGTCGTTGAAAATTTATGGATTTCTATTATTAAAGTAATTTTTTCATTTTACCGTATTTATTTTATTTTTGTGTTGTATGTATTTTGCTACTTTGAATTTTTTTAAACTAACCCTTTTTTTTTTGGAGAGTGAGAGAGAGAGATTTAGTAATTTGGTGACACGAAGTTCCGCAAATTCTTAAAATCCACAAATCGTTTCCAATGTAAACAATGAAATTTACAATTAAGTTGCAAGTGCAAAATTTCAGTTTTTTAAAATTTTCATGTCATTCTGTACACATTTTAATATGTCATTCTGATCATTATACATATTTAGTTATGCATTATTAATTATTTACTTGACCTTTACTTTTAATATTTTAAATATTTCAAACTTACAGCTGAATGTAATTATTAAAACATTTGAAATACTGCATTCGAAAAATGAAATTTCAGCTTAGAAACGCGACAATTACTATTAGGTTAAAAAAATTTAAAGTAGAAAAGTACTTATGATATAAAAAGAAGAAAAAAAAATACACCAGAATTTATCTGTATTACGAAAGCGGGAGAAATGATTTTCTGTGCTATACAAAAAGATATCCAAATAACTCAATCATAAACATAGAAATAGGTATCGGTTTCTATGTTCATGTGCACTCAATCCAAACTTGAAACTTTTAAAAAGGTCATTGAATGAATGAAATTCATCTCCGCCTTTCACATCCAGAAAACTTGCTGTGTCGCCAATTATGTTTATATTTTATATATATATAAAAAAATAATAATTCAGGCACTTTTCCGTTATACGGACACCATTGTCGCCAAACATACATACATACATACATTTTGGCATAGTGTCCGTATAACAGAAAAGTACTAAAGTTCATGGTTTAAAATCACAATAAAATATCATGAAATTTATTGATTAGTTGTGGGAAAATATCGGGGAAATAATGTGTTTTTCGTGAATTTTTTGTTTTGTTAACAATGTGGTTAGAGAGCCAGGGAGAAATCCAGAAAACTTGCTGTGTCGCCAATTATGTTCATATTTTATATATATATATAAAAATAATAATTCAGGCACTTTTCCGTTATACGTACACCATTGTCGCCAAACATACATACATATATTTACATACATACATACATTTTGGCATAGTGTCCGTATAACAGAAAAGTACTAAAGTTCATGGTTTAAAATCGCAATAAAATATCATGAAATTTATTGATTAGTTGTGGGAAAATATCGGGGAAATAATGTGTTTTTGTGAAATTTTTTGTTTTGTGTTGTTGTGTTTAATTGTAAGCATTCATTATAATTTTCAGTGCATTATTAAATTGAAATTTTTGTTTAAAATATGTAAACAAAACAGTGACCAGAAACCTGCACAATTTCTAATATAGATAGATAGATAGATAGATAGATGCATGCATGTAGTACTTTTAATTATTTGGTAAAAATACTGTGATCGTCACTGAGAAAACCTGAATTTAACCTAAAAGTAATTGTCGAGTGTTTAAGCTGAAATTTCATTTTACGAAAACAGTATTTCAAATGTTTTAATAATTACATTCAGCTGTAAGTTTGAAATATTAAAAGTAAAGGCCAAGTAAATAATTAATAATGCATAACTAAAAGTAATTGTCGAGTGTTTAAGCTGAAATTTCATTTTACGAATACAGTATTTCAAATGTTTTAATAGTTACATTCAACTATAAGTTTGAAATATTAAAAGTAAAGGCCAAGTAAATAATTAATAATGCATAACTAAAAGTAATTGTCGAGTGTTTAAGCTAATTTCATTTTACGAATACAGTATTTCAAATGTTTTAATAGTTACATTCAGCTGTAAGTTTGAAATATTAAAATTAAAGGCCAAGTAAATAATTAATGCATAAGTAAAAGTAATTGTCGAGTGTTAAAGCTGAAATTTCATTTTACGAATACAGTATTTCAAATGTTTTAATAGTTACATTCAGCTGTAAGTTTGAAATATTAAAAGTAAAGGCCAAGTAAATAATTAATAATGCGTAACTAAATATGTATAATGATGAGATTTTTTTTTCTTGAATTATTCAGTGAAACTCGCCTTATAAATGTACGCAAATAATTCACATCAAAATCTTAAAATAACAAAGTTTTCTTTCGTGTTTAGCTATGCTTAATAACCAAAAAAGCTTGATTAATACAAAAATTTTTTGGTAAAAATACTGTGATCGTCGCTGAGAAAACCTGAATTTAATCATATCACACAGAATTACATATTAAGTTTAAAAAACTGAAATTTTACACTTGTTTACATCGGAAACGATTCGCGGAATTTCGTGCCACGAAATCTCTCTCTCTCTCTCAAAAAAAGGGGTTAGTTATAAAAAATTCAAAGTAATAAAATACATACGACTTAAAAAGAAAATAAATACGGTAAAATGAAAAAATACCTTAATAAAAGAAATCCATAAAGTTTCAACAACCGAACAACCAAATGGAGTCGTAGTAATCCACATACGCTTCTAGAGAGAGGAAAAAGCCTTCACCTCATTGGCTGAAATATCGCGTCTGAAGATAGTAAAAGCCTCTAGCTGATTAGCTGAATGCTCGCGCATGCCTATAAAAGGCATTTTTGCACGAAAAACTAAAAAGCAGGTTAGCTTTAAGTATATGGATTTACTTGACCTTTACTTTTAATATTTTAAATATTTCAAACTTACAGCTGAATGTAATTATTAAAACATTTGAAATACTGCATTCGAAAAATGAAATTTCAGCTTAGAAACTCGACAATTAAAAAATTTAAAGTAGAAAAGTACTTATGATATAAAAAGAAGAAAAAAAAATACACCAGAATTTATCTGTATTACGAAAGCGGGAGAAATGATTTTCTGTGCTATACGAAAAGATATCCAAATAACTCAATCATGAACATAGAAATAGGTATCGGTTTTTATGTTCAGGTGCACTCAATCCAAACTTGAAACTTTTAAAACGGTCATTGAATGAATGAAATTCATCTCCGCCTTTCACATCCAGAAAACTTGCTGTGTCGCCAATTATGTTTATATTTTATATATATATAAAAAAATAATAATTCAGGCACTTTTCCGTTATACGGACACCATTGTCGCCAAACATACATACATTTTGGCATAGTATCCGTATAACAGAAAAGTACTAAAGTTCATGGTTTAAAATCACAATAAAATATCATGAAATTTATTGATTAGTTGTGGGAAAATATCGGGGAAATAATGTGTTTTTCGTGAATTTTTTGTTTTGTTAACAATGTGGTTAGAGAGACAGGGAGAAATCCAGAAAACTTGCTGTGTCGCCAATTACGTTTATATTTTATATATATATATATATATATATATATATATATAAATAATAATTCAGGCACTTTTCCGTTATACGTACACTATTGTCGCCAAACATACATACATACATTTACATACATACATACGTACACTATTGTCGCCAAACATACATACATACATTTACATACATACATACATTTTGGCATAGTGTCCGTATAACAGAAAAGTACTAAAGTTCATGGTTTAAAATCGCAATAAAATGTCATGAAATTTATTGATTAGTTGTGGGAAAATATCGGGGAAATAATGTGTTTTTTGTGAAATTTTTTGTTTTGTGTTTAATTGTAAGCATTCATTATAATTTTCAGTGCATTATTAAATTGAAATTTTTGTTTAAAATATGTAAACAAAACAGTGACCAGAAACCTGCACAATTTCTAATATAGATAGATAGATGCATGCATGTAGTACTTTTAATTATTTGGTAAAAATACTGTGATCGTCACTGAGAAAACCTGAATTTAACCTAAAAGTAATTGTCGAGTGTTTAAGCTGAAATTTCATTTTACGAATACAGTATTTCAAATGTTTTAATAATTACATTTAGCTGTAAGTTTGAAATATTAAAAGTAAAGGCCAAATAAATAATTAATAATGCATAACTAAAAGTAATTGTCGAGTGTTTAAACTAATTTCATTTTACGAATACAGTATTTCAAATGTTTTAATAGTTACATTCAGCTGTAAGTTTGAAATATTAAAAGTAAAGGCCAAGTAAATAATTAATAATGCATAAGTAAAAGTAATTGTTGAGTGATTAAGCTGAAATTTCATTTTACGAATACAGTATTTCAAATGTTTTAATAGTTACATTCAACTGTAAGTTTGAAATATTAAAAGTAAAGGCCAAGTAAATAATTAATAATGCATAACTAAAAGTAATTGTCAAGTGTTTAAGCTGAAATTTCATTTTACAAATACAGTATTTCAAATGTTTTAATAGTTACATTCAGCTGTAAGTTTGAAATATTAAAAGTAAAGGCCAAGTAAATAATTAATAATGCATAACTAAAAGTAATTGTCGAGTGTTTAAACTAATTTCATTTTACAAATACAGTATTTCAAATGTTTTAATAGTTACATTCAGCTGTAAGTTTGAAATATTAAAAGTAAAGGCCAAGTAAATAATTAATAATGCATAAGTAAAAGTAATTGTCGAGTGTTTAAGCTGAAATTTCATTTTACGAATACAGTATTTCAAATGTTTTAATAGTTACATTCAACTGTAAGTTTGAAATATTAAAAGTAAAGGCCAAGTAAATAATTAATAATGCATAACTAAAAGTAATTGTCGAGTGTTTACGCTGAAATTTCATTTTACGAATACAGTATTTCAAATGTTTTAATAGTTACATTCAGCTGTATGTTTGAAATATTAAAAGTAAAGGCCAAGTAAATAATTAATAATGCAAAACTAAATATATATAATGATGAGATTTTTTTTTTCATGAATTATTCAGTGAAACTCGTCTTATAAATGTACGCAAATAATTCACATCAAAATCTTAAAATAACAAAGTTTTCTTTCGTGTTTAGCTATGCTTAATAACCAAAAAAGCTTGATTAATACAAAAATTAAAAAGCTTGATTAATACAAAAATTATTTGGTAAAAATACTGTGATCGTCGCTGAGAAAACCTGAATTTAATCATATCACACAGAATTACATATTAAAAGTTTAAAATTAGTTTGTTTACATCGGAAACGATTCGCGGAATTTCGTGCCACGAAATCTCTCTCTCTCTCAAAAAAAGGGTTAGTTATAAAAAATTCAAAGTACTAAAATACATACGACTTAAAAAGAAAATAAATACGGTAAAATGAAAAAATACCTTAATAAAAGAAATCTATAAAGTTTCAACAACCGAACAACCAAATGGAACACATACGCTTCTAGAGAGAGGAAAAAGCCTTCACCTCATTGGCTGGAACATCGCGTCTGAAGATGGTAAAAGCCTCTAGCTGATTAGCTGAATGCTCGCGCATGCGTATAAATAGCATTTTCGCACGAAAAACTAAAAAGCAGGTTAGCTTTAAGTATATGGATATCTGTATATTCTTTTTGCTATGACTTTGCCTGCATATATATGCTTTTAAACTTTACTACATGTAGAGTAAAAATGTACATGTGTATTACGCTTGAGATTTATCAGAGAGTTATGCCATCTATTAGCAATGTTTTAAAACAGTTTTTTAACATGGTTAGTATGTAGGGGTCTGCAGTTCACAAAACTACAGGTTATTGTACAACTTAAAAAGAAACCCCACTCTCATTGTATTTGGTGCAATGAAAAAGAAATTCTCTGTTGCATTTTAATTAGGAACTTTATGGTATTCTTAAGAAAAAATAAATCAAATAGAAATTATACTATTACACAAATTTTAAATGAAATAAACTAATACTGATAAGTAGTAGTATCATTACTTTTTCCTTCTAATGAAGAATCAAAGATTAAATTAAAATTTGTGGCTGTATACTAATATTTTAAAAAATAGAAAAAATTCAAGTTCACTTATTTATTATAATTTCTAAAACCATTTTTTAGAAGACTTTATAGGAGTGTAAATAGAAAAGAAAGAGAGACAATAAACACATACAAATGTTGCAAAAACAACAAAAATCACGGCTTAAAAGTAACATTAAACATAATTCAGATGCGTTTAAAACATGACATTGCAAAAATGATCAAATTAAGATTGAATGAAATGGATTAGACTTATTAAGAAAAGTGCATTACCCATAAAAACCATTGTATTTAGATTGAGGAGAAATTAAATTTTGCTATTTTTTTTCTTTGATTCAACACAAAAAACAGAAAAGAGAAGAGTGGTACACAGTGAAACAGAGAAAAATTCAAAATGAAGTTTGTGTATGCACTGCTAGATGTTGGGTTGTTCAGTGATGCTTTTATTGAAGTGTGTAAAAAAAAGCACATTTTAATTGTAGAATGTAGTTTCGTTTAGAAGTTGTGAAAAGAAAGTAATTTTTTAGGCATGAAAGTTACTCATTTAACTCTACAGATCATACATATGCAATCTAATTGTATATGGTATTTCAGTTCGAATATCATACATGTGCTGCACTATTTCCCCACTTAATATGTAGGATTTAACTCAAAGCCAAAGGAAGAGGTGCATAACAATTTTTTTTCTTCAACAAATCTATATGGCAGACAGAGAGACAAATGTCTCAATGTGTATCGTTAAAGAAATGTATATTCTATAATGAAGTAACATACATTATATGTTATTTTAGTATACTTTTATGTCTTTGTTATATGGTCATCCACAGATAGAGGAAACTGTTCCACCTTATCACCACATATCAGCTACAAACTCCAGCCCCTTAATTTATCGGTATTTAGACCTTTTAAAGCATTCTACAATGTCAGCTTTGGTGCTCAGATGTTCAAAAATCCAGGGACATCTTTGTTGTAAACTAGACAGCTGAATGTGTTGGCAAAGAACCAAAAAATTCAGCATTATCACTCTTATACTAGGGATAGTACAAGTGAGATAAATGCTAATATTATTTTAAGGTGAATTTATTCATGTTTCTATTCATGTATATTAGTAATTCAGTATACTTCAAATACACAGATTTATATATGCAATGATTAAAATTTCTTCCGTCAATTATTTCTAGCTCTTAATTAATGTTTTTAAAAAATCTGTTTCACTGTGTACCACTCTCCCCTACACTCAATTTTATTGTGGAACAAAAAAAATTACATTATAATATGAAACTATGATGAAAAGAACATGTTCTTGTATTATAAACTAGATTAGTAAATTTATTTTCAGAATCTCAAATGATGAATATAATGGACTTGGCCATCTAAGCCACAGATAATAACACATGACATACAAGACTACATTTAGAAAGAGAACAATATAGCTTGAATTAAACAGATTTTATTTTTTTTTACAATGTAAGCACTGAAAACAACACTGAAAGGAAAATCAAATAATACTTTACAATAAAACTTACAAGTCGAGTGGCATTCACATCTGCACCCCATTTTATTAATTCTTGAACTAATTTTGTGTGTCCTAATTGGCAAGCAACCCATAATGCTGTTGAGCCATCCTAGATCCAAAAATAATGCATTAGTTAATTTAACTGTGCTTTTTAAAATAACAGAATTCTAACAATTGATTATTAGTAAAAAATTATCATAAGCAAAATAAACTTTTATACTCTACAGAAGAATGTTTTTCAATTGTTCTACAATAAGCATTCAGTTGATCAAAAATATTTTTAGATGATTCATGTATTTTATTTATTTTTTTTTTCATTGTTGCTGGTATACATAATATACGTATTTCCCATACTCAAGTTTTGCAATATTTGTATGAGCATATATTTCAAAATCAACCAATCCCTCTCTCTCATAGACACACATATATATAATATAAGTTTTGTAAACAAAAAATCAGAAATCAATTATTCCATATTTAATGCCAATATCAAATTGTATTTTGATAGGCAATTTGCAGAAAACATAGTAAAAGCAAAAGTACAAAATGAAAAGAGAAACAAAACAAAACAAAATGTAATAAAAAGAGAAAATATAAGAAAATAATATTTAACGCATATCAAATGAATTGAAAAAACTTGCAAAGTGAGATACTTCATCAGGGGCCACCATCCATGCTTTACAAGAAAATAATATGGAACAAGTAATTTCTGTACTGTGAACATTTTTTTTCGTAACAAATATTTTTCACAGGAGAGCACAATTACTTGTCAAAACAAATACAGTGGAACTTCCCTTTATCGAAGTGTCTATTTAACAAAGTTTTCTACTTAACGAAATTTTCTGCAGAACTTTGACTTTGAACCCCATTAGCATATAAATTAATCTCCATATTACGAAAATATATTCTATATAACGAAGTTTATTCCACTTTTGTACTTGTACAGAATTCAAACTAAGAAATTTGCGATGGATATGCGAATTTATTTCAGCGGATTGTAGGTAAATACACACATTTAAATAATTTCCACCCTGCTTGGTGCTAAATAAAACAATTTTTTTTGACATCATTACTCTTCCACATCAAGATTCCAGCGCTGACAGTTGGGGGGAGGTCAAAATCCCCCTTTTACATTCAATGATATAGAAGATGCAGTGACGCAATGGCGTCAGATGCATTGAAGCAAAAAAATATCAATTGGAGTCAGACAGTTACCATTCTGACCTTCCATTTCTGTTAGACAATTGCTTTGTACGTACATCCACAAGCATGTGCTTCAAAATGCAAGTCGAAGAACATCAAAGTTATTTGTGTTCCTGCCAATACAACTTCTAAACTTCAGCAATTAGTCTAAGGAATCATAAAAAATCTTGAAGTACATTATCGAAAAAGGCAGAAAAAAGACAATGTAGTGAAAACATTAGTTTGAGAACCTGTGTATCAGAGCTGATGAAAGCTTGAGAATGTGATATGATTTCATCGACCATACACAACTGTTTTGTAAAAAAAAGAAGGCTTCATAATTGAAACTGAATCAAATGCTTCTGAAACCAACACCTCTTTGTCATATCTGAAGGAAAAATTTCATGAATTTAAGTTGATTTCTATTTAACGAATTTTCTTCATAACGAAGTTTTTAAGTGTAATGATGAGACTTTGTTAAATGGAAGTTTCACTGTATATAAAACAAAAATAGAAGAAAAAAAATGAAACATACATGAAGATAGATCATACCATAAATGATAAAAATTAAAAAGAGAAAACTCTTGTTACTCATGATATATACTACATGCAAAGTAATGAACTAAAATCCATGTAAGTAAACAGGATAATAATGAAGCATGCAGTTAAAAATGTGGGAGTATGTAGTACTTTTAAAAATAATTATACTATTAAAAAACCATCAATAAAAGTCATTTAATAATTTTTTTTAAATTAAATATAATTGAAAATCATTTAATGATATTTATAATCCAAAACTCTAATTCCTTAAATTAATAAAAGAATATATTTGGAAAATTTACAAAATATTTATATACAAAAAATAATTATTATTAACATTTAAAGAAAATAAAATAATAGTAATTAGATTCATTTATATATAACAATGAAAACAATTACACTCAATTAAAATTATTTAAAAACACCAGACAACAGGATTATGTGAAATCATGTAGTGTTACCATCTATGAATACATAAAATAAATAATACATTCATTATATATACAGGGTGGCTGAAAAGTATGGGCACACAGAAAAAAGCTATTTTCTCAAAAATATATGCTACCATATATTATCTTTTATTCTAACAAAACAAAAATATTACAAATAACACTATTTAAACTAATTGTCTAAAATTTCTACCATTCTCTTTTAGAAAAGCTTCCAAAGGAGGGATCACAGAATTGACGGTGCGCCGCAGGTAACTCTGATCTATATCGTCCCAAGTCTTCATACGTTTGCGCCACATTCAGTCCAAACTAGAGATTTTATTGCTCTTTAACTTTTCTTCTTAATAGCTCTAAACACAGAAATCGAGTGGGATAAGATCCGACTGCTCAAAGCTATTAAAAATTTGTAAACTATCCAGGCATATGGGTGTCGAGGAAGGCCAATGTGGTTTTTGTTCCATACGCATCCCCCAATCCTGCTGGAAGATACCATCGGGGTTATTTTGCTTCCATGGAGCCACAATCTCAGCCGACACTTTGTCTTGCTATGTTTTAGCATTAATCTTTATGTTTTTATCAATAAAACTTAAGGGTGTTGTTTCTGTGGTGGTAACTCTGGCCCAAATCATTATGCTTTCAGAAAAAGCGATCATGTGATGATTTTTTCTTTTGTTTGCATTTCTCTGCGTTGGACTTAGTTGCCAATCATTCTGACCATTGTACGTCTTCTCGGTGGTGCAGATTTTCTCTTTTCACGACAAAACATCTTCTACATGGCACATCTTGAAACTTTGGAGCATCTTCTTTCATCTCGTTAGTCTTCTCAGCTTGAGAAATGTTCCCTGCAAACAATAACTATGAAGCCCGAGAGACTTTTTAACAGTGTTCTGGACACTGACGAGAAATATGCAGACTTTTTTCAATGGAATTTAAGCTTACGGCTTTGTTTTGGGAAATTTTCTTCTTGAGAATGTTGCAAATTCTTCGGGTGTTGACAAAAGCTGATAGGCCTGATTTCTTTTTGCATAAAGATTTCCTACAGATTTTCACAGCTTAAATGACCTTCTGGACATTTTGAAGTGGGAATTTCAGATGAGATTCAATCCTTGAAGTCATTTCTCCATTTGTCGTGTCGCCTGTTGAGAAATAGGTGAACGATGAACACACTGCTTCATACGCACTTCGAAAGTAATGACTAATATATCCCAAGAAAATCCATAAAAATACTACAAAAATAGAAAAAAATAAGCATGCTTTCCCTGATTTTTTGTTGTAAAATATCAACATCAAACAATGCACCCATACTTTTCAGTCACCCTGTATATTGTCATTCTACAAAAACATTACTTATTTGGTACATGATAGTTAATTTTTGACAGAACATATTAAAAAAAAGGTTTTAGAGCAAGGGTTCCCAAACTATTGTACATTTGGATGTACCAGTATTGGTATGCAAAAGTCCAATGCTGGTATGTGAAATGAAATACAGCATATTATTATTAAATTAAAAACAGCTTGAATTTATCACTCTAGAAATTAAAAAAAATTTTTAATGCGATTTAGGAACTATAAATACTTTTTCTCTTTTTGTTATTGGAAAAGTTTTTTATAGCAGACTCTCTGAAATATGCACATGCTGCTTATGTTATGATACAATCAGTTTTCCAGAATTAAAAACACATAATTATTAGATTGATATGGAAAAAAATAAAATTTGTGAATAAAGATCTAATTTAAAAATTAATCAATGAAACATTTTTAATTAGCAGAAAAACTGTTTTAAAACTTGCCTTTTAAATTGAATGATCTGGTAGTAAAGTCTGGATGTGTAGAAGTAGGAGGAACTTATGCAAATAGGAGGAGTTAAAACAAAATAAAATTTTGAGTGCAATTTATTATTGTGAAATGCTACTATTTTGCTGAAATAAAAGATTTATCTCATACATAAGTCCTAATTTATTTAATTCTGTTGATTGAAATTTTTCTCTTTTTTTGTATCAAATGTGTAAGTTTCTTTTTACATGAAAATCAGTTTTTAATACAGTAAAATTATTTAAAATAGAGATCTGAAATCAAACAAAAACTCTGGTCATATGCAGTGTGGATTTAAGATAAAGCATTGTATATATTTATTGATATGTTATATACATAGATACATGAAGAAACGTGTAAGTTTTTAGCCTGTTGCAAAAAATAATTTTTGCACTTGAAGAAGAGATGTGATGGATAGCGATTTGGCCGAATATTGAATATTCGACCAAATTTTAGACCGAATACCGGATATTCGACCAAATATAAACTAAGCCAAATATAAACTTTTTTTTTAAAAAAAGGAAATAACTTTTGATTATATATATATATATACATATTTAAAATTCTAAAATGGAAAAAGAAACACAAATTGATGTTTTATTATTTATGTTTTAAAAATTTTTAATAGCTTGATGTATTTATTGTAGTATTTCAATTATAATAGCATAATTTTATCTACAAGAAAATGATTCATAAACATTTTATCAAAAATAGGAACTTATTAGTCACCACCACTGTTAAATGTTTTTAAAATTTAGAAAAAATATTTTAGCACCAAAGATTAAGAAATTGCATTTTATCCTTTTATTCTTAGATATATCAAACTGATTTTCTGTAAGTCAGGATGGGTTCTGTTTTCACAGTTTTTTTTCTATATTAGCTTTATGCTTGTTTCCTGGCGATACATGGAATTATGAACTTCAATTTAGTCATACATTGGACTAAAATTTAGAAACCCCTGTTCTAGAGGTTTTACATAACAGAACAATTAAAAATATATGTTTAATGAAGATTGATAATTTCTGAATTTGTTTAATTTATCCTTTTTAATGAACAGGGGTATACTTGTATACCTCTCATACATGTTACAATAAATTTCCTCTTTAGAAACTTCACATATTTTGTGAATGTGATAAATATATTATTCATTCAACAATGTATTTTTTTTTTCCCCTTTGAAAATTCCTTTATGTATAAGCTAAATTTTATTAGGAAAAAAGAAATTTGTTTCAAAAATTATGTTTGAATTACTGAAACAGACCTTTCTTGTATCTTCTGTTACAATAAAATTCTGTGCAATAATTTCCAAAATGTAGTAGCATTTGTCAGCTAATAAAAATAATCAGAGGCAGGAGGCATTTCAGTTACAAGCCATGAATGTGTACATTGTTATTTGTAATTTATTTTTGAAATATCTTCACTGAATTAAAAATGGTCATGAAATTTAAGTATTCTCCATTCTTGAATTAAAATGTATGCATCATTTATTTAATAAAAATAAGTTTCTAATTCATGTACATAAAAGTTTTTTTTTTTTTAAAGATATTTACTTCAAGTTTCAGAGAATAGAGAAATCTAGATAACTGATTATCCAGTTAAGAAACATATAGATATAAAAAAAAATTAAAGAATTTTAAAGATGTTAAGCTTTATGTTCTGGAAAGACAAAGATAGGAAACAGACATCTTCTATGGAGGGTGGTATATTTAATTGGTTGATAATTTTTGTTTTTGTTTTTTTGTTATTGCAAAATAAAAAAACAGGAAAAAAAAGTAAAAAATTTTAAAGTTTTTAAACTTTGTGAGCTAGGCAAAGAAAAAGGGCAAAGAAAATAAAGTGGTGTGTTTCTATGAATATGTAACAAACAGAGCAGAAAAATTTCAAATAAATAGTTTTAAAGATTTTAAGCCTTGTGTGTTGGAGGGGCAAAAGAAGTGTACCGAAAATTTTGTGCAGCAAAGGAACAATTTAGATAAAATTTTTTAAAAAAGCAGAAATCTGTTGAAATGCAGAAAATTCTCATTCTTGCTTTAACAATATTATGAGTTATTTATGACCAAGTGGAAGTCCATTGGGAAATTCTTTCTTTTGTTAGTTGTTCCAGTATCTGTTCTTTCATTTTTTTTAAAAAAATCTTTCAAGATTGTTCGGCAGCAAAGCAATTTGCTATGACATATGTCACATTTTTTGGCACATTATGCTTTGGAGCTTTTACAAACAAAGTGAATACAAACAACAATAACAAAAAGAAGGAAAAAAAGAAACAAATAATTGAGTGTCCAATTTATTTATTTATTTTTATAAAGGACTAACATAACTGCATAAAATCATCAAAACCATAAACTACTGAAAAAAAAAAAGTACAACAGAAACATAGAAGAAATTAAAATATTACCACTCTTCTTGAATTCAAATTAACACCTTTTGAAGCTAAGAAGGATATAATTTTTGTATGACCATTTTGTGCAGCTATAAACAGTGGGGAATAATTATCCTAAAATTAAATAAATAAAAACATAAAAAATAATTCAAAATGACCTCTAACAATACAGTTAAGAATAATTCATAGCATCTGGATGAAACATTAAAAATGAGAAAGAATTTTTCTAAAATAAATTTTAAAATGTTTAAAGTAAATTTTATGACAAAAAATTTGCCCTCAGCAAAAAATCACTACAATTTCTAACAATTTACTTAGGATATTTTTCTTACAATAAAAACAAACAATGGAAAAAAATCTAAATAAATGTGGTTAAATACAAATAAAATTTATTATTCTAATAAAAATGAATTATTTTATGTTGTTTTAATAAATCTAGCATTTTAACCTATAATGAGGGCATTATGTAAAAATATTAGAATTATTATTTGGAGTTTGTTTTAGGTTTTAGAGCTTAGTTTACAAATAACTAATGAAAATTTTGAGCATCAATATCAATAAAAGAAAGATGTTTGTCTGTGTGCGATGGCTAGAAAAATCTACAGAGCGTAGGTCTGAAAATTTCGATGAGGGCTGTCCAAAGCAAGTCCTACGGCACCTGAGGTTCAGATTTTTCCTTTTTGATAATTAATCAAAATATTAATTAAAACCTGGAATTAAAAAGGGGTTGTTGAAAAAACTTTGCATGCTGCATGCCAGAAAACTCCATTCTGAGCTCTGAAGCAAAGAAAAACAGAGAATGGAATTAGTTTTTTTTTTGCACATTTTTCTAAACGTACATCGGCCGAACCATTCAAAATTTCGTAAACCACAGCAAATTAAAGATTGCATTTTTATGTTTAAAATGCTACAATATGCTTGAAAAAGTATTATTGTTAACCCTTTCAAAAAAAAAAATTCCGAACAGTTTGATTTTTTAGCTTTTTTTCCCTCCCTTTTATTGAAGCTTGCACTGGGCTTAATTTCAGAGATATGAATAAACGAAAAATACCCACTGAAAGTGGGCCCCTTCTTCTCTATGATGGTGTAATTAGTTTTCAAAAATATGAATAGTAACCCTTTAAAAAAAATTCATGACTGGAGGTATTTTGTGCCTCCCAGAGATACTTTTTTTCTACGCTAAAAGTAACTAAATGTTGGTATTTTAACACAATCTTTTTTACACGTTCTTTGCACACTCAATTTATATTAATAAAAGTCTTAAAACATTCAGATGGCTAAAAAAAAAAAAAAAAAAAATTGCAAAAGATTTGCTCAGAGCGTAAACATGCATGCGGTTTTGGCTCATGTTCTTACAACTAAATATCGAAATACTTTCACCAACTTTTTACACAGGCTTCAAAACCGTTACATTGATAACCGATAAAAATACAAAAATTTCATAGATTTTGGACAATAAGAACATTTTTTTTTAAAACTATTAAATGACCTAATGTGAAAAAAAAAGTTTTCTTAGAAGTGCCTTTTACCACAAAATATTAATATTTTTCATGAATTTTTTACACAGGCTACAGCATTATTGTATTTTGAACTCATTACAATTTCAAAGAGTTTGGATAATGACTATTTTTTTTTAAAACCATTTAATGTACCCAATGACCTCTCAACTTCCCTTTTTGGGCATACTTTAAAACTATGCATCAGCTTGGGAAATCAAAATATGAAGAAAAAAACAAAATACTGAATCACCGTTCATTTCTCTTTCCAACTGTGCAACCTGTTTTTTAAAAAAATACGAATATAACCCTTTGAAATACATTCATTTTTTAAAGTCACTTTTGGCGAATTTCGTTTTTTCCCACAGGATTTCGATGTAAAAAAAATAATAAAAATGAGAAGAAAAACACTGCTTTTTACAATTAAATACCAATATTTTAACATGGAAATTATACACAGGCTTTGGAAAATTTATATTTATAACTCATAAAAATTTCAAAGAGTAAGGACAATAAAAAATGTTTTTTTTTTAAAACTTTAAATGTATTCAATGGTAATTGATGAAAGAAAAAAAATGCAAGCCCTTTTTACTTAGATTTTTGTTTAAAAATATAAAATCTTTTAACACATATTTTATGTATATTTAAGGCTATTAATCATGGCCCGAGCAATGCCGGACAGATCAGCTAGTTTATAATAAAAATAAAGAACAATTAATGAAACTATTGTCAAACAGACTCACCTGCATTTTGCATTCTATGTTTGCACCATGAGAATACAATTCTTCAACAACATCTAAATGATTACATTCACATGCTAATAAAAAAGGAGTGTAGCCATCCTAAGTTAAAAGATTTAAAAAGGGACAATATATATTTCATTTTTGAAATAATATGAATAACAATATATAACAAGTTAATTAATAATCTCCTACAGGAACTTAACCTGTACATGTACCTTAACATGTAAAACCTTACAAAATATTTTTTAAATGTTCTAAACATAACTACATGATTTAAATTAAGCAGGTTTATTAAAAAGTCATTAATTAATAACTACACTAAATTTAATCTGCTGGAGATAAACAAAGATGTAACATTTTTAAAAAAGGTGTTTTTAATCTAAATTTAATTTCTGCAATAAAAAAGGAATGTAGCTATCCTAGATTCAAATATTTAAAAAGGCATAATATATATTTTATATGTTAGGCTATCAGATTTCAATGCAGAGCTAAAGAAATCGCCAAAAAACTGGAACTACCAAATATTTTACAACATTTTATCCAGCAATACAGTTGTAAAAATATTTTATATGGTACATTCTAACTTTCCTTGGTTACGTGAAACACACACTAAAATAAATAATAAAACTGAAAACATATAATAATAAGTTTTAAATGATCAAATTAGAGAAACTGGAAAGATAAAAAAATTATATTTTGGTGATGGTATTTAATAGTGGTGCAATGTTTCCATTTTTCAAACAAAAAGAGTCATAAAGAAATATAGTTCTAATCATCAAGATTAAGTTTTAAAACATCTTCGAGATTCATTTACGGTTTGTGAGAAGAAATGACTTTAGCGAAATGGTGTGAGAAGCAATTGGAAATGTGCCCAGTGATGAATTCAGGACGTGGCCTAGGGGGCCCCCCTCTTCCCGGAATATTGAAATGTTCCTGCCAGAACTCCATAATATCCCTTCCCTATAGAACTGCAGAAATCACCCCTTAAAAATCTGAATTTAACACTGGATATGTCACAGCAAACTTGTGGACTAAAACAATTACATGAGAGAAGTCTGTGTCTATTCTTTGGTGTGATTCCCTTTATAAAGTGGAGGGCAAGAAGGTCTTCTCTCTACTTGAATTTGATCTTATGAAGATGTTAATGTTATAAAAAATTAATTTTTCTCTGAAGACTTAAAGTAACAAAATGGTAAGATTGAAATGCGACGAATAAGAAAAGGCAATGAAACTATAGAACTAATCTAAACCAAAATGGGCAAAAAACATGATTTTTCCAAAACACAACAAAAGCTTTTTTTTTTGTTTCAAACCAGATTTTTTTTAATTTGTTTAAACTCGATTTCTTAAAAATATCATTTCCTATTACATGAACATGCATATATGTTGCTAAAAATAAACATTGTTGATATTAAGTAATACTTCATCTGAAAATAATTCAAAATAAATAATTATAGTTAGTTATGAAGAAAATTCGAATAATTTACAATTTAAACATTATTAGTAAGAGCTGTGTATTATGCTCAAATAATCAACTGCTGTACAAAATTAAACCTTCATATCATGAATCTTTTGATAACTAAAAAAAATATTCAATGAACAAAATTTATTTTACCATAGTTATTCAAAACATTTTCCTTGAAGTCTTTGCTATCTGGGATGCCTTTTTTTTTCTGTCAGAGCACTATATTGAGCAATTAGGACTATTTCTGAATAAATTCAAATATTCAAAACAATCTTACACAAGGAATGATTTGACTTTTAGAAGTTCAGTCTTCACACTTTCTTTCAAGAAGTACTATGTACTCCCATTTGATACTTCAACTCTGAAACTGCCTCATTTATAAAAGAAAAATGATAGTAAAATAGGCAGAAAAAAAACTATTTACCAGCTTTTAGACTCTACTGAAAACATAGCACTTCAAATACACAGTAGCTTTATAAAAATTTGCCATACACTAAAAGATTTAAACAACCATCAGACTTAATTAACTTGCTTTCTTCTTAAGGTTTGTTATAATGCACATTTCTTTTACATGACTAAATTAAACATTGCTAAAATTTTATATTTTAAGGCATTACCGCTTATGAAACTTTATCTCAACCCCCTCCCCTAAGGATATGAAGGAGATATGAAGGTTCGATTGTGTTAGAAAGCATTTAAACATATCTTGTTACACATTTTAGTTAAGAGTAATCAGAGTGCTTATTTAACAGAATTTTGATTTAAAATTTTAAAAGGAGAAATGAACTTTTTCTAGTTTTTTTGTGTGATTTTGATTATAGAACCCACACCAATATAAGATTGTTGCTTCCTTGGCTGTAATAATTTTTTGCAGTGAAAGCTCAATGAACATTTTTATATTTTCTTCTTAAACTAACCATTCATCACTCTTATAATCAAATCCATCTTCAAGATAGTATATCTCCAGTATGGTTAGCTTTTTTATTCAAATCTCAATATTTGAGGTTGTTAAACTAAATTTTTATATTCAAATACTTTTTGTGATTTTGTTTTTTCAGTAATAACTCCAAGTCAAAATTTTTCGAAATTAGATTCCGTAGGTAAAAGAAAAGACAAATTGGTGTAACTGAAATGCTATAATTGGCTCCAAATTTTTTAGTGTCCACTTATTTAACTTCATACATTGTGTATTATTTATCAAATTCTTAAAAGATAATTTCCCTTATTGAGAAAATTTACTTTTACAGGTTCACCAAAATCTTTAACATCATCTTATTCTGTTATTAATTGCTGTAAATAATTTGCATTTTTTAAAATGAAAATATTTTATTCTAAATATTGAATATATAAATATTTTAGCTTTGTTAGTTTCACATGTTTATATGTGTTGATCTCAGGGTTTGTAAATATCATGATATTTTTGAAAATATCAAACATATCCGATATTTTCGATATATATCCGATATTTTCTAAATAGTCAATTTACTGCTAATAATAAATATTTTCAAGCATAATATAAATAAGAAATTGAAATACATTACACTTAACATGAAAACTTAAACAATATACTAAAAATGTTTTTTTTTTCTTTTTATCTTTTTTTTTTTCACTTTGAACAAAATTGAAGATCAACTAAACAGAAACAATTTCTTTATACACTTATAAAAAGAAAATAATACTATAAGATTCAGTATCAACTATCAAGAAGACAGAAATTTATAAAACAAAAAATTAAATACAAAATAGTTTTTTTTTTTTAAATTGAAAAATGTAAACATAAATGTAAGCTTATTTATTTTTCATTACCTAACATGTTGTACAATTTAAGCTCAACAACACCAAAACCAGAAAATTATTCTTTTCTAATGAAGCTGTATAGAACTGATTATCTAAATTTGACAGTTTATCTTTCTATATCTGTCCTGAATTTTGTCCCACATAATTATTAGTCCCATGTAATCTATATTTAAAAATAAAAACTTCAAACAAAGCTTGGATAAGATTTTTGCTTTTTTCTTTAGCTAGAAAAGTCACTGCCACAGACAAATGTACTTTATCTACAGAATAACACAGTCAATATGAGTTGAAAATTTCATTTACACTTGTTTTGACTTAAAATATCAAAAAATCTTGCACAGTGATATTTTGAAAATAAATATCAAATATTGAAAATAACAAACATCTTAATATTTTGAAAATAAATATCAAATAATATGAAAATATCAAAAATCTAGATATTTTGAAAATAAATATCAGATATATACCATGATATATATCCATTGATATATATCAACGAACCCTGGTTGATCTTGATTTAATATAACTCTTTAGAACATCAGATATGTTAATCAACACATGTTAATTTTCACACTGGGCATGTATAAACACGACCTAAATTCACTTATGTCTCAACTGTCTGCCGAGATAAAGTGTTAAAAGTAAAATTTATTTATGCAGGGATGTAGCTAGAAGTAAACAATAGGAGGTGCTCAAGAAAATGTAGGGGGGGGCTCATACTATTTCTCTCTGTCTGACACATGCACGCACAAACACAGATATATATGATATGATCAAAGTATTATATAGAAAGGTAAATTAGTGTCTATTCATATTGTAGGCACTATATTTCTTATTAAATTGTTTATAACTATATTTGATGCTAAGAAAAGTAAAGGCTGCAGACAATGTAATGGAGGATATATAGCGGATTATGCAGTATACTTTTTAGATTATTTTAAGGAATACCGTATACCCTCTTCTCAAAAACACTATAGCATATACTTTTTAGGGTATACCCTCTGGTTTTTTTATTACATCACTGGCTGCATAATGAACATTTTCAGTGCATAATTATACTAGTGAAATAATAAGTGATGATGTCAATAAGTAAATAAAAAGCTGACAGTTCATCTGTTTCAAAAGAGTTGCAACCTTTAATTTTATTCTGAATATTCCTTGCCCTTAAGGATTCTAAAATTATGTTTTTATATGATAAAAAACATTAGAACAATCAAGGGTGTATTTTGCATTTTAAAATTATTTTTGTGTCTAGTCAAAAGCTAAAACCACTTGTATTTAAACTGGATATAACTCATTAGAATAACTTTGTTTTATGCTAATAATGGAAAACGCTACAAAATAAAAAAATTGAGTATATAACCAATGCAAAAGTGAATGTTTGCATCAGCAAAAGGTTGCTAATTCTGAGTATGTGCAGATAGGATGCGCACATATTGAAGCACTTATTTACAGTTTTTAAACAAATACTGCAATTTAGTATTTATGCATTTGAGTTGTTCTAAAAAAACAAACGGTTATTTTGAGGAAAAAACTAGGTTAAAACCAATTGGTTTAAACTGTGCCAAACCTGATATAAACATTTTTATGAATCTTATAAACTATAAAAATTCAAAAGAATAAGGTAAAATTACAAAATATCAAACATTTTAAATTAACGCATGCAGTTTTTTGAGCTCTATTTAAATAAAATTTGTAATAATATAAATTTGTCAAAATATTGCCTTGTCTGTCTTTTTATGAGAAATCTTTTCTCTCATAACTTTTTTATGTAATGCTGTTATTTTAAAACAATAAATAATTTTGAATTCCAGAAAATTATATTTAAAACTATGCATAATTTACAAAATTTGATATTGAAATTAATTTTAAAAATATAATTATATTTTCAAAATACATGCTTTCAAGAGGTGTTGCAGAACTTTTACAACAAGCTATTTATTGAATACTTTCATAAAAATTTAGACAGAAAAGCAATATCCTAATTGGAAATGTTGATAATAGTAAGTTTATCAAATTCAAACCACTAAAACAATTTTAAAGCAAAACAACCAAACACACAAAAAATTGTCATCTTAAATCAATAACATATTGAAATAAAATCTAAAATATGAGAAAACAAAGTTTTAAGAAAGAAAGAAAGAAAACAATCAGTACTAACCACTCCACAAGTATCAATGTCTGCTCCATATTTTAGTAATAATTTGACAATTGGAAGAAAGCCTCCTTGAGCAGCATAACACAAACTACTGGTTCCCATCTATGACAGAGTAGGAGGTTAAATTTTCATATAATTATCAAATTTACAGACATTGCACACATTACATTTTAATAGTATAAGAATGTTAAAATGTAATTATGAGAAACAAGAAAGGCACAAAATATTTCAAATTCCTTGATGTTAAAAAAATGCCTTCAAATTAAAAAATACAGTAAATTCTTTAAACAAGCATCAATCTAAGAAGAATCTATAATTTTATCATTAGATAAATTAAGGATGTTATTGAAATAATAGCTCTAAAATTTGAGAACCTCATGCTCATGCTTTATAATTTCACTCTGTTTACAATTTAAATGGATATTCACTTTTCTTACATTAAAAAAAATATTTTTTTTGATTTTAGTCATTTAAACTACTAAAGTTAAAATTACTAATGCATTCAATATTAAATAAGAATTTGCTTAAAACCCTGTTTTTGAAAGACAGGGTAGAGAGCTATCATGTGCATACATGGTTTCGCTTAGGGCTTTATTTCCAAAAATTGAGCCCAATTTTAATTGATGTCTACGGCCTCTTTATTAAAGAAATTTTAAAGAAGGATTCTTAAATATAGAAAAAATAAAAAGAAGCATCTCAACAACTAAAAAACAAAGAACTCGTTGTAAATACTGGTTGAATAAGTTAGTTAAGATCTATACCAAAAAGACAAGAAATTTGGACTTGCTGTGGCTGCTAACTTGGACTTAGGGGAGACCAGTACATACTGGACCTATGGGCACAGTAGATTAACCCCTAATATTTTATTTATTTAAAAATTTTTGGTACTTCTCCATTATCTTGTGGACCACTGTTCATAAAAAAACTATCATCAAACTGTAACGTCAAATAAACAAATAGAAGAATTTTGCCATTAGAATATCAAAATAAATAAATAAATAATAAAATACAAGAAATTCAGAAAAGCCCCCACTTACCAAAGTGTCAACTATCAGTAAGTTTAAACAACAACAGCAACAACAAAAATATATATAGTATATTAATAAAATCAGAAAAAAAATCTTGCATATACCAAAGTGTCAACTATCAGTAAGTTTAAACAACAACAGCAACAACAAAAATATATATAGTATATTAATAAAATCAGAAAAAAAATCTTGCATATTTATTTACAGTATTTTTCTCAATTATCTCTCTCGGCTGGTGAATAAATGTTTGTGACGTCAGTTGAAACTGATCTGTTGTAAGTATGCATCGCAACATTTTTCCAATGCTTTTTCGCTTTTAATATCATGTCACCATCGTTTAAAGACGCAATTGTTATTTTAATTAACAAAATAACTAATAAATTGGTAAAACAGAATGAAAAATACAGGTAAATGTTGAATTAAAAACCACTTGATGACATAACAAATATGTGTAATGCTTCTGACATCAAGTGAATGGGACTGCATTTATGGCGTTAAATCCTATGATTTGGCGATAGTTTTTTGTTATGAAAAGTGGTCGAAGGGATAATGGAGAAGTACCAAATTTTTTAAGCTTATCTTCTATTCTAAAAAACAAAAGCACTGTATTGATTATTTATAGCCTTCAGAGAACATGTTTAGCTCAGAGTGAACAATTTTATCTTGATTGATTGTTTTGAGCTTCTAAAAGTAAAAATTTTCATCATCATATTTTTCTTTTTTAGTAATTAAAGGTTGTAGATAAATAAGATAAAACAGCTTTTTTGCAAAGGTAAGATACTTGTTTTTATTTAACTTTAAAGTTAATATGTTTAAAATAAGCTATAAACAATATTAATACAGGCTACAGGGGTAGTACTAGCCCTAGATTATATTTCAGGACAATTTCAGGACACATTTGCTCGGCATTCTAACCGAAAAAACCCTTAACTCGCTCTTGAATACATTTTATTATCATAAATAGCACACTACATACACATTTTTTTTTGTTGTAAAAATATACATTTAAAAGAGAAAGTAATTTTACTAGAACCCTTTGACCAAGCTGCTAAAAAATTGTGATTTTTGCATTACTGAAGGACATGAAAATCTTGATTTTTTTCTTCACTGATCGACGAAAATTGCTAAAGATTTTCTTTTTTATAACTGATTGTTAAAAATTTTTAAATGACTAATCAATAAAAATTGTGAATTTTGGTAACTAATCACCAAAAATTGAGATATTTTATTGTACAAATTGATGAAAATCACTATTTTTAATGATAAATTGAAGAAAATTGTGACTTTTGTGAAAGTTTTGCATCAGTAAAAAGGTACACCTACCCCCTATTTGATGATTTCAAATGCCGATATAGCACAAAACTCGCAAAATTTCAGGAATATTAGGACAGACTACCATATTTCAGGACAAGTACTACCCCTGTTAATAAGATTATTTATTGAAATTCAATATGGGGTACAGTGGTCCACAATCCACTCTGTTTCTGTAATGCAGAATATTCAAAATATTTAATAACTGCTTATTTTCTATAAAGAAATATTGTTTTAAAGTAGTTATTTAACTGCAAAATAAAGTAATCAAAGAAAAATCTATATATATATATATATATATATATATATATTTCTCTTACGTGGCATGGAAATAAGGCTGAATTTCTAGCTTATCGTTTGGCAACAACCGTAATTTCCCGAGCTCAGCTTCTGTCATTGTGAGAACAGTGAAACTCAAACTAGCAATTATTATAAATAAAATAACATGTATGTAATCCAAAGTGTTTGAGGTGATTTCTCATTTTAATTATGAGTAAAATTGTTAATTCCAAATGAATTCTCAACTTTTATTTAGAATTTATTTACGAATTTCACTCACATGAAAATCGCAGAGAATAAAAATATCAACTGTCTAGATTGCAGCTGCTGCCATCTGTTGCTTCTTGTCGAAGTAAAAAATAATTTATTTTGCAAAAATCTGTATGCAATTAGAACATTAAAATGTCGAACAAAATTTAAACAATGATTGATGATATATATAAACTACCTTCCTATCAAGTACTGTTTTTTTAAATGAATTTAAGTCGTGCTGAACAATATTATTGGTGCAATGAGTTTTAAACTAATTGTGTTTCCAAGATCCTTTTTTAATAGTATTTAAATGATTTATGCCCATTGGTAACAGCAATATAAATGCATTTTTAATTGTGTTTTCAACGAAGTTTTCAATTACTTTTTTTACATAAAAAAAATTTGTCAATTTCATATGTTAAAATAATTTATGGTAGTACTCATTCCGGCTAGAATTGCTTGGGACCGCGTAGTGGTCTTAATGTGAATTGCTTCGCAATTTACGGGGGTTGGCGAGCATTAGCGAGTAGGGGGCTGAGCCCCCTAGTAACAATTTATTTAACATAGTAAGAAATATTTAGTTTTGTATTTACTGTCTTTGAAAAATATAGCTATAGCCTAATTGGTGATGATTCTATTCAAATAAGATTAATGAGATGCAAATTGAATGGAAATCAGTTTATTTTTCCAGAAACTGTAGGTGAATCTGTTGTTGATATCAATGATTTCATAATGTTGTTCCCAGACCCAAAAGTATTTCAGGAAAATTCCAAACCCAGTCTTACTCATAAGTATTTTGGAATTCCATTTGCAAATTTTATTGTGTGCTGATTTTTTTGTACTTAGGTAATAACTTCATCTAAATTGCATTTGTTCCTGCATTAATATGTTATTATTTTCAAAATATAAATTTTGTGATAATTTTTTTGTTTTATTTTATTTTGTATTCTTGTTGTTGTTGCTTCAAAATGTTACTTGCAAATTTATATTACTATGTTATTTTGGAGGTAAAGGGGAAATAAAGAAGAATTAGATTAATGAAAAATAGATTTATATTGTATTTCAGATAATACCTAATAACGGTCCACTGTGTCCCGCATATTTAAAAATATTTTCAGGCAGATCGGTCTTATTGTTAAAGAGAAAAAAAAAATTAAACTGAAAAAGTGGACCACTTTGCCCCAGTACTGTTGGGTCTTTGCTCATCAGAAATATATAAACTGTAATGCATTTGTGAATCAGATTCCACTTTCCTCATATGAATTATCCTATCTTATTTGATTGTCAGCATACAGAAAGTTATGCATTCTAGTTTCTAGTCAATTTAGAGCTTCTTTGAAATGAATGCTAATAAATAAAATTTGTCATCAAGAAAGATCATAAAGCAGTTTTCATGAAGAATGTTTGTCTTTGTTAACAAAACCACAACTTTTTTTTACAGTGTGTATGTGTTGCTAGCACAGACAGTAGAGAAAGAGAGTCTAGAAAGTTCATAAGCAGATGAGTGGTAGTTTCAATAATGTTTGAAACAACTGGTCTGAGAGGAATGCTACTTTTATGAACTTTAAACAAAGTGTAAAACCTAGTACAATAAGTGGCAGGGTAGAGAAAGAGAGTCTAGAAATTTCATAAGCTGATGAGTGGTAGTTTCAATAATGTTTGAAACAACTGGTCTGAGAGGGATGCTACTTTTATGAACTTTAAACAAAGTGTAAAACCTAGTACAATAAGTGGCAGGGTAGAGAAAGAGAGTCTAGAAATTTCATAAGCTGATGAGTGGTAGTTTCAATAATGTTTGAAACAATTGGTCTGAGAGGGATGCTACTTTTATGAACTTTAAACAAAGTGTAAAACCTAGTACAATAAGTGGCAGGGTAGAGAAAGAGAGTCTAGAAATTTCATAAGCTGATGAGTGGTAGTTTCAATAATGTTTGAAACAACTGGTCTGAGAGGGATGCTACTTTTATGAACTTTAAACAAAGTGTAAAACCTAGTACAATAAGTGGCAGGAGGAATAAGAGAACGTTTTACCTGATTACCTAAAACCATAGATTTATTCATTGTAATTCAGAAAGTTAGTATTAGTGGAATCTTTCTTTGCTTCAGTATTAAGAGCACTTTGCTGATCAACTTTGCTAACGCACGTCTCAATAAAATTTTACAAGAACATTTGTCAAATAAAATAATCTCACCCCTTTTGTCTCTTTGCTAATAACAAAATTATTGGGTTATAAATGATCAAAAATGTGCCTCTGTGCAGAAGTCAGATTGTTCTGGACACAAATTTTGTTGGTGGCAATAATATTAGCCAGGGCTGTGGAGTCGGTGAGAAAAATGACTCCACAGCCTGAAATTTTAAAGGAACCAACTTCAACTCCGGGATGGCTAAATGCACTAGTATTGCCAGTAGGGTGGGTTCTTATGAATGAAGAGCAATCAAGATTCCAGCAATGAAGATTGCTTCATTGCTGTCATTTGTAATAGCAATAGTCAGTTTACTAAATTTGTCATTAAATAAAGGAAATATTACTATTTGAAAAAAATGGTAGCAATCAATCAGAATTAAAACAAATACCCAACTGGCAACACTGCAACTTAATGACACAGTCATGTTTGACCTTGAAGCATGTAATGTGCACATCGGCCGATAATTTTTTTGTTTATTTGTTTCATTTCTTCAGATGAATTATGGGTGTAAGCTGTGAAAGGTAGTCAAGACCAGGACCCAGTTACTGCAGATGCAAACTTTCAACAGCATTTTAGTATAAAAATTTTCACCTTTTTTAAATGCAGAATTTTTGTTTTAAATAGGACAAATATACTCTTCTAAAAGGCCAGTTGAACTTTGCCTCTGCATAAATTAGCTCTGGTTAAGAATGAAAATATTTTGAATATCCCCCTCCCTCCCAAATATTCTATTCGCACACACAAAAAAGCAAAATATGCATTACATTTTATATGTGGTAAAATTTAGTTAAATCAAAACTGTATGTAAAATATTTATATGCATTTAAATTGTAATTGAAAAATTAAATTTGAAGCTATTAGAAACAACAGTTGAAATCTAATAAATCTCCACAATTTACTTTGAACAACACACACACAGATTTATCAGTTGAATCCAAACAACATATATTATACTGGTATGTCATTTTAAGACAATAACCTATCATAACATATGTTATGCCAAATACGGTAGAAGAGGCAATACCAAATATAATATGATACCAAAATATGGGTGAAGAATGTTTAGTTTTGATTTTATATATGTTCCCGCAGACCCAAAAAATAGAAGATTAAAATTTTACAATTTAAGCAGGACCAAATTTCAGAACATGATTTTGATCATTGGTCATGGTATGTAATAATAAAATCACCATTTATGGAAGTAAGAATACAATCAATATATGTGGCTTCACCAGTGAATTTAGAAAATATCTAGATAGAGTATATTTTAAGAAATGTAATAATATAATTTTAAAAGCAATAAATAGTATGACAATAAATAAGATATGGATAAAATGTATAGTTATCTAGATATTGAGCATATTTTAAGTATTGAGTACATATTTTAATCTAATTTGAATATAATTTTAAAAGCAGTAAATAGTATGACAACAAATAAAATACGGAAAATATGCATAGTTACCACTCTTTGAGCATTAGGATCTGCACCATTCTTCAACAATAATTTGACACAATCATAATAGTTATAGCGACAAGCTAACATTAAAGCTGTAGTTCCATCCTAAAACATAAAATTAAAACAGAATTTTTGAAAAATTAATAAAATGTCATGCAAATTATGTTATAAAATAAACAAACTTAAAAAAAAAAAAAAAAAACAAAAAAAAAAAAACATAATTCAATCATTAAATGTTTTAATTAATTTTAATTTTTCTCAATATGTCAAATTTTCTAACTGATATTTTTACCCATTTCTGCAAACTAATTTACTTTGAATTCAGAATTCTATCTGAGTAAGTAGTAATGACAATGCAATGCTTTTCTGATTTTTACTGAAGAGTATTTAAGATCTTTCATGTTCTTTCTTTAGCATTTTAATTTTTGAAAAAACTCTTGAATTATGTCAAAACTTTAACACTGTGTGAAGAAATTTTCCTTCTCACACCATTAACAACAATGGAAAAATTCTGGAGGGCAGGCGGTGGACATTTTAATTTATGAAGGACACATCCTTCTCACTCTGGGCCATCCACTAAATTCTGTAACCTTTATATTTGTTTCCAGATACTTTTATTGATTTCCACCCTTTTTTTTCAATTTGTGAATTTTACATTCTTAGATATACATTTTTATATTGTATTATAATTATTGGTTCATATTTATTGTCGATTTTCCTGTGAATTAACAGTTATTATTAGCAAAAAGTTTTATTATAATATATATATATATTTACGACAAGATAACAATAAGAAAAATCAATTGTGTAATAGTCTGGAAATAATCATCTTATTAAACTTACTTTTAATACTGTTATATAAGTGCCATAACATAACCATGTTATAGCACAAAATTTTGATATGAGCCCAGTATTTGATAAGCATAAAAAGAAATGCATTGTAAGTAGTTATTTAAGTTCAGATTTCGACAGAGTTACAAAAGATCTAGCCAATTACTCCAAATTTTGGTAAAAATATAAAAGCCTACTGAATTCAAAATCAACAAGAACTAGATAATTTTTTTTAAATCTTTAAAAAGTAGTAAAATTGAATCTTTGTTATTAACTTTTTCTACAAACATTAATTTACATACAAAAGAACAAAACTAAGATCTCTGATTGTTCAATCAAATATAACCGCAGTCAAGAACAGATGACAGAGTCTGTTGGATTAAGAATGGAATGTATGTTATTTTTCATAAAGATAATACAATAAATCAAGAATACTCATTTAATCCAAACATTATATTTTATACTATTAATAGAAGATGTTATGGATAAAAGATAATTTTAGAAAAAAAAATATCTTTATTTAAATCTTACAAATTAAGTGTAGCACTAATACAGTTTATTAGGTGCCTGACAGATTTTTATTTTCTACTACTTGTGAAATAATTTAAACATTTCAATTAGCCAAAACAAAAGTAGCTTATTCATTCTTACGTTGAGTAAAATGCTGTTGTGATAAGTGAAATAAACTTAAAAGTAGTTAGCTTGAAAGAAAATTTTCCAAATAATTGCAGCTGAAAATTAGGAAAGATAATTTAAACTTTATCATAATTAATATTATATTCATGAACATTGCATGAATACTTTTCCTTATATTAATTGTCTGTCCAAAATTTGACACATATTTAAAATGATTTAACATAATAAAACAAATCATATATTTATTTTTTATTCAACATCCAGTAATTCATAACACACTTTCTGACTTTTTCAGACAGATTTTTTTTAACACTGAAAATTTTATTATACATTCTAATACTACAATGTTTTTTAAAGGATGCTACATAGGGTTTGCTGATTCACCTTGATTTAAATCAAAAGTACTTACATATATAACTTGGATTGGGATTTTATGTACAAATTTAGTTTAAATTTTATGATTTCAGTAATGAAATTTCTGGCCAAATCGGATTCCTTTCAGGATTTTCTTTTTGAATCTGATATTGTAAATAAGACTTCTACATTCAGTTGGTGAAAAACACATTTTAATGTGAAAGATTACGCTTTCAATAAAGAAGTTGAAAGAGCAAAATCTCAAATTTCTACAGTCATTGCTTCCTCAAATGCTGTTGAAAGGGTATTTTCCACTTTTGGATTAGTTCAGCCAGAAAGAGACTCACTTTTTTTTTTTTTTTTTTATACCGCTAACCAGGCCCCTACCTGCCCAGCATGAATGCCTAGCTTAACGGGTTAGTACCTGGGTGCGGGGCGGAAATCGCCTGATCACAGCATGGCTGTGATCCACCTGACTATAGATTTGTTCACATCGCTGCTGTGCTTGATCTCTTGTGATTTGCTACCGTTATCTTTGTTTGCCGGTTCAAGGTTTCTGTTTAACTTTGTTGAATTGACAGATTTAATAGGTCTCGTAATTTAGAACCTTTATCAGGTGACGAAACCCTCACCTGACTAAGAAATAGACTGGGAAATTTAAAAAAAAAAAATCTAAGCTTGTGTTTTTGTTTAAAAAACTATATAAGAATGAAAAATACCCTATGAATCTGCAGTTCTAATTTTTTTTATTATTATTGGTATTGGCACATGAATATTTTTTTTCTTTCAAAATTCATCTAAAAATTTTAAAAGGAAAATAAGATAATTTTGTTGGCGTTTAACATTTTCTTTTATATGCCATCAAATCAGTAAAGGTATTTTCAGTTATATTTGGTTTTGTGTTTATTAAATTGTACTGCTTTAAAATCTGATTTGATAAATAGAATCATGTATGTAATTAATGAAGAACTTGTTCTGCCAAAGAGCATCTTGGAACGCTTGTTGAAGTGTGAAGTTTTTTCAGATGCAAGCCAATTTTCTCTACCTTCGACATTAACTGACAAAGTTTTATCTGGCGTTGCAATTTACAAGAGTGCTCAACCTATGGGAGCGTTTCTAACATTTCTCCACCTAAATTAGCTTTTTATTTAAAGAGTTGAAAGCCGAAACTTTAAAATTAAATACTTATATACTTAACCAACATATAGATACCTTGATATAGCATCATTAATTTCATAGAACATACTTTTCATATTTAAAAAAAAAAAAAAAAGTTCTTATGTGCTTGTACACCCACAACAAATACAAAAAATTTTTAGGTATGGAAATAGTGTTTTAGAAAATAGGTGCTGCTTTATTAAGATACATAGATGTCAGTTAAATATAAAAGTTTGGGCTTTCACTACAAAGCTGTTTTAGGTGTAAAAGTGTCACACATGCCCATGTCTGCATAGATTGGGCAAGAGTTTGGAAGGAATAAATAAACTCATTGTTTCATGTATTTAATAAAATTTTTTATCATATGTAAATACTAATATAATGCATTATAATTCATAAAAGAATTAGAGTAATGAAAACAATCATAATAAATTTAATCATAATTTCAGTTATAATTTTTAATTTGTAAAGAAATAATATATACATATATAATTTTTGCCAATACTGCCCCATTTACTTAAAATGGCAATGCATCTTGTCTTTTTTTAAAGTGAAAAAATGCCCCCTGCTCTTTTTACAGTATCAACTTCATACCCTTTAATTTTCCAAATTATTGTGCCCCCCCGTTTTTTATGTAGAATGCAATTTAAATGTAAAGGGAAACTAGTCAGATATGCCAATCCCAAAACTTTCTTCAATCTCATACATGTTAATACTTCAAAATTCACTACCACACCACAAAACGTTTTACATACAATATTTTTCATCATTCTGTTGTACTTCAGCTGCTTGTGAATCATCGGGTTACCTGTATGCGAGCAGCCAATGCTTAATAAACTACGAAAAGTCTTTCTGGCCTGTACCAGCAGGAAAAGATAACCTCCCTATTTCTTGGTTTTAAGATTTTAGCTAATTTTACTGGAGAAAACACGAAGCTAAAATTCATGGAACCTGATTACAGAAGGGTCATTCCCAGTTCTCGTCAATATTGAATTTGAATGAGAATGTCACCAAATTGTTAGCCATAGCCAAATTGGCTTCATTTATGGCAACATATTTTTGTTGCCAAATCTGGTGATATTTTGCCAAGTGTGTTGAAATGATGGTTACAACAATGAAAGAAAATTTGCCAAATCTATGTTCACTAAAACTCATAAATTAAATCCATTTATGGAGGAATCTTGCTATATTGTTTTAAAATATCAGCCACCCTAAAATTTCAGACTGCTAAATCTGAGCCATTTTTGAAGATAGAGGCAAAACAAAAATGCTCTGGAATCCTTGGATCAAGGCTGAACATTTAACGGAAAAAACTTTTAGGATGTCTAAGTTTTTTTGTTCTTCTTTTTGAATTTGAAATCTTTAAATGGCTATCGCAGCCCCCACTTCTGGCAGAATGTCTCAAAATTCAACTGGGACCTGCAGGCCATAGTCAAAAACTTATACATTAAATTTGGTTCAATTCCATGCATAACTTCATACACTTTTCAATAATGAAAATGGCACAAAAATCACTATCGCAGCACCCTCTTCTAGCAGAATATCCCCAAATTCAAGGAGGAGGACATACTGGCCATAGTCACAAACCTATAAATCTAATTTTGTTCAATTCTATGTATAACTTCATACACTTTTTGATGATACAATGAGGACAGACATTTTGTAAAAACAGGTTTTTCAGAACCTCTGACCCCTAAAATGTGAAAATCTGTCGAAAACCAAAAGTCCAAAAAAATTTCGATTGCAACAATTTCTTCTATTACAGATAGAAGAAAGTAAAAATAATAAAAAAAAAAACAGTTTCCGCAAAAATTTTTCTGAGTAATAAAAAAAAAAACTTGAATGTTTCCTGCATCTTTTAGTACATTAATAAATAATTTGCATTTGCTATCAGCTTAGCTATGTCATTTTGAAATCACGGACACCCTTTTTGATGACACTGTAAAAGAAAAGAAATGGAACTCTTGTATTTATAATTAGAAGCTTTGTAACAGAATCAACAAAATATACCCTAGAATTAAAATAATTGTATGACTAAGATACTAGCAAGTCATAGGTAATTTTAAAGTTATAATAAATTACAAAATACATAAATTGAGAAGTTGTTAATATACAAGTTTCACTGAGCTGCAAAATGCATTACCTCGGTAATTTTAATACTGCTGTTTCAATGAATACAACTTATATTAGAACTTTATATTTTGAAAGCCCCAACATCTTTAAACATTTGTTTGTATGTTCATGTTTATCCAGAAAGCGTTGAAAGGCAAGAAGGATTATATTAATAATAACTATATTAATGAATGAAAAATAATCCCATTTTGAAATGTACACTTTAATTGCTATAGCTCTAACTTTTAAACTTAGGACATGAATAATAATAAAAAAAAGTACTGAAAACAGAGTAGTTTAATTTTACGTTAATTATAAAATATAATACAGTACCCTAATTAGTTTCAAATATGTGTAAGTGTATTATCACCTGATCTTTCGAATCGACGGGAACTTTGTAATCTAAGACAGCTTTGAGGAGTGTTGCATTTCCTTTGAGAGATGCTACATGAAGCAGTTGTGGAGACGGTGTTGGAGAATCATCGGTAAAATAAGTGAATTTAGTGCTGGCAAAACCTTGAAACGCAACATCAGTAGAGGCCATCATTTCTACAATATCTATGTTTCTATCCATAGAGTCCATAATAAGATAAACACACACACAAGTACACTCACACACTTTTTGAAAAGTCAATTTCTGTTTAAATTTATTTTTAAGACGCTAATTATTCATTAATTGTGAGCGAAAGCTCGGAAAGTACAGGTTTAAATGTTCATTCGCGAAATAGCTTTGTGTCCCTTAAGTTTGTTTGGTATAATTAAGTTATAGTGGCCTACTATATTTTTATACAAATGCATAGAATACGTCATTGAACAGACACACTTAGAAAAATAGCAAGTATCGTATATACGCATCATGAAATCTTCATGATACGCATATGTTTATAATTGTAAATGATTGATTCATTGATGCGGAATTCACCAACTTCTTGTTGACATCGGTTGGTTGGCTGGTTGAGTTGATTGATCTGTGTGCTACATCCAAAAGTAACATGGAATATAGTTTACATTTCCCCGTTTTCTTGAATATTTGAATTTTTATATAATATTTCATAAATTTGACCAAACTTACCATATTCTTTTTAATCCTGAGCTACAGTGCCTAGAAAGGTAGGCTAAGTCTGTTATATAAAGGGTTATAGAGGGCGCTGTCGATATTGTCAGGGACTTAAAACGGCCTATAGAGGCGCTGATCGCAGCCATGGGTACAGGATTATTGTCCCTTTAACTAATGCTGAAGTGCCATTGAAATCATTATTTATTGTAAACGCGTTTGAAAGTGTTAAATATTCAAATTCGGATAATTTGTACCTTGTCATATAAACACATAACACCAATATCACATGAAATCTGAAATTGTGCAAAAAAATAGTCATTATGAACAAATTAAAAGTACATGTAACGCAATGGGCTTGGAAGGGATTTTCCTGAAGCGAAAAGTTACAGTGCCTAGAAGTAAGTAGTGTGCTTATCGCCAATACAACCGCAATAAAAAAAATGTCCCTAACAGGAGGAAAACCAGATTCTCCGCGAGAGGGCGTCGAGTTCCCACCGCCGTTATTAACGTTTGAAGTTTCATTTAACAGGCTTGTTGTTGTTGTTGTTGTTGTGGGGTCTGAACGCCCCGATCATGGGATATAAGTCTACAGACTCTTTATCCCTAACAATCCTACCTCAAGGAGGCAATTAATGGATATGGTGGGAGATCCAGAGATACCAAGCCTCTGGTACAAAATAGTACGCTCAGTAGCGTAACGTCCGCATGTCATAAGGTAGTGTTCACAGGTTTCTGGAAGAGAGCAGACTGAGCATAAAGGAGAGTGGCAAAGGTTGAAACGGTAAAGTAATGCTCGGGTGGGGAGAGATTTTGTGCGAAGGCGAGAAAGAAGAACCTCCCCTCTCCTGGGAAGGCGCAGCTTCCTGTGATCCCAACTCCTTTTGGTAAGGTGAGGAAAATCGGTGCTGTAGTTTCCGAGAAGCCAATTATTAATATCCTCCTCATAGAAGAGGCGCCGAAACTGGACGCAGATGTCCTCTGGGGAGATCCACCTTACTGGGTCCGTAGGCAGAAGGTGAGAGCGGGCCAGTTTGTCCGCAAGCTCATTGGCATAGATGCCAACATGACTGGGAACCCAGACTAGTTCAATCGACGAGAGTTGATGTAATGCATTAGTAAGTTTCTGGTACACCTGAGTCACCACTCGAGGAGATTTGTAGTTTGGAGATTGAAGGCTCGTCAGGACGGATCTGCTGTCGGATAGAAGGAGCAGCTTGCCAGACTGAGGAATAAAATCTAGTGCCAGTCCAATCGCTAGAGCCTCTGCCGTGTAAATGGAATTAATGTCATGAACTCTGCTGGAGTGCCCATAGTTCTGGCTTACATCCCAAAAGGCGATGCAGGTCTGTGAAAGAGTCTTTGAGGCGTCAGTAGCCATTATGTGACAGTCACCGCGAGTAGACAAAAATGCAGAAAAGAGCTGACAGATTAGATCAGGGTGGAGCTGCCTGTTCTGAAACTCAAAAGAATCGATATGGCACTGGAAGATATCTGTAAGAGGAGGACGGGGAAGCACCCACGACACGATATCGGTCGCGGAGATATGAAGCCTAGAGAGGGTATCGCTCAGGTGAGCAGCCAGAACAGAATTTTCCGTAATTCCGGGGAACACCAGAGAATAGATTGGCGACTGGGGGCCGAGTGACAGGTGCCGAAGAAGGTAGCAACACCTATGGAGATCTTGAGTGCAAGCTACTGACAAGGAGTTGGCTTCCCGACGCAGAATTGGAATGGGTGTCCAACGCGGGAGGCCCGTCGCTATTCTAAGGGCTGCGTTAAGGATGGGTTCTAATTTCTGTCTGGTTGATGGGCACGCTAGCGAATAAATTGGACTACCATGGTGTAGCATACTCGTGACTGTAGCCTTGCTAATTCTGATGAGATCTTTGGTTGTTATGCCCCGAGAGACATGCGCCACACTTTTCAAGACGCTCAACTTCCTTAAAGCTTTCTGTTTGACTTGAGCAATATGATCGTTCCAGTTAAGGTTGTAAGTGAAATTCAGGCCTAGAATCCGAATGTTGTCCACCCAGGGGATGTCTTCTGAATTTATGTGAAGATTACTGTCAGGGATCTTTTTCCTAGCTGAGAAAACAATAGCTGCACTTTTACCCGGATTTAAACGAAGTTTCCAGTAGGCGCACCAACGAGCAACGTTGAGAATGGCCTTCTGGACTTTCGGCAACACCACCTCCAGAGACGGGCCGGAGCAGTAAACGTACGTATCGTCAGCGTAGACTAAACCATCCACATCGGGGCCAAATGCGTCAAAGATGTCGCTCATGTAGACAGAGAAGAGAAAAGGGGACAAGACTGCCCCTTGCGGCACCCCGACGTCCACCTCGAAAGGGTCCGACAACGCACCTCTCCACCGGACCTGAATAATTCTTTGCATTGAGGAGTGAGACCATTTTGTGAAATGGCCATCGATGCCGGCTGATACCATTTTCAAAGCTAGGCCGTCCGGCCAAACAGAGTCGTAAGCAGAGGCAATGTCAAACGACACTAGGACACAAACCTGCTTATGGAGGCGAGCGGAATGAAGATCGGAATAGAGCTTTGTGAGAGCAGGAGTGCAGTCCCGGAATGGAATAAAGCCGTAGTGGTTTGGGTGGAAGAAGTTTGTGTGAAGGATCCAAGAAGTCAGCCGCTTCAGAAGAATCCTTTCAAAAACCTTCGAGGCGACTGAAGTAAGCGAAATTGGTCTGTTTGATGCCAGCAAAGTACTGTCTTTTCCGGGCTTCGAGATAGGGACGACGATGACTTCCCTCCAAGAGCGGGGAATGACACCCGACAACCAAATGTCATTGAACACCCCAAGCAGTTTATGCAGCCCTATATCATCAAGACACCGAAGAGTCCGTAACGAGACCCCATCTTTTCCTGGGGTACGGAGGGTTGAATGGTTGAGGGCATATCTGAGCTCTGAGATCTGGAATGGGCGTTGGAGGTTCAGATCAATATGCGCACTAAAATCTACGGGGAGGTATCCGTTGTTATGGGTTCTGCTGTAGAATCTAGCGAACTTATTTGACTCTTCGATAGCGCTTGTCGATAGCGAACCAGGGGTTACAATGAAGTTATGAGACAATGGAGAATCTACCTGTCGATTGCGAATCGCACGAATGATCCTATAGATGGCACCCGACGCGGCTGCCCCTTTGCAAGTTGCAGCCCAATACGTGCGCTTTGCGTCATTTATTTCTCTCTTCAGGGTCGCTGCGATTTTCTTATAACGAGACCAGAGAATCGGACAAATAAATTTTCTTGCAAGACGGAAAAGCTTCCTCTTTTGGCCCAGTAAATGACTGCACCGGCTGTCCCACCACGGGGCTCCAGCGCGGTCAACAATCTTCACCCTACGGCTGCTTGCTTTTAGAGAGTCACAACATATGCCTAGGAAATCCTCATAAGAATTGTTGTGAAGATTAAGGATTGCTTTATTCAGATTCTTTGTAACAGCTCCCCAGTCGTACCGATATCGAATGGAGTGGCAGGTGGAACTTCTAATCCGAAAGTCGAAATGAAGATTAACAGGGCAGTGGTCGCTGTCGAAAGTGTCTGGGTGAACGTTGTAGCTGGTGTCGACAAAAATATCTGGCGAAGTGATGGAGAGGTCCAGGAGAGAAGCTCCACCAGCGTAGACATGTGTGGGCGTATGTGAGTTGACGAGACAAATTTTATTTTGAATTATCCAGTCGATAACCAAACTGCCTTGGGGGGTATTGTGGCTACCGCCCAAGCTGGAGTGAGGACAGTTAAAGTCCCCAATGATAACAAACGGAGAGCGACAAAACCCCAAAATGTTATCCAGCCAATGTGAATCTAACTTGCCCGGAGGGGAGTAAATGTTAATGATCTGGAGCTTAAAGTTGTTGGGGAAGATAATTTCCACACCTAACACCTCGTTAAAGACTGACTGAACTGGTAGAGCGAGATTACGGGATGAAAGAGTATTCCTTACCGCTGTAATCAGCCCGCCGCCGCTCCTAGAACTGCGGTCGAGCCTATAAACTGTTTTTCCTGGAATTTGAAACCCGATGGTGGGCTTAAGAAAAGTTTCTTGAAGTGCAATGATGTCGGCAGAGTAAAAAAGAGAGTGACGGAGCCAGGCTGAATTAGCCCGAGCTCCCCGGATATTCCAATGAACTAATGAAACGCCCATGAAAAGAAGAAAAATTAGTCATGAACAGGCTGGGACTCGCTGTGGTCCATCAGACCGACATCATTGGCTAGTGATTCGGATTGGAGATTTATATCGGTTCTTTTGATTGTGTCGTGTTCGGTGGGGGAGGTCATACGAAATTTCTTGAGGTTTGGTTCGAGAGAGAAGGGAGGGGTGTCATTTTTTGCGGGGTCTTGTTTCTGTTTTTCTTTCGTTGGTAGGGTTGCTTTGAGACTCGTAGGTATTGTGGGTGGAGGGAGTTGCGTCTTTTGGACGGCCTGGATGATGGTAGCATTCAGATCGTGAACTGCGCTATGGATCGCTTGAACTTTTTCGTCGAAAGCAGCTGAAGCTTGTTCTATAAATGTTCTGCATTGAGTAGCTTGTTCCACCAATAATGATTGAAATAGCTGGAACATGTTGTTGGTAAATTAGTCCAAAGTTGCCTGGAGTCCAGTTTGTGTTACGATATCGGAAGGTTTGGAATTATTAGCTTTTGAAGCATACGAGTTCGTCTCACGCCGTTCAGCCACTCGGAACTGACGGCGGGCCTCGGCGATGGAGAGGTGGTGTTCGCATTTGAATTTTTGGATTCGGATCTCTTTTTCATAAGCAGGGCAGTTTTTGTCATCAGCGGTATGTTCACCTTGGCAGTTAGGACAAATTGGAGTTGGGGTCTGACAGTGACCCTCGTGTGATGTACTACAGTTACGGCAGATTTTCTGTTTATGGCACGATTTTGTACTATGGTTAAATTCCCAGCAATTGAGACAGGGCCGGGGCCGGTCAATAAACAGCGTAATCTTCTGAATTTGGTAGTAAATTTTTACCTACCGCGGGAGTGTGGTTCCCAGCTTAGTAACCAGGACTGTAGTTGTTGGGACGGTGTTGCCTTCATTTTTCCGTAGAAAACGTCTGATTTCGAGTACGTGGATACCGTTATAAATCAGTTCATCGGCGATTTCTTCGCAAGAAACATCGGTAGGAATTCCGTACAGAAGAAATCGAGTTGTTATACTGTCGAATTGCACTCGAGGGTTCACGGGGATTTCGGCTATCGAAGTGAGTTGTAAAGCTTGAGTCGCCGTTTCGACAGAGTGCGTGAGAAGAATTATTTTACCCTGTTTGGTCAATTTTATGCAGTCAATAGCCGCATGGTTTTTTATTTGTTTCTCCAAATCCTCTTTTAACTTCTTAGGATGAATAGTAGGAAAAGCCCGGATTTAGCTTCTATGAAAATTGTTATGACGTCACTACTACTAAGTTCTGCAAAACTAACTAAGTCCGCCGGAGGATACACACTCTTATAAAAATTGAAGTCAGTCGGTGGTACAACATTTGAGTTTAACGAGGACAGGGTAGCCATGACAGATGAATTTAGTAAACTAGAAGTTGTTGCATTATCTGACACTTGCGACATAAAGTCCGTCAGCAAAACACCCGACAACACTACAACAGTCAACTACAACTACAAAATTAAACAGTAGAGGTCCACTAAAATAAAGTTTAGGCAAATTAAACAACCACGAGTTCAAAAGTCCTAAACACTCGGAACGGGAACCGCCCCCAAAATGCAGCTGAGCATCTATCAAAGCCTACATCCTGACTGCGGCAGCGGAAAAACTTCACAAAACTAAACACGAAGTAACACTATACTTTAAAATGGAAAAATCTCACCAAATTCCAAGAGCAGCAGCTATCACCACAAACTTTCAACCATTTAATTTAACAGGCTTGATCCTAATGTTAGTTTCAATGTAATTAACGCTGTATTTTCAAACAAACTACACGAATGTTTCTATTTCTATAATATTTTAAAGTAAACATATATTATGCATGTGTAATGATAAATCAGTATGGATAAATCTGCAAATACTAAGAAAAGAACAGCTGATCGAACATGCTTCGTTCCTGGATATACTAGTGGATATAAAAGCAACAAAACTAAAATAACTCTATTCCCCCCCCCCCCTCACCAAAGACAAAAACTAATTTGAAAAATGGTTAAAAGTCATTCCTCGTGCCGATAAAGATCTGAACCAATATTCAGTTGCATGTGAATTAGAGTCCTGCACGGGTCGGGTTAACCCGACCCGAACCCGCAACTTTCATTTGAAGTCAACCCGTAACACGACCCGAACCCGACATAATAAATTTCCTCGATTTCCTTAATCTGAAAAAATATTGGACATTCTTTTGAAAAAGCGGGTCATCCCGAACCCGACCCGCCAGAGTAAAAACCCAACCCGAACCCGACCCGCAGCAAAAAGTAGAAGTCAACCCGACCCGAACCCGAACTTCAACGAAAAAATAGAGCGCCAACCCTACCCGAACATCCTAACTTTAAAACTTATTTTAACATGACTATTTTGTTTCATTAGTATGCTTTCATTCAATCATGGTTTTAAATACATTCACAAAATCAATGTATTACTTTTTGTAGGGTGTCTATTACTGGAATTAAAAGTGTTTGATTTATTTCTGCTATTAAAATTTTGATTCACATCGGGAAATGTGTGTATGAGAATGGTTAAATGCTTAATGTAATATTAAAAAATAAATAAAATATAATAATAATAACTATTAATCAAAAATAATTTTTAAATATTTTTTTAAGGACGATTGGCACATCTACCCTAATTTAAAGAAAATGCATTCTTGTCATACTTTCAGGAGAGTAATTATTTTTTTTTCTAGATTTGAAAGAATTATAAATTTCTTGTTTGATGTTTTCTAGTATACCTTAAATTATTTTACCCTAAACACCTAAACTAAAGCTCTGAAATATCAGAAATTTTTAACAACTCAATTTACTCTTAGTTTGTTAACTGGATGTAAACAAGTTATGTAATAATGAATACCGATTAAAAAGCTGTCAAAATAGGGACATGTTTTTGCAAGAATCATGTTTTTCATCATAGTATAATGTATTTATCCAATATATTGTATTGTATTTATCCAATTTTAGAAATATCTAAATATTGTAGGAAGAAAAACATTGTTCTATGATAAAGTTTGTAACTGTTTGAGTTCATTACAATTAGTTGTTATGAACTCAATTACATTTCTCTTCAACTGTATTTTCATTATTAGAATTTTTTTCCTTGTTTATTTTTTATCTTGAGCATTTTAAAGTACTGATTTATTACAAAAAAAAATAGATTAAAAATGATGTGTATGTAAAAAACGAAAGTTACCATAGCCGCGGCGAGAACACTGGCGCCATCTATCGGCGTCCTCTATTTCTGAAGTATAATTTTGACGCCGATAACAACACTATATACTTCTAGGCACTGTAGAAAAGTTATATCTTTTCTCCACCAGATGACGTATTCGAGCGCTTGAATTCCCAATTGGAACTTTTTAAGAGCGCTAATCAAAACTGTCGGTACAGGAAAATTGTCCCTTTAGCTAATGTTAAAGAACTATTAAAATCATTATTGTATTATAATATATTTTTTTAAAAACTTAATAGATCAGTTTCAACTGACGTCACACCCTAGCAACCACCTTAGCAACTAGGTTTGTTTTTTGTTTGCCCATCAAAGATGATGGATTGTGATTGGTTGGCTCGTAATACAGGCTACAAATCCACGATTATGATTGGTTGATAACTTTTGGTGGGTTGGTGATCACGTGGTTGAAACTGATCTATAGAAATTTTAGATATTTAAATTCGGATAATTTTTACCTTGTCATATAACATAGAACACACTAGGTGCGTTTTCATAGGTCGTCCCAACGACCTAAAAATCCCTAGCGACCCAAGAGCTTAAGCAAGCCTAAGAGCGTTTTCACTAGAGAAGCTCTAGCGTCAACCAATCATAGACAAGTCAGCAAGGCAACACTAGATACCGGGCGTGTTCATTCATTCTCATGACGTCATAAATAGTGACTGGCCTCGACCATCGATTGGTACAAAGCGACGCGCCCATCGTTTTGTGCCAATCACTGCATGTCCTTCGCCGCAACCAGCCACCATTTCTGACGTCATGATAATGAATGAGCAACTAGATATCAGCTGTCAATGATTGTAAACATTGCCCTTTTTATGGTAATAACAAATATTTTGTATGGAAATAACCGGAAGTTTTGATTGGTTTTCGCTATTAGAGGATCTTAAATAATGTTCCAAAAAATATTAATCTTTTGTTATATGTATCATAATAAATCAATGATAACTATTAATTTTTTTGTGGTTTCAAATAATAAAATGCTATATTTTTTTAATAATGACGATCGTAAATCATAAAATTTAGAAGTCATTCAGAATTAGTCTGCCCCCCCCTCCCCTTACCCACTCTCTCTCTCTTTCTTGGGTACATCTTTTTTTTATTATAGTTTTGAGAAAAATAAAATGGTGTAACAAAAAATCAAATCTAGTTGCTTAAATTCAAACTAAGCTTTTAATAATTATTTTTCTTTTATGTTCTCCTGCGAAAGTTTACCTTTATATTGAGCTTGTTTTGTTTGCAAATGACACATTTTAAATCCCAACAATTTTTTTCTTTTAGTGTAAAATGTTCGATTTTCACATGTCATTTCGCATTTTCAGCTGTACACATTCAGTCATACGCATTTCGCATTTTCAGCTGTAGCACCTGTTCGTATATCTAAAATTATTTTTCTGCTTTTCACATGTTAAATTAAAAGGGACATATCTTAGTCATGGAGTGGGTGAAATATTGCTTCAGATTAAAGAATTTTGGTATTATGGAACATCTTATACAGGCAAATCACATACAATACAAGTATTACAGTATTCTATCGAACATATTCTACACAAAGAGCTGCGCGTGCACATCATAGTTTTAGTTTCGGTTCAAGAAAATTCCAAAACAGTTACTCTCGCGGTTACAGTCACGTAGCTCATTTAGTCTGAACATGATATCTCCTCCCTCCTTAAAGTTCTAGTCTCTTGGGAGGTTTCCGGATTCTATTTGAACGACGACGTAAGTTCGGTTTAGGTTTTGCTGCAATCGACGGAGTACTGCCTTCAGCCGTTGAATCACCGGGCTTCACAGGAGATGAAGATGATGACTCTGGTACCGGGCTTGGCATATGTGAAACACTTTCTGCTGTCGCTTCAGTCGCCGCTTTTTCATCCTTTTCATTTAACCCCTTCGGGACCGGCAGCTTTTACACAAATTTTATTCGGTTTGCACCATTTTTAAAAAAAAAGCTACCTTTACTTGAACTATCACAAAAATGCTCTAATTAGAGAAAACAACTATTACTTTTATTTTTTACTGGTGCTTAAAACAAATTCTGTATGCTCTATTTGAGGGTGCATATATGCACCCATGGTTCCCAAATGGGTTAAGATATCCGGGACAGATTCCTCAACATGATGTGCTTCCGAATTTTTATTCGGAGCTAATTCCGTTGGTACTTGGCGATACACATAAGGTGAAGAATAAGCATCTTTTACTTGATCACCAACTGGACGAATTTGATTTATATGCATCTTCTCACCAATGTTGCCTAAACATTGACCGTGTATTTTAGAGCACCGTCTCGATTTACTACATGCCCAAACTTCCATTTACAATTTGGCGTTCTGCAGTCTCTCATAGCAACATGGTCTCCAATTTCGAATTTTCTGTCTTTAAAATCGTATTCTCTCTTCCGTATTGTTTCCTGAATTCTAGTTTGGAGATAAGGCAACAAAAGATCTATTTTAGTACGGATATCTCTTTTTAGGAACAGCATCGCAGGACTATACGTTGTTGTCATATGGACCCTATTCTCCGTTTGGGTTTGAGGCTACAATTTCCGAAATGTTTCCCCAAAGCACGTGACTCAACATCACGAAAATCTGGTCCGTTGCTGCTCTATGACATGCAGGCTTGAGTTGCAAACAAGTGGTTGCATAATTAAGGACTACAATGTCGGCTATATTTCCCCAAAGCACGTGACTCTGACATCACTAAGAATAGGGTCCATTAGGTGCCTTTCTGTATTGCAACAAGAATCTGCTTAGCTTTTGATTTATGCTACCTTCATAATTTTGCATAGCTCTATAACTGTTTTATAGTATATACATAGCGCTCGGCCTGACCATTACTGGATGGCTTTAATGGAGTACTAGTAGAGTTGCAAGAAACCGGTTTATTCCCAGGTTTATTTCCAATAGACCCGGTTTATTCCCAGGTTTATTGCCAAAAGACCTGGTTTATTCCCAAAATACCCAGTTTATTCCCAAAAAACCCGGTTTATTCCCAGGTTTAAACCGGATTTTTTCTAGCCTTTGCAACTCTAAGTACTAGTAATGTGTTTCAATCCATCGCACTGTATAAATCTTGCAAATTCATAAGATGTGAATTGCGAGCCGTTATCACTTACAAGTACAACCGGTAACCCGAATGTACTAAAACTGTCTCTAAGGCAATCTATTGTTTTATTGGCTGTGGTTGATTTCATAGGGTACACTTCTATCCACTTAGAATACGCATCCACAATTATTAAGAACATGTGTTCATATAGAGGTCCGGCGAAATCGATATGAATTCTTTTCCAGTGTGCGCTAAAGTACTTCCAGTAGTGCACTTTAACTTTAGATCCATCAGCCTTAAATCTCGCGCAATTTGAGCAATTTTTAGCCTCTTCCTTAATGTCTGTATCAATACTTTTCCAGTAGACAAATGATCTAGCAATGGCCTTCATTTTTACCATGCCAAGATGTCCATTTTGCAATTCTTCGAGAACCTGTTTTCGATAAACTTCCGGAACGCAAACTCTCTGTCTATACATAATACAACCGTCTTCAATTGTATAATGCGCTTCCTTCCCCTGTAAATTTTGCCCTTCCCGGAGAGCTCTTAATAAAAGACCAAGTTCTTTATCTTTTTCAGTTGCTTGTCGCAACTCTCTTGACGTAACTGGGAGGGTCTCGATTTGACACATTTGATATAAAGTGATGTCGTCCTTGATTTCGAGTTCTGAAGCTTTTGGTAAACGAGAGAGAAAGTCTGCATTACCGTGGTCTTTAGTATTCCTGTATCTAATATCGAATTGAAAAGATTGCAAAATTAATGCATAATGCAACAATCTAGTTGCAGTTAACACCGGAAATCCCCGTTTCGATCCAAAGATGGACACAAGAGGCTTATGATCCATAATCAATGTGAATCTTCGCCCTTTCAAATATAAGTAAAATTTTTGTACAGCCCATACAATAGCAAGAGCCTCTTTATCAATTTGGGACTATTGTAGCTCTGATCGATTTAATGTCTTGGACGCAAACGCTATGGGTCTTTCACTTCCGTCACGGTATAAATGCGATAAAACACATCCTATACCAACTGATGATGCATCAATTGCTAAAGTCAAAGGTAGTGCAGGATCATAATGTAATAAGACCCTTGGTGAACAGATCTCGAAGGCAACTTGACAATTAAATTTAACATCTTTTTGTGTTAAAATATTTAGCAGATTAGCTATGGTCGATAAATTTTTACAAAATTTCCCGTAGAAATTCACTACGCCTAAAAAGCTTTTTACTTCCTGTGCATTTTTACGAACAGGAGCGTTTAAAATTGCGGAGGTTTTTTCATCCGTCTTATGTAGACCATTAGCGTCAATTTTGTCTCCCAGAAAATAATTTATTTTTTCTTGAAAAAATGTACTCATTTTTAAATTTTATTTGAACCCATTTTTCTTGCATTTTTTGAAAAAGTCTAAAGATTTCAAATGAGACTTCTCGTCAACCCTCGTAATTCGCGCATCATCCATAAAAACTTTAACTCCTTCCATACCCTAAAATAGTCCATCCACGAAACGCTGCCAAATTGCAAGCGGATCATTTAAGCCATACATTAATCGCTTACAAACAAATAACCTCTTGTGTGTGTTTATCATTAGCAACTCTTGACTTTCAGGATGAACTTTCATCTGTAAATAAGCATGCTTAAAATCAAGTTTTGAAAACTGTTTTCCCCCATTTAAGCTGAAACAATCTCTTCTAATTTGGGTAAAGGATGCTGAAGAACATTTAAATTTGGGTTTAATGTAACTGAAAAATCGGCACATAGCCGTCTGTTTTTATTACCGGGATAACAGGCTTAGCCGATTCTGGGCTTTCAACCTTTTCGATTATTCCCTCTTTCTCCAACCTGTCAATTTCCTTTTTAACTCTGCCTTTTATAGCAAAAGATACGACACGGCATCTACGAAATACAAGTTTAACACCCTGTTTTAACTCTAACTTAATTTCACAATTGTTAATTTCTAGCAATTTGTCATCAAATATTTCCTTATATTCCTCTAAAAGTTTACTTAAGTTCGTTTCATTCGTAGTTCTGAGTGCTTTAATAGCCCTCCAATCAAAAATAATTTTATTAAGCCATTAGCGACCGAAAATAGTATCTAAACTCTCTTTTACGATATACAAATTTAATTTTCGAAATTTGATTCTGATATTCAACTTTTACCGTTACATACCCCATGGGTACTAACGAATCACCATTGTACGTTTTAAGAACTACATTCGTATGTTGAATGTTTTTATTTGAGATTTTCCTGAAATTTCTTACACTCATTACGCTTACCGCACCTCCAGTATCTAGTCCCATAGAACAATTTTTGTTCTCAATTTTCAAATTTATCATTATAGGAGGTTGTCTTGGTTCCTCCTCACGTAATTTGCTTTCATCAGAATTTAATTCAAATATAGGAACTTTAATTTTGTTCTCGACTTTTTGTTCCCGATTTAAATCTACCTGTTTCTGTTTTACAGGTTTAACGTGCGCTTTTTTAGCTACGAAACACGCATTCTGAATATGACCAATCTTTGAACAAAAATTGCATTTACTTGTAATAAATCGGCTACTTTCTATATCATGATCTGTGCCCGTGCACCGGCTGCAATATTCAGATTTCTTCTGCGTTCACGAAAATTGGATGTTTTGCTTACAGGCTTATAAAATTTATTAATTTTTTCCTACTTGCACTGCATTTATACCACGCTCCATAATATCACTAGTACCCTTAAATGCCTTTTCCATTGCTAATGCTATCTGCAATGTTTTCTCTAGATCAATATTATATTCCTCAAATAATCTATCCAGAATCCTTTTATATCTTAACCCACTTAAAAATACATCCCGCAGCATCGTATTTAACATGTTTGTATCATATTCGCAATTTACTGCTAACGCTCTAAGTTCAGCGATATACGAACTAATACTTTCCTCTCCTGCTGTTTCCGATTTAAAAATTTATGCTGCGACGGAATAATTAAAGGTTTGGGTGTAAGATACTTTTTCAATACATCTTTTAATCGTACTAAAGTGTGTTCTGAAGGTATGTCTTGTAATTCGCGAAGCCCGGGTTGGATATTCTTTGGTTGCTATAAACTAAATATATACATCCCTTGAAATATCATTGTGGTTGCATGCATTTTTAAGGTCAGAGCACTTACTTAAAAAATGACTATTTAAAGAAAGTGAGGCGATTTTTTAATTAAATAGTTAATTATTATTATTTTTTTTTGGAGTGGGGAGTAGGTCTTATATTACGAGTATCCTGAAAAATCATGCTAAGTCTTATTTGGGATAGGTCTTTACTTTCGGGGAAGCACGGTATATCGAATAAAATGCTATGTAACTCTAGTTAGTCGGATTAATGTGTCCTGAACACAATCCGGCTATGCATAAATTAGGAAACTGGGGAAATCCTAACAAGTGGGTAAGTGTGATCGAAGATCGCACAAAGGGTTTTTTTTTAATATTCCTTTCAAAACATTTAATCCTTTCTTTAATAAATCCAAATAAATTTCATTAAAAAAAAATTGTCATGTTTTTATAAAGTAAAAAAAAAAAACCGGTCTATTTTTCTTGCTTTTTCGAATATCTGAACCAGCCCTATAGCGGGCGATGTCCTATATTATATTCTGTCATAATAATATCTGTCATGTGGACTAAATCGATATTTAAAAAAATATCGATTTCAAAATTAAACATGTTATATAGAGACCTTCAAAATGTTTAAATATGCCAATATTTCCATAATCGGGTTTTTATCAGGATTCAATGCGTTCCTCAAACTCATATATTTACCATTCTCTATTACTCATATTTTTACTCTCTTTGTATTATTCTCAAATATTTGAAAAATCCGTTAAACTTCCAATATGACGTCAGATTAATTTTCTTTTTAATTCTCTAATGACGTCATATTAAACTGCTTTCTGTATTTACACATACTCGTACTCCTTGTATTATTGAGAAATGTTTGAAAATTTCCGTTTTATTTTCAATATGATGTCATATTAATATTTTTTTTTCATGATACTTTTTATTTCATTTTCATTTTTCTCGTGGAAAATCTTTCCATAAAAAATTAATTATTGTAGAAAGAATTTTATTGTGGATTTTTAATTGTTGACAACTGCTATAACGAAAAGTGTTTAAATTTAATAAGAAAAGGCTGTTAGATTTTTGGCTTTTTATCTCTCTATATTAAAATAATACGATTTTTTTTTCAAATTTTACGATTTTCAGCTTCATAGTAGGTATTCAGCTATAAGTACTCAATATTTCATGCCTGTAAGTTATATAGTTTCTGAGAACCGGCTCTGTGACGGACAGACAACGGAGCATAAATAATAGGGTTTAGTGAGATGAACAACACTCTAAAAACAGGTTAGGTTGGGAAATAACAATTTCTCTGAAATCACTTTTGTTTATTAAAAAGGTGGGCATAATATACTAAACATGCAGTCTATTTTTTAACAAGATCACTCTTACCACTACTACAAAGAAAAGAAAAAACAATTTACAGCCATTTAGATGTATTAATTGAACATGCCCTACAACATTAATTATTTTGCTGTAGATCGTAAATACCGATTTAGAATTATCGAAATATAGAGAGAAATTATAATTAAATATGAACTTGAACGCTGGCTCAAATATGAATATCAAGAAAATTATTTTTCTATGGAGGAATACACGGATTTGCATTTCAGTAAGGTCAACAAAAAATGCTCCGGAATCCTTGTATCAAGGCTTAACACTTAAGCAAAAAATAAATTTGAATTTCGAATTTTGTTGTATATATATTTTAGTTTTAAATCTTTTAGTGGTCGTCATTTTGAAATAAGGTGGCTGACCAAGCTGGGAGCCTAATGCACGTGCTTAGTTTCATCCAAATCGGTTTATAAATACCAGTGCTATCGTATAACAAACATTATATATATATATATATATATATATATATATATATATATATATATATATATATATATATATATATATATATAAGGTAAAGCTAGGATAGTCTGCGCACAATTCAAAAGAATAGCAATAAAAAATCTAAATATTAATTTTTTGCTAAACTATCCATGAATAATTTTTACTTCATTTGTTTTTTATGCATTTTCATTGCTATTTTGTTGTTATGTTGCAATTTAATAGGACAGTTGTAATAAAACCAAGAAAGTTATTTTGCGCAATCTTTCCTTACAGGGTTGGTGTGGTTGCGCACATGGGTAGGAGAGATTGTTACTTATAATAACTACAATTAAATTGTTAACAATAATAATTAAACTTAAATGACATTGCTGTAAGGTTTTTGTGAACAAATTTTATTGTATTGGGAGTGAATATTTCAACCTAATGCTTAAAGAATTAGAAAATGGAAATATTTTTACAAACGATTAAAAATTTTTAATTAAAGGAAAAAAACAATTTAAAGAATCAGAAAAAGCAAGTCCAGATAAGATTACAAAATAAAATTATGTAACTTAATAACACGTTTAACTTAAAATTAGTTCATTTTCATTTTTCATTTTTTTATGCAAATTTACCAATAAGCTGCGTAATCTCTCCTAGCATGGAAACTAATGGGAACAATGCGCCATCTCTCCTAAGTAGCAGATGCGCAAACTTTCCAATTTCGGTAGGAGAGATTGCACGGCCTTTTATTTAAACACGGCCGCTACTAAAACGAACCGTTGATGTTCACATTGTTAGTCTAGATTAGTAGCTTATGAGAAATGGTTTAAGTTTAAAATATTTTGTACTATTCACATTGTAGAGAAATTCTGATTAATGGCTATGAAAATTCAAACAATTACTTCGGGAAAACAAATCAAAATAGCAATACTTTATCTTAGAAGCTCAAAACAATCAACGTGCACTTTCAATTAGACACCCCACTACTGTTGTTCTACAACTACCTGGAGTCGCTGCGCTCTCACTCTACTCCTGCTCCCCGAACCTCTATGTGCGCAATCTCTCCGACCGCGCCATCTCTCCTCGCTTTACCTTATATATAATGTTTGTTATTTTGGTAATTTAATTGGTAATTTTTATGTATTAACATTCCTTGTTTAAACAGGAAAACAAATTATTTAATAATAAAATTACAAAATAATCTTATATTTAGAAACATTATGTGAATTATTTTTTCAAGTACTCAGCATTAATTTCATATTTATCTAATTAAATACCATTTTAATTTTTAAATACCATTACCATTATTACTATTAAACTTACTCTAATGAAACATTATTTAATTAAAAAACAAATATGCAAATCATACAAAAATATATATATATATATCATGATTTAATAGAAAAACTACATACTTTTCTTGCAGATATTTAATCCATTCACAAATTAAAATTTAGTGCCTCATTTAAATAGAAATTCGGCACGTCTATTTTTTCGTCGAGCAAATCTTTCAATTAATTACTTTTACATTAAATTCTGATATTATACTAATAAAATCCTTGTGGACTGAGAGGACGGCAAGAGCGTTTAATCGTTCCTGTCCCATGGAGTTTCTCAGAAATGTTTTTATTCTCTTAAGTGTACTAAAGCACCTTTTCTGCTTCTGCAGTCAATGCTGGTGTTACCAGGACAATTTCAAGAGCCTTTGAAAGTTCAGAAAATTCTTCTGTCAGGTTATTGGTTTTTACAAATGTTAAAAGACTTGAAACTGTCTGAATGTTTTTAAAAGTGGAATTATGATATATTACACGGAGTTCATTCATTAATTTTACTTTATTAATCATACTGTAACTTTCTGCTATACTAGAAATGTTTTTCTCATGAAAATTAGCCTTAAATAAACTGAATTTGTTTGGTTCCAGTACTGCAAACGCATTAAGAATTTCTTGTTCTTCAAACCTGTTTTTCATTTCAGTTATTATAATGTCACACGCTTCTTTAGCATTTATTTTTACTGTGTTATAAACGCTGAATTTTGAAGGAAACGCGTTTCCTTTTGCATAAATCTTCGTAATTTTCAGCAGTATGATGAACATGAATTTTTCCTCTGATTTCATTAATAGCATCAGTGAAACAGTTGACAGCTTGCAGTTCACTTAATGAAGTGGTATTTGTCATCTGTATGACATTATACAAAACATTAAACATGCTGAAATATCGAATGGAAAAAAGAAAGCAGAAAGAGAAAATTCTCATCTTCTAAAATTCTTTGTAAACCATACGATTCACTGATTGTTCTATCATCCCACTGCACTTCGTCCTGAATTCTACCAAAACACTGATAACTCGGACTTATTTTTTTCTATGAAACTGATGATACGCGAATAAAGGTTCCACCTGGTTTCTGACGGTGCAGGAATTCTTTTAGCACATATTTCTCGAAATAAATCACTACGCTTAGGTGTTTAAATGGTCTTCCAATATACTGTCCAGTTTTGACGTGTATGTGACCAAATCTAAGAATATACCTCTATTTAAAGAATCTTTACGTTCATCATGACCCCTTAAAGCTAGTTCATGAAATCCACAGAATTTTAAACAATTTATTACTCGATTTAGCACATATCTGTTTTTCTCAACCATTTCATTATGTTTTTGTAACGAAATCCTGTAACTTTCATCCAGCTGTGCTGCAATATTCACAGTTCCAAAAGTTTTATAATTAATAGCATTGTTTAAATTAGTAGCACTCATTTCACGTGTTTCTACTCTCTCTGAAAAATGCTTCAAGTCGCTGCAATCAGCCATACTCCATAATTTTTCACCTCCCTACAATAAACAATAAAACCAGAACAATGATTTTTTTTCTTCACTCGCTGAAAGCCACGGAAATTTGTCGAACCACTGTATAGAGAAATGGCGCATTTTTTCCCCATCTTTTTGTTGTATTTCAAAAATTTTCGGTTGATAAGATCTCAGGCATTTAATTTCAAGTTTTTCTTCCAAACTCATTGTTGAAAATGGCTTTCGTAATAGATCATCTACAGAATTCATTTTTTATACCAAGAATTTAAAATTATCACGCGTCTTCGTTTAGAAAAAGTACTTAAAGCTCGCGTAATTTAAGAAATAATCAGCAATAGTAGTAATACAAACATCGCCAAATATTTTTGAGAACCCCACGGGTTAACATATTATCACAGAAACTTAGTTATCTTTCCTTATATTGCATCAAGGGCAAAATCGACAAGTGCCCCATATTGTAAAAAAAAATACGGAAGTTTTAGCTCTAAAAGAGCAGTAAATAACCAAATTTGAAGGAGGCGTGAGGGAGTGAAATACTCAAATTAACGCGCCAGGTGGGCCCAAATGTCCTGCGTCCAGGAAGTAGCGGTCCGTCGTTAAAATGATTTATTGCCTCTTGAAAAAAGTACAGTTGGGGAGATTCAATAATAACGGATGAGTGGGACTGAATAAAAGTGCAGTTTCTTTGCAATATATTTTTTAGTAAACAGTTTTTTTTTAAATATTTAAATAAAAAATATGTATTGATGTTTTTTATTAACAGAAAATACTGTTGGGACCGTGCCCCAGTGTCCCTAAGGGACCGGCCACCCCTGTATATATATATATATCAACATTTAAACGGAGGGTAGTTCTGGGGTCTGAGGATCATGAAAATATACCAAAATTTTCCGGAATTGCTTCCCTCCGCACGGCTGCTGTAGGTAGTTTTTTACTTTTTGTAATGAAATCTACCTAAAAGTGTGTTTTTAATAGTATGGGGAGTGACAGGATATCGGTATTTATATTTATATAACTTCGGTTTATCTGGATTTTTCGTTATAGGCCTTTCCGCCACATCAGGCTGGATATTGCAAGCAAAACACATTGGTTAAACACTTTTCTTTTCAAGTAAAGGAACATGTTACTCTTCAGAATAATTCTGTTCTTCCCAAAAGCACTTCATCCATTTCTCATACTTCTGTTTATTTTATTCATGATGCTATTGTTCGATGTTATTTCCTGTCCAAGGTACGCATAACTTCTGCACTTCCTTAATCTCAGTGTTGTTGTAGACGATCTTATTTTTTGGTGCAAATGAACATCATTTTACTCTTTTCCAAATTTATTTTTAATCCCACATTGATGCTAGCTTCTATCAAAATCTTTTAACGTCATATATATATATATCTTCCTTGTAATCTTTTCATTTTTTTCATTAATTATGGCAGTTCTTATAGTAAATTATTAGCGACTGGCAATTTAGGCTCTGTTAACACTCAGCGTAATGTGCAGTACATGGTAAATTATAGGGTTGGCCATGAATCGACATCCCACTACCTATTCCTTTCTCCCTCTCCACATCTTCAATTTAGCAAATGGTCTTCTACACGTTGTTTAATTTGCCCACTCGCTGAAGAGTCGCAAATTGTTCATAATACCTCCCACATGAACTTTTGTAAAGCCTACAGTGTTATTTATAGGATTAAATGTAATTAATGCAATATGCAATATATTGGTAAAACTAGTAACCCTCTGCATAAACGTATTAATGGACATTGTTCCGCCATTTGTAATTATCAAATTTCTTGCAATCCTCTTAACTGCAATGTTGAGTATACACACTTCAAAACACATAGTTTTAATAATATTACCATTTATATCCTCAACATACAAAACAAATTCCATGAACATCTTTTTTTTAGAATCTATCTATATTAAGCACTACAATACACTTTATCCATATGGACTCAACCAAATCCAAAACAACAAACCTCACATTGTATATTCTACATTATCTAACACAATTAATTATAATTCACTCCACCTTTCACTTAATCACCACTTATACAAATAAACGACACGTACACAAAGAGGTCACTCTTCTAAATCCAAAAAATCATCTTCCAAATTAACTAACGCTCAAATTAAAAAATCGCTACATACCTTACAAACTTCTTATCACAATAATTTTAGTTAGAAAACTCTTCGTTATATTGGCAATTCCAAAGTATAATCTCACTCAATTTTCTAAAGTTTTCACTTCAAATACATTCATTACCCATTTCAGTTATATCTTCTTTGATCTACTCCATTTTAGGTTAAAAGTTCTCAATGTTAACATTAATTTAAAAACAAAATACTTAAATAAGATTAATTCACACTTAATTATTACATTTACTAACGCAGTTTTTAATAAAATTAAACTTAATCACATTTTTAACAATGAACTATGTAAATTTCTACTTCATAGTATAAATATTAAAAGTACCTTTAAATACCCTATTAGCTTAGGGCGTCAAATATTTAACTATAATAAATTTTCTAAAACCTTCAAAAATAATGACACACATACATGTAAATGCAATGAACCCCAATTAATGCCTACCATGGACACATTATTACTGGTAATTTAGACATTGTCACTAATTCTCATTTAAGATCTGTTATGCGCTTTAGTACGCATTCCTTCACAATCATCCTTGTCCATCCAAAGTTCATCCAAAGTCCATCATACAACAATTCACTTATGATTTGGATTTCTTTATTTAAAAAAATGCTATTAACTATAAATAAACCCATTGAATTCTTTGTAGAAAGGAAACATAATGTAATTTATCTTTTAGAAAAATTAAGCTGCACGTTAAGCCGCACATTTGTGAACTACAAAGCAATTTCATCGTCACCTATATTAACAAGGCTTCCAATAACTATGCCATTATCTGCAAACACTACTACCACCACCTTCTTACAACTGCAATTTCTTCCAATAATATTTTCACATTACATCATGTTCCATTATAAGAAAACAATAAACATATTTTAAGTTATAATAAGCTATTAGGCTTAAAAAATTAAAACCAATTATCTCTACATTGTTATAATTCCTAAGTTTCACAAAAATCCTTTAAAATTCCGCACCGTCACTGTAGGATGTAATACTTATAACACATGCGCTAACTCACTTTTCTTAAATGTTCTCACACAAATCTACTATTTATCTATCAAGAAAGATAACGCTCATTGTATTAAAAACAGTTAGGTGCTAGTTAATAAAATTAAGGCCCTTACCAACGTCAACAATATTATCACATATGATTTTAAGGACCTTTCAACAATATTCTTTTAGACGATTTACACTCTACTATTAATTCACTTTTTATAGAATATATATTTCTCATCATTACATTTACCTGATAACATCGATATTGGTTACTTCAAAAATTTTAACTAATTTTTTACTTTTTCATAATTATATCTTCCAAAACAATGCTACTTTTCTTCAGACAAAAGGAATTCCACAAGGCTCAGCTAGTTCCAGTATGCTTTCTGATTTATATATCTATTTCTATGAAAGAAAGTATATTAACAATAATATTCTGCTCTATAGATGTATAGATGATATAATTATCTTTTCCCTTAATGATAATCATCCTATTTTCTTACTTGTGGCATATCCTTCCAATCTTGAACTTAGTAATGCTCATTTAAATAAATCTACTATTAATTTTATGGACATTAATATCTCTATTCTTGCTAATCACACTTTAACATTCAATATCTATGATAAACGTAATGATTTTTCCTTCAATGTTATTAATTTTGCTAACTTTAATTCATGTCTACATATTTCAGTTTACAGAAGTATTCTTCTAAACCACTGCAATCGTATTCAACGTTTAGGCTCCTCTCATCTCATTAGGCCTAACTTATTACAATTAAAACATACAGTTAATATAAATCCTGGACGATTACACCATGAAAAAGTATTACAATAATGACGTGAGTATAAAATATCACAATTTTACTAAATGGTGTATAAAAATGTCTTGAAGTTAAAACTACACAAACAGTAATATCAAATTAAATCATCAACAGCCATTTCAACCATCAACTATGGCCATCCCAAGAACATAGTTGTTACATTGCTTTTAAAGTTTCAAAGGAGAAAGACAAGCCGTCGACAAATTAAAAAAGTTCACTAGGTTAACAATCAACCAACGTTCCAACCAACCACAAGCAGAAAAGATGCAGTAGCACCGTTGTAGTGCGGTGTACAGTAGGGGTCTAGAGTAGGTTTGCGTCAAAGAAAAATGATGCTAGCATTAATAACGTTAGTTTAACTGTATAAGAATTATAATAAGGATATTAAATGCGTCAATTGGTTTTAGACCCGAATATGGAAATTTTCCCCAGAAAAACAACTACAGGAGTTTTTTTTCCATTTGTACTGAATGAAACTTGGTCAACCAGGTACTTATTGTTATTTTCAAATTATGACTCACCAAATGATGTCTTATTTATGGAAACAGATTTGATTTTTATAAATTATGGTAAAACTCTTCAAATTTGGTTATACCACTATTTAGGACATCCGACGGCCGTCATTTTGAATATTTTAAAAATTTTTATAGACTTTATTATTAGAATTCATTATTTAAAAATCAAATTGTATTTAATTTTTGAAAATGAAGTTGTATTTTAAGAGCTATGTTGAACATACAAAATTTGCAGAAGAATGCCCTTTCCGTTTGATTTCAAATTTTCTTATGATTAGAAGGAGTTGAAACCTGAAGGCCTTAAAACTGCAAACCCCACCCCTCAGAATTTCATACTGTTTCTAATAAGACTTTCAAAATGTCTAATCATGCTCATATATTTTTAAAATAAAGTTAAAAAAGCATTTATTACTTTTTCAGTGAGTGCGACTTTAAATGGAAATGATTAAACATTAATTTGATATTTAGTACATACTTCAAGTATCGAAAATCAAAACAATATAAATTAACATTAAGATATGCCATATTTGTAGATATTGCTTACGCGCCAAAGTGGACTAAAATAGTGAATAAAAAAAATACTTTTTAGAAATACTTTTTCATTTTATCTCGGTTACTATGGAGAATACATATAATTTCAAATAGAGGAGTTTATACACATGTATATATTTAAAATAACGGGCATAATGTTAGTATAATATAGTATTCTAAATAATAAAAAACAAGAACGAAAAATCATGCGTCAAGCATAGATTATGTAACACTTTCCAACGCTTCCAAAATAATGTTACAAATCATGACCGCTTAATAAACTGAAAGATAACATCTACGTAAACAATTTGGAAAACGCATAACATATTTAAAAACGTAATTTCAGGAATTTCCAACATAAATTTCAATCATATACAATATTCGGAAAAATATCCGAATACTTTTATTCAGCCCTGTATATGATCTATAGATTTTTATATATACTACAAAGGATGCTAAATTTTAGTTTAGTTAGGAAACGCGTAGCACAGTTAAAAATTCTCCTTCTGGAGTTTATGTCAATAAACGGAAATGTGTTCGCGAACTTTTGTGCTGCCCTGTATAGGATTTACAGAATTTATGCACACCAAGTAATAGACAAAAAGTGAGTTAAATTTAAAATCGCGTTCAGCAACTTAAAACGCACTTCCAGGAATTATTGTTAACAGACAGTAGAGAATTCTTTTGTGTGTCCCTGTAAATGAACGATGACTGCTATACACACAATAATCTGTAGTAAGCCTCTTGTAATGCACCATAGTGATATATATAAATTTCAATGCGTTTAAAATAGTGAAACATTATTTAATTAAACCGCAAACTATTTTTCTCCATAGACGTAATGTAACGGAATTCTTTTGACTGTCCCTGTAAAGTAACTATAAGTGCTATGCACACCCTATTCCATATTAAGCTTCTTGTAATGCACCTTAGGGATATATATCAATTACAATGTATTTGAAACTGCGTGACATGATTAAAATAAACGGCAAATGATTTTTCGCCATAGACCGTAATGTAACGGAATTCTTTTGAGTGTCCCTGTAAAAAAACTATAAGTGCTACACACTTCAGTTGAAATAGGGAACATGCTATAGATAACGACAATAACATATAAAAATAGCAGGGCAATCCGATCATATTTACGGGAGTTAGAGCACGGACAGACGGCAGGCGGCCAGACGGCCATACGGAAGACAAACCGAAGTCATAAACACTTTTCAACTAGGTTGGAAAGTGTTAAAAATAATAAAAATAATAAATAACTCCGATAAATTTTTAATCTATTGTTATAATTTGTTTTATATATAATTCAGACTGTTTTATGAAAAAAGAAATTCTACGCATGAAACATTTGTAGAATAATATACCAAATAGTTTTTCTCTTCTCACTGACCCTATCAAATTTTAGGGCAAGCTTAGATCAGCATATCTAAGATGCCGCTGCAGAAAAATAAGAGCTTAAGCTATTGTGGAAATGACATCACTAAGCAAAAAAAAAAAAAAAAAAAAAAACAAAGATAACAAATGAAGTATTTTGTAAGAAACTACTAACAGCTTTGTTCTTTTTCATTTCTTTTCTTCTTCCTTTTATTTTTCTACCGATACATATAAAATATCCCTATACCTAAAAATGTGGTATATATAAAAGAAATGCTTACCCATCAAGAAAGACATTTTCCGCTTTTTTGCCTTAGAGAACTCAAATGTTATTCCTTTCTTTTTCCATGTGTTTTCTTTATACCAGAGTGTTGGTTTTTCGATTTGTTATTATATCCTGATTAAAAGAAGTATGATAAGAGTATTTCTGGAAAAAGAAAGTCAATCCATACAGGATTATTCAAAAGCCCACGTACAAATGTTAAGGTATGGTAGAGCATACTACAACAAACAATTTCTTACATTGTAAAAAAAATATATATATATATGTTGATTTTACAAGATAAGAAAAATTTTCAGCCAGGACGTGAGTAAAAAACTGTTTATTTTACGGAAGTAATGTGTATTAACTTACACACTTTCTGTTATTCTAACAGCTTTTGCCAGTATTTACGTAATAAATACAGATTATGTTGGTAAAATAAACAGTTTATTACTTGCATCCTGGTTGACAGTTTTTTCTGTAAAATGAACAGATTTTTTTTTTTTTTTTTTACAGTGCACAGGAAACCATGGTCGTTGTGTAACATAAATTAAAATATTTTAAAGGAATTTTTAACAGACTTATCTTGCATTTTATGAAATGCAGTGGCATCAATAAAAAGTGTTGAAAACGTACAGTAGTTAGGTTAGGGAGATAGTATGTAAAGTTAATTACTGTCAGAAATATGGAGCTTCTAGTTCAGCGCTGTTTGGATGTGGATGAGAGTCGCTTCTGACACATATGGTAATAGCGTTACATTTAACAAAAAAAAAGTTAAATACGTTGCAAGTTTCATTAAAATATCTTCATTATTGTCAAAATTATGAAAGAAAATCCGAGTTCGGACTGAAAGCAGACAATCAATATTTTTGACTTAATAAGCGGATTGTGACCTTAGTTCTTTATATAAAAATTGTTTGTTAAAGCGTGCTCTATCATCCTCTAAGGTTTGTACGTGGAATTTTGGATCAACAACTTGTTTTATTATTTGAAGTTGTCAGGGAAAAGAAGTTTTATTGAATAACAAGAAAGCATGAGGATTGTTCATTCATAACTTTCACAAAATTTAAGTTATACCTAGTTCGAAAACTAATCTAAATGTACAGGGATTTAAAAAATGGGTGCCCAATATTTAATACGAATAATTACAAACAAAGAACAACAACAACAAAACACAAGAAAGAAAAATCATGTTTCAAACATAGACTGTGAAACACTTTTCAACACATTCAAGATACTGTAACAAAACTTCACCGTTTAACAAGGTGAAAGATGATGTCTATGTAAACAAGGTAAAGGTATAACCGGGCGGGGAGGGTATACTGTAGAATTCGGATTTCTGGTAAACGGAAGCATAGCTGCGGCGTCACAGGAATAAAATATATATATGTGGAAATACTCCTAAGCTGGAATAAAAGTTAGATGTGGGAGAGAATAGTTTCATTACAAAATTGTCCAAAGCACAATTTTATTTTGCAGTTGATTTGGTATCCAGGTTCGTGTTACAGGCAATAATCACTGAAGAGGAGGCGTACAAATTAGGTTAATACTGAGACAGTCGAGGTAAGAGTGATACAAATTGTTTCGAACATAATTTGCACTTTTTTATTTTTGGCGTGCGGTTTTCGTTATCAGTCGCCAACATATACAATGAATTTGGCGGTAATCATGCAAAGGAACAAAGTATTTTGGAGAGTTAAGGGAGTAATTTTGAAAATGACAGACCGGTAGAAGATTCGTGGGAAGAGAGGGTTGTACAAATTTTTGTAATTACATGAAGTGCCAATCGAGCGAGGATTATTAACATAGAATGCATGAACGTTAAAATTTAGACAAAACTAAGTGCTAAATTTACATGTTGGTTGCATATGAGAACTGAAAATTCGTTAGGAAAATGACGGCGTAGGAGGAAGTACAAAGGAAGCAGTTACTTTATCTTTCTTTTTTTATTTATGTTCGCAAATGCCGGCTGGTGTGAAAAGGAAGAGAAAAAATGCAGTATGGGTGTGAATACATATTTCTTTTAATTCTACAGGCTGAGAAATGAAACTGACATGACAAGAAAAATGCTTAATATAAATTAAGTGAAACCGAACTGAATAAAACGGATATTAAAAATTAATAAGCAAAAATTAAGAAGGGTAGAATAAAGTTATTTTACTGTTAATAAAAAATAGGAAAAGTTAAATAAATTAAATAATTTTGAAACAAGAAAGGGGGGGGGAATAATTTTAAAGAATAAGAGGATATGTAATGAGAAACGTCATTACATATCTCACCCCGCGAACGAGAATGAAATTCAATCCTTACCTAATAGCGCGAGAAAATACCGTGTCTCTTTGCATGAAAATATAAAAAAATACAATAATACAGTAATAAAAATGTGAAAATGCAAAACAAACCAACATGCAATCAACATGCAACCAACATGAATCAACATGCAATACTGGCATCATAAGCATCATAACTATTTTGACCATCAAAATTTTAACCTCTGTTTAATAATCTTTTTTTTATAGTTGCAACTTTTTATTTAACGAGGTTTTCTTTTTAACATGGATATCCTTTCTTTAATCATCCGGTACCGGGAAATTTATAACAGTCCTTTTTTTTTTTTTTTCTTTAGGGACTTCAATATGGTCATAAAATAGAGAAGATTAAAGCAGACAAATTATCATTTTTCTTCTCAAAAATTGATTCATTTGAATCTAAACTGATGCCAAAAATTTAAGTTTACAAAACAAACAAGCACATACAATAATAAAACACATTACAAATATATAAAAATGTAGAAGAAAAGGTTATATATATATATTTTAAGTATAAAATGTAATAATGAATAAGCATAATTAAATGAGCAAAAAAATATATATATAAAAAGAAAATATTTCGTGCGTAGCACGGGACAGAAAAGAATGCATGTGGCAAACTAATAAAAAAAATCTGCCCCAAATCTTGTCATGTGACAAGTATAATGTCTCAAGCTTAAGTGCTTTACGTCCTAGGGAAAATATTGACGTAATGAGAGTCCATATTATGGTTGTGCTTGACCACGATATTAATTCCTTGCTCCACCTTGAAGATCAGAAGTGATCTCCAACAAGGAGTACTAGTCAATGTCTTGTATGAGTCCTTTTTTTAAAAAATGCTACACCAATTGATGAATGTCTCTCCGCACTATTAAGTTTGGGAGTGTAGGGCACAAAATTCTGAGTTGACCTGAACTTCAGATGGTAATAATTAGTAAAAAAAATAAAAATGGCTATATATTTATCTTATTTATCAAACTCAAAGTACTATCCGAGAGTGTAGAGAGACAGTTTGTCATTATCGTGAAAATGCAAGTGCAAGTACGTCCTAAACTTAGCTTAGTGTAAAAAAATGCATTTATTTATAATATTGAAAAGACAGAATAAAATTGAAATAGGTAATTGAAGTTGGGATTAATGTTAATGTGCGTGAAATTTTTGCATTAAAAACTTTTTGTGATTTTCAGAGTGACACATCAGTCTGTGTGAAAGAAATCAAACAAGCCTTTAAAAAAAAAATAAACACAGTTAAAATGTTCAGTATTAAGTAGAAATGTTTAAGACATGTATTCTTATGTGTAAACATTTAAAATTAAAAGTTACTTGAAGTAAAATTTAAAAAAAAGGGATTGTTAATCTAATAATATTATTTGTAGAAGGAAACATATTATGAAATGTGTGATGTGTATATTTTACTATAAAACAACCTAAGCAAAAGAAAAAGTAAAGATATATTATGTATATTATGTGGTAAAGCATATTTTATATGTAAAGAAAAACAAAACAAAAGAGTTTTTTTTTTTTTTTAGTCGTTTTTGTATCAAGACTAATGTCATTACTGTAACATATAAGAAGAAGAGTGTATGACTCAAGATATCATCTAAGTATTAATGTGTAGAAAGGTGCTGACAGGAATCTTTGTTTACCAATAAAGTGAGGGTGGCCTTAGAATGCCTTGAAATTACACAAAAAAATTGAGTGTGAAATTATTTTACAAAGATGAAAAAGAAAATAACTGTGTATACCTAATAAAATTAGACATATAGGAAGGGTAAAGGAAAGGAAAACTCAACGGTATGTGTGTACAAGACTCAGAATCTTTATGAAAAGATATCGAGTCACCAATGAATCAAGCACAATATGGCAAACGCTATGACATGATCCAAGGATGTGTCGTGTAGTAATTGTGTCAATGAGAAAACTATGAACTAACCTATGAGTAAACAATGAATAAAGGTTTCCATATACACTAAAAAAACTGAAAGTACAATGAACTATACGCAATGAGCGTTTTTTTTTTTTTTTTGCATAAAAAAAACGAAACAATGATCTTTTCGATGAGTAAACAATGAGTAACTATGAGCAGCAGTTTTCCGTGTATATAAGAACCCTAAAGAAACAATGAACTATATGTGTAAATGTTGCAATGAACTATATGTCTTAAAAAAACATATAAAAATACCGTTGACAATAAAAAACTATTAAGAAATAGAAATTCCAAGTGGATTTATTAAAGAATAAATTAAAATAGCAATGTGGAGTAAAGTAAGAGTATGTTTATGTTTTAATGCAAGTAGGTGTAAAAATGAAAAAAAAATATTAAAGTTAAAATAATATAAAAGTTTGTATGTTTGAGTGTAAATAGTAAATAAGCGAGGGGAAAAAATGCATATGTGTGTACATAACCAGTTAAAATTACCTTGTATGAGAAAAAAAAATGACGACCCGCATCAAGAAAAATTATCATACAAAATAATACATCAGATCATTTAACCATTTCCGATCGTCAAAATAGGTAAATGAAAAGATGAACTAAACTGTACACAGAGATGTTTACAAAAATTAAACTCTAAAAAAATATCTATAAATGAATACAAAGAAATGTAAAATGTACTGTTGTGTATAGACGTATGAAAAGAAATGTATACAAACTGGTATGCATGTAGCATCTGAGTTACAAGAAAAGAAAAAAAATCCTATGGAGTGTGTTTTTTAGTAAGAGGGAAAAAATAAAGCATGTTATTAACTCTTTTTTTTAAATTAGCCTAAGTGTACTTGTAAATATGTTTCTGTTCTTCATCAATGTGTCGCTTTAGTGAAGGACAAACATGAGCAAATGCAGGGTGACAAATATCAAATTGAGTGTTGTTATTATTATTATTTGTAATACAATTAATGCATTTTGGAGTGTTTGCACATTGAGGATCATAGTGTGGAGCTGAGCAGACAGCACATATGATATCATTACAACACCCTTGTGCAAGATGTTGATACGTCTGACATATAAAACAACGTTTAATGTCTATAAATGGTTTCACTGGGTAAAATTTTGACTGTATGGGAATCTCTTTACGATAGAGTAACTGTTTAGCACTTTCCGGAGAAATCTCCAAAATCCAATTAAAAGCATTTATGTATTTGAGTTTGTATTTTTTTATAACTTGGATAAAAGGGACAGATGACTGTAAAATGTCAGAAATTCCTATCAAAATATCAGGGATATTGTATTTTTCTGGTAACTTACAAATTATAATACGAGTTGGCTTAAGTTCCTGCACATTAGAAGGCTCGATAGACATATTTTGCGAAAATGTGGCAGTTTCTGTACATTTTGACTGACACTTTGTAATATTAATATGAGTCGTGGTAAGTTGTGAATCTTCGTGACATATTTCCTGAGATGCTACTTTGTGTAAATGTTCGTCAACAAAAATTTCAGTTTGTGTGCATACATTATGCATAAATTTACGTTTTTCATTTTTAGGAAACCTTATCTTAGCAATTTGTATTTCTTCAGACTTAAGTTCATGTTTATGTTTCAATGATAGTGTGTAAAGTCGTTCTAAGATTTTTTTGTTTACAGCAAATAAATTATCTTTCTCTTTCACTATTTCGTTATGTTCCTGTAAAGCAAATTTATAATTTTCTATGAGCAATTTAAACTGTACATTTATTTGATTTCTCAAGGTCAAGAATTCTTTAGACAAAGTAGGGTTATTAATCGAAGTGACAAGTTTGTCAAAAGCTTCGAAGTCAGTGGAAATAATTTCAGCATTACGACTTAGTGTTTCTTCAAACAAATGGGGCCAAGAAATTTTGAAAAGGGATTTATCTAAGATAGAAAAGGGTTCGTTGTTCTCAATTAAAGGAGCCTGTTCATTTAACGTTTGAATATCTTGAATAGATTTCTGTTTATTTTTATTTTTCCTAGGCATATTTGCGTTAAAAAGATAAACACAGATCAATAATACTGAAATTAACTATAAATAAAAATAAATAAGTGAGAGAGAAGATATGTGCAAATAACTTTGTACAAAAATGCCTTTTGAAAATACACACTACATAAAATAACGATGGTTAACTGAAACAAATGCTATTCCTTTTTTTTAATTATGAAAGAAGAATAAAATCCGAAATATGTGCAGAGTTTTTTTTTATTTTTTAATTGAAGTAAAATAAAACCAAAATCGAAAACTTAGCCTTTTTTTTTGATAAATACTATCGAAATGCATATGCGCGATCACCAAAAAGTATGTATTGTGCCAGATTACTTCATCAAAATTCAACCAAAATAAGATAAAGTCACAAAATATTTATGCTGGGTTCTAAGTATATCTTTTTAAGGTAAAGGCAAAAACTATAATTTCACAAGAATACAAAAAAAATATATATATATATATATCTCTATATATAGAACTGCAAATAATTTCTTTTTTTTTATATATAAACGTACTTACCGTCACCATGACTATTACACACAAACATCCTATCTGTACTCTTCAATTTTTTTGATAAACATCAAAATTATGCAAACATATTTAGATACAATATAGAACTGATCTTCAGTATCTTTGATTATATTGGAGGTAAAAAAAAATGTAAAACAAAAATAATAACTAATTGAGGAGTTCTCAAAAAGTGAAGGAGTACAAGAAAAAAAAAATATTAATAACTAATTGTTACACGATACAAACCTTTGAGGAAAACCAAAAAAATTACTTATAATTTTTCTTATAAATATAACTTAAATTTGCAGAAAGGCAACACAAAAAAATGAATATATATCTGTATAGGATATTGTAAACTATTAAAAATATGAAAAAAAAAGTATTTTTAATAATATAAAAATGAAGAAAAGAAGAAAAAAGGGTGATTTAAATATCCTGTTAAAATATAAACCAAATATTGATAATGGTTAAAATCTTGAGCATGAAAAGAGAAGTTTAGGGAAACATTGCATAATTATTAGAACGCAACATTTTAATTAGAAATTGGAAAAAGTAACTTCTCCGTTTATGCTCTAAAAATCCCAAATATTTTCTACCTTGTTAAATTAGGATCCACAATTTTATTTATTTATTTATTTATTTATTTTTTTGCACGCTATTATTTATTATCTATCTATTTATTTATTATTTTGTTATGAGAGAAAAAAATTGTATTTGGAGACACAAAGTGCCTCATTTTTGATATTGTTTTCGATATTCCTGTGATTTATCTATATTTTCACAACTGTGTTACTTTCTTTGTTGATTTATTTCATTCAGTGATACTAATATGTTCGTTTCATTCAACAGTTAGTATCATCCTGAGAAATTAGGATCCTAGAAGAACACAAACTTTGGAGGTGAAAATCTTTGCAGGTACAAAATTCACTTGCACACACAAGCACACAAATTACGTAGTTAAAGAAGAAAAAAATATACCCCAATATTTCGTATACAAACACTTTGAAGGTAGTTTCTGTTTTCCTATTTATATAAACTGCTGTCGAATACAATCCGCGCGTACCAGTTGTCACATATCACTCATATGATTTAAAATCACACATATCACTGAAAATCACTTAAGAAATTGTAAATATTCTTTCACAAAGCCACGCACATTGCAGTTAGAGAGACCCGCAAATTGGATCAACTATTGGACCTGCAATATTCCCAAAACGAAGAGCGCGGAGCAAATTTTCGACGCACAGGGAGGGAGCGGGAGCGGGAATAGGCCCGAGCGAAGAACCGGGCGAGCGATTTCTTTTTTTTTTTTTTTTAATATCCCACATCAATAAGGAAGGCACACTGTTTGTTGTGATTCTTAGACGGAGCACAGAAAAAAAAAAGCTGGCACATTAGTGGCGAAAAACAGGGCGAGCTGAGGAAGGAACCGTACTGACAGATGAGGCGGCGAGGATGGGGTGTTTACGAAGTCAGTCCGAACACGCGAAGATATTCTGCCGCTAACACATTGGAGAACTCTTGATTCCGCAGTCAGCAGGGATAAAAATGATCAGAACTTCAGTCACCGGTCTGGATATCCGGGTAGCAAAAACAGGAAGCTGACAATATAATCCATATATAGTTCCCATAATCCACAGAGTCTTGTTATATATATATAGGTATATATATATTTTAACTCGAAAGAAGAAGCAGTCATTTCATGGAACGGACAGTTTGTAAGAGATATCATTTTTTAGTCCTTGTGTAAACATATTTGATCCGTCATATGATTAAATTAAAAATCCCTCCTCTCCAGTGACGAAAAAATATTGCCTGTACCCTAGATGCACCAATTGTTTATACTGTAAAATTCGGATTTCTGGTAAACGGAAGCATAGCTGCGGCGTCACAGGAATAAAATATATATATGTGGAAATACTCCTAAGCTGGAATAAAAGTTAGATGTGGGAGAGAATAGTTTCATTACAAAATTGTCCAAAGCACAATTTTATTTTGCAGTTGATTTGGTATCCAGGTTCGTGTTACAGGCAATAATCACTGAAGAGGAGGCGTACAAATTAGGTTAATACTGAGACAGTCGAGGTAAGAGTGATACAAATTGTTTCGAACATAATTTGCACTTTTTTATTTTTGGCGTGCGGTTTTCGTTATCAGTCGCCAACATATACAATGAATTTGGCGGTAATCATGCAAAGGAACAAAGTATTTTGGAGAGTTAAGGGAGTAATTTTGAAAATGACAGACCGGTAGAAGATTCGTGGGAAGAGAGGGTTGTACAAATTTTTGTAATTACATGAAGTGCCAATCGAGCGAGGATTATTAACATAGAATGCATGAACGTTAAAATTTAGACAAAACTAAGTGCTAAATTTACATGTTGGTTGCATATGAGAACTGAAAATTCGTTAGGAAAATGACGGCGTAGGAGGAAGTACAAAGGAAGCAGTTACTTTATCTTTCTTTTTTTATTTATGTTCGCAAATGCCGGCTGGTGTGAAAAGGAAGAGAAAAAATGCAGTATGGGTGTGAATACATATTTCTTTTAATTCTACAGGCTGAGAAATGAAACTGACATGACAAGAAAAATGCTTAATATAAATTAAGTGAAACCGAACTGAATAAAACGGATATTAAAAATTAATAAGCAAAAATTAAGAAGGGTAGAATAAAGTTATTTTACTGTTAATAAAAAATAGGAAAAGTTAAATAAATTAAATAATTTTGAAACAAGAAAGGGGGGGGGGGAATAATTTTAAAGAATAAGAGGATATGTAATGAGAAACGTCATTACAGAGGGGTACCTTTCGGCTTAAGCTCAACTAGCCCTGCCCAGCAGGTTTGTTTACCTAATTATATTGAGTATTACTAAATTATACTTTGTGATATTGAGCAATAATTATACTATGTAATGCTGAAATACAAATTCTGAAAATACAAGATTCCAAAAATACAAATTCTGAAAATACAATTTACCAATTCTACTGAGCAGTACTAAATACTACTATGTGAGACTGAGCAATAATACTTCCATGTAATAATACTGTAAGATGCTGAAGTAAATAATAGTAATGGATAGAAGTAAGTATTAAATGAACAATAATGAATGAATGAATAATAATAGAGTAAACAATGATAAATTATGCTAAAAATACTGTATGATGCCATTAACAATAACTAAATTGTTAAGCTTAGAGTTTATGTAGCGTGTAAAGGTCCTTATACATATTTTAGAAGACGCATAACATATTTGAAAATCCAATTTCAGGAATTGCGATCTATAGTCAGAAAAATATCCGAATTCTTCTGTGCAGGCCTGTATATGATCTATAGCTTTGTTTGTATACTACATAGTATGCAATAATTTAGTTGAGTTAGGAAATACATAACACGGTTGAAAATTCCCTTTCAGCAGTTTCTACCAATAAATGGAAAATGTACTGAAGATCTTTTATGCACCCTGTATACGATCTACAGAATTTATACACACCAAATAATACACAAAACATTAGTTAAATTTGAAAACGCATACCACAATAGAAAGCGCATTTCCAGCAATTATTGCTCCTTGACAGTACTGTAATCTAATTATATTGTGTGTCCCTGTAAATGAACGATAAATGCAACGTACAACATATTCTACAGAAAGCATATTATAATGCACATCAGTGATGTATATCAATTTCAGTATGTTTGAAATAGTGTAACATCATCAAAATATGCTGCAAACAGTTTTCCCCTATAAATCATTATATAAGTGAATTCTTTTGTGTGACCCTGTAAATGACTGGTGAATGCTTTCCATCTAATATTCTACAGAACGCATGTTTTAGTGCGTCCCAGAAATGCATATCCCTTTTATTATGCTTGAAATAGTGTAACATCATTAAAAAATCTTTCTAAGGAAATCTAATCCATGTTTACGCAAGTTTCGAAGAAAATTATGGAAAACTTATGAAAAAAAAATTATGAAAAAAAAAAGGGGTTGACCTATTTTTTAGGCAATTATAAGTAAACGTGTCCTTAAGCGAACGTTTCCTCCTGTTATCAGTTGAAACTGGAGAATTGCGTTAAGCGCATCGACTTTAAATCGTTGTTCGTGGTGACTTCCCATTTTCGAATGTGAATACTTTTATTTATGGAAGTAGTATTTAAAATCCAGGCTCGAAAGTTCGGATTGACCCGCTGGCATAAGGACTTGACCAATCTTATACAGGGAAAACTTTGCGCACCTAAGGCAATCAAATATTTTTTCTTTGGCTGTACACATACATTCCGATTTGTGTACTAAATTTCGAATTTTCGTTTATGGGTCATTACCATTTTATAGACATATAGCACAACATGGAAAATTTTGTTATCACCAAGAAATTGACGATAAATCGAAAAAAATCGCAGGGTCGAGAAAAATTGCGGAAATGTTTACAAATGACTGAAGGGCAAAACATGAACCTACAATTGAAGCCATGCTTTTTGAAAAATAAATTGAGAAAATAAATAAATAAATAAATAATGGAAAGTAAAAAGGTTTTGTGTGGAATTTTGTTTTTGATTGAAAAACATGACCTTGTTTTTCCAGGAATTTCCTCGAAAGGAAGAAGGTATATCTGCAATTTTGATGACACTTATCTCTATTATTATGGAAACTTAAGCATTTCTTTTGCTCTCTAATTATGATATGAATTTTGCAAATCATGTGAAATGTGTGCTGAGAAGAGTAAATTTATTCAGTTATTTGAGTGATTATAGGCTATTAAAGCGACTATCTTAGTAAGTTGATTTAAACTTGTATGAGTATTGAGCTGTATAGTGTAGTATCAATCCAGCATTTTAAGAATGTATAAAGTCATTTTTCTTAAGAAGACAAAATACCTCTCAATTTCTCGATTCACCTTACCCCAAATGTTGCAAGTGTAATAAGTATTATTTTCATAAGCAAGTGTTATTTTCATATGAGTATTAAATTGCCTCTATAATATGTGATGTTCAAGAATGTATAAAGTCATTTTCTTAAGAAGACAAAATACCTCTCCATTTCTCGATTCTCCTTACCCCAAATGTTGCAAGTGTAATAAATATTATTTTCACAAGCAAGTGTTATTTTCATATAATTATTAAATTGTCTCTATAATATGTGATGTTTTTGTAAAAGAACAAAACCAGCATGAGTTTTAGTTTTCAAAATTTCTATTTCCATACAGAAAAAGAATATTTTTCTTGTGGATATAAATGTCTTTTGAACGATACCTAAATTTTTGTGTGTGTGGTGAGGATAACAACTGCAGAGATTCCATTTAGAATTGCTATTTTGCTTTAAAAATATCCGTAGTAAATAAACAGCATTTGCTTGTCAGACATTAATAAATTGCATCTATCACGTTTATAACAGACTTCATTACTAATTCATATTACGTTAATGAAATGAATTTTTTAAAAAAAGAGTTTAAAACTCTTAACATTCATATTCTTGCATATTAATATAGTCATAAAAGTAAAATTTATTTACATAATACTTTTAGCGATATTTGTTAAAATACAAACAATGAATGGTGCAACATTTACTTAATTATATAAACCAAATGATAAACATATTTAATCAGTAATTGAAGAATAATTAATTCTAAAATTTTTCCTAGGATGTCAACATATCAATTGAAGTTTCTAATTAAAATACTATCAATTATTATTACATATTATTATTATTCGTGCAGTTTTCTTGATAGACCCAACCGTTAGCCAATTAGCAAATCTGATTTTTAGTCCAATGATCAGCCAACCGCTATCTCAGGCACTATTCTATCAGCCGCGGCCCAAACAACCAACTGTTAGGCCAACTTTGCCGAGGTGGCCAAACTCAATAGCAAGAAAAGAATGGGTCAATGGCATTCCAACAATTCTGTGTTGTGTGAGAATCTGTTCTTGAATAAAAAAAATAAATGCACGAAAAAGGGAAGACTTAGTCAAGTCATATCTCTAGGAAAGGTGATGGAAAAAAAATACAAGCATCGTCAGGCGGGAAATCCAGGAGAAAATTGCAAACGAAGTAAAACATGGGAATTTTTCTGTGCTAATGGGCACAATCATGGATAGGATATATCAAGTTATGACCGATCTGTTAATGCACTTAGGTAATCTATTGAAAAAAGAAGTAAAATGGGATGGAAGTCCCAGCGTTGGTATCGCAGTAAAAAAAAAAAAAAAAAAAAAAAACCGTATATATATGGGAGATTTTACGTGAAATTTTTTTGTCTTTTAACGAGAACTTGTTATTTTGAGTGGAAACCGTACATTTTTCTGGAATAAACGGAAAATTTCCTTTTTATCATTTTTCAATGATTGTAAAAACAAAAATGTTACTTCCAACTCAGGCAAACGGGAAATGTTCCTTTTCAATTGACAGAAAACGGAAAATATCCAGTTAAAATTTCGTATAATCGATGTTTTGGACTAAGGAATGCGCTTTTTTCTACGGCCCATTTCGATCCTGTTAAAACATAATACTTATCGATAGTAACGAGGCAGGCATGTGTTCGAATATTTTTAATATTTGAATTGAGACAATACCAGTTTTAGTAATTGCAAAAGTAATTTAAAATAACGCATATTTTTCCATTACTTTTTCTACATGCTCCCAAATCCTGAAAGGTTTAGTTAAATTTCTAAAGATTTCCTTGCAAAATTTATTTTTGTAACATAAATCTACACCTTTATATTTGTGTTTTTATTTAAATTCCTACTATTAGCTCACACTCTCTCTATATATATCTTTTTCAAATTTTCAATCGTTAATAAAATATTTTCTATTCATCCACTCAAGTTCAAATAATTTTTTTTTTTAAAACTTGTAGTGGATGACACTTTATGTTAATACAGTTTTTTCAAATATTAATTGATTTATTAAATTTAATTAATAAATTTTAGTTTTAAATGGGAGAAAAAAATTCTTCCCATTGATTTCATAAATGAAATGAAAGATTTATCTCAAATTAGTGATGCCACAGAAATAAAATACCGCAACGATGATTATAAAATAATGTTCAATAAAGATAACGTGGGACATTAATTCTGTACGAGTTTATTTTATATATTTATGATTAAAAAGTAGGAATTGACTTAATTTTTTTTTATATTACTTGTTTAAAGTAATTACCCCCTTTTTAAAATAAAATCAATACAAATATCGTTATTGCATATTTCCAAATAAGCATTCCAAATTATTAGGTATTAAATTTTATTTCATATCTATGATATGAATTGTAAACTGAAATTTTTTTTTACGAATATTTACAAAGCAATTACATGGGGGTATTTTTTCAGACATTCTGATTGGAACGAAAGTTGTATCAATTATAAAAATTGCTTCAAAACAATGTATTTATTCTATTTTATTTTCTGTTAAGCACATTAAAAAAAAAATGAAGTAATTTATTGCTCTTAATGAATATTTATTTATCTAAAAGTAAGTCAAATCGAGTGAATTTTGTTTGTGTTTTTGTTAAAAGTAGGCGAAAACTTGCGTAGTTATTTTTTAAATAAAGAAAACAAAATTTTATTTATCTAAATTGCATATATTTATTATATATTCATTTTTGTTTATATTTTGCATTTATTTTACTCTAGGATCTTTGAATGCTAAAGTAAATAATTCGAAGAGAGTTGTTTAAGATTATGGAACAGCAAAATTTATCAAACATACATGATAAATTAACTTTCCTTGAAAATTATCTTCTACACAGTGATACTTTTAATGACGATGAAATTAATAAAAGAAAAAATCAAGCACAATTTCTTCCATTTATCAATCGCGGTTGAAGAGCAGATGGAACTGCAGCCCAGAATAAACTAGATATGTTTGCGAAGAAAAATAAGGATTGGCTTGAAGAAACGGTGGAAATACCAGGCAGACAAGCAAAAACTTTCAATTAAGTGATAGGTCCAAGCGAAGAAAACTGAAAGCTTAGAGAGCTTGGCAGATGTAGAAGTACTCACACATGGCGTATAGGTCAAGTTAGAAACCTCTGGGAAGAGAAATTATGCCCATGTGCTTAAAGAACTAACTTATTCACCAAATCGGGCAATAAAATATAAAAATTTATATTTGAAAACTCAGAAGATGGGGAAAAATAACCCTCAAATATCTCCTTTGCAAACATTATCATTATTTGTCAAAGCTAACCTTCCCGGAAACCAATATCGAACTAAAAAAAAAAATTACGATTTTCTACACTGCAAATAAAGGAGTCTTAAAGTAAGACAAAAAACGACTGAAAATGCATTTAAGACACGTAAATGTCTTAATAAAGAGCTTAGACATAATAGATATCTTAATTTAAGACACTTGTGTGTCTTAATTGACTGGCGGTAGAAATGAACTAATAGGGTTTCTGTGGCCGTGTCTTAATATGGTAAAATGTCTTAAATTAAGAGATAACGTTAGTGTTGTTGTTCACATTTCAATTGAGAAGGGAGGGAGGGCAGGGCAAGCAGGTGCAGTGATGACCATAAGAGATATGGACGGCGTTATTACATGACGGCGTAATGCATTCACAAATATAATAAATACAACAGCTCGTTGGATTATAAAAGAAAATATTTTAAAAAATAAAAGTGAGTTTTACCTTTGTTTTCTTATATCTTTGTTTTAATAACGTCACATAATTTTTGTTATATATTTGTAAGATACGATATTAGTTTTCAAACCACGTGTACAACATGATAAATAGCTTTCAAGTTCATTGTTTTTTCGTTTTCCAACAAGTTTAGTTATATTTTCTGCATATATTTAAAGATGAATGTAATCACTAAGCTTCACCCCCTCCCTCCTACAGATCTAGAAAACTTTCTGGTATTTAAACTATCAAACATAAATAATTAATTAAAATATGAAACCATTTAAAATGGATCACAATTTGTGGATTACTAAAATAGGTGTAAAAATAAAAAGGTTCTAAAACATTAAAGCCATTTTAAGATGTTAAAAACATTCGTCGGAATCCCGAGCGCTTTTGACCAGAACCTGGCCATCATCAAAGGGTGGAAATGAGAAAAAATTCTGTAACCTCCGGAATGTAAGCTGTTTAAATAGCCGAAGGCGAAACCCCATATGGAGAAAGGGGGGAAGGGGGATGGACTAGTCTATTGAGAGAGGTGGGTTATTACAACCCAAATTTACCATTAACACCAAGTAGATTATATCAGATTTTTGGTATATTGTATGATAACATATCATTACAGGATTTCCCACCACTTGTCAGGATTTCCACTAACTCCCTCAGTATACATGTAGTATAGCCGTTCATTTACGCGATAATCTTTACTTTACTAAAATATATATCAATATCTGTTTTTAAATTTAGCCGAGAAAGTGCAGTAGATGGTTTTCCTTTTGCTATATCTGACTTATGCTCCCTTATGCGGTCTTGTAATTTCCTAGTTGTCATACTATGTGTATGTAATAAAAATATGTGTATGTATGTCCTGTGTATGTAAATACTTCATTTTTATTTTTACATTTAAATGGAATGATATAAATTCCTGCTTTTTCATGCATATCTATGGGGTCAATTTTTCTGTGTACTAGATTTTGTAATTTTGTTGGAGCTTGGCAATTAATGTTATGTCATATTTCTTTAAAGCGTACCGGATTCTTTCATAAAGTTGGGGGATATAATCTATACTACAAAACTTTGAAACTTGTGTTTTATTCTTGGCTGTTATTTTTCTGTTATTAAATTCATAAATTACATGGTTAATAATTTCATTGAGTTCTTGGAGTTATTGAGTTAATAAGTTTCATTGAGTTCACCCATTCTGAGTTGCAATTTTCTTAATCGTGGTTAATTCTGCGTTAATATAATTTTGTGAACATACGTTAAATGCCCTTCTGACATAAAAATTATATGCTGCTTTCTTATAATTAAATGGTACTATACTGCTATTAGATATTGCATTATTGGATCGGCATGGTTTCCGGTAAATATTTCTGTCTAAACAATGTGTTAAGTTATACTTAATTAGTTCAACATCCAGGACCCATTTTTCTCTATTTCCATTGTAAACTGTATTCTGTTGTATAAACTATTGGCATGTCTTAAAATTTTTTCCAGATTTGAGATTCCATGCTTCCAAATTATGAGTATGTCGTCGACATATCTGATCCATAAATCAGGTTTTAAATCCGAGTTGGAGATAATCTGTTCTTTTAAGGGTCTCTGTTTTAGTTCAGCTAATAAACCGGAGATGCGGGAGCCCATAGGGGTTCCTTCTGTTGCTTATAATAATTTTCGTTAAAAATGAAAACATTGTTATTAGTAATTAAATTTAAACTGGATATAATAGTATTTTTAATGTTGTCGTCATACATTGGGTTATTGCTGATTTGATCTTCAATAATATTTCTGACTTCTTGTACATTAATTGAGGGGTATAATGACTTGATATCAAAACTTACAAGTATAGTATTGTCTTCAATTTTAAAATCTTTGAATCGTTTGATTAAATTTATGGTAGAGTTGATTGCATATTTAGTGGGGGGTAACATTACTTTTAGTAGTGGTACAAATGCTTTCTCGATTTAATAAAGGTTGGTGCTGAATATTTTGCAACAATAGGTCTGAGAGGGAGATCAGGCTTATGGTCTTTCAAACGTCCTATTAAGCGGGGGGTAGTTGCGGTTTTGTTAATCATAAGTTTAACTTTTATTTCACTAGGCCAAGTACCATGTTTTATTATTTCTTGTGTTTTTCTGTTAATCGTTAAGTTTGGATCTTTTTTCAGTTTTAAACAATTTATTTCACTAACACAATTCTCCATTTTGGCAATGAAATCTACAGTAGGTAATATTGCAAGTTTATTTGATTTATCCGTTTGTATAATTGTGACCTCCTGATTATTTTTAATTTGCTTGATTACACTTAGATCTTTATCGTTCGTTACTCTAGGTATTTTTAAATATTTCTGAACATTATTGAATAACAAGTTTTTATCTTCCTCTTTTTTATTAGTGGGTATAATGTTAATGATCTTTTACAGCTCGTTATCACACTTTTGATATCTATTTTTCTCTGAAACATCTGTTTAGGTCCCATACTTAGAAAATTATGCAGTTTTCCGTCTATTTTCTTATTGGTGAGGTTAACATATGGTACTGGTTTTTGCTGCAGCCCTTTATAGGATTTCTTGTCTTTAAGTCTATTGATTTTCCCGTAAATACACCTTTCTTTTTGTTTTTTCTGAATTATCTGGTAAGTGTTAACCAAACGTAAAAATTCATCAAAATCACTGTTATCTAAAACCCGTGAAAATTCACTGTATAAGTCCCTTATTTTCCTGGTCAAAAGATCAATCATTTTAAACTTGCTTCTAATATATGCCTTCAGGGCAATACTGCCTAATTTATATCCGATATCAGAAATTTCTTCCTGAATTACTTTATTACGATTCCTCAAAAATGTGGGGATAACCCTGTGCTCCTTGCAGAGTTGTAAAAACCTAATATTGATAATTTCCCTATCCAGCCTCATTCTTTCTGTTTTGATTTTTTTCTTCAAATTGCATCGTTCCATTATGTATCCAGAATCGTAATTAAATATATAGAATATATATTATATCCCCAGAAGTCATTAAATATATAGAACAATTATTCTAAAATTGTAACACAATTCACCTTTGTGTATCAATTAAAATATGAAACGATTTGACAGACCAGAAAAATTGACCCCATAGATATGCATGAAAAATCAGGAATTTATATCATCCCATTTAAACTTAAAAATAAAAATGAAGTATTTACATACATAGTTATGACAACTAGGAAATTACAAGACCGCATAAGGGAGCATAAGTCAGACATCGCAAAAGGAAAACCATCTACTGCACTTTCTCGGTTAAATTTAAAAACAGAAATTGATATATATTTTAGTAAAGTAAAGATTATCACGCAAATGAACGACTATACTACATGTATACTGAGGGAGTCAGTGGAAATCCTGACAAGTGGTGGGAAATCCTGTAATGATATGTTATCATACAATATACCAAAAATCTGGTAAAATCTACTTTGTTACATAAAAAGTTTTCTAGATCTGTAGGAGGGGGGGGGGGTGAAGCTTAGTGATTACATTCAATAAACAAAAATCTTTAAATAGATGCAGAAAATATAACTAAACTTGTTGGAAAACAAAAAAAAAATATATATATTCATGATTTAAATTAGTAGGTATTTTCAAATACAAATAAATGGATATACAAAGTCCTGTATGGAAATACTGAATAATAAATTAAATTGATTAAAGGTTATATAAAAAAATAAAATCTACCTTTGTTATAATTTTTTGAAAAATATTTTTTCTCTAGGCAAATGACTAAAATTATATACGTGATATACATGACCAAAAAATGAAATTTGTACCTTACATATGTATGACAGAATTGATTGTATAATAATGATATTAAAACAGTGATATAAGTCAACAAAAAGATAATACTTAGTGCCCAAAGTTTTTAAAATATGTCCCAGGTTAAAATAAAAAGAAAAAAATAAGATAAACAATACATGGAGAAGATGAGTTGTGGGTGGGTGGGGGGTAAGGAACCCATATTGCCAGCATTTTTTTTTTCAGTGTAAAAATGCCAATAAATATGTTAGTTTTGGATATTGATCAGGAAAAAACGTTTTTTGAAAGTACTTAAAGAAGATTGTAACTTTTTAAAGATACTTTTAATTCCTAGAAGGATAGGATATGAATACCCTTCGCAGATTGGGTCCTTTCTAAAGAATAATGTGCTACTACAGATATGTAAGAATCAAAATAGATTCGTTTAAAATTGTAATTTAGAAAAAAAATCTTTGCTTAATAGGTAATGTTCTCATAATTAAAATTAATATAAAAGGTTAACAGTATTTAAAAAATATACTTGGGAATATTGCACATGGCTTGCTGCAATACAAAATAAATTATGACAGTATAATGCAGACTGTTGTAATAGTCTTCCATAATTGGCAACCATTTATTTTGCTTTGTAGCTTGATTGTAAGTCTAAGTTTTAGCCTGCTGTCAATCAGCCAGTGTAAATAAGAGAGAAAAAAAATCATATAAGATGTTTCGAGTGCCTTAAAAATGACAGCATTTTAGATGTTTCAAATGTCTAAAAAATGGCGGCTTTTTAAGACATTTCAAATGTCTTAAAAATGGTAGCATTTTAGATGTTTTGAATGTCTAAAAAATGGCGGCTTTTTAAGACATTTGAAATGTTTTAAAAATGGCGTCTTTTTAAGACATATAAAGTGTTTTAAAAATGGCGGCGTTTTAAGACATTTCCAATGTCTTAACTTCAGATGCAAAAAGGTGTCTTAAAAAGTAAGACACTTTTTTTTTCACTTAAAATGTGACCATCCATTTAAGACACTTTTTTAACTGAATTTCAGACGTTTGTGTTTACAGTGTACAATGGACGAAAATTGACTGCTATCCAGGTAAAGAGTTTTTTGAAATTACAGAAACTTGGACTGAAATCAATATCCAAGATTTACTTCATTTAATAGTGACACGATTATTGCTACATTTGTGGACTGACATCGAAAGATTTTAATGATTTCTCTAAAAAGAAAAAATTCAAACCAGAAATATTAGAATTCGGACTTTTGATTTGTACATATCAGAATTTGCTTGTTTGAAAACATATTGCATTTAGCGTAGAAACTGACGATAAAAAAGGGGTAAATTGAATATAGAAAATGAAAACACTATTGCTCATAAAACGAAATTCAACTTTCAAGCAAAATTAGGTTAAATTGCAGATATAGCTCAGCCTAGATATAGTAAAACTAACGACGGAAACAACAGCAAGATTTTTTATTCGTCACTCTCTAGCAGGAAATTACAGGCATTGTCAATCTTTTAATATAACGTTTTAAAGTTATTCGTAAAACCATATCCAGTGGCCATAAAATTCACTTAGAAAAATTTAAGGAATATACAGAGGAAACAGTAAAGCATTATATCTATGATACCCAATGTCGCCCACAATGCACAAGATTTGAATTCATAGTCTCATTGTAATAGAGAAAGTTATACTACCAATAAACCAAATATCCGAAGAAGCAGCTGAAGCACGAAACATTTTCACTCATTTCGCCAAAATGTATAACGAAATTCTTGAAAAAATTTGAACGTATTGCTTTTGAGTTTACACCCAATTGGAATGAGGCCCATGATAAAAAAAAAAAAAAGTTCCTGAAAGAAATCCTAGTAATTTTACTATCCATGGAATCTTCTAAAGCTCTTTACAAAGAGGATTACGATTATGAGGAAGCAGATGGTGACACTGAATTATTATCTGATGAAGAAATTTCATTTTACTGGTGAATTATTAAGTAATTATACAGATAATTATTTAATTACTTTGGTTACCATTAATTTTTAATACTGATTTTGTTCCATAAATATAAGTATGAAGTTACAGAGCATCAATCATTTTTAAGTTATAAAATAGTATATTTATTTATTAGTTAATTTATTTACTAACTGATACATTTTAATTGGCTTAAAAAAAGATTCGTTGAATATCCCACTGCGCGACGTCTTTCCCCGATCTCCAGGATCATCTTCTTCCATATTTCTCTGTTGTTACTCTATTCCTATACAACCCCAAACTCTTCCAATATCCTCTTTGTTTCCTCACTTATTTTCCTGGGTTTTCCTCTCTTTTTCTTTCATCTTGGTTTAAATTCTATAGCATTTCTTAGGAGTCTTTGATCGTCTGTTCTTTTCACATGTCTAAATTATATTAGAAAAACTGTGAAGTGAAGTAGCTCTTAAAAGCAAAAGCATAACAAAAGTATTTTTGGCATTTTTTAAATACCAAAATAGTTGGGTCCACTACGAGAGGGAACTGTGACTACCTCTGTAGGTTTTCACATCCCTCGAGTTCTGGTAAAGCAAGTACGGGTCGGAAAACCCCGACGTAAGGCCTAGGGCCTGGTTCCCTTATGGGTATCCAGCTTCGAAGCTGTTGGGGGACGCTGGTCCGTCCCCAAGTGTCTCGTGGTGACTCCCCTACCGGGTTTCACCGCGTATCGCAACGCCTTACGTCGTCGACACGTGTGTTTAAGGTTGGAGGGTCCGCAGGTGGCGGTCCTCTGGCCGGCCGAAACGCCGTAGGAGGCATCTACTGCTGGCGCGATAAAAGTCCCTCAGGACTTGGGTTCGGTTGTCGTCTACGGGCTGGGTACCCTTCATGGCGCCTGGCGGCGCAGCTTACTTTATACCAAAATAGTTGATTATAAGAGAAAGTTGTCTGCAGTAGAATTAAACGCCTTGAGAAGATCGTGTAAAATTTCAAAACTGTAGAGAGTACCAATTGTATATTAATATTATAAAGGAGAAATGTTTGTTTGCTTGTTTGTAGGAAGAACTATATCCGATGAACTACCTAATCTATGTCAAAAATTATTTCGGAATAATAATAATCTGCTGTTCGATCTCTGCTGAAACATAAGCTACTTTTTATCTCGTTACCACAATCACCAAATGTGTGCAAGGATGAAAAGAACCCTAAAATTGCGATTACTGTGAAACTACCAAGCCGATTTTAAAAAGTTTTTCAGAATTATTATTCTTGTTTGAACATAGGCTCCTCTTTAAAAAAAAATCTCGGGTTCCCTATAAGACTAAAACTTTCTAAAATTATGATTTCTTTGAAACTTTTAGGGCTAATAAATCTGAGAGTTGAGATGGTGGTTACTTTTAAGATGTAAATGCTTGCTAAGAACGGTTATTAAAAAATTCGAACTTTAAAAGGATAAAATGATTAGAAAATATTATAAATCAGGATTACCCTGAAACTATTGGTGCTAGAAACTTTAAATGTGATATGGATCATTCTCAAATAAAGTTACAAAACAGTGTCCAACAGTTTAACTAATTTCCTGTTAAAAAAGAGATATTATTCTTATTTTATACAAATATATGCAATCTTTTCAAGATAATACAATATCTGTTGAATAATAGTTTCTTAAAACATTTAAGTATTTTCAGTTTATAATGCTCAATTTTTGAAAATTTGACTGTCCTCAACGAGGAATTTAGAAAAGAAAACCTTGAAATTACAAGATACAGAATGGAAATGTATCTACATTATACATAATTTTAAAATTATATACTTATCTTTCAATTAAAATATAAACTGAGAAAACATTTTAATTATAAAAATACAATATAGCTTGAAATAAAATGTCCCCCAAAAATGCAGGTTTTCCTATGCCTACTCTGTTACCAAGATTTTCTAATGATCTTATTACACAGTAGATAACAGCACATGTCTCAAGACTGTGTACATATATGCAGATTTAATCCACACGGAATTTGCATTTATAAAGTGGGAGAAAATTTTTTTACAGATTTTTGTAGCAAAAAATTAGGTAAGTACATTTTTGTCTGTCCACTATGTTATCTAGCTATGTACAATATAAATAACTGTTAAAATGGGTAAATATAATTAATAGTAAGCTTACGTAATGTATGTAATAATACAAAGTTAAGCCTAAATAAGGTCTTTAATAATTGAAAAAAAAATGGAAATCTAGTATTTGTCCACTCTGTTACTAGAGTAATTTTTCCATTAAATTACAACTCATATATTAAATTTCAAATTACATTACGGTATAATTCTAAAAGATTTTAACTAGGTGAATTAAATATTGCGGCAACAATTCATATTTTTGTAATGAATGTTTTGAAGGAATTGATATGTCTAATTTTTTAAATCATAATAACAGAGTGGACATATATTTGTTTTCTATCCAAATTGGTAATACTATATTTGAACAAATATTTGTCACCACTTCAAAAAATATATAATAAATTTGAAGAATTAAAAATAATTTTTATGTCAAGAAATGTAATAAAGTGGTAACACAGTGGACATTTTGCTCCTGTTTTTGACAAGAATTGACCATTTTTTCTATAAATAAAAAGAAAAGTGTGAAAAAACTTTCAGTTTTCATAATACGAGGTACTAATGTTGGTAATTAAAATAAAAAATTATATGAAAAAAAAAAAAAAAAAAAAAAGGCAATCAATTTCTGAATTGTAATTTTTTTTTTTTGAGAATGGCCAATATGCAGATTACTTTAAGCACGTAATGGTAGCTAAGAATAGTTTTAAAAAAAATCAAATTTCAAATAAGTCACATGGATGGAAAACATTCTATAATTATATATTTTGCTGTGATTTCTCTGATACTACTTGGTCCATTTTAAAATAAAATGATAAAGAAAATAGTAAATGTTAAAACAAACATCCTTTAAGATATCCAAAACAAACAACTAATATGTGTTTATTTTAACGTATGACAAATACTCACCGCTCTACTGAATAAGTGATTGAGTTTTGAAGTCTAATATTTAACGTATTATATTTGTGTCACAAGTTTAACTTTCTTTATTCAGTGAATTGAAATATTCAACAATAATCAAAAAGGTATAACAATTTTTTTAAAAATAAGTATAAAATTGCAAAGTTTTAGCATATTTTTGAAGTTTACTGCAGAACAAAGTCTTTTAATTCAGCTCTTTCACACACGTAAAAAATGTTTCGAAAGAAAAATTCAAAAAACTATCTACCTATAAAATGCAAATACGATTAATTTTAAAGCAAAACTTCCGAGGAAAGATTTTTATTGTTTTCAAACACACAAAAGTGCAACAAATGTAGAGTTTCAAAGAATTTTGAGACATATTTTGACTATAGTTTTGTAAGTTAAGAAAATACTTTAAAGTTCTACTTCACTTCGCACTTTACTTTATTTAAATGAATACTTTGGTTTTACGATTAGCGAATGCTTTTTAACTGCTTTTTTTGTGTGTTAAACTTCTTCCAAACTTTTCATTAAATCCTTTCAACTCATTTAGATCTTTTTTACTCAAAAATTATCCATTAAAAAGATAAAGGGAAAATAAAGAAAGTTTTCTTTTAAGTTAGATCTGTATCATTTACTAAAAAGATTAGTTTTTAAAAAAGTAAGAAAAACGCCAAAGAACAACAAAACTCCAAACTGTACACGGTAAAAATTCCAAATGCATATCAACCAATAACTAAAAAAAATACTTACAAAGTGTTTCAATCTTATTATTTTTTTAAACGATTTTACTTAGTTAACAAATTTTGCAACTGATTTTTCTGTTGTTTCCATTCAACCAAATCATTTGTAAAGTAATGGATTCATATGTTGTAAAAATGAGTTTTGAGCATCCGATTATTATTATTTTTATTTTATTCAATCATTTCAGCATAAATTTCAGCATTTATTCTACTTTTAAGCTTTTGCAATTTTGTAATATAACGGAAAAAAGATTAAAGAGTTTGTTCCATTTTTAGAATAGATTCAAATATTTTATGTTAAACTAGTTTCTTCTGTAAGTGACATGACGCAAGAGTTAGATAAAAATTAAAATTAAATTTAAAAAATAAAGTACAACTCAAAAATAAAATTGTTACTCAGATTTTATGTAAAAAAATTTTTCAGATACATTTGGCTTAACCGGACGCAAACGATAAATCGCCAAATATGGTTTCAATTACAATATTTCAGATTGAATATTTTTAAGCATTGCGAACATTTCCTTTCATGAATATGTTAAATATTTTCATTTTTTAACATTCTTTTTCATCAAAACTGTTTTGTTTATTTTATTTTAAATAAAATTAGTAAGTTTTTCTTATATTCTTGAGGTGTTTGTATTATTTTCTAAATGATATAGCTGTATCAATTCTTTCACCAACGATAATAGTCGCTAAAAAATAACCAGTGTTAACCTTTTCGTTCAAAATAACGGAACTTTCCATCATAATTCTATAACTAATCGACGTAGAACGTTGTGTTAAAACCTTCCCTGAAAAATTATCTATCGAACAGTGCAAGTTCTATCAAACTCCATTCACCGGAACTCGAGTTATAAAGGAACGGAGTGAAATTTCCGTTTGTGTTTTATATATATATAGTAGATGATCGACTCGATGATCAGGTATGATATAAGGTAGGATATTTGCAAGATTCAAAATATTATATGAATAAAATGAGTGCTTTTACTAACATTAAAGTTTCATGAATGAGGAAAATATATTTAGTTAGAAGATGCAAGAAGCGAGTCTAACACCCATAAACGGAACTATACCACAACATTTAATTTAATAATAATAAAAAAAACAGCTGTTAAGTGATGAGAATTTACAATTACAATGACGCTATCAGTTATAACAGGGTGCAAAATTTCAGATCGTCAGGTCGACATTAGCGACCAGAAATTTGAGACTGGTGACTAGAACGCAGATTTTCATAAATACGGGATTGTTTTTGGATCTCGAACGTACATTTTACTCGCTTTTGCAAAAAATTAATAATTATCCCTCTCCACATATTTCCTATTTTTTTATATGTTCTGCAGAAAAGAGTATTTTCTACCTCTTAATCCCATAATTTACTCTATGATTACCTAAACATATGAGATTCTATCTTTAAATATATTAGAAGAAAAATGTGTCACATTTTAGAATGGAATGCTGCGAATTCTACGCTATAATCCTTCGATTTTCCACAATAGAGTTTACCTGTACCATTATTATTATTATTATTATTATTATTATTATTATTATTATCTATTATATTAAAATCTGATTATCTGTTTATATCTCATATTTCACAACTGCTCTTCCTAGACTATGGAATGCAGAGCGATGAAATTAACACCAGTTATCAGCATGTATTCGAGAATGTCATATAAGCTCTCAGAATTTAAAAAATTGAATTAGTTTCCGAGATACTAATTATTTTGTAACTTTTATTGAGGTTTCTCTAAAGATGATAACTTAATTACTCCATTTTTGTGTAAAAGAATGAAAGAAAAAGGTTAATAAGGGATATCGCTAGCTATCCGCAATGTTAAACAAATATCTTTATTTTTGTTTTGTTTGAATAAATCAATTTAATAATTTTTAGATTACATTTTCTTTAAAAATATGTAATGTAAAGAAGTAAAGAACAGGGCAGTTTCAAACGACGTCACAAATCGACCTTTGGAGGTCAAACAGCCGTTGGAGGGCAGTTATGATTGGTAGCTTTGAGGATTGTGGGCGCGGCTGAAGGTCAACCGGGCAGTTGTGATTGGCGGATGAAAAGGTAATCAGCTGATTGCAACTTCTCTATACACATATGATTTACTTCCACATTTACTAAATTATTATCAAAAAGCTGAAATATTTTAATATTATTCGTACGAAATATTTTCTGAATTTGTTAAAAATGTATGGACTGAGATAGAAAATAGAGTATGAGCATACGTACAGGGCATATGGTCAAAATAAAATTTTTGTCCAAATCATAGCAACCCAAACTTGACGGTCGTCGCATAGACAAATTTGCTTATACGAGTTTAAGAAGTAAACAAACATTAGGTTGGAAATATAGCAAGCTCTCCAAATTTTATAAAAAATCATCTCGACCGGAATTTTATTGCTCATATGTCACCGTTTTCTTATAAAGGCATTCTTCTACAATTGCATTAACATTTTCTTTATAACTTATAAAAATTACATTTAAATCAAAATTCTTTCAAAATTACATTTTGAAAGTTATAACATTTATAACTTTCAAAATGTAATTTTCGTAATTTACAGTTCATTTACATTGTAATAACAATTTCTTGCTTATAATGAGAAATTTATAACAAAATTAATATTATAAATATATTCTAAATGTAGAATTAAATTGCATTTCCTCCTCCCCTTACCGCCAAAAATAATCGAAAGATATTATGCCATGCGAATACAACATACCAGGTTGCTACACCAGCTAGTTATTATTATTTTAATATAAAGTTGCCATGAGTCATATATATATATATATATAATCAAATTATAGATACAACTTTAATAATGTTTATTAAAACAAAAATACAATGGTTTTTATATTTTAAGATAATCCAATAAGTATTACTGACAAGTAAATCGCATGAAATAAATAACAAATTAAAAAAGTTCGAATTACATTTTCAGAGGATGAATAAAAAGAATTTTTAACTGGTATAAAATCTTGGCGAGCAGAATGTTTTGTCTGGCGATCGTCTTTAAACTTGAAATTTTGATCCCTGATTTATAAGCAGTTTCTATTTTGAATCACTTTTACATATCGTAATTATTCAGATGGATTCTAGAAAATTCCCGTTAAGAAATCATTGTAACAGAAGCTTTTGCTATTTGCCAAGTGTGTAATTCGTTCTTAAGTTATGAAAAGAGTCCCAATATGTTTAATTTAATAAATAAAATATATTTGAAATCAAATAGATTTATTAAGCTTAAAAAGCAAATAAAATAAAATTTGACATTTTTTCTCCCTGGCTATAGCTATAACATTCCTATTTTTATCCGATAAAAAAAGTCATAGTGGCGTCGATTAATCTATTCAATCTGTTAAGTTTACTAATGCGCAAGCAAATATCTAAATTTAATTGAACTTTTCATGAATTTTAATAAGAGGTCAATATATTTACAATTAGGTTGGAAACAGATTGAACGTTTAATTAATGTAATCAGAAATTTTTAATCCGTTAATCAACATGTTTTATGATTATTACATCTAATGATTAAGCATTACATGCACTATACTGAGAGAGATCAATCATGTTTTAAAACTGATTCTGATGGGATAAGTGTTTTATTTTTGGCAGAATATTATTTAAGTTTAAATTGGTAAATATTATTCTTTTAAACAATCAATTAATAAATTGGGTAAAATAATTATTCAAAATTATTGAACCAATTAATTCGATTTTAAAATTAATTGGATAAAAATTAATCTAATTAATTGAACCGATTGATTTGATTAAAAAAAGTTAAATATGATAAAGCATTGCTAGATCAATCGACATAACGCTATTTGAAATGTTATTATACATAAAAGAAAAAAAAAAGAAACTAGAGATAGGAATTTTCATTAATGTAGTGATAATGTGAATAGTGTGATTAATGTAGAATATAGAATAATCTATATAATAGTACAAGAAATTCATTTTTTAAAAACTTTTTTAAGCATTCCTACACTGAAAAAAAAAGTTATTTACGGTATTATACTAGCATCCCAGCTGCAAGTATTATACCGAAAAATTAACAGTAATAAACAGTAAAAAAAGCAGTAATACGCTAAAATCATCTTTTTATTTATTTATTTATTTTTTCAGTGTACTTTATTTAATGAATTCTTTTATTTGAAAGGTTTTATTATATTTTTCTGCTTTAGAACAATATGCATTTTTATTCTCCCTTCAAAATTTATGTGAAGATAAGTCTGTATACATATATAATTTAAAATGTTAATTCAAATAAATTTTGAAAGGAAGTTGAAATTAAGTTGGTTTTATTTTTATGATATCTGTGGGTAATAGCATTACAATGAATAACCTTAACATGTTTTATTTTAAATATCTGTATGTCTCCATTAATGAGCTGATAATTGCATTCAGTTAATAGCCGATAAAAAGAAGTGAGATAAATGGTTTTCAACACATCTCAAAAAGAGCTCCCAGATAATTGTTCTCATTAGAAAATTGTTTCGAATATATCTTATAAAGCCATTTTGTGTTTACTGCAAAATTAATGCACTTAAACTTATCTCATCATACTAGATATAATTAGGTTTTTTTAGAACCATTTTATAATTTAAGAAATAATTAAAAGCATTAAATCGCTGTTATTTAACATTAGATAATATAAAATGTAATTTTTATAAAAGTAATTAGAGAGATACCACACTTTTAAAGCATTAAGTTGTCAATGTGTCTTACATAGATTAAATATCCTTGTGTAAAATTTAATCGAAATTAGATGAGAAATGTCGAACAATTATACAAAAAAGGAATTTAATGGGAATTTTTAATGTCAAGTTAAACAATAAAAGTCAGTAATATGTTTCCTTTGGTGGTGGGGAAAGAGTATTTATAATTATAAGTATGTATATTTAAATATTATAATTAAATCAGTATTTATATTTATAAGTTCAGTTTAAAGTTAAGAAAAATCTTACTTAAACGCATTTTGAATTAATATATATGTTACGGTCAATATGATTAATTTGGTCATTATTAATAATAACCGGTTATTATTAATAATGAACGGATTAATCATATTGACCGTAACATATATATATTAAAGAAAATTAATAAAATAGCATTAATTGTAGGAAACTTTGCAGCAGATAAATAGTTTAAAAAGTTTTATGTAAAAAAAAATCATTTGAAAGCTGTATAGTTTTTAATTACTCGAAATTTAAAATTTAAATAGTTTTCCAGTTAAAAAACAAGAAAGGAAAATCATGTGTCAAGCATAGATTATAAAGCGCTTTCCAAATCTTCCAGAAGACGGTAACGAAACTTTACCGTTTAATAAGGTGAAAGGAAATATCTGAAGTAAACAATTTAGGAAATGCGTACCACATTTGAAAACTCAATTTCAGCAATTACCGCTTATAGTTAGAAAGCTGTGTAAGTGTCGAATTCTTTTATGCTGTACCCCGGCATGTATTTTTTGTGCATGTATTCCCTGTACATGATGCACAATTCAGTTAGAAAACACATTAAAAATTTACCTTCAGGAATTTCCGCCAATAGACGGAAATGTACTCGATTGTTTTACCCACACATGCAGACAAACATCTTGCTTTTATTAATGCATATATATCCATTACAACACTGTAACGGCCATACCCGTCAATTTGACCAAGGTCAAATAAATATATTTAAAACCAGAAATTTCTTAATAAAAGAAATGAAATATATACCCCACTGAAGTATCGCTCACCCCCGAGAAAAGTGGCACAGCTCAAAAAATTCATTTTGCTTATTACACTAATAGGTTTGTCTTGTTATAGGAAAAGTGTCATAATTCTAGTTATCCAAAAAACCTCTACTCTGTTAAAATTTGCAGTAAACTGTCCAGTTATTCGACCTTTTTATAGAAAATGGTTACATAACCGTAATTTATCTCTATTTTGACCATAATTCGGTCGATAATATGGTTGGATGCGCTTCATAATATGGTCAAGTAACCGTTATCTTTAATAACGGCTAAATGACTGGACAGTTTGTTGCAGATTTTTAACAGTGAGATTGCACTATCTGTCACTTTACCACCACAGAAAGGGGGTGAATTGTGTAGGGGATAATTTACACAATACTTCCTATATCTGCTACGTCTATCAAGGGTTTACACTTTTATATACACTTTTACATATACATGCAAAGCTAAGTGCTACAGTTTTATGTTTTTATGTTATAGTAAAAAATGAAAATCTTTTGCCTCTCTTCTGAAATGTGGTATTTTTGAGTTGTGTCCCTTTTCTTGCGGCAGAGCGACATGTTAAGTAATTACATTACAATTAATATTTAATAAAAAATCTGGTTTAAAATATATTTATATGACTTGAGTTAAATTTGCCTATGCAGCAGTTCTAGTGTTAATCTATTTATGTCTAATTCAACTTCTTTTTGTTTTTATAAATTTGGAGATTTTAGAAAACTTGGGAAACCAAAATGTTAACAATAAAGTTCATTTTTCATTTGATAATGTACCCATAGCAATTTGTTAATTTAATTCTTCGTCAAATGTAAATTAGCTATTCACATTATTGCGCTACTCTAAAAACTGTTCAAGTAAGAAAACTTCATGTTAATAAATTATTTTCTTAGATATATTTATGAGACGGAAAGATTAACTTCTTGCTCCAGGGGCGCCATTTCAGAACTATCTTGGGTAGGGGGAGGTAAATTTTCAGTTGAAGGAATGTTATTTGATCTTGTTGTGTACATTTGAGAAGCAATTTTAATGCAGTTTTATTCAGAGCCGGCGGTAGGAGGAGTGGAACTCGATTGGGAACGATTTTGGCCGGCACCAGATCCAGGGTGCCTAGAGTTCCATAGTTTTCGGAACCGCTATTTTCGAATTGTAATATTCATCTAATTTAATTAAATAATTTTGCGAAGATTACTCTCCGGAAATAGTGGTACTCAAAAATCAGCAGTTCTATGCATCCTGAGTTCATCAGCCAACATACACCAACTCCAATGTCCAGATATTCATAAAATCATAAAAAAATTCGTTATAGATTACGTCTCTGTGGTAGAATGGAAAACAAACAAAATGCGTATATTTAAAAATTACGTGCAAGCTGATAGACCAGACGGATGTAAGCTGTATCTTAATATGAAGTTATACATATGTCAGCTCACAAATAGCTAGCAACATTTTTATATCACCTCTGAAAAGTTACATAGTTTTGATACCACTTGTTCTAGCGATTGTGAAGTGAATTGTTAGAAGTATTAACTTATTTTTATGAAAAAAAAAATAGGATTTAATAATGGAAATAAATTATTTTTAGTGGGCTTCTAAAAATCATTTGACATTCTTAAAATAAAAATAAACAAGTGGGTAAGTGTGATCGAAGATCGCCCAAAGGGTTTCGTTTAATATTCCTTTCAAAACACTTTTTTTAATCCTTTCTTTAATATATCTAAATAAATTTCATTTAAAAAAAAAGGAGTAAAAAAAAGTCATGTTTTTTATAAAGAAAAAATTTACCAGTCTATTTTCGCGTTTTTTCGAATATCTGAACCGGGCCAATTGCAGGCGAAGCCCACTATTACACTCTGTTATAATAATATCTGTCATGTGGACTAAATGCGATATTAAAAAAAAAAAACAATTTCAAAATTAAACATGTTGTATAAGAGACCTTCAAAATGTTAAAATATGCCAATATTTACATAATTGGGATTTTATCCTGATTCAATACGTTCCTCAAACTCATATGACATTATAATCACCTGCTGACGTCATATCTATTTGCTTTCTCTATTACTCATATTCATACTCTCTTTGTATTCTCAAACATTTGAAAAACTCCGTTAAACTTCCAGCATGACGTCTGATTAATTTTTTTAAATTCTCTAATGACGTCATATTAAGCTGCTTTCTATATTTACACATACTCGTACTCCTTGTATTATTGAGAAATGTTTGAAAATTTCCGTTTTATTAACAATATGACGTCATATTAATCTTTTTTAAATTGGTGAAACTTTTTATTTCATTTTCATTTTTTACGTGGAAATCTTTCAATAGAAAATTAATTATTGTTGAAAGAATTTTATTGTGGATTTTTAATTGTTGGCAACTGCTATAACGAAAAATGCTTAAATTTAATAGGAAAAGGCTGTTAGATGTTGGGTTTTTTATCTCTCTGTATTAAAAAAAATACGATTTTTTCATATTTTATGATTTTGAGCTTCATAGTAGGTATTCAGCTGTAAGTACCCAAAATATTTCAAGTCTGCAAGTTATATAGTTTCTGAGAGCCGTCTCTGTGACGGACAGACAACGGTAGCGGAACGAATAGGGTTTCGTGAGATGAACAAAACCCTAAAAATGAGGAGAATATTATTTCCTTTCACTGTGAGAATGTTTGTTTTCTTGCTTTTTCCCGGAAAATTCTTTTGGAATTTTGTCGAAGTTTAAACTCTTGCTAATTGGAGATTTAACGGACATAATTTTTAAGCTCTTCAAACATTCATGATGAATTGGCTATGTCAAATAAGTTTTGATCTTAGAATAACTCATTTCTCCAAATGCCACAAATACTTAAAATGATAAGAAAATCCAAATAGAAATAAACAAATTTCGAAATGCAGTAGACCTATTGTTGCAAGCAAAGAATTCAAGCACTTTCATGGCATTTATTATCATTAATCATATATTATCATTAATCATCATTATTATCAATGTATATATTATCATTAATCTTTGATGATAGAATTGACTTTAGTGTTTCCCTTTTCTTACAAAGCATATATCCATTTTGTATATGAGACAGTTTTGTGATTATTTTTTGGGCCAGCTCTACTATGTCTTACTACTTTCAGATCTTCTGTAAATTTTTATATGCTATCCTTGAATAGGTTCTGAAAATTTCAGACGAATCCAAATAAATTTTGATATTACTGTTTTATCTACCACTTGATTAAGCATTAATTACGGCTTGAATCAGCTTGATAAAGCGTTATTACTCAAAAGGCAATGCTGGTTTTAGATTTGCCAAACATTCATCTACATACATATAATCAGATAATTTTCTTACTCTGAATCTTGAATATAGGTTCAACATCTAGGTATTTGCCAAGTTCACCAGCATCAATCAAGCCTTCATCAAAACTATTGCCCCGTGTGTGGCGTTTACTAGTTACAAAGCTTTCGGAATAAAAATAGCCCTGCAGCAACATCCTGATGTTTTTTACACACATAATTTACTTGATAGAATAATGAGTGTCAGTAAACTAGTGAAGCCAGAAATTTGTAATTTATCATTTGACTGACTAACGATTGAGCATTATTTTTTGTTTGAGCATCATCAGTGTTTTCTGCAAATCTTCTAGTGTGTTACAAAGTTCAGCACCTTGGCACTGTATAGATTTCACACTTTTCATTCAACAAACCCAGGAAGTTTCAGAGAAAGGTTTACAGACAGATCTTGAACATGTTTTCTAATCAGTTTATATTTTAGTAGATGATGCAGTGAAGGTTGTAAAATCGCTGCAGAGTTCCAAAGAAAGTCTTTGTATGTGAACATGTTTTGGCCCCGTCTTTCTTGTGGTTGTGACATGTCCATTAAAGATGAGTCCGTGCTCTTTTTTTTTGGAGCCGGAGCTTGACGATTTGAAATCCGAGCACGAGTCTGATACCGAAAGCTTGATATCCAAAACAGTTAATAACATTTAAAAAAGGTTTCAGGAGTATTTTTTTCATTTAAAAATCTCTTTTTGAATGAAAATAAGTATTAATCCTTAATACTCCCCTCGATAACAACGTTTCGTGATTTTCGGGGGGAGGGGAGGGAGGATTTCCTCTAAGCTCCCCCAAATGATGCTCCTGTCTTCTTCAAAGTGCCAGTTTAAATATAATGATGCCTTTTGGAAAGTAACTGAAACATTAGAAAACTTTTTCATTGTCTATCCTCTGAAACAACAAATCTTGACACATTTTAGAAATTAATATAAAAATAAATGTATAACATAGGAACTTGAAACTGATAGATTTGTTAACTGATATATTAAAGATTATTTTAATAAAGCCAATAAATTTCAATATGTGTACAGTCAAGTCCTGCTCAGAAAAAAAAAATTAACCCAATCTGAACCTAATAAATAAAAAACAGACTAGAAACACGATCCAACGCCGACTCACTTTAACACAAAACTGACTCGAACCCGAAATGTAAGAAAATTATTCCTTATTTTAATGCATGTACAGAAAATTAGTCTATAATTACACTCTTTTATTTAACTTTATTTTTGTATGTCAAGATGGAATTTTGTAATTGATTTTCGACTCACTTCCCGATACACTAGAATTGTAAAAAATATGTACACAGGTGTTTTTTAGATCACTGTACACCATTTTGATATATTTAGAACTTAATTATAAATTAATAAATTAATATTAAGGTTTTTTCCCGTTAGTCGACTGCACGTGATAAATCACCAAATATTCCATATAGTCACAACTGTTTATGAGTTACAAAACAATGGAGTTAATTATGTACTAAACCGCTCTCCAAAATATGCCAACTGGCTGTAAAACTGCAATAACGAAATATTTAAACACTAAAAAGTGCAAAATATAAATAAAAAACAAAGAGTGTAATATTAAAATAATAATAATAATACTTTTTTATTATATCTCTAATATCAGTTTTATCTTTTATTAAAAAAATATATATATATTTATTTGCCTGCAGTTTTACTGTAAACATATACTCATTAATATTCAAGTATACAGTTTTTTCATCAGAAAAAATATTCTGGGATTTCTTTTGATAAATCGGTTCAATCGACCCGAAACCTAAATGCAATGTAAGAAATTAGCGCCAACCCGACCTGACCCGAATCGCGGGTTGAGTTTGGTGCGGATAAAATCGGGCTACCTTCCCGAGGCAAGATTCTAGCGTACATTTTTGAAGGAAAAAGAGCGCACCACTTCCTTGCATCAAATCATGCTGAAAAGTATGGAAGAATTATACAAAAAAAGCCTAAATAATGTCCATAGTTTCCTTTAAACTATTTCATTTAGTTAGCATTTCTTAATCAATAATCAATTACTAGTATCTTTTAAAACTTAGAGTCATTATATTTTATAACGACACATATATAAATGTACAATTATAGGAAAAAATTATATTATATGTTTGAATGAAAATATTTATTCTAATATCTGATTGACAGTGCATTACACGAAATATTAACTAACCAATAAAAAAATACTTGATATATGTCTTAAACGCATTATTTCTTGTTTAAACGCCACGGAAATGATCAATTTAGCCTTATAAAATTCGTAATACGAGAGACTTTTTTAATCGCTTTTTTTTATTTGATAATAAAGAAATTTCCCCACGTAATAAACCTAAAAAAACGAGTATTATATTTTTTCTTCTTTCAAGCAGCTGCTTGATTAAATGATTAATATCTAATTTATCCAGAATCCTTCATCAATAAAGTTAATGAAGATATGGATAAAGTAATGTAGAAAAAAACTGAATTGATTTATGATTATTTGATAGTACATTTGTTATTAAACAAAACTCCAAATAATAATTTAAAAAATATCGTTTTTCATTACATAATGTCCCTTTTTTTCCTTTCTTTGTTTCAAATAATCAGAAGCATAATTTAGAACAGGAAAATGAAATGTTCAATGGAATCTTATCATATGTTTCATTTATTTCAACGGCAATGGTTTCAAAAGAAAAAAAAAGTAATGGTTTTAGATAACTTAATTATGCATATATAGTAGAGAAATAAATTTCAGTAAACTGCAGTGCAGTAACAGTTGTCTGATGAATCGATGTAATTAAAAGTAAATGTAAGTAAATATATTCTAGAAAATACGAAATGTTTCTCGATTTATCTCTTGCAAATGCACGATTCAAGATTTAATTAGAAAAAATATGGGACTATACTGAATTAATGTATGATGCGCAATAAAAATAATTTTACAAGAAATGTGAAATTTTGCCCTATTTAATGTTTTCAACAGTCCAAGTTACTTTCTTTATATTTGTTGGTGTTATTTTCTCGGTAGTCAGTAATTTTGCGCGTTCTAAAGCAATATAAATAATCAAATCAACTTTCGGAACAAAAGATAGGTAAGATATTTGCTTACCTCTATTTTACAGCAATCGTCCTCATTGTACCGCTAGGCCAGGTTCTCCAGATAGTCCTATTAGATGATACATATCCTTATTGGGTTCGTACACTTTGTTGTAAATATTGATTTATCCATTTTTCGTTGTGAGCATTTTTAGTTAAGTTCTGTATTATTCACTATGTGAATTTGAAATATTAAAAGATTGTTAATTAATAAAACATAATACATTATACTGTTAAATTATTTAATTTACATAGCTTACATTTAATAGTTACATAAAATTTAGTTTTAAACATTATTTCAATTTAAGTTTAAGGGAAAACGACATAACATGTCCGTTTCCATCGCGAGTTAAAAGAAAAATCTCTAAAGTTCTATAAAGCAGAGATGCAACAGTCTTAGTCCTTATCAAGTGACATCATTTTTAAGTTCTTTCATTGGATGGTAATGACGTAAAGTCAATTTACGTCACTAATACGTATTTTAGTCTTTCACTTCCTTGTTCAGATCACGAGTTGTAAAAACCTCTTCATATTGCATCAGGCAATTTCATTTCCTGTTTGAAATTCTAGATAATTACTTTTTATCGAGATGAGTTTTAAACGATGTAAATAAACTGTCATAGAAATTAATTCCGGATATTAATCTTTTGATATATTACCAACAATCTCCTCCTTAATCTCTGGAATTTGATTTCTTAAGTTTAAGTTATTTCTGTGAACTTCGAAGATAGGTTTGGGAGTGGGCTTGGTTAGGATGTCCGCTATCATGTTCTTTGATTCACAGTAATTTAGATTAATTGTACCATTGTCCTTTAGGTGTTTAATGGAATGATACCTTATATCAATGTGTTTCGTGCGACGGGTGTATTTTTCTGATTCGATCATTTTTATGCAGGACTGGTTGTCCTCATGCATAGTTATGGGTAATGTCTATTCTAAGTCAAATTCTTGGAAGAGTCTAATTAACCATAAAATTTCTTGTGATGCATTTGCTGCTGAAATATACTCGGCTTCAGCACTTGACATGGCTATGCATGATTGCTTTTTGCTAATCCATAAAATTGGGTTTTTCCCTAATAAAAATAGGTTTCCGCTGGTGGACTTTCTAGTTTGTACGTCTCCAGCCCAGTCTGAGTCACAGTACACTTCAAGTATTGGTTGCTGTGTTGTATTTATTTCTAATTTAAAGTTTTTAGTGTGATTTAAATAGGAAATCACTCTTTTAGTTGCTTTCCAATCCTTCTGTGAAGGGTTTTCGTTTTTTCTACTTAGGATGTTAATCGCAGCTGAAATATCTGGTCTTGTGACAGTTGAGATATACAAAAGTGCGCCAATTGCCTTTCTATAATCGATGTTGTTTGGCAATGGTATTTCTTCGTTATCAAAATTTAAATAGCCTGTTTCCATGGGTGTTTTGTAAGGTTTCGCATCTTCTAATTTAAATTTTCTAACAAATTCTTCAATTTTACTTTTTTGATTCAGTTTATATCCTTCGTTTGTTTTTTCAATTTTAATCCCTAGGTAGTAGTTTAATTGACCTAAATCCTTTAGTTCATATTCAATCTTAAGTTTTTGTATAATTTCTTTAATTTCATTTTCTTTTGCTGATATTAATAAATCGTCTACATAGACGATAATATATGCTTTACTGTTTTTAGTATTACGTATGAATAAACACGTGTCTGAAGTTGATGGTTTGAAATTTAACTTTTCTAACGATTCTGAAATTTTTGTGTGCCAGGCTCTAGCTGCCAGTTTTAAGCCGTATATAGCCTTATTTAATTTGCACACTTTGTTTTCATGATTAGGTTTGACATAGCCTTCTGGCTGAGTAATGTATATATCCTCATCTAAATTTCCATACAAAAATGCTGTTTTAATGTCAACGTGGTTTATGTTTAGTTTATGATAGGCGGCGGCTGCTAAAAAAGTTCTAATTGTAGTATGTGAAACCACTGGAGCAAAGGTTTCATAGTAATCAATGCCAAAATTTTGAGAATAGCCTTTTGCCACTAAACGCGCTTTATATTTTTGTATTTTTCCTTTATCATCTAATTTTGTTTTGAAGAGCCATTTCGAACCTATTATTTTCGTATTTGGCGGGGTTGTCAACTAATGTCCAAGTTTTATTTTGGTTGTGAGATTCTATCTCCTCCTGTGTCGCTTTGATCCAGTTTTCTTTTTCTACTGGGTTTTCCATGTTTATTATTTCCTGCCAATTTTTCGGTTCGTTAATATTTTCATCTTTAACCAAATAAATTAGTCTATCTGGGGGAACCCCTTTATTTACTCTATCTGATCTTCTCGGTTCGGTTTGATTTAGTTCAGATTCATTCTGATTATCATTTTCATTTGAAATTTCGATTTTTATCAGATTTGGGTTTTCCGACTTTTCGTTTTCGGCATTAGTGTTTTCATCTAAATTTAGTTCTAGCCGTTTTTCTTTATTTGAATTTATCGGATAGTTTTCTAAGAACTTCACCGTTCTGGCTATAGTGATATCTTTGCCGCTCGTATAGATACGATATCCTTTGGAATAATTATCGTATCCCACGAAGATCCCTTCTACTGCTTTATTATCTAATTTCTGTCTTTTTTGCTTGTTAATATATGCATAAGCTTTGCAGCCAAAGACTCTTAAATATTTTAGATTTGGTCTTCTGTTTGTCCATAATTCATATGGAGTTTTTTCGTTGGCTTTAGTCGGCAGTCGATTTTGTAGGTGATTTGCGGTGCATATCGCCTCTCCCCAGAAATGTAATGGTAAATTAGAGTCACTTAACAATGTTCTTGTCATTTCAATTAATGATATATTCTTTCGTTCAGCAATACCATTCTGGCTGGGAGAATATGGTACTGTTAGCTGTCGCTTAATTCCATTTTCTTTTAGAAAATTATCTATATTAGAATTTTTAAATTCTTTGCCATTATCAGTTCTGAGTTCTGTAGGCTTTTTGCCAAATTTATTGTTGACCAGTGCAACAAATTCCTTTAATTTTTCAAATACCTCACTTTTATTTTGTAGTAGATAAATTATAGTAAATCTAGAGTAATCGTCTATGAAGGTTAAAAAGTAATTTTTCCCACCTATGGTTGGAGTTTGAATAGGACCACACACGTCTGAGTGCACTAATTGCAGAATTTTATTTGCTCTCAATTCCGTTTCCTTTGGGTAAGGTGCGTCAGTTAATTTTGCTTTAATGCAAGGCTCACATTCGGTACTATGGGAAGAATTATTTATGTTTATTCCGCATGCTAATTCCTTCGTCATTAATTCTTTAATCGACGCGACATTTTTATGTCCTAATCTTCTATGCCACAGTTCTATGCAATTTTTATTTTTGCAATTAGTTATCATGTTTACGAAATTTTCATCTGTGGTTAATTTTGTTTGCTGAATTTCGTATAAATTATTTATTCTACTTCCTTCTAAACGAATTAATCCTTCATATTCTAGAAAACATTTATTATCTTCGAATGTTAATTTGCATCCGTTTTTCGTAGCTTTAGCTACCGAAAATAAATTTGTTTCAATGTCGGGTACAAGTAGAACATCTTTTAAAGTTACGTTGTGAGTTTTTCCGTCTGAGGTTATTGTGGTAATATTTACATTACCTGACCCGTAGGATTTTAGTTTATTGCCGTTGGCAATTACGACGTTGGTATGTTCTTTATTTGTAAATTCAGAAAATAAATTTTCATTATTTGAAATATGGGACGATGAGCCAGAATCAATAATCCATGCGTTATTTTTCGATTTGTTAGTTATAAATGCACAATTTTTCTTTTCTTCGGTTCCGAAATAAGCTGTGCTTTTTTCTTTCGGTTTATTTGAGTCCGCGCTTCTTAAATTATTTTCGTCTTTTTGAAAGACTAATGAAGAAGAGAAATGTTTTTTGTTGTTTTGTTTAAAATTATTTGTTTTATGTTTGTTATGCCAGCAATTAACTGTGTTGTGATTTTTTAGTCTACAAATCGTGCAGTATTTTTCATCTTTTTTAAAACCTGTGGTTTTAAATTTTCTTTCAGCTCTAAAGGCTTTGTTCGAATTATCACTGTTATTAGAATGCTCGTTTCTTTTATTAAATTCGTCTGTTAATTTACTCTTTATAAATTCTGGAGTTAATTCGTCTTCCTGCCTGGCTTCTAATGCGGTTATGAGGGTGTCGTATGAAGGAGGTAAAGAGCAGAGCAATAATGCTGAAATATGATTTGCTTTAATTTCTTCGCCTATGGCTGATAACTTATCAATAATTTCTAATATCTTTGTTATATGAGTTATCATGTTGCCTCCTTCTGATAATTTCGTTCCGTAAAGTCTCCTGAGGAGAAAGAGTTTGCTAGAGAGATTTGATCTCTCATGGATGTTTTTTAGCGTGTTCCATGTCTCCCGTGCATTCTGTAAATGCTTAATATGGATGATTTGGTTATCCTCAATACTTAAATTAATAAGCGCCCTTGCCTTTTTATCTTTCTTCGACCATTCCGTGGTTATTGGAGTAGGTGGGTCGTCTGTGACAACTTCAAAGAGCTCTTCTCTTATCAAGAGCATCTCCACCTTGAATTTCCAGTTTGCATAATTACTGGAATTTAATTTTTCAATTATACTTCCTTCTTTGAAGGTTGCCATTTTTCTATTTTAGAATATATCTAAAATTAATTAATTTCTTTTAAGTATTCGAGGATTCTAGGACACTATTTTTATTTTTATTTTTACCTTTTATATACTTTAGAATTTTTTCACGTCTCATAATCTTTGTTGGTGTTATTTTCTCGGTAGTCAGTAATTTTGCGCGTTCTAAAGCAATATAAATAATCAAATCAACTTTCGGAACAAAAGATAGGTAAGATATTTGCTTACCTCTATTTTCCAGCAATCGTCCTCATTGTACCGCTAGGCCAGGTTCTCCAGATAGTCCTATTAGATGATAGATATCCTTATTGGGTTCGTACACTTTGTTGTAAATATTGATTTATCCATTTTTCGTTGTGAGCATTTTTAGTTAAGTTCTGTATTATTCACTATGTGAATTTGAAATATTAAAAGATTGTTAATTAATAAAACATAATACATTATACTGTTAAATTATTTAATTTACATAGCTTACATTTAATAGTTACATAAAATTTAGTTTTAAACATTATTTCAATTTAAGTTTAAGGGAAAACGACATAACATGTCCGTTTCCATCGCGAGTTAAAAGAAAAATCTCTAAAGTTCTATAAAGCAGAGATGCAACAGTCTTAGTCCTTATCAAGTGACATCATTTTTAAGTTCTTTCATTGGATGGTAATGACGTAAAGTCAATTTACGTCACTAATACGTATTTTAGTCTTTCACTTCCTTGTTCAGATCACGAGTTGTAAAAACCTCTTCATATTGCATCAGGCAATTTCATTTCCTGTTTGAAATTCTAGATAATTACTTTTTATCGAGATGAGTTTTAAACGATGTAAATAAACTGTCATAGAAATTAATTCCGGATATTAATCTTTTGATATATTACCAAAAATATTATATATCATCATATTAGCCTTTGGTATTTCTCAGCGAGATCAGTTTTAGATAATAAAGGTAAAAATTAACTCAACATTTAATAAGGTAATAAATGTGAAAAAGGTAAGTAATGACTTTTTCAAAAAAAAATTCTATAGAATTCTACTTTGGTTGTCACTATCGCTTTTTCTTTTGCATTTTCCACTGTAATTCGGGATTATTAGGATTATTGCGACTGAAATATTCTCAAAGCATTCCTTTATTACTTGATTTACTACATTGTATTGTACTTGATTAACTACATTGTATTAACTCTATCGTGTACAGTTAAAAAAACATTTTCTAATAAAGTTCACTTTAAATTAACAACTTAGTTTATCGATTTCTGATGCTGTTTTGAATAATTTTCAAATTTTAAAATCTACTTTTAATCGATCGAGGCTATTGGATGACAAAAACAACATCCACCATTTTCTTTCTATTTATTACAACCTGACAATTTAAAATGACAGATCTGTGAAAATGAAATTTTCACCTACGAAATTAGATTGATTCCCGGAAAAGTACAATAAGACTGTATAGTCGGGTGAAACTGGATATCTCCATTTTAACTCGAATTTAGCAGCCTTATAATAGATAATGACTGATATACTTAGCTCTAACTAAGAAAAAGAAGAAGAAGAGCAAGAAGCCATCATTACAGTATCTCAATACTGACATTTGTTCTGCAGCAAAAAACTCTTGAAATATCTGTTTTTTTTTTTTTTTTTTTTAAGAAATCTTTATATGTCTATGAATACACGTGCTATTCTTATACAAATGAATACAAATAGAGTAATGAACTCACATAATTGTGTGCTACAGCTACTTTCATGTCGAACAATTTACTTTACTGATTGATCGCAAATATTATTATTTTTATTTACTTTGTTGTTGGTACCCTAATTGAAATTGGGACCAAGCCTTCGCTGAAAAAGATGAGATCAGAGATGTTTTTAATATTTCTGAAGTTTTGGATAAATTTGTTCTCAAGATATTCGACAAAACGTCAGAAATTGAAAGCGTTCAGTGACTTTTGGCCACATAATGCATATGTTACGGCTAAAGCAAGAATTAGGGTTAAACCTAATTTTAACCGGCTAAACCTGTGTCCAACCAATCTTTGTCGGTTAAACCCGAAAACTTCTCAACGTTTCCACCTTTAACCGGCTAAACCTGGGTCTAACCAATCCCAGTCGGTTAAAGCCCGAAGAGTTCCCAACGCTTCTACTTTTAGCCGGCAAAACCCGAGTCTAACCGGTTCGTGAAGAAATCCAGATCATGTTAGCTACACAGTTGGTTAGTAGTGTATCATCCCTTGCCTGTACGTGTTTGTTTTGTAACGTGTTGGACGAATTTATCAATAAAATGGAGTTCGATAATGTGTTCAAATCACGTTTCTATGGCATACGTCACTGACCGTTTAGCGAGTCTGTACAGCGAGTTTCGTGTGTCCAGTGATTTTTTTCGGTTAATGTGCGCGAAGCGCTCATACACGAGTTACTTACCGCTGCTTAAACTATTTTTATGCATTCTAGAGATTGCTGCAGAGCGAGTTTTGTGTGTCCAGTGATGTTTTTTTTACGGTTTATGTGCGCGAAGCATACATAAGTTACTGACCGCTGTTTGGATACATTAATAAATGAATGTCTTTATTCATGGTTTACTTTTATGTATGCATTAACTTATAATATATTGCTTTATAAACATATATGACTTAACTTCGGGCTTTAACCGACTAGGATTGGTTAGAACCGCTTTTAGCAGGTTAACCAGTTTTAGCCGCTGTACAGCAATCTGTAGAATGCACGAAATTCATTCAAGCAGCGGTCAATAACTTATGTACGAGCGCTTCGTGCACATTAACCGAAAATAAACATCACTGGACACACGAAACTCACTGTACAGCAATCTCTAAAATGCATAAAATTCCTTCAAGCAGCAGTCAGTAACTTATGTAATAGAAATTTGATTTGAGCACATTTTCGATCTCAATTTTTTTTAGATAAATTCATCAACACGTTACAAAACAAATACGCACAGGAAAAGGATGATACTATACTAACCAACTGCGTAGCTAACACGATCTGGATTTACGCACGAACCGGTTAGACCCAGTTTTAGCCGGCTAAAAGTGGAAGCCTTGAGAACACTTCGGGCTAGGATTGGTTAGACACGAGTTTAGCCGGTTAAAGTTAGTAGCGTTGGGAATTTTTCGGGCTTTAGCCGCAAGGCCTTGATAATGTCCACTTTAACAGGTTAAATCTAGGTTTACCCCTAATTCTTGCTTTAGTCGTAACATTTATATATATGTGACGTGTATTTCTGCGTTTAACGCACTGATCAAAGAACTTACTGCTTTGCCGTACCTATTTTATTTTCTTTATAATTTTTTTTTCTGGTTCTAAATATATTTGTATATTTCCACAAATACGCGTGCTCTTCTTATACAAATGAATACAAATGTTGTAATGAACTCACATAATCATATACTACAGCTACAGGTCATGTTGAGCATTTTACTTTACTAGATGGATCGCTAATATTATTATTTTTATTTAGGTTGTTTTTGGCCTCCTAATTACACTTGGGACTAAACCTTCGCTGAAAAATATGAGATCAGAGATATTTTTAATATTTCTGAAGTTTCCGAAAAATTTATTCTCTAAATATTCGACAAAATATCAAAAATTGAAAGTGCTCGGTGACTTTTGGCATATACTGTATATATGTATGTACCATGGCCTACTCGCTCACTCGATATTACTCTTTTAGATTCTTTCTTTTGGGGGTACATAAAGGACAAAGTGTTTGCAACACCAGTACAAGATATTGTAAAACTCAAGGTCAGTATCACACATGCTGTGTCTAGTGTAACAGCGCAAATATTTGGCAATACGTGGCGAGAAATGGAGTACCATCTTGACATTCTTCGAGCTACCAAGGGTGCTCACATAGAAATTTACTGACGTAAGTACTTTTATTAAAAACTTCATAAATGTCTTTACAATATATTGAAACAAGCATATGCTTAATTATATTAGTTTTTCTGCAATAAATTATTGCAATCAGGGAAATACTTTATGACCACTCTATATATTATATACAACTATACACGATTGAAGAGATGAATAAAAGAAATGTTGCGAATAAATTCTAGATGATAGGAAAAATATTATCTTTAAGATACAGAGCTAGTGATTTTCGATAGTAATGATTAATCGATGCATTAAAAGTCAATGCAAAAAACGAAAATCGTATACGTATTTCTATAAATTGTCTATGCTTTAAATCCTCTATTGATTTCCATTTAAATGATAGCATTTCTTAAATAACAAATTGCGTTCCATGCCATTTGACTTGTGATTTTCAATTCAATGAAATAATAAAGTTTTTTAAGAAATAAATATTTGAATTTATTTAATTGAAAAGTATTTTCACTGATAATATTGTAAAATAAATAGCGTATTTTAATATTAAAAAATAAATAAATATTTACATTACACAATGAAAAAAACGTGAACTAATTTTTAAACTTTTATAGATATAATTAGACTATAAGTCAGTCATTTGCTATTGCATACTATTGAAATCTTTTAAGAGAAATGTTCCTCAATCCTTATCTTTTCGCAATTTCAAATTGAAAATATGTTTCTTAATTAAAATTTTGGCATAGATGCATGTTTCTTTTAATTATTATTATTTCAAAATAAGTTTTCAAAGTGTCATGTTATGTCTCTATTTTAAATGAATATATTAACTAAACTGATTATACAATTAAGCTTCTTATATGCATTGTCCATGGTCTTAAATCTCTGTAGTTTACAATTTTAACTGTTTTGGTTAGTTATAACATTTATGCCGTAAGAGAAAAAGAGAAAACTAAAATAATATACAATCCATATTTTCTAAAACGCATCCATTGTTTCAAGCTAATCAATTGATATATAAAGATGGAGAAATTTTTTTACAATAATAATATACAATCAGAAGAGGAGGTAGATTTTTAACGTTTTCAAGTGTAATTTATTTGTATAGTTTCTTCGGTCCCTTTCCATAATCAGGATGATTATCCCTTTTCCACAATCAGGAACTTTTCCCTCTTATACAGTGAAATACCCAAATGGATCTTTAAAAAAATAATAAAATACAATTCCTAGCATATTAGGTTGCAACACATACACTAACGAATTCAACATGATATCAATTTTATGTTCAACATAAACTGAATATATATATATTTTTTTGACAGATTTCAGTTTAGAGCCAAATTAGTCTATCTTATGGATAATCTGATCTTATGATTTATCAGGATTTTCTTTTATTTTTTTTTTACTTTTAATGTTGTTAGGTTAATTAATTTCCAATTGTGGCAACTTTCCCCGGGGCTATTTTACATTATTGAAGCAAACTAATGACGACTGTTGAGATAGATTAAAAAAATAACTCATGTTTGAAAACTATTTAAAAAGGCGTTAAATTAAGCAACAGTTTTCAAATAAATTTCATTTGGAAGTTAACATTTTTCTAATTGATGATGTAAGAATTGAAATTGTACGATATTTATAAGTGATGTAAGTGTGATAAATCTTAAGCCATCTGATCTATAGGCAAAAGAAGTTAATTATATAAACTAAATAATAAAAAAAAGTGTTCAAACAGTAACTCATATTCCACAGTAGTGATCCAACCAGGACTACCTGGATTAAGGATGCTCGATATAGTGTCGGGTATGATCAGAAAGCATTTGAAAATCGTTTTTAATTGGAAACTCTAATCGATTTTTTACACTTAGTATATTTTCTTAAATATTACACCAACTAATTAAAAAAAAACATTTTTGGTATTTCCGCATTCGCCGCATTCCAGCGGTTAATCGCGACAGATTTCACTATTTATAGCAACTTTTATTATTCTGATTATTTTAGTGTTTAAGCAGGTAGTTCGAATACATGTCTGTTAAATTCGTGTTTTATTTATTTATTTGTTTATTTGTAAAGCTTTAATATTTCGTTTGGCAATTTAGTTATGGAATATTAAACGAAAACAAACAAATGGTAATTTATTTATATTGTTTAAATGGCAAACGGGTTAATCTTTCAAAAATGGATGAAAAAAAATACTGCTTGGGAATTATTTTAAAAACCATAAAAAATGAGTAAATTGAGATACAGTTTTTAAAAAAATTTCATTTGAAAGTAAACTTTTCTCCTTATTTGACGGTGCAAAAATTCGAATTGTGCAATGTTTAGAAGTTTAAAAAAATGTGATAAAGCGAAATCAAATGTTTAGGGTTTTGACGCCATCGATATGAGGTCAGCGTTACTCACGAACATGCTTTTTATAGTACGGTTTTTTCTGAAAATAGTATGAGGGTTGAATACTACTACTACTACTACTACTACTACTACTAAATACAACTACAACTACTACTAAATACAACTACAACTACTACTACTATTACTACTACTACTACTACTACTACTACTACTACTACTACTACCAATAATAATAATAATAATAATAATAATAATAAAATATGCGAGTACGTCTCCCATCTCGCAATTTCTATAAGTTTTATCTAACATAGTTTGCTTTTTTCTGAAGCTTGGGAATCCTGGGGATATTGACCACAAAGGACACAAATGAATCACATTATGCCTGTCTATCTCAACTTTCACTTTGAATTCTTTGACGATATCATTATAAAAGAAAATTTTACTTCAATGCACACCATATTATTTCAGTTACACACGTCTTTATACTATGTAATATGTATATACAGGGTGTCCCCCAAAAAAAGATTGAAGCGCAGTTTAATTTTTTACCTGACGGAGATAAGTAGGCAATGTAAATTTCAAAAATGTTCTAAATAATGTAGGAAACAAGATTATGTTAATGAAATATTCCTGTCATTAATTTACAAAAAGTTACGCCTTTTTAAATTTTTGTACGAACCCTCTTAACCAGGAATGACGAACCTTTTCACATCCGCGTGCCAAATTTTTAAGAAAATATTTTACGTGACCATGGCGCGCTAAAAGAAAAGAAAAATAGCAGATTAAATAATGCTGAATCAAAATTTCGTGAAATTTTATTTTTATGAATAAAAAAACATGGTTAATACATAGCTCTATCTTTTACGCTTTTTTGTTACCATTAAAATTAAAAAAGAATTTTTACTTATTTAATCGCTGATTTCAGTGATTAAATAAAGCAATATTTACTATTACATTTTAGTGGTAAGAAAAAAGTGCAAAAGTTTTCAGGTATGTTAATATATAGTGTTATATTTTAAAATGTAATCTTAAAAATGCGATTTCTGTTGTTGCATGTTGAGTGTCTAATAACTGTTATCAGGATCATACTTCGTTATGTTTAACAGAATGCAAGCAGATCTAGAGGAATCTGACAAGGGGTTTCTGTTTGAGATTTCCATATTATTGAATTCCGAAAACGACACTTTTGCTTATAATGCTATACTACCACCCTGCGAATGCCTGATAATGTTTCCTTTTTTACGGTCTTCAAATTCTTTTTTAATTAAAAAGAGAGAGTATATATTGAATTACATTGGAATTCATAAACTTACATTTGAATTTCTTCCATTTCTTACCAATCGAATTTAAGCAAACTCATTTAGTCTAAATTGATGTATTTTCTGCATTTCACTGTATTTTGATTTGAAAACTAAATCAAGGCCATGCACTCACTCTAAAAAAGGGATACTCAGATTTCACGAAATTTTCTTCGTTTTTGACGAAACCGTTTCCTGGGAAATGCTCCAAGCGAACATTTCATCAAATTGAGGAAATTACATTCTTCATTTGTTTGAGGATACGAATTGCGTCAAAAGTAACGAAATGTTTCTTTATCCTATTTTCGTCAAATTGACAATTATTTTTGTAGTTTTGGGAGCTCTAGCTTTGTCATATTAATTTCGTTATATTTGAGGATATGAATTTCGCCGAAAGTATTTTGCTGTATTCCATAGGTTCGTCGCCTCTCCTTCAGACAATATCGATCCATTAGGAAAAAATCCTTTTTGTTGCAACTAGATAATTGCAGAACACTGCATACACCCATCTTTATAATTGACTAATTCTGTCTAGGGGATCGTATAAGAATTTAAATGTATATTCTTTTGAAAGATTAATGGCAAGACTTGTTTATTAACATAAACGTATTTGCTACACTATTTTGAGAACTTTTCCAACTTACATTATCTACTTATCTTCGAAAGGTGAAAAATTTAAGTGCATTTCAAACCTTTTGGGACACTCTGTATAATCTTATCTTAATGAAACGAATTTGTGTAACGATTTTATGAAACGACTAATATATGAGTTCGAACATATGATTCCAATTTATGAAACGCTTAAATTCACGATTTGTAGTATAATTTTGATAGATAGCTAGACAGACAGACACAGATTAAGATACAGATAAAGATTTATGAGACACAGTTAAAGAGACAGAGATAAAGAGACAGACACAATCAGAGATAAAGAGACGGTATAAAGAGACAGATAAAAAGTACACAGAATAAAAGATAGATATAAAGCGAGAGTGAGATGAACAGACAGAGATAAAGAGACACAGATAAAGAGAAAAATATAAAGAGACAGGAGAAAAGAGACAGAAATTAAAAGACAGAAAGAGATAAACAGACAGACTCTGATAAAGAGACAGACAGATATAAATAGACAGACACAGATAAAGATACAGAGATTGAGGAACACAGATAAAAAGACAAACATAAACAGACAGACAGAGGTAAAGATACACAGATAAAGAGACAAAAATAAAGAGACAGACACAGATAAAGATAAACCTATAAAGAGAAACAGAGAAAGAGATAAGAAACACAGATAAAGATTCACAGATAAAGAGACAGAGGATCGATGAATAACTGACTGTATGAATGAATTAAAATGAATTAGTGAATAAATGAATGAATGTGAATGGATAAATGAATGAAAATTAATATATGAATGGCAGAATGAAAATAAATGAATGAAAGTGAATGAGAATAAATGAATGACGGAATAAAAATAAATGGATGAGTGATTGAATGAAAATGAATGAATAAGTGAGTGAAAATGAATGAATGAATGAAATAAAATGAATGAATGAAATAAAATGAATGACTGAATGAAAATGAGTGAATGAAAGAAAATGAATGAATGAATGGGAATTAATCAATGAGTGACAATGAATGAATATGAATGATTGACAGTGAATGAATATGAATGATTGAATGAATGAATGAATTGATGAATTAAAATGAATGAATGAAAAACAGACAGACTGAAACATAGACACATAGAGTGAGAGACAGACAGACTGATACATAGACCGATAGATGCACATATACATAATTTATTCTCTAAAGACAGACAGAGAGACAGATAGAGAGACAGACAGGCAGATAGACAGATTATAGCTACAGAGACAGGCCGACAAAAAAGTCCGGAGTTGGCGCAAGAAGGGTGCAGGCGGTAGAGCCTCCTAGTATGTATATAAACACAAAAAATTAGACATGCAAAGGAAAAATATTTTTTACTTACAACTTTGAAACAAACTTCTTTAAGGAAGGAACTCGTCACTCGATTATCCACTGCGTTTGCACGCGTGTGGCAGCACGCTGTTCGCCAACCACTTTATTGTCCCAGCCAAGCTTATATTACTGTTGGTGGTCTCAAATTTGAGCATTTACTGTAAACATTGTATTAACAGAGTCAACTGGAGTTTCATAAATAGGGGGCTTCAGATGCCCGCATTAGACATAATCGAGGGGTTTGATAAATGTGGCGATGAGGATGGCCATCGGACTGATCCATCGCGCCCAATCCATCGGTCACCGAAAGTGGCTCTTAATAATTGCGGTCGTCATACTGAAATGGGCTAGCGCACTATCATGCTGAATCTACAGTTGATTACGATCGGCAATCGAAACATCTTACCGCAATTCTGGCAAAACCTCTTCAAGAAAAATACGATAACATCGGCCATCGAGTGGCGTTTGTAGTAGACGTGGGTCTATCAGAACATCGTTCACTATATCCGCATAAAATTCACAGAGAAGCGTTGTTGGTATGCACGTGGACTTGTAGCGTGTGGATTTACTGTTGTCCACACATGAATATTGTGCATATTGGAAACACCTTCGTGTATAAAAATCGTCTCACCTGTGAATAGAACATGAAATGGTAAGTCCGGCTGCAACGCACTCTACTGCAAGAACCATTGGCAGAATACATCGCGCAGAATGCAATCATTCGTTTGCAAAGCTTGGATTATCTGAATATCGGCTGGATGTACAGATTCTTCGTTTAACACTTTCCAAACGGTGGGCTGATTCACATGTATACGACGTACAACAGCTCTTGAACCTGTGTGCGGTCCACAAGGTTCAAGATGGATTCTTTCACGTGTGGCTGTCGTACAATTCTCGATTAACCCCTTCCACCAGTTCTGGCGATGAATGAACCATTTTCAGAAAGTTGACAATGTAACCGCTGAAACATTTCGTGATTTGACATACGTTTATTCGGAAACGTTCCTGATACAGAGCAACACCGTCATTAGAAACATCTGAAATTTTCTGTACTTGTTAAGTCTCCCATCACGGCCGAAAACACAGACGCAAACGGCGCTTTCCTGCTTTTATTTTACTTCAAAGAGCGACCTTATGCCATTTATCGATATTGATTTTCATCTTCTATATAGTAGTAATCATTCTTTTTTCTGCCGTTTGGAAATTAAATGAGGTTAAACTTGGTATATAAAGTGTAAACAAACAGCTCCTGTTAAATTAATTATCAGTTAATTTATATTCTCTGCTGGGCTTAAGCAATATTTACTATTTACCACAATTTACCAAAAACAGAAAAGCTATTGCATAAAAAATATTAATCAAAAACTTATTGTTTGTTCTTACACATGCAGTCCGAATGAGTAGCGGCTCGTGAGAGGGCTCATAATCTCTTTACAACCAGTAATTTTGGAAACTAAATTTCTCCTTGTCTAATCGTAGAACATCCAACGATTAAATAAGGTCAAAGTTAATATACGAAAATTCTGGTAGTAAAGTGATTATGAACCCATGACAATCGGCTACTGTTCTGAATACTGAGAATATAATAAAAAAAGGCTATATACTTAATGAGATAGCTAGATTAGGATTTAAGATCTTTTGAATATGTTTCTATTCATAACTTATAAAAGTAGCTCTAATTGCACAATTTTTTTAACCTGTAATTCATTATATATTCATCTTTAAATTCATTATACATTTAATATATCGTGGTAAGTATATGAAAATACAAAAAAAGTTGTTTTACATTGATATTTCTTTCGCATTTCTCACCTAGTAACAAATGACGCATTGGCGTAACATCAGGGTTACACTCGATACCGGGCTGGCTCATTCATTATCATGACGTCACAAATGGTGGCTGGCCGTAACCAGCGACTGGTACAAAGCGAAACGACAAAACGAAAGACATACAGCGATTGACACAAAAAGATGGGCGCGTCGCTTTGTACCAATCGTTGGTTGCAGCCAGCCATCATTTGTAACGTCATGACAATGAATGAACCAGCCCGGTATCTAGTGTAGCCCTGGTAACATTAAACATGTACGTATGGTATATTTTTTTAATCACGGCATTCCCAATAGAGAGTAAAAATCTATAAAATTCCTTAAAAATGCAAACTTTATTTAAAATAGTTCGCATTTTTCTGTAGTTTAACATATTTTAAATTCAATTCTGAGATTCAAAATTTGTGCATAATACAATATTTCCGGTTTTCTTTTTCCCTTTCCATTTATTTTTGAAAGAGCGACCTCACGTTATTTATCAATATTAATTTTAATCTTCTGTACATGGGCGTAGACATGATTTTCTTTAAGGGGGGAAGGACAATGATTTGTAAGTGGTAAATTCTTTTAGCATAAACGCCGTCAAGAAGGATGCAGAGGAAGACCATTACCCGTTCTTGGATTTTGAAATTTAAGTAATTGATTTTTTTTAAATGAACATAAATTATTTTTTCTAAATGACTATAGAATAATTAACAACAAAGGGTAAAAGGAATTAAGAACTTTTTGTTAGGAGGGGCTCTTCCTCCTGAATCCCCTCGTGGAAGACAATATTTGATTTTGTTTTCCTTTCACCATTCATGTGCTTCAAATTCATCTTAAACGGGATGTTCAGGGAGGCAGAGCTCCCCCACCCCCCGACGAAAAATAGGATGAACTGTTCTAGTTCTCCAATTGGAAAAATTTTGTTAGAAACTTATTTTTTATTCTTTACTATTTCTTAATTATTAATTTTTTTCTATTGCAGTTTATATTGACATGTTTAAAAAATGTCTTACACAAGAAGTTCTAAAAAAATCTTAGTTTACTTTATTTCATGTTTATATTTTGTATTAAAAAAGGGAAAAAGAACTGATTAGGCTGTAGACTACAAGAACATCTGTTCCAAAATCTTTCCCCTCCCTAGATTTCTTTTTGCCGGCGTTCATGTGTCTTAGTATTTCAAGCTATATTTTACTATTTTAAAAGATTTAAATGGGAGGCCTTAACTGCATCCCTCTTCACCCCCGTCCCTTTCCCCCCGCGTACGTACATGCTTCTGTATTACAGTCAAAGAATCATTTTTCTTTCTGTTGTATGAAAACTAAAAGAAGTTGCACTTAGTTCATAGAGAGTGAGCAGTCCCTGTTGATGAATTATTTACCAGTAAATCTATATTCTCGGTTTACTCTGTCGTGGCTGCCATGATGCCATGAAATTATTCGACCGCGATGAATGATTTAATGAGCGGGGAATATAGCCTGAAACGTGTACGTTACATAAACTAGGTCTTCTCCGTGTCTTGATATACGCTCAATCGGATTTTGATTTATAATTGCTTCACTTGAGGCGATGCAAAGATAATAGTAAGTTAATGCATCAAAGAAAGCAAATTATCCAGAGAAAATGTATTTTGTATAAGAGAATGCTTTGAGAATACTATAGTCTAGTATTATATGAAATAAAATATTTTTCTGTTTACTTCATTCTTTAAGTAAATCAATCGAATAGTTATCGAATTCTGTCTCTCTTCGATAATTTGGCAATTAAATATTATGTGGTTATTCTTTTTTTTGTTTGATTACACTGCAGAAAAAGTGTTGTTTTTACAGTATAATACTAGCATCCCAGCTGTCAGTATTATACCTTAAAATTAACAGTAATAAACAATAAAATAAGCAGTAATATGCTACCGCGCATGCGCGGCAGCGTATTACTGCTTGTCTATATATATATTAGTCTTACATGGCGCGGAAAAAGGGCTGAATTTCTATATTATCGTTTGGCAACAAGCAACAAGCGTAGTTTCCAGAATCTCCCAATATGGCGGCCAGCGAAAGAGCAGTGAAACGAGTGAAACTCAAACTAGAAAATAATTAAAAATAAAACAACGTGTGCGTAATCCAAAGCGTTTGAGATGATAACTCATTTTAATTATGAGCAATATCGTTAATTTCAAATGAATTCTCAACGCTTATTTAGAATCTATTTATGAATTTCCCTCATACGAAATCGGAGAGAATTAAAAATATCAACTGTCTAGATCGCACCTGCTGCCATCTATTGCTGTAGATGTAAATTATTGAAGTAAAAAATAATTTATTTTGCAAATATCTATAATCTAATTAATTAGAACAGTTTTACGAAATTTATACAATGATTGTTCCTATCCCGTAGTGGTTTTTTTTTTATGAATTTAAAACGTGCTGTACAATATTATAGGTGTAATGAGTTTTAAACTAATTGTGTTTTCAAGATCTTTTTTCATAGTATTTAAATTATTTATGCACATTGGTAGCACTAACTAAATGCATTTTTAACTGTGTTTTCAACGAAGTTTTAAATAATTTTTTTTACATTAAAAAATTGTCAATTTTATGGTAGTACTTATTCGGCTAGAATTTCTGCAAAAATGGAAAGGGTCAAGCGAGCGAAGCGAACTGGGACCGCGTAGTGGTCTCAATGTGAATTGCTTCGTAATTCACGGGGGTTGGAGAGCGTTAGCGAGTAGGGGGCTGAGCCCCCTAGTTTTACTGTTTATTACTGTTAGTTTTACGGTATAGTACTGGCAGCTGGGGTGCCAGTATTATACTGTAAAATCAACACTTTTTTTGCAGTGTATACATATGTATGTATAGTTTCCTTAAAATGCTTCGTTTAATGAGAATTCCTTATAATAAATAATACCGTACCTTTTTAAACTTAGAGCCTTTATGTTTTAAAGTGCATATACTGTAATACCAGGTTAATACGAGCTTCGATAAATCAAACTAAACACTCTTCAAATCCATTCAAGAAGAGGATTTTGTAATAGGTTTAATAAATATTTAAGAGAATAGAAATTCCGGAGATTCAACAGACTTTTGCATAATACAATATTTTCTTTTTTCTTTCCGACTTTCCTCTTACTTAAAATAGTGACCTCATGCCATTTTCCAATATTGACTTTCATCTTTTATATTCTAGACAGAGAATCATTCTTCTTTCTGCTCTATGAAAATTAAATGGGGTTAGACTAGATTACAGAGAGTTAACAGTTCCTGTTGATAAATCAATTATCGGTAAATCTATATTCTCGGTTTACTCTGCTGTGGTTAATGTAATATTTACTATTTACCAATAAAGTTATTGTACAAAAAATATTAATCAAAAACATATTTTTTATTTTTACATATATACCTCTGAGTACTGAGAATATAATAAATTAAAATTTAACAAATAAAACAAAATACTCATGAGTTAGCTAGACTAGGATTTAACTGTTTCTATTTATAACTTATAAAAGTAGCTCTAATTAAAAAAAGTATTTTACATCTAATCTAAATGTCATTGTACATTCAATTTCTCGGATACGTACATGAAAATACAAAAAAATTAGGCTTTGAATCAATATTTTTTTCATGTTCCTCATCTCTAGCATCAGCTGACGCATTGATGGTACATTAGCCCTATTGTTCCGCTTGGCGAGATTTCCTGCTAACATATATTTTCTGGATTCAAACCATCTTTTTTGAAAAGAGAAATGTGATTAAATAAAGCGTAGACTAATATTTGAAATTAGTGATACTCTAAAGTTAAAACAATACAAACGATACGGTTTTTTGAATCTATGTCAGATAGATAGAATGTAAAAGCAATTTTGTCACATATCTCTAACTATCCACTATTACATATGATAAATTTTAACACAATTATTCGAATTGGTAAATAATTAACATAAGCTGTAATTTTTCAACTGGCTGAAAAAGGGTCCAGACTAGGATTCGAACCAGCGACCCAACGCATCCAGCGTTTACTGGAGTTCCATTACCTGCGATTTATTCTGTTGAGCTGTTTCAGATAACAGACCAGATGCGATGATCAATAAGATTAACCAGGTGAAATGTGTTCACCAGGTTCATCCAGGATAGCTCAGTTGGCAGAGCATTGGCAGATTAAGCCAACAGGTCCCTGGTTCGAATCCTGGTCTGGACACTTTTTCACTTAGTTGAAAAATTACAACTCATATCCCCTTTTACACTTAGTTTTTCGTTTTCTGTATAAAGTCTAATTTTTAAATATTGTGCTGTAGCATGAAAAATCACTTCATTTGACTATGCAATTTTCTACTGGCAAATTTCCCTACCAGGCAACTCAATCATAATTTATCTTCTATTTTCTACTATCTACTATATACACCGGCCTCCAAAAGTTAAGGTACAATCAGTCTTTTGCGTCGAATTTGAAAACAAATGAAGATAAGAACATGCAATTTAGGAGAAATGTGCTTTAATCAGTTATTTATCGAATTTTATATAATTTAAACATCAAGTATGATTTACAAATAAAGTAATTAGTACATTTTTTGCAAAAGTCCACCGTTTGATTAAAAAAAATTAATGCCAGGTTTTTGTGAAAAATAAATAAATAAACGTGTTTTAATAAGGAATGTGTCCGACCCAACTTGGTGGCATCGAGTTTCCATACTGTCAATTAAGTTGCCGAACACTGGAATGGGGAGCAACGCTTGTTCCAGCTCATTTAATGACTTCGGATGAGAGTTTACGGTATCCACCTATCTGCCGCGGTATCCCAAAGATACTAAGATCTGAATATTGAACTGGCCATTACATTCGCTCCAAACCTTGATCCTCAAATATTCATCAACGATCCTAGCTCGGTACGATTGGGCATTATCATCTATTAACATGAATTAATCACATATAGCACCAGCATAGGGTGTGACATACGGAGCAAAGATCTCATCCAGTTATCGCGCAGCAGTCAGAATTCCTCTATTGCACACATGGAGTTACTGTGGCCACCAGAATGATTCCAGCTTAAACCATAATCTCACCTTCTCTACAATTGTGTCTTTCAACAATGTTACATTAGTAGTATTTCATGCCTTGTTTTCTCCACATCAGTACACAAACTGAATCACTCTCCAAAGCAAACCAGGACTCGTCTGTAAAGAGTACAGAAGTCGATTGTTGTTTGGTCCAGGCAACGTGCTCTCTTGACCAACATAAACGGACACATCTGTGTTGTCGAAAAATAGGGACACACACAGCGGGTCGTTTTGCATAGAGTCCTTAATTGTGAAGACTCCTCAGCATCTAAGTAACAGATATTGTCATCCATGTTGCCTAACAATGTCTGAAATGAGCTGAGCCGCAGTAGTGTTCCTCCTCCTTCGGGCCAAAAGTGCTAGCAAACGATCTTGTGTAAGGGTTGTAACACGTGAGGCGTCTAGAACAAGTCTTCTTGATACTGAATTTTCGGATTCAAATTTATCTCAGAGTCGTTGGACCACACTGCGAGACGCACCAAGACGTCTAGCAGCATCAGCTTGTGATAACCCCATTTTCATCCATCCGATTGCCCGCTATCTTAGCGAATTAGGTATACGACATCTGGACAACACTATTTTAGTATCAAAAATTGAAGATTAACAGGCATAAAAAATTTCACCGAAATTACAAAAGTGAGGTATTAGCAGTTTTCACCAAATCTATACTAATATTATAAAGTAGTAAAGATTGTTTATTTGTTTGTTTGTTTGTTTGTAGGAGGTAATCTCTGGATCTACTGAAGCGATTTCAAAAGTGATGGTGGCAAATTGATGGTGACAATCCCTGCTCCAACATAGGCTATATTTTATGTCTGTGCTACTACACTCAGGGGGGTGCAGGAGCAGGAAACGTTCTAAAATTTCGATTTTTTTTACACTGAAGGAGCTAGAAACATGTAATCTGGCATGGTAGTTACTTATAAGATGTAAATGCTCTCTAAGAACAAATTCTAAAAAAATTCGAAATTTAAAACGCGTGACATGAGTGAAAAACGTTCTAAAAACATTATAAATTGCAATTTCTATGGAATCTCTGGAACTACAGAACCGTTTTCAAAAGTGATGGTAACAAATTGATGGTGACAGTCCCTGCTCCGACATAGGCTATATTTTATGTCGGTGCCACTACTCCCAGGGGGGTGCAGGAGCGAAAAACGTTCTAAAATTTCGATTTTATTTTTACACTGAAGGTGTTAGAAACATGAAATTTAGCATGGTAGTTACTTATAAGATGCAAATGCTCTCTAAGAACAAATTCTAAAAAAATTCGAAATTTAAAACGCGTGACATGAGCGAAAAGCGTTCTAAAAACATTCTAAATTACAATTTCTATGGAATATATGGAACTACAGAACCATTTTCAAAAGTAATGGTGGCAAATGGATGGTAACAGACTCTGCTGTAACATAGGCTATATTTCATGCTGGTGCCACTACCTCCAGGGGAGTGCATGAGCGAAAAACGTTCTAAAATTTCGATTTTTTTATACGAAGGTGTTAGAAACACGAAATTTGACATGGTACTTACTTATAAGATGTAAATGCTCTTTAAGAACAAATTCTAAAAAAATTCGAAATTTAAACTGTGAGATGAGCGAAATGCGTTCTAAAAACATTCTAAATTACATTTTCTATGGAATCTTTGGAACTACCGAACCCTTTTCAAAATTGATGGGGGCAAATTTTTGATGACAATTCCTGCTCCAACATAGGCTATATTTTATGTCGGTGCCACTAATCCCAGGGTGGTGCAGGAGCGAAAAACGTTCTAAAATTGCATTTTTTTTAATACTGAAGGAGCTAGAAATTTAAAATTTGGCATTGTAGTTACTTATAAGATGTAAATGCTCTCTAAGAACAAAATAAAAAAAAAATCGAAATTTAAAAGGGTGAAATGAGCGAAAAGCGTCTAAAAACATTCAAAATTACAATTTCTATGGAATCTCTGGAACTACAGAACCGATTTCAAAAGTGATGGTGGTAAATTGATGGTGATACTCCCTGCTTCAACATAGGCTATATTTTATGTTGGTGCCACTAATACCAGGGGGGTGCAGGAGCGAAAAACATTCTAAAATTGCGACTTTTTTTATACTGAAGGAGCTAGAAATTAGAAATTTGGCATAGTAGTTACTTATAAGAGGTAATGCTCTCTAAGAACAAATAAAAATAAAATTGAAATTTGAGAGGGTGAAAGGAGAGAAAAGTGTTCTAAAAACATTCTAAATTACAATTGCTATGGAATCTCTGGAACCACAGAACCGATTTCAGAAGTAATGGTGGCAAATTGATGGTGACAAACCCTACTCCAACATAGGCTATATTTTATGTCGGTACTACTAACCCCAATGGGGTGCAGGAGTGAAAAATGTTCCAAAATTGCGACTTTTTTTATACTGAAGGAGCTAGAAATTTGAAATTTGGCATTGTAGTTACTTATAATGTAAATGCTCTCTAAGAATAAATTAAAAAAAAATTGAAATTTAAAAGGGTGAAATGAGCGAAAAGCGTTCAAAAATCATTCTAAATTTCTATGGAATCTATGAAACTACAGAACCGATTTCAAAAGTGATGGTGACAATTCCTGCTCCAACATCCTCTTTAATATACAGCTATGCGTTGCTGACGACTGGGTTTTTCGCTAATCTTTGCCACAGATTAGTCTCGGAAAATGAAATATTGGAAGCTACTGAAAAAAATAATAGCTCGAAAAGTATTTGTCAGAAAATTGTTAGACAAACTGCGTTTAAAAGGTAAAAAATTGTATATTTTTTATATAAATTTCAAATCTAATGATTATGCCATTGTTCAAATATTGAATTTCAAAAAATACCAAATTTCACAATGGAGTACCATAAGGAAACCTTCACGCGTAAAAAGATAATGATAAGGGCGACGTGTCCTGACGTGTATATTGGCTATAGCACGATTCACAAATTATAGTAGCCTTATTATTCTGTTAAAATATAAAAGTGAATTATGAAATGTCAATATTTTGTTTGATTAAAGGTTCGACCAGCGTAGCGGTCGTAGCTTGCTAGTGCCATATAAATGTCCAATTCTTAAAAAAAATAGAGATGGTCACAATTGTTTCAAAAGGTTTTAATGAAGTTACTTATGATCATTCATATAAACTATTTTTTTACCTTTATTTTCATTCTTTTAATAGTGAGCGTCAAAAACCTGGTTATACCTTAACTTTTGGAGGCCAGTGTGTATAAATTGCAAATGGGAATTTCGTTCCGGCTGCTTATAACTTGAGGTCTACTGAATGGGTTTTGATAAAACTTACACTGTTACTTAGATAAATTTTCAGGAAAGATTTTAGCATATTGTATATTGTTTAACGTTGTTTAGTTATAGAGTTGTGGGTGAAAGTTCTATAATTAGATGAACCCGATTACGAAAGATTAGCATTTTTAAAAGATTCTGCAGAAGGATTTTGTTGGAACTTGCACTGTTAGTTAGATAATTTTTAAGAAAGGTTTTAGTATATAACATATAGTTCTATGTTGCTTAGTTACAGATTTATGGAGGAAAGTTCTATATTTAGATGAATTCAATTACAAAAGATTATCCTTTTTTAAAGATTCTGAGGAATGGATTTCGACGGAACTTGCACTGTTAGTTGGATAGTTTTTCAGGAGAGATTTTAGTAGATAACATATCATTCTATATTGCTTAGTTATAGAATTATGAGAGAAAGTTCTATAATTAGGCCCACCCGATAATGAAAGATTAGTTTTTAAAAAAAGATCTACTGAACGGATTTTTATGGAAATTACACTATTAGTTAGGCGAAAAAAAGAGTAAAAATTATATTTAAAATTTGCAATCCAAAGTGCAAAACTTATATACTACGTGAACGGAGCCGCAGGACAAAGCTATTATATGATAAAAGAAAGAGTTGTGTGTTTAAAATGCATTGAATCTCAAAAAGTAATTCTCGTAATAAATTGGCTAAACTTGTACACATATTCATACTTCAATTTTCTATCCGTTTTCCTATTTTCTTCAAAGAGAGACTTCATGGCATTTACCGATATTGATTTTCATCTTCTGTATTGTATACTGAGATTCATTCTTTTTTCTACTGCATGAAAATTAAATGAGGTTATTATGTATAGTACTATAGTACCTATAGTATATTAGCCGACTGACACGTGATGCGCGATTAGTTCCAGTAACTACAAAAGAAAAGAAAAAAAAGCGAATTGCACCAAGGGGGAAGAACTTGGATAATTAGAAAAGCGCAATAAAAGTCCGGATCTATAAAAATCCGTAAAACATGCAAACTTCGTTTAATAAAGTACGTATTTTCAACATTTTTGAAATTCAGTTTTGATATTCACAGTTTTGTGCATAATACATTACATACTTCAATTTTCTATCCGTTTTCCTATTTTCTTCAAAGAGAGACTTCATGGCATTTACCGATATTGATTTTCATCTTCTGTATTGTATACTGAGATTCATTCTTTTTTCTACTGCATGAAAATTAAATGAGGTTATTCTAGTTTTCAGAGAGTGAAAGTCCCTGTTGATGAATTAATTATCAGTAAATCTATATTTCCGGTTTACTCTGCTGCGGTTGCCGGGATACTATAAAATTATCCGACATCAGTCAGTAATTTAACGAGTGCGGAATATAGCTTGAAACGTGTACGTTGCATAAACTAGGGTTTCTGCGTGTCTATGATTGGTCAGTTTTTGATTTATGGACTGAAGATTAATCGCTTCACTTGAGGCGATGCTAAGATAAGGCGATGTAAGTTAATACATCAAAGAAAGAAAACTATCCAGAGAAAATATATTTTGTATGAAAGAATGAATACTTTGAGAATACTATATTCTATGTATTATACAAAACAGAAGTTCTTTCAATCCTTAACTGCCATAAGCTATCTCATAGACCGTTGCTTTTTTCAATTTTCACTTTTAACTTGTAATTTCCAGTTTAACTATAGACAGTATGGTGAAAATTTGTTTCGTTTGGAACCCTGGTACCGTCATTAGAGAATTCTGAATAGGCGAAGAAAAAAAACAAACTTATTTACATTACGTTTTTAAAAATACCTGTTATATATATATTTTTTTTAAAACGGGGTTAAAAAGAAATCTCAATTTGGTTAATATATACATTTGTATTTCTGAAATGTATTTTCTGCATAATTTTTGTACAAATACAGTAATTCTTTTTTAAAATTAATTTTATTAAGTGAATATTCTAGATGATTCTGCATGAATTTTGTTGAAAAAATGGGATACCGTTTCCTTATTTGCCTGTTCATCTGATCTGCTCTTAACAGTTCTTCGAATAATTCCAAATTGGTATTTGTTATTGAAGTTTAAGAAAATATATTTTTGTTTTTTTCAAAATTGTTACACTTATAGTTTTTTTCTAGCCTACATTTAAATTTTGAATATGTTATAATGAATGCTTATGCTTAAATTTGGAATGAATGCATGCATTTTAATAACCCATTTGTTATTATTTCAAAAGGAACACTTTATATCGGCTGAGCTTTAATCGGCTTTATATTAGCTGGTCGGTTTATTTAATAAAAAAATTTCATTTAGAATCCTGCAAAAACTACAGCAATGTATTTTTAAAAACTGTGATTGTCCATTTATTTTTTCACTGGTGAAACTTGGAACTAAAAGCGTTAAGTTCTATCGATATCGAGTCGAATGAGCCAAACCGCGTCGTGATCGGACCCATACAATCCGAGATAATTTTAAATGAAATAGTAAAAACCTTAGCGTTTTATTTATTTTTTTCTATATAACAATCGGGATTTTGTTAAAATAAAAAATTATGGGCCGAATTCGAAAATTTTTTAAACTCTGAAATCCTAGCCCACTGTAAGCAAGGATGCATACTTTTCAGATCCAAAAATCCAATATTTAAAAAAATTATAGGGCCCCAAAATTTGGCAGTGTAAAAATTTTCAATCTTTCGGTGAGTAGTCTCAATGTCTCGAGTGAAAGTCGGGCGTTTCGGCTATGAAAGGATGCGTTAAAAAACGAACCAATTAATTAATAAATAAATTATATTTCCGCTTCTAATTATCCCATCGTTATGAAAATCAGATATTTGGATTCATCGTTGAAAAATACTTATAGATGCATAATTTTGAAATCCATAAATGCAATATTTCAAACAATTTTAATAGGGCCGTAATTCTTCTAGTATAAAGAAATGTGGTTTCCGTCCTCCTTTCCGATTGAACACCAACGAATGGGGTTCTTATTCTAAACCCCGATGTAAAACAAAGCACGTGGAAGAAGGCTCATCGATCACGATCAAGACGCTCCGGGAAGGGGTAGAAAAAGTAGATGTCATAGAAAGAGCGCTAGGGTTGCGAGCAGGAAGCCAATAGTCGAGCTATTCTTTCCACAACCCTTTTGATTCTTGTTAATTTTATTACCTCCTTTATTCAACGTTCAAAAAAGTTGAAGCATGCGCAGAAAGATCGATTTTTTGCTGAAATTTCTGGCATTTTGGCTTGTTGTTTTAATATATAAGGATAAACGCTATACAATCTATTTTTCTGGTCAACCATCTGTATTTTAACTATTAATGTGAAAATGCTCATAAGGGAACTTTTTGACGCATAAAAATAAATTTACATGAAAAAATACATACAATCTTAAAAAAATAGAAATAAGTTAGGATTGTAAAAATGAGTCAATGAATCGTAATAGGTGTAACCGGAAAAAAGGGGCGAAATGGTTTATTCATTTCTCTAAATTTACTGATCATTTACCAGTATGATAGTTAATAATCCCTTTTTTCAGTATTAAATGATGATACAGACTATTTACTGGCAACCTATTCCTATTTTTCAATTACTTTTTTCGGGATTCGTGCTGCGATTGAGCAGTCAATTTTTACGTTATCTGCTTATTATTGCAAGTACTTCAGCCTATGTTTTTTCATGTAAATTAGATTTTCTATAATCAAAGATTTCCCCCTTGCCAGCCCAATTTAAAACTAAAGTATCTTATTATGGTAGAATGCAAATTTTCTTCTTTTTCTTTAACCACAAATCGAATAACTAAAGCTAATTATTTTCAACTTTTAAGCGAGTGCACTGTTGTCTATTTTACGACAAAAGTAATTTTTCTTACACTTTATTATTACAAATGAAGTGAGATAAAATTCCAATTTTCATTAAGTAGCGAAAATTGGATTCGATTTTTATTTTGCTGATATAGGGGAGAGTAGGGTAAAACTGAGTAGGCGGGTCAAACCGGGTACCCTGTTTTCTCGCTGATGGGCGATGACCTGTGGACAGCACCCATCTTAACTACATCTCTTATGATCCCCTAGCAGTGTGCCATCGGCTTTCGAAGTGAATTAATCTCTGTGTCCGTGCAGTGCTATTGTGAAGAAATTCACCTCAAAAGTTTTAATGTTTTGCCGTTTTTTCTGCTTTTCAAATAAATCTAGCCTGATGGACACATTTAGGTAATTAAACCACTGTTTTCCATAGCTTTCCCACAATATTTTGATGCCAAGTAGAAGTGTGTACGTATAGCTATTCTGCTGAACGACCATGTTGATTTTAAATTGTCTGTTGGGGCAATACCGGTTACCCGTGGTTTTGTATTGAATTATGAAATGAATTGCTTCTTCACTCAACAGGTGGTGAAGGATGGATACAATGTTCAGTCTGGAAAGAGTGGGCACATCAGGAGTGCAGCGGATATGAGAAGTAAAAGCTGAGAAAGCCATTACATTAAAACATTAAAAATTGCTAGAAAACATAATAAAAAAAGTTACTGATCTTAAAATTAGTATATATGTTTTACAGTTTGATTTAAAATTTAATACAATAAAACTTTTTGCTACAGGAAGTATAAAAACTTAATTTCTGATTAGTACCTGGCTTTACCCTACCACCAAACTTCGGAGCTATGATCTTAGAAAAAGCCTTTTCCCAAGTAGAGAAGAATTTTTCTGTGGCAACAGGTGCAGTTTTTCGATGGCTCAGATATCCCCAAACATTTTTGTGGGGTTTTCCGATTTTTTCGCTCTTCTAGATTTTTGTTCAACAAAGGAAAAACCGTTAGGTACCCGGTATTACCCTACTTTCCCCTATACATAATTGCTCGACTAACACATCTCTTATCGCTGCTGTGAGATATTTTGTATTTGTAAAAGTGTAACTACTGTTTATGAAAAATATGAGAAATACCTATTCGTGTAAAATATTAAAGCGCTCCCGCTAAAAATTAAATATATTTAAATTTAACTTTTTTTAAAGATTAAAATTATAAAAGAATTTTTATCCCTTTTTAATGTTTTAGATAAATGAGATTTAGTCCGTATAAAATTGTTTTAATGTTATAACATTACAAAAAGTGGCTTTTTTGGTACAGCTCAAAATACACCATAGTGTTATAGTCAACAGATATACTTTCAGTTGAATGTGAACAAATAATCAATTTTCATTTGTGATTTAAAATTTTCAACTTTGAAATGCAAAGTTTATACATTTATTCCTAGCATAAAAGTGTAACATAACTCTATTCATTGCATATATTTAGCTACCTCTGTTGAAAGCCAGAGTAAGAGGACAGTTAATTTCAAGTTGGAGATTTAAAAGTATGACGAACATGCAAGCAAAATTACGCTGCTAGCTTTCAGCCTATATAAGCTTTAGTCTTTCCTTTTTAAGGTTTGAAATTTTAATTCTATAAATATTTTTAACGAAGAAAAAAATCGTTTAAACCAAGATACATTACCAGATAAGTAAGCAGTGGAGCAGTTACTAGATACTTTATGCTTAATTACAAATTTTTTGTATTTTTTCAAGTCAGAACAACATGCTTTAAACCAGAAAAATTATTTAAGAAACCGTGTCATGTTTCTGCGTTGCACTTATTTGATTGTATTTATTAATTAAAAATTATGATTCATTTGACGGAGATTGCTTTGAGACCTATAAGCTACAAAGCTGTTTGTCTCGAATGATCCATATTTTTTATTTACAGAAACACATACATGACTTTGACAATTACATAAATCTTCTAGACATGATAGCACAAGGAAATAACAGAGAGTTACACCCGAGAGCTCCACAAAGTGCTTGCAATGGGGCTGGTGGGAGTCGAACTCACCAGCCTCATTCCTACGTTCACAAGCGATTAACGGAGGCCCCAAAATTATGATTCAAGCATGTAAATTTGACGTGTAAACAATATGGGAAGTTAGTATCTATTCTTATGCCTAAATGCATACTTTTCCAAACGATTTTATAATGCCTTTGTACTTAGAATTTTTTATTTATTTTGTTGTAAATTTTAAATAAAATAGCATTTGGTTTAATTTAAATAGAATAATTACAAAATTATAATTTTTTATTCAAATTAATTCAGAATATTTTATTATATCAAAATGTCTTTTTACAGATTTAACGATTAATATTTTGTATAATTATTTGCCAATTGATATTGCTTTTTTGATAATTATATTTACAAGAAATGTATTTTTTCAAAATGAAGCTTGCATAAGAAACTTAACAGAATGAATATTCATTTAAATTAAAACAAGCTTGGTCTTTATTTTGAACTTATATAATTATTTTAGTTTCTATTGTGTCAAAAAAAAATATTGATAATAATGTCTATCATTTATTTGAATAATTTTTAATTAAAATGACTAATTTTGTTATTTATGCACTAATAAATCCACAACAAATAGTATGCAATAGTATATTTGTGTAGTATAATAATTATGATACATATTTGTATTAAAATAATTAATTTTATAATTGCTTAAAGAATTTTATAATTTTTTTAAAGGACATTGCATTCCACCCAGTTTAAAATGTCTGCCTATTTTAAAATTAAAAATTTGAAGAAAACTTCATTTCCAGAATCGATTTTCATTCGAAGTTCTGTAAAAGTATAGATTTAAACTATTTAAGTTTTAAAGAATTTTTCTCTAATTTTTAAAATAAATAAGGGCATAGAGAAACTTAGCTCAGTTATTTTTTTTATACACAAGGATAAAACATCCAAAAATTAATTAAATAATTAGTTGAGATATAAAATAAAGTCCCATTTTTTCTGTAAAATTATAGGTAAATTGATTAATTGAATGCTTTTATATTTGTTCAATAGATGGCACTACTGCATAATTTTGAGTAGGAATCTTTGGATTTCAAATTTAGTTAGAAAAATCGATAAACATATTGGATGCAATCGAACAGCTGCCATCGATTCGAAAATAATTAAAGTAAAATAGCAAGCTATTTTTTTTTATATAGCATTTTACACATATTATTTTATCTGAAACATAAACATGGATTTTTTTCTCTTTCACCTACAGAATATATCAACTGAGGTAGGATAAATGTTTTGAGGTATTGATGTCATGAGTTATTTTTTCTTTTTACACTTTATAAAATTCTTTGTTTTAAAAAAGACTGTCACTGCTCAAAACTACACACATATATATATAAATATATGAATACATCACATTTTCTTAAAAATAGAGCGAAACTCCAACTATCGGAAATATTATGTTCTGTACGCAAACTGCATATGCAAAAATCTAGATAATTGGGAATAATCATAAAAAAGATTAAGTTGTCAAAATATTTTCTCTAAAACCACTTTTTCTTAATAAAAAGGTAAGCCTAATGTATGTTGAAAATAAGATCACTTTGACATTAAAAGAAATTGAGTAAAATCAATAGTAATAATAATATTACAATAGTATAGAGTACTTACATTACATTTTGTGGTGGTATTAGTTGAACACGCAAAACAAAGTGTTTTGCTGCAGACACTTGTTTGCTTGCTGCCAGATCCAGAAATTGGGTTATTACTAATTAAAAATACCGACTTAAAATATCCAAATACATACTTCAGAAATACCAATGATAAAAAAATTGTAACGTTAGTTTAAATAGGAACATCAAGGAGATTATATTTTCATGTTCACATTTCAATAAGTTTTTTAATAATAATTTTTTTTTAAATTTCCTTACATCTGTGCATATACTTGATGATCCGGATAATTCGAGATTCTCTAAATACTGTAACAAATAATACCACCCATACTCCTCTTTCTTAGATATTAAGTAGTCTTTAAAAAAATTATTTTGTTTTTTTTATTACCAAGAAATTATGAACCCTCCTACGACAATATATTAAGATTTGGATCATGAAAGATTCTTTAATTTAAATATATTTGCGAGCCATTTGTTTGCCATTTCTTTCAGATAGTGGTGAAAGAATCTTCTTTTTTCAAACAAATAATTTTTTTTTCGACATCATGACACACTTCAGAATATTTTTGATACAGATATAATAGTTATTGTAGACAAATGACAGCTTATGAAATACATGTCTGTATAGGCTACAAACAGATGCGCTATTGATTGTCATTGAAAAACTGAAAACATTAATATAAAGAAAAAGAAAAAAAAAAGAAAAAACAAACAAACAACAACAACAACAACAAAAAAAACTAAAAAGTTACATTTTCACAATAGGGATTTCTATAACTGCAACACTTTATTATTTTAACCCAATCATACTGATTGGTAAATAAATTATACGAGTTGATTTTTTTAACTGAGTAAAAAGGTGTACAGACCAGGAATTGAACCTAGAACACCTTGCTTAAACTGCCTTTTGCTCCAACAATTGAGATACCTGGATGACACCCAGCCCACACAAATTCACCCAGACAATCTTTTGGTAACAGCATTTGGTCTGCCATATGAGACAGCTCCATAGAATAAACCGCAGATAAAGTAACTCCAAGCAACGATGGATACATCATGACACCATATTAAATTAACTCCATCATACTGATTGGAAAAGTTCACTCCCTTTTTTTCACTCAGTCAGTTGGAAAAATTTCAACTCGTTTGATCCCTTTATGGAGAGACTGAATTATCTGATGACATCTACGAATTGTAGCGTAATGTTTTGAAATATAGTATAAAATAGTGACATCCGATAGCGCATCTCTCCCTAAAAGGTTAAAATTATAAGAACAACTTCGATAGCTTATGAAAGTTTTGAATAAAGATTTTATTAAAAAATTTCTCAATGAAAATCATTAAAAATCTTTCACATCTGCAGATTTAATTTAAGCGCTTAAGTGAAAATATTACTTTAAAAAAAAGTATTTATTAATCTTAGACACCCGGGAGCATAAATAAAATCTGCCATTCAAACTTGTTTTATATGATAAAGCGTTTAGCTCAGTACGGGACACCTGGCAACATTAGTGCTAACACAAGTTATGAAATAAAATCAATTTTACTGTTCTTTATTTGGGAAGGTAAGACAGCGGATGTGTTAGTAATAACTGTACATTTCCCCTTATGTTTAAATTTGCATAAATACTTTATTGGAATCAATATTTATTCAAAAAAGTTAAATAAATAGCTCAATAAATCTTGTACTCTACTGTCATGCTGCCATTTCTTTTAATTTCAAGCAGCGAGCCCTAGGCATATAAGTCCACTTCAAGCATGTGAAGTCTGACTGTTTCTCCTAAATCCTGCCACGAGTACAATCAATACTGTTGACATTTCCAAAAAGTTAACAAATTCGCGAAACACATCTTTTAATTACTGTTGGCCAAGCACGCTTAGACAACATTTCCGTAATTCTCGATAAAATGCTTTCTCGTCGACACCCATTCATTGAAAGTTAAAGCATCGATAGACAGGAGCCATTCAATTATAATGTTTGCACAAAGTTGCAAAACAGATTGTAATTGGGGCTGTACATATATAACGTTATCTACTTTTTGATAATTTTGGACCCCCTTCCCCCGTACGATATCATATGTTATCATTCCTTAGACACCCACCCCCTCTCCTCCCACTAATTATATCGTTATCAGTATCTAAAAATTATTTTTATTTTTACAGTTTCTTTTTTTTCTTTTTATGCGTTTGCAATGATATACAGATATGGTTATTGATTTATTATTAACACAACTTTACTGATTCAAATGAAGGAAATAAATAAATATAACATCCCAATTATATGAAATAACTTTATATCAAATAACACTTAAAATAGATACTTACTATTTAAAAATATTTAGTAACAGCTTTTTGTTACAATAATGCTTTCAACAATCATAATGTCTTCTTGTACTTGCCTACTGCATAGGGAGGGGACAAGCAGAGCTTCTTATCAACAAAATAAGTGGGCAACAATCTTTCTCTTTTATATACTAGTAAACACAAAATGTATCATTTCAAACATACCCCGAACCTGGTTTCTCCAACAGCGGATTATATGTGCTTAGGCCAGAAGAATAGGATTGCCAAACGTTATTCCATTTTTTGGAATGAAATAATTGTATAATCATTTAATGGTTTTGATATCTTTGTATTTTCCTAAATATAGACATGAGACCTAAAAAAAAAGAGAACATACTATTTTGATGTAATAAAAAAGTAAAAAAAAAAAAGACAGAAAATTTTGGTTGGATCAAAAATGATAACGATATAAAAAGACAATCCCCCCTCTCCATAGAGTATCTTACGGTATCAAGTTCCAGACCCCCCTCCCCCCTAAAACGATAACATTATATATGCTCAGCCCCATGGTAGTTTTTGTAATCATAACCAACAACTACTTGGCGGATTTCCATATTTGAAGCTTCTAGAAATTGATTTCTATTATATATATATATATATATATATATATATATATATATATACAAAATCATAGATTACATATTATGCTTTTCTCGAATTCGAAAATATATATAGTTTGAAATTAATTTTCGAAAGAGGAATTGTAACCTATGCCTCTTTCAACACAAATCGATTTCCAGAAGCTACAAATATGCAAATTTAAAATTACAGCTTATTCCGTCATGTAGTTTAGGAGTTATGCTTTAAAAACTACCCTGCATTGCAATTTGCATTGAAACGATTAAAAATAAATTTAACATTCGGAGTTCTAAACTTCAAATCTGCACAATTGCTAAACTATTTGCAGAATGATTTTCTGTTTGGTAGCCGAAGGTTAATTTACCGAAGAATCCAAAAATATTTCAAGTTTGGTAGAATTTTGATTTGTAGACTCTAAGAAACATTTAAGCATAGTAGTAATTAGTAGAAGTTATCACTAATCGATTGGTACCAGTCGCATTTTTATACGATAATGTGCGGCAGAATTGGTAGGGAATGGTGCGGTTTTTTTTTTTTGGGAACTGTACAAAAGTATTAATTCTCACAAATGCATTTGGATAATGATTAAGAAAAACACCCTAATCGTCCTGTAACTAATGGCATAAAACTACTTATTATTCCTTTTAAGACGGACATCATTTAAAAAAAATTAAATTTTTAACACCAGTAATTAAGTATAGTATTTTTCGCTTAATTTTCCAAAAATATTTTCCAAGAATTCTGCGATTAGACTACTCAGAGTTTACGACTAAAATATTCTGGTAATAAAAACCAAATGTACCCTATATGAAACGTATACATACATCCCACTCGTCCTGAAGGGATTAATTAACTTATAATTTATTAATAACATTTTGATTCCTTTATTATTTAAAATTTTACGAAGGAATATTGTATGAATAAAATATATGCGTACATTAATATAGCGTTAATAAATGATGGAAATGGTGAACTTTGTAAGAGAATCTGGTCTCTAACTTTATTTTCAAAAAATTATCCAGATTTCTCGGAATTTATAATAGACCAACCAAGAGCTACAGCGGTTGGTTCAAATTACTTAATTTTCGAATGCTTTACTGTTTTGTTAACAGTGGAGCTTTCAAATTTTGTACCTAATATATTCGGAGTGGCCCAAAATATACCTATCAAGATTAAGCACCATTTACTTAGCTAATACTGAGTTTAATTATTTGAAAATTGTGTTTGTTTGTAACGTCAAATCATTTTGTTTAAGGCATATTTTATATAATTTCATAGGATTGAAAAAATATCCCCTACATCATAGCTGCCAACTGTTTTCAAGTCAAATAAATACATTTGGAACCAGAAATTTTTCTTTATAAACAAAATCAAATACCGACTGAGTTCCATATGTCCATTCACGTTAAAAAATAATAAAAATATAACAAAGTATCGTGTTGGAGTGCGGTTTGCATCATAAAAAATGTCTAAATTTTTGTGGTAAAAGAATAAAAAAATATGAATTGTAATTTTCCATCTGAGTGAAAAAGTGTCCAGGCCAGGATTTGAGCCAGAAGCTACCAATGCTCTACCAACTGAGCTATTGTGGACAAATCTGGCGGACTTTTCTCACCCATCGAACCTTGTTGATAATGACATCTGGTCTGATATCTGATTCAGGTGAACAGAATAAATCGCAGGTAATGGAACTCCAAGAAACAGTCGATACGTTTTTCCACTATATTAATTTAACACAATTATTCAAATTGGTAAATAAATCATACGAGTTGTGATTTTCCAACTAAGTGAAAAGTGTCCAGGCCAGGATTCAAACCAGGCATCCTTGGCGTAAGTTGCCAATGCTCTACCAACTGAGCTATCGTGGACAAATCTGGCGGATCTTTCTCACCCAGCGAACCTTGTTGATCATGACATCTGGTCTGATATCTGAATCAGGTGAACAGAATAAATCGCAGGTAATGGAACTCTAAGAAACAGTCGATACGTTTTTCCACTATATTAATTTTAACACAATTATTCAAATTGGTAAATAAATCATACGAGTTGTAATTTTCCAACTGAGTGAAAAGTGTCCAGGCCAGGATTCAAACCAGGCATCCTTGGCGTAAGTTGCCAATGCTCTACCAACTGAGCTATCGTGGACAAATCTGGCGGATCTTTCTCACCCAGCGAACCTTGTTGATCATGACATCTGGTCTGATATCTGAATCAGGTGAACAGAATAAATCGCAGGTAATGGAACTCCAAGAAACATTCGATACGTTTTTCCATTATATTATTTTTAACACAATTATTGTAATTGGTAAATAAATTATACTAGTTGTAACATGCCAACTGAATGAAAAGTGTCCAGGCAAGGATTCGAACTAGGCATCCTTGGCGTAAGTTACCAATGTTCTACCAACTGAGCTATCGTGGACAAATCTGGCGGACTTTCTCACCCAGCGAACCTTGTTGATCATGACATCTGGTTTGATATCTGAATCAGCTTAACAGAATAAAGCGAAGGTAATGGAACTCCAAGAAACATTGGATACGTAATTACACTATATTAATTTTAACACAATTATTATAATTGATAAATAAAACATACGAATTGTAATTTTCCAACGGAGTGAAAAAGTGTCCAGGCCAGGATTCGAACCAGGCATGCTTGGCGTAAGTTACTACGTAAGTTGCTAATGCTCTACCATCTGAGCTATCCTGGACAAATATGGCGGACCTTTCTCACCTAGCGAACCTTGTTGATCATGATATCTGGTTTGATATCTGAATCAGTTTAACAGAATAAAGCGAAGGTAATGGAACTCCAAGAAACATTGGATACGTAATTACACTATATTAATTTTAACAGAATTATTATAATTGGTAAATAAAACATACGAGTTGTAATTTTCCAACTGAGTGAAAAAGTGTCCAGGCCAGGATTCGAACCAGGCATCCTTGGCGTAATTTGCCAATGCTCTACCAACTAAGCTATCCAGGACAAATCTGGCGGACCTTTCTCTCCCAGCGAACCTTGTTGATCATGATATCTGGTCTGATATCTGAATCAGCTCAAGAGAGTCAAGAGAGTCAGCTGGACGGGAATGCCTCTGAATCAGCTCGACAGAATAAATCGTAGGTAATAGAACGTTGGATACGTAGTTACACTACATTAATTTTTACACAATTGCAGAGTATTGGCAGCTTACGCCAAGGATGCCTGGTATCAATCCTTCCCTAGACACTTTTTTACTCAGTTGGAAAATTACAACTTGTATGATTTATTTACCAATTAGAATAATTGTGTTAAAATTAATACAGTGAAAATATTAATTCAAATTTTCAACTATGGCCTATCAAGCTCCATCTTATTAATAGACATAAAAAATTGAGATTGTACAACAGGTATTGATATGTGTTGCGATGAAGTCAACACAAATGCTTATCTATATTGTATTTCATTAAAATTGAAAAATTAATTAAATATATATATATATATATATATATATATATATATATATATATATATATATATATATATATATATATATATAAAGAGTAATTTTAAACACAAGAATATTTAATTAATTTTTCAATTTAATGAAATAAAATATAGATAACCATCTGTGTTGACTTCAACGCAACAATATGCATTTGAGAATATATTCTCTATATACACCCTGTATGTAGCACATAGAAACAAGACACATTTTATGAAATAAATTTTCAAATTCATGAAGAATTTCTAATTAAATAGGAGATGATGAATTTCAAAACAAATTTTATTGGATCTATAAGCGTTTATTTAAATGAAATCTGAATTTCATATGAAAGACCTTTACAAATGCAATCCTTTGAAGATTAAACTAAACTGAAAAAAAAATCACTACTTGCATATGCATATGTTTCGTGCAAAGACTTTTTAAAGTGATATTTTGAATGTGTGAAAGCGTTACAAATGCAAAATGTTCTCAAACATACTTTAATCTCATTATGTATATGGACGTCAAGGAAACATTTCAAGACGCTGTTTCACTTTAAGATTTTTCTTTCTTTACGCAATTTGAATAAATGTTTTAATTTTTACGTCTAGTCTGCCAGTTTAAATTAGCTGTTCTGCTTTATCAAAGTAGCAGAATATATTCAAGTGGAAGGAAGTATTATAATATTTTATTTATTTTATTAATGCAAGGCTTTCAAATCATTAGATCCCTTAATTTTTTATCAGGCATTATTTTCGTTCGCTTAACTACTTTGTATAAAAACTTTTTTTGTGCTAAAGCTAAATTGTTTTGAATAAAAGAATGAAAAAGGTATATACATATAACATACTTTTATTAATATACTAAAATATAAAATGTTTTTTTTTTTTAATAAATAATCTGGAACTCAAAACATAAATCGTAAGAGATTGCGGTACTGATAGAAATGCGATAAAAGAGATTAGACACAATGAATATCACAGGAAAAAACCGAAAAATTCGTTAAAAATTGAAATATATTATGAATATGATTAAAATTTCAATTTACATGGATTATTTCTATCAATACCTCGCATTTTACAAGTTTTATTTTGACTTTCAGATTTTTGATATAAGGAAAAAAGAAAACTTTTTTGTACACTTATTTTATCACATTACGTTTACTGCTTTTCAATACACCAATAAAATGCTTTTTAAATGTTTTTTCTTTTCTTTTTTAAATATTTATTTTGTACACCAATAAAACCGCGTTTTTATTTATTTTTTAATTAAAACTTATTATTCATCAAACATTAATAAATAAAAGTAACCAGTGAACATAACAGTTTTTTTTGTGTCTATGTGAATAAAAGCACTGAAATTTATGGAGTTTTACAATATTAAAAATCATTCTCGAAAAGGGACCCCCTGGATCTTTGTGTTAATAGTTAAAATAGTTCTACAGACAGATTCGTGTAAAACACATCATCATATAAAAGAGTTTCAAAATGTTTTAAAACTCATTATCAGAATTTAATTAAAATTAATCTAGTAACTGATAATTATCGTATATTCTGGCGCATAACACGCACCTATGATTGGAGACGGTATTTTTCTATATTTAGGTATATTCGTCGTATTACTTATATTTTTAGCAAAGGCATCTTTGTGAAATATGTAGTAAGGTGGGTGAACCAAAGGTGGCCAGTGTCATTAAGGTAACCCACCCCTCAAATGTAGATTTAATTTAATTTTTAATCACAAAATGATGCTACTGCATTGTCTGCAGTGCACATGGCTGAATTTAAAGAGATCACCTGGATGCTCAGACATTTTATGCAGTGATTTCACTTTTGAGGAGTAGTCGTTCTAATTTTCAGGTAAGAAGATATTTTAATTTACACTTGTTTAAATTCTTAGAACTTTGAGGTATGATACGTTTTTTAAAAGCTTATTTTCTTCTTTTTAACCACATTTACTTCAATTCTAAGAAATGTATCAGATTAATACTTTTATGTCGTGCAAATGGCGACCATATGCATGTTCCGAAGGTGACCACCTTAGAAAACAAATATGGAAATCAGTGTAGTAAGGGTGATTTTCAAAATTTCTACATAAATATCTGAAAAGACTTATTACCATTTATTGTTAACACCAGAGATCACTAAAAAAAGAAGTTAGTAACTACCAGAAGAAAATCCCTGAATTACCGTTGCACAAAAAGTGCTTCAAGGACTTTTCATGTCATAAGATAAGAAGATTAAGAAGAAAAACTCGAAAGATATCAAAAGAAAGAAAGGATCATCAGAGCATAATATAAGCAAAATAGTTTGCCGAGTACTTTTTTTTCACATTTTAAAAGTGATTTCAATACATGGGCCACCTTCGGAACACTATGCGCCAAAGGTGGCCCACAAGCTACAATTTTTAAATTGCATTATAAAAGTAATAAAATTTTATTATACAAAGAAAAGTATACTTGATATGTGTTAGAGATAAGTGTAAACTTTTACAAACAAAAATTCAGCCACACACACCCAACAAGAAAATTATAAAAAATCCTCAAAGCTTAAGTATGGCCACCTTTGGGTCACTTACCTTATGAAAATACAATAAAGAGCATTAAAAGTATAATATCTAGTAAAAACATAAATGAAATAAATAAATGCGAAGTGAGAACATACGCTGGCCTATCTGTTTGAACCATTACAAATTGTTTGGAATGGAATTTTTATAACCGCCGTATATCGCGCAGTTGTAAATTTCGATCAATTTTCTTGCTTAAAAAATGCGTGTTATACACCGTAATATGCGGTAAGTTCTGACGAGAGGCACACGTGGAGGCGAGAGTATATGTGATCGTCTGCTTGTCGTTGTGCCAGAGAGTTCCCGAAGGCTCCATTGTAGAATTTTCGCCTGGTTGTAAAACCTTCCTACTTTTCGTGCTGTGAATTCTGTCCTGTATTGCTTGTTCTGTGTATCAATCATAACAATTATTGTGTATTGTACGGGATGAATAAAAAATACGCATAAGATCATTCGAGACAACAGTCTTGGTAGCTATGCAGCAACTATCCAACTCAAATTCAAGTTCAGAAAATATTAAAATAGTGCACCGTCTTCGAAAATACACTACTGTATTTAATTTCTGGAACTGTAGCACATGAAATGAGTGAAAAATCGATTACAAAGTTCCATCATTACAGACAAGAACCAAGTTAAGTCAAATTAAAGTACGTAAAATAAAGATGTACTATTTATAATTTTACATTATTTATATCTTGCAGTTAGGTTAAATTTGCATCTAAATTACTATAAAGTCAATTTTACCATGGATAAAAGATTTTACAAAATATCTTGAAAAATAAAACGTATAATAATAGTTGGGCTTCTTTTGAAAATATATCTTCGAGACGCAGTAGTTTTTTGTTAATAACTTTTGAAATGCCAAAAATTTTATGTTATCTGTATTAATTTGTAGGTATTTTTTACAATATTCAATTTTTATTGTATTAAATATTTATAAAATGATTTCTCTTTTAATTTTGAATGTGAATAATTTGACAAATGAAATGAAATTAAAGTGGTTTTATTATATGTTATATGAAATAACCTTTTGACTAATAACTTTAAAGACATTGCATTTGAAAACATTTTTATGTTTTCATTTTAAAGTTGTTCGTTTCATTTAATTATAATCAGAGCAAAATATATTACTTTAACATACGTATAAAACAGAGTTTTTAGATAACTGCTATGATTACAGAATTCTTTCAAGCATGTTTCATGTGATGAAATTTTGTGCTGAATACGAAATTCACATAGTTATAGTAATTTTATCATTATAGGATAATTATGTTTCAGTATTATCTTTCTGTCCCAGAGGTAATTATAAACATTAAGTCATTATTGACTATCATTAAAGTGATAGCATAAATGTAGTTTTTATATAAGACATTAAAGAATAAATAATACTAGATTTTATTTTATGTCAGTTGATTATATGATTGCCAGTATGATTATATTTTTTTTATTATGTCAGTTCCAAGTTGCTAATTTGAACGTAATTAAGCTGATCAAAAAGTAAGTTTTACTTTAAAAAAATGAGAGACTTTTAATAATTATCTTAATTAGTAAATTTTAATAATTATTCTAAAAACATGCATTAAAATAATATTGAAATATATAAAACCACCGAAAATTGTTAAGTAAAATGAAGTAGAATTGTAATTTTAGGATTAATAAAATGAGCAATGTAAAAATGTCAAATTCAATTGAAAGAAATTCTAGCAAAGTCTGAAAAAGTTGAAATGTCATTAATTTTGATGAAATCTTTTTCACCATTCCTTAGATTAAAAAATCAGTCATTTTGTCACCAGAAAAGAAAGAGATATTTTTTAAATGAAGTTAACGGATCTGATGTTCTCTTTCGTTACAAGATACTTAAGCTACGTCAATACGTCATTACGAGCTGAGTGATAACTTGTAGAATGTAAAAGCAGATTCTTGTCATCGCTATTTCATCATTGATTTTCTTGTTGAATGAATCGAACCTAATATCTCTTCTTCTGTCGGTTCCTTCTTAGCATCGCAGTTCGATTTTGAAGAAGAATGGAATTTTTCATCTACATGCAAACATTCATTAAACAGGTTCTTATAGGAAGTGTAAAGGATTATCCTGAAAAGAATTAGAAAGGAACAAAAAATGACAAACTTTAAGATTGATCCGACAGTTAAAAAAAAAAAAAAAAAAAAAAAAAAAAAAAAAAAAAAAAAAAAACGAACTTTCAATAAAAATAATTTATTTTAAGAAAAATCTGAATTATATTTTTTGTTTGTTATATGAATGTAGAATGCAACAACAAAATTGATAGAGGTAAAGAATAAATTTAGTAATAAATTCTTAAACATTCAGAATTACTTCAAACGATGTCTAGTTTCGAGAGCGATAATTTTATAGCCCTCTTCATCAAACGTCGTGTCCTCTTTGTAGTGCTTTTCAGATGCTATCAATTCTCAAGTAAACATTTTCATGTTAAAAAATAAATGAACAACGTAAAATAGCACAAATAAAATATATAAAATGGAAAACAGCTGTTTCGGAGCCCCTAAAGCTCCATCATCAGTGTCAAATTTAAATGATTAAAAAGCTTAAACCATGTAAATATGCTTGCGTTTCCCTCACGCGTCCAAGATTCAAGCCATGTAAATATGCTTGCGTCTCCCTCACGCACCCAAGATTCAAGCCATGTAAATATGCTTGCGTCTCCCTCACGCGCCCAAGATTCAAGCCATGTAAATATGCTTGCGTCTCCCTCACGCGCCCAAGATTCAAGCCATGTAAATATGCTTGCGTCTCCCTCACGCACCCAAGATTCAAGCCATGTAAATATGCTTGCATCTCCCTCATCCTCCCAAGATTCAAGCCATGTAAATATGCTTGCGTCTCCCTCACCAGTCCAAGATTTAAGACATGTAAATATGCTTGCGTCTCCCTCATGCACCCAAGATTCAAGACATGTAAATATGCTTGCGTCTCCTTCACCCTCCGAAGATTCAAGCCATGTAAATATACTTGCGTCTCCCTCACGCACCCAAGATTTAAGCCATGTAAATATGCTTGCGTGTCACTCATCCTCCCAAGATTCAAGCCATGTAAATATGCTTGCGTCTCCCTCACCCTCCCATGATTCAAGCCATGTAAATATGCTTGCATCTCGCTCAAGGCCCAAGATTCAAGCCATGTAAATGTGCTTGCATCTCGCTCAAGGCCCAAGATTCAAGACATGTAAATATGCTTGAGTCTTCCTCCACGCCCAAGATTCAAGCCATGTAAATATGTTTGCGTTTCTCACACTCGCCCAAGATTCAAGCCATGTAAATATGCTTGCGTCTCCCTCACGCGCCCAAGATCTTAGGCGCGTGAGGGAGACGCAAGCATATTTATATAGATTGAGCTTTTTACTCGGTTTTTAATCTTTTAAATTTGGCACTGATGATGGAGCTTTAGGGGCTCCGAAAGAGCTGTTTGCCATTTTGTATATTTTTATTTGTGCTATTTTATGTTGTTCATTTATTTTTTAATATAACGGCACAAAGTTAAAAACACCAACTTACAAACATTTTCATGATCAATAAACAGGTTAATTTAACAGCATTAACATAAACATGAAAATTTACACTATTTCGTTACTCTTATGCATTGTTAAAAGTACTTGTAAACATTTCCGAAAATTAAGCGTTGCAAAAGAAGCATTTTCTTTAGAAATGATGCTTTAAATATCAGAAATCTATTGGTTTCAGAGGTTTCTAAAGGTAAAGGAACGTAAAATAGCACAAATAAAATATATAAAATGGCAAACAGCTGTTTCGGAGCCGCTAAAGCTCCATTATCAGTGTCAAATTTAAATGATTAAAAAGCTTAAACCATGTAAATATGCTTGCGTCTCCCTCACGCGCCCAAGATTCAAGCCATGTAAATATGCTTGCGTTTCCCTCACCCTCCCCAGATTCAAGCCAGGTAAATATGCTTGCACTCGCTCAAGGCCCAAGATTCAAGCCATGTAAATATGCTTGAGTCTCCCTCACACGCCCAAGATTCAAGCCATGTAAATATGTTTGCGTCTCTCGCACTCGCCCAAGATTCAAGCCATGTAAATATGCTTGCGTATCCCTAACGCGCCCAAGATTCAAGCCATGTAAATATACTTGCGTCTCTCTCACGCACCCAAGATTCAAGCCATGTAAATATGCTTGCGTCTCCCTATTGCACACAAGATTCAAGCCATGTAAATATGCTTGCGTCTCCCTCCCGCGCCCAAGATTCAAGCCATGTAAATATGCTTGCGGCTCTCTCGCCAGTCCAAGATTAATGACATGTAAATATGCTTGCGGCTCTCTCGCCAGTCCAAGATTAATGACATGTAAATATGCTTGCGTCTCCGTCATGCAACCAAGATTCAAGCCATGTAAATATGCTTGCGTCTCCTTCACCCTCCCAAGATTCAAGCCATGTAAATATGCTTGGGTGTTCCTCACGCACCCAAGATTCAAGCCATGTAAATATGCTTGGGTGTTCCTCACGCACCCAAGATTCAAGCCATGTAAATATGATTGCGTCTCCTTCATCCTCCCAAGATTCAAGCCATGTAAATATACTTGCATCTCCCTCACGCGCCCAAGATTCAAGCCATGTAAATATGCTTGCTTCTCCCGCACCCTCCCAAGATTCAAGCCATGTAAATATGCTTGCATCTCGCTCAAGGCCCAAGATTCAAGACGTAAATATGCTTGAGTCTCCCTCACACGCCCAAGATTCAAGCCATGTAAATATGCTTGCGTCTCCTTCATCCTCCTAAGATTCAAGCCATGTAAATATGCTTGCGTACCACTCACCCTCCCAAGATTCAAGTCATGTAAATATGCTTGCGTCTCCCTCACGCGTCCAAGATTCAAGCCATGTAAATATGCTTACGTCTCTCGCAGTCGCCCAAGATTCAAGCCATGCTTGCGTCTCCCTCACGCGTCCAAGATTCAAGCCATGTAAATAGGCTTGCGTCTCCCTCACGAGCACAAGATTCAAGCCATGTAAATATGCTTGCGTCTTCCTCACGCGCCTAAGATCTTGGGCTCGTGAGGGAGACGCAAGCATATTTATATGGATTGAGCTTTTTAATCGGTTTTTAATCTTTTAAATTTGGCACTGATGATGGAGCTTTAGGTGCTCCGAAACAGCTGTTTGCCATTTTGTATATTTTTATTTGTGCTATTTTATGTTGTTCATTTATTTTTAATATAACGGCACAAAGTTAAATCCACCAACTTACAAACATTCTCATGATCAATAAACATGATAATTTAATAGCATTAACATAAACATAAAAATTTACACCATTTCGTTACTCTTATACACTGTTAAAAGTACTCGTAAACATTTCCGAAAATTAAGCGTTGCAAAAGAAGGATTTGCTTTAGAAATGATGCTTTAAATATCAGAAATCTATTGGTTTCAGAGGTTTCTAAAGGTAAAGGAACGTAAAATAGCACAAATAAAATATATAAAATTGCAAACAGCTGTTTCGGAGCCCCTAAAGCTCCATTATCAGTGTCAAATTGAAATTGATTAAAAAGCTTAAACCATGTAAATATGCTTGCGTCTCCCTCACGCGCCCAAGATTCAAGCCATGTAAATATGCTTGCGTCTCCCTCACCCTCCCCAGATTCAAGCCAGGTAAATATGCTTGCACTCGCTCAAGGCCCAAGATTCAAGCCATGTAAATATGCTTGAGTCTCCCTCACACGCCCAAGAATCAAGCCATGTAAATATGTTTGCGTCTCTCGCACTCGCCCAAGATTCAAGCCATGTAAATATGCTTGCGTCTCCCTCACGCGCCCAAGATTTAAGCCATGTAAATATGCTTGCGTCTCTCTCACCAGTCCAAGATTTAAGACATGTAAATATACTTGCGTCTCCGTCATTCACCCAAGATTCAAGCCATGTAAATATGCTTGCGTCTCCTTCACCCTCCCAAGATTCAAGCCATGTAAATATGCTTGGGTCTTCCTCACGCACCCAAGATTCAAGCCATGTAAATATACTTGCGTCTCCTTCATCCTCCCAAGGTTCAAGCCATGTAAATATGCTTGCGTCTCCCTCACCCTCCCAAGATTCAAGCCATGTAAATATGCTTGCGTCTCCTTCACCCTCCCAAGATTCAAGCCATGTAAATATGCTTGGGTCTTCCTCACGCACCCAAGATTCAAGCCATGTAAATATGCTTGCGTCTTCTTCATCCTCCCAAGATTCAAGCCATGTAAATATGCTTGCGTCTCCCTCACCCTCCCAATATTCAAGCCATGTTAATATGCTTACGTGTCCCTCACGCGCCCAAGATTCAAGCCATGTAAATATACTTGCGTCTCCCTCACGCGCCCAAGAATCAAGCCATGTAAATATGCTTGCTTCTCCCGCACCCTCCCAAGATTCAAGCCATGTAAATATGCTTGCATCTCGCTCAAGGCCCAAGATTCAAGACATGTAAATATGCTTGAGTCTCCCTCACACGCCCAAGATTCAAGCCATGTAAATACGCTTGCGTCTCCTTAATCCTCCCAAGATTCAAGCCATATAAATATGCTTGCGTCCCCCTCACCCTCCCAAGATTCAAGCCATGTAAATATGCTTGCGTCTCCCTCACCCTCCCAAGATTCAAGCCATGTAAATATGCTTGCGTCTCCCTCACGCGTCCAAGATTCAAGCCATGTAAATATGCTTACGTCTCTCGCACTCGCCCAAGATTCAAGCCATGCTTGCGTCTCCCTCAGGCGCCCAAGATTCAAGCCATGTAAATATGCTTGCGTCTTCCTCACGCGCCTAAGATCTTGGGCTCGTGAGGGAGACGCAAGCATATTTATATGGATTGAGCTTTTTAATCGGTTTTTAATCTTTTAAATTTGGCACTGATGATGGAGCTTTAGGGGCTCCGAAACAGCTGTTTGCCATTTTGTATATTTTTATTTGTGCTATTTTATGTTGTTCATTTATTTTTAATATAACGGCACAAAGTTAAATCCACCAACTTACAAACATTTTCATGATCAATAAACATGACAATTTAATAGCATTAACATAAACATAAAAATTTACACCATTTCGTTACTCTTATACACTGTTAAAAGTACTCGTAAACATTTCCGAAAATTAAGCGTTGCAAAAGAAGGATTTGCTTTAGAAATGATGCTTTAAATATCAGAAATCTATTGGTTTCAGAGGTTTCTAAAGGTAAAGGAACGTAAAATAGCACAAATAAAATATATAAAATTGCAAACAGCTGTTTCGGAGCCCCTAAAGCTCCATTATCAGTGTCAAATTTAAATTGATTAAAAAGCTTAAACCATGTAAATATGCTTGCGTTTCCCTCACGCGTCCAAGATTCAAGCCATGTAAACATGCTTGCGTCTCCCTCACGCACCCAAGATTCAAGCTATGTAAATATGCTTGCGTATCCCTAACGCGCCCAAGATTCAAGCCATGTAAATATACTTGCGTCTCTCTCACGCACCCAAGATTCAAGCCATGTAAATATGCTTGCGTCTACCTCTTGCACCCAAGATTCAACCCATGTAAATATGCTTGCGTCTCCCTCCCGCGCCCAAGATTCAAACCATGTAAATATGCTTGCGACTCTCTCACCAGTCCAAGATTTAAGACATGTAAATATGCTTGCGTCTCCGTCATGCACCCAAGATTCAAGCCATGTAAATATGCTTGCGTCTCCTTCACCCTCCCAAGATGCAATCCATGTAAATATGCTTGGGTCTTCCTCACGCACCCAAGATTCAAGCCATGTAAATATGCTTGCGTCTTCTTCATCCTCCCAAGATTCAAGCCATGTATATATGCTTGCGTCTCTGTCACCCTCCCAAGATTCAAGCCATGTAAATATGCTTGCGTCTCCCTCACGCGTCCAAGATTCAAGCCATGTAAATATGCTTGCGTCTCCCTCACGCGCCCAAGATTCAAGCCATGTAAATATGCTTGCTTCTCCCGCACCCTCCCAAGATTCAAGCCATGTAAATATGCTTGCATCTCGCTCAAGGCCCAAGATTCAAGACATGTAAATATGCTTGAGTCTCCCTCACACGCCCAAGATTCAAGCCATGTAAATATGCTTGCGTCTCCTTCATCCTCCCAAGATTCAAGCCATGTAAATATGCTTGCGTCCCCCTCACCCTCCCAAGATTCAAGCCATGTAAATATGCTTGCGTCTCCCTCACGCGTCCAAGATTCAAGCCATGTAAATATGCTTACGTCTCTCGCACTCGCCCAAGATTCAAGCCATGCTTGCGTCTCCCTCAGGCGCCCAAGATTTAAGCCATGTAAATATGCTTGCGTCTTCCTCACGCGCCTAAGATCTTGGGCTCGTGAGGTAGACGCAAGCATATTTATATGGATTGAGCTTTTTAATCGGTTTTTAATCTTTTAAATTTGGCACTGATGATGGAGCTTTAGGGGCTCCGAAACAGCTGTTTGCCATTTTGTATATTTTTATTTGTGCTATTTTATGTTGTTTATTTATTTTTAATATAACGGCACAAAGTTAAATCCACCATCTTACAAACATTTTCATGATAATTTAATAGCATTAACATAAACATAAAAATTTACACCATTTCGTTACTCTTATACACTGTTAAAAGTACTCGTAAACATTTCCGAAAATTAGGCGTTGCAAAAGAAGGATTTGCTTTAGAAATGATGCTTTAAATATCAGAAATCTATTGGTTTCAGAGGTTTCTAACGTAACATAACGTAAAATACCACAAATAAAATATATAAAATTGCAAACAGCTGTTTCGGAGCCCCTAAAGCTCCATTATCAGTGTCAAATTTAAATTGATTAATAAGCTTAAACCATGAAAATATGCTTGCGTCTCCCTCACGCGCCCACGATTCAAGCCATGTAAATATGCTTGCGTCTCCCTCACGCGTCCAAGATTCAAGCCATGTAAATATGCTTGCGTCTTCCTCACCAGTCCAAGATTTAAGCCATGTAAATATGCTTGCGTCTCTCTCACGCACCCAAGATTCTAGTCATGTAAATATGCTTGCGTCTCCCTCTCCCTCCCAAGATTCAAGCCATTTAAATATGCTTGCGTCTCCCTCACGCGTCCAAGATTCAAGTCATGTAAATATGCTTACGTCTCCCTCACGCGCCCAAGATTCAAGCCATGTAAATATGCTTGCGTCTCCCTCACGCGCCCAAGATTCAAGCCATGTAAATATGCTTGCGTCTCCCTCTCCCTCTCAAGATTCAAGCCATGTAAATATGCTTGCATCTCGCTCAAGGCGCAAGATTCAAGACATGTAAATATGTTTGCGTCTCTCGCACTCGCCCAAGATTCAAGCCATGCTTGCGTCTCCCTCATGCGCCCAAGATTCAAGCAATGTAAATATGCTTGCGTCTCCCTCACGAGCACAAGTTTCAAGACATGTAAATATGCTTACGTCTCCCTCACGCGCCCAAGATTCAAGCCATGTAAATATGCTTGCGTCTCCCTCACGAGCACAAGATTCAAGCCATGTAAATATGCTTGCGTTTCCCTCACCCGTCCAAGATTCAAGCCATGTAAATATGCCTACGTCTCCCTCACGCGCCCAATATTCAAGCCATGTAAATATGCTTGCGTCTCCCTCACGCGCCCAAGATTCAAGCCATGTAAATGTGCTTGCGTCTCCCTCACTCTCCCAAGATTCAAGCCATGTAACTATGCTTGCATCTCGCTCAAGGCCCAAGATTCAAGACATGTAAATGTGCTTGCTTTTCCCGCACCCTCCCAAGATTCAAGCCATGTAAATATGCTTGCGTCTCCCTCACGAGCACAAGATTCAAGCCATGTAAATATGCTTGCGTCTCCCTCACGCGCCTAAGATCTTGGGCGCGTGAGGGAGATGCAAGCATATTTATATGGATTGAGCTTTTTAATTGGTTTTTAATCTTTTAAATTTGGCACTGATGATGGAGCTTTAGGGGCTCCGAAACAGCTGTTTGCCATTTTGTATATTTTTATTTGTGCTATTTTCTGTTGTTCATTTATTTTTTAATATAACGGCACAAAGTTAAATCCACCAACTTACAAACATTTTCATGATCAATAAACATGATAATTTAATAGCATTAACATAAACATAAAAATTTACACTATTTCGTTACTCTTATACACTGTTAAAAGTACTCGTAAACATTTCCGAAAATTAAGCGTTGCAAAAGAAGCATTTGCTTTAGAAATGATGCTTTAAATATCAGAAATCTATTGGTTTCAGAGGTTTCTAAAGGTAAAGGAACGTAAAATAGCACAAATAAAATATATAAAATGGCAAACAGCTGTTTCGGAGCCCCTAAAGCTCCATCATCAGTGTCAAATTTAAATGATTAAAAAGCTTAAACCATGTAAATATGCTTGCGTTTCCCTCATGCGTCCAAGATTCAAGCCATGTAAATATACTTGCGTCTCCCTCACGCACCCAAGATTCAAGCCATGTAAATATGTTTGAGTCTCCCTCACGCACCCAAGATTCAAGCCATGTAAATATGCTTGCGTCTCCCTCATCTTCCCAAGATTCAAGCCATGTAAATATGCTTGCGTCTCCCTCACCCTCCCAAGATTCAAGAAATGTAAATATGCTTGCGTCTCTCTCACGCGTCCAAGATTCAAGCCATGTAAATATGCTTACGTCTCCCTCACGCGCCCAAGATTCAAGCCATGTAAATATGCTTGCGTCTCCCTCACGCGCCCAAGATTCAAACCATGTAAATATGCTTGCGTCTCCCTCACCCTCCCAAGATTCAAGCCATGTAAATATGCTTGAGTCTCCCTCACACGCCCAAGGTTCAAACCATGTAAATATGCTTGCGTCTCTCTCAACCGCCCAAGATTCAAACCATGTAAATATGTTTGCGTCTCCCTAACGCGCCCAAGATTCAAGCCATGTAAATATGCTTGCGTCTCCCCCACGCACCCAAGATTCAAGCCATGTAAATATGCTTGCGTCTCCCTCACGCGCCCAAGATTTAAGCCATGTAAATATGCTTGCGTCTTCCTCACGCGTCCAACATTCAAGTTATATAAATATGCTTGCGTCTCTCTCACGCACCCAAGATTCAAGCCATGTAAATATGCTTGCGTCTCCCTCACGCACTGAAGGTTCAAGCCATGTAAATATGCTTGCGTCTCCCTCACGCGCCCAAGATTCAAGCCAAATAAATATACTTGCGTCTCCCTGACGCGCCCAAGATTCAAGCCATGTAAATATGCTTGCGTCTCCCTCACGCACCCAAGATTCAAGCCATGTAAATGTGTTTGCGTATCCCTCACGCGCCCAAGATTCAAGCCATGTAAATATGCTTGCGTCTCTCTCACGCGCACAAGATTCAAGCCATGTAAATATGCTTGCGTCTCCCTCACGCACCCAAGATTCAAGCCATGTAAATATGCTTGCGTCTCCTTCACGCGCCCAAGAGTCAAGCCATGTAAATATGCTTGCGTCTCCCTCACGCGACTAAGATCTTGGGCGCGTGAGGGAGACGCAAGCATATTTATATGGATTGAGCTTTTTTAATCGGTTTTTAATCTTTTAAATTTGGCACTGATGATGGAGCTTTAGGGGCTCCGAAACAGCTGTTTGCCATTTTGTATATGTTTATTTGTGCTATTTTATGTTGTTCATTTATTTTTTAATATAACGGCACAAAGTTTAATCCACAAAGTTACAAACATTTTCATGATCAATAAACATGATAATTTAATAGCATTAACATTAACATAAAAATTTACACTATTTCGTTACTCTTATACACTGTTAAAAGTACTCGTAAACATTTCCGAAAATTAAGCGTTGCAAAAGAAGCATTTGCTTTAGAAATGATGCTTTAAATATCTGAAATCTATTGGTTTCAGAGGTTTCTAAAAGTAAAGGAACGTTTTTCGAAATTATTGGTAACTCGGAAAGGTTATTTTATATTTATGTAAACATCAAGAATAATGAGAGCTAGATTAAGAAACATTTGTCTTTTTTTACAAAGTTGGTATTCTGCTTCATTTGATAATCTAAAATGTCCTACCTTGTTAAACACCGAAATAACTAAATGCAGCTGCCCTAGTTATATTGTTCATGCCGGGAGACAAGAAAAAAAACGCGACATAACTAATGAGATTTTTAAAAAAAGGTAACGGTTATATTTTATATTTGTCACAAAAACTTTTATTTACACGCATATGACGATTTCCGTAATAAAATTAAAATCAACTATAGATAATTACATTTATTGTAATAATATATACAGGGTGGTCCTAAAATATATGTCAGAAATGTAAATGTAGGTAGAGGGGACCTAGATAAGAAGATTTCATATAGGAATATGGGTACGGAAATGCATTGTTGAGGAAGTAGAGGGCGCTGTCGAGTTCGCCGGATGAAATCGCTTCGCAGGCTTGAATCGTCATTCCCCGCACGGATTTCGAGTAATATGCATCGTTACATCAATACAGAACTTACCGACATGCATTTCATGTACGGCTTTGAGCAAGGAAATATTTCAAACCCAATGCACGTCCTAAAGCTCTCGAGCTTGTTGAAGGACTATGCTCTATTGCGCAAATTACTGCTTCTTCCACTCCTGGAATCCTGCGATATCTTTCCTGCCCGTATCACGCCTGAAAGCATAAAACGGTCCATTCGTGCACAACTCCACATGAAGATGCTTAAATGTTCAGCGATCCGGCAGATTCCTACTCGGGAATCATTCCATGTACATCCTTTGAGCAGCTGCTCAATTTCCTTGCGCAGCCCCATACATGAAACACGTGTCGGCAAGCTCCGTATTGGTGTAACGATGCATGTTGCTCGAAATCCGTGCGGGGAATGACGATTCAAGCTAACGGAGCGCTTTCAACCGGCGAATTCAACAGCGCCCTCTACTGCCTCAACGCTACATTTCCGCATCCATATTCCTATACGAAATCTTCTTATCTAGGTCCCCTCTACCTACCTTTACATTTTTAACATATATTTTAGGACCACCCTGTATAGAAACTTAATTAAAAAGTACACCTTCTTTTTTTCTGGAGACAAGAAAGTAGAGCGTTATATTCGAATGAGAGATAACGCATATTAAGATCTTCACAATAAAATAAATTTTCTTTCTTAATTTATATTCAGTTTATTAGAACTATATATTATAAATATGTAATGTTACATATATTACTAGCAGGCTTCGCCCGCTGTGCTGGTTGGTTTCTCCAAACGTACCTTCAATCAAACAAAACATATTGCTGAATTTGACCTTGTGTATTAAAGCAATGTTGACCTTTATATGGGACGTCCTTCATTATTGCTGAAAACGATAAAGAACGATAGAACGGTATGTAATATACTAAAGCCATCCCTGAAAATTATCTAATAAAAGAAAGCAAGTCTCATCAAAATCTGACAAGTAGAACTTTTTAAAAAGGATAATTCTTCATAATCAGGTTTCCTTGGTTATAGAACTTTCTCCCATAATTTTATAACTATGGAACGGTAGCACCATATCTAATATACTAAAATCTTGTCTTAAAAAATATCTAACTAACAGTGAAATTCCCACTTGCATTATGTATATATCTATATATATAGTAGATTACATATATGAAATATACAATTTATATTGCAATTTTATTAGTAAAATTAACGATACATAATTACACTTATTGTAATTGAAACACTTAGAAAGTTACTTAAAAATACAACTAAAGTAGAACTTTTTTCCGGATATACGAAAATTGAGCGATATGTCCGAATGACGAATAACTCATACTTCGATTTTCTGAATAAAATATACTTTTAACATTTTCCAACATAGATGAAAAGGGTTTATGACTTTGATTTGTCTGTCTGTGCTCTAACTATCGTACCACTTGGATTTCCATCACGTAATTGGTATATGTTATTGAGGTTTACTGTAGCATGATCGTAATTCAAAATGAAGTGCGCAGGATTTATAGTTCGTTTACAGGGACACTCAAAAGCATTCCGTTACATTAACGTCAATAGGGAAAAATCGATTTAAGTTCATTTTAATGATATTACACTATTTTAAACGTAATGAAAATGTAATGCATTTCAGTTATCGTCATTTATAATAGTTAGAGCTATGGTCTATGAGTGATAGTTTATGAGCGATAATTGCTGAAAGTGCGTTTTCAATTGTGGTATGCGTTTTTTGGTCAAATCAATATATGCATGGTGTGTATAAATTCTATTGATCATATACAGGGTTACACAAAATAATTCGTAAGTATTAGTGTCTTTGGGCGTGAATTCCTTAGAGGCGCTTTGCAATTGTACACTGCTGGCCATTAAAATTGCAACACCAGGAAGGAATGCAAATAACAGAATTATATTTATTGGACAAATACATTATAATGGGAAGGACAAGTGATTACATTTTCAGAAAATTTGGAGGTATAGATCCTGAGAAAACACTACCCAGAGTAGCCACCCCTGGCCGTAGTAACAGCATTTATCTGCCCAGGCATGGAGTCGAACAGAGATTGGATGCATGTACGGGTAAAGCAGTCCATACACCTTCAACACTATGTCACAGTTCATTAACCGTAGTGACTGGCGAGTGGTGGCGTGCTAGTCGCTGAGCAGCCATTGCCACACATTTTCAATTGGTGAGAAGTCAGGAGAACGTGCTGCCCAGGGCAACAGTCGAACATGTTCTGTATCAAGGAAGGTCAGTACAGTAAGGCCATCATGCAGTCGTGCATTGTTCTGCTAAATTGTAGAGTTGCGGAGGCATCGAAGATAGGGCAGAACCACGGGCCGTAACACATCAGAAATGTAACGGCTGCTGTTGAAATTGCTGGCAATGCGAACAAGGGGTTACTGAGACGTGTATCCAATGGCACTTCATACTGTCACTCCAGGTGATATGCCAGTATGACGATGTGTAATGCAAGCTGCCAATGTGAGTTTTCTACGATGCCGCCAAACACGGATGCGGGCATCAGGATACTGTATATGACGCAGAAATGGCGTCTCACGTCGTATTTTCAGGTGAATCCAGGCTCTGTATACAGTATTATGAAGACTTATCCGTGTTTGGTGGTATCCTTGAGAATGCACATCGCCAGCTTGCATTCGACATCATCATATAGGCCCATAACCTGCAGTGATGGTGTGGGATGCCATTGAATACACGTCTCGATAACTTCTTGTTCCCATTGCCGGCAATATGAACAACATCTGTTACATTTCTGAGGTGTTACTGCCCGTGGTTCTGCCCTATATTTGAGGATTCCGGAACTCTACGTTTCAGCAGTACAATGCACGACTGCATGTTGCTCGTACTATCCTGACCTTCCTTGATACAAAACATGTTCGACTGTTGTCCTGGCTGGCACGTTCTCCTGATTTCTCACCAATTGAAAATGTCCTGTCAATGGCTTCTTAGCGACTGGTCCGCCACCACTCGCCCGTCACTACGGTTGATCAACTGTGGCATAGTGTTCAAGCTGCATGGACTACTGTACCCGTACAGGACATCCACCCTCTGTTCGACTCAATGGCTAGGCAGATAAATGCTGTTATTGCAGCCAGGGGTGGCTGCTCTGGGTAGTGTTTTCTCAAGATCTACACCTCCAAATTTTCTGAAAATGTGATCACTTGTCCTTCCCATTCCCTTGTCATTCCCCTCCAATAAATATCATTCTGTTATTTGCATTCTTCCTGGTGTTGCAAATTTAATGGCCAGCAGTGTATTATGCATTTTCCTGCTGAACTATATATATAAATAGAAGTTTGTAGAATATAAATAAATTCATACACAGGGCTACGCAAAGAACTAGACACATTGCTGTTTACGACTGGTAACTTCTGGAAGTGTTTCTTTAGTTGTATTATGCATTTTGTTACTTGAATTAAATTTTAGCTTAATATGTAGTGTGTATAAAAATTTCTAACTAAAATACAGGGATGCACAAAATAACTTGAGTGCATTTCCGTTTATTGTTGGAAATTGTTAAAAGCGAATTTTCAACTATGTTATACGTTTTCTAACTGAAGTAATTTTAGCATGCTATGCAGTATGTATGAAAAACTATAGATCATATGAAGGGCTGCACAAAATAATTCGACTACTTTTCTGACTGTGGACGGTAATTAATGAAAGTGAATTTTTAACTGCGTTATGCGTTGTCTGAACTGTTTGTTAACATATCTTCTTTCACTTAATTCAACGGTGAAGTTTCGTGTTATACTTTTCTGGATGTTTTGGAAAGTTTTTCATAACCTATGCTTGATGCAGGATTTTTAGTTCTTGTTCTTTCTTAATTCTTTTAAATTTATTCACAGTTTACGAGCGCATTACGATTTTTTTGATAAAATTAACGATAGAAAATTACTCTTGCTGTAATTGACATATATGGGAAGTTACTTAAACATACAACTAAAGTAGAGGTATTTTTCTGGAGTCACTATAATAGAGAAATATATCCGAATGAGGAATAACACATATTATTATTTTCTTAATGCAGTTTACAATAATGGACATACAGAAAGTTACTTAAAAATACAACTAAAGTAGGAGTTCTTTTATTTCTGGAGACACGAAAATAGAGCGATTTATCCAAATGAGAAATAATGCATATTACGATTTTTTTTAAATAAAATTCTTTTTTTTTCTTATTTTGTTTTTAATTTATACGCAGTCAGTTTACACGCACATTATGATTTTCTTAACAAAATGCTTTCTCATTTTCTTTCTTCATGTATTCGCAGTTTACACGCACGTTCCGATTTAATTAAGAAAATAACGATAGGCATTTGCACTTATTGTAAATCACACATAGAAAGTTGATTAAGAAATACAATTAAAGAAGAACATTAGACACGATTTTTAAGACACGAAAATCGAGCGATATATCCGAATCAAGGACAACGCACGTTATGACTCTTTTAGTAAAATACTTTTTCTTTTTTAATTTAGTTTACACAGCAACTTATAATTTTCTTAATAAAATAAATGATAGGAAATTAAATTTACTGTAATGGAACGCATATAGAAAGTTACTTAAAAATACAACTAAAGGATTCCTTTTCTTCTGAATACACGAATATAGAGCGATATATTTGAATTAGGAATAACGCATATTACGATTTTCTTAATAAAATATACCTTTTCTTTCCTAATTAAAAAAACATTATACGCAGTTTACATGCACATTACAATTCTCTTGATAAAAATAACGATACACAATTACACTTATTGTAATTAGAACCCTTAGAAAGTCACTTATAAAAATTCTACTAAAGTACAGCTTTTTTTATGGAATCGTGTAAACTGAGCAATATAATCGAATGAGTGGTATACAGAGGCGCGATATAACGGATATTAATGTAATAATAAAAAAAGTTTTACCATGTCATTTTAAAAGTTCTCATACACATTGATTAATTTCTAGAATATCCAAAATCTTTCATGAACAATCTTAATGAAGACAGGAACAGAGCAGTGAGGCAAAACATCATTAAATTGATTTATGATTATTTCTTATTGTTCATTGTCATTAAATAAAATTTCACGTAAATAATTCACAACGTCTGATGTTTTTTTGTTTATCTGAAATAATTGGAAACATCCCCGAAAAACAAAAGATGCATTGTTTATTAGAATCTTATAATTTCTTTTGTATATTTAATAACACAAGAAATTAAAAAAGAAGCAATGGTTTTCGATTTCTTAATGTTGCATAAGATTAAACAAGTGATTTTTAATAACATACATTGCTTTAGCGTCTGTCTGATAGATATAAGTAATTAAATGTTGGTATAATTAAATGTAAAGGGAAAAAGTTAATTGAATTTATCTTAATTTTTGCTTTAAAAACGCTTGATTTAATTTCAGAAGTTAATTAGAAGAGATAGAATATATCTCAATTTTATTGAAGTTGCACAGCAAAAATGATACTACGAAAAATATTTGGAAAAGTTTATTTTAAAAAAAAATCTTATTTTATAGTAATTAACATATTTTTTTATGCGATTTACTTTTCATGTAAAATGTTTTATGCAGCTACGAAAGAAACCCTCCTTTCATTATTGGAGTGAGGATTAAAAAAAGAAGAAATTTCAAGGAATATTCCCATTAAAATTCATACAAATCGATAATTTGCTTAAGGCTGTACTTTAAAAATATTTTTCAAAAATATTGAAATTACTTCCTGTCGTGTAGCAGTTCAAACAATTATAGGTTGACCTCACATAGTTATTTTCAAATAACTTGGATAATAAATAATTTGGATTATCAATAACTTCTTCAACCAATTAGACATTAAATTTGTCATTGTTATTATTTTTAAAATTTCAGAAATAAAAACAAATGGCAAAATGCTATCTAAACTAACTTAAAATATTTTAAAGTACTTTCTATTAAATTACAACTATGTTACCAATACCTATATATGATTGGTTGATTATGACTATAATAGGTAAATAATTTAATATAAGAGACATATTATTTTTCTGCCATTTTAAGCAATTTTAAAATGAAGAAACCAATCTTATGAAAAGGAGGGAAGTAGGGAAGTATTGCATTATTGGTTTTCTCAGAATTACGTGTTGATTTTTTTTAAATTTCAAAATTTAAAATTAATATTTATAAGCATAAATGAGAATTATGAAAATTTGAATACCCGTTATGAAAAGGAAACTCTATATCAAATACCTTCATTTTCTTTATTTAAAAGAAAATTTACTTTTGTTAATAATAAATCTAATGAAAAAAAAATTGGAATATATATTATGGTTCCAATATTTTGCATGCATAAAAATTAACAGTTTTGCTGTTTGATATTCCTGATAGTCTTGAAAACTCATTTTTATAAAGATATTCCTAAATGTACTCAGAAAAAGATTTTCCCTTTTGTAAAGACGTTTTCGCGTAAAATAACCGGAAAAATCTTCTCTTTCAATACTTATCTCTGATCTAAAGCACTTTTATTCTAAAAGAATCTGAATGCTGCAAAAGCCGTGTAAACATTTGGGAAAGAACAATGTAGATAAACAAACAGTAAAATATCCGAAAAGAATCCTTATTTGAAACGAAACTAAATAGGAAATAACAAAAAAGAATTGTTTTCAAACTTAAAAACAAAATAAAACAAATTTATACTGATGTAAAATGCATACGTCAGAATAACTGATGTTTTAAATCAAGTTACAAAAGTTTAAGAAAAGACAGAGAAGAAAAACATTGTATTTTTTGTAACGGGTTTATTTTAGTCTTTCTAAAATATTCTGCTAAATTAATGCCGCTTTAATTTATTTAATAAATTAAAGATTGTGTCTAAAAATGAAAACATGCATATGGAAAGATATGCAATCCTAATAAAATCATCAATTCTTAGAAAGAAATGACGCAAAGATTCTTTGAATTAGTATGAAGTATATCAGCTGTTATTTTTAAAGATGTTTGCCCTACGATCGATCGAGCTGCAATCTTGGAAAATGTTTTACTGCGAGGTCTTTCTTGCATGTTAAGAAAGTAATGTCTAAAAAATGTCTACAATGTTCTACAAAAAGCTCTATATATTTATTTAATTTATAATATTCGAAAAATTCTTCCAAAACTTTGACTTTATTTCTGGGTCTCATAGTTGAGTGCAGTGTTACCAGATGACCCAATTTACGCGAGTTGACCCGATTTTCAGAGTTTCGAAAACCCGTCCCGCGGACATCAAAAGTTGCGATTTCTTATAATACATAATTTCTTTAAGTTTTCGCCCGTGCAAGTTCTATTCGTTCTATTTGCTAATCTGCATACAGTAAATTTATACAAAATACAATAATGATAAATAACCAATAACTGTCTGAAGAAATATTCCTGAAAAGTTCTTAAAAACTGTAAATTATAAGAAAACAAAACATTGACTTCCAATAGGATGACAATTCCATTGGCGCACTTTTATGGATAATGGTTGATAAAGGGCACACTCTTTAAAATATATGCTTGATTTCTTCGTAGATAAATTTGGAACTACCTAGGATACTTTTATGTTGAATATCCATGTAAAATTATTAAATTTCATTTATTGCAATATTAGGGAAGCTCCCAATCAAAAAGTAAAAAGCTACCTATTGTAGCCGTCCGTAGGAAAGCAATTCTGGAAAACTGCGGTACATTTTCACCGATCATAATTCCCTCACTCCAAACCCCCTTTCAAATGTTGATTTATATACTACTATATCTGATTTTTATCATGCTGTAGCGCTCGTATTTATGAACAGATTTGAATGCAACTGAGCATGTGTACAGGACTTACCAAGGTCTCGACCGAGTACGTTGGTCAGCTTCATCCGCCACCCTGTTTCAAAATGGCGGCCACTTAAAGATTTCAAATTCAAAAGATGTAAAAAAAATTATAAATCCAAAACATTTTACCCTTAAATGTTCGGTCTTGATACAAGAATTACAGAGCATTCCTTGTTTTACCTCTATTTTAAAAAAATGGCTGAGGTATAGCAGTTTGAAATTCTGGGGTGGCTGATTTTTCCATAATCTGGTTTTATTTATGAACTTTGGAAAACGTAGTGTCTAGCATATTTACTTTAATTGTTGTAACAATTGTTGCTACTCTCATACGCTTAAAACTCATATCCGCCTGCGTCAAATTCTTGCCACTAGTTGGCGACACTTGTCGAAATATCGTCAAATTTGGTGACCAAAAACAAATCGCTATAAATGAAGCCTACTTGGTTATAGCTGTCTAATTTGGCAGAATTCTCATTCAAATTCTGTATTGACGAAAACTGGGATTGAATCTTCTATAATCGGGTTCCACGTTCCACGTATTTTAGCTTTGTGTGTTTCAGTAATTTGAGTAAAATTAGCCGAATTTTAAAAACAAGGAATAGCGAAGCTCCCTTTTACCTATAATATAGTGGAATTAGGTTGAAAGAGAAGAATATTAATGCTATTAAATAAGCATACTACAACAACATTTTATATCAGAATTCGGAAAAAAGGAAAAGAAACATTTCTCAATATCTCGAATCCGAATAAATATCAGCAAAAAAGAACAAAAAATATCTTTAAAAAATAGAGTTAGAGTTTTTCTGTAGTAATGATTAATCGATATAAAAAATGATGCAAAAAGTCTCAAACAGTATACGTAGTTTTATAAATTGGTTACACTTCAAATCCCTGTATCGATTTCCATTAAAATGGTGGCATTTCTTAAATAACAAATTGCTTTTCATGCAATTTGATCTGAAATTCTTCATGTGATAAAATGTGTTTCTTTAAATAATATATATTTAAGATATTTAAATTTAATTCCATATACTTTCACGGATTACATTGCTAATAAAAACCCATTTTGATATTTTCTAAAAACTTTTTTTTTAATACATTTCTGTAAACGTGAAAGAAATAAAATTGTTAGTGTAGTAATTTTAATTTATTGAGAAAGTAGTAGACTTTCAAATTAAAAACTTGTGCAGATTGTGACGTGAAGATTTGCATTTTAAAGCTTTATAAACTAAGCCGTACGCCGAATAATCAATTTTATGTCCATATAGCATGTTTTGAAATAAAGTATAAGTATTTTGATGTCAAAAAGTTCGTTTAAAAGTAATGCATAATAAAACAATGTTTCTAAATTTTCCGTTTGAATTCTAAATCACTCAATTGATATCACTCAAGTTCAGCTCATAAGACAGGTATTTACATTTTGTTATACAGCAATTATTGTTAACAAAGATGAGTTCAGCGAAAGACTCGACAATGACGTACTTCGCAGGAGCATCGAAATGTCCCTTCCGGAAGATTTGCGATTTAATGCTCGTCACAATGTGCAAATCTCCCCACACTTCCCCACCGGAAACTTCATTAGACCTCTTTCGGAACCTCAGAAATTTCTCCCAGAGAAAAAAGCCAGAAACTCCATTAGATCTCCTTCGGAATAGCAGAAATTTCTCCCAGAGAAAAAAGTCTGAATTCAATATTTACCGTTAAAACAAAGAAAAATCAATTTAGATCGGGCAAATGTATTCGGTTTTGTGCGGAGATATCTTTTTGAAAAGTAGTAGAGTACAGAACAAGACTGTCTAACTCGATGCCCTTTGAGAGTTCATTAGGTACCCCTTCAAGAGTTTCCTGTTACTAACATTTTTAAAAACAGAAATCTATTTTAAAAGATGCTTTCTTTAAAACCGTTAATGTTTGCATGTTTTTTTATTACAGGCAACGTGAAAGCTTTTGGCTCCATCCCTTGCACAAATTTTAGGCCCCTCCCATCAGAAATAAGTAGTGCTAAATTTAATATAATTTATAGTTTTTTCTGTAAATCATTTTTGCATGGGGGCTTTGGATCTTAAGCACCTTCTCTCACGGGTAACGCTGTGAGACGTATGTGTATTGTACAGGAGTGCGTTGTTGTATCACCACTTTTATACAGTGAGATAATATTGTTGAATGTCATCAATCATGTGAATAATAGCGCCTTCCGTTGTTGGCCATCAACGAAAGTGCGGTCCCTGCTGAGTGAAAGATTTTACAGATCTGAATAGAAGAAGCTAAAACGCGATTTCTAATTACACAGCCTGCTAAAATTTTGTTAATTTTACACGAGTTAAACCTTGAGAAAGGGCGAAGATTTTCCGAGTTTTGATGCTGATTTAAGGCATTAAAAATGCATAAAAGTGATAATATTAAATGCGCGATAGTAACCACAAGGTTGAGAAATGCTACAAAATCAATGCAAACTGCATTATGCTTTTTCACTTTTTTTTATGTGTAATCTCCTCATTTATTAGTATTTGTTTTTCATTATAAGTGTCCTACAAGCAGTGTTTTAGATATAATTCTCATAATCTTTCTTCTGTGATAGTAATATCAATTTATACTAAAACTGAGAGCTAAATTTGATAATATTAAATGCAAGATAGTAACCCATAAGGTTGAGAAATGCTGCAAAATCAATGCAAAATTAATTTTAATTTTTCATTCTATTTTATGTGTAATCTCATCATTTATTAGTATTTATTTTTCATTATAAGTGTAGCAGTGTTTAGATATAATTCTCATAATCTTTCTTCTGTGATAGCAATATCAATTTATACTAAAACTGAGAGCTAAAATTACCCATTTATGAATTATTAACAAGTAAATCGATATTCCCAGCAAAGCTGTGGCTTCTGCGATACTATTAAATAACCGAAGTACAGTGGATGACATAACAAGGGAGTAATATATCTAGATAAGTTAATTATATAAAGTACAGCTCGTATTATGCGTTGAGGTCAGACAAACTTTGATTTATTGATTGAAGATGGACGGTTTCACAAGAGAAGCTGAGGTAATGAGAAGTTAATAATATTTCATAGATGGAAAACTATGCAAGAAATTTCTTTTCTCTGTCGAAGAATACTATAATTTTATAATTGTACCGAATGACAGATTTTTCGAGATATCATGCTAGGTAGGGGGCTCGGTATCCTTCAAATTACAAAAAAGGATGAAAATGTCATTTTTTTCAACTTTTTATTTAAAATAAACATCTGTAGTATATTCGGATGAAGTTTTGTAAAGATCTGATAATGATTGAGAATCTTCAAATAATTCAGAGTTGCAATCTTTAAATTCATTTTTCCCAGTTTGTGCTTTTAGTATATCAGTATGATCAAAATGCTAAAAATTCAACATATGTTTTTCAATTGATTCGATTTTTTTAAATGCATGATCCTTATGGTACATTTCACAAAATTAACGAAATAATTTTCAGTAATATAAATAGTTTATTTTTTAAAAATAAAAAAAGTTAAGTAAATAATTCTTTTTTACTTTATTTTTACATATGTCATGCTCATTTCATTTCATTTTTTTCCTAAAGTAAATTTTTGGAAATCTTTTCCTCACATTTATACAGTACACTTGTAACAAAAGATGAAAAAAATATTGTTTCAAAAAATTCAAAATTGTAGAAGGTTTTAAAATTTTCTCAAACTTAATTTTTTTTTCAAATTTCATCATAAGAATTGTATTTTTACTTGATTGAATCATTTCCCTTCATAAAGCCATTCAATAATGTGACAAAGAGATATTATAAAATACTCACTCAGATAAAAGTAATTAAAAAGATTCCTAGATTCCTTTTAAGTCAATGATTTTTAAATATTTTAATTTTTATCTATAAGAGATTTAATTTTTATCTAATCTATCCCCTTCTCCTTTTCATAAAGTTCTATTTCTCAATATTTGCTATTGAAACTTCTCGAATTTGCCATCAGTGAATTAATAATTACTAAACTGTTAAGTTCATTTGACGATAACTTATAATAAATAATAATAATAATAATAATAATAATAGCAACAACTACAACAAGTTCACTGCCAAAATATTGTGGTGATGTGACTCATCGGCAGCGAATGAGTTAATAAGGCTATTACTAATAATCAAACAAGTTTTTTCAGAAATAAACAAATAAATAAAGCGAAATAAAAGTTTTTTTCCTAATATTTTAAAATTGTTCAAAAAATTTAATTTCTTTCTCCAATTTCAAGGTGTTTTTTAAGATTTTAAAGATGTTTCCCAAACTGATATGTAATTCCAGGCTTTTAAATTTAATTTTGTGTAATACAGAAGAAACACCTGCTAAATTTACAGATGAAATGTCCAATATTTAAAAGTATATAACAAATTTATTTAATAAAATACTAAATTTGTAAATCTGTAACAAAGAAAGGTATATAAGAAAGGTATACTCACTGATATGAAAAACCTGGAAATAATTGTTAATTACACTGAGTCGTGTATGATTGAGTTGCATTTTTTTTTACATCGTTTTATACTAAAATCTTACCATAAAAGAAAGTTGCCTTTAAATCGAAATATGAATGATAATTTTTTAGCAGTCCTCATATTATTTATTAGATTTTGGGCCTAAAATTGTGACAGATTTATTCCGCAGCTTGCTCAAAAGCGTAAAATATCAATAGATGGTTACCGAATAAAATAAATTAATTAAGTCTAAAAGTCACTCAATTTTTTAAAGGAGATAAATATCTCTAAAGAATTTTAGAACAGTTTTGAGTTTTATTCAATAGATGGCACTACCATCTAATTTTGAGAAAATTCTGCAAGCATGTTGAATGTTACAGAAGCAGCTGGGTGTCGTATGCATCATCAATGCGGTAATAAAATAAGGAAATTATTACTTTTTTTAGGCAAGGGCCCAATATTATGAAAAATAAGCTCTCTATAAACTCTTGTTCTTGTATTATTTGTAAAATTAAAAAAAAAATTCATTATTTAAAGGTATCTATTAAAATTCGATAAACATTTTAGATTTCTATTTTTCATAAAATTCTAATTAGAATTATCCCTTATTTCTGGTAGATTGAGTTTAGTGTTTCGAAAATATTAGTTAAGTTATTACATGTGAATGAAAAAGGAATGTATATTGTACGGATGATCGAGACTAAAATTAATAGGAAATATAATTAAAATATTTTATTTTTTAATTTTCAATATTGAGAAATCAGTTTAATGAACAACAAAAAAAAAATCTCACAAATTTATACACGCAGGGCCCGATAATGATAAAGCGGTACACTGAACAAAGGTATATTAACGGGGCCCTGCACCATTGGTAATTGCAATGGATTCAGTTTGACTCAAATTGAGCAGCCGTCTAGCGGCTAATGGTTGAAATATTTAATTCTAAGCAAGAAGCAGCAGCCTTTTCGGTATCTCCATACAGGCATTTGTGTAGTTTCTGAGTAGGAAAGTTTATTTTAGCATTTTAAACACTTTCCAACATAGTTGAAAAGTGCTTTTAAATTCGGTTTGTCTGCCAGTCTGCCTGACCGTGCTCTAACTCAGGTAAATATACTCGGATTGCCATGTAATTCATATATGTTATTGAGGCTTACCATGGCAGGTTTAGTATTGAAAATTAAGTGTGTACTATAGTTAGTCTATAGAAACGCTCAAAAGTATTCCGTTACATTACAGTCAATGAGAAACTCTTTTTCAGTGAATTTTTACTTTCTTCTATCACCAGAAGAAGAAAGTATATCATTCGTGAAAAAATTCGACTTCCAGTTTTCGGCGAATTTATACGTTTTACAAGGTCCTGAACACGCTTTGACTGTTTTTAGAAAATGTCTGTTAGTCTGTGTATGACACAAATTTTGTGGCGCTCTATCTCAAGAACTAATGCACGGAATTTAATAAAACTTTAGATTCAGTTAGCTCCTCATATAAATTGGTGTTGATTAGTTTTTGGTGTAAATCACCCTATAGGTGGCGCTGCTATGCTACATTTTCCCGATTTTCATGATAGCTATATCTCAAGAACTAATACACATAATTTCATCAAACTTTAGATTCTATTAGACCTTGACATAAATAGACGGTGATTACGTTTTGGTGTAAATAGCCCAACAGGTGGCGCTGCTATACTGCCTTTTTCATAATTTTCACAATAGCTATACCTCAAGAACTAATGCGCAGAATTTCATCAAACTTCAGACTCAATTAGACGTTGACATAAGTTGTTGTTGATTCGGTTTTGGTGTAAATATCTCAACAGATAGCGCTGCTATGTTCCATTTTTCAGGATTTACATGATTTTAGCGATAGTCATATATTAAGAACTAATGCACGGAATTTAACAAAACTTTGAATTCAGTTAGACTTTGACATAAATTGGTGCTGATTCGTTTTTGGTGTATGTGAAACTTGTATGAGATAGTAGAAGACAGTTTTGTGATTGGCACATCCGACTAGTTAATAATGTTACAGAATTTCAAACATAATGAAATTTATAAGCGTTACAGAGGTGGGCGACAACATGTTTTCTATAGAGTATAGAGTAAGTAGCAATTATAGTTCATTTACTGGGATGAACAAAAGAATTCCATTACATTATTTTCTAAGAGGAAAAATCGTTTGCAGTATACTTTAAAGATGTTACACTATTTAAATGAAATTTACATACATTACAGAGGTGCACTACACATTTCTATAGATTATTGAGAACGTAGAATTTGTTGTTTATTTACAGAGACAGTCAAAAGAGTTCAGTTACAGGATTGAAAGCCATAACTGCTGGAATATATGTTTTCAATTGTGATATACATTTAAAACTAAATTAATTTTTAGTGTTTTACGAGGTGTGTAGACCATATACAGAGTTGCAGGATAGAATTCGCACACATTATCGGCTAAGGACTGCAGTTACTGAAAATGATTGTTCATTGCGTTGTGCAGTTTTTAAATGTTTATTTAGATATCTCGTTTCATTCTATTAACAAAAATTAAATTTCGCAACAGTATTTCGATAGTGTTGAAAAGTGTTTCATAATCTGTGACATGATGCATTCTTAAGTTCTAAGTTTCTATGTTTAAGTTCTAAGTGATCATTATGTTGCTGTTCTGCCTTCCATGGCTTGCGCATATAATCACTAAAATGCTGTAATTTCGTTTTTTGCATAGATATGTATGCATTAGTCTTATATTTATATACAGGGTGATTTTTTTTTAAGTTGTGAAAGTAAAACCCTACAACAAAAGAACCACTTATCCAAATGACCTGAAATTTCACCAGTATGCTCTCAAGGCAATGGGGATTTTTTAGGCGCGGTTAAAAAAACTTAAAATCACACCGACAGATGGCGCTGTAAGTTAACAGAAACAAATAATGTTGTCAGTCGGGGGAAAACAATGGACAGTACTTTGAGAAACCATCTTCCGCAGGCCTTCTGTCATCATTGGACCTTTTTTAAAATTCTTAAGTGTCCTAAATCTCCTAAGAGCAGTTGCTGCGCTGTCATTATTCTGACAATGCAGTTTCACTAACAACGCCACAGTGCGTCAATGGCACAGTCATTGCAAGGATATCTGTAGAATATTGAACACGAGGTGTGCGCGCTTCACGTTTTTATGGCCACCGTGCGTCTGTCGTGTGCAAACTCGTCTCCCGACTTTATTGCATATACAGCGCCATCTGTCGGTGCGATTAAAAGTTTTTTTAACCACGCCTAAAAAATCCTATTGCTTTGGGAGCATACTGATGAAATTTCAGCTCATTTGGATCAGTAGTTCTTTTGTTATAGGGTTTTACTTTCACAACTTAAAAAAATCACCCTGTATTTAAAATTTTAGAATAATGCTGTCTAAGAAATATTGTTATTTTTTGTAGCTATTGAGTTCAGGCGTGCCAGGAAGAGTCGGATTACATTCATTTTTACACGAAACGGGCAGGGCAGGGTTATCAAAAAAAAAAAATTAAATAGCCCGGGCCAATATTTTGGGCTTGGAAATTTTTGCCCGTGCAGAACGCCATATAGCACTACCGACTAATCAGTCTAAACAAGTGTGTAATGTCTATATCTATACATTTTTCATAGATTGTTGTCTGCATTATGAGCTGATGTTGCCCATTATGTATATCTGGCGCCAGAAGTTTTCACCGATCATGCTAAATAATGTACGCCCGTCAAAAAATGTTATTTTATTATCAGATATGGAACATTTATAGTATTTGACAAATGCAAGAAAAGTTTCTGCAAGTAACTATAAAATATAACTTTGTTTTCAAGAAAATGTAGTAGTACTTTTTGGAAGATGAAATTCATATTTTGTATCTGAAAAATTCAAAAATTAACATTTTGATTGCAATATACAGATTATATTTTGCGATCTAATATTATGAATTCGGGGAGCCCTTGTGATTCGCTGACCCCGGGCAAGGGTCGCCTATGCTATAACATAGGAATGTATATATAAAAAAGTTATTAGCGAGGCCAACGATAGATGTTTAGACATAAAAAACAGAATATGAATTAAATACATGCTTTTTATGGGTATTCTCTATGCACTATTTTAGGTATATACTTTTATGTGAATTATTCTTTGCTGAATTAGTGAATAAGGGGTGAATAAATGAACATTTTCATTCAAAGGAAGAACTAGTCGTTGGGGGCCATCGTAATACTTACCCATCATGGATATGCATAATATAAAATATGAAAATAAAACATATTTAAACTATTTATAAAATGCATTGCAATTCGAATAAAATTGCGGCTTGATGACGTCATAAACTTTAAATTCTCTCTTACTGAATTGCGTAAAAGAAACAACCTTATAACGCCAAAATTGATAATCATATTAACTAACGGTTTACTGTGTCGGATTAAGCGTCTCATTTCCAATTAAAATATATCTTTGAATTGAAATTTGAATGAAATACAGGGTTATGAAAAATCGAAGTGTGTGGAAAATATGATTATAAATATCTCGGCAACTAATTATCCAATCGACTTCATTATTTATGTAAAATTTATGTTTTTTTGTTGTCTTTTATATTCACTCCTTAAAATAAATATTTCGAAAATTTTTATATATCTTTTATCAGAACGAATATTTCGAGAGTCTGAAACAAATAGTTCCGGATAATCGAGGTTGCTGAAATTCAATAAGCTTCTTTCCATTATTACATACTAAGTACATACCAAATTTCAACTCTCTATCGCAATTTGTTCGGGAGATAGAGCGTTTACAGACACACACACACAAACAGACAGATGGCAATTTTTTTTTTTCTAAAAATATGTTTTTCGGAATATCCAATGTCTGGAACGTGTATATTAGTCAAATTTTTTTTTCGATTTTCAAAACGATTACAAGACTTACCCTATACTACGTATGATGGGTAAGTAATAAAAAATAAAGAAAAGCGAAGCAGTAAAACAAAAGAAGAATTAATATTTTATATCTTCCTAATATCAATATATATTTTTTGAAACATATTACTTTTTCTTTCTATTTCTTTTTCTGCTATAATAATATAAAAATACCTAAATACTACTATGATAGTTGTTCTATTATTTTATTATCACTACAGATAATTTTCATTGTTTATTTAAGCATTTAATGTATTTGTCTAAAAGATATAGCTATCACAGTTCATCAAAGATGGCTACTATTTTGTTTGACATACATATTCTATTTATGACTAAAATATTTCTTAAACAATATAGAAATTAATAATTAATTAATCGACAAGAGAAAATGATTAATTCAATCTGGTTGATGTTAAAGTAAACACTATGGAGCTCCAGTTCTCCAACACAATTCGTTCCAAAGAATTTTTCGAGAACCTGATCAAACTTTACCCTAAGAGGTAATTCAAATATGTACAGTTAATTGGTTCCCACCTCCCAAGTTACATCCTGTATTTAAGTGGTTCAAACAGTATACTGTATAATATTATACAGCAAAATCTGGAAACACATTATAATACTGTACATTATAAGGGACAATGACAACTTTATAACATTTTATGCTCGACGTTTGACAAAAACCGTACCCACAGTTTTATTGGCGAATGACTTTAGATTGATGAGAAGGCGTGTGTTATGTGTGTGTGTGGATGGGAGTGGGGAGGGGGGGAGAGAAGTCATTCTTAATTTTAAAGATCATTAGGACCAACTCGTTATTGAATCTTAAAATGCATCAAATTCTTTTCCACCGATATCACTACGTCGCATGAATATGTGCTTCGTGCCCTTAAAAGAAAAAAAAAAAAAAAAAAAAAAAAGACGAAGAAGTAGAAGAAAGAACAAGTAATTAAAATCAGTGGATCTAGCAGCCTCGTTAAACAGGAATCTTAAAATTTATTAAATTCGTTAATGCTGTGATCACTGTACTCACGTATGTCTGCTTTGCAGCATAAAAAATAAAAATAATTAATTCTACCGCTTTTGCTACGTTTGTTTAATCGGCATTCATTTTTCGACAGCATTCTGACTGTTCGAGGACCAAATTTCTGTCCGAGAACTGAATTGTGTGACAGTTAGAGCGAGAATCGAAGTTCTACCTTACACATAAAAAAAAACCCGTTGATGTTAATAAATATGTCAAACATTTATACTTAACAGCCAACATAAAATGATTAATTCAATTTCGGTGATATTTAAAATGCTAATTTTATAATTCGATGTCGTTGATGAAAGGAACTCGAAAGAAATAATAGAAAATATTTAAAAAATTACTCTTGAATCATGTTTATTTTTAAATAATCTATCCATTTGAAAACCATTTATTTATTAAAACCTGTTTGAAGACAAAAAAAAATATTAACAATAAACATTAAATATACTTATTTTGAAAATAAAATATTTTTGTTTGAAGTAGAAATTATGGATCTATAAATATTCCTTTCAAAGAAAGAAAGTTTTATTTGAAAATAATTCTTCTGGAAAAAGTAATTCGCAGAATAAATATACCCGAATCTAAATATTTTATATAAAAATTTGGCCCGTCTTTCATTCATTTTAAGTGTTTGCAGAGTGTTAAAACTTGAAAGAAAGCTACTTAAGAACAAAGCTAATTTTCCTTTTGAAGATATTGATTCAAAATAATATTTTTCAATTGAAGCATTTGAAGTGATAGCAAGAAAAAATGAAAAGAGCTAATTGGCTGGTTAAACAGAATTAATATTTATTCCGAGAAGGAAGCTTTTCGTAATTTAAGTGCGTTATTGAGTGAAGACGTCAAAAAGTTTATTTTGTTTAATAAATAATTAATGCATACGCAATATTTTATATTAACGCTTAGCTACTGCGTTGTACACAATTCTTTCTGCAATATTACTTTTCTTTAAGAACGCGAAGCCACATAATTTAATTTTTAAAAGACGTTTTGTTCAAAGTATTGTTACAGGTGCATTTCGCAATGGTGCATAATATAATTCTTTCTCTTTTTTTGTGAGACTACGGAGCTCTGTCCCTTATGAGCTACGCTGGCCAATCCCCGTTCAGACTCCACAGGCTCTAAAAACAGGCAAATTTGCTCTGTTTTAAAAAGATTAACCGATTTTCGAAGTTTGAATGATATTACCAGGACCAGTGACGTTCTTCTGTAATGGAGTTCCCATTTGACCTAGGAATTTTTCGATTCCCAAGGCTGCATCCACTGCTGTCTGCGACAGGTGACAGCTTTTTTCGTGATTAAGTAAGAACCATTGCACATTTGAAAATAAGCTTGTATAATATGTTTAAGTAGAAATGTCGCTGCCTCCCGGATTTTATAATGTTTAAAAGAAAAGTTTTCTTTTAGACATTATAAGAAAATCGTTTTAAGTGTGGCGTTTCAATTATACCATTTTAAATATAACATAAGTTTCACCATTAATCTCTTTTCACATGTAATAATTTAATTATTTAGAGCTAAAAAACATTTACGTGTAAATATTTTTTACAATTGAAAAGTAGTTGAAAATATTATTATTTGAGCTTTTAAAAATCTCGCTATACAAAAAGATAAAAATGTAGATGAAAACGGCTATTTTAAATTAGGAATTAAATTTTTATTCAAAAAATTAAATTTTGAATTAAAAATTGGAAACAAACTCCAAAAAAATATACAAACTTTAAAAATGATTGGATATAGCGTAATACAATCTAGCCAAGTGTGTGTCTACAAAAGATGTTTAAATTGCTATGCGTAGTTTTTAATCTTATAAAATTTATGTAAACGAACTATCTTGATCGATTTCAACATTAAATATTTCTTTAAATAATTCTCCAATTAAAAAAAAGTCTACTTGCAGTATAATCCCAGAAAGTGAAAAGGTCATAATAAATTCAATTACGACAGTAGCGTCATTGGGAATTTGTTTTAGAATAGAGAGAAATAAAAAAATCCATTTTTAGAATATTATTAATTTTACGTTATTCTTATTTCATTTACACAGATTTTAATTTCTGCTGTGGATTTTATCATAAGTAATTAAAAATATATGTGTATAAATATAATTAATTTCAAATGCCTTTTATTTAAAACTAAAACTCCTAGTGGAATATTGGATACTACGGTGAGAATATGATTTCGTTATTGAACTCTCTATGCAAGAAAACCGCTCATGTGAACCCTTCTTAAGCTTTTCAGGAGCACATTTTTTCATTGAATCGGAGGCCATAAAAATGTGTTGTTTTGAGACAAAAAAAACAAAAAAAAAAACATGCAATTTTGTGAACTATAGCGTCACATGCAACCATCTTAGAAAACAATTTCAAAACATTGGCAAATATTTGGGAGCAGATCCTTGATAAACATCCAGTGTAACATTCATATATGTTTCTATATGTTCAATGTATTAAACATATACAAACGTCACAACGGAACAACCTGTCACATTCATCAGGTCTCTCTTAAGACAAGAGTTACGCTAGTAACGCGAAGACTCTCGCAAGCTAATGTCAAACCAATGGCAGCGTTCTTTTTAAATTTCTCGTTTGAATTTCAATATTTTTCAATGATTGTTTTTTACACAGTATATCTGAAGTCGAGGTCTAACCGAGTACTTTCGTACTTTTTCGATTTTGATAGCAGTTTTTTTGTTTTTTAATCTGAGGACACATCGTTTTCGGAATTGGTTTCGAAAGTGAAAGTGCCCCATATAAAAAAAACTAACTACAATCAAACCTGAAAAAGAACGACTTATTCGGTTAGACATCGACCCCAAAAATGCTATGCAAATAAAAAAAAAATCATTTAAAAATAATGCTGGTATTGGTTTGACTATTTAAAAGGGGCTGCTCAAACAAGAAACCAAGTCTGTAGAGCATAGAAGTTCCTCCCGGTCCCCTTTAGTGATGTCTTAAAAATATTACAGTATTCAGCGGGAGCTGAACCCACCTTAACACTAAATTACGAGATTCTTCACGTTACTGACGTAGGCTCTTAAAAGACGGCAAATAAGTGTTCGATCATGTGGGACAAGAGAGGACGTCACACCGACTTCAACCGCACATCAATGGACATCTGTATTGTTTACATACAAGCCCAGATTTACTTTCAAGGGTGACCCAAGTCATTTTCCAATCTAAAGAGAGCAAGGACCTAATTATTACGAATTATTGAAAGACGCAATTTTAGAGGATGGTGTGATAAAGATATATCACAGTTTTATCTTTTTTAATTATTTTTATTTCAGCTCAACGTATTTCTATTTTATAGCCCTTCCAGTTTAATTGCTGTTCTTTTAAAATGCCTTTTTACCAGCGATCGCGCGCCTTGCACGTTGTTTCTATGGCAAACCATCCCTCCTGAGTTCGCTTCAATCGGCGCTGAGCTGTGACGTCATCGTCATCGGCGGTTCTCACTCCGCACGCGTGTGTTGTGCGCATGCGTCACCGCCGCTCTTGTTCCCTGTGTTTTCGGGAGCTGTTTTGTTTTGGCGCTGCATGCGAAAGGGGCGTGTCTTTCAAATACAAATTAGAATGGTTGTTTTAATTATTAAATGTTAATGAGTTTCTGATTTGTTATTTTAATTTTCACGTAATTCCTAATCAACAAATTAGTTTAAATTAATCTTGCTCTCACATTTGTGCACCCCTATTAAGGGTATAAATACTAATGTTGCGCATTTTTCCAACAGAATTTTAATAAAAATGATGCTGTAATTTTATGCTAAACGTCGTATGGTCTGGAGGCCCGGCCTGTGCCGGCGCTCGTATCCTAGAATCGCCGTTGCGCGGATTCTTTGGAGATCAATTTCGCGTTTTCAGTTTTTAATTATTCTATAAAAATGCTGTTGTAAATTTTAAGTTTAATATTTTAAAAGTTTTAAATCAACTGGTAATTTAATTCTGCATTAATTCTACATCCCTTATTGGATTCTGCCAGAAGGAATATTTTAAAGATTCTTCGAATTTTACGAAATTTGAGCCAGTACTTTTTAAAGACTTGATGTGCAGCTTTCTTCTCATCTTTCCTCCTTCTTCAAGAAAATGTAATAAACATTATTGGATCCTAACCTAAACGAGTTTTCATTTCAAGTAGTATGAGTCTCTTATTTTTCAACAAAGAACAAGTAAGAATGTTTTATTTATTTTATTATTTTACTGTGATTCTCTTCAAAGAATTTTTGACCAAAAGAACAGATGCACAAATTGTGCAGGGTTAATTGCTATTTAAATCACAACTGCAATATTTAAAAGTTTACTATACGATCTATTCCTACCATCCATTAAGATAATAATATTTTAACGGCACTTGCAATTTTTTCATGTCACAGATGGGGAATCAGGGTGTGGGTTAGAATCTTTCGGGTTGGTAACACTGGCCTAGAGCATTTTCTTAGAGACGTACAAAATGATGTCACAGAATTTTTAAAAATGCAATTGGAATTTAAAAAAAGTTGTAATGGAAATATGGTCTGGTATAAGTGAACAATAAATGTAAACAATTAAATAATAAAAAATATTATTTTTTCATATAAATAATGTTTTCACAGAGCCTGACAAATCATGACCGCGGATTGGCACGGCCCTAGTTTGTACAACTTACTGGGTCTGTAAAGTTGATGTAAAACGTTTTTTTCATGATCCATTATTTAATTTTAATCTGGTGTTTTGTAAAGTTAATCTTAGGTTGATTTTAATAGAGTAATCTTATTTATTTATAGTTCTATTTGATACATAACAACTGCCACAAGAAATTGAGTCATTTCCTTGGACTGAAATTTAATAGCTTCTGAATAGCTTAGAAGGTGGCAGCAAAATTTCTTTAGTGTAAAAGAAAAGCTTATAAGTCATTTTGAACGTAGTTATATGTTGAGAGTGTTGTGTAAAAAATCTATTTTTTCAACAAATAACTGTGAAAAAATTATCAAAATAAAGATCATACCATCAGTTCAATAGACAGAACTAGAAATAGTTAAATATTATAAAAAGTAAAATAAAATAGAATAACATATAATATTAATTATACAAAACTTAATTCAGCAACTTCATTCATTTTAGTCTAATATTAAGAGTGTTACAAATAACTTACGAAAAAACGTCAGGTGCATGGACATAATTCGGTATTCACCATGTTTACAAATATAGCATCTACATAATGTAAAAATACAATTTTAATTAAATATATTTTATGATCTGCGAAAATACTGACATAATGTTAGATAAGTCGTTATTAAAGCATTATTTCATTAAGCAATATAACAACATTGTTTTTAAAACTTTTAAATCGATTTTTTTTTCAGAAAATGTAACACTGATAATGTTCAATGTATGTTTCTGGGCGACTGATCTACATCTATATCTTTCCTGACTGATACCGGGAAGATATCTTTCATTCATACGTAAGACGTTATGCAGGGTCTATTGTTGTTGATAATTCTAATTGATAATAATGCTTAACTTCACCGAACTAGATCTGTTGATAACTATTTTGAGTCTCAAGCAGGGCTTAAATTGCGCCGGAGCCCGGTTCCGATACTTCTCTGTTTTTAGTAAATATTTAAATATTGGTCGAAATTCACCGGAGCCCAGTGTAAGCGCTTCCGAAAAATCGAAGCCTAAATTACCCTTTCCTTTTCCTCCCATATACTTTTCCATTCTTTTCCATCAAAACACTATATGTGACATAATTATTTATCAGTCCATAATTACTTATCAATACTTATCAATCCCCAAAATAACCGTAAGCTGTCGCGACAGCGGTGGGTAAGGCCATTGTAACCGAAAAATACCCCATTTAAATGAAAAAGCATTATAAACTGATTACAGAAGATAGTCGCCGTTCGTGATATCACCATCATCTTTTAAAAACAGGATAAATTACCAGGTTTAAGAGGCTGCGAAATCAGAACGGTGTTGGTGAGCGTAACGAGCAGGGGGCAGAGCCCCCTAGTATATATAAAATAAAGAACTCTTTTTCGTTTTTCATGCTATTTTGATCAGAATGAAGGGGAAACACAAATCGTGTTTTTTTTTTATTTTGATGATATTTGCAGATTTATGCCTGGCATTGATGGCGGCTACGTATATATATAGCGCCATTCAAGAGAGCGAAAAATAAATTTGCTTTCAGTTCGATTTTCTTTTGTGACATTAGGATATTTTTTAATTGGATCATTTCTTTTTTTTAAAATTAGATATCTAATCGAAAAGAATATTTTCTGTTTTTAGTCAACGAGCATCAGCTTGAGGTTTTCTTTTTTAAAGTTTTTAATGTTCTATTGCAGACGAGTACAAAATAACGTTAATAAATTTTCTATTTATTTTTCATCAGAGCACTATCCATCCTAAGGCTCTGCTCTGCACATTTACGAAGTCACTTTCATTTGTAAGTAGATATAATAGCCACATGATGTTATTCTTACAGTAAGCAATTGAGCAGTTCTCCTTTTTCTACAAAAGCATCGAATCTTTCCGATCACAGTGTCAAATGTTTAATTTTATCTGATTTTCAAGGACTCATCACGAAAGACTGTTATACGGAAGGAATCGGTTATAGTTTAAGATATGCACCTTTTATAGGAAATTGAAAAGCTTTGTTCGATTCTTCAGCATATAAATATTAATTTTTGAAAATTTCATTCATTTTTTCATAAAAATGCATAGCTGCGAACTATTTTTTTTTGTGTTAACACTACTTCCGAATCACAATCCTTACTTTATTTAATCACAGAATTCTGAGATTAATTAACATTAAAATTAGGCAAAGGTTTCTATTCGGCCGGAGTGATAACTAAAAAGTGGAATAATTGACAGTTAAGTAAATTCAGATAGATATATTTAAAATTTTTATTTTGCTAAAGAAAAAAATTGCTTTAAATTTTGCAAATACATATAATGTATGAAAAATAAATATGCAGATTGGAGTGACGAGGGAGGGGGGGGGGGGGAGGGCACGCTACGGTTATTAGTACTGCAGAATATTAGGGCTCCGGTACTTTTTTTTTTAGAAATTAAGCCCTGGTCTCAAGTTATAGAATGAACGGATTGTCCAGCATGAACTCCTGGCCTTAATTCTATCGAGCAATTCTAGGACTACTACGGAAACTAGACGGCTGGTTTATGTCCCCTTTCGAGTTTGGTCAATGAATGAGCTTAAACAAAGTGTTGTTTTGCGTACAGATTTTACTACCCGTTTCCATGTCCAAAAAACTAGACTTCCAATATGGAAACGTATTGCAGGCGGGTGCATACATTACAGTTAGAGCAGCTAAATATGCCTTATTAAAATTAAATTATTAATTTTTTTTTCGAAAAACCTTTAACGTTTTTCAAGCATGAATTTATTTTAAAACTTATTATTTGTAAATGCATGATGTTAAAAGTATGTAAAATTAAATAATTGTTTGATGAACATTCCATCTAAATTTCCAATTTTTACATTATTTTATTTAAAAGGAAAATACCAAATAGTGGTTTTACTGCTTTTTAAGGCCATTGTAATTTAAACTAATGGATAAGTAACTAATTCTGATCTCCAACATCAAGAAAAAATCGAGCTAAGTAACTGAAATAAAAGCAACGTTTTTATGTACATAAAACATATTGCTCATATGCAAAATAAAAATTTTCAGGACTGTAAATAATAAATTATATTGAATAATTCATGCAGACAAATAAACTTTTATTTTTATTCACGAACATCAAATTTTTCTTGTTGTTGGAATTTTTTTTCATGAATGTAATAATAATAATAATAATAATATACAGACATACATACATTCAATACAATAATCCAACATGGAGTGAAAAATTAGCTAGAGCCAGGAATCGAACCTGGGTCTACAGCGTTGCGGGCAGTTGCTCTAACCACTGAACCACTCCGGCTGTTTCCTGAGTCTGCAATTTCTCACTAATAAACCATGTTGGAGAGAAGGTCCCCAGCCATCTAACAGACAGCCTTGGATGACCGGGCAACGGTGAATAGAATTTTTACTATTCCACCGATCTACGAATATATATTAAATTACACATAAATAACGCCTGCATTCAACGTTTTAAAGATATACAATTATTATACAGACATACAACCATTCAATACAATAATCCAACCGGAACGCTGTAGACCCAGGTTCGATTCCTGGCTCTGGCTAATTTTTCACTCCATGTTGGATTATTGTATTGAATGTATGTATGTCTGTATAATAATTGTATATCTTTAAAACGTTGAATGCAGGCGTTATTTATGTGTAATTTAATAATAATAATAATTGAATTAATTACTGCTATTGTATAACTATAAAATGACTTAGTTGACCTTAAAATCAACAATTTTTCACTTGTTTATTTAGAAAAGCTCATATTTTACTTTATTCATAAGAACTTGTTAAAATTTTAAACATTCTTAATCTCTTGCGCATATACTTAAGATTATAGTTTTCAATACAATGTTTTCCCCCCTCTTCCTCTATTTGCTTCCTTTAAATGTATAGAAACTTACTAAATAATTGATAGATTGTTGTAGAAAGAGAATAATTTTTTTTTAATACATTTATCTTACCAAAAAAGCAATTGCCAAAATAATATTGATGGAACAAAATAGAAATTTTGTCATCGTCAAACATAAAAATATATGACAAATATAACTGTTTAAATCCCTCTTTGTTTCCAAAAAAAGGGAAGAAGCATAATAATAATCCTTTCTTGAGAAATAATACCAGAAAAACAGCTGAATAAATATTTCCCGTGATTTGTTATAGAAACCGATTTAACTGGCAGGCTCTTTTCCATTGAGATTTTTCCATTTGTAAAACATTAAGTCGACAGTTTGAAATGCATCCACGCTTATGATTTATGTAGGTCTCAAAAAACACTCTGTTGGATATTTTCAATCTGCTTTATATCCGTTAAACCTCTACAGAGAAGATTAAAGCATTTTAATATTTTTTCTACAAAATTACGCAATGCACGTATTTTATCTCTTTTGACGTATTTATCAAAACGAATACGTTGCTTTCTTCAAATACAGTGAAAAAAAATATTAGGTTTTGAATGCTTTGTTGGATACACATAAACTGAAATAGAAATTTACAAAATAAATAATGACATATGACGGTAAGTATAAGAGATATGAAATAATCAAATAGTGTTTTCCTTGGGTTCATAAAATAAACATTTGCGAATATCGAATGGATAAATTAAATCTCCGTGACTGTGTTACAATAAGATTTTAAAAGTAGTATATATTTATGAATTTCATAAAACTTTCTGTAACACCAATATTTCTTTGTTCTTCTCTGAAATCGAATATAAAACTCTGAAAGATCAGCAAAAAACTCCAGTAATTTCTAAAAGATATTAAATAAAAACTATGAAAACATTAAAAAATTGTTTAATAAAATGTTTACATGTTTCGGCTCCAACGAAGCCATTATTAAAACATATAAGAATATTCTATAGTTGCACTATCTATAGAAAATGCTTATTCTTATTCCATCTTTTGCATCAAATCGCAACATCATGACGTAATAAAGATTCAGAAGAGAAATCCTGACTTCTGCTCAGTCTTTCGCAGTGAGCTAATTGCCATAAATGAAGGCCTTGGTTCACTTTTGTCACTCACTCATGGAAATGAAATCTGGATTTTGTCTGATAGCAGAAGTTCAATACAACACTTGGCCAATTGGCATAGTGTGCGAGATAATATGAGAGTGACTATTCTTTACAGACTGAAACCACTTTCCTTGTTTTATCGGATACATCTACAGTGGATTCCTTCCCATGTCGATCTTGAGAAAAAATGAGATCGCGGATATCTTGGCCAAGGCGGGTGCATGTGATGTCTCGGTGCCCTCTGCACCCCTCACATATTTGGAGACTTACTCAAGAACAAAAAACAAGAAAAGGATCACTTGAATTGTTCCACCAGAGCACCACTGGTATCAGAGTATTAGACCGGGAGGATCTCTTGCTCTTAGTTATAACAGGCAGGAACAAACCAGTCTTGCTCATTTTCGTAGTGGGCACCTTAGAACTATGAAATTTTCTGAGGGCACCAAGTGCTTTGAAATATGCACCAAATGTTCCACTGAGCAGGCCTCCCCTGATCATATCATTGCGTTCCTTGGGCTCTCCAATCAGGATCTTTCTGATGATCCCTCGATGGTGCTGGATTTCCTTGGATTTCCTTCCATATCATGGACTTGGTATAGACCTGCTGGACTACGGGGATGTGCAACAACAACATAGAAAATTCTATAAAATTAATAGGATTAATATAATAATTATATACAATTATGAATAAATTATTTTACTTTCTTCAAAATTAATCTCTAAATGTTCTACGCTGTTAAGTCTTGCTAAAGATGTCATTTTCTTGTTGTACTTGATATCTGCCATATGTTCTTTCTTTATCATTTTAAACACTCTATTTATCATTCATATATAATAGTATTGTATTGTTTCATCGGTTTTGGTGAACGGAATTTCATGTACTCCTACTTTTGGTCAGGATTTCAATCTTTCAAAGAACCCCCAAAAATATTGTAAAGTAGATATCTTGGAATTTTGTTCGTAGAAATTTCTTTTCTTCTTATTTCTTTATAGCTGGAATTAATCTATTTATAACGTTTTTTTTATATCCGTCATTTCTTGCAATATCACGTATTTTATTTAATTCAGTATGGTTAACTGATCAGTGCTGATCAGTACAGATTGTCAAGGCTCTGTTAATATAATGTTTAAATACAGAAACTTTGTAGAAAAAAAAACGTGTGTAAGCATTTTGTGGGATAATAGATTAGTTGACTGTTGGTTTTATATAAAAAATATAGTCTTGTTGTCCCAATTAAAACACTTATCTTTCTATTTGAATTCCTTTTTTTTTCTAAACCAAATTAAATATTGTAAAAAAAGCAAACTGTAACAAATTTTGAATCTGCATGCTCTGAATTCCTTTTCAGATGTTTCGTCTTACAGTTAGTTATCATTTTTATATTTCTATTTTTATTCTTTAGTGAACGCACAGTTCTGCCTGTAATGTGAAATAGATGGAAAAAACAATAATAAAAATAAAACTTAATGTCTTGCATGCTGAAATTGTGAAATAACGTGCTTCGCCATTATTACTGTTATTTTATTTATCAAATACAACATGTATCTGCGACATGAAATTTAGTGCTCCGCCTAGAATTTCATTTTTCAAAGGTGCTCCGCCAGCGAAAATGTTTGAAAACCTGCGTCGTATATGATGAAAAAAAGCATTATTTTGTATGTTAAATTTTTAGATTGTTGTACTGCATTAATTAATGTATCAATTGAGTTAGAAGAGTATTTAATTTTACATGTAAAAATGAATTTTTCGGATTACTAAACATGTAAATGACAACATGTAGACAAAGAAAAATAATTAAAAAAATTGTCAAAATTTTTTTCTCATATATTTTCACTAAAAATATCTTAGAAAATATAAATAAATCAACTGAACACCGCATTCACTCGTCGCGTAGTTTTTTATACCAAAAATTTATTTAATAATTAAGGGTGCACATGATACACGGTAATTTGATATTTGAAGAACGTCGCAGAGAAGAACGACAGCGACAGTGAAATTAAAATTAACGTAACTACAACATATATGTTTAATTGTTTAATTTTTAAAAATATTATTTGTATATTTGTTTCTTCGAATAGTTAGTAACATTGACCTTCAGGTTTAGCTATGGATATTCAATTACATCCCCACTGGCCTTTGTATTATGATCGTTGGACGGGTATTTTTTATTTGAATATACGAAATCATGAAGTAATCTTTTGTAAATATTGTGTAATATTACATATTATTATTAAATTTTAATAGAATAAAATCTGTTGGAAATATATTTCACATACTTCCTATTTGATATTTTTTTTCTCTCCAAATAACGCATTAAAAGTGGGGGTGCATATGTTACACGAGGGCTCGGCATTCACTTGTAAATACGGTAAATAAATAGTGTCGACATTTTACAGATTATAAAACTAAACTGATAGGTTGCCTATGTAGCTTTAAAAATGCAATAAAAGCAAACACATTACAGATTATATTTCAGTAAGATTCAGAAGAAAACAAATAGTCTCAATATAAACAGCTTGGAAATACAATGTAATTTACGCAAGCAGCTTAAATTACACGGCAGAAAAGAACACAACTATGAAATATTGTTCCAAAATAATAACCAAAATAGGTATGCTTTTATCTAAAGCACTAACATATCTTTTAAGATTTGATATTTATTCAAAAGACTACTTTATGTAAAAGCAAAACTGTTTATGTAAAATATGTTGTTTGTCATAAAATTTCTACTCTTGAGGACATTTTGCATATTCAAACCGTTTTAAAATTTTATTAACGATAAAGATTAGGAAATTTTTCAAATCAGAAATTTTATAAAGCAATTTATTTTTATTTCATTTTTCTTTATATTTAGTAGAGACATTAACAGTGAATACCATATTTAGAGATATATAGTAAAAAATTACCTTTTGAAAAAATTAAAAGAATTGAAAACTTGAATACTTTCAGAATGGTATTAAACAATGTGTATGAAACATTTATAGAAAATATTGATGTACTAGCAGAGCCGTTCGATGCTGCACGAGATTATTTTAAATATAATATACAAACGAACTTAGTGATGGAGGCCCCTAGTGATGGGAGGCCCACTGCTTTCGGCATCATAAAAACAAATGAAAATTTTTGCCTGTGCAGAAATATTTAAAAAATAAAATACACGATATGCGGTCGTCAGTACATCAAAGTGAAAACCACTGTAAAAACAATTAAATAATAATAATAATAAAAACCTCTATCGATATTCCTTATTCCGAAATTAAAAACGACGTATTCAGAGAAAATAAATTTTATTTCTTAAAAATGTCACCACACACACAGAAATACATATAAAATTCTGCCCGTGCAGAAAGTTTTCGAAATTAAAATCCTATATTTTACCAGAGACAGACATTTGTCGCTATAACACCAATTATCCAATATCTTAGACAGAGAGAAAAATGGATTTTCATTTTCCGTGCTCAAAAATTTCCCATCGTCTTAGTTTCATTTAAAATCCCCCAAAATTTAGTAATATTAATATTTTTAGAAAAATTTTTTAGACGATTCCCGAATGTTTTTTCGATACAGAGGTACACAAATTATCTTTGAATGACAAATATTAGGTACCAAAAACCTTTAAGAAAGAATAAAATGCCAAAAAGTGATTTTTAAAAAAAGTTGTGTAAAATCCAAAAATTTTTGTACGAACTCAAAATAAACTTTATTAATAAGAGGACAACATTTACAATAATAGGCTAAACCAGGTTTGTTTCAAGAATGTCGAAAAATTGCTGCAAAACAGAATTTTTTAAAAAAAATTTAATATATGAATCTCAGGTGCATTGGGATATTCTTCGTCTATCCGGGATCAAATTTATAGACCTCTACTTAGGATAGTTTTCCCTTGCCACCGAGCACAGTCAGACACACACACACACGGACAGACAGACACTTCCTTTTAGTAATATAGGTATCACAATTCCATAAATTAACGAATAATGTTTTTTCTTATAGTTTGTTTACGATCTGAAAACTAACAGAAAAAAGAAAGACTATAAAGTAATTAGAATTCCCTTTACTATGACTATTACTTTCTTTGTTTAAAATAATTTGAAAATAGAAAGAGTAAGACTGAGATAAAGAAGAAACTCAATGACCTTCGTTTATCGCCACAAATTCAGATTTAGATTCACAATAACTTCATAAATTCAGTCACAGACTATGGGTCTAATTTCAAAGTTCAAGAGGGAGTTGGTTTCCTCATCTCTGAGCAAAAATTGGGAGTTAATCAACTAGCAATTACTAAAAATACTGATTTCGAAATTTAGTTTATAACTTGAAAGATACACTTTGATTTTCTCGATTATATTATTTTGATCTAGCTTATTGGCAAGTTTCAATAACGAAACTGCATCGAATCTAAATTAATAAGACATTTATGAACAGATAGATTGTACTAAACCTTAATAAGTTATGCAATTTGATCAAGTTGATTATTCACTTTAAAAATAAATAAAAAAAGAAAATAATGTACCAAGAAAAGACACATTTAAGCATTAATAAATGTTGAGTGAGTTTTGTTAATTTTTAGCATCAAAATTTATTGCGAAGAATGGATTCTCCTCTTTTTTTCTCTCAAACTGGTCAAAATTCACCTGTCACATCTGGGTTTTATTTCAAGGCTGAGATCCCCTTCCTTAAAACGTTTGGATTTGTTTTGAACTGTCCGGACACTACTTTTGTCCTGGCCTCCAACAATTCCACGAGTTTTGAGGACAGCTTCATTGGTTTTAAGGCCTAGTTCACAACCATGTCGTAAGATGCATAAAATCTCAACATTTGTATCACTCTTTTCGTAACCTAAAAATGAAAGAAAGAAGCCTGTATGATCCTAGAATATAGAGGAACGTGTATTCTCTTAAATAACATTTTATGTTCAACAATAGGGATGATATAGCAGCTACAGGCTTTGGTATAAAAACATACAAAAAATGAAAATACTTTTGATAGAGCTTAATATTACGTTTAATGCAAACATACAGAGGGCACATGCATAACACACTAACAACAAACATCATAGAAAACTGAAATATGTTGTATCCAATAAAAGATTTTAAATTCGAGTTTGTATTAGAAATGGGCGTAAGTAAAATAAAAATAAGCAATTTTTATGAAAAAAGCACCACACAATAATTTAGTGGATAAAAGTAAATTTTCTTATAATCAGTTGTGAAGATAAGTTAAAAAAGGTTGCAATTTTTCTTTCTTGAAGTCGCTATGAAGGGGAATTTGAAAGGTCAGATCGTCATATAATAGGATAACTAAGAGCACAGTGGACATAAATGAAAAATATGAAGATTTTTACTTCAATCTAATATTTTACTGATTCATCTAGATCCCACAGGCATCGCGAAATAACAAATAACACCTAATTTCATAAAGTAGTTACATCCTTATCAATTGATAATAGAACTCTTAAAAGATCATCTCAATATAGACATAGAAGAAAAACACCCCCTCCCCCCCTCATTATTGAAAGTTGAAATGTATGAGATTTACACTGCAACTGTTACCGAAATACTAATAATAATTGTCTGTTGATTACAAGATGTAAATTCACCAAGGGTTATACATCTTAAATCTATTTTATATAGAACAAACGTGTTCGTTAGTAATGCGGATGTCATTTAGATGTTGGCAACACCTATATTATATTTGTATATACACTGCTCAAAAAAATTAGGGGAGCAAGCAAATAAAAGAAGAGAACCGTGCGATAGGTATAAAATGGTATAAAAGTATAGGTATAAAATGGAGAGTACATATGTATCAATGCACAATACAGAAAATAAGATGCAGAAAAATTGTAACGGAGCTTTAATTCGTTGAAAGGACGGAAAGAACATGAAAAGATGGTTTAGGGCAACAATTTGGTTAAATGTAAATTACAAAAAAAAGTATTGTTTAGTAATGATGCAAGTTGTTTAATACGGCGTGTGGTGCCCTCTAACAGCTAAGACTGCTGCACACCTGTTTTCCATGGATGTGATGAGGTTATCGATAAGACTTTAAGGAATACTGTTCCACTCTTCAAGAATCGCAACCTCCTTGTACCAGACAATAAAAGAAAGCCTTCGTCTTGCTGCAATGCGTCGTCCGAGTGTGTCCCAAACATGCTTGATCTGAATCAGGTCAGGAAATCATGCTGGCAATTCCACACGCTGTATTGTTTCAGTTTCAACCATGTTCTCTAACAGACGAGCTGTATCCGGTCAGGCATTATCATGCATGAAAATAAAGGAATCACCATGGGTGAAGGGTAAGGTATGACATGAGGTCTCAGTATCTCGTCTGTATACCTTTGGGCCGTCAAAGTGTGATTCCAAATGATATGCAGGTCTGTACGTCCACCTATTCTGATTCCAGCTCATACCATCAACCCACTTTGTCTGTAATGTGATCTTTCAAGAACAAATGTGGGGTTATTTCGAGTGCCCCTTTCCCTCCATACAAAAACACGTCGAGTGTCACACTCCAGACTGAATAGGGAAGCAGCATTTGACTCAAATCCGTTGCCTTCAATCTTGATGTTCAGCAGCCCAACTTCTTCGGGCCGCACAGTGGCTTGTGGTCAACGGAATACAGATCATTGGCCTACGTACATAGAAACCACCCTGATGAAGCATATTTCGCACTGTTTGGCTGGAAATCCTTCGTTGTGTTGCCAAGAGCTACCGTTTTTGTAACTGAGTATCATCCCCTTTTCTGTCTCGACGAGCTATTAACAGGATATATCGGTTATCAGTTGCTGTGGTGCACGTGGTCGACTTTTCCGACATCTAACATTTAATATTTCTTAGAATCGATTCCATAGCCTTGCAAGGACATTTCTTGCAACTCCAACAGCGTCCACTACACTTCGTTGTGTTTGCCCGGATTCAAGTCTCTCTCTAATACGCCAAGCCATGGATTCCGATAAATCACGGTGTTGTGACATTTTCAAATCACCCTTTCTCATAACAAAAGCTGAGCAATTGAATTTCGCAACTGAAACAGTGAAACAGACATTTCTGCGAAATCCTGATTTCTTCACTTATCTCCTTTTTCTGGTTTACGTCATGAACTTTGATTTGCATATGAAGTTTTATTTTTCTGTTTTCTGCTATGCTTTAAATTATGGATGTTTTAATTTAAGTTACTTATTGGTGTAAGTATTTGTGTAATTTCGTTAAAACCATGTGCTCCCTTAATTGTTTTGAGCAGTGTATATATATATATATATATATATATATAATTGTAATATCTTTGAATTTCAAAATACATTAAACAAGTTCTTGCATAAAATCTATCCAAATCTCCTGTTTAAATATAGGTAATTATAAAGTGTATACAGAATACAATTAAGTTAATATGTATATAATTAACAAGTACAGGTATCAGATTACCGATGCGCCATTTAAGTGACCGGCATGCATCCAAACATACTTAAAAGTTTTAAAGAAAATTTAGAAAATAAATATATATAATGATATAAGATGCCAATTCCTCTTTAATAAAAAGCTATGCGTTGCTGACGACTGGGTTTTTCGCTAATTGTTGCCACAGATTAATCTCGGAAAATGAAACATTTGAAGTTACTGAAAAAATTAATAGCTCGAAAAGTATATCTGTCAGAAAATTGCAAGACAAACTGCGTTAGAAAGGTAAAAAATTGTATTTTTCTTGATATAAATTTCAAATGATTATAGCGTTTTTCAAATATTAAATTTCAAAAATTACCATATTTCACAATGGAGTACCACAGCGAAACCTTCACGCGTAAAAAGATAATGATAACGGCAATGTCTTCTGACGTGCACAGCACGAATCACAAATTATAGTAGCCTTATTATTCTGTTAAATATAAAAAATAACTATGATCTCACGAGTGCATGATTTTTATTTAATTTTAATATAATCATCTTAGAAACAAGTTTTTGGGAAATTTTTTCGAATGGGGCTAATAATTTGGCTAATAATTTGGCTAATACTGTATATTATTTTGAGTTTAAAAGAGGAAAGGTGGGGGAGCGCTTTATATTATTTAGGTTTTCTCAGGAACTTTTGGCCAGAATTGAAAGTTAAATTTATCAAAACGTCAGAAATTAAATCGACAATAAACGGCAATAGCTATAACGATGGTCCTTTAGTTCGTTTGGATATATTTTCATTTAAAAATATAAAATAATTCAACATTGATTTTAGATATTTTTAAGGCTATTATCATGGGCCCGCGCAACGCCAGGCATGTCAGCTAGTATACATATATGCGGGTAATCCAAAAGTCAGGAACAACTTTAAAAAATAATAATTTGTAAAGGAATAAAGATAAAAAGATGCGGTTTGCACCGAACAAATAGGAAAGAAGCCGAATGTTTTTATGACGAAAGCAAAAAGGAGCGCCAGAAACTTATAGTTTGATGTAGATGTTTGATAGAAAATGTTTGAGCAAAATGAAACTGCCATTATTGACAACATTGAAAGATGACATCCGCCTATATGTGCTTTCTTACCATAATAATTGTCGCCTAATGCTGTGAATGGTGTTGCGACTCGTCGGAAGCCGTGCTGCGGAATGGTGGACATCCCATTGAGCAATTGTAAGTTTACTTGTAACTTGTTAGCTATCTGTTAGTAAAAAAAAAGAACCATTTAAGCATTCATTTTTGCTTTCGTCATAAAAAACCCAGCTTCTTTTCCATCCGTTCGCTGCAAACCGCATCTTTTTATCCTTATTCGTTTTCGAATTATTAATTTTTTAAGTTGTTCTTCGTTTTTGGATCACATTATAAAACCCCTGAGAGAAAGTAATGTATTCTGAAGATAAATCGAACACACATCTAAAGCGATTTTGTGTGACCACATCATACTTCAACAAGTTGGAAATTGTACGTCAAACGTTACAAACGGGGTGCGTTCGTACGCACGTTTTAGAATTAAATTCATGATATCCCGTGCGTAGAACGGGTTAAACAGCTAGTTAAGTATATATTTTATGACACTGTTCATACAAATATCTTAACTAATGACACTGTTCATACAAATATCTTAACTAGTTATATAAATATTCAGATATATATGTATCAGCTAGTTATATAAATATTCAGATCTTGATGATTTTTAATTCTGTGAAATGAATTATATCGTCTGCAGATTAATTTCTGTAATAAAATAAGTATCTCGGTCGCTAGACGATTTAACATCCATCGGAAGCTCCTCTAACAAGAAAGCACCGATTTAAAAAAAAAATCAAATTTCTTAATAAATATTTTTATTAATATCTCCTAAAGTTTTGATTCGATTTTAATAAAATTTGAAATGTCTCGACAAAATTCTGCAAAGATAATATATTTTAAATTGCAAACCATTTGGTTGGGTAGTTTTTGCGTTGTTATATGCGGACAGACAGACAGACGGACGGACAGACAGACAGACGGACGGACAGACGGACGGACCAAACGACGACTATAGGTGCTACGTATTTATATAATTACGAACGCACCTAAAAAGTGTTACATTCGATCTACATGCACTTTACTCCTGTCAAAAATTTAGAAACTCGAGAATTTGATAAATGATTCAACCAGGAAAGTAAACAAAGTTGAAAAATAGTTTCGCTGTAATGCCGAAAGAAACATGGATTAAAATAAGAATTTAGAGAGCCACAACTTGCGTCAAACGAAATGCAGTTTTTCAAGATGCATAGATGGATTGCTCTGGGGAATCATGATAGAAAATGTAGGTTGTTTTTAAAGTTTAAATTTCTAGAATTGAATATAACATGATTATTTTTTATTACTGGAGAATATGTGCTAAATATTAATTTAAAAAATCGTCTAAATACACCCATATCGAAATACAAGGAATCAATACATTTTAAATCTAGTGAAAATAATTGCATGTTTTGTGCGACAGAAAAAAAAATTGGACCACGTATTTTAATAACGATATGAGTTGTAATTAATGAAAATTAATTATATGTTAATCAAGCTGTCTTATGTAATAATAATAACAATAATAAAAGAAATACAAATCCTCATTTCATAAGACACACTCCTTAGATTTGAAACATAAACGATATGAGACGGTTCATAACAATATGAGTTGTAATTAACGAAGATTAATTATATGTTAAACAAGATGTCTTATCTAATAATAATAAAATAATAAAAATTACATATACTCATTTCATAACACACACACCTTAGATTTGAAACATAAAATGCACGCTTAAAAGCATCATGTGAGACGCAAGAACTACTGTTTTTGCTCCAGTATTTTTAAAGTAATTAATAACATAAGACCATAGTACTTGAATTCACGAAGATATTTTTAGATTGTTTATAGAAATTATGTTGACCTTTTTTAAAAGAGAAAATGTCGGGATATGTCATAACAGTAGCGACATACTAACATTTCCAGTCCATTTACACATTTTTATGAAATATGAAAGAAATACAAACAGGTGGACTGCACTTTGCAAACGCATTCTATGTAAATTTAATCAAATTAATGAGTTGAAAATTCGGAAAAAAAGTTTAAGTAGACAAATTAGTTATGAATATAAATAATTTTCATTGTGTGGATAATTTCATTGTTTGATACAATATTTTAATCCAAGATTATTGAGAGTAAAATGATTAAAAAATATAGTAAGAAAATGCTTTCAAAAATTTTGATTTGCATAAATATTTTCCCTTTTTTTTTCTGACGTATTTCAGTGTATATTTTTTCAGAGATTATTTTAAATAATTGAAAATGTTTGAAAGACTCAATACTATGTGTCAATCGGAAATTATTTTTTCTAAAATTATCATGATTAAAAATGTATAGAACACAGTGAATGAAAGATTTATTATCTTTTTTTAAATATCTGAAATAAAAAAGGTATAGAACTTTTATTAAAAATAAAGGACGCTTTTTGAATAAAATACATAAAAAAAGAAGTTAAAATGAGTGTCTGTTTCTCATCTTGACTTCCACTTTTGATATTTCTTTCTTGTTGTGAATATAAAATGTCCGTGAAAGATTGTGTGACAGACAACAAATTTTGCGTCATTAAAATTTCAGCACGAATTCTTCTGCTGCGAGTGTAATAAACAAGAATCTTGACAGTTGAATAAGCTTGAGGTGTAGATTGCCCTTGTCCCCAAATGAATATTTCATCGTTTCAGTATCTTTCGTATTACGTTCATACTTAGATTTCATATTTATGTTTTTTGTGCTTTCTATGTATTTTCATTGATTACTTTATATACATATTTATACTTTAAGGTATGTGTTTTTCATATATTCATTGTACGTAAAATTAATGAGAAAAAAATAGAGTGAAAAAGATAAAAAATTATAGTAAGGAAATGCTTCTAAAAAGTTGTGATTTTCATAAATATTTACACATTTATTCGTTAATGTATACTTGTTGAAAGTTTAGTTTAAATACTTGATGAATTTTTAGGGAGAAAACGCATTGTGAAGATCTAAAATTATAAAACTTATAAATGTACGGAATACCACAAATAATATGTTTATTCATTTCTTATTTAAAATAAAGATTAAAGTTAATAAAAAAATTAAATGAATAACTTTTTCCCTATTTAAATATATATATATATATATATATATATATATATATACATATATATATATATATCCCTTAAATGAACGTTACAACCACCAACAAACACTGTGAAATTATGATATGTATGTATATATATATATATATGTATGTTTTTTGTTGTTTATATACAATGTTCGTGAAGGATTGGATGACAGGCAACAAATTTCTGCTTGGATTGGTTTGTTATGAGCAGATGCCACAAGAATCTTGTAAGTTGAATAAGTCTGAAGTGTAGATTGTGTTTGTCACGAAAAGAATAATTCATCTAATCAGTACTTTTGTATCATGTCCGTACTTAGATTTCATATTCATTTTTCTTGTACTTTCTCTCTATTTTAACACTCTTTGATTTAACTTAACTTGCTTAGTGTATGTAGAGATGAAATTTTGTAATCAATTTTTCACTCATTTCCTGATATGCTAGAATTATAAAAATTATGTACGTATTTATACGTTTATGTTTTTTAAAATGTGTCGATTCAGAGAATTTTTTTTTTTAAAGAAACGAACCTTAAGCTCGAAGCCGCAAGGATGTTTTAATAGCCTCAGTTCCCCGAGCCCAACATTTCCCGCTTTTTTAGGTATTTAATTTGTTCATTTTTCCTTTTAAATTTGTCCTGTTTAAATTTTCAGAATATTTTTGCCCCCTTTCTTCTTGGCTTTCGCTAGTGTCTCGGAATAAGGGACGCAGTAAGCACCATGCGAAACGCCACGCTTCGCGAATTCTGCGACGGTTAAAAAAATTAACATTGTTGGTTACGTAATCGACCATTTAAAAAATATAACATTTGACAATTGCAGAGTTTCACGAAATATTTTATTAAATCAATATAAATACATATTTAAAATAAAAGAACAAATAAATATTATACAATAAAATAAAACTGAATTTAAACTGCAGGCATGGAATTTTCAATATATCTTAGCATTGCAGTAAACATTGCATTTTTATTTAAAGACGTTTCCATATAAACTCTATGAGAAATGATTGTAAATAATGAAGAACAGTGCTGCGATAGGCCATTTTGCGATGCCTACTATTTATTTACGCGTCAGAGTGATCTTTCAATATTTATTTTCAAATATATATTTTTTGAAACCCGCTGATACGCTAATAAAATCTGCTGCTGAGGCAAAGAAAAATTTCTCGATATAGCAAAAATATGTGCAAAAAATTAGTGCAATTTTCTACTTACCCACGAAACTGGAAACATTTAACTTGTCTTTAGAAACTATTTAGAGTAGAATTAAACGAAAACCAAAAAAACTAATTGAAGGTATAATAGGTTTACAGAAGAATTTCTGAAATAAAGGGGCGCTATTCCGACCGTAAATATTGGAAAAACCGTTTCTGTTATTTTGTTAAAAAAAAAAAAACAATTGCGGATAAATACAAGGCTACATTAAAGTTTCGCAAATGTTCGTTTATATCAGGAAGTTTTTTTTTTTTTGTACAATTTTTGCTGTGAAACAAGTCAATCCAAACTGAATTTTAAGGACGATTTGTACCTCTTTTTTTGCAAAGTATCACCTAAAAATATAATTGCCTAAAAATGATATAACATTAATTTGAGAATTCATATACGAAATTTCAGACTTCAGATTATTTGTGTTTATTTGGGGGAGACTGCAAATTGTTCATTTTCTAATTGCTTGCAAACATTTGAATGCACTGACTGTCATTTTTAAGTCCCACCAAGACTTTGGTATTTATGCTTTCAAAATTAAAGTGTTTATATATTTAAAATATTGATTTAAAATTTAACAAACATATAGAAAGTTTTTTTTAAATGAATAAATTATAATTCTTTTTATGAGTTAATCAGCGTAAAACTGGAAGTTTTTATGGCCATTTGTCATGCAGTAAGAAATATTTAAAAAAAAAAAAATGAAATACAAGTAAAAAAAAAATTCTAGATGTTTATTGCAGATTATAACACACTTGGGAAATTTTAAATAACGCAAAATTATTTTGAAAAAATCACGTAACGGTAATCTTACAAATTATTTAAAAATAAGTTAAAAAAAATAAATACATGATGTAAAATGTATTTGAGGAAAAAGTATTTGTTTAAAACTATAGCTAACAAATATTTGTATTGTTATATGAAAATAGGAATGAAAAATCATGCGTCAAGCATAGATTATGAAACATTTTTCAACACTTCCAGAATACACACCAAGTAATATGTGAAAAGTTAGTTAAATTTAAAAACGCGCACCACAACTGAAAATGCACTTCCAGCAATTATTGTTCAGGGACAGTACTGTAATTGAATTATTTTCTGTGTACCTGTACATGAATAATGACTGCTATACACACAATGTTTAATATTCTATAGTATGCTATGTTCACCATGTTCTATAGTAAGACTCTTTTAGTGCCCCTCAGTGATACATATCAATTTCAATATGTTTGAAATAGTGTAACATAATTAAAATATACCACAAACGATTTCCTCCGTAGACCGTAATGTAAAGGAATTATTTTTAGTGTCTCTGTAAATGAACTATAAATGCTACAGACTTCATTTTCAATACTAAACATGGCATAATAAACCTCAATAACATATATCAATTTCATGGCAATCCGAGTATATTTATGTGAGTTAGAGTCTAGAGAACGGACAGACACGCAGACGGTAGACAGACAGACAAACCAAATTCATTTTTAAACTATGTTGGGAAGTCTTAAAAAATCATTGCTTTATAAACAAAATTAAGCATTTTGGGTTTTTTTATTACAGGTCTCCGCTTATGTCTAGCGTGAGTTCTGGGCTAAATGATTATTTTAAGTTTTTTCAAAGCGATTATTTTAATGTTCAGCAATAAATGAATAACAAGTATTTAAGTTTTCCCTGAAATTCGAGATTAAAAGTATATAATTTATTAAATATGTTTTTCTTTTCTTTGAAACAATACAAATAACCTGTATTTATTTAAATTTTTTTATTAAAACAAGCTAAATTTCTTTATAGTGGTAATAAAATAACTTAAGAGGAAAAATATATAGATGCCAATCTTCATCCTTCTCCAGATAGTGGATTAAAATACGCACTACTATAACTTCAAGAGTAATTAATTAGCAGTCATCTTCATCAAGTAATTACTAGCAGAAATTAGTTAACCCAAAAAGGATAAAACAAATTCGGAATAAGTTTTAATCCATGTTGGGTTAACTACGACTCTTTACTATTAATCATCTGATGAAGAGAGATCCTGATTAATTGCTTTCGAAACTAAAGTAGTTTTTTTTCCCACACCATCCGGGAAAAAAGGAAGATCTACTTCTGTATAAACATCATTATAATTTGAATTGTTATGTCGTAAATCATAATTTTCTATTTTTCTTGACGTATAAGAAACTCTCTATATAAATCATAAAACTAAAATTCTATTCATTTAATTCACATACACTAAGAAGCAACAATAATTCATTATTATTCATAATGTTAAAATTAATTGAATCTGTCCTCTCAGTGCTTTGGAAGAAAATGGGAAAACGCACTTAAGCATTCATCTCTCTAAAATCAATAGATATTTCACTTCACGAAAAAGGAAATTAATATTTTAAATTTAAATGCATATACAATTTAGAATCTTTTATCCTACTATTACACTTTATTTCCGCTTTCTAAATGCAAAATTATTTAAATGAGTACGGAGTAAAACAGTGTATCGACCGAACAAAAGAAAATATAGATCTCCATGAGAAGTCTTTTTTGAATGTACTATTTTAAATGTATCATACTCTAAATTGATATTTTTTTCATTCAGTCAACAAAATTTCTTTTTGTTTTTATGAAGGAAGAAGCTTCAAAATGAACTTTTCCCGTTGGTCGTTAAATTAAGTTATTAATTTTTTTACGTGACATTATTTATAGTAGTTAAATTTCTTTCTCTTTTCTCTTTTCTATATTTAACATAAAATACTATTAATAAGATACCTCTTATTAAAATGATCTATAATATTATTTTAAAAAATACCTTGTAAAAAGTTTTTTTCACTTGCTAGAATGTGTTTTTAAAACGTGAAAAATTTCTAATCTCGCATACAAAATTTTCAAAAATAAGAAAATTCAGATAACATCAGACACAAAATCTTACAACACTATATGACGAATGGAATTTATCTTTAGCAGAAGAATCTATATTAATAAAATAAAGCTTTCGTCTGTGTATGTGTGTGTGTATCTGTTTGTTGCCAATAACTAGGAAAATCTATCGCGCGTAGAAGTCTGAAAATTTGGTTCTATATAGAAGAAGACAGATCCGAGTGCGCCTTAGTATCAGATTTTCAGTTTTTTGTTATTAAATTTTTTATACAATTTTTAGCTTTTTTCACGTTTTGTGGTGAAATTTTGGCATAAACAAAAGGAATCCGGTTTCAATCTTTTATCTCAATATAGTTGGCATAATCCAGATGTAGCATATAGTTAGCATAGTCCAGTTCCAAATATCCTCTTTTCCATTAACTTTATACGATATTCGTACATCGAGTTTTGAATGTTACACAATTTTCTTTTAAGTCATTTTTTATCAAATGATCTCGGTATCTAACCTATCTCATAAAAAGATAAATTTTATGTCTATGTATAGAAGAAACCTTCACAAATCATTTAAACAGGAAAAATTCAAAAAATATCAAATAGATATTTTCTCACGAATAATAATAATAATAAAAATCAATAAAATTCCGTTTACGGCAAGCTTATCCGGTAAATGAAGAATGGAAAAATTCCTCGAAGTCCTGAATCACGGGAAAACAATGTCTATGCAGATGCTCATGACCTCGCGGTAGGGAGCTTTTTTGTTTATTATTCGGCGCGTGGAGAGAGGAAAGAGGTAAAAGAGCGCAGCGAGGTATATTTAACCCATTAAGACCTAGCGGTACCATATGATCTCGGAATAGCTTTCAACCATTTTGTTGTTTGAATACCAAAATTTTTAAGAGAAATATTCTCTTTATTTGATGGACAGAAAATCCGTGATAAAAGGAGACAAAAGTTGCTATTCTGAAAAATTGGTCTGAAATGCTTTTAAAGTTTGCATTTTAAAGAGAAAATAATTTCATCCTTAATGGGTTAAAGCAACCTCCAGAAACGGTAAGATATATTTAAAGTTATTATCCCGAGCGCGGCCATCGTTGGGTGTGATAGTAATACAATAATGCAAAACTACTTTTTAAGCAAGTAGAAATTTTGTTAAATTAGTTAAGAATGCGGTCAATGTAATTTCTTTCACAAAACTAGTTTTTATCGTGTAATGCCCTTTTGTACTAGCACATTAAATTAGTTCAAATAAATTAGACAATTCATTACTTTTACCTATATATATATATATATATATATACACTGCAAATATTTGTACACTTTTCAGAACACTTATTTTGTCCCCTTGTTTAGCACACTTTTTGGAACAGTTTTAGAACACTTCTGAGACTTTCTAGCACACTTTTTGAACACTTTTGGGAACACGTTTCAGAACACATTTTTGTCCCCTTTTTCAGCACACTTTGTAGCGCACTTTTTGGAACACTTTTCAGAACACTTTTGAGAACACTTAATTTGTTCAGCACACATTTTGAACACTTTTGGGAACACATTTGAGAACACTTTTGGGAACACATTTGAGAACACTTTTGGGAACACATCTTCCGTATTTTATAGAAATTTTTATGTCGTTAAAATAAAATTTATAGGACCAAAAAAAAAAAAAAAAGGATACTTCGCGAGGACAACCTTATAAGGGACAGATACATTTCGGCATCTTTTTTTTCATTTCTGAGTGAGTTTATAGAATTTGCCCAACCCTACCGAAGATCGGAATCGAACGCATAACAACGTCCGGTGTACTAACCCGATGACCTAGACCCCGACGCTATGACCCGTCGCGCTTTTCGCTCAAATGCTGTAACTTATTTGAATCGCTTTTTATGATGCAAAGATGACTTGAGATTTCATCTGTAGATGGATTTTTCCAATGTTTTTAACATTTTCTTTTCATAATTTTCAATAATTTACTGTATTATTTGGTGGGCCTTATAACAGATAAATTTTAATTTATTATGTATTATATGCATAAAAAAATTGTATTAAGAGTAATAATTGCTTCTTTTTGCAACAGAACTAACTAGTGTTGAATTCAGACATTTTTCTCCGGGAGGGATTTCTGCTGTGAGGGGGGGGGGGTATTGCACTTTTTGATAATTAAAAGTATAAAATCTTCCGGGGGGAGGATATTTTAATTTTCCTGGGGATAATGTCCCCTCTGGGCTACCCCCAGAATTCAACAGCGGTACCAAAATTTTCTTTTTTCGAACGTATACTTTTTTTAAATTATTTGCCTGATTATCTGTTTATCAATTCCAATAAAAACATCAATTATCTTAATCAGACTTATTTATTACATGCTATTGAATGTTTTTTTTTTATCTCTTATTTAAAAAAACTTACGCAAATAAACGATTTTATAATAAATTAAATTATTATATTTCAGCTATGCTGAGAGCTTTTGCGTACGGTTCTGTTAAACATTATATTTTTAACATTACATTAAAAAAATAATAATAATAATAAAAATAAAAATAATTAATGACTTTGGGATAGGTAAGTTTAAATATGGACTAACTGATTTATTTTAAATTAAATTAGTTTAATTTATAAAAATATGAACTAACGAAATAAATTAAAAACGTTATAAAATTAGAAACTTGATTTTTATAAAAGTAAAGGAAAAACATCAACTAATTTTATAAATTTAAGGAAAAAATTGTAAACTTTGTAAAATTATAAATTATAAAATAATAAATTTTAGCGTAATTCATAAATTTGTAAGCCAAAACAGTTTAGTTTAATACCAATTTGCATAGCTATAATTTGCAGAGATATTATGTTATGAAACCTTTAAATAACACAATATTGCCTCACATTAATTAAAAAAGATAAATTAAAAAAAAAATGGTGAAACAAAATCATAAATTTGAAGTACTATAAAAAAAAAAAGTAAATTTAAAAAATAAGTAGATTAGATTAGATTTTTTTTTTTTTTTTTTTTTTTTTTTGTAATTTATAAAAAGAAAATAAATTTCTAAATATTTCATTAAAAAATATAAATATTACTATTATTTTCACAATAAATTGACATGGCCTCGATTAGAATTAGCCAGCTGGTCGAGCCGGGCCAGGCCTGTATCCTAGAAGAACTCTAGTAAATATAACAATCTTAATTCGCATTTCAAAAAAAGCGATTTCTGTACTCAACCTTTAAACGTCATTTACGGAAATTGTACTGTTTTGAAAGAAATACGGAAAAAATCCATTAAAATTACGGAAAACTTTCTGCATATTTACGGATGTGAAGTCTCTTTAACGGAACTAATATCATTTACTTGTATCATTTACTTGAAATTGTACTGAAATTTTGGAAAAATGAAACTTCTACGTAAAATTTTACGGAAAATATCTTGTATTTTCACGGATTTTTTTAGAGTGTATATCGTTCAAACGACAATCACTATAATGGTTCAATTGGTTGGTTGGTTATTTGTTACGGCAAATTATCTGCGCCAGGGATATGGAACGGTGGGAGGGGGGAGGGTGCCTTCCATGATGGACCTTTCTAAGGGATCCTAACCCGTATTTACGCAAGGTTCGAAGAAAACCACGGAAAACTCCGAACGGTTAGGTCGACGGGTGCGACAGTGGTTTGAACCCAGCACCTCCCGTCTACCAGCTTTGAAAGCTGAACTTCTCAGCCACTGGTGGAGCCACTATAATAGGACCCTTAATATAACAAGCTCATGTGCGCTGTAAAATAAATTTTAAAGTTTAACTTACCCAAGTAATAAAAATGATCTTGAAATCCGCATTGATTGCGATCAAGGCTTCTTAGTAACAAAGTAGGTTGTAACAAAGCGTCGTTGTAACAAAGAAAGAGATGATTTAACAAGTGCGTCCAAATGTGTTCCAAATCTGTTCTCAAATGTGTTCCCAAATGTGTTCCAAATCTGTTCCCAAATGTGTTCCAAATCTGTTCCCAAATGTGTTCTAAATCTGTTCTCAAATGTGTTCCCAATCTGTTCTCAAATGTGTTCCCAATCTGTTCTCAAATGTGTTCAGAGTTTAGATTTAACAAATATCCTGAGCAGAACACTTTTGGTACACTTTTCGGAACACTTTCTTTATAGCGGAACACATTCGGAACACATTTCAGTACACATTGAGGTAACTGGAACACATTTTTTGAATCAAAGTGTTCCAAATGTGTTCCCAATGTGTGCTGGGAATTTGCAGTGTATATATTATAGGTGAAGATTTCCAAAATTTGAAAAGAGTCACTGGCTCCTAAAATCAAAAAATCCAGTAGCCACAATTGTAAAACAAACGCATAAAAACAATAATGTTTATATGGGGTAAAAAACTAAAAAAAACAAAACTCAGGAATTCAAAGTGTAATGTAATTTATTTAATATAAACACATGTACAACAAAATTTGAATATTAATTAAATCTTAAATCATGTACAGTCAGAAGATAAAGTTGGGCAACATACGGTTTAAAACAAATATTTATAAGCTAAGCAATCATGATAGCGAGGAATATCACAGAAACATTTCTTACTTTGATTTTGCCAGACAAAAGTACATATGAAAGAAAATCTGAATTTGTGAGATTATTTTGCACTATAAAAATCAAAACACACTTCAAACATTTGTTTACATATATATATATTTAAATCACAGTCTATGTTTGTTACGTGTAATAATGTTTGTTACGTGTTTTGATCTTAATCTTTAAAAAAAATATCAACATTTCATGATGGGGACTGGGAATATCAGAAATTGATTACTTTTAAATCACATGGCGACTTAAACACCGAACGTTAGTGGCCACAGTAAAAAATTTAGTCGCCACGTGGCGACTGGCGACCGTGAATATGCACCTATAATATATATATATATATATATATATATATATATATATATATATATTGTTTTCGTTAGATTGGGGATTATAATCTACTTTATTAATCCAGTTATGATTTTGTTCATGGGAGAAGGGGAAATAAGAGGCCGAGTTTTGATAAAATTCTTCGTATCTCACACGCATGTTCTGAGGCTAACTATTTTTCAAAATATCATCTGTTAAGGCTCTAACTAAAGATGAAATTTCGTAATAATATTAGTGTTAGAAAGTTTGAAATAATTTTTGCGTTGAGCATGATTTTTCATTTTTGTTAAACTAAAAAATAGTATTATTTCGTCCACTTGACACCTATGTAATTTTAAATGTGCTAAAGAATGAAAGCTTTTCTGAACGAACAGTTTAATTTTTATTTAAATGTATTTCATCTGATTTATTTATTAACTGCCTGATTTTTAATATTTTAAATTTAAAACATTGTGATATTTCAATTTTTACAATAAAATATTTTAGAAAGATAAATTCTAAATAATTGTGTGAAAACGAATTATTCACATATGCATAGACGGAAATGTACATAAACGCAGAGAGGCATAACTGAAAAAAAAAAGAAATTTTGATTGTGGCGAAAAAAAATCATTAATTTCTATTACATTTGAAGATAAATAATTTTTTTATTCAAAACTTCATACAATATAATCAGAATTTTCTGTTTAATAGTTTCAAACTAATATAAACCAAATAAATATTTCCAGTAAAATGTATGCAACATACTTGTCGGTGAACTATTCACAAAGATTAATCTCTTTTTCAAATAGATATATCATGGAAAATGTCTTGCCAATACAATCACATTCTATATGTGACTCTATTTGTACTTCTCTATCTAGGCTTGATATTATCATTCAAGATACAGCATTTCTCTGTAAATTGGGAAATAAAGTAAGAATTCTTCCCTAGGTTAGGATTGTCTTGTGGATCGTACAGAAGTAGATTTCCTAAAGGATACAAATTCCACGTGAAATGTACTTCCTTTCAGGGTATTTACTGAGTGAAATCGAATTTCAGTACTTCATATTGTTACTTATTATATTTTTACTTAAAAATAAAGCTTGTGTTTTTGAATTCGACTGATAAATTTAGGAATGCAGTATGCGAATATTAAACCTTTTCAGTAGACGAATACTTTAGGATATCGGAACAATAAGCGTGTTAGAAATGTAATAAAAATTTACTATTTTGATTCAAATGAATTGCGTATAAATGTCAAAGACTAAGAAAATGAATTATTTGATAATTTAGATTAATGAACACGGTATTAAACTCATAATACTATAAGTTTTTCTTTTTTCTATATGATATTTTATCAATTTTATATTGTACTAGCTGGTTCGTCCGGCGTTGCCCGGAAATCAGTAACTTTTTTTGCGGTTTCGTTAAAAATTGTCATTTTCGGCGCGCATTCTGTTCTAAACAAACCTCTTTTCGAACGAAACTATGGCACTCGTCCCTGCTGCCTACGGCATTGTATAACAGGCTTATAGCGTACCCCTAGATATAACAAACAATGTATTTATCCTTTTCAGTTTCCAATACGTATCCTATACACTGGAAAATTCAATTTACTGAAGTTTCGTGGTGTTCAATTACGTTTACTTAAAAAATAAAAATATATATGAGTGGGAAATGTCAGATTGATGTCGTCCCGGTAGTTCAAACCGTAAAGCATTGGTGCGTTATACCAAGGATCTAGGTTCAATTTCCTGCCTGGATGTTTTTCACTCTGTTGGTTGTGCCTTGTGCGCTTCGTAGAAAGTGGAAATTCACACCTTTGTTATATTAAAAAAATGAGAATAGTAATAAATATTTTCACAATTTTTCTGTAACGAACATAGGTGAAGTAATAATTTTTTAAACTAAAGTTTTCGAGTTTTCAATTATATAACGTCTGTTCTCTTTCTAACATTCTTAAAGCTTTTCGGATGACGACGTAGTTTGATTAGGCTGTGAGGATGGGTGACCCATGAAAAATCACCGTATAGCAGGTTTAGTTATTAAATTATTTAAATTATATTAAATTACATTTTTCCGCTATAATATTTATAAGGCGTAACATTATTTTAACCCGTATTAGACTCCTGTCCTATAAGTAGGACAGTTATATTAAACATCTTTAAAGTAAAAATAATAAAACCGCCACAGCATAGTGATATAAGACCAGTCTCTTGAGCCTCATGTGAGATTACTCTGGGGTGCTGTCGGTACAAACTTCGTTTAATGGACTATAGTGCATGACCTCGAATCCTCCTTTTCTATGACTTTTTTGAGGAGAGATAGATCGTCGTATAGATTTATCTACAATCGACGGACTTTAATACCACTGAGCATGCGCGGAATGTTCTAGGAAGAATCGTAGCATAACGTCAATTCTCTCCCAAGACTTCCTGGACTTTAAATCCGCCATTTTAGATGAGTAGGATATGTTGCCACAAGCTGTAATCAACAACCTTTTTAATAGTATGAGAGTTTGTTGTACGATCTGTATAGCTGTTATTGGTGCAAACAATTCATATTAGCTTGGCCAGTTATGAAGATATGGAGTATCATGTTTAGACTATTTTTGGTCCACTGTGTACATTGCAAAATTTTTACTTTCTTTTTATCTTGTTATGTTGTTACATGATACATCATAGTATAATACAGTTATGCGCCAATTTCAGATTTTCATATCGTTTTTACTTTCTTCTATCTTTACAAGAAGAAAGTATTGGATTCGTGGAAAAATTCTACTTCCGGTTTTCAGCGAATTTATATGTTTTAGAGGGTTCTGAACACAATTTAACTCTTTTTAGAAAATGTCTGTCTGTGAATCTGTGACTCTGTCTGTCCGCCTGTCTGTCCGTATGTGACAAACATTTTGTGGGCTCTCTATTTCAAACACTAATGCACGGAATATAATTAAACTTTATATTCAGTTAGTTCTTGATATAAATTGGTGCTGATTAGTTTTTGGTGCTGCTATGCTACACTTTTCAAAATTTTCATAATAGCTTTATCTCAAGAACTAATGCACATAATTTTATCAAACTTCAGATTCTGTTAGACCTTGACATGAATAGACGATGATTACATTTTGCTGTAAACGGCGGAACAGGTGGCGCTGCTATGCTACTTTTTTCATGATTTTTACGATAATAGCTATACCTCAAGAACGTCATCACACTCATAATTTCATCACGCATTTCACTCACAGAATTTCATCAAACTTCAGATTCAGTTAAATGGTGACATAAGTTGTTGTGAATTAGGTTTTGGTGTAAATCTCTCAACAGATGGCGCTTCTATGCTCTATTTTTCTGGTTTTGCACGATTTTAGCTATAGTTCTATCTCAAGAACTAATGCACGGGATTTAATAAAACTTTAGATTCAGTTAGACTTTGACATAAATTGGTGCTGATTCGTTTTTGGAGTATGTGAAACTTGTATGAGATAGAAGAAAGTATTGGGATTGGCACACCCGGCTAGTTTGTTTGTACCTAAGTCAAAAACTACTTGTACCTTAACTAATGGAAGCCAGTGTAATAAATGAAAAAAAAATCATAAATGTGTGACGTAATTTGTAACACATTAGTAAATATTAGCAAAGACAATCGTGGTCATCTATTTTTGCAGACTGTAACATGAAGCAGCATTAAAAATTTCAACGATAATGAATAGCAAGCAGTCAGTTCATGGGTAATAAAACGGAAGGTGAAGGAAAATCTTTTAGGAAAGAGTCCCCTTAAATAAGCAGTCAGGTCTTTATTAAATACCAGTACAGATAACAATGGATAACAACTAAGAGGCTCCAACTGCTTCAATATATGCAAACAATTTTAGACTCAGGAGGTAGTTTCGATAATAATCGATGACATTCTCATCCCACTAACTTATTAATAATTCTGAGCTAAAAGTTCGCGATTCCAAAAATAACAAAAAATGGTTTCCGGAGAACAATATAAACAACTTCCGCAACTTTTCAATGAAAAAAAAAATAGCGAAAATTCTGAGTTCCGAGAGTGTGCAAAAAGGTTTTATACTGGCCCATGTAATAATACACGTACACAGATAAACCAGGTTAAACTGGAATTTCAGCTAAGCAGCGAATGAAAATGAGTTTAAGTATGAAAAAATAAAATGTGTTATATGCATGGGAATAGAGGAAAAACATTTTAGAACTCGTCTTGGAAAAAAAAAAACGTTTAGAAGAATTTTGAAATTCGAACCAGAATTTCGAAACGGAATGATTGTAATAAGGAAAAAAACAAGGTACAAGGCGCAAAATTAAGAAATTTTAAGATGAGAAATAGTAACAAAAATAATTTATATTTATGGTGGGAATAAGGCGATTATTATGTAATAAAATTAATTTTAAATTTATTATAAAAAAAACACATATTGATAACTATTTACACCTTAACTAATGGGGGCTAGTGTAATAAATGAAAAACAAAATTTATATATATATATAACACATCGGCTGACAAGTTCCCGGTCTGGCACACAGATGGCGTTGAAATCGCTGAGCCGATGTTTTTTTAGTAAATACTAACCTTTAAAAGGTAGTAGAAAAAATGCCATGACGATTCGCCGTGTGGATAAAACGTTAGAGTGGTTTTAGTTGAACGACTTTGTTGATAAACAAAAAAATGGATAACAAGAATTTCAAGAATTGTTATTTGATGGGGAAAAAAATACCGTTCAAACAAAAGCTTGGCTAGATAAGCTTTATCCGGACGCTGCACCAGGTAAATCAACCATTATTGACTGGTTTACTGAATTTAAACGTGGTCGTACGGCCACCAGTGATGCACCACGCAAAAGAGGTGGTTACTCTGGAAAACATAAAAAAAAGTCCACAAAATCGTTTTGGGGAACCGTAAAGTGAAGTTGCAGGAGATAGCTAAGACTCTGAAGATATCCAAAGAACGTGTAGGTTTTATTTTGAATGAACATTTGTCTATGAAAAAGCTGTTGTCAAAGTGGCTGCCGCGCGTGTTGACTTTTGACCAAAAACAACAACGAGTTCTGAGCACTGTTTGGAGCTTTTTCGTTATAAAATTATGTTATTTATTATTAAATTATTATTATTAATCATTTATTAAATTATTATTATAAAATTATTATTATTAAATTATTTTTAAAATTATTATTATTAAATTATTATTATTAAATTATTATTATTATTATTAAATTATTATTATTTATCATTAAAGTTATGTTATTTATTAAAGTTATAAAGTTATAAAGTCATAAAGTTATAAAGCTTTGCTAAAAAGTTGTGTTTTCTTTATTAGACCGGGAACTTATCAGCCCATGTGTTACATACATATACGTGTGTTAGTACTACTATTATTGATGTGTTTAAATACAAAAAATGTATTTTTTATGACTGGTCCAATATAATGCAATTTGTATATAGACAGGATATTGTAAACAAAAGAAAAAATATGTTGTTTAGCTGATAAGTATGTTATAAACATATGGGTGGCGGAATGTAGTTTCATTGTTAAATGCAATATTACTATTAGGTTAAATATATCGAAGTGTTTCCAATATTTCAGTTATAGCAAATTAATATTGGTGCCTTAATGATATAAGGTTTCATGATAACTGCGTAGATTTAAAAATTATTCTGTATTTTGTAGGATTTTATTATTAATTAGCTGTTTAAATAACTGTAAGACGATTTATAGCATTTAGGAAAATAGGGAGGCTTTTAGTATTAAATAAAATAAAAACATGTTATAAGATCAAGAAAAACGTACCATATTAAAAGAAAAATTCCGACTTAGAATAGTTACGAATTTTTAATATATTTTAGCTTCTTCAGCTTTTAACTTATCAAAATAAGTAAAAAGCTGAAAAAAGTTAAACAATTTTAAGAAATAAATAAGTTAAAAAAATAACTGCATTAAAGCGTGCGAAAAAGCAAAATTTTGTGAAACTTTTTTGTAATAGCATTCTGCCCCCTTCGTATAATTCAATTCGTTTTATTTATTTTCAATTTTTTTACTTTCGTTGTTAATTTTGAAGAAAATGCCGTATACAACTTAAAAATTCTAATTAATGAACAATTAAAAGATTGTTATTTTTTTAAATAAATACAATTATTCAATTTCACACAAAATGACTATGGTGATTTTTCTGAAAGTAACTTTTGATTGTAGATTGTTGTAACTTTTGATAGTGGTTGTGAAGTCTTTAATTAATGCAATTAAAGAATTTATTTTTTATTTCAGTTAAGTAAAATCAATTAAGATCTGACGAAAGAGTGCTTTAAAAAATTAATTACATGAATGTGCAGTACATATATACATTTTTAATTTCCCAAATAATAAGTTGTCATTAAATATACTTTATTTAAGATTTTTTTTAAATATGTCATTTTTTAAATTAAAAATATAACTTATTAGTTAATCCAGTCTCCTTAAAAAAATCTATAATGGTGTAGAGTGTAGTATTCCAAATATTAATTATTTCGTCTTCTCTTTTTCTTTGTCTATAATTTTACAATAATGTCTTTTAATTTTGTGTTAAAATCATTTAATTAAATTTTAAAATTTTTGAAGAAGTGTTTTTTCTGGAGCATTTTAAATATTTTAATAGTATGTTAATTCTTTTTAATCTGTTCTATTTTTTGTTTCAAATTTTATGTAAAAACATTTGAACATAAATAAATAAATACAGTCACAGTATTTTTTTTCTATGTCTTCATGTAAGTTTATAATAAGACACTATAGAAGAGCTAAATTAAAATTTATACATAAAAAGACAAATAATTTTTTTTCATTTGCATTGGAATAGGAGATAACTTTTATCTGGTCGTGTGTATTGTCTTAGCATTTTTTCGAATGTTTTAACCGCATCATCTATTAAAAATCTTTTTGGTCCATGGAATTTTAAATTCAATTAAATTTCATTACATAGGCTCAAGATTTTTTGAAGATAGAATAAAAGCTGCTTTTTTATATTTTTTCTGTAAGTATTATTAAGACTCTTGAAAATTATGTTAGGGGAACCGTCGGTAGCGTAATAAATTTTCTCCTTTTTCGAATTGTTAAATTGGTCTTCTATATTTTAGTATACGTTTTCGTCTTTTAATAATGGTAAAGAAGGATAGTTCAGCTTACCTCAGATTTTCCTTATGCGCTGAATATTTCCACAGTAATCCAAAGTGTTTGCACTGATATTTATCTTATCGACTGATTGAAGTATTCGCTATATGGAAGTAATAAGAACTATTATTATTAGTAAGTAGAGATGCACGAAATAAGAAGTAGATCCATTTTGAGTATAATATTATAATTCTTTTCTAGATATTTACATTTAAATCGCGTTTTTGGAGACTGCTTTTAGATGCTCCAATTTTACATTATATTTGAGATATATATTTACAACACATATGTACAAGAGCGTTTTAACTGCTCGGATTCATTTTAGATTCTGAAGGGAATGTCTTTAAGTTCAGTTCACACGCGCGTGATAACAGCTGTAGTTTTGAAGTAGGGAGGTCTGCAGAGTTTTTCACTTAATTGGTTTCGACAGTTTCTGGTTTTGTTCACTATGTTTTTCAGCTGCGGCACTTGAAGTACTTATTGGTAATTGGGGTCTGGTTTTTAACATGTTCTTATTTCGATCATTCGCTGCACGTGGAGATTATTCACTGCATAAAAAAGGTTTCTCCGTCAAATTACATGAACTGAAAAACTGCATGGTTATTGCTAAGAAGGTTAGGAAAAATATTAATAGTATCTTTTTTAATTGCTTTACATATGGTAATTTATCACTGAGAAAAATGACACTTTTCGAATCTGAGTAAATCAATGTTTTCATTTTGTTATGAAACTTTTTGTTTCAAATATGACGACCCAATGCTTTCAATTCTGAAATACCAGAAATACTCCGAATATTGAAACATGGACATACTCAAAACTGAGCACATAGAGGTAATTTCACACTCATTTTTGAAACATGGACATACTCAAACATGAGCACATGATGTTTTATTCTTGAGTGTGTGCATGTTTTCAGAAATGAGTATATACAATACATGTTTCAAACTTGAGTAATTTTAATTGGGAGCCATTGTGACTATGCGACATACTCATATTTGAGTATTTTTTGCTCAGTTTTGAAAATGTCGTTTTTAGAGTGTACAATTTTTATCTTTAAATAGCTTACTATTTGGGGAAAAATATATAATAAATCACTGTATCTATTTTTTAATATATTCCGACTTATATTTCTATACCTTGGTAGAAAAAGGATCAATGTCCAAAATCACAATTTTTTATTTAGTTCCACCTCCACAATAGTCATAGATTTAAGATCGAAAAACAGCATTTTAATATTATACAAGCTACATACGAAATTCCCCCAACTTCGGCATTCTCCTGCCTCGTAGTATCGTTAATCAGACGAAAAACAAAATTGGACACCGAATTGTTGGACCTGACATAAAAGAAATGAAATTCGCTCAAGTACGTGGATATACATTTGATTATAGGACATTCATTGATGCTAACAATTTCAGCTGGGGCAATTTATTCGGAAACGAAGATCTGTTACTAGAACTTATTGCTTGGAACCTGGCTGCTGAAGTGCTGCCATTTGCAGATTTAATACTAGCAGGTTTGATGTATCTTCAATAATTTATTAGTGAGCTCAACAGGGCTATTGATGAAGGTTTTGGAAATAAAATCTTCATCTGCAATACTAGTCGACAAAATACTACCGTAATTTCAGGCCTATAATTCGTGGATCAAACAATAATGTTTCGACCCAGAAATTTCATTTAGTGATTGAAGTCAAATATTTACAGCGATCCAGTGTGTTGCATTTTATAAACTAAAATTTCTGGGTCGAAACATGATTGTTTGATCCACTTATTATACGCCGGAAATTACAGTATACTACATGTATTGATGAAACAGTGGAATAAAATTGATTGATGCTTTTTTGTCAAATGGATTTTTATCTTAATCTTTTATTCATATTTGCCATTTTCTGATGACGCATTTTTTTTATTGTTTAAAAATTAACATTGTTCTTGATTCCATTAAAATTAAAATTTAACATAAATAATTGCTATATCCGTACATTTAATAAAATAATTGATATATATCTATTTCCCTTTTCATATTCGGCTGAATATTTCAATAATTGAAATATTTAGTCATCATATTCAGTGCAAGAACCTGTGTACACCTCACATAATTTTTCCTCAAGACCCAACGTCCCATAAAACGTCGTGGAAAGCGAATCAAAAATCATATTCATACACAAATACTTAAAGTGTTTATAAATGTATAGAAAATACAATGGAAAGAAAGATTTTTCAGTAAGTTTTTATAGTGATTTAGACAAAAGAAAACGAACAAAAAATGACATTGGCCATTTTCTATCAATGTACAGATTTAATTTTTTTCATCTTAAACTATATTTTTTGAAACACATTTGGAATTTCATAAACTTTTTAATTTTACCCCGGACTTATTTGAAAGCTTGATTCCCTACTCTACAACTTTGAGGATTTTAGGTAAAAACAAGTACCTAAGCATGTTTAAATATATATACAAATGTTTGAATCATATGAATGGAATGTTTAAAGGACAAAAGATTCGACTAAATTTCTAAAGCCATGATTACACAAAAGCAATCTCCTTCCCTCACTGAATATATCTATCTATTCAGGTATTTATTGCTATCAAGCAAAGTATTTATTTAACAATAATTTTTAAATCATGTTTTTCAAATGAATAATGTTTCAATTTGTGATAATCATACGTAAACCTGGAATAATTAGGGTTTTGAATAGTTTTGTAATTTATATATATATTATATCTTGAATAATACTTACTATTAATACTTTTTTGATATGTTTACAAAATTTTAAATAAAAATAAATAAATCCTCATTTTACATTGGTCATGCTTCTTATTTTGTTTTATTTAAAAGATAGCAACAACAGTGATAACAACAAAAATAAAGTTTTTTACTTTATAACTTATTTCAGACTAAAAATGTAAAGTAAATTTTTCGATAATAGAAAAATATGGTCTTTAAGCTCTTGCCCTTTCTCACCTTCAGTTACTATACTGTAAAAAAGATAAATGTTTCTTAATCTAGGAAAATAATAATATAACCACTAACGAAAATGTACAATTACCTCTTCCGAGTTACCCACGATTCCGAAAAGCATTCTTTATTTTTACGAACCTCGGAAAACCAATTTAATTTCGAAATTTAAAGAAGCATTTTTTAAAAAAAAGTTTCATTATTTGCTGCTATAGATTTTTGGAGACGTTTCCGAGTAGTTTTTATAGTATAAAACAGTTTTCTCAACCCGGAATACAGGTGTTTTCAGATGCTATCAATTCTAAAATAAACATTTTCATGTTCAACAAACATGTTTTACAAGCAAACATGATACATTAGCAGCACTAACATGAACATTAAAATTAATAATATAAGGAGTGACCGAATGAAAAGTGGACACAGAGTGTAGAAGTAAGTATTTTATTACAACTGTAAAAATAATTACCGTATTTGTTGCGGCATTTGTCTCATCGTGTCACCATCAGTAGGTCGATAACCCCGGCGTAGAACTCTTGGGGCTGATCTCGGAAGAATATTTGTATCCTATCCTTCACTTCGTCATCCAAAGTAAACCGTTGTCCTGGGAGTGCCTTCTTGTGGCCCGAAGATGTGAATATCACAAGGCGATAGGTATGGACTGCATCATCTCATCTACAGCGGTGACTGATGCATCGGTGATGGCAGCATGGATCTTGTCTGGTCTCGGTGCATCATTGACTCTCTGTCTGCTGTGTTTGAAACTCTTTCACCACTTGTTCACAGCTATACGGCCTAACAGCTTTCACCATGAACATGCTTCATTCGGCGAAAAATGTTTGCGTTCGGCGCCCCTTCAGCCACCAAAAAATGCACTATGCCTCGCTACTCGACTCTGGACGCTCCCATTCTATTCACCGTAGCAGCCGTCAGTTAAACGCACACAACTTCTTTTCAAACGACGCAACGTTGTTTAATGCACCACTAACCCTGAGCGAAGCCAAAATCAAATGAAAAACCAGTTCGACAATTTTGATAACGTCGCTACGTCAGCTGTCCACTTTTCAATTGGGCATCCCTTATATTATGTTACTTTTGCATGTATAAATTAATTTACGCAGTTGAAAATGTTTAATTGAGGACTGATAGCATCGCAAAAACCGATATTCCGATTTGAGAAAATTGATTAATATACTATGAAAACTACTCGGTAATGCTTTCGAAAATTAGTGACAGCAAAAGAATAATTGTTGCTATAAATTCTTCTTTAAATCTCGAAAATATATTGGCTTCTGAGGTTTCTAAAGAACACTTTTCAGAATCGTGGATAACTGAAAAAGATTATATTTTCATTCGTGATTATATTATATTTTAGCAGATTAAGAAATTTTTGTCGTTTTTAAGTGCATCAAGAATTTATTTTATTGCAAATGTAAAATCCGCAATTAGGTATTGCAAAATTTAAGCGAAGATATAATAAATAGAATTTGTATTCATAAATTTTAAACCAAAAGTTCTAAAAAAAGACTTATCTGTCTGGGTTTTTTTAAGCCAAATATGCGCCGATTTGCTATTTAACCAAGATAAATGTAAAATATAAATGTGAAAAATAAAAATTTTATTAAATTTTATTTTAAGAATTTATTTAAGAATTTAATGAAATTCGTTACTTCTATTCACTAACATAGAATAATTAAATTTGAACGTATTCTAAACTAAAACTAATTGATTAAAAACTTTAGATTTATAGTTTTGCCTAAAAAATTAATTATAAAATTAATCAAAAGGAAAATGAGTTTATAAACTTAAACCCGATACGCTGGTGGCTTATTTAATTAATTCTTTATCACTGATAATTTAAAAGTTAAATTAGCTGTATTTTTTTACGTTTAAAATTATTTAGTAAGTACGTGTTTTAGTGTTAAGGTAATTGGAGTTTTTGTAAAATATTTTATTATTATTATAATTATAATTTAAATGAAGTTCTAGGGAAATTGCACGCCCTCGACTTTATTCAATATATTATTCAAAATAAGCAAGATTCATTATCTCAAAGCTAGAAAGAACATATATTATACGGTTTACAAAAAATATATATGTTTAGCCCACCCTTACCGTGTTTTGTTTAAGAGAACAGAGAGAAGATGTTAACTACAACTCAACTACAATTCAGATGTGGGCTTTATTGAGTTTCTGTTATGTAAATATATATGTGTGATATAATATAAGCATTCAAAGTGTTAATATTTTATATGTCTATGAAAAATTCAGATGCGTCTTCTCGAATGTTTTTTTGAAATTATTGAAAGGACATATTTTTATGCACATAACTAAAATAATCTTCTTGATGCTCTTTGATTAATTTTTTCAATTCCTACTATTAGCTCAAACCCTATATATATTTATATATCTTGTTCAAATTTTCAATCGTTAATAAAATACTCTTTATTCATCCATTCAAGTTCAAATACGTTTTTTTAAACTTGTACTGGATGACAATTGATGTTAATAAAGTTTTTTCAAATATTAATTAATTAATTAAATTAAGTTAATTAATTTTAGTTTTATATTTCATTTCTGTTCAAAAGTATAGACTCACTCCACTTCATTTCTGTTCAAAAGTATAGATTCACTCCATTTCATTTCTGTTCAAAAGTATAGACTCACTCCATATTTTAGTCTTCTTTGTCCGCGCGCCACCTGATCTTCGTCTGTGAACAGCCCATTATATTTTTACGCGTGAAGGTTTCGCTATGATACTTCATTGTGAAGTTTGGTAATTTTTGAAAATCAATATTTGAAAAACGGCATAATCATTAGATTTGAAATTTATATCAAGGAAAATACAATTTTTTACCTTTCTAACGCAGTTTGTCTAACAATTGTGTGACAAATACTTTTCGAGCTATTAATTTTTGATATTTCAGCTATTTATTTTTTATTTAATTTTTAATACATTTCAAAAATTTCTCTTATATAAGATATTTAGCAGGATATAAATTTAGGAATAAATACCATCAGTGGCGAAGCGTGTAGATCGCTGGAAATTTTTTTATTTTTGACCTAAGTAGGAATTGACTTTAATTTTTTTTTATATTACTTGTTTATGTAATTTTAAATTACTTTTTAAATAAGATGTGTCTCAAATGCTGTTTATCATAAATGCTGTTTTCAAGAGATGATTTTTGTATAACTCTGAAAGATAACTGTTATACATCTGATGAGCATATTTTATAAAGATCCTCTCTATATATTTTATAAAGTATTTTTAGCTTTGGAATACAAGAATATGTCACGTACTGATCAAGTAGAAGATAAAGCAGGAAAAGAACATTGCTTTTTCAATAGTTAAGGAACATACAGTTTTGCAACAATGGTGTTGCTGCGTCATCATTGTTAGATTTCGGATTATATACATTATAGTAGAAATTAAAAAATATACATGCAAACATGCACTATAATCTTTAAAATATATACATTGAACACTATATAAATATATAAAATATAAATATTTAAGAGAGAGAAATGATAATTCATATTAGTAATAAGCGTATGTGAATATTTATCTATGTATATTCTATCTGAATATATTTTTTTACATTATATCAAAATATATTCTATTGAATTATCATTAACGTTTCTTAGTTTACAATCTTCTATTGCAACACCCACCAATGGAACATTGCAACATGCATACACTGAATTTTGCTATACATGGTGTTAAATGAAAAAACAAAACAACAACAACAAAAAAAAAACAGGCAACTCTATCATAATTGATGATTCTATTTATTGTTTTCAGATTGAAAAATCCTAACATTTTATTTGATACTTTTTTTTTACACTTTTTACAACTAGAAATATTACATGAATTTTAAATAAAATATGATTTTTTTGACTGTATAATTTTTTTCGAATTCTTGTATTTCGAGTTTTTCTAATGTCTCAGATTATCATTAGCTATAAAAGTTGTGGAAATATCTCGAGTGAAAAATGCATTAATCACATTCCTTATAGCATTACAGTTCTTTCTATGCAACAACCTTGAAGTGTATATTCTAGCCCTCCCCGCCGAATCTTATTTCTACTGGTTACAGTGGCAATGGGGGTTTAGTTTCCTCGTCAATTTCAAATTTCAATGGAGAGCAATAATATAATGCAGTAAACATATAACCTATTTACGCTAAAAATAATTTTGTTTACTGGTTCTCAAATTGCTGGATATCCAATAAAAACCACGAATAAAATTGAAATAATTTTTTTTAAGGACATTGCAACTTAATCCCTTTATGGGGTCAGAATCACTAACAAAGATTAACGCAATTTCGGAAAATATACAGGATATCTGAAAAGTCTTCCCTTGATTACAAAATTTATTTATATACGCTATACATAAAACAGACATGTGAAATTGGTGCCAAAATGTTGGAAAACTTTTGCATGTTTCCGTACTGTGGCTGTAGTATAGCAGTGTCAGTGTCCAGGAATCCAGAAATGATCACAAATCAGGAAAGAGTTTAGTGTGGCCTCTGGTATCACGAGATTCTTTTGGCATCTATTATTCATGTGAGACCGCACGCACTGATTTATTGGGACTCCGCACAAAAGACTGTCTCACTTCTTCTACTCTTTCAGCTGAGGTTGATGATCGGCCAGTTCTCGGATAGTGGTCCGGTTTTCTGGACACTGACACTGCTATACTACAGCCACGTTACGGAAACCTGTAACAAAACAAATTTGGTTATTTTACCAACATTTTGGCATCAGTTTTACATGTCCATCTTATATATAGCGGATATGAATAAATTTTGTAATCAGGGAAATACTTTCTGGATACTCCGGAAGTTGTTGTTAGTTTGCAAATTATGTAGACAATTGTTAAAGTATATTGCAGTCATTTCACGATCCATTTTTTCCAGGTCTTTGTAAGTTGTGAGATGTAGACGGGGAGACATTACCATTTTCCCACTTACAAGCAATTAGATTATACGAATGATTCATCTGCGCCCATTCAAATTACCATTATTTCTTGTGTCATTTACGATTTCATCAATAATTTCATTATAGAGTGCATCAATGTAATTTTTTCAGACAGCCAAATCATCGGGTGTAGATTTTCTTAAACAAATATAATTTAGTAACTGAGGTTTTAAATTTTTTTGAACGGCATATTTCGTCCTATATTATGGTTTGCAGAATGACAATCTAAAACTTGCATTTGAGGATATTTTAGTGACCGTGCAAAGAAACATTTCTCAACAAACTTATAATTATTGGATAATCTAAGATAGAAGATCCAATGTTTATAAAATCTTGGACTTTGCTTAATGCCAATGAATTAGCATTCTGTTTTCTAATTCTGGCCTCTCTAACCGCCACAAACACAAATTTCAACAACTTGGTGGATATTTCTGTTTCATCCACAAAACCTTAGCCATGTTACCTAATATTATGTAGAAAGTGAAGCAGGAAAAAAAGAGAGAGTCTAATTGTGTATTATAGAAGATGGTGAGCGAATTGAACACCGGCAATAAAAGATCTAGTTGCAACTAATTGTTATTTTCGCTTTTTAACGCGTTTCATATTACGTTACAGGGAAGGAAACCTCTAAAAAGCAAACGAGCACGCATTGTATTCTTAGCATTTATGGGCATAAAATGTCGTTTTGTACTAAATCGATGCTGCTTTACAATTTTGTAATTTACTATTTTCTCGTATCTCCTACAGTTTTTGAGATCAGTTCTTAATTTTTCCACTAGGGTCCACTGTAAAAAATCTCACATATCAGCGCGTAGACACTTTATTATACCTGGAAACCTTTTTTATGATTACAACTGTCGGCGTTCAAAAGTGAAGTATTGTAAGAGGTGAGAATTGTAGAGGGTGGACTAGAGGGTAATGTTTGAAAAAAAGTCCCATAGATAGTGCAGTGAGATAAATCATACGTGATATATGTGATCTTAATAATGGCCAATTGTTGACGCACGCGTATTGTTAGGGAGCGACGACTCTAACTTTGTTTTCTAAACAAACAAATCCACTCCTGGGAGGGACAGAGAAAAGCCTGCAATCACTGTAGTTTGAAGCCATCTTAGGAAACTTTTCAAATGGCATACAATATGATCGCATGGTCGATAAAAAGTTGGCCACAAACACCATTTATGGGCTCAAAAAACCTGAAGATATTGCGCCACGAATTATTCAAATTGGTGATCTGTAATTTTTACCCGATTTTTTCACTTTTTTCGCATAATTACACATGACTAAATGGTAGGATAAATAAATATTTTTAAAGATATTGCAACTTAATCCATATATAGATTAGCATCATCAACTCAATTTCGGAATAAAAAAAAGAGAAATAATATGTTAGTGCATCTTATTTCAGAAACACAAAATCATATTTACAGGGGACTACATTTAACAAAGCTTTTTCTTTTTATTATAAAACTTACTTTCGAACTGGAATAGCCATCATTATATAGGGAGGAATAAAAGATGCCATGTAATTTTAACAATTTATAGAATTTGGCTTACCAACACTTTTCTTTTCTTTTTAACTTTTTATAACTTGTATACTTTTGAGTTTTAAACAGCGATAATCGATTGAAAGAAAACATATTTTCAAAATCAGCACAATTATTGCGTTTTAATGAGCATATTTCCAACGTTTCTATGGGAGATATTTTCCTATAAGATAGCAATATAGTTAATAACACAATTTCAATAACAATGTTCTGTGGCTGACTTACCTTGCATAAGTAGATTGCGTTCTGCATTTACAGAAGGGAATATTGAGCGTACAAACATGAACTTTTTTTCAAAATTAAACTTCTTTCTTACATGTATGACATTATGGTAAAATTTTAATGTGTCCAGATTCTATATCTGAAAGATAAAAAAACATAAAAAAGAATCATCATTAATTTAGATTACAACATTATGAGAAACACTTTCCAACATTATGAGAAAAAACAAAATCTTCATACACTATATTATTATTTCTACATTACATATAAGAGATACTCTGGACTATGTTCTAGAATTCGACTTGAGGGTGTCGTATAGTATCGAGTTCCAAATAAAATGTTTGGCTCCAAATTTTCATTAAGCCGTCATCAAAGTCACCGAATATTGTCAGCAAATCGTTAAGTGATCAATTCGCTGCTTAGATCGACATTTATACTAGCCAATTCATTATACCCATTATTCACAAATGCCTGTAAAATAACTTTTGATGCAACAATAATGTGTGCACGCGGGAAATGTTTTTAACAATTTGTATTAGAAATAATATTTTATTCACTTTAAAAAATTATAATATCACTGAAAAATATTTTATCGAATAACACTTACGGATTATGATGTGTACTAGTTGTTTTGTGTGGCCCTGTACAGGAACTATAGATAGATGATATAAAACATAAAATTTAAATTGTCTGGGAAATTTTCTAGAAGTAACCGCTAATAGGCGGTAACGAATGTAAATATTTTTGTGCGGCCTTCTATACGAAATTTATGTTTTACATATCACATAGAATATTAAAATTTATTTCTGCTGGAATTAGTACAATAGCATCGAAAACACATTTACTGCCCATTGACCGTAATTTCTTAAGTATAACACTGTAAGAAAACTATAAACGTTTCATGCATCCTTTTTTATAGTAAACATATACTATAGTGATGCTCATTAACGTATATTAAGTTCGTTCAATTTGAAGTAGTATAACATTAAAACGCACTTCAAACTATTACCATATATAAATCGTGATGCTGTATTTCCGTGTAAATTAATTTTAAATGTACACAATTTTCAACAGGAACACGCTGTAGTGAAACTGAAAAGCATGTGTCAATTTCGTTGCAATCAAAGTACATTTACGAAAGTTAGTGTGTGTAGTGTGTGGACGGACAGACAGTTGAACTGTAGTCATAAAACAATAGATGTACCGAGATCAAGTTTTAAACGTTTTTTACGGTAGACAGCACTAAAAATTAACCGATTCAAGAGTTATTAACATTTAAAATCACATAGTTTCTATATTTATTTATATAAATGTATTTTTATATTAAAAAAAAACTTTTATGTTATACAAACTTTTACTTGTTCCTTTCTTTTCAACGAAATCATCGACAACACTAACGCATAATCTGTATCCTAAGGCCAGAACATTTCATAAGAAAAAGTAATTTCTAAAATTCCACTTTTGCAGATTGTACACAGAAACTAAGCCAAGCTCAAAGCGAAAATTCGGCTGCATCTTTTAACTCACACAGAAGAGAAATCCTTTGTTCTCGAATGATTTCGATGAATAGAAATAGTCGCATAAAATTTTCGTCTATGATTGTTTAAAGTAATCTTTTGAGGAATAATGGCTTTACCAATATATGCAGTAAATATAAAATTTATGTATAATGGCAGATATTCATTTGATTTCTCTATGATTATGTAAAAACATGATTATGTTTTCAACGGGGTGTGTCAACACAGGACACTTATTACATCTTAGTATGTTATGGAAGGGGATTATTTGATTAAGGCTGATTAGGAACACAAGCGATGCCTTGGGTAGAGGTCTTTCGAAAAAAGAGAGGAGGGTCTGGCTCGTGTTCATGTTACATTAGAAGAAAACCACCCAAAACTCCGGACATCCAGTTCAGCCTCGAGATAGGTATCACACCCGGGAATACAATGTTATGTAAAATACATATACGTTCAGTGCCCATATAAATACTATTTTATGTAATACTTTATTAATAAACATGATTATTAAAATGTAAACAACAGTCACAAAATATTGTTTAACTTTTGAAAAATTTCCTTTTCCAAAGATGTAGAGACTAGGAGTGATTTGTGAATGAAAATGTCAGAGTTAATAAGAGAGCTAGACTTGCCTCTGAATGATCTCAGATTTTTTTTACGATTAAAGAGTCGCGAGACTTGGCTACATTTTTTACATGAGATGTTTTTGATGAGATTATATTATTACCAGAAGGACCCGTACGAAGCTTTCGCACTGCAATCTTTGAGATTATTCTCTGGTACGTTTTAGCACTAATTTTTAATTAACTGATTCTTTTTAAATCAAATAATGCGTTTTAACGAAATGTGGGTGCACTATTTCAGAAACTTGTTCAAAAACTTTTCGAATGATACCTAATTCATCATTGTATGTTTCGTATGTGCATAGAAAAAATGATGTTGGCAACAGAAATAATATATGTGATAATTGCTTGTGTATAAGAAAATGAGAATAGATTGCCAGAAATTTTTTGCCAAATTTTCTTCTCCTGCCAAGGTTATTTCTCGAGGTTGCCAAGACCCCTACTGAAAAAAAAGGAATTATAAAAACATTGAAACACTGAATCAGATGTTTAGGGGATTCATATGAAAGCATTTCCTCAGATTTTGCTTCTGTTCCAGAAATGTCTTAAATACATAAATCAATATTTGGTACACCACCTTTTTGGAAGCCTATGGGAACTTAAACATGGGATGTTCAAAATTTGTGGTCCAGCAGCCATTTAAGTGACGTCATACTTCGCTGGTGTATTAACAGCTTAATGGAATATTAAAAAATAAATACTTACAATTTTTGTGAATTCTAATGAACTGTATATCTAAATGGAAGATAATCCTTAAATTACTTAATCTACTGGTGCTCCGATACAGTACGCATATACACACCCATGATTAAAAAAACAAAAACAAATAAACAACAGGTGACGCACGCATAAAAATTAAATAAAATCCCGATTAAAAGCTCGACATTTTTTCAAAAAGTACGGGCAAGAAATAAATTAAAAATCGTTTTTAATTGCATTATAGAATGACGTCATGTGATAATGCAGTATTTTATTTTTGTGGAAACACTGATTTGAGAAAACCTTTCATTTCATTTATGAAAACAATGTCGATTTAATATTTAATTAACAGCAATTTTTAATCGAAAAACATGTTTTAAAGAAATGTAAGTGTACTATGTCAGCAGCCTGTTCAAAATCTTTCATATGGTATCTCATTCATCGTTCTGCGTTTTGTATATTCTTAGAAAAAGTTATGTTGACAACAGAAATAATATATACGATTAAAAATATTCTTATACCCAAATAGCACAATATGATGGGATGAAGAATTTAACAGTTCACGACATTCTATGGATTTTCTTCTTATAAGCAAAAAATATTCTTTCTAGCAGTAAAAATTTAAAAGGTATCGGAAAACCATTGCTCTATGCCAATATTGAAAAATACTTATAAAGTAAATTACAATACCAAACACAAGGATTTGATGAGGAAACAAAAACTCTTGAAACATCATCAAGACTAACACCTTGAACGAGCTGAAAATGTCATGTCATGAGATAAAAAAACTAAAAATATATATAGTTTAGGATGAAAAAATATTTCTTTTTAATGGCCCGGTTTGCTTAAACACGACCAGTGTGATTTGAGAAAGAAATATTAATAATGTAACGGCAAAAGAGGAAATTGTCGATAGAAAGGAATTTATCTGGGGCCACGGGGGAGATACGACGTTTGCATTGAACTTGCATTTGATTTGCAGTTTTACTTAACCATACATCTTTTTAAATAGACAGGTCTATAATAAAAAAGTGCGGTACATTTTCTCAGTACAGTGAAATAATAGTGAGTATGAAATGAATGCAGTTAAGAAATATGGAAAAAGGGGTAATTTTATTTTAAATTCGTTATAAAATTGAATATTTTTATTACTTTTTAAATACTTTATGGAACAATATCAAAATTGTTTCGTTTTTGCAATAAAAGTTTAATATTTTATGAAAGATTTTTTATTTCACTATACTGAGAATGATGAACACTACATACGCTAAAATGATTAAAAAATTTCTGCTATTATTATTACAAAGCTTCAAATTTTATTTTCAGTTAAATTGATATGAATGAAATGAAATATATTCCTCAGAATATTTAAAAATGTATTTTTTTCCATTTAATGAAAAATTTCACTGTATTTTAAAAATAACTATACATTTTTTTTTTCAGATTATAAACAAACTTTATAATATATTTAATTTAATTTTTTTCTCTTTCAAACTTAATAAATTTTTACATTGCTACCTTGAAGCAGAAATGCCAAATTCTTACTAAAAAAATTAGCTTAGGCATAAGTAATGTACACTCACGCACTCATAGAAAAGGAAATATAGCCCTTTAAAATAACTACTAATTTAATGGACATGTACATATGGGAAATATTTTACAATTACAACATAAAAACTCCTTACTATAAATTGTTAAAATTTATGAAATAATACATAACTAAGTGGTTTAGTAATTAAAATGTATGGAACAATACACAACTATGTAGGTTAATAATTAAAATTTATGGAATAATACATAACCGTGTGCATTAGTACTTAAAATTTGTGGAATAGGAAATAACTATGAGCATTAGTAATTTAATGTTATTTTCAAAGTTATTCATTTTATAACTGTTTACGTATATATTTTCCTAAAATCTCAATATTTTTGTCATTATCTCATGAAGAAAAATAACATGCACAAATAGAAAAATTTCCAACGACAATTTGTATCGTTTAAGCTCTATCTATATCGATTTCTAATCACGAAACATCGTTTCTTCAGTGAGGTAGATCAAAGCTTACATTTGTCTCTATTTATCATCTGAAAAAAAAAAGAAAAAAATATATATATATAATAGTTTGAGAGGAAAACTCGGTCAGAAGTTGAAAGAACAGAAATAGAAAAATTTCCTTTTCCAATTTTTTTTTCGTGGAACACACGCTTTTTGCATTCTTCCGATGGGCAATATTCAAATGAGAACAAACTATTAATAGTGTAAAATCAAAAGAGGAAATTGTCAAAGAGAAAGGGAATTATCTGTGGCCGCTAGGGAAAAACGCAGTTTGTATTGGACTTGCATTTGATTTGCTGTTTTACTTTCAGAATTATAGATCTTTTTTAAATAGACAGTTCTGTAATAAAAAAGTACGGTAGAATTTTAGAAGTTTATCAAAACAATAGATATTATTAAATGAATATATTAAGAAATATGGAAAAAGGTGATATTTTATCTCATTTTCTTTTTTTACAAAAGTAAATATTATCATTTATTAATTTATTGAACATTATCAATATAGTTTCGTTTTTGTAATAAAAGTTCAGACATTTGTAGAAAAATCAATTATTGAGGGACTGAGTTTGTTTTCAATTGTTGATTAAACATCATGCCACTTACAATAAAAATATCAGGATCCTAGACAAACACACTGTTGTATCGATTGCTGCTTCGTAGGTTACGATTAAGGGAGTTTTTTCATTAGTCAATATTACTTACATTTGTTAAAAAAATCTTTACATATATTCTATGCATTGAAAATTAGTTTATATAAGTGTGTATGATGTAAGATAGATGTAAAAAATGTAATATATATGTATGTAAGCATATAAATAACATAATGTATAATAAATTGAGCATTCAGGATAAAAAAATTCAACAATTACAAAAAAATATTTATTTTATTGTTATCTTTCTGACGAATAAATAAAATATGCCAATAATTCAGGCCCTCGATGTTTCAATGTGACTGAAGTAGTTGAAATGATACAGGAGTAAAATATTTCATTTTTTTTTCTGAAAATGACTTTAAAAACTTACAGCATTTATTAGATTTGTAATTCATTACATAATCTCATTCATATATCCATTGATATATTAAAGAATAATAAATAAAATGATATGATAAAAATATAAAAAGATAACTAGTATGGAGGAATATTTTGCTCACGTTATTCTAATTTTTCAGAATATTATTTATTGTAAAAAAGTTTAAAGATTTAAAGAAATAGTGTGGATTTCATATTTTAAAGAACTAAATATTCTCTTTAAAAATAATTTACTTTCAATACTTTTAAGCTTCATTTATGAAAGGTATTAGAATTTTTTTTGCTCCTACATGAAAGTTCCCAAAAGTAATTGTCCTTAAGTGATCTTGAATTACCCTCTCCCGAAAAATATCGCATTAAATTAAATAAAGCAAGGGTGAGCGGTGTATGTGTGTATGGTAGGGGGAAGAATTGGGTACTAGAGTTCTTTATAGATAAATCATCTTTTACTCTTCAGATAAAAGTTGAAAATAATTGGAGCGATACATATTGAATGTAGTTACTCCTATATGTGTGTGTATTTGTTCTAAATCAAGAGAGTAGCGATATATAAAAGCACCCAATTCTATCCTGTTTTTTTGTTTAAATATTATCCTGTAATATATTTAAATAATATATATATATATATATATATATATATATATATATATATATATATATATATATAATACGATTATACTATACAATTAATATAACATAAATATATTATATTATATTATTATAATTTTAATTAATATTATATTATATAAGATTATACATATATATATGTATATATTATCCTGTATTTTTAAAAATATGTAACTCTTAAAAAGAAATAGGACGCTTCATTTCTTTTCAAAAATTTTATCAATAGTACTTCAGCAACGCCTCTTGTGAGTTTTCTGACATGAAACAGTAAATCAAAACCTCCGTAGGAAACTTAAGCGCCAGACATCACGATGTTCAAACATTCCTTCCGTGTAGTTTCTTGTTCCTTTCTAGTTATTTAATACAGTAAGCTCCTTCAGAGGAGAATTTTTGACATTTTAGATGCTTAGGGCAAGTGAACTGGGAATATTATCTCCCTATTGATTCATTCTTTAGAAGAGAATGTCTACAATAAGAAAAAAAAAATCGATTAATAATTTTATGCTCCGAACAGAGTAAGCTAAAATATTCTTTTATAGTGTAATAAATAGAAAATACAAACTTATGGAAGCGACATGTGCATTCTTTATAAGAAAGTACAAGAGAAAAAGAAGCTATATAGAGGTATATAAACACACCACATATTCATACATGTAGAGAGAAAGATCATGTATATATATATATATATATATACAGATTTCTAGAAATATAAGCTTTAAATACTATGTAGCTTACTGTTAATCATTTTCAATACAGAGTCAGTAATATTTTAAAACACGAAGTTTCGTATTTAAACAGATCACTAGATACAATACTCGTATCAGCATACCATAAAAGCATATTAAATGACTTTAAATTCTTATAAAATAATAGTAAAATTCTCCAATAGGAGTCATGAATAAAATCGAAAAACACTTTCTCATATCATGATCAAGAATTATTACACCAGCTAGCTTTCATGACAGAATCCAACTGAAATAGAAAATATTTTCTTTTATCAAGATACTAAAAAAGAACAAAGAAAAAGTAATAGCGGCGTCGTAGTTGCCGCGCCAAGAGAACTGGCATTACGCAAAACATATAAATAAATAAATAAATACACACACACACACACACACACACACACACACACACACACACACACACACACACACACACACACACACACACACACACACACACACACACACATATATATACTATATTGCCAAAGGTGACCGGTCATTTGCGATTTTAGACGTTTTGTTAACTATCTAAAAAAATACATGAGGAATTAACCTGAAACTGCAGGTGTGGAAACAGTTTAGTATAGGTTATAAATTTCCGCGAAGAATTTTTCACGAAACCCCATAGGAGACTGTCAACAATCTAGCAAAGGCGTTCAAACTCGAGATTATTAATAAGTGGCTTACTGTGTTCATTTTTATGAGATAGCATGTATACTTGCAGAGAAATTAAGGTTTTTATAAAAACAGTTCCAAATTTCGCCTAGTTTTTTGCTTATAATTTGCAGAGTTCTTAATATAAAAAAAAGTTCTTTTCAGAAAATATGACAAACAACATTGTACATAATACTCTGTAATCAGAATTAAAAAATAATAAAAATTGGATGAAACATGAGCAGGTTTACTAAAAAAATGTTTCACTGCGCATGCGTAAATGCAATCAAAATATAATATGCATAATGTATTAACTAAGTATATAGAGCACTTTTTATAAAAGTGTCAAAATCATAGCTTGAAAATTCTGAAAATTATCGTCGATGGAATAACCTCGAAATCCGTTGTTCCCAAAAGGAAGCAAAAATATGAGGGGTTGTATCAGTACATGCAATATTGTGTACGCTGTCTTAGCACTAATCAACAGATATTTGATACAACCCCTCATCTTTTTACTTCTTTTTGGGAACAACGGATTTCGAGCTTATTCTATTGACCAGAATTTTCAAGCTATGATTTTGAGACTTTCACAAAAGTTGTTCTATATACTTAGCTAATACATTATGCATATTATATTTTGATTGCATTCGCGCATGCGCAGTGAAACATTTTTTAGTAAACCTGCTCATTTTTCATCCAATTTTTATTATTTTTTAATTCTGATTACAGAGTATTATGTACAATGTTGTTTGTCATATTTTCTGAAAAGAACATTTTTTTTATTAAGAACTCTGCAAATTATAAGCAAAAAAACTAGGCGAAATTTGTAACTGTTTTTATAAAAACATTAATTTTTCTGCAAGTATACATGCTATCCTCATAAAAATGAACACAGTATATTACAATACGCCACTTATTAATAATCTCGAGTTTGAACGCCTTTGCTACATTAGTTTTTACAGGGTTATCCATAAGATATTCGTTCTTTTTCAATTTGTTGACAGTCCCCTATGGGGTTTCGTGAAAAAATATTCACGGAAATATATAACCTATACTATACTGTTTACACACCTGCAGTTTCAGGTTAATTCCTCATGTATTTTTCTAGATAGTTAACAAAACGTCTAAAATCGCAAGTGACCGGTCACCTTTGGCAATATAGTGTATATATATGAATGACTCATTCACAGGATTCACAGTTTTGACTCCATTTGAAGTCACTGAAACTTTTGTTAATATTATAAGTAGCATATTTAATCAGGATGTGTTTCTTACAATGAAACAGTTGCCAGTATTTAAAAAGGCATTTTTATGGCTATGTTTTCCGATCCCCATTTTCTTGGGTAAAACCGGATATCATTCGTGGGATTAAAAAAAATACTGGAAAAGAACAACCGAAGAGCCCATGAACAATGTTTTACGAAAATGAAATCAAAACTACTAGACAAGGGTGGCTATCATTTTTATAATGCTGATAAACAGGTGAATTTCTTTTATGCATTTTCACAAATTTTAACGAAGGTAACTATCTTTTTCTCTTTAAATGTTAAATAATTAAAGTTATAATTGATATAGACTTACTTTACTTCCTTAGTTAAAGTTGTAAAATAAAATATGTTGTTCCTTTTAAAACAAAGTATAAACTTTTTCATTTTCTGTAGATTAACATGTCCATGCGGTAATTTTACCCTTTATAAATATTTATTTAATAAGAAAAATGCGATAAGATAATCTTATATTCAAAATGATGTTATGGTTAACGAATAAGTGCAGAGTATGTGCGCAAAGTTGCATTAAATTATGTTGAAAATTCTGGCTTCAAGAAGCAACTAATAATAAGGTGTGCGATTTTCCCCTACTTTCCCCTATATAGTATATACGTGTGTGTATTAAAAGCAGAGTCAGAGTTAGACCAAGTGGAGTTCCTAACTCATGAAATTTATGACTTCTGTGCTCCATCGGTTTTTATTAAAAAATTAATACAATATATGCATATACATTTTTGAAATTAATATATAGTCATAAAAGCTATCAAAAACTTTCACAATAAACGTATGAACGTACAGACGTTCAAATTATCAAAATTTTTCTGAAAAGCGCATACTTAAAATAGTATATACGTATTAATGCATTAGGATTAAAGTGCTTGCTTTGAGAAGAGTGAAACATAATTTGTACTGTCTATTGGAATTGAGGGCACATTTTAAATGATTTCTTGGCCATTTCTATTATTTTGAAGTAGTTAATTATTTTATCTATAATATTATTTCTTTTTAATATATAAAGAAACGAATGTGAAAAAATATGGTCGGATGTATTCGTTATATGGAGTGTAGAGGTTGGAGAACAATTTAATATGTAATGCAGAGAAGTTGGCATACGTCCACATACACAGAGTAGATATTGAGTTCTATTACATTTGAATAAAAAACTGTAAAAGGGCCCAAGATTAGTTGCAAACGGATATAAACTCCTATGGTAAAGTAGGCGGCCTTCAGAAAGTTTTGTTCATAAATTATATGTAGGGGAGACCGGGGCAAGATGACTATGTTAACAATTTTTGTTGTTTATTAATTTATTTTGAAGTAATAGTAAAATTAATTTTACATGAACTGATAGAGTATATCTTTGTAATATTAAATACATTACCATTTAATTTTTCAAATAAAAAAAAAATAAAGGATAATTTTATTTTTTCATAACATTAACAAATCGTCATCTTGCCCCAGTACTGGGGCAAGATGACTTTGGCCTTGGGGCAAGATGACAACACTGAAAAAGATTGAACATATTTTATCTTTTGAATATGTTACATGGTTTAACAAATGATAACTGTGTTTTTACATCTTATAAAGTATCAAACTAAGCATGATGCAGTGTAACGTAATGTTGAAATGTTTAGTTGTGCAGCTAACAATAGTCACAAATAAAAATGCCATTTTCATAATCGGAACATTCCTCATGCCACCACTCTTGGCATTTACAGCACTGGATCTATTCTTCTGTTGGTGGGTCACAATGCCGGAAGTTGGCCTTAAACGCTTTTTGAATTTTTTGGGAGGAGGGGGACCAGCGGGGAAGGGGGGAGGTCTTGACCCCGTCGAACGGTACTCTCCTCGTACCGATCGGACACTTTGAAGTAGAGATACGGACCCCGATAGGATTTTTCTTTCTGGAGGCTAGGGGGGCTTAGCGGATGGCAAAAATGTCTTCCTCTGGTCGCCCCCTTTCGAACGACACCTCCCCCGATACCATGCACCCCTTAGCCCCAGAGGAGATAGAAGCGCAAGGTCGCGCGAACAAACACACAGACAAACAAGCGTTTACAGGATTTAAATAGAATGGACAACATAGTTAGTTTAATAAATTCCAAAACACGGGCCAGATGAAGAGCTCGTCATCTTGTCCCGGACTGCCTGTTTAAAAATATTCGTTTTCATTGCCATGAAGGAAGGCGATTAATTGACATTTATTCATGGTAGCAAGTAGTATTTAAACTAAGTTACTCGTAAATATTAAAGAGAAACGATATATCTTACCTGTATCTGCAGCAGAGCTTATTTACACATGCATAAAAGTTATAACGTGGCAGCGGAAAACAATCAAAGCTTCACAACTGACACAAAAATGGCGATTTCAGCGTCTCTATAGTATGGTTTAACGAACGGCCGATAGGAGAGCCAGTAGTGTCCGGTTGATGCTGCCACCTACCGGAAAACGGAAAAATTAAGACATTCGTCATCTTGCCCCACTCTTCATCTTGCCCCGGTCTCCCCTATACCCCTCCGTATCACCAATATTCTATTCATGTTGTCATTTCTCTAGAGTTTCTTGTTTCAGTTTTTTCTTTAAAAATGAAGGTGGAAGTGGAAAAAAATTCTGTAGTGCTGTACCTGTTATTTTTGTAATCTTCTTTGTCAGAAAACCTGCTACTTCGTTTTCCTGAACACCAGTGTGCTTTTTTACCCAAGGAAACAGTTTCTTGTCTGAGTTCTGTAGGAATTTGAGTACTGTATTTACTCGTATGTAATGAGTATTTTTTATAGAGTTAAAAATCAGGGTGAGCATTATAAACGAGATAATTCAGAAAACTAGTATATGAAACCATGCTTTCACTAAACCACTGAATGACCCCTTCTGCGATGGAGCTCTTTTAAGTTTTACCTCTCCTATCCTGCATAATCATATGCAAAACTCGTCAAAATCAAATTTTTAACCCTAGATGTGTTTCCGTTTGTTTTAGTGTAATACACTGCTCAAAACAATTAAAGGATATTTGAAGTTTTATATAAAATAAAGATAGAAACGAAATTTTTTTTGCCGAAAATAGAAGAAGAGAATCACAAATGCAATTTTTTCTGGTTTTCAAACTGTGGAGTATGCAAATTTTGAGTTCGACGTCAAAAACGTCGCTTCAACGGCAGCGAATGAAATTTGACTTTCAACTGGATAAAAGAGAATGAAGACAAGGATGATCGGCATTCAGTGATTGCTTTGTTTCAATGAGTACGATGTCTCAGCGAAGTCATTTGACAGATTCAGAAGCTTGGAGAATTGTTGGTAGGTTATAAGGGGGCCAAACTCAAGCCGAAGTAGCGCAAGCCATTGGAGTGTCACAAAGTGTCATTTCCAGGATCTGGAACCTTTTTTTGGAGAGTGGATGTGCAGGCCGAAGACCAGGGCAAGGTCGTAGACGGGCAACAACGCCCAATGAAGATCGGTATTTAGCGTTAACAGCTCGGAGACACCGAAACATGTACGCTACTCTTCTCCAACAACATCTTCGCTCGGCTACAGGCACCACGATTTCAACTCAGACTGTCCGAAACCGGCTCCATGCTGTAGGTCTGTATGCTCGCCGACCGATGGTATGTGTTAGATTAACATCAAGGCATCGTCGCGACCGCAGGGAGTGGGCAACCGAGCATGTCAACTGTAGGAGAAATGAATGGAGCAATATTCTGTTTTCTGACGAGTCCCGTTTTTCTGTGCATCCGGATAATAGGCGTATTTTCATCTGGAGGGACCGTGGCAGTAGGAATAATCCTGCGTTCGTGCACGAAAGTGTCAGATTTGGCGGTGGAGGAGTGTTGGTGTATGGTGGCATCTCCTTTGACGGGCGCACTGACCTCTACATCATTCGAGATGGAGCTCTGACTGGTCGCCGATATAGGGATGAGATTCTCAGACCTATTGTAGTCCCTTACGCTGCAGCAATCGGAGATAACTTCATTTTAATGGACGATAACTGCAGGCCACATCGTGCAAACCTGGTGGAGGATTTCCTTTTCGAGGAAGGAATCGTTCGAATGGAATGGCCAGCGTGTTCTCCAGACATGAATCCAATCGAGCACGTTTGAGACGCTCTAGGAAGGCGAGTTTCTGGCCGCCAACAACCCCCACAAACTCTCCAAGAACTGGAAAGAGCTCTTCTGGAAGAGTGGGGCAGAATACCCCAACTCGTCATTAATAGCCTCATTGAGTGCATGCCTCAAAGGTGTTCAACGTTGCTGGCCACCCGTGGAAACCATACCCCCTACTGAAAATGATTTTCTTTGAAGAAAACACCTTTTCTTATTCTTTTTTTCTCATATGCACAAATTGTGTTTTTTTCCTTTTGTACACAACTGCGCAATAAAATGCATTTTTTTCTGCCAAACATGTGTAATTTATTCTCATATAACCTACTATGTCTGTCGACCATGTATCAATCAGCTAAAAAGTTTCCCAGATACAAAATCCACCTAAAACTGCAATATCCTTTAATTGTTTTGAGCAGTGTATAAAACTTGCAGTTTGAAAATGGCTGTGGAAATTGTCCTCTTTTTAATCGTAATTGTTCATTCTTTGAAAACAGAATAAACACAAGTACGCAGTACAGAATCTTTTTTCCCTGTCATAATCTCCAATAATTATATTTCTGGTGCTGATAAATATATTGCCGAAACCTTAATTTTATAAGTATTTTATGGCATTGTAAATTTACAGGAGTAAATACGGAAATTTAGCTTTGAGTTTATTTCCTGTGAGTCAGGATTATTACAGAATTTTCTTCAAATGCTTTGATTTCCTGTCTCTCAAATACTATGGTGCGTATTATGCATGACACACAATATTTTTAGTTTTTTCCAATCAAAATATGGGAGTGCGCATTATACACGAATGCTTATTATTCAGGAGTAAATACAGTATTCGTATTATAAGGTAGTTTGATGAGTCACAATTTTCCCAAGCTTGGAGTTTAGAAAGACTGGTTATGAATATATACATAAAAAAAATATATGTGATGAATAGCCCAGTGAATTGCTTCTGTAATTTCTAATAAATTTGTATGAAACACAGATCTTAGAAACATTAGCTTCACTTTCTGTGAAAATTGCAAAATTTTATTTGTAAATACACAAAATGCTTATCCTGTTCCTTTATTTGTCTTCAAGTTGTGACATGCGTGTTAAGACCGTTACCGGTGAGCTCAGTCATGACGAGAATTAAAGATTTACATTATGTTCATTTAAACTATTTGGGAAGGGATTTGGCAGAGACACTTCACCAGTTTTTGCCTATACTAAACGGCGATCCACAAAGTTCAATCACTAAGTCAGATCTTCACTAGAAATAACTAAAAAAGTTTTACCAAACAAAGTTCCACTTACGTAAAGAACACTCATACGATAATCCACTACTCACTATAGCGGACGCTCGACGCTTTTAGCTGAAACACAGAAGCACTAACAAAAATCGTAAATATAATCTTAACTTTGAAAACACCAGCATTCCGTAAATGCTGAATAACTTTATTTGAACTTATAACTCAAGATATCTTACCAACGGCTAATCTTTGAATCAATTAAACTTTCACTCCGAGATGCAAGCACAGTAGTCGCTGATAAGAGCAGGCCTTAATTCATCACGCGGATAGAGAACCGACCTAAATCCACCGACACCATCTTTCGGTCGAGCTTTTATACTTTGCTGATTGACTAACGAAGCTAAAATTTGCATAAAAACACAGAGAATACAGAAACAGCTTATATGAAGGCTACATTCATACTTCAAAAATTATAGTAAAATACATTACAGAGGTTGTTGTTGTGCACACATGTTAGATGATGACATCACGTTCTCATTCAAAACACTAGAATGCCTTTATAAGACAGGTGCTAGTTCACTACAAAGTCATGTGTATAAACTTCTATATCAGGGCGTTCACTTTCTTCTTTATATATATGTAAATTTTTTTTATATGAAGTCTTTTTTATATTTTTGTATTTGAGGTTGACCAAGTATATACAATTAGAGAATTTGATTAACATTATCTTTTAAACTGCAACTTGATTTGCCGTTTGCTATTACTCGTAGATCAGTAACATGGGCCATATGGATAATACCAGCTTTATTATCAATTTTCTTAGTAAACCATTGCTAAAACCCACCTTCCACCATTTGGGAGACAAGGCACATCACGTATTCCCTCCTTCCCTACACTCTGATTTACTTGTCATCTGTTGTAGATGTATTTAAACCTATGTATTTTCAACTTGCGAACACGTTTAAGAAGTTTAGAGAATTATGAAGTATTCAAAATTGGTTTAATTTTATCAAATTCATCCCTTGCAAATAAACATTATATCAATCTAATAAAGGAAGGCATTGATTAAAATGAGTTAAATCAGTTTAGAAATTCTAAAATTCTGGACTCCGAGACACAGACCTTGAAGGCCTATGTGAAAATCAGGCCCTGAGACTAACTTTTTTTTATCGCTGACCAATAGCTAATTCTTAAACTGTCAGTTGTTGAAGTATATTTCCCATTTCAAAGATGTTACAAATGTTGTATTTCATCACATGAATGTTCGTTTATGTCAAAATGGCTATTTTTTTAAAAAAGGTACAAAATTAAAAATTTTACATGGTCCCCGAGTCCTATAAGTTAAGCTTTAAAAATACTTTCTCCATGCTCTGACAAGTAAAGTAGTAAAAATTTCATTTTTGTACGATCAAAATTTGTCCAGTTATGACACTTTGAGTTTTATAAATTTGCAGCGTTTTCCATCACTAAAAACGTGTTTTTCGTTTTTTATGAAACAAACAAACAAACGAACGAACAAAACGAGAGAAAAAATTTTAAAGTTGAAAGTTTTTAAAACTAAAAATTTAAATTATTTGTTGTACAATACTCTGTGAAACTAATCAGATTTATGCTTTTGCTAATTGAATCTACAACTACCTTGCAAACTCCAATTCGCGTAAAAAATGTTTTATAAAGTCTTCTCATAGTGTTAATAATAGAATAACATCAGAGATTTACATATAAGCTTAACAGTAAGTAACATTTTCTCAAATGTCTCTAGAGTATATAAGATTTATATTTTCAAGTACAAATTGTTTTAAATAAACTTTACTGGAGGTTTTAACCAAAGGAAAAGTTTGAAAACTAAGTGATTTTCATATGATCATTTTAAAAGTCTACAAATAGTAGTTGTTCCTTATTTCAGCAAAAATTGATTATTCTGTTTCGAATGCTCATCTCTTAGCTTAGATTCTAGCTACTAATTTGTTACGTTTACAGAAAATATTTAGAGGATTTGTTTTAAACATGCGTTAACTTCTCTGGATAAGTACAGTACAAAATTTATGCGTTGCAATATTCTCACAGATTTCAATGCATATGCTGTCATAGCATTAGACTGAAGTGGGAGAGTAAATAATATTAAAAAATATATTACTGAAATATTCTATTAAAATATTTGATTTCGAAAAATAGAATATTGACTAAACACGTTAATAAAATTTCGAAATATATCACTGTAACTATTTTCATGGAATCATTGTCAATTAAATACTGTCTGATATGTGAAGGCAAATTGAGTTTTTCTAATAATTTAATCAATTCTACGATTACGGGCGAGGAATGGCGACTATTTTTGCATTCTGTCGTAGCACAATTTACAAAAAAATTTCTTCATGATAGATTTTTCTTAAAAAAATCCTAGTATAAGTGTGGAGGCGTTTACTTTCCAAAAAGTGGTACGAATAGAAAAAAACTGTCCACTGGGACGTATCTGTCCTTATATAGTAAAATGGTTAATAATTCGTTTATGTGATTAAATATATTGCTGCAATTAATAAAGAAAAATTGCATAGTGCAATATTATATAATTTGTCACCAGAAAATCAATATCATAGTCCATTTAAATAGGAAGTATTGACATTTTGAAGTAAAGGAAAAATTAAATAAAGTTTGTCGTGGTCAGAATTCTCATTGCTTCATTATTAAGGTTATTAAGTATATACTACATGTGTCATAAAATAATTGTCAGAGTTCAACGAAGACTCATACACAGCGCAGTATTACTTTGCCCCATATATAGCTACGATGGATATTAAAACCTTTCGTCAAGCATAACTCAAAAAATATTTAACGGATTTCGTTCAAATTTTTACAGCAGGTACCTATAAAGGTGACAACGACGTCTATTTATTACCAAGAATTAATGTCAAACCGTTTGGAAATTATATTAAAAAAATAGATAAAAAAGCACAATTAAAGTACATACGTCACGAACATTTTGTGAGTACGTCATTTTCACCGGCGGGAGATTTTCGTAGACAATCGGAATTGAAAAGTTCATGGAGTATACATGAAGCAAAAAAAATATGCACGCACTAATATTCAGCACAATAAAATATATTTCAATTTAGTAGAAATCGAAAATTAATATGGATTTTTTTCTGTTTGAAAGAAAAACCCCGTAATAACTTGGTAGACTTGGTATTAGAGATTTGGCGCAAATCTCAGCAATAGCAGCTTTATTTCGCGTGTGTAAATTAAAAAAAAAATCTTTGGTGTTTAAATAAAAGGTTTCGATTTATGGCGTTATTTCTTTTTTTTCTCTTTTTAGCATTTTAAATGGGATTAATGAAAGGCATGTATTTTAAATTAAATGAGTGAAAGGTTTATATTTAAATGAAATTAATTCAATATGAAAATGTTATAGGAACAATATTTGGCGATTTATCAACTGCGCTAGGATAACATAAAAGTACCAATATATCAAACGGTATGTAGTATGTGAAATGAAATAATTATAATCACCCATCGTACAAGAAAAAAAAACTAATATTCTGCATTCAGAGGGAAAAATCCATCTCCTGTGCCGTCAGATTTGGCGAGTGTTTTTTTGGTGATAAGTTTTTCGATGTGATTGTTGGGATCTGCAGGATTTGGCTTACTTTTTCTAAATCTTATTTTTTGGCAGATGTAGTATTATATAAATATATATTTTTGCAGGTATTTTTCTATTTTGTATATATTAAATTGTAATAGCATTTGGAAAAGAGATTTTTAACTTTTTATTTCTGCCTTCGGAAATATTAAAAAATAAAAAAAGATTTACATATATCAAGCGTATAATGCTATGTTTTGCATTTTTATACGGACCACTTCTCCATTTTTAGATTTTAAATGCTATTTATTATTTACTAGCCGTTTATTAATTGTTTACAATTTACCCACCCCCCTGACAATAACAATTATTTATCACAAAAATGCCTCTTAGGTTTGTTAAATAAGTTTGTTTATGTATTTTCATTACTTATTAAACTATCGAATATGGCGGTAAAATTTTATTTTAGCATCGTGCTTAAATTTTTAAGATGTGCAAAAACATGCTTTAATAAACGTATGTTTGTAAATATTTGAAAAACATGTTTTACCGCTCTCTTGAAAAATTTTTTTAAATGCTAAAACTACCTTTTGGCACCATTTTAAATTGTTTTCGCCAATCGACATTGGATACGAAACTTTTCCCCATTTAGATACACAGGCAAGGCTGGTCTCAAACAAGAGTAAAGCTATCAACAATATTGTTTTAACTCTATAAGAGTTACAATAATGATATTAAATGCTCCGATTGGCTTTGGGCCCAATTACGAAAGTTTTTCCTAAAAAAAAAACTGTAGAAGAAGTCTTTTACATTTGTTTCAAATGAAGCTTGGTCTACAAGGTATTAGTTAATAATACAAACAACAATAATGGCATGGAGGCAAAAGTTTTAATTTAAATGTATATATTTGAAACCCTTCCCCCCCCCCAAAAAAAAGTTACAGTAATGAATTTAAAATGGCGTTAAGCCACGCTTTCTGACATAAGCAATTGGCTGCAAACGCGATAACGAAACTTTCACTTAACTTAATACCATGTAGCTAATATAGCCCTCCGGGTACTTTGCAGTTATAGAGACCTTGTGGGTTTTTTTAAAAGCTTGAGACAATTCAGGTTTAACAAGTTGAGATTTACTGACAAATGATATAAACAACTATGAACACAAAACTGATGAATTATTATTCAGGTTTATGTATGTATTTAAACAAACGGGTAGACAGACGGGTAGTGATTGGGTAGAGAGACGAGTAACGACATAGGTAGGCTGATGGGTAGCGAAACGAATAGACAGACGGCTAGAGAGAAAGTTAAAGAGGGTTAACAGAGGGGTAGCGAGATAGGTCACGAGACGGGTAGCGACACCGGTAGACAGGAATGTAGCGAGAAAGGTTGCGAGACGCGTAGCGTAGTAAATAAAGAGACGAGTAGAGAGATGAGTACAGAGTCGAGTTGACTGACGGGTAATGAGATTGGTAGCAAGACGGGTAAAGAGTCGGGTACAAAAACAGACAGATAGTGAGACGGGTATACAGACGAGTAGAGAGACAGTAGATGGGTACGGAGATGGGTAAGAAGATGGGTAGAGAGGCGTATAGACAGACGGGTAGAGAGACATATAGACAAGTTGTGAGACAGATAGACAAATGGGTAGCGACGTGGATAGAGACACGGCTGGACATACAAGTAGTTAGACGGATAGACAGAGGGTTAGAGAAATAGATTGGCGGGTAGCGAGACCGGTAGAGAAATATACAGACATGTAGCGAGGCGTGTAGAGAGATAGACAATCGGTTAGAGAGACGGGAAGAAGAACGGATAGGGAAACAGACAGATTGTGGAGAGACAGACAGACAGGCGAAAGAAAAGTCTGCGGATTGGCGCAGTAAAGGCGCAGGGCGCAGAGCCTCCTAGAGAATAATCAAGAAGTATCTGTTAAGCTTAACTTTGAAATATATCTAATTTTCAATTTTGCCGATATGGAGATTTAATGTAAAAGTTATTTTACAGAAGTCATCGAAAGATTTTTTGTATACTTTAATAGTAATTTAGACTATAGTTTTGCAATCTGGTTTGTAGCAAAGCATGCTGTCAGTGTGGTTTGAAGAGTAAGAGTTGCTATAAACAATTATACAAATAATAGATATATAATCAAGGAAGAAAAAATTTAAATTCACACACAAACAAGAACGAAAAATCATGCGTCAAGCATATATTATGTAACACTTTCCAACGCTTCCAAAATAATTTTACGAATCATACTCTTTAATAAGCTAAAAGATAACATCTAAGTAATCCGAATACTTTTATTCAGCTCTGTATAGGATCTATAGATTTGTATATATATTACATAGGATGCTAAATTTTAGTTCAGTTAGGAAACACGTAGCACAGTTTAAAATTCTCCGTCTGGAGTTAAATAATACGGAAATGTGTTCCCGAACTTTTCTGCTTCCCTGTATAGGATCTACAGAATTTATACACACCACGTAATATACAAAAAGCGATTTAAAATTAAAATCGCGTTCAGTAACTTAAAACGCACTTCCAGGAATTATTGTAAACATACAGTAGAGAATTCTTTTGTGTGTCCCTGTAAATGAACGATGACTGCTATACACGCAATATTCTGTAGTAAGTCTCTTGTAATGAACCTTATATAAATTTCAATGCGTTTAAAATAGTGAAACATTATTTAAATAAACCGCAGACGATTTTTCTCCATAGACGTAATGTAACGGAATTATTTTGACTGTAAAGTAACTATAAGTACTATGCACACCCTATTCCATATTAAGCTTCTTCTAATGCACCTTAGTGATATATATAAATTTCAATGCGTTTAAAATAGTGAAACATTATTTAAATAAACCGAAAATGATTTTTCCGCATAGACCGCAATGTAACGGAATTCTTTTGAGTGTCCCTGTAAAAAACTATCAGTGCTACACACTTCCGTTGAAATAGGGAACATGCTATAGATAACGATTATAACATATAAAAATTGCAGGGCAACCCGAGCATATTTACGGGAGTTAGAGCACGGACAGACGGCCAGACTTCAGACGGCCAGACAAACCGAAGTCATAAGCACTTTTCAACTAGGTTGGAAAGTGCTAAAAAAGATGCAACAATGAAATTAAATTTGCGTTAAGCCACGCTTGATAGAATAATCTATTGGCTGCAAATCCAATTACGTAACTTTAAAAAGCTTGGCGTTTTAAGAGATCCGGAGTTTTTTTTTTTTTTTCTTTTCAAGTTTTGCGCAATACGCGCTTAAGAAAATGAGATCCTTTGCCACATGTTAAAAAAAATTATGACAACACATCTGATGAACGGTACATCTTTTCTATTTTTTTAACAGTGTATATGAATTTATATATGATATTTTGTAATTCTATCATTTAATTTGCTCTTTTTTTTTTAATATTGTAATTGTTATCCCTATTTTCTCAGCAATATCACTCAGACTAATCCCTTTGAGGGAAGTCCTAGTATAACATGTACACCTTTGAAAATATAACAAAATTAGTGGAGCTCATTGTAACTACTTAGCACAACTTTTCAATTAATATAAAACAAAGAAAGATGCTTTATGTTTTTAGGACCATTTAATGAATGGTGCTTCAATGTCGATTTAATATAATCCAGTGGAATACAATAAAAAGTAAATAGTACAATTAATTAATAAAAATACGTATATAGCAGTAGATCGTATTTTTTCTTTAGATGGTGACTAATTACACACGACTGTAGTTTCGAGAGCAACTGAACAAGTAACTTGCAAGAAAATAATAAAACGACTTCAATAGATTTTTCATTAACTTCTTACAGTGATACATGCTTATTGCCCTCCAGTTGGCATAATGTAGCGAAAATGCTTTTGCACAACAATGTTTTTTGTGGCAATTCTTAATTGATATTCATATTCATTTTTAGTCACAGGCAATTTCTCTCATTTTGTCACGCAATTGAAAATCACAAAATTATGGGCGGGGTTCAAGTAGTCATTCTCAAATATTCAATAAATAAGAATAATTAATAATTCAACAGTTAAAAAAAATTAATAATTGAATAATAAAGATTATTGGAATGATTGAGATTATTAATAATTAGGAAAATATTTTGAAGAGTAATTGATTGTGGAAACAAATTAGTTGTGCCTCTATCATGAATTCTACATTTAAATACGAGGGCTGATCAATAAATTCTCATAATTTATTATATCCTAATTTAATTTTATGTTGCAATGTTAGCTTTATGTGTAATAAATATGTAATAAGTTTTTCAGTTATTGCTTTCCAGTAGTATGTCAGTGCCAGTCTTGCAAGTTCAGACACGTTCAGTATCGACTACGAGAAAGATGGAGACAACAAGGTGAGATTTAGCTATTGCATGGAGCAATTGTTAACTTAAGCCTACGAAATGTAACAGGAGGCTTATAGAAAGTCTATTATTCCCTATAACAGAACTACAAGATGGTTTAGTATGATTAAGGAAGGGAGACCAGCCACTTCAAAGGAATGTGGATCCGGAGCTCCAGCCACTGCGCTTATAGAAGTTAACATTAACACCGTCGTTACTATTGTCAGAGATGTACGTCAAATTACCTTTGACTGCCTGAGTAAGTCTGCTCAGATGAAGGAACCAGGTCTTTAAAGCATGGATGTCCCTTCCAGTCAAATTTATTAAGGTTTATAAAAAATGGTTACAGACTGGAGTCCATGGACTTGAGCCGCCGATTATAAGACAAAGGGCGGCACAAAGGTAAAAGTATGATACATAAGAAAATAAAATAAGATAAGGGAAAAAATGACTTAAAATAATCAAGCTGCTGAAAACACGGCAGAGAAATGAGGGAATCGGGGTAAGAAAGTGCCAAGCCACATTTTTGGGGAAATAAATCTAACAGTGTAATCTGTTGCTTAATATTGTAAATTATAATATCCAACGTATAATTTGGTTTTAATGTCACTTGGTGGCAGCATATGTGACAGGTTTCGATTTTGCCCCAGATGTTTATGCCCCCAATGAAGATAGCTAACTTACAAAAAACGTAATAGTAATATCATCAAAGTAATGCCAGTAAGTTACTCAGAATATCTCAAATGTTGCTAAGACATTGCCGAACAAACTTTAGGTTACACATCTTGATTTGAATATTTGATTAAATTTTCTAATTGAAATATCTCAGAAAATCAAAAAATGTGGCTTGGCACTCTCTTGCTTCGACCCCCTCAAATATAAGATGAATATCAATTATGAGTATAAAGGTCCAAACAGACTACTCTCTAGTCTGTGGCAATCTTTTATGGGGTGAAGTGGTCCCTATCATCTTTTATGACTTTCTTAGCATGTATAAAGGTCAGAAGTCAAGAGCCGTAGCCGTTGACAGCTCAGAAAACACCTCTTTATTTTGTTGAAACTCCCCTTTCTTTTGTCGATGACCACAAATTGATTCGAGAAGAATGGGACGACATTGAAATTAATCTCATCTTAGACTGACTTGCTCAGGATGTCATTAAACACAGCTTTAGATCCACGAAAGGGTCAAATTACCTTACTATCACTACCAGAAGAATTGTAGTCACCATTGGGTACCACCCACACATTAGTAACAGAAAAACTGGACATGATACGTGTTTGTCGTGGTAGGTTACAACGTGCCTCATACCTGAACAACAGGACGTCTGCGTGTATATTTGTTCGCTGTTGAAGGTGATGTTACAGTAATATAAGGAGTTACATTTTTATTCTCTAATGTGAAGAAACACCTTCCTGGAAAGGCGTTTTCTATCATCAGAAATAGTGATGAAGGCAGCGAAGGCAATTTTGAAGGGCCTATCAAAAAATAGCTTCCAGCATAGCTTTGAAAAGTAGGAAAACAAGTGGGAAAAATCACATCAAATGGAGAGTACCTTGAAAAGAAGCATCAAAATTCCGACGATGAGTGAGGGTATGTTGTTATAAAAAACTTCGTATCATTTTGTATTGAACAGCTTTCAATTTTAAATTGAAGATAATATATTGAGAATTGTTGGAAAAATATAATCAATCAAAATCTGAGGCAACGGGATGTTCAAGAGGGTTGAAGAGCTCCCTCATACAACAAACAGTGCTCACAGAAGATAAATACTCTCAGAATATCAGAGTATGTAATCTTATTTTCCGTTACAATGCCTGATTTAAATCTCCTGAAACTATTTGGAGTCTAAATTGTAGTAATCAATACTAATAAAATAAAGTTTCGCTCTGTGTATGTGTGTGTCTGTGTGTGTGCGTCTGTTGGCGATGGCTTGGAAAATTTAGCGCACCTAGAAGTCTGTAAATTTAGATTTAGGTAGTCAAAACCCTCTCTTGGTGCACCTGACCCTCAGAATTTTAATATTTTGGTAATTAGCCTAGATATTAATTAGATTCTCATTAACCATCGCTTCTAAAATGACATCTTCTAAATCAAAATGGCGAAAGAAACGAACCGACGCATTGGATTTGCAAGCGGAAGTGAACGAATTCGAAATTATTTTACTAATTAGCGAATTTTAAGAAAACTAATTGAGATATCAATTTGAAAATTTCTGAGCATATGTAAAAAATATTCTGCATCTGACAATGTGATTTTTGAAAAATTCGGTTGGTAATTTTTTTAAATTTATGCAAAAAACTGCCAAAAATCTGCCGGCGCCAGTGAAAACAATCCGAGAAAGTTTCAGACAGGGATCTGCTTTCAATAAAAACTGAACTTCAAAGAGATCTGTTTCTCTGGCCGATCCCTCCATTTAGTTTGCGAAAATGAAAGGAAATAATTGCCAATTTTTTCTAATGAACAAAAATTTAGGTAACTAATTAAGATATAGATTTAAAATTGAGGTCAGGAAGGGGTGTCATCTGCCGGCTATTTTAGCGTAGCGTCTTCGTTATGTTCTAATTATCAGAAAAATGTAATTCTTTTTTTAATGATCGCGCGTTAATGTAGGTGACGGTGGTTCTCTTGAACTGAAACCGAAACAGGAACCTCCCACTCGTGGACAGCCAACCTCTCAGCATAGGACCTATGAGTCCACGAGGGGAAAACCTCTATCTACCAGGAACCCAAGTTTCCAAGGACCCGGAGTCCCCAGCAAGTTAAAAAAAAATTCACACGAGCTACCCAATAAAGCTTATTGCTGGGTGAGCCCAAAGTTATTACATGTATATAAGTTCTATATGAATATAATGATAAGATTACATAATATTAAAGATAAATATTTACAGATATTTACAATAATAATATTGTACTGAAATTTTTTCAATTGTATTATGCACTAGTCTATTAAGTCTTTTAAAACATATTTTTTAAAATCTATAGATCTAGAATTTTATACAAATTATTTATTATATTTGCGGGTATGGGGAGGGAGGGGGTTAACGCCTTTCTCTGAGATTGTAATTATCTCGGGCCCGGGCAACGCCGCGCGGGTTAGCTAGTAATAATATAAAAGAAATGAAACTGCGGGTTGAGAGTGTCAAAGTAATAAATAAAATGATCTCAAAATAAAAATGCGACTTTCAGAGCTGACATTGCAGATTTATCACTTAAAAATGCAACAAATTTTATAGTACTTCTTTATGTACAGTGTTTTTTTATTCTAGAGATGAATTATCAAAGATCGAAGATAAAAAATAAAAGTTTTTGGAACAGTTCATGTGAATTAAAAAAATTGTGTTATTTAATGGGGAGAGCTTTTGCTTCATGTGCCCTTTAGAGATGAGTTCGGGCATTTTTTTTCCAAGCCCGACGATCTGAAATCCTATCCCGCCCGAGCACGAAAAAAGTTTTGTCCTCAGAGCGTGAGCTCGAAGTATGTGGTACAAAATTGTTAATAACATTTTATGATTGTTTCAAGATTAATTTTTTCATTTAAAATTATCTTCCTACATAGAAATGAGTATTAATTCTAAATATTCCCTCCTAACAACGTTTTGTGATGATTTTCATATCCCTGAAAATCTGTTTAAAATTGCAAATTTGTTATTTATACCCAACTACTGGCATAAATTATTTGCAAAAGTCACAATTTGTATTCTTTTAAAACATCATTGTGCAACTATAGCAGGAAAACAAGAGTTTTGTTTGCCAGTAATTCTCGAAAAGCACTTGAAACAGAAAGCGAGAATAGACAAGGACCAATTCTGACTGTACAAAGGCTTCAGAATCATCCTAATATCCCATCAATAACAATTCGATTCCCTTTCAAACTGATTTTTAAAGAATTGTAAAACAGTTTAAGAAATTTAGACTACTTTATTGTTTCTAAAATATAAAGTTTTTTTTCTCCCTTTTTTCAATTTGTGAATAAATAAAATTTTTACTTTAGCCTGAGCACGACCAAACTCGAAAACTGGGATAAAAATCCAACCAGAGTTGTTTCGGGCATGGGCTAAGGCTTATCCCGCCCTATCTCTAGAGTCATTCCCTTTCCCTCGCTCCTGTATAACATTAAATTAGAAAAATCATAAATATGTTTCATTTAGGTTATTTTTAAGTAACATTTAAATTTGCTTTTAATGACAGGTCAGAATGCTGTGAAGAATTTTTCAATTATAGTAATATCCCGAAAACCTCTTTTTTTGATTAGTGTGATTTTTCAAATAAGTGTGCGATGTATCATTTTAATAAGCCATCATTTGTTAGTTCATATTTAAATCAAATTTCACTTTCCTTATTACTGTGTTTTTACAAAATCATTTTAAATTCAGTCCATGATATCTCAACACGAATTTAAACTTTTCTCATTAGTAATGCTTTTCAATTAAACTTTTCTAGCTCTTAGAGTGCAAAAAAGAAACGGGATGAAAATGAGAAAGTAGGAAGACATATCTTATCTGAAATGATGCTAAATTACTTTATGAAATGACTCGAAAATGCTCTTCGTAAATGACTCTTACTTTAATGAAACAAGATTTCCGCTATCCTCCTCAAAAAAGAAAATTTTATCATTAATATAATGGTTTTAATCTTATAAGATTTTTGTGAATGAGTAGCATAAACTATTTCAAAGATATTAATTTTATTTAGATTTTTTCTTATTTATCTTTTTCTCACACAAAGGAAAAAAAAACTTGAAATATATTGTTTTGTGTTACTATTTGACAGTAAAATATATGTAAAATATATTTTTGAAACTTAATTTTGCTAAAAGTTTGTTGACTACAGTTAAATTTTCTTTATCTTTAAAATTTTCATAAACTAATAGAGTGATTTTTTTCCCATAAGAAATAAAAAAATGATTCGTTAAGTTTCAGTTTCAAATAAAGCATTATTTTAAATATGTATTCATCTTTAAGAATTCCTGTTAAGCACAATTGTGTTAAGTTAATTAACACGTTCACTGCAGGGTTAAAATTACCGGAATTTAATTTTATTTAGGAAGTTCGAATTCATACCAGAAAATAATAATAGCAATATTTACTTTATTTAATTACAGACATTTCGTGATTACATAAAAATAAAAATTCTTTCGAAATTTCCGGTACGAATTCGTAATTTAAGATTGAAAAACCACGAGTACACTCGTGGTTTTCAGCTAATGGGTTAATATGAAAAGAAACAAAAAGCAGCCTACCGTTTTAATTTATTTTTGAACCAGTAGTAAACCTGTTCTTTGTACGTAGAGAATGAAAAAAAAAATACCCATAAGCTCTAATAATAGAAATATGTAACGCTTTCATTAATGAACATGACATATGTGAAAGTATTTCGACGATTTCATCCATAAAAATGAAACATATTACATCATTGTTTAAAGGAATTGTGCTTTTCACTTTTATTTTCAGCCTAGACCAAGATTAACGTCCCACACAGTTTGTAACTAGATATATTAATGCTATATGGAGTTTTATAAACTTCTTGAATAAACAGGTCCTGATTATCACAGGGGGGCACTTCGGCCACGTGCCCGGTTCTCCACTTATAGGGGCCCCCAAAATTCATTTAGTGTGGGCTCTGAAAAATACACATTAAAGAAAATTTCTGTTTACAATTGGCATTAAAAAAGTATTTCACTTATTTGTCATCTATGTCAATGTTTGCAAATAAGTTTAAAAGAAACTGCCAAATTTCTGAAAATTGAATATTATGTCAAATATGCTTGTGCGAATAACTTAAGGATTCTAATAAGCATCACAAAGATAAATAACACATTTTTAAACATAAAAACAATGGTGTAACTGCACCGTTAAAGTTGTCTGTTATGTTTGTAATGTATTAATTTTGTAACTCAAGATTGTTTTGAGAAGGGAGGCCCTCAAATAGTATGTGTGTGCCGGGCTCCACATGGAGTTGATCGGGTTCTGTGAATAAGAATAATATCAGTATTAGAATTTTACAAATAAAAGAGCAGAGTTCATTAATTTTATTTTGCAGGGAGTTAAAATTACAGATTGAAACTATTAAAGAAGAGAAATGGGCATTACTTATTGTTAGTGATATTGATCTCTGTTGCAAGAACGTCGAATTCCTTAATTACCACAACCATTTTATCCATAAAATTGGCAGATTTATTAGATGGTATACCTATATTTTTGATGCATTTTCAAATTTAGTAATCTGAAGCTTTTCTTTGATATATTGAAAGGTTAAAGATATCTTGAAATTCATTAGTATAACTACTTGAAACAGAGGTAATGTTAACCAATTTTATGATGCCATTTAATAAGGGTATAAATATCTAGGTAGAAAAATTATGATGATTTTTCTTATAAAGTTTTATAAATAATCAAAATGTACCTCAGATCACGAATCTCTCCTATTTAACGCAAGTATTATTAACCATTAAGAGATTTTAATAGGGAATAAAGAAAAATTATAAATATTCATATTTAAAAAATATTTTTTCGTTCTTAATATTCTTTTAAATTAACAAACACTTTAATGCATTTTAGTTCGCAAACACTTTAATGCATCTGTCTCATCTGAAATATTTCGTGACATCAATTAACAAATTTTAAAACGCAGTAATGGCTGCAACCCTTCTTTAAAAATCCAAACAAGTCAGAAAAGGAAGTAGATAATATTTAGTGTCGCATTAAATTTTACAACGAGGAATAAATTTAGTGGAGAAAATAATGGAGCTAAGAAAATGAAATTTTCTTAAAAGTTTAAAATACAATTTAAAACAAACACAGGAAAGTGAATTATGAAATGGAATTTTGAATGGAAACTCAATGTAATGTGTAATAATTCAAAATATCACGAACCACTCTACCCCATCTCATTAGTTTGTAAAGTAAATTTGACTTTATCTTAGCTGTAAATCGAGAATAAGGGTTGAACGGAATTTCGCTTCATTTTGAAAATAAATAACTCTGCTATTATTTAAAACTCACGCTTAAAACAATAAAATAACTGTATTTTATGTTTAGTCAAAATCTTAATATAGTGGCAAAGGTTAAATAATTTTACATTTATTAACGAAATTTATTTAAAAATGTGCTCTTAAATTTTCTTACTGTAGGAAATTTATATCTTTTCACGTAACTATTTATAAAAGTTACTAGGTTGAAGAATTTATTCAACTTATAGAAAAACATTTATTTGATAACTTTTCTCTAATATCTGTAGTTTATATTGTGATTCAATAACTATTAATCAAACCAATAACCCAAGTAAAAAAAAATGGATTTAATTTAAAATGTAACTTATTTTTTATCTGCACTATATTTTTGTAACTGCGAGGTAATGTCAAGACTTTTCCCTCTCGTAACTAACGATTGCATTTAAGGGGATGTTCTATTTCTTTGGGTTAAAATGTTCGATTTTTTTAAATTTTGCATTTTTTGCAACCTTCAAGTGTGCAGTTTGGTACCCTAAAGCGGTTTCGTGATATTCCATTTGCTTACAATCTTTTTTGCTCGCTGAACGTAACGCGCTCGTTGAATGTAACGCTATTGCAAAACTTAAACTTGTTTTTCTTGAAACTACGTTTTTCAAACTGGGCGACCGTTTTAATCGAGAACTGTTCGACCAATTTCTTTCATTTTTTATTTAAATAAATCTAATTGTTTTTTTATGATGCTTATACTACCGAAAAGTATCATTTTCATTGATTAATTATTTTTCCGAGCTTGCAAAATATAAAAAAAGGTAAAAAAAAATGACATTTTTTGTTCAAATGACTGTCATTTTGTAAAAATTAACTTTTAAAATCAAATGTTGGTGTAAGATCCAGAGATTTTAATGTCTTTTCATTATTTGGCGACCCAATATTTTGTTTTAGATGTTTGTGACGGGAGAAAAACGGTTGCTCAATTGGAAGTAGCCTGCAGTTACTTCCCGTCAAACAAAGCGTATTATTATTATTATTATTATTATTTTACACACTAAAATTTAAATATATAAGTGAAATGTCTTTAAATATAATTCAAATAAACCGAAGGTTGTATCTCTTTTCTTTGTAACCGAACAAAAAAATTGTAAAAATTATGTAAATCTTAAGCTAAAGAAGTAGAATCTTCCCTTAATACTAAATAAATCTAGGAACTTTTCCATATAAATAGTAATGTACTTAAGTATTCAACCTTCTGTACTTCTAAAAGAAATGAACAGTAATTGGGCATTTTATTTTTCAGTATTAGTTGCTTTGTATTTCGACGCAATTTTTATATCTTATAATTAGTGACTATTAGTGATCTGACGATTACTCAGAAATATTCTTTTAAAGAACTGCTATTTTTACCTTTTTATATGCTACTGCATTTTGGCACTAAAATGAAATATGTCAACCGAAAAGAGAGATTTTTATTTTATGTTAAACATAAAATTAATATTAAGTTAAGTTGTGTTGGTTAGGGGCTTATAAAAGATAGGTTGCACCACGATATACCCATAATGGAGGTGTTGAGATCCAGAGCGCACTATCCGACATTTTTGTGAAAAATTAGTTTCAACTGTCAAAACATTGTATGTCAAGCCATCTATTGACTGTATGATGATTTTTATTAAATTCGAAACTATTCAATTGATAGAACCAGTTTGACAGATGGTCAACTCAATTTGGGTATCAAGTATCCAGTGCAAGAGGGGATAAAGTGTCTTTGTTTAAGGTTTATATTTTAAAAATCTATGTCTTTCTGAACTTAAAAAGGCAGAAATGTAAGAAGCCACTTTCAGAACTGACCTAAAAAAGTTTGACAAAAATTTGTAAAATTTTGAAAAGCCTTTTTCACGAATTCGCAGCTGGCGACGTTGGTCCACTCTGGTTACTGATATTTAATCTGCTGGCTCTCAATGTTTGTTTCTCGATGAGAGCAATATATAATCAACATATTAATTTATTTTCATCTCGGAGACTACAACTGATGATCCTGACAAGAACCATCGCTGTCAAACCATCCCAAGCAAAATTATCTTCCGCTTCTTTCATTGGAAGACTATGAAGGAATCAAAGCATTCATTTTATGCAGATTTCTATCTTCTTTAGTCAAAAATTCAATATATGCACTAATATAAATTTTAAGCATTTGAAAAAAAAAATAACACAACAGTTTATTCTAACAGTAGTCATAATCGAAATAAATCGATTGATAGAAAAAAAAATCAAATTTATTTATTACTTATTGCCATTACATCTCTACTACAACGAATTATTGACTATTGGCAAAGTTTTGAGATTGAAATTTTTTGTACTTATTAACGTTCTTGTCCTGGCATGTGTAAACAACAAACGATTGAATTTTTTTTAAATTGTTTTGCATAAAAATGAATCTAACTTTTAATTTTTTTTATTTTTTTTTTATCTTTTTACATTAAATTTAGTTGTCTAGTATAAGTAATCCATTTACGAACAGTAACAGTGGATATTAATAGAATAGCTGATAGACTGATTGTAAAAATTGTTTAGAACTTTTTTAAATACTTTCCGTTAACGTCATTTATAAAGCACATTTATTTACCTGTTTTTCAAAACTCAATTAAACCCACTCTAATTAATTTAAACTAACAGTACCACCCGGAGTTGCTCTTGTTCCTTGAGATAATATAGAGAGAAATTTAAAACAAAATCGACTACTCATTTCCCCATCGGTTAATCTGAGATTTCAAGATCTGGGGAAGGACAATTTATTTTGCTGAAGCGTTCCTCAATGTGTACTAAACAGAGGATGAAATATAGTAAAGAAAGAAGAAAAATTAAAACATTATTTTTCTTATCACTTTAACACTTACATTACAAATACCAGGGGATCCAACTTGTCCTTCCCGAGTTACAGAACGTACTACCCAGTGTTATATTGTTGATTTAACATAATTTTTAATTGAAAACTAACAATTTTTGTACATTTAATATATTTTTTTAATTTCCCATAAAAAAATGTCAAAAATCTTTTTATATGAAAAATATCAATTACGTATTCGAATAAAGTTTTGAAGTTTATTAAAATCTGGATATCTGTAATTAGCTATATGTCAGTGTTTAATAGCCAGAGAAATCGCCAAAGATTTCCCTATTCATAGCAACCGTTTTAACGAAACGTCCTATTTCTTTCACTACGGTACTACGGACTTTTTTGTCGTCTCCAAACAATCGTAGTTCATTTTTGTACTACTGCTACAAACTGATAGCTATTTAAAAAAATGTATAAGGATTATGGCAACGGCTGGTGCTATGACTTTCGCTTTTATTGTTCTCTCTCTCAAGAATGAACATTTGTTTGCTACACTAATAAAAAGCAGTTAGTGACATTGTGGGTTGATACAATTGGCAATTGATTGTCCAAAGCAAATTAAAAAACGATTTCTTTTTTTTTGTCTAATCATTAATCTTCCTTATTAGGTTCACTTCCAAGTGTTACGATTATTGCTACATTGTCATTTAAAATGAATGTGAATACCACTAAAGATTTCAACAACACTTTTGCACCATATCACATTTGATCAAATACACCATTTGGCTATAGGCCCACTTACGAAAGATTAACCATAATTCCATGAGATCAGATACATTAAAATTACTTTTTCCTTCTTTCTTCCTTATTTCAAAAAATGAATCCGATAAATTGTAAATCCTCAAACTCCTTTGATTTAGTAAATTTGAATATGTTTTGAGGACTTGGTGTGTCTAGTTAATATATCAAATTAAAAAGGCTATTATGCTTATTTTTTATGATTTCTAAAGTAATACAGTTAAAAAGTATTAGCTGCAATTTACTACGTGACTGTCTGAAAGCAAGCTCGGGAGGAAGAAGTAATGGGATTTTATAGATTCTTATTATTTCAGTGTTTAAGTACGTAGTTTATTTGCATGAAAGGAAAATTTTCATTCCAAAATTATAGTGTCAATGTGACATTTAGGGATTAAAATTAAGTGGTTCAAAATTGAATCACCGTTCTTCAAAGGATTAACTACAAACGAGCGATCTTCGGTAATCAAGCTGTGCACTACTTGGCGTATTCGTATTTTAAGGAATGCGACTTACATCTGTTATGGCATGCACTTTTGTTTAAATAATATAGCATCATTCATGTTTTACGGGAATATTTGGCAGGTAACTGGGAATTACAAAATATTAACCTGCAATAATACTTAGCTTGACGTTTATGGAAACCCACACATTTTTAAGTCGTAATTTTAGATGTCGCGAAATTGAAATTTAAAAAAAGTGAGTTATTAATTTAGTATTTCTAGTAAAATGTTCTAACTTTTTAAATTAGAATGCATGTTTTCTTTGGTACATGTAACAGAAGTATACGATTTCCCTTACAATACGGGAAAAATGCAGTAAATCCATTCGAATGGCGTAGCATTTAAAGAAATTTTATTTCATGTCGCTTAAAAATAAAGCCTGCATTTTATGCATAGTAATAAACGTCAATTTCAGAAAAGCAAGATGGTTTACACTCATTATAAAACCACATTTTAAAATTGAAACTTAAATTTCATTCATAAAAATTAAATCTACAATGATTAGATGAAAGCGACCTCATTTTCCATAAACTTTTAGCCATAACATCAGTAATGAAGTTTTGTTTGAAAAGGGAAATAACTAACTCTCTCTTTAATATAAATCATAGAAAATGTTATCACCGCATCTAAACCAATAAAACAATTATCTTATATAACGTACAGCTATAAGAAAGGCTGTAGCGTGCAATCGAAATAGAAAATAAGACATAGCAGCCATTTATTTAGAGTCAGTTTGACGTCATATTGGAAACCTTTAATAAAATGTGACGTCATATCTAGCAATTTTTTTTTGCCTTTTTCGTAAATTGTTTTAAGTCTGTAATAAAGTAGACCTGTTAACTTCAAATAAATTTAAATTAAGGTACTACATAATTTTAACGCCCTTATAGTTTAAGTTTTCTATATATATACACAAAAAATCGCATTTTCTGCTTATAATGACGTCAATTTCAGAAATGTAAAAATATAGCGTGTGAGTCTGAATTTTATTGGTTTATAAAAACACAGCACACGTGTTATTATTTTTTTAGGATGTGGCAACAAGAAAGAATAATTGCATTAGAAATTGAAAAATAAAATTCTACAAGGATTAAACTATGGCATGTGGTTGAAAAAAGGCGTAAAAAGAGGTCTGATATTTTTTAAAAGTTTAAAGTGACTTTTTTCATGTTCTAAAACGTATCTATATCACGTTTCGTGGAAATCTGTCAAAAACTGTAGATTTGCATAAGAAACATACACACCGGGAACGGCTTTTATTTATACAGATTAAAGAAAAAATATTTAAGTTTATGTTTCCACATTAAGTTTAGTTGTCTAAACGATTATTGGTTTTAACTGTATTTCTATTATCTAATTATAATATTATTTCGTTAAATAACATCTTCGAGGTTATTTCGCAAAATTTATGTCAAACAAAAATCTAAAGTAGAGAATCGAGTATAAACACCCAAATGAAATATTTAAATCACTTACTATGTATTCGACAGGAAACCCTGTAAATAAACATTGAGTCATTAAAATTCTGAACATATAACAAAACAGCAATACTTATTTTAACTCAACTTTGAATATTGAATAAATTATATTCATTTCACACACACGTACCACTTTCCCGGTTTTTCTTATTTATTAAATGCATTACGTAATGGTATTTTCTGCTTTAAGATAAAACCGAAATTAGAATATAATCAGTGAAGAGACTAACAAATAGGTATTCTACGAATACTACTGTTAAAGAAATTTAACTATTCTAGACGAATAATGTTTGAAAATTCAAACAAGATTATAAATTAAAAGAAGTGTTATAATATTTCCCTTATGATGAGTATCCATAAAATTATTTTTATGAATGATAATTAAACATTACAAATAACGAGAAAATAATTCTTCCGTTGGTATATATATATATATATATATATATATATATATAAATGTTATAAATAAAATATTAATAGGAATTATAATAGAATAAAAACTGACATTTCTCTCTCTTGTTTTTGTTCAAGAATGATTAAAACTGAGTTTGACAATTTAAAGAATAGATTTCTGTATTTTCTTACATGACAAAGAACATAATTTTCATTTTTCACTGATAAATATAATTATGTTTTATACATATTAATATAAATATAATATTATACACCACTTTTCTAATTAAATAAATACTGCCTAACATAAAACATGAGTATAACGTCTTTGATGACCACTATAAATGTTTTATGAAAATGCCTTATAATTTTTAAATGCTTTTATTGTACAGTCGCAAAAAAAAAAGAATACACCCTACCTCTACTAACTGCGCCACAAATCATCGTATAAAAATGCGACTCATATATCAACCGATTAGTACTAACGCGTACTATTTAATACAAAACTTAAATTATGTTTCAGGTACCGTCTACATATTCAAATAGTAACAAACGTTGAAATTTTCAATACTAACAACCTAATTTTGACAGCATATTTGGATTTGTCGGTAAATTTTACCTTCAGATAGCAAATTGGAAGTAATTAGGTCAAGTTGTTCGAGAATTGTGCAGATTTAAAGTTTGACACTCGTACTATTCAATTCAATTTTAATCGTTGTAAAACAGATTGTAATGCGGGAAGTTTTTAAAGCGTAACTTAAAAACTACTATTGGATGGAATGAGCTGTAATTTTGAATTCGCATATTTGAAGGTTCTAAAAAATTATTTCTGTTAAAAAATCATAAGTTACATTTCATATTATCATTGAAAAATATATATTTTGAAATTAATTGAAAAGATACATGAATTGTAACATAATTCTTTTTAAGCAGAAATCAATCAGAGAATCCGAAATTGCAGTTTATTTCACTAAGAAGTTTTTAGTTCAGCCTAAAAGACTTCCCGCATTGCAATCTCCTTTGCAATTGTTAAAAAAAGAATTTAATATTAGGAATTCCAAGTTTTAAAACTTCATAATTCCTGAACTACTTGATCGAACATTTTCTTTTTTTGTATTTGAAAGTAAAATTTACCAAAGAATCCAAATAAGAAGGCAAAATTAGGTGTTAATATGAAAAAAATTAAACTTTGATTAACTTTTAATATGTAAAACACCCCCTCCCCGAAGCATAATTTAAGTACATCATTAACTAGTTGGTGTTATTACTTATCGGTTGGTATCACTTACATTTTTATACGTTGATTTCCGGCAGATTTAGTACACTGCAAAAAAAAAAGTGTTGATTTTACAGTATAATACTGGCACCCCAGCGCTGGGATGCTAGTATTATACTGTAAAATCAACACTTTTTTTGTAGTGTAGGATAGGGATCATAATTTTTATCTCACGGCTGTAGAAAGTCATATCTTTTAAAAAATTATTAAACCTTGTTCAAAAATCATTTTTTAACGAAACAGCTACCAACTGATTATTATAAATTAGAAACGTTACGTAATCACATTTTAGAGAAGTAGAGAAAATTTAGAAAGAAGAAAAGTTAGAAATTATTACAAAAATATTTGGAATAGAGTTATCAAAATATAATTGAAATGTTTACAATTTCGAAGTAGTTTTTATTATATATACAGTGATATTTCTTTATGCGCAAGACACAAGAAAACATTTTTATTCATGGAAATAACGAACAAAAAATACATAGTTAATTCTTACTATAACATTTAATTTTTCAAGTAAGAATTATTAGAAAAATCTTCTTTTTATATATTATATAATAACCAAAATAAAACAGCAGCATTCGGATATTTGAAAGTTTTTTCTTTTAAATTTATAATATGGAAAGACACTTAATAATAGAAATGTGATATATTTTAATGAATTAGAGATCATCAACTTAAAGCTGTAATTTCTGAATTAAATGTATATTTTCTATACTGCTAAGCAAATAATGTATGTAAATATGGTAATTTTTTCAAAGGTAAGAAAGACGTTTCATAGTTTTAAAATATAAAAAAGAATGAGCGTTGTATATTGTTAAAACACCCGTGCAATAAAATAACATTTGCTTCTTTTAAAACGTATTAATCTCGGCCTTCTATGTTTATTAATATTTATTAATATGGATACAGCGTTTGTGAGAAAAAAATATTATCTAAATACATTTTAATATTAATTTGGTCTGTACAGTTGTAATTTAACTTACACGTGAATTCCTTGGAATAACGTTTAAAAAAGTACCAATGCATTAATTAAGCAACATTTTATCCACAATAAATATAAATATCTATAACGTAACAGCTATGCATTTTCTAGTTGACAAAGTTTCTGGTGTTTTAATTTGGCATATCTATCTATATTTTTAAATATCCGACTAGTTCTACTCCTTTCATGTGCTTGAAATTTCTTATGCTTTAACTAAACTTAAGTGGATCGAATAAACTTTCTTCGTCTATTTTGTTGTTTTTTCATGTTTACGAATATTGATTTATGATTAGTTTTCATGTCAATGTTTCATGTCATGTTCTGTGTAACGTTATTGTTTTAGTAAGTATTTTTATATCAGTAAATATTTTACTGTTTTTGTAAATAAGCTTGTAAATTAGCCATTTCAGAGATGACTTTAGAGAGATTAGTTAAATAAAAAAAAACACCATACTACATTATGTTTCTATTTCTAGATATCCAATATATTAAAGTAAAGTATGTTATTTATTATGTCATTTATGTTTCGTTATAAGATATTTTTACGCAAAAAACTCAATTTTATCTAACTTCAGTCCGAATTTTAATCTTCAGAAACATTTTTACTTAATGCGAAATTTATGTACACACTAGCAAAACCCGCGGCTTTGCTCGCGTAATTGTTGAAAAATGCCAAGTAGTATTCGTGGGCCTATTTTCATTAGAGGAAATTTTACTGCCACAGATAATTCGAAAATTACTAATTAAGACACATTTTGAGTAACCTTCATTCTTATATTGCATTAGGCGAACATCAGATTTAAATGAATAAGAAGAGCTAAAATTATTTCCAAATTAATGGTAATTTAGAATATATTTTGAAGGTTTTTCGCTCATTTAATTTTTTATAAGAAATTTAGAAAATTTCAGAAACAGTTCTAAGCAAGTATTTATATCTCAAAAGTAAGCATGGAGAGATTTTCACGCCAAATTCCAATCTGCTAGTTAAGCAAATTTCTGTAATAACTGTATAACAGGAATTGCAATTTTAGAACTTTTTTGTTCGGCACACATTCACATTTCTAAATTTTTGAAACTGTTCTGTGGATGAATTTGTGTCTCAAACTTAACATCCATGTAAAATTTCAAATTTCTATCCCTAACAATTTCATATATATCATAGTTTAGAAAGTTTTTAGAACTTTTCAAACTCATTTTACTCTTTTAAATTTAGAATTTTTTTAGAAACCGTTCTTAGCAAGTGCTGAAATTTTAAAAATAGCCACCATGCCAAATTTCGACGTTTTAGACCAACAGCATCACTAAAATCACAATTTTAGAAAGTTGTTTGATTCTACACCTTTTTAAATTTCAAATTTTGTAAAAAAGGTTCTGTAGAAGAATATACGTCTAAAAATAACAGCATGTTAAATTTTAAAATTCTGTCCCTAACAATTTAGAAAACAAAATAAATAATTTATAACATTTTCCGCTCATTTTACACCTTTGAATTTCGTTTTTTAATAAACTGCTTATACCGAGAGTCTACATCTTAAAAGTTACCACCGTACTAAATTCTAAGTTTTTAACCCGAATAAATCCAATTAAATCATAATGTAGAACGTTTTTTAAAAGTTTTTCGCTCATTTCAGCCTGTTAAATTTCGAATTTTTAGAAACCGATCTTAGAAAGCATTTTCATTTTAAGAGTTACCACCATGCCAAATACGAAGCTTCTATAACATCTGTATAACATAAATTGCAATTGTAGAACGGTGTTATTTTGCTCCTACTCTTTAAAATTTCGCATTTTTAATAAACTCTTCTGGGTGATCATTTACATTAGTAACAGCCATGCAAAATTTTAAGTTTTTAGTTTTAACAGTTCTAAATATATCGTTATTTAGAACGTTTTTAGAACTCTTTTCGCGCTTTCACACTTTTAAATTTCAATAAAACAAAAAAAACCCTCTTCTGGGCTACTAGTTACGCTTTAAAAGCAACAGTCATGTCAAACTTCAATATTCTATCATTAACAATTCCATAGAAATCTCAATTTAGAACGTTTTTAGGGTGCTTTTCGCGCATTTCACTCTTTTAAAATTTGATTTTTTTTTCAAATTGTTCTGTGCGACCATTTATATCTTAAAAGCAACAGTCATTCCACATTTCTTGTTTCTAACCCTAGCAATTCCATAAAAATGATAATTTAGAAAGCTTTTAAAACGCTTTCCACTCATTTGACCCTTTGAAATTTTGAATTTCCAAACCATTGTTAGCAAGCATTTGTATCTTAAAAGTACAAAACATGCCAAACTTGAAATTTCTAATCCTGTGAGTATTAAAAAAAATCGTAATTTAGAACGTTTTTCCCCCTTCATCCTTTTAAGTTTAGATTTGCTTAATAAAACTATTCCGTGTGCACCTGCGTCTTAAAAAGTATCACCCATGTCAAATTTCAAGATTCTTTCCTTAACAATTCAATAGAAATCGTAATTTAGAACGTTTGTAATACACTTTTCCTTCACATCACCTTTTACTGCTGCAAAACCTTGACGGTAGTGGCACTGACGTAAAATATATCCTATGTTAGAGCAGATACTGTCAGTTCCACATAAATTGTAATTTAGAATGTTTTTAGACGCTTTTCGCTGATTTCACTCTTTTAAATTTCAAAAAAAAATTTCATTTGTTCTTAGACAGCATTTACATCTTATAAGTAACTACAATGCCAAATTTAAAATTTCTAGCTCCTTCAGTATAAAGAAAATCACAATTTTAAAACGTTTTTTGTTCCTGCAGCCCCCTAGAGTTAGTGGCACCGGCATAAAATATAAGCTATGTTGGAGCAAAGATTCTAACCATAAATTTGCCACCATCGCTTTTGAAATCGGTTCTGTAGTGTAGTTTCAGAGATTCCGTAGAAATTGTAATTTAGAATGTTTTTAGTTCGCTTTTCGTTCATTTTACCCTTTTAAATTTTGATTTTTTTAAAAATTTGTTTTTAGAGAGAATTTATATCTTATAAATAACTACAATACCAAATTTCAAATTTCTAGCTCCTTCAGTATAGAAAAAGTCGCAATTTTAGAATGTTTTTCACTCCTGCACCCCCTTGGAATTAGTGGCACCGACATAAAATATAGTCTATGTTGAAGCAGGGAGTGTCATCATCAATTTGCTACCATCACTTTTGAAATCTGTTCTGTAGTTCCTGAGATTCCGTGGAGATTGTAATTTAGAAAGTTTTTAGAACGCTAGTCGCTCATTTAGCCCTTTTAAATTTCGATTTTTTTTTTAAATTTGTTCTTAGAGAGCATTTACATCTTATAAGTAACTACAATGCCAAATTGCAAATTTCTAGCTCCTTCAGTATAAAAAAAATCGCAATTTTAGAACGTTTTTCGCTTTTCCACCACCTGGGGTTAGTGGCACCGACATAAAATATAGCCTATGTTGGAGCAGGGATTGTCACTATCAATTTGCCACCATCACATTTGAAATCGGTTCGGTAGTTTCAGAGATTAACCCCTACAAACAAACAAACAAAAAACAATCGTTACCACTTTATAATATTAGTATAGATTTAAAAGCTTGTGACAATTGTAATTAAACATATCAGAAAATATAGCATTTATACTTAGTTTGAAGCTTTTCAAATTTTGTAATGTACCTAGGACATTAATATAGTAATAAACGTAATAACATAACACGTCTTTATTTTACTAACATGTTTTAAATCAGCTGTGTTTTCAATACACGCATGTTTTAAAATTAAATTAATGTATGAAGACTTCTATAGCTTAAAAGGAAAAAAAAAGAAAAGAAAAAAAATTAGCTTATAAAGTTTATTTCAAGTTAACTTTAACTCTAACTCTCCAAGAATCAAATATGACTTTTTTTCATATAGAGAACAATCTAATAAAGTATGCTTGAATATTAGAAAACAAACTATGAAGTATTTTTCAAATGCTGTAGGAAAATATGAATGACACCTAAGAAATTATTGTCTAAAGAAAATAGCGAAATCAGCTACAAATCTGGCCATTAAAGCATGAAAAGAAATATTATGAACGAAAACATTAGCATTTTATGTTGAATTCCATAGAAAAATATTTCCTCGGAAACGCAACCAAAACAAGAAGTTTATACCTTTGGGTATATTAGTTGAATATTTTAAGGGCATGTTTTCCGCAAAGGAAATACATGCTTCAAAAGTTTTGTATAAAATTATCTGCTACAAATAAATGCAGAATTGCTCTTTTTTTAACGTATTTTTCGGAATAAAGCTTATGTGATGTGAATAATAAAAACATTTTAGTGTAAATATATATAAATTTTGAAAAATATTCAAATTTTTACTTTTATGTTGTTAAAAATATAAACAATAAAATATTTTAGTTACAAATATGACCGATAGAGAACGCCGCAAGTTGTATCGAGGAACAAAATTTGCTAACGTGAGTATGAAAGAGCCTCGTATCAATAAATAAAAAGAAAAGTGCCCAGTTAAACTGATGGCATTGAGCTCACAGGCTATTCACACTATTTGTATATTATACTCTTATTTCCAAGAATAATGCCCCTCGAAAAATAAAGAAATCGACAATGAATTAAAGGGGATTATCCCATCGTCCTCCCCCTTTATAATTAACAAATGAACCCCCAAAACTAATCAGGAAAGTTCCATATCACAATGAACCTATATACAAAATTTGAAGAAAATCGGATAATTCTGCATGAAAAACCCATTTATCTAAATTAAGGGGGATTATCCCCCCGTTTCCCCCTTTATACTTAACCAATGAACCCCCAAAACTCATCAGGGAAGCTCCTTATCATAATGAACCTATAAACAAAATTTGAAGCAAAACGGATATTTCTATCAAGAGTTAGCGCGTTACGTACATACATACATACGTACATATATTACGTATATACATACATACGTACATATATTACGTACATACATACATACGTACATACATTACGTACATACATACATACATACAGAACAGGATGGCACATTAGCTCTCAGGCTTTGATAGTCTGTGAACTAAAAAAGCATATGAAACTTTCGTGGCATTTTTTAAAGAACACAATGGTTCTCTTGTTGAAGAAACGTGCGTTGCTATTAGAGTTGCTTTACAGAAACAGCGAAAATATGATGGTATATGACATGATAAGATGGCGATCAGTGGTCGGAAAAACCACTTTATTTCTGTAGCGAACTGCAACTACAAGTACTTTATCCAAAATGTAGTTAACTATTACAACTACTTGTTTTAAAACAGTAGCGATTATAAACTGTTTTTCAAAAATAGTCGCTGTTTTCTACTTTCAGATTTTGTCAATAGATTCAAATTATACTTAGAATGGAGGGTACAGAGATTAAGTTTAATACAATGACCCTTCGTTATATCGCGTTTGCCGGGATGCAAACAAATAAATGCGATAAAACAGAGGACAACAAAAATTTAAGAAAGATCACATACAAGAAAATGTTTCGTGTTGTTCTCTAAAATGTGATCTCTGTGTGATTTATCATATATTCTAATACAAGCAAATCTTGTGTGTGATTATATATATATATATATATGCAAATTTCATCTGAAAAACGGCTTTAACGATTTTGACGGAATTTTGTGTCCTACCGTTTTCGGGCACCAGAAAACCATTTGGCTAAGTCACATGTTCGAGAAAATTCGATTAGTGGGTCATTTTGAGTCACCATGGGTCAGGGTCAAGCTAATTGTATATAAAAAACGGTTCAAACGATTTTGATTAAATTTTGTAGCCTACCATTTTCGGGCACGAAAAGGCTATTGGTCTGGGTCACATATTCGGGAACTTTCGATTAGTGGGTCATTTTTGGGTCAAAGCGGGTCAAGTTAATTTTATCTAAAAAACGGCTCTAACGATTTTGATTAAATTTTGTATCCTATGAATTTCGGGGACGAGAAAATCATTGGGCTATGTCACACGTTCGAGAAAATTCGATAAGTGGGTCATTTTTGGGTCATTGTGGGTCAAGCTAACTTTATTTCAAAAACAGTTCAGACTATTTAGACTAAATTTTGCATCCTATGGTTTTAGGGCACAAGAAGACTGTTGCGCTAGGTCACATGTTCGAGAAAATTCAATTAGTGGGTCATTTTGGTCGTGGATCATTATGGGTCAAGCTATTTTATCTTAAAAACGGCTCAGACTACTTAGACTAAATTTTGCCTCCTATGGTTTTCGGGCACGAGAAGACTGTTGGGCTAGGTCACATGTTCGAGAAAATTCAAATAGTGGATCATTTCTGTCATGGGTCATTATGGGTCAAGCTAATTTATCTTAAAAACGGCTCAGACTATTTAGACTAAATTTTGCCTCCTATGGTTTTCGGGCACGAGAAGACTGTTGGGCTAAGTCACATGTTCGAGAAAATTCAATTAGTGGATCATTTCTGTCATGGGTCATTATGGGTCAAGCTAATTTATCTTAAAAACGGCTCAGACTATTTAGACTAAATTTTTTCTCCTATGGTTTTCGGGTACGAGAAGACTGTTAGGCTAGGTCACATGTTCGAGAAAATTTAATTAGTGGATCATTTCTGTCATGGATCATTATGGGTCAAACTATTTATCTTAAAAAGAGCTCAGACTATTTACACTAAATTTTGCATTCTATGGTTTTCGGGCACGAGAAGACTGTTGGGCTAGGTCACATGTTCGAGAAAATTCGATTAGTGGGTCATTTTGGGTCATCATGGGTCAGGATCAAGCTAAGTCTATCTAAAAAATGGTTCAAACGATTTCGACTAAATTTGTATTTTACCATTTTCGGGCACGAGCAGACTATTGGACTGGGTCATATGTTCGAGAAATTTCAACTAGTGGGTCATTTTGGTCATTGATCGTTATGGGTCAAGCTAATTTATCTTAAAAAGGGCCCAAACTATTTACACAAAATTTTGCATCCTATGGTTTTCGGGCACGAGAACACTGTTGGGCTAGGTCACGTGTTCAAGAAAATTTGATTAGTGAGTCATTTTGGTCATGATATTTGAACTCAAAGCTAATTTTGACCGAGCATAGCTCGGTCTTCCCTGCTCGTTATAGTTTAAGCAGTTGTTACTCATTATATGCCGACCAGAGCAATTCAACATTAATTTTCTGTCATAATGTCAAAAAATAATAAATGTGTAAATAAAGCAATTTTAAAAGAATAAACGCAGCATTATATGAAGATATAATAATGAGTAAGTAGAAGAGTGTTACTAGCAAGAAAACTAGTTTCTTTGATTTGGAGCTTGGCACTTGGATTTACTAGCAAGAGTCAATTAAAAAATCCATGACGTCATACGATGTACTTCTAAATGCTGCAGCTGAGTTGCTGATATTCGCAAATTGTTGCATAAAACACATTTTTCAAAAAGAAGTAAGTTAGTATCACGTGAATAGAAGAATGGCACCCCCCCTCCTGAAAGTAGCATTAAAATTAGCGTTGCTGTTCTCTTTAAACCTTTGACTTTTTTGTATCCTGCTACTCTCGCTACTTACGATCACTGATTGTGATAACATGATGGTCTTTATGGGTAGTGCCGTTTTATATTCATTTCATGAGAATGCTTACAGCGCCACATTCCCTTTCAGCCATTTTGGTAACTACAATTTATTATTGCATCAAATCTTTCTCCATGATCAATAAATGCATATTTTACAAACAGCCATACTTTAATTTGAAGCATACGCTATTTCAAACAAATATTTCCCATAGACAGTAGCAGCCCTGTAAAAGAGCTACATACACTCATATCAATTATTAAATCTTTTGGAATTTTAAAAGGAAAATTTTGCTGTTATGGTTTCGGTTAAAATTTTTTTTGTGTGCTTATTTGTGTGAAAGCAGTATATACATAGTTCCCCCTTTATTACACAGTTTTGTGTCTGTTTTACATTTAAAGTGTTGTATTAAAAATGATTTAATATTTTTTTTCCTCTATAATAGCATTTGATTTTTTTCTCAAAAGTATATTTTTAAAAACTTATTTAAGCTGCATTTTTTAAAAATAAAAAAGTCCTTCCGGCCTGTACCGGGAGGAAAAGGTAGCTTTCCTATATCTTCGTTTGAAAATTTTAGCTAATGTTACACGAAAACAGCGAGTTAAAATGCAAAGAAACGTTTACAAAAGATTCGTTAATACTGAATTTGAATAAGAAATTCGCCAAATTATTGAGCAATAGCCAAATTGGCTTCATTTATGAAGACTTATTTTGGTCGCCACATTTGGCGATATTTCGCCAAATGTCGCCAATTTTGGCGCTAACGGATATGAATATATAGTTTTATGCGTATGATTGGGAAAATTATTACAACAATGAAAGAAAAAAATTTGCGATTAATCGCGTTAACGTGCTGTTTTGTTTCAAAATGTCAGCCACCCTAGAAATTCAAACTGCTCTATCTCAGCCATTTTTTAAGATAGAGGTAAACCAAAAAATGCTCTGGAATCCTTGTATCAAGGCCTAACACGTAATTGAAAAATAAATTTAAATTTTTAATTTTTTTGTATATTTATTTTAGTTTTAAATTTTTAAATGGCCGCCATCTTGAAACAAAATGGCGGACCAAGCTGGCCAACGAGCTCGGTCGAGACATTGGTGACCTTAATACACACAATTAGTTTCATCAAAATCGATTTATAAATACGAGCGTTATCGTATGACATAGGTCAGATATATATATATGGATATATCTATATATATAAATCAACATTTGAGCGGAGGGTGGTTTTGGGGTCTGAGGGTTATGATCGGTGAAAATATATCGAAATTTTCCGGAACTGCTTTCCTCCGAACGGCTGCAATAGGTAGCTTTATACTTTTTAGTATTGAAAGCTACCTAATAAACAATGTTGAAAATAAAAAAATTGCTTCCTTTCCAACGCTGGTATTTTGAAGAAATGCTGAATTGTTTTTATTTAAATTTTTGTTCAACTAACTAAAAGTTTAATTTTTTTTTCAACTTTAAAATGAGCGTGGTGGTATATTTAAAGATTATGTAAAAATATTTTTTTAACATTGCAAAAATTGAAATAATAATAATATATATTTATAGTATATACATATATATTTTTACAAAAAAATATTATTTTACATAAAAACAACGCCAGAGATCAATACATATCTCACCAAAGTACTTGAAATCTTTAAATTTTAATAAATCATTCTTAAACCTTTGAATTTATGAAATGTCTTGCTTAAAATTTCTTAAAAGGAAAACTAAATTTACCTTCCATTCGGCTAAAGTCATTAATTTTTTCAGATAATTTTTTAATAGACTTTTTTTTTTCGCAAAATTTGAAACTCTTTAATATCCACTATTTTTTTAATGTAAATTTAGTACAAAAAAAAATCACTTCGTTGAATAAAACATACTTAAAATCGTCTTAAAATGTGGGAAAATATATTTATTCTAAAAACTTCTCAAACTCTTACCCAACTCAAGGAAAAAAATCCTTGTTTTATGATTTATATGTATTTTTTCATTTCATTTTAGAAATACCGCCACAATACCACAATAACTTTCTTTAAAACTAATGAAAAAAGGAAGAAGAATAAGGCCACCTACAATACATCTTACAAAGAAACCGGATTAAGAAATTCATAAGCAGCATTTATAAAAAAAATTGCTTTAGAGAAAATTTCTTTTTTAACTTTTCATTTGTAATTTCCTTTGTCTCCTTAGAAAAAAATCACATGCATTACCTTTAACAAAACACCACAAATATATTTTTAAAATTCTGCACATATTATGTAAAAATAGAAAAAAGAAAAATGAAAGATTTTTTTTTGGAAGCTTGAAATAAGTAAAAAATGTGTGGTAGTCACTGATTTTAGAATAATTTTTTATTAAAACTTCATTATAAAAGATTTCAGTTTTAAAGAAATAAAAATATTCTAAAGTAAATATTCAAATTAAAAAAAAACACAATTATATTCTGATTCAACGCATGCTTTAACAAATGTAACTTAACTTGATATTATTTTCATGTTGTTGTTTTTGTTACGTTTTTATATTTTTATGTTTTTATGTAAGTTTATTGTGCGGAGGTTGCTTAGGATTAATTACAAGCGAACTGCATAAACAAACATTTTATTGGAGATATGAAGAATTTATAAGCAAAACACAATCAAATGTAACATAAAATTAAGGGATAATAGAAAATATCACACAATTACTTTGCATAACTTATAACATTATTATTTATAATAATCAATACACTTATTTTTGATATTGTTTTCCTGAAATTGCATCTTTGGGATGCATATCTGAACCATTAAAAATGGAGAACTTGCCATAACCTTTTCAGGAGAAAGATTCCCAATCAACTGATTGGCAATGATAGGATTTTTTGGAAGCATTGTACACATTCATGGGCATCCTTTCGTGCAACATTTTTGCCACTAAGTGGCCAATATTTTAGGCGAACACTATTTAGTAGTATTGTGATCCCACATGAAAATCCCGTATGTGATAATACTGAAACATAAGTGTAATTAATTTTTGCCTACTGCCAAAACTATTGGAGATTATGAATAAAAAGTTTTGATGTGAAATTTTATCCTTTAAAGGATAAAATTTCCCATCAAAACTTTTGGGGCATTTACAATATCCAATGTCAATGTGGTTTGTCCTATATAGAACAGACTAAACGACAACTTCGTTTCAGACTCAACGAACACAGAAATTATATTAAGGAAAAAGAATTACAAAAATCCTCTATTGCTTGCCACTGTTGGAGAGAGGGACATAATTTTAATTTTGATTCAGCCACTATTATTAAGAAATGTAACACTCCAAAGATTTAGACTTCTTTGAGGCAGTTTATATTCATAAATTTGGTAACTCCCTGGTCAATGATTTTTCAAGAATACTTTACATCTCACATTTCTGGGTTGAGTTACTGTGTCATAGTGAATCATTTCCTGCTTAATCTGATTGGTGGCTCATACGTGATGAGTTTCTCGGTGTGTTGTTGTTTTCATTTGGGTTTCTCGATTCAATTTCATGTCTTTGGGGGGATACAATAATGTTTAATTTTATTTTATTGACACTGAGGATGTGAGTCCAAGTTACTCACGAAACGCACGTCTGTCCATTATACTATGATATTGTGTGTTAAGCGTTGGCGTTTTTAGTGTCTATTGGAGGTTAGTTAGCATGTGCGAGTCTATCACCCATTCAAATTAAACCGCACTTATCTAAAAAAGGATTAACAAATTTGAGTTTACTTGAGTGAAGAACTAAAGATCTTATTTTTAAAGTAGAAATTTTATGCAGGAAATACTTTACTCGAGAGTTCTCGATCAAGCAAAATTCTGCTTTTCTGTACTCATCAGGAGAAGAGAGCTTGTCTGTTTTTCTCGACCTTTACCATTTCATGTGTTCCCTCAGTTGCAAAAAAAAAAAAAATAAATAAATATTGAACACTTATCATATGTCCGGGATTTCCTTGGACAGTCAGGAATTCAGCATCACATTTGGTACGGTGTCTGAGCCGTTCAAAAATAATAAAACGTTCACTGTTAGAAAAAAACACCAAGGAATTTCGATCCATGAGTCTCATTTGTTTAAACCCCTTCCTTCCTATTGATTATTCAGGCATCTGGGTATAACTTAAAACACTACTTCACCCCTTTCGGTTGTTTCAGGTGTCCAGGTACAGTTTTAATCACTCCTTCTCCGCTTTCGGTAGTTTCAGGCATCCTGGTTTAGCTTAAAATCAATTCCGGCAACTTATAGGAACAATATACGTATTTCGATTTTTAATAGACCGTTCCCTGATAACTCATTCCGGATTATAGCGTCTTAAAAATTGACTTCAAACGTCAACTTTTACAACCTTTTTTGAAGTATTATTTGCTTTTATATTAAAAAGAAAACGCTATTATATTTCTTGGTTAAGTATAGGAATAAAAGCAAATTTTACGTATTTTTGAATCGAAATGCATTTGTGAATGTATCACAAAAAAGCCATTTAGAAAAATCTTAAGTAATCATGTGTTCGTTTCACAGGTAGGTGTTGTATGTTGAGACGCTGGTTGGTTGTTTGGTTGTGGTGATTTATTGGCGTAAATGCATGTCTGGATATAAGCGCCAAACTAATTGTGCTTAGATAGCTAATACATAAACAGATAAATACAAAAATTAGACAGCAACATAACAAAAGCTAAAAAATAACATGGCAGGACAAATTGCAATTTATGCAACTTAATTCAATATAAGGCAGCGAAATTAAAAGTAAACATGGTAATAATTTGAAACCAGATTATAAAAATCACGCAGGTGAAAACTCATTAAAAACATTGTTTTCATCATCAGTGCGATATCACTGTAAAACATAACGTTACGTTTTAACTCTCTTTTTATTGGTAAATGTAACAGACATTGTGCATTTAGACATTTCCTGAAGCAGTTTTAAGATAGGCAACAGAAGGAGTTTGTGGTGTATAGACATGATTTTGGTCAATCTGTTTGGTTGATACTCTATTTTGACGAGTTCAGATGATGGTGGAAGTAAGTTCGAAGGTCGTACATACTTTTTAGATTATTGGATTCAAACAGTTTGAAAACTTTTTATTATCGAGTATGATGGGGAGGTATTAGAAGTTTGAGCCAGTATTGGTAAATAAGAAGTAAGGTGTTTGAGTACTGATATGACGGATGTTGAAAGGAATGAATTGACTTTTAGCTCGAGGTTCTAAATTGTGTAGTCCTCCAAGGCGTACCTAGAGGAGGACTGACAGAACTAAAGCCCCCTCCCCAAAATCAGCCGAAATCAGTTTTTTTACTTAATCATGGGAATAATTTATCTCCTAATAATTACTTGCGCTACCCATTAAAACGTACATTAATTTATTTTAAAACACAGAAAGAGCAGTGAACATGTCTAAAAGCTTTACAAAACACTTTTAAACTTACACTAAAACTGGTCAATATGTTAATTGTTATATTAACATATTAACATATTGTTATGAATTTTGTATATTTGTAAACATTTCATTTTTTTATTTTATTTTATTATTGTGAAAATTGCAATGAGCATTATGTAACTCAATGCAAAAAGGCCTCACGGAAAAGCACCAAACCTCCTTTGCAATAAAAGCACCCTTTCAGCATCGTCATTATAATGGTCTCTATGGAAAAGTCGCCAAGGAATGGGTTTATCGCCAAGTTGGCGATGGTTTTGGCGACTTATTTTTGTCGCCAAATTTGGCGATATATCGCCAAATGTCGCCAAGTTGGAGACGGATTTGGCGACTTTTTGGCGTGACTTCTGTTTTTGTATTGAGAAAGTTGGGGAACCTCCTCGAAAGTTCTGGACATCCGAAAGCTCTCTAAAATTTTGGAGAGATTTCCAAAAACCTATATAAAGGCGAGCCAGGTCTCAGGAGTTCAGTTCACTGTCAACTGCGATTGAATACACACGAGAGGCTTTTGCATTGAGACTGTGTTTCTCTGAGCGATTTTGTATTTGATACGCGGTATTGAACGTATTGTTCTGTGTGAAAATTTGCTGTGTTTTGATTTTGTTTGAAGACTGTTAAATATTGGTGTTTTTGTGAAGATACCTGTGTTCTCATCGAACCGTTTAGAGTGAATAAAGCCTGTTGATTGATTTTAAGTTTTGGCATCAATCCTTTCGAACCCGAGCTCACAACATAGTCCAGTCAAATTAGGTTTTTTTCTGGACATAATTACGAAAGTTTTCAAACTTGGAAATATTGTTTGGGAGGGTCTACTAATGAACATACTAAAAGTCCTGATGGATGGGGGGTGAGCGCGAGGGGGGGGAAAGTAAAAGAAGGTACCATTTTTCGGTTTTTTGTTAATATCCTGTAAACTATAAGTGCTACGCTACGTAAAAATTGCTAATACAAAAGATAAAGAGAATTAAATTCTCTACAAGATAGGCTCTTTACATTTTTCTTTAGAGTCCATAGTTAACGAGATAATCGCATTCAAAAATCAAGAAATTTGCCAAAAGTCACACCAGCGCCAGAGAGCGAGTCAACGGCATTTACATTACCCTTACTTAACCTAAACTTATTTGAGTCCCCACTACCTTAACTAACATATCTACCGATAGGTTGTATAACGGAGTTTCGTTGGGATAAAGGTTTATTTAGAATAGAAAGTGCTGCCTGGCGGTGGCCTGTGAAACTAACAGATTTTGTATTTTAGGTATACTTAAGGTTATTATCACGGGCCCGGGAAACGCCGAGCGGGTCAGCTAGTATAATATTATAATTGACACTATAAATACGCAAATATTTGTAGGTAGTGCATGTAATAGATGTGTATAAGTACATATACATAAATATATTCACTACATAACTCATTTAATATGGTTTATTAATAATAACTTTAATAATAAAGGGCTATGGAATTTTAAAAACAGAAATTTTAATTAAATTAATAATTATAAAGATACATTAAATATAATAATTATAAAAATCTGCGATTAATAATTATAAAGATAATACAGTTATAATAGTTATAATTACAAGTAAATCTGCAGATCAGGAAATCTAATGTTCTTACAATTTTTGTTTCCGAAAAAAGTTTTGATTGTCGTTCTATAATATTTAGATCTAAGAATTTATCTAAATACATCCTAATCTACTCTATAGCATTAGCTTACTAAAATCACCACCAAATAGTTATATTTGGAGACTTTTAAACTTAATGGATAGTCATTCAGCATCGTGTCTACTGCCAATTGACAAAACTGTTCACGTGATTTTGAGCTATAAAGTATTTTTTGTGATAGCCTTTTAATACGAGTAATATCCAGATTCAATTCAAAACCGTAATGTTAATAACATCTTTCATATTTGCGCAAATCTGTGTTGCAGACCAAATTACGAAAAATTAGCTAATGTTTTGTTTCCCTCAGCCAGGTTTCATATTTCTTCTTTCGCAATCGGGATTATTTGAATGAATATTTTTATAGACTATGAAAAACAATAGCTAAGTAACGATAAAAGTAAAAGAAAAAAATGAATGTCAAATAAGTAAATTTGTAAAACAAAATGTTTTACATTATTCGAAAACATGTATGAAATTCCACCAAAATTTATTCTTTCGCCAAATGGAAATTTGAAAATCGCCTGAATTGCCATATTAAAGCATTATGGCGCAAAATAAAATATTTTATATTTTCCGAATGAATGAACCAAATGTAACAAAATACAATACAGCTATATCCGGGTACCTCACCAACATGAATACTTAATTTCAAGGATATCATAATGGAAATGGAACATAAATCAACATCTTTTGAAATTTCCCTTTGAACCCGGGGTAATCAAAATGATCAGGAACTTGAGTATAATGTTTATTCCTATATTATTGCATTTTACGCATTTTTCATTTTTGTATGTTTTATGTTAACAAAAAATGCCATTTGTTAAAGTTATTATTCAGGCTTCCATTCTTCTGACCACAACATTTATTAATGTCCGTTTAAGTTTAGGTTAAGTAGGTGTAATAATGTAAGAGCCGTGGACCCGCTCTCTGGCGCTGGTGTGACTGTTGACAAATTTCTTCAGTTTTGAATGCGATTATCTCGTTACCTATGGACTCTAGAGAAAAATGTATCAAACCTGTTTTGTAGAGAATTTAATTGTCTTTATTTTTTGTATTAGCAATTTTTCCGTAGGACATATAGCTTATGAGATATTAACAAAAAACCGAAAAATGGTACCTTCTTTTACCTCCCCCCCCCCTTCGCGCTCACCCCCTACCTATCAGGACTTTTAGTATGTTCATTAGTAGACTCTCCCAAACAATATTTCCAAGTTTCAAAACTTTCGTAATTATGTCCCAAAATGACCCAAAATCTGCCTAATTTGACTGGACTAGAAGAAGAAAGTATTATTTCAAAGTTACCACTGCTTTTCTCTAATTTCCCGTTAAAGGGATTTTAAAATAAAATGAATTACTTTTTAAACTATAATTTCTTTGAATGATTTTTTTAATTAAAATCTTTTCTATTACTTTAAATGTAAAGACATTTATTTCCTTTTAAATGGTAAATCAATATATTCAATTGTGCAATTGTGTTTATTTTTGTTTTAATCGTTTCAATGCATTTTCTTTATTTGCAGACGTCGCATCTTTTCGATTTAATTATATTTATAAGAATCTGCATTAAAATAAAACGAGAAATTTCTAATTTGGAATGCCTGTAAATTGCTAGGGAAGATTTTTTTTTGTTAATTTTACTAGAGGGGAAAAAACTGTGTATTGCTGTGTAAATACAGAAACACAAATATATTTTTTTAGTTTATTAAGAGCTCGATGAAAGATAACGCGTGTATAATATATTTATTTTTCAGTATTATTGAAAAATCAATTTTGAAAGTTCACAGTTTGTTTTACTTCTAATTACGATGATTAGAAATCAGCATTTATTTATAAACTTTTTTGACATCGTCAAAATTTAGTGCTTTTAGTGCCAGAAAACACTGAAAATTCATAAAATTCAATGTAGCATAGTTCGGTAAGTTGTGGTCGTAAGAAAATGAGATTATTTTAATGTTATTTTTAGACACAGGGTAACAATTTCCTAACTTTTTAATTTACGGTGGGCATATAAAAAATATAAATTTCCTATTTTATTATGTATGCAGAGCATTGTAAAGAGAATGTAATATCTAAAATCTGTGCTTGAATATATTTACTTGATGGCCATTTGACAAATTTATGAACAAAGCATGTTAGTAACCTGTAATTACATGTTCTCCGCTATCGCATAACCAAGCGATATCCCCCAAGCCTTTTTGAAAAGATTTGGTTCCAGTTTTCACGCCCTTCTTTCTTCACACTATATCGCATATTTACTTCAACGGAGATGAGGTATCATTCCCTTCTGGACATCGTGATATATATATACAGCAGCTAAAGGGTCTCTTTTCGAATAACCTGTAAACTAAGCTACTTGATAAAATTTTAACAATTTAAAATTCGTCTCGACTTCAGAATTTAAAACTTATTTGTATACAAACTGACATTCGAATGAAAATGAATTCGATTACATAATGTTTTCTAGAATCAAAAAACCAATTTAGTATTCTTAATCACATACTTGAAAGACTTCTCAAAGCTGAAAGAGATTTTTACAACAAATTGCTCTATGCACAATATATGTATAATATAAATAAATAAATATGTAAATATATATATTGGAGTGTATTTATTTTACATATGCATTTTTTACGAAGAACAAAATAAGAATTGAAGTGTGATAACCGCTTCAGCTACAAATCAAAGCAATCAATAAATTTTCTTCCGACTAGATGTAGATTTTCAAAACAAACTGAGAATTGTTTCTTGTCTGAATACTTCGAAATATCAGAGTCGTACATATTTTAGGAGAGTTAGGAGCAGTAGGTATTTAATTCCATATCTTGATATTTGCATTTTTTCAGATTCACTTGATTTATGGTTTGAGAAAAGTTGTTCGTGCATATGTTGATGTTTAAAGTTTCTTACATTTATCCTTTATTTATGCATACATGTTTTCTTTCGACGATGCAAGTATGTTTTATTTGTAGTTGTTTACACATTTGTTTTTGCAAAAATCACTGATAAAAATTTCCGAGATGAAACTAATTTGATTTGTAGAATTAAAAATTAAATAAAAAGTATAAAATGAAAGTTAACATTTAATATTTATATCCCGGTTGTTATAAAACATATTTTGGCATAAATGATATATCACGCAAGTCATTTTTTATTAACAAAATTTGAGTAACACGTTACTTTTGATTTTAACAAACTAATGAAGGTATATTACAATTTTTCTAACTTTAATATTCATAGCTTATATCAGTTTTCTACATTAAATTTCTTTAAACTTATTTCTTATCCAGCAATTTATTACATTTTTAAAAGACATTTTATGAATTGTAAATGAACATCTTAATCGCAAAAATAAATAAAATAGAAAACATTATACTGCTTACAATACAAAAATAAAATAAAATAAATAAAAAAATAAAAAATAAAATAAAAATAAAAGAGGAATATGAAAAGAACAATGCTATAAAAAGCGTACCTCAGTGTAACTTTCTGCGATGTAACAATGAAATTTATATAGTACTTTTAGTCCTTTCTAGTTTTGTATTATTACAAATTACGAATGATGAATTCGTTTATGAACGTTGCATGTGAAGTTTCGTTTATGCCTTGATAATTCCGACTATTCAAATATTTATCACATCGAAAGCACATAAAATGTTTCTTCAAATACAGACTTTATGTTTTAGAAGACTGTTCGTACAATTTTAATACATTTCAATTTTCGTCAATGACAAACGAGTCGTTGCGTCGTTAATTAGCATTGTTTTGAGAATCTATAATAAATGGGACTATTTTTTTTCGATTTTGCTTTTTAATAACATATGAGGGCACATATAAGATCTCTGAACCACTGACGAACTCAATATGAATCTTAAAATTACCTAGCTTTGAATTTTTTGTTAATCTTTTGAGGACGGTGTTTTAAATAATGAGGAAAGCCATTCCTTCTTAAAGCCACAAAGCAACCTTAAAATCTAGCAACCACTTTATTTCCTCACAGTTATTGTTAACCAACCCGAAGCGCAAGTTAACAATAACTATGCGGAAAAGAAGTGCTTGCTAGATATTAAGATCATTACCGTTTTTTAAAAAGATTCCTCTTGGCCGATATTTAAACCACCCGTCAAAGGTTAAAATTATTTTAACAAGATACCAGAAATGTAGCAAAGATTCTAATTTACTCTTTCGACAGTTTTTATAGTTATTGGAAATTTTGTATGTTGACGATTTAGTATTTTAATGGGAGAGTAAACCAAGCTACAAATTTTGAACAAAAGAAATGTATATATTTTTCTCTATTTAGATATATGTAAAAGTCTTTAATTAAGGAAGTCAAAAGTCCAAGTTTGGTCTTTAATGTTGTACCTATTTAAAATGGCTAACTTTCTAATATGTGTTATTTTTGCCTTAACTCAATTACAATAAAACTAACATCCTATTCCAAATATTCGAAATATAATCTCTCTTGCATATGTACATTCCAAAAATAAAATGTTAAATTATTAATGGATTTAAAATAGTTCGAAAACATTGTTTAACACTGATACCTCAATAATCTTATGATAGAAATTATCCAATAACATTTTCATTATTAGTTGCAATTTGAAGTTTTTATTATTGTTCAAATATATGATAAATGCTTATAAATTTAAGTATTTGAGAAGACTTATATTTGACTAATTTTAAAATACATATAGTATGATTATAATTCTAGTTTAGGTTAAAAAGGGGAAATACTAACAACCTAAAAAATGAAAAAGTAGGCATACCTGAGCTGAACGAACTTCTCTATTCGCAGACTACTATATAATGTAGATTGTATACTCATAACAGCAAAGAGGGGAAGAGTAAAGAAAAGTTTGACAGATACTACTAACTTGCAAATTTTGGGACTTATTTTTCAAAAGAGTACACTGACTTTTGTTCTCATTGTATCTAACAAATTGATAGATAAGCACAATTTCTTTTATTGAAACAGAACATCTTATATGAAAGAACACGGAAGTTTTCTTTTATACTTTACATTAATAACAGTATCAATTAAATTACAGAATACATGCTTATATTATTTGTATAAATTAAAAAATCTGCCCAATCTTAGTAGTTAAAAAAAGTATATTGTGGAGATCACAAAATTCTCTTTTAAACCATTCTAATTATTTAATTTAAAAAGTGCAGTGTGGTACAAGTTAATTGAGTGTATATAGACACACAAACAATTTTGGATATGAAATTTAGTGTATTTCTTGGAATTTAATATGGAGTTACAATGAACGTTTATGAAATAAAAAAGCATAGCGCAATAGTTGGATATTTAAAACTAAATTTTGACCAACATATATATTTATATTAATTAAAATCTCAAATATAAAATTTGGTATATTTTTAGCCCAAAAAAATTACGATTCAGCTATAACGTTCATCGCAAAAAACATTGAATAAGTGGCACCCCACTTGTTTCTGCGTTTTAAACTATACACACACACCGCTGGTTCTTAACTAAAACACAAATGCAATAATGGACTGTATACATACGGTTTTATTCACACATAAATAAAGCGAGCCATCACACGGCTTATTCCACAACATTCTTTTTCACATTCTAAAAACAACAAGAAGCAAAACAGAACACTGAGTGTTGCCAAACGCGGAAAGTAAGAAATAGAAACTTACATAAACTCGGAGCACATGGAATCAAAGAACATGCAGCTTAGCTCGCTGCAGACGATAATACACAAACATTCTGGCCCCCGTTGAAATCCCCTGGGATTTCAACAAGTGGTTAGTTGCATATAATTTCTGACTATAATGAAAAAAAACCACAATTAATAACACAAACAAATTAATGCAAAAAAATAGAAAATGTATTAAAAAGTTTTTAGTTCACAGTTTTTAGTTTCTTTAGGAAGAGGACACAATTTCACTACTGGACGATTGATTACACCACTACTAGTCTTGATCGTCACAACTCTGACCTTATTATCTGAACCTGGATGAACAGTTAGTATTCTCCCTAATTTCCATTTAAGTGGTGGAAGATTATCATCTTTTATGAGGACTAAGTCATTGACGTCTAAATTTCGCTGACTTTTCTGCCATTTAGGTCTTTGCTGAAGTTGAGCCAAATATTCCCGGCTCCATCTTTTCCAAAATTGCTGTAAGATGAACTGTCTCACATGCCATCTATCAAGGTGACTCAAGGAACTGTGACTTAGATCTTGTTCGGGTATGGCAGTTAGAGAAGTTCCAACTAGGAAGTGACCTGGCGTTAGAGCAGTCAAGTCTGTTGGGTCAGATGATATGGGACACAGTGGCCTAGAGTTGAGGCAAGCTTCAACTTGTGTAACCAAGGTTTGGAACTCAGGATAGGTTAATACAGTGTCACCAACGGTTTTCTTCAAATGCGATTTCATGGATTTTACTGCAGATTCCCACAGTCCACCAAAGTGTGGAGCAGAAGGCGAATTAAATGTCCAAGTTATTTCTTCTGCCGACAAAAATTTGCAAATTTCTTCATTCTGCTTACACTGCAAAAGATATTTGTTAATTTTTTTTTCTGCACCTTTGAAGTTGGTTCCACAATCACTAAAAATCTCAAAAGGTTTCCTTCTTCTTGCAATAAATCGTTTTAATGCACTTAAGAATGCCTTTGTTGAAAGATCTTCTACGACTTCAAGATGGACTGCTTTGATGACGAAGCAGACAAATACACACACATATGATTTAAATGATTTTACTCCGCGTCCTGCACGATATTTAATCATGAATGGTCCTGAAAAATCTGTTCCAACTCGATGAAATGGTCGTGATTGTGTTACTCTGGATGCTGGAAGATCAGCCATTATCTGTTTTGCAGTTTGAGCTTTATATCTGCAACACGTAACACAAGCTCTTACCATTTTCCGAATAACAGACCTAGAAGTAATGATCCAAAATTGCTGTCTAATTAAAGAAAGAAGAAGTTCTGAACCTGCATGTAAGTATTTTTCATGATAATGTTTAATTATGATCTTAGTCACATGGTGCTTTGATGGTAATAAGATTGGGTGCTTTTCATTCTCCGACAGCTGTGCGTTTTTCAATCTTCCTCCTACTCTTAATATTTTGTTATCATCTAAAATTGGACACAAGCACATGAGACTGCTATTTGCAGGTAGCTCTTTTCCAGCTTCTAAATACTGAATTTCCTTACCGAAGTTCGCTTGTTGAACTATCCGAATAATGCAGCGTGTTGCGGGTTGAATTTCACTGCTTGATAAAAAGGATGTATTTCTTTCTACACGTGTTACCTTTGAATTGGAGATGAATCTCAATATCCAAGCGAATATGCGTTGCAATTTGGAGAACGAAGATATTTTTGATATAACATCAAGCTCTTTTACAGTTTTAGAAGCTACAAATGATAAGGTTTTACGTGCTTCTGGTAATTCTTCTTCATTTATGGGAATAGGTTCAAGCACTGGAACCTCACTACTTCTTAACCATAGTGGGCCGTTCCACCACAAGTCATGGGACAGTAGTTCTGCAGGAAGTAACCCACGTGATGCACAATCAGCAGGATTTTCTTTTCCGTCCACATGGTTCCAGTTCTCAGCTGGTAAAATGGATTGGATTTCTGATACTCTGTTGGCTACAAAAATTTGCCATCTTTTAGGATTTGATCTTAGCCATGACAATACAATTTGTGAATCACTCCATGCGTGCACAGAATCAGGTTTTATATGTAATGCAGCTCTGACTGCCTGTATTAAGTGTGCCAGTAATACTGCAGAACATAATTCCAGTCTTGGAATCGTGACATGTTTTAGTGGTGCTACGCGAGTTTTAGCTGTTAAAAGTTTCACATCAATGTTAGAGCTATCACAAGTTTTAACGTAAATAACTGCTGAATAACTCTTTTCTGACGCATCACAAAATCCATGAAGTTCACATCGAGAATAATTGGGCAAAATTACTTTTCTAGGTATATATATGGAATTTAAGAGTTTGACTTCTTGGCACAAAATTTTCCACTTTTGGTCAATATTTTCTGGTACTGGGTCATCCCATGATAATTGTAATTTCCAAAGTTCTTGAAGGATCATTTTACTTAGAATCACAAATGGTGCAATCCACCCCAATGGATCAAACAGCGTTGAGACAAATGACAGAATAATTCTTTTAGTAGGGACACCTTGATAATTTATATCACTGAAACTACATTTGAACATATCATTATCCGGATGCCATTCCACTCCTAAAACTTTTGTGGTCTTATTCCCCACTACACTATACATATTATCGTTAATTGTGTTTGCTAACCCAGCATTTTTCAATAGTGATGGTTCATTTGTGGACCATTTATGTAGCTCAAACCCACCTTTTTTTAGCATTTTTTGCAAATCAGATATGAATTCAGTACCTTCCTGGCTATTCTCAACACCAGTTAAAACATCGTCGACATAAAAATCTCTTAAAACAATAGACTTTGCTTTTGGGAAATTAAGACCCTCCTCAATTGCTAACTGACTCAAAGCTTTAGTTGCAAGATATGGAGCAGCGGCAGTTCCATACGTGACAGTATTTAAGCGAAAGACTTGTATTTGTTTATCTGGATCATCTCTCCATAATATTCTCTGAAAATCCCTATCTTTGTCATGAATTTTTACCTGCCTATACATCATTCTTATATCAGCTGTTATGGCAATATTATGAAATCTAAACCTTAATAAAATGCAAATTAAATCATCTTGTATTTTGGGACCTACCATTAGAGTGTCATTTAAAGAAACACCTGTTGTTGTTTTAGCACTCGCATCAAAAACTACTCTTAATTTGGTAGTTAAACTAGAATTGTTTAAGACGAAGTGGTGTGGGATGTAATAATGTTTAGTTTCTAATTCACGATCTGTATTCGAAACAAAGTCCATATGGCCCAGAGATAAATATTCTTTCATAAATTGAACATATTGGTTGTAAATTTCTGGCATGGATATTAATCGTTTCTCAAGATAAAGAAATCTTCTGTACGCCATTTGGCGTGAATCACCTAAAATATCTCGATCCTGTTTGAATGGTAATGCGACTGAATAGCGGCCTGATTTTTCTCTAAAATGAGAACTCTCAAAATGTTTTTCACAATGTCTTTCTTCAACTGTTAAAGGTTGCACATTTGGAATTTTTTCTAATTCCCAGAATGAATTTACTAACTCGTCAGTTTTTGTACTTAAATGATTTACATGTACTGGATCAGTTGCCAACGTTTCAAAATTTGTAGTACCCGAAATTATCCACCCAAGTCTCGAATTTAAGGCAAATGGAAGGTTAGGTTCACGTTTGACAATTTCACCAGTCATTAAATGCATAAATACATTTACACCAAATAAAATGTCAATTTTTTGTGATTTGTAAAACAATGGATCAGCTAACATTAAATCACTGAAATTATCGCAAATGACTGAAGGTAAAGACACATAGGGAATATTATCTGTCACTTTATCCATTACGAATGCTGATGTTGATACTCTAAGATCAGTTTTGAAGTGAGAAGTGAATAATAAATCGACTTCGCCATTACTCACAGTATTAAATGTTCCCAAACATGACACAGAAATAGAACTATCTTTTACCTTTAATCCTAATTTGTTTACACATTCTCTAGAAATAAATGACTTCTGAGAGCCTGTATCACATAAACATCTGCATTTTACAAATTCTTGTTTAGAATTTTGAACTCTTATTAATGCGGTACACAACAAAATATGACTCTTTTGATTACTTTTTGCGTTTGATTCATAATGAGAGGCACAGACTGTAGACGAAACATTATCACTCGCTGACTCAACTTTTTTAGGGATAAATTCTTGTGCGTGTGGGGACATGCTATTCGTCTGAGTCTTATTCCTTGAATTGTTTACCATGTGCAAAATACTATGATGTTTCTTAAAGCAATGGTGGCACGTATTTAGACTCTTACATTTATTGAGAAAATGCATATTAGATAGGCAATTGAAGCAATAATGATTATGTTTTACGAAATCTATTCGTTGTTGAACAGGCAAATTGAGAAATTTTGAGCATTTAGCTAAACTATGTTCTTCTTTACAGTAACCACAACTCAAAGTAGCTATAAAAGCATTACTCTTATTTGGAAATACAGATTTAGGTACCTTATTTACCACTAACTTGCTATTTTGAAGAGTTCTTGCGTAATTCTTAAGAAATTCAATTAAGTTCTTAAGTTTCGGAATTTCATTGCTTTTAAGCTGACGTTCCCACCACAATTTTGTAGAAGGATCCAATTTTTGCAAAATTAAATAAGTCATTAATGTATCCCCAAATTTGTCAATGGTTTGGTTCAATACTTCTAACGAGCAAATAACTTCATTAATGTTATCAACTAGATTTAAAATAGCAACAGCTGATTCTGTTTGAATTGCTGGTAAACTTAGAAATCGTTTAATATATGCAAAAATTTGTTCTCTCTTATTTGAATATATTTCGTCTAATAGATTCCATGCAATTTCAAAATTAGAATCCGAAATTTGAATAGACTGAATGACGCGATACGCTTCACTTTTCAATGAAGCCTTTAAATACTGCAATTTTTGAGCATTAGATATAGTCGTATTACTGTTTACGCATGCATTGAAAAGATCCTTAAAAGCTATCCATTCAGTGATATTGCCTCCAAAAGTAGGCAGGCTCGGACTGGCCCGCCGGCCCTCGGTCAGTAAATCTGCGCCCTTGTCCAGATGATGTTAAAAAAAACCCAGATGAAGTTTAAAAAAATTACGGCAAATACTAGAGTAACTAACTTTACAACATTATTAAAAATACTAATCTGTATATTTTTAAAAAATAACATTCATTTTTTGCAATAAAAAAACAATATATAGTGAAATATTTTTTCCTTTGCAAGCACTATTTGTTTTTGAACATTTCTTTGTTTCAGGAGAACATCCAATCCAAATCTTTTAAAACTTGAAGTATTATTCAATCTGTTACCAATGGCGACTGTCTGGCTCCAAAGAGTGTCGCTTCTATTTAATTTTTTATTATTATTATTGAGTTGGCTGAAAAAGCATTCATTATATATATATATGTCGTATACTTATCTGAAAAGTGTAGTGTCCCTGTATTTGTAAAAATTCAAATGTATCTTATAATTTCTAGTAAATGTTTTTAAAATAGGTTTCAGAGAATTTTATCCCGGCAATTGGAAGGTAATTCAAACTTTGTTTTTTTTTTGTTAACAATTACATTTTAATATGAAAAAAAGAACTGTTTCAGAATTGTCTATAAATGTAATAATAACAAGTTGAAAATTGTATGTCAAACATGACAAATGAGGTGCGTTCGTACTATAACTAGTTTCAGTGAAATTAATTAAGTATTGCGCGGCAGCGCAATACTTATTTATTTCCAGTGTGACATCTTAATGTTAATTTAACACAGCAAATCCCATTGAACGAGTTAATTTACTAGAGTTTTTCCCACTTTTTGTACGCGTTGCCACAAAATTTTAACTGTGTGCTAATTCTAATAAAATTTGAAATGTGAAATAGTGAAATTATTTGGCTGACGTCAGGATCAAAATGGATTAAATGCCGTTGCATATAGATGAATTATAATCCAGGAAGTAACATAAGCTATGTTTTATTTACGTTATTCAAATATTTTTCTTAATAATTCAAGATTTCATAATTTTCACTGGGAATAAATGGACGTTTTTCTGTATGTTTCTTTATTGTTGCCAACAATTCAAAAACCATAATAATAATTTGACCACAGCAATAATTTGTCAATTGAAAGATTTTCACGATCAAAATAAAACTGAATTAGATTTTTTAACGTTTCAAAAAATGGAACACGATATCACACTCTAAATAAACGGACATTTTCAAATATTTGGATATAATGTATGTAACAGAATTCTTTCAAATTAAATAAATCACGTGACAAACATGCTTATTTGTTTTTATTTTCATACTAGCGTAAATGTCTGTTATAGGACATCGTGGGTAGAAATCGTGGTTTTCACATTAAATTTGAAATAATACTCATATACTATTCATCGACAAAGAGGGAATATAGAGATTGGAAAATTGTATCGCCTAACAGGCTCCTGCTATTAACGTTCAAACTCACTAAGCATTTTATATGCTTGTGTAAAAGAATTGTGTTTCATAATTTCATCTAATTCACGTAAAATATGCGGCAAACAATTTTCGGTACTTCTCTATTATCCCGTCGACCACTTTTCATAACAAAAAAGTATCGCCAAACTGTAACGCCAAATAAACGGGAGAACGTTGCAATTGGAATATCAAAATAAATAAATAAATAAAATATAAGAATTTACGGACACAATTGTTATTTTAATTAATGAAATAACTAATAAGTCAGTAAAACATAATGAATAATACACGCAAATGTCGAATTAAAAACCACTCGATGACATAACAAACATGTATAATGCTTCTGACATCAAGTAAATGGAACTGCATTTTTGGCGTTTAATCTTTGAGTTGGTGATAGATTTTTGTTGTGAAAAGTGGTCGACGGGATAATAGAGAAGTACCCAATTTTCAATGTCGTTGTTATTAAGTCGTTCCTGTACAGCTTGTGCTGTATCTTTACTTTTTTGCTCGAAATTTACTGTCGTAATTTGATTGATGATTATTACCCGAATCGACATGACAAATTAGAAAACATGTGTTTATACGAATTGGCCACTAAGGTACTAATACAAACGACTGTAGACCAAAAGTCTGTAGAATATTACGAATTAAAAGAAAACCTCAGTTGGTTCAGAAAACGTTTGTAACCAGTTGTTTTGAAAACGCCCAATCATAACCCGAAAACGGACGCTGGAATTGAGTTGTACTATAATTCATTTCTAATATTGTTCAAGCCTTGGCGAAACGAATAAGACCTATTGGGAGAATTTAAACTCTACCGTGAATCCTTTGAGCACAATGCGAAAAATTTTCCAGAGATGGAAGAATGTCGCGAAACAAAACAACGACTGCAAGCTGCAATCAACTTGGCTGAAAAGTTGCAACAAGAAAGTGATTTGCACGACAAGCTTGAAAATATTGAAGAACCAAATGAAGACGTTGATATGATAGCCACAGATTTTGATAACTTTGAAACTCACCAAGAAATTGTTATTAATGAATATAAAACCATATTGGAGAACGTTACCATTGGAATATCAAAATAAATAAATAAATAAATAAAATATAAGAATTTACGGACACAATTGTTATTTTAATTAATGAAATAACTAATAAGTCAGTAAAACATAATGAATAATACACGCAAATGTCGAATTAAAAACCACTCGATGACATAACAAACACGTATAATGCTTCTGACATCCAGTAAATGGGACTGCATTTTTGGCGTTTAATCTTTGAGTAGGTGATAGTTTTTTGTTGTGAAAAGTGGTCGACGGGATAATAGAGAAGTACCTAATTTTCAATGTCGTCGTTATTAAGTCGTTCCTGTATATCTTGTGCTGTATCTTTTATTTTGGTACTTTTCCGTTATACCAACACCATGCCAAAATGTTTGCTAATGCGCCAATTATTTCAACCCTGACGAGCAGATGTTGTCTACAAACCGTGTTGTCATGCAAACCGTGCCAAATATTGTGATTTGTTTTTTATTGAATGTAAATCATTTTTTCGGTACTTTTCCGTTATACAAAAACCATTGTCACCAAGTGTAATAGTTGGCGCAAAATGAAATTCCCGTGAATCAAAACACTTTGAAAAAAAAAAAAAGAAAGAAAGAAAAAAGAAAAAAAAAACAATGTTGAAACAAAAGTGAGCATTTAAAAAATATAACATTTGAAAAATTACAGACTTTTAAGCACTATTTTATTCAAATTAAAACACAAATATATACTTAAAATGAGAAAACAAATAATTGTTATACAATAAAGGGAAAAATCCTGTGCTGGTAGATTGAGTGGGCTCTTATTGACGATAAATGTTTGATGTGGTTGTTGCGATCTTGTGAAAAACCTTCATCATATCCACATTTACACTGCATTCATATCGTTGCTATAATATTTTTGGTACTTTTCGGTTAACCAGGTGCCAGTGAAGTACACACACATATATATATATATATATATATATATATATATAATAAAACCGTAAGTCATGTGACTGTCATCAACAGTTCCGGGATGCCCACTTAACTTTTTCATGTGCCAGGCAGCCATTTTTATTCAAAATTATTTTTTAGAATAAAACTGCATAAAAGTTACATTTTTAGAAAGATCGTTCAAAAGAAATTAATATTTGAGAAATGACTTACGTTCAATTATGTATACATTCTGCAATAACTTCAGTTTAAATTAGGTTCGCAGTTCAAATTCTCTATCCATGAAAGTAAACAAAAAAAAATTCATTTGTTGTGAATGTTTAAAATATTAAACATGAATTTTTGGACCGCTGCCTGGTGTAAAAAAAAATAATCCGCACCAGTGAGACAGTCAAAGTTTACCATAATTCTGTTCTATACAACTCAACTTCATCTTTTCTGGACGTAAGTTGAACTCATGTAATAATATTTAATAGATCAAATTTCGAAACGAATTGTCAGCTTTTATTTTTCGCGTGTGCAAATTAGAAACGATACTTTAATTTTGAAATCAAATGTTTTGATTTATGATATTATTTCTTATTTATCTATTTTCTATTTTAAAGAAAAATGTGAACGTCATGTATTTTAAATTGGAACAGCTGTCACAGACGCAACGGCGTTGGCGCGATTTTTGTTTTGCGCCATTTTGGCGAGAAAATCCCATTTTCAGGTACCTATTAGAGATTACTAAAACAGCATGTACTTTTATTTTATTATGAAATAGTTTATTTTATGTTAAAAAACACACAATTTTATTATAAAACACACACACAATGATTAATTTATTATAAAGTGGGTTAAGCGGTTTTTGTCAAGAAAGATAAAATACATAATAACAAAAAATATACGAAATGCTACCACGATCGCAAAAGTTCTTGATTTGTCTATTAGATTTTTCCGGTTTAGCTCAGGATTAAGGAAAAAAGTAAATTATGAATAAAAATAATTTGTTACAATGCTTAACATACATTTAAGGGCGACCAAACTGGTCGCCAGTGGCGGCTAGTATATATATATTTCACTAGCTCCCGGCTAGCCCAAAAGTATCATCAATAATGTGCCATAATCAGGCTGCATATTTTTACACATAATTTTCAAGTATGGTTTGGTGAAACTTTGAACTTTAAATTCTGTTAAAGACTGCATTTTATCTCGAAAAGGTGGACACCATGTTACAAAGTTATATGGTTTGAAACGATCAGAAAAACAAACTTGGATCAATGATTATAATCCCGCGATTTTCTTTATGTGAGCCGCCAACATTGACATCCAGTTTGTTGGAGAACCCAGTTTGGTGTTAAATCATTACATTACGTGTTATATAACCAACCTGAAAAAATCGTAAGGAAGAGATTTGGAATACCATTGACGAAAACAAAAGTCTCGGTGCCAGATTACGCCCTTTTGCGAGATAAAACTTGATTAATCGAGAAACTGGAAGTTACGAAGCCGTAGACAAAATTCTTGGCCATAAATGCTTCTATTCATGGGATGCTGTGCAATACTTAAATACCACATGAAAAAAGACCGACGAATAAAACTGAAAGTCACCATGATTTAATTTTATTGGCAAAAGAGGATGAACGATCTACTGAAATTTACTGTCGGAATTTGATTGATGATTATTACCCGAATCGACATGACAAATTAGAAAACATGTGTTTATACGAATTGGCCACTAAGGTACTAATACAAACGACTGTAGACCAAAAGTCTGTAGAATATTACGAATTAAAAGAAAACCTCAGTTGGTTCAGAAAACATTTGAAACCAGTTGATTTGAAAACGCCCAATCATAACCCGAAAACGGACGCTGGAATTGAGTTGTACTATAATTCATTTCTAATATTGTTCAAGCCTTGGCGAAACGAATAAGACCTATTGGGAGAATTTAAACTCTACCGTGAATCCTTTGAGCACAATGCGAAAAATTTTCCAGAGATGGAAGAATGTCGCGAAACAAAACAACGACTGCAAGCTGCAATCAACTTGGCTGAAAAGTTGCAACAAGAAAGTGATTTGCACGACAAGCTTGAAAATATTGAAGAACCAAATGAAGACGTTGATATGATAGCCGCAGATTTTGATAACTTTGAAACTCACCAAGAAATTGTTATTAATGAAGATAAATTGAACAAGGAAAATGAATGCTGATCAAAGGAAAATATTTGAATCAATTATAATGCACGTAGAAGAACAAAAGAAAGACCCGTCTATTCCACCCATAAATCTGATTGTAAGCGGAGTTGCTGGTACAGGAAAAAGCTTTCTAATTTAATTACTCAGTCAAAAAGTTCGTTTAATGAGTAATCACAATAATGATGCTGAATTCCTGCCTTCAGCATTGGAAGAAGTACAATGCACACGTTTTTAACATTGTTCGTCCAAACCAGCGGGACCCGAGCCGGAGGTTCGTTCAGTTAGAGGTTTATACTATTCGATGTGCAAATTAAGGGATCATCCGGTGCGTGTGTAGCACGACCGGTATACGGTGCCAAAGGCAGCGAGACCCGGGTTGGACGTTCGTTGTGTTAGAGGTTTATAGCATTCAATGTGCAAACTAAGGGATTATCCAGTGCCAAAGGCAGAGGGGACTTGAGTCGGAGGGTTGTTCGGTTCAAGGTTTTACAAGATTCGAGACACCGATGTAAATTAGGGGTCCGCTAGCATGCGAAGCCAGCTTGTTTTCTTATTATTTGTATTATATAACAAAAACTCTTGACACATTCACTGTTTACAATTATATTCGAGAACATTCTGCTCATATATACTCGTTATTATATTTATACTTCTTATTATGTGATAAAACAACACAAGATTTTATCGATAGCTTTCACACACCACTTACCGTTTCTTTCCAAAGTAGTTGCAAACGTATTTTGCACAGTGAAATAAAATTATTTGCAAAAATGAACATGATTCGTTTATTATTATCATTATGAAGATAAGAAACAATCCGTTGAAGTCCGTTATATTTTTTTTGTTAAAAATTACTTTTATTATTTGAATTGTTTACAGAATAATCAAAGTTTGAACTGTTTATTTCATATTACCAATATTGATTTTGATCTGTGCAGTCTTTTACATACTTGCCTTGTGTGAATCTTATCTGCTTCATATTAATTTGTTATTAAAAAACTTGAGATATTAAAAAAAAAGTAACTTGCAAAGCAAATTAATAAAAATAAATTTATTTCCAAAATTTTAAGCCCGAGAAGGGACAGATATTAAAATTATTTTATTTAGTCAATGCTACAATAATGTTGCATTTTTATATTAAATCTTGTTCCGTCTATTTAATCTTAAAATATTAAATTTAAATTTGAAACATGATATTAAAGCAACTTTAAAAATTTCATTTAGTTGGAATAAATCTAAATAAATCTTCAACTTTTTTTCAGTTTTACATGCATTATGCAAAATTTGTATTGTAGCAAATTCTAGCAGACAAGAAACATGAGAAGTTCAAATAATTAAAAAAGTTGAAGATTTATTTAGATTTCATTTCAACTAAATGAAATGTTTTAAAGTTGCTTTAATATCATGTTTCAAATTTAAATTTAATATTTTAAGATTAAATAGACGGAACAAGATTTAATATAAAAATGCAACATTATTGTAGCATTGACTAAATAAAATAATTTTAATATCTGTCCCTTCTCGGGCTTAAAATTTTGGAAATAAATTTATTTTTATTAATTTGCTTTGCAAGTTACTTTTTTTTTAATTATATTATCTGTTATTATGATATGATTAATTGAGGGGGTGGGGGCAAGAAAGTGCCAAGCCACATTTTGGTATCATTGAATTAATTACGCATGATAGGATTTAATAGAATGAAGAATGTGATTATAATTTGGTCATAGAGGTTATAAAATGTCATGTATGTCATATATGACTATAACGTCATACAGGTAAGATAACTTGGCTGTACATCTCGGTCGTTTGACAATTAATCCTTGGAATCTGCCATAACAAGGAAGTACCGATTTTTTAAAAAATCAGATTACTTAAACATATATTTAATAAAAATATTGTTATGAATTTTGTATATATCTGTAAATATTCCATTTGTTTAAATTTATTTTATTTTATTATTGTGAAATTTGCAGTATTATTAATGTATTTCCTATTGAGCATCATGTAACTCAATGCTAAAGGCCTCAGATGGTTTGCAAGGAAAACAACCTTACACCCTCATCTTTATAATGGAAGTCTATGGTAAAATCGCCAAGGAATGGGTTTATCGCCAAGTTGGCGATGGTTTTGGCGACTTATTTTTGTCGCCAAATTTGGCGATATATCGCCAAATGTCGCCAAGTTGGCGACGGATTTGGCGACTTTTTGTGCAACCACCCCCCTTATACCTGTACATTGGGATCCTTTCTCGCTTTGGTTCTCTATCGAAAGTTAAAGCACTTTCTGGTAATTTCTAGCATCTGAAAGCTCTGGAATAATCTGGAAAGATCTCTGAAGCCTATATAAGGGACCTCCACCAGTCCAGTTAGTTAGTTGTCTGTCAACTGCGATTGAATTCATACGAGAGGCTTTGCATTGAGAACTGTGTTTCTCGGATCGATTTTGTCGTTGATACGTCGTATTGAACGCATTGTTTCTGTGTGAAATTTTGCTTAGCTTTTATTGGATTTGAAGATTACTGAATATGTTGTAATTTTCAGAAGATATTTGTGATCGTATTGCACTGTTTATAGTGAATAAAGCCTTTTTATTGTTCTTATATATTGGCATCAGTCCTTTCGAACCCCGAGCTCACAACATTTGGTGTCAGGAGTGGGATTTGAATGCCGATTACAAGAGCAATGGAGGAGCAACTGAACAAATTATTGGAGAAATTAGGAGCTATGGATGAAAAAATGACTGCCAACCTTGGGGAGATGAAAGAAGAAATGAAGAAGGATATGTCAGCGATGGATGAGAAAATGACTGCCAACCTTGGCAAGTTAAAAGATGAAATGAAGAAGGAAATGTCAGCGATGGATGAGAAAATGACTGCAAATCTTGGCGAGATGGATGAGAAAATGACTGCCAACCTTGGCGACTTAAAAGATGAAATGAAGAAGGATATGTCAACCAACCTTGGAGAGTTGAAAGACTTAATAGAGGATAAAATAACATCTTTAAATGACAGAATTGACGGCGTGGAAAACAAAGTTGAAGGAAGATTTCAACAAATAGAAGGAAAAGTAGAAGAAATTCAAAGGACAGCCAATACCGTAGAAGAAAGAGTAGAAGAAAAAGTTCAAAAGATCGCCGAGACCGTTGAAGAAAGAGTAGAAGAAAAAGTTCAAAAGATTGCCAAGACCGTCGAAGAAAGGATTGAGAGTGTAGAAAAGGAGTTGGAAAATGTGAAGAAACAAAAGATAACTGCCGAAAACTATCCCGAAGATGTCAAGTATCAAGCTATGCTTCCTCGGGCCTCTATTAAACTCTCGACCTATGACGGAAAATCCTCATGGCCAGTTTTTAAGACACAATTTGGGATCGTAGCGGACGCCAATGGATGGGATTCCCAGACAAAAGCTTGCCAGTTAGCTGCTTCTCTACGAGCTGATGCTGCCGACGTCTTACAGACTTTGCCTGCAAATGAATCGCTGGATTTTGAAACGCTCGTCAGTGCCTTAGAATTACGCTTTGGCGAGAAATGCATGAAGGAATATAGCAGACTCCAGCTCAAATCTCGACAGCAGAAATCCACTGAATACCTGCAAGAGCTTGCTACGGATGTCGAGAGACTTTCCCATCTTGCTTATCCTGGCTGTCCGACTGAAATTAGACAAAGTTTAGCTCTGCAACATTTTATCGATGGTGTGCGTGACCCTGAGATCCAGACAGCACTCCGGATTGCAGATCTCAATGATTTAAAAGGGGCTTTGGTTTACGCTCTGAAATTCGAGGCAGCCAAGCAAGCTACTAGGAAAGATCGACACTTTGTGCGAGCAGCCAACCTGCCTGAGACGTCGGATAGAGCTGTGGAACGCTTACAGCAGCAGATGAATGACATAATGAGAAAGATGAACTCCTTAATGGCCAACAAACCTTACAGGAAGATCAAGTGCTGGAAATGCGGTGGAGAAGGCCATATCCAAATCGACTGCCCAAGACGACCCAGCACCGAAGGTAATATCTCTCCCGCTAAAGGAGGAGCAGGAAAACTGATTAATGGCCATCTTGCGGGGCGGAGGTTGCCAGATTTTGAGAAGCCCCATTTTCAAGTATGTGAAATTTCTGCAAGAAGTTGCGGCGAGAACGGAGTTTTTCTAGTCGGAAGCGTGAATGATTTGCCCTGTAATATGATCATCGATACAGGAGCCAATGTGACCATCATTCGGAAAGATCTAGCTCAGCGGCTGAAAGAAAAACTCTCCTGGACCCCGCCACGTGTTATCCTTCAAACTGTGACAGGAGATAAGATCGACATATTTGGAAGAATGACGCTGAAAATAAAGTTTGGGAACGCCGCTTACCATCATACAGTCTATGTAGCCGATATTTCAGACCCTTTCATACTCGGACTGGACTTTTTAAAAGGGCATGGATTTACACTGGACTTTAAGAATAATGAGTTACGCTCTGCTCAAGAAGATGTCACTATTTTTAAATTTGGAAATGAGTCCGGGTCCATTCAACGGATCACAGCCAAGGCAGATGTTATCATCCCTCCTCGAACCGAAATGATGATACCTGGAGCAACTGGAAACGAAAGAATTTTCCAGTATGGCTTGACTGGATATCCTGAGAAGAGCCCAAAGGGAGTGCTAATAGCATCAGCGCTGGTAGATCTGTCGAGAGATGTGATACCCGTGAGAATTGCAAACGTAAGTGAAAAGTCTAGAATTATCCAGAAGGGTGAAGTGCTTGCAACTTGTGCTCCAGTCACCTGTGTTTGCAAAGACCCGAGCTTGACGTTGTCGGAGCCGCCTACAAGTTTAACACCTGAAATTGGACGAAATGAAAATTTATCTCCTGAACAGAGACATGCCGCAGAAAGACTGTTCCAGGAATTTAAGGATGTGTTTTCTCAAAACGGGAGTGATATTGGTCGCACTTCACTGACACGGCATAGAATTGATACTGCCGGCCATCCACCGATTAAACAGCATCCCAGACGTTTGCCGTTCGCTAAACAAGAAGAGGTTTCTTAGCTCTTACAAGAGATGCAGGATAGTGACATCATCGAACCGTCATCAAGTCCGTGGGCCTCTCCCATCGTGTTGGTCCGAAAGAAAGATGGCTCCACAAGATTTTGTGTGGATTATCGTAAACTTAACGATATCACGAAGAAGGACAGCTATCCTCTACCAAGAATAGACGACACGCTAGATACTCTTTTAGGACATAAATGGTTTTCCACGCTGGATTTGAAGAGTGGATATTGGCAAGTAGAGATCCATCCTGATGACAAAGAGAAGACCGCATTTACTACTGGACAAGGACTTTGGCAATTTAAAGTTATGCCGTTCGGGCTCTGCAATGCTCCAGCAACGTTCGAGCGCCTCATGGAGACAGTGTTAAAAGGTCTGACTTTTGAAGCTTGTCTCATCTACCTAGATGACGTCATCATTGGTGGCCGCACGTTTGAAGAACATCTAGAGAATATTCGAAAAGTGTTAACGAAACTAAGAGCGGCGAATTTAAAGCTGAACCTTTTGAAATGCAAGTTCTTCCAACGAGAAGTAAACTATTTAGGACACATCATCTCAGCTGAAGGTGTTCGAACAGATCCTGAAAAAGTGTCTGCAGTAAAGCACTGGAAACGTCCGGAAAATGTCCATCAGTTGCGAAGCTTTCTGGGACTATGCACTTATTACAGAAAGTTTGTACAGGGGTTCTCCAACATCGCAAGACCCTTGCATAGGCTCACTGAAAGCAAACAGAAGTTTCTATGGACACAAGAATGCGACAATTCATTCCAGCGGCTGAAAGAAGCTCTCACATCCTCTCCAGTCCTTACCTATCCAGACCCCGACAAACAATTCATTGTGGACACGGATGCCAGTCAGGAAAGTGTCGGCGCTGTACTTTCCCAAGAAATAGATGGCCAAGAACGAGTCGTAGCATACTGGAGCAAATGTTTGTCGAAACCAGAGCGGAATTATTGCGTCACTCGTAAGGAGTTATTAGCTATAGTAAAAGCCATAGAACACTTCCATCACTATCTCTATGGCAGGAAATTTCTCCTTCGTACTGATCACGCATCCCTAACATGGCTGATGAATTTTAAGAACCCAGAGGGCCAAGTAGCCAGATGGATACAACGACTCCAGGAATACGACTTTGACATCAGGCATCGCAAAGGCTCATCGCATGGAAACGCCGATGCCCTATCAAGAAGACCGTGTCCCGAGAGCTGTCGCTATTGTTCCAGAGCGGAGAGCAAGTATAATCCCGAATATGTCATACGCCAGACGAAGACTTCACTACTGACGCCACCAGATCCCTGGAGTGATGAGAAGATTCGAGAAGATCAAATGGCAGACTCTGAGATCAAACCAATCTTGGAGTTATTAGAATCTTCTAGCACGAAGCCCAGTTGGAAAGACATCTCGACTTACAGTCCTACGACGAAGCAATATTGGGCTCTTTGGAACTCTCTCCACGTCAGGAATGGTGTCCTGTTCCGAAAATTCGAATCGGAAGATGGGAAGACTTCTCGGTGGCAGTTGGTACTTCCTCGATCCCGAATCCCAGAGGTCCTCAAGGAATTACATGGCAGTCCCACTGGTGGCCATTTTGGAGTCATGAAAACATTACACAGAGTCCGAGAGCGCTTCTTCTGGGGAAAAGCGACAGCTGACGTCGAACAATGGTGCAAATCTTGCGATGCATGTGCAGCTTGGAAAGGACCAAAGAAACGTAGCCGAGGAAGACTACATCTCTACAATGTAGGAGCACCTTTCGAACGCATCGCCCTTGACATCCTAGGCCCTCTGCCAAGAAGTGCTGATGGCAACAAATACCTCCTTGTTGTCATGGACTACTTCACGAAATGGCCTGAAGTTTATGCCATCCCTGATCAAGAAGCTTCTACGGTTGCGGATGCCTTGGTACACCAGTGGATATCAAGGTATGGAGTCCCCCTTCAAATGCATTCTGACCAGGGGAGAAATTTCATCTCTGCTGTGATTGAGGGTCTCTGTCAACTTCTCGGAATGGACAAAACTAGGACGACGCCTTTACATCCGCAGTCGGATGGCATGGTTGAGAGATTTAATCGTACCATCCTCAACAATCTCTCACTTCTAGTCTCAAGAAACCAGCAAGACTGGGACCAAAAACTTCCCTTGTTTCTTCTCGCGTATCGCAGCGCCGTCCATGAAACAACCAGCTATTCCCCGTCTCAGATGCTTTTCGGTCGTGATCTTCGTTTACCTTGTGATCTGCTGTTTGGTCGCCCTCCAGATGCGCCTTCATCGCCAGAGGGATACGTGCAGAATCTCCAGGCACGATTTGAAGACGTCCACAACTTGGCTCGAGAGCGGATCAATATACAGACGGAGAAGATGAAGACCAGGTACGACACGAAAGCCATGGGACATCAATTCAAAGAAGGTGACAAGGTTTGGTTTTATAATCCGACTCGACGTAAAGGACTTTCTCCCAAACTGCAATCGCACTGGGACGGTCCTTATACAGTCCTAAACAGACTGAACGATGTCGTAATTCGGATCCGAAAGTCACCAAGTTCGAAGCCTAGAGTCGTTCATTACGACAGGCTGGCTCCATACTATGGCCATAGTACTTAGTTCATTGATTGTAAATAGTGTAATGTAAATAATGTAAATTAGTATGACCATGGTCTTGTATATAAATTAATGTAATTATTTATTTTGCTTAGCATTATCATTATTATTGTTATTATTATTTAAATACTTGTATGTAATAATGTCTATGCTTTAATTTTATTTTATTTTTAAATAAGTGTATATTTTGTATAATTCAGCATTATGAATGTGTTTTGAATAGTATAGCATTTGTTGGTAACGGGTTTGCTTTCCGATCAAAGGTTGAACTGCCCGGGACGTGCAGTCCTTGAGAGGGGGGCAATGTTATGAATTTTGTATATATCTGTAAATATTCCATTTGTTTAAATTTATTTTATTTTATTATTGTGAAATTTGCAGTATTATTAATGTATTTCCTATTGAGCATCATGTAACTCAATGCTAAAGGTCTCAGATGGTTTGCAAGGAAAACAACCTTACACCCTCATCTTTATAATGGAAGTCTATGGTAAAATCGCCAAGGAATGGGTTTATCGCCAAGTTGGCGATGGTTTTGGCGACTTATTTTTGTCGCCAAATTTGGCGATATATCGGATTTGGCGACTTTTTGTGCAACCACCCCCCTTATACCTGTACATTGGGATCCTTTCTCGCTTTGGTTCTCTATCGAAAGTTAAAGCACTTTCTGGTAATTTCTAGCATCTGAAAGCTCTGGAATAATCTGGAAAGATCTCTGAAGCCTATATAAGGGACCTCCACCAGTCCAGTTAGTTAGTTGTCTGTCAACTGCGATTGAATTCATACGAGAGGCTTTGCATTGAGAACTGTGTTTCTCGGATCGATTTTGTCGTTGATACGTCGTATTGAACGCATTGTTTCTGTGTGAAATTTTGCTTAGCTTTTATTGGATTTGAAGATTACTGAATATCTTGTAATTTTCAGAAGATATTTGTGATCGTATTGCACTGTTTATAGTGAATAAAGCCTTTTTATTGTTCTTATATATTGGCATCAGTCCTTTCGAACCCCGAGCTCACAATAATATTTATTACGTTTTGATTCGATTTTCATAAAATTTGAAACAACTCGACTTTCAAGCCATTCGGTTGGGTAGTTTTTGCGCTGTTATATGCGGACAGATGGACGGACCAGACGACAACTATAGGTGCTGTTTCGCATACACTAAAAAGAATCAGCACCCATTTATATCAATGTCTAACTGAAGCTCAAGTTTTATTAAATTCCGTGCATTATTTCTTGAGATATGAATGACTATCGCTAAAATCGTGTAAATCCTTCAAAATGCTGCATAGCAGCGCCACCTGCTGGGCGATTTTTACCAAACAGTAATCAGCATCCATTTATATCGGGACTAACTGAATATAAAGTTTTATTAAATTCCGAGCATTAGTTCTTGAGATAGAGCGCCCACAAAATTTTTGTCACATGCAGACAGACAGAGTCACAGAGAGACATTTTCTAAAAATAGTCAAATCGTGTTCAAGACCTTCTAAAACGTATAAATCCGTCGAAAACCGGAAGTCGAAAATTTTCAGGAATCCAATACTTTCTTCTTGTAAAGATAGAAGAAAGTAAAAAGGTCAAAAATTTGCCGAAAAAGCGAAAAAACACTAAAAAAATTCGCGAGCATTTCAAAACTTGCAGAAGACAAAATATACTATACTAGCAAAACCCGCGGCTTTGCTCGCGTAATTCTTGAAAAATGCCAAGTGGTATTCGTTGGCCTATTTTTATTCGAGGAAATATTACTGCCACAGATAATTCAGAAATTAGTAATTAAGCCACACTAATGTCGAAAAAAAATCGAAATTTTAGCACGTTTTTCGCATTTTCACCCCCCCCTCTTTGTGGTAGTGACATCGATATAAAATATAGTTGTTACAGCAGGGACTGTTACCATCAATTTGCCACCATTACTTTTGAAAACAGTTCCGTAGTTCCAGAGATTCCATAGAAATTGTAATTTAGAATGTTATTAGAACGCTTTTCGCTCATCTCACCCTTTTAAATTTCGAATTTTTTTAGAATTTATTCTTAGAGAGCATTTCATCTTATAAGCAACTACTGTGCCAAATTTTATGTTTCTAATACCTTCAGTATAAGAAAAATCGAAATTTTAGAACGTTTTTCGCTTTTGCACCCCTCCCCCCTGTGGTAGTGGCACCGGTATGAAACATAGCCTATGTTACAGCAGGGACTGTTACCATCAACTTGCCACCATCACTTTTGAAAATGGTTCTGTAATTCCAGAGATTCCATAGCAATCGTAATATAATCGTAATATAGAAAGTTTTTAAACCGCTTTTCGTTCATCTCACCCTTTTAAATTTAGATTTTTTTTAGAATTTGTTCTTAGAGAGCATTTACATCTTATAAATAACTACTATTCTAAATTTCATGTTTCTAGCTCCTTTAGTATAAAAATATCAAATTTTAGAACGTTTTTCTCTCTCGCACCCCCCCCCTCGTGGTAGTGGCACCGACATAAAATATAGCCTATGTTACAGCAGGGACTGTTACCATCAATTTGCCACCATCTATTTTGAAAATGGTTCTGTACATTCAGAGACTCCATAGAAATTGTAATTTAGAATGTTTTTAGAACGCTTTTCCCTCATCTCACCCTTTTAAATTTCGAATGTTTTTAGAATTTGTTCTTAGAGAGCATTTACATCTTATAAGTAACTACCATGCCAAATTCGATATTTCTAGCTCCTTCAGTATACAAAAAATCGAAATTTTAGAACGTTTTTCGCTCCTGCACCCCCCTGAGGTTAGTGGCACCGACATAAAATATAGCCTAAGTTGGAGCAGGGATTGTCACCATCATTTTGCCACCATCACTTTTGAAATCGCTTCAGTAGTTGCACAGATTACCCCCTACAAACAAAAAAAAAACAAAAAAACAATCTTTACTGCTTTATAATATTAGTATAGATTGGTCTAAAAGCTTGAAAACGAATTCATTTTACAAGTGTTAAAAAATTGCCGCTAACCGCAGAAAATCACGTACAATTTTCTATGCGATTTAAATCGCCAAAATTTTAAAAATTTCAGAGGACAAAATTTATTGTGTTTGGGCTGAAATATTGAAACCGGATTCCTTTTACGATCCCTCCCGGATTCCTTCAGCCGACGAAGCCCGCTATCGGTCTGATTTGGATATTCGAAAAAAACGAAAAAATAGACCGGTAAATTTTTACTTTATAAAAAACATGACTTTTTTTTTGCTAAATGAAATTTATTTGAATTTATTAAAGAAAGGATAAAGTGTTTTGAAAGGAAAATTAAACGAAACCCTTTGAGCGATCTTCGATCACACTTACACAATTGTTTTATATTTATATTTATATTCGTATTTATTGAAATTTCTATTTAAATGTATATTTGTATTTAAACTTATATTTGTATTTAAATTTATATTTGTATTTAACTTTCTTAAGCATGTTAAAATTGTCTTTTCATAATAATTATACAGAAATAATAATCACATATATATGTATATATTTGAGTAATAAAACTAGTCGGATGTGCCAATCCCAAAACTTTCTTCTATCTCACACAGATTTCGCATACACTAAAAAGAATCAGCACCCATTTATATCAAGGCCACCTGTAGGGCAATATACACCAAAACGTAAGCAGTTGTTGTGTCACAAACAACACATTTTTATTCTACAAAATTCTTTAATTTTAATTTTAAAATCATATTTTTGCTAGCTCTTAAATTGGGGTTTTGTTTTTATTCAAGATCGCTTTTCGATCTCGTTTGTTTACAAATCGCGACTTCGGTCCGGTTTGTTTACATTTTCGCGGGAGCGGCGGTTAGGGTTAGCGGTCACAGTTTATTTTGCAGTAAAACTTAAATTCATTATGCTTTTAAATTGTTTTATTTAATCTTTGTCAGAAAAATTTTAATGGTTTTTCACACTATCCATCAGGTTTAATTCAAAATAAAATTTCTATGTACGCGATGTTGTAATCGGTTGGTTGGTTGGAGGTTGGGTATTTGGTGCTGCGCAGGTTGAAATAGCGCGCTTTCATTCTGTGGATTATCAAATATTTCACTTAATATTAACTAATTGTGATTTTAATATTGTTTATATAGTTATTTTTACAAATGATAGATATGCATAATTGTGTAATTATATAGAAGTTAATTTTGAGCTACTGGAGTGTTTTGTTTCGAATTTGAGCTACAGGAGTTATTATTTTATTTTAGGTATTTTTATTAAATTATTTAACCTTAATTAACATTAAAATTCCTTTTTATATTTTTGCTTTTCTATCCTGACATTTCCCTTTTCTTCAATTATTACGCTATTAAGTTATTGTGGCAACGATAGTAACATCGATACGGCATTCCCGCAAAAATGATCGGAAGGTCACGTGGTGACGCCGCTGAGAGGAGGACTGACGTCATGCTCCGCGGAAGGTTATAGATTGTCAAAGGATAAATTTAAAAAGAATAAAAAAAGGTAAAATCAACTAGAATTATGATTATGAAGAAACAGTAAACGTCTTGTGCAATTTTATGCACACTATACCCTTTTAAAAAGACGAATTAATTTGTATTCTACAGTTTTGATTCTGCACTATATTTTTGGTGCGGAGGTACACGATTGTAAAAGAGGTGCAGCTAGATTCCGCGGGAGCATTGAATGGCAATTCGATCTTCAGCCAGCTAGAAAGAAGGTGGTCTTTTCAGGATGAAGGATAATTTCTGCAGCATAGCAGGATGCTGATTTTTGGAGATGGGCCCATCGACACGTTAAATTTTTCATTTTCTTTTCTTGATATTAGCTGTTCAGCATGCAGCAGCTAATTCACTCCATTTTTCTTAATTAATATTATTTCTTTTATTTTATTGGCCAATTTTTTTTATGCAACACCCCGTGTTAGCGATCTTATTTCTTTTTAACGCTCCGTAGCTCAATATGTTATTTATGATAAAGAGGTGTATTATTTAAAATCAATAATGAAATAATATTATATTAATTTAATTTTAAGCGAAAATTAGTCTGTTTAATCAAGGATAATGAGAAGTATGTTTCTTCCTTGTAAAAGAAGATTAATCCTTAATAGAGAACAATTCTTTTTAATGTCTTAATTACAAATAATCATTTGCAATTGTCATAATGCATAATAATTACAAGATAAAGTATGTAAAGATCATGACTGTTAAAATAATAAATACTCTTTAATTATATATCCTTTTTGTCATTCCTGCAGTGCCTATCTTTCAATTAATTTTCTTTATTATTTCTTCCCTTAGGGATTTAAGATCATCTTCATGGGGGCCTGTCTTTTTCATTCCTTATTCTAAAATTTCATTTGTTGCATGATGTTTAGTAAATAAATCTTTAATTAAATTTTAAGCAGTTTTTATTAATTTAGGCCAACATGAAGATGATGTTCGATCAGCAAAGATAATATTCACTGACCATGGCTTGGGTTATTGTAAACTAATTAACTTCCTTATTCTAAAATTCAGGAGTTTTTCACAACGCAGCTCCTTCTTCTTCCAGTAAAATATTTTAAAATCTATCCTAAAATTTTATTCTGGTTGTAAACTTCTCTTATTGTGCTCATCAAAATAATATTTTCTTATGTAGGAAGATTTTAATATTTCATTTTCTTAAGTTATTAATCTAATTTGGGGTAACTTGGATTTTCAGTCTTAACTTTTCTTCAGTGGTGTTAATGAATAATTTAATTAATTTTTAAACTTATTTAATACTTTCTTTAGTTGTGATAAGACACAACACAGTGTCTATTTATGTCAGGGTCTAACAGAATCTGAAGTTTGATGAAATTCCGTGCATTAGTTCTTGAGATAGGACAATTGCTAAAATCGTGTGAATCCTGCAAAATGCAGCATAGCAGCACCACTTGTTGGGAGATTTAGACCAAAACCCAATCAACAACAACTTATGTCAACATCTAACTGAATCTGAAGTTTGTAGAAAAATCTGTGCATTCGTTCTTAAGATTTAGTTATCGTGATAATAATGAAAAAATCAGCATAGCAGCGCCACCTGTTGGGCAATATACACCAAAACGTAAGCAGTGTCTATTTATGTCAGGGTCTAACAGAATCTGAAGTTTGATGAAATTCCGTGGATTAGTTCTTGAGATAGAGCTATTGCGGAAATATAAAAAAAAGCATTGCAGCGCCATCTGTCGGGCGATTTTCACCCAAAACTAATCAGCCCCAATTTATATCATGGACTAACTGAATATAAAGTTTTATTAAATTTCGTGCATTAGTTCTTGAGATAGAGCGCCCACAAAATTTTTGTCACATAGAGACAGACAGACAGACAGAGTCACAGACAGACATTTTCTAAAAATGGTCAAATCGTCTTCAGGACCTTCTAAAACGTATAAATTCCTCGAAAACCGGAAGTCGAAAATTTTCATGAATCCAATACTTTCTTCTTGTAAAGATAGAAGAAAGTAATAAATAAACGTAAGCAATTTGTTAATTTTTGAAATATACATATTAGTTGTTTTTAGAATTTTATGTGACAAAATTTATTACATAAATTTTGGTGCACTATAAAAATGCAGTTTTTTTCTGGCCTGCCTGGCATAGCTGGGGGCCCATGATAATAAATTTTTACAAGCCTTAAGTTTGTATGATTTTATTTATATCTTTAACCTGATTTTGTATGAAATTATATTTTTTAATGAAAAATTCTCGAACAAATATTGATATTTAGTGATAAAAGTACTCGTAAAAAAACATTTTCTTGTTTTCTTCACGTAGGGTCGTTTCATAGTTTCTAAAAAAAGTTCTTGTTGTCCGAACTCTTTGAAATTTTAATCGGTTATAAATATAACGGTTTTGTAGACCGTATAAAAATATCGTGAAAAAATATTGTTGCCTAGTTGTAAAAGAAATATGCTTTCTTCTCACCTTTTTTTTTATCTGTTTGTTTTCGGCTCCTTCAACATAATAAAAAAAAAAGTTCTCATCTTTCGAACTCGCTGTAAATTTAATCGGTTATAAATATAACTATATCCAAGCTCTCTCTAAAATTAAAAAAAAAATATGCATATTTGGTAATAAAAACATGAGCCGAAGCAGAGCGAATCACGCCATTGCCAATCAATATAGGCTTTTTCGCGGTGTTTTTTTTTTTTTTTTTTTTTTTTTTTCGAAAATTTCTCAGATTTTTTTAAAAAAAATACTTCTGCATGTTCGAACGTTTCGAAAATTTTGTAAGTTATGTAAATCTTGTCTACCGAGATGCTCTAGAAATACTGTGTCGAAATACGGACGTTTAGATATTTTTAGCATAGAAAAAAGATCGTCTCCGTGAGGCGCGAAGTGGCCTGCGTTCGCCGGTGTTGTTGAAAGGGTTACAATTCGCATTTTAAAATACCAATTTCACATTGATTAAAAGAAGGATTTAGCTTTTAGAGCTTATTTGTGGTCTCCGGTATCTTTAAAATTACACCCTAGAGAAACGTTAACATAAGGGAGAAAATTTTCCTTCGGAAAAACTACCTTTCTGAAAAAAAAAAATTCCAAAGGTTAACAAAGATATTTTATCGAATATATTGCACCATTTGAGACGTAAGAGTACGATCTTTCTGAATATGACGTCCAATTTCAATAGTACTGATTATTTTTGCCGATTTAAAACTATGAAATAATACACACACACACACAAAAAAAAAAAAGAAAACGCGTGTTTACTTATTCACTCTCTCCCGATGCGTAAATCGGGTTCTGGGCATGCGCAGATGCTTTTGCCGGCTCTCAAAGAAATATGAGTTTTTGATTAATATCTTGGCTAATTATCAAAATATTAAAAATCTGAGCCTTTAGGACATGCCTTGCACTGCCTAAATCGAAAATTTCATACCTGTGCGAGCTGTAGATTTCGCTAGCCATCGTCAACAAACACACAGACAGACAAAAACTTTCTTTTATATTATTACTATAGGTAACAGAGAAGTTTACGGAAATTGACTGTAGCTGTTTAATTACGCACAGTTCCGTAACTCTTTTCCATGTCCCCAGAAATCATTTGGAAAAGAACCGATCAGAAACTTCCGAAAACAACGGGTTTTAGAAGTTTTCGGCGATGATTATGGAAAAAAAAAGTCCCTTTGTTTGTCTATAAATTTTGGAAAAGAGGTTTCTGTTGATATCGGAAGCTTGTGGTTAGTTCATGATTGCATGGCCAATTAAGGACTTGCAGACAAAAATTTACAAATAAATTTTCGCGGGTTTTTTTTTTTTTTTTTTTTTTTTTTGGCATCAGAAAACATTTCTGAAATTTTGTACAGTGTAGAGATCTTTATAAATAATTGGAAATTTCAAAAATTTAACACAGAAATCAAATTTTTAAAATATTAATATTTCGGATTATATTTTTACAGTCTATTAATTATTAATGGATATTATTGCTTTCTATAAAGGTGGTAAAAAAATGAGTTTCTTTAGTAAAGTTGCGCCCTTCGAAAATCCAAGGTCTGCGCCCTTTACAAGGACCCAGTCCGACCCTGAAAGTAGGTAATGATAACCTAGGTAATTTAATATTCTCAAAAATTGTTTCTGAAATTACACTATCAGATTTATTTTCATTCTTATTTAACTTCGCATTTTCGATTTTCAATATTTTTTCACCTTTAAATTTCCACAAATCAATTTTATCTGAAATTTCCTGTGCGGTATCTATCTCGCTCTCTAATTGTTTAGAATCTGTAATTAAACTTTCAATTTCCCTATCAAGTTTTTTTAGTTCCGTTTCTTTCTGTTTTAACAGTTCAATATTTTCTTCTAATTCTGTTAAATTAATCTCACCATCTGCGATTATACTTTCTATTTTCTTAATATAATTCGTTACACTTCTTCGTAGAGCAGTTCTTTTCGTTTTAAAAGTTGTTAATTCACTCATTTTTACTTAAATCAAACACAAAACTAGTTCTAAAATACGTTAATAGGAAATTTAGTTTAAATCTAAACTATTATTCTCATCACAATTCTACAGTTTTAAATAGCAAATTATTTTTACACACGAAAAATAATGTTCAAAGTTAACTTACCTCACAAGCTGAGGTAATATTTCGCCACAAAAAAACATCACACAGCAGTTCAGAAAAAAGTTCCATTCTACACTTTTTTTTTTCACTAGCACTCCGGCTAGACTTGTACCAAGAATGTTTCTGCGTTTTAAACTATACATACACACCGCTGGTTCTTAACTAAAACACAAATGCAATAATGGACTGTATACATGCGGTTTTATTCACACATAAATAAAGCGAGCCATCACACGGCTTATTCCACAACATTCTTTTTCACATTCTAAAAACAACAAGAAGCAAAACAGAACACCGAGTGTTGCCAAACGCGGAAAGTAAGAAATAGAAACTTACATAAACTCGGAGCACATGGAATCAAAGAACATGCAGCTTAGCTCGCTGCAGACGATAATACACAAACACCACTGTTGAATGAACAAAACGTTCACTAATCCAACAATTTATTCTTTTGAATGCACGGTAAAAAATGACAAATGTTTTTCAATCTACAAAAATGTAATATAACAACGTACGAAAATATATAATAACCTCTTTCGTATTAACTACGATTCTGAAAAGTGTTCTTTATCTTCAGAAACTTTCAAATTTCAGAAGAAAATTCAGAAACCAATATAATTTCCAAATTTAAAAAATCATTTATAAAAACAAATTTTCTTTTGCTGCCATTGATTTTCAGAATCGATTTCGAGTAGTTTTTATAGTGTATTAATTTCTTCACCTTGAATATAGTTTTTTCAGATGATATCCACTTCTAAAGTAAACATTTTCATGTTCAACAAACATTTAAAACCAAAGGTTCAGGGTTCGAATCCGGCTTGGATATAATTTCACTCATTTGGAAAAATTACTACTTGTATGATTTATTTACCAATCATGTTGCGTATGTTAAAATAATAAAGTGTTATATTTTTTAACTCAAAATTTTCTCTGAAAAACTTTCATTATTCTTGACTATTAAAAATGTGCCTTTCATGAATTAACTATTTTAGAGTGAACGTTTAATTGTGTAAATTTTGCATATTCATGAGATTAAGGGAAAATTTCTTTGAAATCAATAAGTAATTTCCGAAAAAATTAAGAAATTTCAGGTTATGCGTATCACGCCCAGGGCCGGATTAAAGTATGCGCCGACTGGGACTTAGCTTGGGGTCCCCTGCTTTTGGCGGGAACTCAAATTTTAAATTCAATTTACGTATTTTAAATCTATTTTGTCTTTGTACTGATTATAATTAATATTTGGTATTTTTAGACTAGGATAAGATTAAAACAAAAAATATATTCATCTAAATAAGTATTTATGCATTAATTTGGAATTCTAAGACATGAAGGAGTGCCCCGAATGAATACCAGGTCATGGGTCGCAGTTTGGCTTGATAGGGGCCTGATCAGACCATGTTGAATTAAAACAATGAATAAATAATTCGTTTGTGTTGTGGCGTGCTGGTTCATAGTCAACCCTGGCTAGCTCAGTAAAAAAGTCAGAGAGTAAGATGAAACCAGTTTTTATTTAAAACTTTAAGGGGAAGGACGTTAGTCGAGGTTTCGAGTTTCATTCGCAGAAATTTAGCTCGGACTGATGAATGCTGTCTAAATTAGCCCACTAGAGAAATATACTTTACTACATCGTACACTGTTAAAAATTTGCAGCAAACTTTCCAGCCATTCAGCCGTTTTTATAGAAAACAGTTACATAACCGTCATCAAACTGTATTCTCATCATATTCTTGCTCATATTATGGTCAAATTAGAGTTAAATTACGGTTATGTAACCGTTTTCTATAAAAACAGTCGAATGACTGGACAGTTTGCTACGAATTTTTAACAGTCTAAGAGAAACCGCTTGATTAAGACGAGTAAATAAAACTTTACCTTATGCACATACACTATATTGCCAAAGGTGATTGGTCACTTGTGATTTTAGACGTTTTGTTAACTATCTAGAAAAATACATGAGGAATTAACCTGAAACTGCAGGTGTGTAAACAGTATAGTATAGCTTATATATTTCCGTGAATATTTTTTCCCGAAACCCCATAGGAAACTGTCAACAAATTGAAAAATAACGAATATCTTTTGGATTATCCTGTAAAAACTAATGTAGCAAAATTGTTCAAACTCGAGATTATTAATAAGTGATTTATTGTAATATGCTGTGTTGATTTTTATGAGGATAGCATGAATATTCGAAGAGAAATTAAGGTTTTTATAAAAACCGACTCAAATTTCGCCAAGTTTTTTGCTTATAATTTGCAGAGTTCTTAATATAAAAAAAAAGTTATTTTGAGAAAATATGTCAAACAACATTGTACATAATACTCTGCAATCGGAATTAAAAACTAATAAAAATTGGATGAAAAATGAGCAGGTTTACTAAAAAATGTTTCACTGCGCATGCGCGAATGCAATCAAAATATAATATGCATAATATATTAGCTAAGTATATAGAGCAACTTTTGTGAAAGTCTCAAAATCATAGCTTGAAAATTCTGAAAATTATCGTGCATAGAAGAAGCTCAAAATCCGTTGTTCCCAAAAGGAAGCAAAAATATGAGGGGTTGTATCAAATATCCGTTGATTAGTGCCAAGATAGCGTATACAATATTGCACGTACTACTATATTTGGATACAACCCCTCATATTTTTGTTTCTTTTTGGGAACAACGGATTTCGAGCTTATTCGATCGACGATAATTTTCAGAATTTTCAAGCTATGATTTTGAGACTTTTACAAAAGTTGCTCTATATACTTAGCTAATACATTATGCATATTATATTTTGATTGCATTCGCGCATGCGCAGTGAAACATTTTTTAGTAAACCTGTTCATTTTTCATCCAATTTTTATTATTTTTTAAATCCGATTGCAGAGTATTATGTACAATGTTGTTTGACATATTTTCTCAAAATAACTTTTTTTATATTAAGAACTCTGCAAATTATAAGCAAAAAACTTGGTGAAATTTGGGTCGGTTTTTATAAAAACCTTAATTTCTCTTCGAGTATACATGCTATCTTCATAAAAATTAACACAGTATATTACAATAAACCACTTATTAATAATCTCGAGTTTGAATACTTTTGCTACATTAGGTTTTACAGGGTAATCAAAAGATATTCGTTCTTTTTCAATTTGTTGACAGTCCCCTATGGGGTTTCGGAAAAAAATATTCACGAAATATATAAGCTATACTATACTGTTTTCACACCTGCAGTTTCAGGTTAATTCCTGATGTATTTTTCTAGATAGTTAACAAAACGTCTAAAATCGCAAGTGACCAATCACCTTTGGCAATATAGTGTATAAGCACTGCAACCCTTCCAATCTTAACTTTAAAATTCTGAAGGTATCTTTGCTGCGATGTGCAGGCTTCCGCAGATTTGCTGAAAGATGGCTATCTACCTAAAACCATACCAACCCGAGGCCTTCAACACAATTTTATTGAAATAATCAGTCTAATTTATCTTACCAAGTCAAGCTTCTACTCTAAGCAAGCTTCACACCAGAAGCATAACCTCTTTATACTGATAGGAGCGGGTCTTGAATTCCACTGGTACGATATACGACAAATCCAACGATACACTCTTTTTCACTTGCTTAAATACATTGCTGACTGACCATAAAAGCCAAAATTTTACATAAAATTGCTGCGAAACGCAGAAAACCCGCAAATTCAGAAGGACACATGCATTCGTCGAAAGTTAAAGTAAACTAGTTTACAGATGTCGCTGCAAGCACAGGGATGTTATTTACACAATACCATCTCAAACAAAACAAACGGCTGCCTTTATGAGGAATTGCTAATCTATTAAAGTTCCAGTGATTTAAGTTTTATCTTAAATCTTATCTTTTCTCTTATCTTATTGCTTTTTATAATCTAATTTTTATCATATCCCTTAAATGATAAAGATTCATTTTTTATAATACAATAACGCGTTATTTTAACATTTTGATTACGGTCCAGGACTCAATTTTAGTATTTAGTCATACCAAAATTTGGAAAACATTCTCTTTGTGGTAGATAACCCTGGAAAATATCCTAGCATAAGCGTATGGCAGATATTATTTTTCAAAAAGTGGTACGAATAGAATAAATAAATAGTTGCTGGGACGTAGGGTGTCCCAATCCAGTGATCAAAAGATTAAACAACATTTTGTATTCTCTTAAGTATTGGACCTACATATCGATAAGGAAATCACTTCAAAAGACACATTTTTTATTTGCTAAAAATTAAACATGCATTACGAACGATACAATTAAAATTAATCTTAGTCACTTATTATTAAAATAAAAATTAGAAATAGGATAGAATATATATGTCACACCACGCTAAATATACATAATGACGAACAACTTCTTTTGTTCGAATACTTTCACTTTTATTTTAACATATTATTATGATAACGACTCAATATTAATTATGATATAGTGAATACTAATTATTATTCAATACTCAATACTAATTATGATAAGGGCACTTTATTTCTTTTATGTTTTTGAATAGATTTGTTACTTTAAATATATCTTGGTGTTTACTTGATGATTTGAATATCCGTGCTGAATAAAATCGATTCTGAAGAATCCGAGTATTTATTAAATATTAACCTTAAACACGGACTGCTTGCAGTAACATAAAAGCACGAGGGCGTGCTCTATTATTTTGGCTTTAAAAAGCATTGGTGTATAACTTTTAATGGTATTTTTATTTATTGCAATATTCAGTAGTAGTATAACGTTAATAAACATGAAATTGCTAAAGAAAAAAAGGACTAATTAAATTCTTATTTATTTCGGCTTCTCTTTAGTTCTTCTCTACGCTCTGTAGTAACACAAAAACAGGTGTGACGGTCTGTAAATGGCAACGCCTTTTAAAGACTAAATATCAACTGTAAATTATATTATTATTTAATGCAATGTATGTTAATAGCATAAGAGTAATAATCATCAAGGTTATAAAAAGAAATAATTTAATCAAGAAAGAAATTAGAATAACTTACACAAATACAAAGACAGCGCTGTGCAAATTATCCAAACGTTGTAAAAATTATTTAAACAAAAAATAAATTAAACACAAATGTTGCTAATTAAAAAAAATATGGATTTTCTTTTTATAGAAGAATACATCTGTTTCACTAAGAATATGAATTGTGAAGCATTAAGTTTGCTTAATATGTTAAATATAAAATAAAAATAAAAATACCCCACTTATACATTTCTGCATGCGTATGCACATCATATAACTAATCACAATTTTGGAAAGAAAACATTTATTCTTTTATGTTTGTTATTTAGAATTGATGTAAACTTATATATTTGTAATAAATCTGCATTTTGTTCTGTAACACAACCTGTATCGATTGTGTTATTTAAATGGGAATTTGAATTTATAAATCATTCAAATTCAGTGGACATTCATTCTGAGATCAGTCAACCATGATACATGATACAAGAGCCGATTCAATGTAACAGTTCCTTTATAACTTTATAATAAATACTGTAGGTTGTTTGGTGAAATACAAGTTACGACGTATATAAAGTGTATTCTCTTGATTCAAATAAATATGTGGGATGATGTATAAAATAAACGTGTGGGTTTAATTGTATGTGATATAAAAATATTGAATCGAAAATAGCAAGGAAAAAAATCATTGCTTTTAGATGTATTTAAAGAATATACTTAGCTATACTTAGTAACTTAATACGGAATTTAATTTAATTGAACATAAGAGCAACACCACATGTAATTTCATTGATTTTTCATAGAAATATGGAATTTAATAAATATAAATATAAATTTCGAAATCTTCCATAATCGGAGAGTTCTAAGTTTTTTTTATGACAATGCCTTTTCAATAAATGAAAATAATAACGAAAGTTTAGAAAAACAGAAAAAACAATTTATCAAATCCTTAAAAGTTGTAAATAAAAATCTAATAAATTATGCCACAAGAATGATAAATGTAATGGTAAAACAAATTTTACTGAATCAGTTGCGAATGTTTAAAAAAGAATAACGTTCAAAAGATTAATTCCTTCATATGTGTTCTTTATAATAAATATCGAGTATTTTCACCATTTTTTATATTTACGTAAAGATTGTTCTATTTTATTGAAACTCTTGCTATCTGTATTTTAGTATTCTTTTGTATCGTATATGCCCATACGTCTTCATACATCCTTATGTGTCACAAATATTAATTTTATATATATATGCAAAAGCTGAAATATTTCAAAAACATCCGTCAAATAGAATTTTCAGCTTTTAAACCCTTAAAGCATAAGTTATTGCATGTACCGGAATATTTTTTCTAAAATATATATTATAGATACTTTAGATATTTACTGAATATTTAATTTATATTTCTATTGAATGAAGTTATGTAAAACATTTTGAGATCTAAATCGTTTAGTTGCATGAAAATATAAAGATTAATTTTAAATATTTATTAAAGTATAGTTTGAATATATTTAAATGAAATACAAACCTTTCAAATGCTAATAAGTAGTGGGAGTTAATTATATGCCTTTTAATATTTTGATATTGATCATATACATGGCACTAACAGTGAAGAATTGTTTAACATTAGTGGAAACACTATGCCGACTAGAGGTGCGCCATATTTCTGCATTTTCTTATTTAGGAGAGTGAATTTCCTAACCGAAACCGAATTTAAAAATGATTATTTTCGTGCTTCTGAAGGATAAATAAATCTTGTATTCATTGTTACGTTATAATTGCTCTTGATCGTGTTCCATTATAACAATTCACGGAAACAAAACATCTGGCTGTTTTGGGGCTATCGTATGTTAGTACTACACGAAATGCTCTCTTTAAATTGCATTTTTAGTGAGATAAATACAGAACACGAATACATTTATCAAAGAATGCAGTTATTTTAATGTTCTTTTTTCTTCTAAAGTATACAACAATTTAAAAGCTCAACAGCGCGGAGACATATCAAAAAGATGACATTGAATACTTTATATGTACTATGTGCATTTTCATATAAGTAATTTTACCATTTTCACTTAAATAGCTTATCAGCTTAAATACATAATCGTTATTACATACTTTTTTAAATTTACATTTCTGTATGTATGCGACAGTCAAATCTTGTGACTCATTTTTCAACTACTTCCACGTAGAGCTTTGAAATTTGGAATATGTATGTATTTCTGCGGACAATACATGAATTGGACATTATTTTTTAAAAATTCGATCCCAAGGGGGGAGGAGGGGGTCAACGTCGATCCAAAACTTGCATTTTCCCCGTAGAAATAACGTTACGATTGTTTAATTGAAAAAATAGCTCTATTGTTGCAACATTTACATACTGTTGCAAAACCCATTTTTACCACATTGTTGCTCGCATCATTATGACGTCAAATATAAGTTGACTTTTTTTTTGTAAATTTTAATGAAAGTATGTTTTTTAAAAAAATTATAATACTGAATGTGTTGCTAAAACTAAATGGAATTGATACACACTTCCTGTTTTGTCATTACTTCAAAAATAAAATACAATTTTAGCTGTAGTTCAAACATAATGCGATATATTAATGTACAATAAATTGACAAATACATGACGGAAAAGGTTATTTGGTTACCTTGTATTCAGTATTATGTTGTTTATATTGTATAAGTTAGAGGTGTGTAGTTTACCCACCTTCGAGAAGATCTAACCTTAAATTTAAATTATTGCTTTGGTAGTCGAGAACGGTGAATATATTTCATTACTAATGGAATACAATAAATTTATTACAACTTATAGAGTCATCCTATGGAGTATGGTTTAATGTCTGTTCAATTTGTTTCTGCTTTGGATCATTATACTTTCACATGCGATTAAAAAAAATATTATTGGCAGCATGAAACTCCACTCATCTTTTGCTTTGGTAAATTGATTAGAATAACAGAAACTGTTTCTTAAATATATGAGATACATTTGTAGAAATATGCATGCCATGATGTTGCAGCAATCATACAACTTTAAATTTGGCATAACATTAGATATTAGAAGATTAAAGCATGCAAAAAACTAAAAATGTAAAAAACATTGTTTTGAAACTATATCATATTCTTACATATCCTATTTTTGAAATCGTATTGAAAAAATGCTTTTATAAATTGATTTAAATAAGAAGATATGTTGAACGAATTAGATTTTTACTCCATAAAAGAAAGAAAAATGTGCCCCCCCCCCCCACTTAAAAAAATAAATACAACATTTCATTATATGACTTTTTCACAAAAATAACTGATCTCAATTAAAACATACCTTCTGGAATTATTGAGAAAAAAAGTTTTCTCTAATATTTTGAGATAAAGATTTTCTTATGTTTGCTTGGAAACTAAATTTTAGAAATCTGTTTTAGTTTCAAAATGTCATCTTACAAAAGTTATATTTTTATTTATTAAAAGTTTATAAAAAGGTCTCCAAATGCCAACAGCAGGATTAAAGAGGATTCTTATTTAAGTACATAGGAATATAAGGGAAGAAAAATGGTAAGAAAATATCAGTTTTATTGGGAAAAAAGTTTCTTCTGTAGAAATTACATGCCACTGAGACATACAATTAATAGTCTGGATGACAGTGAAACTTTTTAGTTAACTATTTTATACAAGTTGATATTCAAGTATGTAATTGATCTTATTTAATCAATCATGAAAATAGCTGTCAGCTGTGGTGACAGAGGTGGATGCGGCCTCGATGAACACAACATCATCTAGTCAAAGTGAATTAAACGGGAGATAGATTACGGATGTTACCGTGAACTGTGGTGGACATTTCTAACATCTTTAATCGATCTCCTGTTCATATTGATTTAGCTGAGAGCTGTTGGGGTTATTGAGGCCGCATTCACCACCACCGCGGCAACTGACGGTAGCTTTTGTGATTGATTAAGCAAGACCAAATACATATTTGAAGATCCGTTTGTATGAAATAGTTAACTAAAAATGTCGCTGCCTCCCGGACTAAGCTCCGTTACAAAAAAAAACCCCACAATTTATGTATATCATACCAATGTTCAAAGACGGATGCTGTACTTTTTATACTTTTTATATCCCCTCATCGTAGAGAGATGCCATATGTAATTATTCAAATTTGTACAGATAGTTTAATTTTTTAAATATTAAAGTTACGACTACTCAAGAAACATTTTAAATGCAAAAATCGATATAAGGTAATCGATATAAGATCGAGGTTCAAATATTAGGAGGATAGAAAATATCGACTACTAAAATGTGATCTTCGGCTTTCATTAAATTGACTTACCCAACTCTGTATCAACGAGAATCATAATCTGTTCCTCATGTACCTCATAAATATGGCAATCAATTTCATCTCTTAAAAGCTTTAACCCAAATTTATAACCCCACATTATACTTGAGGTGAGAAAATTGATTATCAACATTTTATATTATCAACATTTTATACGAAACTACACACTCAGAACTTGTTTCCCATGGGTATTCCCTCTTTTCAAATTAGTTATTAAATTAACTAAGATAACTTTATTAAATCTTATAGTGATGCTGCGGGAATGCTTGGGAGGGAAAATTCCTTTTTGGATGTGCTAAATATTTTCAAAAGTATCAAGATATATTTCTTCCCAAAATACTTAAAAGCCTTTTGTAATTTAAATGTCGATAATCCCCTTTGAAAGTTTTAACAAATTTTAAAATAAAATGTTTTATTTATGCAGGCAGCAGAATACAAATGTTCGAGATCTTTCTTTAAAATGTTTTTGGAAAATAATAAAAATTAGAAAAATTCACTTCACTTAAAAAAAAAAAAAATACTAATGCAGTCGGAAATCGACTTATTCACCAGAATATTTAAATAGAACATTTTTTGTCATCGTCTAAATGCCAACAAAATTATTCGTAATGCCTCATGAACTTCAATTCTTTTTCTTTAAATGCCAGATCTTCTGATTCACCGTTTTTTACCTAGCTGCAAATCCTTTCAGAAAGACAATAATGGTTTGTTTGAAAACTGTTCATGCCTTAACAAAGCCACCTCAAAAGCATTAAAAGGAAAAACTTATAATGGAAATCATAAACAGCCTTATAGAAATAAAGTTTTATCTTCTTTTCATCCTCTTTCTTTTCTATTTTTAGTTTGCAGTGTCTGTCTGAAACTTTTTTTTCTATTTATATTGATTTTAATAAAATACCAGAACTGAAAAAAAAATTTAAAGTCTAGAAATTAGCATGAAAGGAAAAGTTCTATATGCATTATTTTATCATAAGTAATGAATTAGAATAAATTGTTTGGTATTATCTGAGATTGTTGCATTTTTTTATTTGAACCTTATATAAACTAGCTTCCCTATTTTAAAGATAAATAAAACCATTCATTATCACAATAAAATAAATAAATAATAAAATTATTTTTGTAAGATTACCCCTATTACTTAGGCTATTACAAATTAGTTATATTTTTTCAGTTTTTAATATGCTTCAAATATCACTAAAATTTACTTTTTATTTACTGAATCTAGAATAATTTAAATGTTAAAGCAATTTCAATTACATTGTGTCTTTCCTACAGTTTCTCTTAAATTGATGTTTGTTCATGTACACAGATTTTTAACGCTTATTTTTTGAGAAATTATTCTTACCTAGAAAATGTTATTTGACAGAGCTTCTTTAATATCGAATTACACTTTCCCAGTTTAACATTTTTATACTAAGAATTGACAACAACAACTTAAGTCATGAAAACAAATTTAGGTAACAAAGTAAATTTTTAAATAAATAACTTTAAATTAATAACGACTAAATATGCCAATCTTATGAGAACAGAATGCAAAAAACTTTGTTTTTATCTAATTCATTTTACAAAATGTAATAATATATGTTTTTAAATCAAAATTTATTATTGTCTATATTTAATGCCTTTCTTTCTACCATATTAACTGAAAAATATTTCCAGTAAATTTCATGGTTATTGCATTTAAATTAATTCCTTGTATTTAAATATCGATATTCAATTTACATTACAATTTAAATTTTACTGTGGAAAAAATAAAGACATAATACTAAAAAAACAGCTCTTTAAAATATAAAACGTTTAATCCAATTATTATTAATAAACTTTGCTTGTTAATATTACTAGGAATTTTATTATGACAAAGTATTTTTTCTGACTTACATTTGACATAAAAGTAAAAGATCTGCGACATTTTATCCCTAAAAGCTTCAAAATTCTGAAAATTTTAACTTTAAGCCTTTTCATGTTAACTCTTTTTAAAAGCTGTCCCATATTTTGACTTTTCCTTTTGGGTGAAAATCGATGGAACTTGCATAGTGTTAAAAAAGAAGGATTTTTTTAAAAGTGAAAAGAATTTTCATTTTGCAATGTAAATGAGGGTAGAAGGAAACACAGTTTATTGTTGAGTTTTAACAGAAAAGTGTATTATAAAAACTTTACAACATTAAACTCTTTGGAACAGATAAACAGAAAGGCACTTTCATATTACCTGAGATCTTTAGAAAATTTTAAAACAGTGGAGAAGGTAATTCTAAACTTGCATCCAAGTTATGTCAGCTATTTTTGTTGCATTTTTTTTCTCGTCATCAGATTTTTTTGCATGTATTTCTGAAAGAATATATGTTTTAAAAATTACAATATTTTTTTATATCGTAAAATTTGTTTAATTTCTGCAATTTCTCTTTCAAAGGTGAAATTTAGATTATCAAGTAATGGGGTGTATTGTGAATATATAAACGATTTAAGAGGAAACTCGTTACAGTTATTTGCTTTTAAGAATTAGCTAAAGACAAAACATGTTAAGAAATAGTTTTAAAATGCAATTGAGTGGCGACTAAAAAGTGATATTTATATAAAAAAATGAATACTAATATGAATATAAATTTTAAACACTGTCACCTGTACACTAGGCCTACTGGCTGATTCAAAAATGGCCGCTGGCGTAGACGGATTTTTTTCAGCGTTTGTAATTTCCGTTGAATTTCAGTACCATTACATTTGACTAGTATTATTGGCCTTATTTATGTGGGAAAAAATAAGGCGAAGGAAAAAAATAACGAAAAAAATGGTACTCCTATTAAGGGGACCGTACAAACACTTAACAAAATGCACCTGCGCCATCCGCCATTTTTGAGTCTGCGCGTAGGCTCGATATTCACTTGCTGACTTACCTTTATTAGAATAACCCAGCTCTCGGCTAAGGAAGTGAATACCAATACATTTCATGCAAAGATATAAGGAAATTCTTTAATTCTAGCTGCTTGGCTGTGCATTTACACGTCTAATATTAATATGTGTACAATTAACTTGAGTTATGTGTACAATTAATACTGAGTAAATTACTCCACATTTTCAAAATAGAAGTATACTAAGTTATATTTTTAGCAATTAATCTTGATATAATTAAACATTTCCTTAAAAGCCTTTAGATTTTCGAAACCTTCGTAAATTGTACATTTGCTTTGATCTTATGTTTAAGGTCATGTTATTTGTGTTTTAATGAAGGTAAGAAAGCTGAAAACAATGAGTGAATATTGAGAAAATACTTATTGAAAATTCCTTTTTGTCTTGATGACTCACATACTTGCAACCACAATAAGTACGATAATTTCTCCGAAAAACTAAAAAATATTAAAGAATAACTTTGTTGTTATTTTTAGAATTTGTTTAAAACTTAAGCTAAGATTGCAATTGTCTTGGAGGTTTCTATCTTTTAATTGAAAATTATTTATACAGCACTCATGTTTTGTCACTTGGTGCGGAATGAATAAAAGAGAGAGAGAGAGAAGGAGATATGTAAATCAGTATATATATATATATATATATATATATATATATATATATATATATATATATATATATATATATAAATGTTTGTGAATAGGTATTTTTAGTAAATAAAATGTTAATAAAATAACAGTTTCATATTGTGTTTAATGGGTAACACAGAGAATGTTGTAATTCTAAAAATAAATGTATTTTTCTCCGAAGTAATGTTTAACATAAACTGCAAAAAAGTAATTAAAAAATCGAAATTTACACATGTTAAATAAACTTTTAGTGTGCAGATAATTTATGTCGTATATTATAAATTTTTCGGAGAAATTAAATGTGTACATATTACTTAAAAGTCTGAAAGCTCGTCTTAAATAAAAAAAAAATAGTTGTTTGAGGAACGAGGAAAAAAACACACATACACACACACACACACACACACACACACACACACACACACACAAAAATTACGTAAACCTCATTTTTCTTCAGTCTTTTACTTTTCCAACATGCAGCATGTTTTTATCATATTGTGTCATACAATATAATCTATGTTTTTGTAACAGCGAAAAAAAAATCGCACTGGAATAAAATTCTGGAATATGCAGTGTATCTTCCAGATGGGACACAAAATTAATATGAAATCTAGTTTCAGAGCTTTTCTTTTCTCATTTCGTATTGAACATAGAACTGGTACTCTGAGTAATATGAAATAGAAGAAATTTTTTCTTTTGAATTTCAATGAAAAAGTTTTAAATAGTATTTTGTTTTCGCCTAAGCAGTTTTAGAAATAGTTGGGAATATGGTGTTAGCACAATTTTTGTGTCTGAAATGTTTCACCTTTTTTGCGTTCGCTTGATGTTTTATATGTGCTATCAAAGTATTAATACAATGTACAGTTGATAGATTTAAGTCAAAGTATTTAAAAAAAATCTAAATGTTGTATCATTCTGTTACCTGTAAGACTACATTAAAAATTCAAATTTAATTTATTTTGATTGTTTTTTTAAATAAATTATTATTTCCTAGCATAAGAATTTTTGTTACATTAATATTTGTAAGTCAGTTTAGATACCACACTAAGTGATATTTGGGATGGTGGCGGTAAAATGTATTGAAGTGGGGTATTTTTGGCATTCATTTATGGACAAAGCCATCTCTAAACGAGATGAAATCATTGCTGTCCGTATGAAACACGGCATCATTGTAGCCTGCAGCAGTTTCCATGAATTTATAATGCTTGTTAATAAATGTTTAAATAGACAGTATCTTTTAAAAGATCACCTCATAGTAAAGAAATACAGCAATTCATAGAATTATTGGAATATTTGATAAAGAGGTTCTATCAATCATCTTGAGGCTTTATGTAGATCCAAGACAATAGAACTCTAACTCATTTCAGAATTGAATTTTCAAACTTCATAAATACATCTTTCTAAGGTACTATATTGCGAGGTGTTCCTATCCCTTGATGACTAGGATCTTTAAGCATTTCCAATCTTATTTTTTCTTCTCTTTGTGAAGATATCTGAAGTACGAAACTCCTATGATTATCCCTTAAGACTTCGAAACTCTGAAGAGAAAAAACAAGAAACCTTGTCATGGTACAGTGCTTCTTACTACAAAGCTACCAAACAGCTTCTACACTATGCAGGAAGCTATGGAATCAGAGTCTTACAGTTCTGACTCAAATGGTAAAATTGTTTTTGAGGTATTTGAGCCTACGTGATTTTAAGTTCCTTTTGGTAATCTATTGTTTAAGTGAAATATATTTCTTCTAGAAACTTTGGAAATTTTATTTAATGTTAGTTTAAAGAATGTATATATTTTAAATGTGAAAACTTGTGTTTATTTCTTTTAGACGTTGTGTTATATTTTCATTGAATGATTTTAATTATGCATTTACCATCACATCACTCTTTTCATTTAATTGTGTTATTTTCATTCATCTTTTTTTATGACAAAGTTTTAAATCAATTTTAAGTTTTAATTTAACATTCTTATTCTAATCTTTTTTTTTTGGAACAGCATGTCCCTAAAGGGACTTTGCGCCATAAAACACCATTCAACTAACCAACCTTAAAACCTCCGCATCAAATGTACTGTTCTTGCAGTATGTATTCGCGAGACGTCATGTATATCTTCGAACATGAAAGTGAAAACAAAAAAAAAATATATGCATTAAAATTTTTATGCTTTACAATGTCTATAGAATGCCATCGAAATTGTGAAAAATGCGTTATGTTGACAAACGTTCTTTGAAATGATGCCAGCGTATCTCACTGTTAAATTTCATTTTCTATTTAAGGTGTTATTGCAGTGTTTATGTTTTCGCGATGGGAAAAACGTTTTTTCTTTGCAATCTTACAAAATTTTCCATTGCTTGGCTGTTCCTAGTGGACAAAGTATCTTTTGATTTTTTTAAAAGTGTTTGCTATATATTTCGCTACATATTCAAAATTTGTCAGTGTTTTTTTCTCCACTCATCCGCAATTTTTTAATAAATAAAGTTTTAAAAATTCAAAATTGTTTACAAAGATGGAACAGGAAATTTTAAGATCTCGTTATATGCAAATAAACAACATAAGATATCTACTACCTATCTAACAATATATGTTTAAATAATAACTTCTGAAATAATAAGCCATCAAATAATTCTTCAGTATTCTATTTAAATTTGCATTCTATACAGACCAACCGAGTTAGATGCAGCAATTATACAGGGTGAGTTTGACATAATCTGCCAAACGAAAGGGGGTGATATAAGAGCCCACGTGAGTCATAAAACACCATAGAAACCCTGTCCTATCTCAAACCATTTCCGAGTTAGGGTGGATAGAAGGAATTGTGCCAAAAATGCGTCAATTCAGAAAAAAACCCACACTTGTGATAGTTCTGTAAAATCTATAAGCAAAATAAGCATGTATTTGGAAATAACAGAAAAGTCCCTATAAGATGACACCATATGCATCAGTATATCTAGATTTAATGGAAAGATACAAGAGCTGAAACATTGGCGATGGGCTAACTCAAATTGTCGCCAATATCTTTAATTAGTAATATTACAAACACCCTTCTAGTTACAATCGGTCTACTTTACCAGAAGTATCCGTTCTACCTGCTTTCGAAATAGCTTACAATAAACCAAATGGGTGTTTTATTTGAGGAGAAATTAAGCCTTTTATTTGAAATACATCACTGAAATCACTCGGGATGGCATGCTAAATTTACACAATTGGCATCATTACGCCCCCCCCCAAAAAAAATCCATTTACAAAGGCGAAACTAGTCTTTCCAGACGCGATTCAGCTTACATATTTGACTTGGAGTGCTTGGCGAACGCTTGACAGTCCCATATGTATTCCAGTTCATCTGACGATCTAGGCGGCCAAGATGTTGCCCCAATTCAACCAATACATCGTGAATACTGCTCAGTCAGACAATCCGGAGTAGTAGTTGAAGAATATGCAGGGACCCCATGTGTTTGAAAAATGAGTTCCGCTCGCAGGGGTGTAGAAATGGCAGCAAGTCATTTTGGCAGATAATGTTCCAGAAATTCCAAAATGTATTACTTTTCAGATGATTCTGGAATACATGTGGACACATCAAGCGATCGCCAGCCATTACAAGCCAAACATTTAAAGAGAATAGCGTCTGTAAAGATGAGTTTCGCCCTTGTAAATGGATTTTGTTGGCCGTAATGAAGACAATTGTGTAATTTTAACATGCCATCCCGCGTGATTTTAGTGATGTATTTAAAATAAAAGGCTAAATTTCTTCTGAAGTAAAATACCGATTTGGTGTATTGTAGGTTTATTCTAAAGCTGGTAGAATGGACAAAGTGTTGGTAAATTTGATAGATTGTAGTTAGAAGGGTGTTTGTAATATTGCCGGTTAAAGATTTTTGCGATAATTTGATATTGTCCATTGCCAATGTTTCTGTGCTTGTAACTCGTCGTTAAATCTACATAATCTGATGGGAATAGTGCCATCTTATAGGAATTGTTTTGTTCTTTCCAAATATTGGCTTATTTTGTGTGTAGGTTTTAAGAAACATAACAAATGTGAGTTTTTTCAAACATGACGCATTTTTGGTGCATATCCTTCCATCCACCATAACACAGAAACGATTAGAGATTAGAAAGATATCTATAATGTTTTATGATCCACATGGGCTATTATATCACCCCCTTTAGTTTGGCAGATTACTTTAAATTCACCCTGTGTAATGTTTATAATAAATTAATCACAATATCATCATCAGAATTCATGTTAACATTTCTAATTTATAAAATACATACGACAATAAATGTTGTATTTACTGTTTACAGCAAACAATAACAGCAAACGGGAAAAAACATGTCTTATTTTGAGTATCAACGCGTATCTTCTTCCGAGCCACGACAGCATAAGCATAATGTTTTGTGCTTTAGCTCTGATTCACTGAGTTCTTCACTTTACACCCCCAGAGCATAGTTTCTCAACGGGGGTGGTACCGCCCCCTAGTGGGCGCTGCAGCCTTCCAGGGGGGCGGTAGCAGATCCAGAGGCAAATGGGGGGCAACCGTGTCGTAAATACCTATTTAGGGAATTAACATTATAAAACTAGCTGATTCCCCGGCGTTTTCGGGCCGTGATAAAAACCTTATATATACCTTTAAATAAAAATCTATACAAACGAACCAACATGTTCCAAATCACATTTATTTTACGAATGTCAAAAAATCGTCGTGAAACAAGAATAAACGCTAAAGCTCGTGGAAGACAAAATTTTATTATATCGGTCTGAAACACTGTAAACGCTATTATTTCATGAATGTCAAAAAATCACTAAAATAGCATTAAAAATTTTTAAAAATTCAAAAATCGTGGAGCGCAAATTTTTTTATATTAGGTTGGTTAAAAGTTTAAAACCGAACTCCTTTTTTCTAACAACCCGTATTTCAAAAAATGTCAGGGAAATGGCTCACATGCCTGGCCTGAATAGAGATTTCCAAACGAATCTGTGGCTTGAATCTGCTGAAGAAATTTGTTTATTCTAAGTGAAAGCGATAGAAGACATTATAGCTATTATTTTGATAACTATCTATAAATCAGATGAAAAATTAAAATATTTAAACCTAAACCGTGACAACTTTTTTATTTCAAAATGTCTAAAACTAAGAAGAAATGCCGGCAGTATAGTACTGAGTATTTGAAATGTGGATTTACGCACTCTACTACAAATTAATCATTACCTATGCGTTTAATTTGTCCAAAAGTCTCTTCAGATAAATCTATGGAGCCTTATAGGCTACAAAAGCATTTGAATAAAACGCATCCTGATAAAAAGAATCAAGATTTATACTGTTTTCAAGGACTGGAAAAGAAATATTAAAAACATGTAACTGTATCAAAACTTTTTGAGTTGTCTTCTGAACAAAAAGATGACGGACTACGAGCCTCAAATAAGATTTAATTGTTAATCATAAAAGCAGAAAAATCACACACAATTAACAAGGAATTAATCTTGCCGGCAGTCAGAAAAATAATATAAACTGTTCTTCAACGTAAGACATTGTTAGCTATCATCAGAAATATTTCCCTGAGTAATAATTCGGTGCAAAGAAGAATAGATGAAAGGGATAAAGAGGTTGAAATATCATTATGCTGTTAGTTAAAGACTTGAAAAATTTTCATTCACCTCGATGAATCAACCCTCCAAATAACGAAGCATCATACGTTCTTATCATGCATCTTATCATACGTTCAATTCATAAAATAAGAAAAAAAAGAGTTATTATTTGCTAAAAATTTTGAAACTGATGCAAAGGGTGAATCGGTATTTAATTCCTTGAACAAGTTTTTTCAAGAGAAAGAACTTTTTAATTGTAATATTTTGTCAGGTGCTACTGATGGTCGTCATGAGGATTTCGTAGCGCATTTGAATCAAGCTGTACCTAATGTACTCGCTGTACATTATGTTATTCATCCTCAGCATTTGGTTGCAAAAAGTTTGAATGAAAGCCAGCATATGTAATTTTATTATGTTACTGGAGCAGTCAATAAAATTAGAAGCAATTCTTTGCATGACAGATTATTTGTCTAACTTTGTAGTGGAAATGAGAAAGATTACAATTACTTGCTGCTGCACATAGATGTTCGTTGGCTCTCAAAAGGTATGTGTCTGAATCGTTTTTCCAATCTATTTGACTCAGTTCTGGATTTCCTTTAAAACAGAGATGAAAAAATACGCGAAAACCTGATTACATCCAAAAATGACATCGCTTATTTGCAGCCCTGTTTAGAATATTTAATGAAGTAAATTTACAATTGCAAGGTGATGAGTTGAATTGAATTAAAACAAAAAATGTCATAGCCGCTTTTGTGGTAAACTTCTGTTCAAAGAAAATCTAGGTAGAGGTAAATACAGCCACTTTCCCACATTATCAGCAGTCTGTGCAAAAAAGGAAGATTTTCTTACTGCTAACATTTGGATGTTCTTCAGTTTTCATACGGAACGATTTTAGGATATTTTAAACACGAATATGCCGAGTTGGGTTTTAGATCCTTTCGCAAATGCAGATACAGCAGAACTATCAAATTTAGAAGAGTAACTCGTAGAATTCAGAACTAACGAAGAACTAAAAGTAAAATTCAGAAAAATATTCCAAGAGTTCTGACTTCAAAACTCAATACCAGCTCTCTACCATGGATTGTTGGAAAGAGTATAGAAGTTTTCAACTGGATTTCCTTCATCGTATTTGACTGAGAATGGGGCTCAGTGCGAAAAATAACAGATTGAACATCACTGAACATGGCAATTTACGACTGATGTTAACGAAATTGGAACCAGACATTAACAAATTGTTAAACCTCCACCAGCCTCAACCATCTCATTAATTGTTCTTATTTCTTATTGATTTTGTGTTTGTTTTTAAATTTTTAATAAACAATTTTTTACTACATTTGATGGTCGTTTTAATTCATTTCTTCTTTGTGATTCTTAGTAATAGATAGATAGACACATTGTGATATAAAGACAGATAAAATAGATATAGATAATATGCAACAATGTTTTAACGTTTTGTAAAATTAACTATTATTGTAAAGGGGGTGGTGGTCTAGAAAAGGTTGAGAACCTATGCCCCAGAGCTTTGAGAAAACCCTGCGTCTGACGGCACGTTGTCATGGCAACCGGACGAAACTATTATTTATTTGTATAGGTTTTGGGCATTTATGCTTTACTCTTCATTCATACCGGTTCAGAAGAAAACGTTAGTTTTTGTTGCACTAATCGCTTTATGACAGTTATTTATGAAAAGTGGGTGGCAATACGAATTAAATAAATAGAAAAAAGAACAAAAGAAACAGAATATAAATATTTAAGCAAAATATTTTCATTAAAATATTAGGTGAAGAAGAACTTCGCTTACTTAATAGTGCCACCATTGATATGCATGTATTTATAGATGCATACATGTGTGTGTGTGTGTGTTTAAAAATAAATCTATCATGCGTAAGCTGTATAATACATTTAAATTATTTACAGGTTATTTTATAGACAATTTTGCTTTCACGATGCTGGCAAAGATGCTGACACGATGCATATGCAGTCACCACGGACATCTTTTGAATACTAATTTTTAAACATAGTAACTTTATAAATTTCCTTATTTTATTAAATAAGCGAAAATGAAGATACAGGGCACAGCGCATCTCATTGAGATGTTACGTTCTATGTTCAAGATTTTTTAATTAAGCCAATTGTTTAAAAATAAATTCATAAAAAAGAGTGATTTCATTGAAATACATTGATTGTGACATATGATGCATATATTTTATGATCTCCGGCGATGCATATTCGATAACGGATTTTAAAGTCTGCTAGTAAAAAGCGTATAAATCGATACCGTACGGTATTTCTCAAGAGTTGAGCATTGAAAAGGCTGGAGAGCAAGGGGTTAAACATACAAAATTATGTCCTGTAATACGTTTAAAATTTTGGCGAAAAATAATTTCCTTCCTCAAATCTTATTTTCTATACACCATTAAAAAGTAACAACGTACATTATTAAATTATCTTAAAATTAACATCAAAAATATAATCAAAATTTAAAAAAAGGAAATATTTTATGAAATTTAATAGTTTCTGGCACAATTCACTTATTAAAATTTGTTTTTTAATTAAAAATAATTCTATTTGCATTCCGTTGGAAAGAAATTTATTTAATTATGTAATTGTATTTTCATTTTATTTAATCGTTTCGACACATTTTCTTTCCTCGTTTGGGGACTTTTTGATTTAATTATAATTTTTTTAAAACTACGTTACAGCAAAATTGGAATTTTCTAATTTTGCACGGCTTTAAATAAAAAGGAGAAAAGCAATTTTGTTTTTATCGTCTAATGCAAGATACGGAATTAGCAAAAAAGAATCTCCGACTTAAAGTAAATTAAATGTTGTTTAAATGAGAAAACATAAAATATAGTTGCTATGTTTATTAAGAAATCGTTCACTGAAATGACGAACGATAATGTTCATCTACAAGATTAAATTTTTCTGTAAGAATATTAATCTTTTAAATTTATTTCTCCTGGCAGTTTTTCTTTTTGTACAAAAACGAGAAAAAATATACGTTTGCTTATTATTCACTGGCTGACCCGCCTAGAGTTGCCCGAACACATAAAAAAAATCGCACGAAAGGCGAAAAAACTCTAAAAATCAATGCATAAATTTCGAATAAACTTTATTCAAAAGAGGTCAAAATTGTAACCGGATTCAGTTTACTAATATGGAAAAATCGCTAAAAATCGCTAAAAATTAAAAAATCGCATAGGACAAAATTTACTATAATGGGCTAAACATTGTAACCGGAATACTTTTACGAAATGTTTAAAAATCGCTGCAGAATGAAAAAAAAACACGAAAACAATTGCATTAAAAAGTCACGGATGACAAAACTTACTATATTAGGCTAAAACTTTGAAACCTTTTACGAATGTTAAAAAATCTCTGCGAAATGTAAATAAAAATCAGATAAAATATTCACGAAAAATTCAAAAATCGCTGTTCGAATTCCGAATAAACTTTATTGAAAATAGAAAAAAAATTACTGTATTGAGCTAAAAGATTGAAACTTGATTATTTTTGCTAATGTGGGAAAATCGCCGCAAAATTCGAAAAAAAATTAAAAAGCATAAAAAATTAAATAAAAAAAATCTGATAAAAAAATCCAAAAACTGGCTTTGAAGTGTATTACTACAGACATAGAAGTACCTTTCTGACAAATCTTGTATCTCTGCCTTCAGTGGTCGCTTCACAACACAACGAAAAGACACACACACAGATACACAGATAAAATTTTATCTTTATTATTATAGATTAATAATAGTCTTTCTCTTTTGTATTGTATATTATATAAAAATTGAATAATCATCTGTTAGCGATATTCAGTGATTTTAAAAAGGATAAATAAATAAATATAAATAGGATGCTTCAGTACTACAGGTTTAAAACTTTAGGAGCGGATAGAGCACACTACAACAAACAATTCTTGTAGAGGACACCAGAGTCTCAATCTACTTATTCAGCCAAAAATTTAAGATGTTTAACTCGAGCGTGATTTTTGGTCATAACTTTAATAATTGGGAAGATATTTTAACGTCATATACAACATGATTAACTTGATGTGTGCAAAATGCGATGAAATCATGAAAAACACTTTAAGTAAGTAATGCGGCGCCAAGTACATTCTGAAAATTGGATGGTATAGTTTAGCGCTGATTGTTTACGGATGGTGATTATTTTCACCGCATTGCGTGATATTGTCTCATTTAAAGTGGTGGAAGTGTCCATCATCCACATCAAATCCCACTATCAAATGTTTTAAGTTTTGTCTTATTTAGTTTATTAAATACACGTTATATCACATAATTTCTAAAATTTTTCCATTTTGAACAGCTACTCTAAAACCTTATATTTTAATTTCAATTTCTTTGCAGTTGAAGGTAATTGATTATCATTGCAAAATAGTTTCTCACCTGAAAAAAAAAGTTTCTTAATTGATTTTTATTCTAATACATTGTAATACATTGTAATACATTGTAATACATTTCTAATGATTCAGTTGATCATGTCACCCATATTTATTATTTCTTATAATATCAAACATCGGTTTCTGATATTTGTAATGCAATTTATTTTCTGATTTTTTATTTAACCTTTTTACCTAAAGTGAAACAAATGATTAAGCTAGCAAAAAAATGCCACAAAATTAAAGATTTTTCAAAAAACAAACAAAAAAACAACAAAAAAAATAAGGAATTATTTAACCTTTTTTTTAACACATTACAACGTAGTTGAAAAGTGTTTATGAATTCGGTTTGCCTGTCCGTCTCTCTATCCATCTATCTGTCTGTCCGTACATATTCTAACTTGCGTAAATATACTCCGATTGCCATGCAATTGATATATGCTATAAAGATTTACCGTGGCATATTTGGTATTGTAAAAAAAGTGTGTAGCAGTTATATTTTGTTTACAGGGCATACAAGAGAATTCTGTTACATTACGGTCTATGGAGAAAATTCGCTTGTAGTGTATTTTAATGATGTTACACTATTTCAAACATATTGAAATTGATATACATTATTGAGGTGCACTACGAGATGCTTACTATAGAGTATGATGTGCACAGCATTTATCGCAATGCTGACGGTGTGTTTTAAGTTGTGGTATACGTTTTTAAATTTAACTAAGTTTTTGTATATTGCGTAAATATCTGTTAATTGTCGAAAATTGCTGAATGGGATTTTTATCTGTGCTATGCATTTCATAACTGAACTAAATTTTAGCATCCTATGTAGTATATACACAAATCTACAAATCTTATACAGGGCTGTACGAAAAATTCCGATATATTTCCGTCTATGTATGATAATTGCTGAAATTGGCTTTTTAAATATGTTATGCATTTCCAAAATTGTTTACTTAGACATCATCTTTCACCTTATTAAAATTTTTTTTATAGTATATTTGAATATGATGGAAAGCGTTTGATATAATCCATACTTGACATATGATTTCTCTTTCTTACTGAATCTTTAAATTATTCTGAATTAAATTGAAAACAAAACAGCAACAAAAGAGCATTCAGCATTTATCAAAGAATATAATATCTTCTGGAAATTTTAAAGTATCAATCGTTTTTGTGTTTAGTGATTGAAAATTGAAAATAAAGAGAATTAAAGAAGAGTTAAAAAAGGTATTTGATTTAAGTACAGGCATTTTGTTCCAACGGAAAAAAGAAAAGTAACTGATAATTAGCATTAATATATAAAGATTGTTTTTAAATTCACACATAAGATATTTGAACATAACATATTTGAACTGTTATTCTTAAAAGATTTAAAATGTTTTACAAACTTAACTACACATCTCTATTAAATTATTAAGAACTAATTATAATAATAGGGGAATGTAAGAAAATCGGACACAGTATTATTAGTTGCTTCTTGAAGCAAAAATCTCCAACGAAATTTAATGAAAGTTAGCATAAATATTTTTCACTTATTCTTGATTAATAATATCACTATAAATATATGATTTTTTATTACAATTTTATTAATAATTGCTTTTCTCAAATCATCTAGTTTTACTTTACCAATGGGTAATGGAGTATGAACACGATAATCTTACTTTACCAAGAAATAAAAGAAAGAGACAATAAATACTTACAAGAAATAAAATAGCTTAGACTTTTTTTTTTTTTTTTTTTTGAAAAGGAACAAAATATTTTAACTATAAAATATTTCAATTATAACTCTAATGACTTGATATTTAAAGTCAAAATTATAATTATCTTCATATTAATTTGAGAAATTGCAGAAAAGAAGTTTACCACTATCTTCCGCTTTAGAAAAATATTGTTTACCGGATCTCTTCAAGGCTGGTTTTCCAGTCTACAGTTTTATTCTATGTACAATATTCGATCTTACACCAAGAGAAAGATTGTAGGGAAGCAAGCAGTAAAAACTTCAGCTATAAATTCTAGTTACAGTTACATTGTGGTTAATAAATCGTAGTTAAATATGCTACACAGAATCATATAAAAAATTTCAATAACATTACTTTTGTTCATATTGAAGAATTTTAAAAACTAGCAAACATAAAAAAAAGATTAAATTTTCTAACGCAGAAACAACACAAATGCCAGTATGGAAATACAGTACTAGTCACTTTTTCTTCTTGGCTAGAAATAAAAATTTAAACCAACCATCTTTACAGTGCTGCTGAAATTGGGTAAAAATTGAGCTATCCGTTTCCCCCGACTATACAGTTTTACCCAACTTTTCCTGAATAATTTATAAAAAAAAATTGTATACTAATTAATTGTACTACATTTCTTTTCTTTAAATTGGGACTTTTGTTTAAGGAAAAAAATGATTATTGAGATGTAAGTAATTTATATATACTATATATATTTATTTGTGGAACTTTAGGCATTTGGGACCTGACAATTCTGTCTAAGTTCTACAAATTTCTATTATTCAATTTCTGCTATTCTTTTTCTGCTATTTTTACTTACCCATCATACGTAGTATAGGGTAAGTCTTGTAATCGTTTTGAAAATCGAAAATTTTTTTTTGACGGATTTACACGTTTCAGACATTGGAGATTCCGAAAAACATATTTTTAGAAAAAAAATTTTGCCGTCCGTCTGTGTGTCTGTGTGTCTGTGTGTGTGTGTGTCTGTAAACGCTCTATCTCCCGAAAAAATTGAGATAGAGACTTGCAATTTGGTATGTACTTAGTATGTAATAATGGGAAGAAGCCTATTTCATTTCAATAACCTCGATTAACCGGAACAATTTTTTTCGGACTCTCGAAATATTCGTTCTGATGAAAGGTATATAAAAATTTTCGAAATTGTATATTTTAAGAAATGAATATAAAAGACAATAAAAAAACATAAATTTTGAATAAAGCATGAAGTTGATCGGATAATGAGTTGCCGAGATATTTGGAATCCTGTTTTCCACACTCTTCGATTTTTCATGACCCTGTATTTCATCCAAATTTCACTTCAAAGATACATTTTAATTAGAAATTTGACGCCTAATCAGATGCAATAAACCGCTAGTTAATAGGATTATTATTTTTGGAGTTATAAGGAAAAACCTCTTTCAAGCAATTCAGTAATCGAGCCTTTAAAGTTTGTGACGTCATCAAGCCACGATTTTATTTGAATTGCAATGCATTTTATAAGTAGTTTACACATTTTTATTTTAATATTTTACATTATGCATATCCATGATGGGTAAGTATTACTGTGGCCCCCAACGACTAGTTTACTATGTTTTTTGGAATCTATGTTAAGTGTGTTGGGGGAACTGTCTTATTGTCAATTAGTTATTTAAAATTTGTTCATAATTTCACAGTTATTGTTGGTGGTCGGAATGTGCGTTTTTTACATTTTTTGCACTTGTTCATATATGCATGTGATACTTTAAAAGAAAATAATGCGAAAAAATGTAAAAAACGCACATTGCGCTATAATTCTGCTTTAAAAAAATGTAAACATCTGCAAGAACCATTTAAGAACTAATAAGATATAACACGAACAATGCGATGTTTGCATGTGCAGATTTAAAAAGTTGGATTTTAAGGTACTGAAAAAAAAAATTAAAAAATTAACAAAAATATTGGTAATTTTAAATTAAGCTATTAGATTAAAAAGAAAAAAAATGTTGGCATTTTATTTTTAAGAATTAACAGTTTAAAATTATTCTACTAAAATTCTTTTATTTTTCATTTAGTACTAAACTATGCTATTCGTCTGACTTAAATTAAAAAATCATACGAATATAAAAAACTGTAAAACTTTTGTAATTACGCTTTTAATTAAAAATGTATTACGCAATGTATTTTTAATATTTGAAACAATTCCACAGAAAACTGGTCATTCGATATATCCTTTAGTATTCTTTTGTTCTTTTTACTCTCATATTTTAATTAAATCTCAAGTTCTAGTTTAATTAGATGAAGTTTCAGGAAACTATTAAAGTTTATCTATTAATAAATGTGATATCTGTATTGATTTTTAAAGGTCATTAAAACATAATGAGAGTTTCAATTAATTGCACTGAAAAACGCACACATACACCCACACATTTATTTCTCAAACATTACTTTCAAATTTAAAGGCATAGGAAGCAATTTTTTTGAGCAAGATGTAAAGCTATTTAGCTATAATTTCATATTTTTATTTTACTTTAATTGTTAAAGGATCATTTACTTTTAAATGATAAGTGCTTAAAAATTAATTGGTTTTCTTTATCGATATATACTTTGGAATACAGTAACAGAACGAAAAAGATTATCCTTTATTTATTTTATATTTCATATTACTTCATTTTAAATGTTAATCTGGCGAGTGTATATTCTCTGCGTATTAGACTTCCATTCCACAAATGGTAAATGTTAGGTTTGATTTTCTGCTCATGGTTATTATTGCACAACATGTAGAAAGAATCAGACAACAACTGATTCTTTCTGTTATAGTCCAGGCATTATGGGATAAAAAAGAGCAAATAAAGGAAAGTTTTGGTGTAGTTTTTTTGGGGGGGTCCCTTTATGTTTTTTGTCGCTGAACACGAATCCGAGGTTTTCCAACAAAATTTTTTTCGGGAAATATGTCTTTTTTACAAAAAACGTGTAAAAAAACGGACTTTTTTCCCTTTTTTCAAAATAATTCCAAAATTGTGCATTTTACGTGAAAGTCGGCAATATATGAATTAAAGAAAATAAAATTTCCTATATTTTATGTAATGAAAGTTTTTTTCTCTGATCAATGGTTTAGCCGTGAGAGTGCCACAAAAAAGGGTGTTAAAAACAAAAAAACTGTAAAAGAACGGGAATTACGGTAGTGTATGTCGATGTAACATAAAAACTAACCATTTTACGCAAACGGTAACCATTAATGATACTAAAGATTATATGTTTGACTGTATTTTATGCATTTGAGGTAGAGGAAAAGTGCGGATCCTGCGCCAGGGGAAGGTGGGAGCAGTGGAACAGTTCCAATAGTCCATTAGAAATAGCGCAAAAAAGGGCCTTGCCTTACAAAAATTCGGGTAGTTCTGATTTTTGGGTATGCTGTAAAGGTTGACCCTCTAATAAAAAAAACCAAGTTTTCGACCTTCTAGACCTTGTGCGTTTTTCACAATATTGAAAAAACCAATATTTTTCGGCACTTTTTTCGATTTTTCTTAAATAACTCAATTCTAGTGCATTTTATAGAAAAGAGCACTTTTACCATTTTGTAGAGCATAAAATTCTCTACAACATGCAGTATTCAGGTTTGTAAATTGTCCAAATAGGGGGTAAGATACGGAGCCGGGAAAATAGGGTAAAATTTGCAAAAATCCACTAAAGACGTTAGTTTTTGCTTAATAACCTACTTTTAATGCGTTTAGAGACAAAAGCACTTTCACCATTTTGTAGAGCATAAAATTCTCTACTACATGCAGTATTCATGTTTGTAAATTGTCCAAATAGGGGGTAAGATACGGCAAAAACTAACGTCATTTGTGGATTTTAACATTTTTTCCAAATTTAACCCTATTTTCCCGGCTCCGTGTCTTACCCCCTATTTGGACAATTTATAAATATGAATACTGCATGTTGTAGAGAATGTTATGCTCTACAAAATGTTGAAAGTGCTTTTGTCTCTAAAACGCACTAAAAATAGGTTATTAAGCAAAAACTGACGTCATTTGTGGATTTTTACATTTTTTTCCAAATGTAACCCTATTTCCCGGCTCCGTATCTTACCCCCTACTTGGATAATTTACAAACATGAATACTGCATGTTGTAGAGAATTTTATGCTCTACAAAATGGTGAAAGTGCTTTTGTCTCTAAAACGAAATAAAAGTAGGTTATTAAGCAAAAACTGACGTCTTTAGTGGATTTTTGCATTTTTTGCAAAGTTTACTCGATTTTCCCGGCTTCGTATCTTACCCCCTATTTGGACAATTTACAAACATGAATACTGCATGTTGTAGAGAATTTTCTGCTCTACAAAATGGTGAAAGTGCTCTTTTCTGTAAAGTGCACTAAAATTGAGTTATTTAAAAAAAATCGAAAAAAGTGCCGAAAAATATTGGTTTTTTCAATATTGTGAAAAACGCACAAGGTCTAGAAGGTCGAAAACTTGTTTTTTTTATTAGAGGGTCAACTTTTTCAACATACCCAAAAATCAGAACTACCCACATTTTTGTAAGGTAAAATGCTATTTCTACTGGACTACAATGTTACCGCCTCTTAGAATACGAGCTCTCCTTCGACTACTGAGAGTAGCTGGATCTGCCCCACTGCTCCCACCTTCCCCTGGTGTCGGATCCGCGCTTTTCCTCTACCACAAATGCATAAAATATAGTCAAACATATAATCTTTAGTAACATTAATAGTTAACATTTGCGTAAAAGGATTAGTTTCTATGTTACATTGACATACAGTACCGTAATTCCCGTTTTTTTACAGTTTTTTGTTTTTTCCACCCATTTTTGAGGTACTCTCACGGCTAAACTATTGATCAGAGAAAAAAACTTTCAATACATAAAATGTAAGAAATTTTATTTTCTTTAATTCATATATTGCCGACTTTCACGTAAAATGCATAATTTTGGAATTATTTTGAAAAAATGGAAAAAAGTCCGTTTTTTTACACGTTTTTTGTAAAAAAACATATTTCCCGAAAAAAATTTTGTTGGAAAACCTCGGATTCGTGTTCAGCGACCCAAAAAACATAAAGGGACCCAAAAACAAAAACTACACCAAAACTTTCCTTTATTTTCTGCCAAATGCCTGGACTATTAAGAGACTGTAAAAACCGCGGAAACAGTTATGTAAGCAAGTAAAAGTGTTGCACTGAAAACGTGCCAAAAACAAAATAATCAGCAAGTACAATGAATATTAATTAATTAAAATATTTATTATTACTAGTCATGTTATGTCATTTTATGTCTGTTATTTCATTCATATTCTTAACTAAATCAACAAGCGTGGTTTTCGATTGCTTAGTATTTATAGAACAAAAAAGTAGAATTTTAATTTTCATAACAAAATATCTCATTATTATATAAGGTAAAATTACCTTCCTTGCTGTGCAGTTCATAATTTGTACCTTAATCTCTGTAATTATGGTCAATTCTTTCTGATCACTTTATTATGAGGAGTGTTCAAATGAAACCCAGTCGATAGTTCTAGTAAGCGGAACATGAATAAAGGAAACACAAAACTGAATGAAATAGAAAGAATAGTATATATTTAAACTTACAGCATACCCATGGCGTTGTTACATGCATCCCATAGTATTGTAAGGCGTCGAATACCGTCGGCGAAGAAAGACTTCGGTTGTTGTTTGAACGTTTAGTTCGCTTGCCAAGTCACGAATGCTTCGTCGACGGTTCATCTTGACAGCAGTGTCAATATCCGCAATTAGTGTGTCTCGTTGACGTCTTTGTGCGCCTGAACAGGATGTGGAAAATCCGTCGTTTCCTTAAGTCCGTTGCGGAACATTCGTGACCAATCCCTAACATTTGTTTTTAATAAGCACTTTTCTCCATATGTAGCAACCATTACCCGATGAATTTCATCCGGCTTGCATCCGTCCGCCGAGAAAAATTCATTATTGCACGTTGGTCTTGTTTGCGCGGGTTCGTAATCACTCCAGCCCTCTTTAACGCACTGCCACCTTCAAACAACGAAAACAGAATGACCGTTTCGCAACGCCATGCATGATGCATACGTATGACGTTACATCATGCTCATTTCCCACTTTAAGCACCACTCTGTCAATTTGAATTCTTCGAACGGGTTTCATTTGAACACGCCTAATATAAAAAATTGTTTAATATCAAATAGATTCATATGACATCTCCAGTCTTTCACATCATTCCAAGCATAAATTTTACGAGTTAGCAGAATATATTTTAACCTTTTCATTTGCTGCATATATTCATTGATTGAGCATTTTTTGTTAAAATGAAGTTAAATTTCGATGTAATTCGAGAGTATAAGTAACTGCTTTAATTATCAAAATTATCAAAGCATTCTAAACAGCATTTAAGAAGGTGGCGTACGCCATTTTCCATTACGCCCACAGTCCGGGGTTTCATATGCCCCAGTCGCTATGCTAAATGTACAATGCAAATTATCCTCAAATCAACTTAAGTGCAAAGAATTAACAATGGCAAGTTTAATAAAATAGTTTTCTTGGTTTTCAATAAAAACACGAAAAGTTCAAATGACTATCTTTTGTTAAATCAAACCATTAATATAACGTGCTACGTAGTATATTAAAAAATGAGGAGAAAAGATGAGTCTAAATTAAAATTTGTTATCTACTTTTCAAAATCAATCTAAGTCTAATCATTGCTAGAATTATGAGATTAGCGTATCTTTTCTACTCTACGTCTCGCACTTTTGTAGTCAAATCAACAAAAGTAACATTCAAAGTATAACTATTCTTTAACTCGTTAAATGCTTTCCTTAAATGGGATAAAAGCAAAATGTCTTTAGTTTATGAGAGGAAATTGAAAAAATATCTTCGAATAAAAGTTCATTAGTTAAAACTTGTAAAACTTATAACATGGAGGGTTAAGTGGTATTTTGGTAGCATCTTACCTTATCAGTCTGTTACATATTCAGGATAAATTAGAAAATGGGTAACATAAATGTAAAATAAAGTTTGTTAAAGATTGCAAAGAAGTTGCATATATTAAGAATAATATATGAGAGTTAGAACACTTAAATTCAAATTCATTCGCTATAATAACACATCATCTTGAAGAAAGACATAATGGTTAACTTTTAACAATTTGAGACACGTCTCAAACAAGATTTTCATTAAAATTTTTACTGCTAAACCGATTAGTTTTCAAATAAAAACTAAAATCAGATTACTCAAAAGTTTTCTGAAATGTAAAAAGAAATTTCGAATTTTTAACGAGACGGTTAAAAGACTTCTCAAAGCCAGCAGAGAATTTGAATCATGCAACAAATCCCTTTATTCAAAAAGCTTATATATGTGCTTTGAATATTCATTCTTTAAAATGAACGAAATAATATTTCATGTATGATAACTGCTTCAGCCACAAATCAAAGTAATCCATAAATTTTCTTCCAACTACATGTAGAACTTCAAACAAATTCAGAATTATTTTTTCCCACAGACTTTGAAATATAAGTCTTGTTTATTTTGGAAGAGTTGGAAGCAGTAGCCATTTAAATCCATATCTTGACATTTGCATTTTTTGCATTCCTTTTGATTTATGGATTCAGAAAAGCTGCTCGTGCATATGATCATATTTTAAGTTCTCTGCATTTTCCCCTTATGCATGCAGGATTTTGAGTGAAGATACAAGTATCATTTGTATACGTTTGCTAAAAATGTTTTTGGGAAAAAAGCTTTGATAAAACATTTTACATGAAAGTGATTTGTGGAATTGTAAATAGTATAAACAAGTTAACAAAAGTCATAAATAAAATTACTTTTTATATTCGTCTTAAAAAAGGCGTTTTTGTGTATGATGATATATGAAACCGGACATTTGGCGAAAAGTTTTAGAGAGTATTCCGACAAACTAGCAAACGACTATAATTATAATAATAATAATATATAATTATTAACCAATTATTAATAACAACAATTAGTTTAAATTTTTGCATTTTTATACATTAAATTTACAGCACATTAAAAAAATATTAGATATGGATATACGAAGGAGGATCAAATGAAAACCGCAAATAATTTTTTTCCGCTATTTTATTGCAGGGATAATGTTTGGTGGTACACTACTTTTCTATATGGTCCCCTCCCTTTTTAATGCACTTACGTCAGCGTAGAGGTAGCACGTCGATACCGCGTGCAAATAAGTCTTTTGATTAGCTGTGTTGACTAATGCACCGCAGATTGAACGTTTTCATTAGACCTGAACTTCTTACCTCCGAGGTGATCATTTAATGGACCAAAGATGGGGTCGATTTACTCCGCCGGTAAACTCTTCTATCAGAACTCGATGGGCCTGAGCCGGACGGGGAACATCGGTTAATAATATCGTATCATCTGCGAATTTCTTGCACCATTCCTAGACCTGGAGCTGTGACAGACAGACGTCTCCATAATTCGTCAGCATTCTCCTATGGATATCAACCGGTTACACGCCTTTATTCCATAAAAATCGAATAACTGCACGCTGTTCCTCTTTGGTGCAACTGCGTAGTAGTGCCGCCATCTTTAATCAGCTGCTCTGCACCTCCAACCCTACCTACTGGCAATGCGTCGTACTATCACCTCGGGAAGATTTCACGGACGGTGTCTGCTAATTTCCATCCACCTAGAACGTAAAACATAATTTTAGTGGCACTTTTGCGGTTTTCATTTGATTCCCTCTCTTTCATTTTTTGAGTATTTTCGGAAAAAAATTGAAGGCTATTTGCCTAATATTCGTGTTAACTTCGACCTAGTAACATTGGATTGATTTCCCACAGGGAAATGGAGCACGCGCTTTTATTTAGTTAATTCAGATAATTTGGGGGCCCTTTCAACTAGGAGTCTGGACTCCTAGTTGAAAGGGCCCCAAAATTATCTGAATTAACTAAATAAAATTCAATTTATATTGTAAGTATTTAATATTCAATATTGAATACCGACAATGTCTTTAGGGAACGAATTATCTATATTATATAATTTGTGACTCATCCACATATTCGTGTGCTTCCTGTATAACAGTTAATAATTTCGGAATTTTTTCAACATATATAAACTTGAATACAAAATGAAACTCATCTAGAAACCCCTTTTGTTCAATGTACCGCTTCACGGAGATATAACTCACGTTTAACTACATCATCATCAAAATATTCACCATTTTAAGTCTCGACGGATTAAAATAAATATACATTGTTTTATGATCTGAGAAGGCAAGCTGCACTTTTCAGCTGTTCATGAGGTGGGGCAGTGGCCATAATATGCATTTATGATAACAGTTTTATTCATACAGCCCTCCACACCGTTTTAATTTGAAAAAATATTCTTAGAAATAACCCTGAAGTGATACAAACATTAATAATAAAGAAAATATTTCTAATTTTATTTCTTTTAAAATTACAAATTATAATTATCGATTGAAATTATATCTCCGTTCCTTAGGTACATGTACTTGGGAGTGTATCACTCTATTTACTGCTCGCTCACCCATTTTCTCACACTGTTTGGTAGGGGAGTCTCTCCATGAGCGCTTTTGCCCTGTGCCTCTAGTTTTATAAGTTGGTTCCTGCCCTGCTACTTCAGTAAAACACATTTAACTCTGTTAAGGATTCTCCTTGCCCAAAGTGCGTATTTTTAAATCTTATTCACACACATTTCATCCACGGACCTGATTATGCTTTGCTTTCTTTTATGTGGCCTGTAAGAAATACCAAGGATTTTGAGAATACTGAATTAAAACAGCTCTGTGTATAAATTTGATAAGGAATATATTTATAAAACACAAGATAAAATCGATGCTATTTTAAATGTTCCAAGACCAGAGTAAACGTTTCACAGGTTAAAGCTTTTCTAGACTTAGTTACTTATTATTCTAAGTTTGTACCAAATTTTTCTACAATTGCACATTCCTTAAATCATTTGCTAAGAAAGAATGTAAAATTTATTTGGTCTGCTGTATCACTGTACGTGAACAAGCCTTTAAAACATGAAAAAAAAAGAAATTACATTGGAAAAAGTTCTTCCGTTAGTGTCGCAAATGATGCTTCTCCTTAAGTTAACTCTTCTGTTCATTCGCTTGTGATGCCCGCAACACGGAAAAACCCACTGGTTTTTTGTCAAGAACTTTGACAAATGCAGAAAACAAATATAGCCAAGTACATAAAAAGCACTTTCTGTTATTGTTGGTGTAACTTTTTTTTTCAATATTTATATGGAAACAGAATTACTTTACTTACATACAGTAAGCCACTTGTGTCTCTTTTTCGAAGCAATATTACGGCGGCTTCCGCTGGGACTAAATACAGTAACTTATTTAAGACTTTAATAAAGAGATCGGCAGGGACACTATGCTATACAGACTTTGTTTCCTTGTCTGATCAGTCCCTCTTAGGCAATCAAATAAAATCAAACATTTCAGTATGACATTACTTTTTAAAAAGCACCTTGCACACATAAATATCGATGCGCTTTCACAACTTCCATTACGTACTGAAGATTTACGACCACAAATTAATTCAAGTGATATAATGGATGAAATTGAAATGTTTAAAATTAATCAACTTGCAACTTTACAATTAACTTCTAAAATTATTGCCTTACAAACAAAATCAGATCCAGTATTACGACAAATTTTCAATCATAATCTCTTTTCTGGTTCTGAAATTCCTAAGAATTTACTTTTCGGTGGTAAACAATAAGAATTCACTCTTCAAAATAGTTGCATTTTAAGAGGATATAGAGTAATTATTCCTAAAATTTATAGAAAATAAATTTTGAATAATTTACATTTTGGAAATTTTGGTATAGTCAAAATGAATTCTTTAGCTTGCAGTTTTGTATGATGGACAGGAATTTGCACAGAATTTCGCTACTTCTCTAAATATGAAAAATAATCTTACAAAGGTATATACCATATACCCAAAGGTATATACACACCATTGGGAATAGCCTGCAGATCCATGGCGAAGAATTCATATTGATTATTTTGGTTCTGTTATGGGTAAAATGATTTTACTTGTGGTGGATGGTCACAGCAGATAGATAGAAGCTTTTATTGTACCTAATACTACTCCTGAACATACCGTTACTTGTCTTTCTTCACTGTTTTCCAGATACGGACATCCCATATCCTTGGTATCAGATAATGGTTCCCAATTTATTTCTGTAGAGATTAAGACATTCTTAAGTAATGATGGAGTAAAACACATGCTAAGTACTTCGTAACATCATAACCAATGGCCAAGCTAAACAATATGTACAGATTATCAAACGTGGATTGAAAGGATTAGCTTCAGAATCTTGTACTTTACAAATGAAATTAAACAACTTCCTTTAACAATACAGGAATCTCTATTTCTAAACCGGCATATAAGAACGAAAATAGATCTAATAGTTCCAAATATGAAAAATATTAAAAATTTTGTTCAAGATAAGCATAATGCGAGAAATTCCAATCCTAAAGTGAAAGAATTCAAAATGAACTAAAAAGTGGCCGTAAGGAACTACACTCCAGAAGCCAAGTGGAAATTTGGTCGCATTATAGCAAGACTAGGCAAGTTACACTACATAATTCAATTTGGTTCAAATATCTGGAAGAGATATGTTGATAAAATTACTAGCATAAGATCAAAGGTATCTTTGGATAATGAAACAAATTTTGAAGAAAGATATACAGAAAATAACGAAATGAAAAATGAGGTTGTTAAATAAAGTAATTCTCATTTGCTACATCCCAGTATCACAAGTTTTCAAAGCTGATACTCATTTTATACATCTCAATACACCAAGTCCTAAACCAACTGACTCTGATTTGTTACTTCCTGTTTAGAAACTTACTATTCTCAATCTTATAAATATTATTTCTCCAGATGATGCAGAATTTGTAAATCTAAAGCTTCTTCTTGTTCTCCACAGGTAATTAGAAGGTGAACCAGGATTAGAAGAGATCCTGTCTAACTTAAATATTAACTGGGGGAGAGCTGCAGTGTTCTTGTTTATATTAAAAGCATTAGAAAGCAACACTTAAAAGTACAGGTATACTTTCATTTTTAGTAATTGTATGAGGGCGCGCGTGGCACAAAATTTGATACTTCTGATGTAACTAGCTTCAGAGAATGCAATTGTTGTTTTACATGCATAAAGCTTTGTGATTGTCTGCGAAATAAATGTCGTTATTTCCCAAAGTGCATTTATTCTTTAGTGAAATTATGCTTCTTTATAAATACTAAAATACTAATACAGTAAACTACTTCTCTTACAATTTTGAACTTTTTGAAACTTTTTTGCATGCTTTTCTTACAAGTGTGTCCTGTAATGCTGACATATGGAAAAAAAGGCAGTAAAAATGACTATTTACTTAACATTTTTATTTTTAAATATAAACTATTTATCTTGCTGAAAAGCCTATCCCTAATTTTATGAAATGTACATTAAGGATCGTGTAAAAAAATGGAGATTCAATTCAAAAGTATATTTTGAAGTTTTTGCATTTTGATTACATTGATATATTGGAAAAACACAAACTGAGGAAAATGTCTTTAAAGATTGCAACTCTGATACATTTAAAGGGAAATTTATACAGTAAAAAGCATTTTTCAGACATTTATAATTATCAGATCTTTACGCAACTTTGCCAGAATATACTAGGGATGACTTAATACGTTTTAAGCAAAAAAAAAAAAAGGAAAATTGATATTTCTGTCATTTTTCACAAAGGGAAAGGAGTCCCATTAAAAAGTTATTAGCAAAATCAAGGGTATACTGACTTTTGCATTATACTGTAGAGCAAAGCTATTGTGAATACTGGTCACCCACTTTAACCCTTTCAAGGGCGGTGTTTGCAAGGCGTGAACGCTTAATTTTAATTCCAAACTGCCAAGTTACACCCAGAAATTTTAAATAAAATTTTGCTTTTATAATATACGCAAAGAAAATCTTTCAGTTATTTTCAAATAGATTTGATCATTAATTCTGGTGTCAATCAAATATTTCAACATTTTAGTAAAAGCAGTCCTTTGCCCTTGAAAGGGTTAAAAAGTAGCTCAGAGAAATTGAGTTCATTAAATATGTCTGATTTTGGTCTAATTATAAGAATAAGTAATGCAACCGGGCAATGCGATGCTAATTGTAAAGACTGATACTGTAAAAATGTTAAAAACTAACGTATAACATTCATAAAATTAGCTAATTTATGTCTTCTTCGACGTTTCATTCAAATAAAAGTAAAAACAGTTTATTACAACACTCTTTTACAAGAATTCAATGTTTGCCTGAATCACTCCTAAATTCATGATTGTAATTCATGTAGTTACAAAAACTTTCCGGTATAATACGTTCATTTGGCGTGTGTCCAGATTATTGAAAATTTCCCTCTTTCATTTAAGCTTGATAGATAGCGCAAGGTAATAACTTTATTTAACAAATTATAATTTTTGATGCGTTTCTTTCTTAAGATATGGCAACAGTAAAAAAAAAAGCGAAGCATTATTTAATGATGTATTAAAAATGCCTTAAAATCAATTAATTTATTTATAATTAAGCTCTAAAACTATTAAAATATTACATCGTCACCGGAAATACACCTGTGAACATACTTTTTATATTTCTAGTCTATCAGGAAGTGAGTAAAATATTGATTACAGAATTGAATCTTTACATACCGAAACCAAGTTAAGTTAAATAAAAGAGTGAATATTTAACTTAATGAAATAATGGATAAAAATATGATTATTCTGTTCCAAATAATTACATATTTAAACAGTCGATATATAAATAAAAAAAAATAAAAAAATCTTCAATTGTATTAATGAAGATATTAAACACAAATTCAGAGCATATTGGAGCCATCCAAACAGACACATCATTTTAAAATCCTAATTGGAATTATATTAGATCTTATTAAACACCTAACTAATAGTTAGATATATAGTTATATTTCTAACTATATATATTGGATTACATAGTTAGAAATAACATTACAAATTTAATAAATATTCTATTACTAGACAATTTAAATTAATTGCGAAAACGGTTTTAACGATATAATGCATAATTTAATAATATATACGTATTATGCTTAAATGCATAATTTAATTGATACTTGTTTCGAAAATTGGGATTACTGTATTATTAAATATCTATGAATAGAAGATGAGAATTATAAACAAAATGCAAAAGGGACATATTCTTTTGACTGCGGCAGTTCTTTCTCCCATATTTTTAGTAAAAAATGTCGGTTTGAGAAAGATAAATTTAGCACATTCCTTTTTCTTTCTGACAAATTTTACCACATTAATTTAATTTTTTAATTTAATATATAGAACGCTATTTTCATATTTTATTTTTTTTATTAATAACGTTAGATTTTTAATTAAACACATTTTCTAAAGTTACTTTATTGTTTATATATTTTGAAACATGGTCTTTTAAAGAAACGAAAATTTAGATTATGTTTAATTATTCAAATTCTGCATATTCATGAGGTTTGTTTAAAATGTACTAGAAATCAATAACTAGTATGGCGATAAAAAAGAAACTGCAAATCATGTATAAACCACATCGTTATAAATATAAATATTGGAAAACAATATCACTTACTCCATTTAAGATATTTTCATTTTTATTCCAATAAATTAATGCAATAACAATACATAAATTTCAATTTCATAATGAAACATATCAATTATTTAATCGGATTTTGATATATTGTTTAAAAATTTAGTTAAATACGATAATGAAAAAGATAAAAACAAACAAACAAACAAAAAAAAAACAATTTAGGCGATAAAATTTTAGGAAGATGCAATTAGATATTAGTTGCAAGTTTTTTTAGAAGTTTTTTGAAAGAACATGTGTTTAGATCCCTAAGCAGTATTACGGAGAAATTGAAAACCATTTATAATTTTACGAAGTTTTTTTATTATGTAAGCCACTCAGAGTTTTTAAACTTATTTTGCATGCACGGCCCCAGATCATACGATCAAAGGTAGTAAGAGATAAAATACAAGCGTTAGAGAAAAGAGTTTGTGGATGCAGATGGACAGACTATCTAGTAAAGGGTCAAGGGATTTTGAGACCCCGACAACTTTTCCCATTTACAGTTACAATATGCTTTTTCCATGTCAGCCGTTTATCCAGTACAGTAATCCCTTGATATTCGCGAAGATTAGGTTCGTGGAAACTTCCGCGAATGTCAGAATCGCAAATGTTGAGATCATATATGAGACCACCTTCGTGCATGAAAGCGGGGTTAGGTTTTATGATTTTTTTTAAATGGAAAAAAGCAATAGAAATGTAAAAAGTATATTTATTAAGCATTAAAAAGTACATGCTGTAAATAAATTTTAATAATCATAAACCTGTTGTACAAAGTCTATTTGCTAGTTGATGGCTGAAAAAATTTCGTTATATACGATTGTTTGGCAGAACAGATTTTTTGTCTATGAATTTACGTATAAGGAAAAGTTGCGGCCTCAATTTCTTTTTTAAATTTAAGACTCCTCACTAGTGAAGGATCACATTCTGTTGCTTCCTCAACAAGTTGTTGCTGAAGTTTTAAAATTTCCTCGACAATTTTTGCAGAAAATATTTCACATGCAATAAAACTTTTGAATTAAAAAAATTTAGGAAAAAAGTCTACATAAAAAAGAAAGAAAAACGTTTACGTGCAGTTTCATAATTCCTGCTTTCATCGTCATTGTCGTCTATTTCTATAATTTTTCCTTCAAAGATTTCTAGTGGTTCTTCTTCAGTAACTCTGTTGTCATGAAATATTATCAGATCTTCCACGTTTTCTCTTCTCATGTCGTCGAAACCATTACCTTCGACCTGATGAGCCAGTCCCACAATTTCTTCAAGAGGTTCGGAAATTCAAGGAATTTGGTTTTCTTTTTATATCACTAGAGGCCAAATATTTCGCTAACAAGCAAGCACTGATTGAACTTTCATTAAGTTCCCTAAATGATGCATGAATTTCGTCAACACAGTCAACTATGTTGAATTTGTTTCCAACTCGATGTGACCGTGTCTTCTGAATTTTCTTCAATGAATTCCAAAATTCGTTTGAAAGATCTTCTTGTGTAAGCTTTGAACGCAGCTATGATTCCTTGGTCTAATGGTTAGATCTGCAAAGTCATATTAAAGGGTTAAAAAAAACACTTTAACGTCGGGATTTAAACTAAGAAGACTTATTTTACTTATTTAACATTTATTTAAACTAAGCAGATGTCCAGACGCGCTGTCAATGAGTAGTAGAACTTTAAATACAAGATTTTTAGATGAGAGGAATTTCTTCACCTCAAGAATAAAACAATCATTAAACCATTTCAGGAACAGAACACTAGTTACCCACGCTTCGTTATTTGCTCGCCAGAAAACAGGGAATTTGTTTTTATCTTTACCTTTGAGAGTGCGAATGCTTTACCATATATAAATTAACATCAGTTTTACATTAAAAGCAGCTTTGCCTCGTATTAAAGCTGAACTTAGCGGAACCTGCTTCTGGTTCATATCTTCTATCCAAACACTTAAGGCATTTTCAGTTTCTTTCAACGATTTGTTCCGTACTTGCGATACAGTTTTCGCACAAATCGGAGCACTTGCTGCGACACTGCCTTATATAGCTTTTTCGTTTTTAAAAAAAATGATCTAACCGTAGACTTGTTAATATTAAAACAACGACCGACCGCAGGTGATCTTTCTCCCATTGGCAACTTATCTAAAATTTTAACTTCTTTGGAAAGGTTCAAAATCTTTTTCACCTTTTTAGCTGGAGGAGCATTGATGAACTTTCTCTTATTTAGGTTTGCTAAACACTGATGGGAGAGAATAGACAGGCGAATCGAAACAGCAAATGCAATCTACGGGCAGAGTTGGGCAGTATCGAAAATGCATGTATTTGAAATGAATTTTCAAAATACATTTGTATTTGTATTTTGTATTTTAAACAAATAAAACTAAAGTATTTTGGTAATGTATTTTAAAATTATTTTTCCACGTATTTTGTATTTTCAAAATACATTTCTCGATTTTTCAAACAGTTTGTATAAGACTTGAAGCTGGTTTAAACCCCTTGTGTTTAAACCGCAAAATACTGATTCGCATAAGGAAAATACTTGCTTGTCTGTTTTGTCTAGCCTTTGAATTCGTTTCTAGAAGTTAATATAAACTTTTTTTTTTCAAATCTGCTACGATAAGGATTTTTATCTTTGGCCGAAACATTTTTGCTGAATGCTTATAACAAATGCTTTTATAATTCTTAATGCTACTAAGTGAATTATAAAATTTTGTCGTGTGATACACAAGTATAGGATAGTCCAGAGTTTTCCTGAGTATTGCATTTTTAAATTATGTTAGCAGTGTAACGCAGTTAGTTGTTGCATAGACTCGTGGCAAGATGGATAATACATACTTGAGAACTGCGAATGAAAGGAAATTAATTATTTGTGATACAACGCGCTACGCGATAGATATAAGTATACTTGAATATTTAAAAATATTTTGATGATAATTCGTGCAAGACTAAAAAACTATTTTCAGGTCGAAACCAACTGAGTTTGATCATCACTCTTTTCGGACCGGATCGGGTTCGGGCCTTACTTTTTCCTGCAGACTCTGTACGGGCAAGGTCAGATTAATTTTTTTCCGGACCGAGCTGCAGCTGGATATTTGTCCTAGAGGTCAGGACGGGAAGAAATTTTCAGGCCCGATCTCGACCCAGATTGAATAAAAATGATTAGTCCGGCCTGGCCCGTATAAAAAGCAGTAAAATTTGATCCGGTTTGCAAAAAATGCGTATATTATTAAATCGCTATTATTCTACAATTGAAAATTTAAATTTATACCCTTTGAAGAATAGTATACATTTGAATGGTGCAGATGTAAAAGTGACATTATCTACTTTTTTAAGGTATTGAGTTATTCATATGACCGTGTTCGTCTTTTCAAGGCGAATCGGACTGTAATAGTGATTTGGACCATAAAAAACATAGTAAGGTTGAAAAAAATGCTGAAAATCTCATTTTGATGGATAATTCATATTATCGAACAACTGTTTTGCAGCAAAGCTCACACTCTGTAATTCAACCAATCAGGAAGGTAAAGAAGTAAGAAGTAGTGTAAAATGTTCCACTAGTTTAATGACAGTGAAGAAGTTGAGCCATGTCTAATAGTAAAATTTTTGCAAAAATTATTTTTAATAAATGTTTTTTGCTTTTTGCTTTTTGTTGTTTATTACCCCTTCGATATAACATAATGGAAACTAATGTTCATATTTATTATCATCATTATTATTATTAGTTGTTGTTGTTGTTCTTGTTGTTTTAAAATTTATAACTATTTTGGTTTATAACTAACATTACCCACAAAAGTTTGCTGCAAAATTCACATTTTACAAATTTAAATTTAAATTCTAGCTTTACCACAATTATTACAAGTTTAGGACTATGTGCAACTACTTGTTATGGCAACAAATATATCACAAAAAAATTGCTAATATATCATGTTTATTAATAATAATCTGTTTTTTGCATTTTTCTAAAAACTAGGTTAAGTGGAGAGTGTGAATTTTGCATCTAGACCCTTCATATATTTCTAGGCATTAAATTAAAGTACATAAAAACCTGTGAAACAAACCTGTCTGTGATGGAATCCTGTCTTAAAAGGAAAAATGCGTTGATTCATGCAAAATTAATGTAATAATACGTGTCAAAAGAATATAGTGCATTTACAGCAGGTGATGTACCAGCTAAGGTGGGAACTTGTCTAGAATTTTTTTCGCTCCTACACGATTCCGTGCTAGCAAATTTTTCTGTATAGTATTTTTCAGATTTGTAAATCTCTAAGCCATGGAAAATGGATTAATAATAACTCAAACATTTGCGTACAAATAGAAATTCACAAAAAAATAAACATGGTTTATATGGGAACAGACATAAATAAACTTAGGAAGGGCAGTATTTTTAAACAGGTGTGCCTCTACTTTTCAACTTAGGGCGCTTTTTAAAAGTGAAGAATATAAACATGAAAAATAGCTAAAAAAATTATTTTTGTCAGAATGCCTCGTACAAGAGAATTTTCAACCACATCTGCGTAAAAATTTATCTTTGTTGGAACTCATTCAGGCCAATTAAGTTTTTGTACGAACTCGGACCGCAATTTTAGTATTTAAATCAGGCCAATGAATTTTTTGTACATGCCGGGCCAGGCTCAGACCAAACTTTTAGCTTCTATACCGGTCGGGCCAAATAATTTTTTATACGGACACAGCCGGGCCTCGGACCATCTTTTAACTTTTATATTGGGTCGGGCTGGGCCCGAGTCTGGAAACTTCGGTACGTGCAGACCTCTTTTTTGGGTTACAGACCTGTCTCACACAACAGATAAAATTTATAACATGACATTGGAATTAAAACATTTGTGTGTAAGATAATTATTAATAATTAAAATTAATATATTTTGTATTTTGAATGTATTTTGAATGTATTTCGTATTTTGAAATTTTAAAATTTTAAAAGTATTTTGTATTTTGTATTTTAGGCTCTAAAACCAATGTATTTTGTATTTAGTATCGAAACTGGTTTTTCGATGTATTTTGCCCAGCTCTGTCTACGGGGACTTACGTGGATTACTGTAGTCTTAAAAACTCGCCGAAAGTATGCCAATTGAAATGGTAAGCGGAACTGAGAAAGAGCATGCACTGCACATTACATCCTTCGAAGAGATGATTTGCCGTTTCGGTCTTTCAGTAGATAATGGAGAAATGCAAGGGTCGAAAAAAGAGGAGGGGATAGTCGGTTTTTATCATTAAGTTATATGTTTCGGGTTTCTCGAAATCACTGATAGATATTTTGCCTCAACACAAGGGTTGACGTTCAAGGAAATTAGGGTATACAGTACAATGCAGGTGTTTAGTGTCACGTAGTTCATAGAATTGGGTGAGTTTACTTTGTAAACAAATATGCTTTATAAAATAAAATTCGCAAATAACCAAGTTAAGTATTGACGAATGTTTCCGCGAATAACTAAAGCTCGCGAATGTTAAAGGATTACTGTATTAATCTCAGGTACTTTTACCATCCTTATTCCAGTGGTTAGTAACATCGCTAATGGTTATACGGATAGATAACCCCGCTTTAAATAAGTATATTGCAGGAGTTTTATCTTCGTTTACTTTGTGTATGAAAGTTCTTGTATAGTGTATATGGATGGTATGCTGTGATGATAAATGTTAAAAATTGAACTGTAAATAAGTAAAGTGTTGTTACAATGAATACATTCAGAATAAATTCATCCAAAATTACTAAAAGGGGTTTAATACATTGTTAAATACATAAAATTAAATCCAAAATAAGATTTAAAATTGTATATCTAAAGCCTAGTACTTTCAAATACAGCCATACATCAGGGTTGGAAACAGACGAAATCAAAGAGACTGTTTCTTTTCGAATCAATCGCTGTTGAAATGTTCCAAAATAAAGTGTAGGATGGTTGGTGGGTGAAAACTGTACTTCTAAAATTCTGGAGATAATGTAGGATAAAGTATCATTGCAAACGTTATTATTTTTGCATATGATCTCTAAAAGTTCTCTAGATGAACTCTAATAATCAAACATTTTCTTGATGATATTTGCCTTATTAAAATATATATTAATATCACATATTTGATTTAATCTTGATATTCGGTGCGGGTCCAGTCAAATGTTTTATCTGAAAAAAGTATATGAAGACGTATCTTGAATTTTTGCATTGTCATACCAGTAAAATATAATTTTTCTTTCTTTTCATCATTAAAATTAGATTAGATTGGCATGACAACGAAGCACAGAATAAACATAAAAAAATAAGTATTCAATTAAATGTGCATTAAAATGAAAAATTTACCAATTATTAGCATTGGTTCACTTCATATATACTGGCACATGGCTCTGATGATTAAGATTAACATACTGCGTCGTACGTGTGCTTACTTTTGAATACTAGAAATTCCAAAAATAATTGTTTGTATTATTTTATCACAAAATCTTGCAATTTTTTTGAAATAGTTTGTATTTAAAAGTAAGCACACATACGAACCCCGATATATAATGATCATATTTAAAGATTGATAAAAATAAAAATTAGCACACATGATTTTCATGCATTTTCACGATTTAAAAAAAAATTGCAGTGAAATAATTAAACTTTCAAGAAAAAATCATGTAATTCTTACTAATGTAAAAGAGAAAAGTTTCTTTTAAAATCTGTAAAAAATGCTGTCTATTTTTTGTAAAGTGTGATTGAATTTATGCTTCCAAAATTTCAACAGTAAATTTAATTTTCTGAAAAATTTTGCATTTTAATAGGAAATAAATTGCTTAAAACATTTTAAAGTAAATTATACAAAACCTCTAAAATTAAAAACATTGTTTAAAATACACAATGTTTACAAAAAACAAAACAAAACAAAGAACATTGTTTTGTTTATGGAATATTATGCTGTCTGTCTTTCACTATTTCCTAAATTCCAGTTTTTTTTATTTGTCATCATCTATCTTTATATGTCAGAAACCATATTTTTGTAGATATGGAAAATTTCAAATATTTCAGAAGCTTCTTGCTCTGTCAAATAGAATTTTTAATTCCATATCCGTAAAGTAGAAAATACTGCGCCTCGGAACGTATTTTATAATGAAGGCAGAGTTTGAAGTTTGTAATATGCCCACGAGTATGAAAAGATTATAAAATAGTTTTTGAAGGTTTATTTATATAAAAAATACTTATTTTATCGACAGATACATCGATTTTTTACAGATCTGTCAATATTTTTATAATGATCGCTATTAAAAACTGCTACTGCACATTTAATTTCACTGAAACCGCAATTATCTTTAAAATTTTCACTATTTTCTTTTTACTTTACGATTAAAAGAATGTCAAGTATATTACTTTAAAAAAAGGATATTCTATTAATATAATGTGGTATAACTCAAACTATACCATTTTATGACGAATACAGTTTTTACTTAGTTCTTTTGTTAAATTCTGTGTAGGTTTAGTGAACGTCGCGTTCTATTTATATTTTAAACATTAAAAGAAAACGTCTCTAGTAAATTAATTTTTTGTTCTGAATATGAGAAGTTCTACATTAAAGTTCGCGATTTCGAATACAAGATATGTAAGCACGGTTTACATAAAGTTTTCAACGATTTTCTTGCACGAAATGATTATTTTGTGATTGAGTGTCTTGTAATTTCATCTTGTAATTTTCTCTAACATGTTCTCCTGTTAAGCATTTTTATTGAATTCATTCGTTGTTCTAAATATTTAATAAATGTCTTACGCAATAATAATAAAATATATACATATAATAAATAAAAATTTCATATAAATAATAATAATTAAATGTAAAACATTAAAAAAACAACAACATTGGAAGCTTTTATTGAATCCATTATTTATTCTACAATAGGAGAAGTTAGATACCGAACTTCGCATGTTCTGCGCAGTCAAGCACAGATCTATGTAAGGTTTCAGAAATTTTCGGTGCACTAAAAGAAGAGCTCTTTCTCTGGTTACGTTCTATTGAAAAAGTCCTTTCTACAGGTATCCCATAGCAGGCATTATAAATCACGAGTTAACATGTTCCTTATAGTAATAACGCACATATAAACACATTCGTTTTACTAATATTTAAAAATTTTTTGATCTTCAAATGAGTACTTTAAAGAGTATCCTTTTGGCCCTTATGTCAGATAACAAATTTTGAAGAGTGCTAATCATAAAACTTAATGTAAATACTTAATATAAATATATAGTACTAGTATAAAGTGACACTTTTTTAACCTTAAGATTCAGTTATGTTGAAAACCATTCGACATCTCATAAAAATTTCTTCATAAAAATTTTAAATCTTTTTCCTGAGAGCTAATATTGTTATATACTATAGAAAATAATGAAATAATTTATAATTTTGAAAACTTGTGAAAACAACAGTGGTAAAAGCTATCATACCTGTTAATTATGTATATATTTTTAAGATTTTCTTATTAATACATATAGTTGAATATAACGACTTGCGGAAGAGACTTAGCAAAACTTTGTAGAAAAGGTTAATAATGAAAATTATCAATTTATTTTGGTATTAAATTCATAAATGTTCTATTTATAAAATTTAATCTTTAACTCTAATACAAAAACAGTATACGTCTCAGTCATCGTTCTGTCTGTAACGCTGAGGTAAAAATTGACAGTGAATGTCGTGACTGCAATCGCCTGCCTGCCTGTGACGTTATGTAGCAAAAAGCACATTTTATTTCAGAAAACTGAGAAAATTTACTACAATTGTGTCCACTGATGTATACAATTTTCACCGAATTTTCATTCCGCATTATTATCATTTTCCCTATAAAGCTATGAATAAATTAAAAATAAATGCTTCACAATTAAAATAAATATTTTAACTACTTACCAGTCCCGATCGTCATTCATGCGATGGAGCATTGTTTTGCGGGATCGAATTCAAAGCGGCTTTTTTTAGGTATGCGCTTTTTTATTTTAGCAAAAATGTCGCATATCCTAGATTAAAAGTGATATTTTTATGAATAAAAGAAATATTTTTGTCTGTGTGTCTGCCTGTGAGAGATGGCTGGTGAAATCTATTGCACGTAGAGGTGTGTAAATATGGTTCCTAATGCGTATTTTTGGGTTTTTTGAGTAAATTGTTTGTTGCTTTATAATGAACGTAAAAATTTGCGTATTTTCGAAATTTGAGCAACTCATAAAAGAAATCCAAATTTATTATTTTAGAGCACTATTATAAATTTTGTCTTCATTTCAATAAAGTTCATTCAGAATTCGTACAGCTATTTTTAAAACTTTTGCGATTTTTTTAAAAACATCTTCCTTCTAATGAAATTGAAGACTGTTTTTTATGAACACACTCCTATTTGATACTTTAGCCAACCATCCAATAGCTATATTTCGGTATAGAGAAATCCCCCAGAAATCGCTTAAAAATTATTAATAATTTGAATTTATATTATACAGGGTGATTATAAAAAAACTATCCCGATATATGACCCATACCTGTCATACCGTTCACAGAAACTGAATGAAACTTTGGTTTAAAGTATTTTGAGGTATGCGCTCAAGAATCATATGAAAGACAACAGTTAAATTCTAATAGTTACGGTTACAGTGACAAAATTTCGAAAATTTCAAATGGCAACACCTACTTTTTTTATTGGAATGTGATCTGTCATAGTGAAAAACCATAAAAAGCGTTGGAACGGTACCTGTAGCACGAAAATAGCCGGCGCTAGACAGACTAAGAAGAATAGTGAAAACAACCAATAAGGACAGAAAAGCAACAGAAAACAAAACATTTTATTGTGTTTCATATATTTTCCATTTTACACACGACGACACTTTATATGCGGCAGATGGTGGATAGCACTGAACAATAAAATGTTTTATTTTCTGTTGCTTCTCTGTCCTTTATTGGTTGTTTTCACTTTTCTTCTTAGTCTGTCTAGCGCCGGCGATTTTCGTGCTACAGGCACCGTTCCCACGCTTTTTATGGTTTTTCACTACGAAGATCACATTCCAATAAAAAAAAAGTAGGTGTTGCCATTTGAAATTTTCGAAATTTTGTCACTGTCATCGTAACTGTTAAAATTTAACTGTTGTTTTTCACGTGATTCTTGAGCGCATACCTCAAAATACTTTAGGCCAGAATTTCATTCAGTTTCTGTGAACGGTATGACAGGTATGGGTCATATATCGGGATGTTTTTCTTTATAATCACCCTGTATTTTAAAGATAAGAAAACGCGAAAATTTTGTTGACGGTTATGAAGATTTATGGAGGAATTCTTTTTGCATTGAGTTGATATAAATTTTTTATCGCCAAAAAGTCTGTTATCTGTTGTTATGATAATGGGAGTGGGGTTCCTTCTTAAGTGAGGGATAAGTGATATCGCTTTACCTTACGGAAGTTTTTTTTCTGTTTTGGCTTAGTGGAAAAAAAAACGAAATAGTAATAAGTTTTGTCCTGCTATTTTAAAAATGAAGTAAATTGAGGAATTTTGTTGTTACAGCGTGCGAGCCGATTTTGTATCAGTAGACATGGCCCGGGATTGATTTTTCTCGGCAGATTCGGATGTTGGCTTGGACCAGTCCGTTGCGGGGTCTTTTTTTATTATATTTTTTCATTATTATTATTTTGTTAATTCCCTTTAGGGTGAGTTCGGGTACAGGTCCGGGCATACTTTTTCTTGGCAGATGCTCACCTGCAATGCCGTGCAGGTCTGATATTTGTTTTAGAAAATGCACTTCGAAATTTGGAATGGGCCTTAGAATGCACCAGTTAAAGACATTTTCAATCACTCTAATAGCCTATTTAGTCGGAAAAATGGTACTGTTATGTGGTTACATGGTATAGGAACGCGGAAATATATTAAATAAATAATGACTAATAAAAATTTGCATGATTATTGTTCATGAAGTTAGAGAGAACACATATACGTTATTCAGGAATGTATTTTCTTGTCGACTAATCTGTAATAATCGAGAGGGACAATGATGAGGAACAATCACTTATCTCGTTCAAAGTACAGATGTTTTGGACAATAGATCTGTTAGCTATTCCTGGTTCAAAATGCAAGTAGGGCAAAGATTAGTAAATGTGATTTAAAAATAATTTTCTGCTTTGCGTTTTATATTTATTCAAATAATTAAAAATAAACAAAGAAGTAGTAATCGGCTAAAGAATCCTATTCATGATACAAGCACAAAATATTTTTATATAGATTTTGTTTAAATGTTAACTTTTTCTTTTGCTTGTTATTTAATTTCAGACAAAAATTGAAAATATCAATATTTTTCTATTAATAAAGACCTTTTTTTAATTTATGTTTTTTGAATATCTAAATGCAGAATAATATTTCCCTTAAAAAATATTGACAAACTCGGTTAAATTTAGAAAATAATATATATGAAAAAAAAACTCCACATTTTATTAGATTGTGACAAATATTTTGAAAATTATTTTATGTATTGTTTCAAATGAGTAATGTAAAATGTAATTTTGACATATGTAACTAAATTATATTCAATTAAATTTTACTTGTTATATCTTAATTATTGCATGCGACAGTTTTCTCCACATTCATTTTTATATATTTACATTAATTGTTTCTAAATAAACAATTTGTATTTGTGTATTTTAGAGTAACCGGCGAAGATTTGAAAATGATAGTTATTATATATATACAATGCTCAAAACAATTAAAGGATATTGCAGTTTTAGGTGGATTTTGTATCTGGGAAACTTTTTAGCTGATTGATACATGGTCGACAGACATAGTAGGTTATATGAGAATAAATTACACATGTTTGGCAGAAAAAAATGCATTTTATTGCGCATTTGTGTACAAAAGGAAAAAAAACACAATTTGTGCATATGAGAAAAAAAGAATAAGAAAAGGTGTTTTCTTCAAAGAAAATCATTTTCAGTAGGGGGTATGGTTTCCACGGGCGACCAGCAACGTTGAACACCTTTGAGGCATGGACTCAATGAGGCTATTAATGACGAGTTGGGGTATTCTGCCCCACTCTTTCAGAAGAGCTCTTTCCAGTTCTTGGAGAGTTTGTGGGGGTTGTTGGCGGCCAGAAACTCGTCTTCCTAGAGCGTCCCAAACGTGCTCGATTGGATTCATGTCTGGAGAACACGCTGGCCATTCCATTCGAACGATTCCTTCCTCGAAAAGGAAATCCTCCACCAGGTTTGCACGATGTGGCCTGCAGTTATCGTCCAGTAAAATGAAGTTATCTCCGATTGCTGCAGCGTAAGGGACTACAATAGGTCTGAGGATCTCATCCCTATATCGGCGACCAGTCAGAGCTCCATCTCGAATGATGTAGAGGTCAGTGCGCCCGTCAATGGAGATGCCACCATACACCAACACTCCTCCACCGCCAAATCTGACACTTTCGTGCACGAACGCAGGATTATTCCTACTGCCACGGTCCCTCCAGATGAAAATACGCCTATTATCCGGATGCACAGAAAAACGGGACTCGTCAGAAAACAGAATATTGCTCCATTCATTTCTCCTCCAGTTGACATGCTCGGTTGCCCACTCTCTGCGGTCGCGACGATGCCTTGAAGTTAATCTAACACATACCATCGGTTGGCGAGCATACAGACCTACAGCATGGAGCCGGTTTCGGACAGTCTGAGTTGAAATCGTGGTGCTTGTAGCCGAGCGAAGGTGTTGTTGGAGAAGAGTAGCGTTCATGTTCCGGTGTTTCCGAGCTGTTAACGCTAAATACCGATCTTCATTGGGCGTTGTTGCCCGTCTACGACCTTGCCCTGGTCTTCGGCCTGCACATCCACTCTCCAAAAAACGGTTCCAGATCCTGGAAATGACACTTTGTGACACTCCAATGGCTTGCGCTACTTCGGCTTGAGTTTGGCCCCCTTCTAACCTATCAACAATTCTCCAAGCTTCTGAATCTGTCAAATGACTTCGCTGAGACATCGTACTCATCGAAACAAAGCAATCACTGAATGCCGATCATCCTTGTCTTCATTCTCTTTTATCCAGTTGAAAGTCAAATTTCATTCGCTGCCGCTGAAGCGACGTTTTTGACGTCGAACTCAAAATTTGCATACTCCACAGTTTGAAAACCAGAAAAATTTGCATTTGTGATTCTCTTCTTCTATTTTCGGCAAAAAAAATTTCGTTTATATCTTTATTTTATATAAAACTTCAAATATCCTTTAATTGTTTTGAGCAGTGTATATATATATATATATATATATATATATATATATATATATATATATAAATGCTTGTGAATGCTCACACACATTTCTACATACATGGATTTAAACTATTTTGCCTGTCTGAATTTCAATTTATACATAAAGATTTTACATCTTTAATTTCAAAATGTATTTTCTTTTAATATTTTTTTCTTAATTAGATTTCCTAATATCTTAATAAAAAAAAATGTGTTAAAAAAACAAAGCATGCTTTTAACTTCCTCCCCCCGTTTTTCTGAATTTCTTAAGGTTCAAGATCAAATTTATCTGCTGTTAGAAAAACAAAATCTCATAAAAAATATGTTGACGCAATGAAAATAATCAGGAGCTCACAGAATTCTTTACCATTACTTCAAATGACCATAATAATAATCATTGAGATTATGCTGAAGCTAAGAGAAAATGACTCGCATAGTTTTCAGTAATGCATTCAGTTATTTTTTCAGACGACTTTAATACATTCAAATTCACGTTTAAAATATTTTTTAATGATTTAACATGGATATTTATTTCTTAAAAAAAAACAAAAAAAAACATATGTATATTATTATTATTATTATTATTATTTTGACATTTTGACGGAGATTGTTTTGAGACCTATAAGTATATTCTGCTTATATTTGAAATTTAAGATATGTTTAAACAACAATAACAACATATGTCATGCCGAATTAACGCGGTGTTCCAAATTTTAAGTCTGATATTCAGCAACTATAATGGTATTTCTGCGAAGTGTTTTAATTCTTTATTACTTCCCATTTCCTCACATTTTCAATTCCTTCAACAATTTTATTAAAAAAATATTAATGAAAATAATAATTTTACTATACATTTTGAATGGTCATAATTGGTAGAGCGGAGTGTAATGCATAAAAAAATCTGTTTGGAAAATTAGATGACAGTAAAATACAATCTGTGGAATTTTATTTAGCGTTATTTTGCTAAGTTTTGACTGTTTAGAACTGAAATATTTGACTTTTTAAATATTTTTGCTGTGTTGTAATTTTTGTTTCTTGTAAAATCGTACCATGTCACATACAGTCCCTCAAAAATTTAAACGAATATTGCTTCCTTCATCTAAAAAGACCTACAATCACTTTTTCTTATATATAATCATACATAAATGAATGTTTTAAATAAAAGTAAGTCATTTAAATCATCCAGAGAAAATATGGCAGAAGTTTCCATTTCTATAGAAATCATGGAAAGTGGTTCAGAATATAAGTTTCAATCGAACAATACATTCTCCAAAAATTGCATTTTCAATTTAATAAAAAACAAAAAAAGACGCATATCTGTGTTACTGATACAAAATTGCAATGCAAATTGAGAGGATTTTATGTCCTGAATCAGCGGTGGAAAATATGAGCAGGGCTGGCATGATTACTATCTTTGAATACAGCTATTTACGAATAATAATCCTTGCTTTATTTATTAGCAGAAATTCTCGGATTGAATAAAGCGAACGTTACTCTTCGGAAATAGTGCTACACAAAATGGCAGAAATTCTGCAATTAAATAAGACAAAGATTGCTATTAGGAAAACAGGTACTCAAAAGTAGGAACCCCGTGAGCCCTGCGCATATTTTTCATTTAATTGCAAGGATTCCCGCTAATTGCAAGATTATGTTTTCGGATATAGTTGAGATTCCGATTACGAACATATTATCCGGTACCGGGAAAATCCAAACAACGAGACTTGGAAATGAAAGCATAGCATTTTTTTCTGTACTGTAAAATTAAAATAAATTAGTGATTTCAAAAACTACACAAGTCCACAATTAAGATTTTTCATGAATTAATAAAAATTGTGCTTTTCACAAGTGATATATTTATTTTATTTTAATCCTGTCACTAGAAATTTTTTTTCAAACAAACAATTTTCACACAATTTCTTAGCCAAAATAACGGAAAATTCTACATATATAATGGATTTTACATACATTTATACAAAGTAAGAATACTTTAATTTGTTTGCAGCAAATAACTATGCTTATTTTTAAAGAATTAATGTTATAAAAATGCATTTAATGCCTCAATTGGCTCGATTAATATGTAACAAAACAAGGTTTTCCCGTGCAAAACTTTTTTTACTATATTCTTAAAAAGAATCATTTCAAATATTTTTTAACCATTGTTTAAGATACCATACTTTTCTTCTATATCCCTTGAGTTATCTTTTGATTGAATATTTCACACTATGCTTCAAAAGTCAGATAAAAGCAGATGGACGCATCAATTTCAAAATAGCCTTGGGAAAAAGCAATGAACTAAATAAAAATTGCGTTTCCTCTCAGAAAGAAAAAAAAAAGGTTAGGAAATATTTTTAATTTTTAAAGCTATCTAAACTAAAGATTTTTATAATTTATTTGGAATGAAACAAAAGAACACATCCTGAAAAACAAAAGTCTTATATTTTGAAAAGGATTCAATATTTATCTGAAATAAAATATTTGAAAACAATATTATTTTATAGTTAAATACTTATTAAAATATTTTAAAAGTCCAAATGAATTTTTAATACTTAGAATTAGTCAATGCAAATCATAATTTATTAATTATTTTGCACATTTTATTAGTTTTTCATTCATTGCAGTTTAGCGTAACGGTTTAAAAAATTATCTAAATTCTGAATTACCTAATCATCGGACTATTAATTTTCCGGTATATTACATTTTGCAAATTTCTGAAGCTCACAGACTAAATCAGTAAAATGAATGCCAGTACTGTCTTTATGGATGACATTGATATAATACATTTCTTCCATAAGAGCAACAAATTTGGAGTAATATACTAAGTTTACATTTGTCAACAGTATTTTTAACAAGTTTAAAAGTAGTTGAAAAAAAAGTGTTTATGATTTTGATGTGTCTGTCTGTCCGGACGTCTATCTGCGTCTTAGCTCTCGTAAGTGGATTTCCAATATATTAATATATATTTTGATATTTACAACTGCATGTTTTCTACTGACGATGAAGTGTGTCTTGGTATACCCACACTGTAATCACCCAATTAAGAGAACATAATGATAGGAAAATACATCAATCAAACTTAATGACTGTGAATACCATAAGTGCAATATGAAATCCTTGAACCTTCGGAAGCGAAAGTGATAATAATCCTTGTATCCTCTTTATGAGTACATCGGAGATCTCAATGATTGACATGGTTTTTTTCCCAGTAACAACAGAAAAGAAAAGAACTATCGCGGCACGTGAACTAGAAGAAAAACTTTATCTTAGAGACTAAAAAACTCTCACTTTTAATAACTCTCTCAGACCATAAGGGTCGATAAAAATGAAATAATGTTTTAAAACTAAGAGGAGCAGGTGGTTAGACTTCTCACTGTTTTGTAACCTTAGTTCTTTATTAAATAATTAATATTAAACGTAAATTAAATGTTTGTAGAGAAAGAATATGAAGTTATTAATAATCTAAATTACAAAAACTAATGATATTTTCTACCAAAAAGCATAATAAAAGTGTTCACCCAATTTCGCACTCCCGGACACATTATGGATTTCTACGCCTACGGATTATACGTCCAGCTTGGATACTCTTGAAATAAATAAATGGATACCTTGTAACATCTCCAAAGGTAAGTGGGAAACTTCCTTACCTCTATTTATATGTATAATGACTTTATACGGACATTTTATGGATTTGGAATAAGCGTGCGTAACCGAAGCATATAATATAAGATAATACGTAGTTTTGTATGCTACATACTTCTAATAACTCCTACAGTATGTAGCTGTCATAGTTAACTTACAGGAACATACAAACAAATTCCGTTAGTTTATGGTCTAGGTGGTAAAGTTGTTTGCGGTGCTCTTCAATAACGTTACGCTACTTCAAACATACTGAATTTGGCATGCATCACTGAGACAACAGCATCTTTTCAATAGAATATGAAGTTACAGTATTTAGTTCGTTTACAGAGATATAGAGATGAATTTTGTTACATTATGATTTATAGGAAAAATTGTCTGCAATCTATTTAAATGATGTTGCACTATTTCAAGCATAATGAAACTGTTATGCATAACTTAGGAGCATTATAATATGTTTTCTTTAGACTGTGAAGTGAGTAGTATTTATCTTACTTTTACAGAAATATGAAAAAGAATTCAGTTAGATGACTGGCTATCAGTGACTTTTTCTGGAAGTGTGTTTTAAGTTGTGGGATGCATTTTAATGCTTAACAAAATTTTAGTGTATTACTTGGTGTGCATAAATTTTTATAAAATTCATTACCTTATAATTTATTTCAGGCTTGAAATGAAAAGTAATTTTTTCAATAAAAGAAAAATATGGTATTTTACCTTTTGCCTTTCTCGTCTTCATTTTCTACACTGTAAAAAGAAAAGTTTTTCTTAACCTAGGAATAGTATAATCATGAATGACAATATACAATTACCTCTTCCGAGTTACCCACAGTTCCGAAAAATGTTCTTTTTCTTTACAAACGTCAGAAACCAATAAATTTTTGATATTTAAAGAAGCATTTATAAAAAGAAAGTTTCGTTTGGTGCCACTGGTTTTCGGAAACGTTTCCGAGTAGATTTTATAGTGTATCAATCAGTTTTCTCAAACCGGAATATCGGTTTTTAGGATGTCATCAATTCTCAAGTAGGGGAAACTATCCAAAAATGACTTACTTAGGTGAAATGTACACCTTATGTTTCTTAATATTATCGCTAGACGCCGGCACTTAATGATAGTAGTTTTGTTGTAGAATTGATTGGCAACGATAAGCATTTAATACCGAAGATTTCAAGTTTGTATTTTTCATTATTTACAAAGAAACTATTTTCCCCTTCGTCAGAAATGTCTTGGGACTAATTTTTGGTACTAATTCACGTCTGTTTCATTTCACTAAATACATATCTGAAGTATAAGATGAGTACTTATTCCTTTTTAGGTTATTTTCTGTATATGCGACAATTTATAATTGTATATGATCTCTAATACTGCCTTTGTATATACAATATGGTGATTGTAGGTAAAATGACATGCCGCCAGAATCTTTCACGATCATGTTTTTCTGTGCTTCAGTTGTGACAGAAAGTCCATTGGAAAATAAGGAAAGCAACAACAACGACACAAGCTCTACCTATAGATACAACCTATCTAGACATAAGCAGTCAATTTGCACAGTTTCAATATCACCTGCTCCAATTCCAGCGCTGACAACATATTTTTCCGATGCTCCAAAGACATGTGTATCTTTTCAAGTAAGAGCATCTTTAAGTTTATCATCTTTATTTATCGGACAACTTGATGAATCTCCACTTCCTTGTGCACATCATGTTAGGTCATCCTCTAAAAAGGGGAGGCAAGAAGGTGCAAAAGTTCTGACTAGCAGTCCTAATATTGCCGAAGGGAAGGAAAAAGCTGCTGTGAAACATAATTCACACTCAAGACGTGCAGCTCTATAGGCTAAGGAGAAAATTCGCTTTGTTACATCCAGTGATGACGACAAAGACATGGATCAGTCTGCCGATGATGATGATGAAGCCTGTTTTTATTACAATGATTTATTCAGTCTCTCAAAACCGAAGGAGAAGTAGACAAAATGTATTAAGTGTTGAAAGTGGGCACATAGTGAATGCGGCGGTGTTTCTCGGTGTTCAAAAAAATTTCTTTATGCTGTATGTAAATAAAATTAATAGCAACTTATGGGTGTGTAGTTTTAGGACAACACTTTAGATAAAATGACATAGTGCAGCATTTTATATAAATCATTATTATGACGTTGTGACTTTATTTGTTACTTTTTAAAAAGCACCATTGAATTTTGTATTTTTTGCAAAGTTAGTTTGTAAAAAAGAAAGGTCATGAGAAAAAAATTGTATGACTAGAAGAATTTTTCCCTTAGGGTAAGTCATTAGGACAGTTTCTCCTAAACATTTTCGTGTTCAGCAAACATGTTTTAGAGACAAACATGATAACATAAATATTAAGATTAATATTATTTTGTTACTTTTTGCATGTATAGATTCAGTTACGCAGCTGAAATGTTTATTTGAGAATTAATACATCCTAAATACTGATATTCCAGTTTGAGAAAAACTTATTAATGCACTATAAAACTACTCGTAAACGTTTCCGAAAGTCAGTGACACCAAAATAAACTTTGTTTTTATAAATGACTTTTTAAATCTTGAAAATGTATCGGTGTCTGTGGATTCTGAAGATATAAAGAACGTTTTTCGGAAATGTGGGTAACTCGCAAGAGATTGTTGTATATTTTCGTTTGTGATTATATTATATTTCCGTACATTAAGAAAAAATTGTCTATTTTTGCAGTATATAAATAGAAAAGTTATTTTGTTTTACTTTATTAAAAATATATTGCAACATGTTATAAACATATTTATTGAAAACGAATTTCAGATTTTATCACAGTTCTTCGCAATATTCAGATGACTAAATTTGTAATGAAAATAAAATTTGCACTTTCCATGTTTCTATCTCACACGAATATTTAAAATCAAACAAATTTTATTTCAATCATATTACAAATATGGTTGAAGTAAAAATATTTTTAATGTTTTGGCTGTCAACGTCTTATTACAGTAGACTGCCGATTACCCGACAGGTATTGAACTAAGATTATGATGCATTATTGATATGGTCGGATAAATGCCAAGACATTAAAACATTATAAAATGCTGTTTTTAATACATCATATGATTTATCCGATCATATCAATTATGCGCCATAAATATTTTTCAAGATTTGTCAGATAATTGGGAGTTTACTGTACATCGTTTCATTTGTCATGGAATAATTTCCATATTGTTGCTTTGGATATTCTCAGCTAAGATCAATATAAATGTCATTTCCAAGTCGTTTCGAACTTCATCATTTTCTTCGTTACACATTTTCTTTTGAAATACTGCATGATACGTTCGCCGTTATAATCAATAGTTTTCTATTCAATTTATGATCTAAAGATTTGAAAATATACATCTCTATTGATTATAAAGGAATCAGTCATTTAAAAAACTGAATAAATCTCAGATCCAAAAGTTGTACTATACATAAATGTTGGATTTTTTAAGAACATTTTTGGGCTCATCATATTTCTTAGATCTTTAAAGTTGTACGTCGGTAATCAGTTACTTATTTCATGTTAATTAAAGTTAAAAAAATCTTTTGGATTTAAGTTATTTTTGCTAGAAATGAGATTTAGTTCTGTACAAAGGATACGAAAATTGGTATTAATTATATTTATGTTAAATATGTGGCAAAACAGACATAAATTATTAACATTTTTATCCCAGCTGTTGACATTATGGCTTATAATCATATTAAACTACCGTGTTAGATCACATTTTCTTTTTTATCTGTTGTGAGCCATTAGAATATATACATGATGAAAATTGTCAAATGACTTCTTCCAATGAAAGACTATGTTACAATACCGTTTGAGTGATAAATAAACCTCTGTAGTTTTTTCTCACATGTGTGATAAAATACTGTAAAAAAAGGCAAATATTTCTTAATCTTAGAAAATATAATATAACGACGAACGAAAATATACAATAACCTCTTCCGAGTTAGCCACGACTTCGAAAAGTGTTGTTTATCTTAGAAACCGCAGAAAACAATATATTTTCGATATTTAAAAAAGCATTTGCAAAAACAAAGTTTCTCTTGCTGCCACTGATTTTCGAATTGTTTCTGAAAAGTTTTTGTACTGTAATAATCAGTTTTGTCAACCCGAAACATAGGTTTTAGGATGCTATAAATCTCCAAGTAAACATTTTAATGTTCAACAAACACGTTTTACAGACAAGCGTGATAAATTAACGGTATTATCATTAATATTGATATTTAAATTAAAATTATTTTGTTACTCTTGCATGCATAAATTTAGTTACGCAGCGGAAAAGGTTTAATTGAGAATTGAGAGTATCCTAAAAACAGATATTCTGGTTTGAGAAAACTGATTAATACTCTATAAAAACTACTCGGAAATATTTCCAGTAATCAGTGGCAGCAAAAGAAACTTTGGTTTTTTTAAATAAATTATCCTTTAAATCTAGAAAATATATTGATTTCTGAAGTTTCTAAAGATAAAGCCTGTTTTTCAGAATTGTGGGTAACTCGGACGAGATTAATGTATATTTTGATCGTGGTTATATTATATGTTCCAAATTTAAGAAACATTTCTCTTTATTTTTTTACATTGTACCTTTAAAGAAAACGTTTTCAACAAATAATTTCATGAAAAAAATGCGGGCTTTGAAATGACCGATTCAAAAATATAATAATTTCTTCTTTTTCACTGCAGAAAAGGGATTTGATTCCGCACTGAAGGTTTTTTAGATTTTGCAAAACACGCCCAGGAATCGACAGTCTCATTAATCTAAATGTTGATGTTTCTTTTTGACTAATCTTGTGCATTAAGCATTCAATTTTTGTTTTTCACTTGTTTTTCATAGCTTACTCTTTTCCGAAAAATTTTTGGAATACGTATTTAAAATGAGTAATTTACATAATTTAAAATTAGCATTGTATGAAGTTTCACACTAGTTAATCAAAATTAAATTGTTCGCTTTATTATTTAGTCAATAATACAAATGATTATTATTTAAAAAATATTTTCAAAGAGATGACTATCATATTACATTAGACAATCGTGAAATTCAAGTTATTTAACAGAAGGGATATATTGAATTTTTGAAAATTTGACTTCGAGTAGTTGACTTTTACATAGTCAACTCCTCTTTAAAAAGTACAAATAAAAGTGATTAACCTTTTGCACTCTACTCACACCTATACGGTGGCATACTAAGTTTAACCTGAAATGATTGATTGACACCAGAATTTTATAATGAAAATTTTCCATTTATTAAGTACATGAATAAAAGATTTTACTAATTTGCAAATAAATTTGTTTTTAAATTCTGGTGTCAATCAATCATTTCAGGTTAAACTTAGTATGTCATCGTATAGTTGTAAGTGGTGTGTAAAAGGTTAAATCATTTAAACTTGATTAAGTATGACGAAATTAGAAATTAGAATTTCATTTAATCTCAGTCTAAATTGTTTTAATACAACAACAAGAAAAAAATATTCGCTTCCCCCCCCCTAACTTTACTTTTAACTCATCAAACGCTTAAAAATATATTCAAAAATTTTTCATGGCGTTTTTGCTAAACTGATATACATACTGAATATAACATGCTCCATTTTTACAAAATGAGAAATAATAAATCAAAGTAAATCATTATTATAGATTTCTAAATATGATTTTGTATAATTTTATCAAATAATGACTTTAAAACGGTTATGTTTTCTGCCATTTATATTTTAAATTGCTTAATAAAACAAAGATAAAAGTAGTATGCATATTGTAATAAAACTATTTTAAATGTAAGTGGTCGTTTTTTTCTAAACAGAAACAGTTGATGTTATTAAAAGGAAGTTTTTCAACATTTATTTTCTTGTTACACAATAAATCTGCTTCATTGTATTCCCTGCTACTTATAAACCGAACCTTTACATTCATTATAAAATACTCAAGAAAGAAAAGCTATAATATAACAAATACTAAAGAAAAAATACTTTCTAGTGAAGATAAAAGCATTTGTATGAAGAAACGGCATGGCAATTTCCCCTGGAGTTATTATCTTGAACCACATTATCACGTCTTACATTCTTAACTTTAGTAAGATTACAATCTGGGATTACTAAAAAAAAAAATACTTATGATATTTTTTCCAAATTTCAAGTTTTATCTTAGTGAGAAAAGAAATGTTGTGGCAAATTCAACTCCCGAGAGAATAAAAGATTTTGCTTTTTTATTTTTTGTTACAAACAGGACGGAATATTTCTCGGCAATTTAAGTGCCTGAAAGAGCTTTAAAAGAGGGTTAAAATGAAAAAAAAATAGCATTTCCTAGCTTCACGAAATGTGATTCTACAAATATTGATGAAAAAAATATTTATTTAAAGTTTCTTCTTTTTTAAGAATTTTGCAATCTTTCTTAAATAATTGAGTAATATGATGCATCAAAATAAGTTTAACGTAAACATTTATTTACAGGTCTTGCAGATTCTATAATATACATTTTTTGAACTTAAAAATCAATAGTTTAATAAAAAAAATTGCAAAATATTTAAAGGAATAGAATTTCTAACATTAGGGGTCTTTTGGGTAAAAGCTACTTGGCACCTGTATATTTTAAATGAATATTGCTCAAGACCGAATTCAGGGCAAATATACCATAATAAAAACAAATTGTTAAGAGTTCAACCAAGAAACCAACACATTAAAATGTACATGGTCTACAGTTTGAGACATAAACAAGTCCAATTAATCTCGATAAAAAAATGAGCATCTAGTACAACAATATAATAATACCTTTCCGCAAAGATTCCAGTACGCAAACGTGGCAGTCTGATATGGTCATTACAGGGTGTACAAAGGGATGTATATATATCTCTATATAAACGAAGACAGTTACATGCATTTAAATTGCATTAACCATGAAATAGCCCTTTTAAACAGAAGGCAAATAAATGGATATAAAAGAAGGGGGGCGGGAGGGTTTGATTACACAATTGGTATGACAAAATCAGGCTTACCAAGTTGTTGAAAGTGGATCGTGTTCATAAAGTGATATTGTAAAATATTCAACAAATATTGTAAGTAATCTAAAAAGAGGAAGGCCACTAACACACTCCTATTCAGAGAGAAAGCTAGTGATTAAAATTTAACAACATTAAGTAGATTATAAAATTTTAAATTTTGTAAAGAAACACAAATTTTAAAGTAAGCTGACCACCAATATAGAGAATTCGGAAAAACTGTATTGCTACAGTATTAAAGTTTCAAGACAAATTCATAAATTAAAAACTTAATAGCCTTGTGTATAGTGTAATAAATATTATTAGTTTTCTATACCAGCAAAAATAATTTCTTAATACACATAAATCAATTATTTTATTTTAACATATGAGCATTTTTTCTTTTATTTATTTATTTTTTACTAAAATCTATCATCATCTAATCACCTAATTTAATTCATCAAAAATTTGACTAAGTTTTCTGTAGGTGCTCGTCCTGTGGAATTAATAAGCAGTAGTGATTTAATTTAAAGTACAAAATTAATAATTTATTCAACAGTAGATCATAACTTTTAAAATTCTCTTAAGGGCTTCTCAAAAGAATCCTCCTGGAAAGTGTGTTTACGCTTTATTTAATGTAAAATAAATTTTCACCAATTATGATTTTAAGAATTATCTTCCTTCTCAAATTTTAACAAACACAGGAAAAGTTCAGGAAAAATTTAAATCAAAAGAAAATGTAATTTATATTAAATTTAACTAACTCAGTTTTTTATCCTTCACAGAAATGTAATTCTGCTATCTCTAGTATCCTGTGACAGATTATATTGGCTTATTAAAATGCCAATAAAAATTATTTTAAACAGCCATCTTAGAAAAATTATTGAATAGTAGCACATTAATATTCTCCAGCCAAAGAAAGAATAATTCACATTTGGTTTGTAAAACGTCACAATACTTTTCACATAATGAGAAACAAGTTCCAAACAAATTTTTTCTCTTCCTATTTTATAAAGGTATATAAAATACAAACTTACTTATTAAGGGCACAGAAATCCAAAATTTTACTGGACAATTCATTAACGTATTGTTTGGAAATATGTTGACTAACGACAGTTAAGGTCAAAGGAGTATTATAAAATACGTCAGACAAGAAAAAGAAAACTGGTGACTTAAATTACTCGTTGAACGATTGGTCCATAAGAATTATGTCATTGCATTCATTTTACGCGCGATGTAACAGTTCACTCATACATTTTAATCCGTAGACGGTTCACACACTACAATATGTAGATATTTTCTTCTTACACAGTTGACAAACAAAAGAACATTATTTGCTTATTCACGGTGGTTTGTACGTTGATTCTTTTCACCAAAGCTTTTTAAACACTATTAGTATTGGAGATTACATTAGAAATCATGTCCCTTTATTAAAGGACTGCTTGAAACAGCAGAAAGTCTTTTTGAAACGAAAATACCCCGAGGTAATTCGCCGACGAATTACTTCTTTGTACTAGGAAGTTGGCCCGAAAACAAACACTTTTAAAGGAGCATGACAAAAACGAATGCCATGATTTCTCAGCGAGATCGCGCATGTTTGGAACTCACTATGCTTAATTTGTTCACTGTCTGCTCTTTTCACGAGCATTCGATCACGCTAGTACCCTTTCTCTGGACACCAGAATGAGGAGGTCGTCAATGCCGAGGGTTACCATTGTCAAACCGGCTACTTTCGGAAAACTTCCGTCTTCGCTTTACTTTCAGCCAACACGTCCTCTCGTTACGGTCTAGAGACCAACTGCCTCACGGAGTAGGGCCAAGCAAAGGGTGGTACCTGCCCGTACGGTGTTTGCCATACACCCTATCTTTCTCTAACGCAACTGCCTTCTGCTACCCCGTAGTGTGCAGCGTTCTGCTTGTGCTCCCATCGGGGGGGGGGGGGGGTTGCATTCCAACAGAAAAACAGACAAAAAATATTTACTTAAATAATCTCAACATTAATAGAATCAACATTAATAGAATCTCAACATAATTAGAAACAAACTACTGTGGACAATGTTTCAAGACAAGTAACAGACAAGTAACAGATAGGGAAAATTAAGAAGTAAGCTTACTTTATTTTTCTACATGATCACCAAGGACATTGACGTATTTGTCATTACGCTTACTAAAGGTTAAAACCCCTGTTAAAAATCCATGTTCTACGTTCGGAAGAACTATTTCGTGGCTATCTTTACTGCTTTATTGGTGGCAAAGTGAATTCCTCAGAGAGCTTTCTTCAATGTAGGAAAAAGGTGGATGTTGCTTGACGCCAGGTTAGAGCTGTAGGATGGATCAGCAAGGTGCTCCAAACCTAAAGTGACAATAACACATGAAAAGTAGGAAGGATAGTTAATTAATCACTGAGATCACTACGTCCGAAGAAAAATATTACTTGACCCAGGCCTGCAGTTGTCGATGTGAAGAAAATGACATTGATATTCGTGATAAATAAAATTCAGTTTTCAATGTCAGTTTAGACGCGGTTGAAAAATATCCAGGGGAAGGGGGGGGGGAAATTAAGCGGCCAGTCCCCATATTAGTTAAGCATTTCCATAATCACGAAAAGTCTTGTTATACTTAACGAATATTTAATGAGTCCATAATTATTATATGTTGATGTTAAAACACAAAATTAAATACAGAATAGAAAAACACTAATGCCGGACACCTTTATCGTGACAATTTTTTGGAGAGTCGTCTGTTGAACCCGAAGTCATAACAAAACTATGTCCAGTAAACTGCTGTCTTTCTTATTTATAGCTTCTGTGGTATTTTTAATTACGCTGAATTAACAGTTTCTTATGCGGTCTTCCGGCAGATATAACTTCTGCGTGGAGATATACTGATCCTAGCCTGTTGCTGTGTCGGTAAGACCAAGTAGATAGCCATCGGAATACACAAAACTGGCAATTCCTCGAGTGCATGGCGTACCTGAAAATAGAACTAAAAAGACAAAAGCAAAATATATATTTTGCAACATAACAGAACTATAAAATGCACTTAAAAAAATAACAGATTGCTTACGAAAAAGAAAAACGATTTCAAAATCAAAATCATAGGTTTTGATGCGGCCAGTTTTCCTCATAGTGTGCGATAAGACCAAGTAGACAGCCGTCAGAATATCCAAAAATATATCAGATATTCATTATATGTTTCCTTATAGAAACGTTCAAATTTTCTCAATGGAATTCCTTTTAAAGATTACAATTAGAAAGACCGTCCATGTTAAGATCTATTGAATTAATAATTTCGAATTGAAATTTCATTTTTCTTATATTCAGTTACATAGGTTTTTCGTAAGTTATTGATAAATAGAATTCTAAACTTTTGTTGTGCAAATAAAAATTTCGTTACAAAAAATTATGATTAAAAAAAACATTGCAATCATCATCTTTAGTCTTCAATCAGCTGATATTTTTTATATATTTTCAAGAAAATATCTTTCACAGATGAGGTTCGAAATATAGTTAATTTAAAATAAATCTCAATTCTTTTCTTTTTATTTCTGATTATTATTGTGGATGACAAGATATATATTTGGATTATTTCAGAACAATGATTTCAAACTTTTCGATAGTTTTTCTTTAAGATTTGTGGCAAAATTAATGATCAGTACTGTCACCGTTTGTTTGAGAAGTAAAAGAAAAGTTACTGATTTTCAAAGTGATACTTTCGGCATGTTGTTGATTTCTAATTTGAAACAAAATTATATGATATATCAACTTTTAACTCCCTTTTTATAATAATAAAGTATGTTATTGGAATAACATTTTAAAACTGCATATAAACAAAGTTATCTTCCTATGCAGGGAGATTAATATTGTATTTATTTTCCGCTAAGTATAAATGATGAAAAAAACGCCCCCCCCCCATGCTGTTTTGAGTAGGTTTGTTCTATAAAAAAGAAAAAAGTAACAATCAATAGGGAATAATGTCTACCATAAATTGATATTCATAAATCAAGTTTTGGTGGCCGTCTACATATTAAAAATGTAAAGTAATTTTTAAATTTTTAACAGTAAAACTGAAGTTTAACTAAATACATTAATCAGCGTTGAAATTTTGAAGCTATTTGGATCCAGAGTTCCTGAATTACAAATATTTAAATTTTTAACCCTCTGATGTTAAACTACTTTTGCATATTTTTCATCCTATCTCCTGAAATGATTATTTTATCACGCAAATTTTTTGTATGTACATACTACTTAAAAACTCAAACATAAATATCTTATTTTCGTTATTACCATGAATTTGCAACTGGAAAAATTAATAATTAAATTAATAATTGAAGAAAGTAAGAATTCTAAAAAATAATTATTACATTTAATTCATAAATGCTTTCTATGCACAAGTAACAAATTTTGGCTTTTTTATCCAAATGTTCTATAATATTATTGTGGAAATCTCCCAGAGAGCTTACGGATCCTCTTCATACATGGCAACCCAGAATTTTCGGAGGTGCGTGAGTGCATCACAGAACTATATGTGCATGTAGGAGTAGCTGAAGACAGAGTGGAGGGAGACGAGTAGATGAAATGAAGCCGATAATATGTGCGGCCAAGATACCCAGATAATATTTGTATAGTGAATTCATTTATGTAAAGCTGAATGAAGAATTTTCTTATATAGTATATCAAATATAGTTTTTAGTTAATCTAGAATGCAGACTTGTATCTGCTGTCGAGTATTTCTTCCGATAAAATGGTACTAGAAGTAGGATAAAACAATACGCTTACTAAACAACTGATGAACTACTTTTTAAAAGATTCGACTCCATGATGTAATTCCGGATGATTATTAATAAGGAAATGAAATGACGATATATATGTTACGATCAAAGTCCGAAATCGGCAAGTTCCCGAATTGGCAAGATTCGTGGCCAATATTCCATCTTTTTAATGATTCGGGATTTGGCCTGCCAGTTTGCGAAATGGCTGGAGGTTATCGGTCAAAGATGAAACGAAACAGTCATGAGACGATTTTGTGGGTCTGTATAGTATCATGTTTTATATTATTATCTATATAGAGTAAAACTTCTGTAACGGACACTTCTACATAGCGGACAGTTTTTCAATCTCCAATACAAATATTAAATGCACATTTTTACTTCTGAATAGCGAACACCTCCGAATAAAGGGCAAATTTGGCGCTCTCAAAGTATCCGTTTTTCAAAGGTTTTACTGTATTTAAAATACTAGTCGGTTTTTAAGTCATTTGCCCTGTGATTCCTATTAACCCATTTTCAAATTTCAAAAATAAAATAATAAATGAAAAATGTTCATTTGTAGATGAACCATTTGTAATTTTTAAAAATATTTCTATTTTTATTTTATTTTTAATTACCCAGAGAGTTTCAAAATCCTTTCGATAGACGGCAGCACCAGAACTTTCAAATGTACTTGCTTGCGTCACAGAAGAACATATACATGCAGGTAGCTCAGTATGGAGTTCACAAGGAAGGTCTCCTTAAAGCGCATACTCAGAAAATTTTGAAAAAAATGCTAATGAAGCTACTCACAGAGGCGTAGCGTCAAGGGGGGCAGGATCACTTTGCTACCAGTATTTTTATATACTATATTTGTCCTTATTTAATTCATACCGTCCAAAGATTAAATAAAGCCAAATGTAGTATATAATTATACTGGTAGTAAAATGATCGTGTTCCCCTGACGCTACGCCACTGGCTACTCATGTATGTAATAGAGGAACAGTGAAATTTAGCTGCGAAATCCCAGTAGAAAATCAGCAAAAAAATAAAATACTTTCGAGTATTTGGTGCAAAATGACGCGATTTGGCTAGCAACATATTTTCCTCGCCAAACGCAAACGACTTTAGCACAAGAACTACCGGAAATTTTACTCAAGTTTTTTAAAACTATTTCGCACCAGAATTTTATTTAAAACTACTTAACTTATTCATTTAACGTATTTCTGTGAGTTTTATATTTAATTTATTTTAAAAAGAAATTTCTGGTTCGAATCAGAATATATTCATTTGGTAACCGCCAAAATGATGGTTCATACTAGTTCTAGTATTAAGAGCCTACGCTAGTCACGCGAAGAAACGCTTCAGCTAATGTTAAGTCTATGGGAAGGTTATCGCGCGATTTATCGCTCGCATTTTAATATTTTTAAATGATTCGTTTTGCATAGGATAGCTGAGGTCGATCTCTAACGTTGTTAGTTTTTACTTTTTTGGTTTTGGTTACGGTTTTTTATAAGCTGACATTTTCAATTTTGGAACCGGTTCTGAAAGTGAAATTACCCTTATATAAAAAAACTGGAACCAAAATCGAAAAAGTAAAAACGAACAACGTTAGAGATCGACCTCAGCTATCCTATGCAAAAATAATCATTTAAAAATATTAAAATGCGAGCGAGAAATCGCCCGATAACCTTCCCATAGACTTAACATTAGCTGAAGCGTTTCTTCGCGTGACTAGCGTAGGCTGTTAATGTATTTTGAAATTGCTTGTAAAATGATTATTCGAATGCGCAATACTTAAGAAATTTAAACTTAAACGATGAAAGTTTATTATTTTTTGTATCATTTTTGCATTTTCAACAATGTTTTTTAAAATTTCAAAATATATCTATGCGATTTTTGTAAAATTCGAAATCTTAAAATTGTCATTAGCTTAAAAAATTATACTCATGGATTAATTCTAGGGCTCATGATACCATACCCTCTTGTTCAGAGTCGTTTGCATTTTGTGTTCAACATTTTCAACTCATCTCTGTACGTTTGCAGTAATATTAATTTAAACAGATTAAATAAATCATTCACGTTTTTTTCTCTCTATTTATTACCGATTGAATGGAATTTTGCTATTGTTTTATCTCCATTCCACGATTTTTTCTAATTTAAACGGCTTCACCGGTTATATAAGTAATTTTAAATGTATTTTAAAAATAAAAGCCCGATGAAAAACGCATTCGTTATACATTTCTATATCGAAGAAGTCATTTCCATAGCAACAACACTTTTCCTTGAATTGACAATGTTCAGAATCGGTCTTATTTTTGAGCTTGAAACATTTTCAATCAATTTAAATTTTGTTTTAAATCGTAAATTACGAACTTTAAATTTCATTATATGTGCATATAAATATGTGCACAAAATTGTAGTTATAAACTCTATTTATTATGTAAGTTAAACTTACATAAAAAGGTTCAGCATGAAAAAGTTTTTCCTTAACCCATTACCACCCAGCGATCTATTTCTAGATTACCTACAACCGAACAAAACTTTTAAATTTCAATACCAGTATTTTAGTACGTAAATTTCCTCATTATCTAATCTCAAATTTTGAGTCATTAAATAACTCAGAATTACTACATGAGAAAAACTGGTGTCGAAGAATTAAAAGAAATGTAAAAAACAGTCTGGCGTTAACGGGTTAAAGAGTATTTATCATAAAACCGTATTTTTTTAAATTTTATTCCTTCGCCAACCGGTGATAAATCGCCAAGTAAACGAAATTTTCATTATTTTTTTACGGACGTTATATCGAGGTTCCACAGATAATTTTTTTATAGACGTGTATATCCTGATGAGAAGAACATTCTGTATTTTTTTCAAAATTTTCTGAGTATGCGCTTATGGAGACCTTCCTTGGCAGTGGTAGCGGAAGACAGAGCAGAGGGATAGAAGAGGACCGTTATGATGCCCGGCGAATAGGCCCATACAATATTTTGGTAGTGCTTTTAATGAACTGAATCTTTTAATTTGCTTGTATATATAAAACTCATCTGCATAATTTCTTTAATATAGTTTTTAGTTAATTTAGAATACACCCTTGTATTTGTCGTCGAGTATTTCTTCCCATATTATAACTTTTTTTTTTTTTTACGGTATGTGCTTAGTTGACGAGGTATGAGATTTATTTGACGCTCGTATACTCGATAGAACTACCGTATTTGAATTCGGAAAGAACCCTTGAAATTCTGTTTTTATAAAAAAAAAATAATAATAATAAACTGAAATTTATTATAGAAATTCTGCGAAATTTTGTCTTTAGGCCAATTAAGAGGTGCAGATTGTTTTTGTGTGTCATATGTGGGAATTAGTATTAAAAAAAAATAAAGTTTGTGTTCATTTTAAAATGTTGATAAGAAGAACAAATTAAAAACATCAAATAAAAATATAGGTTATTCTCAATAGATTGGCATCTTAATTTTTCTTTTACGATAAACAGTTTTACAAATATGTTCGGATTCTGCATTTTTCCGCAAATGAACGTTTTCAAAACATGCATTCATATATCTTCAGTATAATGTAACTTTCATGTTTATACTAGATTATATAAATATCATTTTTAATAATTTATATTTATAATATAAGGGTTAATTATAAAATTCTGCACAATTTTATGAGAATCACATATATATTTTTTATGAGTATCACAATAATTTTTAAAGCTTTTGTTTCATTGTATTTTCTACCTTTTATTTCCTTAACAAGTTAAAATTACTTTATAAGCGATTAATATTATGAACCTCAAATAATATTTAAAAATAGCGTTGCACATAGGATTAGGTATTAAAAATTGTTGCTAGTGTAGTACGGAAATGCATATTTTAAACTATTTCAATAAAGAAAAAAATACAGAATTCATCTTAAATAACACACTGAAGTTCCTATACATAAATAAATTATAATATTGCCTCCTGGGAAGAAAAATAACAAAATAAAATTAATTTTCATTGGGGGCAATGAATATTTATATTAAATATCTTTTTACAATTGAATTATACGAGGTTCTAAAACTTTTTACTCTTAAAAAAGAATGCACAATTAAAATTAAATTTAGGCGAAAAATGATTATCAGAAAGAAAGCCTCAAAATTTAGAACAATGTTTGTAATAAAATCGGCAATTGCCCATATTGTTCACAAGATAATTTTTTAGTCACTCTTAATAACTTTTTTAAATAAATAAACAAATTATATATATATAATTTAGTACTTTTTAGAAGGATAATAATAATTTTCAATGAAGAATTTACTATTGCAGTTTACTACTATACCGTTTAAATTTCTTTTCTAATCATACATTTTTATGGATTTTGATGAAGAGAAATAAGATGTACACTACAGCATTTTATCTATCACTGTGAACATTTTTTTAAAAAGGGATTCATGTTTCAAGAAGTGTTTAAATCTACGTTTCAAATTTATTCTCAAAATTAATAAATGATAATAACTCTAATAACAGTTTTCATGGAAATATTTTTCTCTAAACTAATTCTATCTTCTCTAACTCTTTCTAACTTCTTTCTTTCTTCTCTCTAACTAACTCTTTCTTCTAAACAGAAAGAGTTTTTAAACGTTTTTCTCCTTTTTATTAAAACAAAAAATAATTGTAAGTGAATGAATAATGCATGTTACTGGATTGAAAATTCAATAGTTATTAAGAGTGACTAAAAAATAATTTTATAAACAATATGGACAATTAGTCACAGAATGAACAATTATGAATAAAAATAGTCCTGTCTTAAATGTAGCGTCGATGTTTACATTTTATTGTGTATTAAATTCTCAACATATATTATATTCCTATACCATACTTTTTATTATGCTGTATTTCTTTAATTATATAAACTGATATATATGTATATATATATATATATATATATATATATTTAACCAAGCAGAAACCATTAGCCAGAAAAAACAGGAAATCCAATTATTTTCAGATGAAATAAATGCGCAGTGAATCTCAGTCTGTGACAAGTTACAAGTGACGTTCCACAGCTGAAAAAAAGTAAAAAAAAAAGAAACAAACAAACAAACCGAAGTCACCAAATGGATTTTAGACGCCGCCACCCCTTTCCTAAACTGTGTGGATTTGTATGGAAGAAATCATCAACCAACCACAATTTAACTAGCAATATGCTATGTGGGAGAGGCAGAAAAAAAAAATTATCCAATGGTAAGGGTTGGACTTAAAATTTACATACAGGTCAAAAAGTCAACGAATGATGAGGTCCCAGGAAGACAAAAATTTACATACAGACACGCCATAGGGAAAACCCGGGACCGATGTCAAAGAAAATAAAAATTAATTCATTCTGCCCTGAAGTTTCTTTGTAGTAAGAAGAGAAAAAAATAAATGCATTATTAAGAAGACGATGCAACGAGAAATCGACATTGATCCGGACCCATGAATGCAAAGCCTCCGAGCCCGATACAAGTCAACGCTTGAGTCAAGACCCACTGTCCAAAGGCTCTGTTACTGATGCAAGTCCACTGTCCAAAGGCACTGTTATCGATGCAAGTCCACTGTCCAAAGGCTCTGTTGCCAATGCAAGACGAATATCTGGAAGTATAAGCAGATTCCATACTGTATGAATGCTTTGTGCTAACTAGACGTGTCAAGACCCACTGTACAAAGTTTCTGTTCCCGATGCAAGACCACTGTCTAAAGGTTCTGTTCCAGATGCAAGTAGAATAAGTAGTATAAGTAGAATCCATACTGTATGAACGATTCGTGCTAACTAGACGGGTCAAGACCCACTATCAAAAATTTCTGTGCCCGACGCAAGACCACTATCTAAAGGTTCTGTTCTAGATGCAAGTAGAATAAGAAGAAGTAATTTTGAAGTCTACACTGTGTGAACGATTTGTGACAATTAGATGAGTCGAGATTGAATTAAACAAATATGGGGACACTACATAGCTAATTAATGATACATACTAGGAATACACCATAATTCACATGGTTGCAGAATAGCATGTGGTGAGTGATATTTATTGATCTTTTTTTCTGGCTAATGTTTCTGCTTGGTTAAATAAATAAATAAATATATGTATCAGTTTACATCATTAAAGAAATACAGCATAATAAAAAGTACAGTATAAGAATACAATATATGTTGACATTTAATATACAATAAAATGTAAACATCGATGCTACATTAAGACTGTAATATTTTTATTCATAATTGTTCATTTTGTGACAAGATGCCGATATTGTTAATAAGATAATTTTTTAGTCACTCTTGATAACTATTGGATTTTCAATGCAATACATGTTTTTGTATGATATTGTCAATGCAAGAAAATAATTGAAAGCTTGTGCAATCCTATAACCATGTAAAGTTTTCACAATATTGAATAACATGTCGTTTATTCGTAGATGATGTCACTTATATTTATTCAGTAAACATTGTTTAAGTAAATACGCATGGTTATATAGGAGTGAGATTTATCGTAAGATGAAAAAACCTTTCAAAATTGCATTTAATTATAGAACAAATCCCAAAAGGAAACGAGGAAGACCACGAAAGAGTAACACCTGACGTAATAAACAAAATATATAAGGTAAAGCTAGGAGAGTCTGCGCACAATTCAAAAGAATAACAATAAAAAAATCTAAATATTAATTTTTTGCTAAACTATCCATTAATAATCTTTACTTCATTTGTTTTTTATGCATTTCCATTGCTGTTTTGTTGTTATGTTGTAATTTAATAGAACAGTTGTAATAAAACCAAGAAAGTTATTTTGCGCAATCTGTCCTTACAGGGTTGGTGTAATTGCGCACATGGGTAGGAGAGATTGCTACTAATAATAACTATAATTAAATTGTTAACAATAATAATTACACTTAAATGACATGGTTGTAAGGTTTTGTGAACAAATATTATTGTATTAGGAGTGACTATTTCAACCTAATGATTAAAGAATCAGATAAGGAAATAATTTTAAAAACGATTAAAAAAATTTAATTAAAAGGGAAAAAAATAAAGAATCAGAAAAAAGCAAGTCCAGATAAGATTACAAAATAACATTAAGTTACATGATAACACGTTTAACTTAAAATTAGTCCATTTTAATTTTTCATTTTTTATGCAAATTTACTAATAAGCTGCGTAATCTCTCCTAGCATGGAAACTAATGGGATCAATGCGCCATCTCTCCTAAGAAGCAGATGCGCAAACTCTCCAATTTTCGTAGGATATATTGCGCGGCCTTTTATATAAATATGGCTGCTACTAAAACGAACCGTTGATGTTCACATTGTTAGTCTAGATTAGTAGCTAATGAGAAAGCGTTTAAGTTTAAAATATTTTGTACTACTGACATTGTATAGAAATTCTGATGAATAGCTATGAAAATTCAAGCACTTACTTTGGGAAAACAAAACAAAATAGCAATGCTTTATCTTAGACGCTCAAAACAATCAACGTGCACTTTCAAGTAGACACTCCACTACTGCTGTTGTACAACTACCTGGAGTCGCTACGCGCTCACTCTACTCCCTCCCCCCCCGAACCCCTATGTGCGCAATCTCTCCGACCGCGCCATCTCGCTTGGCTTTACCTTATATACATATCTATGAAAAACCTTTTCTGCCATTTGTTTTTATTTTATAATTTTGGTATGATTTCCACAAATCTTTTAAATGTTTACGAGTATACAGAAGTTATAAACAATTTGTTTTATAGATTTACTTTTCAGATTACACTATATGAGGTACATTTAAATGTTTTAGTTGATCCAATTAAAAGAATAGTAATATTTACTGCATAGACGAAATAAATTATAAATAAATATAATAAAAAAAGCAGTTTTCAGTATAGAGCAACGAGTTATAAATATGAAATTTCAAATCATAATATATAATGACAAATCAGATAAATAAAATAATTTTCGTTTTTTTTTAAAGATACAACTTTCAAATCGTTTTCCTAATCGTTGAAAAGAAGTGTCGTTATACAGAAAAATACAATTATCATACGAATTTGTTAAAATAATTTGAACTATGCCTTTTACTTTACATAAAGACTTTTTTTCTAAAATAAAATATTATGCTGAATTTATTTTATTGACGAATTAAATTTATTACACTAAACTTACAAAAGGTAGACATATATTCAAATATCATATGTTTTTATCATAGCCCCTTATTTAAAGTAAAAAATGATAAACAGCAATTTCCCTTATTATAGATTTTGAAGATGAAACAAAATTTAAATATATCTAGATATATTGAAAAATAGTTAATTAACTCTGTACTTATCTTATAGTTTAGTTAAATAATCTAAAATAACTCATACAAAGTTTATTATGAAGTAATGTACTTAAACGTATTTCTGCGTCACATAGATAATTTTATAAAGTAAATCTGCATAATTGTTAGCCACATTTATGAGAAATCTCTTGTGCTTTTTAAATAATGTAAAAGGTTTTTTTTATTCTTTTATTACTGTCTTTACTTCAAATTACATAAGAGCAATAACTCCAGGGTTGCACTGAATATACAAACTCAAATCTTTATTCTTAAGAAAGACTTTTAATTACGATAGTTTATAGATAAAAACATGCATGTGAATTCCTTATTTTTAGGAGGAAAAAGACTTTTAGAGATGCTGACTATTTAACCCCTTCACGACGAGGGTCCTTTAAAGAATTTTTAATCTTTCACCACTGGTTTCTCAAAACAGAATATTTCACCTAATTGAATCGCAGAAATGCTGTCATTAAATAAGGCAAAGCTTAAAATAAAAAGTTACTGGTGGGAATAATCGAGGATTCTGGGCATCTTTTGCGTCATGTATACGTGTCGCTCGTCCCCAAGGGGTTAACGTGTGGGAAACAAATGAAGGGATTGTGGCAAGAGAGTACTAATCCACATTTTTGAACTTCTGAGATATTTCAAAGTCTTAGTAACATTTGAGATATTCTGAGTAACAAAATGGCATTACTTTAATGATATTACTTTTACGTTTTTTGTAAACTAGCTATCTTCATTGGGGGCATAAACGAAACCTGTCACATATGCTGCCAGCAAGTGACATTAGAAACAAATTATATGTTGGATATTATAATTTACAATATTAAGCAACAGATTACAGTGTTAGATTTATTTTCCCAAAAATGTGGCTTGACACTTTCTTGCCCCGACCCCCTCAAATTTGGAATTCTCATTTTTATTCTTCTGAGTATTGTTATGACATAGACATTAACATAAGCAATATGTCATTTAACACTAAATAAGTTATCTTTCTTATCATTTAACTAGCAAAACCCACGGTTTTGCTAGCGTAATTCTTGAAAAATGCCAAGTGGTATTCGTTGACCTAATTTCATTAGAAGAAATTTTACTGCCACAGATAATCGAGAAAATACTAACTAAGCCAAACTAATACCCAAAAAAATCGAAGTTTTAGAACGTTTTTCGCTCTTTCATCTCCCTCTCTGTGGTAGTGTCCCCGATATAAAATATAGCCTATGTTACAGCAGAAACTGTCACCATCAATTTTCCACCATCACTTTTGAAAACTGTCTTGTAGTTCCAGAGATTCCATAGAAATTGCAATTTAGAATGTTTTTAGAACGCTTTTCGCTCATCTCCCCCTTTTAAATTTCGATTTTTTTTAGAATTTGTTCATAGAGAGCATTTACATCTTATAAGTAACTACCATGCCAAATTTCATGTTTCTCGCTCCTTCAGTATAAAAAAATCGAAATTTTAGAACTTTTTCGCTCCTGCACCCACTGGGGGTAGTGGCACCGACATAAGATATAGCCTATGTTGTAGCAGGGACTGTCACCATCAATTTGCCACCATCACTTTTGAAAACGGTTCTGTAGTTCCAGAGATTCCATAGAAATTGTAATTTAGAATGTTTTTAGAACGCTTTTCGCTTATCTCACCCTTTTAAATTTCAATTTTTTTTAGAATTTGTTCTTGGAGACTATTTACATCTTTTAAGTAACTACCATGCCAAATTTCACGTTTCTAACACCTTCAGAATAAGAAAATCTAAATTTTAGAACGTTTTTCGCTCCTGCACCCCTCTGGGGGTAATGGCACCGACATAAAATATAGCCTATGTTGGACCAGGGATTGTCACAATCAATTTGCCACCATCACTTTTGAAATCGCTTTAGTAGTTCCAGAGATTACCCCTTACAAACAAACAAACAAACAAAACAATCTTTACTTCTTTATAATATTAGTATAAATAACAAATCTTTCTAATTCTGTGTTTCAGTTCTGAAATGTCTCTATACAATATTATTATATAGAGACATTTCAGAGATGAAAAAAACCACATTACTATTTAATTTCACATTATTATATGTATTTTATTTCATTTGTGTCACACATTAACAAAACTTTCCTTAAAATTTGATGAATGAGTTATAACTCCCACAAAAAATTAAATAAAAATCGACCTTTTTACAAAAAGAGAGGAGCAGAGAGAGAGAAAGAAAAATAAAATTACTTTTTTATATTTTTTGCTTAGAAAGATAGTATTATTTTTAGTTTGTTGTAAGTGATTTTAAAATACTTTCTAGGTTCTACAGCTTAGGAGATGATTTTTATTGGTTACAAAAATACTAAATTGTTTAGGTAATTGTAGAATATTAAATATTCGATATTTCTATTCAGAACTACTTTAAATATTTTTATAATTTAATTACTTCATTAGCAAATATCGTTGTTATAGTTATTTGCTAATACAATATATGCAATATTAAAAAAAAATATTCTAATACATTAACAAAATGCTTTTCAATACAATGTTCATGGATAATTTATATCTTCAACAAATCATTTTCAAAAATGTAGACCAAGAATAAATCGCGATGGAATGATGAAAAAAAAGAAGAAAAGATTTAACTAGTAATAGGCTTTTCCAAATAAGTTAAATCATAAGAAAGTATGCAATAAAAAAAGAATAAAACTAAAAAGTGCATCAAAAGAGTGTATCTTCCGAGGAATTCTTTTCTACTTCTTTCAATTTTTAATGTGTACTTTTGGAAAAAGACCAACTTCTGAAAAGAGTTTTTCCCATTTTCAATCGGGACTTCCTTTCAGTTAGGCTTTTTTAAAAAATAGAACAAACTTTTACACAACATATAAAGCTTCTTTCTAAAAAATAATTTTATTAAATTAATGAATTGTCAAAGTTTCTGAAAAACTTTTGAATGGTATGCGAGCGTTTTTCTTTATAATATATATGATAAATATGAAAAAAATATTTGCATTAAATTATGGGTTTAAAGTACTTCTTCTAATTAAAAAATAATAATGATTTAAAAGTGATACTTTAATGACACTTTAATGACATCATGTTTAAATTGTTTATGCAAGGTACTAAGGTAGAAACATATATGTATGTATTGGAAATATACTTTAAATCAGAAAAACTGTCTTTACTTATAGTAAAAGCCTTAAACATATAAAGAAATGTGTAAAATTGATAAATTCAACTTTAAGTAATTTTCAATGTAATTTTGTAAAAAAAGGTATTACAGTATGTACCATCATAGCCAAAAATCAATGTATATAAATGTGACTGATACTAATCGACTAGTAATAGCATCTACTAATTAATCTTTTACTTAAATTAATCTTAGGGGATCGTGTAAATATATACATTGTACAAAACTAAAACAAATTCTAAACTAAACTTAATTTTGACATAGTATTTAGAATCTTCTGCTAATTGTACCTTTGAATACCCAGCGTGAAGTCATTGAGTCAAATAAGTTTTAGGAATTATGTAAATTTAAAGTTGGGAATTTCTAATTTTAAATTCATTGTTAATTTTTGAAAAACAGATGGCAATGCTGGTAGTTTTTATAGAATAACTCAAAAGTTACTTGGCGAAATAAGCTATAATTGTAGATTCGCATATTTTAAGTTTTTAGAAATCTATTTCTGTAAAAAAAATCATATGTAAAAATTCTTATTTGTTTTTACAAAAATTAATTTCAAAATATATATACTTTCAAAATTAAGTTTTGAGAAAAACATATTGTAACCTATGAATTTTTTAACAGAAATCAATTTCTAAAAGCTTCAAACATGGAAATCTAAAATTACAGCTTATTTCGGCTGGTAGTTTTTGTGTTATGTTAAAAAAAAAAAAAGCTACAATCATTGCAATATGTTTTGAAATGATTCTAAATGAATTCACCTTTAGGCGTTCCAAATTTTATACCCGTATAATTTCTAAACTGCTTAACCGAATGACTTCCCGTTTGGTATCCGAAAGTGCAATTTACGGAAGAATTCAAATATAATGTGACAATTAGGTGTTAGTACTGATTATTTTTTAAAGTTTGGTACAATATATGTATATTTAGACGACCCGCCCCTAAGCAGAATTTATGTAAAAGATTAATTAGTAGGCATTATTACTAATCGATTGGTACCCGTCAAATTTTTATACATGATTTGCAGCGGAGTTAGTACACTGTTAAAAATTTGCAGCAACTGTCCAGTCATTTGACCGTTTTTATAGAAAACGTTTACATAACCGTAATTTAACACTATTCTGACAATAATATAGGCCATAACATGGTCGGGACAGAGTTAAATTACGATTATGTAACCGTTTTCTCTAAAAACGGTCAAATGACTGAACAGTTTGCTACAAATTTTTAACAGTGTACGGGGTGGTGCGTTTTTATTTTCCAGGACAGTACATTAAATGTGTTTTATGGTTTTAATAATTGTGTTTGATGTATGAAAGAAAGAGTAATGAAAATAACAAAAAAATATTCAGTTTTCAGTTTGCGCAAAAATTTGAAAATTAAACTAAGCATAAAATTCTTAGTTAACCCAATTTGGCTTCAGCAGGCAGTCGCTAGAGTTTTAACGTTCGTTAGATTAAACTGAACTCTCACACTGTACATCTAATTCTCTCAGTTAAATGATATCTGCTATATTTATTTAGCGTAGTTTTGCGAATGAACTGTGAAAGTTTAGTATGAGATTTTAAAGATTTTATTTAAAAAATAAATAAGTGGCAGCTTGATAAAATAAGCTAGTACTTTAACTATTGTGGCATGGCACTTTTAAAAATACTTGCTTAGAAGACTTTATTCTAAAGAAAATTTCACAAAGTAATAGCATGTAAGTTATTTACATAAATTTTTGTATAATAAAATTTTTCTAAAAGAAACATTTGGAATGTGAAAATGGTCCTAATATAATAATTGTTTATGAAAATTTTATCTTCTAGATTGCAAGGATTGCATTTAATAACTGTAGACAGATTATATTTTCGGATAATTTCTCTTTTAATAAAATGTGCATTAGTACAGAATGTGTGGACGTTTTGAAACCAAAGTGTTTCTAAGAAATATGTAAGTTAACCCATTTATGCCTAGCGTCCCTATTTAGGGACGCTTTAGTAAAATAGGAAAAAGTGAATTTCACACTACTTTTTTTTATAGAAATTTGGTGGCTTATTGTATCGAGGACTCCTCGGTAAAATAAGATATATAATTCCTATTACATTTCAAGTGGTGTGAAATGTACTTTTCTCATTTTACTAAAGCATCGACGCTGGGCATAAATGGGTTAATCAAAATATGTGAAATAGTGATAATGGAAAACTCTTTTCACCTTTGCGGTCAAATAATAAAGTAAAAGTAAAAGCAACGCAGCAGAATATATTTTTGGTTTTCAATTCGACCAGAACTTAAAATACGGTGATTATTTGAATAGAACAGTTTCCAATATTTTTCTTTTGTTAAAACATGTGCTGCTACAGAAAGTATGTAACGTCTACGTAATCAGTACAGTGAGAGACAAAACCTAAAAAGGGATAATTGCTCCAACGGCTACCCCCACAAAATCAAGGAAATCATCATACGATAAAAGACATAAGCTGATGTCGTGAGAAACATGGTACGTACAGAAATATTGGGCGATATCAAATTCTTTGGTAACATATGTTGTTTGCCGCCTTTCTTCTAGTTTTCCGGTAAAATGTCCGCATGTGAAACCATTTAAATGACGTCTAACCTTCTCTCAATTTCAGAATTGTCAACTAATTCCTTTCCCTTCAGATTCTACTTGTAATAATAACTGCCTGCATGCGCCGAATATCTTAAATTCCTTATTGGTGCTAGCATGCAAACCATACATAAAGGAAAAACACTGTTCGACCGCTAATGAAGACAGGTAATGTGTTGGAAAAAAGAAACAATCATATCCAACTAACAGTCGAAAATAATCGTGTAGAAATCTGACTGGTACTAATCGGTTATTAATAGCATCTGTTAATTGATTCTATAGTTAAATATTGCTTAGAGGTTCGTCTACATATAGAAATTGTACTAAAACTTTAAAATTTCAATGCTTACATCCACTTTTGACATCATATATAAATTTTACTTTCGTGTGCCAAATAAAAATTCCTTCGGTCCAGTAGTTTAGGAATTATGAAAATTTAAAGTTTGGAACTCTAAATGTTAAATTAATTTGTAATGTTTACAATACAGATTACAATGGTTATATTTCTGAGTGATGCAGGGAAGTGCCAAAAGTCATGGGAAAGCAGTATGTAAATATCCAGATGGCAGTAGCATTGAAATGTATAATTGGTCAGTGCACTGTCAGGGCTTTCATTTGTACTGAAGTGATTCATATGAAAATGTTTGTGACGTGATTATGGCCACACGACGGGAATTAACAGACTTTGAACGCGGAATGCTAGTTGGAGTTAAACGAATGGGGAATTCCATTTCGGAAATTGTTAGGGAATCCCACATTCCTCGATCTACAGTGTCAAGAGTTTGTCGAGAATACCTAATTTCAAGCATTACCTCCCACCATGGACAACGCAGTGGCCGAACGTGACTACTTACGGACCGACACCGGCGACATGTTCGTAGAGTAGTCAGTGTTAACAGACAAGCAACACTACGTCAAATAACAGCAACAATCAATGTAGGACGTACGACAGATGTATCCATGACGACCATGCAGTGAAATTTCAGGTTGTTGGAATATGTCAGCAGGAGACCTATTCTAGTACCTTTGCTAACAGCATGTCATCGGCTTCAGCGTCTCTGCTGGGCTCGTGAACATATCGGTTGGACTCTAGACGACTGGGAAAAGGTTGCTTGTTTAAATGACTCACGATTCCAATTGGTAAGAGCTGATGGTAGGGTTTGAGTAATGCGCAAAACCCACGAGGCCATGGACCCAAGTTGTCAACAAGGCACTGTGCAAGCTGATGGTGGCTACATAATTTGTGTGGATTGTTTTTAGATGACACGGACTGAGTCCTTTGGAAATATTCAACCTATTATTGGCTGGAAATGGTTATGTTCAGCTACTTGAAGACCATTTGCAGCCATCCATGGACTTCATGTACCCAAACAACAATGGAATGTTCCAAGATGAAAAAGCTCCATGTCGAAATCGTTCCAACCATTTGGTCGTCAAACCATGACCAAAATCGTTCGCGATTGTTTTGTAGAAACTTTTGGACAGTTCCAGCGAATGATTTGGCCACCTAGGTCGCCAAACATGGATCCCATCCAACATGCATGGGACACGATCGATAGGTCTGTTTGTGACAAAATCCTCCACGCCTCCCAAAATCCTTTCGCAATTATGGGCGGCTGTGCAGGTTGCATGGCTAAATATTTCTTTACGAGACTTCCGACGACATGTTGGGTCAATAGCATGTCGATTTTCTGCACTACGCCGGACAAAAGGACGTCCCACATGATATTAGAAGGTATCCCACGACTTTCGGCATTTTAGTGTACTTAAAAAACTACCTAGCGGAAGGATCTGTAACGTAGGATTCGTATATTTGAAACCTCTAGAATTCAATTCGATGACGAGCTCGTCATCTTGCCCCGGACTGCCTGATTAAAAATATTCGTTTCCATTGCCATGAAGGAAGGCGATTAATTGACATTTATTCATGGTAATAGGTAGTATTTAAACTAAGTTACTCATAAATATTAAAGAGAAACGACATATATTACCTGTATCTGTAGCAGAGCTTATTTACACATGCATAAAAGTTATAACGTGGCAGCGGTAAACAATCAAAGCTTCACAACTAACACTAAAATGGCTATTTCAGCGTCTTTATACTATTGTTTAACGAACAACCGATAGGAGAGCCAGTGGTGTCCGGTTGATGCTGCCACCTAGTGGAAAACGGAAAATTTAAGACATTCGTCATCTTGCCCCACTCTTCATCTTGCCCTGGTCTCCCCTAAACAAAAAAAAAAGAAAGAAAAATAAAATATATCTATTATTGATAAATATACGGAAAAGTTTTCAAAATAATTCATTCTTCAAATTCTAAATTGCATAATTTTTTTTTTTTCAACTTGCTGTTTATTATTATTATTATTATTATCTAATTCATCAACAACTTGTTATTTTAATCAAATTTCCGTTAAAAATAGCATATTTTTTTTAATATATAACAAGCCTTATAAATAAATAAAAATAAAGAAATTACATAATGAATTATAGCTTATACTGAAAATTTTTAAAACTACTTAACACATTAAAAAGTAAATATTAATTTATGATAAAATAAGGGCGAATTTGCCATTGTACATGATTGTAGTAAATAATTGGAAATTTCGAAGTAAATATTATATTAAAATACTTTGAATAACATAATAAAAGTAGTTATTTATTTTATTTATTGACTATTTTATAGTTTAATCTTGGTTCGAAGCGCAAAAGAGAAATTTTATTGTTCCGTACAGTATGCCAAAAAATAGTTTAGTGTTTTTATTAGCTGTAATCTTCTTACGTTCAGTGGTGGCTCGTGGCTGTCTTTTTTGGGGGCACTAAATGCATGCATGAAACACATATTATTTTCATACCATTATTTTTTACAAGAAATCTTTTCCTTGTTTAACCCGTTAACGCCCAACTGTTTTTACACTTCTTTTAATTCTTCGACACCAGTTTTTCCCATGTAGTAATTCTGAGTTATTTAATGACTCAAAATTTGAGATTAGATAATAAGAAAATTTCCGTACTAAAATACTGGTATTGAATTTTCATTGTAGAACATATTTCGCTCTGACTCATATAAACGTGTTTGAAAAGAAGTCTCGTCAGAAAAATATTGGGTGGTCAGAAAAAAAGTGTTGTTCGGTTGCACTCAGAAAAAAGGAATTGATTAAAACTACAAAACATTTTTGTTGAGTACATTTTGGTTGTTTTAGCAAAATTGGATTAAAATTGAACCATTTTACTTCAATTAACAAAACATTTTTGATGACGATACAATTTTGTTTTTTGGAATTGCAAAAAAAAAGTGGTTTTCAACAAAAAATTTTTTTTTTGTTGATTCAAACAAAATTCCCGTTGACCCATATTTAAACAAAATTTTTGTTTAAATATGGGTCAATAAAAATTTTGTTTGAATCAACAAAAAAAATTTTTTTTTGCAATTCCAAAAAAAAATTTTGTATCGTCAGCAAAAATGTTTTGTTAATTGAAGTAAAATGGTTCAATTTTACTCCAATTTTGCTAAAACAACAAGATGTACTCTAAAAATATGTTTTGTAGTTTTAATCAGTTTCTTTTTCTGAGTGTGTAGGTGATCTAGAAACAGATCGCTGGGCGGTAATGGGTTACTGGCTGAACTTTCTGACAGTAAATAAAATAAAGTAGTCTTTTCAATGTTAGTGGTAAAAAAAGAATAAATTTAGCAGGCATGCATTTAGTGCTCTAAATAAAACCAGTCATGAGCCGCTACTGCTTACGCTATTTGTAGCAGTTTTAAATGTTCCAGGTTTCTACCATTTATACTTGAGATATACAACATTAGTAACAGAAAAGTCATCCGAAACAGCTACACACTTCAAATTAAATAGTCGTAGAAAAAACGATGATAAACTACCTATTACTTAAATGACAATTCATCGGGTTATATTTCTATCTACGAGCTGTTCCTAACCTTACTTCTCTCTCGTACATTTGTTTAAGCTTTTCATTTATGAGTACCTCTTCTCTCCCATGCCTTCCATGCAAAAATGTTTGTTTTTATTAATTAGTAATCTTCTTACTCTAGTTGTAGCAGTTTTAAGACTTCCAATTTCTACCATTTTTACGCTTTCAGACATCAAACGATATCAACAGAAAGTCACTCAAAACAAGCAAAGTAAGACTCTTCAAATTAAACAGTCGTAGAAGAAAACGAAGCTACACTACCCATTATTGAATTAACAACCCCAAAGCAGAACACTAAATGATCTGTTTTCAAATGTTTTTTAAACAATAACGAAAAATCATGCGTCAAGAATAGACTATGAAACACTTTCCAACACATCCAGAAAAATGTAACAAAACTTCACCGTTAATTAAGATGAAAGCAGATGTGTAAATAAACAGTTTAGAAAACATATAACACTTTTTATAATCCAGTTTTAGCAACTATCTTCCATAGTCAAAAATGTAGTTCAAGTATTTACTGCCGTTATTTTTTTTCGCGTGCCCCCTGCAGTTTCTGCGCATAACCCCAGAGTTTCGCGTACTCCAGGTTAGTAAGGATTAATATATGCAATAGAAATATATCATGAAGTTAACTGTTGTGAAACAGTGGTAGGGATAGCAAAACTTTTTTTGAACTCTGCGAACTCTGTATAATGTTATATGACTTTTAATAATTACGCTTTTTTAAACTTTTCCTTACAGCCTCTTCTATTAAGAATTTAAAAAAACTGAAAGTCGTTTTTCCATCAATAGCAATTGAGCAAAGAAAGGATTTTGGGGAAAATGATTATTTTGATAATTAATATTTAATGAATTTGCAACATCTCCAAAAAATGATAGTTGACTTAAATGGACTTCGAACTACTGAACCTTCAAAAAATTCAATTGAAAAAAAAATAAATAAAGAGTAAATCATTTCTGAGCACTTTAAAACAAACCGCATGAAAACAGTCTTGCATTTACACAAGGGCTATTTTTAAACAGAGAATTTTAAAGTATTTTCTCAAAATAGGAATTTGACATTGCGCGAAAGGTAGTTACAAAATTTTCAAAAAATGTTTAATCAAATTTTTAGGTTATATTGTGCATGGCAGGCTATATAAAATAAACCTAAATTTTCATCTGTTTTTGTTGAAAAAAAATATTTTTTTCTTGGTATTACATTGCTAAATTTTTGAAAGTTTTACCAGATACAAATTTGTTCCAGATACAAATTTGTTTTTAAAACATAAAAATTCTATAAATAAAAATGATTTTAGGTTCACAAGACTCTTAAGTATAATTAGATGTACCAAGATTTTGGTTTTACATTCTGAAGTTCTGTGTAATCATGCGCGCAACCTGTGACTTAATTTTTTGCTCGACAAATGGCTGAAAGTGAAAAATAAAAACTGTATAAAAACTATTTTTCTTCATTATGATATGAAAAAAACTTAATGAGAGAAGAAACTGACATCTATTCTGGCCTTTAAAAATTGTATTTTTGAAATGTATATTTTTTACGACATAAAATGACAAAAACGGTCAATTTGTTTCACTTTTCGACATTTTAAGATTAGTAAGTCCCCTTAAGGCGGTATTCAAAAAAAATATTTTTCCACGGTCAACAACTCAAAAATTTGAGACACATTCTCAGACTCATTTTTAAAAGTAACAACAGGAAACTTGACGGCGTGATTTATAAAGACATTTATAAGGGCCCCATGTTTTTACTTTTCGTTCAATTAATTAGAAATTGATTTACAGACAATTATTTTCACAGTACGATAATTTTTTTTTGCTTCCAGCGCTATCGCTTTGGGAAATTCGGTTCAAAATGTCCACTTTGACAGCATTTTTTGAAATATATTCTGCCTTTATCAAAAAATCGATACAATACGGACATTATAAAGTTTCTGAATAAGGGAACCTGCCAATTGGATGCATTTTAGAGCAAAAATGAATTTACAAATGTGTCTCAAAATAAGCAGTTTGGATTTGAATACACCCTTAAATGCATATCTACAAATAAACATTTTTTATTTCAGGGGATATTTATAAATTTACATCATTTAAAGAGATAAGTCGCACGCCTGTTCTTAAATTTGAAATAAATCTAAAAAAAATCGAACCTCTTTTAAAAAATGCATAAAAAATTATTTTGAAAAAAAAAAATCGCATTAATCATATAGAAATGTAGTATGTTTTACATACTTGTATGTTGTAAATACATGATGCTTCTAATATCCAGTTAAATGATAAAATTCCACTGTGACAAACGTATAATAATTTTAATGAAAATATTCTTAAAATGTTTCAGCTTAAAACAGCGAGTGTGCTAATGTCGATTTTTGAACATTATCTATTCAAAATTTAGATTAAATATTATCATACTGAATTCGGGTAAATTTTTATAATGTCGAATCTCTTAAGTTGTTTTAATTCTTCAGGTAAAAATTAACTGTTTCTAGTTATTTGTTTTGCAAATAATTACAAATAAGTGAAATTTTATTTTCCCACGCTAGGGAAAAATATCTTTTTAAACCTTAAAAAAAAAAAAAAAAAAAAAAAACAATTTTCACTCAGCAAAGGTGGCTTTTTCAGAATGGAAATAATGAAATCACATTATTGTCTTAGAATAATAAAAGTAACACACGATCTTGTTTCAACCTAATTCTTTTATTGAAAGATAAAGTAATCCTCAACATAAAAAATGGTAAATGATATGATTTTAAATAAAATATATTATAGGTGTCGAACATTGCAAAGAAAAAAGGAGGCGAATGGAAAGTTAATTTAATTTATGAATGTTTAAAATCGTCCCGCTGGAAAAATAGTACTTTTTGTTTAATGGATACCATATTTTATGAATGAAATATAGAAAAAAAAAAAAAAAAAAAAAAAAGAATCAATTCATGTATAACAGCTTTTAACAAATTAGGTGTTCTAAGAAACATTGAAGAAATATTAACTGGTTATTAATAAAGGGATAACAATTTATTCATACCTGATTATAGGAAAAGCATTATACATTGCTTTAGTCACGTTGGATGAATCTAAAATTATTGATTTTCAAAAGGAGTTATTTCATTTCTAAGGCTTTCATTTTATGAAAAAAATGGCATTTTCTAATTAATGAGAAAATCTTTTTAAGTTATTTTCTTATTTATATTGATTAAAGATATATTTCTTTAACCATTTTTCAAATTTTTCTAAATGTAGTAGTGAGATTCTACATTATCCAGTTTTATAAAATAAAATGAACTATAAAATTGTGAATCTCACACATTGTATTAAAATGAGATTACGAGTTGTTGATATTGCTTTGAAATATGGATTATTCAATCAGTTAAGACATTAAAGAAAACGTTCTATAGTGAGGCTTGTGAAGTGCAGTAAAATAAAACAAGACATTTTAATTAACATTTTCATTAGTAATTTGTTAAGTATTACATATTTTTAGAAAACTTGTTTTGCTTCACATTTTTACATCATAAAATTGAGGGGGTAGGGGAAAGAGAGTGCTAAGCCACATTTTTGAACTTCTGAGATATTTCAATTTGAAAATTTGATCAAATGCTCAAATCAAGATATATAACCTAAAGTTTTTTCATCAATGTCTTAGTAACATTTGAGATATTCTGAGTAACAATATGGCATTACTTTAATGATATTACTATTACGTTTTTTGTAAATTAGTTGTCTTCATTGGGGACATAAACATCTGGGCCAAAAGCGAAGCTTTTCACATATGCTGCCACCAAGTGATATTAGAAACAAATTATATGTTTGATATTATAATTTAGAATATTAAGCAACAGATTACAGTGTTAGATTTATTTCACCAAAAATGTGGCTTGGCAGTTTCTTGACCCGACGAACCTTCAATTGTTCCGGAGCATTTAATGCACAGTACAGTTATCTAACGAATGATCTGAAGCTTAAAAGAACAGAACAAATACACAAAAGTTTCGCGTTGTACACATGTACAGTACAAAATTTACATGTTTTGAATATTACGCAAAAGTCTGTATATTTTGCATATTACGCAGAAATATGTGTAAGAATAGAATATTACACAGAATATGCGTAAGAACAGAATATTACATAGAAAGATGTGTAACAACTGAATATTAGACAAAAGTATGCGCAAGAATATTACACAGAAGTATGTGTGCTCGTGTGCACTCAATAAATAACGATACTTTAAAACGTGGCTTATTTAATCGTACCTGAATAGTCAAGGTGGGCTCTGGAAAGTCACAATTCCCTACTTCGTATCCCGTTCTGGGTAAGCATTGCTTGCTTACTGTAGATTGAATTAAATGGAGAATTTCTCCCTTTGATTTAAATGTATCTTTGAAAAGTAATGATTGAAATTAATAGGAAGAAAAATCCGATAAAATCCGGAAATAGCACTGGCGTCACAATTACTAGTGTAAATTCCGTATTTTAACGAAATTTATTTTACAGTGTATTTAACCAGATTATATAGGCTCTGTGCACAAATTGAGCGTACTTATGAATACTTATAAAATTTAGTATATTGAGTTGTAAGATAACACTTCCAACCTTGTTGCAGTCACATATTTTATTTCCTTTTTCCTTTTTTATTCCTTTATCGAGTGCGTCTTCCTAAATTTCTCATAAATAAAACCTAATAATAAGACATAATTAATATACTACTTTAAAATATCATTTCTTTTCTATTTTTCTTTTTTTCCATTACAGTTTGCTAAAGTGTTAAAAACAATTAAATTTTATACTTCCCCTTTTATATTTATTTTTATTTTGGTTGTCTGTTTTTTATTTAACTAAAAACGTTAATTTAAGTAATAGCACAGTTGCGTTGGTAGACTACGCGGCTCCGATAGGGTTGTCGTATTTGGCATGTTCGTTTCGCCAAAAGGCGATGTGTTTTTTTTTCTTTCTGCGCACTCAATTTAAATTTTCCCTTTATTTTTTATCTAACGTCTTTTACCGCTACGTTACTTTGCTAGCCAACTTGGGAATCTATTTTTTTCGCCAATGTTTGTGTGGCGATATAGTTTTCATAAAAAAAATCGGTTAGTTATGTAAGTGTAATGGTAGCAAGAAGGCTTGTGCTCCTGTTAACGTGAATTGAAAGAAAAATACTTATGTCTGTTTTTAATAATTTTTGGGTGCCTCTTGACTTATCAGCGTCTTTGTTACTTCAATATTGACATGTAAATAAACAATTGGTCGTGTACGAAATGGAATTATTTAATCTTTTGAAAGTCAACTTTTCTTCCAGTAAAAAAATGTTTTCGAACCTGAGATTTTATACTCCTCTATACGAAAATTGCTCATTGTGATGGTCGAACGCTATCACAGTAGCAAGTATTTTTTTTTAAACAAAAGATGAAAGCAACTCAAAGTGAGTGTTTCTTAATCCCCGACATGATGGTACTTGTACAAAAACATTTATATTATTAACATTACTATTGTTTATCATTTACTTTTGTGTGTCAGATGGCGCTTTTTAATGACAGTGGTTTGGTAGTAAGAAAGTTTTTTGGGACAACCATTTATGGTTATCCACTTTCAATTTAATCTACATAATTACCAGTAAGTTGTCTTTATAAATATGAATGTGGTGGCATACACACGGGCGCAAGATCACATTGAAAGATTTTGTCGAAACTATGGGAACCAACATTTCAGAATATGTCAATACTCATCTATAAAAGTCCAATTACACGAGTGATAGAAGTAATAAAACATTAGCTTGGCGATAATTGCAGGTTCAACAAGATTTTGTCCAAAATCGACCAATGTCGACAAACTAAATTTCATTGCTCGTATGTCGCCAATTTCTTATTTATAAAAGTAGAATAGTTTCCAATTCCAACATGGCTCACGCTTGACACGTAATAGATATTTACATATTATATAAAATTTTTGATGCGTTTCTGTAAAAAAAATATACATGATCTATCAATACGATATCTATTTAGTTTAAAATCCTCACTGCTAGAATTGTAGTGTAACAAATTACATTCAAATTCATTCAGCGGTTTTTCAGAAAATTGTGAACATACATACACGCACTAACCGATTGCAGAAGTTATAATAATGAAGCTACTTAAATCTAGTATCTTCTGGCTATCACAAAACGCTCTTCTATATTACTATAACATATTTTCTCAATTTAAATAGCACTGTTACCCAACAGCAATTATGAAGAAAAGTGCATTTCTGTGAATTTATCTCGGAGTTACAGTAATCAGTGAATGAAAAAAGGCAGTCTGACAGCGCTCCATGCTGGTTATTCAAATACAAAATTGGGATAACACGTATATATTTTTAATTCATAACTTCAAAAATAAAATTTCGTCCATTGCTACCCAATAGAAAATGAGATACTGCTATAATGTCCATAGTACAAATATAGCATAGTAGCGTCCCCTGTTAAGTGAACAAAAATAAAACTGAATCAATATAGTTTTGAATAAATATTTTACATATTAAATTTTGTGAAATTTCATCCCGTAGACGCCGAGATATAGCAATCACGGAAATTGTGAAAACCGCTGCATAACAGTGTCCCAGTTGAATGAAAAAAGACAAAACTGAGACAACTCAATTTTTAATAAATATCTGACGAAGTAAATTTGGTGAAATTTCATCCCACAGAATCTGAGATATAGTTATCACAGATATTGTTAAAAACACAGAACAAGACCGCCACCTATTGAGAAAGGTACCACAAACCTAATCTTCAACATATGTCAAGCTCGATTTGAATACCATGTTTAATAAAATTCCATCCTATAGATGCTGAGAATGCAATGAGAAGATGCTATCATAGAAATCGTAAAAAATACAGCACAGCAGCGCCACCTCTTAGACCATATACATCGAGACATAATCAATATCTGCTTATGCCTAAGTCTAACTGAATTTTGATGAAATTCCATCTCATAGATGTCGAGATATAGCTAGACGGAAATCGTGCAAAACACAGCATAGCAGCGTCACCTGTTAAGCGATATACACCAAAAAATAACGAGCATCTATTCATACCAAGTTCTAAGAGTATGAAGTTTTATTAAATTCCGTGCTTAATTCTTGAGATATAGCTATCACGGAAATTGTGAAAGATGCAACCTAGAATCGTCACCTTTCGGGCCACATACACCCAAAACTAATTAGCACAAGCTCATTTTAAAGTCTGACAAAATATAAGTTTTATGATATTGTGTGCATTAGTTCTTGAGATGTGCACCAGAAAAATTGTGTCACACACAGACATACATGCAGACAGGCATTTTTCAAAAATATTCAAATCCTGTGCAGGACATCCCAAAACTTGTTGATCTATCAAAAAACGGAAGCAGAAAATTTTCGCGATTCCAAATCTTTATTTATATGTATATAGAAGAAAGTACAAATAAACACATCTTTAAAAATTTTAATATTTTTCAATTCATTTTGTTTAGAAATATTTGAAAAAAAAAAGCAAAAGTGGTTACTTAAAACATACCGTATACCTCTAAATAAAACACTTTTATTTATTTTTTTAAATTAAAATCCCAACGTATCTTGCATTCTGCACTACTTAATTTTTAAGTGTGGAATGATAAACATATTTTTTTATTTTTCTTTTATCTTTCTTTTTTATGAGTATAAAGAGTAATGTATGTTTTTTTCTTTCTCAGGGAATTCTCCTGTCTAAAGATAAAGTAATCGTTCACGTAAAGTATGGGAAATGGTATTAGCGTAGATCAAAAAAGGAATTTACAGTTTTCATGTCGAAGGAAATAAAGTAAGAAAATAAGACACGAATGGAGAATTGCAATACAGACTACATTTTAAAACCTTCCTGACGAAAAAATGTAGTCATTTCCTTAATGTTAACCCTATTTTTACATGATATAAATACAGGCATATGTAACATTAAAGTACTCATAAGAGATTCTTTTAATAAATTATGTTTAGAAAAAGAAATACTGTAAGCATTTTCAAAAGTGAAGCAGAGATAAAGGGATAGAAAATAAATGGCATTTGTGAAAATTAAAGATAAGAAAATACAATATTGTTTTCTAACTTGTTTTAAGAATAATAAAAAAATATTTTTTGGAGCTGCTTTTAAATTTAAATATCTTTTGGTACAGAGAAAGAGGGAGAAATCCTCGTATCATGAATAATATATGGTGCACTTGTAAATTATAGTTATATATTTACATAAATATTTTAACACTTTTTATGCTTGTTTCTATTAAAGTAGACTTTCATGGAGAAATACATTTTTTAAATGTCAACTTCTGATACGAATTTAATCGTAGAACAATTTTAACGCCATCCTGGCTCATGACGATCTGAGCTTGAGTTTGCAAAATGTGTATTCCTGGCTCATCTTGGCTATTATAGCTTTGGCTGCAAAAAAAACTGGCACTGCGTAAGCCCGATTACGAATTATGTAATACGTGCTTTTTAATGACTTTGATCGTTTTTAAAATAAATGATCAACGTAAAAATAGCACAAATAAAAAAAATATATAAATAGCAAACAGCGGTTTCAGAGCCTCTAAAGCTCCATCATCAGCGCCAAATTAAAAAAGACTAAAAACGGATTTAAAAGTTTAAGCCATGTAAATATGCTTGCATCTCTTCACGCGACCAAGAAGGAATGACGGCAAGTTTCTAAAAAACAACAGCGGAGTCTTGCACTTTACAAAAAAAAAACCGCAAAAAAAAGTGGGTAAGTGTGAGCGAAGATCGCTCAAAGGGTTTCGTTTAATATTCCTTTCAAAACACTTTATCCTTTTTTTAATAAATCCAAATAAATTTCATTTAGCAACAACAACAACAACAAAAAAAGTCATGCTTTTTATAAAGTAAAAATTTACCGGTCTATTTTTTCGTTTTTTTTCGAGTATCCAAACCAGCCCGATAGCGGACGAAGACGACTATTATATTCTATCATAATAATATCTGTCACGCGGACTAAATGCGATATAAAAAATAAATTTCAAAATTAAACATGTTGTACACCTTCAAAACGTTAAACTATGCGAATATTTCCATAATCGGATTTTTATCATGTTTCAATATGTTTCTCAAACTCATATATTTACTATTCTCTATTACTCCTATTGATACTCGCTTTGTATTATTCTCAAACATTTGAAAAATTCGTTAAACTTCCAATATGACGTCAGATTTTCTTTTTAATTCTCTAATGACGTGATACTAATCTGCTTTGTGTACATACACAACTCATACTCCTTGTATTATTTAGAAATCTGTGAAAATTTCCGTTTTATTACCACTATGACGTCAATCATTTTTATTTCATATTAATATTTTTTACAATTGGTGAAACTTTTTATTTCATTTTCATTTTTCAGGTGGATATCGTCCAATAGAAAATTAATTATTGTAGAAAGAATTTCATTGTGGATTTTTTATTTTTGGCAACTGCTTTAATGAAAAATGTTTAAATTTAATAGGAAAAGGCTGTTAGAATTTTGGTTTTTTTATCTCTATATATTAAAATAATACGATATTTTCAAATTTTAATGTTTTGAGCTTCATAGCTGGTATTCAGCTAGATATACACAAAGTTTCAACTCTGTAAGTTACCTAGTTTCTGAGAATGGCTCTGTGACGGACAGACAACGCAGCGGGAGTAATAGGGTTTCGTGAGATGAACGAAACCCTAAAAAAAAAAGAGGATTTAGAATTTAGTTTTTTTTTTTAAGTACCATTAAAATACAATCAATATTTTAACAAAAATATATGCAAAATAAAATTAGTCGTGAAGTTTGTTTGTTAAAATATATCATAAGAACAATTAATTTTATAAATAGAATTTTTAAGTACAACTTCTGCAAAAAAAATAATAACAATAATAAGAAATACATTTTACTAATGTGAATGTTTTATAATTAGTAAAACCAAATTTTGTATGCTATATATTTTTATATTTACCACGTTACAAAATGTTTTAAGTTAATTCTTTAAATAATTAATTTTTATCTTTCACTATATGATAACCGTGCTCACGTTAAAGATAGACAAGACAGAGTCAACAAAATTATTTTGCATTGATAGCGCCCCTGGTGGAAAATAAAATTATTAAATTTAATTAAAGTTAATTATTTTTCTTTTATAACTCAAAACTAAGCATGTATCATGATCAAAGTTTTCGCATGATAAGTAGCGCCCCTACTGGGGAATTGCATAACTAAACTTTTAAAACATATTTATTTATAGTTTCTCATATGATAATGACAATACATATTAAAACTCGATTTTTTGCAATCATAAGGCCTCTTAGCGGGAAATAGAGTAAAAAAATTAAATAAAATTAATTTTTAAAAATATTTTCCTGTATTACAGCCGTACTCAAGTAAAAAATGGATAGGGTAGATTCAATACAATTTCTTTTTGCGTTTATAGTGCCCATTGGTGAAATTTAGGGTAACTAATTTTAAATATTTTTATATTTTTTAATTTACAATGTGCGTCTGTCGCAGTAAAATTTATGTTTCTACAAAAATTTAACACCACTTTTTTTTTTCTTTTACGCTGGTAGCGGCCCTGTCTGGGCATATCTAAAAATTTAAAATGGATTTATTTATCTTTTCTCTTATGACCATCATACTATGCACCAAAATTAGATAAAACATATTTAATTCAACTTTCTTTTACAGCGATAATGTCCCCCAGGGGGAAATAGACTAATCAAATTGAAATAAAATTGTTTTTTTATCTTTTATGACAGCTGTTCTCAAGTTAAAAATAGGCGGGACAGAGGCAACTCAATTTCCTTTTGCGTTGATAGCGTCTCTTAGTGGAAAATAAGGTAATTAAATTTAAATACAATTTATTTTTTGTTGTTTTTTTAAAATATCTTTAGAATATGCGTCTGTGACGGTCAAATTTATGTTTCAATAAAAATGTTTATATGATAGGCTTTTTTTTTTTTAAAGCTGAAAGCGGTCCTACTGAAGCCGAACTAAAATTTTGTTTCCTCATATGGCCATCATACTACATGTTAAAATTACATATATCAGGTTCAGCTTTACTTTCTTTTACGCCGATAACACCCTTTTGCGGCAAATAGAGTAATCAAATTTAAATAAATAAAATTAAAAAAATGAATAAAAAGAATGGTTGTACTCTGTCAGCATAATTCTTTTGCATTTATAGCACCTCCTGGTGGGAAACTGGTTATCTAAATTTATATAAAATGAATCTGTTATGGTTATTTTTAAAAATCGTTAGAATATGCGTCTTTCACGGTCAAATTTATGTTTTAATAAAAAAAATTCCCTTGGTAGGTTTTCTCCTGTTCCCCTAGTGTGAAATTGCCTCCGAAAAACCGGTATTCCAGTTTGAGAAAATTGATTATAAAAATTACTCAGAAACATTATTTAATTGGCTAAATAATATACATAATTATACAAATCCACATGTAAACCATATAAATTGATTCTATCAAATTAAGTAGGCAATATTGGAAGACATTGGAAAACAAATATTATTATTACAATATAATAAATTGCATTTTCACTGAATATGCAATAGAAGCAAAATGATAAGAACAAATCAGATTTTCTAAATTATGGAAATATTACATGCCAATTGTGCCTCTTTTGTGTTAATAATTTCCATGCAGCGTTGTGGCATAGAGTTTACAAGGTTTCGAAATTGTCGAGATGACAAAATACGCTATGTTTCACAAATGGCAGATTATAATTCTGCTTTCAAGTTTTTCTGGATTTGATCATTTTTCGTTAGATATTGCGTATTACAACACCCCAAATGTTATCTACGGGATCCGGACGGGATTTCGGCTGGCCAATGAAGTGTGTGAATCTTATTTTCTTCAAATCACTTCTTTGTGTCTTTTGCAAAGTGAATTGAGGCATTGTCGTTGAAAAATACTGTTAAAGCAAGCAATTTTTTTCACACTGGTTCAACAAATGGCGTTTTAACATGTGGATATACATATGTCGTCCTTCTAGAAAAGCAATTTCAAACTTACTTCCCCGAGGAAAAAGCAGCCAAAACCAGAAGAGAGCTTCCACATAGTCGACGCTTGGGAAATACGTCCTTTTTCTTTCGAAGGTCATGCCAATATGAATGAATACCATTCGGACAATTTGGACTTCTTTTTAGCTCTCAAAATGATGTTAGATAAATGTTGATTCAGATTTTCCTCTTAAACTTAATGAGGTCTGCTCTATGGGCATGTTTAAACGTGGACACCGACCTGACTTTAGAAATTTAAGGATTGGCGACATTTTTATTGCCCTTCTTATAGTCCATACTAATGCTGGCGTCTTTGTCCGGCTTTAAATTTCCTTTGCTATCATTTTTTTGCTTGCGACCGAGTGAATAATCAAATTTTCTGTTAGTTTTGAAAGAATTCTCGGCCTTCCTGTAGATTTTATAAGAAATTCAAAATAACAGTCTTTAAAAGTTTCATTTTATCAGCATATTCTTCGAAGTGACATTCCGATGTTGTTATAAGCTAGAATTTGGCCTCTTTTGAACTCAGAAAGCATTTCCCCTCTCCTCATCGTCAAAAAGTTTTGTAAACTAAACGAATGCGCTTAGAATCTCTTTTAAATGCTTTGTTAAATAATTTGAGAAAATATACACCAATCACGGACAGCGGTTTCGTAATATTTACGGCGTTCTTATTTATCACTTTGCTCCAGTGTAATTGTAGCAAAATATATTTTTAAAATAGATTAAAAAACATACGCAGTTTTTGTAAACGAACGCTTAAATATTAATTGGAATATCATGTACTTAGTTTGAATACAGAGATTTGAGCATTTTCAAAGCAAACGAAAAACACATTTATTTGTTTTTGTATCGTTCCTATCATTTTACATCCCGCTGTATATTGGCTTCTGAGGTTTCTAAAGATAAGGAATTCTTTTCAGAATCATGGGAGAAGTTATTGTATCTATTGTATATATTTACATCTCGGAAAAAGTTATTGTGTATATTCGTTTGTGATAATATTATATTTTCATAGATTCAGAAATATACTTTTTTTGAACAGTGCAACTTTAAATTATTTGTTGTTTAATGTTCTTTTTGCTAATTGCATGTCAAACTATCTTACAAACTAATTTGCGCAAACAAATGTTTTATATTGTTTATTGATAATGGAAATAACATAATATCGTCAGAGCTTTACGTTTTAAATTTAACTGTAAGTAACATTTTCACAAATATGATTAGAATATATATCAAACTTATATTTTCAAATATAAATTGTTTAAAATAAATTCTACTCAAGATTTTATCCACAGGATAAACTTGATGATTAAGTGAGTTTCAAACTGTCATTTGCAAAGTCTACAGATATTAGTCGCTCCTTATTTCAATCAAATCTGATTATTCTGTTCCAGGTGCTTTCCTTTCTGATTAAATTCTAAGTAATGATTTGTTTCGTTGGAGAAAGCATTTAGAGGATTTATTTAAAATATGTGTTGATTTCTCTGGTTAAGTGCGATATAAAATGTATGCATTGTAATATTTACACTGATTTTAATGCGTATGCTTTAATTCTAATATAATGAAAGGGGATAATAAATACTTTAAAAACATAATATTTATAACATATTTTAATAAAATGGCATACCATCTATAATAAAATAATGAGGGAAGTTGTTAACCAAGCTTTCGAAACATATTGTGTTAATATTAAATGAAGTTTACATTGTGTCATATAGATGGATAATTTTTCCGATATTTTAATTTTACATCGTTTGTAGTGCAGAGGATATACTAAATTAAAGATAAGTAGGATCTCTATAAAAATGCCAAATATAGAATTTTATTTACTACCCAGCGAAATTATAGCTTAATAGTACACTTCTGAAAATAATATTTCATTATCTCAATGATTCTGAAAATAATATTTCATTATCTCAATGAAAACTTCTGAAAGAATATATATATGTTAATATAAAAGGAATTAGATGCTTGACTAATTTTTACGGTTTTACATGATGATATTACCCAACGTCTGATATAATTGAATAAAAATTGGAGATCATTAAACACATTTCATTCTGTATTGTATAATATTAACGCGTCAACATAAATACGGGCAGAAATTTAGCATGCGTGCAAAATGCTTGCAAACTTGGAGATACTTGACAAAATATCACAAAACGTAGCGCTAAAAATAAAACAAGTAAAAAAACTTTTACAAAAATAACTATTTTGATGTAAATAGCTTTTAATATAACGATATATCTGTAACGTCTTTGCGATAGGAAGAATACTTCTGAAACTAACGATTTAGTAATTAGCTACTGGTCGGAGAAAAGAAAGGGACACGCTTTATATAAATAAATTCATAATTTATTACTTCAAACTGAAATCAAATTTATTTTTCTTAATTACTGGGTTATTACGCACGAGTTTAAATTATATCATTATATAATTTAAATATATTAAATTATATATATCTGAAAACGAATTTAAATTTCCTTATTAGAAATTCTGATCAATTAGGCTATCCTTTCTAACTATTTGAAAGCGAAGAAATAGTTAAAAAGAAGAAACAGAAATAAAGAATAACGAAAGAAGAAGAAAGAAACAGCTTTTCTAAGATGATGCTAAATCACTTTATGAAATGACTGGCAAATGTTCTTCCTTGTTTTCACAAAGCAAAGTTTCTAGTCCCCCACGCCTCTTCAAAAGAGAAAAAATTATCATTAATACAAGGGTTTTAATCTTATATAATTTATTATGGTATAAGTAGTATAAAATATTTCCCGATATTAATTTTTTATTTGTTTTCTTCTTATTCTTCTTATGCTTACTATTTGCTGTTCTCACAAAAAAATCCATATATAAGGCTTTGTTATTTTATTGAATGCCAAAACAACTATTTAAAATGTTTTTGAAATACAGTTTTACCGACGTGCTTATAGCTATATTTAAAATTCATTTATATTAACTTTTCCACGCAGTTAAGTTTATATTTAAATGGTCGTTACATTAGGTATCGAATTTTCTGAAATTAGTAGAGAAATTTTTCGTGCGAAAGGTAAAAGATTGATACATCAAGAATCAGTTTTAAATTAAATGTTAATTTAAAAATGCACATTGACAGCCCATGTTAATCAAAAATATGTTCAATTAATTACAAAAAAATTTAATAAATATACATCATTTAGTCACCTGTGTTTAATTAATTATTTTATGAAAGATAAACTCCCCCATACAAATTAATAAAATAAAACTTACTCTATTTAAAAATGTGAAAGGATTATTATACTTATTTTATAACAATTTTGTTTTTTTCGTTAATTTATATGTTTTTATTTTAAACAGTTTTTAAAAATCCTTTTTATTTAAATAATCAGTCTGTTCAGAATATGTTTCTGAACGCCTATAAAAAAGATTGTACTCTCATTCTGTATAAATGTCAAAGCCTTTATTATTTTATAAATAATTTACTATGCATAAGCACTTTAGCTTACTATAGCCTTTATTTACTAACTAGACCATTTTTTTGAAAATCGTAAAATCAACAATTCTAAAAGAATCAGAGATACACTTAGATGCATGAATTAAGTTTTTCCGTATTTATAGCTATATCTCAACTAATATTATAAAGAAGTAACGCTTGTTTGCTTCTAGGGGTAACCTCTTGAACTACCGAACCGATTTTAAAATATATGGTGACGAAATGCTGGTGAACAACCCACACACTGCAAATAAAGGAGTCTTAAAGTAAGACAAAAAAAAAAAAAAAATAAAAAAAACTAACACTGAAAATGCATTTAAGACACGTAAATGTCTTAATATAGAGCTTAGACATAATAGATACCTTAATTTAAGACATTTGTGCGTCTTAATCGACTGGTGGTAGAAATGAACCAATAGGGTTTCTGTGGCCAGTGTCTTAATATGGTAAAATGTTTTAAATTAAGACATTGCTTTTGTTGATCACATCTGAAATGAGAAGGGAGGGAGGTCAGGGCAGGCAGGTGTAGTGATGAGTATCAGAGATAGGGACGCCGGCATTACATGACGACGTAATGCATTCACAAATATAATAAATACAAGAGCTCCTTGGATTATAAAAGAAAATATTTTAAAGAATAAAAGTAAGTTTTATCTTTAGGTTTTCTTATATCTTTGTTTTAATAACGTCACATAATTTCTATTATATATTTGTCAGATACGAATTTAGTTTTTATTCTGTGTATATTTATATAATAGTTTTCAAGTCACTTGCCTAGAATAAGTATTTTATCTTAAATCATTAAAAATTATGATTTTGCTTGGGTTATGTGGTTGTATTGTAGTCTACTTTAACTATTACGCGTATTTCATCACAGGACTTTTTTATTATTTACGTATGATATGTGTCTAAGTATAGAAGGTAAATTTTATCCATGCAGATATTTTTTTTATAAGATTCTTGTTCTTTATTTCGATATTATTATGCATTTTTCAAAATTCCATTTTATGCGTTGGTATTCAAATATATTTTCTAAATCATATAAATTTTGTGCTCGCTAACAGTTTTCGGTTGCCTTTCGGCGTAGTTGAAATATTTATTTATTTAATATACTATTATAATTAACTAAATTTTCAAGTCTTATTACCACTAAGTTGAGTTTCGGCCAGTGATTTATTTTCGATATTTTTCGATTCGGCAGCGTATTACTGCTTATTTTACTGTTTATTACTGTTAATTTTACGTTATAATACTGGCAGCTGGGGTGCCAGTATTATACTGTAAAACCAACACTTTTTTTTGCATTGTACACTCTCAGAAATAAAACACTCAATTTTGACTATTCGGCAATCCTTAAGCCCTATTTCGTTATTTTTGACAATCATTTCGTCACAGAGTCACGTGGTTTTTGACGAAACGGGAATCCTCAAATATCTGACGAAACTGTTTCCTCACTGTCAAAAATAACACTCTCACTATTGGTTATTCCGCAATTTTTGAGCTATATTTCAACATTTTTGACAATTATTTCGTCTCGAAATTAAGTGATATCTAATGAAATGGAAAATCTCAAATATTTGACGAAAATGTTTCCCTATTCGCGGCCAGATTATTTTTGTTGTTACAATATCGTTCAAAAAAAATTACACGAAAGTACCAAATTTACAATATATTAATGAAAACAGAAACAAAAATATTTCATCCTTGGGGGCCGCTATAACACGAAATTACTAAATTTCTACTTTATTTTTCATATCTGATATTTTGCGTATATCCTTTTTGTAACTTTAACATTTTTGTAACGATTTTATGCATTTCTATTGCGTATTCAAAGATAAATTTTGCTAAAGTTATAGAATTTCGTTAAAAACGTTTAAAAAATTCTTCTAAAGTTACAGAATTTCGGTTAAAATAGTAAAATGCGAACATCATTTGGTCCATTTTCAACCGAAAGTAACAACCATTTTCCCCAAAAAAAAAAAAAAAAAAAAAAAAAAAAAAAATTAGTAGCTTTTTTTTATTTAAGAAATATATTCATATAAAAATCAAATTTAAAATATGCCACTTTAAAATTGATCCCTTTCCCCTCTATAAACAGTAACGTGTTAAAATCTCTCCTCCAATATGCAATTCAAAATTTATTATTTCTGATCAACAAATTAACTAGAGCATATTCTAATCATTCATTGAACAAAGGCAATTTCTCTAATAAATTTTATTAATCAAGCCATATTTCTAATTATTTATTAACCATAGAAAAACCGTAATAATAATCTAGCTTTATTAATAAAAACATGCTGATATTATAACAGCACCGATAAAAATACAATCTGCTTTCTAAAAATATAATCACACATCAACATCCGGTAGATACATTTAACATCAAAATCATAGAAACTCACTGGCAAAGCAGGCAGCACGTTCGCCTCCCAAGCCAAAGGTCACGCGTTCGAATCCCGTTCAAGACTTGAGAAATGCGATGTAAAATTCCCCTCCTCCTGCCAATTCGAGATGCTTCTAAAGTTGTCAATAGATGGTGACATCAGTCTTTTTTTTTCGAACAAACAATTTGACGAAACGGCGGCTTTTTCAGACATTTCAAGTTATTTTAAAAATGGTAGCGTTTTAAGATGTTTCCAATGTTTTAACTTCAGATGCAAAAAGGTGTCTTAAAAAGTAAGACACTTTTTTTTCACTTAAAATGTGATCATCCTTTAAGATACTTTTTTAACTGAATTTCAGACGTTTGTGTTTACAGTGCAAGAGATGCAGGAGCAAAAAACATTGTAAAATTGTTTATTCTGTGAAATTGTTGTGGCGAGAAATTTGAAATTGGGTCTGGTAGTTAAAATATGACGTAAATACTTCCTGTGGACGATTTCTAAAAAATCCGAAATTTAAAAGGGTGAACTGAGCAGAAAACCTCCTCAAAATGTTCTCAATTACAATTTGTTTGGAATTGTTAGGACTAGAAACTTAAAATTTGGCATGGCTGCAACTTTAGAGACATAAATGGTCGCCCAGAAGAGTTTTTAAAACATTCGTAATTTAAAAAAGGTGCAGGAGGGCAAAAACATGCTAAAATTGTAATTTATATGGTACAGTTTGTATAGGAGCTTGGAAATTGGCATGGCGGTTGCTTTTAAGATCTAAATGCTCGCTAAGAACGGTTTCTAAAGAATTCGAAATTAAAAAGATTGGAATGAGCGGAAAACATTCTACTATTTAGGTTACTTAGAAACTTGAAATTTAGTAAAGTGGTTACTTTAAAGCTGCAGATGCTCAGTATAAATAGTTAATTAAAAATTCGAAATTTAAAGGCGTGGTAATGCTACTGGAGCTAGAAACTTGAAATTTTGCATGGTGGTTAATTTTAAAATGTAAGTGCTCGCTAAAAATCCTTTAAAAAAAATCGAAATTTAAAAGGATGAAATGAGCAGAAAACGCTCTAAAAACATAAAAAAAAGGATTTAACGGACATTGTTAGGGATAGAAACTTGAAATTTGACTCGGCTGTTACTTTATAGACTTGAATGCATCCACAGAACAGTTTTTAAAAAATTAAAAGTGTGCAAAAAAAATAAATAAAAAAACTGCGATTTTTGTGACATAGTTGATATAGAAGCTTGGAATTTGGCATGGGGATTACTTTTAAAATGTAAATCAACAAAAACGGTTTATTAAAAAAAATCGGAATTTTAAATGAAAAAAAACCCCTTCAAAATGCATTCTAAAGTACGATTTTTTTTAATTACTTTTGGATTTTCTCATTAATTTAAGTCTCATGTTTACCTAATGTAGCATAAGAATGAAGTCTATTTAACGTGTGGCCTGATTAGTAATTTTTGAATTTTCCGTAGTAGTATAATGTCCTCTAATAAAAATGGGCACACTACCACTTGGACTATTTAAACAATCACGCGGGAAAAACCGCGGATTTTGTAAATAATGAAACTGACAGTTAATATGTAGGTGTAAAATTCAAGTTTATTTTTATTTTTATCATTCTGTACACAATTTAATATGTAATTCTGGTTAATATGATTCAACTCATGTTTTCTCATGAAGAAAGTATAAATTTATTTTTTAAAAGATTTCAAGATAGTGCTGATATCAGTGACGATTGCAATATTTTTACCAAAAAATTTATGTATGAATCAAGCTTTTTTGGTTATTAAGTATGGCTAAACATCAAATAAAACTTTGTTATTTTAAGATTTTGATGTGAATTATTAGTGTACATTTATAAGGCGAGTTTCATTGAATAATACAAGAAAAAATTATATCATCATCATTATGCATATTTAGTTATGCATAATTAATTACTTACTTGAGTTTTACTTCTAATATTTTAAATGTTTTTAAATTTTTCTTAATGTTTCTTATTTTACTTTATTGTAAGCATTCATTATAATTCACGAGTGCATTATTAAATTCAAATTATTGCTTAAAAAATGTAAACAAAACAATGTCCAGAAATCCGCACAACCTCTGGTTTTAAGCTATGCGGATTTAAGGGAGTCCACTGTATTAAATATAGCATATGACAAATGTAAATACTGTAAAATTTCAATATGTCAATATGACGAAGAAGTTACGATTTGCAAAACCGTAATTGAAGTCTATTAAACGTATAAGATGGTTCTAACTTAGTTTAGTTTCTACCCAGTCTTTTCTTTTAACTAAATTCGATTCACGGCCGGACACCTTTTCACTCAGTTAGAAAAATGCCTATTCGAATGGTATATTTTTCAATCAGTAAGATTCAGTTACAAAAATAAATTGTATCTTCGTATCCATCGTTTAATGGAGTTCCATTACCAGCGATATATTCTGTGTCTTGAGAAGTTACATTGTATCATGAGTCTTAAATTTCAAAGGTTTCTTGCGAAGGCTTACCTTGCAAAGAATCCCAAATAATACAACGTCTTATTGAGTACTTGAGATAATGAGATAGAATGGAAAATAAAGTTTCCTCCTCTTTAAATTTTTTTAACCTATTTCAAATTTAAAACTATTTTGCTGTTTACGTTAGGCAATACTACAACTGTGCAAAATCCATGTAATAGCTATCTATTCTCAAAATTGTATAAATTTCTACTGTATTTACACAACAAATGTATTTGCATAAAATGCATCTCTGGATAAACGTAAAAAGTAATAATGAGTCTCATACTTGCGTTCTGCAAACTTAAAAAAGAGAATAACTGGAGAATAATATATTATTATAGAAGAGATTTATTAGAATTATAAACTATTTAACTTAAAACGGAAACCATCATACGAAACATTTCTAAGTAAACTGCCTATCATGTATCATATAAGTAAAACTTTTGAGGAATTGGATTGGAAGTGACGTATATATCAAGGTTTCATTATGTTTCGTTAGAAGTAACAGCCATACATTTTTCTTCTTTATATACAGAAACCAGATATAAAGAGCCTTATAATATTACATATCGATGAATTTAAATTTGAAATTAAAATGGCCAACGATAATTTTAGAAGTAAAAGTTCGTAATATTCTGCAAGTGAACTATATTCTAAATATGAACTACAGGTTTGCTAAAATTAAACTTTGTCAATTCAGAGGAGTATATAGGAAATCATATATGTTATAATGACTTATTTGGACGATCGCGAACATGAGATTCCTCGTACGATATAGCCCAAATAATATTCTGCATAAGTTTTTCAGACGGAATGCTTGCAATAGCAGCTTTCTACTCATTATGGGAGGAGAACTTTATTAACACTAACAGGAACTTTTTTTTCAAGGTCGGCATTGTGCATTAGCGAATTTCAAACACATGGTATACAGTGCCTGTATTATGGAGTACACGTCTATCATATTCTTCACTTTCATATATTGTACAGTGGATCTGTTTATATTGGTGACTTTATGCACATTTTTTAAAAATAAATATTTAGCCCATGATTTACAATGTCTGTTGTCCGAATTTCATGTAATTATGATACATATCCCTATCACAGCTTTCTGAGTTGGGAAAGATTAACTTTGACAATCATGCGTATTATAATTTACATCCAAATAGATAATTTCAATTTTTGTTCTTGTTGAATTCTGTAAGTTAAATTTCACATATTTGATATATATTTAAATGAATGATAGTTTTTTATTAGAACTTCATTAATTATATTATATCATTTAACGGAGGTACACAATTTTAGACAGTCAAATTAATTTTTTATATATGTTATTTAAAATATTAAATGACATATTACATTGTATGCATTAAATGTTTTATGTAAATATGTTTTAAGTTCAGAGATTTTAATAGGAAATTGCATATAAAAAATTCAAACGCCATTGATCTGGAAAAAATAAATTAAAAAAATAAATACTCTTTCATATTTAATATATTTTGTTAAATATAATTTCGTAAAAACTTTGATGTTTGTATCCCACCCGAAATATTTGAAGAAAACTATTCACAAATTTAAAAACCCAATTCGATTAACAATGGCTGCAATTTTTCTTAAAAAATCCGAGGAAGGGAGTAACTGAAATAGGTAATATTAAGTGTCACATTAAATTTTAGAACGGCGAATAAATTCAATAGAGAAAATAATATAGCTAAGGAAACGGAATTTTCTGAAAACTTTAAACTGTGCGTTAAAGCAAACAGAGGAAAATGAATTACGAAATGGAATTTTGAATGGAAACTTAATTTATTGTGTAATAATTCAAAATATCACCAAAACCACCCGTCTCATTAATTTGTTCGATAAATTTAACTTATTTTAGTTATAAATAGACGATGAGAGTTGAATGATATTTTGCTTCGTTTTGAAAATAAATATCTGTGATATAATTCAAAATTTCATCGTTAAGGCAATAAATTGCTTATATTTTATGTTTACTCATTTTTAAAAACCTTACGTATATGACAAAGTTAAATAATTACACATTTATCAACGAAATTCATTTAAGTATCTTAAATTTTCAAAACGTGTAATATTTATAACATCTCACATAACAATTTATGTTAAGTTTTAACGTTGAAAAATATTTCAGCATATATATATATGTATGTCTATATCTATAATTATATCTATATCTATGTATTTATCCATCTATTTCTCTATTTATCTATCTATCTATATGTATAATGTAATAGCTAAATAATAGTAGTTCTAGGTTGTTTTAATAGTTATAAATCTAGTAATTAAATCAAATAAAGAAATGGATTTAGGAAATGGTTTTATTTGCAACACATTTTTGTAATTGGTAGATTTATTCCCCTTTACAGACCTAGAATTTGCTAAAACAAAACGAATTTCAATAATTTTCTATATAAATTTCCATATAAAGCAAGATGCTTATTTATTCTGCTTAACGTAAAATATGTAAAAATTAATGGAAAATCATAATTTTTTAATTTTTAATTATTAGTTGTCGTAGTTTACCATTTTGGTACTTTTTATAACTTATAATCAGCTACTGTAATCACTCAGTAAAGTTATATGAAAATGCCCCAGAAAAATGTTCCGGAATAGTAGTTTACACCCTTTCATGACCATTAATAAACTTTATAAGAAGCTGAGATTTACAATTGTGGAAGAAAACGTAGTCCCTGGAAGACAAATCTAGACAATAAAAAACACAGGTAAGCTGCTAAAACTCACATTTCTTTAATACCTTTTTTTTTTCAACGATTGTTGTTGTTTTGTTCAGTTCATGATAGGCAGAAAGTTGAGCACCTGCATTTCTTTTACCATGATGATATAAAATATGCAAAATAAATTTTTAGAAGATTAAAATTGATAACTACCTGATATTTAATCTATTATCTATCAATATTTCTTTCTCGATATCTTTTTTTTTCAATTTTCTCTATATCAGTGACTTCAGTTGAAGATCCTGACAAAAACCATCATACTGTCAATGAATTTTTATACCTAGGAAATTGTTTGTCTACTTTTTCACTACAGATTATACAATGCAAAAGAAAAAATCGCTGTAAAATGTATGATAATTTATTTTTCTTTTATAGCTTGTCCAACCAAATGCATTGTAATCAATTTCAAACAATTCAGGAAACTAACACGCCCATTTATGCAAACAACTACTACGGTTGAACGTCAGATATCCCTGTTTTCGCTATAAACTATTCAGGCGGATATTTCAAAAGAGTGTAAGAACTATAATAGGAAATTTAGTTACTTAAAATGGCAATCCAGTCTAATGTATTGCATTTCATTTTTAAAACTTCATGCAACAAGAGGGTATGGAGTCAATATTTCATAGAAATTGTTATCTTTTTGCTATCATGACACCAAGTGCATTAACAAAACATAAAAACATGAAACAAACACAAACGAAAAATACATAATATCACAGTATGATGACACTTGAAACATAAACAATTATATTTAAAATAAATTTTCACCAGGTTTCTCAATGTAACCAAATTCCTGCTCTAAAGACAGTTTCAACTAGAGGATGTTTCTCAGTTGCAAGTATTATTTGTATTCAGGGGCTATACTAGACTTTTCTGCAACGCTTTAATTTTAGAGCAGAAAATAGTAAAACTGTCTTCGTTGTATATTGTTTCCATATATGTTACATACAATTTGATAAACATTTCATAAACGTAATATTTACTAGTTTTGATAATCATAAGCGCTAACTAAAGATTAATAAACGAATTTATAGATTACACTTGCTTGGTTCTTTTTTGATATAATTTCTGTAATCATCATTTATAAACACAACTTTCTATGTGTTTTCCAAAACTAAGCTGATATTACTTTTCAACTTTTTTAAAAGAAAAAAACATTTAATTCTTACATTTCTGGAATAAATTTCTGTTATTGATTATGACTGCATAACTGTTATCGAAATATAGTTTTGTTTCATTAAATAATTTTCTCTTATGTTGTCGCAAAATATTTCTTGGCAAGCAAAAATCTAACGTAGAGAGTACTATAAAAATATAAAAACACAAATCAAATATTTTTATAGCTTACTGTATATTCTCTAGCATACCTTGTGAATGAACATCGAATTCTGAATACGAGTATCATAATAAAACAATATTTATCACTTTAATTGAGCTTTGAATGCTAAATACATTATAGTGGTTTAATGCGTCAGACAATCAGATATGAAATTTGGGAGCATACCTGAATGTCTATTTTAATTACCATTTTCTTTCATTTACCGTTACGAAAAATGTATGTTCTTGCTCTTATCTATGAGGTGTTTTCGAAAAGTAAAGGTGCACTGCAGACAGCAGGAAAGAAAAAGTTTTAATGAGCGCGTTGGAAAGACATATTATAACCTTGAACATTCGACATTTCCCTCGTAGTCACTCGTCATTTGTACGGTTAGTCTGTTTCGTGTAGCACGTGTTTATGGCTGCGTCAATTCAGAATCCTACCAAATGTGAAGTACGTTCCGTCATACGTTTTCTTCATGCAACAGGCGAGCGTACAGCAGATATTCACAAAGAAAATGTTTCTGTCTATGGAAATATTATGAATCGACAAAATGTAACGAAATGGTGTTGTGTTTTCTTTGGAGCAGGACCATTGTTTATGAAGAACACAGAACAGGTAAGCCATCTGTGATCTCTGATGCCCTTCTTCTTCTTTACCCGAAGAAACATCTTGCAAGACAAAACGTCCACGACAATGATGAGATCAAAATCGAAGTTGAAAAGTGGTTTCAACAACAGGCGGTAAACTTCTATGACTGTGGGATACAAAAGCTTGTACCCAGACTTAACAAATGCTTAGACAATGACGGCGACTTTGTCGAAAAATATGGCATATACCAGTAAGTAATTTGTAATGGACATTTTATAAATGAAAAGTTTTTTGAATGAGTATGCTGCATTGTATCTTTACTTTTCCAAAACCTTTCGTACATTTGCATTATAATCGTAGCTCTAAATTAAAAAAACCAAACCAAAGCAAACAAAAAGAAAAACACACATAAGGAAAGGTATTTTTAAATGTCTTGCATTTTAAGTGTTTCTAAACTAACATTTCATGATCGTAATCCCTTAAATACGTTCTCATGAACAGAGATATAATCTTGACTATCTGAAACAGTAAATGAAGCAAGGTGGTTTTAATTGAGCAGTATTATACTAGATGACAGCATTTTTTTTAACATTTGTTGTAGCAGTACTTGCCTACTGATTTGGGGTAACTACCTGCAATACAATTAAACGCAGTACTATTTTCCAGTACAATGTTTAGCTTTGCTTTGAGAGTGTGAGATTGTTTATAATCTTATCCTAATGGTAGTTAAAAATAATTTTTTAATTTTGTCATTTTGTTCTGCATCTAATACTATTTTTATTTTAGATGAGCACTTGGCTCTTCAAATTCAAATCTTGTATTCCGGAAAATACAATATAATCTTACTGGTATTTAATAATGCATTTAAAATAAACAGATTGAGGAGAAACTTTGAAAAAAAAATCTAATGCAATAGATAGCGATTTCCTTTGTCACAATAATAAAATTTTCAAACAAATTAGCACTGAATCAGTTTTCTTTCAAAAAGGAATTAAATGAAATGCTTTCATTAACAATGTAGAATTCACCAATATATATATTAGTAAAAGATTCATTCGTAGTAGAAATAAACACATGTAGATATTAAAAATTCTCATAAAACATTAAAAAATTATAAAACATTTTTGTCATTTACTTAATTAATTATATCTAGATATTTTTACTTAGTACTATTCAACTTGAAATGGGCTTTTTATCAATGAATGAGAAATCGGCAGTTTGGTTATTTATTTATTTTTTAATTGGAAAAGATTAAAACTCAAACATTTACAGAACCTTTTCAAACAACATGTACCAGACCTACTTTTATTACATTTTTCTTGTTTTATATAATGCCACAGAATGCGAAACGTATTATTTTCACAGAAAATAAATTTACTTTGAAATTACATTAAAAAAAAATTGAGAAAAGAATGCGATTTCGAAAATGATATGATAGTAATATCCATGGATATTTTTAGTGTAACAGGTGTTTCAAAGAGATGCTGAAATTCAATTTAGCAATATTATTAAAGAAGAAGCATTTTCTGGGAGCTTGATACAAGTGGGATCGGCATTTTCGTATAATGAAGAAATGGGAAAATAACTTCTTCAGTAAATAAAAACTTTTTTACTCCTTTATATAACAACTACACATAGTATTTCAGTTTGTGAATAATAATTAATTTATATGTTTACTGACAAAAAACGTGTTTTAAAAATAATATTGGCATTAGTTAAAAAATTTTAAAATAGAAGTAGTAGTATTTATTTGTTGCATATAATAATCTAGAAGCAATTTTTGACCATAAATGTTATTTATCCGCTATTAATTTTTAAATATGCTAATATACCTTTGTAATTACTTGACAGCATAAAGGCATTCTATTAAATCTTATAGATATTTATTTACATATTTACAAAACGCGGTACAAGCTCTCTTAAACGACAGACATCTCTACAATGATCATAAGATGATTCGAAGCTACTAACTTGCATGCGTAAGTCGTAGCCTACGATGATGCACGTCGCTGTAGTTACAGTGCCGCGCATCATCGTAGGCTACGCGTAAGTCTTACAAACGCTCGTGTAGTGGCGCCATCTTTATTTACAAACCGCTGGTGTTTCATTGGGGCATAACTCCCCTGCCGTAGTTAAAAAACATCACTGGTTTACTATGTCGACTTACTTCTTTTAACTTACTAACCACCATGTAGATCAGTCTTTGCGGGAATATTCTCTAAGTTGTCATCATTGTTGTAACAGTTTTATCCTTTACATTTTTATTTATAGAATTATCACAATCGTTATTTACAACTGTACGTTTTAAAATATAATATGAAAATTGAGAACGGTCATATTTTACAGCATTCTCATTATCAATTTGCGCTTTTATGTTTTCATTATGCCCAGCCAATCTATTGCTATTAATTAATTAAAAACTATCATAGTCCTAGAATTTTTTATCACTCTGACTCGCTTCCTCGCCATTTTCTGCTGTTTCATGACCTACTTCTCTATTATTTTTCAACTGATTAATATAAAGTTGACATATTATTCCGTCACATCTATTTACTAAAACTCACCCACTCCCCATTAGATTTATAATTTTACTCTTAATCCCCTTTTAGCCTTTAATTTTTTTAACAAAAACAATTTCACAAAAATTATATTTGTGCAAGACTCAGGTAGCACAGAGATATCGGCCAATATCCACGGCAATATTGGCCAATATGTTGAAAGTCGCTGAATGTCGTACGTCAAATTTACAACATCTGCCGATATTCACAGACATAACTTAAAATTAGTTTTAAAAAGAAAGCATTCAAAAGAGCTTTTTGCATTACTTATGACATCATAATACAGAAATAGTACTCTAAAAAATAAAATTTAATAATTTTGCCAATTTAAAAAAACTTTACTTTTTAATGCCTTATTTTTAATATTTGGTGACATTGGCCAATGTTGTAAAAATGATATTACTATTACAACATTCAAGGATATATATCGACATTCGTAAAATACAACATTATTTTTCGGACATTTTAAGATATCTGTCGACATTCAGTATATCTGACGAAGTTTGTAATCTTGATAGAAGTGATCGGAAAATTCTAAAGGACCGCCCATTTGTGTGGTGTAGTTTCGTCAATGTGCATTTGATGGAGACGTTGGGCGTGAAATTTGCACAGAAAGAAAAAGCCTATATAAAAATTTCTGTAGGAATCTATAGTTATTTTTATATATAAAAAAAGCATGTGAAAATTTGTGTTTTATAAAAACTAAAGATGATTTTATACTATCTTTATACTATGTATTTTATACTAATTTAAAAAATGTTTTTACAAGAAAAAAAAAAATCAATTTATATAATTTTTAAATGGATGCGTGTTTATCTTTTTAAAATGCTTTCGGATTTCCGACTTTTATAAGAATTTTATTTTTCATTATTGAAACTTTTAGGTCACTGAACTTTTAATTAGGCACTATTAATGATATATATTTTATACAGTTCATCTAAGTAATTATTATTATATAATAGTAAGTTTTTGGGCGTGTTAACTTTTGTGTAGTGCATCAATTTTTGGAAAAATGTACACATATTTCTGACTTAAAATTAATAAAAAAAAAAAAATATATATATATTTAATTTCTCACAAAGCAAAATTCAAAGTAATGGGGTTGTTAAAACTTTCTTTATAGTTTGGTGCAAGGGGGGGGGGGACACACATGATTTTTAATACAGAAAGCTTTAAAATTTCTTATTTCCTTTAAATTTCTACATTTTAAATTTCTTACCTATTTTAAAATATTTTTTTACAAAATTTCCAACAAACTCAGTAATAAAAAGTGATATTTAAATAAATCTTTGCTAAAAGAACGTAAAAAAAAAAAATATGTCGATTGTGATTGAAAAATACGAGACAATTAAATGATAGTTTTGTTATTTGTCAGACATCTTTTATTCTAGTAACAAAAAAATCTACTCCTACCAGCTTTTGTTAACAGCTCTTTATAACAAGTTTTTATCTGGGTTTCTATTGATCATAGTTATTAGTACCTAGGTTTGCCTTTGTCTTGTTATATAATAACGAGACTAGACTTTCCTTAAGCAGAGATCGCTCGTTTTACAATGAGGGATTTCTGCCCACCTCATCTGGGGTGCGAAAAAGAAATTGTTTGTTATTCAGTGATAAAAAAATAAGTCTTTATTATCCAAAAATGTTATTCAGGAATGTTAGAAAAATATATCGCTCAATATCAAATGATGATATTCAGCAATGACAGAAAAAAATATCACTTAATGTCAAAAAATGATATCCAGAGATGTTGGAAAATATTGGCCAATATTCACAGATGTCAAAAACTAATATTCACAAATATTATTTTAGGGGGGGGGGTCATTTAACGTTGGCCAATATCAAATTTTGATATTGGCCGATATTACATTTTGATATTGGCCAATATCTTTGTGCTACCTGGGGAGTTGCTAATGCAAGAGTTGCTAAGATCTAATGCTTTAATGGCCATATCAAGTGAATGGATATCGGAAGTGACCTTCCAAACATGAATTCTGCGGAAGTCTTACCATTTACATAATTGGGTGTAGAATGATTTTTCAACAATAATCGTGAAATTGACACTGTTATGTTAGTTTTGTACCGTGTGCGCCATAAATTCGCCAAAACTTTAAAAAGTCATTAAAAAAGAAAAAATGATGCTAAAAAATTGCGATTTGTATGAATGGCATTAGAGGGAGATCTAATTTTTTTAAAATTGTGATTAAAAAAATTACCTATAGATGACGCTGACATTCATAACATGAAGCGGATTTATGCAAATCAGGCTGTCAACAAACACTTGGATGCAAATAGATTCTTCATTCATTCGATGCCAGCAGTGTGCTATCGTTACGAGATCAAGCGCTGTTGGTTAAGAGGCTACATCAGTCATGCGAAAAAACGCGCACCCTAATGTTAAGTCTATGGGAAGGTTCTTGCGCGATTTTTCGCTCGCATTTTAATATTTTTAAATAATTTTTTTTGGCATAGGATAGCTGAGGTAGATCTCTAACGTTGTTAGTTTTTACTTTTTCGATTTTAGTTTCAGTTTTTTTATATAAGGGTACTTTCACTTTCAGAACCGGTTCCAACCGGTTCCAAAATTGAAAATGTCCGCTTATACAAAAACTGGAACCAAAATCCAAAAAGTAAATCTAACAACATTAGAGATCGACCTCAGCTATCCTATGCAAAAAAAAATCATTTAAAAATATTAAAATGCGAGCAAGAAATCGCGCAAGAACCTTCCCATAGACTTAACATTAGCTTGAGCGTTTTTTCGCGTGACTAGCGTAGGCTTTTAAGCTCTTTTACAAGAATGGTGAATCAGCAACCGGCGCATTAAAAAAATTCTGCACGGCCAGGGACTCACGACAAAAAGGCCCATTTGATGTGTTGAGATACTGAAGCTTCTCAGATGCTTCGAAGAAACAGGTTTTTTTACTATAAGCATAATTTGTATACATCTGCTTTATATTATGCAAACCAGTGCCATCTATCAATATTTTTTTTATTCACAACTTTTTTTGTTATTAAAAAAATCAGATCACCCTCTAATACCGTTCGTGCAAACGGCAATTTTTTAGTGTCATTTGTTTCATTTAAATCAATTTTTAAAGCTTTAACGAATTTGTGGCGCACACGGTATATCTTTTTAAAATATTTTTTAACAGTCTGTACATACCTTTCTGCTTACATTTGACTTAAGGTAGCCTCTAAAATCACGGGATGTAAACAAAGTTTCATTGTCACAGGTCATTTGTACGGGTAATCCAGATGTAACAAAAATTCTCCGTAATATTCTGATATTTTTTTCCTATTGATATTGAGTACCACCTGTACCTCTAACCATTTAGTATAAGAATCCACCACTACTAAAAATTATGTTCCCTCAGAAGGCATAATTTATATATTTTGTTTATAATTTTAAGTAGTTATGTAAGTTTTAATTATTCTAGGTCAAATATATATACATATTAAATATAAGTTGTTACGTTACTAGCTTACATTTATGTACGCATGTTACGATTCACGATCTGATCTGCTAATGTGGCGTATAGGTTAATTTTACAGTTACCACAATTCTTTAGCTTTTGCCAATATTATTAATATATTGCAATATTCTTTTGCAAGGTAATTCTGACTACCATTTCAAAAGTTTTATTTTAGGATTATACCTTTCAAACTTTTCGCATCTATCATAAGAATTTACAATTCAATCAATTTTTTTTATCCGTATTAGACTACTAGATTGCACCTCGAGCTTTTGTCCAGTCCGGAGTTGAACTCTGGACATGTAGCGTGGTAATGCGGAGCGCTGACCACTAAGCTACTGGCCATCCGTAAAAACTCAATTCTAAAACTAATGTTGTTAATAGATTTTAAATTGTACACTATGCAATAGTTTTAGAAGTAAGAGGCCAGTCATTACAATTTGAAATGGTCTAACTCCAGATAGGTTACGTACTCCATTTACAGTTGCTGGGAGAGGTGATATATTTAATGCATCAACATTTTTAATATTTTTAGTTTCGCGATACTCAGTGGTATAACCATAGCCTGCTAGCATTAGTGATGATCTCAGCATTCTAGGTGATAATGTATCAGGTACATTTTTAACAGGATCATACAATCTAATTAAAGGTTTATGATCTGTCATTATTTTAAGCGGGTTACCAGCTAAATATTGGTGAAATTTAGTAACTCCAAATATTACAGGTAAAGTTTCTTTATATATCATTTCATAATTTCTTTCAATTTCATTCATTGTTTTAGATGCATAAGCTATTATTAATTTTTCTCATAAAATCTTTTAAATTCGTTAGGAATACAGACCCTGAGGAGATTTTGGCCCTGCATTAATGGGAACTGGTCCTTCATATGCTTTTTCAGTTGGCAGCCTAACTTTATCGTTAAGTTTAAGTGTGAACGAGGTGCTGTTTAACATATCAATACATGTCATCTCTTATGGTGACAATGCCCGTACTGCCAGATATATCCAAAGTGCATAAAAGGTGCTTACTGAAATCGTTCTTTAGCATTTTTGGTTACATTTCTTTCTCTTGAATCTTCTGAAATGCCTCCACTTATGTACAAAGATGCCCACCAATTAACAAAATTTAATATATCGTCCGTCTGAACAAGCATCATAGTAATTTTTTTAAATTTCTTTGGTGTATTTAATATTAACAAGCAATATTATTTTACATCATAGATTTGATCTACCTCTTTTTATCTCTCTTTTTATAATGGAGAAATATACAATTTGTCAAGGAAGTCATTTCTGAAGGACACATGTCTATGGACAAGTACTTTTACAATACTGAAAGTTATTTTCCTCTTCCTTTAAAGATGGAGAAATAATATCTAGAGACCGGACTAGTGCATTTTCTTTTCAGAAGTGATAGAATATGGGTAAAAGTATCATATTAATAAAACCATTTTTGACAATTTTGAACTAGTGCCTTTTCTAGAATGACTGATTAATATATATTGTATAAACATACACGTTTCTTGACTATTTCAATTAAAATTTCTAAATTATTTTTCTGTTTTTTGAAGGATTTTTCTTTATAATTCAATTTGTATAGCAGTAAAGACATTTTATATGCATTCCGTAAAACGTTTTGAATATTTTTCATCAAAGTAAATGTATCTCTCTAAGCCTATATAATATATAGTGTATGAAAATATGATTGTGCTACCGGTAATCAAAAGCAATATCTACTCTATATGTAATTTAAATAAGAAATGACTTGATCTAGTCTACTGCATTAAACATGCATTTTTTTATTGGGAACTTCACAAAAATCATATATTTAAAGAAAATCCTCTCTATTTCAAAGATTGAAAATTTTAGACTAAAGCAGTAAAAGAAGAAATATATCTATATAAATATTTTAACTGCATCTAAATTTGAATTTTAAAATGTTAGTTAAAATTCCCTATTTCTAAAAAAAAAATCATTAAATAATTTTACTAAATTAACTTTGGCCTTCAAAAACATTTTTTCTGCAATAAATTGATGCCACGATGAATTGACGCTGCGACGAATTAAGCCACGGCGAATTGAATCTGCGACGAACTAAGCCACGACGAATTGACGCTGCGATGAACTGTGCGCGACGAATTGACGCAGAACCTAACGTATGGTACCCAGGGACCTCATAAATATAGAAAAAGTGTAACTTTCGAAAAACAGTAGCAGGACTATTTCATCTACATAATCTTAATTCCGAAATTATTTTGAACAATTTTGCAATTTACACTGTCTACGAATACTCGCGTTTGAATTTTTTGGGACACAATGTATACTTTCTCTCCATTCAATAAAACTTTGTAAACTAAATATTAAACAATGTTATAAACAAAGATTACTTGGATTCGTTTTACTTATAAAATTTCTTTTAAACATTGTGTACATGTAATTAAACTTTTAAAAACTACCGCATTTAAACATATCGTTCAATTATGTAAAATATGCTAAAGTAATAAAATGATCTTTTTCGCAGTTATATAAATTTATTATGCAATGAAAAGAAAAAAAAATGTAAAGAAGTAGTTTAACAGCGATGCCATAGCAGCTTTCATAATTCATTTGCTTAAAATTCTGCTCGGTGTTTTCATAAGCGAAAAAAATATCGTTGTGAATTAAAAATATGAAAGTGTACGGCATTAATTTCAATTAAAAATCTCCCATAATTATTTTCCTGTTGTTTTTTCTTAATTAAAGATTAGTTATAAACAGTGTTAAGGCAGTATAAAGCGGCATTTTAAGAACCAAAATGTTGTTTTACACAATATGAATTTTTAAAAACTTTTTGTTTCTAAGTATTTCCGTAATTCAAATCAATGCAAAAGCGAAAATTAAAATTAAAAGTGGACCCTAATTATAAAAAAAATTAAAATCACGAAAACCAAAGAAAACGAAAACTATTTCTGAATATGACATATAAACAGGCGTTTATTAGCATTTAACATTTATCTTAAAGAACACGCCTAATTTCAATTGACTAATATTCCTGCTGTTTCAAAACATGTTCGTTAAAATGCGTGAATTTGGCGTGGTTCCTGATTTTGGAGGATTCAATATTATTATTGGTTCTCGATAGAAAGCACGAGCTAGTGGATTTATTAAAATATTTTAACTTTTGTTCAGTTTTTTTTTAGGATATGGCAAGAGAAAAAAAAATCTTTATTTTACTGCAAATGTTAGATTATTGTAAAAACCAAATATTTTTTGTTGTGTCACGTCGTTGTATATAAAAAAATGACTTTTTGCTCAGTTTATTTTAAGCTATGGCAACAGAAAATAAAATCATTTTTAAACTATCTAATCAGGAATTCTAAATTGCTTTCTCAATGAAAAATCAAATTTTAATTAAAATGTATACCTATTAATCGTTATATAAAGTTCTGAAAATGTGAAAATATTCTATTGTTATGCAGACAGATAATTGTACGCAATTTATAAACATCTAGCACATCAGAGAATGGGTAAAAAAAAAAGAAATTCCATCTTTACATGCATGAACCAAGTTAAATGGAATAAAAGCGTATAATAAGCGGAATAAATGATATTATTGCGGTGAAATCAGACTGCGGGAATCATAAAACATAAGATTGCATCTAAGAGATTTAGAGGTTTATTCTTTAAGCTCTTTTAACTGCTTTTTTCTGATTTAATGCAGCTTTTCTGATTTAAAATTCAAAAGAAAAAGTAAGAAGATTATCAGCTTCAGAATATTTTCTATTGCGACAAAGATAAATGTTCTATTGTAAAGACTAACTAAATTGAATTTGAATTTAACATCAATGCTAATAGTATAGAGCCCCATTTAAAAAAATACATTCAATTTTTATGTCACAAATATTATGTGAATATCTGAAGAAAAGTTCATGTTATAATATTGTACATTTCAATCGTTGTTGGCTTTCTGTTTAAAATATTTTCTTTTTTTTAACAATTTACAACATAGCTGAAAGTGTTTATGAGTTTTGTTCGTCTAGCCCTCTGGCCGCACTTTAACTCTAGTAAATATACTTGGATTTCTATGACATTGATATATGTTATTGAGATTTAATATAGCATGTTCCCTATTCTCACAGCATTTATAATTTGTCAACAAAAAAGAATTCGATAACAGGACTGACTATGAGCGATAATTTCTGCAAGAGAATTTTGAACTATGATGATGAACTATACGTTTATAGTTCGTTTACAGGGCTACACAAAATAATTCCGCTGCATTATCGTCTATAGGAAATTTTTTACCAAGTATTTTAATGAAAATACGCTACTTTAAATGTGATTAAAATTTTATGCATGACTGAGGTAGACTACAACATCTTTCCGACAGATTATGGAGTGAGTAGAGTAAACATAAAAAAATTCCTTCCGTAAGTCCCTTAGAGACACGTTTATCGAGTCATTTATCCATAGAATATCAGTGGTTTTAACTACTAAATGTTAATATTTTAGCCCCAAAATTATTCACAGGGTTGAAAAATGTTATATTTATCATTCATAAAAATTTCAACGAATTTGGGCAATAACAACTGTTTTCTTTTAAATATTAAATGAACCTTCGGATTGGTTGCTTACATTGTGAATTCGTAAGTGGCTTTTATCTCTGGATCAAATTTCAGCATGTAATTCGTGTGCTTAGAGGTTTGAATACTTTGGTAATGGCCGGTTTGAAGAAAATTTTAAAAATAACTAGATGGAACCCGTCAAAATTTGACGGCAAACAACTTGATAGTACCATAAAAATAAAATTTATAGTTGCTTTAACTTGACAAATTTCATAGTGGAGAGCATAATATGATTAAGTGGTCACAGACCTTTCCATCGATATATCACATGACGGTTATGTGCAAAATTTAGAAAATACCCCTTGGGGGGCAAAGTGGGGAGATGGACATCGGAGATGTAAAATATGATTAAGCGGTCACAGACCTTTCCAACAATGTATGACATGAGGGGTGTCAACAAAATTTAGAAAAGTACCCCTTGGGGGGGGGAAGTGGGGAGATGGACATCGGAGATGTATAATATGATTAAGTGGTCACAGACCTTTCCAATGATATATAACATGAGGGTTGTGTGCAAAATTTAGAAAATACCCCTTGGGGGGGGAGGGGGGCAAAGTGGGGAGATGGACATCGGAGATGCATAATATGATTAAGTGGTCACAGACCTTTCCAACAATGTATGACATGAGGGGTGTCAACAAAATTTAGAAAAGTACCCCTTGGGGGGGCAAAGTGGGGAGATGGGCATCAGAGATGCATAATATGATTAAGTGGTCACAGACCTTTCCAATGATATATAACATGAGGGTTGTGTGCAAAATTTAGAAAGTACCCTTTGGGGGGGAGGGGGGCAAAGTGGGGAGATGGACATCGGAGATGCATAATATGATTAAGCGGTCACAGACCTTTCCAATGATATATAATATGAGGGTTGTGTGCAAAATTTAGAAAGTACCCTTTGGGGGGGAGGGGGGCAAAGTGGGGAGATGGACATCGGAGATGCATAATATGATTAAGTGGTCACAGACCTTTCCAATGATATATAACATGAGGGTTGTGTTCAAAATTTAGAAAGTACCCTTTGGGAGGGAGAGGGCAAAGTGGGGAGATGGACATCGGAGATGCATAATATGATTAAGTGGTCACAGACCTTTCCAATGATATGTAACATGAGGGTTGTGTGCAAAATTTAGAAAATACCCCTTGGGGGGGCAAAGTGGGGAGATGAACAACTGAGATGCATAATATGATTAAGCAGTCATGGACCTTTCCAACAATATATGACATGAGGGGTGTCAACAAAATTTAGAAAAGCGCCCCCCTTAGGGGGGGGAGTGGCGGGATGGACCCCGGAGTTGCATAACATGAATAAGCGGTCAAAGACTTTTCCAGCGATATATCACATGAGGGGTGTGTGCAAAATTTAGAAAAGTGTCCCACTTGTGGGGGGATGGACCCCAGAGATGCATAACAGGAAAAAGAGGTCACAGGTGTTTCAACTTGCAACTTTTTTCTCGAAGGCATTTGACAATATTAATTTCGGTCAATCGATAATGGAAAAATCACAAAATTCATCCAAATGGTCTCCCGTAAAAAAATTGTTCTGCACGCTGATGTGATGATCAAAAGGGTTTTGAAGTATAGGACAAAATTAGCACTCACCAATCGGCGAGTAATACTGAAAATTTGGCGATGGACTTTATTGCCACCACTGGTCAAACATAATAGTCACACTTGCCAATTGCGATGATTGAATGGAAAAAAAAAATTCCCGAAATTGACGGATTGGGATTTTTTTTTCTCGAAGCCATTCGACGATATTCGAAAAAATTTTCTCCTAAAACCACTTGATGAATTTTGAGATTTTTCCACTGTCGATTAATGAATTTTGCGATTTTTCCGCTATTGATTGACGAATTTCGCGAATTATCAACTATCGATTCATGAATTTCACGATTTTTTTCCATGAACAAATAAATTGCGCACTTTCTTTCCGCTAAAGTTTGACAAATTTCGCACTTTATTTCTGCTGCCGTTCGAAGATTTTTGCAATTCTGTTCCGCAATTGTTAGACAAATTTCACTATTTTTCTCCCGAGATCATTTGACGAATTTTGCGATTTCCCCCCCCCCCCCGAATCTATTTGACAAATTTCTCGAATTTTTTCACGACAGTTAGACAAAATTAATTTTTTTCCTGCAATGCCTGATTGACGAATGTCGCGATTTCTTTCCCGACACCATTTGACGAATTTCGCGAATTTTTTATCAAGTATTTGTAAATTTGTTATTGGCCAGTGCTGAAAAACAAAGGCAAGTAAAAAAATCCATGTACTGGCCAGTGGCCAGTGAGTAAAAAAGTTAATTTTTACCTATATTTTGAAGGTATTTAATTTATTTGTTGTACTGTGTATAAATACCTAGGTGTCGATAATCTTTCCCAAATATAAACATTTAAATGCATTATCTGTCATCATACTACCAATGGAAGATAATACTGTCCCAGTTGCACTCACTTTCAAGTACACCCATGAGGTCGAGTGCTTGTACGCATTAACCCTTATACAGTAGACTCCCTTAAATCCTCAAAGCTTAAAACCAGAGGTTGAAACCTTGAAAATTTTCAGAAATAAATTTATGCTTTCTTCATGAGAAAACATGAGTTCAATCATATTAACCAAAATTTAATGTTAAAATGTGTACAAAATTATATTAAAAAACTTAAATTTTTCAGCTAAAACTTAACTGTAAGTTTCATTGTTTACATCAGAAACAATGTGCAGATTTGAGGAATATGCAGATTTTAGGGTTACGGATTTGAGGGAGTCTACTGTATATAACCTTCCAGCAGGCATGCTATTGAAAAATTTTCAACAAAGTGCGACCAAGGTCAATCACTGGTCAATGGTCCTGAAATTTTAAAGTGGTTTATTGAAAAAAAAAAACTTTTCCCTGGAAAACTTAGAAATTTTGAAAAAAAAGACTACTTTTTTTTTACAAATAAAAGATTTTGTTCAATTATTTCTCTTAGAAAACAAACAATTATTAGGCTTATGCTAAAATAATTTTTGGTACTTGTTGATTATCTCATCGACCACTTTTCATAAAAAAAACCAGTCGCCAAATTACACGTGTTTATATCGTCAATAGATTTTTAATTTGACATTTATCTGTATATTTAATGTTTTAACGATTTATTAGTTATTTTATTAAAACCCGGCAGTACTCGCACGTTGGTCATTTCCCCGCCAAAATTCGCTGTCTTCCTTTATCACATTTCCCCTTAAAGCTATAATAATGAAATGCAGTGTAGCTGACCTTGACCGTTGGTTCTTTTGTGTACTAAAGTTGCAAGGCATTCCAGCGTTTTCTCAGAAATTTATTGCATTTTAAAGTCAAAATCGGTCTAAAAGACCGTGGCGCGAGCACTGCGGATCAATTAATTTTTTCCCCTCCCTGTTCTTCATGCCCGTTTCCGCGAATTTCTCGGCAGGAAAGTTTCTAGGAAGGGTTGGATTCTAGTTTTCTCTTTCATTCTTCTTTTCATCTTTCTTTGAATAAACTGTTATTTATTATTATTTACTTCATATATACGATTATTATTTACTTCATACATAAGAAGCTTCTAACAAGAGGTGTGACTCAAGACGCCTGCCTCTATCCTGAAATAAGTAATAAATGGATCTTCATAAATTTTCATTTCAAAAAGGGCGTTTAAGCATAAAATCGCTAATACTGTCCACCCCCCCCCCGCGGTAACAGGAAAAAAAGTAATCAGAAAAAAAGTAAACGGAAAAAAAGTAATCAGAAAAAAAGTAAACGGAAAAAAAGTAACTGAGTCAACAAAAGCGGAAAAAAAGTAATCGGAAAAAAGTAAACGGAAAAAAAGTAACAAGGTATTGATAAATATTGAACTTATTGATAAATAAGTGTTAAAAGATAACGAAGTAACATATGTCTGATTTATATAATTCCCGTAGGCGGATATTTGCGAATGGGAATTGAGTAAAATCACCCCCTGAAAAATGCCCCATCGGTAAAAAGCTCCCTGATAATAAAAAAAGGGGTGGGGGGTGGGGGGGGGTGGGCTTCACGTTAAGATGGGAAAATACCACACATTTAGGAATAACACGTGTTTGAATAAGCCAATTATAATTTCGGGTAAAGCACGTGCTACCACGTGTATTTACTAACCACGTGTACTAGGAACAATCAGAGCATTATATACATCATATATTCTAATACGAGAGCAAATCTTGTGTGTGTGTGTGTGTGTGTGTGTGTGGGGGGGGTTATATGTATATATATATATACAAATTTTATTTTAAAAACAGCTCTCTCAGACGGGGGACATAAAACTTTAAAATTAATCACAAAAGCATCCGTATGAAGTTATCATAAAATTCTGAATATTTTATAAGTAAATTTTAATTTAAAAAAAATAAATTATTATTATATTTAGTTGCAGAAGTTTTTTTTAATCTGAAAACTTGCTCAAAAAATAAAAACTACAATTAGATCCTATGTTCCATCTGTAGAACATATTTAGATTTCAAGACACAAATTCATTTTGGAAGCTTTACGCTATAAAACCTGGAGAAAATGTTAATTAATTTTAATTTTGATTTTTTATTCTTTTTTTTAAATAAAAAAGTTATTTGAAATAAAAAAAGGAAATCAGAAAAAAGATACAATTTAATATATTTACTTACATACAGTTAAGATGTATATTTAACACCTAATTAGTTTTGAAACTCGAATGAACATTTCCTAGTGTTATTAAAAAATAATAGATATATATTTTTAAGGAGAGCTAACACCTTCTATTAACTAGCTCTTACAATTATCATCTTATTTATATAAAAAAAAATGTCCATATGATTGCAACCAAATTAACACATGCGTTAAAAAATGTATAAAAAAATCATATAATCTTAGAAAATAGTAAAAAAAAAAAAAAAAAAAAAAAAAAAAAAAAAAAATATATATATATATATATATATATATATATATAACAGGACGGTTGGGTGGGTAGATGTTAGATTGAGATTGTGTGTGGCGGAGTTGTACGGAAAAAACGCATGGTTAATTTATATTATTTTTTTTAAAAAAAAGGGGGGGGGGCTTTTTGATTTACACAATTGTTTGATATTACACATTTTATAATGGACTATGATGTGATATTTTTATATGTATATTAATTTAGTTATATTTACATATTCATTATTTAATTAATTTAAATGAATTTATATTCATTAATATTAAGAATATTTTTGTTTTAATGATTTGGATTAATACCTACGGTGGACAATATCATATTAACTTCTAATATAATGTATACTTTTCTAAAGTGTTAATATAATATGTTTTAATTTTTATTAAACGTTCTACCCTTACCAGTTATATTAAGTGTTTATAATTTTTTAACTTTGTATGAAGAAACATTATATGTTACTAATTCATTTCAATATTTAATTAATATTAATTTTAAATTCTTTGTATCTTAATTCCAATATTTAGTATTTTATTTTAATTTAATTTATGTGATGTTGCATTTTTGGCATAGTTATTTAGTAGTTTTTGTCATTTAATGGTACATATATTTTTATGTTGCTTTAATTATTAATTTTTCGATCTTACAACTTATTTTTAACATAGAATTATTCATTAATACATCCATTACTTTAATGTAATTAGATATTCTATTTATTAATTAATTTCATTTATTTATTATTTAACTAATTGCTATCATTTCCGATAGTAATTTGGTTTAATTATTAAACATTAATTTTCATCCAATACTTTTTATTCAGATTATATTCACTTTTACCAACATAGATGGCAGCACTAATGTTCCTGTTTGCTTTACAATATTCATATTATTCTAACATCTTTTCTGGCAACATAGTAAATCATTTTCTAATTCTAAATTTGGCAACATGTAATGATTTTTTGCAATTCATTCCCTAGTTTTGGTTGTGTTTCATGTGTGGTTCATGTGGTGCACAGGTATCTTTTTTAATCATAATGGATTTTATACTTTCTGACTCTATTTCATGTTTTCTCTGTATATTATAGGTATGGCTTCTTTCCTTTTTAATATTGTATTTATTTTTTATTTTTTCACAGGTTTGATTCAATGTTTATGAGCAGGTAGTCCCAAAATCATATTCTTTAGCAATGTATGGCTAATATGATGATGAAACCTCTCATTTCATTTTATTTGTGGTATTTAGGCATTTGGGACTTGATAATTCTGTCTAAATTCCACAAATTTCATTTCATTTCATTCATTTAATTCCATTTATTCAATTTTTAATTTAATTTCTTATTCTTTTAATATGTTTTTGTTTCCATATTCAGTGTGTTGGGGAATCTTTCATTGACAACTAATTATTACATACTTATTCATTAATTCATTGTTTAAGTTGGTGTTATGATAATGTTTCATTTATGGTTATATAGTATATATATATATATTAATTTTTAAATAATATTTTTCATCCAATGCTATTTTTATTCAGTGTATATTCACTTTTTACCCTAATAGATGGCAGCACCACGGTTTCTGTTGCTTTACAATAATATTCATATTATTCTAACATCTATTCTGGCAACATGGTAAATCATTTTCTAAAACTAAATTTGGCAACATGTGATGATTTTTTGCAATTCATTCCCTCTGTTTGGTTGTTTTCATGTGTGGTTCATGTGGTGCACAGGTATCTTTTTTAATCATAATGGATTTTATACTTTCTGACTGTATTTCATGTTTTCTCTGTATATTATAGGTATGGCTTCTTACCTTTTTAATATTGTATTTATTTTTTATTTTTTCACAGGTTTGATTCAATGTTTATGAGCAGGTAGTCCCAAAATCATATTCTTTAGCAATGTATGGCTAGTATGATGATGAAACCTCTCATTTCATTTTATTTGTGGTATTTAGGCATTTGGGACTTGATAATTCTGTCTAAATTCCACAAATTTCATTTCATTTCATTCATTTAATTCCATTTATTCAATTTTTAATTTAATTCCTTATTCTTTTAATATGTTTTTGTTTCCATATTCAGTGTGTTGGGGAATCTTTCATTGACAACTAATTATTACATACTTATTCATTAATTCATTGTTTAAGTTGGTGTTATGATAATGTTTCATTTATTGTTATATAGTATATATATATATTAATTTTTAAATATTATTTTTCATCCAATGCTATTTTTATTCAGTGTATATTCCCTTTTTACCCTAATAGATGGCAGCACCATGGTTTCTGTTGTTTTACAATAATATTCATATTATTCTAACATCTATTCTGGCAACATGGTAAATCATTTTCTAAAACTAAATTTGGCAACATGTGATGATTTTTTGCAATTCATTCCCTCTGTTTGGTTGTTTTCATGTGTGGTTCATGTGGTGCACAGGTATATTTTTTAATCCAAATGGATTATGTACTTTATGACTCTATTTCAAGTTTTATCTGTATATTATAGGTATGGTTTCTTTCCTTTTTAATATTGTATTTATTTTTTTATTTTTTCACAGGTTTGATTCATTGTTTATGAGTGGTAGTCCCAAAATCATATTCTTTAGCAATGTTATGGCTAATATGCTGATGAAACCACTCATTTTATTTGTGGTATTTAGGCATTTGGGACTTGATAATTCTGTTTAAATTCCACGGATTTCATTTCATTCATTCAATTTCATTTATTCAATTTTTAATTTAATTTCTTCTTCTTTTAAATAAGTTTTTGGTATCTATATTCAGTGTGTTGGGGAATACTTTCATTCAACTAATTACATACTTAATCATTATTTCATAGTTTAAGTTGGTGTTATGGTAATGTTTCATTTATAGTTATATATATATATATATATATATATATATATATATATATATATATATATATATATATATATATATATATATATATAATATATATAATTTTTAAATGATATTAAGTTATTAAGTTCTTTCCACACAGCCACTTTGAATTATTGATGTATTTTTGTATATGAATTTTTAATTTTAGTGACAGATCGGTTAATTCTCTTACAGATTATATTTTCGAAGTCAATGTTTTCATGTTAAACAAAATTAAATTTATGTTCGGAAACTGTTAAAAACATTGTTGCTTAAAGAGGAATATAGAACAAAAAAACGAATCACAAAATCATCCGAATCAAATTGCTGCGAAATTCTGAATATTTTATAAATGATTTTCAATATTTCCTATGGGAATGGATTTTTTCTAAGTATTTCCTCATGAAAACTTGTTCAAAATACAAAAACTGTATTTATATGTATTTACTGTGTTCCATCTAAATAACATATTTAAATTTCAGGACACACAGCCATTTTCAAAATGCAACACAAACAAAGAATCCAAATCGGTTTACTTAATCATATATGAACTGGGAAAATTAAAAAAGTCTTATTGAATAAGATTCTAAATAAAGAATCAAAATAATGTGGAACTAAATAAAGATAATTGAAAAAAAAAAAAAGAGTGGTGGTGGTGTTGTGTGTGTGTGTGTAGGGGGGGGGGGGATTGGGTAGATAAGAACCATGTTTGGCCCATGGCAGAGACAAATATTTTGTTTTCATTTTTGTAATAAAATTTAGGATTAAATTGGTTCTTTTTGTATAACTGCTTAAGTATGCTCTGTACAAGATAAAAATAAAAGTTCTTTAGCAAATTTTAATATACTCTTAACATTTTTACAAAAAAAAAAAAAAAAAAATCTTTTTTATTTATTTTTATTTATTTATTTATTTTAATAAAAAGGTCTCATAACACCAGCATGGTTTTTATGGATGTTAATATTTGAATAAAAATATAATACATTCAGAAAAAGAATGAAAACTTGATTTTTCATTATTATTATTATTAAACTATTCTATTCAAATGTTAAAATAAGTTAAAGCATACTTAAATGATAGAAACTTGTACTTTCTACTAAGAAAATGAACTGCAAAATGAATTTATGCAGTTAAAATTTTCAATAGTGGATACCTCGGGACTGCTGGGTTTGTTCTCTATATACCTCCATTTAGCGAACTATAAATCATGTTTGGGTTGCTTCCAGAAGCAAGACCTGATTATTGCACGGGCAAACTCTTCCACGGCTTTGACCCCCTCCCCTCTGAATTTAGTTGCCTCCCAAATTTGACACTTATTTCAATATTTTAAACTTATAGAGTAGGATAAGATTAAAAACAAAAAAAAATATATTTATCTAAAAACAGTGAAACCTTTCAATAGCGGACATTTCGAGACAACAAAATTTGTTTACTATTCGGAGGTGTCCACATATCTGATGTAAAAATATTCAAACATGTTTGTGTTGTGTACTGAAAAGGTGGATTTTCGCTAAATAGAGGTATCCGCTTTTTCCTATAAAACCGGACACTTCCGAATAGCGGGAAAATTCTGTGCTCCCGAAGTATCCGCTATTGAGAGATTTTACTGTTTTTAGATAAATATAATTTTTGTTTTCAATCTTATCTTACTGTAAAAGCTCAAAACATTGAATATAATCAGTACAATGCCGAAAGAGATTTAAACTATCAGCTTTACGAAAATTGCATTCTAAATTTTGGGCCCCATAAAATCGGGGGGGGGGGGGCGGTGAGGCCATGGGCCCATGCTTTTATCAGGTTCTTCTTCTTAAAAAATTACCAGCCCTGCTTTGTGATCATATATAGTCCCATTTATTGAGGATGCAATGTGGTCAAATATGGCTGCTTTTAATGCTTAAAAAAATTGTGGTCAGAAATGACTACTTATTGCCGACAGATCAGAGCACGAAAATGGCCGCAATTCAGGAGTTTCAAATGTCTTAAATTCAGACACAAATAAGTGTCTTAAAAAATTAAGACACTTTAAAGTGTCTCTTTTTTTAACCATCCGTTTCAGACACTTAAGTGTCTGAATTTAAGACATTTCAGTTTACAGTGCAGTTTTAACAACTTTATACCTGGTTAAAAATTATTTTTATTAATACTTAAAATTATCCCAGTGTTTTGAAATATATGTAAGATTTGAGAATCATGATTCATGATAAAATTAACTTGACACGCGTTGACCCAAAATGACCCACTAATAGAAAGTTCTCAAATATGTGACCCAGTCCAATAGTCTTCTCGTGCCGGAAATGGTAATAAAAGTTTAGTCAAAATCGTTTGAACCGTATTTTAGATACAATTAGCTTGATCCTGACAGATTGTGACTCAAATGACCCACTAATCGAATTTCCTCAAACATGTGACTCAGCCCAGCGGTTTTCTGGTGCCTCAAAACTGTAGGATACAAAATTTCGTCAAAATCATTAGAGCCGTTTTTAACATGAAATTTGCATATTATATATATATATATATATATACCCCCCCCCCACCCCCCTTACACACACACACACAAGATTTGCTCTCGTATTAGAATAAATGGTGTATATAATGCTCTGATTGTTCCTAGTACACGTGGTTAGTAAATACACGTGGTAGCACGCGCTTTACCCGAAATTATAATTGGCTTATTCAAACACGTGTTATTCATAAATGTGTGGTATTTTCCCATCTTAACGTGAAACCTATCCCCCCACCCCTTTTTTTATTATCAGGGAGCTTTTTACGGATGGGGCATTTTTCAGGGGGTGATTTTACTCAATTCCTAATAGCATTCGCAAATATCCGCCTACGGGAATTATATAAATCAGACATATGTTACTTCGTTATCTTTTAACACTTATTTATCAATAAGTTCAATATTTATCAATACCTTGTTACTTTTTTTTCGTTTAATTTTTTTCCGTTTACTTTTTTTCCGATTACTTTTTTTCCGTTTACTTTTTTTCCGCTCTTGTTGACTCAGTTACTTTTTTTCCGTTTACTTTTTTTCCGATTACTTTTTTTCCTAGATTCACCCCCCGCACCACATACACACACAGGCAGCAGCACACACACACAAAAAAACCTGCTGCCTTTATATTAATAATTTCAGAGTAAGGAGTTTTATCTTCTTTTTTATTATTTTTATACAGCTATATTGTAAGAAAAAATAATAAAATAGGATATTGACATCAGTTAGTCGATGCAGATGTTTTTTTCTTGGGGCCCATTTTGTGAAAAATAAAAATTAATTTTGTGAAATTTATTATATTTTTGTGTCAAATAACATTTTGTAACAAAACATGAAATCCAGTTGCTGAAATTTTAACCAATAATTTATTAATAATTTATTTAAGTCCTTCTGCTATAGTTATCCTCTCTGGGGATCTTGTTTAGTTTGCAAATTACATATATGCAAACGTATCAAAATAAAATAAATTAATGAAGAGTATGTTTTTATAGAATGGAATTTTATGAAGGTGCTTGTGTTAATAAAAGAAATTTTGTGAAGGTCAGGGGCTCTTTTATTAAGAGGATTTCTGAAAAGGGACCTATTTTATTAAGAGGCATTTTGCGAAGGAGCCTGTTTTCTTAATTTTATGAAGGGTTTTGTGTTAATAACAGAGTTTTTGTGAAGGGGGGATGTTTTATTAAGAGGAATTTTGTGAAGGAGTTTGTCATATTACATGGAATTTTATGAAGGGCCCTGTTTTATAATGAGGAATTTTGTGAAGGGTTCTGCTTTAGTAAAGGGAATTTTGCAAAGGGACCTTTTTTTGACAGGAATTTTGTGAAGGGCCCTGCTTTTGTAAGAAGAATTTTGCGAAGGGACCTTTTTTAACAGGAATTTTGTGAAGGATCTTGTTTTATTAATTTTATGAAGGATCCTGTGTTAATTAAACAGATTTTGTAAAGAGGCCTGTTTTATTATGAGGAATTTTGTGAAGTATTTTGTGAAAGAATCTGTCTTATTAGATGGAACATTATAAAAGGCCTGCTTTATTAAGAGGAATTTTGTGAAGGGTGAAGGTTTATTAAGAGACTTTTTTTAAGAGGAATTTTGTGAAGGGTTATTTTTAATTTTATGAAGAGTCATGTGTTAATTGAATAAATTTTGTAAAGAGGCCTGTTTTAGTAAGACGAATTTTGTAAAGAATATCTGTCTTATTACATGGAATTTTTTGAAAGACCTGTTTTATTAAGATGAATTTTGTGAAGGATCCTGTTTTATTAAGGGGAATTTTGTGAAGGGATTTGTTTTATTACATGGATTTTTGTGAATAAAAAATAAATAGGTCCCAAATTTTGCCTGGATCTATCCCTGGTTATAAATAACATGTCCTGAAATACACAATTGAATGATTATTTAAATTGCGTAAATGAATAATGTAATCTGTCTCTTTTCAAGTTCAATTGGCTCCTAGTTCCAGTATACTGTCAAAACCCAGCTTACTGCGGTTCTGACTTTAAAAATAAATTATCCCTAACACGATTTGAAATTCATAATTGAAAATTTATTCTAATTAGTAATTCATCGTGTCTTTATAACATCAATCAAATTATTTAATAATTTTTATTCTTTTAATATATCAGGGGTCGATACAGGAAAAATTTGGGGCCTATTTAGGGACCCTTCACAAAAATCCATTTAATAAAACAGGCTCCTTCACAAAATTCTTTTTTATAGAATCCGGCCATTCACAAAATTCCCCTTGATAACATAGGGTCCTTCACAAAATTCCTCTTTATAAAATAGGTCCCTCAGAAAGTTCTTCTTGATAAAATATAACCCGTCACAAAATTCCTCTTGATAAAATAAGAACTTTCACAAAATTCCACTCCATAAAAACATACTCTCCATTAATTATTTTTATTTTGTTAGGTTTTAAAATGTGTCATTAACAATAAAACAAGTTCACCAGAAACGAGAACTTTAGCAGAAGGAACGAAATTATTAAATGCTTGGTTTGAATTTGAGTAGATGGATTTTTTCTTTCATAAAAAAATGTTTTTTTTTTTCACAAAATATATAATACATTTTGCAAAATTATGATACATTTCACAAAATAAGTTTTTTCACAAAATGGGTCCCAAGGAAAAAACCTGCGTCGCCTCCTGTATATTTTGTAAATATATATATATATATATATATATATATATATATGTATTAAAATATTTATTTAAATTTGAACTGAATATATTCTTAAATAAAATTCTTAAATTATAGTTCTTAAATATATTCTTAAACATATCTGAATATATTCTTAAATAATAGTTTCTGTAAAATGTATCTTTTCAAATTCAATCAGTATTTCCCCCCTATGTTCTCCGTTTTCGATCATATGGTAACACCGACAGATTTTCCTTCTGTTTTCGGGCTACTGGTAACGGCGGCAAATGGACCGAGCAAAATAAAACAAGAATCAACAAGAATGAATTATATTAATTTACTAGTGTTTAAAAAAAAGGTGCGACTACTCTCGGGTTAATAAAAGTAACAATTACGTCTAAAGTGCGTCACCAAGATATTAAAAGAGAAAAAGCTTTGATAAAATGTTGCGATGCATACTTAACATCAGTTTCCTAAAATTAACAAATATTCACGTTTCTAGCTTTTGCTAGGAAAAATGTAAGCTTGACTACTGAATGGGAAAAAATATAAAATGCTGATAAAGGCGGTTTTCCCCCACGGCCATAGATAACAGTGAATAATAAATTTGAATAAAATTATATTTCATAAAATTAGTATTTGCCTTAATCTTATGTTAAAAATTTCGGAACAAATTTGGAAAATATTACTGAAATAAAACAGTGGTATTCAAAATCCATTATCCTTGTTATGTATGCCCATGAGGCATATTTCCTAAATCAACCAAAATAGATCACATATACAAAATATTTATAAACAGATATTTCAGTGTCCATTTCAATGTTATGAAAAACATTTGAATTTTACAATATAGTACAACAAAAATTACCTGTTCAGATTTGTTGGGAACTTTTAAAATTTTCTTCAAACTTTTTCTAGAAATAAAGTATAGTAAGATATTTTTTGAATTGAAGTACAGACAGACATGCAGGCGGCAACGCACACCATGCACAGGAATGTAATTTACCTTTTTTGTACTATAATTTAGATTGCAGTTACCATTTGAACCATTTACCAGTCGCCTAATTTGAACCTTTGTGTTTTTTGAATTGAAGTACAGACAGACATGCAGGCGGCTACACGAACACCATGCAAATGAATGTACATAACTAAAATTACTGAGAATTCTATTACTTTAGGGCCTCCTTGTATATTACATTCACAGTTGTTACCTTTTGATAGTATCTGAACTTTCAAGTTATCAAATGAACACACCCAAGACATCGCCTTTTTGTATATTGTAATTTAGAGTGCAGTTACCATTTCTTTTTATTTGAACCTTTGTGTTTTTTGAACTGAAGTACAGACAGACATGCAGGCGGCAACGCACACCATGCACATGAATGTAATTTACATTTTTTGTACTATAATTTAGATTGCAGTTATCATTTTAACCATTTACCGGTCGCCTAATTTGAACCTTTGTGTTTTTTGAATTGAAGTACAGACAGACATGCAGGCGGCTACACGCACACCATGCAAATGAATGTACATAACTAAAATTACTGAGAATTCTATTACTTTAGGGCCTCCTTGTATACTACATTCACAGTTGTTACCTTTTGATAGTATCTGAACTTTCAAGTTATCAAATGAACGCACTAAAGACATCGCCTTTTTGTTTACTATTTACCTTTTTGTATATTATAATTTAGAGTGTAGTTACCATTTCGCCTTATTTGAACCTTTGTGTTTTTTGAATTGAAGTACAGACAGACATGCAGGCGGCAACGCACACCATGCACATGAATGTAATTTACCTTTTTTGTACTATAATTTAGATTGCAGTTACCATTTGAACCATTTACTAGTCGCCTAATTTGAACCTTTGTGTTTTTTGAATTGAAGTACAGACAGACATGCAGGCGGCAACGCACACCATGCACATGAATGTAATTTACCTTTTTTGTACTATAATTTAGATTGCAGTTATCATTTTAACCATTTACCGGTCGCCTAATTTGAACCTTTGTGTTTTTTGAATTGAAGTACAGACAGACATGCAGGCGGCTACACGCACACCATGCAAATGAATGTACATAACTAAAATTACTGAGAATTCTATTACTTTAGGGCCTCCTTGTATACTACATTCACAGTTGTTACCTTTTGATAGTATCTGAACTTTCAAGTTATCAAATGAACGCACTAAAGACATCGCCTTTTTGTTTACTATTTACCTTTTTGTATATTATAATTTAGAGTGTAGTTACCATTTCGCCTTATTTGAACCTTTGTGTTTTTTGAATTGAAGTACAGACAGACATGCAGGCGGCAACGCACACCATGCACATGAATGTAATTTACCTTTTTTGTACTATAATTTAGATTGCAGTTACCATTTGAACCATTTACTAGTCGCCTAATTTGAACCTTTGTGTTTTTTGAATTGAAGTACAGACAGACATGCAGGCGGCAACGCACACCATGCACATGAATGTAATTTACCTTTTTTGTACTATAATTTAGATTGCAGTTACCATTTGAACCATTTACTAGTCGCCTAATTTGAACCTTTGTGTTTTTTGAATTGAAGTACAGACAGACATGCAGGCGGCAACGCACACCATGCACATGAATGTAATTTACCTTTTTTGTACTATAATTTAGATTGCAGTTATCATTTTAACCATTTACCGGTCGCCTAATTTGAACCTTTGTGTTTTTTGAATTGAAGTACAGACAGACATGCAGGCGGCTACACGCACACCATGCAAATGAATGTACATAACTAAAATTACTGAGAATTCTATTACTTTAGGGCCTCCTTGTATACTACATTCACAGTTGTTACCTTTTGATAGTATCTGAACTTTCAAGTTATCAAATGAACGCACTAAAGACATCGCCTTTTTGTTTACTATTTACCTTTTTGTATATTATAATTTAGAGTGTAGTTACCATTTCGCCTTATTTGAACCTTTGTGTTTTTTGAATTGAAGTACAGACAGACATGCAGGCGGCAACGCACACCATGCACATGAATGTAATTTACCTTTCTTGTACTATAATTTAGATTGCAGTTACCATTTGAACCATTTACTAGTCGCCTAATTTGAACCTTTGTGTTTTTTGAATTGAAGTACAGACAGACATGCAGGCGGCAACGCAACCATGCACATGAATGTACATAACTAAAATTTACCTTTTTGTATTATAATTTAGAGTGTAGTTACCATTTCATCTTATTTGAACATTTGTGTTTTTTGAATTGAAGTACAGACAGACATACAGGCGGCCAACGCACACCGTGCACATGAATGTATATAACGAAAATTACTGAGAATTCTATTACTTTAGGACCTCCTTGTATACTACATTCATAGTTCTGTTACTTTTTGGTAGTATCTGAACTTTTAAGTTCTCAAATGAACGCACCCGAGACATCGCTACATATAACTGGCCATGGCTAAAAACAGGCTGGGGTAAATAAATACCAACACGATCTAAGGTTTATCCTTGTGCTTTGTTTATAGTCATACAAAAAGCCAGACGTATGGGAAATTGGCGTCTTTTAAAGGAGAAAGGGAGTGTTGTGTCGGATGGCAATAGGTCGATTCTATTAATTAAAGTCCTTTGTCCTTTTCTTTCGCCAGTGATTATTTCCAAATCTAAACAATTGTCATACATATTCCTCACAATTAATCTTGTCCCATTTAAAAGTCCCTGGGTAGCATTTAGGTTTCTTAACAGCATTACAATTGCACCAATTTTTATCGTGAGAGTATGCGGAGGCAAACCCCTTAACTCTAAACTGTTTAAAAATTCTGTAGGAAATTGAAGAATTTGGCTTTCCTCTTCAGTTATGAGGTTATTTATGCTATTATATGTCGTCTGTGTGCCAGGTATAAGATCTAGAACTTTAGAATTTATTTCATTACAATGTTTATTTTTTGGGGCAAGAATAGCAAACTTAGAGAAATTAATAACATTATCTGGTGAAGCAAAATGCTTGCCAAAAATTTCAAATACAATATCTTCTTTTGCAATGATATCTACTGGTAAATAAATTAAAGAAGAACCATATAATGGTTCATCATTAACTGAAGGATAATCTCCATCACAAATTTTAAGCAGAAAATTTGAAAATTCTAATTCATCTGGTTTAGCTCGCATGTTTTTAATTAACCGAAAAACTTTAAAATTTGGCCAAAGAGGTGAAGATTTAATGCAGTTTTAAGTTATTGTTTGTCGTGAGGCATGTGGAACCACGGGTAATACCTGTCTAAAATCTCCGCGGAGGACAATTGTTTTCCCACCAAAAATAATATCATTGCTCATTAGATCTTGCAGAAGTCTATTAACAGTCATTAAGGCATAAACATTTGCCATAGGTGCTTCATACCAAACTATTAGCCTTTCTGACTTGATATCAGATGCCGCTCTGCTATTAATTTTTAAAGATGATACTGAAGTTTCATGCAAAATAAAAGGTAACTTGAACTTACTATGAACTGTGCGGCCGTTTGGTAAGAGCATATCAGCGATGCCAGTCCATGCAACAGAGATCACTTCTAGACCTAAATCAAAACATTTTTGTATAAGGCATTGGTATACAAATGTCTTCCCAGTACCACCTGGACCCTCTATGAAATATGCATTACTTTTACCTGTGTTATTCTCTTGGACTACTTTTAATATTTCGCGTATTATCAAAAGTTGTTCACCATTAGCTTGCTGAATCATCAAGTCATAGTTAAGATTAGGATTTTTAGAGAAATTAATGTTGTGATCAGTTGCTAAGAAATCATTGATAACTGGCAAGTTAAATGTTGAAAGACAAAAACCATGCAATTTAAGTGTTTCATTAATATCTCTGAGACTAAAATTGTAAGCTTTATTCGGGTCATGAAGCTGCAAGTAATCTTCACGAAGGTAATCTTTAAAAGTTTCCCATAATTGAGTAGTGTTTGATGGTTGTTGAAATATGGCAATGAAAGAAAATAACTGTCTTAATTGAAACGGTATTTGAAGAGCTGATAGTTCATGCAAACAACGTAGCCACTCAGTATCATCCTGAAGTAATCCACGATGCATAGCTGCTTCTTTGAAAGAAGAAAAAGCAACATTGTGCACTGTCCTTAAATATTCAAAACATGTAGCCCCAACTACATGAAGCAACAGTAATCGAAGATGATAGCGCTCAGATTCAGCAGGAGAAACATTATACATTCTGCCTATTACTTTTCTAAAAATAACGCGTTTTTCCCAAATACGCTTAGTTTTATTCCATTTATGGTAAAGAGGTGTTTCTGGATAAATGTAAGGGCTTTTTATTTGTAAATCCTTATTCAAATTAAACCATGCGATAAGTTGTGTGTTTTTCAATTCTGATCTAAGTAAAGCTTCATCAGCATTATCATCACGAAAATGTACTTGTTATTCCTCTGGTAAATGTACAGGCAAGCGAACGATTGAGTGAGACTGTTCATGCATAGGATACGAAAAAATTCTATATGCAGCTTCACTTGAACTAACATATCTGGTGTTTAGAAAACCAGTAACTTCATCATGATGAAGTGAACCACCTTCAGCACTAATCTGCACATTGGCGCAGTCATGGCCTTTGTAAACATACTTATGTATATATTTTATACTGTGAACACTTGCACAAATTTCAACGTTTATATGGGCTTGAAAATAAAGTAAGAGAAAGGGATTATATGGAACTATGTAACGGTTGTCAACCTCAATATTTTCTTTTTTAATGCGTTTGATAATAGTCCTGTAATTTTATCTCCTTCTATAAAGGGGATAACTGTTAAAATTTTCTTTTGTTTCATTAACAAACTCTTTTGGAAATTGCTTTTTACATTTACTGTCTAACATGCAAACTGAGTCAGGATTAAGAATACCACAAGGACCATGTACCATGTGGCATTTAACTAAGTTATATAAGATTGTATCATTGGGGTCGGGAATTTTTGCAGCAATAACTTTGTCTATGTCTGCTATTTCTCTAAATTTACATATATCTTCGAGACATAATAATAAATGAACATGAGGCCAAACCTCTCTTTTGAAATTCAACTGTATATAAATATGTTTGTACTTTGCCAAAAATTTCTTTATGATTTATCAAAAATAAGAGTTCTTTAATTTTAGAATGAAAAACACGAACTGTAATATCTGGTCTATTATTAGCAGTTTCAAAAGAATGTATGCTATTAGTTATTTCTGGCCATAAAGGATTACATGTAAATGTTAAGAAAAGATCTGGCTTACCAAATTTTCTAACCATTGCCATGGCATCCTGATAATTTTGAATCATGTTTCGAGGACTACCAGTAACAGAAGAAGGTAAAATGACAATCCGCCCAGCACGTAAATTCTCTTTATCAGCACGTGCAAACAGTGCATCTGCAAGGCCAGCGTATGTGTCTACTCGCAATTTTGCCTGTTGATTACGGATAAATTTCAATCTGTCACGTTTAATGCGACAGTAATAATCGACTATCAATTGCTGAGTTAATTTCCCAGCATTAATATGTGGGTTGAAATTTCCCTTAGGAGGACATCCTCGAACCATGAGTCTGTACGATACATATTCTCTCATCGAAATGTTTTCGCGAACATTAGTTTTCCGCTCTCCTCCAGCTGGCATTGAAATATGCCAATCTGGTTCACCGCAAGGCCAAATTAATACATATGACATTGGATCACAATGCATACTATCAAAATCTAGAGTTTTAAAACCACCATCTTTAGAATAAACATTTATGTACCTATGAGATGGGGGAGCACCATCATGAGATTCAAAAACCGCTGCAACCTCTGAACATGTTGGTTCATTGTAACGGCGAGGATCTGATATAGGTTCATGATAAAAACGCATAACAAAATCGACTGGTACTCTGTTTTGTTTTAAAGCTAATTCACGTTCCTCAGATACTTTTTGATGCATCATTTTATAACACTTTACATAGGGATTACACTTAATTAAATTCTGATTAATTATTTTAAGAATGTCTGCTCTAATGGAACTATTCTCAGCCCTTCCCAATCTAATTTCATTAGCTTCAGAAAAGTCTAAAATGTACAACTGACCATAAGAAGCATTGCATGAATTATCTGGATATAAAGGGGAAATTTTGTGGTGTACTGAACCTAGAATTTTGAAACAATAAGGACCATGACCAAGAGGTAACTTTATGTTGGTACCGAATGATACAAAAGTTAACGCATTATTGTATTGCCTAAAATTTTGCCTAAACTTTTTCGACATGTCACTATTTCCTGTAAATAAATGTTTTATTTCGTCAATAATACAAAATTCAGGCAATTTGAATTTTCTGTTACAGCAACACAAAGTAAAACACCGATCTGAATTTTTTTCATATGAAAAATACAATGCATTAGAAAAAGTGCATTTATTGTCTAAATTACCGAAGTAGGATGGAGATAAATTGGTGATGCTATCTGAGACAGCACACCGATACTTAATTTTATATGGCTTCAACGTTTTCTTATTAGCGTAATATTTTTTTTGTAACTCTTGCAGTTTTTGCTTTTTGGATGGAGATGACTCTACATTTTTTTCATAGACTCATAACGCTTTTTATCGTACTCTTGCTGTTTTTGTTTTTTGTCTTTTTTGAGCAACACATAGTAGTGACCGTTATGCCCATCTCCCTCATACAATAAATTAACTTCTATTTTACCCCTAGTATTTACTCCCAACATTGTGACATTACCATCATGTGAATTTATAATATTCACAAAAATATTAAAAATTCTTGTTGCCGCATCTAACTCTAAATGACTACCGTACGTACCATCTTTTGACATTATATTTACATAAACGTTTACATTAGTAATCGGAACACCGTAAGAATCATCCCCGATAATAAACGGACTATAAGAGTTCCAATTTCGTATTACGTGTTCTACAATATGTTGACGTACTAACGAATAATTATTTTCTGTACTGTATAAGCAAAATGACAAAGCTCTGAACAGACAATTTCCATCAGCACCCACATTGCGATTGTTAAATGACTCTAAATTCATATTTAAAATAACAGTAAAATGGAAACCTAAGTATTTATACAAATAAATAAAATAATAAATAAAATAAATACCTTAAAAACAGCCCACAGTTTTATTAATTACCTACCAAAATCATCCAAGGCTTACCGCAATCCCCAACGTGCTAAAGTAACTCGAGATGAATGAACGCTTCTAGAGAGAGGAAAAAGCCCTCACCTCATTGGCTGAAACATCCTGGAATCCAAATTGTCTCTGGACAGTAAAAGCCTCTAGCTGATTGGCTGAATGCTCGCGCACGCGTATAAAACCCATTTTTGCATGGAAAACGAAAAAACGGGTTAGCTTTAAATAGATGGATTACTATTTCAGTTCAAAATTAAAATAGAAGGTTGCTACTTGGTCAAAATGTGGAACACAACCACCCCCTTTTCCCGTTACGCTTATCTCGAGCCTTTTTACCACTATTTTCAGATGGTGAATATGTAAGTGGATTTTCAAAGTAGCTAGAGCATTTTGATTTGGAAATGAAAGATGGGGTGCGGGTGCATATGGTGTTCGCTGCCGAATACAGCGGGTCCCCAATAACAAGGTTCGTTTGGAAAGATTTTCTTTTAAAAGCCTAAATTCTTACAAAAAAGGATTAAAGATATAAAGTCATGCAAATATGAGGTTTATTTAAAGTTATTATCATGGGCTCGGGAAATGCTGGCAGATCAGCTAGTAAAAAATAAAAATCTATCATTATTAAAATATTTTTAGAAATATTAAAAATGAAAAACTCACATGCAATGATTTATTAGCACTATTAAAATTATGCATCTTTCAATAATAACAGGAGTATTTTTATTATAATTCTATTCGATTGCTGTATGTTGAAAGTTATTTTATACAAAAAAAAATCTCCAATCAATCTCTGTTATTTTCTCGACACAGCATTTCTACTATATGAACAATAATTGTGTATATACTTCCTAAAAATACATTTAAAGTAGAATATTTTATGAATTTATATTTTTATTCTTTTTACGAAGAGTTTTTTTAGAAATATAAATTAAAAACTTTGGGTGTAACCATGGATATAGTCGTCTTAACTTTGACATTTATACTTCGTTTTTTAAGGGCTAATTAACATGTTTTGTGAAGTTAAATAGTAGTAAAAAATGTGTAATGGGAAAACGTTCATATTTATTTTTAGTGACTTGTGTGTAATACGTGACAATAGAATCTGTTAAAATAACGTCTTATGTGAAAAGATATTTTGATTACTTAATTATCGTTTTCATTTATATCGTTACAACTACTTTTAACAGAATCATCTTTAATATTAATAAATCAAAATTATATTTAAAATGACTGAAAAATCATGCATCAGGTATAGAATATGAACTACTTTTCAATAGCAACAGAATATTTTAAAGAAATTTCATGTTTTCATATAATGAAATAGTATTTCTGAATAAGCAATTTAAAAAATACATAACGCATAAAAAGTCCATTTTCAGCAAATAGTGTCTATATGCGGTAATGTGTACGAATTCAGTCGTGCAGTCCGGTATATGATCTTTAAAATTTATACACACGACAGAATACGCTAAAAATTACATAAGTTTAAAAATGCACACGACTGCTGTAAATTCACTTCTAGCAATTATCGATCCTCAAACGATTTTTGCCCATAGGTCATAAATTAATGGAATTCTTTTGTGCATCCCTGTAGACGGACTATACATGCTACTTATTCTATACTTTTGAAAAAACAGGTTGTAGTCCACTTTAATGATGCATATCTATCTCATTATGTCTGAAATATGGTAGCATCAATAAAATGCACCATAAATTATTTTTAACCATAGAACTTAATCTAATGGAAATCTTTTGCGTGTCCCTGTAAACGAACGATAAATGCTACATATTTCATTTTCAATACCGAACATCTCATACTAAACTTCAATAACATATAAACCTAACATATAAACCAATATCCGAGTATAATTGCGAGAGTTTGAGTAAACACAGGCAATCAGAGAGACTAACCGAATTCCTAAACACTTGTCAACTTTGTTGGGAAATGTTAAAAATACATACAGGATAAAAAATATAAATTACACAGACATCTAATTTGTGAATGGATGTAGCTACAGTTATGAAAGTGGTTCCTACCATAAGAAAGTGCGTATTTGCTGAACAATGAGATAAAATTGTTGATTTTTATACTGGCACCCCAGCTGGCAGTATTATACTGCAAAATTAACAGTAATAAGCAGTAAAATAAGCAGTAATACGCTGCCGCGCTTGCGCTGTAGCGTATTACTGCTTATTTTACTGTTTATTACGGTTAATTTTACGGTATAATACTGCCAGCTGGGGTGCTAGTATTATACTGTAAAATCAGCATTTTTTTTTTTTTTTTTTTTGCCGTTTATAGCCTGATAATTCAAGACGAACGGTTGTAGGCGTTTTGAGATATGCAGATGAAAGAACTTAAATATATTTTCTAGTAATTTTTTTTCAAATATATATATACATTAAACAACAATAAAAAAATAACTGCTCTTGAAACATATTTAACTGCACTGTATTGAATTCGTGTTTGTAATATTATGTTTCATTACTCTTCCAGCTTTTACAAAATTTGGAAGCGTTTACGAATGTATGGGGTGCAGGATACTATTACACGATAACCTACGTTACGTGCCTTTGAGTAAATACTTAAGTCTTAAATGATATTTATGTGTTATTAATTATTTCATTTCTCAACTAATACATTTTATTGTTACAAATAAGAGTTATGTGGAGTATATGTATTTAAAAGGAATAAGATTAAAAAGGAAATATATCTTACTAAATATAAATATCTAATTTCTCTCCAAAAGGAAATTTTAAAATTGTGCGGCCAATTTCCTTTATTACATTCTTAAAAATTTGCTAAACATTAGTTTTACAAACCGGAAAATATGATGATTTAGAGCTAACGAAAAGAAATAAAAATCCGAACAGTAATTCTATTAGACTATTCGTTACATATATACATTACTTTCTATGAGATTGTTGATGTTGAATTGCTAAAATGGAAGAGGAGGAATTGCATGATAAATTTAATAGAAACATATGTTACTGAAGAAAATCGTGTAAATAATTATATTTTGTAATTAAAAAAAAAATTAATAAAGTGGAAAACTGAGATACTAGGAAGTATATAAGAAATGATCTTTACGAAGAAATAATTGGAAGATCCGGGCAAGAAATTTGTAAAGAGCGATCTATTATGTAGTTACCCTACATTTTCATTTTATATTCCTTGTCTTGTTTTTTTTATATTTTGTATTTTTCTAGCAAGAAGTTACACACAAAATTTTATATATAAATACATATTTCATCTTGTTTTGATTTATTTTTCATAATCTTAATTTCTAAACAGATTCTACTACTTCGTTTAAAAATGTTTATTTCACATTTTTAATAGCATTCAGAATTGTTTGTGTTATGCTTAAAAAACCGCAGAATTAAACAATACAATTACAAATAATTAGAAAGTGGTTATTTGAAATTAATTTTTAAGAAAAAGATGAAATTTAGACTTTCTTTACTTGCAAAAAAAATGCATATTTCTTATTATGAGGTAACAGACGAAATGCATATTTCTATTTTTTTTTATTTCTAAAAAATCTAGACACAGTGATAGTCATTAAAAGCTTTAAACGCGATTGCTTTTAATTGTCTATTTGCATTAAATAATGAAATGATTTTATTTCTTCAAAAGCCAGTCCTGAGCATTTAATAACAATTATCAATCATTTATAATAATGCGTAAGTTATCCAATAAATAAAGTAGAGGTAATTTCTGTTTTTCTTTGAGTTTGACTGATTAGCTTTGGGAGACAAATTATTGCCTTGGACTGATCTTTACCCTTAATCCATTTTTTGCATTACCTTATGGAATATAAAGCAAAGTTCTTTTATGCTTTTTCCTAATTACATGCATTTATTCTTGTTAAGTACATTTGGGCATTTTATATAATCATGTATTTCATATGAATATGACATTTATATAATTAGAAATAAAAATGTCATTCCTATAAGTATCTATTTTTATAAGTATTATTTAGATATTAATGAGATAGATAAAAAGATAATTAGTTCATCCATTATACGTACACAGAAAAAAATAAAACCCAATTTGGGTTGAAAGATTCTTAGTTATGTGCCCAAATTGGGTCATGCCTGTTTTGGTTACCACTGTGTATCCATTTTGGGGACTGTTAAATACCCATTAAAAAAAATTTTTTTTTTTTGAAAATGGGTATTTAACAGTGCCCAAAATGGATACACAGTGGTAACCAAAACAGGCATGACCCAATTTGGGCACTTACCTAAGAATCTTTCAACCCAAATTGGGTTTTATTTTTTTCTGTGTAGCACATATTTTATATTATTATACTTACTAAAACCAAAACTGCCAGATGAAAATTAAAACTTGTCATTGAAAAATATTGTAAAGCTTTCATTCGTCATTTTAACATTTACTATAACAATTATCTAAAAATCGCAACTTATAGTAGTATTTTCATCTAATATTTTTCGTAAACGTTAGAGGAATTTTCTCGTTTGTCGCGTAATTTAAATAATGAATTGACAAAGAAATTTATATCACAATATAAACTGAAAATGGAACTGTGCATAATGAATATCTGGGTCATTCCATGGTAACTTAAGTTACATTTAGAATAATTGACTTCAGTAATTTTAGTAATATAACACTAAAAAAAAATCAAAATGTAATGTTTATATGATTTGTTGATTAAACCTAACAAAGCTAAATTTGGATAAACATTACTTAAATTTAGTACTTTTACTTGAACGCTAACAATTATATTTACTATGGTAACTTACATTTCTGACAAAAAGAACATAATTTACCATAATAAATATATTGGCCAGTGTTCAAAAATAGCACTAAAGGTAGGTAATTTTCATCCAAATTTTGCTTTGGATAGGTTTAATTAACAAATCATATCAACATTACATTTTCAATATTTTTTGGTGTTATATTGTTGTGGTGTTTTGGGGTTCTTTCTAAAACACAACTTACTTAAACTTAAAAAGCTCATTTATTACTCAATCTTCACTTGACAATTAAATATTTAGAAAAAAATAAGTATACCCTGATTAGCTCCACTGAAATCTGTTGCCATGGAAAAGGTAGCAAATTACATTAAACTAATCAAAATATCAAAACTTAAGAATCCGAATAGGTTAATACAACAATGATAATTTTGAACTCATCATTTTAAGACAATATTAAATGTAGTAAGGGGCAACAGATTTCTAAATCAAGTAGCATACTGGATTGCATAAAGAACACCCAACTCCACTCCAACCCGATCAAGCTCAAATCTCCATACACATTAAATTAACAAAAGTGTAATCATCATATAATTTGGAAAAATGCAGACAACCTGAAATTCCTCCAATATGAGGACCAAAAGGGGAAAGAGTTAAATCCGTTAATAGAATAGGGATATGATGATGTACTAAAATTTTAGAACAACCATAGAGATTCTGAACAAGATCCGATCGGTTAACCAAGAATCGTATAGTGGTGTATAATGACTGGATATTTTTTTTTCTTTTTTTTTTTTTACTTTTTAAAATAAAACAATTTTGGTGTATATTTTAGAAAAACAATGTTTCTGAAAGAGGAGAGTTAAAGCTTAATTTAACATTTTATGAAATTAAATTTAATATTACTGTTTCACTTATTAATCTATCCATCCTTAAATCAAGATCAAAAATACGATTGTATAACATTGAGTGAACTTCAATTTATGTTCATTAAAACAGTCAGTTATGAATTTAAACTTAAGAAATTTTAAAGTCCTAATTTAATAAAGTTGAATTTTCTCTCCCTTTTTTTTTTTTTTTTTTTTTTTAATTAATCACAGAAAGGTTAGGCCATTCTTATAGGTCTACTGTGAATATAAAAAAATAATTATTTAGAGATTTATACAAAGAAAAACATACCAACTTTGATAATAAACAAAAAAAAAACATAATTTATTTGAACATTTAAAATAATGAAGCAACTAAGTTATCAAAAATAATCTTAATAAAACAATATAACAGCTGATCTTTTAAGTTGAAACCACTCACTGGTTACTTTTAAATTACACATCATATTTTTAAAATTACCATCATATTACCATTTAATGGTCGTTCAAACATACAAACATTATATATTAACCTACAGACTATTTCTGTTCATAATGTTTATTCTTATTGAAATTATCCAAAGATATTCATTTCACTTTTAAACTCTGGTATAGCAAACATATTTTTTTTTTTTTTTTTTTAAAGAGGTACAAATAAATAAAAAGAAAAACTATGCAAATAGTACTTACAACAGGTAGAGAGTTCTACAATTTTAGTCAATGGGCACTTAGGAGCATTTCCTCCTTTTTCAAAATCTGATGAAGCACTTAAGCTGGAGTATTCAGGCTGGGGAAAAACTCAGACGTGGTTTCAAGCTAACATTCATCAGTCCTCTCATCTCACTGCATCACTTGCCATCAACTACTAGGTCCATCATCTAGTCCGGAGGGGAAAATCGTTCTACGGTCCAGAACTTCACCGTCGGAGTCAGTAATTTCACCTTCCTGAAGCATGTGTTTTATTCGAAGATAGCCATCACCGTAACTCAGAACACTACGACTTCTAACGACCGGTTTAGTTCAATATCTATGATCACTTCTGATGGTTAAGAAGTCATAATCTTGGAGCGCCACTACGCCAAAAAACAAAATAGGCTACACATATCTTCTTCTTAATTTCTCGTTAACAGTTATAGATCCGCAATTCGAAAATGCCCTCATAGCCTCTTTTCATCATAGCATCATGATTTAGGATGGTTAATGTAGGGCCATCAATGCCCCACTCTCAAAAAAAAAATCTTCCAGAAACCTGTCCGCCTTCAACAACTTCGCGATCCAGCCCACAGGCCAATCTTCGAGCCCCGTAATAAGTCGAATTTTTTTTACGAGTCAAACGACAGGTCTCTTGGCCAAACAACAAGTGTCGTAAACATTCATTCTCCCGCGCTGCTTGAAAAACGGGACCGATCCACTCTGCCAGGGGTACGGGAATGGAAACAAAAGGAAAAATGGACTCATCGTGAAGACTACAGCTTGCCGCTCCACTCTGCCGGCCGCTTCATGGGGGAAGGAAACCATGCATCACCCCCATGGCGTGTGCTGAAGGGGGGTCCTGTTAGCCTCTGTTTACATGGGCGCCAGCTATCCGCCTGATAGCAGAGCCAATTGAAGCCTGACGTAAACTTACAAAGCCTAATTGCGTGTATAGTACACTCATAAGATAACGTAATTCTTATACAGGGCGGTCGGTCATTCTTATATCAAAGTCAGACTAGATGACTCCAAATTTTCCACCTGTGCAGTCTACTGACAAAACATCCCTCCCTTGCTGTCTGCTTTTCGTATTTGAAAAACAGGAAGCTACGTTAGACTATAAACGTTGAAATTACTTTGCAAAAAGAAAAAGAAAGAAGAAAAAATAAAAACTGATTTTATTATAATTATTACAATTACTTTTATTTATTTAAATTTTTATTAGAAACAGAAAAAAAGAGTGCTTTTAAATAAATGTTGAGAAAGTGATTTAAATAATTAATGTAGATTAAAAAAAAAAAAATTGTTGAAACCAACCGTAACAAGATTGCTCCCCCCGGCTAATTAAAAAAAAATTTTTTTGAGAAAACAAATTATTTTTTTGAAAGGTAACTTGGTACCACATGGCATGCTGGGACCTCAACACTGAAAAAACTGACCCACAAACACAGATCATACATCGATCCGGGACGGGATCCAGAGAGTTCACCGCTGAAATACCACCCTGACAATATATTCCGGATATATACAACCAGAGCTCGCACATCCGTAGAAACCATTACCTAAAATATTACCTGAAACATGACCATAAAAGAGTACTACCAGAGGAGGGACCACAAGGCTGATTTTACCACTAAAATGACCAAGATATTTTCTGCACCTGTAAAAGAACACATGTTCAACCTGATTGTGAAACCTCACTTCCCTACTACTGTCATTCCTACGCATAACTGCATCCTTCCTGAGACTTCTGGCAACTGAACTGTAAATAATACATAAATTGAATTTTGAAAAAAAAAATTAGCCGAAAAAGAAGAGAAGTGCCCACTGATTAATTGTCACTATACTGCTTATATACATAACTTCAATAATTGGCATCACAGTATATTACAACACTATCTATTAATGTAAATAAGTACTAGTAATATCATAGTTACAACACTGTAAATGTCAATGAAATTTGTAAAACACATATTAATTCTATTATACAAAAATACACAAGAGCAACTGGTGACACACAAAAAAAAATATATACATATACATCTGTAAGACACAAATTATGGTATCACAGACCATGTTAGAGAATTACGCACACAATTGTAACAATTTTATATGAGAACACATGTTTGTTTTCGAACACAGTCTAATGATTCGGGATATTATGTAGATTTTACAAATGCACGTACAAGTAATGTGCATGGGAAAGAGTATCTCTGCCTCTGTGCTACTTATAGCAAAAAGCAGTTTCGGGCCTTTTGGGCACTACAGGGAAAACATTCCACAAAATAAAATAAAAAACAGGGGTGGTGACATATATCACCAGGAAGGAAAACACACATTCCACAAAAATAGGAAGTAGAATAAATAAAATAGTTAATTTTAGCACTTTTAGCCACACACAACAACATACAGGCATGTACATGAGACAGTATGTACTAGAAAAAGAAAAAGGGCCCACACTCCTTAAAGTTTAAGCTCAAATAAAACCACAAACTGTATAGTAAATAATAAATCTATCTAGTTAAAATGTAGAAATTAAAGTAAACACATACTTAAAAAGTTATATACAAAACACTGATGCATTAAAAAAAACTGAACTAAACAGATCTACCTCGGCAAAAGGGCATACAAAACACAACATCCTAAAAAAATTTTAAAGTAACAAAAATTACATTCGTTTCTTTTTTTTTTTTTGCAAAAATATACCCAAAATCTACGAAAACGGGGTGCGGACGGGTATATACCACATAATCTACCATAAAACAGACAAAAACCTTAAGTATAGGCATAAAAAGGGTTAAAAATGCCTACATGAGAGTATCAACACACAACCAAAACAAACCTTTAATACGCTAGAAAAACTAAGTTCCGTTTTAAAAATGTCAAAAAAAAATAATTAAATATACATACACATTAACTAAACTATAAATAAATACAAATAAACAAGGTAAAATTGAATAAAAATGCTTGAATAACGAAAAAAGGTAGTTAGTATTTATAACTCGGACGGTCTCTTCTATCCCGTAGCGAATAGTCGGTTCTAGAAATCGATATTGAACGACTACTTCTATTCGATTTAGCAGCTGGACGAATCGATGAACGAGACCTGCGCGAATCGCTGTGCTCAGCAGTTGAACTGCTTTCTGCCGTGGCTGAATTTTTACCTACGCACATTTCACTGCCTTCTGCCGTTGCTAAATTTTTATTTACGCACATCTCGTTATTCTCTGCCGCTGCAATCTCCGGAGAAATGGGAGGTGGGGGAGAGGGATTTATGATTTCAGTCGCGTCGCTGTCTGTTTCCTCCACTTCCGGCGCTACCGGAGTTTCGTTATTGTTGACGTTCACTACTGCTGGTGCGCGGTTACTATCATATGGTGCCCAGGGAATGAATCGGTTACGCTTACACCTGCGTACAGGAGGAGAATCGCGCGGTTGGTGTGGTGAATCGATGGTCACGTTTTCAGTCGATCCCAGGCCAATTGTTTGTTTTGGTTTACTGGACCAGATAGGGAGTCTGTCTTTGAAAGAAGACAACCTGTCAACATGGACAACCTGACAATTTTTGGGATTAGCAACTAGCGCTATTTTAAAATTAACCTCATTTAGCTTCTCAATTATAGTAAAAGGACCATTATTTTGCTTGCTTAATTTTTTTGTATTACCAGGGGCGACTGTGGGTGTAAATAACCACCCAAGATCTCCTATTTTAAAATTTTTATCAACAGCTGTCTTTTCACGGTATTTTTCCTGCTGCTCAGAAACTTTAATTAAATTACTATGTACTTCAGTGTATACTTTTTGAAGAGCTGGGATTAAGAGTTCGCAAAAAGAGGGTGCATCATTATAATTAAAAGAAGGTGGTTGAGAAAAGAGATTATATGGTAGATTCATATTTCTGCCATACATAACTGCAGCTGGGCTAAGTTTAGTTGAAGAGTGGACAGCTGAACGCATAGCTAGTAGTGCAAATTTGAGTTTAGTGTCCCAGTCAGATTGATTTTGGTTGACTATGTGACAAAGTGCATTTTTAAGAGTACGATTCTGTCTCTCCACTTGCGAGTTGCCAGCCGGGTGATAAGATGAGGTCTTAATATGATTAATACCAAACATTTTATATACGTGCTCTATCGCATCTGAAATTAGATTCTTCGCGTTGTCCGTCGTAATAAAACAGGGCGCACCGTAGCGTGATATGAAATCAGCTAAAGTGTCCGCAATGACATCTGAAGTGGTTGAACTAACCGCATATGCTTCTGGCCACTTAGTAAATGAATCTATATATGCGACAATATACTTATTTCCCGAAAAAGTTTGCGGTAAGGGTCCAATGAGATCCAAATGAACCTTGTTCATGGGAAACTGGGGGGTCGGCATACGTTGCAGAGGGGCGAGCTGGTTCGCTCTATAAGCTCTCTTCTGCTGGCAACTAATACATGACTCCACTAGATGCTTGACATCTGACGACATTCCTGGCCAATAGAAGTGCTCACGAATGCGATCAATGGTCTTTTGAAAGGCTTGATGACAAGCCGCTAGGGACTCATGTGTTAGTGCAAAAACTTGAGTAACCAATTCTTTTGGCACGACTAACTTTACAGATTTATTCAAAATAGCTGACTCCCTTGTATCCTCACAAACTAAAATGTCATCTCTAAAAAAAAATTTCATGTATTTAGGAGCAATTTCTACACCTTGGTCTAGTTTTCTTGCAATCTCGCAGCATTTCTTGTCTGATTTTTGTAATTCACCAATTTTTTCAAGTAGATTAGAATGAGGCATAAAAGTAACTTCCTTTTCGACTTGTATACAAAAATTACAATTAACAGTATCATTTTAGTTATCATTGTTGACATACCTCGAAAGGAAATCTGCGACACTGTTACACTTACCTTTAACAAACTTGATTGTAAAATTAAAGTCTGAGAGAGTGCAGATCCATTTAGCCATGCGAGATGTAGGGTCGTGAATTTTTAACATAAATGTTAGAGGCGCATGGTCTGTATAGATGAAAAAATGGGTATTAGCAATGTAACATTTGAAGTGGGCAGTAGCCCAAACTAAAGCTAGTAATTCCCTTTCAGTGGTGGAGTAGCGGGTCTCAGCATCTTTCAATTTTCTGCTGGCAAAGGCAACAGGATGGAGCATGTTATTTTCATCTAATTGTGATAACACTGCCCCTAATGCTTCGCCACTGGCATCAGTATATAAATGGAATTCTTTCTCAAAATCAGGGAGTGCAAGACATGGTTTTGAAATAAGAGCCATTTTAAGGTCTTCAAATTCTTTCTGTGCATCTTCATTCCACGAAAATTTTCCTGTCTCTTTCGTTAAGTTGATTAGATTTTTAGCTCTCTTAGTAAAATCTGGTATAAATCTCCTATAGAAAGATAGAGTTCCAATAAATGACCTAACAGCCTTTCGGGTAGTTGGAGGTTTAAAATTTTCTATTACGGCAATATTTTTATTGATAGGTGATACTTGGCCACTACAAATCTCAAAACCTAGATATTGTATTTTATTCGAAAGGAAAGTGCATTTACTGGGCTTAAGTTTAAGTTTATGCAGTCTTAACCTTTCAAAGACCATGCTAAGCTTCTCAAAATGAGAATTAACATCACTGGAGGCAATTAAAATGTCGTCGATATAAACAAGAATTCCAAGATTGCCTAAATCACCGAAAATAGCATTCATAAGTCTTTGGAAACTGTTACCTGAATTTGAGAGCCCAAAACAGTTACGGGTCCACTCAAAAAGTCCTTTGTGGGTGATTATAGCAGTTTTATGCCTATCCTCTGGGCGAATAACCTGTTGAAAAAACCCACTAGTTAAATCTAGCGTTGAAAAAAATTTAGCCCCACTTAAAGCATCAACAGAGTCGGTAATGTTAGGTATTGGGTAAGCATCTTTAACAAGATTTTTATTTAATCTTCTGTAGTCAACAGCAAGTCGATAGGAACCGTCTGATTTCCGAACCAGAATAACCGGAGAAGCAAATTCAGACATGGAAGGGGAAATTATGTCCGCCTGTAACAAAGTATTAAGTTGGTCTTCCATTTCTTGACGTAATTTGTAGGGGACTCTATAAGCTTTGCCTTTAACTGGTTTATTTGAAGTTAAGTTAATTTCATGCGGGATTGTATCACAGCCGGGTAAATCTAAGACCGATGCTGCAAATACATCTTTGTTTTTGTCTAGAAAATTTTGCATTTTAAGTTTTAATGGGGGTTCTAAATGATCTAAATTAATTTCAGAGCTCCAAGTGAGATCAGCGTGATCAAAGTCACCAATTGGAGGGGCCAAATTTATATTATAGGTTAATTTATTATCAGTTACGGGTATATTTGACTGGTCTACACATTTTTGAATTTTGGCAACAAAGGTTCCTTTATTTAAATGAATACTATTGTCTGAAAAATTTGCAAATGAGATATATAGGCCATGTTCTTTAGTGCAAATGGCTCTGGAGGTAAGGAGACCTTGATTTAAATTTTTCGCCAAAGGTTCTAACATAACAATATCATTTTCCTTAATAAAATTTTCCTTATAACTTTTAACCTGGGCTAACATTTTTGACTGCGGGGGAATTGAAATTTTGCTACATAACACAGCGAAACTTATATTTTTATTTTTATTGGTTTTATCACTACTGCTATCTTCATTGCTCTCCTCCTCGACTTCAGGTACCTTATCCTCTATACTTACCAAATCTTCACTTTCATCAATATTACAAATTTCAGTAGTCTCTTCAGCTAAATTACCCTGAGTTACCTGACTCGCTGCTGAAAGAATGTTGTCGACACTTTGAATACTTGAAAAATTTTCAGTGTTATTACCCTCAGAGCTACCGCCTGATGTTGTTTGCATGCAAAAGTTCTGCGCAACACTTTCAACTTCCTTATCTGACTCAGTTTGAATGACTATCTCAACATCTTTTCCCATATTACTCAACTGCGGGTCCTGAACTACCATATTTTCACTACTATGATTCCCATTTTCAATATTAACTGAGTCATGAACTTTCTCACATGCACAATTTTCAGGAGGGCTATTTGCATTACTACTTTTTGAATTCTCCCCTACTTTGTTGACACATTTTATATTTACAGAATTATTTTTAACACAATCATTATTTATACAATTATTATTAGAATTTACACTATATACAGAGTTAGAAATATTTACAGAATTAGTAGCAAGACAAGTATTACACCCTGAAGTATTACTTGGGGTTTCTACGCTTTGTTTACATTGGCCTGAAACTGGCACTTTAAGAGCGACAGCATTTGTATCACAATTTATACTTGCCCGGTACTCTTTCAAAAATGGCATTCCCAAAATCATATTAAATTCCTCTGCTAATTTACCTTCCACTACATAGAATTCAGCTTGACATTGAACATTATCAAAAACAAATTTTAAAAATACTTTCTTATTTAGGTGAACTTTCTCACCGGTGACAGTCATAATGGGGATATTGCAATTCTCCATTTCAAAATTCTCTAAACAGTTACAATCAGTACCACTCAGGAGATTAATTGCAGAACCCGTGTCACATAATGCATTTAGGAAAACTTTATTTATGTAAATTCTTGCAGTTGGTAATGTATATGATTGGGGCTGAAACATACTATACACAGTTGGGGGGTCCAGGGGCCTGTTGGGGATCGACTTGACCACATCTGATCCGGCCATTAATAGTTTAAAGCCTCACTTTCATTGTTAGCTACTGGGGTGTTATTTACCGCCTGCTCTTCATTTCTGTTCGCAGCTGTGCTCCTATTGTTTTGGTAATAACCACCTCTTCTTCCCCTATATCCGCCTCGCTGATTGTGGTTCCCTCTAGGATTTTCACCTCTGTTTCTATAATTTTGCCCACGGCTCCTGAAATTTTGACCACCTCCCCTTCTAAAATTATAGTCGACAAAATTTAGTGGACAATCTCTGGCATAGTGGCCTTGTACGGAGCACCTATAGCAGGTTACGGGTCTTACCTCTTGGTTTTTCTCCTGTACATCCCTAGCCCTAAGATCAACTAAACTGTCTATCTTAGCTGCTAAAACATCAATTTGAGATTTTAGTTGGTCTATCTCCTTCTTTTGTGAGCTATCTTGCTGAAAAACTGCAGCACAGGGTAGGTTTTGGGTCAAATTAGGGTTGAGAATTTCCTCGCGGTGGTTGTAGAAAGGGTTAATGCTCCTATAAGCCTTTTCCTCAAGAAGCGCAATTTTGAGGACCTCTTCTGGGGATTGTGGATTTCTCGCAATTACCCCCTTTCGCACTTCTGGTGTAAGATTGCTCAACAGCATGGAGTGTAGTAGAGCCGTTCGGCTTTTATCGACTACTTCACCCTGGATACCTTCAATTACAAGGGCTCTTAATGACATATCATATGCCTTGTCATAAAACTCCTGAACACTCATATTGGGTGGCTGTTTAAAATTTAAAAAATGACTGAGGGCAACATCTGGTGTGGCCTGTGAAGTATAACTCTCTTTTAAGATTTTTAATAGCTCATCAGATGTTTTTGCTTTGTGAATTTTTATTCGCCTAGAAGCAGCTCCTGATAATCTAGCTAACAAAACGAATTTTTTCTCCTCCTCATTCCAGTCGAATAATTTGGCAAAACTCTCAAATTTCTCAGAAAAATCTGAGAAGCAATCTGAGCTGGCCTCTCCATTGAATGGGGGAATGTTTGACAAATTATCCACTAAAGCATTTTTTCGCTGAATAGTGGCAATTGCTTCCGAGTGCTTATCAGCCATAGTTAGAGTTAGAAAATGACAAACAAACCAAAAAGAAAATGAAAAAAGGGGGGGGGGGACAACTTAAAAATGAGAAAAAGAGAGGGGAAAGGAAAACCTTATAAATACATAAAACTTAAGTACAGGACTATGCTTTTTGTAAATAAGAAAAGGTTATGCTCACAAGGCATAATTTTGACTGGGAATTGTAGCTTACTAGCACAGAGAGAGAGCCTAGACCTCTTTTTACACTTGAACATATAAATAAAATTTTAATTGCAAAAACACCCAGTTGCTCTTTGATACATAAATACATACACGTAAAAAAAAATCAATAACCCAGAGACCGAATTGTTACGGCTCCATTTGTTGTGGTGTTTTGGGGTTCTTTCTAAAACACAACTTACTTAAACTTAAAAAGCTCATTTATTACTCAATCTTCACTTGACAATTAAATATTTAGAAAAAAATAAGTATACCCTGATTAGCTCCACTGAAATCTGTTGCCATGGAAAAGGTAGCAAATTACATTAAACTAATCAAAATATAAAAACTTAAGAATCCGAATAGGTTAATACAACAATGATAATTTTGAACTCATCATTTTAAGACAATATTAAATGTAGTAAGGGGCAACAGATTTCTAAATCAAGTAGCATACTGGATTGCATAAAGAACACCCAACTCCACTCCAACCCGATCAAGCTCAAATCTCCATACACATTAAATTAACAAAAGTGTAATCATCATATAATTTGGAAAAATGCAGACAACCTGAAATTCCTCCAATATGAGGACCAAAAGGGGAAAGAGTTAAATCCGTTAATAGAATAGGGATATGATGATGTACTAAAATTTTAGAACAACCATAGAGATTCTGAACAAGATCCGATCGGTTAACCAAGAATCGTATAGTGGTGTATAATGACTGGATATTTTTTTTTTCTTTTTTTTTTTTTTTACTTTTTAAAATAAAACAATTTTGGTGTATATTTTAGAAAAACAATGTTTCTGAAAGAGGAGAGTTAAAGCTTAATTTAACATTTTATGAAATTAAATTTAATATTACTGTTTCACTTATTAATCTATCCATCCTTAAATCAAGATCAAAAATACGATTGTATAACATTGAGTGAACTTCAATTTATGTTCATTAAAACAGTCAGTTATGAATTTAAACTTAAGAAATTTTAAAGTCCTAATTTAATAAAGTTGAATTTTCTCTCCCTTTTATTTTTTTTTTTTTTTAATTAATCACAGAAAGGTTAGGCCATTCTTATAGGTCTACTGTGAATATAAAAAATTAATTATTTAGAGATTTATACAAAGAAAAACATACCAACTTTGATAATAAACAAAAAAAAAACATAATTTATTTGAACATTTAAAATAATGAAGCAACTAAGTTATCAAAAATAATCTTAATAAAACAATATAACAGCTGATCTTTTAAGTTGAAACCACTCACTGGTTACTTTTAAATTACACATCATATTTTTAAAATTACCATCATATTACCATTTAATGGTCGTTCAAACATACAAACATTATATATTAACCTACAGACTATTTCTGTTCATAATGTTTATTCTTATTGAAATTATCCAAAGATATTCATTTCACTTTTAAACTCTGGTATAGCAAACATATTTTTTTTTTTTTTTTTAAAAGAGGTACAAATAAATAAAAAGAAAAACTATGCAAATAGTACTTACAACAGGTAGAGAGTTCTACAATTTTAGTCAATGGGCACTTAGGAGCATTTCCTCCTTTTTCAAAATCTGATGAAGCACTTAAGCTGGAGTATTCAGGCTGGGGAAAAACTCAGACGTGGTTTCAAGCTAACATTCATCAGTCCTCTCATCTCACTGCATCACTTGCCATCAACTACTAGGTCCATCATCTAGTCCGGAGGGGAAAATCGTTCTACGGTCCAGAACTTCACCGTCGGAGTCAGTAATTTCACCTTCCTGAAGCATGTGTTTTATTCGAAGATAGCCATCACCGTAACTCAGAACACTACGACTTCTAACGACCGGTTTAGTTCAATATCTATGATCACTTCTGATGGTTAAGAAGTCATAATCTTGGAGCGCCACTACGCCAAAAAACAAAATAGGCTACACATATCTTCTTCTTAATTTCTCGTTAACAGTTATAGATCCGCAATTCGAAAATGCCCTCATAGCCTCTTTTCATCATAGCATCATGATTTAGGATGGTTAATGTAGGGCCATCAATGCCCCACTCTCAAAAAAAAAATCTTCCAGAAACCTGTCCGCCTTCAACAACTTCGCGATCCAGCCCACAGGCCAATCTTCGAGCCCCGTAATAAGTCGAATTTTTTTTACGAGTCAAACGACAGGTCTCTTGGCCAAACAACAAGTGTCGTAAACATTCATTCTCCCGCGCTGCTTGAAAAACGGGACCGATCCACTCTGCCAGGGGTACGGGAATGGAAACAAAAGGAAAAATGGACTCATCGTGAAGACTACAGCTTGCCGCTCCACTCTGCCGGCCGCTTCATGGGGGAAGGAAACCATGCATCACCCCCATGGCGTGTGCTGAAGGGGGGTCCTGTTAGCCTCTGTTTACATGGGCGCCAGCTATCCGCCTGATAGCAGAGCCAATTGAAGCCTGACGTAAACTTACAAAGCCTAATTGCGTGTATAGTACACTCATAAGATAACGTAATTCTTATACAGGGCGGTCGGTCATTCTTATATCAAAGTCAGACTAGATGACTCCAAATTTTCCACCTGTGCAGTCTACTGACAAAACATCCCTCCCTTGCTGTCTGCTTTTCGTATTTGAAAAACAGGAAGCTACGTTAGACTATAAACGTTGAAATTACTTTGCAAAAAGAAAAAGAAAGAAGAAAAAATAAAAACTGATTTTATTATAATTATTACAATTACTTTTATTTATTTAAATTTTTATTAGAAACAGAAAAAAAGAGTGCTTTTAAATAAATGTTGAGAAAGTGATTTAAATAATTAATGTAGATTAAAAAAAAAAAATTGTTGAAACCAACCGTAACAAGATTGATTTGTTGTGGTGTTTTGGGGTTCTTTCTAAAACACAACTTACTTAAACTTAAAAAGCTCATTTATTACTCAATCTTCACTTGACAATTAAATATTTAGAAAAAAATAAGTATACCCTGATTAGCTCCACTGAAATCTGTTGCCATGGAAAAGGTAGCAAATTACATTAAACTAATCAAAATATCAAAACTTAAGAATCCGAATAGGTTAATACAACAATGATAATTTTGAACTCATCATTTTAAGACAATATTAAATGTAGTAAGGGGCAACAGATTTCTAAATCAAGTAGCATACTGGATTGCATAAAGAACACCCAACTCCACTCCAACCCGATCAAGCTCAAATCTCCATACACATTAAATTAACAAAAGTGTAATCATCATATAATTTGGAAAAATGCAGACAACCTGAAATTCCTCCAATATGAGGACCAAAAGGGGAAAGAGTTAAATCCGTTAATAGAATAGGGATATGATGATGTACTAAAATTTTAGAACAACCATAGAGATTCTGAACAAGATCCGATCGGTTAACCAAGAATCGTATAGTGGTGTATAATGACTGGATATTTTTTTTTTCTTTTTTTTTTTTTTTACTTTTTAAAATAAAACAATTTTGGTGTATATTTTAGAAAAACAATGTTTCTGAAAGAGGAGAGTTAAAGCTTAATTTAACATTTTATGAAATTAAATTTAATATTACTGTTTCACTTATTAATCTATCCATCCTTAAATCAAGATCAAAAATACGATTGTATAACATTGAGTGAACTTCAATTTATGTTCATTAAAACAGTCAGTTATGAATTTAAACTTAAGAAATTTTAAAGTCCTAATTTAATAAAGTTGAATTTTCTCTCCCTTTTTTTTTTTTTTTTTTAATTAATCACAGAAAGGTTAGGCCATTCTTATAGGTCTACTGTGAATATAAAAAAATAATTATTTAGAGATTTATACAAAGAAAAACATACCAACTTAGATAATAAACAAAAAAAAAACATAATATATTTGAACATTTAAAATAATGAAGCAACTAAGTTATCAAAAATAATCTTAATAAAACAATATAACAGCTGATCTTTTAAGTTGAAACCACTCACTGGTTACTTTTAAATTACACATCATATTTTTAAAATTACCATCATATTACCATTTAATGGTCGTTCAAACATACAAACATTATATATTAACCTACAGACTATTTCTGTTCATAATGTTTATTCTTATTGAAATTATCCAAAGATATTCATTTCACTTTTAAACTCTGGTATAGCAAACATATTTTTTTTTTTTTTTTTTTTTTTTTAAAAGAGGTACAAATAAATAAAAAGAAAAACTATGCAAATAGTACTTACAACAGGTAGAGAGTTCTACAATTTTAGTCAATGGGCACTTAGGAGCATTTCCTCCTTTTTCAAAATCTGATGAAACACTTAAGCTGGAGTATTCAGGCTGGGGAAAAACTCAGACGTGGTTTCAAGCTAACATTCATCAGTCCTCTCATCTCACTGCATCACTTGCCATCAACTACTAGGTCCATCATCTAGTCCGGAGGGGAAAATCGTTCTACGGTCCAGAACTTCACCGTCGGAGTCAGTAATTTCACCTTCCTGAAGCATGTGTTTTATTCGAAGATAGCCATCACCGTAACTCAGAACACTACGACTTCTAACGACCGGTTTAGTTCAATATCTATGATCACTTCTGATGGTTAAGAAGTCATAATCTTGGAGCGCCACTACGCCAAAAAAAAAATAGGCTACACATATCTTCTTCTTAATTTATCGTTAACAGTTATAGATCCACAATTCGAAAATGCCCTCATAGCCTCTTTTCATCATAGCATCATGATTTAGGATGGTTAATGTAGGGCCATCAATGCCCCACTCTCAAAAAAAAAAATCTTCCAGAAACCTGTCCGCCTTCAACAACTTCGCGATCCAGCCCACAGGCCAATCTTCGAGCCCCGTAATAAGTCGAATTTTTTTTACGAGTCAAACGACAGGTCTCTTGGCCAAACAACAAGTGTCGTAAACATTCATTCTCCCGCGCTGCTTGAAAAACGGGACCGATCCACTCTGCCAGGGGTACGGGAATGGAAACAAAAGGAAAAATGGACTCATCGTGAAGACTACAGCTTGCCGCTCCACTCTGCCGGCCGCTTCATGGGGGAAGGAAACCATGCATCACCCCCATGGCGTGTGCTGAAGGGGGGTCCTGTTAGCCTCTGTTTACATGGGCGCCAGCTATCCGCCTGATAGCAGAGCCAATTGAAGCCTGACGTAAACTTACAAAGCCTAATTGCGTGTATAGTACACTCATAAGATAACGTAATTCTTATACAGGGCGGTCGGTCATTCTTATATCAAAGTCAGACTAGATGACTCCAAATTTTCCACCTGTGCAGTCTACTGACAAAACATCCCTCCCTTGCTGTCTGCTTTTCGTATTTGAAAAACAGGAAGCTACGTTAGACTATAAACGTTGAAATTACTTTGCAAAAAGAAAAAGAAAGAAGAAAAAATAAAAACTGATTTTATTATAATTATTACAATTACTTTTATTTATTTAAATTTTTATTAGAAACAGAAAAAAAGAGTGCTTTTAAATAAATGTTGAGAAAGTGATTTAAATAATTAATGTAGATTAAAAAAAAAAAAAAAATTGTTGAAACCAACCGTAACAATATTATGAAAATTACAAAAGAACCATGGAATACAAATTACCATGGAATGACCCATCTGTGACTCAGAATTCTTAGTTAATGAAATCCGATACTAAACTTATTTTTGAAACCTTTTCGTCAAGTAGAATGCCAGCTAGTCTATGTTGGTGTATTATTTTGCATAAAAATCTTGAAATTATATTTATGATAAAAATGAGATTTTTGAAATATATTGTTCAGTTTATTTTTTCATTTTACCAATCTTCGAATGATTTGAGATTATATCTAAAATGATGATTTTGAAAAAAAATCTTTAAATTGGTGATGTTAACACTACAGCAGACCCTAGTTATATTTCTTAATCGTATGTACAGGTCTCTGTAATCTCTAAAAAAGAAGTATGTATGCCAGTATCAGAATCTGACTTTAGACATTTAAAAGAGACAACTAAAGCTAAAGAACTAATTCAGTAAATCCTGTCACATATGGACTAATATTTGATTATGATATCTATTGTATTGGATATTCATATTACTTCTTATGTAGTGCTGAAGAAATCCCACAAAAATACATTTCAATAATTAATTGAAATTGTAGAAGGATTGAAGCATAGCATTGAAAGTTATTTTTTCATATTTTGTTTCAGAAACTTTACAAGAATTTTTTTTTCAATGTACATTTAATATAACAATTCATATGTTTCCGAAAAATATAACTGTATGACACAATGAAAATATGGATCATATTATTTGTGTATTTTTAACGTTGGTTTTCTGCCTTTTAATATTATTGCACAAAGGTTTTATTTGTCATTTTTATATACGTATCATTTAGAAAAAAATTCATAAACTTAAATTAACCTGCTTCCAAAGTGTTTTCAATACGTGTATACTCTCAGAAAATTTAAAGAAACATTTATGGACGATTTTACATCGTTGTTTAATATATATATATTTATATTTATATATAAGCTCAAAAAAACTTTAAAAAAAAACTAAAAAAAAAAAAATCCATGCGATAAGCGCTATAGCTGCAAATAATCACACAGATTAAATATAGCACATAATGTATGAAATGTATTCGGCAGACCCAGAATGTCGCACTGTAATTAAAATAAGAATAAATAACAAACATAATTTTTTTTAACAGATATAACCTGAACAAGAAAAAACCAAGAAAAATCAACCAAAAAGCTGTGGTCTCATCAGCAGTGGGTATATTACAAAAGTACAGCGATATTTCAGACTAATTACAATACACAACAAACTATTATTCAGTAGTGGCAGTGGGTTTCGGCCAGAATGTCGTGAACATAAATCAAATGCATAAAAACAATTGAAAGCATATCAGGAACACTCCCCCACCGGACCCAACGCCACAATAAACAGCACAGCTGAATTCAAAACGAATGTTTAACATACGCTGATCCAACAATAGAATTATCTTACCGCATCTTGAGCCACACAGCCATGAAAACAATAAAAAATAACCAAATCCAGTGATCGAAAATCTGTCAATGCACGTTCTATGTCTGTTGCCACATAACTGCAAACATCCTTGTAAAACCGTCCACAAAAGGCTTTAAGTGAAACAAATCCTTAACTGTCAATCACGTGGCAACTACTCAAAAATGAAGACTGTCTGTAAAACTAGTATCTCTATTAATGAAACTCAAAGGAATGTTATTTTTATAATACAAGATACTGGTTAAATTAAAAAGTTCTTTAAGAAATAAATTTTTATTCGTACAAAGTTTATAGTAGCGAAAAATCTGACCTATGATGATATTAATGTAAACTCGTTTATGCACATTCGAACACCAGTTTACTAATTGGTTAACTTCAAAACTGAAGCCATCCCGTTTATTGTAGATTGAATGTGTATACCATTAGAAATGTGTATTTTCAAATCAAGATAATCAGCTTCACTATTATTTTCATTTGTTTTTTTCAAAATTAACATATTAAGATAATTGTCGCATGATATCCCCAAAAAATCGCGATCACAGTTCGAAATTATTAAATCGTCAATATATCTGAAAGACAGAAAACGATTCTAACTTAAGTACTCTATTACAAAGCGCAACAAACCTGATCCTGAACGAAAGTTATTTTAAGTTCAATAGCAAAATATATAAACAAATTAAAGGGGTACCTATGGGATCCCCAATTTCTAATATAGTCGCAGAATGGAAATTAAGAAATCTAGAAACAATAATCATAAACGAACACAAAACTGAAATCAGGCTATGGCTTAGATATGTAGACGACATATTTATTATCGCAATTAAACGAATTAATCTAGATAACCTCCTTGACAAAGTAAATTCGTATGACAAGAATATCCAGTTTACAATAGAAAAAGAAATAAAGCATTCGATCAACTACTTAGATGTAAAAATAACTCATGATATAACTAAAATAAATACTACAGTATATAGAAAACCCACAGCAAACTTAAATATAATCTCCTATAAAGCCGATACTCCACTACCATACAGATTAGCAGCCATGAACACATATATAAATAGAGCTCTGCATGTTTGTTCAACAGAAAAATCACTAAAGGAAGTATTAAAAATCATTGAAAACATATGTTTAAAGGCAGGACATCCGAGAAAAACTATACTTAAACTAATTGAAAGAGTAAGAGAAAGAATTGACCATATACAACCAGCTCACAGGAATCTAACATACACTCCTCCTATTCCATATATAAAAGGTGTATCTTTGAAAATAAAACGGGAATTTGAAAAATTAGGAAAAACTGTCCCACCAACCCCCAATCCATCCCTCTTCAAATCAATAAGAAATGATATAGAAAAATATGAGGAAATACAAACAGCAGGAATATACAAAATAAATTGTCTAAACAGCAGAAATGAAAAGGTTACTTACATAGGAATGACGAAGAGAAAAATAGAAGAAAGATTGAAAGAACATATCCGAGATATAAAAGTAAATAAACAGTCAACAGCTCTTGCAAGGTTAAACACTAAAACCCCAATAAAACTTGAAACCCTACAAATTCAGAAAATAGCAAACTACGGAAACTTACATAACGCATTAATAAGAGAATCAATAGAAATCAATACATCCAAAGTCACATGCAATGACATGGTACATTCGATACTTGATTGCCGCTGGAGAAAAATGTTGGAAGAGGGGGAGAGAGATAGAGAGAGAATATTGAATGACGATAGGGGGAGCTCTTCTTCGACCAGCAGTCATGTATATAAAGGAGAAGAGGATAGTTAAAGATCACAACTGATGATGCCCTAGCGGGGGGTGAAAGCGCTTTTGTTAACTGGTAGAGATTTTTATTGAAGACTGTTTTTACATTTTTTAAATGGGGGACGTTTTTAGTAAGGATTTTTAACCAAGCTTTTTTAAATAATGTCTGAAAGAATTGGCAAAATGTCAAATAATAAATGTACAGACATTAACAAGTGAACACCTGTTTTTAATGAAGAATATTAGTTTCGATAATTCTAATTCTTCCCGTTTTTATTTATTTATTTATTTATTTTATTTATACATTTTTTTTACACTGCTATATGATAAAGTGAATAAATATAAATGTTTTTACAAAACTCCTGTTTTCAATGAATCACTTTATTATAATAATATAACAAAAAAATTACTCATTTTGTACATATGTATGATTCTTTTATATCTTATTCTACCTGAAATAAAACAAGGAAACACTATATATATTTTATACTATAGATTTATCACAAATTAAGGACAGAGTGCTTAGTACATGCGTTAACACTACTCTCCCTCTCAATAAAAATAGAAGGAATCACTATATTTAAACACAGCATGTAATAATAATTATCAACGCTTATAACAAATTTATTAAACATTTAAAAAAACTTACTGGAAGATTATAGTTTGATAGTAAGCAATTTTTTTAAATATTTTTTTTATGCTGGTAAAATAATAAAACAAAGGAATACGAATACTCAGTCATTCAATATTTAAATTATACTAATCTATAATTAAACAGATCTATAACAAATTCCGATGATATAACAAAATTTTATCAGCTAAAAGAATTAATTACGTACATATCCATTTATGGCTAATGAAGTTCAAAATTAATAAAACGATGATCATTTCCTCATGTTCCTGTTTTAATTGGTTACACTTGTATGTAAATATAATTTGCTAACATGAATTACCATGTTTCATTAAGCTGTCACAATCTATTGTATATACTCTGTTTCGTTATATTAATAAACTGATAACAAAATAAAAAACACGTAGCAGATGTTCCTTCCTAATGTGATTTACCTTAACAAATATTGTTTGGAATATGTTACAGTTTGTTACTGTTAAAAATAAATCCAATAAATTCTTAGAAAATATTACCTCGAAATAAATTTTCAATATCTTAAAATTTACATTTTGATGATATTGTTTTATGCAAATCACCATAGACCCTTAAATAAATATATATATATATCTACCCTATACATATAAAATCCTAATTAAACGACTTTATGAGACGATTTTATAAAACGACTGATTAAACTACAACGAATGATTAAATGAATATATGTTAACTGCGGGATTTTTAGAACGCTGGCGGTAATGTAATTTTATATGTTGTTAGTCACCTACAGCATGCTGTTCCTCGAAGTGTGTGTATATCATTTATAGTTATTTTACAGGGTTGCACAAAAAACACCAATATATAAAACGGATATGTGTTAAATGCGGGATTTGTAGACTGCTGACGGTAATGAAATTATAGTATATTGTTACAATGATCTATAGCATGTTTTTTACTAGAAGAAGGTGTATAAAGCATTTATAGTAATTTCACAGGGCTGCACAAAAGAATACGAATATATGAAACGAATATATGTTAAATGCGTGGTTTGTCGGATGCTCACGGTAATGTATTTTTAGTATGTTGTTACAGTCACCTTCAGCACGCTTTTCCACGAAGAGAGTGTATGTATCATTTACAGTTATTTTACAGGCCAGACAAAAAATAGCAATGTATGAAACGAATATATGGTAAAAACGGTATCTGTAGACTGCTGACGGTAATAAAAGTTTGGTATGTGGTTACAGTCAGCTACAACATGTTTTTTTCGAAAAGAGTATATATAGCATTTATAGCTATTTTACAGGCCGCACAAAAAATACAAATGTTTGTAACGAATATGTGTTAAATGCTGGATTTGTAGAATGCTGACGCTAACGTATTTTTAGTATGTTGTTACAGTCAAACAGACAAGCAGCAGATATCAGACAGACAGACATCAGACAAACATCCAACTGCATGTAGAGAGATAACAGGCAGACAGACAAACAGAAGATAGCAGACAGACAGCAGAAAGACATACAGGAGAAATAAATGCAGCAGACATACTGATAGCATATAACAGACATCAGACAGCCAGACAGTAGACAGATAGCCGACAGAGAGCAGACAGTAGAAAGATATACAACAGACAGACAGATAGCATACAAACAGCCGACAGAGTGTAGACTGACAACATATAACAGACAGACAGGCAGCAGGCCTTTAACAGCCAGGCAGAAACAGACAGACGGCAGAAAGAGTATGCAGACAAACAGAAAACAGACAGCTTAGAGACAGACAGAAGATAGTAGACAGACAGACAGAAGGTAGAAACAGACAGACAACCGAGAGAGTGTGGATAGTCAGAAAGACAGCAGGCAGCAGACAACAGACCATTAGCAGGCAGATAGAAAGCAGACAAACAGATACCAGGCAGACAATGAGAGAGATAGAGAGATAAACAGATACGGAGGGAGCCAGAGACAAACAGACCATAATAAGTTCGGGGGTTTAGCGCACGAAGGGCGTAGGGGCTGAGCCCCCTAGTGTATATATATATTTGCTATTGTTATTATTATGAAATAAGAAGGTAAGAAAGTGTTTTAAAAACTATATATAATGGCAGTAGTTAAATATTGTTTAAAAGGAACTATGAATAATTAATAGATAAAATTTAAATAAAACGAGGTTATTTGAAAAATTAAATAAAATAATATACTATTTGAAAATTGCTATTACGGAGAAGAATGTCCAGTACGTTTGCGCCTTAATAAATTTAGAAATATTAAGTATAATTCCGTTTACTACGGATATTTTAAATCCTTTTACTCATTCGTTTACATTATATTAAAAAACTACGGACATTTGCTGAAGTAGATTTACTCGCTATAAGAGGTCAATTAAAAAATATATACTAGAACAGATAGCTACGATAAAAGTGTAGAAGACACTAAGAGGTCGATAAACTTTGAAAAAAGCAAAAAGACGAATTTTTGTTTTTGTATCAATCTTTATTCTTAAATTTAAAAACTTTCAATATATTATCATATACTTATCAAAAAATGTATTTTTATACTTCTTATGAAGACAAGTAATGAATTCACATACCAAATGTATTTCAAATGCATTCTTCTCAAAAAAAATTTTCCGCAGTTTATACATTTAAATATTTTTCCATGCATTTTATTTTTTGTCATAATTCTCAATATCGCTAAGAGGCAATCTCGATACATGCTACTAGAAATTTGTGCATCTATGTTTTAATACGTAACGAAACTGAATTTCATTCAAAATCTAAATGTCAGTAGATTTTATTCCTAATTTGAGGCCATAAAACATTAGACATAATCAATATTCCAAAAGAGATGCACAGATTTATGCAGAATATATCAAGATTGCACCTTAGCGATAATGATAATATACCATTACTGCCTTTTGTAAGAAATATGAAAATACACTTTCTTCCAAGCATATGGAAATGTATTGATAGTTTTTAACTTTTAACAATAAAGGTTGACACAAAAACAAATGTTCTTGTTTTTACTCTTTTAAAAGTCCATCGTCCCCTTAATGTCTTCAAAACTCTTATTCTAGTTATCTGTTCTAGTAAAATATTTAAAATTGGCTCTTATTGCTAGTAAATCTATTCAGCAAATGTCTGGAGTTTTAGGAAATAATGTAGATGAATGAGTAAAAGGATTAAAAATATGTGTAGTGAACTTAACCTTAATTATAATTAATATTTCTAAATTAATTAAGACGTGAAAGTACCGGACATTTTGTGTGGAATAAGAATTTTCAAATAGTAGAAATTTTATTTAATTTTTCAAATATCTTCGTTTTTTTAAAAAAAATTATTTGTTAATAATTCTCAGTTCCTTTTAAACAATTTTTAATTACAACCATTATGCTCTGTTATTTGCATTATGTGCCTTCATAAGAAGTATAGAAATAGGGTGAAACCCCAGTTATTGACACCTAACCAGTAACTGACACTTGAGCAAAAATTTAACTCAAATCAGCATTTTGTTGTAAAATTCTGCGAAGTAATGTCATCTAGTGGTAAATGAGACACTTATTTTTTATTTTAGAGTCAATTTATTCACCACTAGAGGGCAAAGAATATATTCAATGAGGAAAAACTTTTGAGAATACAAAAAGTGCCATATTATAGCAGCCATCTTAATTCTAAAATTAATGAAGTGTTTTTGTAATCTATTTGTAATGCAGCCATCCTAAAATTTTTCTTACAGTTGTACTTGTAGAAATTAGTTTAAAAGATGAATATGATATATTAGGGGCATGATTTAGGGTTTACAGATATTTAATTTAGCTTAATGGGGGTGCCAGTTATTGGTTCCTAGAATTTCTTTTCACCAGTCTCTGACAATGGTGTTAGTTATTGGTTATATTAAAAAAAGTTGAAATATATTATTTGAACTGTTTAAAAAGCATAATAATAAATTAAATTTATCTTGTAGTAAACACCATTAAAATTTAAGTTTTTTTTTTTTTAACCAGTGTCTGATACCAGATGTCAGTTACTGGTTCATAAATGTCAGTTATTGGATATCTGCATTACTAATAATGCAGTAATAAATATCACTCCTATGTACTCTTACTATATACTCTGCATTGCTAATAATGCAGTACAGCTTACTAAATCCCATTTTTATAATTAGTATTAATGTATTTTGTTTTTATAATAAAGAATAAAGTTTTTTTAAAGCATTTTAATCATTTAAAGTAAAGTGTCAGTCACTGGTTCACTTTGTGTCAGTTATTGGTGTTTTAAAATAGGGATTGTGTCAGTTGCTGAAGTTTTGACCATATTTATGAATAAAATTAATTTTTAATAATAAAATGTATAATTTTTCAAAATTTTGCCAATAATAACTTTTTAATATATCTCTACTATTCTTTGAAAAACAAAGGTAAGTACAAAATAGATTTAAATTTTTGTAATAGTGATTTGAACAAGAAATAGTCCTTAAAGTGTCAGTTAATGGGGGTTTCACCCTACACTTTCTGCCACGCATTGGCAAGATATAGTTATTTTTTAAATTTTAACACAAAACATAAATGTGTGTTTCTCCACTTTTCGAAGTCCACAGCTCCTTTTAACAATTCCATCAATATTAAATCACATATGGTATTATTGTATGTGTTATTTAACATTAATATTATTATATCAGTTAAAATTTAGTAAAAAATGAGGTTTGGATTTTTATGTTTTTATTTGTCGTTCGCAATTTCTAATGATATTTTATAATTAGGTGAAAACTTTTAATGACATAATTCTAGCTTTTCTTTGTTAGTCAGCTGCAGTCAATAGCTTAGTTTAGAGTATTCATATATATTTCGTGATAATTTCTAACTCTGATTTGATCTTCAAGCGCTTTTAGGATAAACGTTCGTTGAACTTTAAATAGTTTCTTTTTTATATAAATACATCTTATAAAACCTAACATAATTGGAATCTCTCTTTTTTTAATAAAGCTAAAAGAATTTAATGTAAAAGCATATATTCATTTCTGCATTACTCTTATTATAATTTTATGTCACATTAATGTGATCCTTTTTTTTCTATAATTACACGCTGTTAGTATAGGTCTCTAAAAGTTTAAATTACATTTTTATTTATAATTGTACCTTTAGTTTAAATCAGAGTTTCAATTTAAATAATGTTTAAAATATGAAAGAAGTGATTTTATAGCTGAGCTGTCAGAATTTTTGTAATTACAATGTAAATTCTAATCATAAAATGTTAAAGGTTTTGAAATAACCTTTGGAATATCTGTGGAAGTAATTAAAATGAAGAATGTAGGTTGCATCATCAGTTCTTAATCGGAAATAAATACTTTCCGAATGACAAAAGGGAATTTTTAAAGCATCAAATTACTTTTGTGAAGCTTATGAAAGCGTTATTAAAATAATTTTAAAATAGCGTGCACATTTATTTGACTAAAATTCAGTTCTTTCAATTAGATTTCGATAAGATGAAGCAGTTTTATATTTCAAGAGCTCGTTTGATGCGTAGAAGAGCATATCTTCGAATCTCTTCTAAAGGAAGGATTGTTTCTTTTGGTTAGATGGTTTATTGTTCAGAAATAATTCTTATTAATTTTATCAATGAAGTTGCCATGGTTATCAAATTTCTCTGATTAAATAACGAGTAAATATGCATTCGCCTGCATACGTCTCATTAAGAAAAATACTCTTGACTATTTAGGCTTAGGGTTATACTAAATGTATTTATTTATTTAACAAAATCAAAAAAGAATTAATTAAATTATACACTAATTATAATTTCAGGTAGTGTGTGGTCATTTAAAGAATATTAAGTATATCTCAAATGCATTGTATAAAATGTTACATGTTACAAACCTAATAAATTATACTAAACGACAGAGTTGCTTATTGAATTCACACGTTGTGAAAACAACCCTTCATTTATGAGAAAACACCATCTACGTGACACCATGGAAAAAACCCCACTGTTGTACTGTTACTTTCATGCGGTCGATAATACATTACTCATTCATTTTTCTTCGCTATTTTTCATAAAAAAAATAATTCTATCAACCTTTATAGCATCTTAATAGATTTATGAACTTTCATTTGATTCAGGATTACGGAAGTTTATGGAAGAGTCAGACTATGGAAAAACCCATTAGTCACTATTATTTTATTTTTTAAATAATAAATTCTAGTTGATTTATAATTCGATTCTTGTCTAAACCCTTTTTTAACAAAATACACATGATCGTGCGGGTTCGAATTTATTGAATTTTGTCACTTTCTAGCAAGGCATTCAGCGCTAAAAGGTTGTGATACTTAGAAAAACAAAAAATAACGATGAAAGGTCAGAAATAATTATAGAACACATAAAAATTAATTTACATTGCGTGAAAAAAGAAATTGTTCTCGTTCCAAAAATTTCCCACGCAGGTCTATCATAATAAAATTTTAATTGCTTAATAGGTGTATAGCCAACATAGTGAAAAAGTACCCAAGCCGACACTCGAACCCGTGTCATGAGTATAGCGCATTGACGTTCTACCAACTGAACCACATGGGAACGTTACTCAGTCTGGAACTTTTTCACCATAACATGTTGGCAAGCTCTTCGTCTGCGTTTATAGCCTTGCCAACTTGTTATGGTGAAAAAGTTCCAAGCTGAGTATCGTTCCCAAGTGGTTTAGTTGGTAGAACGTCAATGCGCTATACTGATGACCCGGCTTGGGTACTTTTTTTATCACTATGTTGGCTATACGCCTATTAAGCAATTAAAATTTGATTATTATGAATGCAAGGCGTGTGGAATTTTCTATGGAAAAATTTCCAAAGTATTAAATATGGGAATACTATAACCTGAAGTTGAAAAGCTTAGAACCGTTTTTTTTAAATAATGAAACATTCAAATGGAATTATATAAATAAAATTATGTATTTTAGTTTACTATTTTGTAATAAAAAATCGTAATGTAAACTGTATTGGCATGTGATTATTAAATTAACAAACCGTTTTAATAGTCTAAAGTTTCAGAATATTTCTAACATACTCATTAAACTAGAATGAATCTCAAATGAAAACTACTTTTAAATGTATTAAATTCATTTTTAACATATTTCAAAAATTTATTTTCTTCCAAGGTAAAATTAAACTGAAATGATAATCTCGGCAAATAATAATAAAAAAAAAAAAAAAAAAAAAAAAAAAAAAGATTCGAAAAAGTGTGCATATATATATATGCATACCATAACCTATCCAGGAAGGAAGAAATGTAATTTCGAATGAAAAATTCAAGCAATATGATTAAAGTCGATTTACTAGCAAAAATATTTTTAGTAAAGTCTTAATAAAATAACATTTTATTTCAAAATTCAGCATAACTATATTTTCTCATCGCTAGATATATTTTGCCTTACAGTCAAAATATATTGAATGTGCACGGAAGTATATATATTTTTTATAACGTCAAACAATTCGAATTCAATTTCAGTTTCATCAGATTAAAAAAAAATGAAATTGGAATAAAATGCCCTTAAACATATAAGTGGAAAAAGAGAAATTCCCGGAGTTGCATATTCTATTAAAAAAAATGCTTAATTTTTTCTTCTCTTTTCTAAATTATCCCATGGAATATGCTCGTAGAATAAAAATGTGCTGAATTTATTCATAACTTTTGTAAATGCAAAAATAGTTTACACTGTAAAAATATTACAAAAAATAATTATTTTTTCTATAGCAATGAATATTTGAAATTAATTATCACGATAAATACTTATGAAAATTACACAACTGTGCAATACAAATGGTTAAAAAAAATTACATATCTTCTGTTTATTATAAAAAAAAATAGAAAACTTCAAATCAAAATATAATACAATAAATAAAATAGCACCTTTCTTTATGTTGAAATATACTTAATAAGCAAAATTAATGGCAATGTATAATAGTTTTTATTTTATGAAGGTAAGTTCTTTTTCTTATAAATATACTAAAGAGCTTTCAGTAATCACGTGACAATATTTGCAAGCTAATGTTACAAGTATGGGAGCCTTCCTATAAAATTTGTCGTTTGTATTTCAATGTTTTTATATAATGTCTTTGCGCAGGATAGATGAAGCCAATCTCTAATCGGATTATTATTTTTTTTTTACTTTTCCGATTATGGCTGCAAAATTGTTTTTCTGAGGTGACTCTCTATATCGGTCGGAACAGGTTTCGAAAGTGAAGGCATTTTTACAAGAAACAACAGCAACCAAAATTGAAAAAGTATAAAAGTGTTCGGTTAGAGATCAATCTGAGGTATTCTATTAAAAAAAAATAATTTTAAAATATTGAAATGTAAACAAGAAATTGAAAATGAAAACTCCCATAGGTTTAACACCAGGACTTCCTTCAAAGGGATTAGTCTCACAAGGAAGGTCTTCATAAGTGCATACTCAGAAAATTTTGAAAAAAATTACAGAATGTTCTTCTCATGAGGGTATATACGAGGGTGGGCCGAAAAAAAACTTTCTTTTGTTTTTTGATTCGATATATCGCGGAAAACTGTCCTCTAGGGTAGCTTAGTATAATGCAAAAATAAAATAAATAAATTGTTACGTTTGGTGGTAGCGCATAAGCCCTAAAATTTGAGAAAATATAAGATTTGTATCATTTTCAAGGGGGAGTGCGAGAATTTTTTTGTTTTGTTTTTTGATTCGCTATACCGCGGAAAACTTACCTCTAGGGTAGCTTAGTATAATGCAAAAATAAAATAAATAAATTTTTATGTTTGGTAGTAGCGCATCAGCCTTAAAATTTGAGAAAATATAAGATTTTTATTATTTTCAAGGGGGAGTGCGAGAAATTTTTTGCTTTGTATTTTGATTCGCTATATCGCGGAAAACTTGCCTCTAAGGTAGCTTAGTATAATGCAAAAATAAAATAAATAAATTGTTACGTTTGGCAGTAGCGCATCGGCCCTAAAATTTGAGAAAATGTAAGATTTTTATCATTTTTAAAGGGGAGTGCGAGAACTTTTTTGTTTTGTTTATGGATTTGATATACCACGTAAAATGAGTCTCTTGGATAGTTTAGTAAAATGCAAAAACAAAATAAATAGATTTTCGAGTCTTGCGGTAGCGCATCGTCCCTAAAATTTGAAAAAATGTAAGATTTTTATCATTTTTAAAGGGGAGTGCGAGAACTTTTTTGTTTTGTTTATGGATTTGATATACCACGTAAAATGAGTCTCTTGGATAGTTTAGTAAAATGCAAAAACAAAATAAATAGATTTTCGAGTCTTGCGGTAGCGCATCGTCCCTAAAATTTGAAAAAATAATATACGATTTTTTAAATTTTTCTAATAAATGGAAATAAATCAAATAACTTCTATAACAAGTAGATATAGACATATTTTAGTAGAACAAAGAATAGAAATGATAAATAAATGAAACAAAAATAGTTCATTTTACAATTTATTAGTAGAGTATTAAGTTAAAAAAAACATTTTTAAAAACATTGACAAATATTCATTGAAACCAAAAATCATTTTTTGATTGTGTAAATATTCAGTTTGTAATGAAATATGATACTTTACTTATCTTTACTTTGTTTTGATATAATTGAATGAAATTTGAACTAAGATTAGCTTGAAAAACTAGGCATTGACGATATTGAAATAAATATACTTCTTATAAAACCATCTCTAGAATTGGAGCCGATGACTTTTTCTGACGCCTAAGTTCTTCACCTTGAGTAGGAAAGTGTGCCAGGCTCACGAACAGTTAATTCTTCAGGACAGTTGCCTAAATTTATATCTCAACTTATGTTCAGCGGGTACAGCGTATCTTTGCATAAACTTTGCTTGTCCATTTTTGGAATCTCATATTCAACACTGTCAAAATTTAGATCTGGAAGTTTCTCACATTTACTGAGCTGTGAGCCAATCGGACAACGAAATGATTGTGATCCAGTCGTTTCACCATCGAAAGTTTGAAACAAATGTCGGAATGGCAATTCATTTACATGTAAGAGGCACACCCTCCACTGTATTGATCGTTTAACTTGTTCTTCAATTGTGCGAATAACGCGATTTTCCACCCCATATTAGTAACGGTGCCATCACATCCAATCACGTTCAGTTCATGAAGTGAAAATCAAGCCTCAATCAAATAAGAAATAATGCTACTGGAAATGTTTGAGCACAACTTGAAGAGGGTAAAATATGACCAACGCACACAGGTCAGCAGTACGTGTTGGACATAAGTTCTGCTATAAAATCAGGTAGCTGTTTTTAAGATTTATCTGTTCGTGTGCCTGGCACACTTTCCCACTCAAGGTGGTTAACAACGGCGAACAGAGTTCTCCGATTGTATTTAGGTACTGAAAAAACAAAAGATGAGAGCAAGATCTTAGATTCTTTTCTCTTAAAGTTATATATACCTCTATGGTTTTATATAAAAGAGTAAATACTTCACAAACAGACCAGAACATGAATTTGAAGTTATAAAATTTTCAAGATTCCTACCCGAAAACTTGTTGAAAGTCATTGATCCAGTAACTAAAAGAAACGTATTTTTTGCCCGTCCAGAAAACTTGGTTTTGAGTATGATAGTAAATAAAAGGAATCATATAATAAAGTTAGGTTTCATAAAAATTATATTGGCTAGATACTTAGCTTCTAAAAAAAAGTTAATCAGGAGTTTTCAACCCCCGAAAATCAATTTCCTAACTACAGACAACATTCAAATGATTCACTGGAACACTACTGCACTTTCACCACCATATTTGCTGCGAAGAATCAAATTTTAGGGCCGATGCGCTATCGCCAAACTTAACAATTTATTTATTTTATTTTTGCATTATACTAAGCTAACCCATAGGCAAAGTTTTCCGCGGTATAGCGAATCAAAAACAAAACAAAAAAATTCTCGCACTATCCTTTAAAAATGATAAAAATCTTATATTTTCTCAAATTTTAGGGCAGATACTCTACCGCCAAACGTAACAACTTATTTATTTTATTTTTGCATTATACTAAGCTAACCTAGAGGCAAGTTTTCCGCGGTATAGCGAATCAAAAAACAAAACAAAAAAATTCTCGCACTCCCCCTTGAAAATAATAAAAATCTTAAATTTTCTCAAATTTTAAGGCTGATGCGCTACCACCAAACATAAAAATTTATTTATTTTATTTTTGCATTATACTAAGCTACCCTAGAGGTAAGTTTTTCGCGGTATAGCGAATCAAAAAACAAAACAAAAAAATTCTCGCACTCCCCCTTGAAAATAATAATAAAAATCTTATATTTTCTCAAATTTTAAGGCCGATGCGCTACCGCCAAACGTAACAATTTATTTATTTTATTTTTGCATTATACTAAGCTACCCTAGAGGCACGTTTTCCGCGGTATAGCGAATCACAAACTAAAAAAAGTTTTTTTCGGCCCACCCTAGTATATACGTCTATAAAAAAAAATTCTGTGGAACCTCGATATAACGTCCGTAAAAAATTATGAAATTTTCGTTTATTTGGCGATTTATCACTGGTTGGCGACGGAATGAAATTTCAAAAAATGCGCTGTTATGACAAATAATCTTTAAGGAAAAACTTTTTCTTGCTGAACTTGTTTATGTAAGTTTAACTTACATAATAAATAAATTTTTATAGCTACTATTTTGTGTACACATTTATATGTATATATAATGAAATTATAACGATCGTATTTTACGATTTAAAACAATATTTAAATTGATAAAATGATAAATAATTTTGCAAGCAATTTCAAAATGCAAACGATCGTTTGCGTTGGCGAGGAAAAATGTTGCTAAGCCAATTCGCGTCTTTTTCCGCCAAATACTCGAAAGTTTTTATTTTTTTGCAGAATTTCTACTGGGATTCCGCAGCTAAATTTGACTGATCCTTTATTACATACATGGGTAGCTTCATTAGCATTTTTTCAAAATTTTCTGAGTATGCGCTTTAAGGAGACCTTCCTTGCCAGTGATATTGATGAGAACATAGAGTTAATAACTTTGATAAGTAATGAAAATGAGACATCTTTAATTAATTATATATTGGAACAAATTCAAATGATGAAAAGGGGCAAATTAAATGGTAGAATTACAAAATACCATATATAAATTCATATACACTATTAACAAGTAATATAATTTTTTTAAAAGTTAATTCATACTTTTTAATCATAAATATATAAAATAAACCCATGCAGCATTAATGTCCCACGTTATCTTTATTGAAAATTTTTTTATAATCATCGTTGCGGTATTTTATTTTTGTGGCATCGCTAATTTGAGGAAAATCTTTCATTTCATTTATGAAAATAATGGAAGAAATTTTTTTCTCCCATATAAAACTAAAAATAATTAATTAAATTTAATTAATGAATTAATATTTGAAAAAAAAAACTGTATTAAACTCAAGTGTCATCCACTACAAGTTTAAAAAAATGTATTTGAACTTGAGTGTATGAATAGAAAATATTTTATTAACGATTGAAAATTTGAACGAGATATATAAATATATAGAGAGTGTGAGCTAATAGTAGGAATTGAAAGATATAGGGAAGCAAACAAAGAAATAGAGAAAACCATGCATGACAGCCATGCATAGGTATAAAATTAGAATTACACATACATTAAAGGTAAAACAGAATTTAAGACATTTAAACATCATATATCAGAATTTTAACTCTTTGAAATGATGTCAAGAATACGAAGAGATTTTTAGCACCAATTAGAGTACCTATATACGTCAAAAATGTGTTTTTTGACTAAAGAATGCTTTATATGGTGTGTGGTCGCCTCGGACATTTAAGACTGTCGCATATCTGTTTTCCATGGATGCGATGAGGTTGTCAATAAGAGTTCAGGGAATTCTGTTCCACTTTTTAAAAAGTGCTATATCAAAGTGCCGAACAGTCAACTACAACAGAGGCATATCGCTCGCCGCAATGCATCACCCGAGTGTGACCCAGACATGTTCAATCAAATTTAAGAGAGTAGAGCATACTTACCAATACACACGATGTATTATTTCCTTTTCAAATATATTCACAACCCGTGGAGTTGTTTTATCCATTTGTATCATTAAAAGAAAGAAATACGCAATGGCTTCAGCGTCAGGTAGGACATGAGATATGAATTTTGAGCTGTGAAAGTGCCATTCGAAGTCATTCACAAATCCGTGCATTTTTTTTCTGAAAATTACGCCAGCTAAAATGCGCGAATATGAACCCGAATACGGAACCAACCCCGAATAAGTTACTATGTAAACAATCTGCTAATTACAATTGAAAAATGACTTTTCTATAAAATCTTTGGATTAGCGAAGCTGAAAAAATATGCATATCAATATTAAGCTGCCATTTCCCAATTAACACTTTCACAATTACTTTCGGTCAATCAGTTCACTGTTTCATACACAAAAGCATTTCCGCAATAATTAGATAGTTTATTTAATACTAGTTGCGTAGCAGCCCGCTGTGTTGCATTTAAATTTCACGAGGTCTTTCTATTTTTTTTGGAAAATTCACAATTTTAGAGAGTTTTTTTGCTCCTGTATCCCCTTAGGAAATTTTGTACCAACATAAAATATAGCTATGTTGGAGCAGAGAGGGTCATCATCATTTTGCCCCCATTATTTTTTTATCGGCTTGGTAGTTCCAGAGATTATCCGCCATAAACACACAAATGTTTCTTCTTTATAATATTAGTATAGATACAGAAGATCTGTTATTATATACAAACATAAATAATTTGTTATTTAATACATGTAATCAGATGCAATTTTTAAAAATACATGCATAAACCAGCATATTCCATCAGTTTTATTTTCATGGTTATTCATATTATTTGGCAATAAATATCACTTTCTTAAACCCGCATTGCGTCCAGCTTTTTAACAAAGTGTCAATGCCCGGATAACTGTAAAGCACTGACAGGAGTATGAGAAACATGTTAATAAGGCATTTTTATGTTAGCTTGGAGCAGGTGATAAACCGCCAAATATTGTTCCTATCGCCATCTTTCGTAATGCATACATTTAAAATACATATATTAAATACAGGCCTTTAACTTATTTGATTTAAAATGGAAATAAATAATTAAAATAATAAGAAGGGATAATAATATAAGCCAAAATATTTTATTTCACTATTAAAGCAATGTTTCTCTGTTACACCTGCGAATAAAAAAAACGCTGCTTTCGGCGAGATTATCTCCCGACTAACATACAAGTACCTTAAATAATTGAATTTGTGGTGGAAAGTTCCGTAATCGGGTTTGCAGTCAAAGGCATGTTTTAGAAAGCGTAGTTTAACGCCAATTAATTTCATTGCTGCAACATTTTTAGGTAGCTTTCATTACAAAAAATAAAAATATACCTATATATACAAAAAAAAATTTTGGATGCTCGAAAATTTCGTCTTTTTATCGTGAGATTAAATAATTCTAAATCAATATATTTAGTTTTATTTCGTAAAATCTTTTATTATGGAATATATAATATTTCTCATTTTTTGCAACAGATGTCATTTAACCAAATTTAGGACATTTTTTTAAAAACTACGTTAAAGTAGAATTTTAACTTTAAAACTAACTTTTAATCTTATGAAAGTGTCTAAATATATCTGAAGTCGAAGTCAATGTTTCCTTTAAAATATGTAAATAGATAACCTTTGGAAACCATTTTTTATCATACTTTCTAACTATAGAATGAATGATTAATTCTAGAATATTATATGTATTTTAATTACATATATTGCGTATCAAAAGTTTTTATATTTTTTTCATTTCGTGTAGTCGAATGAATGATTATAACTCTTCTGTATTTTAGAATTTTACTATCTAGTATTCAAAGCATATTGTTAATCATATATCTGTAAATTAAACTTGGACAATGTAAACAAAGATCTAAGTGTTTCTTTAGTTTTATTTTCAAAAATTTCCATTAGTGATTCTTTCTATATTATACGTGTGCAAGCCTATTGTTTTCGATATGTGGCCTCCGCTTCCGCCTAATATTTTTTATGTTAACATTTATGTTAACAGTGGCAATGGTTTTACTCTATTTTTGTGGGAAAAAAGAAAGAAAATGTCAATAATGGGGATTATTTAAAAAAATGCTCTGTGAAAAATAGGGGATATATGAATTTCTCTCTCTCTCTCTTTCTGTTTATTTATCAATTATTTTTAGCGACTGCACATTTATAGGAGATATTATTGATAATGACTGTTCATTCTTCATGTCTACGAAATATCTGTGTTTTAAAGAGTGAAGAGCAAATGTATTTTTTAAGATGAAACAGACAAATAATTGATTTTTATTATTAAAATTTATATGGATATGATTTTCCTATTAAATTGTTTTAGGTATAATAATGTCAGGTGGTCTTGTTATTTTGAAAACTATGCTTTCCTTCGTTAATTTATGTAATTCAGGTCAATATAACAAAATAAAATGATTAATTTGCCTCATCACCCCACTTTTTATAACTTTTTATTCTATAATCTGCTTTAAAATTACACTATGTGATTTTTGAGGTGAAGCAGATCCCACGAATATTTGTGATGAACATATGAACATTGCAGTATACTTATATACACATTACTATAAATACTATAAATTTATAATCGTATAAATAGTTTAATAGTTTGAATAATATTTACAATATCATACATTTATTGGATTTAAATAATAAATATATGTATTTTTTGTATCAGTTCAACACTTAAAGCATTGATAAAGAAACAATTGTCAAATTATTTACTTTTTTAGTATAGAAAAATTACTTGTGTAATGGCAGTAATATATAAACAGGTTCAAAGAATTCCAGTAGGTGGGAATTGCAGCTCAGTATTGACCTATATATATATATATATATATATATATATATATATATGAAGAAAAACAAATTTTACATAAATATATTAGATATTTTAATATATATAGTTGATTTATTGTTGATACAACTTAACGGTACTGATACTATTATAAATTTCAGTTTTTATCCAGTTACATTAAATTTAAAGACAACATCCAATAATCTAACTAACTTTAATAATTCAGACATTAACATGAAAATTAAAGAAGGTAAACTGGTTGCAAAAATGTGCAACAAAAGAGGTAATTCCAATTTTGAAACTATAAAAATATTGCATTTTAGTTCTAATATTCATTTTTAAATTTTTAGAAATTGATTCTTGAAATGTATTAAACATATTGAAAGGGCCAGTACAAATACATAACATAAAATGATTGACATAATTGTATAGCCATGCTTCTCAACAAGGCTATTCAGTGAACGTTTAGCCAATTTATCTATAGTTTCATAAAAAATAAAAGTCATCTAAAAGATATAAAGTCCTTTTTTTAATCGAGCGTTTGTTTATCGATGAAAAATTAGAAAGGAAGTGATATTGATATTTAACATCGAATTTTTCATTGATGTTCGGAGTATGTTTGTTTCTATACGGGTCAAGGTCTGGGGAGTGTTGCTGGCGAAAAAACACGTTTAACCCATCTTACATGTCACAAGCCATGAGCCTATCTCCATAATTCGTTATTTGAAAATTTCTTGTTCATATTTTGTTGTATTTGTAGTTTGATTTTAAGTTAATCTTTTCTAATATGTGGTAGTTTTTGTTTATGTTTAGTGTAAGTTTATTCGCTCGTTTCTTTTAAATTTTGGTTTTCTATAAATATCAAACATTTGATTACATTCGATTTGGGTCAGCTTTTATTTCTTTTATCCAATGTAACATTTTGACGCAACCAATACATATGAAATTAATCTTGTTATATTAACTGCAAAGAATGTCATTTTTGCTGAATAATTAATCATTAGGGAAATAACAGCCTCAATCTACTTTACGGATGCATGAATAACATCTAGCGAAACCCAATAAAATAAATAATAAATGAGAATATTTTGTAAGGTATTTCTGGGATATCTTTATTTATAACATGTAATACTAATAAGTTATTGATGAATTTGCTCAAAACAGACTACTACACTAGAGGCAATCGAAATATAAGGCATGAGAAGGAATAGTTATAGGTATTCATTGCATTTCTTTTATCTGTTATTTAGATTATTCTGTCATCATTTAATAGTAGTGATAAGAAAAGGCTATCCGAGTGATTTTATTTATTAGATTTGTAATAAAAAAATGATAAAAGTATACATTTTCAAAACAGCACCATATTAAAATCGGTTAATATTCTAGATTTTAAAATTTAGAATAATGAGGATAATAAAAATAAATGTTTAAATTTTAATTAGTTTTCATCTACATTTGTTTGAAAAATTTTGAAAATTGATTAAAATTAATTCTTCCTCACAGCAAAACAACTTATCAAAATGCAAAGCAAATATTTCTAACACTTTCTTTCAGAAAACTAATTAACTTAAATATTTCTTAAGTAAAAAATAATAACTATAAATGAAAAAAAAATCATATATGTGCTTACGCGTCAGTATTAATGTATAGTCGTAAAAAAAGAAAACAACAAGAACCGCAAAAAAGTGTAGTAAACGTTAACAATAACATCTACTGAGTAATGCTATATTTTGAATTTGCTTAGGGTTTGTCTGTATATAGAAGTTGCTGCACAAAATTTCAATACTAACATATAGTTTTGATACCATATTTGGATTCTTCGATATATTTTACTACAATTTCTATATGTAGACAACCTCTTAAGAAAAGTTTAAATATAGTATAAATTTGCGTACGTTATCACTAATTGATTGTTACCAGTCACATTTTTATATGATCATTTGCAATAGAGTTAGTAGGGGATGGTGCGTTTTTTCCGGGGACTGCACATATTCTCTAATACATGCTGCTGATTGAGTTTTTCATCCTACGTTGTAAAAAACAATACATTAGAGCATTTTATCATATTAAATTTATGACGATAGCTTCTATTTATAATCTGCATAAAATAATGTCCTATCTTTGCATCCAATGCTGAGTTATTCAATAAATGTTTTTGCATTGATACATTCCAAAAAAAATTGTTGATTTTACAGTATAATACTGGCATTGCGCGGTAGTGTATTACTGCTTATTTTACTGTTTATTACTTTTAATTTTACGAAAAAACAAAACAAATAATAAAAAATAGTAAAATCAACAATTTTTTTTAAGTGTATAGGTAGAATTAAAGGCGCGTTTTTATGCGTTCTTGTTCTATATTAAAATTAAGGATGGCTAAAGACAGTCAGAAGTATTGGCAAAATGAGCTAGATTGTAGTAAATTTTATTATGCTTCAACTGTAAAACCTCATTAAAGCCTAAATAATTCGATCGTTTAATGTAAACGTACTTCATTATCTTTAAGATATATTACGTCGTCAAATGAGTATATGATCATTGACAAATATGTCAGAACAGACTCATGTTGTAATACATACAGTAGTTCAACAAAAACGTATTATTTGAACTTTAGATAATAAGCGATTTTAACGAAGTCGTATCAAAACTAAAAATTGTAAAACCGACTGGATGAAAAAGCATCGCTAAACATACAAAACTTGTTGAAATCAGTATTACGCAGTGTATAGGAATTTCAAAAACCCGAATTTTGTAAATTTGGTGGGAAATCACTACTACTTATGTGAAGTATACACTAATAAAGTAAAATGTACCTGTAATACTAATCTTAATATTAGAGAAATAAATTTGTCAAACTAAGATTTTTATTACTATTTCAGTATAATATTATTTCTTTAACCTTTATTCCTTCATCCTTGAATTACTTGTTTTGTGATTTGCTTTTTCTAAATGAAGAAGAATAATTTAATAAGTATAAAAATACGATTTAAAAAACAGAACAATATAAACATTTTTAATTTTGATTTTCATTTAAAAATCACTTTTAATTTCTATCAAAACACACGATTACAAATTTAAAAAACCTTTTATATTGTCAATTCGTATTTTTGTCACGTGCCAAGCTTATTTGTTTCGCAGCTTACACAACCAGGATCATTATTGAAGAATAAAATTATTTTCAAGAAATTCTTCCGATACGAAAAAGAAAAATAGCTTAAATTCAAGAAAATCTTTGGGTCAGTTCGAAAGGAAAAGAGTCCGCTTTTTACCTCTTATTTAACGTTAAATATTAAAACGATTATATTTGGCTGCAATTTTTTTCTTTTTACGTGTTATTTTTACTGACACTGAATAAATAATATTTTAAACACCACTACTAAAACTATTGAAGGCGGTAAACTATTTTTTAAAAACCATTCTAAGATTTTCTAGCTCCTTTATTCTATTAATCACAGAAGATGCTTCACGAATAATTTAAGAAACATGCATTATTCTCTCGTAAATTTATTTCCATAAAAATGCTTCAGCGAGAGCAAAATGCGTTATTGTTCGTGTTATTTTTGCCCAAGTTCAATAAAAAAAATTTTAAACACCACATCCGAAATTATTTCAAGAGAAACGTAATCTTCAAACAAAATGTAAGAAGATAGAAAAAAAAACAGCCTTTAAGAAATTTCTGTTACTGTTGTTCTAATAATCATGCAAGATAATTTGCAGTTCCATGAGTATTTTAGAAAACAGGCATTGTTCTCTTGTAAAGGAATTTTCAGAACATTCTTCAGCGAAAAAAAAAAATAAATTAAAAAAATTGGTTATTGAAAACTGCAAAATTTCGAAGGACAAATATAAATTGACTTGATTTTTTGACGGATTCTTTTAAAAGGTTTGATCGAAGACTTTACGTTCGTTTAAATTTGTAAGTATGAAAGGAATGCATTGAATTTTAAGCAGCTTTTATATTGCTCATTCAAAAATCGTTTCTTTTGAAATTGAAAATGAATGATTCTAGTTGAATGGGACTTTAAAATTGATTGCTATTGTTATGTGTTTTTTATTTATGTTAAATTATAGATCTCACATTTTATGTTAGGAAAATAACCAAATTCTAAAGCGTAGTTCTAAAAACATGCTGTTTTTTGAATGAAAATTCTCTATAAATAAAACAATTTCTTAAAATAAAGCCTTTTATAAAATTTGAAGTGACTTCCTTCATGTTTTATTATTCAGTATAATGTAAAGTTCTATTTTTGCAACTTATTTAAAATATTCGTATTTTGAAACCAATAAAACTATAATACAACTGAATAAATAGAAGTAACGTTTGAAATGATAAGAAATTGAAAAATCTTAAGTGAATAAAATAGTTTAACCACAATAAATTAATTTTTTGTTTCTACAAGTTTAATAAATCTTTTTTTATTATTTACTTATTTTAAGCATGCATTATGTTTTAAGGATTTCGTTTTGTCTGTCTATCAGATTATCTCGATTGTCATCTTGTCAACCACAATTAAAATCTGTTACCATCCATGTAACATTTATATAACTGATAGTGTGACAAATAAAAATAAAAGTGAGGTGAATAGATAATTCTCTATGCCTTTTGTGGTATAATAACAACCAATCTGCAAATTATAATAGAGTGAATGCTGATCATTGGAAATGCTGACTCATTTATATTAGTGAACGCTACTTCATAGAAATTAATTATTTACATTTATTTTATTTGCACACACGGACAACTTCAAATTCTGAGAAACCGACAACCGAAATGCTAATCATTGAAAATGTCGACTTATATATAATACTTATTGAATGTATATAGAGATTTAAAACGCGCAATTTTTAGGGGCAACTTCATATTTTCAGAGACAGATAAACAATGTGTTCTTATTGAAGGGAAAATTTCTAAATTTCTACGTCCATACCCTCCGTTCACAGTTTGATTTATATATATATATATATATATATATATATATATATATATATATATAATATATATACAGGGTGTTTCACTACTAGACCGAGAACAGCGGCGTCGCATGGAATTCCTCACGCTCTGGAAGATTCCTGGCATCTCTAATTGCTTTCTGTTAGCTACAGAAATACGAGCCGCGAGGTCTTCAACTGAAGGTACGGGAGTCTCATACACCCGACTTTTCATTTGACCCCAGCAGAAGAAGTCCATACATGATAGGTCCGGCGATCTGGCAGGCCAATGAACCGGGCCAACACGACCCATCCACTACTGTCCAAATGTTCCATTGAGGTGTCGGCGAACGTCATTGGTATAATGTGGTGGAGCCCCATCGTGCTGGAACCACATGTGGCGTCACAACGAACGAAGAACGTGCGCTTCTTCCTGAAGTTCCGACAGAACTTGTTCTAGGAATATCAAATATGTCCTTCCGTCCAAACGGCAGGATAGAATGTATAGTTCAATAAGGTAGTCCCCAAGAATGCCGTCCCAAACATTGATAGAAAAACGCCTTTGAGCAGCACGTGTTCTCGTACCATGGGGGTTCGCCAAAGCCCAAATATTGGCATTATGTTTATTCAATGCTCCCTCTATTGTAAAATTTGCTTCATCCGTAAACAATACAGACGCCGAAAATGTGTTGCAAATACCATTCAGCAAACGTCTTCCTATGTGGATAATCTTCAGGGAGTAATTTTTGCACGCTTTGCAGATGGTACGGACTCATTTTGTTTTCCGATAGTATCCTCCAGACAGTGGTGTGCGAAAACCCCACCTGTTGGCTTATCGCACGAGAACTCGTGCTTGGATAGCCTTTTGCGATACTTAACACTTGTTCCTCATTGTACGGTGTCCTCGTCGTTCGTTCTCGATTCATCTTTACTTTCGTCAAACAACCAGACTCATGAAACCTACTATTCACACTTGAAAATGTCGTTTGATGGGTTGCACGCCTATGCGGAAAACGCTCCTTATAACATGGAGCAGTAGATGTTTATTTACCATGGCGTCAGTGCTTATTAGTATAACGGAGCATAGTAAACAGGGTCAAGTAGAGATGAAAAATATGTAGCAAATCCAGTAGAAAGAAGAATCACATAGTTAGATGCAATATATATTTATTTTTACGATGAGGCAATATCGATAGTTAAAGAAGCAAAGGGGAGGTACCTACACAAACAATGACAAGTTTTTTTTACAACCTTTCTGGTCACGTCTAACGGCCGAAGTGTTTATGTTCTAAAAATTACATGTACGGGTGTTGGCGCGTAAAGCATGATAAAATCGCCAGTACTTGGCGAGGGAGTCTTTGGAGACTGCGGACGGACGCGTATGGGAAAAAACGATAACTGCTAGAATCTGTCTATGATAGTGCATTCATTTGAGAATGGGGGGAAGGGTTGTAAGGATTCTTTCATGGAGACAGAAAAGGAAAAAGAAAAGAAAGTAATTTTGGGATTGGCGTTTGATTTTGCTAAAAAGACAGCTGCAATTAACGGTTACTTATGACTTGAATCTAATAACAGGGTGTGAAAGATGCGAGCTTGCATATTACAGTTTACATGTGGGCGAGAGATATTTTAATTAATTCTTTTGAGTGCGGGTGAGAAGTGCAAATGCTTGCATAAAGAATAACGGTTATACGTTACATTATTTTAATAAGTAGAGCACAGCTGCTTATATATTTTGTCTAACTTTTAAGACAGATGCACTTTTGATTTCATGAGAAGGAAACGGTTGAATTAGAAATATGTGAACATTAGTAACTTATTTTAGCATAACCGCAAAGTTAAGGACAGAGAGTTTTCTGATATATATGCGAGTGACTTGCATTTTAGAATGAAGCAAGTAGATTTGTTATCTAAATTAAATCAGAAATAGGTTTTAGTTAGCATATTGAATTTTGGGGGGGGGGATTACAGACATTTAAAATCTATAAACTATAATTGTTTATTTTAATTATTTATAATTATTTATTTATTTGGGGGGGAATGAATGAATCTTTATGAATTTATTCTTATTTTATTTTATTTATTTATTTATTTTTTTTAAATCTCTATTTTTTTTTGGGGGGGGGGAGGAGAAGCATGCAATCAATACATGTATGCTAGATGTTGGAAGAGGAATGGAAAAGCTTATGTTAACTTGTTACAATTTTGAGGGGGGGGGTTTGAACTGAAAGCAAGATATATGACAAACGTCTTTGTCATATATATCATCCCATTGACCAGAAAAGCTGTACTGTTTACAGTACAGTTTAAAAAAAAAAAATATATATATAATACAATTATACTCTCCCCAAGCTTAAAAAAATACATACATAATATAACACAAAATACTTGTAAATTATATGAGTTGCAACAGTATAAAGGATTTTGTTACCTCAATAGTTTGTAACGTCAGGCCATAAAATATAAAACATAGTGCACTACCTTTGAAGATTTTTTTTTTTTTTAAATTTTCGTCCTTTTGTTTTCTGTTTTGTTCTTTTTCTTTCTGTCTGGTACCAGCTTTAAAAAGTTACTATTTAACTAGACATGTCTAATGATAACTGAACACAAAACAGTACTCATTTTCTCAATTTGTTGCACTTAAATACTATAATTAAACACAAATAACACATAACATAAACATATATCCTTAAAAATTAACTTGAATTATATGAAAAAGTGAAAATGGATTAACTCAAGTGTAGTGTACTGAAAAGTTGTTTGATAAAGTTTTTAAAATTCGTGCAAGCACAGGACGGTAAAAAAAAGAGGTGCATGTGGCACGCCCATAAAAAGGGACCGCCCTTAATCTTGTCAATACATGACAAGTGTGCTGTCTCAGGCTTAGGGCCTTACGACCTAGGTGAGGAGGGCAGTGATGAGAGTCCACATCATTACAACATGAACTCCCTGCTCCCCAATGAAGATCACACTGATCTCCCCACAGGAGCACGATTCGGGAACACATATACTTTTGGGAAAAGGGAATATTGTGAATTAGTAAACTAAATCACAATTGTCTCTCTAAACACAATCTGGTGAGGGGTGGTAACCTAAGGGCAAAAATTTAGAACGGTACCACTAGCCTGAAGGGGAAGAATTAGTCAAAAAATAAAAAAAAATAGATACAAGTGTATCTCATGTAAATCCTAATGTATTGACAGTCCTAGAGTGTTGAGAGACCTAAAATATGTCATAATCGGGTGTGATGAAGTGAAACTGTACAAGTCATGTAAGCAAATGCTTTAAGTTTGTTTAGGAGAACTTTTTTTTTTTTTTTTTTTTTTTTTTTTTTAATTTAAAAAAAAACTCTTATTTATTTAAAATATTTGCAATGTTGTATTCAGTATGAATGAAAGTTTAAAGTGTGAGAGAAAAAGAATGTGAAAAGATTATATTTATCTACTGTTTATAAAATTGAATGAAAAATTAAAAGAATGGTGTGACCCGATACAAAATATTGTGTAAAAGTGGTCTTCACAAGAAGACATGGACCAGCCGTGAAGTCAGGTGAAGACAAGTTATGCACAGTATACGTAGAATCCTGGCCAGGGATAAAACACTTAGTATCAGATCATATTAAAAATTTAAAAGTTTTTTTTTTTTTAAAGTTTATTATTATTATTATTATTTTTAAAATTTGTTACAAATTATCTTTTTCTTAAATTGTAGCGAGGGGCGAGAATGGTGTTAGAAGAATTATTATTTGTAACATGACTTGCAGGATCACATAAATGTCCATATCGAGGTGGTGCTAGAAGAAGTCTATCAATATGTACCCTAAATGCAGTATCATCATGAGCATATAATATTTTAATTGAAAATGAAACAGGAGAGTGTTTAAATGTTACAATATATGGACCGGTATATTTAGGTTTAAATTTGTCGACTGATTTTAAATAAACAATATCTTTTAAACATATATTTCTTAATTTAGCTTTTCGACTGTGAATTTTGTAAAGTCTATCTTGAGCAGTCTTAATGTTGTTATATGCTTTGTCATATATTTTGTTTAAGTCATCTAGTAATTTATAAACTTCAACATGTTTATCTAGAAATGCTTGGTTGGTACTATGATCATATGTGTCAAAAATTAATGAAAGTTCACGACCAAAATGAAGTAAGTTAGGTGAAAATAGTGTAGAAGAGTGTGTCGAACCATTATAAAGTGACTTATGAATAAACAGAGCATTTTCAAAAGAGTGTCCTTCTTGTAGTAATGTGGTAACAGAATATTTAATAGACTTGTTAATTCGCTCGGCAATACTGTTAGATTGTGGGTGCGAGACCGAACTGTGATGTATTTTTATGCCAAGAGCATCATTAAATGCATTATAGATATGAGAAGTATATTGTGGGCCTAAGTCTGACAAAATACAGACGGGTCTCCCATAGGTAGTTATGTAACTAAATAAGCATTTTACAACTTTGGGTGCAGAAGTATCAGTGAGAGGATAGAGTTCAATGTGTCTTGAGAAGTGATCGGTTACAGTTAAGACATGTTTATTATTTGAGAAAGGACCAAGTAAATCTGTACTGACTGTATGACCAGGATATCTTGGTGTGTATGTAGGTTGAAGAGGTGCGGGTGGAGTGTTATGGTGTTTGGCCTGTAAACATTTGACACATGAAGCTACAAAGTTGAGTGTATCTACATAGATGCCTTTCCAAAAATATTTGGATGTAAGAAATTCATAAGTTTTGGCCATACCAAAGTGTGACAGATGGGATATAGTTAAAGCTTTACTTTTAAGTGAATCAGGGACAACAATGTGATATGAGAAAGTATTATTTATGATATCTTCCTTTTTGAACATTAATATTTTAGAATCAGGATGTATGAAGTAATTCGGGAATTTTGAAGAAGGTCCATTTTGTAATATATGATCATAAATACTAGCTAAGGTAGGGTCTTTTTGTTGTTCAGTGCAAAAAGTTTGATTTGATATCTCCAATAATGGGTCTCGTTTTGTTCGTTCACCTGAGATGAGAAAATTTACTTGACAATTGTTGTTATTAACAGATTTACAAATATCAGGTGTTTCATGATCGACTATTGGAAGTGGTTGAGGATCATGGATAAGGTTAGGATTGGTTAGTAAATTTTCTTGGTTGTTGTCAAAATTACAGCGAGAGAAATAATCTGCTAAAACATTTGAAGATCCTGGAATGTGTTCAAAATCATATGAATATTCTGAAAGGTCAATTAGCCAACGGGTGGTTATGTCTGCTGGGTTTGTAGTCTTTTTGTATTTTTTTAGAGGTTTGCTATCTGATAAGATTAGGAATTTTCTGTTGTATAAGTAATATTTGAATGCAATAACAGATTTGTAAATTGCCATGAGTTCTAGTTTTAAAGCAGGATATTTTTTTTCAGAGGAATTTAAGGATTTAGAAAAGTATGCTACTGGTAGAAGATTTCCATTATGTTCTTGCATTAAAACGCCAGAGATGGCAATGTTAGATGCATCTGTATTCAAATAAAAATTCTTATTCCAATCTGGTAACCTAACCATGGGTGAACCGAAGAAAATTTTCTGTATTGTTTTAAGTATGTCCTGATGTTTTTCTGTCCAGATGAATTTAGTTTTAGGAGTAGTTAAATCAATAAGTGGTTGCACTAGTTTGTTAAATGTTGGAATTAATGATTTATAGAAAGTTATCAAACCAATAAGCCTTTTTAGTTGTCTTTTTGTAGTTGGTGTAGGAAATGAAGTTATTTTTACAATGTTAGAATGGATTGGTGAAATACAATGATTTTCTATTTGAAAACCTAAGTAGTTGACTTTTGTTTGATGAAAGTTGCATTTATTAGGTGAAAGAGTGAGATTGTACTTGGAAAGGAGGTTAAAAATTTTGTCGAGTTTAGAACACATTTCATCAAAAGAATTCGCACCTATAATAAAGTCATCTTGATACGTATACACACCTTGTAGGTGTAATTCGTCAATTAAAGAATCCATTAGAGCTTGAAAGATTGAGGCACTTGTCTTTAAACCAAAGACAAGTCTGCGGTAAGAAAAAGATCCAAACATGGTGGTAAAAGTTAGTTGATTGTGAAATTTTTCTGGTAAGTTAATTTGGTGGTATGCTTGATGAAAGTCGAGTGTTGTAAAGAATGTGTAAGAAGAGAGATTAGCGATGATGTTTTGAATTTTCGGTAGTGGGTAAGATGATCCTTGTATTACAGTGTTTAACATTCGAAGGTCAAGTGCGAGGCGAAATTTTTGTTTACCAGTACCATCTGGTTTTTTTCTAACAAGTAACATAGGACAAGACCATTCGGAGCAATGTCTTTGTATAATTCCGGCTTCAAGTAATTGATTAATTTGATCTAATGCATCTTTTTGTAATGCGTGAGGTATTGGAAAAGGAAGTGTTTTTATAGGATAGTCATTAATGAATTTCAAATCTGGAATAATTTTATCTGTATGCCCAAGTGTATTTAGAGATTTTGAAAATACAGGGTAATATTTGAGTAACATTTCTTTTAGAATTTCAGCCTCATTGGATGGTAAGTGTTCAAGATTGAAATCAGTTGCAGATAAGTCTTCTTTTCGTTTTTTGAGAATGTCTTTAGAAGATTGAATGAGATTTAAAAATTGTTGATCTGAGTTATCTTGACTAATTTTATCTGGGGAGTACTCAATTATTTCCTCGACCTCAAAAAGTTGACCTATTTTAGCTTTTTTTTGAATGTGAATGGGATTATCAGAATTGTTTTTAACCGAAATCAGGAAAAATGTATATTGTTGTGGAATTTTTCTTTTTCGCTTTGGATTTTTTGATTTTATTATAGCATCAAATCCTATTAAGTTGTCAACGGGTGAATTGTATTGAAATAAATAATCTTTGTCTGTGCTAATAGAATCTGTGAAAACTGAAATCCATTTTTGTTCCTGAGGGTTTAAGGAAATTCTACGAGTCAAAGCTACAGTTTGATTTTTGAAGGAGGTGGGTTGTGTACTACATTGGTTTATTTCAGAAGATGAAGTAGTTTGTTTGTTTACCAAAGGAATCGATAAAGTGTTGTCAATATGGATAATGTTTTTGACGGTGTTTACAACAATATTGAATCGTTTGATGAAATCATAGCCGATAATACCTTGGAAACTAGATGAATCTGGTATGTCTACAATGTAGAAGTGATGATTAAAGTTTTTGTGCTGTAATTTAATGGAGGTTCTAATACATGAGGAAAAATCTACATCAGAATTGACTGTTTTAATGACAACACCAGTTGATAATCTCTTATATTTTAAAATTGTTTTTAATTCATCAAATAAAGACTGTGATAGTAACGAAATAGTACTTCCTGTATCGCAAAGTAGAGTAATATCTTTTTTTGCAATTGAGGCCTTTACAAGGGGAAGTGATGTTGAGTCTTTAATGACATTGTAAATAATTTTTGTAGTAGTGTCATCGTATTGTTCTGTGTTTGTTTGTGTCGTTTCATGCTTAGAAATTTTTACACTATCACATGTTTGTGTGCTTACAGAGTTTACTAGTCTATTAAGTGAAATTTTTGGTAAGGACGGATCTGGGAAAAAACTGGCTGATGTGTAATCAGTAGGGGGGTGAGGTGCAAAGCCATCAGCAAAATTACACCTCTGACTTAGTTTTCCTGTTGTCGGTTGTTGTTGTTGTGAAATTGTCCTCGTCTTTGTGTATTTAAGCGTTTCCACTTAAAACAGGCTTGCGCTTCGTGACCACTTTTGAAACATAGCTGGCAAGTAGTTCTGTGAAATCTGTACGACTTATGTGGAGAGGGGCGTTTGTTAAAATTGCGATTTTGAAATTTCCGTTTGTTGTGCATGCCAGCAAATTTAGTTTTGTAAGTTGCCGCGTCATCTTTAATTTCTGGTTGTGTTTGGGTATTTACAGAAAGGGCATTTATTTTCTCGGTTAGCTGTTTCAGCTGGTCGGCAAATATTGAATCAGTTGGGGAAGGGGTGGGGTAAGCATGCAAAATTTTTTCTCCGTACAAAATATCTTGTAGCGCCTGGGCTCTTAAAACTGCGGGTTGGTACTCTGTAATCCCTTCCTCTTGTATTTTAATTCGTAAATTGGACGGAATGGTTTCCAGGAATTTCATGTACTTAATTTTGTCACGCGCATTGGCGTCTTGAATGTCCGAATAAACTGTTGCAGCCAGAACATTAAGCCTATGGGCAAAGTTTTTAATGGTTTCTGCGGGTAAGAGCGTTAAGTTTGCAAGTTCGACTGCTACCTGTGATTTGCTAGGAGGGGAAAAAAAAATTGGAAAATTCTTTTTCGATTACATTTATGTCATTTGAGATTAGTAAATCAGGGTTCTGTGTTAAATATTTTAATGCAGGACCAGATAATTTACTTTTTAGTAGAGCAATTGTTGCTTGCGGGCTGTATTTATTTATTTGACTAACAGACCGTACTTGGTCGAAAAAGAATTTGAGTGATTCATGATCACCATCAAAGGTCGGTAAATTAATTGGTATTTGCCGAGAAGCCATGGTGGCCAAAAATACTATTAACTAATCTATGAAATTCAAGGAAACACTGCATGCACAATAAAATAACTAAAAAAAAATATCAATATACACTAGCAGATAATAAATATAACATGAAAGAAAAATGTAAACTGGATTTATATTATAATAAATAATAATGACTGATCACTGTTTCTTTTTAGCGTATAGATCCCTAACGCTCATTTTTAAATTCATTTTTAAAAAGAAACAGCGATGAATGAGAGAAAAATAGAGGAGAAAAAAAAATATATCCTTTTTTTTTATAACTTTAAAATCAATTTGTATAGCATGAAATACTAACAAAGATCTTACCTGGGATCTATCAATACAAGTATAAAAAGTAAAAATTCATGCAAATTATTTAAATTGTTAAGAATGGAACGTAGCATTTCTTTTATTCATTTAAAAAAAATGAAACCAATATTGCAATACAATTTAAGTTATTTTTTTTTTTTTTTTTTTTTTTTTTTTTTTTTTTTTTAACTGGTTTACTAAAAATTAAAAACTCAAATTAATATTTGTATCCAAAACACCTTAAAAAAAACAATCTTGCCTTAAATATTCATAAAAATATCATATTTTACAACTAAAAAAAAATGCAAGATAAAATAATCATATTTATATGATTTGATGAGAAGGTTCAAAAATTAAATTAACTTAATTTCAACCTGAATATTTAATTAAGAAGGTTTTGGTAAAAGGCAAACACAAAAAAACATAACTAAAACTCTGTTATTAAATGTATTCTTTTAAAAATGGAAATGCAATAATTTAACCAAATAAAATTCACTACTGACTGGTAGAGGAAAAAATTAATTATATTACAAGAGAAGTATGAAGGTTGAAATATGCACTTGTAATCAAAGCCTAGGATTATTGAAACCCAGCCGCGTTAAAAAAGAATCATGAGCTCATAGCACTGATCTTCCGGAAAGTATACTATTTGCGTACTTGACACACACTGGAAAATTACGATCACCACAGTAGTTTTTTTTTGAATAAATGGCACTTTTTGAAGCACTAATGTTGAAGAAATTTCTTTGGATGAAACTTACACGGATTACTTTTAGTAACACTGTTAGAAATATATCATTGTAAATTTACTTTTGGACCACTATTTTGAACGCATACACAATACACTTGAAGCACTTGAAACACTTGTGGTTTTCAACGAACCACACTTTTTTTTTAAACGTTAATTGTCGCACAACACAGAGACACATTTAGATGAGGGGAAAGCACTGGGGGAACAGCACACTATTGTATTGATGTCTTGAGTTGGAAAAGATGATGATCGGCGAGAGAATTCCCGATACAGAGAAAACAGACCGACTGTCTTGAATCCGGCGGAGGGGGTGGGGGGGTAGCACTTCCAGAAAGAGCAGTGGTTGTCAGCTGAGATGAGGGGGTGAAGAAAGACTCCCGGTAGGAAAGCGATCCAGCATGGCAGGTGGGAGGGCTGTGATGATGCGTTCCACATGAACCGAGGCCGGCGTCAGGTATATCGCGCTGCGAAGAGATGGGGGGGACGCGCGGTCTGGAATCAGTGAAGAATCGGAGCGGAGGCAGCGTTAAGTTTCCAGGGGCAGCTCAGAGAAGTTGTATTTAAAGTTTCACATAGTTGCAGATGAAAGGAAATATGCCTCTTATAATTATTGTACCTCGGTACCTCCCCTTATTGGAAGAAAAAAATGAATCGCTAAGTTCAAGCGAAACCGGCGAAAGCACCAGAGTTTATAACATGGAGCAGTAGATGTTTATTTACCATGGCGTCAGTGCTTATTAGTATAACGGAGCATAGTAAACAGGGTCAAGTAGAGATGAAAAATATGTAGCAAATCCAGTAGAAAGAAGAATCACATAGTTAGATGCAATATATATTTATTTTTACGATGAGGCAATATCGATAGTTAAAGAAGCAAAGGGGAGGTACCTACACAAACAATGACAAGTTTTTTTTACAACCTTTCTGGTCACGTCTAACGGCCGAAGTGTTTATGTTCTAAAAATTACATGTACGGGTGTTGGCGCGGAAAGCATGATAAAATCGCCAGTACTTGGCGAGGGAGTCTTTGGAGACTGCGGACGGACGCGTATGGGAAAAAACGATAACTGCTAGAATCTGTCTATGATAGTGCATTCATTTGAGAATGGGGGGAAGGGTTGTAAGGATTCTTTCATGGAGACAGAAAAGGAAAAAGAAAAGAAAGTAATTTTGGGATTGGCGTTTGATTTTGCTAAAAAGACAGCTGCAATTAACGGTTACTTATGACTTGAATCTAATAACAGGGTGTGAAAGATGCGAGCTTGCATATTACAGTTTACATGTGGGCGAGAGATATTTTAATTAATTCTTTTGAGTGCGGGTGAGAAGTGCAAATGCTTGCATAAAGAATAACGGTTATACGTTACATTATTTTAATAAGTAGAGCACAGCTGCTTATATATTTTGTCTAACTTTTAAGACAGATGCACTTTTGATTTCATGAGAAGGAAACGGTTGAATTAGAAATATGTGAACATTAGTAACTTATTTTAGCATAACCGCAAAGTTAAGGACAGAGAGTTTTCTGATATATATGCGAGTGACTTGCATTTTAGAATGAAGCAAGTAGATTTGTTATCTAAATTAAATCAGAAATAGGTTTTAGTTAGCATATTGAATTTTGGGGGGGGATTACAGACATTTAAAATCTATAAACTATAATTGTTTATTTTAATTATTTATAATTATTTATTTATTTGGGGGGGAATGAATGAATCTTTATGAATTTATTCTTATTTTATTTTATTTATTTATTTATTTTTTTTAAATCTCTATTTTTTTTGGTTGGGGGGGAGGAGAAGCATGCAATCAATACTTGTATGCTAGATGTTGGAAGAGGAATGGAAAAGCTTATGTTAACTTGTTACAATTTTGAAGGGGGGGGGGTTTGAACTGAAAGCAAGATATATGACAAACGTCTTTGTCATACTCCTTGTACAACCTCAGAGTGGCATGTCCATTACAGTTCGCAGCTCCATATACGAGCAACATGTCGGCTAGTTCATCCTTCGAATATTCCATCCTACTACCTTTGGAACCGGTTCGCAAATGATAACTTCAGCGTGATCGCTGTTCACGCGCCTTACCGTTCAGCGCCATCTACTGTCGCTGTCAAGCTTGCCGGACTACCTCTGGGCGTAATTTTGAACACCTTTTGTAGTAAAACCTTTAAATAAACTGTTTCTGTCACATTAACGTGTTGCTGTTCCTCTGCTTTTTCTGTTTCTTTTTTCTCTGCTTCTTTTAACCATAACTCGCAAAAAAGGCACTTCCAACGTTGCATTCCTATGTGATTTCGAGTCGTCTTTGCATCCCTAACACTTCCTAGAAGTATGTTGGTCTGGTAGTAAAACACCCAGGAGTAATGTCATTGAAATGTCGGAGATGTGTCGGAAGCGCCCTCTATCAAAAAATGAGGACACCAAAGCTGTACGTCATTTTGAATAAAATAATTACCAAGGGAATGACCTACATGGAAACCGCAACAAAATCGATTAGTTTGTTCAATGTTTATGAGCGTTTAAAATCCCTCCCCCTCCTCTGTTCACAGTTCAATTTTCGCTATTTACCCGATCCCAATTTTTTAGATTTTGGGCTTAAAATTTAAGTTAAAGTCTAAACTTTAGAATAATTTTAACCCCATACAAAAATCACGGTAAAAAGTAGCCTTTCGTTACTCGAAAGTCTAAAGCACCCTCTATCGACAATTTTTTAACGTAACCTTTAAAACTTTTTTGGAATAAAATCGTGATATAAAGAATGATTTTAGCGAAAACCGCAAACGAATCGACCGTTTTTTTCGTTTTTTTATCATTGTTTGAAGTTTTGGACCTTAAACTTTAATGGCTCCTAGCTCCTACAGAAGACGTTTGCGCCCCATGGTTTCCTATTTAATAATGTTTGTCTTCATGTCTACTATCACCCCTCAAAGTTTGTGGTCTTTTAGTGAAACACCCTGTATATATATATATATATATATATATATCTGACACTTGTCATACTGTAACTCTCTTATTTATGAACCGATTTGGACGTGACTGAGTGTGTGTATAGGACATAGACTCGACTGTGTTCGTTGGTTCACAGTTCAATTTTCGCTATTTACCCGATCCCAATTTTTTAGATTTTGGGCTTAAAATTTAAGTTAAAGTCTAAACTTTAGAATAATTTTAACCCCATACAAAAATCACGGTAAAAAGTAGCCTTCATGCGTCATCTTGTTTCAAAATGGCGGCCAGTTAAATTTTTATTATTATTATTTTTAATTCAAAAAGATGTATAAAAAGTTGAAAACGTTGTTCTCTTTAAGTTTTAGATCGTGATACAAGGATTCCGCAACATTTTTGTTTTGGCTTTATTTTAAAAAATGGTTGAGATATAGCTCTTTCAAATTATAGGTTGGCTGATATTTTGAAACAATCTGATTTTTGTTGTACTGTAATCTGTTTTGTTGTGTTGTCATGCTGAAATTTGCATTCAAATTCAGTATTAATGAAAACCGTGATTGAATCTTCTATAATCAAATCGGGTTTCAAGCATTTTAGCTTCGGGTGTTTGAGTACAATGACTGGAAATTTTAAAAACACGGAATATGGAAACTACCTTTTCCTCAAGGAACAGGCCGGAAGGACTTTTTTATTTACAATGTATCACAAAATATATATTTAAGTTGAAGTAAATATATATTTTTTATTATTGTGTAACAGATTAAATATACATTTATTTTCAGTGTTTAATTTTTTGATGTAACTATTTCTTCACCTGAAAATTTTAGATAATAGCATTAAAGTAATTATTTAAGATAAAAATATTTATGCATACTTTTTTATACCCTCTTTTACTGTTTTCTTTTACCTATGTTACCCTTTCTTGTATTTCTAAAATAATAATATTTGGTACGTATTTACCGACTACCGGACTACTAACATACATGCAATTGTAATATAGTCTGCTGTTGCATTTATAAATGTGAGAAAACACAGAGAATACATGAGTGTAGTTATTGTACATTAGACGGGACAGTACCATTTTGCAATCGAAAGTTTTGTCTGAACATGATTAATTGATTAAAGTCAGTTAATTTCAAGCCAGATTCTTGGGAGTTATGCAAATAGTTTTGTAAACGGCACATTGGATTTGGATACAGCAAAACTATCAGATTCAAGAGCATTCCATACTTTTGAATATGTTGTTTTTAGGTCCTTCATCTGTGCTATGTACACTGGAATGTGTCTTGCATAATGAAATAAGTCATGAGGAAAATAATATGTGATTTATTCATCTAATTATGTGAGATGCAATGTTCAATCTCCCTGGTGAGTAGCAGGGATAAAACACAACAAAGATCCAAATTAGTTCATATACTGTAGATGGAACTTTCCATCACCCATCTCCGTTGAGGACGTTGAAAGACGACCTTTTTTTGCTGGCAAGGGTGAAGTTTGTAAAATCGTTTTTGAGTTCTCTGGAATTTTTCAACATATACAATTTTTTTGTAGCAGGAACTATGATATCGGAACAAAAGGTGTTCATCTGCTGAGAGTTTACGTATTCGTTCACAGAGTGGAGCTAACTTTGTCTCATCAAATTTTGCTCGCTTTGTAGCGTATTTTACCAGTTTTTGAAGGTTGTCTATTCCAGGTTTTTGGCATAATTGTCCACCTTTCGAGCACACTAAACAATTCAATCTGTATTCACAAATTTTAACACAGTCACTAGCATGAGTAACTAACCTCCAGGGAACACATAGCTTTCACATCTGCAACAAAAGAGAAAACAAGCAATATTAGTAATTTTGTTATTAAATTTAAAAATAAATAATAATTAACTTAATTTACGTCTATTTCGATTGTAGATTTGTTTTTCGTGACCCCAAAAATATATAATTTGATATACTGGACAATAATATGCCACAAATATTGAAAAAGTCAGTAAATGACAAACATTTTGGACGCCATGTTGAGAATCAACTAAAAAGTATGTGACTAAAAATTGTCATCTAAGATATTTGAAATCTACGTATCAAAACATACAGAATAAAACATGTCAAACTTAGCATAAAAATCCAGCTGGAAAACATTTCAGACCCTACTAATTGTTTCAAATTAGATTTGTGTTTGCAGACAATTTAACTTCTTTTTACATTGATATGAATTTTATCATTAAGTTAAAAAAAATAATTTATTTGGTTTGAGTTTCGAAACAGATGCTTCAGATTGTCTCCATAAAAATGTATGAGCATTGACATAAATTGAGTTTATGGTTCAATCTATTTCCAAAGCATGTTTCAAACAAAATTAAGTTTATGTTTCAACCTATTCCCAAACGACAGATCAACTTATTACCAAATAAAAGTTCAACGTATTACCAAACCATGGTTCAACCTATTACCAAATCTTGGTTCAACCTATAACCAAAATATGGTTCAAACAAAGCACCAAAAGATGGAGAAAGATTTTACCATTCTGTGGTGGCAGCTACACTTACTTGTACTATCGTTTGGTGAAACATTGAACAGAAATTGTTAACAGTGTAGAATATTTTTTACTGGAAGCGTAAAAACTTAATTTCTTATTAGTACCCGGTTTTACCCTACTACCGAAATTCGGAGCTGTTTCATATGGTCCTAGAAAACGCCTTTTCCCAAGTAGAGAAGAATTTTCCTATAGCAAATGCTGTGGTTTTCAATAGCCCAGATGACCCCAAATACAAATGTGAGGTGTTCTAGCTTTTCTGCTCTTTTGACTTTTATCAAGGAAAACCAATAGGTACCCGGTTTTACCCTACTTTCCCCTATTTCTTCTGGAGTCAAATAACACTTTTTAAAGTTTTAATTAATCTACTCTTAATTTTTAAAGTTTATTAGTACAAGGCCTAGTCTTCCATTTATTACAAATTATTTGTGATTTTTTAATCTAAATTTTACAAATAAAATAACCATACATCGAAATCTTTCAAAAGGATCGTTGAAATAGTGTTAAAGTCTATGTATCATTCACACCGTAATTTGCCGTTTTGTCATCTGGTCATATAAATTCGTACATGTGTATAATTGTGAATAATTACTGTGATGTAATCATGTGAATAATTACTTGAGTTTATATAAAAAACTTAATTGCAGATTTCAAACTCAACATTAGGCTTGACAAAATATGTATTTTTTTTTGTACAACACCTTTTATAAAAAACTGATATATTCTTCAATGACTACACATATTCTATCCAGGATGTTTTTTCATTATTAGAATCCAGTTTAGTTTATTGAATAAAATGTTTTCTAAATATAATGTAAAAATATAACTACAAATATTTACTTGTCATATGTAATTTATTAATAACTAGCATGCTACACCCGCTACGCTGGTCAATTTCTCTTAACGAACTTTTAATCAAACAAAGTATTGACATTTAATAATTCACTTTTATATTTTAACAGAATAATAAGGCTACTATAATTTGTGACTCGTGCTATAGCCAATATACACGTCAGGACACGCCACCCTTATCATTCTCTTTTTACGCATGAAGGTTTCGCTATGGTACTTCATTGTGAAATTTGATAATTTTTGAAATTCAATATTTGAAAAACGGCAAAATCATTAGATTTGAAATTTCTATCAAGAAAAATACAATTTTTTAAATTTCAAACGAAGTTTGTCTAACAATTTTCTGACAAATACTTTTCGAGCTATTATTTTTTTTCAGTAACTTCAAATGTTTCATTTTCCGAGATTAATCTGTGGCAAAGATTAGAGAAAACCCCAGTCGTCAGCAACGCATAGCTTTATATTAAAGAGGATGTTGGAGCAGGAATTGTCACCATCACTTTTGAAATCGGTTCTGTAGTTACAGAGATTCCATAGAAATTGTAATTTAGAATGATTTTAGAACGCTTTTCGCTCATTTTACCCTTCTAAATTTTGAATTTTTTAAAATTTATTCTTAGAGAGAATTTACGTCTTATAAGTAACTACCATGCCAAATTTCAAATTTCTATCTCCTACAGTAAAAAGTCGCAATTTTCGAATATTTTTCACTCTTGCACCCCATTAATTTGGTGGCACCGATTTAAAATATAGCCTATGTTGGAGTAGGAATTGTCACCATCAATTTGCCACCATTACTTTTGAAATCAGTTCTGTGGTTCCAGAGATTCCATAGAAATTGTAATTTAGAATGTTTTTAGAACGCTTTTCTCTCATTTCACCCTTTTAAATATCAATTTTTTTTAAAATTTGTTCTTAGAGAGCATTACATCTTATAAGTAACTACAATGCCAAATTTCAAATTTCTAGTTCCTTCACTATAAAAAAAAATTGCAATTTTAGAACGTTTTTTGCTTCTGCATTCCCATGAGATTAGTGGCACCGACATAAAATATAGCTTATGTTGGAGCAGGGAGTGTCATCATCAATTTGCTACCATCACTTTTAAAATCGGTTCTGTAGTTCCAGAGATTCCATAGAAATTGTAATTTAGAATGTTTTTAGAACGCTTTTCGCTCATTTCACCCTTTTAAATTTTTATTTTTTTTATTTTGTTATTAGAGAGCATTTACATCTTATAAGTAACTACCATGTCAAATTTCAAATTTCTAGCTCTTTCAGTATAAAAAAAATTGCAATTTTAGAAAGTTTTTCGCTCCTGCACCACCCTGGGATTAGTGGTACCGACGTAAAATATAGCCTGTGTTGGAGCAGGGATTGTCATCAAAAATTTGCCTCCATCACTTTTGAAAAGGGTTCGGTAGTTCCAGAGATTCCATAGGAATTGTGATTTCGAATGCTTTTAGAACGCTTTTTGCTCATCTCACAGTTTTACATTTTGAATTTTTTTAGAATTTGTTCTTAGAGAGCATTTACATCTTATATGAAACTACCATGCCAAATTTCATGTTTCTAACTCCTTCAGTATACAAAAATCGAAATTTTAGAATGTTTTTCGCTCATGCACTCCCCAGAAGTAGGCACCGACATGAAATATAGCCTATGTTACAGCAGAGACTGTTACCATCAATTTGCCACCATTACTTTTGAAAATCGTTCTGTAGTTCCAGAGATTCCATTGAAATTGTAATTAGAATGTTTTTAGAACGATTTTCGCTCATCTCACCCTTTTAAATTTCGACTTTTTTTAGAATTTGTTCTTAGAGAGCATTTACATCTTATAAGTAACTACCATGCTAAATTTCATGCTTCTAACACTTTCAGTGTAAAAAAAAAAATCCGAAATTTAGAAAGTTTTTCGCTCCTCCACCCCCGAGGGAGTAGTGGCACCGACATATAATATAGCCTATGTTGGAGCAGGGACTGTCACCATAAATTTTCCACCCTCACTTTTAAAAACGGTTCTGCAGTTTCAGAGATTCCATAGAAATTGTAATTTAGAATGTTTTTAGAACGCTTTTCGCTCATCTCACCCTTTTAAATTTCGAATTTTATTAGAATTTGTTATTAGAGAGCATTTACATCTTATAAGTAACTACCATGCCAAATTTCATGCTTTTAGCTCCTTCAGTATTAAAAAAATCGAAATTTTAGAAGGTTTTTCGCTTCTGCATCCCCTGTGGGAAGTGGCGCCGACATAAAATATAGTCTATGTTGGAGCAGAGATTGTCACCATCAATTTGCCACCATCACTTTTGAAATCGCTTCAGTAGTTCCAGAGATTACCCCCTACAAACAAACAAACAAACAATCATTACTACTTTATAATGTTAGTATAGATTATTAAGAAGTGCATATGTGTAGGAATGTAAAGGTTGCGCTGTGGTTATTTATACGACGGCATAATTTACTATATACGACTTTATTACTTTAACAAAATATATAAAATTCAACATATTCAAATAAACATAATTAATTAATAAATAAATATAATGTTTAATAGCCGTCCAGCAGCCGCTCTAAAATCACGATGCATCACTGGAGACTGCCGAAGAGCAAGTGTCAAAGATTCCGGTCGAATCTACCGTCAGTCTATACTTGGCAAAACTTTCCAACCGCCAAACTTTCGCCAAATGTGAGAACGCTCTTTTGCTCCGCTGGAGAAACTTAAATGAATTATGCTTCCTCTTCCATTTTCAAATAAGGCGAATTAGCACAATTAGCGTCGCCACATGACTCCCCCGCCAGTCTCACACAACCCATGGGAGACGAAAACGAACTTTCCTTCCCGATCTCGTTATATAAGTTGTAGGATCAGGCTCACCATCCTCATTCAACAGAAACTCAGGTTTTAAACGATCAATATTTATGATCTTTTTCTGGTTCCCGATAGAAACAACAAAATCTTTCTGCAGTCGTTTTACGACTTTGAATGGACCCTCGTAAGTCGGTTGTAAAGATCTCTTAAAAGGACCTCTACGTACAAATACATGGGTGCAGTTCTTTAGTTCTTTCGGAACATAGATCTTTTGCTGTCCATGCCTTAAAGGTTGACAAGGTCTCAAAGCACACATAATTTTTTGTAGTTTTGAAATATAAGTCGGTGGGTCTGAGAAGGGGCTATCCTCGTACAACTGGCCTGGAAGCCGTAGAGTCGTTCCATACGTCAGCTCAGTTGTAGATGCACCTAGGTCCGCACGTACTGTTGTCCGTAGACCCAACAAAACCAGGGGGAGAGCTTCCAACCAATCCACCTTATAGCACATTAAGGCCTGCTTTAAAGGTCGATGAAGTCGCTCCACCAAACCATTCGTCTGGGGCCTATACGAAGCAGTTCTAGCTATAACCGAGCCTAGCATTTTTGCCAGACTTTCAAAAAGTATGGACTCAAATTGTTTACCCCTATCGCATGTTATCCTCTGAGGCGTACCAAAACGGGAAACCCACGTCTGAACAAAAGCCTGAGCAACAGTTTCAGCAGTCATATCCACAATAGGTACTGCCTCTGGCCACCGGGTAAACCTATCAATCATAGTTAGGCAATATCTGAATCCACGTACTAGAGGTAAGGGACCAATGATATCTATGTGTATATGAGCAAATCTCTCGTCTGGAACGAAAAATTGCACCAAAGGAGACTTAGTATGCAGGTGTACCTTAGTCCTTTGACAGGGTATACACGCTCTACACCACACAGCAACATCTTTATTTAGCCCTGGCCAAACATATTTCGAACAGATTAGCTGCCTAGAAGCCCGTATTCCTGGATGCGACAGCCCATGCATTGACTCAAACACCTTATATCTCAAGGTCTGAGGGACATAAAACCTGTTCACCTCACCAGAAGTTTCACAATACAATAATGTCTTAGCATCCGGCATTTGTACTTTAGCTAAATTTCCACTAAACTCAGCCTTTCCGTCCAAAATAGCCTTTAGCTCCTCATCCTCTGTTTGCAACTTATCCCACAACTAAAAATCTGCAAGTGACGCAAATTGAATCTCACAAACTCTAGATAAACTGTCAGCAACAAAATTTCCCTTGCCTGGCAAATAACGTATATTCGTAGTAAACTGAGATATAAAGTCTAATTGCCGAAGCCTTCTAGGGGAACATTTCTCCTGTTTCTGCTGAAATGCAAAAATTAGGGGTTTGTGATCTACATACAACGTAAATACTCGAGACTCCAACATATGCCTAAAATATTGGATCGCAGAATATGCCGCCAACAATTCCCGGTCATATGTTGAATATTTGCACTGTATAGGGGACAACTTACGAGAGAAAAATCCAAGTGGTTTCGGACCATCGGGCGTAACTTCTTGTAACACCCCACCCATAGCAAAATCACTGCAGTCAGTTATAAGTGCAAGCTTCGCATTTTGAGAAGGGTGATAAAGCAAAGTCGTATTAGCTATAGCTTGCTTAATTTGCTCAAAACGGCTTCCTGCATCCGCATCCCACTTAATTTCTCTTTTATCCCTCTTTTTTGCTCCATTTAAGAACACATTTAGTGGTCTTAATATTTCTGCAATATGGGGTACAAAACGATGATAGTAGTTCACCATTCCCAAAAATCTCCTGAGATCGCTAACAGTTTTTGGTTTTGGAAATTCAAGTATAGCTTTCACCTTATCTTTGAGTGGAACACAGCCCTGGCTATCAATAGTATGACCCAGAAAATCTATAGTTTCTTTGCCAAACTCACATTTAGATTCATTAATTATAATCCCGTAATCTCTAAACCGCTTAAAAACTTCCTCTAAATGCTGCATATGCTGAGCGTGAGTTTCACTCGCTATTAAGATGTCATCGAGATACGGAAAACAATAGTCCAAACCTCGTAATACCTCATTTATAAAGCGTTGAAACGTTTGCGCTGCAGAGCATAACCCAAAGTTTAAAAATGGAAATTCAAACAAACCAAAAGGAGTTATAATAGCAGTTTTATGGATATCGGGAGGATGAACCGGAATTTGATGATAAGCACGGACTAAATCCACTTTAGAAAATATTTCTTTACCTTTTAACATATAAATAAAATCTTGAATGTGAGGAATGGGGTATTTGTCTTGTACAGTAATTCGGTTAAGTGCCCTGTAATCCCCAGTTGGTCTCCAATCCGAAACGCCTTTAGGGACCATATGTAATGGACTGGCCCAATTAATTTTAGATGGCCTACAGATACCTTTCTCAAGCATATAGTCAAATTCCTGCTTAGCTATCCGGAGCTGCGCTGGATGTAACCGCCGAGCTCTAGCTGTCACAGGTGGGCCAACAGTAGGGATAAAATGGATTGTATCATGTTTTACAGTTCGTTTATTCGTATTATTTAACTGGGTAATCTCTTTATACTTTTTTAGCAGTTCTATATGTGCAGTGTTTCCGATGATAGTTTTAACCACCGGGACATCACACAGACTGGCGCGACCACGAGCAGAAAAGTTAGTTACAGGGTCTAATAAACGCCGTTTTTTTAAATAAACCAATAAACCAAAATGTTGTAGAAAGTCAGCGCCTATAATTGGTTTAGATACCTCAGCTATGATAAATGGCCATTGTAATTTACGTTTCAGTCCCAAATCCAGTGTCAATAGTTTAGTACCGTAAGTACAGATTTTTGTACCATTAGCGGCATACAATGTGAAATCCCTCTTTCTAGTACTTTTAACTAAAAATGACTTCGGAAAACATGAGACATCACTGCCTGTATCTATGAAATAGCTGGATTGAGTAACCTTATCTGTAACATAATACCTGCGACTCAAGCCCATACGTGCAGTAGCCGTCGCTACTCCTGCGAGCGAAGGTCTTTTTTGGTTTGTAAGCACACGGGGGTACACATTTTCGAGCCTTTTCCTTAAATCGAAAATGATACCAACATAGCCACCCCTCTCTGTGTGACCTATCCCCTGAGTTAAATGAGTTCCGCCGGTAAGATTTCCTAGGCGACTTGGGACCAGAACCCGCTTTAACCAGCTTTGAAAGTTCCTGAACCTGAAATTGTAGCTGCTCCAACTGTTTATTTTGTTGACTAAACTGAGTTTGTTCAGCCCCTCTCGATTCCAGAGAGTTAACACCAACCTGCGTACATTCACAAATCCTATCCGCCATCTCCGCTAATTTATTTAAACCCTCAGAGCTGACAGACAAAATTGTTTGCACAGATACCGGTAACCTCCGAAGCCATATATTTTTCAAAAAGTCATCGTCAACATGGCCCTCACTTAACTCTCTCATCTTACGCAATAACATTGAGGGGGACCTATCACCCAGCTCTAAATCTTCCAGCAGAGTCTTAACCTTCCGATTCTGAGAAACTTCAAATTCCGATAATAACCTCGCTTTAAGAGCACTGTACGGTTCTTCTGGGGGTTTACACACAATATCGGAAGCAAAAGATAAAGTTTCCGCATCCAAAGACGCCACCAAATGATCAAATTTAGTTTGTTCGACCGAGATTCCTGCTAACCTAAAACTAGCCTCTAGCTGTACAAAAAATAACTTTGCATTACTAGGCCAAAAATTTGGAATTTTTACCGACACTCTATTGCATCCTGTACTCCCCCCTTTCACAGTTTCACTAGGATTGTCGTCCGGCATCCCTTATACTATCAAAAAACAAACAGAAATCTCAAACTGCCGAACTAAACAACAATTTAATCCAGACTGAACGAAGGTTAAAACATCTTAACACTTAAAACAGCAATATCAACATCGAAACCATCCAACCATTGGAACCTAAAACAAGTTTAAATTATCTTAAAAGTCCTCAGAGGATACATGCAAAAGGAAATAAACAGTACGTAATCTCATACCTTAATCCTTGAAAGACATCCTAATAGACTGGACGAGAACTCATTATGAATTAATCTTTCTTTTACTCTTTTAAACCACAGCCAAAAGCGTGTATACGGGTCACCACTTGTAGGAATGTAAAGGTTGCGCTGTGGTTATTTATACGACGGCATAATTTACTATATACGACTTTATTACTTTAACAAAATATATAAAATTCAACATATTCAAATAAACATAATTAATTAATAAATAAATATAATGTTTAATAGCCGTCCAGCAGCCGCTCTAAAATCACGATGCATCACTGGAGACTGCCGAAGAGCAAGCGTCAAAGATTCCGGTCGAATCCACCGTCAGTCTATACTTGGCAAAACTTTCCAACCGCCAAACTCTCGCCAAATGTGAGAACGCTCTTTTGCTCCGCTGGAGAAACTTAAATGGATTATGCTTCCTCTTCCATTTTCAAATAAGGCGAATTAGCACAATTAGCGTCGCCACATATGATATGCCATTCTGAATTAAAAACATTTTCTTTACGATAAATTCTGTGTAGCTTGATGAGTTTATTTAAAAAGAAACATTAACTAAGGTATTCGTTACTTTTTTCCCTTCACACACTTTAAGAATCAAGACTTAAAAAGTGTGATATTTCAAGGCTTAATACTTTTCAATGCCATAACCAAATTATTATTAACAGTTTCTTTTAAGTCATACATTTCTTAAACATAAATAAACTGTTTAATGCTTTAGAAATTCTCGAATTAAAACAAAAGAAATAATCGAAGCTAACTAAAATTATCTCAAAATTTTTAATGTACTTTAATTAATTGCACAAAACCTTAAAAGGATTTTTAAATTCGGTATTCATGACTAAATCCATAAAATTAAACTAATACCTTAATGTTGCTGAACTATTTTAATACATTGTGGGCATACAATAAAATTCAACGTGGATTGCACTGCATTAGAAGAAAATTACTACACCGTTTTATAAGAATCACAGCTTGAATATAAATTGTAGAAAATTAATTGCTAAATCTTCTGTGTTTGGGAGTTATTTAAGACATTTTATTAAGATTATTTCTTTCATGGTCTAGAGAAGAAAATTATGCATGGTAATGTTCTTATGTTCTACTTTTATTCATGAACAACAATTATGTTCTAATAAATATTTTTACAATTTTTACTTCACTAAATTTTTATTTCATTACTATTTGATCCGTTTGGTGTTGATAGGAAATCAGTAACTTTCTTTTACGTTTCGATAAAAATAGACATTTTCAACGCACATTCTGTTTTAAACAAACCTCTTTCCTAACGAAGCTCGGGCACTCGTCCTCGCTGCATACGACATTATATACCAGGCGTGGTGCGCATGCGCTCCAATATCTTTTAGGTTCAATTTCCTCTGATAGGGTGCCGGGAAATATTCTTACTTAGTTATCTTACTTAATCATCTTAATCAGTTCATGTTAAGTTGAATGAATGAATTCCCGTTGAAGAAGATTCCAAACGTTTTTTAGAACACTTTGGTCGAAATATGAAAATGTCCTAGGTCTACCATTTTCAACCACCCTATCTCCCACACCCCCGCAGCTACCGACTTGCAATCCCCATAGTGCACGATAGGAGACTCGAGGCTACTACCATAAAAAAAACACCAGTGGTCTGCGTTGGGTAGTTGTGGATGCAAAGTGATATATATAGACACACACGTCTCTCTCTCTATATATATATATATATATATATATATATAGAGAGAGAGAGAGAGAGATTATAAATGTGCTATACACGCCATCAAATGTGCATTTTAAATTTTCTAAAAAGTCATATGTTTATTATATAAATAATTTTTATTAATACTGTTATTTCTTTGAAAAGTTCCCTAATAGAACGTTTGCTGTTTTGAATTTCCATTTTATAATTCTTTTTAAAAATAGAGAAATTTACAACAGCGAATTTAAATGGAAATTGTTTGTAAAAAATTCATTTGTTAGATTTATTTATGCTTGATTTATCCAATTTAGGAAAGTATATACTGAATACTGAAATAATACTGAATTCTATGTGCCGGGAAGGTTTAGGCACTTATTAATATCTGGTTAAGAAATTTTAATATCCTCTCAGACATTCTACCTCTACTGGCCAAATACTGCATAAATACTTATGATCATAATGATCTCTAGACAGAGTTTATATAGTTAACATTCCTTAAAGTCAACTTGAAATGATTAAACTTAAACAAATGACCGCTATATGTAGTTTCATGGAAATTCTAATGTATGAGATGAAATAGGTAATAGAATAATTTCCTACGTGAATGAACATTAACCTATAATTAACGCAGTAATATTAGATCGTGAAAATTGAGTAAATCAAACACATGATACAAGTTTAAAGAAATATATAAAATTTTTAATTAATATATAGATTTTTTTTAAATATATATATACACAACACTCTCCACGTCATAATTTCGTAAAATTATTAGACAAATTTTCCTAGGAGTTCATTAATCCAATTAGTTATATCATTATTTTTATTTAAATTGCTTTCTTAATGTTATATAATTTACTACCTTCATATTTGAACAATTTATTTTAATTTCAAGCTTGATTAGCTACCTTCAAAATAACAATTATAACAACAAAACTTTTGAAATTAATAAAATTAAATTATAGTTTTTGTGTATTTTAACATACAAACACACACTTAAAACTTTAATCTAAATTTTCACAATGAGAGCCATACTTTGAACCAACGCAGGTACTGCCAAATAACAATTCATATAGAAATTGCTTGAACGCTAATGAGTAAAACAATACCTGGTAACACGTTGTGGGCTGGTACGTTAGTTTCCACGTCTCTGTCGCGGTCGTCATTGTCAGGTTATTCGAAGTCTCCATTCATGCACTCACTCTCATTAGAAAAACCATTGATTTCTTTAGGAGCCATTATGGCCAAAATTAAATACATTTTATCATAAAATATTCATCACATAATGTATAACAACACCATTACAGAAGAGCATAGTAACATAAACTGTGCCCCAAAGAAAATCGGTTAGCATACTGAACGCAATGTTCATAAGGACTCCAAACATGCTATGATACACTGCCTATAGGTCAGTCCGATACCACCAAAGCCTGAGAGTCATACTGCTGGCAGCACAAGGTGAAGTTGAACTTACTATAATACTGATCTCGTTAAAAAACTTCTTTGAAATATCGCAATAGAAATGTTATCATTATTTAAATTTTAATTTCGGGACTCAAAGTATTCCTCCCATACCTTGATTGGCTTTGTAGTGCGTACCCACTGATTCGCGCTTTAAGAGCACGCCTCCACATGAGTGGAGGACATTACAAGTTTTATAGTTGTTTTCCTCTAAGATTATAAATTTGGGGTCATAAAACCACCAGTTTGATTGTATTTAGCCAACCTGATGCCAATGGAACGAAAATACTTTCTACCATACACGGGCTCCCCATAAGAACATGTATTACATCAATAAACACAATTATACTACTAAGCAATTGTTATTAAATTTAATATACATATACATTCTTAACAGTTGTATGCAAAAATCATACATATATGTACATTTCGTTCGGAGATATGAGTCCTTAAATTATCAAACCCGTTGATTTCTATTCAACAATAAAGATGATACGAGGGGAACTGAGAAAGGATGATTCTCCTCATCACTATGTATTCTTGTTGCAATTTCGCTGCTTTAAAATGCACGTATATTCACTTCAGTATCAAACAAATATTTTCGTTTTTTACCAAATAGTATCAGAGAAAGATTCAGTGACTTTAAATATCAGATTACTACAAATAGAATTCTATGATAGAACACAAATGGATCAAATTACTGATTTCTTGATGTTTTTGCTGAATACTTTTTAATATGAGGAATTTATCTTTTTGTGTATGTTTTATACCAGTTTCTTGAAAGGAGATATTAAATGTTTAAGAGATGCATAACGAGATTTTCAGTAGCAATGTCTTTTTTATTCTGATAATGTATTTGAAAAATAATTTTACATAGCTATAGTATGAGAAAATGTAATATATCAGCTCAAAAATATAAGTGGGTACGAAAAGAATCATATTCAACAAAAATTGTTTTGAAATTTTAGACTGGAATTTTTTTTTTATAATTTTTGTCATAGCTTTATTTCTGAGTGGCCTTTATTTTAAAATATAAAATTTTTGTTTAGTTTGCACAAAAACATAATGTAACCTTTAGTCATCCCCAGGTATATAAAAATGTAAAAGAAATTATATCATGAAAATATTATGTTTCAGATAACAATCATATGAAACGATAAAGAATACTTTTATTTTAATTAGAACTTGACGTTTCTAATGCACAGTGAAAGAATAGAATGTAGTAACTGTATTCATAATATTTAACGGTATCTAGCTATATCTATATATCTATATCTATATCTATATCTATATATCTATATCTATATCTATTTCTATATATATATATATGATATCTACAGTGATATATATATATATATATCACTGAAATATTATTAGCGGGTCGTGAAGAGATTCTGTCATGGACAATGAAAAATTGAAAGCTTTTTTTGAAGCGGACCTAAGTACCACGCTCAGCAAACTTGTTGCTGAACTTAGAATGCGTTTAAATAACGTCACCCTCAACTAATATAAATGGGGAAGAAAAAGGAAAATTTAACAACTGTGTGCCATATGAACGCGCCATATGAATCAACGAAATTCCAGGACTCCAGATATTTAACGCTACTAGAATAAATAGTCTTTTTTCACATTGGCAAAAATTTATAGAATAGAATGGTTTTTATATTGAATAATAAACTTAAATACACGGGTTTAAATATAATAGTTCACAAGTGCCATTATTTTTTGCACAACCTAATATACACGCATATACGTATATATATATAGTAATGTTCCTCTTCTGACTAGCAATTAGGAGATTTGAGGCTGTATTTTGCAAAATTTATTCGATGTTTGACCAACTAACCGACAGTAGAAATATATCTATGTGAAGGGCTTGAGTTTGAAATGATCACGAAAGAATGTGGTGTGGCAAAAATTGAATAAGAGTTGCATTCTTCGTGATAGATGGGCGTTCTACAAGCATGTAATGGTGGTATAATAATATGAAGAGTATTTATTTGCATATCTCTAGTCCCTTTTATAATACTGGTCATAATTTTAGGGGGTGCAGGGTACGTTAAAATACTGAGTGATCATTTATACTTATTCATGAGAACCATTTTTACATGAATGATGACGCCATATTACGACGCGATAATCATATTTGTAAAGGACTAATTAGGACAGAATTTTTCTAATCAATAATAAGTGTAAAATTTCTACATACATCTTTTTATTATTCGGAAGCCTTCCAGTTCACAAGATATTAACCTTATTGAGAATTTGTGGGACCTACTGGTATACTCCATTTTAGATCTTATGCCACGAACGTGTTTGGTACATGTTTTGTGGCAGGCACTTTCGAAATGTTGGGAAAGAGTGACATCAACCCACATTTAAAACCTTTATAAATAACTGCCATGACGTACAACTGCTATTATTGTAACTAAATATACAGTTATACATCATTTAGCTGGATGTGCATAATAAATTATCCTTTTATTGTATTTAAAAATATTATGATGCGACTATAAATGTTATTATATAATAATATGTCAAATAATAAAAGTTCTTAATATGCTGTTTTTCATAACAAGACTATATTAAAATCATTTTCTTTTAGAAAATAACAGACAATATATTTTTTTTTGTCTCTGAAAACATTGATAAAAACTTCACTCGCATCTGTGGCTAAAAGTTTTTATAAAAATTACAAAAAATTCTAAACATATTTTCAAAAACTGACTTCGAAAAAATGTCATTGGCAGACTTAAATGAAAAGTTTGAAACGTAACAAAAGAAAAATTGATGTGCACATCATTCATGAGTTCGAAAAATTTGTAAAATTTCCTTTATAGATAAAGACCATTAGATGTTTTTAAGATAATAAAACTCTTATTTGATTTTTATGGATTTTTAATCGGATTTAATATCCCTAGCTGTCCAGTTAGAGAATATTAACATTTTGTAAAACCATTATTTTCAAAAATTGTGTATTAAACTAGAAGAAAAGTGACATGTTAATACTCTTATAAACAGAAAGAATAAAATTTAAAGTATAAGCTTTTTTTTTTTTTTACAGAAATTTTAAGTATGCATTAAAAAACAGTTTCATTACGAAATGAAATTTATAGTATTTTTACTGAAAAATATTTTTGGTGGAGAACATTTTGATTTCCTTTGTATACTTGAGGAAAAAAAAAGAATATGTATTTCATACTTTTAATATATGAAAATTCTGTTATTTATTTCATAGTTAGATATACTTTGTGCTTGAAAGGAAATTTATGGACAGGTATCAAAGAAAGTTAATATTATTTTGAAAAACAATGAAGAAAAATATTCTGTGGAATATAATTAAATGCTGTATTTCTAAAAAATAGTTTATGAGGGATAGCCAATAAACAAATGGGTATTTTCTGCTCTTTGAAATTAGAAATTTTCGTAAATTTGATACATGAGATTTTAACTTCTCGTGTACGGTGCTTTTATGGAAAAGATTCATCCCAGATTAAATTTTTAATGCAATTAACGTATATTATTGAAGTAAAAACAAAATAAAACATGAATAATTAGTATGTTGTGGCCATCACAAAACGTTCTTTTATATAAATGAAATCAATTAAATGATTTAAACAATACAAGAAATTGCATCGAATTAGCAAATATTATTAAATTCTATTTGTTATTTATATTTGTTATTTACACAAATAATTCAAACAGTTTAAATAATAAAACATTTATAACATTTGGAATCAGCAGATATTTCTGTTGTACTATACATTACTGCGTCAATACTCATGTCAAAATATATGCTACTTTAAAAGTTGCATTTAAACTAGAGATATAAGAGTCGCATTTTTCGAACAAGTCATTGAATTTCTGCATCCCCTCTTAGATGTCTGTAACCAAAATTGAATTACAATTTATTACAATATTCAGGATGCTAAGCGTGAAGTTTCGTTGAATTACGTGTATTCAAACTGGTGATATAAGCATCGCATATTTCAAAAAAATCATTGGATTTTGGCACAGCCTCTTACATGAGAGCAATTAAAATTGAATGATAATCTATTCCTATCAAGAGGATTCTAAATTTCCTGTTTCGTTGAATTCTGGTCACATAAATTGAGCAACTCTAATAACTTTCTTAAGAATGCCTTGCCTGCAACATTTAAATAAATATATTTTACTTTTGAAAACTGTTTATCCAAACTAATAATTTTAATTTGGAAACGGTATTAATATCAATTTACATGATAACATTATGAAATTTGTTTTTAAGTTTAAAGTCACTCAGGTGATTTCTAATATCAAATGAAAACTCCAAGTACTTTGTCCATGACGGTCTTTTAATAATCGATATTCATAATTTGTCGATTTAAAAGGAAAAATGGGGTAATAGTTTGAAATAGACGTTTAAAAACATCAAATTTGTATATAAGAATGTAGATATTTTTATCTTTACTACCCATATCTCTAAGATATTTACTAGATTGACGATGATTAATCCTGTATGTACAAATATAATTGATAACACTGATTAACAAATCTTAACGAATTTTCTGTTCCTCTATATACATTGGGTGTTTCTTACTGATTTCAAGGATTCTGAAAAATAATGTGTTTGAAAAAAATTTCTGTCACCCTCCAATTTTAAGGAATTTCATTTATAAGTTTTGAATTACATAGGCTATTGTATAACAGTATAACTTTCGGCGCAAGTGTACTGCTATTTCTTTGCTCTTTAAGTATTTTACATATATTTTGTTTATAATTATCCTATATTCCTCTAAAATAAGTAAAATATATCTATAGGTTATGTTAATGAACCTGATTCTTTTTGCTATGTGTACAGAGAGCTAACTTTGAAAAAGCATCAATGCACTTTTACGCCGATAGTAAAGATTGCCTATGACAGTATTTTGGATGTGAAGTAGGTGAACAAGATAAGAAATTAGCACCTCATTCTTGTTGTACACGATGTGCTGAAAACCTCCGGCATGGGTGAAAGGTACAAGTAGGAGTATGCCATTTGCTATACCCATGATATAGCGCGATCCGAAGGATGACTGCTGCTTTTGTATTACAAAAATTAAAGGATTCTCTGCTAAAAGTAAACATAAAATGAAGTACCCGAACTTATGTTCAACAATGCGACTGGTATTGCATAGTGATTAATTACCAATACCGAAACTTTCGAAGAATTTTACATCTGACGATGCAGCAGTAGAAATGGAAATTGATGAAGTTGAAACTTCCTCTACGTCATCTGATATAAACTATTTTCATGACATAAATGAAGAACCACATCTAATTACTTAAGAAAAATTAAATGATCTTGTGAGAGACTTAAATTTATCAAAAAAAGTACTCAGAATTATTTGGATCAAGATTTGGATTGATGAAGAATTTCATTAAAGATATGAATAAAGAAAGGTGTAGATTTCAATACCTGCAAGAACAATTTCATCACTAAGCTACGCAAAAATTAAAGAGGGTATTTTTCTTGGCCCACAAATTAGGTACCTTATGAAGGACAATAACTTTGAAGATACATTAAGTGATTTAGAATAAGCAGCATGGATTGATTTTAAAAATGTTGTGACGCATTTCTTAGGAAATAATCGAAGTTCTAACTATAAAAAATTAATTAAATACATGTTAAAAAGTTATAAAAATTTAGGATGTCTAATGTTGTTGAAAAAAAAAAATATCGTCTCATTTAAATTTTTTTCCCTGAAAGTATGGGAGCTGTGAACGACAAGCATGGAGAGTGCTTCCACCAGGATATTTCAGCAATGGAACCCAGATATCAAGGCAGGTTGACACCTAATATGCTTGAAGATTACTGTTGGAACCTTATTAGAAAATCTAGTGATTGTGTTTATAAGAAAGCGTCCATAGTTAAGACATTTACTGCTCATAATGCATGAAATTTGGGAAATTTCTTAAGAATATCATTTCTTTTCACAAAAATTATCTTACATTTTCCTGAAGCTTTAGAAACAATGTATATTTTCAATGATTTAAATATTAGTTTTAAGCTTTTTAAGTGTTTATTTAACCGTTTATTATTACTAAAATTCCAAATGACAAATTTACAAAGGCACATGTATTGAATACATACTACAAAATTGAGATTATTAAGATTTTGAATTTATTAAAAATCTGTGGGTGATGGAATATTTTTAATGTCATATTCTTTTTCAACAACCCATAAAATATAAAGTCACCATTTACTTAATGAGGAACAGAAACCTTGTTTATCAGTGTAATTTTAATACATTTTCACATGCTTTTAAATATTTAAAGCCCAATCAAAGTGATACAAAAATGTATCTCTCAAATCTTTCATTGTTCTTTTAATTTTGTAATTGCTCCTTTTTATAAAACCAGCCTTGGGAGAAGCACTATTATTTACAGAGTAAATTTATTTTTTAACTAACAAGCTATATTCATTCAAAAATTACACAAGTCAGTCAAAATTATCAGATAGTATGATTGTATTGAGCATAGGAATGATCTCTAAAAGTTCCTCACTTATTTTAAGTTTACGTCATATCTTTGCATAAAAATAAACAACTCAGTGGAATTCCGTGCATCTGATACTTTCATGAATTACAATGTAATTGATACCAACTGTTAAAATTAGGCATATCAAACATAAATTTCGATTTTCTTTGAATATAAGAGTATCGTAATTAAAAAAAAACTTCAATGTTTATTTTCAATTAATCACATTTATTCATATTCGCACATGAATATATAAGTAAAAAATTAAATAAAAGATCACATAGTGTTCATTAAAATTGACACGATAACTAATCTAAGCAATGAGAAAAATTAAAAAGTTTAAATCCAAAATCCATTTGTTCGACTAAATATTTGCACAAAAGTGCAAGTATCTCTTGCACAAAAGTGACAATTTGGGTCACTTTCAACGCCACACACATAAGCGTTATTTAATTTTATATATTTATTTAAAACAATATTTCCCTAATTTAGCGCCGTATCTTATTAATTTTACAATACATTTCTTAGTATTTAATAAATACAGCACATATTTTTAATAATGTGGTGTAAATCGAAGATAGTAGTAAAATAACATTTTAATTTGGGAATTAAATACAAACTATTTTCAGAAAATACTATAAAAATTTATAAGGAAATATCATAAAAACTATAGAAATCTTAAATTTTTACTCAATATCCCGCGCTTTCTTGCGTTAATCGTTATCTTTTTATCCACATTTTCTTGGAGCTGAAATTTAAAATTGAGTTAGATCTGTTTATTGACACCAGTGTTCCCAGATGAGCATTTTTTAAAACTTAGAATGATACTAATTTTTCTGAAGAGTAATATTCCCATTATTTAATGACGAATTAAATAAAGTATGTATTACTGTTCAAAAATAATGCTAGCATTCTGAATAAAAAAACCCACCCAACTGTCAATACTGATTTACATATACATTCTGATGTTTGCCCTCTCTAAGACCACAGTTGTTGCAAATCTGTTCTGGAAAAGTGTACTTTCTACAGAGAAATAAGAATTAAACACTGAAAAAATGTCAAAGGCTTGGCGGGATACGTGTTTGACACGTCCGCTATAAACAACAAAAGAATCGGAAAATCGGAACACCCCACAAACGTGTATGGGGACATCTGGGCAATTGCAAAACCACACCTGCGGCCACAGAAAAATTATTCTCTACTTGAAAAAGAAGTTTTCTAGGACCACCTGAAGCAGCTCTGAATTTTGGTTACAGGGTAAAACCGGGTGCTAATCAGAAATTAAGTTTTTACACTTCCAGTAACAAAAAATTTTATTGTAATAAATTTGAAATCAAACTTTAAAACATATATACACATTTCTTAATGTCACTAACTTTTTTTTGAGGTTTTCAAGCAATTTTTAATGTTTTCATATATTGGCTTTCTCAGCTTTTACTTCTCATATCCGCTGCACTCCTCTTGTGAACACTCTTAGCAGACTGAATAATGACCAATCCTTCACCACTTGTTGTGTGAAGAAACAATTCATTGCAGAATTTAATGCAAAACTATGGATACCGGGTTTTGCCCTAACAGATGACCAAATATCAACATGGCCGTTCTCCTGGATAGCTGGACGTACACACTGCTACTTTGCATCAATATATCGTGTGAAAGCTATTGAAAATAGTGGTTTACTTACGTAAATCGATCCGCCAGGCTGGATTTATTTTAAGAGCAGACAAGACGGCGAAAAATTAATACTTTTGAGGTGAATTTCTTTCCAATAGCATTGCACGGACACAGAGATGAACTCACTTCAAAAGCCGATGGTACGCTGCTGGAAGACGCTAACCAGTGAACCTCTCCTAAGGGATCTGCTGAAATTGTAAGCTACAGACTAAAAAGAAAAACTTGTTAGCTCCTAAATCATCTACAGATGTGAATATAAGAACAGCAGTATACCGTTTGTTTTCTATAAAACAGTGTTTACGTTTACTGGAGATATGTTAATAGATTTATGTGAAAGTTAGGTGTTTAAACGCAGGAATGGAGACGTTATGTTAACTACACTAAAAGAAATCTGAAGAATTTTGACTAAAAAAATATAAAGGAATTTAAATCTATCTTAATGCATTCTACATGTATACGTTATGTATGTATTACGTTATACTACCTGTATGTATAAATTTTTAAATAAATTTGTTCGAATTGATTTATTTGCTATCATTAGATTTAATAGGCTATATATATGTGTGTATATATATATTCATGTAACATATGTTGAGGCAGATTGTGAAAAACTATACGTGATAGAAAATAACTGATGTATTTTATCGAAAAATCATCCCAATAATGTATATAATAAATGTAATTTTTTTCTTAAAGTTTTCGAAAACATAAATTTTGTAGAACTATGTTATTGCACAGTAATATAAACAATAACCGGCCATTATTAATGGTAATTCGATATTATACATGAACACAACATATACACGAGAACCGAAGGTAGGTCCAACAAATGTTGGGGTATCAATTTGTGTACATCGTTCCGTACACAATCGTGGAGTGTTATTTAGTGATTTTTGTAAGCACTAAACGTGGTTTTTATCAGGCCAGCTGCTCGCTATATGTACTGTGTTTATTTTTTTAATTATAAAGTAGAATAAAGTTCTTATTTGTAATATAAAATAGTATAATGGACTTTTATTTCATAGCAATAAATTCTATAACACGAAAAAAATATCTAAAATTATTCCCCATGCATCTTTTAAAACTTGGATTTAAAAAACTTAGTTTAACAAACTTTTTCAGTCAATTACGAATTCTTATTTAATCAAGAAATTATTCAGTACGTTAATCTAAAAAGAAAAAAAATCTTAAAGTCTCCAGACCTTTTTGCATAAATTAGTTTAATCGTGTTGAAAAAGTTCGGTGAATTAAGTTTTTATTTTGATTGAAATAGCAAATAAAAGTAAAAGTTAAGAGACTAAATTAGAAATTTTATCTAAATAAATACCACATTTTTAAAAGCGTAAACGCCATTATTTCTCAAATAAGTTCATATAATTGTTCAAGCGAATTGAATAGATTTTAAATATTCTATTACACGTTGATTTGACTATTTTATTCGAATTTATCAACAACATAATAATTTTTAAGGTAAAATGTGTATTTAAAATATTTATCATATATTTTACTTTAATTATATTGCAATAACGAAGGAAAAAATCTAATAAATAATAAATGTTGAAATATATAAAGAGCTTGTTTGTGATTAACAATACATTATTCTACTTATAAATCAAATTTTTCCTATAATCAAATATCCTTTGGTTTTATTGATGATGACTAATAATATCATAAGGTTTGTAAAATTCGTCAGGTTTTATACTAAACTAGAAGCAGCATTTAACTAATCTTTTTAATCACCTTATGTAATAAAACCTAATGTAACTTAAGGAAGCAAATAAATATGTTTGTGAATAAAATAAAATATTTTCATATGAGCAGATCATTGTTATTTACTATTAGCAGACTGTTGATTAAAAATTAAATCTATTATAAAAATATTCGTATAATTTAAATTGCTCCTCATTTCCAGTATTAGTTTGAATAATACATTTGATCAAACATCAATATAAACAGCAATTTATTTTCCGTCAATTGATTTAATTTGATCAAACATCAAACAGCAATTTAATTTCCGTCACAGATATAAAATCATTTCATTTTTCAAACATATGTACATTTATAATAGATACATATACATACATATATATATATGTTACGGTCAATATGATTAATCTGGTCATTATTAATAATAACCGGACATAAAGGCAGGTTATTATTATTAATGACCGGATTAATCATATTGACGGTAACATATATATATATACTAGCTAACTCGCCCGACGTTGCCAGGTTCCGAGATAATAACAATCTGTTCTATACGAATATGACTGAAATCTGTAAGGCTATCGAAATCAAGTCGAATGAGGCAAACCCCGTCGTAATCGGGCTCATAGAACCCGAGATCGTAAAGCGCACACTGGCGGTCGAAAGTGCAATTAAAATATTTAAGACTATAATATTTAATAATTAACCCTCTAAGCGTGTAGAACGTAATATTCCGTTCACTAAGCTCCAGGTTTCACTGCAATATTTGCAATGTTTAAGATAACATAATTCTATAGATTTAATGAATTTTCAAAACATTGAAGAATGATTAATACTCTGAAGGGTTACATTTATATTTGTAATTAAGTTTTATTTATAATGCTGAAAGAATCCTATTTTTTTTAGCATTTAATACAAAATGCAGAGAAAACAACATTACAATTTTAACCTTTTTCAAAACGCTCAGAGGGTTTTAAATAAGTCGAATGAGCAAACCCCGTCAAAATCGGGCCCATATAACCAAAGATACGCCTGTAGTTCCACCTTCCACCGCCAGGGGGCGCAATCTGTTCTGTAAGAGGCATTTTCGGAACACTCGACCCAACCAAATTTCTTAGTAGAATTAAAATTTAACCACGGGTAAACATTGCCAAAATAGAGGAAATCGCGGAAATGGGTTGCGTAAACAATCGGTTTCGAAAGGGTTAATGTAAATATTTTTTAAAACCCAACGGTGCGTTTTGAAGAAAATTAACGTGTCTATGATCTGGAGTCTACTGTTTGTCCGTTTTCACATTTCTCGAGTCGATGCCGATTTTAAACCTGGGCCGAAAAACGAAAATCGCGATAGTGAGTTTTGGAAATTATTTTTTTTCGGAAGGTAAAAAATAAAATTTATCAAAACGGATACCAGATTTTAAAAAGCAAAGGGATGTAGATTAGGCGCGATATTTTAGTTCTTCGTCTCTTGTTTATAAACGCCGATTCGAATTTTTAAAGATAGGAGAAATCGTTAAAAATTCGAAAATCATTGTTATTGGGTCATACTTGTACTATCTCTGTGTCAGGCCGAGAACTTATCAAACTATTCTCGTATTTGTGGAAAAACTCTTTTTTAAAATTAATATAGAGACAAATATTTGTATCTTTTGATACAAAAGAAATGACTATTTTTAAAAGATAATGAAAATTCTGGGCTTTACAAATCTCCTTTACAAAGTTAATGGTTGTGAAAAATTACGATTGATTAGATGAAATTATAAATCATGCTAATATTTTTTTTAAACATTAATATTACAGAACATAACTACCACAGCGCGCAAAATAATTACGGCCTCTCACAATTTTAGCTGATATATTATAATGACAAAAACAAATCATGTGCTATTTCTTACGTTGTAATATGCAAAGCAAACATGCATTCATCTGTGGCTGTAGAAGTACATGGGAATACGCTGTGAATACTTATCAGTGAAATCTGGATTTCAGAAGCGAAGAAATTATGGCCATAATCAGTCGAAATTTCATCTGTATGCGCGTCGTTTAGCAAAAAAGAATATTTTTTAATTTGTGATACCAGTTTAAATAGAAAATTCACTAAATAACTTGTTTAAAGCGTTAGATTAAAAAAATTAATTAATATGCCATCTGGCTCAGGACTTTCTGTTATCGAATCTATCTACGTATGTCAAAATTAATGTTTTAAGCACACAAACGAATATGAATCTTACAGATATTGCCCGAGCTATTGACAGAAGTTTAAAAGTTGGCCGAAATTACCTTAAAGATCCATCAGGGTATGGAAAGAAGAAGAGCACGGGTAGACCGTTCTCAGTTACGAATAAGGAAGTCCATCTTTTGAGGCCCAAAGCATCAAATAAAATTGTGACAGCTCGATAAATATGAGATGAATTAAAGTGGCTAGTTACTGTTCGTAGAACACAGCAGTTGCTGTATAAATTTGGACTTAGCTCGAAGGAACTCCAGAAAAAACCGATGCTGTATTCAATTCATAAGGCTTATCGGAAAGAATTCGCTCGCAGCCGTATGAGTTGGAGCACTGATTGGCGAAATGTTATTTTCTCTGATTTAATCTGAAATCTTATTTAATCTGAAAGGCTCAGATGGTATGCACACCTGTTGGAAGGATAATGAAAAATAACCTTTAGAGTTTTCTAATAGACAACAAGGAGGGTGTTCGATAATGATACGGGACGCAATAGGATGGAAAAATAAAAGCAATATTTAATTCCTATATTGAAAAATGAACAGTTTTGATTACCTGAACATAAGTAAGCTGTTTCCTCGATATGGACTTCAAATGTCCAGAAGAAATTGGTTGTTTCAGCAGGACAGCTGAAAAATTCATCTATCAAAGACATCTAATGTCGAAAAAAATAAAGCTGCTCGAACCAACCAAATTTCCTGATTTGAATATAATACAGAATGTTTGGTATATAATGTGGCAAGAAAAGTTTATGTAAATGAGCGACATTTTATGTAAGGATAATTTGAAAACACTTATTCTTGAAGCATGGAACTCTATTGATATGAAATATTTTCAAAACTTATATGAAAGCTTTCCACGTCAAATGGATGCTTGCTACCGTGCTAAAGGCAGGTGGATCCAATATGAAAGATTTCTTGTTTCAAGAATTAATATAGGGAACAGAAGAAGCCACAATTATGTCGCTATTTATGTATCAGTTGTAAAGCCTGTATAAGTCTATTTTTAAACATTCGAAATTTGAATGATCATCGTACATAATGTAGATTATAATCTTTTATATTACATACGTCTTTATTAAATTGTAGCTATATTTTTTGTGTTTGCTTAACATTAGCAAAAGTTGCATAATTATTTCGCGCACTGTATATATATATATATATATATATATATAATGTTATATAAAAATTTATTTCCTTCGTATGCTTCCATTTTATTCGCATTAATATTTTAAAATTAATCTAACTTCTGTCATAGTCAGTATTTCCTTAATTCTTAATAATATCTATTCCTATTTAAAGTCCTTTTAAAAGTAAATATCCGTATATTAATAATTATTTTATTCCAAATCTTAATCTAAAATTTAAGATCATTCGTAGCTTTTATCAGTTCCCCAATCTATAAAATTCCGAGACGCGTTCTCATTTCGAATGTTTTTTAAAAGTCATTTTCTTTTTATTATTATTATTATTGCTCTGATTTTTTCGCGCGCTTGGGATTTTAACTTCAAAATTTCTCCGCACCCATGTACGGAATTCTTTACCGTCTTAGCTCCTCCTTCGCACCTCATTTGCTGGGCTGGAGCTAGCTTCTCACTCATTGGGTTGTGCGCTCGTGACGTAATTTCTGTATATCTCCGCGGAGAGAACAAAACTCGCCCGCACCGGTCGGAGCACGAGATTTTTGACGTTTTCGGAAGCATAAACAAATATGTATCTGTTTTTTTTTATGTCCGTAGAATATTCAACTGGCCCAGTAATCTTAATTCAATGAAGTGAAGCAACGTTAGCCCGAGGGCTATAAGTTTTAGACCGTTGGGAATTGTTTCTGTGTTGTTCGTCTTCTAATAAAATTATTTGTCTGGAGATTGGCTGGATTTATTGGAAAACTTTGGTGGACTCATTTCATTGCCTTTTACTTCGCCATACTCGCTAATATCGACTGCAACTTGCTATATCGTTGAAGGACTGCCATCTTTTCATCGAATATTATTCATCGTAATATCTCAACCTCGTCAAAATGCTACATATATATATATATATTTAAGAATGAATACACATGTGAAGAACGAAGGATAAAACACCATAAAAAGCAATGGAATGGACACTGAAGGAATTATACTTAAAAAGGTGGAAAAGCAAAAATTGAAAAAGCAAAATTGGAAAACTATGAATGTCTTATAGAATCTTCAGAAGGGCTTTATAAGAATATTCATAGTAAGTATATATTATTTCAACAAATATTGTCAGCATTCTGCCTAAATTTGACAATATTAAGCCCCTAATAACATACATAAATGAAACAAGAAAATTAAGGACCGACATGAGGTTCAAATGGCAAAATAAAATGAAACAAGAAAATTAAAACCCGAAATGAAATTCAAATAGCAAAATATATAAATAAATATGCAAATAAAATAGAAATTAGATAAATAAAAAAATATTCAACTTAAATAGTAAATAGAACATAAAATAATGTTCAAGACTCACCAAAAAGGACAAATTTGAAAGTAGATGTAAAAAGATTGCAGTACTTCACATTTAGCCAGACACCTGCTCCTGCTCAAAATGGCTGCATATCAAAGCCGAAAACTTTGCTGAGAATAGTGATAATATAAAATAAAGTTATGTAGTGCTGCCAGAAAATTATAAGTAAAATCTAAAATTGTAGACAAGTTAAAAATATGCTAGTGCTGCCATCTGTTAGTGATGAAGATGAAATATAATAAAAAGAGAGAACGAGAAACATATATTGACAAAGCAAATAATATTTAAATTGTGAGGAAACTTAATGAAGTAAATAAAATTTAAATATAATAAAGTTCATATGGGAAGACAAGTACAATAATTAGCAATGTATAATAAGACATTGTGTGCATTTATGTTGTAGAAATGATGTTGTGATGTGAGTAAAATGATAAATGCATAACCCCCACCCCCACCCCCTTTTTTAATAAAAATGTTTTGTAACCTTCTTTAGCAGTCCCGCCATATATATATATATATATATATGTAAACCCTTCTCTAAAAATTAATATATTTGTCTTACGATTATAATATTAAAAATTCTTTTTTTTTTTTTTTATAAATTATAAAATGTATTTTGTAGAGAATTGTTCTGAAATTATTCTAGCTATATCGTTACTGATTAATTATCTTGCAGATAACAGGAACACTATCATTTGATTTGTGAATATATGTGGAACGATAAATCATTAAAATGGAATAAAAAAAATTAAAGTTAAAAATTCCAAAACAGCAGTAGCATTTTTATTGCAGACTAAAGTAAAAAAGAAACATTGAAAATTGCAGTCATTAAATCGTGAATATACGATAACAGCAGTTTAGATATTGCATGTCGAAAAGAAAAGTAAAAAATACTTCCCTAATTTGAAGTAAAAATTATTTCACTTATGCTAGTTGTTCTACAAGAAAAGATGAGCTGCAAAATGAAAAAAAGAAATATTTAACTCAATAAATTGCTTATTTTCTCCTGCCTTAAAAAATATCACGTTCTAGTTATAACTTAGTAAACATTTATAATAGTACTTATTTTGAGCACATTTAATTGTCATTTTCACAGTAATACAAGTACATGTTTTTATTTTATTTATTTCAAGAACATGTTTTTTTTAAGTTTATATATTTCAAGTACATGTTTTAATTTTTTTCCCTGAAAAAAAAAATCAAAAATTGACAATTATATTGATTTTTAAATATTTTTATTTTAAATTAGTCCATTTATATACTCGGAAAATCCACATATGAAATAACATAGTCCATATACCCTAAACTATATTAATTAAAAATTTAAGAGTCATATTCTTTTTAGACCACGAACTGCAGCGGATTTTATAAAATATCACCTGCTTTTTGTTTTGAGAATATTTTCTCTGAGCATTTATATCATTTGTGCAAAATATTCTCATGCAAAAAGATTCATATTAAAAATTGCCTACTTCTTTAATCTCTTATTGTGCATCAATTGGTGAATTTTCGCTTGATTGGCTTGGCACAACACAGTATTTTTCGAAAACACTCTTTATTCAATATTAAATTTAAACTGTATTGCTGTCAGCATCGCTTATGTTAGACGTGCAATTTATGATCTTATTCATGTATTAACATTTTTGACATGTCCTTGTACGAGAAGAAAAAAACTATGTACTTTACTACGACTATGTTTAAAACGTAAAGTGGTATTGTAAGCCTTGATAACATATTCAAATTTCGTGGTGTAGCTTAGTACAAAATTAAGAAAAAAAGGAGAATAAACATTAGTCAGACATACAAACAAAAATTTTTTGAATCCTTATTAAAATTATATGGGACCTGCACGAAAACGAGTCATTTCCATCAAAAACTATATTATCAAATTCAGAAAATGCATTAAAAAATTATGCGTGGACAAACATTAGAAAGCAAAAAATTACTTGCAAACGAATTGTTTACCCTTTTTTATTTGTCGATAAAAAATGATGCTTTAAAAGCGCATTTAACTAAAAGTATTTCAAAGTATTTTACATTTAAAATACCTGATATCCATACAAATTTTTATTTATATATTTACACGTGATAAAAGAATTGTTTCAAAAATTCATCTGCTGTGCTTTTAGTTTTCTGTCCTACAAAAACAAACTACTATGAATTAGATTTCGACCTGTGATCAATAGTTTGTAAAAGTCTCTTTATTTTATCGTAACTTTACAGCCGTTTACAGAATATTTTATCTAATTATCATTCAGAAACGTTCTCTAAACTTAAAATATAGTGCTGCACAGCCTTGTCACGTTATTTTATCTTAAAAAGTTTGTTGATAATCATAAATGCTGATAGCAAAAATATCTATTTGTTTTTGCTATAAGTAATAATGTGTTTCATTACTTTTATACTTAGACAATGCGTCGTAAATTATTTTAAAAGATTTTTTTTTAAATTTAAAATTCGTAATTACTTCACGAAAAAATCGGGGTAGGGGCATATTATTCAAAAACAAGTATAACTGCAAGGTATACGGATATCGTATTCTATAACTACTAAGAAACATTAGATACCACCATTTTTATCAATAAAATACATTAGACATTTATATAAAGTAATGCGTTTAACAATTTTATAACGATTTTACTAATTAGTGAATTTTTGAAAAGTGGAAGCATGTTTTAATTTTGCAACGCGTGGCTTGCTGATACATCTTAGAAAGTTTATAAAAATAATACGTTGTTTTAAAAATGTCATACAAACAAATACATCTGTTGAGGTACCAATTGTTTGCTTACTTATAGTATAAAAAAAATTCGTAGTTTTGAAGATAATTGTTAAATATACTTTATATATTTTGGAGTTCTTTTTAACATACTTTCTTTAATTTTCTTAATGAAAAATCTAGAATTTAAGTTTTTTTTTTTTTTTTTTTTTTTTTACTATCTGAATTAAAAAGTGTGAGACTAATATATAACAGATCAAGAATAAATAATTGAAATTTTCCGTGGCTGTTCGAATCTCGCAATATTGTGTAAATCTTAATTTTTACAGACTATTAGTTTCTACATTTATTTTCAGTATATTTAATATAAAATGAAAAACATACTTTATGTGTGGACCTATTTATAGAATTGTATTTATTGTCATATTACTTAGCGATACGATTAATATATATCAGCCATTGTTTAAACTTGAGCTTTAAAACAATTTATTGTGCCCATTGGATATAAACTGTTCATTTATTTTCCGCCAAAAATCTTATTTTAACTGGAATAACTTGCAATTCTTTTAAAGAATTTTTAATCCCTGTTTCTGTCTGGAACGATGGAAATCCATTTTCTAAACTTTTATTTTCTCCGTTGAATCATTTTTCAAGCATTCCCATATACACAGATACTATACATTACTTTTAAATCTAATAACACATTATGTGATGTATGATGTGGTCAAGCAAACTCAATTCTGAAGTGTGATTGATTTATCTTTGAAATACATTGCCAAGCGTTTGACTTTCGGAAAACGGGGCAGATGTAAGTTTGTTTCATTTTTTTAAAAATTTATATCGTTGATTTAAAAGTAAAAGAAAACAAAGAAAGTAAATTTACATTTGTTTTCAGTTGAAACTTACTTCACATATTTTTAATGCTCTTTTCTCTTGGTGTAAGTTTTTCCTTTCTAAAGAAAATCAATTTAGAGTTAAATGAGTGATAAATATTTATCTCTGATGTACTTAGATAATTGTCATAAAAGCACTATCACATGACTAAGAATCACACAATATATAACGAATCTATGACATAAATTACACTAAGCTGTGTAATTTACAATGTAGTTAAGTTATGCTAATTTCAAAGGAAGCATATTTGTATATTCTTTTTTTTCTACCGGCTGCAATACACGTGCATGCTGCCTATGACAAACTCTAAACACATTGAACATACTTAACTCGGTTCCCTTATAAACACATTCGCATAGGGAAACAAGAATGCTTGTTTTTAAAAAATAAGTGCTGCCATCGGAAAACGAGAATTCTCGTTTTTCTTTTCTCCAAAAACCGTCATTGGCTAAAGGCGTTGTTTCTATCTTACAGAAAATGCATTTATGTCATGTTGCCCATATTTTTTGAGATCGTAAGACATTTTATAATAAATCCGTATATTTAGTGATATTTACTGATGCCTAAACTTGGGAAAACTGTCTAGGAAACAATTTAGGAAAGCCTTTTAGAAAAGGGAGGAACTGCCATTGTTTTAATATAATTTAAATACCCCGTTTTATGGGAAAGATTAAAGACAAATTGTCCAATGCAAATGTCTTAAAATAAATTGTACCTTCATTAAATGTACTATTTTGATTATTAAATGGGAATCTGTTTTATAATGCCACACTTTTGCACGCGATTAGGGCATATTTAAGCTAGTGATTGAATATTGAAAACGTTATATCACAGGGCTTCTAATAAGGTTATTTATATGTATCACCATTTCATACTAAATAGAGGACTATTTACATTTTCCTATATAACTTTATTTTGCTATTTCTCATAGTTCTAAAGATAGGGTAGCGAACTGATGAATTTCGCCAATACAATTACTCTCATATGTTAGCACATAGTTATTTTACAGTAACTAGACACTCGTTTCACAACTGTAGCTTTTTCCGTTATAAATTTATTTGAATGTTTATGACTGTTGTTTGCACTTTGTATGAATTATGATTTAATTTAGAAAGGTTCATTATCATAATGTGTAGGCTATTTAGCATAAAAGTTTTCGTAATATTTAGAAAAAAATACATAGTCATTAAAAAATATATTCTAATAATTTTTTACTCACTTTTATTATTTAAATTCGAAATGGAATTGCAGAAAAAAAATGGGAAAACGATGATAGTGGTAAACTAATTATTCATCGTTTTTTCTTTTATCCTGGTGAATATTTATCGTTCTGCCTTCCCCTTTGTTCCTATTTTCAATTGTCCATTTTCATACAGTTAATTTAACTTTCACCTCTGTTAAAGGTTACCACATGATAGTATTCCTCTCAAGCTAGCAGATGCCACTGTCACCTGAAATCTCACAAAAAGTGGGCTATTTATGTACCTTCTACTTCCTGATACTTCAGTTCCTTTTTTTAAGAAATAGCATAATAATTTAAGTTTTAATCTAACAGTTTTCGTCTTATAAGGATTAAAAAAGCAATGCTATAAATTTCGCTTGAATTTCTCTTATTTAGTATAACACAAGTATTCTTCGTTTTAACCACAACTAGGGGATCCAATTCGGGGTTCCCTGGTTACAGAACATAGATGAAAACCATTTTTTTAATTAAAAACTCTAATAGATTGTTTTACTTTTATTATATATTTTTTTAAGATTGCCAATTATTAGCACCAGAAAGCTTTCTTATATGAAAAATAACAATAATATATTCCAATAAAGTTTGAAATTTATTGAAAGCGATGCTTTCGTATTAGCCGCATTCCAGTAGTTAATAGCCAAAGAAATCCTCTTAGATCGCTACTTACAGCCGAATTTTTGATTCTGATAATTTCAGTGGCTTAAGCGCGTAATTCGATTACATGTATGTTAAATTTGTGTTTTATTTATATTATTTTTTTTATTGCTGAAGTTTTTCCGTTGTGGAATATTAGCCGGAAAGAGAGAAATACTGAACTATTTATATTGTTTTTAGTGCTAGTGCGTTATCGTTCGTAATCGGGCTATATGCGATAGAAATATATTTGAAAAAAATATTCATGCCTGGAAATAATTTAAGAAACCATAAAAAACTGTAAACCGAGCTAATGTTTTCAAACAAATTGCATTTGAAAGAACTTTTTTTCCCTGTTCGGTGGTGTAAAAATTTAAATTGTTCGATATTTAGAAAAAAAAATGTAATAAAAGCGAAACTTATTGGTCAAGTGCTGCCACCATCAACATGACGTCAGTGTTTCTCACGGACATTTTTGTGCTGTATAATGTATATATTCAAAAGTTACTGCATACTCCGATATGAAAAACTTTTCAAAGACATTACTATTTATTTTTTCTTCTTACAAACATTTCACTTTCTTTGAATTGTTTTACAAAAAGGGACTTTATACTAGACAAAAGACCGTTTTTATGATGTGCTCTTTAATATTTTCCGGTTGGATACTGTCCAAATACTCTGTAGCAAAAATAAGAACTCCAGTAGAATAGCAGGAAAAGTTGTATTTTGGAATGTAAAGTGAACATGTTCAAAATGGTATAAAAAATGATATCATATAATATACATAGTAGTATATAAGAGAGAAAGTAATAATGTCAACATTTCCCTAGATGTAATAAATTTAAAAGAAATACCATGTATTTATAAAGTTATGATATTTCTTCTTTGAACAAATAAACTGAATCTAAAATATCTGTTTAATTCAGCTGGGAAAATAAATGTGTCTTATGAAAAAGACTGACGTAATTTAATAAATAAATAAATAAAAAAAATACGTTGCAAGGAAATATAAAAATTGAGAAATTGTTATCATAATTCAACTGATTTGTGACTATTTAAATTTATGCACCGCGCTTATCTTTTGCAAATGAGATATCAACAGAGTAGAATTTATAGTTCAAAATGAATTCTTTATAACGAGAAAATACGATCGAAATGGAATTTAATCTCTACATATTTGGCTAAGAACCGCTATAATTTAGTTTTATTAACCCATATTTCACCATCGTCCTAAAAATAGGACACCATGTATGAATGGCCTTTATATAAATTCTTTTGAGTATTTTAATTCCAATTAAAGGCGATATATTTGTAAAAGTCTGTTAAGTATATCTCTGCTCTTATTGTTAGTTTAAATTAATGTTAAATATTTTTTTTTAATTTTTCAAAATGATGATTTTTTGAAGATTTATTTCTTACATATTCAATACATTATTTCTTAAAAGATTTTACTATTAAAAATAACGGTTATATAAATTTATTGAGGTAATATTCTATACTTTTCTACAGATAAAAAAGATATATTAAAAATATATATCTAAATGGTCTATTTTCCTTATATTTCATACTGTCCTAAAAATAGGACGATGGTATAATCCACTGATACATAATCCCTACATTAAGTAATGGGAATAATCCATTCTTCTCTGTGATATTCCAAACATTTGTACGGATAATCTTTAAATAGTTTCTCTAACACCTGCAGATCACGTGTGTCTGCAGGTGTTAGGTACACGTGCCCTGCGTGGTCACGTGTCAGACTGGTTTGTGTGAGGGGATTCCCCGTGTAAGAAAGTAAAAAAAATTGCATTGTGAAATTATTGTGTACGGCGTTTCTCTTTGCTTCGTTTCGGAAACTACTTATATCCTAATGCTTAAAAATGTCTCGTAAATTTTTAACTACGCAGGAAGCTTTGGACTTTTTGTGGAGTTTAGATGATAGTGATTTTGAAGACAATGACAATGAATTAGTTATTGTACCTCCAGATCCTGATTTAATGAGTGACACAGAGGACATTGATGATTCATCTGTAAGGAAAGTAGAAGAAATCATGTGTGATGAAGTAGATTCTACAGAGGTTGCAGGAACGATTGAAATTTTAGTTCCAAATAGAAATGAAAACATTTCTGTAAATCCGAAATGGGAAAAATCCGAACCTAAGTTCGAACGTGCTCCAAAAGCATTTCCTCATGAGAGACTTCAAAGAGTTAAAGATAATGTGGCTGGTAAATCTCCTATTGAACTTTTTGAAATGATCTGTTTGAAAATGATTGAGCTGACGGTTGAAGAATCAATTAAATATTACAGACAAAATAATAATCATGGTTTTGAAATAAGCATGGATGAAATGAAACAATTTTTAGCAATTCTTTTCTATAGCGGTTATCATATTTTACCTCAAGAGAAAATGTACTGGGAAAATGCACCCGACACTGGAACTTTACTTGTAAGTAAATCGATGTCAAGAAACAGATATTACGAAATAAAGAAATATCTTCATTTTAACGATAACTTGCGACTTGATCGGAATGATCGCTATTTTAAAGTGAGGCCACTTTATAATCTGTTAAATGAAGGCCTTCAACAATTTGGAGTATTTTCGGAATTTTTAAGTATTGATGAAAGAATGGTTAGATACTTTGGAAAACATGGCTGTAAGATGTATATAAAAGGAAAACCAGTCAAATTTGGATATAAATTATGGATGCTAACTTCTTTCAACGGATTCCCGTATTATATTATACCGTACCAAGGTGCAAAGCAAAATAAAACAGAACCTGCATCTATCGACAATATACCATCAACATCCAAATGCCAAGCTATGAAAACTCTAGAAGGGCAAAAGAAAAAAAATCCAAAGGTTAAAAAGAATCAACCATGTCAGAAAAAAGTGAATGAGCCATTATCTCACACAGTTGTCCAGAACTTGCTGTCAATAATTGCAAATCCTGAGATACATAAAATTTACATGGATAATTTCTTTACTTCCCATGAACTGCTATCCATTCTGGAAACCAAGAACTTCTTCGTTACAGGTACTGTTAGAGAAAATAGAATCTCTAAGTGTCCACTTATGTCTTCAAAAGCAATGTCGAAATTGGAACGTGAATTTTCTGACAGCAGATTCGATACAAGGAACAAAATAGCCGCAGTTCGGTGGAATGACAATCGGGTTGTTTCTGTAATCACTAATTTCGAAGAAACAAAAAGTATCTCAACAGTAGAAAGAAGAGTAAAAGGTGATAAAAAACAGGTAAAGATACCTGCGTGCATTACATCCTACAATAAATACAAAAATGTACTTTACTTCAATTCAAGGGGAAAAATGGTATTGGCCATTATTTGTTAATGCATTTGAAACAGCGCTTGTTGCTTCATGGAAGCTCAATCAGTTATTTGGAGAAAATAGTCTGAGCCTGCTTGATTTTCGAAGGCACATAACAGTTGCCTATTTGGGGATTTCTATTCCAAGAAAACCATCTTACAGAAAATTGGGTCGTCAACAGAGTAATGCAGATTTTTTTAAGGATTCAGAATGAGCATGTGTTGATAAAACACCCAGAAAACCGACAAAGAAGATGCCAGCTAAAACCTTGTACAGGGAAACCAACCACAATATGTAAAAAATGTAACGTCGGACTATGCTTAAGATGTTTTGTCCCATTCCATTCATCTAATAATGAATACCAGTGGATTATACCATTGTCCTATTTTTAGGACAGCCTGTACCAATCAAGCTAATAAAAAATTGGTAAGTTTTTTGATTTTGTGTGTATACATAGGCTTAATGAAGCATATATTTAAGATTTTATTTAAAAATAATATTTCTTTCAATGCTTGGTACGATATGGGTTAACGAAATCTTAAATACGCAAAATACAAAAATGTCATGCTAATAAAATTATTAAATTAAAATTGCGTTTGCAATATTGCAATTTTTTTAACCATTATAAAATTTTAAGAATAACTTCGGATAAGTTTAATAGAAGTATTTGTTTCACCTTTTGAATAAATATTCGAACATAAGACTTATTATAAGAAATTGCATTTTCTACGACTAATATAAAATGTTTAATGCAAAATCCTTGTACGTCATACATGGCACATCTGAATAAAGCAGCCTCAGTTTAAACTTGATTTTAAAATTCAACGTTTTCTTCTTTTTTTTATATGAAAGGGCTGAACAACCTGATATCATCTAGAATTTGAGGAGCTGCTGATAAAAGCAGAAAACGTGTAATAATTCACAAGCACTCACTTTAATTAAAAACATGCGTGACATCTATAAATATTTTGGAATGGTTTCGCATTTCGAAAATCGTTTGCATTAATTTTTACTTTATTTTATCTATACAAGAAAAAAGTATTGGATTCGTGAAAAAATTCGTTTTCCAATTTTCAACGGTTTTTACACTGCAAATCTTTATACATTTTTCAGAACACTTTTTAGAAGTGTTTGTCACATTTTGTCACCTTTTTTAATTTTCACTTTCTTCTATCATTACAGGAAGAAATGTTGGATTCGTGAAAAAATTCAACTTCCGGTTTTCGACGGATTTATACGTTTTAAAAGGTTTTGAAGACGATTTGAATGTTTTTAGAAAATGTCTGTTTGTGAGATTGTCTATATCGGACAAAACTTTTGTGGGCGCTCTATCTCAAGAAATAATACATGAAATTTAATAAAACTTTAGTTTGAGTTAGACCTTTGACATAAATTGGTGCTGATTAGTCTTCGGTGTAAATCGTCCAACAGGTGACGCTGCTGTGATGCATTTTTCACGATGTCCGCAATAGTTTTGTCTTAAGAACTAATGCACTTGTTTTCATCAAACTTCAAATTCAGTTACACGTTGACATAAGGTGTTACCGATTAGGTTTCGTTGGTGCAAATCGCCCAACAAGAGGCCCTGCTATGCTGTATTTTCAAAATTTCCTCAATAGTTTTAGCTCAAGAACTAATGCACGGATTTTCATCAATCTTCAGAATCAGTTAGACGTTTAAATAAGGTGTTGCCGATTAGGTTTTGGGGTAAATTGCCTAACGTGTGGCGCGGCTATGCTGCATTTTTCAGGATTTATGCGATTTTAGCGATAGTCATAGCTCAAGAACTAATGCGCAGAGTTTCATAAAACTTCATATTTTGTTAGACCCTGACATAAGTTGGTGTTGATAAGGTTTTCGTGTAAATCATATAACAGGTGGCGCTGCTATTCGGCATTTTTAACAATTTCCGCGATAGCTATATCTCAAAAACTAATGTACGGAATTTTATCAAACATCATATTCTGTTACACTTTAACATAAATAGATCCTTGTTAGGCTTGAGTATATACTGCCCAACAGGTGTCGCTTTTACGTTCTTTGTGTTGCGAATTTTGGTTGCAGACATCTAAGAAGATGGATGCCGAAATTCGGTGATTTGTTTGAAAATTGCGATGTTTATATTTATTTTTTAAATGTACACAATTCAACGAACCTATACTTTTAGAATCCTCATGATGGGCATAGATTGTCATTTAATTTTGCCACTGTGATAGCTAATTTTGAAGTATTAACATGTATGAGATAAAAGAAAGTTTTGGGATTGGCACATCTGACTACCTTATTTTATAGTTGCATTATATGCCAATGTGTAACCTGACTGATTTTTTTGTAAATAATTTAATTTCTTTTACATTCATTCGATACATCAATACGCTTAATTTACACATTCAATATAAAATTTTAATCACTTAATTTTAAATTATTCTTTCTGCCTGCGACGTTAGCATTCATATTTAAAATTCGATGCGCGGTTACTCAAAATGATGATTTAATATAGCAAATATTTACGATGAAACATTATAAGGACATAAATTCAGAAAAATGAAAATCTGGAAAATGTTCCATTTTCTTGTATTTGAATATGAAAAACATAAATCAGACTAAATAAAAACAAGCAGTATAACTGTCAAAATCTGGTATAAAATGTTGACTATGATAAATTCATTAAAAAAATAAATGGTTCTTAAACATCAAACAATTCAAAAGAAAATGTAATGCTTATCCGTTACTTCGTTGAAATGTTGCCAAAAATGCTGTGTGCTACAAAATTTGTTGGAACGATAAGATGTTATATATAGCGAAATAAAATTTTGTATTTATGTTTATGTTGTCAGTGCTTGATTTTTTAAATTTTTCTAAACTATAACCATTATTTTATCCTTTTGTTGATTTATCCATAATTTTATTTTTCTGAAATGGTTGTTACATAGTTTTATCCTCATTTTATGATTCGTTTAGTTGAATATCTTTTTCCTGTTCTATAATAACTGTAGCTCTCCTGATTCAGTTTTCAAAAGCATCAATTGATGCTTATCGAAATATAAAAAATAATATAAAATAATATGAAAAATTCAAATTTAGTCAAAAAACGGTTAGCTCATACGTTTGTATATAAGTTTTATAGTTAATAATTCTATGCTAAGGAAAATGTTTACACGTACATGCAAGTATTAAACGAATATCTTTTATTATTGCAATTTTAGCCGATAAAAGATATTTTTGGCATCTTGAAACAATCTTGTCCGAATAATGATTGGAACCTACTGGGATCTGACGGCGCATTCTGTCTGACACCCTGATTTTTTTTTCTTTTGGAAAAGCTTTGTATTTCAAAATGCAAAAACCAAATGCCTGAAAACAGAAACATGGCATAACAATGAATTTAAACTATAAAGATTTTTACGATCCAATATTTAAAATATATAGTTTGTAAATTTCTGGCCTACATTTTCTTAGAGTTATTCCAGGGCTTCGATAAATTCATTGATTGCATTGAAAGCTGAAATACTTCATTTTAAAAATTAAATTGAAAAACTTATTAGTATAGACAATTTATTAACTATGGTGGGTCTAAAAAACTATCGCGACAAAGGCATTTCTATAATGACTGAAGGAGTATTATAAATTATTTCTGTGTATTTACATGTAAAAAAGCAAAACCATCTAGTAGCAACGGTAATAAAATCATGGTTAGTTCATTACATCATTGAAGATTTATATATTTTCAGTTTGTGTCAAAATTGGCATAATATTTTATAACAACCTCAATATAGAAATTGACATTAAAGTTTAAAATGAGCAAAGAAATAATTTATACGCCATGATAACGCGAATTTCAAGGTGGAAGAATTAAATTGCACAGTAAATAGAAAAAAAAAACTATTTCTTTTAAGAAATTGTTTATCTGTATAATTGTTTATGTTAACTATGTATTTAACTATTTAACATAACTTGCAATCTTCGATATCAGTAGAAAAGTAAGTGACGCAATTAAATCTGATATAATATCTAATATAAAAACAACAACGTACGTTAAAAGTCCTAAAATGTTTCATCGTTTGTAAAAATTTATGATATCTGAAGATATACATTCTCTGATATCCGTTTGTTAAATGTTTAATTATACGGCTTTTATTAAATACTTCTCTATTTTTTTTTTCTTAGGTTAATGCAAAAAAAATCTTTTGTTTCAAATTCCAAATGATTTTTTAAACATGCAAAATATTATAATTTAAAAACAAAAATATTTGGATTATATTTTTACTTCACTGTGTATTTTATTCTCTTTCAAATAAAGGCATACAAAAAATGTATATTCTATTGTTCATAAATTATCAGCCACAAGCTATAAAAAAATACGTTGAAAACAAGATATGTTTCATGCAATACATAATCCTTAAAAGAAAAGAATAAAAAAAAACCCAATAAAATAGTCTTTAAATTAAGTTTTTTACATAAAAATAAATTTTAGCTTCTTAAAATACATTATATAAAAAAATATCTGGTGAATTGTAATAACAATTCCAGTTTTTGTTAAAGTAATTAACATTCAAATGTAAAAAATTAGCGAATTCTTAAAAGGATCTGATGATGCTAAAAAAATCCTTCTGTTGATTAAGTCCTTTCATAGGCTTTACAGCTGCAAAGAAATGAAAAAATCGTCCCGAGAAAAAAAATATAAAAGAAGTAAATTTCCCCAAGCAATTTGTTTTTAATGACTTTTTATAATAAAGGCAAAGAAGATACGTAATATTTTATTTTTATAAATAAAAAAATATATATACATATTTTTCTTATGGAAATTGCTTAGTTTATTAAACAGTTTGCTTTTTTAATTAACAAGCATATAAATCAAGCACTCTGTTTAAAATGACAATCTATTGGATTAACACAAATGTAAGTGAGTAGTTAACCACATAAGCTTTTAAACTGCTTCATAAAATGTATTGAAATATCATTATAATATCTTCGATTTCCTGTAATTAGTATGAACAATTTAAAAACACGGATGTATATAAATCTAATTATCTTTTTAACTCAAAGAGTACTTCGAATCTCTATGCCTCGTCAGTGCTTTAAAGTACCATTAAATAAAATCGGATGTAAAATTTATTTAATATGTCCATCAACAAAAGTAAATATACTTTTTTAATTTCATACAAAATGCGTTACTATACCATGTTTAGATAGCAAAGCGAATTTTACGATGCCAATTATTTTTTAAAACTGATATTTTTTCAGCCATTTATGTGTGGATATCTTTTACTCTGATGAAAGACGTGTAGTGGGAAATTTTACACTCTACAAAATATCTCATTCATGGAAAAACTCACAATGTATTTGTTTTATAATTTCTTAAAGATTGAGATATTTTAAAAAATAATATTATTTGTTAATTAATCTATGTATTCTTGTAAATATTTTACAAAATAGTCAATGATTATTCAAATTATAAGCTATTTGTATAAAACGAATCGTTTCTTAATTTCATATTATTATGAAATAATTTTTTAATATATCTTCCGATATTAAGGGAAAAGTTATTGCGGTGGTGGGTAATTTACTTAATTTAAATTTTAGGACATAAAGGGTAAATTTATAAAGTAACCATGTATGGGATTTTGGACAAAAATCAGATTTAGCTAGATTGATAATATTACCAAGCTAATGTTTCTTTACTTATCCTATTCGTCTAAGCGAATTTATTTGTCCTGATAAACATTGCTAAATACTGTTATGTGGATTACTATAGTTTGGACAAAAATTTCTAATCTGAACATGCCTCATATGCATATTTGTTAACTGTGACAGTAAAGGCATCCTCTTCCAAACAATTAACATGTTTGCTTATGGAATAAGTTATACAATACACTGTTTCGGGAAAACAAAACAAAAAAAACGAAAAAACAAAAACTTTTTTCTATGTTCAGAGAGATTTAATCACTCTATTAAGATAACATTGTATGAAAAATTAGAATAATTTTGACGTTATGTAGAATAATTTAAAATATTTTTTGTAATTTAAATCTGCGCTTTATTCAAATACCAATTAAAATAATATATAAATAAAGCGTACAAAAATGCATAATCTATTCATTTATATTATCTTAAAGACCTTCTATGAAATATTTCCTACTGCGTTTGTTGTTTGGTGCATAAAAACTAAATTTATCACCTTTAATATGTATAATTATACATTAGTAAAACATTATGTTTGAATGCTTCTAAGTTTTGGTGAATTCAGTATATTCATAAGAAAAAACTTATTTCGATACTTTTTCAAAACTTTAAAGCGCTTTGTAAAAGTAATACAAAATGGAACATATCTATATTTAAAATGTTTAAAACTTTCTGAGTAGTAATAAGTGATTTTCTCTTTCAAAATAGCTTCATAAGTATTATCTTCCGTACATGTAACTACTTTTTTTTATTGAAGTTGATAGATATAAACTAGTGCTCGTGAATATACGTTTATATTCGTTTAAACTTATACGTAGTTAAGCCTTTTTTCCATATTATACCTACCAAAAATCGTTACCGGTTACAATACGTTTTAAACGTATTAAGAGTATATTCGCGAACATTAATATAAACATATCTATTGAATATTGTTTTCTAATATTCTCATTATTTTTGTATTGTTTCTTATTTTAATAAACATTTATTACAACGCTTGCTGGAAGATTTTTGTGGGTGTATCTTCGTTGATCTCAGAATGCGAATAGATGGGACGCTTTAAAGAAAAAATATTTCTCAGAGTATTTTGTTGTTGGTTAGTGTCAAAAAGTATTTTCCTAATGGTTCTACATATTTTATAATTTTCTACTTTTTCCTCACAAAAGTGAAAACTAAATCTGTGCACAACAAAATTGAATCCAATGCGTCACTCATCCGATAAGCTGTCCATTCCGTTGAACTACTTGCTTATTTTTTACTTGATACTAGAAGATTTTGTTGTAATCCGGTTGAATAAGTTAAAATATTTCTAGTCTCAGTTATTTTCCGATATATTTTGTGTAATAAGTCTCATTATCAATCACAAATTTCATAATATGTCTTGGTTTCATGTTTATGTAATTCATTTCCTTAGTTATTCCCATACTTTTTCTAAGTTGGAATTTATTCTTTGTGTGACAATTTCCGTCCAGATATCCTGTTGATATGCAGTAAAATTCCAATATTTTTTCATTTGTCACGTATGCTTTCTTTGCTGTTTATAGAATTTTTCAAAAAAAAAAAAAAAAAAAAAAGATTTTGATTATGGGACTTCTTCTTATCATTATATTTGAGAACACATTTTCTGATTTTTGCCAAATATAATTATATTTCAAACATGACGGCCCTAGTAGCAAATCAGTAATTGGTATTTTGATGAAAATTTGACTTTTAATGAATTAATATCTTGGTAAAACACTGGATTTTTATTGAACAAATTTGAAAAAAAAAAAAGACACTATTACACAAATAATGCTTTTGCAATGAAAATATTTGCAATGAAATGTCCGAATGTTTCTCGTTAATTTTGGTACAACACTGAAAAAAAAAGAATTACATGTATATATATTGAAAAGACATATTTAAATTGGTCAATTTATAACGAATGAAATAAATATTAGCCAACTATTGTTTTACTAGTGAAAGAAACTCAAGGGGAGAGTGGACATTAAAATTCAAATCTTACAATTTTCAATGGATTAATTTAAAAATTGTCAAACTTGTAATTGGTAAGCTCAAATCGATATATTCAAAATGTTAAAATAATTAAAAAAAAGAAATGAATTTCTAAATTTTTAAACGAACGACAAATTTTCATATATTAAAAGTTCCCATGCGCATTTCTTTTGCAAAAAAGTAATGATAATATTTATTAATGAGATACTTTATATATATTAGAATGGAAGTTGGCACGAATTGTAAAAGTCATCTGAATGTGAAAGCAGAAATTTTTTTTTCACAATTGTGCTTTGTTTTTTCTAAAACAGTAGCTTTATATTTCCATGTGAGCATAAATTTCAACACTAAAATACTCCTTAAATACAACTTTTTATGCTAACATTTATTTATTATTGTATAGAGGGTATACAGTACAAATTTCAAAATAATCTGATTACTGGGGATACGCATAGAACGTTTTAAAAGTTAGAAATGTGCGAAATTTTCCATTTTGGGAAATCAGCATTTTAAGTAAGAAAAATTGTATAAATACATAGCGTTTTAACAAATATAAAAGCTCATATCTTTGCGCAGAAGCGTCAGTATTGAAAAATTCTTTTTGGATGAGATAAATTTGCGCATCTAGTTTCATAATTTCATAATTCTAAAAAAAAAAAAAAAAAAAGATTTTTCAGTCTAATTTTGTGATTTTGAATATCCACTGTCCCCTTAAATCTGATTTTTAAGATGATATAGCTTTGCAGTAATATAGCTAACGAAATCTAAAGAAAAAAAATCTTATCTATATGCCTGGGTTACTCACCCTGTCATCAAATCTGTTGTGAGAATAATTTTTGCCATGGAGTTCATCTGTTTGTACTTATTCTGTATGTGATAATTTTCGTCGAAATTCCATAGTTGATAAACTGTTAAATTCTTTTATAAAAACCAAAAATGGTTATTTGAAGGGTTGAAAATGGAAAAAATATTTACGTGAAATGATATAGAACAAGAACTTTAACTATGTACTTTTGAATGTAATTTTTAATGAAAATAACTGTAGATTTTCATAAAATTTTCTTTTTAATTAAATTTCAAGATACATATTTGTGTTATTAGGCTTTTCTTATTTTAAAAAGTTTATTTATACTTTCTAATTATATGAAATATACACTATACAAAAAATATTATTTAAAAAAAGAAAATATATGATGGATGGTCATTATTCCAATTTTATAAGTCGCAGAGGAAAACGAAAAGAACCTTTCGATTGGAAATTATGTCTTCTTTCAATCTATGTTAAAAAAAAGTCTCAGACGGCTTTCTTCATACAGAAATTGCACACAACTTTGTCATTTTTTATACGAGCTCCCAATTTCGACGGAGGATTTCTATACTTCCATACCCTCATATGATACTTACATCAGTTTAGATTCACATAATTTAATTTATATGCTTGTTTTAATTAAAATAGGATACATAATATTCTATCTGTTATTTTACAACACAAATTTAATTTCAATATTGAAATGGAATTTGGTATAATGTCGAATCATAGGTACTTGTCCACTAATATCATAATTCACAAGCTATAGTGCTTTGTTAACTTTATAATGTATGTGTTTTATATGTTACCTAATGAATTAACATGTTTCACAAACAAATGATGTATACACGTTACTCTAATAAACTAAATATTAGTTTAATTCTAAATGTAGAAGTGTATTAAAAGGAGATTAATGGGTTACGACTGAAATAACTCATATAGTTTCTATAATATATAGGGTCAGTTGGGGTAATTGGAAACATAATTTCGTATTTCTGTGTTTGTTCTACTACGGGGGTTGGATCTAACATTCATGTTTTTTTTTTCTGACAGCAGAAATATGTTCATTGGAATACGTTCTTTTCGTTACCTTTCATCAAAATTTCCCTTTATAATTCCTATTTTTTCTCAAAACTGTGAAAATTAGAAACATGGTTTTCAGTAGTACGATCAAGCAAGACTGAGATAATGTTAGCTTGTACAAGTACGCGGTTTAGCAACAATTATCTCACTGTGATGTTTTTAGTATACCAATTGTAACATTTTTTTTTACATTTCTTGGCTTAAATATAGAAAATGTCACTCAATAATGTCACTCAATTCAATGCAATTTTTTATTCAAAATCAATTGCTAAAAGAAAACAATATTGTACGGGTCAATTTTAATAAATTCTGAAATATTTAAAAGAATTAAAATCATTTTGGTTCATACTTGGAGTAGGCAAGTTATAACATTTCACAAAAGAAGTAATAATCAATCAAGTTTTTTTTCATTTTTTTAAATATTTACACTACCAGAAAAAAAATATACAAGTTCCGTACCGTAGTCGTCTTCTTCACGGGACTAGGAAGAATAGCTGTGACTTGGGCTTTTAACATTGAAAACTTGTTATTGCCGACCATTTTTGTCAACCTTTTTTTTCACAAATTTTGATTTGCCAGAATAGACATTCTTCAGTCAAGTGATTTATAACTAATTTCCGTTATCTAATGCGGGTTCCAGATACATGCATTCTTCAGTATCCTGAGACGCTATTCTTTCACGAGTGTTTCTACAACATTAAAATCGCCTTCTGATTCCATTTCGACTATCAGTAAACTTTTTTTTATCGTCTTTTTCCCTATCATACTGTTCATTTAGATCCCCCACATTTTTGGTAGGCATTCTTCGCTTCTTGCTGTTGGTAGATGTTCCCCCACTCATAATGTTACAATTACCTTTGTGCTTTACTGTAGGTAAGTAAACTTCTGCATTGACGATTTCTGTCTTTCTCTTGACTTCCTCGACTATTGCATGTTATTCTCTTTCGTTCTGTCCTTCCTCATATTTATGATTTTTTTTGTAGGTCTTCCACGATTAATGTTCTAAACAGGTTCACCCTTTTTTTTACTTTTCTCGTTAACTTTTCCTTCCCCATCTTCTTTTAATATTTGCTATACCTCTTCAGACGTAAGAGTTTGTCTGAATTCCATGTTGAGATTTGTAACATCATAGTTAACCGCATCATGGAATTCCTCAAATGAGTAGTTGGAACCACTTCGTTTATTCGCACAGGTTCGAGGCATATGTAATGCCTTGTAATGCAACAAAAGGCGTCACAATTATAAATCATTATAGCAGTCTCAAATTGTAACAATACATTTTATCTTTAGAAATACAAATACCTAATTAAAAAAAAATTCTATACCCACTGAAAAAAATTTCTGGGTAATTGTAAATTAAGAATCGTGGTTAAACAAAACATCACATATTATACAGGAAAAATATTTTATAAAATTGAACGCATGGAGCATTTTAAAATATAAAAAAAAACTAATATATGAATGATATTATATACATATATATATATACTTGATATTATATACTTATACATATACTTGATATTATATACATATATATATATATATATATATATATCAAGTGACATTTATGACGATTCTGAGTTGTTTTGGTAATAAATTGATTTTATCGGAAGCCGATCGGAGCTTATTGAGTCGACTTTTTTTTTTAAATATTGAAACGAGTAGCGTAATCAGATTTTAACGAATTCAGACCCGAGACGGGTTCGTGTAAAACCTGGATACCTGACCCGATCCAAGACCCGACCTGACCCGATCTGAATCCCACCTACAGCCGAAAATGAAAAAAGAAAAAAGAAACAAGACGACAGAATAAAGTCTGGTTCTGATATAATTTGATCACGTGATCCGATGTAGAATCATTTCACTTTTCACAATCTGATCACACCGTGACACAAAGCGATCACAGTGTGACGTCAGATAATGGCTTAAAAGCAGCATAACGACTTCACATCCACGTCACTATGATTTCACATAGATGTCACATCGACGGCCACAAAGTCTCAATGTGACATCAGAATGCTATACATGTAGTATTTAATATTTCTATTTCTTGATATATCTTTCAATGTTTTTATATACTGCTCGAATAAAATGTCCCGGAACAGTGTAATATCTCGAGAAAAAGACGTCGGATAAAAAACGGAAATATATGTGCCGAATATTTTTTGAAAGCTATTTGATTGCGCCAAAATTAGCGATCCTCCACCATTTAGGGAGCGGAGGGGGACAATTTTGAAAGTTCAAATGGGAATCACCATTTTTTGTACAGATTCGGATTCGACGGTACAAAATACATTAATTCTATCCATCAATTTTATTGAATATATTTAAAAAGTAAGTTTTTTTAGATCAAGCCCAACGATATTGAGGAGCTGAAAGAGAGAATACGCAATGTTTCCAATTCAATAACACGAGATATATTGAAAAATGTTTCTCAACATTTTTACCTCTAGTTAGCACAATGCCAAGCGCAAAGTGGTGGTCAATTTGAAAATCTTACGGCATAAAGATCGAAGTGTTTTCAGTGAGAGGAGAGGAGACTCATTTTAAACAAGCACTCTAAATGGAATGGGAAATTAGTACATCGTTATTCCTGGGTTACGGTAAAAGCAGCTAATTTCGTTGAATTTTTTCGTTGAGACTGGTTATTTTGAGTGAAGTAATCAGAACAATGGATAAGCATTCTTTTCACTAAGATGTAAAGTGTTTTTCCAAATTTTCTGGTGTTATTGAATTGGAAACATTGCGTGTTTTCTCTTTCAACTTGTCAATGTCGTTGGGTTTGGTCTCATAAGTCTTAATTTTAAAATATACTCCATAAAATTAATAGATAAAATTATTGTATTTTGTTCCGTTGATTCCCATTTGAAATTTTAAAATTTGCCCCTCCGGCCTCCCTAAGGGGAGTGAGGGAGACTAATTTTGCCACCATTAAATAGCTGTATATAGACGTATTTTTTCGTTTTTTATCCGACGTATATTTCTCGAGATTTACACTGTTCCGGGATTTTTTATTTACCCGGTATATAAAATCATTTGACCTTTTCTCTTTATACATGTTAAAAAAACCATTTCTGGAAACGTCGACATCAACATTTATCACTTTTCAATATAAACAATGACACAACAATAATTAAACTCTCCTCTTAAATGAATAAATATCCTAAAATTTTATCAAAATACCTATTTTTATAAATATATGTACACTCCATATTTAACACTTTTTAAATTAGAAAAATGTTAAATATTTATCAGATTTAATATTTAGCCCTTGCCTTTTAAATCTAACTGTATTTAATTCTACGAATACTTATCGAAATCAATATCAGGAAAGTTATTTTTATGTTAAAGTGACATTTGTCTTTCGCATATACAGATTTGACAGAAAGGAAAAAGTAATATAAATTTCCTTTTTAAGACTGGCACTACATTACTGACAGCCTCATTTATGCTTGATAAAATACTTACCGAATCTTTCATTTTTTGAAAAGCTATGATTCATGTCTAGTTAGAATGAAAGTGACATAAATCTTATTAATTGAAAACTATATGGGACATAGGTGTATACCTTTTTTTTATATTTTAGTCTCGTTAACTTACGTAATAGTTGCCAAATTTACTTTAAATAAATTAAATTTCATTTAAAGTAACATTTTAATCGAAATTCTTCAAATAAAATATATTTCAAATTAAATTTCATGCAGTTATGTCTATTAGTTTTCCTAAGTTATAAAAATATAAATCATAAATGGCATTTGACACTCAAATAAGTTTATAAGTTAAAGTACCATGGGAAAATCTCAAAATATGTTTATTGTTTTTATCCTGCTTAGAAGAATACAAAGAAATTCTTATATATATTTTTTGAGTGTAAGTCACTATCTTCTCTCATATTATATTTTAATTTGGTAACATTTTCTGGACTAGTAACAAATTAAAATTTTTTATTGACAGTAATTTATTTCTATGAAAATATTAGAACTTTACACACTCATTCAAAATATTTCTAACGTATCACTATATTTTAATGGATAGTGTTTAAAATCCAGCTAAATTCCAGCGTAATATTTGAAAATGCTTATTAATTATAACTAATGCTTATTATTATTAACGTGTGCTGATTGTACATGGGTTTTACAGAAAGTCATTCACAATTTATGAAAATGATTTTTACCGTTAATAACTACACATAAGTGTCTTTGCGCCAATTTGATCCTATTAGATATCCTGTGCTGTGGCTTAAAAATTTCCATGGTAATAGACTTGTCCTTAGTACACTCATATTATTTTTTCCCACACTTCTTGAGCGACTTTTCAAAATCTTTTAATATTTGTTGTTGGTACATTCCTAAAGTTCACTTTAATAAGATAAATGAACAAATGTCTAGGGAATAAGCTTCAGTTTATTTCATGTGCCTTTTTTTTAAAAGGTACACATTTTATTGACGTTTGTGATTTTTTTTTACGGCAGTTGACTTGGAAGTGTGACTGGAGGCTTTCCCCATATGAAGCTAGTCTTCATTGTTGTCTTTCCATGTATAGCTAGAATTTTTTCTTTAAAAATGGGGTCTAAATATTTTTCTGCTAATAGAAGGAATTTATGTTAGCTTTACGTGATCCTTCTTTATGTTTGTATTTTACCTTCATTATAGAATCCATCAGCAATCGTGAATCATTTTGGAAAGTTCAAAAAAATTTTTTTTTGAAAGAAGTAGAAAGTATGGAAGAAATAGGTGGTAGCATTTGAAATAATTAATTAGTTTTATTTCATAATTTACATTTCTTTTACAAGGCTGTAATAAATACTCTTAAATAAAGTTTTTTCCAATATGAGTTACCTTTCTTTTAAATGGATGTTTAATTAACTTAAACTTTTCTATAGTTAAACACTTACTTTACAATCCTTTAAAACTGACTGTTATTTCCATGTATCACCATGTTTATATGTTCGCTGTTTAACGTTTTAAAAAGTTGGAGGTAATGCCATGAAAGCTCAGTTTCTTTTAAAAATAGGGAACAGTATGATTTCGAGTGCAAGAGATCGTATCAATAAGTATGTTTTCAAAATCTGTTTAACGAATTCTCTTCTCATGATGCAAACACGCACCCTCTTCTTAAATGATATTTTTCTTTTGAAAATAACTGTTTGGATCAAAAAACGTTTTTTTCTTGAAAACTATAATTTTTTTTAAAAAAACCTATTTAAACTCTTTTATTGCTAGTCATTTTTTTTTTGTGATCAAAGAAATTGTGTAATTGCCGTTTTTGACTTTATGCAAAAAATGCAACTTGACTGTACATGCTAAGTGTTTTGAAATATTTGATAAATAACTAAAATTTGTATCTCCGAGCATTTGGTATCATTTTACCAAGAAAATGTGTAAGTCATACTTTTGTTTCATGTTTTATCAATATCTGATTACATCTCGTTTTTAATAATTCCTGCTGATGATGTGTTTCTGAACAGTTTTAAAGTTGATAAAATAATAAAGCTATTTTTTTCTTTTCAGCTATGTCAATAGTATGATCTATGTCTCATAAAATATTTTTGTGGAGCGAAAACTTTAATAAAAAGTTATTGCGGCGGAAGTGAGCTATGTTTGTCTTGGTTTTATCCTTCTCTTCAAAAACCGCCTTGATATAAGAAAAACATTTTTATATCAAAGCAGGTTTTGAAGATAGTGTACTATAGTGTAATTTTCAAGGTAAATTTTTTGTATGTGGTGATATTCTTGCATTTCTTGTCAACATGCATTAACAGAACATTTTTATTTATGTTTAGGAAGATTTAAATATTACTGAAGCTTTTCCCTCGAAATATACACTGTTAAAAATTTGCAACAAACTGTACAGCCATTTGACCGTTTTTATAGAAAACTGCTACATAAGCGTAATTTAACTCTATTATGACCATATTATCGTCCATATTATGTTCAGAATAAATTTACGGTTATGTAACCGTTTTCTATAAAAACGGTCGAATGACTGGCTGCAAATTTTTGCTGCAAATTTTTAACAGTGTAACGTTTAAGTTTTTTTTTAAAATTTTAGTAAAGTAATGATCCATATTGTCATAATATGAAAATATTTTAAGTATTTTTAATCGATAGTTGTCGTAAACTCGCAACTTATTGAGAGATACAGCCATCCACATGCACTTAAATAATTTTCGAATTGAAATTCTATAATTCGTCATTGAACACTATCCCGATCATAGGCATTTAACCAGAATTCTTTTCTTTGTTGACTTAATGCATTCCCCACTGGTGGTGTAAAAACGCTACCTTTTTAAAGTAATTTTATCTTTTATAAAATAAAATATTTGGGTAAAAAAATGTTTTTTTTTAAACTCTAATGTATGTTTAAAATTTTTTTTTTTGGATACAGATCCAATATTTGTTTTTGAGAAAAATGTGAAATGATATTTAGCTTTTTTTCTTAGAAAGGATTTGTCCCATTAATGACTGAGAGGTTCTGTTCTCAAAGCTGGTGGAAGGAAAGTGCTGTATGCGCTCGTCGGCCTATGCTTTCGGTGTTTATCTTTAATACTTGTTTAGCTTAAGTAAACACGGATTAGGTCCCCTTAGGAAGACCACTCACCGCGGTTAGAAATCTCTCTACCCGGAGTATATCCATCACGCAGACAATCGACCATGACAAAAATACCAACACCAACACTAAAAATAAATCATGTCAGTCATTCTTTTAAAAATGAATGTGCAACGTAAAAAATAGCACAAATAAAATACATATAAAATGAAAAAAGCTGTTTCGGAACCTCTAAAGCTACATCATCAGTGCCAAGGTTAAAAAGATTAAAAGCAGGTGTAACAGGTGTAAATGTTTAGGCCATATCTGCTAGCGTCTTCGCTCATGGCCAAGGTGGAATGGCGAAGAATGTTGAAAAAACAAACAGCGAAGTCAGGAATCCCATGTGACGGAGGAAAATAATAAGAATCGCTCCGCCAGTTTGGACGAGCCTAACGACGAGCGGGGGGGGGGGGGGGGCAGAAAAAGGGGGCGGTGAAGAGAGTGAGTTAAAGGAAAGGTAGCCAGACGCTTGAACAATTTGGTGTATTGGACATATGATTAACCAAGTTGTTTGAATTCTTCCATATATGATAAGATTCCCAAAAATCAAGATCGTAAATGGATGAGCATTTCTGAATTATTGAACCTTCGGAAAAATTAAAATATGATTGTTAAACCAGCAATGGTTAGCAATAGCGGAGTGTTTAATGTCACAATTTTTAACATTGTTTTTATGTTTCCCAAAGCGGACATTAAGAGGTCGTTTAGTTTTAGATACATTTTATAACATTCGCACGATATCCTGTAAATTCCCCAATGTCAAAATCTGTCAATTGTATGTTTGAAATCTGTAAATTTGATTGTGTTAAGTGGTGCATAAATTACTTCAAAATTGAATCTTATCAAAATTTTGGATGATTGATGGCTCTCGAAAAATATGGAAGTATAATTAAATTTTCATTGCGAGCACTCTTAACTTTGGAATATGTATGTTTAATTAGTTTTTTATGAATTGAATCAACGATTTCAACAGGATAACCCCACGCCGATCAATGGCAATGGATTTAATGTAGTCTAATTCTGCTTTGAGAAACTCTCATATGAACAAATGTTTAAGGTCCGAAGGTATGAAAGGCAACCAATTTCTGATTAGGAGTGTGAGATGAAAGACGATGTGGGGGTAGAGAAACTGTGAATGGTTTACGGTAAACAGTGGTTTGGAATGCATCATTTTCTTTAATTCATTCTCTTCACTCTCTGCAGCGTTTTTCTTCTCCCTACTTAGATTCGTACGCGATTATTATTGGTCACCGCCTTCACATAGGACTCTTGACTCCGCTGTTTGTTTTTTCAACACTCATCGCCATTCCATCTTGACCGCGAGCGGAGACACTAGCATACATGATCTAAACATTGACATTAGTTTTTAATATTTTTAACCTTGGCACCGATGATGGAGCTTTAGATGTTCCGAAACAGCTGTTTGTCATTTTATATATATTTTATTTGTGGTATTGTTTACGTTGTTCATTTATTTTTAATATAACGGCACAAAGTTCAACCCTATCATTTTAAAGTCATACTTTTGTTTTGCTTTATTATCAATATCTTGATACATCTTTTTTTTTTTTTTTTTTTGATAATTTCTGACGAGCGTTTTGCACCGATTTATACGTCTTAAGTAAATAAAGGTATTTTTTTTTTGTAGTTCTGTCAGTGATATGATCTCTTGATCATAAAATATTAGTATGAAGGAAAACTTTTAATAAAAATTTATTGTTGCAAGTTATAGGTTAAGTAAATACATTTCGTGTATTACTATTAGATCCGTATTCTGTAATACCTGAGATTTAAAGTTCCCAAGGGTATCACAGCTTTCAACAGATGTTTAGAAAAAAATATATAAACATTTTCTTTGAAACTAATTTATAATATCAAATAGAAAATTTGTAGGCTTTAAAACATATATTATCACTTTTTTTATATCACAATTAAGCTTATGCTTTGGGCTTTTAGTTTAATTTGTTTTAATTATTCCTATATATTTTTATTTTTGTTTTTCTGAAGATTGATTTTCTATATTCTTATATTTATTTCATTTGCTACTTTTAGTAAAAGTAAAATATATTATAATTTATTATGACATGTAAAAATGTGAGATAAAATAGCTATTTAATTAGTTACTTTAGAAAGAAAACACGCCATGGGTTAATAATATAGCTTCTAGTTGTTCTTGTATTTAACAAATAGTTTTATTCCAGTAAATGCATTGTTTAAGAAATGCATTAAAATATTTAAAAAAAGAGTTTTATTAAAAGATACACTAATTTAAGATCTATTAACACATATAATTACACAATTTGCTCTTTTTTGTCAGTTTTGAATTGCTTCATAGAATAAAAACATATGTGAGTAAAAAAGTTAAATAATATTACAATTAGAGAAACTAAAAAACACCCCCATTAAAAATTTACTAAGTTCGCATTCTAAAGAAAACAACAACAACAAAAAATGTCATTTGAGTAGGCTATGATATCTTGAAACTAAATAAATAAAATAAAAAGATGACGAATTTTTTTACTTGTAATTACTGTAAATCACTTAGAACTATTTGCATAAAAATACTTTCAATTGCTGCATCAATCTTGGATAACATAAGAAAATGACTAAATTAAATTTTTTTGGTAGTCCATTTCTGATTCTTGTTTTATGGGTAAAAGAAAAACATGAAGATAACATTTCATTAAAAGTATGTGTGTGCATCAGTTTTTTACTTTCAATTAAATAGTCCATTAGAAAGCAAATCATAATGAAATAAAAAGGAATGTAAGCATTTTCAGGTTTTTAAGCATAACATTTGTTATTTAATTTTTGAATGGAAACTAAATTATATTATCCCTAAAGTAACATTTTTTTCACTTTTTTAAAATTTTTAAAAAAACGTTTCAAACAAAATGCATCATGATATTCACATGTGATTTTAACTCTAAAAAAGAAATACAGAAAAAAAATCTTTTGAATTCAAAATATTATGAAAAATAAGTATTACACAATGCACTAAAAGAGTTTCTGAAAGGAAATTGTATATACAAATCTTGTATGCATACGTTTTGTTTTGTACGGAGTAACAAGGTTATCAAAACAAATTATAACAGCTTTTAACAAACAGTTTTATATGAAACACGTTTACAAGAGAGAGCTTAATCTTTTTTTTAGTCATTGAATGTTTCAATTAACTGAGAGTTAAATTTTTAGTTTAAAAACTAATGAGCATTTCAAAATCAAATGTGATAAATGATATGCCCGGAATATTATTATGAATCAAAACTATTACCATTTAACCATTATATTATCATGTTTAACACACCCTGTTCATTTTCTATCTGAAAAATTAAAATTCTAATTCTGTATAAATTCATCAGATCATATACAGAGCTGCACAAAAGATGTGAGGTTCATTTCCATTTATTGACGGAAATTGCTGAAGGGGAATTTTCAACTGTGTTATATTGTTTCCTAACAGAACTGAATTTTAACATATTATGTTTAGATTATACTTATGTAAAATCTATGGATCATATACAAAGATTCACAAAAAACTTTAATATTTTTTCCCGATTATTAATGGTAATTGCTGAAATTGAGTTTTGAAATGTGTTATGTGTTTTTCAAATGGTTAACTTAGACGTCATATTTATCCTTATCAATCTTTGAAGTTTTGTTACAGTAATCTGAATGTGTTGAGAATTGTGTCATAATCTATTTTTTGTTCTTGTTATTATTATAATTAAATTTGTACTATACGTTTTTAAATTTTACCTAATTAGATTTGTGTGTAAACTATTTGCAATTGACGAAACTAACATACAGCTAATGAACATTTAAACAAACTATTGGACGTTCAGATTTTAGCGCATCTTACAGCTTTTTGTGGTTATGCTGCATCCAGGGCTCGCTTGCTCCCTTGACATCAATAAAAAACTTCTAAGCCAATTGAGGTAATGTTAACTTCCGTTTCTAATATTCTCCCTCTACAGAGAAAAACTACAAGCTCTGTTAAATGTCGGCGACACGCTGAAAAACTCAGATTTTTTTATATTCAGCCTCGTCTTCTACCCACGATGAAATCTAATATCAAATATTAGCTTTTGGTGCCAATCGAATAATAAATTGAACTCAAAAGTCTAGTTACCTGAGTCTAGTTACTTATACATGCTAGATTCACAGCATGTTAAATTATTATCATGGAAATAATTTTTATCTGGTATTTCGCATTTTTATTCTGACTTTTTTTAAATTATATTTTTTAAAAGTAAAAATCAATTTATTAATAACAAGGTAATGATTAAAAAGAAATAACTACATTTTTTTTCTATTTAGGAAGTAATAATTTAAGCAAAGGCTTTGTTTTTTTAACTACAAAATATCTTTCGGTTATAAACTATTTTTATTCTTTATAATATGAACTATTTAAATCTTATATTAGTAAATCATTTACTTTTAAAAATTTATTTTCATTTTAATGACTGTTTAATTTCTTGTTTTTAATTAGTTCAGAAGAAAACACCTATGTAATATGAGCTATGTAATATGATTTGCTTTTCATAATTCAAGAAAAAACGATCAAACTTTTATCAAAAGCACGACATTAACTGGTAATTTTAGAACTTAATTTTATGATGTATTTCGTTCTTATTTAAACTGTATTTTTCTTGATAAAATAAAGTTTATTTAAATTCGGTATAAGAAGGGGAAAGTTGTCCAAAATGGGGACGCTAACGTATTTTGTCCTACCGAAAAACTAGTCGTTGGGGGCCACCGTAATACTTACCCATCATGGATATGCATAATGTAAAATATTAAAATAAAAAATGTGTAAACTACTTATAAAATGCATTGCAATTCAAATAAAATCGAGGCTTGATGACGTCACAAACTTTAAAGGCTCGATTACTGAATTGCTTGAAAGAAACATCCTTATAACTCCAAAAATAATAATCCTATTAAATAGCGGTTTATTGCATCTGATGAAGCGTCAAATTTCCAAATAAAATATATCTTTGAAGTGAAATTTGGATGAAATACAGGGTCATGAAAAATCGAAGAGTGTGGAAAATAGGATTCCAAATATCTCGGCAACCCATTATCCGATCGACTTCATGCTTTATGCAAAATTTATGTTTTTTATTGTCTTTTATATTTACTCCTTAAACTAAACAATTTCGAAAATTTTTATATATCTTTCATCAGAATATTTCGAGAGTCCGAAAAAAAATGTTCCGGTTAATCGAGGTTATTGAAATGAAATAGGCTTCTTCCCATTATTACATACTAAGTACATACCAAATGGCAAGTCTCTATCTCAATTTGTTCGGGAGATAGAGCGTTTACAGACACACAGACACACAGACGGACGGCAATTTTTTTTTTAAAATATGTTTTTCGGAATCTCCAGTGTCTGAAACGTGTAAATCCGTCAAATTTTTTTTTCGATTTTCAAAACGATTACAATACTTACCCTATACTACGTATGATGGGTAAGTAAAAGATATATATCTGAAAAAAAATTGGGAAAGCTATTTTACTTTTATACTAACTTCTAGACCATCAGAACTCAAGGCTGGTTGTTAGAAAAAATCATTAGGTTAGACAGGAAAATATTTTTATTGAAAATGTTCGAAGTTCCCGTTTTGAACGACCGGTTGGATAAAATAGGATACTCATATGAAATAACATGAAATTGAAGTCTAATGCGAAATTTTATTAAACAAGTTTATTTGGACAACTAAAATTGAAGTTATGAATACAGAAAAATAATACAAACTAAAGTATCATTGTCATTATTTGTTAAAAAAATTAATCGTACCCAAAAGCCCCATATAAAATTATCACCCCTTCTTCAGTACTTTAACAGTCATATGCCCGACTTTTACAGCTGCTACACCGAATCCACCCTTTTTGTCTTTTGAATTTATGTACAGTTCATTACAGAAGATGCAAGCATCATCGTTATCATTTTCTTCCACATTAGATGATATCACTGATTTATCAGTTCTCTTTTTTTCAGTTTTTGAGTGTTAAGAGTTGTGGGATCAAGATTATTGTTTTTCTTGAATAATGAACCTTTTTCTTATTCTTGTTTTACAATTTTCTCCTACAGTATAGTTTCCAGTTTCCAGAGGGTAGCTCCATTGCCACCTGACTTTGTTAAGCAGTCGGCTCCCGTCAGCGTAATGGGAGCCGATTTTGCAGGACCTTTATTTGTGAACGATAATGGCAGTAAACAATATATACTAGTGATAACGTGTGCTGTATGAAGAAATATCCACCTGGAACTTGTTGACAATTTGTCGAAACAAACATTCTTACTCGCATTTAGACGGTTCATTGCTCTCCCTGGATTGTGTTCCGCTGTATACTTCGATAACGCCCGTACCTTTAAACGTGCTGAAATAGAACTAAAGAAACTACGGTCTATATAGTGACTCATCCAGATGTGAAAGAATTTTTTGCTTCCAATAATATCAAATGGAAGTATATTGCGGAAAGGGCTGCCTGATGGGTCGGATTTTATGAGAGAATGGTCAGAACAGTAAAAAACGCATTGCGGAAAACTTTTGGCAGATTTTATCTGACCCTTAATCAGTTGTATACCGTCCTAACTGAAACGTATGGTGAACTCCAAACCTATGACGTACATAGGTAATGAAAGGCAGGACCCCCTGTCTTTGAGTCCGGCTCATTTCTTGATAGGGAGAAGAATATCTTCTCTCCGTCCCGTACGGCTCCACCTTGACTAAAATTTCTCTTCTAGAAAAAAGTTACTTAAAGTTTATAACTATTGGGAAAAATTGATGTGGTTGTTATGGTCTAGATGGCAGGGTGAATACTTATTAAATTTAAGGTCAGCTCGCCAAAGTTTGAACAAAACCAATCTTCCACAATCCTAATCCTAATAATATTATAAATCTGATTGTGTGCAAATGTTAGGCTGAAGCCAGCGTCAAAATGAAGCATTTAATTATCCTGTATCTTTGCATATAAGTTGATTATAACCCTCAAATGAATATAGGCTGGTTTTCGTTTATTTTATTTCAATATTTTTCTTAAAAATTAAAATTTTCATTATTTTCATACAGAATAAATGGACATTTTTTCGTATATTTTACAATGGTTGGTTGGTTTGGTTGGTTTGGCCAAAAGGGCCCGGTTTTGCAGCTTTTTTTAAAATGGTTAAATTTATTTTACCGTTGCTAATACTTTATCGTTGCCAATATAAAATAAAACCCCTGAATAATAATTTTTAATCAACAATTTATTTTCAAGTGAAAATTTTCCACGTGAAAAATGAAAAGGAAATGAATTATTTAAGAATTAAACAGAATATGAAATGATGTCATGTTAGAAATAAAACGTGCGTTTTCAAATATTTGATAATAATACAAAGTGCATAAATACGAGTAAGTATGGAAAGCAAGCGAATATGATGTCATATATAGAAAAATAAAACAGATTTGTTTTGATGTTGAAATAAAATGATCTTGGGTTATCAAATTATTTGTGATTAATTTCTCTTTTTTTTCTTTTTCTTTTTCACATGAAAGGAATTATTTTAAATGTACGTAATATATGTATTTTAAATGTATGTGTTGTAAATTAAAGTTCTGTGTTTTAAATGAAATGAGTGAAAGATTTATATTTTTAATGAATTCAATACGAATGATGGGATAGGTTGGCGATTTATCGTCTGCACACGGCTAACATAAAGATACCATATTTTTAATTTAAATTATAAAAAGTAAAAAAAAAAAAAAAAAAAAAAAAAAGGATGGCAAATGTCAATGATATGCATCGCAAAATTATCCGTATCTAAAATCAGAAAATCTTAATAAAAATAACTATATTTTTTAAAAGAAAGTTGCTTTTCTCATAAAAGCTAAAGATTTAATATGATTCTGTCGAAATAACAGCATTTTTCCTCTATCATTTTCCCACAATCGAAAACACATTTGTAAATCGTCGTTTCGAACAGGAATTTAATTTTACATTCCTTTTAGTTTTAAAATAGGAAAAACTTTGTTGTCTTTTTTAAATATAGCTTTTTTTAAAGTTGTTTCATAATAGATTTTTGTAAAGTCTTGCGGGATAAGAAAAATTGCATAGATTTTAAAGCAATGTTTAAGTAAAATTACAATATTTTTTAAACTTAAAAAACAACAATATTATCGAAAAGAAAAACGATTTTACCAACAGATTATGTAATTAGGTCCATAGTCAATTTGATTTTTTTTTATCAAGTGAAATTTGGCGCAAAATTAAATACATTGTTGTAACCAGATTTGTTTTTTGCGTGGTAAACACTTAATGATATTTTAGATGATCATTTCCCCGCTCACCTTTGATGCCAACTATGACTGTAAAACATATTAAAAAATATTAGCCGATAATTTTCTAATTTTCTTATTGCTTCATGATGTAAATATACTTCCTGGTTCATACTTTAAACCTGAATCAGTCATGCCATTGTCGTTCAATTTTTATTCCTAATCCTAACCCTAATCGAATCCTATCCTAATCCTGATAATAACTTTAAAGAATATTCTTTGACACGAATATGTAAATGAAATCAATATCCATAAATGGAATGAATGGAAAATAGAATAAATAGAAATGGCAAAATAAAATAACAAGAAAGTACATTTATTCGACACCTAACCCTAGAGAAAGCGTAAAAAAATTCAAGCGCATGAAATAAATCAAAATAATCCTATATATACTAACAAAAATATGTAAATTTAGATTATCAGATTTGTGTCGTCGGTATTTATTTGCTTATAGTGTTCTTGACGCGATAGAGAAAATATCGAGGTTAAATTGGGCAGAATTTAAAGTACTTTCTAGCAACCTTTATTTACATTTTAGAATCGCATCAGATTGTTATCTCTTTGTGAAATATCTATCAATTTATAAAATCCACAAGCAGTTTGTTCACTATTTACACCACTTAGCGTGAAACACTTAATTTAATATATACATAAACAAGATAATGTAGTAAGAAATATATAACATGTCTATGCAAATAAACAATATAATAATGCCCATTTAGCAATGCACACATATACAAATTGTACACCAAATACCACCTAAAATGCACTGTTGTATAGAAGAATTCTGCCAGTGTTGTTTTTCGTTTTACGAAGAGGAATTCCTCGATTTTCACGATTTTACTTGGTCCTCCTTTTTTCATTTGTTGCAGTTTCATTTTCGCGATGGTATATATTATTTGGCATGAAATTTCCCTTTTTTAAGACTGGGTTATGTCAAAGCCCCTATAGCAAAGAAATACCGTATGGTCTCCTATAAAATGTGATAAAGCTTTGGTTAATTATATATGTTGTTAATTATCAAGTGAAATGTTTTACTAAGTTAATGCATTTATTCTTTTTTTAATGTTACGTGAACGAAGTCACGGGTAACAGCTAGTTTAAAATAAATTATGTTGTATTAATTAAAGATGATAATTTATCGAGAAATTTCTGAAGTTTAGGTAAATTATAGAAATATTTCCTGGAAGAGATGGCAAGGTGAGGTCCTGTAAAATAAAGACTGAAAGGTCAATCTTAAAAATACCGGTACAATTCTTGTGCAATCTTGAACTAGAAAGCAAGCGAATATGATGTCATATATAGAAAAATAAAACAGATTTGTTTTGATGTTGAAATAAAATGATCTTGGGTTATCAAATTATTTGTGATTAATTTCTCTTTTTTTTCTTTTTCTTTTTCACATGAAAGGAATTATTTTAAATGTACGTAATATATGTATTTTAAATGTATGTGTTGTAAATTAAAGTTCTGTGTTTTAAATGAAATGAGTGAAAGATTTATATTTTTAATGAATTCAATACGAATGATGGGATAGGTTGGCGATTTATCGTCTGCACACGGCTAACATAAAGATACCATATTTTTAATTTAAATTATAAAAAGTAAAAAAAAAAAAAAAAAAAAAAAAAAAAAATGATGGCAAATGTCAATGATATGCATCGCAAAATTATCCGTATCTAAAATCAGAAAATCTTAATAAAAATAACTATATTTTTTAAAAGAAAGTTGCTTTTCTCATAAAAGCTAAAGATTTAATATGATTCTGTCGAAATAACAGCATTTTTCCTCTATCATTTTCCCACAATCGAAAACACATTTGTAAATCGTCGTTTCGAACAGGAATTTAATTTTACATTCCTTTTAGTTTTAAAATAGGAAAAACTTTGTTGTCTTTTTTAAATATAGCTTTTTTTAAAGTTGTTTCATAATAGATTTTTGTAAAGTCTTGCGGGATAAGAAAAATTGCATAGATTTTAAAGCAATGTTTAAGTAAAATTACAATATTTCTTAAACTTAAAAAACAACAATATTATCGAAAAGAAAAACGATTTTACCAACAGATTCGCGTAATGCAAAAGCAAAGAAGAAATAAAAAAGTACTGAATCTTTTCTTACAGACGAATTGTTCAAACTTGAACAAGCCGATCGTGCCAATTCATAACATTATAAACGTGAAAGCGCGTTTTATACAGTAGAATTTTTGTTTACATATAGGTAGAACATTTGTGAGAATAGGAAGGTTAGGAGTCTGTAATTAGGTCCATAGTCAATTTGATTTTTTTTTATCAAGTGAAATTTGGCGCAAAATTAAATACATTGTTGTAACCAGATTTGTTTTTTGCGTGGTAAACACTTAATGATATTTTAGATGATCATTTCCCCGCTCACCTTTGATGCCAACTATGACTGTAAAACATATTAAAAAATATTAGCCGATAATTTTCTAATTTTCTTATTGCTTCATGATGTAAATATACTTCCTGGTTCATACTTTAAACCTGAATCAGTCATGCCATTGTCGTTCAATTTTTATTCCTAATCCTAACCCTAATCGAATCCTATCCTAATCCTGATAATAACTTTAAAGAATATTCTTTGACACGAATATGTAAATGAAATCAATATCCATAAATGGAATGAATGGAAAATAGAATAAATAGAAATGGCAAAATAAAATAACAAGAAAGTACATTTATTCGACACCTAACCCTAGAGAAAGCGTAAAAAAATTCAAGCGCATGAAATAAATCAAAATAATCCTATATATACTGACAAAAATATGTAAATTTAGATTATCAGATTTGTGTCGTCGGTATTTATTTGCTTATAGTGTTCTTGACGCGATAGAGAAAATATCGAGGTTAAATTGGGCAGAATTTAAAGTACTTTCTAGCAACCTTTATTTACATTTTAGAATCGCATCAGATTGTTATCTCTTTGTGAAATATCTATCAATTTATGAAATCCACAAGCAGTTTGTTCACTATTTACACCACTTAGCGTGAAAAACTTAATTTAATATATACATAAACAAGATAATGTAGTAAGAAATATATAACATGTCTATGCAAATAAACAATATAATAATGCCCATTTAGCAATGCACACATATACAAATTGTACACCAAATACCACCTAAAATGCACTGTTGTATAGAAGAATTCTGCCAGTGTTGTTTTTCGTTTTACGAAGAGGAATTCCTTGATTTTCACGATTTTACTTGGTCCTCCTTTTTTCATTTGTTGCAGTTTCATTTTCGCGATGGTATATATTATTTGGCATGAAATTTCCCTTTTTTAAGACTGGGTTATGTCAAAGCCCCTATAGCAAAGAAATACCGTATGGTCTCCTATAAAATGTGATAAAGCTTTGGTTAATTATATATGTTGTTAATTATCAAGTGAAATGTTTTACTAAGTTAATGCATTTATTCTTTTTTTAATGTTACGTGAACGAAGTCACGGGTAACAGCTAGTTTAAAATAAATTATGTTGTATTAATTAAAGATGATAATTTATCGAGAAATTTCTGAAGTTTAGGTAAATTATAGAAATATTTCCTGGAAGAGATGGCAAGGTGAGGTCCTGTAAAATAAAGACTGAAAGGTCAATCTTAAAAATACCGGTACAATTCTTGTGCAATCTTGAACTAGAAACTGAATGTGACTCTGAAGTATAATAATTAAATGTTAACATAATCTTTTTCTTTATTTATTTTAGTCGAACTTATATGTATTTGAAGTTATAATTTTGCCCAGAAGTATGTATAACTTTTAATATTATTTAATATTTGTATTTGATTTAATTTGTATTGTTATATATGTTTTAGCGATGAACACCCTTATGTTCATGGTGGGTCAGTGTGTTGCGAATCACGTGGGTGATCAATGTGTGGCGCCAGTGTCGGCACGCGCTTAAGCCCCAGTGACGCATGATAAAATGAAGTCAATTGTATCTAAATAACTGCTCGATCAAGAAGCGTAAATGCCGCTCCCTTGAATTAATCTGAAACATATATTAATTATTAACGTGTCTTTTAGTCCCGCAGTGGCGCGGACGGTAAAGCTCGGTTCTCGTAAGATCACCGAAAGCCAAGCAGCATTGACCGCGGTCACTGTTTGGGAGGGTGCATCGTCTATCCTCTCTCGTCTGCCTCTGCTGTGGGACCGTGTACGTTAATGGGAGCTGGTGCACGTTAAATCTGTTCGCGGCTCCAAAGTCCTCCAAGTTCTATATAAGCGTTACCTCTGGGGGTGCCAATCCAGATTCAGGTCTCTCATCTGGAATTGGTTCAAAATTAGGAGACCTGGGGGTATAGTACAATAGACCTCTGGTCGCGGTGCTTTGGCTTTCGAGCCAACCCCCCCCCCCCCAGTAATAATACAGTAGTAACGTGTCTTAACTCATGTCCTCTCTGTGTTTGTGTGTGTCTAAAATAAAACCAAGAAAAGCAGAATATCGAATCCTTCAGAATATTATACACACAGCAAGATACTTGATTTATATATATATAGAAGTACTAAAACCTCTTAATCTCATGAATCGAATTATCTTTCCAACAAAAATCATAATACCACCGATTTGTCTAAAAATTAAAGTATACAGTAGGATATTCCGTGGTGTCCAAAACGGGGACTTCCCCGTTTTGGAAGACCACTAATGGGCCCGTTTTAGCAGACAATGACGCAAGCTAAAAAATATGACTTCACCCTGCATAGACATCAGATAATGTATCAAGCAATATGTCAAAATGTAACTTAAATCTAGAAAAATCAATGCAGTACTTATCAAATTCGAATGTTCAAGGATGACTTGATCAGTTCCAATACAGTCCACGACGAAAATCGGAAAGAAAAACTGCCAAAATTTGAGAACTTTGTGGAAAACTACAGATTAGTAAAAATTGTCAATAGCACATTTCAAAATGGCATATTCTCAACAATGAATGATAGTAACATGTGGGATCTTAAGATGGCAACACTTATCAGTGAGAATTCTAACATCCCTATTTGATCAGTCGTCCACGTTTTAGACGACTTTCCCCTATTTCTGAAATTTTAAATACGCAGTGCTACAAAACGTATTAAAAAGCTTAAAATTTGGTTATTTCGCTTTTTAAACATTTATAAACTTCGTGTCCTTTTAGAGATTAAATGATAAGACTGTGTCTGACATTTAATGCCTAAAGATTAGTTCAACATTTCCAAAACATAATATGAAATTAAACAAATAATAATATAAATTATGTTTGTCTTTTTCAGCTGAAAACCTGTAAATGACCATACTATATGGCAATTAAAGAAGAAATTGTGTTTTAAAACAGTAATTAAAGGACAAATGTGTCTCCAATTTTGAAGAAATTAAAGGCGTGATATATGAGGGGGTTAGAATGACAGTGAAGTAATTCAATATTTAGTAATATGAGAAATGAAGGGTTTTGTGAAACTTGTCGTATTGCCGTTGCAATAAGTGGTCCAACTTTTTTTGCCCTATAGAGACTCTCTAAGTGATCTATGACTTATTTGACTGCCACACTGCACAGAAATTAATATACGTTCAGTGAAAATATGGTTATCTAGATTTTTCAAATATTTGACTTACTTCACTCGCATTCTAACCTCCTCATATGGCTGTAAAATAAATTTTTAGTGTTACTTATCGAAAATTACGTTTGATTACTCTATTATTTTGGGACTTTCTTTCAAACTTTTATTCAATCGATTTACATTAAATTATGTTAAGAGTTAGGAGATAATTACGCAGACAATTTAAAACAAATTTTCTCATTCATTATCACGATTAACTTAATGATGTGCCTTCCAAGAACAATTAGATTCTTTTAAGTTTCAAGTGTTTTATAATTTTAATCGGTTTGGTATCTAGTTACCGCATAAAATAAATAAAAGTTTTCAAATACATTGTAGCTCCTACAAATGATGTATGACGTATACCGACAGTTTCAGAATCTTTATTTAAAATAGAAATAAGAGTAATTTTTTATTTTATAAAAAATGCAAACAAAATCTTCATGACAATGAACATTTATTACTAATATCAATTTAAAAATGACGTATAAAGTGAAAACATGAAATCATGTTTCAATTAACTAATACGTATAAAATAGTCTACTATTTTATGAGGTTTTCATCGTTGAAAAATGACAAACCCGTTAATTCTGTATATTAAAACGATTCTATCAACTTATAAAGGATTAAGGGTTATTGAAAATTGCCACAATGAAAAAAGTACGAGCGCACGAGTCTCAAATTCCCCCTTAACTTAAATCTAGAACACATTTTAATATTCTGAAATTCCAATACACATGCACTGTATGGACAAATTTATCCGAACAGTTTCAATTTTAGATATTTTTTCGTATATATATCACTTGATCAATTCTCTTGAAAATTAAATAATGTAAATAATTTATTTCACCGCATATTTTTTTAGCGCATATTAGTCATTACGGTAATTCAGGGACCAACTTTTATATTTCCATGAATATCCGTTGTATACTTACAAAAATGTTTTATAGTGCTTACATAGACATATTTTACAACTGCAGATCATTGCGAGCATTTTATTTTAAAGGGTGATCGCAAATATTTTTTAATTCGATTTGTTATTGGTCTCGTCAAATATTTAATATATTGATAATTTAATTGAAGTTATTTTTTATATTACACATTGTCAAGTTTCCTGGAAGTGGAATAAAATTTGGTTGGAAAACGTGCATGCTGTAAACAAAAAAAATGCAGAAACTTTTTGAATTTTTTAAAGATTTAGGATCGAAACTCAGCCTGGAAATTTCAAGTTCCAGGCTGAATCAAGTTCCAGGCTGAGTATCGATCCTAAGTGGTTCAGTTGGTAGAACGTCAATGTGCTATACTGATGACCGGGGTTCGAGTCCCGGCTTGGGTACTTTTTCACTATGTTGGCTTTACTCCTCTTAAACAATTAAAAATTTGAATATTATGAATGCAAGGCGTGTGAAATTTTCTATGGAAAAATTTCCAAGTATTAAATATAGATTTATTCAATTATGGATGCTGGATTTTCTTTGGTTTCGTATTTGCCCCAGGGTTGGAGGCTCACGAAAAATATTCCACCTTGTGCTGCGTTTTTAGCCTTGTCAACATGTTATAGTGAAAGTTCCATGCTGAGTGTCGATCTCAAGTGGTTCAGTTGGTAGAACGTCAATGCGCTGTACTGATGACCCGGGTTCGAGTCCCGGCTTGGGTACTTTTTCACTATGTTGGCTTTACGCATCTTAAGCAATTAAAAATTTTAATATTAGAAAATGATTTATTTAACATTTCCATAAGAAAACGATTAATTTATTGAACTGATCAGTAACTGTATTTGATTTGCTGTTTTCCTTTTTGCAATCTATTAATCGAAAGTTAATGACATAAAACAAATTATTATCATTTCGTTTCATACGATGTGTGTTACGATGGTGTAATGTTCTTTTGAAATATGAGTACTTATGTATGTGGTGGTTGGACGATAAGTTCCCTTTTTTTATACAGTGGAATCTTGTTAATATTCCAAATAATATATATTTGGGCTTGTGATCAAAAGAATATAGTGGGTACAGTGTTGTTATGGCCGCAAAAGACCACTTCGACATGACATTAATTATTAAAACAAAGATTTGTTAAATAAATTATTCATGCAAATTTATAATCAAGAACAATGAAGATAAAATAAAAATATTACCTGCATCAACCTAAAAAGGAACATAAGTGAGAGACGTGACTAAAAGAACTTGCACTAAAATTTTGCACCTTCAATATAAAATCTTTATTTATAAAGAATCTTGAAAAAGAAGTATTTCTGAGGGAATCTCTACTTTATAGATTCACCTCTATTTCTTAAATTATAAGCACATAATTGACGTTTTTAAATAAACACCATCACAAATATTACTGAAGTTTTTTTCTCTTGGGAAACTCGGATATGTTGATTTAAAAAAAAATAAAACATACGACTTTATCAAGCAATTTGTAGAACAAAAAAAGGTATCACCACTCGAATGACAATAAGCCATTTTCGCCATATATGCCAGGTTCCAGTGAGCTACCATCACACACAACCGTCTTTTTTTACGTTGGTGGAGAAGATTTTTATTGTTGCCGTACTCAGAGTAAACTAATAAGGAAGTCAAATTCATCATAATTTCTTTTAAAAAAGAAATATTTTTTTCATATCGTAGCTTTAGACGCATAACATTTTTTTACAGCCAGGCAAGTCATCACGTTACACTCTAGCAGCCCACATCTCTGTGTGAGTGTCGAAAGCGTGCAGCATCCGCGCTGACAGGGTACGCAGGGGAGGCGGTGCCAAAAATTGAAAAACACCAATCGGCAGAGATAAAAAAAATACGTATTAAAAATATTTGAATCTGATTGGCGAGGGGCGGAGCTTAGAACAGGAAGTGAGCATAGGCAAAGAATGATATCGAAGCTTCTAGTAAAATCCAATTCCGGAAGTGCACAGGTAACAAAAAAGATTACTATCAATTTTAAAAAGCGAAATGTTATGAAATAAAGAAAAGTTTACAGGGGAAGTTTTAAAAAGGAAAGAAATAAAATAATTTTGAATGTGAATTTTAAAATTAAATGAAAATGGACTAATAAAATATTTCTTAAATTGAATTAAAATATGGCAGTGGTTGTAAGAACCACAACAATGTATATTGACGTAGACATAGTAAAAAAAAAAGGACAAATGTTTCTTTATTTAGCTCTTATCTTTCTTGAGGTTTACGAAAATATAATATAACTTCTTCTCTGTTACGAACGATTGCGAAAAGCACTCCTTTATCTTCAGAAACCTCAAAAACCAATAGATTTCCGAGATAAATTTAAATAAACATTTCTGAAACAAAAGTTTCTTTTGCTGCCTATCGTTTTCGGAAATGTTTCCAAGTAGTTTTTATAATGTATTAACCAACTTACTCAATCGAAAATATCTGTTGTTTGAATGCTATCAATACCCAAGTAAACATTTTCAAGTTTCAAGTTCAATTAAAAGCATCAACATTAACATTAAAATTAATAGCATTACATTAAAATTAAATGAGCATTGTTTTGTTACTTTTGCATGTATAAATTCTGTTACGCAGGGAAAAATGTTTACTTGAGAATTGATTTCATTCCAAAATTCGATATACCGGTAAGAGGAAACTGATTAATACACTGTAAAAGCTATTCGGATGTTTCCAAAAATTACGAGCAGCAAAAGAAAGTTTTGTTTCAGAAATGCTTTTTTTTAAATCTCAGAAATCTATTGGTTTTAGGAGATTCTAATGAAAAGGTTTTCAGAATCGAGGGTACATCCAGAAAAAGTTTTGTTGAATCAAGAAAAATTTGGTTGACCCAACAAAACTTTTTGTTTAAATATAGGTCAATGAAAATTTTGTTTGAATCAACAAAAACAATTTTTTTTTTTTTTTGCAATTCCAAAAAAATATTTTTGTATCGTCAGCAAAAAATGTTTTGTTAATTCAAGTAAAATTGTTCAATTTTACTTGAATTTTGCTAAAACAACCAAAATGTACTCAACAAAACAGGTTTTGCAGTTTTAATCAATTCCTTTTTTTGGGTGTAACTTGGAAGAGTTTATATTATTTTTTCACAACCCTTCAGAAAGATAAGAGCTATACCGAGAAACATTTGTCTTTTTTTATAGTGTAGTCATCATTCAGAAACACACTGTAAAAAAATTGCAGCAAAGTATCCGGTCATTTGATCGTTTTTATAGAAATCAGTTACATAACCGTAATTTAACGCTATTCTGACCATAATATTGCCTATATTATGGTCAGAATACTATTAAATTACGGTTATGTAACCATTTTCTATAAAAATGGTCCAATTACCGGATACTTTGCTGCAAATGTGTTACAGTGTACACATACAGCATATGATGCTAATCCAGCGTAATTATATCTTTGAGAAATAATTATGGAGAAACATGGAATAGTGAAATTAGTTTTAATGAACAATTTTTATTCATGAATAAGTTGGAAATTGTAATACAAACGTGACAATTGAGGTGCGTTTGTATTGTTACTAATTTTATAAATATTCAGATCTTGGTGCAATAGCTGTTGCACTGTTATGCAAAAATGCATGAATACAGAATTTATTTTATGTGAAGAGTTTCATTTTCAAGACAGACATTTATTTTATTTTATGAAGTTAAGTTTCAATACACTTTTAAAAACAATTAATTAAAATTCTGTTACAAAAAAATTATACTATGCGCAAATATCCAATACAAGACAAAATAAAAAAATCATCGATATTATTTCACTGAAAAAATGAATTATATCGTCTGTTATTATGATATGAATAATTTCCGTAATAAAATTTGTACATTTTAAGTTGGCAACATTTTATCTTTTGTTGACATTTACTGAAAATTCCAATGGGAAACTTAAACCTAGCTTTGAAAATTTCAAAACTTGAAATCCATATGTAGACTCTTTTTCCATTTAATATATATTTCTTCGGTAAAACTGTCGGTAGTTTATATGATTGCTATAATTAAACAATTTTAGTACACAAATTCGGTTCTTAAATACAGTAATACGGAAATAATATGACTCCATCTTAAATATGATGTAATCGCCATGGCAACCTAGAACCATTACCTATCATGGGATATCATTGAATTAATTACATATGATAGGATTTAATACAATGAAGAAAACTTTTATTAATATCCTTTAAAGTTTTGATTGGATTTTCATAAAAATTGAAATGAATCTACAAAATTCTGCAACGATTGTATATATTAAATTTCAAACCATTCAGTTGGGTAGTTTTTGCGCTGTTATATGCGAACAGACGGATAGACGGACGGACCAGATGACGACTATAGGTGCTAGGTATTTATATAATTACGAACGCACATAAAATTACTTATTAAAGCTAATCTAAACTAGGCAATTAAATTTTGTTTTCTATTAAAAAATAATATTTTTACTAGAAATTATTTTTAAATGTCATAAACTATTCATTTTACAATAAAAACAAGCAATAATAATAATAATAATAAAAAATAAAGTATTAGTTCACCAGTATAGCCAAGAAAGTTTTTACAAACTTATGTTAATCTAGTATAAACTTTTAGTTTTGCATAATTAACTTAACTGCAACTAGTAATTAATTTAGTTTTATGCAGTATTCAAAAGAAGAGATTTTATTTCAAGATATTCACGTGTACCTATAAAAAGTTATAACGATTTTAAAGCAAAAGAAGAAAAAAAATTGTTGACCTTCAAAGATTAATTAAACATAATCTAAACGACGCATATCCTTTTGATGTATAGCAACAAACAAACATTTTTTATCCACCAAGAAGAATTTTATTTAAACAAAGTTCTTTAATTAATCTTCATACTTTAATAAGAATTTAAGGTATTTTATATTAAGATTCGTATAAAAGCATACTTTTATATTAAGAGTACAAAATAAAAATGTATTTCATGCAATGGTGCTTTAGTCAGTTCACTAACTATATGGAAAGAAAATTATGCGCAAATCTTTATTTTGCTGTTCTAAACATAAATGTATTTATTCCGATGTATTAATGATGTACTTTTAAGATAATTAATTTGTATTTTTTCTTGATAAATGTAACACTGAAATATGCCACGTTATATCTTTATTTAAGCATAAAATACTATTTAGTTACAATACAGTTACCGTTATAAAAATATTCCTTCGAAAATATTCGTGAAACGTTGAGCGGTTAAAAAGAGAAAAATTAGTTGCATGTTCATTGATGCATACACTTTTTATTGCTTGTTACAAAATTATGTAATATATTGTTAGATCATATGCTAAGATGTAGTTAACAACGTTATGGATAAAATTCAAGAAAAAATGCGTGAGATTTTCTGTTTTACTTTCTCATTTTTTAAGATAAATATTAATTTCTGTATCAGAAGTGATATAGTTATGGATTTACTATGTTTAAAATAATAAAGAGAAAAAAATAGAATCGAAATTTATTTACAATGCAATAAATTCAGAACTCATGTGAAATGTCTTATTTGTTGACTGTTTCTTATAGTTTAAATCAAGAAAACATTTAATTTTAAGAAAACCTGTTTTCTTGTTTCTACTATTGTATCACTCGTTCAACTAATACAAATTTTATGAGATAAAAATAATTTTAGGTGCAAAATAAGCATTCAGTATATGTAGGGGAAATTTTACCGCAAAACTTTCAAAAATCATTTAAAAAAAATTATGAACCCTTAAATGTCTAGAATATGCCGTCAAAGCCCGGTTTTGCCCTCCAAATATTTAAGTCGTGACAACCAGTTTAATGGACCAGTGTGAAGGCTGAATACAGAAAGCGCCAAACTTTAAACACGTTTTTCTTGAAATAACACGATCTCACACTGAAAGCGTTCAAGCTACCAACGGTTTGTTTTTTGCAAATAAAACCAGACTGTTAAATTCATGGACAAATCTTTGAAAAGCAAAATTATAATAATTTCGTTTTTAACAGATTCGAAAATGTAAAACTGGTGCCGAAAATATTATCTGTAACTTCAAAAGGCTGCCATTTTGTGGAATTTTTATTTACGTATCTTATTAATTTATAGCTTGGCAGCTAACTAGATCAATATATCTTAAGATTCCATCTGGTTTCAGAAAAAAATATTAGGTGTGCAATCCTCTACACCAATTTACAGTGCACGCCATTTATAGTGAAATTTGGAGAATTTTAGAACGTTTTTATTTAAAACATTCACACCATTAGGCGAAATTACAATAAATTATATGCCAAAAACCATTTATTCCTATTCGCTTTACAAAAAAAAAAAAAAAAAAAAAAAAAGAAAAAAAAAAAAAAGCAAAAAAATATATATAATTTAACAAATTAGAATAATCATGGGAAAAATGTTTCGAAAGCTTAAAAGAAAAAACGTACTTTCGTGTTATAGCGGCCCCCACAATTATGATTATGCCAAGGTTGCAGTTATGATTTCGCCAAGATCATCGCATCGCAAAGCTAATATATGCATCCTATATACGGATATATGTATTCCAAACACTCCTATATGTGTCATATACGTCATTATACACATATTATTTACGTCTTATATGTCGTATAAACATCATGTACATATGTCATATATATACCTCATATATGCATCATATATGACTATAACTTGGCCACATACGTCAAGAAACGTTATATACACTGCTGGCCATCCAAAATGCAACACCATGAAGGCATGCAAATAACAGAATGATATTTATTGGACAAATACATTATAATGCGAAGGACAAGTGATTACATTTTCAGAAAATTTGGAAGTATAGATCTTGAGAAAACACTACCCAAAGCAGCCACCTCTGGCCGCAGCATTTATCTGCCTAGCCATGGAGTCAAACAGAGATTGGATGTAATGTACGGGTACATCAGTCCATGCAGTTTCAACACTATGCCACAGTTCATCAACCGTACTGACGGGCGAGTGGTGGCGGGCCAGTCGTTCAGAAGACTTTGACAGGGCATTTTCAATTGGTGAGATAGCAGGAGAACGTACCGGCCAGGGCAACAGTCGAACATATTCTGTATCAAGGAAGGTCCGGATAGTACGAGCAACATGCGGTCGTGCATTGTCTTGCTAAAACATAGAGTTGCAGAGGTATCGAAGATAAGGCAGAACCACGGGCCGTAACACATCAGAAATGTAACGGCTGTTGTTGAAATTGCCGGCAATGCGAACAAGAGGTTACCGAGACGTATATCCAATGGCACTTCATGACGTTATATGACAGTATGACGATTCGAATGCGAGCTGGCAATGTGCGTTTTCCTCGATGCCGCCAAACATGGGTGCTGGCATCATGATGCTGTATATGACGCAGGAATGGCGTCTCATGTCGTCTTTGATGAATCCAGGCTCTGTATGCAACATCTGTATGCAGGCTCTGTATGCAACATCGTGGAAAACGCGCATTACCAAATTGCATTCGAATCGTCATACTGTCATATCACCTGGAGTGACGGTATGAAGCGCCATTCGATACACGTCTCGGTAACCTCTTGTTCGCATTGCCGGCAATTTTAACAGCAGCCGTTACATTTCTGATATGTTACGGCCCGTGGTTCTGCCTTATCTTCGATGCCTCCGCAACTGTACGTTTTAGCAAGACAATGCACGACCGCATGTTGCTCGTGCTATCATGACCTTCCTTGATACAGAACATGTTCGACTGTTGCCCTGGCCGGCATGTTTTCCTGATTTCTCACCAATTGAAAATGTCCTGTCAATGGCTTCTGAGCGACTGGCCCGCAACCACTCGCCCGTCACTACGGTTGATGAAATGTGGCAAAGTGTTGAAGTTGCATGGACTGATGTGCCCGTACATGACATCCAGTCTCTGTGCGACTCCATCGCTAGGCAGATAAATGCTGTTATTGCGGCCAGAGGTGACTGCTTTGGGTAGTGTTTTCTCAGAATCTATGCCTCCAAATTTTCTGAAAATGTAATCACTTGTCCTTCCCATTATAATGTATTTGTCCAATAAATATCATTCTGTTATTTGCATTCCTTCATGGTGTTCCATTTTGGATGGTCAGCAGTGTATATATATCATATATTATTGTAATGTCATACATGCTTTATAATTTGGCGATAAATCTTGGTCGCTTTGCGATTCATCCTTGGGTTCCACTGTAACACGAAAGTACGAAATTTCTACTTTATTTTTCATATGTGATAATTTGCATCTATCCTTTTTTAACTTTAACATTTTTGTAACGATTTTATGCGATGTTATAAGGATAATATTGCCTATTCAGTGATAAATTCTTCTAAAGTTACAGAATTTCGTTAAAAACGCTTAAAACATTCTTCTACAGTTACAGAATTTCGTTAAAAAAGCTTTAAAAAATTCTTCTAAAGTTACAGAATTTCGTTAAAAACGGTTAAAATAGTAAAATGCGAACATCATTTGTTCCATTCTCGACCGAAAGCAACAACCGTTTTTACAACTGTTAAAAAATCTCAAAAATATTCTAAAAAACCAACCGCATCGGGAGTACCTTTCCTTAAATGATCTCTGAAATACTTATACCTGAGAAATATTCTAATTAATTTTTACATGCAACATAAAATACACGTGAAATAAATTCCTTCAAAAAAGTTACTTATACAGAAATGGAGAAATACTAATTTTTAATTCAGTTTAAATTTATTGGTTTCTGAAACTTATTAGCGTCTGATGGGAAGTCTAAATTAGTTCCTGAAGTGTTTGTGTCTGATCTTCTCAGCTCCCCCTCCCGAAATGTTTTTCTCTGAGACATTAACAAAACAGAAATTTAGAAAATATTTTAATACTTTTATCACTTAAACATTTAAATCTGTATTTTAATGATAAATAGTGATTTTATTATATGATTATGAAAAAATCCTATATTTAACTTTTGTGTAACAAAAAAGAAAACTTAAATTTGGACGAAAAGATTAAACTATTGTAGATAATGTTTTTTCGGAAGTAAATTGCAATAGATATAGGAATATTGGAATAAATTTAATGCAAGTCTAAATATTATACATTATATGCAAAGAGGAACAAATATCGTGTAAAATTTACATGCATAGCAAAGTGACAGAAAAAGTAAAATTACACAAGTCGCAAAATACTTTCTTTTCTGCATCACTTCAGGTGTTTCTAATGTTTTCCGATACCAAAAAATTCAAAATTTCCGAGCCTTTCTCTCTATCACGTATGGTTTTCCACAAAGTAAAGTTGAAGAAACAGGGGAAAAAATCACGAAAAAGAATTTTTTTTTTAACAAGCAATTAAAATTAAGGTTTATCGTATATTTTAGTAATTTTTAAGTTCCTCATAACTGCCACGATGTCAAATGTCATTATGATTAAGTTGATCAAACATCAACAAATTTTGGTACGAAGCTCAAGTTCAACGAGTCAACCTCAGCTTTTTGATTTAAGAAACTCTTTTAATAGGAAAAGTTCATAAATTAATGAATTAAAAAAATAAAACTAAAAAGTTATATATTTTTAATTAAAAAAAATTTACATTGAAAAAAAAATTATACATATATATTTTTAAATCATAAACACTACGCCTGATTACTTTATTTTTACACAATATAAGAAGTCACATTTTATCAGACAATTAAATACACTAAACCAACATGAGTGAAATTGACCTGGGCCAGGACTCGAACCTGGGACCTTCAGCGTACCGTGCTGGTTATTCATTGTATTATGTCATCTGAAGCTGCAACCGATGACTGTTCCCAACATGGATAAAGTGAGAAGTTGCCTGGCTGGGATATCGATCTGGGTAGCTTAGTGGCAGAGCGTCAGCACGGTACGCTGAAGGTCCCAGGTTTCGAGTCCTGGCCCAGGTCAATTTTTCACTCATGTTTGTTTAGTGTATTTAATTGTCTGATAAAATGTGACTTCTTATATTGTGTAATAAAAAAAAATTGTTCACCTTAATTATGATACTTTTTCTTTTCCTAAAAGGAAAATATCACCCTCTTTAAAAACTTTTTACCTGTACTCAATTTGAAGTTGGTTTCTAAATAGCATACAGCTCTAGTCTGCTATTACATAGATACTTTTTGAAATATTTGTTTTCATGTTTCAATTAATAACGTACCTATTAGCAGAAATTCTCGAATGTATCAAAGTAGTTTGTGATAAAACCTTCTGGGTATTGTTCTCGAAATTAGAATAAAAAATATACATAATACACTCTTCACTTTGAAGAAAAAATAGTCAAGAAAAACATGTGTTGTTACAAACTTGAAACCTTCAATTGCTGGTAATACAACATGTTTCATTATGCATTGATTTTAATATGTTCAAAAGTTTGCTAATGAATGTAATCAAAACCATTTCAATTATTTACTTATTTTGTATTTTATGATGAGAATATGTTTAATACAATAAAGACGCATTTTTATTTTAAAAGTATGAATAGAGAGATTGAAAAAAAATTAGGAAAGTATTTTTTTCAACAGTATATAAAATATTTTTTCCGGATTCTATTAACAAAACAACTAGCATAAATATTTGCAGTTTTTATATAACATGTGATTGATTATTTAATTACATTTAGAAAAAAGATATTAGTCTCATTCTTTTAAAATTTTATAAATAGGCTTTTGCACCCAAAATTTATAACGTTTTTTGAAGACAAATGAATGTAAACGCTGATTTTATACAGAATTTCAGAAGAGTAATTCAAAAGTAGTGTATTACCTGATTATTTCTATTTCAACTTGAGAAATATTCGCATTAATGTAAAAATATAATTGTATAACAAAAATATTTTGGATTTAAATAGTAAAATTTGAAATAAGAATAATTCATTTACAAATTCTTACTGACACTTAATATGTTTGAACGTGTATTTTTGTATGAAAAATTCGTGACAATCTGAAACTCAATGAAAACTAAAAGACTTTGTTTTGTGTTTGATAAAAAGGTGTTTACGTTTGCTAAATATTATGGATTACTACTGATTAGATGTGAAAATGTTATTTATTACTATAACGATAAAAAATATTGAAACTATTTTCAAGAATGAAAATTAAATACTAAATCCATAAATTGAATGAAGTCTTCTAAAACATTTTTTCTCTTCTATAACCCTTTATATACAACAACACCCAATTCGGCCTTCCAGTTCAAAGAAAAGGAAGTCATCAATTAATCCTATGAAAAGCATTCTGGATAATAGTTTAAATCAGCATTTGTGGTTTCTATTGCCTTTGTTCAAATTCCCATTTGGGTATTCATTAATGAACCATTGGTATTAGAGTTAACATTGTCATTAGATATTTTATTTACACGACTTATATTTCATTCAGTTTAATTAAATGAAACTCTTGTAATTATATTTTAAAAAGAATGAATGATGCACTTCATGTGTGGTCACTAAGAATTATTAAAAGAAACATCCAGAATGCCAACACAGAAAATAATATTCTGTTCAAAAATTGTAAACATGATTTTCCTTTTAAAAGAATTAAATTTTAATCTGCTTATAAATAGAAGTATTTTGATGATATTATAAGATCAAAATGCAGAAAATTCAGATGATATCAGGAAGTAATAGCCATCAGTGATAGCCATAAGTTAATCTGGTGCGCATAATTAGAGACAAAACTTAGTAGAAAAAGCATAAAAATAAGAAGAGATAATAATGAATTGATGAAAATAAAGATATTCAAACATAATTTAACATACACATTATAAAAAATACCTACTATTAAGCTCAATTTTCCGTACTTTCAATGTTCTCAAATATCATCTAAATTATTAATAACGTTTTAAATATGAATTTAAAATGTTTTGTACATGTGGAAGCAAGTTTTGAATAATTATGTTTCTGTGTACTATCATAACAACAGAGCCCGTTGAACTTCACGTGGGACGTGTGTTCTCACATAATACACGGGGTCCTTGTCAAGACAATCTTGTATTACAAAATTCATACAATACGAGTATATTATATAAAAGTGATTGGCTGAAGCATGTTTGATTTAATATTCAATATTTTACGCATTTTGGAATTTGGGTTCTTATTCACTTGCAGTTAGCGGTAAATGCTAAACTAGTTTAACGCTGACAAATACGTGGAATTCCTTTTTCTGTCAACTATAAATGTAAATTTGCTTTAATTTTTCATAGACTAGACGAAACGTGCTTGGAGCATTTGCCCTAATTCCCCTGCTACTTTAATGGCTAGCATAAAAAAGTATGTTTAAATTGGTAGAGAAAAAAACTTAGAAAACGATTGGCATCATAATCCTAAAAAATAGCCAACTTAACTTACATTATTTTTATTTATTTAACCTTCCTAGTACCAAGTTTTAATTTTTTGGGAGAGATCTTAGTTTTGCATGATTTGAAATAGAAATTTAATTTTATTAATCTTCCATTAATCGAGGCTGATCTGTCGGATGCAATAACCTACTTTTTTATGTTTTTTCTCTTTTTCTCTACTTTCCTAATACTCGTATTCACCGTCTACCTAGGAAATCTCGGTCGAACGCTCAAATGGTATTCACCATTAATTTGATTGGACTTCGCCTCTATCAGGTCCAATCAGGTTTATCCTGAATTTCATTTGAGCGTTCAACCGAGGTTTTCTATCTTGAGGCAGATGGTGAATACGAGCATTACTCTACCGATAAGTGCATACAGAACTTTGAACCAACACGGATCTCCAAATGGAAATTTAGTCCTTGCATCTCATAGATACGGACTAGTTATGTAGGATAGACTAGTTCTGTTGGAGGTTAACGGCGACTAAATGAAAGTTAAAGGTAGCTTCTTTATATAAAGAGCATATTTGATTTTATATAATAAGTTTAAATTATTATTTCTTTTCAATTCAAAACAGAAAAAAAACTTTAAAACAACAACAATAAAAAATGGCGTCAAAAAACTCCTATATAATACGAGAAGGGTTGAAATATGTTTTCAGTTATAAATTATTCATTAAGATGATGGTTAATATGATTAAATTTAGGGAATGATACTTTTTTTAAAAACTTTTATAACGAAATAAGCAAGGTTTTTTTTTTCCATGTAAAATGTTTAAAGTAATTAAATTTCAATTTGAAGATTTTTACTTTAATCCTGATATGAAGGTTTAATTAAGCAAATATTTTATATATATAATCATTTTTAAATATAAGTGGAATAAAAAAAGGGATGTCACAGTACGCTTCACTCTATATATAAAAAAAGTAATTCAGATTTAATTAAATACTTTCATCTTAGGGATAAAATTATGTACTTGAAAGTTATGTACAATCAGATCCTTCTTATGCAGGATCAAAAGAGAATTTTTGACATAAATTGGAAAAATGATATTAGTTTAAACTATATTCGGCCAAAAAAAAAGAAAAAAAGGGAACACTTTAAAAATTTTAATTCCGAATTGTCACAGTAAATGCGGAAATAAACATTCGGCTGGAAATAATATATATATTTTTAATTTATGTTATAAAAAGAAGCTTAGACGATGTGGTCGTTTTCGTAGGGAAATTGTAGCAAAATCTGAAATTTTGTATACCAACACCTAACTTTGAACTTTGACAACTTATTTGGAATTTTCGCTAAAGTTTGCCTCAGGACACCAAACAGAAAATCATTCGGTCGAGTAGTTTAGGAATTATTAAGGTTTACAACTTGGAACTTCTAACATTAAATTCATTTTTTGTCTTTGAAAAAGAGGTTGCAATGAGGGTAGTTTTTTTAAACTTAATTAAAAAAAACTACTTAACGGAATGAGCTATAATTGTGGAATAGAATATTTGAAGCTTCTAAAAATTTATTTCCGTTAGAAAATTTATAAATCGCAACTTATATTTTATTGAAAATTAAATTTAAAAATATATATTTTCGAAAAAAAATTCTGAAAAAGAAAAATATGAATTGTAATACATGAATTTTTTAACAGAAAAGGATTACTAGAAGCTTCATATATGCGAATCCAAAATTACAGCTCATTCCGCTAAATAGTTTTGTGTTCTAGTTTAAAATACCACTCCCATTGTAATTTGTTTTGCAACAACTACAAATGAATTTAACGTTAAGAGTTCCAAGTTTTAAACGTTTATAGTTTCTAAACTACTTGTCCGAAAGATTTCCGGTTCGATAACCTAAGGTAAAATTTCCACGAAAAAGCCAAATATGATGTCAAAATTAGGTGTTCCTATTTAAAATTTCAGAGTTTGATACAATTCCACTATGAAGATGACCCTTTAAGCTTATTTTTATTACATATATTGAAATAAGACATTCTTTCCAGCCGAATGGCTATTTCCGTTTTCTTTTGGTATAACAATGTTGTGACTAAAATGTGGTGTTCTTTTTCTTTCTTTCTTTTTTCCTTTTTTTTTTTTTGGCTTTCTATCCAATTCAAGCGTAAGAACAGTTTTTAATTTAAAAGAAATTATGAAACACCTTTCTATTAAAGATCAATTCAAAGACACATATAATGTGCTCGAAATTATCTGGACTAAGTTTTATAATTACGTGCATCTTACAATTTTCAATATAAGATAAAATAGAAATTAAATTAAATTTTTAGAGACTTTTTTCTATTATATATGTATTTATTACGAACAGAACATATTTAAAACAAATGATTACTTTTTCATTGTTACTAATCACCGTATATCGCATAATACTTGGCAAAAACCTTTTATGGGTGGATTTATGTAATTACTTTTTAAAGGCATTTAGTTTTTTAAAGTCTTGGAAGATAGAGTTTTTTTTTACCATGAAGTAATTAACCTTAAAACTTTTATATTCTCCTTATTTTCTAACAACGTTTATCTTTTGTTAATATTGCAAAAAGTAGAAAAACTTATTTACAAATTATACGAAATTTGTTCATAGATTTTAAAATTAATCATTCACATTTTATGTAAGTATTAATTTTAGAAAATTGATTATTAATATTAATTGGATAACCTTTAAAATGCATTACAATTTATATGTCCGTAATTTAACACTGCATAAAAAAAGTGTCAGATGTCGAAAAAGTGCGTTCTTTCTTTAATCTCTTAGCATGTAAAAGGTATTTAAATAATAAAAAAAATGGATTTAAAAATACCGTAAAAGAATATTTTTTTGCCGTTGATAACGCTGAACATCCTTATTGTAATTGAAAATAAACTATTTTTTTTAATTAAAAAATATCCTGGTAAAACAATTGTAGAAGGCTGGAACTTTTTTGGAAATTAATTTCTATCTTGCCAAACACTTTCTGAAATTTTATGGCAAACTATATAGTTTAGCAAATGTTAGAACATAAACAAGAGCCGAGACTTATAAACGTATATGGATTTTAGTTTAGTCCGTGAACCTTTGTTTAGCCTACAAAATACGCAACTGAAAATAAAAATTTAATATCTTCAGGTGGTGAATACTTTGATTCTCCTAAACTACAGAACTATGAAAGAAGCTGTTCAAACGTTTTCCTAAATTTTCTACGTGTAGAATATATACATATACATAACTGTTCTATGTGTTTTGTTCTTTTTTAAAAGTACTATTAATTTCCAGTAATTTCCAATAATAGTTTTAAAAAAAAGTTAGTTTAAAGATTTACGCACATTCTGAGACTTTTATTTCAAGTATGCGTTTCATTCTTTATATTTAAATATAAGGCTATTTGTCTGAATCAATAATTTATGATACAAAAAAAAATACTGGAAAATTTATTTTCTGTTTAATTTTATTGTAATATTACATTTTCCAAACGTCTTGAAAAATTCTTCCATAGTCTATTGTCATATTGAACTGAACTGTCACATTGAGCAAAATAACTGCATTCGTTCGATTTCAGTACACATTAATTATTGCCATTTGGAGAGTTACTTTTATTATTTTTATTTTAACAGAAATTCTTCCTTCCACGAAAATAAATCGGAGACGACCGGGTTGTTATTTTTCTCAATATTCTTGTACAAATGCATATTTACTATCATTACATCATGTGAAAAAGATAATGCATTTATGTTACATTTTTGGCATAAAATTGAATTTATATTAAAATATCATAGATATTTTATATGACAACCAACCTTACACATTATGACAATAACCCCATGACTGACGAAATTTGTCCCAAAATTTTCAAAATTGTAAAAAGCAACTTTCTACTAAAATTTCGGCAATCTACGAAACTGAAAATGTATAGCAAATATAAAAGTTTTGACTGCCGTAATATATTTTTAATAAAAGAGTACATAATTTTTTGAAAATTAAAAAAAGTTTGATTTTTATGATAAGATGATAAGATGTGATAAGATTTTTATGACTCCAGTTTAACCTATAAAAATTTATCACACTCAGCATTATTTTAAACTTGCAAAATAACTGACAAAACTAATTATTTTATGAGAAATAATCTCAAACAAATATAAAGTATAACGAGTAAAAAAAAAAAAAAAAAAAAAAAAAAAAAAAAAAAACGAAAGCCGGATCAAAATGAATTTGCAAGAAGGAAATGTAGAAAGAGAAAAAAAGTACGATACGTTAGGACCATTAGAATTTTGAATGGGGAAATGCAATAAAACTTATTTTAAAACGAAACACAGTAAAATTAAATGAAAAAAAATAAATTTAAGATAGGTTAATATTTAAAATATATTATGTTATAACCCTCTCCCCTAAAAAAAAATAAAAATAAAAAATAAAATAAAAAATAGTTGAGATTTTGAGATTTAATACGCCTACTGGTTCAAGAAACTTGCACCAGCCCATATTACAAAATTGACAGACATCAGAAAGAAGACTTTCTTCCAAAAAAAAATTATGTTAAAGAAATTTTTTTTTTCGAAAATAATTTTTCTAAATGACTGAAAGAGAAAAAAAAAACGTACTAGAGATATTTTTATAATCAATACAAAATACTTACATAATGCCATAAAAATAACAATGCACAATAAATAGAAATAATAATAAAGAACTGGTAACAATTACTTATTCGCTATAAAAGATAAATTCATTCGAAAATTAATCAAAAGTCTATTGGGTTTTTATTTAATTTTAGAATTATTTTCTAGAGTCTACGCACAAGGTTTTCAAAAATTTAATCATAATAATTCATAACTTTAAGTTATAATAGTGCAAGTCACCATTTGATGGATATGTAACTTAGCAGCCCATTTACAAACTTCAGTGGAAGTACATTTATTTTGATCTTAAACATTGTCACTTCTCTCAAGTTAAAATTTCATAGAATAATTCAGAAAATTTGAGTAGTTCTCATAAAATAACATAACATTATCGAAAATCTACATAAATAATACAGTTCTTAATAATTATTCTCAATTCCTAACAATTACAATACTCTTTGTTTAGCACATGAAATAAAAGTATTACTTAGATTTGTCAGTATCACTATAATAATAATAAATTATCTCAATATAATAAACAATAAATAAATAGTAGATTTATGCGTTCAATGATCTTGGATGGATACATTTAATTTAACATAGCATTAAAAAATCTGTTATTAAAATTTATATAAGAAATAAAAATACTGAATTAAAATAAAAAGTAACTTTTATTATATCCGGTAAAATCAATCTAGCAAAATCTTTGCATGGTCACCTTGGCAAATTTTGAAGTGTTTTCTAATACACACACTTCAGTAATCAATCTTTCATCAATTAAAAAAGTGTCCCACTAATTAAGTTAGTAAGTATCGATATGTTATATAATCCAAGATCAGTTAAGATAACTAATTCAATCTAACAAACATAAATTTTTACCATAATCAACCTATTTACGCGTGTATAAAAAAGTTAATTCCCCAAAAAAATTCAACTAAGTAAATATCTTTTTTGATCCTTAGAACAATATACTTGTAATGCCAAACAAAATTATTAATGAATATTATTAAATACTTTTACTACTATTATAATAGAACTAAATTATTTAATTTTGAAATTTTTAATTATTTTACTTTTCTCTTTATATATTAAATTAAAGCAATTGATTTAAATTTATTTTATTTTATTTTGTTGCTCTTAATGTGATAATTTCAATTGATCAGAAGAATTATAAATATATAATTTGGAAACATAGACTATTTCAGTACTACTGCTTGTATGGTAGTTAGGAAGATTTATATCATAGTTTACATCAGATAACTTATTAATAATTTTATAAATACCATTAAAAGTAGGAAGTCTTTGATGAAATACTTTCGAGTACAATGGAAATTATTTTCTACATAATTATAAAATGAAATATGTACCAAATAAGGAAAAATCATAATAAATAATCAGTAACTGACAAATAATAGATTAAAATTTATTACAGACTTGCTCAATTAAATATCAGACTTGATCAAAAATCAATTAATTTTTTAAATATATTTTATTACAAAATAAACTGATTTCATATTTTTAAATGAAGAAAAATACAATTTGCTAGAAGACTAATTTGCAGACTTGTTTGAAGACTAATTTGCAGACTTGTTTGAGGACTAATTTGCAGACTTGTTTGAAGACTAATTTGCAGACATACTAGCGCATACAAATTAAAAGTGAAGCCATAGCATTTGCGTAGTCTTATTAATGTGCAGCCAGATTAGATGTGACATCGACTGGAATAAACGAACATGACAAACGTCGAAAAATCCTCGATGTTTTCCCGAGATAAAGAATCAAACATGTTGATCTCAACTTATTTATTGACATCATCTTTACAAAGCAATGGAGTAATCTCAAAATGAATCCACGCGCATTCTAATAAAACATATTTAAAGGCGAAATTCCATAAAAATAAGAAAGTGTTCTTACAGATGTCATAGATATTTTAAGCAGACGAAAGAGACTGGAAAGTTCTGTTCTGACATAATAAACAATGATAATGAAACAATGGAAAAATTTTGGCTTCTGGATGGATTTCGTCGTTGTGGCGCAAATTTACATCCAGGATATATGTAAGCGACTTGCAAAGACATGAGGGAGTCATTGAAAAATTAAGCTTAATTGTAGTATATACATGAAATTGACATGGAAAATGATTGACTTTAACATTAAAAAAATGAAAGCATAAGAAAAATACAAAAAAGAAAAACTTGATAAATAAATAAATTAATAAATTAATGTGTTTTTGTTACAGTACAAAATTGAACAAACTAAAAAAGCGAACATATTTCATTAGTTCCTAATCTAGAAAATAAAAAATGTGCATATAATGTGCATAAAAATGTGCTTATAGAAAAAGCCACTTCTCAGTTACCTTCTTTTTTTTAAAATTCATTATAATAAATGTTACAAAAAAGTAACAGGCTATATATAAGATAAACTTGTTTTTTACATAAACATGTGTTAAAAAAATTTGCAGTTGACTTGTTAATATAAACTACGTTAAATCGCACTTATAAAATAACGTTTGAATCTCGAGAAGCTAGTAGAAAAGCAATGATAGACAGAAAGCAACGACAGACACTGAATTGAGCAGTAGAAAATTAGAAAACTTTGCATATTGACGAAGACTGAGTGCCATCCGAACTGGAAACATTTGAAATGCAGTGTTCTCAATTTTTTTTTACTGACTTGATATTGGGCGAATAAGAAATATCCGAAGGAACCGGAATGATTTGCATTATTAATGAACGTGTGAGTTGCAAAGTATATCAAGAAAGTTTATTGAATAGCTTATGATACAATTGTCCGAAGAGATATAAGTTGAAATATATTTTTCTTCAAGATTATACATCATGGCATATTTCACAATCAATATTAAAGTAAATAAAAGGCAGAAATGAGTCAGTATTGAATTGGCCACGTGTTGTCTTGGATCTTTATTCAGTTAAGAATTTATAGTATAGAATGAATAAAAATATCGAAGAAATCTCACTTACAAAAAGAAAAGGAAATTTATTGTCGCCTTGGAAGAATGAGTGATGATTATGAGCAAAAGTAAATGTAAAATGCTGCTTGAATCGATGACATAAACGTTTCAATATGTGATTCAAGCAATTGGTGATACAACAAAATTAATAGTTTTGCTATTAGTTTTGCAAATTATTTAATTTGGCTTTTTGGTTTTGAATGATTATTCAACCAATATCACTGATGCAGATTTCTTCTTAATTTCATATCAGGCTTTATCGGAATAAATAATTTATCAAGTTATATAAAGCCGCAGTACGGTTATAAAATTTTTCAAAACTTCTATAGATTTCTTCTAATAAAAATCTAAACGTTTTGAACATTTTTTATTTTTTCGGATTTTGATAATATATAAATATATATGCATTTTTAGTTTTGTAATTTACATGCTTCATTAATCATATCCCTGATTTTTTTTGTTAATTGTCAATAGAAAAAAAATAAACCATAATAAAATATTAATGTTTTATGCATTTCGACTAATTACCTACTCTAAAACAGAATTCCACATTTAGCGTGTATTAGCTTTGCGTGACATATTGCGTCTCTGATACGGTTAATGCGTGATATAATTTTAATTACATTTGCTTCGCAAACTTTGGTAATTTATTACACTAGCGACGAGTATGTTTGAAATTAAGATTATGGCAGAACTATCAACAGCATTAGACGTCAATTAATCATATATTCAACTATTTCATACTTGGATGTAAAATGTAAATGTATTATTCCTTAATACATGCTTGATAAATGATAGCTATTTAAATTAAATGTGAAAATTTATACATTGAAAATTGTAGAAGTGAATTTTATATTAAAAAGTTTGTTATTAAATTTTAAAACTATCTTTTTCCGATAAAATAGTTACGTAATGAGCAATTTTAATACTAAAATCAATTACTAAAATTATTATTTAAGCAGAAGTTCTTGAAATAATTTGGAAATTTTCTGTGCTACGTATTATATATAGGGATGAAGAAAAATTAATGGTCTGATTTAATGGATCAGTATAAACTTCCCAAACTGTACCAATTTTCGTTAGTTAAAATATTACTCTTAGATTTTATGCCTATTTTTCATTGGTAATAAATAAAAATAATTATTAATTTTTCCCTATTCAAGATTGTCATTATTATTCAAAGATTTAGCTAATAATGCCACAGTTTGGAAGAAGCGTTATCGCTCCAAATGATATGTTGACCGAAGTTAAATCTTTCTTTCAGCTTCTAAACATTTTTAATGCATTTATACACAAGTCCAAATAACTTTCTTTTCAGTTAATTTTGTATAAAAAGTATGTGTAATCAATACAAATTAAATAACGAGAAATTTTACATACAGGTTTCTTAGTTTTATATTAAACTTAAAACGAAACTACATCAGATGTTATAAATGACAGAATTAAAATAATGCTGCTAATGACAATAGCGGTGTATTTTTTCTAAAAACAATCTGGTTGTAACGAAATGCGTTTTCAACACTTTCCAACATAGTGAAAAGTGTTTATGAATTCGGTTTTTTCTGTGTGTCTGTCTGTCTGTTAATCTGTCTGATTTTCAGTCGTCTGTCCGTGATCTAACTCGCATAAATATACTCGGATTGCTATGCAATTTATATATGTTACTGAAGTTTACTATGGCAATATGTATGATATTGAAAATGAAGTATGTAGCATTTCAGTTAATTTACAGGAGCATTCAAAAAAATTCCGTTACATTACTGGGGAAAGATCGTTTGCGGCGTATTTTAATGATGTTACACTATTTTAAACATATTGAAATTGACATATATTAATAAGGTGTACTGTAAAGGTTACTATAGAATATGGTCGGTATAGGCAAAACTGCATACATAGTAAGCGTTCAATCATAAATGGCAGAGGCATCTGTCAGATCAATAGCGAGGTCACGTCACTCAAGGTCGTACGCCACGTAGCGGAGAGAATTGAACTACAAGAAGGTGGATAACTGTTTTTACCTCATGTTTGTAATCTAGTAGTTACTATATCAATGAAACAGCTGCGCAAGTGCAAACGTCATGGTTTCATTTGTATTAGTAATTATTTGCTGAACGTTAGTATATTGTAAAAACTATTGTATTCTTTGTATTTTCACACCATTTTATTTTTCGTTACATGCTTTTATTATGTAACTAAACTTTAGTTTTTGTGTGTAAAGATGGAATTTTTAATCCAATTTTCACTCAATTTCTGAGGTGCTAAAATTATAAAAATTAGGTACACAGGTGTTTTTAAGGTAACGATACATTTTAATATGTTTAAGTGGTAAGGCATTTTTTCAATATAGGAGCATTCATTGCAAGATAGAGAAAATGGCCTTGGAAAGATAGAGAATTATATATAAATTTACCATCTACGCATTCACTCATGGAAGATGTATCTTATTTACCAGATTTATTGCGAAATGTTTTTGATACAGTTTGTTTTGATAAAAATATTTATATTTAGAAAACATTCACTATATATTTTAAGATCTGGGAGAAAAGAGAAATAATGCTCACATAGTACTTACATAATGCTTATATATTATTACCTTTACTACCGAAACTAAAATGATATTGTGAATGTTTTAAATGTACATATTTTATCGAAACAAACTGTAACAAAAATAATTGGCAATAAATCTGGTAAACAAGATACATTATCCATGAGTGAGCGAAAATTCACAATATATGCTCAGGAGAATGCGCAGATGGTAGATTTTTTGTCATACTAAAAGTCCGCGTATTGGAATTATCATCCCCGTCCACCCAGTTGTGTCTATTTTGCACTTCTATTCTAGTATAAAGATTTAACCCTTACTATGTATGCAGTTTTACGCAGAGCATTGATCGTTCATTTACAGGGACACACGAAAGAATTTGGTTATAGTACTGTTAATGAACAATAATTGCTGGAACTGCGATTTCAGTTAAGATACGCGTTTTTAAATTTATCCAATTTATTTATATATTACTAGTTGAACATATACAGGATATATTGCTATAGAACATAGATATTGCTATAGAACATATACAGGACAGCACAAATATATCGAATGCATTTCGGTTTATTGGTGGAAATTGCTGAACAGGAATTTTTATCTGTGCTATACGTTTTCGAACTGAACTAAATTTCATGTCTTCCCTTGTTTATTTAGACATCAACTTTCACCTTATGATGTTAAAAATTAGTGAGATTTGTGAAAAATGATTTGTAGAGCTGACGTTGAGACCTCCGATCTGTAGATTTACTAGTTTAGGCATCTACTTTCACCTTATTAATCTTTAAAGTTTTGTTAAAGTGTTCTGGAAGTGTTGGAAAATGTTTCATAATCTATGCTTGACGCATGATTTTCCGTTCTTGTTTTAACATTTATAGTGGAATATATTTAATGTGTACATTTTTGTATTAAGAAGAAATTATTTAATTATGAAGAAGGAAAAAAGAAATTAGAAAAGCAAACAGAAAATATTATATTATTTCTTTAACCAAAACATTTTTGCAAAACATTTTAAAAATACATATTATTTATATTTAAATTCTATTTTATGTAGATAAATAATTTATCACCGCTAATTTAAGAAGCGTTCCTCAAATTTAAAAATTTATTAAACACGATACAATTGATACTTTTTAATTTTATCATATTTGTAACATCTAAAATACAACTTTTTTTTGGCAATCTTTCACCTAAGTGCGAAGGCACAATTCTAATCAAAAGATGTAGATTTAACATGAAATATTTTATACTGTGTTATTGTGGTTTCTGACTAAATCTTTGAAATTTTTTTAAATGTAGATTGATTTTTAAACATTGCAATGAGGGTTTTTAATTCTACAAATTAAAAATAAGTAAAAAAAGCTAATATGTCTCAAAAGCCCAGACTATTATATAAATAATAAATTATGTAAATTAAAATTTTTTTTTCTTAAATGCGTGCAAACTTATAGGAATGGAATTTTCCGGTTTTCATATGTTTAGGGAATTGATGTTTTTCATTCTACATATCCTCAACTTACATAAAATTTGGGCCTTGGCATTATTTTAGGTGTGATGCTATTTTTAATACAACATTTTCTTGGGTCAACTTATTATTATACTTTTATACATTGCGTAATCATGTGAAATATAAGAAAGCAATTTTAATTCGTGTTTTCATACACTTTCATTCTAAAAATACTTTTTTTTAAAATGACGTTCATTCACTTGTAACGGAAAGATTCGAGTGCTTTGATATCTTTTCAATAAAAACATAAAAAAATGATAAATGTTTAAATGTTTCTTTCTGTTCGGTAACATAAAAAAAACTTAAGATATAAATTAAATATTTGATATAAAATTGTATTTCATATTTAACCTTTTCTCAGATTTTGCTTCACTTTTAATAGTTAAGGGGTTAAGTATTTCTTTCATATTTTGAGAAATTGTCTAGAAAACTAAATTTAATCTAGGATTGTCTCTAGCGAGAAAATGTTTTCATTTGAAATTAGCTAGTACAAGAGATATATGGATACAAAAAACACTATTTCGTTTGATATATACGTAAAGAAAATAATTTAAAAAGGTTGCTATAAAGGAATAAAGAAAGCTTCTAGACGAAATTCCTAAAGCAAATCCACTGCGGACAAATTATTGTTTATTTACTTACAGTGTTCTAGTAAATAATACACTGTGTACAAAATATTAACATAATTCTTAGATGTGTAAAATATATTATCCAATTATATTGTTATATTTTTTTAAAATCTACTTTAAATAGCAAAGAAAAGATTAAATTGAATATGCATATATTTATTTTTAAAGTAAAATTTCATTATTTAAAAATTTCCATTCACATGTATCTCAAGCTTGTTGTTCATTAAAACAAACTTGTTTCCAAACACAAGGTACGTCAGTAAAATTGTTATTATGTTTTAATAAGAATGGAAGTGCTGGAAATTATTACTTGATGGAATATACGTTAAATTTATGAATTGCAGGTATATGCCATACGTAATAAATTTTTATTGAGCAGAATTTTCTCAGTAACAAAAAATATATATTTTACAAAATTGTAGTTTTATGACAAATTGCTTATTAGATATTTTTAAGAAAGAATGAAACATAACTATCACACAATCTTCAATAGTGTAACTATCAACGAAACAATACTATTACGAAAAACCATTCCAAGGGATGCAAACCTTTAATTTTTCAGCATTTTTAAAAGTATTGGAAACCGATTGTGAAAATGTAAGCATATGTCTCATCAGAATATTTGATGATACATAAAATCGATTATAAAATTTGTAAGTAAATAGCAAGTATTGATTATACAGATTTGTTAACATATTTTTAAATTAAATTCAGGTACGAAAAAATTAGTATTTCACGCCAGATTAAATTTCATTGAATTATGTTAAGTAACAAATAAATGTTGGCTCTTTCTTCAGTCAATTAAATACATAACATTAGAATGTTGCGTCGATAATATTTATGTTTATAACTTGTAGTTATATAAAAATTATCACCTAATATTTATAAAATATTCGCATTAATTCAGAACACTTTCTAAAAGAAATGAAAATATTTCTTGTAAAATATTGATCTTGACTTGCAAACATTGACTTGCAAACTAGCGTTGACAGATTTTTAAACAGTACGAAATATGCACCATATTTATAATAATATATTAAACTTTTTATAACTTAATTATAATAGAACATAATTTTCGTTCTTTATTTTTTTTTCGACTACATGCTAATTTAAAGGATGTGTAGGTAATTTTAAAAACATCAGGACCATTTAGAAAATAATTGAATGCATTTTTCCTTAAAAAGATATATTAACAAATCCCTATTTATCAGAGAATACTTTATAGCCTTAATTAATTAGAAACTGTTATGTAGACTCATACGAAACATTAATTGGATAAAGTTGGTGCAATCCATATTATTCTTCTGTGTTTTTAGGCGAAACTTTTTTGTAATTCTAATTACATACATAGTTCAATGGTAAGTAAACTGTATTTTAATGTTATTACGGTAACAAGTTTTAAGGTTAAGCAAAGGGTAATTTATCTTCATTATTTTGGACTAACTCAATAATACATAAAAAAAACTTTGTATAAAAAAACTCATTATTTAATGACACATTTGTTAGTTGGCACGTTTAAAGTGAGAGAACACAAAATGGAAATAGTTCATAAAATGATGTTATTCTGAGTGTTATAAATATAAAATTTCTTGTGAATAATGCACATTCTGTTTATATTAAAGTTTAAATCATAATCAGAGTGTGAATTTTAATGAAATTAACGTTTATTGTACGTAGGGCTCCTACTCGGTACGATTCTGAATACCGCCTTTTCCCAACAATTACCTTATTTTTTTTATTTTTCTTGAAAATCTTAAAGAAAGATACTCTGAAATTCATTTATATTTTAAATGTAAAAATTGAACATGCAAATGTTTTTGTTAAAATACTGGTACTCAAAACAGCTGACCTGCGGGAGCCTTGTTTATACAATAAAAATAAAATCCTGAATTATTCACTCAAAAATATTTATACACACTTCAAGATGTTTAATTTTCCATTTTTCCATTTTGCAGGCTTTCAAAGAAGAAAATGATTTTATAATTTAGTTTACATAATGAAGAGGGATATGATGCTTTGAAAACTTGATATAAAATATTAAAAATATAACTTTACTTTACAAGTCACAAAATATTCAATAAAAAACAACGAAAAAATATAAATATATACAAATATACCTCAAAATCCATGCATAATTCTCAACTTTTTGATAGTAAAAATAATTTATTTCTTCAAAGTGTAATTTAAATAATAATCTCCTAAGACCTTTTACATTTTATTATTATCAGAATATAGTTTGATAATTCCTATTATTCAATTCGTGTTAAACTATGAATTTTATTTTATAGAAGACATATTTAATACCTAATATAATCATATATATTATTTCTGATGTCAATATCTCTTTTTCTATGCACATATAAATTGCACAACGATGAATGAGGTATCATACGAAATAATTTTGTGCAAACTTTTGACATAGTACACTCATATTCCTTTCAAACACGTTGATTGATTAAAAATGGCAAGTAATAAAAAAATAATAATAAACATATCAGTAAATAATCTCAAATGTTGCAGTGCGAATGCCTCGTACGGTTCCACTGTTTTACAAATATCTGTCTTCACCATTAGAATTTTAACATTTAATGCCATGACAAAAAAGAAATAAATTAGCATTTATAAAAACGCAATATCTTTTACATAGCTAAAAATTAAATTTAGATAAATATTACTTATAACTAATGAAAATATTTTTTTTTTATTATGAAACTTGAGTGTAAAATGTAGATTTCCTTAAAAATTGATTAAAAAAAATATTAGGTAATAAGTTAGCCAAAAAAATTTCTGTTGAAGTTAAAATGTATGTTTAAATATCTGTGACAATCTTAAAAGGGTATTCTAAATATTAAATAATTTTAAACTTCTGTTGAAGGTTTTATTGATTTTTAAAGAAAGCACCATACAGTAATAAAAATGTGACATTCTAAAAATTATCCTGAGTATATACAACACATAGATTCTACATATTATTTGATAAATATTTCAAAAAATAAAATTATATAGGATGGACGCATCAGTATTCTATTATTTAGCATAAATATCCTCACGATATATTTTTTGAATTTTAATTATTGACAAAATTTTCTGCAATATTCCCTAAATATCAGTTAATGTATTAGAGCAACCAATTAAGAAACATTTTACGGCTTTTCTTTTTACAATTTAAATTATTTGTAGCATTAGTTGCAAAATGAGATGTCAATAGTAATTGACTATTTATTGTCGGTCGATTAACAAAGTCATGCCATGAGTATCTAATCTATCCCAGTGTAAAAAATAAAAAATATAAATGTTCGTATTAAATACTACTATTAAAAGACATACATATGTCTGTTGATCAAAAGATAGAACACATAAAAAAATTAAATTTACGAAACTGGAAAAGGTAGAAATGTTCCATTTTCGACAGTTAAGAACAAATATATGAAATAAATATTTATAAAAATATCACTATAATTGAAAACACAACTTTATATAATAAAATAATACAGAGCAATTATTATTATTATTATTATTATTATTATTTAAAGTATTATAGTGATATACAAAATTATATATATCTGATCAACTAAAGTCCTTATCAGACTGGAAAAGGTAGTAAAAAACATACATATTAAGTAATTCTGCAAGTAATATGTCATTTCCAAATTGATGACTCATTAACCCCCCCCCTCTAGTTTCTGTACACTCTCAGAAATAAAACACTCAATTTTGACGATTCGGAAATCCTTAAGCCCTATTTCGTTATTTTTGACAATCATTTCGTCACAGAGTCACGCGGTTTTTGACGAAACGCTAATCCTCAAATATCTGACGTAACTGTTTCCTCACTGTTAAAAATAAAACTCTCACTTTTGACGATTCCGCAATTCTTGAGCTATATTTCATCATTTTTGACAATCATTTCGTCTAAAAATTAAGTTATTTTTAATGAAATGGAAAATCTCAAATATTTGACGAAAATGTTTCCCCATTCACGGACAGATTATTTTTGTTGTTACAAAATCGTTCAAAAAAGAAAAAAAAAATACACGAAAGTACCAAATTTACAATATATTAATGAAACAGAAACAAAAATATTTCATCCTTGGTGGCCGCTGTAACACGAAATTACTAAATTTCTACTTTATTTTTCATATCTGATAATTTGCGTCTATCCTTTTTGAAACTTTAACATTTTTGTAACGATTTTATGCATTTCTATGATCTATTCAAAGATAAATTTTTCAAAAGTTACAGAATTTCGTTTAAAACGCTTAATTTTTTTTCATAAGTTACAGAATTTTGCTAAAAACGGTTAAAATAGTAAAATGCGAACATCATTTGGTCCATTTTCGACCGAAAACAACAATCATTTTCCCAATGGTTAAAAAAAAAAATCAAAATTTTAGGAGCTCTTTTTTATTTAAGAAATGTATTCATATAACAACCAAATTTAAAATATGCATAACTGATTCCTTTCCCCTCTATAAACAGTAACGTTTTAAAATCGTATCTAAAATTTATGAACTCTTCTCCAATATGCACTTCAAAATTTATTATTTCTGACCAACAAATTAACTAGACCTTATTCTTATCATTCATTGAACAAAGGAAATTTCTCTAATAAATTATATTAATCAAGCCATACTCTAATTATTTATTAACCATAGAAAAACCATAATAATAATCTATCCTTATTAATTAAAACATACAGAAATTATAACAGCACCTATAAAAACACTTCTCAAAATATAAACACACATCAACATCTCATAGATTACATTTAAAATCAAATCCATTCAAGGTCCTGCTGGCGTAGGACACAGAACATCGAAGATCCCGCGTTCGAAACTCGTTGAAGACTTGAGAAATGTGGCTTATTTTTTAACCCTGCCAATTACAGATGCTTCAAAAATTGTCAATAGATGGCGGCACCACCAATCTTTTTTTGCACTTTCTTTCGAATAAGCAATTTGACGAAATTAATTTCATCACTTTTTTGAGGAAATAAATTTACTTCATTTGACGAAATATTCGCTCGGAGCATTTCCCAGGAAACAGTTTCGTCAAAAACGAAGAAAATTTCGTGGAATTTGAGTATCCATTTCTAACAGTGTATGTTATTTCGCTAAGTTATAGATGAATTTTTAACAGGTAACACCATATTGACCAGTTCAAAATTTTGAATTTTTTTTTTACTTAAAGTATTTCTTATAAAAATGAAAATAGTATTTTGATTAGTTAGATATCGATACCGGGAGTGAAAAGAAAATGTTCGAGATATAAAAGTACAGCCTGCCACAGTAAGTAAACTGTAATGAAAACTTTTTTTTCAGAACAGCCTTTTCAAAGTCAGTGGCAATCCGCCAGTTTTCAATCAGTTTCAATCAATAAATTTGATCTTTTCGAAAATTAATCGTCATTTACTTTTGAAATGAAATAAGCAAGACTTTTTAAACAAGAAAAATTACGAGAACATTAAAAAACGAGATTTTCTGTTAAAATTATACATTTTAATTTCTACTGATGGCATTTCATTAAAAATATATATTTTGCAAAAAAGGCTACTCCTTTTTCCAGTCTTTGGACTAAAAAACAATTTAGATTTTATTAGAAAAATATAATTAAACAGTATATTTACTTTTATACGGAAACATAATAATCTTTCGTGTCTAAGTTAAAAGTCTTTATAATGCTAATGAATGTTGCTACAAAGAAACTCTTTTTCTTTTGACGACACGCAGTAAATTTACTGAGTTGAAGGTACAAACACGAACACACACACACACACACAATTTTTTTTTTTTTTTTTTTTTTTGTAGTAGAATAAAATCTTATTCTAAAAATGTAGCAGATAATCTATATTATTTGATTACCTCGAACAACAACGGAAAATGACAGCAGTTGTCTTGGTAACAAACAAAAACTTATTATAATGATGCCATGAACATACTTTAAAAAATGGTTTAAAATAAATATAAGGTGTGCACTAGATTAAAATATTATTCTAATAGTTTTATCTCATTTTTCCAAGTTAAGTTTACGTTGAGTTATCGTGTCCACCGCTTGACCCTCGTTTCTCGAAACGCTCCCGTCCATCAGGTATCAAGTTGTCATTTTTTAATATATAAACTAACTAAAAAAAAGTTTTTTTTTTTTAAATTTAATACATGTATAAACATTTAGTTTAAAGAAAGTTTCATAAAAACATGGCAGTTCTAAAAGTAAATTCCCCAAAAGCCTTAAATTTTATGCAGTCAAATTAGTGTTACCACTTTGAACGAAGCATTACCCAATTTATTTTCATGATATTTGTTATGGCATTATATTTCATTTCTTAAACTGTTTTCAAAAACATTTTTTTTTTAAGTAACTACTTTTTAGTTCATTTGTATTTATCCAGTTATAAAGAATGCATTGTACCTGCAAGTGAAATAATTGGCGGAGGTCTCATTTTTTGAATTTCAAGAATTTTCCTTTTTATTTCATTTATTCAGTTAGAATGAGAAATATTATACATTCTTACATTTTCTCGAAATATTTCATTTTCTACTCTTATTTTAATTACTGCAGATTACAAATCTTATTCAGAATTCTTAAAAAGTGCCTTTTCGTTTTTTCGTATGTTATTCTTTAACTCTATTTAAGTTTTTCATGTTTTTATATCTAAAATTGTTTTTTGAACATTACATTAATTTGTTTTTGGAAAAAAAAAACTTTTTAAAGAAAGGTGTCGCTTTTTAGTCATCTAAAGAACAATTTATACATTTTCATCCTGTTTTTTATACTGCAAAATCCAAACATAAAGAATGCATATTTTTTATTAATGATTTTTTGAAATGTTAATTCTTAATTAATCACAGAATTGTTTAAAAAAAATGAAAAATTTGAAAATGCATTTTGTTTTGTCTCAGGCAAATTCAGAATGATGAAACATTAATGCAAATTTTAGTTCGTCTTTTTTGTATGCAAAATTTCCATTTTCTCGTTACGAGCAAAAGCATAAAAACCACAAGCCTATGGCGACGACACACATAAAATAAAAATATTTCATATTACATTAAATTTTAAATTTGTTTTCATGGTGAATGAAGAATGTAAAATAGACAAAAAATGATGTACATATTGAAACTTAAAAATTGAAATAAAATAAAGCATGCGGAGAGATGATCATGTCAAAAACTAATCGGTCAAGTGCGAGTTTCACTCGTGTACAAATGGTTCCGTACAATAATTTTATTAATTTCTAACTGCAATTATTTTTCAATATTTGCCATCAATAATCGAATTCAATTGAAACAAAAAACGCTGACTATTTATCACCTTTTAAGTATGGACCCCCCAAAATAAAATTTTTATTATTCTAACCAAGTAAGGGGCTGTTGCGCTTGCATGAGTCTACACCAAATTGTCTACAAAAGAATGCTTTTTAGATTAAAGTGAAGTGAAATGAGCAGATTTATTCTGTGATTATTTTAGGCGCAGTCAAATGAAAACGGGTCAGATTCCAAAAATTAGAGTATTTATTACATCAAAAGTAATTTCCAAAACTATTTATACATTTATCCTACTGCGATACAAGACGATCAATCCCATTCTTGAAAAGCTTGTGGGCTGTATACCAAATCAGTTCCATACCCAGTCACATATTTCTTCGTCCGATGCAAAAGGATGTTCACAAATGTCTCTCTTCAACAGTAATCCGTCGATTTCCCCGTATGAAACCATCAACCTCAGCAATAACAAGAAGGGTGAGGAGACGATGAGCGTATCCTGGAAGTGCATCTTTTTTCAGTGACACATGCTCCTTGTAGAATCTCTTGTGCAATTCCACTACACGGGAACATGACATGCTGTGTTCTCCGTAAACAACAGACATGCGACGATGGATTTCTTGTCCTCCTGCTCCATCAGCAGTCAAAAGTCGCACTACACCTCACTGTTCTTCCTTACTTGCCTCCATTATTGATATTGGACGAACACACTCACATCTAATCTCATTTCCAGCACAATTAACTAACAACTTGTGAGTACGCGGACACTGTAACTGTGTTTTCGAGAGTCGCCACTAGAGGTCAGTTCAGCAATCAAATTCCAGTGATACCAACATGTGTGCCGTGAGAGTTACGCATGGTGACTTATTTTCATTTGACTGCCCCTCATATTTGAGATAATGGCAGTGTGGAATTTTGTGTAATTAGTTACATTAAAAAGTTACAATCTTCAAGAAATGTATGGATATCTTCAATAAGTGAAGTTAGTATGTGTGAACAGCTTTACCATCACCGACCTCCAAACTAGAGTCATGACGTGCTTGCTGCTTTTTCGAAATAAACATTTGACAAATTACGATTTCCAATGCATTCGTAAATTTCAGCATTTTGAGGAATAAATCTTTGAAATAAAATTTAAATTGTAGATGATGGTAATATACAATAACCTCTTTCGAGTTACCCATGATTCCGAGAAGCGCTCTTTTTTCTTAGAAACCTCAGAAACCAATATATTTTCGAGATTTAAAGGAGCATTTAGGAAAAAAAGTTTCTTTTGGTTCCACTGATTTTGGTAAACGTTTCCTAGTAGTTTTTGTACAGTGTATTAATCAGTTTTCTCAGCACGAAATATCGGTGTTTAGGATTCTATCAATTCTCAATTAAACATTTGCAGCTGCGTAATTAAATTTATGCATGCAAGAGTTACAAAATATTATTATTAACTTTAATGTTGATGTTAATGTCGTTAATTTATCATGTTTGTCTGTAAAACATCTTTGTTGAACGTGAAAACATTTATTGGAGACTTTATAGCAACCGAAAAACCTACATTCAAAACGGGTTAAGAAAACTGATCAATTCTCTATAAAAGATACTCGGAAACCTTTGAAAAAATCGGTGGCAGCAAAATAAACGTTATTTTTATGCTTCTTTAAATCTCGGAAATATTTTTTTATATCGTTTCTGAGATTTCTAAAGATAAAGGGCGCTTTTAGGAATTGTGGGTAACTCGGAAGAGGATACTGTATATTTTCACTCGGGGTTATATTATATGTTCTTAGATTAGGAAACATTTTTTTTTCACATTGTATGAATTCCAATGGGGTAACATACCTTTGGGTACTATTTACAGGCAAATTTCTTATATGTATCGCTTATTTCGATATTCCTATAGATAGTTGATATATGTCTAATATACTCTACACACATTTAATTTTATTTTTAAAATTAGTGTCTTTCACCAACTTGCCTTTAAACTCCTCAGATAAGGAGTTTAGTTATGCTGAGAAAGAAAATGGACATTAGCAAATTACTTTAAGAACCATAAATTTTCTGTTTTAGTCTAACGATCGAATTCTAAAACAAGAACGAAAAATCCATGCCACAGGCATAAAGTATGAAACTCTTTCCAACGCTAACAGAATATTTTTATTTTTGCATAGAATGAATGAGATATCTAAATAAAGAATTTAAATAAAAGGCACAACAAACGATTTTCTCCATAGACCATAATATAACAGAATTCTTTTGTGTGTTTCCATAAACGAACTAGAAGCTATACACTTCATGTTCAATAGCAAACATTCTATATTGAAGCTCATTACCGTACAAAAATTACATGTCATTTCAATTATATATATGTTACTGTCAATATGTTTAATCCGGTCATTAATAATAACAACCGGTTATTATTAATAATGACCGGATTAATCATATTGACCGTAACATATATACGAGATAGAGATGAGACGGGCTCAGTCCGAGCCCGAAAGCCCGAGCCCTAGTCCGGGCCCGACACGGGCTCGGGCTGGTTTTTTATACCAGCCTTCGCTCGGGCGGGCTCAGGCTCATTCTTTCTGAAACTGACAATTTTATTTATTCTCATATAGAAAAAATAAAAATAACTTTTCCCTTAAAAAATTACATATTCCATTTCAAGTAATTTTAATGTTATTTTGATCAGAATGAACAGAAGGGGAAAATGAAGTTTTCTTTTTCTTTTCTAGTATTAGAATGATACTTTAAAAAAAATTCATGATATTTGCGACGCGACTGGCGACTGAGTGATATGGCGCCAATACGACGTGGCGCGAATGATATTTGTTGCTAGATTTTCTATGGAGACAGTAGGATATTTTTTAATTGGAACGTTTATTTTATTTTATTTTTTTAGAGATCTAATGCGAGATGAATATATTTTTTTGTTTTTAGTCAATGAGCATTAGCTAAGGTTTGTAAATTTTTAGTCTTCTATTGTGTGCGAGTCATACTCTCTCTTCGTATGAAAATAATGTTAGTGATTCTATTTTTAATCGTGAACTCTGCTTATGATAAATCTCTGCTCTGCACATTTACGAAGAAACTTTCATTCGACAGTATAGACATAATTGTCATGTATTGTTATTCCGATAGAAAGCAATTGAAGAGTGTTTCCAATTTTCTTATAAAAGCACAGGATCTTTCAGATAACTGTGTCAAATTTTTAATTTAAGCTGATTTTCAGGAAAATGAAATGTTGTTTTAATTAAGGAATCAATTATAAGTTACGATATACACCTTTTATAAGAAATAGAAAACTTTGTTCGATTCTTCGGCATAGAAATATTAATTTCTGCAAATTGCATGTATTTATTAATAAAACGCATTTCGTTAATTTGGCCATCAGATTTGCCTGTTGGGAGAGAAAAATATTTACATTCTTTTAAGGAAGTATATTTATATTTGATACCAAACTTCTCTTTTGATAAGATTGAATGTAAATTTCCATAAAATTAATTATGTGCACGGGATAAACATTTATTTTCAGGTACGAAATTTTTTAAAAATGAGATATACTTTTAAAACATTTTTTAAATATTATGCAATTTTTTCGGTATCGGGCTCGGCGGGCTCAGGCTCTGATGACACAAAATATTTCGGGCTCGGGCTGGCTCGGATTTAACATCATCGGTCTCGGGTGGTCCCGGGCTCCGAAAAGAGAGCCCGAACTCATCTCTAATACGAGATACAGCAAGGACAGATGGACAGACAAATTGAATTAATAAAAAATTTTCAACTATGTTGAAAAATGTTAAAATGAATGACATGCATATATATTTTTTTTCAAGAGTCCCATTTTATTATTTGAAATGAGCAAGCAACACTAGGCTCTCAAGGAAAATAAATGCATTACTTCTAAAAATGATGATATGAAATAAAATCCTTTTCCATATCCTTCCATTTACTTCAATGGAAATTGATCAAATGGAATGCTGCAAAAGACATCATGCAATGGATGTCAGAATTTAATAGAAGATTTTGAAATAGCGTAGAAAAGTAATTTTTAAATTTTCATTTGGGTTTCAAGTTCAAAATGAAATGTTTATCTATTATCATTTTGGAAATTTTTTAAATGAGTAATATTTGCATTTGCATGTGTTGGTAGATTTATGCCTTAACACATTGTGCTATTGGTGTACCACTGTATAAAATTTGAGCATTTTTAGTGTACAAGATTTATTATTTTAAGAATTAAAGCGACATTTACAAGACATTCTGAAAACATATTATCTTGTATAACTTCCGATTTTCCAATAAACTTATACAGATGATGATTTTAGAAAAAATGCATTTAATTTGTTTACAAAAAATATTTTATTACAAAATTGTTGAATGAGACCTTTAGCTTGAAACGAGACGTGCAGAGAACAAAATATTTCAGAATGTGTTTCTTGAAAAGAAACATATTTTGTTTTTGATACGGATGCTGTTTGTATTTGTTAAGATAGATGCATGACAGAATCATTCACTACAAATGTTCTGGAGCGTTATTATTTAAGTTAAATTATTTCATAAATCACATGTATTAAATTAAAAAAAATTAAACAAAAAGTATATTTTAAAACTTATGTCTAATTTTCTTCTTTTTTTGCTAATTTCTTGTACTAATACACGTTTATTGAAAAATTTATGAAGCCAAGCATCTTAAACAAATTTAAAAGTGCACTACATATTGAAATCAATGGAGATTCTGGAATGAAATAATGGGGATAAAGTGAATGAAGGAATGATTTGCGTTTAAAAATATATGTATGAATAAAAATGAATTTAATTTATTTATAATACTTTTTTAAATAAATTAATATAATTTAGAATTTTCTACCGTTAAAATCATAAGTTAATGCAGCGGTTCTCTACTGATTCTCCGCGGCATAATGGTGCGCCGTAAGAGGATCTCAGGTGTGTCGCAAAAGATAAGTGCAGTTGTATAATTTTATTAAGAATTAAGTAGAAGTATTGATACTTTAACATCCAACATTTCATATTATACAAATTACTTTGAAAGGTGATTTAGTGTCAAAAATTTGAATTATTAGGAAGTTTTTTTCTCTGTTTATGCAGTCTTTATAAAAGTATGTATGTGAAGAAATTACGAAAGTTACATAATGAGATATATCTATTTCTTTTAGAGAAAAATTATGTATCTTGGAGGTAAAGGATTGCAATATAAAATGAAGTAGCAAATATTTAAAAATCTTACCGAAAATTTGATCTTACGAAGAAAATATTCTAAAAAAAAGACACGATCGGATATCTCTTTAAATGTTGTTGAATATTAAAAAGAAATAAAGGAAAATAAGTATATAAGAATATAAGTTTCTTCTTATTACTAATTATAATAATAATTCAAACTTTTTTTCGGCTCCGATGGAACATTTAGTTTGTGGTTTTAAATAAGTTAAAGATTATATATAATCCTTTCATATTGTTTTTTTTTAATTTTTCTAATTTTAGTGTGCCGCGGACGTTTAATTATGTGTTTAAGTATGCCATGAGGTAAAAAAGATTGAGAAACATCATTCTTTTCGAGAAAATATTTTATATTCTGTCCTAAAATATGATAAACCAGTCTTAAGAGCAATTTTGTTCATTAATAAAAATAATTAAACTCTTACATGTAAATGAAATTTAATTAAAAAAAAACTTTATTAAATGCGTTATATTAAAGATATAAAGTTTATATATTTTCATTATTTATATTATACTTCAGTAAAATACCTCCCAGCCGGAAATCGAAATCCGGGTCTCATCTCAAAAAAGAATTCGTGTTTCTAATGAGATGTTAAAGTACTATTATGATGTACACAAGTTCTTTCCGACCTTTCAGTAAACTGGGACTCAGCTGAAAAAAATGTAAATAATATTTGTAAAAGAAACATAATTTATTATATAGTGTTTCTTTTTGTTGATTGTTTAAAAAGTACTTTGCTGCTTTTTAGCAGAGAAATTAATGGTAGTGCACGTTCATACTACACATTCATTAATCATATAAAAGAAAATTTTACTTATTGTGTCTATTCCTAAAGGAGAACATTTCTATATATTGATCTTCTGGAAGATTAAACTGTAAACTTAACCTTCTTGGAAATCTTCGACGATTCTATCAGAGTTGTTTGGACTACTGACTCATATACAGTTATATATTTTATAATTATTAAATCGGGATTACATAACAAAATAATTCATACAAAAGTCTTTATTTATATATCCATTCTTTTGTAAACACCTATGAATGAACAATAAACATTTAAATGTCGTTTACAGCTTTTTTTTAAAGATACTGAAAAAATTACTTTTTGTGTATGGTAAGTATAAAACATTTATTTTGGTGGAAAAAAGTATTATTTTAAGATTTCATGGGAAAATAATTTTTTCTTTTAAAATCCTAAAATTTATATAACATATAAAAAAATTCTTAATATTTCATTGTTGTGAAAAAAAAAGTAACGGCAAATCATTAAAAGAATTTTAGTATATTTATGAAATTTATGTATAATATGCAATGAGAATTCTGTAGCTTACTTGACAAAATAACAGATTAATAGTAACAAAAAAAGTTAAGTTATTATAATGTGCATGTCAAAATTATGATTGATGATGTATCATAACAGATCATTCCTTTTTTTTACGAGTTTAAGTTATCTTTTTTTTATTATTGATTTTTGTCGCCAATGTTTGCTTTCTGTTTTTTTTTTATTTTAATAATAGTCTGTTAAATTCTTGCCGTCTTACACTTTAACAATATTTCTGTTTCCTTTTTGCAATGTATATTTAGTTTCATTGAAAAATTATTTTTTAGAAGATTATTTTTCAAAAAGAAGTTTTTATGGATTTTCTTTTTTTGCACTTTTAAGTTTTTAATAGAGTTAATTATTTTGTCAGAACCTAGAGATAATAATGTTGCAAAAATAAAAATAAAAATAAAAATAAAAATAAAATAAAATAAAATTTAAATTTATACTATCGTCATATTTTGTAATGGAACTTTTATACATCGAGAAAAAAGTATATTTGTTCATGTACTTGTTTCGCAATACTTGAAAAAATTCTTTTATGTCGTTTATTAGAAAGTTTTATGTGGATAGATTTAAAAATTAAAATTTAGTTTACTGGATATGTCTGTAAAAAGTTTCTATTAAAAGTCGTTCAATCATTTTAGCTTTTTGGTACACAAAAAATATATATCTGAATAAAATACTTCTTTCAGTAATTTAGAAAATTGTGCTTATATAAAAAGGAAATTAGCTTCATATGTATAATAAACATTTCTGCATTCTTACCTGATTCTTTAGCTAAGATATTAATAAAACCAAGATATGTACTCCAATTAATTTTATGAGGGTTAGCATTTTTATTTACAAATTTTGTCCATTTTTTTCCAATTTGGATCTCTTTTTAGACTTTTATATCTTAACATTTACATAAAAAAGAAATCTGTTTAAACGTATTTTTGTAACTATGAAACATTATAAACAATTTATCTCATGGTATTGGGAATTAAAAAAAAAATTTAAAATGATAATGTATTCGTATAACATTTTATATTTAGGAAATAGTTTGACGCAAAATATAAAATGAAATATGTATTAAGTATTGTTACATATTTTCAAGTGTTTATGTTTTAACATAATATTTCATGTAATGACTTTGGCAATAGAGTGCATGTCTTTTTTTCTTTCTTTCACAGCCTCGAATAATGGTAAAATGTATCATTTTTTAAGAGATAAGATTAGATTAAATTGATTGGAAATTAGGGCTGTTCAGAATCGTAATGCGAGATAAAATAATATTACATTTTTTAAGTTTTTAAATAACGAAGCGCAAGCTTCACTGTAAAAAAATATTTCGTTACTTACCTATGAAATTTTCTACTTTTATGGATTTTTTTCGTTGAAAGCTATCTTTTCAACGTGTTAGTATATAGAAGAATATGTGGATGTGTGGCAGTACAGATACAGTAGTTAAAAATCCAGTTATATTATAATTTTCACTAAAGCTGGAATTAAATTTTAAGAAATTATTTTAGAAATATTAAGAAAATTTCAAGAAAAATTTCCGTATTTTAACAGAATTTTATTTCAACAGTGAACAAATGAAATAAATCCTGCAACTTTAGTATTTAAACCGAATTAAAATTTAATTAGATTTTCAACCACTGCTATCACTTAAGGATATCCTCACATCTATATTCGTTAATTTCTGAGGAATTCACAAATCTTTCCGTAAAAATATTGAAATCAGGCAAATAACAGATTTTAATTTTTTTTTCAGTGTAATACAAGTAAACCCCAATGGCAAATTTTCGGTTCGCTATACCACTGTAAACGAGATGCATATGTAAACTGCTAAGATCAAAACTTCGCTCGTTAATATTGAGAAGTTTTCTGCAGGTGAGTTTGTACCATGTATCTTCATTGTTACATCATAAAAATTGTAAAAATTGATAAGTACGTGATAGTTAAATGTTACTGCTCAAAGCGTGAAAAGAGTAAAAATTATTTGTGGTTTCTCCTTCATCAAATTTAGTACCAGTTAAACGAAAATTTCATTATATGGAAATGAAATTACTAACAAGAACACAAGTACAGTAAATAACATAAATAACGAAAATATTTTTATATGTTACGAAATAATGATTTTTTTAAATTCTTGTTTTATTTCTGCTTATTTTTGTTTAAATACACTGAAAGGAGAAGGCATATGCTGGTAATACAGTTTGCGTCGAAAGTTTTATTTGATATTATTTTAATATGAGTGGATTAATATTAGGAATTAAAATTCCGCGATCCTTCGAAGAACCACGTCTTTCAGATAACGCCAGAATAACGCCTCAGAGCCTGCAATCTGATTTTGCTGATTTCGCCAAATGTTCTGATTTATCCAGAGCAAACATTTGGCGGAATCCGCAGAGTCTAATTGCGGAATTGGCAATCCCTAGTTAATATACGTAAATTTTATTGTGCAGCATTCACACTATCTGAAAAAAACAACAACTATAATTTAAAGATTAAAACTTCCTTATCTATACTAATATTATAAAGTAGTAAAGATTGTTTTTTTGTTTGATTGTAGGGGGTAATCTCTATAACTACTGAAGCGATTTCAAAAGTGATGGTGGCAAATTGATGGTGACAATCCCTGCTCCAACATAGGCTACATTTTATATCGGTGCCACTACCCCCAGGGGGGTGCAGAAGCAAAAAACGTTCTAAAATTTCGATTTTTTTTATACTGAAGGAGCTAGAAACAGGAAATTTGGCATGGTAGTTACTAGATGTAAATGCTCTCTGAGAACAAATTCTAATAAAATTCGAAATTTAAAAGGTGTGAGATGAGCTAAAAGAGTTCGAAAAACATTCTAAATTACAATTTCTATGGAATCTCTGGAACTACAGAACCGTTTTCAAAAGTAATGGTGGCAAATTGATGGTAACAGTCTCTGCTGTAACATAGGCTATATTTTATGTTGGTGCCACTACCACAGGGAGGTGCAAAAGCGAAAAATGTTCTAAAATTTCGATTTTTTTATACTGAAGGTGCTAGAAATTTGAAATTTGGCATGGTAGTTATTTATAAGATGTAAATGCTCTCTAAGAACAAATTCTAAAAAAATTCGAAATTTAAAATGTGTGAGATGAGCAAAAAGCTTTCTAAAATCATTCTAAATTACAATTTCAATGGAATCTCTGGAACTACAGAACCGTTTTCAAAAGTAATGGTGGCAAATTGATGGTAACAGTCTCTGCTGTAACATAGGCTATATTTTATGTTGGTGCCACTACCACAGGGAGGTGCAAAAGCGAAAAATGTTCTAAAATTTCGATTTTTTTATACTGAAGGTGCTAGAAATTTGAAATTTGGCATGGTAGTTATTTATAAGATGTAAATGCTCTCTAAGAACAAATTCTAATAAAATTCGAAATTTAAAATGTGTGAGATGAGCAAAAAGCTTTCTAAAATCATTCTAAATTACAATTTCAATGGAATCTCTGGAACTACAGAACCGTTTTCAAAAGTAATGGTGGCAAATTGATGGTAACAGTCTCTGCTGTAACATAGGCTATATTTTATGTTGGTGCCACTACCACAGGGAGGTGCAAAAGCGAAAAATGTTCTAAAATTTCGATTTTTTTATACTGAAGGTGCTAGAAACTTGAAATTTGGCATGGTAGTTATTTATAAGATGTAAATGCTCTCTAAGAACAAATTCTAAAAAAATTCGAAATTTAAAAGGGTGAGATGAGCGAAACGCGTTCTAAAAACATTCTAAATTACAATTTCTATGCAATTTCTGGAACTACAGTACTGTTTTCAAAAATGATGGTAGCAAATTGATGGTGACAGTTCCTGCTGTAACATAGCCTATATTTCATGCCGGCGCCACTACCCCCAGGAGAGTGCATGAGCAAAAAACGTTATAAAATTTCGATTATTTTATACTGAAGGTGTTAGAAACATGAATTTGGCATGGTAGATACTTATAAGATGTACATGCTCTCTAAGAACAAATTCTCAAAAAAGTCCAAATTATTTCGAAAGTGATGGTGCCAATTTGATGATGGCAATCCCTGCTACAACATAGGCTATATTTTACGTCGGTGCCACTAATCCCAGGGTGGTGCAGGAGCGAAAAACGTTCTAAAATTGCAATTTGTTTTATATTGAAGGAGCTAGAAATTTGAAATTTGGCATTGCAGTTACTTATAAGATGTAATGCTCTCTAAGAACAAAATAAAAAAAAATCGAAATTTAAAAGGATGAAATGAGCGAAAAGTGTTCTAAAAACATTCTAAATTAGAATTTCTATGAAGTCTCTAGTATATTGTATATTTCTTGATATAAATTTCAAATCTAATGATTATGCCATATTTGAAATATTGAATTTCAAAAATTGCCAAATTTCACAATGGAGTACCATAGCGAAACTTCACGCGTAAAAAGATAATGATAAGGGCGACGTGTCCTGACGTGTATATTGGCTATAGCACGAGTTACAAATTATAGTAGTCTTATTATTCTGCTAAAATATAAAAGTGAATTATGAAATGTCAATATTTTGCTTGATTAAAGGTTCGTTAAGGGAAATTTACCGGCATAGCGGGCGTAGCTTGCTAGTAAATTTATAAAAGTTATTTAAAAATACAACAGATAAAAAACATTGGGATATTATATTAAATATTTCAGCTACAGCATTAGCTTTCTTTTTACAATTTTCAAACTACATTCCTTTAAAGACGCTATATTTTAAAATTTTAACTATGACGGCCTAGAGTATTTAGAAGTTAACTTGTATTTTTTTTTATTGTAGATGTACAATGATTTAAGGTCCAATTTCAGAATCGTGTATCTAACAGACATAATGTAGAAAAGAAAATATTATAACGGAAGTTAATGTGAATATTAAGAACTTATCACGAATACAAGTTATAAATATTCATGGTATAACAACTACATTAAGAACACAGATTCATTAAGCTTCCATAATAAGCAAAAATTTCCTATTATATTTGATACATTTCAATACCTTTTGGCATACCATTGTAAATTATAATATTTATTATTTGCATTTATTTTGTTAATTTTAAAAGTTATTTCAAGAAATATTTTCCCATTTAAAAAAGTTAAATGCTGTTACAAGAACTCTTCGAAACTGAATTTTCTTTTATTTTGAATAAGTTATTTTGATGTTTCATTACTGACAGATGTTCATAAACTGCAAATATTCTTTCTAATTTAGAACATTGAAAACCATTATAGAGAATGGTTACGTAAACTTAAGTATTGATTCAGAACATGGATTTAATGAATCTTATATTGAATTTCTTTATTATTCTTTACTTCAATCATTCTTCACTATGTTTATTTCAAAGTAATGCTAATGAAAATGATAAAGTATTTAATTAGTTAATAAAATCGCAAGGTGCAACTCACAACAGAGTTATAATTTATATCATCAAATAAAATTTTATAATCATTAAATGTATTTTATAATTAAACTTTTATAATTTAAGCTTCTTATGAATCGTTTAGATACTGTGTTTTTGGAAACAAAAACCTCAAATTGAAGTGAGTTGTAACTGTGTCTTAAAAGTAATGAAATTAAAACAGCTAAATATACGTATTTCCTACTAAAAATGTTCCTTATCCCCATCGTTACCTGGGGATGATGAAGAGCAACATTATAGAATTATTTCATTGTAAAATAATAATGATTTTATTTTTTTTATAAACAGTCATATAGGGCATTTATAAATTATTAAAAACTAGATTTACAGTGCAAAAATATCTTGAGAATTTTATTTTTATCTGCTATGAAATTGAAACTTGAAAAAAAAATATAGCTTGATATTAGTTAGGTTGAAAATGTGGAGTACGTTAAAGAAATTGGTTCCAAAAAATTTTCAAAGCTAAAAAAACGAAATATGTGTTATATATCTTATCTAGAGCTACATATACCTCTTTAAATAAAAAAAAATCAGTCTTGTAAAGAGAAATAGTTGCAGAATGCAAATATCTGGAGTAAATGTTTGAATACTACACGAGCTAATCTAACTGTTAGTTACGAAATATTATTTCCTATCGCGTCTCTAAATTTCCAAGAATGCGAAGGTCAGCGCATATATGATAACAATTTGGTTATATGGGTATTTAAAATGAGGTTTCACAGTTTTTTTTAAGTTGATTTAAATATTCCGGTGAATTTACAATCATGCCATTACGATGTGGATAATTGTGATTCGTGATTAGAGTGCGGAGACTACTTTAACGACCCTTCTGCGCCATTTTGTATTTTCACGTGCTATATTCAACATAAGGAAACCTAGATAAAATAAAAATACAGCTTTATTAAACTTTATGAGGGATATGTGATTGGGTTTGACACAAAACTTTTGTAAATTGCTATTTCCTTAAACGGCAAGATCTCCAGAAATAAAAACCTTTAAGTGCTTGAAAAACAGCTTTTACAGTCTTACACAAACTTAAACAATGTTAAGGAATCAGAAAAGTAACAACGTAATTTACTGAATTAACTAAATCAGAAAATCTCAACAACAATTTTACCAGCAACATTTCACAATTTAACTTAACACTTTTAAAATTAATAGAAATTATTTAAATTTATTACTAAGAGATCTATGATCTCTACTTCAACAGTTATTCAACTCAATTCTAAGATTCATCTTACCATTTGCTCTTCACGAGTCTAAAACTTCATAGCATAACTATCAGTGGATAAAGAGATTTTACAAATCTAACGCTGGATTACGTAACTCAATTATAAGACTTCATAATATGCATAACTTATACACTTTAGTCAGAATACCTAGCTGTTTAATAGATTCTATAAAAGCCAAATGACGTGCATAGAATTTTAAGTGTATTTGCGAAACAGTTTGAATGAAATTCTCAATATGCATTGATCGAAAGAAATTTTATTGTCAGGAGAGAGTCGTGATTATAGTTGCCATCTTTCCCATTTGTTTGTGGAAATAAACTGTTTTTCTTTTACCTTTTATGCACTCACTATCTCCAGTACCTCATGAGTCGGTCAGTTGGGCAGAAAAATATTATAACCTGATTAAAGAAGAGCTATTATATAATTTTGGTATATAGTAGATTCTGATTAATTTGGATATATTGGTTCTAGTATGATTTGTTGCGATATAGTGCGTGACCCAGTTATCAGAAGTAAATTTATAAGCATTCATTTGTGCTTTTCTTGAGAGTTTGTCCCAAATTGATGGCTGTCCCAATTAAACGGTGTCTTACGTAACCGGCATACATCGTATATATTTTGAAATGTTTCCAAAATATTGTTTATCATTCTTATAACGAAGTGATGATCTGTTTGACAGCACTATGCCAATATTTAATCATATTCAGAATACATTATTATGCCGAAAAAAATGCGTTTTGTCACCACAAAAGTTAAAAATTTTTAGGAAGTACTGCGCAAATGTTTACCTACCATTTAATAGAAATTAGTTTGTTAAAATGAATATAAGAAGTTATACTATAATAAAGCGCCAAACATATCAATAGTAGTTTTGTAAAAATGTTTTAATGTACCGAATACATATCGTATAAAACAATCACACCATCGTAAAATATATATAAAAAAAATTATGAAATTGTCAATAGAAAAGAAATGATGAGCTTTTTCCCTTTTCCGGAAGCAAGTTATGATTATCATTGGAATTCATTATGCAATATTATTTATTAATCCTCTAAGGTATAAATAATGAATGATATTCATTCAGATCCAGTTAATTAATTCCCTGCTCTAATAAGTTGTAATGAATACATTAAATTTTTATTTCGAAAATACCACAAAGTTTTATATTTGAGTATAGAATTTTTGAGTAGCAAATGTGTAATTAAAATTCATTTTTTAAGAAAAATGTATGGAATCATTGTGTTTTTAAAATCGTTGAAGGAAATATTTTGGGATGGAATTATAGTATGTAAGTAATTCGGATACTATTATTTCATCTCAGTATTTCTAAAAGAGTTATATCAAAACCTGGTGAAAAATGCTCGGAAACAGAATAAGAAATACAAAATATTTGCATATTTTTTATGGAAAATGTTCAGACTGCACATATGGGAAGAAATTGTTTATGTATTTCTATTTCAAAATAATATATTAAAATTTTTAACTATACAGTAAGTAATCGGAAACATATGTGTATTATACAAAATAAATTATTAATATAATAATAAAATGATATATTTTTCAAATTTATAATATTGTTTTGGGATATCTGGGTGCATTGAGGTTGATTCTACTTTCGCTTTTTATATTCTTTCAATTATTCATAACATGTGAAATAATTGTGTTATTTTTTAATTGTTTTCAACACCAAAAGTGGTATACATATAAATATACGGCTATACATATAAAAGTAATATTATTCTCACTTAAAAATTTAAATAAATTTTAAAGAAATAATTATTGATGATTTATCAGATAACATAATGCACCAATCACAAAATTTTTACATATTATTAAATGTAGAGTACAAAATACGCACACCTTAAGATATGAAGCAATTATAAATAAAAAATTATATATTTTTGAGAGGCTCCTTTAAATTAAATAGAAAACTTAAAAAAAACTTCTTTTTCTGTTTCCTATGTTATGTTACATATCTTAATAAACCTAGACATTGATATGCCAAATCTTTTCTCTTTTTTTCAGAATACTTTTTCTAATGAAAAAGGGATAATTTACCAATTTTTACAAAGAGAATTATATTAGTGAAATATTCTTTTTATTCTTTTAATAATTTAAAAATGTACATCTAAGAAGTGCGCTTTTCTTAGAAATTAATTAATTTCATTAAAGAAATTTCAAAATATGTTCCCTTGAGCGTTACGTATCTAATTAATCTTAGGTAAAATATAAATTAAATGTTAAAAATTAAATAGCTTGTTTTAGAATTACATTTTTATCACAAAGGAAATTTTTCAAGCAATACGAGTTTTAAAATGCTTGCACACAACCTGGAAATAAAACATTATTTTCTTTCTTATTTGTAATAGAAAAACATCAAGTGAAATGTTATAAAAATAGATGAAGACATATATTTAATTTTTCTAAAGCTTAAAAAATGATATGAATTTTCTAAGAAATGCTTACAAATTATGAGAAGGTACTAAGTATTTTTTTAACTCCTCTGCGACGAGTGTCAAGTATGCTTATTTTAATATTCTGATACCACTATTTTTATATAGTATATTTTGCCTTTTTTAATCGATTAAATGCAATTAAATAAAGAAAATCTCCTAAAGCACCGATGTCCAATTTCAGGAATATTGTATACCCTGCCGCTCGTCTGGGGAAGAGGTTGACAGTAAACAGGTAAAGTTTTATATGTTAGTATGGAACGTTAAACAGACATATTTAGAACAAATTCCGTCTCGCAGGGTATACATTCTTTAAGTATTCAAGGGTTTAGCGCTATCCCGTACTTCTGTGAGTAGCCTTTGGTGACTAAGTCGGCCTTGTATTTTTGGATTTTGCCTTTGTCATCATATTATTTTTCTTTGGATATCCACCCCGACCCAATGATCTTTCTACCTTGTGGCAGGTCTACGAGTGTCTATGTGTTATTATGTTTCAGCGATTTTACTTCTTCTCAAGTGGCTCTAATAATTTTTTTTTCCTACGGGATTGTTAATGTCGGCTATATTTCGCCATTCTTTTGGTTCGCTAACTAGTTCGTATTTAACTTTATATATTAGTCTGTTAGATGGCATTCCTTCGTTGGTTCGATCGGATCTACAGTATCCTTTTTGGACGCGGATGGTGTGCTTTCTTTGTTTGTTACCTCAATTTCTAGAAATTTTTCATTTGGTATATTTTTTGTTTCTTTTTCATTATTTTCATGGAAGCTATATATATTTCATACAGCTTCTTGTTCTATCCTTTCGTTAGAATTTCCACTTTTATTTTCAAGAAATTTTATCGATATCATTATTTCATTGCTGGTTGTGTATATCCTGTATCCCTTCGAGTAATTATCATGTCTGATGTATTTTAGTTTTATTTATGTAAGCGAAGACTTTACATTCGAATGCACTGAGATAGTGCAGATTTGGTGTTCTGCCCGTCCACAATTGATATTTTTTTTTTATGTTTTCTCTACTAGTTAGTCTGTTTTGCAGGTGGTTCGCGATGCAGATTGCTTCACCCGAGAATTTATGTGTGAATTTGGATTCGCTTAACATAATTCTGGTCATTTCCATCGAAGATCTGTTTTTCTTTATGCAACTCCATTTTGGACAATACGGAACTGTGAATTGACGATTGATACCGTTTATTTTAAGAAAAGTATCGATTTGACTGTTTCTGTATTCTTTTTCATTATCGGGTCTCCTTTCTTTAGGTTTTTCACCAAATTTGTAACTAACTAGTGCGACAAATTTCTTTAACTTCTCGAAGACTTCGCTTTTATTTCTTAGTAAATTGAGGATTGTGAATCGGGAAAAATCCTCTATAAAAGTAATGAAATAGTGTTTTTTAGCCTATTGTTGGTGATTATATGGGGCCGCAAACATCGGAATGGACAAGGGGGAGTATTTTTGTCGCTCTGTGCTCTCCCTTTTTTGGATAGGGTGCATTAGTTAATTTTGATTTGATGCATGGTTCACAATATGTGTTGGGATGACAGTTCTGGATTTTAACCCCCTTACTAATTCTTTGGAGACCATTTATTTCATTGATGCAAAGTTTTTGTTACCAAATAACCAGTGCCATAAATCGATTCAGTTTTTATTATTGCAGGTGTGTGCCATGTTGTCGTATCACCTCGTGGTTCATGGAAGACGGTGCCCGCCCGCATTGAACAGATGAAGTCTTCCATTTCTTCTACGAACATTTCAATGATCGCATTATTGTCCTGGATTATTTAAAGCAATCGGGAAGCTGCACGGATTGGCCTCCCTATTCCCAGAGTTGAATCCTTGTGACTTTTTTCTTTTGGGGGAGGTACTTGAAAGATCACATGTACTGCCTAAATCCGCAAACGACTGCCGAACTGGAACAGCACATCTCAGCTGCATGTGAGCGCATTCCGGCTGTATCATTGGCACGGGCTTTTGCTAATTTTGTTCTCAGACTGGGCCTTGTTGTTACTATACATGGTGAAAATATTGAAAATAGCGCTATTTAATTCTTGTCAGATTTTTTTACAACATTTTCAGACAGTGTTTTTAGTTTTTCCACTCAGCAGCGCCATCTTTTGGCAAACTTTGTAACTAAATTTAAAGTAATTTAAATTAATTTTTCAATTAATCCTCAGCATTGAAATTCGCCCGAAATCATTGAATAATAAACATGTGAACTTTTAAGGTGAATGTTTGAGGTAAAAATTCACTTTTCACTCTGTCGATTTACGCTTAGTTAGCAAAGTAAAAATTCACATGTTTATTATGCACAAAATTTAAATTTCTGTGTGACTGAAAATTTACTGTTTTCCCAAGTACAATACAGCAAACTGTGCATTTCTATCGCCATCCTTTTTTTAATTTCATTTTTCAAATGCACCCGTCATTTTTGGAATACCCTACATATTTAGTACAGGAAAAAGGAGAATAATTTTCAGCACTGAACACATATGTGACACATATGTGCTTTTAATGAAAAAAAAAAGATTAATATTGCAATTTAGTCTTCAATTTGCATTATTTCTTTTATCTTAAATTCTAAAAAAAAAAAGAATTTTTTCAAACGTTTCTTTTAAAATTAACAAAAGTTGTATTCTGAAATGAAATTTACAAAAAATATTGTAATGACATTCAAAATTGGAAGATTAGGTTTTATTTTACATCCTGTGAAATCTGAAAAATAATTGATGATTAAAAAATTTGCTGTTAAGAGAAGGAATGAATTGGAAATCATATATCTACATTATTAATTTATAAAAGGAATTATATTTATTTCTTTGAAATTCAGACTAAAATTATTAATTCAAAAGGTTAGCATAATTAGATTCATTCTATGAATTCATTCCTATAAGATCAAAAAACAAAATTTCAAAAATACGAATAAAATACATACTTATATACAAACGTAAACTAGTCGGATGTGCCAATTCCAAACTTTCTTCTATCTCATGCAAGTTAATACTTCGAAATTCGTTATCACATCGTCAATAAAACCAATATTTTTCGTCATTCTGATGCACGTCAGCTGCTTGCGAATTGTCGGATACCTGGATGCGAGCACCCTTCCTTGCACTAGCATACAATGTACAACCCAACTACGAAAAGTCCTTCTGGCCTGTTCAAGCAGGAATAGATAGCCTCCTTATTCTTCACTTATTAGTTTTGCAAATTTCACTGGAAAACACGAAGGTAAAATGAGTGGAACCCGATTAAAGAAGATGCATTGACAGTTCTCATCAGTATTGAATTTGAATAAGAATGTTTCCAAATTACTCTGTTATAGTCAAATTGGCTTCATTTATGGCAACCTATTTCGGTCGCAAAATTTTGTGATATTTGACGAAATATCGCAAAATTTGGCGACTTTTAGTGAAATATCGCCAAACTTGGCGAGAAATTGACGCTGGCGAATATGAATATATAGTGTTAAACATATGAGCTGGAACGATGCTTACAACAATGGCAGAAAATTTGCGAGAAAGTTCACTAAAACTCATAAATGGATTTTATGGATGAATCTGGAGGCACGTCAGTGCCTCCAGAGAAATATACTACATCTTTAGTTAATTATTATTTTGTGACTTGGCAATTACGTATCACGAGAATGTGATGTATATAATTAGTCTTAATCAAATAATACCATCCCATCCCATAACATATTAAGGTGTAATAACTTCCCTGTGCGTATATAATTAGCCTTAATCAAATTATCCCATCCCACCACATAACTAGTAAGGTATAATAACTTCCCTGTGTTTCGTAATTGCCAAGTCACAAAATAGTAATTAACTAAAGACGTACAGACTAGGAGTGATTTATGAATGAAAATTTGAGAGTTAATAAGATAGCTAAACTTGGCTTTACAGGATCTCAGAACTTTTAACGGTAAAAGGGTCACGAGACTTGGCTGATTTTTTTATAGGTGACTTTTTGATGGGATCCTGCTGTCTTACTTCAAAATGTCAACCACCCAAAAATTTCAAACTGCTATATCTCAGCCAATTTTTAAAGATAGACGCAAATCAAAAATTGCTCCGGAATCCTTGGATTAAGGCCAAATATTTAACAAAAGAAACTTTTAGGATTTAAAATTTTTTTGTATATCTTTTTGAATTTGAAATCTTTAAATGACTATCACAGTGCTCCCTTCGGGCGGAATAGCTCCAAATTCATCTGGAACCTGCAGGCCATAGTCAAAAACATAGAAAATATTTGGTTCAATTCTAGGTTTTACTTCATACACTTTTCGATGATACAATAATGAAAATGGAACAAAAGTCGTTATTGCAGCGCTCTCTTCTGGTGGAATATTCCCAAATTCAAGGAGGACCTGCTGGCCATAGCCAAAAAAATTGGTTCAATTCTAGGCATAACTTCATACACTTTTAGATGATACAATGGGGACAGACAGATGGACAGACATACATTTTGTAAAAAGGTGTTTTTTGGAATATCTGAAGCCTAAAACGCGTAAATCCGTCGAAAACCGGAAATAAAAAAAATTTCGATTACAATATTTTCTTCTATTATAGATAGAAGAAAGTAAAAAATGAAATTATGCTTAAGACGTTGAATATTAAATTTAAAGCTGTATATTAAAAATTAAAAGAGGTGTTAAATTTAAAACATGAAATAATATTTAATGACAGGTCATGCTCAAATTTAAAAATCCTAAGATATGCTTTATTTCGATTTGATGATTAACTTTTAAATCTTAAAGAATTTGCATCTGTATGGGGAATTTCTTTACTAATTTTATTCTAGTATTTCTGAATTACTTCCAACGAATGATAGAAAATCCTTAATTTTTAATATACTAAAGAATGAACTATTTGTTATTTGTCACTGAACTATTTGTTCACTTTGAAAAATAAATGAAAAATATTTGTTAAACTCATAATCTGAAATATTTTAATGAATAAAATGTTTATGATATATTTAATTTCATATGTGCAGTATACCAACCAAATTTTAAATTCCCTATCCTATATTACTTGCTGCTAAACTATTGAAATATATCTACGCAGTTACATTTTGTGAATTATTTACCCGAAAATGAATTGCTATAGAAAGATCTATCAATTCGTCTAATAGCACGTGCTGACAGAAATCGATGTCATTTCAAGATACACTTATGTATGTCATGAATACTTACATGATGAACTATCACTTCACGTTTATTATTCGGTAAATGTTATCACTATGCAAAATCATGCGTCTCTGATTGATCTCATAAAAGAGGTTCCAGAGTAAAAGTTCTAACTTTACTGATAAAAGCACCCAGATTGTAAATAACTTATTGATGGCAATCACGCAACGTTTAGCATAATACATTAGTTTGTGTAAAATTCGATTATTAAGTTATAAATTTGCTTTTTCGAAAGTCACTTGTGAAACGGATGCTACAAATTGGTTCCAATATTTTCTTCTAATTAATATTAACTATTTTTTAATTAAAATATCGAAACACAATTTCAGCTGAATTTGCACTATAAAAAATTAATATTTATGTGACCTTCATTTCAGTATAATAAAGTAGAGGTACGATAATCAGTCCAGTCAGCCCCAAAATGAGGATCTCGGTTCGATGTTCGCCGGTTCGACACCAACGCGGTCTGGGCGGGCTGACTGTATAGGTTTTCAGGGTTTTTCTTGTACAAGAACGATAATTCGTGACACTTTATCTTCAAAACCCTGAAGGCATCGCTACTATAGAAATATGCCCAAAACTGGACGACACTTTACATTTTCCTTAGCTCCAATATATAATCATCTCAACAAAAAAAGTCATTAAAAACTTGTTACTATGCGAATTTTCTCTTTTTGCTTAAAAAATTCTTCCTGTTATGTTCCAGATATAATTTGAATAGCTCTTTTTAAAAAAATTAGTTTTACAAGTTAATATATCGCTTTCAGATTTTAATGACAACAGGTGTTAACACTGAAAACTTATTAGCAATAATAACATTGCGTAAATATTCATGGCAGGCATAATAGGTTATACGTATAATAAAATTGAATGGCAAATCAATAAAATTTTATATATTAAGTAATTTGTAAGATAAATCTATTCAAGTACTTTCAACAATCTTCAATATTGAATACAAAGTTAAGGTTGACATCATGAATATTTTATGCATGTAATAAATATATATTAAATTTTAATCTGCGTATGAATCAATATGATTTAAGAATAAAGAAGCAAAGTTTTATAGATTAAATTCTTATGTTTGATATTTTAATTGCATTTCTAACACGTTTTTGTACCAAAAATAATATATAAATAAAATATTATGAGATGTAATTAATATTTTTAGACAATTATTCCGTAATATTCATAACTTTTTTTTTATTGTTTCTGAATCACAATTCGAAATTTTATTTTACAATATAGTGTTAAATGAAATTTAACATTAATTTGTTCTTCAATTGCTCAATACTTAAAACTTACGAAACTGTTCTGCGATTTTTGCAAGGAGTATTCCATGAAGAGATTTTTTTCCGGAAGAAATAAAAAGGAACTATTCTTAATTAATATATGTTGCAAATTTGATTTAAATATGTGGGATATCCAGAAAGAAAGGAGATTAACTTTGATTTAGGAAATATATTTTGTTGCTTTTATAACATTTTAAAGACCGAATATGAAACGATTAAAACCACTTTTAAAATTTGAAATCACAGTAATTTATTTGATATATGTTTAATCTGAAGAATAATAGTAATTTTATGGATAGTGTTATCCACATGAGTTGCTGTAAATTTAGCATTTTGGAATCTATACTAATAAAAGAAAGTTTCGCTCTGTGTCTATTTGTGTCGGCGATGGCTAGCAAAATCTATCGCTCTATCGCAAATAGAATTATGAAAATTTCGTGAAGATAGCCCAAGGCAAGTCCCCGATGCACCTGAGTATCAGATTTCAATTTTTTGATAATTAGCCGAGATATTATTTAAAAATTCATTCAAACCTCATCTCTTTTTCATGGTGTCTATGGGGGAAAAATCATTTCCGTTGGATTTTAATGAATTTATAATGCTTCTAATATAATGAAATTGAAATTCATCACTGAGGTGGAATAAAATATGCTATTTGTGGAGAATTAAATAAAAATCATGCACTCGTGACATCATAATTCACTTTTACATTTTAGCAGAATAATAAGGCTACTATAATTTGTTACTCGTGCTTGTGCATTAATTTCTGCATACAAAGTAATCCCAATAAAAAAAAATCATGAAGGATTGAATTAAAAGTTATTATTGCCGTTATACATTGCCGTTATCATTATCTTTTTACGCTTGAAGGTTTCGCTATGGTACGCCATAGCGAAATTTAGTAATTTTTTAAATTAAATATTTGAAAAAACGGAGTAATTATTAGATTTGAAATTTATATCAAGAAAAACACATTTTTTTTACCTTTCTAACGCAGTTTGTCTAACAATTTTTCTGACAAATACTTTTCGAGCAATTAATTTTTTCAGTAACTTTAAATGTTTCATTTTCCGAGATTAATCTGTGGCAACGATTAGCGAAAAAGCCACTGCCAGTCGTCAACAATGCTTAGCTTTTTATTAAAGAGCATGGGGAAAATCGTTTGCGGTACATTTTAATTAAATTGCTCGTTAGATATCTCATTTGATTGTATGAAAAAAATTAAATTTCTGAATAATATTCTTTTGGTGTTGGAGAGTGTTTTATAATCTATGCTTGGTGCATGATTTTTTGTTTTTGTTTATTATTCAACCAAATTAATCATTTCGCGAAAAAAATAGTATTAAAAATAAAATTTATAGCAACTCTTTTGTAAACCTTTACATGACCTATTTGAATATCCCTTTTAATGCTTTCAGAAATATTTATTAATTAAATTTACTTTAATTAAAATGCTCAAAATTCTTTTCTAACACTAAAGTACATATTAAGAGGTTTATAGAGATTTGTCTCTTAAATATTAAAAACTTGGAGATTAATAATATTTTACTGTATATTTCAAAGGAATTATTATCTGATTTAAGGACAGATCTAATTAGAAGACAAATCGAAATTTACTTACCCAATATATTAACTCTGTGTAGTAAACTTTACGTATTTACATTAAGTATACCGTAAACAATGCGACGTATATTTATATATTCGAATAATCATCTTATCTAGCAGTTTATATCATTTTACAATTAATTTATAAACAAAGAAAAAATAATGATATTATTCATGTTCGTTTCGATCATTTGAAATGATATTTTATACAACTTTTAATTTAATTCTTCATGAGATTTTTTTTATTGGGATTACTTTGTATGCAGAAATCAATACACAAAGGAATGTCAATATTAAATTTTGATCCATATCAAATTATTATATAAACATTTTTATATAAAAAACGGTTTGTGCTTAATTATTATTAACTCCTAAATAATATTAGAGGTTAACCAGACAAAAATTGGTATAACGTATGTAAATTAAAAAAAATAAATTCTTATCAAAAGTTGTTATAGTGTAAAAAAAATAAATTTTTAGAGATAGACAATTTGTTGCATTAGCAGTACAATTGACAATTTTGGCTAACAGTGAGTATTTATTAGCTCGCACAAAAAGCTGAAATAAAAGAACTATAAAGATGACGAAAGTTCTTATACATTTTTGTCCAGTAGGAAAACCTTTATATTAGGCAGAAAATTTTCTTTACTAACAACTTACTATTTTTGTAATTTTATTATTTTTCTATTTTTTACTTGTTAGATAGAAGATTCTAAGCAAATCATTATACGAATACAAGAAATACAAAAATTTTTATACATTGTAATTAAGAATGAAAAATTTCTTTATTTTCTTTTTAAACAATTAATAACTGGTTTTTAATTTCAGCATTATTCATTTTAACTTTGTTACATTTAGGATTTTATAGCTATTGTTATTCAGTCATCCATACTGATTAGCCATGCACAATATCATGTCAATGAATATCTACCCTTGCAAGATTCTAGATTTGACTTTGAATGTCACTGACATTCTGTTTATTTTACTACACTCTTTGCCTGCTTTTTTGCCAGTTTAAGCTGTGATTAGTGCAAGTGAAAACGAATTTTTCAATATTCGATAAATATACAGGTAATGATTTAGACACAACTTCTTACCTTATACAGAGACGTCGACTTAAGGAGGCGGCTGCAATTAGAATGAAAAATCTTCAAATATGCGGCAATATAACCGAATATTCTCCAAATTGACTTAACTTGAATTATAGACGAAAATAAATCGTTTTTAAGCCTATCAAATAGTACTCGAAGCTATGCCTCAGTTGGAATTTTTGGTACCTTTTCTTATAAATTTATTTTTCTTTTCTTCTTTTTTATTCTTATAAACGACTAAAGCAAGTTCAGTTATTTTAGCGATAATTCATTCTTCTGGATGAAAAAAATATAAATATAATTAAACAAGTTATAAATTGTACGTTAAACGTGACATATGTGGTACGGTCGTTTTATAACTAGTCGCACAATGTAAAAAATATCATCCCTATTATTTCAGTGAATTCAATTATATCGTCTGCTATGAGAGAAATGAGCATGCCTTTTTTTTCTTATTATGTATGTCAGGTTTACAATTGCGATTTTTTTTCTACACCAGACAGCACTGTAAAATTCACCATGGAGAAATTGCTTTGCGTGTGATTACGTCACTGGTTTAATATTTTTATGACTCATAAGGAACGAATCTCCTGTGTTTATGTAATCTAAAGGATTTAGATATTCGGCTATTAACCTAATTTCCACTGAAGTTATCTCAGAATCTATACATCTTTGAATGTAACTCATTTCTCAAACAAACAATTTTTTTCTACGATCTTTCTAAAAATGTAACTTTTATGCAATTTTACTCGAAAAAATAATTTAGAATAAAAATGGCCGTCTGCCATTTGAAAAAAGGAGTGGTTTGCCCGTATTTGTAATCCTCAGTCACGTGACTTGCGATTTCATTACATAGTTACGTTCGATAGGATTTAACAGAATAAATAAAACTTTTATTAATATATTTTTAAGTTTTGATTCGATTTTCATAAAATTTGAAATGACTCGACAAAATTCTACAACGATAATATATACTAAATTTCAAATCATTCGGTTGGGTAATATTTGCGCTGTTATTTGCGGATGGATGGACGGACCGGACGACGTCTATATGTGCTACGTATTTATATAATTATTAACGCATCTAAAAATGGAATAGTCAAGCAACTTTGAGTGCAAAAACATGTAGTTTTTATTATATTTTTAATTAACGTTAAAAACCAGCAACTACTTTGCCAGAAAAAGAAAATTATCAAAATGTAGTAATTAAAATAGCAAAAACATAAATAAATATTAGAATATACAAGGAGTTAAAAAAAACTATACACACTTTAAATAATTATAACATTACGAATTATAACTGCCCGGATAATATTCATTGAGAGTGTGGGTTAATTGTATAATGTAAGTTTTTAATGTAGGCTCTTTAATCTGCGATGATATTTTAGTTTTAAAATACCACATCGCTAGCCGCTTGTTGAACAGATTAACAAGCCTCTCTTCAATTGAAGAGTTTGTTGATGACCATGGTCTTTCTGAACGTTGCTTGTAAACATTTTGAATAGTTACATCTGCTTCACACTTCTCTTTATTTCTAGCAATTGGGATCTCTTTCCAAACGTTATCCTAAACTGTCTGTGTACTTCATCTATGTTTTAGAACTCCCAGTAACATTTTAGGACAAATTTTCTTTGTTCAAAGATTAGTAAGGTTTCAGCCAATATTTCCAGTTAGTTAAAACTGAAAGAAAAAGAAAAACATCCCAGTTAGCGAATAAATTGTGTACAATTTTTGAAACAACTAGTTTATGGAAAATGAAAGATATTTATTGACTGTCCATCATTGATTTCGTAAATGTACTTGTCTTAAAATAATACAAGCATATATGAACGAATATATCACTAGAACCGCGATGACGGGTCATTTTAACCCGTAAAAAATAAATAATTGTCGACTCTCACCAGAAATTTTTTAATAAAAGAAGTTAAATATTTACCACACAAAATAGGTTGAATAAATAAGTTAAATAGCTTTAAATAAAAATTCTGGTGTAAAATATTTTTTATAAAACTTGAGTAAAATTTTCTGTGGCTCTAGTGATATACACTTACATATTTATTAATCAGAACTCTGTTTGTGTACGATAACTTTCAACGTTATTATTTATACATTCGCAATTTTTGAATTTTTTATATTTTAAGTTAATATTTTTTAGTTCAATAAAATATTACAACTATGATATAATTTAATTTGATTTGTACATGTCTTACTGTATTTTTCAAAATATGTGTACTTTTGTTCTGCTTTTTAAATTGCATATTTTCCCGGTGTTCCATTTAATGTATAGACATTTAATCATGATTAATGTACAGTGTATTGCTGAAAATACTAAAATGTTCTAGGCGATATCAATTCTAATCGTAGCTTACTTTATGTGTTACATAACCAAGCAATTTAGAAAATGGCCTAATTGAATTAACTCCACTATTTCTCAAACTGTAATTACATTTTATCTGCTAAAATTTTATCTCCCGAAAAATGTTTCAGATGTATTCTGTAAAATATTCTCCAATGCATACGTTCGAATTTATTTTTCTTAACGCATTCGAAAATGTCATTAAGAGCTGTCATTTAAAGTATATTTTTAATGTTAATGCTGCAATTTATTAGAATATAACATTATTTGAAGGAAATACTACACATTTAAAGTACTCTCTGTTCGTACTATTTGAAATATATATATATACATATACATATATTAAAAAAGATAGTAGATAAGTACATTTTAATTAGCTTTTCATTTTAAAAGAATTTAGAAACCAAAAAGATTTATATGTACTGTATGTATATAATTTTGTGTTTAATCACTCATCTTAAATAAAATTTAAACGTTTCATTTATTTATTACATATTACTAGCTTACTTCGCACGCTTCGCTGGTCGATTTTTCCAAAACAAGCTGGTGGTGGGGCCCCCACGGAATTCGGCGCCGTACTTCAAAATGTCTTCGCAAATTAAATTAACAAAAATAAATAAATAAATAAATAAATAAATATAACATGAAACTTTTGGCAGTGCCTCGTAAAGCGTTAAATCGACGATTACTGCAATTGGTTCATTTGTAATACGTGGAATCGTAAATTTAAATTAATTCCTTATTACACGTAATCATAAAAACATAAAATAAAAAAAATCTATTCCAAAAAATGAAGCATGGAAACGTCTTTGCTTAAAGAAAAAAACCCTGAAAATTGCGGCCGGTGCGGACATTTAATTTTATACTTCTATTTATGAAATAATTGGAACTTAGAAAATATAATTTTCTGAAAATATAATCCAAACATATAAATGAAAACAGATAATGGTCTTTAAACGGAAATACATATATCTGCCCTTCATCCTGTCACGCCCAAGTGCAACCCTTTATAAATGCTTAAAATTCCGCAAGCCACCAATAATTCATTTAAATAGCGTAGTAAGAAATGTATTCCCTCCAAGGTTTAAGAACCAGTGACGAGTTGTATACAGACGCTGTTTAACCACAGAAGTCTTATATTCTTCTTAATTCATAAAATAAATTTCATTTATTTTGCATTCAATATTTACTAGGTTTAAAACAAGACATTCTATAAAAACACTTGATTTGGTAAAAGTAGCAGTAGTGATTAGGAAAATTCTCTTGAAAGTGTTGACAACTGTTAGTCCTTTTGAGATAAATATATCACACTTTTGTCTTTATTAGGCCAGAAAATCTTTTAGCCCAAAATCTAGCCTATTTTGATATTGCGTGTTTTGACACATTTTAGTGCTGAAAACGGGCTACAAAGATGTTAGAAATGGATAAAAGTGTGGTAAAGTATGTCGCTTTTATTCTATTTTGAGCCACGTTTAGCCTTTCCCTGATAAATTGGCAACAGTATCAGCCAGTTGGTGCTCCAGAAAGCAAAAAGCGTACATATACGGTATACTATCGGGGCTGTTATCATAAACTTGTACTGTCTATCTCAAGAGGTTGCATCTTTTTACGACGCGAAAGAGCAAATTTACTTCGTCGGCAATTGATTTTATGTGGACAAAAAAGATGTATACCGAGTGGCTTTTCTCCTGTTCATTGATCATTTTTTATCTAAAAGAGAGGTTTCCCATAGCTACCGAATGTCACGCTGTTTTATGTTAAACATTTTGAAGCAGAAATTTAACTTAACACTTTCAGGGGCAAGCACTTGTGCTCCTGTAACGTTGAATTCCTACCGGAATTTAGGAAAGAATTCAGTTCAAAATAAGAATAAGCAATTTTTCAACTTTTTCTCGTCAAAGTTAAGAAAGTAAAATTTAATTAAAAGTTTCTAGTTTGAATCGGATTAAAATTAGGTGGTATATAATATATATACCACATATATATAATATATACCACCCCCCCTCAAAGGGTTAAGGAATGAAATGAAATAACTGCCACACTAAGACAAAAAGCATTTCAGTAAATAAATGTTCTGGTTTAAAACAAATTTATTTGACGCGAAAAAAAGCGAAATGATGGAATCTATGGATTTGCCCTAATATGGTGCTTCGGATGTTAATTTGATGTCGCTGAAAATATTTCGTTTTTAATGTTCGAAATAACAAGGCAAGCCACTAAAATATCCTCCGCGGGACACAGGTGGATGACTCCTACTGTACGGTATCCATTGTCGACACAGATGATTTTTTTGGCTTCCGTCGAATTTTTCCACTCTGGTTTTTTCTTTTGAGGAAAAAAAATCACCCCTGTTCCTTTGGAGTGCATTGCGTACAGCAAACATTACAAGTTGTGGAAATTAAGTTCGTTGAATTAATTAAATAATTAGAAAACGAATAAAAAATCGAAATTTTGTATCTCAGGGCACAATTTCAGACAAATTTCTGCATTGAGGTGTTCCTAATCGTTTTGGACAACGCCAGGATGGCCCAGTAGAAGACGCCCAGGGTACGAAATGGAAAACTTACGCCTTCCCAAAATGACTACACTAATGGAGGAAGGGTTTACAGACGGAAGTGGTGGCGGGGGTTTCCTTGAGAGAGTAGACAGCATGAAAGTACCACTTAGTACAACTTCCAGAGAACGACAGAAATGGAATAAAGGTGAGCGTCGAAAGGTGTCAAATGTACAGGACACTAAGATCGGCTACCAAAATCATGGACGAAGCATAGAAGAGAAATATGTCATATAATGAGCAACAAAATACATATCTCTAAAGTGCTGAGAACAATGTTGCGCAATGCAAAACATCGCCGATTGTGAAATAACTTAGACATTTAAATTGTGATGATTACATGATAGTAAATTCCAAAAGTGTGCATCAATACATGATACAAGAGCACTATTTTTTTATGTTTCCAATTCATACAAGATTGACATTTTTTATTTTAGTAATATTTACATTACAAACCCATAATATTAGATAATAATTCATTATTAAAAGGATAAGAAAATGTCTTATTGGTTTATAAAATAAAAAAAATATAAATAAATAAAGGAAGCTGAACTTAATATTATGCTAGGAATAAAGTAATTTTTACGCCAATCATTTACGATATTTTTTCTAAAGATATTTACTTGCTTAATTTTCTATGATTTAATTTATAAAGATAACAATTCTAATACACTACATTTTTATTCTCCGTTTCAGAGTACTTTTACTTGAAAAATCCGATATAAAGCGACACTTCCTAGGTATTAGTCAAACAAATGCTTTTGCAGGTATTTCTGAATAAAATGTGTTAGTATTTCATGTAAATTTCAGTTTTCAAACATTCTCCGAATTTCAAAAAAATTAGTTTAAAATTGTGAAAATATTTTCTGAACGCACAATAACTTGAGTACTGTAACATTAAGAAATTTATATTACGAACAATGAAAATGTGTTTGGATATACAATATCGGATAGTTAATATATTCCCTCTCAAGAAATATGTTTAAATTCTACACTTTCATTTTTGTTATATTATCACGATATTCATTAGTTTTGAAACTAGTAATGAGACAAACATAGAAGTAACGAGGAAATGTTAATCATAAAGGCACAACAATTTAACGTTAAAAACCTGAATATTTGAATGTAAATCAAAAGACACGTTGCATTCAGAATTTTATCGTAAAGAATATTTTATTAAATGCTGTTCTGACTAATTTGAGAGTCTTCCATTTTGTGTGATAAGATGTTAATAAAGAAGTTGGACTTGAATTGTTTTATTCTTTCTCGGTGAAAACACCCAGGAATTTTCGACGATTGCCTTTATTGTGTTTTATTCACTCTGTTCAATGCTCGCAAAACTGTTACTAGTTATAGTCACTGACTGAACGCTCTAATTTTTAGTTATGCAATCTACGCTGGTATAACTGCAAATTTACATATTTTCCCTCCCCAGCATCATTGAATATGTGATCGTTTAGAGTGTCCCGTCCTTCTAATTCATTGACTGTATAATATTTTTCATGACTGATCACCAAATCAAAATAAATTCTGCAACATGCAGGCAGCTGCACAGGAGCGTTCGGTTCATAATTTTATTAATAGAGGGCGTTTTTGGTTTTCCGTATTCCTTGAACATTCAGCAAGAATGCTTTGAGGTTATATATTCAGTTCGACTTATTTTGATGTATGTAAAGTAATATATTAAACATGAGTGCTGCGTATGCAAGATTTGAGGAGGTGTTTCTTTCCACACATACAAAAGGACCAAAAATGTCTTATGCAGCTGCAGCCGGCTACATGAAAAAGTCAGAGGGATGTGTTAGGAAGTGTGTTAAACGGCATAATGATACCAAATGCATGGGTAGTCCACCGGAAGCAATCGCCTTTTTCCGCGTACAGTGAAATACCCTGTAAATGGGGATGTTTCTGTTCAATGGATTTTGGTGTTTTACACTTGTTTACAAGCAATTTAAATGCTTATAAATTGATTCAAATATATTAAAAGTGTTTACCGAAGTCTTTCTAAAGATAGTTTGGCTCAGATAACAGTGCATGGGGGCTTCAAGAAGACAACGACGCGGAACACCGAAGTCTTGCGTGTACAGAGTAGAAACGCGAAAATGGCATCATCACGATGAATTGACCCTCTCAGTCGCTTGATGCCAATCCAATTGAAAACATGTAGTCAATCATCAAGATGAAACTCAAAAAAATAATGTGTATACAATTTGAAGTAGCTTAGTCGCTCTATATGGAAAATTTAGATGTCTCTTCCTATCGAATTAATTGAAAATCTCGTCGAACGTTTGCCTCGATACTGCCAAGCTATATTCGACAACAAATGAGACTGTACAACGTATTGCATAAAATCACATTTGGTTTAATGATGCACTACTGTAAGCAAATTTGTTTTTAATTAGTTTGTGTTTTTTTTCAGAGAAAAATACCGAACTCTCTTGTAGAACCGACTGTATATGAGTTTTGTTATGTGATAGCATTCGTATTTATAAACCAATTTGGATGTGACTGAGCATATCACTTACCAAGATCTCGACCAAATTCATCGCTCAGCTTGATTCCACCCTCTTGTTTTAAAATGGTTACCACACAAAGATTTAAAGCTCAAAGAAAAAAAAATATCTTTCTGTTTAAGTGTTAGGACTTGGTGCAGAGATTCAAGAGCAATTTCTGCTTTGCGTCTATTGTAAAAAATGTTTGAGATATATCAGTTTAAAGTTCTGAGGTGGAAACATGATATCGGATTAAAAACAAGAGATTCTTCCATAAACAGGTTTAAATTATAAGTTTCAGCGAAAGTTGTTTTACGCAAATTTAATTTCAATTTAACGTTGCAGTTACTGTTGTAACTTTCATACGCTTAAATCATAAAATTACCTCATATCAAAACGAAAAATATATTGGCAACAATAAAATGCTTGAACACATGAATTCTTGTGCACAAGTATGTACGTAATCCTCGCCAGGAGTGGTGATGCTTGCCGAAATATTGTCAAATTTGGAGACAAAAATAAGTCGATATAAATGAAGACAAATTGGCGATAGCTGACTAATTTCTGGAAATAACGAAAGGACATGTTTACAAAAAAAAAATACTTTAGTAAACGAAACAACCTCCAATATTTTTGCATTAATGATCATTGCAGGAATCATCATGGCGGTACAGAACAGTAATTTTGTAGACTTTTCAATTCGCAGATGACCAGTCTCGTAGATTAATCAGGTTGCTTATTTTATGCAATAGAAAGCTTAAACACGGGCAGTTTTACAGCCTTTATTTTTCCAGTAGTGACGTCAGACTCACTATCCTTATTCCTATTCAAATTCAGTATTGATGAAAACTAGGAATTTTCTATACTCGGGTCCCAAGCATCTTAGATTTTGTGTTACAAGTTAGCTCATTTTTATAACCAAGGAATATCTTTTTTCTCCCGGTATAAGCCAAAAGGACTTTTACTTATAAAGTTTACTTATGAATTTTACTTATGAATTTACTTCTGCATTAGTCTAATATCATGTTAAGCAAAGAATAATGAATTATGTACTAAAAAAGGAAGATTGGTAATGTTAAGATTATATTCCTTTCCCTGACTAAATCGTTTTAAAAACTTTATTTTCTGATTCCGTTTTACTATAGGAAGATATATATCGCAATTATTTTTGATCAGAATAATTTAATCATATAAAAAAATCCACACAATTGCTATACTGAAAATTAGGCTGATATATATATCTTTCCATATATTTGCAAGCAATGGTGTATTTTTATCTCATTTGACAAAAACGTGACCACTCAGCCCAGTAGTTAACATGCCGTTCAAAAAATGATCAGCTTGAGACGATGCGTACCGGTTCGATTCCAGCATCGTCCCGGTGGAGTTGCTGTGCAAGGTTTATTGAGTTTCTTTAATTCGAGAACGTCAATTTGGTCCACCTGCCCTTCAAAAGTTTACCATGAAGGCATGAATCCTATAGCAATATGAGGTGTTTAACAGGAACTCATCAGATTTTCCAAATAAGTCAACGTCCAAAATTGTCGGATAATTATATTGATTCTTTATTCATAAAACAGGTGAAACTTCCTCATATGTGACATGGAAAAATATATTTAGAAGCACGTTGAATAAGGATTTTCTTCTCAATTTATTTACAGAAAAATGTGATAGCCATCAGGAACGAAATACAAATATATATATATATGTTATGAAATATTCTAGATCCAGTAACCGTTGACAGGCCAGCCACGATCTCTATAATTTTACACCAGATCATAGCACTATTATTCCACCGCCACAAGTTACTAACGCTGTTCCATGCTATATGATGACGAAAGATCACGAATTATACTCCATAGAGGCAGTCGCAACTCGCACCGGAGCACAGGCCGGACCCAACCGGCTCCGGCTACCCAACTCGGGTTCTATGGGTCACATCACGGTTTGGCTCATTCGGCACAACATCAATAGAGCTTACCTATTTTAATTCTGAATTTCACCACCAAGGGATGCTTTCCTATCTCTGTTTCTATGGGCTGGATCACAATGGGGTATGGCTCTTCCCACTTGACATCGATAGAGCTGACTGATTTTAGTTCGGATTTTCACCACCAGGGGTGCTTTTTTATATCTGGTTCTATGTGCTGGATCACGACGGGGTATGGCTCATTCGACTCTACATAGATAGAGCTTATCGATTTTCACCACAAGGGGCGCTTTTCTATCTGGTTCTATGGGCTGGATCATGAAGGGGTATGGCTCTTTCGACTCGACTTACGGTAATATATGGAAGTGTGTATGGCACGCCCAGTGTTTGGTGTCTAAGGTAGTGGGGCCCCCAACATTAGATTTGTTTAAAAATAAAAGAAAATGTTCAACACTGATTTCAGGTACATTTAAGGTTGTTGGCACGGGCAACGCCGGGCGGGTAAGCTAGTGTTGTTATAAAATGTTATTGGTTTTAATGTGTCACATTTACTGTGGACAATTCACAAAACAAAATTTTTCATTTTATGAGTAACGATGATTCCAAACTCCTCCCCAATGAGGATCCTGGTTGTACCACTGTTATAATTCACGACTATTATTATTACTTATATATATTACTGCAAATGTTATTTTACATTATTGTAACGGACAAATACTTACTGTTGAGTCATCTGGTAATAGATTAAAATACAAAAACATGCCGGAAAATTAGTTATTTAAAAAATAAATGTTTTTTCAATTTATAATAAATATTATAATATATATATAATATTATAATATTATTATTATATAGAGCAGTAACCGGAGAACAGGCTAAGAAAATCAATCCAAGCAGTTTCCCACTCAAGAACAACAAACTGTATTGACGAGACAACTGTTTATTAGAATTACGTCGATTTAACAACTCCACTAAATCTCATCAAAAACTCGAAGCTATTTAATGCATTAGATGACGGCACAAAGTTATGTTTTTGAAGAATTCTCTACCGAAGACATACGCATTTTGACCCCCTGGTGACTGGGTCTAGTTGACAGAAGAAAAAACGTACAAAAATCTGTTCTCCAAGACAGCGTAACCCGTTTTAAAGGTAAAAGGCGTATGAATATTTCCACAATGCAGGGGAAGGGCGAGCCAATAGGAAGCTTGCAAAGCTAGGAATCTTAATACTGTCAGTGGTATAATTTTGAGGTGAAGCGGAAAGACGCGGGAGCCGAAAGGATTCTGGGATATCGAATGATAATTTTAATAAAAATAAAAATGATATTAAGCGACGTTCTAAAGAAATAAAATTTGAATGTTTCAAAAGAAGAAATAAATTAAGGTTTTTACAAATACGTGTAGCTTCAAACAGATTAAGATTTTTACAATGATAATTAAGCTATGGAATAAAATATAAATTAGATTTAAGAGATATTTTAAAAGAGAGGGAAAAATTAGAATTGTAAGAATTTGGAATAAATTAATTAAGGAAAAATGGCGAAAATTGTTTATTATTACATATATAAATATGTTACGGCCAATATGATTAATCCGGTCATTATTAATAATAACCGGTTATTATTAACCCTCTAAGCGTGTGGAACGTAATATTCCGTTCACTAAGCTCCAGGTTTCACTGCAATATATGCAATGTTTAAGATAATATAATTCTATAGATTTAATGAATTTTCAAAACATTGAAGAATGGTTAATACTCTCAAGGGTTACATTCGTATTTGTAATTAAGTTTTATTTATAATGCTAAAAGAATCATATTTTTTTAGCATTTAAAACAAAATGACGAGAAACCAACATTACAAATTTACCCTTTTTCAAAACGCTCAGAGGGTTAATAATGACCGGATTAATCATATTGACCGTAACATATATATATATATACTCAAGAACATTGTAAGTCGACATTACTTTTAACATAACATTAATTTTATCTTTTATACTGGAAAAACTAGAAAACAACAACAAAAAAATTATCAATTTTTTCCCCAAATATTTTTAAAATGGCTGGACTTAAAGATTATAGAATATGCCCCAACCTTTTTAAGTAAGAACCTTCCTTCAAAATGTATGCAGCAGTGCTAGCATATCGTTTACATAAATAACAAGTATAACGAAGTTCTTTTGTGTGTCCCCGCAAACGAACTTTAAATGTTCTCAATAAGATACGTTCTAAAGTAAGCTCCAATATCACATACAGGTTATGTGAAAATCTAAATATACTTATGAAAGTTCGAGCACGGACAGACAACCAGACAGGCGAAACAGAGTCATAAATAGTTTTCAGTTATGTTGGAAAAAATTGTAAACTGTTTTTTAGACTTTTCAAAAGTATAAAATACATAATGTATATTTGGATGTATGCGTACTTTTAAAATAACTTAGTTATAAAGTTATTTTATAACATTCTATATTACATGAATATTCGTATGAAAACAAATTTGTTAGTTATAAATTTTACATATAATGTCTTTAATAAATGTAAAAGCTTAAAAATATCCTGTTTTTTTAAACCCCGTTTTCTTTTCATCAAATTGACAAGAAAACGTTGCTTATATGTGTGTAAATTTTTATTTTACTTATATGTTAAAACAATATATATATTGTAATTAATCTGCTATTGAGGATACATTTTAAATCTACTATAAGTATTATACTAATACATATTACACTAACTAATAACATAATTTTCGTTTAGTGAAAAATGATTAAAAACCTCATGCACAAAAAAAATGATTCTCAGTTATCATTAACATTCAATACCAGTTTGAAATATTGACAAAAACGAACAAAAATAGTGATATTTTCTAATGAACGAATCAGCTTTTGAGAAACGCCTTCTTAAAAACCTATTTTTAGCACGATAAAACAACTTTCCAAAAATAGTACAAAATACATAATTTCTCTTAGAGAAACATTTCACACTTCATGTTATTTATAAATGAGTCTAGACATCTCACATTTTAGTTTTAAAACCTTTCTTACAAGAGTTAGCTAAAATTAGCAAAAACGACTAGTATAAAAGAATTCTTAATGACATAGACACTGTGTCCATGAGCTTTTTCTGCCCAATAATTAATTTTGTAGCAGATTTGTTTATACACATTTTATTTTGTTAGCTACTAATTGATGTCATTTTATATTAGAATGATTACAAAAATAAATAAGTAAATACAATAATATTTTTAAAAAAATCAAATTAACCATACAGGGGTTTTTCTTATGTTTTGCTTTTTTTTTTGCTTTTTTCCACATTTATATACAAAATATTACATTAAATAGTATTTTTAAATTGAACGTGTTATCTAACTTTTATAAATATCCTTTGTTCAACAGTGCAGGAATTAATCAGTGTAACTGATAGATATAAATAATAATAAAATGAAAGCAAACCAATATTTTAAAAATATAAACGGCACCATTTATACGAGTTAGTTGGTTCTTGACTTTTAAATCACATTTTGGTAATATTTTATATTCACCGAACCATATTGGCAAGAGTCGTATATACTTAATTTTTAATGTTACTTTGAAAATTCTAACTGATTAATCATAATTTGTTTTAAATAAACACATCACACATCTTTAGATAAATTCGCATTGTTATGTTTTGCAATACAAAGTATACTGTCTGAATAGTACATACATTGTGTACCACACTTGAAATTATGCATATCCTTAATCCGTTGGCCATCACAATAAATTATCCGAATCTAGCGCCTAGTTCCTGCACCTAGCTCCCGATAACAAAAATGGGGGAGAAGATAAATGAGTGTTATAACGATTATAGCTTAAACGAATTTTATGTTTTGGGATTCGTATATAGCGAAATAAAATTTTTCACCTATGTGTTTTATTTATTTAATTTTATGGAAGGGACTCACAGTTAGTGATTACTGCTTTAAAGATCTTCCTATTTTTGTGATTGATCTATAGTGAAGTAAGTACCTGGATCTACTGATAATTTTTTGTCATTTATGGTTTACCGTAACAGTTCATACGTGTGTTATAGTGATCATGGCTTTAACGAATTTCATATTTGTAGCGATTTCTATGCATTGTTTGTTTATCAACCCGCTTATTTCGTTTTGTTGTTTCGTTTTGATGGGTGGTAGAACCGTTTGTTTTCACGAATTTAACGAGTTTTAAGCATTTTTGAGATTGCTACATAACAAAGTTGCTGCAACCAGTAATGTTTTTATGTTTTTATCAGCGCATTGCTAAGCAATAGGTAGACTCGCTATCGGTTTCTCCTGAATTAAGTGGAAGGAACAGTAAATATATTGATTTTAGAAAATATCACGTTGCAAGGCACAGTGTGAAATAAGTGGGGACCAAGATGGTTACAGAATGATTGAACTCACAACATTTTATTTCTAAAAAAGCATTTCTGAGGGTTGATTTTTACAGGGTCTGTTCTGAAAGTAGGCGGACTCATTTAAAAAATATATATTCATGAGAATAGTACAAACGATTCGAATTTTTCAAAGTAACACTCTTCCGCATCTACACACTTCTGCCAACGAGTTTTCCAGTTTTCGTATGCCTCCAGGAACACCTGGACCGGAATGCTGTTAACACCCTCGTCACGGCCTGTTGAACCGCCTCTACCGAGCAGTGATGCTTCCCCTTGAGCGTCGATTTTATTATCGGGAATAGAAAAAAGTCTGGCGGAGCAAAGTAGGAGCTGTAGGGGGGATGACGCAGCGTTGCCACATTGTGATGGGCAAGATACTCCACTACGCGAAACGCTGTGTGGCTCTGCGCGTTGTCATGGTGTAGCTGAACTCAAAAACTTTGGTTTGAGGAATGCTCAATTCATCAGCAATCATTCTGATGCTCCTCCTACGATCACTGTTCAGTAAATTTTTAACTTGCGACACATTTTCTTTGGTTTTACTGGTCGAAGGGCGTCCGGAGCGGTCGTCGTCTTCCACTCTTTCCCTACCTTCTTGGAACAGCTTGTGCCACTCAAAAACACTCGATCTACCCATGGCAGCATCACCGTAGGCGTCTTTAATCATGTCGTGAGTCTCTTTGCCCGTTTTACCAAGCTTTACACAAAATATGATCGCGTATCGCTGCTCTAGAAAACTTTCCATGATTCTCCGTGACGAGGCGTTTCGACAGGGGTTCACAGTACAAGCGACCTCCTCTCTTCAACGGCCGAGAGCCGACTGCCGATTTTCCCCAGCATTCCCAATATCCCCCCCCCACCGATGGTGTACACGCAGACCGCCTCTCGTCCACCCGTTCGCTTAGGAAAAAATAGACCTACTAATTTCAGAACAGACCCTGTATGCTTCTTTTATCGAAATAAATTTCAATTCATTCAGTTAAGAGTCATTTTTAAGTACTCTATTCTTAACATTAAAACTGGTTTTTCAAGCAATAAATTTAAAAGCGTTTGATTTATAAATTAATTATACGTCTAATTATACGTCGTGTTATTTATACGTTTTGTAAAGGAAGTTTACGTTTGTTTAAGTAGTTTTTACACGAGATTTTATCAAACTATTTCAACGAATGGCGTTGTTTCGTGGTTGGCAAACATTTCATCTTTAGGAAATAGGTATTGACAGTGGCAACAGTAATAGTTCAGTCGTCCGACGCTATGTTAGTGCGACGTCGAAAATAGTCACAACATTGACTAAAATGTAACCTCAATTTATCATAGTATGACTTTGATGTAACCATCATTCCTTGACTCTATTGTGAGGTTATCGTGTATTCATCATCTTGAAAAACGTAACAAAATGAGGCATATCGACGTCACAATGCAGTGAATATGATTCATCGTATTTCTCACATTACGGCAATGACGGGAATAAGCAACACTTAACTGACAGCGTATTCGCAGTTTGGACACTGAGCAATAAGGCAATTTTAGCAAAGACTCAATAAAAGAATTAGGAAATGGCCCTTTTTTACTTTTTAGGTGCGTTCATAATTATATAAATATGTAGCACCATACAGTCGTTGTCTTTCCGTCCGTCTATCCGCATATAACAGTGCAAAAACTACCTAACCGAATGGTTTGAAATTAAATATGTATAATTGTTGCAGAATTTTGTCGAGTCATTTCAAATATTATGAAAATCGATTCAAAACTTAATAAGATATTAATAAAAGTTTTCTTCATTCTATTAAATCTTATCATACGTAATTAATTCAGTGATAACCCATGACAGGTAATGATTCCAGGTTGCCATATTGATTACGTCATATTTAAGATGAAGTCATATTATTTCCGTATTACTGAATTTAAAAACTGATTTGTATACTAAAATTGTTTAATTATAGCAATCGTATAATCCCAAAATACCGACAGTATTTTGGATAGATGTTTTCGGAGAAATAGATATTAAATGGAAAAAGAGTCTAAATGTAGATTTCAAGTTCTGAAATTTTCAAAGCTTGGCTTAAGTTTACCGTTGTAATTTTTAATAAATTTCAACAAAATTTAAAATGTTGCCAACTTAAAATGTACTTATTCTATTACGGAAATTAATCATATCATAATAACAGACGATATAATTTATTTTTTCACTGAAATAATAACGATGATTTTTGTTACATTGGATATTTGCGCATAGTATAATTTTAATGAAAAAATTTAAATAATTGTTTGTAAAAGTGTAATGGAAACTTAATTTCGTAAAATAAAATTAATATCTATAATACAAAACATAAAATAAATTTTGCATTATCCACATAAAATAAATTTTGTATTCATGCATTTTTGCATAAGAGTGCAACAGCTATTTCACAAAGATCTGAATATTTATAATACTAGTTTTAGTACGAACGCACCTAGTTTGTCATGTGTGATGTATGATTTCCAACTTGTTTAAATATATGTTTTGAATATGTTGTTACATTCTAGTGACATATATGTCAACACAAAAACATTAAGAATACATTTTGTAATTTAGTTTTAAATATCCGACTATTTTATATCTGATTTTATTTCATTTCCGATACATATTATCCTTAAACATGACAATAAAATCATTCTTTAAATATATTGTTACTGTTAAGTGAGGTATTAGTTTATTTAATAGCATTATTAAAGAAAACAAATAATGAGAAAAAAAAAACATTTGCAATTTGGTTGTCAATTCTCAGGCTAATTTTGTTCCTGTAATTATGTGATTAATGCTGATAGCTGACACAAAATATTCATCGGCAAAATAAGATACATAAATAAAAGAATAATCAATTCTGATAAAAAAAAAAGATGTTTCTATATTTGTATTGAAAAATATATTCTTTTTCACACATTCCCAAAAAATTTAAGGAATCTCAATGGATTAAAAAACAATAAATAATGTACCCTGATATAGAAAAAAAGAGTTTTGAAAACGAAATGGAGTTTACTTTTTATTTGGCGTTTTTCAATCTTAACAATATCTTTCAAAATCCCCCTTAAGAGTTAAACAAGCTTACATAACAAAAGAGGATTATCCTATTCTTACGATACTTAAAGCTGTTTTATCCTTACAAGAGAATTACGAATCTAATAGGTTTAGGAATATTTAGAATATATCTAAATATTTTTTTTTATTTTATGCTTAAAATATTTTAAAAAGATTCCTCCCAGTTTGTTGCAGAATTCTTTGGTGTTTGTATTCATGCATGAAATGTAAAACATTTCTTTTTTTTACAAGACTTTTTAAGAGAGAAAAGCATTTATGAAAATAAAAATGCTTTTATATAGTTTATCACAAAATTATTTTATTTGAGATTATTGTACATTAATGTAAATGTCTTCGAAATTTAGCTTACCATTGTGCTCTATTTAAAAAGTACATATTATGACGTATCTCGATAGTTGCAAAATTCGTTTTAATACAGCGAGTCTTAACTTGCAACGCATGAACTGCACGCTTTACGCAAACATGTTGAAACAGGATCTGTTACTGTTTTAACCATTTAAAAAAATAGAGTAGCGCGGATAAAGAATTATATTAACGCACTTTCCGAAATGATTAAACAACCTTATTCTTAAAGTTTTTATATGTATACGATGTTGTTCATGTATAAATAAGTATTACCATAATATCAAGTACTACACAAATGAAGTAAATCATTATCTGATGTTAATAAAAGATTTATTAATAAGGTAAAATAATTAAATGCTTAAATTTAAAAAGTGGTGTAGCGGAAAATAGTAATATTGATCTATAATATAATTAGTGGTAATGGTTACATAAATATGTTGTTAAAGATAATGCGCATAATTATAACATAAATTGGTTTTGATCTAGTAGGCATATTATTGATCTATACTAATACACTGCTCAACAAAATTAGGGGAGCAAGCAAAGAAGAGTAGAGAACCGTGTGAGACAGCCATGCATGGGTATAAAATGGAGAGTACAGGTGTATCAATGAGCAATACAGAAAAAAACACGCACAAAAATTGTAAGGGAGCTTTAATTCTTTGACAGGATGGAAAGACCATGAAAAAGTGGTTTAGGGCAACAATTTGGTTACATGTAAATGACAAAAAAAGTATTGTTTAGTAATGATGCAAGCTGTTTAATACGGCGTGTGGTCCCCTTGAACAGCTAAGACTGTTGCCCACCTGTTTTGCATGGATGAGATCAGTTTATCGATAAGACTTTGAGGAATACTGTTCCACTCTTCAAGAATTGCAATCTCCTTGTCCCAGGCAATAAAAAAGCCTTCATATCGCTGCAATGCATCGTACGAGTGTGTCCCAAACATGCTCGATCGGATTCAGGTTAGGAAAGCATGCTGGTCATGCCATACGCTGCATTGTTTCAGCTTCAACCATGTCCTCCACCAGACGAGTTGTATCCGGTCTGGCATTATTATGCATGAAAACAAAGGAATCACCATGGGTGAAGCGTAAGGTACGTTCGACGTAGGGAGGTCTCAGTATCTCGTCTGCATACATTTGGGTCGTCAAAGTGCCATTCCAAATGATATGAGGGTCCGTACTTCAACCTTTGCTGATTTCAGTCCATACCATCAACCCACCTTGTCTGTAATCTGATCTTCCAAGGAAGAATGTGGGATTATTTTGAGTGCCACTTTCGATCCATACCAAAACACGTCGAATGTCACAATCCAGACTGAATAAGGACTCGTCTGTAAACAGCATTTGACTCCAATCAGTTACCTTCAGTCTTGATGTTAAACAGCCCACCTTCTCCGGGCCGCAAGGTGGCTTCAGGTCAACGGAATAAAGACCATTGGCCTACGTGCATAGAAACCACCCTCATGAAGTATATTTCGCAATGTTTGGCTGGACACCCTTCGTCTTGTTGCCAAGAGCTACTGTCTTTGCAGCTGAGTAGCATCCCCTTTTCTGTCTCGACGAGCTGTTAACAGGATATATCGGTGATTAGTTACTGTGGTGCACGGTATCGACCTTGCCCTGGTTGACATCTAACATTTCCTGTTTCTTGTAATCGATTCCACAGACTTTCAAGGACATTTCTTGCAACTCCAACAGCCTCCGCTACACGTCGTTGTGTTTGCCTGTATTAAAGTCTCTCTCTAATATGCCAAGCCATGGATTCCGGTAAATCATGTTGTTGTGACATTTTCAAATCACCTTCTCTTTTAAACAAAAGCTGAGCAATTGAATTTTGCAACTGAGACAGTGAAACAGACATTTCTGATAAATCCCGATTTCTGCACATATCTCTCTTTTCTTCTTTTTGGCGTCATTAACTTTGATTTGCTTATGAAGTTTTATTTTTCTGTTTTCTGCTATGCTTTAAATTATGGATGTTTTAATTTAAGTTACTTATTGGTGTAAGTATTTGTGTAATTTCGTTAAAACCATGTGCTCCCCTAGTTGTTTTGAGCGATTTATAGAGAAGAAACGTTTTTTTGTTTGTTTTTATACATGGTAATCTCTGGAACTACCGCACCAATTTCAAAACTAATGGTGGCAAAATGTTGTTGACAGTCTTTTCTCCAACATAGGCTATATTTGATATCAGTAGTTCTAATCTCTAGATGGTGTAAAAGCAAAAATCATACCAAAATTACGATTTTTGTGGCGCTGAAGGGACTAGTAAATTGAATTTTGACATGTTGGTTACTTATAAGATGTAAATTGTCCAAAACCTCATAAATGTGATTTTTGGCTCTTGATTTTCTGTTGATATCTGATTTTTAAAAGTTTCATATTATGCTCATTTTGAAATTATAATAGACACTGATATATTGCTTTCAAGATATTTTCTACTCTGATTCCACAGACAATGATTTTAATGTGAATAAATTTAGTTGAAAAAAATTTCTATGTACACGTTGTACGATTTTCAGGTGAATTAAGATTGAATTAAGACTGTACGTTAATTATTTTTCAAGTTTATTTAAACTACCATAAAAATGTTCCTACTTTCTATTTACTAATTAAATCTTTACAGCAACTGAAATATAAACTTTCGATAAATGGTATTAAACGCATACAGAGTTTAAACTAGTAAGGAATTAAATTAAATATGTTTTTTAAAACAAATATAATATGTTATTTAATAAGAATTATATTTTAATACAAAATCATATTTTAAGTATCTTATTAAGAAAAAAATATTAAAATGTTCCATTTTTCCTGTTTTGTGTATCGTCAAAATAATGTAAAATATAATGACTACTCTAAAATTGAATTAAAACGCTGAACATTAACAATTTATTTCTCTTTAATTATTACAAAATTAATTATTAAAAACTTATTTAATTAGAAATGTGATAGTTTGTTTAAAAAGAAAGACATCATTTCTATGTCTTTCTATTATTTTTTTCTTCCAGAATATATATTAATACATGATACATACGGAAAATTCTTTTATAGAAAACGAATATTGAAATTTCATATACCTTTTCTCATTTAAAATGAAGTCAATTTCAGTTGCACATCTTCCGTAACAAGAGAAAAATATTTATTACAAAATATCATTCTCCGGCGTGATATAACGTCTAATCCAATCATTTTTATTTTAAATATAAACTGCCTTCAAAATGCCCAAATTTAACCAAAAGATATTTCTATGGAAATATTTTTCAAAAATGAAAAATTTATGTATTAGAATTATTTTACTAAATGTGAGTTTTTGTCTACTAAAATTTTATTCTTAAGTTAAAAACATCTTTACAAAAAAGTTTTAAAGTGAAAATTTTTTATATGAGCCTGAAAATTGCTTTACATTAAATATTAAGTTCAAATTATGTTTTGAGTGGTGATTTATAAATCAGGAATACGAAATTGTTGGAGACATGCTAAGATTGAAAAAGCCTTGCATGCATTTTTAAAAAAATGAAATATGATTGATACGTAAGTATCACCAATTAAGAAGACTTTCAATATCAATGTTTTCTATAAAAAAAGTTTTTGACCTTTACTTATCGCTCGTTTGACAGAAACATTTTTCTCCAGTTAAGATTGAATGTTTAAATAGGCTCTTTCTTTTAACAATCGCGAGGAACTAATTATACTCAAACACATAAAAATTTCAAATAGGTATTGTTTTATTCTGAGTAACTTATATCTTTATTGTAAGTGATATTTTACTTCAGATTTAAATATACTTATAGTGATTTGATAAAATTAAACATTATTTGGATTTTTTGTGTTGAAATATTCTGTCATTTACCCTTCATTAGTTTTTAATGAAAGAATATTACTCAAAACTTAAAGTGACATTCAAGCTCATTTTCAGTTTTTTTTCATTTTCATTATTAGTATTAGTTGAATGATGTACTGAAAATGTCAAACCATCAAATGTTTCCTCTGCAATATATACAGGGTGATTTTTTTTTAAAGTTGTGAAAGTAAAACACTATAACAAAAGAACCACTGATCCAAATGACCCGAAATTTCACCAATATACTACCAAAGCAATGGGATTTTTTTAGACATGCTTAAAAAAGCTTAAAATTGCATCGACAGATGGCGCTGTAAGGTAGCAGAAACAAAGAATATCGTCTGTGGGAAGAAAACAATGGACGGTACTTTGAGAAACCATCTTCCATAGGCCCTCTGTCGTCATTTGACCTTTTCTTAAATTCTTAAGTGTCCTAAATCTCCTAAGAGCAGTTGCTGCGCTGCCATTATTCTGATAATACAGTTTCACTAACAACACACGATCCGTCAATGGCGCAGTCATTGCGAGGATTTCCGTAAAATAATGAACACGAGGTGTGCGTACTTCACGTTTTTATTGCCAATGTGCGCGTGCCGGGCACAAGTTCTTCTCCCTACTTTACTGCATGTACAGCGCCATCTGTCGGTGCGATTTTAAGTTAGATTTAACCACGCCTAAAAAATCCCCATTGCTTTGGGAGCATACTGGTGAAATTTTAGGTCATTTGGATCAGTGGTTCTTTTGTTATAGGGTTTTACTTTCACAACTTTAAAAAAAAATCACCCTGTATATTCGAAGATTTACAGAAGTTTGCCTATTTTCTTTTGAAATAATTAAAATGTTTTCCTAATGCCTTTTTTTTTAACATTTACTAGAAATGCCTTTTATAAAAGAGATTAATTAAAATTTAATAAATAAAGAGAAGTCGGTGACATTCGATTAGTGCAGTATTAAACTATCTTGAACATTGCTATGTTATTATTTAGATTAAATAAAATTTCGCTTAAATGATTTGTTTAATTTAATGTCATTCTTGTATACAAAAATTTAATTTATATTAACAGAGAAATAGCTAAGCAAATATTAATTAAATCATAATTAAAATAAGGAAATATGTTTATTTAATTGTTAGTGAATTAAAAAAATATTGGCATATTAATAAGCTATTATTAGTTTATTCCTTTTGATTTTTTAAAAGTAACACATCGTAACATATCGAGTGATTGCATTTTTGAACAAATAATATATAAAAATTTATCATTTGAATAATGATATTATATAATTAGTATAAACACTAATAACAATAAAACATTGTATAAGGTGTTAAAATTATGTTTTTATTTTTCACCCATTTTGTAAGTTAAATGGGCTTTGTTTTATTTTTCCTTAAATAGCATTATTAATGATTTTTCTTCGAAAAAAATATTTTTGAATAATAGAATTTGAAAGAAACATTTCTCATATAAAACACATTAAATAGTTTTTTATTTTTATTATGACATTAAAACCAATTAAAATAAATTGAATGTAATAAAATTACAAATCTGATTGTTATTATGAAATTAATTTTTTCGAAATTCAAAATATGTATGTATACTGCAGTCATAATGTAACCTATTCTTTCAGCCACTCCAAATTGTTTTCATAACCAGTTTTGTTTAATTAGTTAAATATTTTACAAAGAATATATTACTATTTAAAAAATGAAAATTCGAGTGACTTGACCTTTTTTCAATATTACTGAATTACAGAGAAGTGATTTTATCTTAAAATGTCAAAGACAAAATTTAACACTTTGATGCATTCTTAACTTAAATTGTCCTTGGAAAAAAAGATAAGATGAGAAGTAAAAAGTAATATAATTTTAAATCCCATATGAAAATTTATTTCAACTTTTATGAAAATGTATTTCTTCAAATTGAATTCTGTTAAAAGAAATCAAATTTCACACTTTGGTGCATTTTTTATTTAAATCGATATTAAAAAAAATAATTTGAAAGGTGAAAGATACGCTCATTTTGAATTTTAAATGAAAATGAATTTGGAATTTTTTAAAAATTTATTATTTTTTTAAATTTCGATTTTATCTAATAATAGAGAAGAACACAGAATAATTTCTAGATTGTATCTGTTTTCTATTTAAAACCCTTCCTTTTAAATCACACTTTTTCCACTTAATAACGCTACTCAGTTATTATATTTGAAGTATATTTTTGAAATATGTTTTATTATACTATGAAATAAACATTTTTAGTTTAAAAATAATTTTAATTGTAAAATAAGTTTTTATTTGTAATTAGTTTTTTAGCTGGAAAATATAACTTAAAACTAAATGCTTGTCTATTATACTATTATACAGTAGTTAGAGGACTGTGATAGTTCTTCACAAATATTTACTCATTTGTGAAATTATATATATATGTAACAATAAATAATTAATGGTAGTGTACGTTTGAAATAATAATAATATATATACAAGCGTACTATTATTACAAAGTGAAGAGTTTGAATTTTATTCTTTTAATATACATTTTATTCACTGAACAAATATCACTTAATATACTTTACAACTACGTATTATGATTTTCTAAGTAACGAAACAGGTCTAATCGCATATTTTAATCCCTTTTTTGACATGACAGGCTATGTATAATGTTTATGATAATGTGGAGACAATAACTCACTGAATGTTGTGAGTTAGTCAAACACTTCAAAGTATGATTGGATTAGTTAAGTAAATAAATGTAAAATTTGAAAAAAATCGCAAAAGTATTTTATACATATTTATACTTTGGAAGGAAAACTTAAAAGAACAACTATAGAATTGTGCTTTATGTTAATTATATTAAGAAATTTTCTTTTAAAATAAGAAGAGTAAGTTTGCTGAGTGAGCAAGGTTTTGTGTAATTGCAGATGTATAGTATGTGGGTAGCTGAAGGTCTACATTATTATGTAGTCTAAAGGAATTCAATTTCGCTACACAGAAATATGCAAATTTATGCGCTTTATTTTTCGGCTGAAATGCAAAGGATTTCAAGGGATTGCTTCAAATTCTGATTTCAACGACTGTACAAGTATTATGATAAGAGATGTGCATGTTAAGATGGAGTATGTCGTTGAAACGTTTGTCAGATTGTGAGGTAAAAATGGAAGGAGGACAGACGCTGACACTCGTATGTAAAGACGTAAAAGTATCCAAAATCTTCATGTCAAGAATATGAAAACTGTTTAAACATACTGGTAGTCAACCAGGTCAAAGTAAAATAGTACCACAACTGACACTCAGGACCGTTATCTGGCCGCGATTGCTAAAACAATAGCCATTTAACGTCATGCCCGATTGCAAGAGAGATCTCTAAAGCTACAGGAACTCGATTATCTAGATATAACATGAGTGTCAAACTGCATAAGAAAGGGCTTAATGTTGCGAAAGCCAAACTCTGTGTTTCACTCACCCAGGTCGCAAAATGCACCGGTTTGCAGTGGTGATGAATTATCGTGACTGCAGTATCACGCACTGAAGATAAATTCTTTTCACTGATAACCCTCGATTTTGTCTGAAGAGTGATTCCAGACGTGTTACAATCTAGAAAGAGCAAAACACACGCAATAAGCTTGAAAACAATCGTGAAATGCATCAGTACAAGGTGGTGGGATTATTGTATTGAGCGGGCATCACATTAAATGACCCTATCCACACATCAAATTATTTTTTGGATTTTGTTTCTATCCAATGGTGTGTAATTTATTGGTTATCCTGTTTTAATTCTTAATTAAAATATTTTAGAAAATTTTTGGGAAAACACTGGCGAGCACAGTATTTGCTGATGGGAAACAATACAATTCTACAAGTAAACTGGAACAGGCAATTTTATCGCAGTGACGTGATATCGGATTCGACTTCCATCACTTGAAAACCTCAATAATTATGAAACAAAAATGATTTATGAAGTTATTCAGAAGGAAAGAAAATAAATTCTTATTAAAACACGTTTTATATATATATATTTTATTTGGTGAAGCTTTTTTGTTTTTTTGCAACATCCATTTTTAATTTTTTGCTTTCATTTTTGTAAATATATTTGCTATGGAATTTTGGGTACTTTTCGGTTAGCCGGGCGCCAGTGAAATGTATATATCTATATATACATATATATGTATACATACACACATATATGTATGTGTATATATATGTATATATATATACATGCATATATAAATGTGTGTATGTATATATATATGTATATATATATGTATACATAGATATATAAATTTCACTGGCGCCCGGCTAACCGAAAAGTACCGAATTTTGTTTAGTGTAATTATCTGTTATAAGTGATTTATAATTTGTAGAATATGCTATTTAATATTCTAAAGTAAGAATTAAATAGAAATATTAAAATTTTAGTGTGAATATATCCTTTTAAAACGCATTGTAGAGCGCATAAAACAGGCAGGTAAACAATCAAATCAAAATCCTAGCAATTTTCACGCAAGTTGAAAAGAATATAACTCCCTTAGCCCTGCTTTAAATGCACCTCAAATAATTACAGAGCATAAATCACAATATGTCCGCTTTTTTTATGGGTCCATCTAAACAAACAACAAATACTAAGCATTCTACTTTTTATAGAGAGAAAGTACTGCAATAACAATAATGTACTGCAATAACACATGTCAATTTCGTTATGTTTGAAGTAGTAAAACGTCATTAAAATGCCTTTTATAGAAATATCACCCATTGATAATAATGTATAAAAACTCTTTAATGCATTTTTGGACTTCAATAAAGTCTAAACTTTATAGCTTTCTACGAATAAAGCATGTTTACAAGTTTACAAATGTTTAGCAAGTTTTCAAGAATGTAAGAGCGTAGAAACAAAGTTTGGGAAACACATAGACAGACATACAGAGAAACAAACAGACGAACTAAAGTGATAAATATTATTCAACTATATTAAAAAAATGTTATAAATATAAAAAAAATTAAGAAATGATGGAGAAACATGCAGAGCTAAAATCTAACCTCAAAGCGTTAAAAATTTGATAATTTTAATTTTTAAAACTTTGCAGATTACTTATTCAGTTCAAGAGCAAGTGAAAAATAAAACAAAAATAACTATAAATGATATCTTCTGGTGCCAATATAACCGACGTTCAGTGATTTTCTATACTAGACTCAGAATCTACCCATTCAAGAGTAATAAAGCGCACTAGTTTAAAAACCTTAACTAAGTTTCTTTTCTTTTCTTTAAGGATTTACTGTAAATAGCATCCGCTAACTCTGCCGCCATTATGTAATTAAATTTTAGAATATTAATACTCAAGGGAATAGTGAACATTGAAATCGAAAACAACTTCAAAAATCAGTGTTGGATTTGAATTTTCCTTTGAGAAATTACTTATATTCACATTAAATCAGCCCGAGTGTGATTTAAATTCAATCAAGGTTTTAACATATTTAACGCAGTTTAAAAATTTTACGTTTAACCAATAGTTAAAATATCTCATGCAAACTAATTTTCCTCCAATTACTTTGATGTTAGACAAGAACGTTTTTTTAATTAAATGGACATCCGTTGCAAAACAAAGATTAATTATTAAAGTTCATCAAATGCAATTTTTAGGGCAAAAATCCAGAAAACTCACCAACATGTGTAAACAATTTATGTAATTTTAGTAATATTAATTTGGGTATATCAAAAGAAATGTACAGGCTTGTATGTTTTTAAAAGTCGAGTCTGCATTAAAGTAATCTCTCATTTTTATTTATTTAGAATTCGCATGGATCATTTTTAAATACAAACTTCTGGCGCATTATTTTCTTTTAAGAACCTTTTTTGGTAAAGAAAATTTATATCGTTTACTTTAAAACATGCTGCATGCACGTATAAAATGCTCGTTTGATACCAGTCATAATTTATAGAACACTTAAAGAAAAAGTGAAAATTCTTAATTTGAACGACCACTATCCCGTAAAGTAAAAATTAAATGAAAAACAAAATATATTTTTTATTCATCTATCCTGACAAAAAATGATAAATTTTACAACTCACTTACAAAAATTCTTTATTTTTATATGAACTAAAATATTTCATTAAATGGCCATTAGTGACAAACTGATGCAAGTTAAATTTGGGCTTCTTGATTACATTTTATGCAGAACATCATATTAAGTTTTCCTAAAAGGCTTAAAAATAATGGCTGCTTTAATGACTACTGCATGCTATATTTAAGCTTCTTAATACCTCATTAATTTCTTTTGGATGTAGCGCGAATATTTAATGATATTTTCTTAATATATAGCGTCGGTGAAAAAAATAAAAAAATAAAAAGCAAAATAACATGAATATGTGTCATTAACCATATGAACTTCTTTATCAATAAAATTTACAGAGTAGGATAATTAATTAAATCTTTTATTTTTCTTGCAGCAGTGAGTCGAAATATATTCAAGCTGTTTCAGATAATAAAAAAAGTTATTCTAAAGTGTTTTTCAATTGTAAAAGAAATAGTACAACTATATAATTTCTTATAGCTTTCCGATTATTTTTTTGAAAAAGGGAAATTTAAAATAATCCACGTTTTAAAAGAATCCCCTTAAATTAACCCTAAAAACAGATATATATTTTAATTATTAGTATTATCTAATGAAAAATCTATATTTTTCCTATATTGTACGTGCATTTTTTGATCATCAGTTAGGATTCGTTAGTTATAAAAAAATTTTCTAATTAAAATTTTCTTATTGGAACTTATTAAAATTGCCGTTCAATTAAATTTACGTTACGTACACACTGAAAGGTAAAAGTTTTTTTTTATAGATTTGATGTGTCTATTTAATTATTGTTTAAATTTGTGTCAACTGACGTATTCCAAATAAATCAAAAAGCCGTATTTACATTCATTGATAGTGTTGTAGTAAAATTCGTAACAATTATTAATATCACATATATTTTGAAATTTTAATATTATTTTGATTATTTCTCATTGCCAGAAGGTTATCTTACAGAGTGAGTATAACGTCTTTTCACTTATTACCAAAATGCATTGCTCGATAAGAATTAGATACACATGATTTTTTTAAAATGATAACTACAGTAATTGAAATTTATATGAACACAAATTACCTTAGTAATCTTGAACATGCATTCGATTTTTATCTTGTAGAATGTCAAGTTGGTATACTAATTCTAGCTAGGTGCATTTGAACACTTGCACTACAATATTTGACTCAACTTCTGTCATCCTTAGCTTGAAAGTGTTAATATTACAACCTGGTTTGTCAAAGATTCTGTCCTTGATGTCGAAAATGGGATTGAAATTCTGAAATAAAAACTAGTCGTTGCTAATTCACACTCATCGCTAGTGAAATGAAGTGACATGACTTCAGACTTGTAACTGAACCACTGATGAAGTGATGTATTTTGTGTAAAATTTAAAAACAAAAGCTAAAATTATAAGGTACAAATGATACATTTCATTGAAGGAGCGATCCTTACAATATCGTGTAGATGTAATGAATTAATATCTTGTTCAGTATAATAAGAAACACATTTTATTCCTCCAAAATGCTTTCCATTTGAAATATGATGCCTGGGAATAACTGGGAAGGAAACCAAGTTTTCAACACTTGATAAATCTTTAAAACTAGAGTGTTACAGAGAAAATGTCAAAATACACGTTCAGGACTGGAATATCGACTTCACATTTTCTGAGATACAAAGGGATCGCACGTTGAAATTAGTATTCGTCAAGTAATTAGTGTTCATAAAAACTTCAATTATTACAGTTACCGTATCTAAAATGCCATAAATATAATACTTTTCGTGAGATAGATTTTTGTAATCAGGGAAAGAGATTAAGTTCACCCTGTACCATAAGGCAAACAGGTAAAGACATATAGTTTTTTTAACAAATAGTGATAATGAAGATTAAACATTTGCCTTTCAAATTTAAAACCAATTGTAACTGCTAAAAAGTTATTACTACAACCTCAAGCAGTTTACAACCTCAAGCAGTTATTTGTTTTGATTTCTTTTTTTACTTTAGATCTACTTCAGCCACTTGTCCACATTCGCAAACTAATATTAATGAAATGGAAATGTTCTTTGGGAAATTTCTTGTTTAGATTTGAATATTTTTAAATTAGTCTTTTTGCATGAAATATCTGAGATCAATTTATAATGTCATACGTCTATACATTTTTTATTTTGGTTGTATATTCATTCTGAGGACACATTTAATTTTCCAAACAAATACAAATTTTTTATGCAAAATAAAATGTTTCCCCATAATAAAATTGCAACAAAAATGGAAAGAGCACAAATGTACAATATTGGAAATCGACTTCAGTACCTTAAACATAAACAGTCATTGAAAAATACTGAAAACAAACGGGAAATTTGCATGAAACGCCTCCATTTGTTTAAAATTCGGTTGCGAATGTTGGCGCGTGACAACTACAGCCTCTTAATAGATTGTAAAAACTCTCATTTAACATTAAGAATATTAAACGAAAATTCTAGGAAGATGAGCTTCCAGGGAAGTTTAAGGTTTATTTGTATTTAACTTTTCATTTTTCATTAAGTTAAAAATAAATATTTAAACAAAGATAGTCGTTTTTAACACTTTTCATTATTGTTGAAAAATATTTCTAAGCTTATATAGTTTATCCGTCTGTCTGTTTGCTCTTGAAATTTCGCAAATTTACTTTCATCGCAGTAAATTGGTATATCTTACTGAAATTCATTAAACATACTACCTATTCAAAACAGTGAGTGTAGAAATTATTGTTTGTTTACAACGGTAAATACTATAACTTTTAATTTATACAACGATACTGAAGTTTACGGAAGTATACAAATGAATTCTGGTAAATTACGGTCTTTGGGCGGTAGCTTTTTAAGCAGGTGCTAATGCTTTTATAATACATCAAAACGAAATTTCTATACTTAACTATCCAATTAAAATGATTTGTGTTGCATTTATCATTCGTTTACTGGGATACGCAAAAGAATTTGGATAAATTTCTGTCTGTAACTGTAATTGTTTAAAATTGTGTTATATCATTTCAAGGCAAAATATGTTATGTATGTTATTGATGTTTCCTGCATTATGTACTCCAAAGAAAATTATACTTGATATAATTATGCACTTTTCTAATAACAATATTCAGAAAAAATTCTAGCAATATGTTTCTAGGAATTGTCGCATTTTCTGGCGATAATTGCTAGAATTATTGAAAAGTATTCAAAAAGGCACTTGTTCATGGACATGTGTTCTTTCAGAAATGACAGAGATTTTTTCTTTATAAAAATAGCAGTAAAAAAAATCGATGATGTAAAAGAGTATTGATCGTTAATATAAAATAGAAAAGAAAAATTACTATGACACTTGTTAAGACGGACGATATAGTAAATTTTGTTAATTGGTGGCCATCACTGCACAAAGGAGGAAGCATTTAAGGAGAATCAAGAAGGAAGAATGTCTCAAAAAATGATTAAGTAAAAACATCAAGTTTTATGCACTTTGAATATACATCTGACAGCAGCATTGTCACTACAAGAGAATGCATTGATGGGTTAAACAGCAACTCTTTCTCACTTAAGCTTAAAGATGAAGTTGAGCTGGCAACTGAAAAAGCATATAAAGGATCAGTGACTATTAATGACAAAAGGATTGAGGAATTAAATTGACTCCGTGCCTATGTCCCTGACGAATTTAAAAGATTTTATGAAGAAATTTCATTGTTGGTATCCAATGAAGATGAACAACGTGCTGATGAATAAAAACAGTGATTACAGTATGGTTTTGCCATGTTTCTCATCATGTATCGGTCGATGTATCTTAATATTAGTACAATTTATCGGTTTTGTAAGTTTTGTAATACAAATTCCATTTAAGTCAAAATATGTTTTTTATATAATTTATCCTCATTTCATTATAGAGAGGGCACTTGTCCAAATTTTATTTTATTTTCATTACACCATTCGTAGATCAAGAAGAAACTTCAACAATGTCAACTAATGTTTATTTCTACTTATTGTAACTTAAGATAGAGACTTCAAAAAACAAGTACCTTTATATTTCTCAGAAAAAATGTTTATTGTGTTTCCTGAAAAGTTCATTTTTAGGAAAAGTGCCCTTACTAGAATGACTGATTCAATTTTCAGTTGCGTTAAATACTTTTTAATTGAACAACATTTTATTTTTATGTAAATATTGAACTTGTTTTGTATGCGCGCAAACAGTGTTTCTCTAACACTTTGAATACTGATATCTGAAAACGGAATAGCATTCAAAAGACGGCAATTGCCCGAACGCTGAAATATTGCTGCGAGATTTTCTCTGCGCTTTTCTTCTTCCTATCTACTTGTCAGCAGCACAATAAGAGGGAAACTATCTTCGGAAGTGTAACATATTTTACCCTAATATTCCTCCTAAGATCACTAGTACAAAAGACTAATCGTGCACAAGGGTGTTGTATTGAAGTACTTCACACGTTGATTACAAAAATCCCTCATCAATCACTTACTCTGTAACAATAGTTGGATATTTCCAAGGGATAAAAAATGGAACACCTGCTTCTCAAGTGCTCAGGTGGTTTGGAAGTAGTTTGCAGTAGTGGTTTGTCAGTAGTAGTTCTGGCGTCTTGAGCGGTTTTGTAGAGAAAGTTTAAAAGTCGTTCTATAGGTAATAGGGTTCTTTTTCTGACTGTAAATAATATGTATAATATATCTATAGAGATTGACCTTGGAGACAAACGACATAGTTTTAGGAACTTGCGACTTTGATAACACAACCTTCAATAATAAACATCACAAATATTCGCAACCTCAGTATATCTGATAATACCAATGAGGACATAACATTTTACGTATCATAAGAGAAGCTTTCCACGAAATCAGAAAGAAGAACAGCTTTGTATATACTTAATGTCAAGAAGGCTCCAGGTCCAGACTCAATAGATTTCAGATAACTCAAAGCCACATTCAACATAATCCCGGAACACTTCACACGCTGTGCGAATTTTTTTCTCTAGCATATGTATTTCCCAGAGGTTCTGAGACAAGGAGAAGCAGTGTATCCCTAAATCAAGGAAAGTCATGCTCTGAACCCAAATCACACAGACCGATCTGCCTGTGATATTGGGAATTGTTGGGGGATGAAGGAAAATTTGTAGATGGAACAATATTCTCCAGGTTCGGTATTCCAATTAATAAAACCTCCATAAATAAAGATTCAATTCTTTTATTAATTTCAATATAAAGTATTAAAATGCCACGAGCATATAATTTAGTATAGGAGATGCGCCTCTTAAGCAGGAGTCATAACAAAAGCAACTCCCACAGTGAGTATTGAAAGCAGAGAGCGTCTGAACATAAAATTATCGCCATATATTTACGCTTCTTGGAGATCAAATTTGCCAGTTAACACATCATTTTGGCATCACAATTTTAAAAAGACAAAACACATTTGGCTGGGTGTGGAATATCCCGTGAATTAAAATAATTATCTTCTTCAGAGAGCGATACGTTGCCATATTTGGATATATTCATCTAAATTTGGAAAATGGCTTTATCATCCTTTCATTTGATTGGAAGATGTAATTGCGAATAAATATCAACGACCATTAACAAAGTATTTATTGAGTAATCAAAATTGAGAAAAGATAATAATGGTTAATCTATTTGGCAGCTGAAAGAAACCGTTATTTTAATGGGATTAAGGGATATTTATTTGATATAATTATTGCTATAATTTGAAATCGTCAACATTTCTAAGATTAATGACTCTGAAATGGAAGTTAAATTACTTATTTGGCTTATTTATGAGAAATAAAAAAAAATAATAACTATTATTGAGTATATTTTAGAAGACATAAATAGATTTTTGTATACGAACATGTATTTTAAAGAAATATGAATGTAATACATTTTGGTAAATTATATCTATACTGAATATACGATAACAGCAATAATTCTAAGGTCGAAAAAAAGGATTACTTTCTTTTATTTTTTAATTTTTTAGCGGAAATTCATTCTTTTTTAATAGTGAACTTTGATACGGAAATTCCTTTATATTGCACGAGGAATTAAGATTTGTAACCCTTAATGAATTAATTAATGTAAAGAGATTTTATTTAGTTAACTGAAATTTAGGGGTGAGGGTATTTAAATAAATTTAAAAGGAGTATGGAAATATATATAACATGATTATAATATATATAACATATATATATAACATGAACCCTGTTATACAGCTTACTTCCTATTTTCGGCAAACTATTAGAAAAACTAATTATCTTTCGGCTCACCTACTTTTTAGAATCCAAAGGCTTGCTTCATCCTAAACCGTTCTGGTTCAGGGAAGTATGGTCATGTGTAAAAGCTATGTTAGACAGCTTGACGTCTTGCGTCGACAGTATAGCTAATGGTAATTACACTTCCCCGTTCTCGCTGGCTATTCAGAGATCCTTCGATAAGTGGAATGGCATACTTATGCTGCGGTCGCTAGGCTGTCCGGGGTACCTAGTCGGGGTCGTAAAGTCTTTATTTATCAGATAGGGGTGTCCTCATTAATTGGTTTCAGGCTATATTCATCTCAGTTTGGAGAAGGGTTGCCCCCAAGCTGTAGCACCTGGGCAGAAATTATATATGATTTTGTTCATGACTTCTGTCTGATTCTCTTGGGACGCAGGCATCTGGACTGCTGGTGTACTCACAGCCCTTTGACAACTACTGGATGAACACCACTTCACTTATCAACTGGGAAATCTCAGGTCCTAACATTCGCTAAGCCACGCAATCTAAATTGTGAAACAACATTGCGGAATAACGGAACTATCTTGCACCATGTACCGAAAATTCTAGGCGTCTCTGTAGATAAACATAAAAACTAGATAGCACATCCCAAGCAATTTAAATCAAATGAGTCAAATACCACCACAACGCATCAAAACGCAAGGGGGAATCATGGTGGGGGATAATAGCATACTTAAAATATGGTACAATACAATTATAGAAAATATTATTCTTTATGGGGCTGGAATTTTAGGGGGTTAACTGACAAAACAAAGCAAACAAAAATGAACATCAGTACAAAGAACCTTCCTACAACAACTGTCATTGGGATATAAAACCATCTCAACAGATTCACTAAATGTAATTACATGTATACCACCAATCAGATTAATTTTATAATATGAATACAACAAGAACAGAATCCTACAGTATTCTCCATTCATAAGAATAAAACGAACAGTCCATGGTTGTCAATTACACATAGCAGAAGAACCATTACACCTCCAAGTAAATACAGATTGTAACACATACACACTAGTCACAATGCCAAAATTTTTTACTGATGGATGTGGAACAGAAACAAGCGTGGCTCAGATTTTTCTGTCACAGCCGGTGCTTCGACAATCCACCAGTGAACCTTTAGACTGAACGACAACAATACGGTATACAAAAGCGAGTTATATGCCATTCTCGAAGCACTAGAAGGGATCCACGCAGAAACAGAAACAACGCCACACTGCATACATAGCGAGAGTGAGGCAGACAGTAAACATGGGGGCAGTAAATTTCCACAGAGCCAAACAACCACTGGTTCTTAACATCAAGCAATGTCTCCTAGTACTCGAGAATCGTGCTCAAATCCTCGTCACATGTCCATCTGCAAGAGTATATTTAGCAACAAGCTGGCGGACACTCTAGCGAAAGAAGCACCAAAAATCCTGATATATACATCCTCATCTTCCACTTTCTCCTTACTCCATAAAATCACTAAAAGCAAATATTAAAAGACTGTGGTACATTGGTCCTCACTAACAAAAGACTGAGACACTCATACGCTAATCCCAAAAGTCTCCTACACACTCTATTACCTCAACCCCACACTTCAGCTTTTCTTCCTGGTCTTGGACTTTTCTGCCAGTACGTTCACAAATTCAAATGTGCATATTCAGACCAATGCCGAGTGCGGTGAACAAGATACACAATCACACCAATATTTTCATTGTAAACTGACAAGCCAATGATATCTCAGGTAGTTCAAAATCCTCCTAACTATTGGTTCATAAATATTCTCAAACGCATACTTCTTAGGAGGAAACTCAAATATATATATGACCACCGAACCTACCTCTTAAATTTAACCTAGGAAATCTGTCTGTTGGTTTACACCCCCTGTCGCACATAGAGTGTCACCCTGGGAGAGAAATGCGATCTTGTCACGTGGGAGTTACTATGGCGTACCCATTTGCTCCCACGAGATAACGTAGCCATCCACATGTCCATTTTGAAGCTCTGTTTGCATGGGCCACAGGCTCTCGTCATTTAATGGACATATAGTAAGGACTGAATACAAGAAGAACGCCATATGCTAGCGAAACGAGTTTAACTAATCAAATTCAAACACTCTTTATAACCAACTGTTTCCCTTCGCTGACCAACGTCGCGTGGGAAATTTATTTTCCGGCAGCGAGGGAACACTCTTGTAAATGTCTTAAATAGACCAACACCGCACTTACCTAAAACAGTCTCTGCTCCTTGCTCGCGATTCGGATATCCCTGGCAAGGCCGGCCATTGGACCAGTTTGTTTTGTTTTTACTGAGTAACGGACATGCATCAAGGACTATATACGACAGAACACCATATGCTAGTTAAGAGGCTACTTCACTCAGACGAAAACAGCCACTCGCTAATGTTAATCCTATGGAGGAAATATTTTAAGATATATCGTTCGCATTTCAATATTTTTAAATGATTTTTTTTTGCATTGGATAGCTGAGGTCAATCTCTATGCACGCTCTTTTCTACTTTTTCGATTTTTGTTGCAGTTTTTTAAATTGAGGATACTTTCACTTTCGAAACCGGTTCCCAAAGTGAAAGTATCTTAATAAAAAAAACTTGCAATCAAAATCGAAAATGTACAAAGGAGCGTGCATAGAGATTGACCTCAGCTATCCAATGCAAAAAAAAATAACATTTAAAAATATTGAAATGCAAACGAGATATCTTAAAATATTTCCTCCATAGGATGAACATTAGCGAGTGAGTGTTTTCGTCTGAGTGAAGTAGTCTCTTAAACAATTTTAGCTAAATCAAGCTTAAAAACTTTTTACCAAAAACTGTTTCAGCTGGCTGCCCAGTGTGTTGTTCGGGAAATCTGCTGTTGCTCCTCATTGTCGTGTTTTTTGGCGGGTTCAACTCCTGTTGAATATTGTAATTTTTTAAAGATCTCAATAGAGAGTACCAGGAGAGACACTATACTCTACAGACTGGGTTCCTTTGTCAGAGCAATTCCTATTAGTCAGCATTTATCAAAAACCCTTAGGAGCTATCTGAGTGGTATCAATTCATGCCACTTACTTATCCACCATGACTGGATAAACCCGCTGGTGTTTTTTATTGATGTCGCTTTCATCATATAATTTTCATCATTTGTGTCATCTCATCATCTATATAATTTTTTCTTTTCCTCTCTTTTTGAATTTTTCGATTTCTGTCTTCATTCATACTATTTAGTGTCTGCCCCTTGTCGCGAACATGGGAGACTTGTCGTTGACCATAGTATGTCTCTTTCATTCTTTGTGCTTTTATTTCCACTTACTTATTTTCCACGTCGATCCATGTCGCGTTTTTTCCAGCGTGTTCAGCTCCTTCTGAATATTGTAATTTAAAAAAAAATCTCAATAAAGAAAACCGGGAGGGACATCTATGCTCTACAGGCTTGGTTTCCTCGTCTGAGAAGTCCCTCGTAGGCAGCCAAACTCTTAGAATTCAAATTAACGAGATAAGCCCAAGTTATTTATAGCAAAATCACAAAATTTTCTTCACAAAGTAAATAGATTAAATGGATTTATTTATCTTAAGTGGCTGAAGAAAGTTTCTAAAAATTGATTGTAACATAAAAGCGTTCAGCTGCATTTTGTCTATAATTAGTGTTGTTGATAGATAACTTGGAGTAGATGAAACTGATGACTTCGTAACAATATTCTCTTAATGTCGGAAAGTGTTGCATAATCTATGTGTGATGCATGATATCTTTCCATCCCTAAACTAAAATTTAAGTAAAATTATGTTTGCTGTTTCTTTTAAGCATAAACTCATGGAGACATGTACTTCAATTTCTATATCTTTTACATTTAATATATTACAAAAACTTTTATTTACCTTACAAGGACTGAAATTTAGACTTTCTTCTTTAAATTGCTTTTTTGTAACAAATCGCTGAAAGTATAATACATTTATCGATTAATCTATATATGAAATTAGAACTTTGATCTAAAGTCATTCATCTTTATCTGGAATCGAGTTTGATAGCTAGATAGTTAGATTGTATTTCCTTGATGTGTTTCTTTGAAAATGGAAAAATAAAGTTTAATGAAGTCGCTGTCTCACATCAATTTAAATTATGCTCTAGAGAGAAACGATGTGTGATTCTGTGTTTGAAGCTGAAGTTATAAGAACGAAAAACTTAATAATGTCACTACTATTTTACTAATGTTCTTATTTTTTTATTTCAAATAATAAGAATACGACAATGATATACTATTGATAAAATAGGACTATAATTCTAATTTATGAAGATTTATTCATTATTTATGTGCATTTATATCCAGTATTTAACACATTGTTGTGATAAATTGAGTAAATATAATTATGGTAACTGTATTTTCTAAATTTTATGGATTTTGTACTTTATTATAGTTTTTCTATTTTCAAAAAAATATTTGTCCTTTTTAGTTGCTTAAATAAATAAAATAAATTTCATAACATTTTTCTACATGTACAATGTATAATACAGTTGACTATGTATATATTTTGTTAGTATTTCATAATTTGTCAACAATTTTAACCATTTCAAATAAAGAATAAAATATCTTTTTTGGGGGGTTTAAAGGTTTTACCTTGCACTAACTTGTTATGATAGAGAAACTTAATCTTTCATACACTAACGCCATAACTGAAAATACCATAGGGTATACGTTATAGCTTTACGTGAGAAACAGAGGGTATACGGAGTTTCTTTAAACAATCCAGAAGGTATATGGCGTATACCAAAGTAAAACCTCCACTACAGCTGTGATTATGACTGTGTAGAAACTTTGGAGATTAAAAAGGAAAGATAAGAAAGAAAAAAGAACTGCTAGTTTTCCCGTATGGATGGAGGCTATGAAAAGGTAGATATAGGTATCTTCTTAGAATCATGAAATACAATAGCAACTAATATAGTTTAAATACAAATAGTGAAATACAACCGTGCTTAAATGAAATGCGATTCATCATAGTTTTGTCACATTTAATGTAATTTTGGCATTTTGTTAAGCAAATATATATTTTATTAAGCAGAGAAAGATTGAAGTTTAAAATAATTTGTTTTGTAGAAATTAAATCTTTATCTGTAATTTTAGCAAACAATCTATGTTCGTCGCATGTAGGTCATTTTTGTTGCATTTACAATTGTTGAAATCTAAATGTGAAACACTTAATACTGATCTACTGAGTATACTACTAATTAATTTAATAATAATGAATACTTCAAGATTCACACTGAAAAACTTTTAGCTTTGACAATGTAAAAAAAAAATGTATATTTACCGCAAATATTTTGCTTTTTAGTTTGTCTTTAACTCATTTTTGCTTTCATCTTCCATGTGGGTCGCAATACATTGTGGCTTCAGAAAGGTATGAATATAGATAATTTTTAGGTTTAGGCTTCTTCATATCTTCATTAACCAGTGTACATTTACTTCCAGATTGTTTTAACGACTGACGTCGAGATGATGCTGTATTCCGTTTTTTAACCATGTTTCTGCTTTTTTAAACTTTAACTGTTCTTTCTTTTACAATGTTTGTTTGTGTCTTTGCTCTCTTACTTCATTTTACTCTTTTATTGTTTTCATATATGCTGCAGTTGTTAATCATTCTGTAAAGTTTGATGCCACTGCTTTGCGCTTTCTTGCAGGATTTTGATTTCTTATTGAAAATGTTTTTAACAAACAGCTATAAAAAGAATGAGATTTTTTAGCTTTTGAAAGAGTTATTTGTGAGTGTGATACTAATTGCACACCAGAGCGTTCCTCAATAGAATCTGACCTGTTTTAGCCAGTTAGTTTTTAAAATAATTTTTTTCAAAAATTCAAAATTTTCATTACTTGTATATATCTACCCAATGTTAAGTTTGTTTGGACAGATACATCATACAATATTGGTCAAGTTGCATTACTTTCTTTACTGTGATCAGTTTGAAAACTTGTGCTGACCGAACATTGAACATTAGTTGTCAAGTCCTCATTAGCTATTGTTATTAAATCGTTGTTAGCGTCAACATCAGCAAAATTTTGTCCTTATTAGCAGGAAGATCCTCATTAATTGTTGATTCCTACAAATAAAAATTATCGGTAAAAATCGATTTATTGGCAGTAAACATGTCAATGCACAAATCATCGCTAATAGTTAAACTCTGATCAATCAGGCCATTGGAAAGTATGTCTTGTCTAGAAGAATTAAATTCATTAAATTCATATTTCTGATTTGAAGTCTTCTTTTTAGATTTATAAATGTTTATAACGCGGAAGGTCTTTGGAATCAAAAGGGGATTCTGAAACAACACACAGATTAAATGAAAAAAATGCCAGATTTTAAATTTTTTTTTTAATTAAGGGTTTTTAATCCATACAAAAATTCTCAGAGTTTCAATGATATAAGAGTATTGAATAATGCAGTGATCATCTGTCTTTAAATACACGATGCTATTATCACTTTATATTTTTTATTCACTATATATTTTTTATTCAATTATTTTTCTATTTTGATCATTTAAAATACATATTTAAGTACTCAGATAAAGAAACAAACTAATGCATGATTGTGCGATAATTCCTAGTTTAATATTTCAACAAAGATTAATTATTTACAATTTCTGCTTTAAACATATTTTCAATACAATATATAACAATACCACATACAGGGTGTCCAGCGAATAAGACCCTGATTTCAAAATTAAATATCACAAAAACAAAGATCAATAGAATTATGCGGTAAACGGTTTTTTTATTAGCTAAGCTGTAAAAACGTTATATAGAAGTTTCTAAAATTTCGTTTTAGGAACCGTTAACATATGACGCTATAATCGCAATGTTTATAAATTGTGCTTCGAAGTAAACAGTGATCAGTTCGACCGTTGAATCGAGAAAGGAGGTTAGCGTATAGGTTAAAATCATGGAACAACGTGTTTTTCTTGTAGTGGAGTATTACAGATTAGAAAGCAGTCATACGGCAACAAGGCGCAGCTTTCAAAAAAGATTTAATATTCCGAAAGGACCCGATGCGAAAGTCATTCTCAGGCTCTCTGCCAAATTCGAACGAACCGGCAGCGTGGATGATAATCGAGTGGGAAACGTTGGACCCAGATAAACTGTAGTCACTCAAAAAAGTTCCAAAGTTTCTGGAATTGTTCAGCGAAACCCAAGGAAAAATGTGAGAAGAATTGCATCAGAGACAGGTTTAAAGCGTTCCAGTACACAAAAAATATTGAAAAACGGCCTACGAAGGTTTCCATAGAAAATCCAAAGTCATCAGACTATACCCATAAGAGCTTTGGGACAAAGGGTTGACTTGGGAACAAGTTTCTCACAATGATTGATAATGAAGGGTTTGATGTTGGCCGCATCTGGTTCACAGATGAAGCACATTTCCACTTGAATGGATTCGTGAATAAACTAAGATGGAGATTTTGGGGTTCCGAAAATCCTTATTTGTGTGAAGAGAAACCACTGCATTCGCCTAAAATGCGGTATGCACCAGAGGCATTATCGGCTCCTTTTTTCATGAGACGAACGATCACTAGTGAACGTTACCTTACAATTTTGGAACAATTTGTCAGCACACAACTAGCGTTGAAGGATAGACCAGGTATCGATTGATTCAAGCAAGATGGGGCTCGACCACATCGTACAGAAAAGGCGTTTCGCGTTCTCGATGAGTACTTCGGGAATAGAGTAATTGTGTTGGATTATCCCAAATTTACTGGCACAGGAATAGATTGGCCTCCATATCTGACTCCTTGTGACTACTTTCTGTGGTGCGCATTGAAAGATACTGTCTACCGGAACCATCCCACTACGCCGGATGAGATTGAATTGTTGATTTGTGTGGCATGCGATTCCATTTCTTTTGAGACATTGCAGGATGTTATGTCAAATTTCATTATTCTTTTACGCCACCTCATTGTTTCGAACGGTGAACATTTTGAAAAGATTGTATTCTGATTGAAAAGAATGTTTGACTTGACTATTTTTGGGGGTTTTAAATTGCTTCCAGAGAACGCGTTTTTCGGCGTACAGCGCCATCTGTTAACGGTTTTTGGAACTAAAATTTTGGAACTTCTGTATAACATTTTTACAGCTTAACTAATAAACAAACCGTTTACCGCATAAATCTATAGATCTTTGTTTTTGAGATATTTAATTTTGAAATCAGGGTCTTATTCGCTGGACACCCTGTAAACTTACTTCAAGAATTAAGAAATCTCCTAGAAGCCTCTTCGCATCAAACGAATCCAATTTGTCGCTAATAGAACTCTGAAAGAAAATCTGTCACCAAAATGCAACTCTAATGTGTTCTCTTTCAGCGTTTTCATTTCAGGTAAATGAATCAGACGCCCGAGACATTGATGTCTATAGCGTTATTTAATCTCCAAATTTAAAAAGGCGAAACCTTGACCCCCTGTTTCGTGATTATTTGCCGCATTAAGGAGTTATGGGTTCGATTTATAATGAACGATGCGTATTGTAATAGAAAATTCTTTTAAAGAAAACGTTTTAAATGCAGTGAAATTTCTCGTGTTTTATTTCCGAAGTTGGCTGTTTCATTATATAGCATAGATATCCGATTCTCAAGTTAAGATTTTAAGTACAAGGACATTGTCACATTTATGGTGCGTCACACTTATAGGCCGTCACATTTATGCGCAATGATATTACAGAAAAAAATTGTGTTAATTTTGTAATATGTATTCATACATCAATTTCCAAATATCCATTCAAGTTTTCAATGCATTTTATTAAATATAATATTTCTCTCTCTGACTCACTTTTATGTCGATACTATGCTTTTTTTTTACCCAAATGAAAATATTATATTTTATCTTCCGCTGACTGTTTTTAGTATGGTCTATAATTTATATCTCCCAATTCTTTGAACAAGAAGATTAATTTTGTACAAAACTATGCTGTTTTTAAAAATATTTGTATGTATTTATTACTTATTATTACTTCTTTTATATTATTTTGCTTTAACTTATCCATTAATTTGTTTGTAAATATTTTCCATATTTTAAAGTATCTCCAAAACTGGTTAATATTGTTTGATATATTCGAAAGGTATATTGTACATATAAGTAAGATTTTAGAAAAAAATCGATTTTCCAATAATATTTAAATAATTGTAGAAATTACTTGTCTTTTCCCAGAAAAACACCTTGAACTTGATGAAATAACTAAATAATATTTTAATTCCATTTGTCGTTGTAATATATATTTTTTTCATTTAAAATAGAGATTGTATTATAAAGATTTTCTATTGAGTTGAAGAAAAGAACATTTTTGACATCTTATCAAAACTGAATGAAGTCTAAAAAAATATTTTGTTAATATGACTACGTAGATGATTTTCATCCGAGTAAATGATGGTTCTGTTTGAACTATATTTAGGATATATAAGAACACCACAAATCAGCAATTGAAATAAATTTTTAACTTAAATTTCATGCATTGTTTCGATTACATAAAATAGGTTTGTCTTACTATAGAATAAAAAGGCAATTTATATTTTATTTAGATACATATGCTAAAACAGTATATATAAATCAATAAAAATATATTTGAACTAGAGTAAAAACCAGTTAAAAACAAATAAAGATTCAAAAAATAAGCAAATTTTTAAGATAAAAGGGTTATTTTTATTATGTTTTAAGTTACTGCTTTTGTAATATACATTTTATGACACACCAATTTCGGAAACTTTATTATCCAGAAACCTAGATATAAGCGTTAACTGTTTTTTATATCACAAGGAAGGGATTTTATCGATTACGAATCTGGCTTACGAATTTCTCCAAAATATTCAAAATATGTTCTTAACTTCCAAATATATGAATTTTTTATTAGTAATAAAATAAACAAAATTTCAGTAAGCTTGGAAAATTTATTAAGTTAAAAGAAAAATAGCCAGATATATATTTCCAAATGCATATCAATAACATATATGGAGTTTAAAGAAAATAAAAACAAATTGTTTCATTAAATTATACAATTCTATAAAGCCATTTCTAGTTCTAAAGATTGTTTCAGAGTTCTGGAATTGGGAATAATACTATGAAAAATTAATTTTTCGAGCTATGCATATTGTGTACTTTATTGTATTTTTTAAATCTTAACAATTCTTCATTCCGCAATACAGTATTTAACTTATCTAGCATATGTAAACATGTATTTCTGACTTAATGTAACGATTTAGTAACCAGAAAAACTTCTGCTTAAATTCTGCAGATTTTAATTTAGAAAAAAAAAATATTTTAAGTACTTTTTTCTGTTTATTTAATTTTTCAGGAAGAAACATTAATAAGATTTTTCCTGTCAATTTGAATTTTTAAAGCAAATATTTAGAAAATAGTTTTTTCATTTAGACTTTCAACCTCATTATGACTAATACTTCATAAAAAAAATATTACTTACAGTAAAAGAAAATCATTATTGTTTACATAATTTCTTAAATAGTTTATTTTATTTTTAACCCGTTATCATTTTTAAGTCACTGAAAAACTTTGTTTATCTTCTAGAAAACAGCTGTGAATGCCAAAAATATTTAGTTTATATCTTGTTTAGTTTATATCATTATTCATCATTTATACTAATTGATGAAACTTACTGATATCTTATACTAATAAAAGAAAGTTGCTTGTTTGTATGCATGCGTGCGATGGCTAGCTAAATCTACTGCACCTAAAAGTCTGAAAATTTGGGTGCAGATAGTCCAAGGCAGGTCGTGATGCACCTGAGGATTACATTTCTTTTTTAATACCCGGACCACCTAAGGCTCCTTTAATTTTTTTTTCTAAATTGTAAATAACTTGCCCAATGTTTATCCGATATCCTTCGGGTTTGGGACTCTTTCTCCATTTAGCTTCTCGCCTATTTCTACATTCCAGTTCAGACCCTGGGCCTCTGGAACCCGGTAGGGAGCACGTCGAAGTTTTTGTTACCCAAATAGTTAATAACTTGTCCCCTTTTAATCCGATCGTCTTCGTTTATGGGGCCTTTTCACCATTTAGTTATTCTCTCATTTCTACATTCCAGTTAGAATCCTTCATCTTAGGGCCCTTCTCAAAACTATCAGCTGGCCTTTTTTGGGCCCTCTTCTGTAGCTTCCTTAAAAATCGTCCGATTCACTAGCTTTTTTTTCTAACAAATTCTTGGAAATTTCAGCTACTACATGAACGGCAAAAAATTTCTCGGACAAGATCCGGGCCCTAAATTCTTAATAACTTGCCCCTTTTTTATCCGATCGCCTTTGTTGTCATCAAGCCGTTGACGCCTTCGTTTTCATTGCATTTTCTCTATGTAGTTATTCTTGCGTTTCAAAACTATCAGTTGGTCCCTTTTGGCCCCCGCTACTATGTCTCCTTAAAAATCGTCCGTTTCACTAGCTTTTTTTTTCTCACAACTTCTTAGAACGTCCAGCTACTACTAGAACAACAAAAAAAATTCACGGACTAAAGCTTCCACCAATTTTGAATATTAACTTTCTTCTTGGGGCCTTTGATACAGCTTCTTAAACAAAAATCATACAGACTTTAGTTTCGTTTAAGGTTATTATCACGGGCTCGGGAAACGCCTGGCGGATCAGCTAGTACATAATAAATAATAGTTTAAGAAATAAATTGTTTTTCTTGCGATTTTGCAAGATTGTCCTTCTTAAATTGCTGTTCCTATTTCATAATATAAAATTTTTAATTACTTTTTTCAAATTGTACACAGACATCGTGAATGAGCTTCTATATTATAAAAGACAAATGTGTCCGTGCGTAACGCTGACGTATTTTACGAACGGAAACACTTGACCACGAAATTTCGGTTTTGTAATTTGTACTACTGCAATTTTTTTAATTTCTAAACAGCGCATATTTTTAAGTTTTACACCGTTATACAGGGAAAAAAATTCTTTCAAATGCAATTTGTTTGAAAATTGTTTCGCAATTTACTCATTTATTATAGCATTTAAATTAAATTTCAAGCATGATTTAAAAAAAAAATCTATCTCTATCGCTTGCAGACGATTACAGAATATTATTTATCCATTTGCACTTTAAACAATATAAACCGTTCCCCATTTGTTTCTAGCTAACGAAATTAAAACTTCATTAAGCAATAAATAAAACTAGGGCATCGAACCCGGGCCTCCCGGGATAGAAAATAGATGTGAAAACCATTTTTTTAATTGAAAATTCTAATAAATTTTTTACGTTTCAGAATTTTTTAAGATTGCACCCTAATAACACCAAAGAGCATTTTTATATGAAATATGTCAATTGTATATTCAAATAAAATTTTGAAATTTAGTAAAAGCGGTAATTTCGTATTGTCCTCCAGCCAGAAGTTAATAGCCGAAGAAGTCTCTAAAATTTTGTTATCTACAGCAGATTTTTAATTCTGATAATTTCAGCAGTTTTAAGCGCTTATTTCAATTACATGTCTGTTAAATATGTGTTATATTTATGCTATTCTATTTATTCCTTGAACTTTTCATTTGGTTATTGACTATTAGCTGGAAACAAATGCTGAATTTTTTATATTGTTTAAAGTCTTCAGGGGCAACGTACTCTTGTAGCTAAAATATTGAAATGATTGGTTGACACCAGGATTCACGAACGAATTTATTTTAAAATAAGTAAAAGCTTTTTCTCATGTACCTTATAAATTCAAAATTTGATTATAAAATTCTGGTGTCACTGTGGCATTTTGAGATTAAAATTAAGTGGTATATATAATATACAGGTGCCCTTCAAGGGGTTAAAGTGCAAACGGATTAATACTTTGTAATCGTCTGCAAGCGATAGAGATAGGTTAAAAAATCATACTAGAAATTTAATTTAAATGCCATGATAAATTAGTCAATTAAGATAGAGCTTTCAAATGAATTTCATTTGAAGGTAGATTTTTTTTTCTATATAACGGTGTAAAATTTAAAAATATGGGATGTTTAGAAATTTAAAAATTTGCAGTAGTCAAAAATTTCAAAACCGAAATTCATTGTCAACTGTTGCCATTCGCAAAATGACGTCAGCGTTACGCACTGACACGTTTGTCCTTTATAATATAAATAGATAGATAGTATAAGTAAAACACAATTTTAGCAGACATGTAATTGAAATAAGCGCTTAAAATCGATGAAATTATCAAAATTAAAAAAAAAAAAACGGCTGTAGATAACGAGATTTTTTGCGATTTTTTCGGCTATTATCTTCTGGCGTGAGGCCAATACAAAATTACTGATTTAATAACGTTAACTGTGATTTAATAAATTTAACTATTTAATAAATTTCAAAATTTCATTTGAATATACAGGGTGTCCCTAAACTCATGGTACATACGCTAGGGGGTAATAGAACACATCAAGACGAGTAATAGTAAATAGGAAACCAAGGGTCCCAAACGTCTTCCGAAGGAGATAGGCGCCATTAAAGTTTAAGGTCCAAAATTTCAAATAATTATAAAAAACGGAAAAATTGGTCGATTCATTTGCGGTTTTCACTAAAATTATTCTTTATGTCAGTATTTTTTTAAAAATAAATTTTAAAGAAAAAGTTTAAAAAATGTGCACAGAGGGCGCTTTAGACTTTGGAGTAACGAACAACTATTTTTTACCGTTATTTTTTGTATCTGATTAAATGCTTTCGAAAGCTTAGACTTAAACTTAAATTTTGAGCTCAATATCTGAATCGTTGGGAGTGGTTAAGTAGCGCAAACTGAACTGTGTTCAGGAGTTGAAATTTGAGCCCCCCTCAACGCAGTTCAGTTATTCCCGATCTTGGTGTCGTAGACCAGGCAGAAACTACTACTCTCTACACGTAAAATAAACGATAGAGGGATAACAAAATTACATAAAATAAATTTTAAAGATAAAGTTCAAAAATGCCGATAGAGCGCGCTTTAGACTTTGGAATGATGAACAACTAGTTTTTACCGTCGACTCCGACGAGGACCTGGTTGCGAGGATTTCCGTCGTAGCAGGCGATATCCGGGAGATGCCCGGGGTATTCACTAATGTTCGCAACTCCCTCCGCCGGCAGCGTGAGGCCTGCATCGTTGCTGGTGGGCAGTCTTTCGAGCAGTTTTTGTGACATCATGCGTGTACCATTTTCTACGTGTCAACCTTCATTCATATTGCACACTACAAGCATACATCAAATTGTTTCTTTTTATTTTGCGCGAAGAAATTGTTCATGTCTGTTATGAATAAATTTTCTGTTTAGTTTTGTCATTACTTTATCGTTTATTTTACGTGTAGGGGGTGGTAGTTTCTGCCTGGATTAATTTTAACACAGTTATTGATATTGGTAAAGAAATCATATGAGTTGTAATTTTCCAACTGCACGAAAAATGTCCGGGCCAGGATTCAAACCTGCGATCTCTTGACTGAGCTATCCTGGAATGAACTGGATGAATTATGCCTTCCAGATTCAACGGGGATAGCTCAGTTGGTAGAGCATTGCATCTTCATGAGATCCTAGGTTCGAATCCTAGCCCGGACTTTTATCGTCCAGTTGGAAAATTACAACTCATATTGTTTCCGCCTGGTCTGCTACACCAAGATCGGGAATAACTGAACTGTGTTCAGGAGTGGGAGGGGGGGAGGGAGGTGTTTCAAATTTCAACTCCTGAACGCAGTTCAGTTTGCGCTATTTAATCACTCCCAACGATTCAGATTTGAGCTCAAAATTTAAGTTTAAGTCTAAGCTTTTGAAAGCATTTAATGAGATACAAATAACGGTAAAAATAGTTGTTTGTTACTCCAAATTCTAAAGCGCCCTCTATCGGCATTTTTTGAACTTTACCTTTAAAATTTATTTTTAAGAAAATACTGACATAAAGAATAGTTTTAGCGGAAATCGCAAACGAATCGAACAATTTTTCCGTTTTTTATAATCATTTGAAATTTTGGACCCTAAACTTTAATGGCGCCTATCTCCTTCGGAAGACGTTTGGGACCTTTAGTTTCCTATTTAATATTGTTTGTCTTGATGTGTTCTATGTACGTATGTACCATGAGTTTAGGGACACCCTGTATAATAGACATATTTAATATAAAAATGCACTTTGGTGTTATTAGGGGGCAATCTAAAAAAATTATTAAATGTAAAAAACCCATTAGCGTTTTCAATAAAAAAAATTGAACAGTTTTCACATATATTCTCTATCACAGGAAGCCCGGGTTGGATGCCCTAGTTATTCATAAAACTGAAAAAAGGAAAATTATATTTTTTTGAACTAATAAAAATAGTTTTCATAAACGTAAATTATACTGAGAAATATTTTAAGATTTGACGGGGAGGTTAGTGAAAAACTGTTTCAAAATAAATGATTTAAAATACATTTAATGTATTAGAAATTTATCTGTAGGGCACTTTTAAGTAAGTGTTTGCCTTTTATGTTCTTATTTAAATCCTATTCATAAAGATTTATTTGTTCGAAAAGAATGTATAATTGTGATACAGTAAATTTTGGAAGTTAACAAACAAACAAATAAAGGAAAACGGCATAATAAAAATATGGTTTTAAGCATAAATTAAAGAAGAAAGAAAATGCAGTGGTTTTTATCCTTGTATGATTTAAAAGTATTAAAGACTGACGGTATTTATACATGTCATTTTCTGTTTAGAGTTTAATAATGAGGCGAAAACAAATAACAAAATAACGTTAAAATTTATAAAATAATACAAAATTTTCTAATGTAAACTTAAAAAAAATAAGTTGATGAAATATCTATACTAATAGAATAAAGTTGTTTGTGTGTGTGTCTGTGTGCGATCGATAGCGAAATATACACCACGTAGAAGTATGAAAAGTTGTCTGCGGGTAGTCCAAGGTAGGTCCTGATGCATTTGATGCTCAGATTTTTTTAAAGGCCCGAGACGCCTGGGTCCCTTTAAGTTTTATGCATTAAATTGTTAATTACTTGTCCCCTTTTTATCCGATCTTCTTCCTTTTGGGACCCTTTTTCCATTTATTTAAGACCCTGGCCCCCTTGGTCCCGATGCAGGGCCCCTTGAGATTTTTGTGCACCATCGATTTTTCACCCCTTTGAATACATAACTCTAAAGTTGAGTCTCAAACTCCTCTCTCCGGTACACCATCATCATATTTTTATTGGGGCCCTAGGGCTCTTTTTAAGCATTTCTTTAAAAAATTCTTCTAAGGATTAATTGATACCCTATGCTTAATTTCGAATAATTGAAGATCTAAAGCATTAAGTACTAGGACCTTTTAGGATGTTTTCATCTTAGGCCCTTGCTTAAAAGAATCAGTTGGCCCCTTTTGGGCCTCCTACTATAGCTCCCTTAAACGATTCACTAGTTTTTTTTATTTTTAACAACTTCTTACGTCCTCCAGCTGCTACATGAGTGACAAAAAAATTCTCAGACCTCAGCTACCACCAATTTTAACTATTAATCTCCTTCTTGGTAACCTTCGTGCAGTTTCTTTAAAAATGATCCGATTCTTTTGCAATTTTCTTTAACTTTGTTCTAGGGTTTTACAGTTACTTAATAATCTGCTAAAATTGTCCTTAGACCCCAGCTACAAATTTTTTTATTGTTAATCTTTTTTGGCATAAACTTATGTTTACTCACTGCAGCGTAAATTGAAAATTGCGTTACTGTTAAAGATAAGGTGTTAACTTTAGAGGGGGGATATCATCCTTAAATTAAATATAGCGTTAATGTTAAAGGTAATTCGTTAATTTACAAGGGGGCGGAACCTTCCACCGCTTAGGGGCGCATTCTTTTCTCGGGTTCTATGGGATCGATTACAACTATGTTTGGCTCATCCAACTTGGTCTTCGATTGTTTTACATATTTTAGTTCCACCTTCCACCACCAGAGGCGAATTCTTATCTCCATTTATGTGGGCCCGATTACTACGAAGTTTGGCTTATTCAACTTGGTTTTCGATTGTCTCCGGCGTATGCGGAGCACACCCAGTATACACTGCCTTGGGCATTGGAGTCCCGGAAACTAAGCTCATTTGAAACCCTCTACGCTGCCGAAGGAAGTGGGGCGCCCGAAACTATATTCATTTGACAGATTACCGAAGATATAAAATCATACAAAATTGAGATTTCTTTAAGTTTATTATAACGGGCCCGGATAATGCCGTGCGGGTCAGCTAGTTAAGAAATAATAGTGAAATTTATAAGTAGTATCTCTGAAATTAATTAAGTATCTCCTACAGTAGTGTTCAAATACATTACATAAGAATTACTATACCCTTTCCAATATTCAAAATCGACGAGCACCCACTTGGAAATCTAAATTAATTTTAAGCGATATTAGTATGGTTTCCGTTTAGAAACATTATTACCACAATTAAAATTTCCCCCATCTTCTGAAATGAAAGAGTTTTTTTATAAGTGGTGCAGGTAGACATAATTAAAAGCCATTTAAGTCAAAAGACAATTAAAAGGTACATATGTACCGGATGGAATTGAGATTATTTCTTATAATTTATATGGTGGCATAATTTATATGTAGCATATGTTGTCCTATTAAAAACTATTTTAAAATCATATGTATATTGTTTATGTTGTGTATGTTCAAGTTACTCTAATCAAATTAGATGCATAAAAGGCCAATCCATATTCACAATTAAAAATGCAGATTCAAATGCAAAGAAATGTATATGAAATAAAACTAAATACAGGTTTATTGAATTAAGAAACGATATTAGGGAATGAATGCGAGTCATTGGAGAAGACACGTGCTCTTTATTTTTAATGATATCTGTGCCGTTTCTTAAAAACAAGAGTATATTTTTACTTTAGAAAATAAATATTTATTTTGCGCTTTTCTCAGCATTTTTTTGTATATAAATTTTAAAATATACTTTATTCGCTATTGATTTTAGCATTAAAAAAAGCAGTTTCTGAGTATAGAAATAATTAAATATATGCTCAAGAAAAGTTATAATTTTGAATTTCTTACAACTTTTTGTACAGGTATTTCATATTATTTTTATAGAGAACGCTGCTTTAATATTGTAAAATGTATATTTTTCACATATGTCAATAAATATGTATTTAAATTTAACAAAATGGTTTTCTTACATCTGTGAAAAATTCAATTTTTTCATCTCAATGATGATGAAATTTCATGAATTCTTTCGTTTTTCTTCTAGAGAAGAAGTATAAATAAAAATGTAAAAATATGTAATTATGTAAAAATAAAATATAAAAAGGATGTTTAGGGCAAAAAGGATATAAATATATGTGTATCTCGTACCGCATATTACTTTTTTATACACAGAATATTGCTATTTCTTTAGTTTCGTTCCATTCACATTTTCAACCGGAGGCAAAGTAAATTTTTATTTTATAAGTTTCAGTTTCTTATGTAGCCAGAAGCTATTATTTATACAAGGATAGCATGTCAATTGAATTTCCGTAAAAATGGTGTATATTTTTTTTAATTGAAAGTTTATTTGATGGATTAAATTTGAATTATAAAAAGTAATTTTACTTTATTTGGAACAGTTAGTTTTTGTAAATGCCGTCTTGATTTTATTTATATAAAATATTAATAAAAAAAATTATTCAATTATTAAAGCTTTACTGTTATTCATTGCTTTTACTTTCACATATAAAATATACAAGATCGATATTAATCAATAACAGTAATAATTAATATTCAGTAATAAACTTTTATGATATTAAAGCACAATTATGAGTTATAAATTTTAATTGAATACTAAATATTCCCTCCGTATTACAAAATTCTCTTCGTTGTCCTATTTGAACAAAATTATTTTTATCAAAATATTTCTTCCATTTGAAACATAATGTTTTATACGTACTCTGTCATTAATTTTAAAGAGTAGGCAGGCTTGACGACTAAAGACTCTGTTAGGCATGATTTAACTACATGCGTAGACCAGTGTCCAGGCATTCTGAAATACACCGTTTTTCACCCGTATACCAAAGAGAAACATCATGGAGCGTGGTCATTAGTTGAAAAGGTGATCGGAAGGGAATAGTGCACTACTGTTGGCTTTCGTGTGTATGCTATAATACTTCACGTAAAGTAAGTCGGTCGTATGTGGAGTTCCTCTCGCTGGTTAGTTGGTAGCTAAGAGAAAGGTGCATAGCCGGTAGATCCCTCCGATTCCAGTAACGTTCAAAAGAGAGGGAAAACTTTGAGTCCAATATTCAGTACCCCCTAGCGGTACTTTGTTTAATGGAAACGGTGCATAAGATAACAAAAACTACATCAATATAAAAGGTATTTATTGGCACGGAATTATCTCCATAACATTATTTTAAAAGTATAATTGCCAGAAAGAACATATGGAAGTTTGATTTAGTTTTTGTCAACTTCAAATCATTCAATTATTTTTCATCAATATGAATATTCCCATTGATTCTCTGATATAAGTTTGAATTTGCCTCGGAAATTGAAAGAGAAAATTTAAATAATGCTATTCTAGTGTTATCTTGCTATTAAGAATTTATCGTTGTTGAAAGTCGCAACAAGGAAGTTTATTTTTATGTTCTTTGCCACTGTTTTAGGATTTTACCACTGCAGCAGTTGGACTTCTTAAGAAAATATGTATTTAAAAAACAGAACCTTGCTTACTTTTTTTCGAAAATGAGTTCATGTCTTTAGAAAACGACTACTATTTATATGTCGACGACTACTATTTATATATTTGTTAACTTTTGCTAATTGCCATATCCTAGAAACAGTACTACTGGATAATACATGACAGTTTTTTTTAAACAGATATAGTACTACGCTTAAATATGTCATTTCTAAAGTTTCTCAATAGCCCTGCTAGAAGTGAATCACTTTCTTACACCTTGGGCTATTTTACAGCTTAAAGCGAAATTAAATAAAATAGAAGTCGACGTATAATATAAAAATTCTATTTTATAAATGATTACGAATTAAAAGGCACTCTTACAATTTCTTTCGCTTAAATTCGCTGCGAATTTATAAATCAAAAAATCCTTTTGATATGGTAGAATGTAGGAAATGTATGGTAAAATGTATAGCAGGTGGAAAATAAAAACAACAAGGAAAAGAAAGCTATTTTAACTTTATATTTCTTCCCCGAACGCAAGATATACTATAAAACAAATGACAAAATTGAAGAAAATTGCGAGGGATTTATTGAATCATAAAATATTATTGAATGATAAAAGAAATATATAAATAATATAAATGATAAAAGAAATGTATAGATATAAAGAATTTATTATTGAATTATAAAAGAAGTGATTTCAAAATTTTCCTAATACTCAGTCAATTATAAAATCCGCAATCCACAGTAACAGAGAAAAGCCTTTAAACAGGATTAGAAAAATATTTTTGACATATTTCATTTAAGTGTCAGTGTTTAGCGTATCTGGAAAGGCCGCTATCTGTAAGTTGAGCTGAGATTTAAGGTTTAAAACACTTTTATTGAAGCGAAGCGGAAAAGGACAGTGGCAGAGTCCCTTGACAAAATTTAGCCTATGTCATCTAGCAAGTAATCAAGATCAAAAACTAGCTTAAGCTCCACAAGAAATGACTAGAAGTTTTACTAAAATAACAATGTCCCACTTACGTGTAGAGCAGTGGCAGTTTAAGTCACTAATAAATCCAATGGACAGTAAATACTTTAAGCTGGAGTGCAAGAAACACTCGCAAAACCATTAACACAGTCTAACTTCCAATAAACTAGCATCCCGTGGCTGCCGAATATCATTTATTTAAACTATAATTCAAAGGGTCTTACCAAACGGCTAACTTTAACTAAGCAAAACTTCAATTCCACTGACTTTTAATTCCAAAAGTACAACTTTAGCTCATCAGCACATGCCTTGTTTACCAACTAGGGAAATATTCGACAGTAATCCGCTGAAACAACCTTTCGTTTCAACTTATATACCTTGCAGATAGACCAGTGAAGTTAAATTTGCATAAAGCTATAGCGAAAGACAGAAACCGCAAACTCCGACAGTTCCAAACATATTTCGAAATTTAGAGTAAAATATAATATAAATGTCGCTGTTGTACATACAGTTTAGATGTTGAATTCACGTTCGCTTTCAAAACACTAGACCCCCCCTTTATAGAAGTGTTGATAGTCCACTGAAACCCTTCCAGAATTTTGCAAAGAAAAAGTGTTGTGCCGATTGCACGCTCCAAACTTTTTCTGAACACATAAATTTGGAGCCGAAATATACCAAACACAAATGATGGGCCGCTTTAAATATTTATGTCTGAAAAAAATAATTTTAATAAACTTTTAACCCATCATGAACGTGGTCAATCTGCAGCATACTATATATAGAGCGCGTTCAGAGACAGAAACGTGGGTTACTTGTAGAACTGGGGAATGACGACATATGAGTTTCTCAGGTTAAAGTTGGGTTAAAACGGCTGTGAACGCTTTGGGTAAAGTTGACGGCATGTATATAAACAAACACTTCCGTCAACCAATCTACCATTACATTTTTATCATAGCAGTCATTGCAGGAATCTTCCGGGCGATGTTCGCCAATTATATCATAGACATGCTAATAGACATGCTATCATAGACATGCTATATTATAGACCAATAAAATGGTCAGAACTCAAGTGTACAGTAGAAGTTATAAAGAACGACAGTTAGCAGTTGCAGTTAGCTATAAAGCAAACAAACAAACCAGGTTTTCCAACCACGTGATCACTTTACCCAATAAAATTCTGTAGGTAATGTCGGTTACTAGAAGTGTGTGTATCCCGCTCTGAACGCTACGAGTAACCCGCAAAAAATCATGTGATATCTGTCTCTCAACACTTTGGGCCATGTGTTACTCTACGTAACATAGGTTGCGGTTTGTGAACACGCTTATACTCTCACACGCAAACATCCTTGAAGTTGCAAGATTCTTTTACCTATCACCTGCAAGTCTAAACACACTATAAATATCAAAAATGTCGAAATAAACTTTCGCAACGAAAGAATTTAATCTCCATCGTGAAATACTTCAAGAATGTCAAAAAACATCATACGCTAATTTTCCTACAAGAAATCCGAACAAATTGCAAAAAACCACATGCACCAAATTTTCCTCACCATATTTGCAAACTACCAAAAAGAAAGAACACTAAATGGAGAACACCGCTGAAAAATTCTAATTCGCGAGCAAGCGACAAATATACTCACACCCCTAATAACTGTGCAAGATGACTCCACCACTATTACAGTGGGGTACATACTAACACCAATTTCAGCTGCGCAAATTTCAATGTAAATTTAAAAAAATTACAACATAATTTCATGCCATTATACAAAATTATTCTTCTGTATAAACTAAAAAAGAAAACGTACTATCAATTAACACAAAACAGTTTATTTCCCTTGAAAAACTCATTTAACATCACATATTTCCAACAACAAAATACATTCAACTATAACAAGTAAAAAACATCTTAATATCACAATACATTTACATTTTATTGAGAACATGCATCTGACTTGTGTGCTTGACATCAAGTGTCCGCTTATAAGTCATCGTCATATACAAAGACGAGATAGCCACAAGGAAGTTTACACCCAGAGAATTTCAACCGGGCGCTCCACAAAGTGTGGGCAATGGAGCTGACGGGAGTCGAACCTGCCGACCTGACTCCTATGCTCTTAAGAGATTAGCGGAATGGTGTCTTAACCACTTGGCCACGGAGGCCCCAATATTTACATTCAACTATAACAAGTAAAGAACATCTTAATATCACAATACATTTACATTCAACTATTAGAAGTAAAGACCATCTTAATATCACAATACTGTTACATTCAACTATAACAATCAAAACCTCTTAAATTGCGAACAGAAACTCCTAACTAACGAAAACGAGGGCTAAAAAGCGAACGACAAGAAGAAAGTTATGTTAATTTAATGTTTGTATAGAAAAACAGAAATGTGTCTAGAACCACTTGACCGCAGAACACGTGCTGACCTAACCACGATGCGTGTAAAACAACTCAAACGACTATCGAAAGATACCTAAAACATAACATATATATACATAATACAATACATCTTAAATATAAAATAATTTCAAACATATAACACTTAACAATATTTCCAGAACACCGCAATGCAGCTTTGACAAACTGATGCACTATGACATTAGTTCAATAATTTTAAGAGAAATTTAGAGTTCATTTAAGCACAAATTTTGAGACCACTTAGACTATCCGAAACCTGGTCAAAACAAAATCAAACAGTCCATCTGATTCTTTTCTGTCACTTTGTTACATCATAAATGCACTCTAAAAATAAAGGTAAAAAAGGAACCTTATCATGTAATTTATAGCGAAGTCTCTGAACTGGCTGGTCTCATGCTAAACGAAGGCTCTCTCTTTTTCTCTCAGAATCCCTCGACAAAGGATCTTTCATCTTCAAACGGAGCGTCGGGTTTACTGTCGACTGAACAACTGTAGAGTCCACTGGACGACTAGGTTCCGGTCGATTCGTAGCATCAATTTGATGACTAGGTGCAGGTCTATTCCCAGAGTTAAGTCGATGACTCGGTCTAGATCTACTCGCAGAATCCCCTAGATTGGGCACAATAGGAATGTATGTCTTTCTAGGCGCATCCGATGTTGCAGAAGAACATGGGCCACGCTTCCGTTCTGAATTCCGCCGCGTGTTTTCGCTACAGGGTAGTCACTATTTTAGTAAATCATTGGACGTTTGTGAACACGTACTACATAGTGATCTTTTTTCATCTCAGATTTGGACAACGACGAATTTTCAAACCTCTTTTGTTTGCCCATTACAAAACGGTGGTCTCTAGGCCCAGGTGTCTTACTATCAGTTTGTTGCATGTTTGGTGGCAAAGCCTCAGACATCATCGAGCGTGCCTTTTAACTTTTGTCCATCTTGCTGTTTTCGCAAATTAGGAGCACTCTGTTTCCTTTTTCCACTGACTTTGCCGTAGTGACATTCTGAGCTTTTTTAGCATGCAAAATACCATGAGGTACAGTTAATTCGGAGTTAGCAGACTCGTTTGAACGAGGACCCTGTAACACACTATTCGAAAATTGAGAACCATTACTCCCATTTCCCCTAAACTAAAATACTCTCACCTGATCCAGGTCTAACCTTTATCCATCCGTAGCTTTTCCAACAGCTCAAATGAACCGACAAACTTAGGATGAAACTTTGATACTCTTTTCTGTCACCTAGAATGCAACCAATATTTTTCAAACAAAACAAAATCATCCATTTTAAATTTCAACTCTTTTCTACGAATATTATAATACAAGCCTTGTTTCTCATGTGCTTTCCCCATGTGAAATTGTGCCTCCTTTAGTAAACTATCTATATCTTGATACATATATTTGTTTTCAACGCCAGATATTATCACTAACCTTTGAAACACAATTAAATTTTTCTATCTAGAAACAACTCAGCAGGCGTCTTCCTTGTTGACTCATGAAGCAAGTGTTATAGAAACTGGTCCAATTTGAATGATGGAAGCCAATATAAGAAGAAATCATTTGAATGAGAGTACGATTCACTCGTTCCGCCATATTAGATTGTGGCCGGTAAAGTACCGTGAAGGAATTGAAAATCTGCATCTTTACGACATAGAGTCTCAAATATTTCAGTAAAAAAACAAGGGCCTGAACTACCTGAATTGGAGCACCATATTTAGAAATAAAATTAGCAAATAACGCATTTGCTACTGCTTTTGCAGAAGCCTTTTTTAAAGGAACAAGTTCTACCCATTTGCTAAAATAATCAACTCTAAATAAGACAAACCTAAATCTATCAGTGTTAGTCAAACGATAAGGTCCAACTAAATCTAAACCTACACATTCTAGAAGATAAGTTACTTTAACAGAAATTAATTTGCCAGCTGGACTTGAATTTTTATAATTATAACATTGGCATATATTACAGCTAGAAACATAAGTGCGCATTGCTTCTCGCATTTTAGGGAAGTAGCAGGAATCATAAATTCGGGCATACGTGTTTCGACTACCTAAATGCCTTGCTAGGGGGTTATCATGAAATTTCTTTAAGATGGCCTTGCGAAGACTAGCGGGGATGAAAACTCTTAACTCACCGCGTGAGATGACTTTTTTTAATAAAAGAAAGATCTTCTATTAATTTAAAAGATTTAGACGCTTTCTGGAACATACGCAAATTTGCACTTTGTACCTCCCGCGGATTTTCTAAATAACTATACAAACTATCAAATTCCTCAACTTCTTTCTGCTTTTTTTATCAACTGTTCTCTTGACCGCAATACCAAAGACGTAAAAGTACAGACTTTTACTTTTCCACCACTTCTACACACTCTTGCGGATTCCGAGACAATGCATCGAGTACCGCATTTTTCTTGCCTGCCATATGTTCCATAACCACAACATACTCCGCCAGTTTCAAACACCACCTTACCATTCGAGATGATAAACCCTTTCCATTAGTGATCCGTAACCAATTTAACTGGTAACTGCATAAAGAAACATCGAAATTTATTTAAAGCCCTAATTACAGCCAAATATTCTCTTTTTGTAATGGAATAATTACGCTTCGCTGCATTAAAAATTCTTGACGCAAATGCTATCGTTCTTCCTTTTTGAGCTAACATTGCACACATCACAATATAAGTTGAACTGCAAAGAATAATAAGGGTGGGCCAAACAGGAGGGGACACTAACTCCTCGTTCAAAAAAAAAAAAAATCTCTGAACTGCTGCTGACCATACAAATTTCACCCTTTTCCTTTTCAACGAGTGCAAAGGTTCAAACAACTCCGAAAAACGCGCAATAAACTTTGCAAATGAAGTTACCGTTCCTAAAAATGTTGCCACCTGCTTACTATTCTTGGTAGGAAACATTGACGTCAGAGCCTGTGTTTTCTACTCATCAGTTTTAATCCCATCTTGAGTGATTCTGACACCGAAATACCGAATTTCATTTCTCAAAAAATTGCATTTTTCGAACTTACCGTGAGTTGTGCCTTTTATGCTTTTCAATGTAAAAACCTCTCTAAACAACCTCAAGTGCTGCTCAAACGTCGCTGCCATAATTATAATTATAATATCATCGAGATAGACCAAGACACCCTTACCAATTAGAGGTTTCAACATGGTATTCATGGCCTTTTGAAATGTTGACGGAGCCCCAGAATACCCAAAAATCATTCGATTAAAAGCAAAGCACCCATTTCTAGTTATAAATACAATTTTTGCAATATCTTCAGGCTTCATACCAATCTGAAAATAACCTGAAGTCAAATCCAATTTGGACATAAAATGTGTACTCGTTATGTTCGCTAATATATCATCTATTACTGGAATTGGGTACTGGGGGTACTGCGTAATTGCGTTTAATTTCCTATAATTTATTGAAAACCACCACGCCTCTGGGTTATGAATATTTTTACCATTATTCTTCCGACACAATACAACATGTGACGCAAAATGAGAGTTTATAGGCATAATGATATCATCTACAAGCATATTTTTGATTTGATAATCAGTTATACCCTGTTTTACTTTCTCATAACAGTGTGGTTTGCTAGCGACAGGCGTAGCTGAACCAGTATTAATTTCGTTCCAAGCAACATGTGTTAACCCTGGTTTATCCGAAAACACTTCATCAAAATCAGACAGAAAATCTTTAAATTTATCCTTCTCTCCCTCACTTAAACCTGATTCCTCTAAATTAACCGACACTGATGACGAATCGACATTGCACCTATTTTCATCTTTATTTACCACCAACGTACTCTAAAAAAATCCAAATTATTTCCTCTATCCATCATATAATCTACCCCCTATGCAATGCGCTTTTAAACCCTCCAGAACACAAAACTGCCAGCATGTCTTAAGTTAAAATAAGCTGGCGCCCTCTGTTGACCAAAGCGCGAAAAACTTAAACTATGAATTAACTAGGGGGAGGGGGGAGGGTTAAAAATGTATTCCATAAACTAGGTCTGTTGAAAAAAAAGTTATTATTACAACTATAATCCTTCCTAATTTTGATCTCCAATGATTCTCTAATAGCGGCTTTAAATGTTTTATTGAACCTATAGATAATTCTTGCTTTCTCGAAATTAATTACAGTATCATTATTTTTAGCGTAAAATCGGGAGTCAATGATTCCCTAATAGCGGCTTTAAATGGGTTATTGAACCAATAGATAATTCTTGCTTTCTCGAAATTAATTACAGTATCATTATTTTTAGCGTAAAACCGGGAGATTTTAGCAACTAACAGGCACAACTTGTGCAATTTGTGTTTTTAAAATAAGTAATCAACAGTGTAGTGTCCAAATGGATTTATATTTTTACAATAATTATATATTGAAATATCCGGTATTCTTTCTGTAGCCTGAAAATATCATCTTTCTAATAAAAAAGGCAGTACACCTTTACTATTAAACATATTAAATGACTTCACCTAACTTTCCGAACACCTTAAAGAATACTATCTGTTTAAATAAATTGTAATATAAAAATAAATAAAAACTTAGACCTAATTTTACAAAGTTGAAATGTTGTCACTTGTATAAATAACCTCATATTCTAAAAAAAAACGCCACTTTTATTCATAAACCCCAAACTTTTTTTCTAAAATTATGATGTAATTTTCGATAAATTTTCATTCCGCCCGTGGTGAAATTAAGACCTGTTAATTAAAAATAAATACTGAAATTGAATTTACACAGTCATGCTAATGGGAGATTTAAGTTCTTTTATATATAGATATTTCGTCATTATTTCTAAACAGCATACAATACTTAAATTTAGCCATGGTTTTATCAGATTAAGGAAACATGCTTTAATTTTTTTCTTTTCTATTTAAGAAAAAAAATGCTTCTAAATTAAGTCACGTTCTAATGAAATATTGCTGTTGTATCAAAATAAGATAAGCGCGAACAATAAAAAAATATTTAATTGAATAATGCAGTAACAAAAAACTCTAATTGTGGTTTTTTTTTCACAAATTGCTTGATTAATGATTTAGATAGCAATCCTTTTGACAGATTTGTACGAAAATGAATACACTCTTGAAACACAGGTGTGAAACGTATTTACCAAATTGAAGCTCAGTCGAAGCATAGTTTAGGCGCAATCGTTCTCACTCATATACACATATACATACAGACATCCTCGGAAAGACATCAAATACGGAATGTAGGGACCAGAAAATGTAAAACAAATACCAACTTACACGCATACGAAACATACATATGTAATCATTGTAAAAATAGTGAAAACTTATGCAGAGAACCTTAATATGTAAATATATACTAATATTTCCATAATAGGGTTTCTATTACGATTGCAATACTTTTTTTTACACAATATGTGTGCAGAAAGTAAAAAAGTCATCTTTGTGGACAGCTGTACGAGTTGAAATGTTTCCAAATGCGTGGATAAATTTTTAGTCAAGGTTATCGAACTCTGGACCTATTGCTTAAATTGCATATCCTGCCAATCCAACGGCTATCTGTACGTCACATGGTGGGGCTCAGATAACCTTTTTCGGGACAATAATATATGATCTGTCGTATGAGACAACGGAACAGAATAAACCCCAGGAAATTGATCTCCAAAAAACTCTGGATACGTAATTACTCTTTATTATTTTAACTCAATCACACTGGTGCGTAAATAAATCATACGAATCGAAACTTTTACAACTGAGGGAAAAGGTCTCAGTTGATAAAAAATATCCAACTGAGTCTTTTTCAATTAGTTAGAAAAAATTCAACTAGTATGATTTCTTTTTCAATCTGTTTATTTTATTTAAAGGTAAAAATGTGTGTACCGTTACTGAAGCGAAATCATTTTTTATATGATTGGAGAAGAATAAAATCGAAACATTAGCAATTCCTTCATTAGTTACCACACAAACGAATCCAAAGAAACAGAGGAGACTGAAAAGTAACCCATTCATTTTCTACCAATCCCATTTCAGATGAAAAAATTAGCTTTTTCTACAACTATAGGTTACATGCCCTGTTTTTATTTCTTGGCTCTGAATTAAATGAGAAACAAATTACTTAATAATTAGTTATTTAATTATTATTAAATTTTAAATTATAATGTTATTATTAATTTTTCATAACATTTGCTTATAACTTTCTTGTACTAATTTTAAATTCGTATAAATTTTACAGTTCAAAATGAAAAAAATGTTTAGTTGACAATAAGTAAGTATTTATGGTAAGGACTTTCAAAATTTAAGATGATACATTTCTCTAACGTATCTTCTTTCTCATCCATATAATGAAAATAATTTATTTAATTATACTTCGAATTCCATTTATCGATTAAAATATTCTCTGTAATTTTTTTGTTCATTTTTGTCCTTAACTGGTATTAAATTTTCGAGAATTGAATGTATATGTATTGTGATTAATTCATAAAAAGTTTTTCGCACTCCATTTTCTATTTCAGTAATCTAATGCAATGAATGTCTTTCCCTCCATAAAATTAAGCTTAAATATGAATGATTAAATTATTGAAAAACCTTTCTATTTCAAAACCGTTTAAAAGTTTTTCTAAGTAGTTAATTAAACTTTTAATGTTAAGTGACTGAAAAATACAATAAGTTTGAAATTTAATGAACTAGAAGGAAAACTTTTAATGGAATGAATTAAGATAAAATGAGAGAGAAATTTTTTATTCTTTCAGAAAAAACGTTAAAAGAACAATAATTTTTTTTAAAATTTCTGGTAAATTCTCGAAATTTCTGTAAGTTTGCATAATGAATTTTTATGTATATTTTTTAATGCATATAAAGTCCGCAAGTAGATTTAGCAGTAAATACACATGTCTCATGAATTACATGAGAATATAAGTTATATGTAAATTAAAATCAATGCAGAGTCAGGAGATGCTTTAATTTTTTTAATTTAACATCAAAAATATTTATTACTGCAATTTTGTTTAATTTTGCTGTCATTTTACATTTAAATTATCTAAAACATTCTACTTTCTAAGGGGTCCTAGAATTTGTCACAATTTTCAGATTATAAAGTAGTATAGTAATATGAAATTGATTAAAAATAAATTGAACTCTTACATAATAAAAAAAAAATATGTGACATATAAATATCAGTTACCGGTGGACCCGTACGAGTATTTCGCACAGCAATCCAAATTATTTAGCATTGTAGTATTTTTTATATATGTATTTAAACTTCTAAAGAAACATTAATAATAAAAATACCCGTAATGTACATCGGTACAGATGTCGCAAACGCACCAGGGTTTCTTTAAAGCACCAAAATGGCGATTTTTTGCCTGGCGGGCTAACCTGGTGACATTTGCTTTGTATGGCAACTTGGTATTTTATAATAAAATGAAATGCGTATGTAAATAAATTTAAAATAAAATAATATAAAAATAATAAATAAATAAAATTAAATATATGTTCAATAACAATAACGTGTTTGTTAAATAAAACTGTGTGTAATAATAAAATTAAATGTGCGAGTGTTTTAAAATGCAATTATAATACAATTTTATTATAAAATAAAACTAACAGGTAATTCGAAAAAGGGGTTTTCTCGTCAAAATGGCACCACGAGAAAATTGCGCCAATCCCGGTGCGTCTGTAATATCTATTCCCTAACATTAGCCGAGCCGGTAGGTATCAGCTCATTCATTCAATCAAACTTACAAAAAGGCACGCGCAAGGTAAAACAAGTTGGAAATTGTACGTCAAACGTTACAAACGAGATGCGTTCGTACGCACGTTTTAGAATTAAATTCATGATATCCCGTGCGTAGAACGGGTTAAACAGCTAGTTAAGTATATATTTTATGACACTGTTCATACAAATATCTTAACTAGTTATATAAATATTCAGATATATATGTATCAGCTAGTTATATAAATATTCAGATCTTGATGATTTTTTATTCTGTGAAATGAATTATATCGTCTGCAGATTAATTTCTGTCATAAAATAAGCATCTCGGTCGCTTGACGATTTAACATCCATCGGAAGCTCCTATAACAAAAAAGCACCGATTTAAAAAAATTCTTAATAAATATTTTTATTAATATCTCCTAAAGTTTTGATTCGATTTTAATAAAATTTGAAATGTCTCGACAAAATTCTGCAAAGATAATATATTTTAAATTGCAAACCATTTGGTTTAGTAGTTTTTGAGTTGTTATATACGGACAGACAGACAGACGGACGGACAGACAGACGGACAGACAGACAGACAGACGGACGGACAGACGGACGGGCCAAACGACGACTATAGGTGCTACGTATTTATATAATTACGAACGCACCTAAAAAATTAACAATCGTATTTTAACTGCATTAGAGGATGACATCATCTGCATCGAAAAAAAAAAACATAGGACAATCCATGGTGTCTTTTTCTCCTAAACATTGCAATTTCAATTTTGCTTTTTAATCATAAATATAAAATAAACACGTGCGGAGATGTCAGACTTTATATTTTTTGTGCTATTTATTTTTTTATAATCATTGTTGAGAGTGATATGATCCAGAATTTTATTTTTGTGGCAACACTAATTTGAGGAAAACATTTGATTTCATTTATGAAAACAATGCCTATTTAATTTTTAATTGTCAGCAAATTTTAATCAAAAAACTTTTTTTTATGAAAATGTATTTGTACTATGTCAGAAGCCTGTTCCAAATCCTTTCATATGGTATCTCATTCGTCGTTCTGCGTTTCGTATTTTCTTAGAAAAAGTGATGTTGACAGGAGAAATAATATATACGATTCTTAATGAATGATTTGCTGAAGTTTACGGGTTTCCAGTAAGTAATTTATAATATGGATAACTTTTTAAATGGAGCCACTCGGGGTTTAATTTTTCTCTTTTAATAACATTTAGTTTTAACTGCCATTTGGCATAAGGACGTTCAGTTTGTTTATTTTACTAGATAGTAAAATATTCTCAGTGGGAATACGTTATTCTAAGTATATTTCATTTAGTTAAAAAATGTTTTACAACCACGATATTTCAATTATGAGATATTATAGTAACTTGATTGAAAGTAAAAACATTGACTTTTATTTCTTTTAAATAAAAATATATTTAGAAACTATAATATATGCAATAAATTCACTAAATTTAAAAGTATTACTCTTATGATTCAGAAATGATGAAAAAAAAAACGTATAAAAGTATCTTTAAAACTAACTTTTGCGTTAAATAATTATTAAAGCCGATCTCTATACTAGCCAGCAGTCTATACTAGTGGGACAGATGATTTTTTGTGATACTACACTGTAAAACGTTTCAGCAAATTGTCCAGTCATTCAACCGTTTTTATTGAAAATGATTACATAACCATAATTTAACTTTATTCTGACAGTAATATAGTCAATAATATGGTCAGCTACATTTAATAATATGGTTAATTAAAAACGGTCAAATGACTGGACAGTTTGCTGCAGATTTTTAGCAGTGTAAGTTTAAAATTTTTTTACAAGCTTTAAATTACTTACCCATCTTACTTTTTTTTAACTTTCTAGGAAGGATTACAATTACGCCTAATTTATGTACGCGTTAATTGGTACGCAGATCATAAATTTTTTACAGTGTATGTATCTATATATGACTTTAAATTAATAAAAGTCCTTCCCGCCTGTACCGGGAGGAAAAGGTACCTTTCCTATATCTTTGTTTTAAAATTTTAGCTAATGTTACTCGAAAACAGCAAGCTAAAATGCAAAGAAACCGTTTACAAAAGATTCGTTAATATTGAATTTGAATAAGAAATTCGCCAAATTATTGAACTATAGCCAAGTTGCCTTCATTTATAAAAACTTATTTTGGTCACCAAATTTGGCGATATTTCGCCAATTGTCGACAAGTTTGACGAGAATTTGGCGCTAACGGATATGAATATATAGTTTTTTGCGTATGATTGAGAAAATGGTTACAACGATGAAAGAAAATAATTTGCGAGAAATCGCGTTCACTAAAACTCATAAATTAATCGTTGGTTTTTTTTGTAAAGTGTTGTCTTGTTTCAAAATGTCAGCCACCCTAGAATTTCAAACTGCTCTATCTCAGCCATTTTTTAAGATAGAGGTAAAACAAAAAATGCTCTGGAATCCTTGTATCAAGGCCTAACACTTAATTAAAAAATAAATTTGAATTTTTAACTTTTTTGTCTATTTATTTTATTTTTAAAATTCTCAGGGGCCACCATCTTGAAACAAGATGGCGGACCAAACTGGCCAACGAACTCGGTCGAGGCATTGGTGAGCTTAATACACACAATTAGTTGCATCCAAATTAATTTATAAATACGAGCGTTATCGTATGACATAGATCAGATATATAAATATATATATGTTTATATATATATATATATATATATATATATAGCATTTTGACGAGGTTGAGATATTACGATGAATAATATTCGATGAAAAGATGGCAGTCCTTCAACGATATAGCAAGTTGCAGTCGATATTAGCGAATATGGCGAAGTAGAAGGCAATGAAATGATTCCACCAAAGTTTTCCAATAAATCCAGCCAATCTCCAGACGAATAATTTTATTAGAAGACGAACAACACAGAAACAATTCCCAAAAGTCTAAAACTTATAGCCCTCGGGCTAACGTTGCTTCACTTCATTGAATTAGGATGTTACTGGGCCAGATGAATATTCTACGGAATTAAAAATACCAGACACATATTTGTTTAGCTTCCGAAAACGTCAAAAAAATCTGCCGCTCCGACCGGTGCGGGCGAGTTTTGTTCTCTCCGCGGAAACATACACAGAATTACGTCACGAGCGCACAACCCAATGAATGAGAAGCTAGCTCCAGCCCAACGAATGAGGCTAGAGGGTGAGGCTAAAACAGTAAAGAATCCCTTACTTGGGTGCGGACCAATTTAGAAGTTAAAATCCCAAGCGCGCGAAACATTCAGAGCAATAATAATAATAATAATAAAAAGAAAATGGCTTTAAAAAACATTCGAAATGAGAACGCGTCTCAGAATTTTATAGATTGGGGAAATGATAAAAGTTACGAATGATCTTAAATTTTAGATTAAGATTTGGAATAAAATAATTATTAATATACGTATATTTACTTTTAAAAGGACTTTAAATAGGAATAGATATTATTAAGAATTAAGGAAATACTGACTATAATGCGAATAAAATGGAAGGATACGAAGGAAATAAATTTTTATATAACATATATATATATATATATATATATATATATATATATATATATATATATATATATATATATACAGGGTGACAAGAAATTATTATGGACGAAGTTTCAAACCAAAAATTTGTACTACCACTAAAGTTATAAAGTTATTGTCATAGGGAATTGATTCTAGAAAGCTACTAAACAGGTGTAAGTAAGTTAGTTGTGATAACCATTATGGTTAACAAACGATCTGCCATACTTGAATTACATTAGCAAGGAATGAAACAATGTAAAAGTTTTCAACGATTGAAGATGCCTAAGCAGACGGTTTCATACGCAATCAAAAGGTTTAAAGAACTTGGACAGGATGGTGACAGGCCAGGAAGAAGAAGAAAGCGCACAGTTAACACATCAAGAAACCGGGTAGTTATCAAAAAGCGAGTTCAACAAAATCCTAGGATTTCAATGAGAAATGTTGCTAGAGAGATGAAGATCAACAGAGAAACCACACATTTGATGGCAAAGTAGAGCTTGGTCTTCACCCTTACAAAATGAAAGAGGCTCAAAAGGTTACAGCAGAGAACAAACGCACAGGACTTAAAAGGTGTAATGAACTGTTAAAGCAGACCGCAGGTGATCGATGACAAACATTTGTCTTCACAGGGGAGAAACTGTTTTCGATTGAACAAGCTCACAATAGCCATAATGATAGAGTTTGATCAGCAGAAGCACCTGAACCTTCTTGCATTGTTGAACGGCGTCAACGACCCCAATCTGTAATGGTTTGGGGTGGGATATGTGCTAGTGGGAAAGAACCGCTTGTTTTTGTTGATCAAAGGATAAAAATTAATCAACAAACATATCGCAAACTCATTTTGGAAGATGTTGTCTTACCTTGGTCACAAAAGATCTTTGGAAACAAAAGATGGACCTTCCAACAGGTTTCCGCACCTGCACACAGAGCTAAAGGCATTCAAGATTGTTGCAAGACACATTTTCCGGACTTCATTGGAGCTCAAGAATGGCCCCCGTATTCCCAGATTTGAACCCAATGGATTATTTTGTTTGATCCATCTTGGAGACAAGGGTGTGTGCTAAACCTCATAAAACTTTGGCAACCCTAAACAAATCCTTATGCAAGGAATGGGATAAAATATCAGTAAGTGAGTTGCGGCCCATAGCCGAAATTTTTGTGACACGTTTAAAGTTCTGTATTAAGGCTAAACGTAGCCACTTTGAAAATTTGTAAATATATTAGACGAAATAATGTATTCATATTTATTTTGAAGTTTGGTCGCAATATTTTCATTAGCATTTAAATTATAATGTATAATGTGTGTCCAAGTTATTTCTTGTCACCCTGTATATATATATATATATATATATATATATAAATCAACATTTGAACGGAGGGTGATTTTGGGGTCTGGGGATCATGATCGGTGAAAATATACCAAAATTTTCCGGTATTGCTTTCCTCCGAACGGTTGCAATAGGTAGCTTTATACTTTTTTGTATTGAAAGCTACCTAATAAGGTTTATTTAATATATTAAAAAACAAAATTAAAAATGATAGGATTGTTTAAACATTTCTGCACAGTTTTGTTCAAGTGGGTCACATGATTTTAAGATAGTAAGCTTTAAACTTTCTTTAATTTTGACAAATGAAAGGTACCAGATTTTTAATAATTTAAAAGGTAATTTATTAAATTACTTTGCTAAAAGATTTTCAAAATGTAAGTCGCTCGTCATTTGAACATATGAAAAAATATGCGAAAATATGAGTTTTTCGAGGTTAAAATTAGAATGAAATAAAATCGGTCTTTTACTATTTAGAAATTTGACAAAATAAAAACATTGTTTTAGCGTTGTAAAAACATTTATTTAAAAAAAATAGAGAAAATCACCTTTTCACATTTAAATATTTTGCTGTGATGCAATATTGAAGAGGTATTGCTATAAGGGTACAGACAACAAAATATTCTGGTCATTCTTGTCCGACATTTTCATTCTAATAGGAAAATCCACTCCCGCCACTTTTTGCTGAAAACTTTTTATAACTATATTTTCCCCTTGGTTGTTAAGGTGCATACTTTACTGCTATTGGGGAATCCCTACGTCCTGTTCAAAGACTTAGGCTCTCCTTCCCTGAGCTCACACAGTAAGGTGGTGAAGCCCTTCTTGCAGCTGATTCGTAAATGATTACCGATATTTTAACATTTATTCAGTAATATAAAAAATATATATATCACTTTATATATAAAAATGTTTTCAGGAATGTCAAAAAACGAGATCGCTTAATGTCAAATGATGATGTTCAGCAAGTGCAGAACAAGATTTCACTGAGTGCCAGGCAGTGACATTCATAGATGTTATAAAATATTAGTCAGCATTGAATGTAAAACATAATATTAATGTCAAAACATAATATTAAAGAATGTCTTGCAGAGTGGGTCATTTTACGTTAATCAATAATTCATTCTGAAATTGGCCAATATAACATTATAATATTGGTCGATATCTTTGTGCTATTCGATTTTCTTATCAGGTTTCATATGTGTAAAATAAACAACAAACAAAATTTACAGCTGCATTGAAATTATAAGATTTGATTAAAATAATCTATTAAATTTTTAAAAGTAGGAAAATAAAGACAATAGCATTAAATTATTTTCTAAAGCATTATATTGGAGAATTGAAAGCAAAATAAATCAATAGAAATCCAATTATTTCAAATTAAAATAACTGAAAGTGGAATTGAATATTTCCTGAAATTCTAGTAACCCATTCAATTCAATTACAGGAACTTTAACTAACGTGAAATACAATTTTCATTTTCATTTTAATAAATCCTTTGAACATAATCAAATTCGTTGTTTTAAAGTTAATTCTAGAGGTTTGTGATTTTACAACCACTTAGAAAAGTTTAAACTTAAGGTAAGAGGAAATTACGTTTTATTTTAATTCATGCTCACCTTTCATTTTAATATTTTAAAACTCCATTCATTCGCTTTAACAAAACCTAATTCGCATCTTTAATTAAATAGTCCTTATAATATATTTAACATTCCTGTTTGTTCAATCAATTGTTAATATGTAATTAAATCTGGATATTCCGGTAATATATATATATATATATATATATATATACATTTATACAGGGTGTCCCAACAAGACTAAAATGCTCTTTAATTTTTTATCTGATGGAGATAAACATTCAATAACAAATATTCAAAAGTGTTCCAATTAAGGTAGGAATTCGTATTATGTTGATGTAATAGTTCTGCCATTAGTTTTCAAAATGTTACACATTTTAAAATTTATACTTTTTCTGGATCATATAACTTACATTCAGAAACATTCTCTCTATGCTATGAGAAGTACAACAATAAAAATTTCATTCTTAGACTTCTTAATACTTTGTATTTTAGGAAATTTGGTAGCTTTCTGGCACTGAAATAGCGTTTGTCTGTTTTTAGTACCGGAAAGCTCTAAAATTTAATAATTTACCATTGTGCATCTTTTATATTCCTCTTTTATGTTCGAAAATTATTTTCAGGTTTGCTGTTTCCTTTATTCAGGTGACTGCTTTTTGTTTCACCTGCTGCAATTAGAAGCTGATTAATTACTCACGAAATTGTAATTTTATGTAAGTTTTTTGCAATATAAATGTGGTTTGACAAGGAAAGACATTTATATATAACGTCTATAATCTGTAAGTCATTTTCTGTTTTCCTACCTTGTCTATGCCATACAGAGTCTTGAACTTGGCGAAATGGCTGTCAGCCACAACTAAAGAGAACATTTAGAAGCAACATACGTTTTATTAAACAAATTTCCTGGGTTTATTTATAGAAACATTTCTGGAAATCTACTATATTTTTCTGTTATAATTAAAGGTTCAAAAACATAAGAATTTCTTTCCAAGAGTTTTAATTTATGTGTAATAATATTAAAACAACAGTTATATACTTATAGCCGTAGCAAAGAATTTGGGACAAGGAAATATATCTACATATAACGTCTATAATCTGTTAGTCGTTTTCTGTTATTCTAGCTTGTCTATGAGATACGGAGTCTTGCACTTGGTGAAATGTGTCGTCTAGTTTCAAAACCGGCCAACTCCTCAAAACTTGAAAATGTTTTTTTTTCAGCTTTTTAAGTTCTAAGTTAACGTTTCTACCATCTGGAAACAATAAACAAGCCTAAGCTTGTCAAATCCATGTGTTATATGCGTTTGAAAATCACGATGTGCTGCAAAACTGGCCAAATCCATCAACCGGTAAGATTCAAAAGCGGTCATCTCCATAAGGCCCATAAATAAGACTACATGGCGCTTCTGCTTCTCCCCACAATAACATCTCACTTGTTGATTAGATTAACGGTTTAGTGTTTTATCTCGCCCGTGACTTCTTCTCCTTGGGTGCATACAAAGTTTCTAATAATTTAGTTTCGTGTTTTCTCCGACTATGGAAAAGTTTGTGGAAGAAGAATCTCTTAATCAATCAAGGAAGAGTAAAACGGACCCTACGACGTAGAAAAGGAACAAATCCAAAGATCAAAGGTAATGTACACCTTGTGATAACCAGGGGCTGATTAACATGTTTTTATGCTCTAGGCCAAAATACTTTTCTGCGCTTTCCCCCTACGCTTTCATAAAACTGTAAGCGAATTTTCTCTGATAAATTTAAGAATTTTTTAATCTATTTAATTTTTTAATAAAATATTCTTCCATTTAAAGGATCAGGGTTTTTGGCCCATAAAATAAGACTAAATTCGATTTTGTTATACTGACTTATTTATTTCATTTTTTAATATTAGAAGGTTTATACTGTACGATTTCAACAATAGTTTTTGTATTTTGTTCGGCTTTATATGACTTACACAAGCTCAAAGTTCGTATTATTCGTAGTTTTTGATGAAAAATACTCAATTTCTCCTAATTTTACCTCAATTATGTATATGAGCGCAATCGTGCAACACTTTCTTCTTTACATATTTTATAAAATACATCAAAATGTACAATATATGTAAAAATAAAAGTGTTGCAAAGCTGCGCTCATAGTAAAATGTAAAAAAATATATTAAAAATTGAGATAAAATTAGGAGAAATTGCGTATTTAGCATAAAAAACTACGAATAATACGAACTTTGAGCTTGTGTGAGTTATATAAATCTGAACAAAATGCAAAAAATAATATTGAAATCTTACAGGATAAACCTTCTAATATTAAAAAGTGAAATAATAAAATCAGTATAACAAAATCGAATGTTAGTCTTATTTCATGGGCCAAAAACACAGCTTATGGACCCTAATCCCCCTTTTTTTTTTTTTTTTTTTTATAAATGTTAGTATTTTGAGGATTGTAGATGGGGAATTGACGGGCTTTTATTACATTTAAAATCTGAGAGAATAAATTTATGATTACATTTTCATAATTTCTGGCCTTATTGTTTTTTCTGGTATTACCCTACTGGTAATCCAAGAAATCCAAACTGTGGGCACTCTTCAAAAGTTTACCAATGCTCCTCAGTGCATTTTTGTGTATTTACTACCCCTAAAAAGCCAATGTAACATTAAATTTAGCAAAAATAAATTTCTGATTTGTTGCAAAACCGGCCAACTCCAAAGTAAGTTGCAAAGGTGGATAAATCCAAAACAAAGACTTAAATAACCCCCTCATTTCATGTGCCCCTGCCACCTTATTTCGTGTTATCAAATATACTGTCCTAATGACTATAAAACTAAAGAGTTTTGGTTCCAATCTTATTTTGGCTAAGTGTGGCAAAAAAACAGCTTTTTCCAAAAATTTTATTTTTTGGAGATGGCCGGTTTTGCAACTAGACGACACAAATGACAGTCAGTCTTAAAGAAAGTGAACATTGAGAACATTTGATAGATCATTGATTAAAGTTTACGTGAAATCAAATATTTTTGCGTATTTTCTTTTGTGAATTTTGTGTTAAAGTGATCAGAAGAGATTTCAAGGATTTGCATGGTATGAATACAGGTATATAACTGTTGTAACCTCAATATTCTCATGCAGAAATCAAATCTGTTTGCAAAATTTTCTAGTGTATATTAAAATTTTAATTGTAGCAGAAAGTATAGAAGATAAAAAAAATATTTCTTTAAATAAACCCAGATCATGCATTTAATAAAATGTTTCTTGTTTCTAAATGTTTTTTCTTGTGCTTCTTCGTGGCTGAGTGCCATTTCTGCAATTTCATGATTTTGTGTCCCATAAACCCGTTGGAGTAACAAGAAACGAATTACAGATTATATATAATAAGGTAGATTTTGCATGTATGTGCGTATGTGTGAGTGCTGTATCCTGACGAGATCGCTGCGCGCGGAGCTACATGATTTCACAGGAAGTCAAGATTTAAAATCAAGATGATTTGGCAGTCTGTAGTTATGTATCTTTAATCCAATTTTAGAGATTAGATTTTTTTAAATTTAATTTTTAATTTAATTTTTAGCGGATTTTAGCGTTTTGTGGCGGTTTTTTGACATGAAAAAAACTCTCCCGGAAACTTTACTACCGTCGTGATTAAATTCCTGTTGGAAAAATGACAAATCGGTTCTCATAGTAATGTGAATGAGAATTCTGAAAATTTCAAATTAATCTGGGTCTAAATATAAAAATCAATAATTTCAGGTTCGTTTGATTCGTTTTAATTCTGCGGGGGTAGTATACATCATCAGGCCTTCGCACCAATGTATGCTGCCGAAGGGCTGAGATCTTCATCCCAAGGTTTGTTTAGTTCGAGATTCTTTTGGTAAAAATAGACCAGCGATGAGGACAAAGTTACAATAGTAAACATTATATAGAGAATTTTTTCCTGAGCGAATCACATATGAAAATCAAAACTGCAGAACTGTCAAAACTGCATAATTTTAAAATTTTAAAAGTATAAATTGTTATAATTTGGAAGGTAAAAGAGATAACAGCCTGTTTTTTCCTGTACATGTTAACTAGTAGTAAGTAAGACACAAAAATATAAAAAATGTACACAAAACATTAAAAAAAATGATATCTGTTATCACTTTCCTTTCATGATATATATATATATATTTAAAACCTGGAATTTTACGCATTCTTCAGTATATTTTTAAAGTATTTGAATTAAAAAAATATATACAGACAAATTCACGACAGTTACTGGAACCAATCAAAAATAGCAAGTTGATTTCAAATCTTTTTTAATTTTATGTTTACCGATATTAGTTTTAAAAAATACGCCATATTTAATAAACATAAATTTTGTAAAATGTGAAAAATCGACATTTTTGACACTTTAATAATTAAAAAGAGTTTTAAGATATTAGGAATTTTTTCCAAATGAATTTGAACATCTTTAGCATGTAGAAGTACCCCATTACTTCTTTACTGTGTAGAAGTACCTCATTCAAAATATGGGCAATCTGAAGTCAATCCATGTTTGTCGAAATTCTATGGAATGGTGCAAAATTCACAATGAAACCGTACAATAAGTCTTTCAACAAACTTCAAAGGTATAGCATCTTCTGTAAATTGGTACATAGAATAATTATCCTTTATGATAATAATTAAACTGTAGTATTTTCTCAATAAAGACAATAAGAACATTCTTCCGAAAATAATTTAAAATTCCATAATTTGTTTTACACTTAAATTATTTACAAAACCTTTTTTTTTCACCATAAATCGTACTCAATTTTAATTTGAATGTTATCACAAAGTGGTATTGTTGTACCTATGTGCAGGGCATTAAAATGCAAAGGTTGCAATATGTGTTTAAAGATTCACTCTTTATACACGCTTGAAGAATATATTCCTGAATGTTTGGGAAGATTTTACTGAATAAGCGTAAATCACCCACAAGATATAAAAACAAGAACGAAAAAACATTAATCAGCATTTATTATGAAACACTTTCCAAAACTAATAAAATATTATTCAGAATTTTTACATACAATGAAATGACATAGCTAAATGAACAATTAAAAACATATAACGCAGTAAATATCCATTTTCATGAACTGATATCCATATCTAATAATGTGGTCGAATTCTATCATGCAGCCCTGTATATGATTTATAACATTTATACATACTATGTAATACACACAAAATTAGTCAAGTTTAAAAAAGCGTATTATAGACGAATTAATTGTCTGAGTGCAACGAAGACTCATACACAGCGCAGTATTACTTTGCCCCATATATAGCTACGATGGATATTAAAACCTTTCGTCAAGCATAACTCAAAAAATATTTAACGGATTTCGATCAAATTTTTACAGCAGGTACCTATAACGGTGACAACGACGTCTATTTATTACCAAGAATAAATGTCAAACCGTTTGGAAATTATATTAAAAAAATAGATAAAAAAGCACAATTAAAGTACATACGTCACGAAATTTTGTACGTACGTCATTTTCACCGGCGGGAGATTTTCGTAGACAATCGGAATTGAAAAGTTCATGGAGTACATGGAGCAAAAAAATATGCACGCACTAATATTCAGCACAATAAAATATATTTCAATTTAGTAGAAATCGAAAATTAATCTGGATTTTTTTCTGTTTGAAAGAAAAACCCCGCAATAACTTAGTAGACTTGGTATTAGAGATTTGGCACAAATCTCAGCAATAGCAGCTTTTTTTTATCGCGCGTGTGTAAAAAAAAAAAAAAAAAAAAAAAAAAAAATCTTTGGTGTTTAAATAAAAGGTTTCGATTTATGGCATTATTTCTTTTTTTTCTCTCTTTTAAGCATTTTAAATGGGATTAATGAAAGGCATGTATTTTAAATTAAATGAGTGAAAGCTTTATATTTAAATGAAATGAATTCAATATGAAAATGTTATAGGAACAATATTTGGCGATTTATCAACTGCGCCAGGATAACATAAAAGTATCAATTTATCAAACGGTATGTAGTATGTGAAATGAAACAATTATAATCACCCATCGTACAAGAAAAAAAAAAAAATATATATTCTGCATTCAGAGGGAAAAATCCATCTCCTGTGCCGTAAGATTTGGCGAGTTCTTTTTTGGTGATAAGTTTTTCGTTGTGATTCTTGGGATCTGCCGGATTTGGCTTACTTTTTCTAAATGTTATTTTTTTGCAGATGTAGTATTATGTAAATATATTTTTTTGCAGATATTTTTCTATTTTGTATATTTTCTATTTGGCATTTGAAAAAGAGATTTTCACCTTTTTATCTGTGCCTTCGGAAATATTAAAAAATAAATAAAGATTTACATATATCAAGCGTTTAATTTTTATACGGATCACTTCTCCAATTTTTAGATTTGGTACTTTTCGGTTAGCCGGGCGCCAGTGAAATTTATATATCTATGTATACATATATATACATATATCTATACATACACACATTTATATATGCATGTATATATATATATACATATATATACACATACATATATGTGTGTATGTATACATATATATGTATATATAGATATATACATATCAGTGGCACCCGGCTAACCGAAAAGTACCTTAGATTTTAAATGCTATTTATTATTTACTAGCCGTTTATTAATTGTTTACAATTTACCCCCCTGACAATAACAATTATTTATCACAAAAATGCCTCTTAGGTTTGTTAAATAAGTTTGTTTATGTGTTTTCATTACTTATTAAAATATCAAATATGGCGATAAAATTTCATTTTAGCATCGTGCTTAAATTTTTAAGATGGCGCAAAAACATGCTTTAATAAACGTATGTTTGTAAATATTTGAAAAACATGTTTTCCGCTCTCTTGAAAAATTTTATAAGATGCCACATGCACCATTTAAAATTTTTTTCGCCAACCGACATAGGATACGAAACTTTTCCCCATTCAGATACACAGGCAAGGCTGGTCTCAAACAAGAGTAAAGCTAGCAACAATATTGTTTTAACTCTATAAGAGTTACAATAATGATATTAAATACTCCGATTGGCTTTGGACCCAATTACGAAAGTTTCTCCTAAAAAAAAAAAACTGTAGAAGAAGTCTTTTACATTTGTTTCAAATGAAGCTCGGTCTACAAGGTGTTAGTTAATAATACAAACAACACTAATGGCATAGAGGCAAAAGTTTTAATTTAAATGTATATATTTAAAACCCTTCCCCCCCCCCCAAAAAAAAAAAAGAAAAGAAAAGAAAGTTACAGTATTGAATTTAAAATTTTCTGACATAAACAATTGGCTGCAAACGCGATAACGAAACTTTCACTTAACTTAATAACATGTAGCTAATATAGTCCTCAGGGTACTTTGCAGTTATACAGACCTTGTGGTTTTTTAAAAAAGCTTGAGACAATTCAGGCTTAAGAAGTTCAGATTTACTGTCAAATGATATAAACAACTATGAACACAAAACTGATGAATTATTATTCAGGTTTATGTATGTATTTTTAAAAAAATTGCGTCTGATTACACTTATTAGATAAATTACTTCTGTTTGCATTTAATAACTGATAAACGGCTTCTGTATATTAAATGAATTGTTTAAATATTGGGAAGAGGTGGCGAGAGGTAGAAGACGAGTAAACAAACGGGTAGACAAATGGGTAGTGAGATGGGTAGAGAGACGAGTAGCGACATAGGTAGGCTGACGGGTAGCGAAATGAATAGACAGACGGCTAGAGAGAAAGGTAAAAAGAGGGTTGATAGAGGGGTAGCGAGATGGTTCACAAGACGGGTAGCTACACCGGTAGACAGGAATGTAGCGAGAAAAGTTGCGAGACGCGTAGCGTGGTAGATAAAGAGACGAGTAGAGAGATGAGTACAGAGACGAGTTGACTGACGGGTGATGAGATTGGTAGCGAGACGGGTAAAGAGTCCGGTACAAAAACAGACGGATAGTGAGACAGTAGATGGGTACGGAGATGGGTAAGAAGATAGGTAGAGAGGCGTATAGCCAGAAGGGTAGAGATATAGATAGACAAATGGGTAGCGAAGTGGATAGAGACACGGCTAGACTTACAAGTAGTTAGACGGATAGACAGACGGTTAGAGAAATAGATTGGCGGGTAGCGAGACCGGTAAAGAAATATAGAGACGGGTAGCGAGACCGGTAGAGAAATATAGAGACACGTAGCGAGACGTGTAGAGAGATATACAATCGGTTAGAGAGAAGGACAGAAGAACGGATAGGGAAACAGACAGATTGTGGAGAGACAGACAGACAGGCAAAAAAAAGTCTGCGGATTGGCGCAGTAAAGGCGCATTAAAGGCGCAGGGGGCAGAGCCTCCTAGAGAATAATCAAGAAGTATCTGTTAAGCTTAACTTTGTAATATATATATTTTTTCAATTTTGCCGATATGGAGATTTAATGTAAAAGTTATTTTACAGAAGTCATCGAAAGATTTTTTGTATACTTTAATAGTAATTTAGACTGTAGTTTTGCAATCTGGTTTGTAGCAAAGCATGCTATCAATGTGGTTTGAAGTGTAAGAATTTCTATAAACAGTTATACAAATAATAGATATATAATCAAGGAAGAAAAAATTTAAATTCACACACAAAAAAAGGTGCAACAATGAAATTAAATTTGCGTTAAGCCACGCTTGATAGAATAATCTATTGGCTTCAAATCCAATTACGTAACTTTAAAAAGCTTGGCGTTTTAAAAGATCCGGCGTTTTTTTTTTTTTTTTTTTTTTTTTTTTTTTTTTTTTTTTTTTTTAAGTTTTGCGCAATACGCGCTCAAGAAAATGAGATTCTTTGCTACATGTTAAAAAAAATTATGACAGCACATCTGATGAACGGTACTTCTTTTCTATTTTTTTAACAGTGTATATGAATTTATATATGATATTTTGTAATTCTATCATTTAATTTGTTCTTTTTCTTTATATTGCGATTGTTAACCCTATGTTCTCAGCAATATCACTCAGACTAATCCCTTTGAGGGAAGTCCTAGTTTTAATAGAGAAAAAATCATTTAAACAGGGTTAAGTTTAAAAAAAAAATCTCAATCTTGCTTAAAAGTTGCACTGAATATTTAACTCTTTCAACTCTTTCGATAAATTAAAAACGCAAACAGAATTTCAATGCTAAAGTGTGGTATTAAAATAATTCTACAAAAAGATAGGTAAGTGTTAAGGTAATGTTATCCAGCTTTCCCATAGCAAATGAGCCAGTGTGCCCTTAAAGTATTTACAAAATTGCCAATTAGGAATTCTGGTATTATATTTTCATTAGAGTGTCTACCATAGTTTGCTCAAAATGTGTTGCTTGTGCAAATTAGATTATCGCACTTTTAGTTTCAGGTTACCAGAAATCAAGCGGTCAAAAGTTTTTATTAAAATTTTCAAAAGTACTTTTTGAATAACTGTGACGCGGTTAATTGTTTAACAGTAATTAGTGCACGTTATTTATTTATTATTGAAATGAATTTACTTATTGCCAAAAAGTGTGATATTGTGATTCTGGTTAATGTATATTCCCAAGTAATAGTACAATTTATTTTTCTAAATGGCTATTCTTACAAGCTTGGCACTATACCATACAATTTACACAGCATAATTCTACAAATCTCAGAAAAGTAATGATAGAAAGCTTTGATATTAATAATTATGTTATTGATAACATAATTTGTCTCTGAAAATAAAAATAATTTATTCAAAAATCTCTCTTCATATGCTCGTATATACTGTTTTTCAAAGGCTGAGAATATAAACATTTTATTATTCAATATATGTATTTATTCTGTTGTGTTTTAATTATTTTTAATTTATGAGATTTGTAAAATGTATTTTCTTCATTTTTGACTCTAGTATCATTAACATAAGAAAATTCTAATATTATATTCAATTTATTGAAATTTAATTCAGTGTCATTTGCATTTTTCATTAAAGAACGTCACCCAATGAAAACATACAAAAACAAAAATTAATGTAAAATGAAGTAACCCGTTATATTGGCATATTTTACGTTTGCATGGTAAACGCTTAGAAAAAATATTCTGCTTAAAGTCATTAAATCTGCTTTAAGCATATTTTCGTCATTATAAAAGATCACGTAGATGTTCAATAAAGAAATATTTCATTAAATTATGTCCAAGGATGCTGAAAATAATGAATAATTCATGATGATGTTTTGTTTGAATATGTGAACACGCCCGTAAATACGACAGAGTGATAATCGGACACCCACGTGATAGAAGAAAGTGGCCAACAGCAAATAAACTAACTGAAATTTTATAAAAGTAAAGGAAAATTTCTAAGAAAAAAAATATATTTAATCTTCTGAAGAACAATTAAGAGTGAGTCGTAGAGAGTTTGGAAAATATATTTTATAAAAGAGCTAAATAAAAATTCTTCGAACACTTAGATTGTTTACAAATATAATTTTGTACTAATAAGTAATGAATTATATAAAATTTAATCTATAGGCAGATTAAAAGAACTGAAACAGAATAATGCATTAAACAGAAGAAAAATATATAATTTTCAACCATATTTCTTTTGTTAAAAATGATTTATTTAGATATAAAAGAAAACACGTCATTCTAACAATTCTACGAATAAGAAATATGTTAGTTGAATAATTACAATGACAATTATTGTGCGTTTAAAAGAAACATTTTTATGAAAACATCTTCTGCGATACATATGACATCCGACGCATTTACGTATTTTTTAAATTGTATAGAATTTCATTGACAATTCTTACTATCACTGAAGCAAACATGATAGGAAATCCAAAACATTATTCTGCCAACAATAACAATCTCGTATATTTGTTTGAATGGTAAACTTGAAAAAAAAAGTTTTACAATTTATTTATACATTAATTTAAATGGTATGCAAAGAGCTACAGGCTCATGTATTTGTGGCTGTCCAAAACAAAATAAAATTAGAAACATATACAAGAAAATTTGCAAAGCTTATTTTTAATATACGAGGTGCATTTAGAATGTAAATATCGTTTCATTCTAAAGCCGCAGGGCTGCGGTGGGCGTTCTGCGAATGAGCGCTAGTCTTCCTTGTTCATTGGCTGTCAACTGAAGCTGTTTTCACTGCGTTACGTTGTGTTTGCAGTTTGCTGTGCACATTTAAAATGTTTAAGACAATTACTGATCCCGCCGACTGTGAAATCCATGCTGTTCTTCGAATTTTGAACGCAAGGAATGTGAAACCGGCCTAAATTTATCGTCAAGTTAAAGATGTTTATAGTGAAAACTTGTTAGCAGATGAAATGTTGAGAAAGTGGTTAGAAAGTTTAATGAAGGTTGAGCAAATGTCCACGCTGAAGCTCGGAGTGATCGGCCTTCTGTTGTCACCGATGATCTCGTAAGGAAAGTTGATGAAAAACCCATGAGAACAGACGTTTTACAATGACAACGCTTTTATAGACGAATTTCCGCAAATTTCACGAACTGTTTGGAGTGTTGGCTGTCGTCACTGGCAGGAAGTTTCTATGAAGTATAGATAAGCTGATCACCCGCTACGACAAGTGTTTGAACATTGGCGGAAACTATGTAGAAAAATAGTTAAAGGTATGCTATTTCATGTAAAAATAAAATTGGCTCGAAAAAAAAATGTTTACTAGTTTTTTTTTCTTTTTTTAAAAACGGTACTTACTTTCCGAATACAATTCGTAGATATTATGAAGGGGACAGTAGACGAATTTGGACCACTTAACGTATTTTCAGGTGTAACTCACTGCATTTTTGGAATATCTGCAAAATTTCACTACACGTGGCCAATCTATTCATCTGCTAACTAAATAAACCTTCAGAACAATTTCTTGTTAAAAATCTTAAGTTTTATTTTAATTTGAAGAATTTGGTGAAAAGTGGTCAAATTCAGCGATTGGTCGTCTAAGTTGGACCCCGAGTGTTTAAATTGAACCAAACAATATTAGGCTGTTTTAATGAGTAGGGAATATAACTAATTTTACTAAAAGCAAAGTTTGCGATTAATAAAACAATCAAACAAAACAACAGCAATTGAATGTAATGAAATCAAATGTCTGAAAGTAAGAGTAATTGTTTTAAATTAAAATGTATTCGAAATATAAATTAAAGTTATAAGTAATTAAGAATAAAAATTATGGAACTAATTCCTAATTACTTGAATATCATGTAAAAGGTGATGCAAGGCTTACACATGAATTTCTTTTGTTCATTTTTTATTCCAGCGCACACAACATGGAATTTGGCAGTCTGAACACTGAATCATTTATGCTATTTTATTTTTCTTACAAATTTTTCAAAACCAATCATCACTGTCTTGATTTTTTATTTTAGATTCTGAGTAATTAGACCTTTTTTGCAACAAAAGTTTTCTTCCTTTTTGCCGTTTTTTGTTTTTTGTTTTTTAGTTTAAGGTTTATTTAATATGGCGAAAATGTTTATACAGCTGTTTTTTGGCTCCCTCTGTACTTTGACTTAACTGATTTTGGCAAGGGAGCTAACATTTCTAATGATTCTTTGGCCTTTTTTTGGGGGGGGGGGGGGCTGTAGCTGCAGCCTTTTTGCGGGTCAATCTCTTCACAACTTACTAATCCCTTTTCGTTTCCTACATCTTTGATACAACATATCGACAACTTTTGCTGTCACTGATGTTTTTCTTCCGGATTGTCTGCCTGTGTCGTTTACATGAGTTTTTTTACTTTCTCAGTTTTAGTAGGTTTCATGATTACTGATTTGACTCCGAAATCTCACTAGCAGGTGAATCTACGGATCTATCTGCAGTGCCTATCTACTTGTCACGAATAAGTGCAGAAGCAGCTGTAAAATGATGACTTTTAAAAACATGCCTGTTAGGAGGCCAAATACCGATTCCTTTAAAAGCTTGGTAGGTAGTTTCAACGGTTGCCGATCTGATGTAAGCGGTAGTTAAAAGATGGGGGACCTGCGAAGTTGTTAGAGGGAAGCCTTTATAAGCTTAAAGCCACGATTCTCGTGCCTCTACGTAATAGGTATTTAAGGGTTTAAAAAAGGCAATAGCCCTCGGAATTTAATACTTACTATTCAAGTTTATGATCGTATATCTGGTCCAATTTAAGCAACTCAAATTGGGCCAATTAGAGCAACTGCGCCATTTTTTTAAAAAACAGAAAGCAAAAACGAAAGCAAGCAAATCCGCGTGAAAAATATGCTCAATAAACAAATTAATTTAGATATGTATGTGAAAACATAATAATTTACTTTAGTCTTATTCTCTTATGTTTAGTAGAAAAAATAAATCAAAACAGCTAATTTTAGGTATTTTAAAATTGTCTGAAAACAGCTCGTGGAAGGCGGATGCTTCTTCTAATCATAAATGACATCATTCTGATGAGTAGGATTTTAGTGGTAGATGACGTCTCTTTCTGTAATTAACGGCAGCATTGCAGCGGTTGATTTAAAGCGGCGATTCGAGTATTGTTATTCTCCCCTATCAAATGTTTTATAAAAATGTGCAAATATGGGAAATTGTTTAAATATTACGTTTAAAATATGCATGTCTGTCTTTGAAAGCATCTTTGTAAAAACAGTAAAATTAGATTATCATAAATTTATAATTTAGGCTATGATCTTAATTGCACATTACAAATATTGGGTCATATTTTAAATAGTGACAAACATTTACTCTCTTAGTGAAAAAATAATCCCAAACCACCAAAAGTCTTAATTTGTTTTCATAAGTTATTTGAAAAAATGTATTCTTTACGACTTGGAATGTTAAATAAATAAATTTACCCATATGATACATGCTTGTTAATTCATATGAATTTTTTTTTTAAATAACAGCAGTTTGTATTTTATACAACATTACCAGTGTTTCACATCACATTTGTAAGAGAAAAATATTTCTAAGATGAAGCATAAAATTATTTTTCACCATCTGGTATAAGATTTAAAATTGGAACATTCTGTAGATTTTTGCAAAATTATTGTTTTTAAAGTTTACATTAAAAGCTTTCTAATTCGGGAATTAAAACACTAGACAACAGGTAAATTTTGTTTTGTTTATGTAAGAAAGAAAAATATTCCATTTGTAAAATTTTGCTCTCAAATTCTAAAAAAACTAGAAATTACTCAGCAGTAAATTTAGCCTTAATTAAACAGTATGTAATTTTTAGTGCTACTTAATTAATTATTAATAATTTAGTTGTTATTTGCAATTATTTGAATTTTTTGCAGCAGTATGCCTGGATACTTTTAACAATGGTATTCAGTAGACAAGTGAGTTTTGCTTGCGATCGCATAGACTTGTGTTATGAACAGTATGGGGGAATGAGAAGTCTAAATTGTTTTCTTTTAAATTTCCTATAGTGCGAATGTATTTCCAGAATTCCGTATCACGGTAATTAAAAAAAAATGTTAATTATGTTACTGTGATACAAGTTATATGTACTGGCTACTGGGGTACAGGCTATATATAGTGAGGTGTTAGCAAGAATCTTCGGATCTTCTTTCGGTAAAAAGGTACTCTAGCTGCAATCAAACACGTGTCATGGAGGAAATCATCTCCTGAGCTGGTATATTGTAGTTTTAGCTTGGCATTTATGAATCGAAATTATTTCAATGCTTTGTAGCGTTGTATAGAAGTTACTTGTCCTCTTCTTAGAGTACAATAATATTTATGCTCATGGAACTGATTTAGTTAAGTGGCATTACGTAAAGATTCAGTTTCTAAAATAAAATGTTTATTTTAGAAACATTGTAAATGTCGTGAAGTACTTGAACTTTAGCGTACTGAGAAAAGATTTATTACCCTCTTAAGTTTTCCCTGGAGCCATCTAAACCAAGCCTACTCACTCCACTACCTGAATTTTCTTGCTTATTGTTGAAAATAAATTAGTTGTGTTGTTAAATTTTGGCATCATGTTTTCCTCTTGAAGCTAACAGTTCTGAAAGGATGTTACAATTTATTGTTATCTTAAATGTTATTTGCTATTATGAAAAGAGAGATAAATAAATGGATATGTTTTCGGCCTCTGGTTGTGCTCTTGTTTCGATGTAAAAGAAGTTGCATGGAAATTTTGTTCATGAATATTTTATTAATTTGAAAGTTACTTTGTTGTAGAGTTTTTATGTTATACATAATTACCGTGTTTGTATCTAGACTTTTACACACATTTGTAGTTACTTATTATCTCGTTATTAGCTTTAGGAAATTAAATATTTAAAAATAATAAAACAGAAAATCTTGAAAATGAAATAAGATGTCGTTTATGTATAATTGTATATATTTATTTCATTTTATACAGTTCGTTTTTTTTAAAATTATCAATTATATCTATTAACAACTTTTTTTTAAATTTAAAACAATATGAAAGCGCATGTTGTACAGTGTGGACCAAAAACGAAATACACACCATATATTTTAATTTTTTAATTGTCAGAGAGAAAATTAAAATTAGCCATTCAAATCGGAATTAATTTATGATCGAATATTCATTTCAAAATATAAGAATTCTGAAGTTAATATTAAAAAAAATATGTATTGTACCCTATAAAAAATTTAACAGAAATCGCTTTCAAAAATTTTTATGTATGTGAATCCAAAATTACAGCTCAAACTTACAGCTCAAGTATAGGTTTTGAGTTTAACTTAAAAATCTGCCACCATTACACTTTGTTTTTAGTACTTTCCACCATAGTTTAAAGGTATTTATAAATCCGTCTGTCTGTCCTAACTCGCGTAAATATACTGGGATTGCCATGTAATTCATATATCTTATTGAGGTTTACCATAGCATGTTCAGTATTGAACATGAAGTGTGTAGCATTTACAGTTCCTTTACAATGGCCCTCAAAAGAACTCCGTTACATTATGGTCCAAAAGGAAAAATAGTTTGTAGTGTATTTTTAAATTATTACACTATTTCAAGCGTTTAGAAATTGATATACGTCACTGATGTGTCTTACAACACACTTACTTTTGAATATGGTGTGCATAGCATTGATCGTTCACTTACAGGGACACACAATATAATTAGATTTCAGTACTGTCTAGGAACAATAATTCCTGAAGTACGTGAATTGTGATATGCTTTAAATCCTATTGTTGTCAATATCTCTCATTTTGACGCGCATTAGACGATGATAAATTAAAAATTTTGACGTGTCCCTGTAAAACAACGGTTATTTTATTTGAAAGTAATGTAGTTCTGTATATCTTACCAGTATTTTCAATGTTCGTGACGATTCGTCATGTTTATGGAAGTTGGAGCTTATAAAGTAAAAAAGAAAAGAATAAAAAACGGACAGAAAGATAAACATGCTATGTTGGGATCTTAAAGAAATTAAAATGGGACCACTACTAGAAAAAATCATTCCCTACAAAAATAATTATGAGAGGTTCATTCAAAAGTTATGAGTGAACATGTACAAAATATACAGAATGTCCGCTGAATTTTACCACTGACCAATAGCTAATTCCGAAACCGTTGGTTTTAGAGATGTAGTTCCAATAGTAGAATTGTTTTAAATGTTGTTCTTCATTATATGAAAATCCAATTACATCAAAATAAATATTTTGAAGTGCAGCGAGCCGAAGGCAAACGAAGTTTGTTTACTATGTATCCACATCAGTCTGCAACAATGCACTCAGAGTTTTTTATTATTTTCTTCGAAACTTGCATAAACATGGATTAGGTTCACCTAGAAAGATTTGTTAATGATGTTATACTATTTCAAGCATAATAAAATGGATATGCATTTCTGGGATGCACTAAAACATGCATTTTGTAGAATACGAGGTGGAAAGTATTCATCATTCATTTACAGGGTCACACAAAATAATTCACTTATATAATGATCTACAGGCAAATACTGTTTGCAGAATATTTTGATTATGTTAAACTATTTCAAACAGACTGAAATTAATATATATCACTGATGCGCATTACAATATACTTTCTGTAGAATATGTTGTACATTGCATTTATTGTTCATTTACAGGGAGGGACACACATTACAGTGTTGTCTAGGTGCAATAATTCCCGAAGTACGTTTTCAATTGTGATATGCGTTTTTAAATTTAACTAATGCTTTAAATATTACTTCAAGTCTAGAAAAAATAATAAACAGGGTTGCACAAATAAATTCGAGAATATTTCCGCTTATTCACGGAAATTACTGAAGGGGGATTTTCAACTGGGTTATGCATTCCCCAACTTAACTATTTGTTTTATACTATGTATTATATATACAAATCTATAAATAATATACAGCGTTGCATAGACAAATTCCGATATTTTTCGGACTACAGATGGTAGTTGCTGAAAGTGAGTTTTGAAATGTGATATATGTTTTCCAAATTGTTTACTTAGACCTCAACTTTCGCTTTATAAAATGGGAAGTTTTGTTACAGTATTCTGAATTTGTTGAAAAGTGTTTCATAATCTGCTTGATGCATGGTTTTTCTTTCTTATTGAGCTATTAAACAGGAATTTTACACTGTTCCATACTTTAAATCCGTATAATTCCTTCAAGTAAAACTAAAAAAAAGAAAAAAAAAGTACTTCAACGAATGACTTCCGATTTGATATCCGGAGGTAAAATGAAGTAAAATGATGTAAAAAATGGGGGTTTGCATACAATGATTCATAGGTAGTTACAATTTTAGTGTGAAGACGGATCCCTAATATTATGTCTTTTACATAATACTTAAGAAGACATAATTCCCAATCGAATGGCTATTTTCGTTTTTCTTTGCGACAATATAACGATTAAAATGTACGTGATGTACCTTTTTCTTTTTGGAACAGAATGTACACAAGCTCAGTGAATTGTATTTATAATAAATTAGTTAGAAAATTAACATAAAAACATTAAATACTTTTAATTTTTATTAGTTATAATAATTTTACTTATGGATAAAAAAAAAACTTTTCAATTTAATCAGAATTTGATTGTAGCGTATATCGTACATACTGAATTATACTGTATAGTTTAAACAATGTGTGTTGTATAGTTTAAAAAAAAATTATGTGAAAAAAAATTCAATATTATTTTCAATATAATAATCTCTCACTTATACGTCGGTGCAAAAGACTGATTACAAGCGATGCATAAACAAAAGAGATGCATAAATAAAATTCAAGCAATAATTAAATTTTAAATACATGTTAACACAAAATTAATCTTTAAAGTTTAAATAACATGCAGAATAATAAAAAAATACGATTTGCTTAGATTGTTAAATAGTTGCTAATTCAAATCTAACATATATATATATCAAAATTTTAATTACATGCCTTTTTTTTAAATAATCTAAAATTAAAATTTGGTTATGAGTTTGATATGTGTCTCTAAAAATAACTTTTTCATTGGAATATGAAGATGTTGAACCAGATGCATCAGTTCGTTGTATGTAGTGATGGAGGGTTTTCAGAGCACTATTGCCTTTGCAAAAGTCGGTGGATGTGTTTCTACGTTTTTTTCGCTATCTGATTCATCTTCTTTGGCATCATCTTGAATTTCTGAGGTATTTCTTGTATGCCTCCCTTTTCTGCTGTTATTACATTTCCTTCAATATTTACAAAATCGTTAAAATAAATCATTTCCTTAGAAATGACATTCCATTGTTCATCTAATAGTGGTTGATCTTTGGCAGAAGATCGATCCTTTTCAAATTCCTTTAGAATAAATCCTGCTTTTTTAAAACAGATATAAATGCATGTTTTATGGACACTATCCAAGATCAACAGAGCATATTTATTCCCTCAAATACTGACTTTTTTTAGATTATTTACTACGTTTTTCAATACAAGTGAAGCAAAAATTCTCCTTATTAAAAATTATCTGTAATTGTCTTTCACAGAACGAATAATTCCCAAATCCAGCGCTGAAGTTTACTTTTGCAGTTGGCAAAAAGATGTTAGCATTCATCCACGCTTTACTGCTATTATCGTATTCACATGGCTATTTTTTACGTTTTTGAAACAAAAAGGATTCGATTTTCCAATAATCAAAGGGGATAATCATTAATAACCATCTGCATTACAGCAAAGTGTAACATCTTTACTCTTGAAATATAGAGTTTTATTCGGTATCATGTTCGACAGAGTCCAGTTTTATTGAAAGTAAAGTACAATAGTTATACTTTTTCAATAAAGTTGACAGATCACTTAGTCACAGCTCAAAATTATCTTCTTCAACGCTGGCAGTTTCACCACTTATAATGCGCATAGCTAATGCGCTATCCATGCCTATTTTTAAGTTTTTTGATCCATCCTTGGGGAGAGAAAATTTTTCTATTCCAAAAGCCTATGCCAAGTCAATTCTCTTTTCTCTTAATAGCTGACAATTGATTGGTATATTGGAGGCACGAGCTTCTCTAATCTTGCCAATTGATAAAATTTTCCACTTTCTATCCCTTTCACCGGTTTGAAGATTTTCCAATAATTCTATAAATATGCTTGTAAATCCTAGAATATATATATTTTTAATTGATGTTTGCTGCTATAATATCTTTTATATCTCCCAATGCTATATACGGTTAAAAAAAGTATCATGTTAAAAATATTTTTGTCTACAGCCATTTTAACATGACTACATGAAACGGAAAAACACGGCCTAACGCTTAAAGGGTGCAATGGTTTGATAAACGTGCTAATATTAAATTTTTATCACATTTCTGTCCTCGCTCGCAATGATTTTTTTTTATCTGTAGCAGAACAAGTCAAAATTTATGTTACAACTTTAAAAGGCATTTTCAAAAACAAACATGCAATTAAGGTGGCCAACAAAGAATGTAGAATTCATTCCAAGAAACGGAATAGCCCTTTAAGTGTTAGGCCCGTGTTTTTTCCGTTTCATGTAGTCATGTTAAAATGGCTGTAGACAAAAATATTTTTAACATGATACTTTTTTTAACCGTATATAGCATTAGGAGATATAAAAGATATTATAGCATCAAACAGCAATTAGAAAAATATATATTCTAGGATTTACAAACATATTTATAGAATTATTGGAAAATCTTCAAACGGTGAAAGGGTTTAAGAAATAAACCCTCCTACCCTTTTGCTCCTAGAAGTAGAAGGTGCAAAGTAGCGTGGCCCAGGAATGTAGCTTGCAATACTGTCCAGAAAACAAAAGCAAAAGACAACCAATTGACTTCCCCTTTACAGATTGATGTGAATTTTTTTTTAAAAAGGACATGTGTAGAATCAAGGTTACTATATCATAAGGTTGCGGCATTTCACCCTGCAGCAAATGGGGAGCGATTCGCTGTTTGACGTCACTTAGCGTGCTGGATTAAGTTTTCCAATTGATTTGTATTAGAAACGCGCTATTTTTAATTCAACAGTATAAGTAGAAATTTTCGTGTGAAAAGAAGTTTAAAAATTAAAAACAATATTCTTTATACACAGGAAAAACACCACATCTAAATTTTAAAATATATTCTTCTTTCAATTCTTCGAAATTTGATTTTTAAATTTGCTGTCTTTATCATTAAATATCGTTTGCGCCTCAATATGAAAAGTTTATTTTCATTTCTAAAAAATTGCAAAATAGTAATTTTTATAAATAAAATCTTAAAGACTCACAAAAGAAGCAAATTTGATGTTTATATGACGGCAGTTAATATTCTGTTAATAATTTTTAATACAGTATATTTATAATATTTGATCGGTATTCAATTTGAAATCTATAATCCATTTAGATTTAAACCTCACACCACAGATACACAAGTTTGAGTTTTGTGTAATTACATTTAAAAAACAAATAAAAATAATCTCTGATAAGTAAATAGTTGAATATTTAATATTTTTAAGCTGAATTTTTCATACGATATTATTACGTAATTTAATGGAAACAAAATTTGAAATTCACAGTAATATACTTTATAAACACATTCCAAAATTTTTATTTAAAATATTATTTTATGGTACACAATAAACATTAATGCACATCTAAATTTTTTTAAAAAGGCAAATTATTGCGTGAAAGATAATTTTGCGTTAGAGTAAAATTTTCTATTTCTGAATAATATTTAAAATTTAAAAATACATCTTTTTCAGCGTTTTAAATCTTAATTTTAAAATTTCTTTTTCTTCAGATTCCCTTCACGTAATTGATATGATTGAATATTAAATTGATATATTTTTTATAGAATAAAATGGAAGACAGTAGTATTTATGAAGAAGATTTAAAATACAAATAAAAATTGAGACTTTCATTTTTAAATTGCCGAATTTTTAAAACTGAAAGATTTATTCGATATAGAAAAATGAAATTTGAAATTCAGGATAATATACTTTTATAAATATCTTCCAAAAGGGTTGTGTAAAGATATATTTTAATGCAGTATAATGATAAAATTACATAAAAATATTTTAATAATTAATATATTTTAGGTTTTTACCCCCAGAATATATTTTCATTTCAAGCAATTTATTTAATCACAGGGAGCATTTTGAAGATATAGTTTAGATGTGCGCTCCATTATTTGCTATTTTTCGCACTGTTTTACCATGTAATCAAAGTTGATTGACTCCACATTTTTGGCAGCGTAACTTGTTTTTTTTTTTATGAATATATATTAGATTACTATGCCGGACAAATTCGGGAATTAGCAGTTTTAAAGATATTATCTGCCTTTTTGCATGCAATTATCCATCTTTTTTTATATCGTATTTGTTCGAAAATGTGTGATATAGAACATTTTGCATTTTATCTGAGCGATTAGGACATGTTGCGATAGCACAAGTACTGGGCATTTTCAGAAAAATCAATGCAAATAATGTGCTATTTTAAAGAGCTAAGATCAAGAGATGTTGTTCTAACAAAAGCTGGGAAATATTTGCCGCGTATTTAGGAAAAGATACAGAAAATCTCTCTTTCTGAAAAGGAATAAAAGCTTCGTGTGAGGAAAAACTACCCTGGCTCTCCAAAAAAAAAAAAAAAGGACAATAAATGTTTTCTTCCCAACCCCGTCCCTTTTAAAGATCGACCAAATATAACTAACAATAAAAGCTCTATATCTTAGCAAAAAAGATACACGATTATTTCATTTGAAAGAAAAAATCCCCCTTAAATTGCTTTATTCCTAAAAAAAAAATACATTCGCTAACGAAAAATGTTTTATTTTGAAGAAATATGCCCTTCTATGGCCAAAGAAACGATTTTATTTAGCGAAAATACTATTTTAAATGAGAAAATACGTTCTTTCCAGTTGGTTGGTATGTTGATTTATGACCGCCGATTATCTACACAAGGGATATAGGCCCTACGGGTCGTGCCCTCCGTGGGGGTCTTTCTGAGGGATCCTAACCCGTATTTTCGGCAAGGTTCAAAGAAAACCACGGAAAACCCCGAACAGTTAGGTCGACGGGCGCGACAGGGGATTTAACCCAGCACCTCCCGTCTACCAGCTTTGAGAGTAGAACCTCTCAGCCACTGTTAGGGCTTCTTTCCAGTTGGAAGAATCCTTCTTAGCACGTCAGAACGACCGCTACCTTGATACCAGAAGTAAAGGGAAATAGCACCTACCTTGTGAAGATAGGAAGAAATGTTAAGGGTAACATGAAATTTCTATCATAAGTGAGAGATACTGTTAACGTTGCGATGCATAAACGAAAGAAAAAAATAACATTACATCCCCTTATCTGGGATTACCGAAAATCGTGTAACTGACAGAGACGCATAAAAGAGGCGACGTATAAGTGAGAGATTACTGTATGAGTGTTTGATAGGCATCAAGTTAAGCGAAAGTTTAATTAGTAATTAGTAATAATACTGATTCAAATTTTGTATTATGTTCCCAAAATATTCTAGATGAAATATAAATTTAGAAATTATAAACACTTTGAACATAAGTATTTCTAAAAATAAGATTATTTAAAAATATATTAAGGTATTTGGAATGGCATGTGTTTTGTTATTTATCCATAAATAATTGTTTTTCAAAAGAAACATAGGTTAAATATTTCAATGTTTTATAAACGAAAAATAAACAATATACATACAATGAGAAAATTTTTCGATGTTTCATAAATATTCTTATTCAATGCATTTAAAAAAATAATCTACAGCATTAGTTTTCAGTGAAAACAAAATATTGAATTTTTGTACTTCCTGAAATATAACAACATGAAATAAAATGGTGCGTCAAAAAGAAACTCCTTGTTTTTAAAGTGAGATAAAAACTCAAGTATGAGGAAATACCTTGACATTTCCCTTAGAGCTATTTGCTTTTTTCATACTTTCTTGAACCACGTCATCAAGCTTAAAACTTTTTTGTTGTATGAAGTTATATTTTGGAAAGGAAAATGTTTTCCTGATATTTTATGTGAATTTCAATCTGCTTTATAGTTAACAAAAAACACAAATGTAAAAGAAAGATAAAGTCCTGAGTAAAAAATTTGATATTGGACACAATACCTTCTTGTAAAATTCGAAATGTGCATTTTACAAAAAAATATGCATAATGAGAAGGAGATTTGAATAAAAACTCTTTCTCTTTACAATTTTATTTCTATTACTTGGACCTAAAAAAGGTCTTGATTTGAAATACATAGATTTTTAATGCTGTTATTTTTTCTTTTTCTTTTTTTCTTTCTTTTCTTTCTTTCTTTCTTTTCTTTCTTTTCTCTTTTTGTCTTTTTTTAAGTAGTAAGGATAGACCAAGTATCGAAAAAATGCGATCGCGTTTAGAATGGTAAACGCCAATCGGCATCTTCATTATGCAAAATTACCAATTTTAGTTTATATTTATTTGTTAAATGATAACATCTATGCATAGGCACGAACAAATGAAATAACATCATTAAATAAATTTACCCCTCCTTTCCCACCCCCCCCCCCAAAAAAAAAAAAAAAAAAAAAACTCAATGTGAAACTAGGCTAAAAAATCCATCCTGTTGACTGAGTTTTTCATCTTATCCAAGTGGAGATTGCCATTTTAAGTTTAAGAATGTGACCACTGTGTAATATGACCAATCATAGGATTTCGATAGCTAAAACGTTAATCTATACAAGGCTGATCATTTCATAAAGACTGTCACCTTAGCAGATTTCACGGTTTATAAAATACTTTCTCATTAGTAATTTCTTGGAAATGATTTAGTAATGTATTCATTTTAAGAGATTTATAAGTAAGAGATTATTTAAAATTGCATCAGTGGTTCATTGTAAACGTATTTAAACAGTATTTGTTGTTAGAAAATACTGTACATTTGAAAATAAAAGTCAAACGTTTTTACCTCTAAATCATGTTATATTTATCAGAATTTGGCGAATAAGGTTAAAACCTTGGTGTATAAAATTTACGCAGAGTATTGAAAAAATGGATAATGGTGTATAATGTCGTATTCTATCTGCAATCCCATTTTTTGAAGCCATCGATTGCTACTCTTCGTAATCAACACGTGCAGGAAAAAGTATGTGAAAATTACATCATTTTGTAATAATCAAAATAAATTTTAGATTTTTAGGAATGAAACTACCATTTTTTTTTTCAATATGCGTGGCTTTAAATTTGGGTAAAAATAAACATTTCGTTTAAGGGAATATTTCATACGCACTCTATTAAGAACTTTAGTATATAGGTATTTGGTACAGACAAAAGTGCCAACATTATACTGGCAACAAAAGTATAATTGTATGCCGTTAGCAATAAAGTGATTTTTATTTTTGCAATTAAATAACATCTAAAATGAATTTTTAAAAATGACATAGCGATACTATCAATTAAAAAAGTAAATTTAACTAAAATTAACACAAGTAAATCCGTCTGTAGGAAAACAAAACCTGTCAACTGAAATCATGTATATTTCACACTAGCTTCAGACCGATGGAGAATTCATTCACAGATGTATAAATACGTAACTATGAAATTGCATAATTTTTATAGAAAAATCGAAATAAATTACTAGTGTATAATGTCGTATTCTATCTGCAATCCCATTTTTTGAAATCATCGATTGCTACTGTTCGTAATCGACACGCACGGACACTAGATTCAAGACACTAGACACAGATGTATAAATACGTAACTATGAAAATGCATAATTTTTATAAAAACAATCGAAATAAATTACTAGTACATGCTCAGAAAATGCTCAGGAGAAATGCGGACGCGGTAGTTCCCGCAACATTTCTTCAAATTTAAACCCAATTATTTGGAAAACTATATTTGCACTGAGTTGTACCGAAGCTTACTCATAAGATCACAACAAATAACAATGATTCACTAACTTATTTACGAGTATTTAAAGTGGAATAATATTGCTAAACATATTAGAACATCTATGGAAAACATGAAATTGCAGAGATGTATTGAATTCTACCGTCTTATAAATATCAAGGGAAAATGTTTGATCTCTGTTCTCTGACCAAGAACCAATAATCAAACATATACGTGGATAGATAAAAAAGAATATAAGTTCTATAGATAAAACTGTGCGAACTTGCATAAACATATTTTACATTAGAAGTTATTAAACATCAAAAATACCTTCAAATACTATTAATTTCCCTTTTAATTACACGCTTTATAAATATTTTTCTTTTATGCAAATAACATCAAAATATAAGTTGATTAAACTCGGTGCGAAACTTTCTATTTTAAAAATAGAAGGTGTTTCAATATCTTTAACAATATATATATAATGAAATATTATTGTTTTTAAATACCCTTAATTAATCTTCTAACACTATAATAATGATCTAAAAATTAATTATCATTTTACGAAAAATTTAGTTATGTTTTTCATAAAATTTTTAAGCGTGAATTGTTATTTTATCTTGCTTGATAATTAATTAATAAAACAATGAGATAAATATTCTTTTAAAAAATTGCCACTTCGGAAAACTTAATTTCTGATACAATTAGTACTTTTTTTAAGATGAATAAATTAAAACTAAACTTTTAATGACATTTTCAAGATAATGAGTATATTTCTTAATTAACTTTTGTGTGCATACTGACTTGCAAAACAAGTTTTTTTTTCTTATTAAATTCTTACAGTTCAGGTTTAAATAGTACATGAACAAGCATTTTTAATTTGCTATAATATAGAAATTATATAAAGAAATATGTATAAGTAATTATTAAACGTATAAGTAATTATTAAAGAATAAGTAATTGTATTTTTACTTCTCGAACACACAGTGAAAGGAAAGCAGTATAATCGTGATGTATTAGTATGTGTGTGAGCATAAGCGCCGACTTCACAGGGTCAAAATAGGCAATCAGGCACTAATTTAAATTTTTTGTTCTATTTAGATAATGGTGTTAGTAATTATAATATAATTATTACAAAATTAATTAAATTATTAAATTTATCGACAATTATTAAAATTTATTAGAAGTTTGAGTAATTCGTACCCGCCGTCCCCGTTCAGTCGATGCTTATGTGTGTGAGTAAAAACGATAGCTTCCAAACGATACTCACTATTGAGCTCCCATTTGACGAATATGTTATACACTACTGTCGCAAGAACTGTATAAATATTCATACAAATTGGCCGACTGAGAAGTTTTTTAAACAATTTTCAAATCATTTTGCGAAGGTAAATCATGAAGAAACTGTGACAGAGTTTAAGGGATAAATATTACGTCAATATGGTAAATCAAAAGTATGGTAATTCAGATGCAACGTCTCCAGACTTGAACGAGAGGTCCAGTGTACGAATCCAGCTGATTTCATTTCTGTCCTGGATAACAAACTCTCTGATAAGCTTGCAAAAAAATAAGGTCTAATGATTGAACGATTCATCCTATTGCCTAAATCAGCACTTAAAAATTGCCGAAGCAATCAGCTCTTCAAAATTGACAAGCGGAATGGGACTATAGAATTACAAGGAGATATACCATCGTGTTTACCGAAAATTTAAGAACAATTTATTCTTCATCACAGAAATTTATATGTCTTCGCAACAAACCACGGCCCATTCCCCAATTACATAGCAAAAGTCGGTAAATCAGCATCGTACCGTTGAGTCTTTGGCGCATATTCTACTTCCCTACACTACATGTAAGACTGCACCTAATATCCATTTTCCATCTAAGAAAACCATCACAGATGAACTTATTTATTTGGTTTACGTATGTTTTCGGGAAACCACCACTTCTACAAAAAATGTTTGACTGTGACCATCGTTTTTAAAACAATCAATTAATCTTCCAAGACCCTTATACTGCAGGAATAGAAGCGGAGAAAACTGCAGTACTAATCGTTTCATATGAGATATTTATTGAACAGAACTGTCCTATGGTCAATAATACAGGGTCATTCATAATTACCTCCGGGGTTTCGAAACGTTATAGTAAAAAAAGAAGACGAATATGAAAAAAAGAAACATATGAAATTATTCCGAAACTATTCAAGTTTTACTTACATACATTACAGGTGTTCTATGTGTGAACCCTTGGTCACACGGCATGCATCCATGCGATAGTCCAGTTCCTGCCATACTCCGTTTCTTTAAATCTGAATCAGTGGTGTCAGTTCAACGGGCCTTTCGTAATAAATATTGAAAACAGGGACCAACTGACAAAACAACTCATGTGTGGTACCGGAAATTTAAAGAAACGGAGTATGGCAGGAACTGGACTATCGCATGGATGTATGCCGTGTGACCAAGGGTTCACACATAGAACACCTGTAATGTATGTAAGTAAAACTTGAATAGTTTCGGAAATTTCATATGTTTCTTTTTTTCATATTCGTCTTCGTTTTTTTACTATAACGTTTCGAAACCCCGGAGGGAATTATGAATGACCCTGTACTTTCATTACATAACCCCCTCCCCCCCACACACACTGCACTCTCTCTGTCATGGTTTAGTGTTAGCACAACATAAGAATTTCCCAATATTTTAATTTAGTAATGTGTATGTACTGTATAAAAATTTGGTTCATGAATTTATAACTATTTTAATTTGAGAAAATGTACGCACAGTATGATAAGTTGTATACATTTTGATAATGAATATTTAATATTTGATAACATTATTTTTACATATTGGTTTAATTGTAAATGCAATATTTTTATATTTATTTGCGTTATTAAGTGTGATCAAAGTATACGTTAAGTATAGCTTAAGCTTAATATAGTGTAGTATTAAGGTTTTTGTAAATATTGGTTAAAAAAATTATGTTTAATTAATGTGTATGTACAGAAAAAATCATCTGTACATATTTTTGTTTTTTGTAGTGTGGGTTAAAGTACAGTATAAGTTCTTGTAAATTTAAAAGGTTAATCCTTTTATAATTAGACGTGTGTAAGGCATTAAAAGTTGTAAAAATCTCAATTATGATTGTTAATGTCGAAAGTTCAGCAATGTATAATGTGAAATATTGCACATTTTATTGTTTATTACTCTGTTTTGTATCATAATTGGGTACTATATGCCAGTTCTACTTGTCTGTAAAATAATATCAGTGTATTATTAATTTGTCAAGTATATTTCCATCGAGGGTTAAGGGGATCTCCCACAGTTTCCGTCCTGGTGGAACCGGACGGTGCTCTTCGATTCTTCTTCCAATCTGTTGCTCTACGATTTCAGAAGAATTTTAATTTGTTTGTGGCTTGCAGTTAGTAGTTTACATACCAGCAGGGATATAACCTAACACTTTATTCATGAGACACCATGTTTAAAGAAACGCGTCTGAAATGTATCTGAATCCATCGTACTCTATAACATGTTCGGAATATCAAGTAGAGTCATCAGAATTTTGATTTAAATCTCTATAAAAGGTTGAAAGACATTTTTACTGATAAAATGATTTATTACTCTCTATATTTTATAAATTATTTTATGGTGGTGGGTTACATCTTGGAATATGCCTAAGGTAATTAGCAAAGTTTAGGGGTCTTGAACATGTTGCTAGTGTGTACTGCATAATACATGATGTACCCAAACAATTGAAAGACGCTTTACTTTTTTACCTGTTGCAGGTATGTAGCCAATGTAAATTGCAAAAGTGTACAAAATACGATAAAATTTAAGATTATTTTGACGAAACAGTTCTGTCTTTAATTTTAAATAAGCTACACTTTTTAAACTTTTATACGTTCTCTGGGTCCTATAAATTACATTTCGAATATATTTAAATTAAATTTGTCCTGACAAATAGAACAGGATAAAGTACATTCTTCTACGACCAAAACACAGCGAGTAACGACACTTTAAATTTCATGAAATTTTGGATCTTTCCGGTACTAAAAATCTCCTGACCATTTTTAGTGCCTGAAAGCTACAAAATTTCACAAAAATCAATCTATCATATCTTGGTGAGTTTTAGTAGTGTAAGAGTGGCATTTTTAATGTTTTACTAGTCAAAGCATGGTTAAAAGTTTTCTTAAATATAATTTTTAAGATTCAGGAAACGCATAAAAATTAAAAAAATATATAATAAATAATAATAACAGGACTACTTTATCAACATAAACCTAAATCCCACCTTATTTTGAACACTTTTGCAATTTACATTACTCACGTATCTCCAAAAGGTACAGAATTAAAGCGCATTTCAATCTTTTTTGGTACATCCTGTAGTTAATCTTCGACGTATTAAATCGCAGAATTTCTGTCTTTAAATAATTCAAAGATTTAATATTATTCATATTAGGAAATAGTGCTACTCAAATTTCAGGACCCATGCTCAGATGTATAATTTTCTCCACCGTCGGTAATTTATGGTTTAAATGTGTGTTTTAGCTCGAGCGAAAATAAAATTGTTAATCATATGTTATAAAAAATAATAATTTAAAAATCAAATTTTTTATTCTGTCTGCATTTTATTTTTATTCTATCTGACAACTTTTAGAACAGTTACCGTACATTTTCAAGGATTTGTGACAAAAATCTCCGTGCTAAACTTTAATTTGTACTACACTGTAGCACGCGTTTGTTAATCAAGCAATTGTTGTTTCTTGTTCTTATCAAACTTTCGCAATGCGTATATTCATGAGTCTCTGGAGTTCCAGAGATTGGTAACCTTCATCTTGTTATAAAGAATGCCTTTAAGGTGAAACGGACAGTTTTATGTACTGTTTGAACTTATACGCTGTTGCGCCTTTTGTATGATATATATTACCTGCATGCAATTTGGCATAAACTGTTTCTGTTATTAAACTCTAACTCATTTTACGTTTGTATTAAAAAACATCATTATATCCAGGCACCGTTCCCAGTATACTTTTTATGCGACTCACTGATTTTAAATTAAAAAAAAAGTTTTATCGACACATTACTTCTTTTTTGCCTCACTTTTATCTCAACGTCCAGTTGCTGTTCTTTTCTGTGTTCCGAACCTCTTTTCCTCACAATAGTCCTTTAATCACAGCAAGCTTCACTATACATCCTTACAGTTTTTACACAATTTTTTTTAATTTTCATCATTTTGACATCGGTTTTATTATTGTTTTAACATTAAATACGATTGTTTTAACTGTGAAATCTCATTTTAATAAATTATTAAATGTTTTATAATGCACAAATATTTTTCAAAGAGGAATAATGAAACACCTTATCTACAAAGACTTCAGTTTCACTTGAGTACTATAATTAAATTTGGTTAATGCGAAAAAATAGATATGCCACAAAAATTAAAATCAGGATATTGCACAGGATATGTTTTAAAAACAACTTTCATTGTATATTTATAAATGCTAGATTTTGCGGTTTTTCTTTATAGATATTAAAATTTTTACCATTATGAAATAATCATTTTGACGAATAATTAAATAATTATTTTTGAAAGCTTCTGATTCTTTAAAAACACTAATTATTTTAATGTAAGTAGCAAAATTAATTAACACGAATAAGATTTTAACAAGTTCATTACATCACATTTCATTATATCTATAGAATTATATCTCTTTAAAACATTATTTCTAGAGGATTTTGTTTTAGTCTTTAACAACAAACTAATAACCTAATGATAGGTTTCTTGCCGCAGACATTTTTGTAATTATATCACAGAGATAATGAAAGTTTTACTGTTGTCAGTTGTTTGTTATTTTATCATGTTATATTTTTATGTTATAAAAATTTGTAATGGTAATTTGTAGAATTTTCTTTAATTTATAATAAGGAATTGAACAATGAAATCAATAATTTGTATTTAATTAAGGGAGACTCTATAAGGCAGAAGATTTTTTAGTTTTTATTATTTATTTAACGACTTATTAATATTAAAAAAAAATTTCATATAAAAGAAGCATGCTAAAGAAATTTTACGAAGAGCTCAAAAGAATACATATAGATATGAATCAAACGTGTTCATCGTCATTGTTAATTTCATGTACATCATTATTTCATTGTAAATCATTTATACGTAGCTTAATTTTTTACTATAAATTAAAATCTTGTTGGGAAGGCAAAATATAAATTATGTATGAATACATAAATATTGTCAATGGTTATAATTCTTAATTTTCAAATAATTTTTCATTATTAATTCATATTGTTCAATTATACAGTTACAAAAGATAATATTTCTTTTTTATAACTTTGGGAAATATAAACGAAAATATCAATAACATTAGAAGGTAAATATTTTCAAGAATTAGCATACGAAATTTTTTATTTAAATACATGGCAATTTTGAGTACAAGTTAAGTTTTAATACTACATTAAAAGTATTTTGTCCGAAATATATGTATCTTTTGAAATTTGTGAAGTTTTCAAAGAACAATTTCTAACGTAAAACCGAATATCAGAATGTAAAGCTCATATCATTTACAAGTAGATGGTTCTCTCAGTCAAGTTGTAATTGGATCTATATCTTATGACATGTTAAGACATTTTGTAACATCTATGACATGTTATAAAATGTCTAACCCCATTCCTTTTCAGGCGCGGCGATTATGTAAGCTAATGGCACCCGGTGCATGTAAAATCCACCGTGGGTGCAAAGTCCTCCAAGTTCCTTGTGAATTATTCCTCTGAAGGTGTCTAGTCAGGAGAAATTATCTTGTCACCTGATCAAGGTTCTAAATTACGAGACCAATTGCAGTAACGATGGCATGACGTATGGCTGTGCGATGCTGCTTTCGTCCACCAACTTAGGCAACAAGATACACTGAAGCCACGTTGGCATACAGATTTATTAAACAGATCTTCGCCCTGTAGAGATCGACGAATCCCCGCCCCGTTGCCAGACATCAATCCGTTAAGCTGGGCAAAAGCCCGGCAGGTAGGGGACTGGTCGTGGTCTAAAAAAAATTGGATCTATATTTTATAATTATGTATAGCAAAATTTAAAGTTAAATTTTTTAAGGAATATACTTAAATAATTGTATAAAAAAGTTATTAATTTTTTTGTAAATATATTTCAATTATTAGTGTTCTCTTAGTTTCCTAAAGTCGAATGTTTTTCAAATGTTTTTTATTGATTTACTAGCTGACCCGCCCGGCGTTGCCCGGGCCCGTGATAATAACATTAATAATAAATAAACCTGAAATTAGTGTTGAATGATTTTATATATTTAAATAAAAACATTTTCTAATGATCCTAATGATGCAGGCCTTACTGCCTTCGCCAGCATACACCCTCAAATTTGTATTATTTTATATTTTAAATAAAAATCTATCTAAACAAACTTAACCCTTTAAGAGTCCTAACAGCGTTTTTTTGACACATGATTTTTTAATTCAAAAGCTGATTTAACGCAAATTGCTATTAATGTTAACCTTTTTAAGTGTATAAGATAAATCAATATGTAAAGTTATCTAATACAAATTCTCATACAAATATGTTTCATAGCTGATATTTTATGAATCGTTAAACATACATAAAAAATTCTCCAGGACGCGTAAAGGGCTAGAGTTGGGGCGCCACGGTCTCGGCAGTGTCATGGAACTATGAAAAGAGAGGTGTAGACATATCAATCTTCCCCTGTGTTAATCTTTGAAGCCGAAAAACAAATTATTTCCCCCTATCCTGCGTCCGGCATATTATACTTTGACACATGCCAGTTTATCAATCCCAAATGTAAGTTTTGCAAACGAATTTTTTTAACGGGTAAATTTACATATTTTTAAATAGATTGTGGATTTTGAAATATAAATAAACATAGATATGGTCTGGTATTTTTAGTTTTTTCGTATCGTGATGAGAAGCGGTGATGCAGATTTTTAAAGATTACAGAAATCGTAAAAATCGTCGTTCGAAAATTATTTTTTTCATTAGGGATGATATTAAAAGTTCTTAAAATCATAGACAGTGTTTTAAAGAGAAAAGTAAAATATTTAATTCAGTGTAATCCGTTTTTTCGTGTTTTGGATAATTCGGCAAAAAAAAAAAAAAAAAAAAAAAAAAAAACTAATTTAATGTTTTGTATTTAATTTTTTTGAAAGGGTTAATGTTAATGTTAATGTCTTCGGACGGATTTCGGTGTTTTAAACTTCAAAGTACGAAATTTAAGAATGTGTCTTCCGTTTTCCCGTATTTCCAACAGTTCACCCCACGCGCGTTTAGAAAAACGGTTAAAAAATGCCCATCTCCCACTTTTCGTTTATCTGTGATTTCCGGATTCGGAAAGCTCAGAACTGAGAATGCGCGGACGTTCTCACCGCTTTGAAAAATAAAATCTTTTTTATTTGTTTTTAATTATTATTTAGGCTAATTTAAAAAAAAAAAAATTCAAAAAATCTGAGCCACATGTGCATCAGGACATGCCTTGGGCTATCCCCATTCAAACTTTCATACCTGTACTTGCAGTACATTTCGCTAGTCACAGCAGACACACGGACACGCAGACGGACAAAACCTTTTCTTTTATTAGTACCTGTTCATACAAACAAAAAAAAGAAATTATTAGTTCGAGTTTCCACAAAGGTTATCGGTCTAATTTAAATATGATATTAAGCCTCGTGATCGCACGGTTAAAAAAATCGAATGAAAGATACATAATAAAAATTAGTTTAAGGCTAGATGAAATACTTTTTACAATACTATTGGCATTTGCGCGCTCAATAATAGTACTTTATTACAAGAAAAGATACTGTATGAAAAATTCAAATACGTATGTTACATATTATCATAACTATCATTTAATCCAAACCCTACTAAATGGCATTCAATTATGTTTTAGAAATGTAGGAATAAGGATCAGCATATTTAAGTTCTAGAAATAATTGTCGAATAATAATTTTAAAAAAATCTAGAATATGTTTAAATATTCACCAATATACAAAAAGAACCAAAAACGTATATACACGGGCTTGAACACAATAAAATAAGGCAATACTTATAAATAAAGCACTAATATATGTAAATATAAATTACTAGATAAAATTCAATTTCTGTGCATGTATCTTTTTGTAACAAATGTCAAAATGTATTAACTTGTTTTATTCAATTTCCAACTTACTGGAAATAACAATCGTTTAAAATGAAAATATAAATAATAAAGTATAGTAAATATGAAAACTTTTCTAATGTTTTGAAAAAGTTAAAGTTTTGGGAAAAATGAATTTATTTTTTTCTTATAAAGGACTTCACATATACATATGAAAATGACAAAGATATAGACAAGTTTAAAGCTGTATGTATAATAGCATATGAATAAGTAAGTATGGTATCTATGTTGTAAACGAGAACTTGCATTACAGTAATTCAACAGAGGCTGTTGTTTGTCTACAGTAATTGAATATATCCTTAATTACTGCTGTCAAAGTGTCTAATATATCGAGTATACACTGAAATATGAATATGAGATTTCATTATACAAAAGCATTCGGAAACAAGCTTTCTGATAGCATTTATATCAGTTTTGATAATTAATGCTATTTATTTCACAGCGATCCAGTACAAATACTTATAAAAGGGAAAATAAACTTTAAAAAGTCATAATAGACTATATCCTTTTATAACTATTTTAAAGGAAAACTTTATTTACATTAAAAGTAAAATTATTAACTACATCTTTTGTATGTTAAAGAAAAATAAAGTGTTGTTGAAAATATGAAATGAAACTTAATATTTAAGAAATAAATATATTTGCATTCTGAAATATGAACTTAATCCTATTACCGGAACAAGGATACATGATTTAGTGAAAAACATTCGATTATTTTCTTGAAAAATCTAAGAAACTTTTTTCTATGTTTTGCTGATTCATAAATATCAAACTTGTACTTTAAAAGTACTGGAAAAATATATGAAAAAATATGCATGGGATTGAAACTTTATATATTCTATTCCGTGAAATGCAAATTGCGTTTTATGTAAATCAACATAACTTTTTTATCTTAAAAGTAATTCATTTTAATTTTAGCTTAAAATTACAAAACACTTCTATAATACTAGAATATAGATCCTTAACTTGATATGGGATATTTCAACTGCAGAATAAAAACGTGGAATAGGGAAGAATGGGTGCTAATGGAACTTAATTTATAATGGGGCAAATGGTTTTTCTCATATTAATTAGTTAAATGCCTAAGGTCTATGTCAACAGATAGCAGTAACAGTATTACACAAGTAATGTATTGATTTTTTTTCATTAGCTGGTTGGAATGTAAGAATCAAATCATTCCTAGCTCTGAGGGAGATATTTATGTTTAATGAATACTTTTTTGATGAAGTATGAAACTTGTTTTTAATGTGTAATTATGAAGATTTCAAAGGATGCTGTACATTTACAATCTTCATTTTTTGTTTGTGATAAAAAGTTAATTTACAATGAGCCTAAATGCAGTTCAAAATGGTATGGCAACTAATGGGCAACAACATTAGGGAACCCCAAAATAATTTCACATAAATGTTGTCATGTTACTGCATTTAAAATTTATGTTAAATGCTATATTTTTGTACAAAAAACTTAACGTGTCTTATTCTTCTATATCTGTTAAAATGAATTCCATTTTAATATATTAGCTTTTAATAAAAACATGAAAAGGTAGTAAAGATCAATTTTACATTAGTAAGTTTTTTTTAATAGAAGAAAATTAATTTTTAAATTAAGAATTTGTTTATTAAATTTAAAATAGTGTTTGTAAAAAAAAAAAAAATAATAATTTAAAATAATAATAATAATTTAAATAATTTCATATAATTTAAATAAATGTAAATATTTTTAAAAAATAATTTTAATATTAATTTAAAATAGCGTTGGCTTTAAAATGCTCTAGAATTCGCCTATTCATGAAACATTTATGTTTAATTAATGTGTTCCAATTGACCCAAGCTAAGTCTCATTAGACCGAAAAGTCAGGTTCTAATGGGACAACATTTTATTTTACAAATTAAAGCTATTTATCTTTCAAGAACTATGCTATGTCTAACATTTTTCTATCGATTAATACAAAACAGTATTTCCATTCGTGATTAGACACTTTTCCAGAGATTGCAAAGGAGATTTAAAAATACTTTTACTCATAAAAATCTTTTTATACTAATACCTTTCTATACAAGAATAATATTTACAACACATGAATACAGTGGTGCAAGTACGACTTAGACTATCTGAAGAGAATTTATTTTTTAGATAATTATTTTAATTTAAATTTCTTTGGATTACCTTGTTAATGAAAATAAATTTTCTTCGTCTCATAATTATGCTTAAGTGATCTAAACACGGAGCTCTGATATAGAACAGATGGCTAACTCGAGGCTCTGGTGCATCTGCTAAAGCTGTATCGCAACACTTTGATCATGGCATCTCCGACAATGGGAGACTTTGTTTTGCCATAGTTTTCCGTCAAAGCAAAACCAATTGAGAAAAATTCATGGCCTCTGTTCTATATTATAGTTGAGTAGTTCTAAACTACAGAAAAAAAGACTTCTTGAGTTATTAATTCTTTTAAATAAAGTGTGTTTTATATTACTTACACTATAATTCAATTGTGACTTAAAATACCGTTTTTTTAAATTTAAATATCTTATTTTGTTATAAAAATAAATTTGCTTTCTAAATCTAGTATAAATCAAACTACCAAGATATATAGATGAAGGAGCACCAAATATAATCCTGGAGTTGTCACAAAATTAATTAATGAAATATTGATAAAAATATTTATAAAATGCCTTTTAGGGTGAAAATAACATGCAATCACCCAAAACTGTTTGAAGTAATTATCTATGAAATAAATAAATAAATAAATAAACAACAACAACAACAAAAAAAAAACCCATGAAATTTTATAAATAACACTTTCTGCAGTATGAAAGCATTACATGTAAAACATGTACCATTATCCCTTAGTCTCCTCTATATTAAACATTTTTAATAAAGTAGAAATATCAAATATTTGATGATTTCAGACTGTCATTTACCTAAAGTTGAATAAAAAATATTACGGCCCTAAAAACTAGTACAATTTTATACTTCTCAGCAGTAAAAAAAAAATGAATAATAAAGAAAATTGCTAATATTATTATTTTTTAATGATCGTCAACAATTAATGCTTGCGTAATGGACAAACATAAAATCTGTTCACAAAATTTTCAGTTTAAATTACTTAATAAAAATTCTTGGAATATGGAGAATTCTTGGCGAAATAGCCTTAATTTGTAAAATGAAATGTTGTCCCATTAGAACCTAAAATTTCGGTCTAATGAGACTTAGCATGGGTCAAATGGAACGCATTAATATAACATAAATGTTTCTTGAATAGGCGAATTCAAGAGCATTTTAAAACCAATGCTACTATAAATTAATATTAAAATTATTATGAAATTATTTTAAATTTATTTAAATTATATAAAATTATTTAAATTATATAAAATTATTTAAATTATATAAAATTATTTAAATTATTATTATTATTTAAAATTATTAGTTCTAAATTACAGAAAATAAAAAAACAAAAGACTCCTTGAGTTATTATTTCTTTTAAATACAATTTTTTTTGTATTACCTACACTATATTTATTATTATTATTTTAAATTATTACTTCTAAATTACAGAAAATAGAAAACAAAATACTCCTTGAGTTATTAATTCTTTTAAATACAATTTGTTTTTTATCGCTTACACTAAAACTCGATTGTGACTTACAATACACTTTTTTTTTTTAATTTAAATAATTTATTTTAACATAAAAATAAATTTGTTTTCCAAATATAGCATAAATAAAACTACCAAGATATATAGATGAAGGAGCACTAATTATAATCCTGGTGTTGTAACAAAATTAATAATAAAATATTGCAATACAGTAAATTATAGCACCTTGTAATAATATATTTCTTTTAAATGCTAAAAGGTGTAAATTAACAACATAATATACAGTAAAATAACTTTTATTAGGTTGTTGACATGTTTTGGCTACTCCGAGCCATTTTCAAAAACAAATGAGAATATTCTATAATTGCACGGTCTTTGAAGTTATTATTTGAAATGCTATCACTTAATTTTCATGTACTTTTTAAAAAATTACGTCCGTTATCTTTTATTTTTACTTGGTTGTTTATTTTCATATTTGTAACATAGAAAATGAAAATATGAATATGAAATATGAAATTACAGAAAATTAACTATAGTAAACGTGATAAAAACTAAACATGAAACTATACAGAAATAAAAATGATAACTATGTTAAACATTTTAACATTTAAACATTTCAGTTTAAAGAAAACCTTTTAAATCATCGGACCCACACAAAATACTCTAAAATGAAACCAAAAGTCATACAGAAAAGAATAATAATTTAAAAAAAAATTAGAAAACATGTGCTTACACATTTCTTTTTGTATTCATACTATATTTCTAATTAAAGAACCTGTAAGTAGTCATTTATATCTATGCGGTGATTTCAGAAAATATCTCCGATGTGTTTACGTTTGCAATTGAAATCGTTCCTGATATTATTAGTATAAATGGCAACTACAAAGTAAAAGAAGAAACCAAAACAACAACAGAAAATTCTACCTGCCAGAAACGCAATTCAAAATCAACTTTAAGAATATTACTATGATACAAAATTCTTATTTCAAGAAATTATTTAAAGTACGAAATTTAAATGTGCAAAGTATGCAATAAAACGCCTTCATAAAAAGTCAAGCATGTGTTTTGAAGCAAATTACGACTTTCGGAATTATGATTTATAGAGCAGAGAAATGTATTTTAAGAATTTGAAAAATATATTATGTATACATAAATACTTGTATCAATTTTTTATTCTTAGATATATGAGTAGAAATTCCGCATTGAGAATTCTTGACGTCATTAGCTCTTTTGAAACTGCATTTTCATCTAAACTGATTTACATTCAAATTTTAAAATATTTATTGTTATGCTTTATGATGTCATATGTTGATAAAAGTAATATTTGTCTTTTAGTTAGATTTTAACATACTTAAAAATTTTTTTTTTTGCTTTTTTTAACACTTTCACAAACACAATTTTTTCTATGCGGGATCTGAAACATCTGATAAACATTTGCGTATAAGAAAACTTAAGTATTCAGATAGTTTAAATTCAGGAAAATATAAATCGAAATTATTTTCTAAATTTTAAGAAAAATATAAAACTAAAACAGAAAATTTACTAAAAGTAAAAAAGTGTATAAGTATGCATTGCCTTTTCAGAAGATGCATTGTTATACTTATTAAGCAGCATAAAATAACTAGGCAGAATTAAATACTAGGGGCAGCAATGAGTTAAAAGTTGGAGCGAGACACCCTTGTATCAGTTAATGCTAGCGAAGTGTGAAAAAATACCTACCGACATTAGAGAAAAAAGTTATTTAGGAATGAAACTTTTAATAGTGCACATGGTCATGTGATATAAGCAAAATGAACACAATTTGGACGCACCGTCCAAAGTATTCAGTACCCTTCCGGCGACCTTTAAAGACCATTTCGTTAGGGTTTGGTATTCATTACCCTTCCGGCGACCTTTAAAGACCAATTCTTTAGGGATTGGTATTCATTACCCTTCCGGCGACCTTTAAAGACCAATTCTTTAGGGCTTGGTATTCATTACCCTTCCGGCGACCTTTAAAGGCCAATTCTTTAGGGCTTCATGAAGCGTTATAATGCTAATGGCCAGCATTACGGTGAATCGTTTACCTCATTTAAACAGGTGATTAAATCCAGTCGACTTGGAAAACTTTCCGGCGCATCATTCTCTATCATGACAATGATCACGACAATACACGGTCAATGCAACTGAAATTTTCCTTTGAAAATTCCAGTGGGATGTTCTCAATCATTATCTAATAGTCCTATACATTTTCATTTTGTGATTCTTCAGTATTTGGTGGATTAATTAATGCTTTGAGAGGACAACACTTCCTTTCGGATGATGACGTGAAGGAGGTTGTTTGAAAATGGATCTTAGAAAATAAACTTGGATTTATACGAGAACGCTAATGCATTTAGTACACTTGCTTTATACGAGAACGCTACTGTACTTCGAGGTACAGCTTCGTATGTATAGGGATAAATGTCACAAAAATTAACATAAATATTTCGAGTTAAAATAATTTTTTACTGTTCCAGGACCCTTACCTCGTTATTTGATGAACGTCTCTAATATCTTCATTTAAACACAAAAATACTTTCAGTTTAACATACTGAATCATTCAGTATTTTTATATAATACTTTACGTTTTTTAACTATTAGTTAAATAAAAATTAATTAAAATAAGAACGTATGACTATTCTTTATAAAAAATAGATTAAAAATTTATCAATACAGAGATTGTGGATATACTTTTACGTTTTAAAGTATCATCCGCAAGCCTCTCTTCTATTGAAATGCGGAGAACTTTCGTGAAATTTAAAATAAATAAATTCTTTTAAATAGGTATAATTGACAAAAAAAAACATTATTTTAAGAAAGATCCAAAAATTTGAATTTCCTATCAACATATCATATGTTTTCATAAGATGCAGCTTTAATCATTTTAAGCTAATACATCATTTTTATATAAAGGCTAAAAAAGTCATCAAAAATTTTATTTTATATTTTTTTCACAATTATTTTTCTATTCCTCCTGGAGGTGCTCCAAAAACATGCAGATGAAAAAAAATATATTATATTTCCTTGAAATAACGAACGTTTTTCCTATCTGCAATGGAAATGAGACCTAAACCTGTGAAAGATTTATTTTTCGTCTTTCTTTGACTGTGTAGAAGTAAGTAAAATACTACCGTAGACAAAACTATACAATACATCTGAGCTACCCGAGTAAGGAAAAAGTACTGTGTTTCATGCTTCTTTTAAGAGGGAAAAAATATATAGTTATTTTCTGTTCGAACATAAATTTTGGAAAATTATCAGATAAACATTTGATATTTTATTTGAATGAATCTAGTGTCTATGCCAATTTTTATGAATTATATATGAAAACTATGTCACAAAACTATGTAGGAAAAGTTTAAAAAATGTTCTTTGGGTAAGTCAGTGTGGTATTTTAAAGCACATACAGCATGAACTGTGTAAAAATAAAAAATGTAGAACTTGACATTGTTATTCAGTATTTTTTTAATCTGTTTAGATTATATAAAAAAATCTACAAATTGAATTATTGCATATTAATTTTCAAACATGGGAATAAAATATTAATATATATATATATATATATATATATATATATATATATATAAATTTCACAAAATATTTCAAAGAGAAGATTTAATAGACCTTTATTGTAGATTAACTGTCATGTATCAACAGTAAAAATAATATTTTTAACAATTTAATGGAGATTACTTTTTGTTTTTTTTCTGTCATTTTATTCAACAAATTTATATTTGACAATTTGACACGAAAAAATGATAAGCTTATTTGCTTATCAGCTTATTAGGTTAGTTGGATTACAAACGATTCATTTTTGTTTTAGCATTAAATTAAATAAAATAGTAAATTTACTTCAGTATGAATCAGCAACATAACAGAAATCTTCTAACACAATGAGATAATTATACTTCTATTAAAATAAAAAAGAATAAGATTACATTTTTTGCATATGCTTATTAAAGCTCAAATGTTTATCAGTAATAAAAAATAAAATAAAATAAACCTCACCAAACTGAGTGAGTTACAGATTAATTAATCAGTACAGCTAAATTAATGTAACATGTGAATCATACATGATTATTTAAACGTAATTCTTTACTAAAATATTGGAAATTAGGTTTATGTAAAATATTTTATTTGTAAATAATTTGCAATTTTAGAAGTAAGATTATCATTTAGTGAAGCTAAAAACTCCAACGCTGTTAAACAAATTCAATGTTTTAGAGCCAAATATTATTTTAAATACCTTTATCAACATTTCTGCCTATGAAATGTGTATTTTAAAATTCTTTATATTATATAAGAAAATTTTATAGAATACGTTTAAGACAGGGCGGGTTTTTAAATTTAGTAATATATGTATATATTTGTTGATAGACCTTGTTTGACGTATTTTGATTTCAAAGATATATATATATATATATATATATACAGAGAAAGTGAATTATCACTTTAGTAAACAGCGTACAACGAACAGAGTGAAAAAATGTCCAGACCGGGGTTCGATCCCGGATTCCTTGGGATTATAGCACACCAAGTGCTTTACCAATTAAGCCATCTGCACGACATCAGATCTAGCATTCTCTCACTCTTATATGGCTAGGCTACAACCTTGCAGCACAAGATGGAACGTCAATCATGAGAACAACTCTTAGTGTGCAGTTAGTGTGCTCATAGTGTTGTCATCAGACAAATCAAACCCAGTATCGGTGAATATTTATATACTAATTAATAATTTCAGCAGCGCTGAAATTACACGGTAAATTACTGAAATACAAAAAATGTGAATTTTCACTTTACTAAACAGTTTACAACCAACAGAGTGAAAAAATGTCCAGACCGAGGTTCGATCCCAGATCCGTTGGTTTAACGCACCAAGTGCTTTACTGGACATTGTAATGGGACGCAACTGGACACAAGTGCTGGTCTAGACATTTTTTCACTCTGTCGGTTGTACGCTGTTTAGTAAAGTGGTAATTTACATACTTTGTATTTCAGTAATTTCAGCTCTGCTGAAATAATTAATTAGTATATATATATATTACTAAATTTAAAAATCCGCCCTATCGTAAACGTATTCTATACATTTTTCCCATCCAATGTAATTTTACAACACTAGTTTATCTAGTTCTTCCCTCTCTTAAAAATATTCCAATCATTCATATTACCTTACTTTCAAGTTCATCTAAATAGGTGCATTAATATTTTATTTCTCTTTTAAAAATGCTACTTAAAAAATGTTCACGTATTATTATTTTAGTTTCAATGTATTTTCATTTTTATTAAATCTTAAACGCCGATATGAATTCTATAAGATATATTTTTTTTTTTTTTTGGAAATCTCATTTTTAATTTATCATTTTTTCTCTATTCAAAATTTTTTCGCACGCTTTATCGGAAGTACCTCAGTACAGCTTTTTTTTTAACATAGTTTTTATAACATAGTTTTTAACATAGTTTTTATAACATGTGTTATAGTGAAAAGCACTGCCTGGATAAGTAATCAGTGGAATGTCAATCGGCTTTATGCTGTAGCTCCTAACACTGGTATGATTGTTTTAAACGTCGTGAAGAATGACAGCTGTGAATTTATCAACTGGAAAATAAATAGTTTTCTTTAATCGGACATCTGACTGCGAGTTCTTTCTAGAAACGCTGGGAATTTCTGTCCTTGCTTTCTTTCTTCTAAAAAAAATGCTAGCGTTCATATTTTTTGTTTGTGAGTGATGCCTTACAAATAGAGAAATATGAAACCGTATGAAACTGGTACTGCTGGGCTTGATATCGAATGGTGATAAAGTTTTTGATGGAATCTGCAATGTTGTTAGTAAGAGTAGGGTGTTCTTCGAAATCGCTGGAGATTTGCTAAAACCATTATTACTGATATTCAGGAAAGAAGGCGTTAGATTCCTATTCTATAAAAATTGCTCATCCACATTCTTAAATACTGAAATTTTTCGTAGGCTATAAAAATATAATATAATAGACTGGTTTCCAAAAATTAAGGAAAAATCACAAAAATAGCGATAACTCGTTCAAAAAGAAAACAATCCATATGAAATTTGTACATATTGTTAAATGAAAGATGCTGAATAAAAATACCAAATGCAAATTAGTGGCGCTGCAATTGCATTGCGTCATCTGTGAGGAACATAAAAATGCACGTTAGAGAGTAGGGCTGCAGTTGCCGCTGTGATAGTGATATTATAAATCTGGGATAGCCAAATCCTTACAATGACCTTGAGGCACCATTTGCCCTCAGAACTGCGATTTAGAGCTATTGGGAGATTGGAGGCAGTACAAAGTCAGACAGACGTAGCTAGATGGATAAATATGTGTCCTTCTGTGGTTCATAGGCTTTGGCAACAATTTCAAACCACTGGTTCGGGCTCAAGAAGGTTCATCCAAGGACAGCCAAGGGTTTCGACAAGTGCCGATGACGGATATTTGCAGTTATGTGTACAAAGGAATAGAACCGCAACCCCATCTCATCTTAGATCCTTCCTTTCTGCAGCCACTGGAAGGTTGGTGTCAATGTCTATTGTGCGTAGAAAGCTTCACGAAGGTGGACTTTACGCGAGGCAACCAGCAATTTGTGTGCCGCTACCTCACGTCACCGGAGGGAACATTTGATGTGGGCACGTCATCATGTCCACTGGACGACTAATCAATGAAGGCGTGTTCTCTTCACGGATGAGTCCCAGTTTAGACTCCAAAGCGATAGTAGGCGTTGTTAGATTTGGAAAGAACAAGGAACACGTTATCATCCATCAAACATTCGTGAAAGAGATTGATACGGAGGAGGCAGTGTCTGCGTTTGGGGTGGTATCTCTTTGGGTGGACGCACAGACCTCCATGGCTGTCCACGGAGAACCGCGAATGCTTAAGTCTATAGAGATGACATCCTCGATGCTTGTGTGCGTCCTTATGTCGGTGCAATAGGTAATGATTTCCTGTTACAAGACGCCAACGCTAGACCGCACAGGGCTCGTATCATGGAAGATTATCTTTGGCACCAGACATTTCAGCGCATGGAATGGCCAGCTCTATCACCGTATTTGAATCCCATCGAGCATGTTTGGGATGCTTTAGGAAGACGTGTTGCTGCTCTCAATCCCCCTTCTCACACCCTTGCCACGCTTATAACTGATTTACAAGAGCTCGCACTTCCCAGCGAACTCATCAACCGCATAATTGACAGTATGACACATCATTGTATGTGCTGTATTGCTACTAGGGTGACATTAAAGGTACTTTTCCTATATCAAACTGACAAATTGATTTTGTTAATTTTATAATTATGCTATTTTTTGAAACACCATAATTGTCTGGTAATTTCTTTTCATGCTATTTTATAACTTACTATGTGCTGTATATTGTGGCTGGGTTTCAATAAAATCTACATGTAATATTTTGAGTTATCGCTATTTTGTGATTTTTTCTTAATTTTTGGAAACCAGTGTAGTTTAATTTTAGTAATTTTAATAATCATGTTAAAAAATCGCACGATTTAAATATAGGATTAAAAAAATAATTTTCCTCACTAAATTCTACAGACATTTATTTCATGTTTCTATCAACATATGTTTTACCACATGCACATAATAACAAATAAAATGTTAATTAATACGAAATATTCTAATAAATATTATTCGTCTCAATGTGTTCATAAACATGTTAAGGAGTACACAAAAAAGAATGTTTCTATCTAGTAAGAATAACTTAGAAATGCGTTGAAATGTTTTTGTGCTGTCGTAATAAAAAAAATCTATACTTTGTAAGCCTATAAACTTTTTGTATTGCAAAGGAATTTTTAATAAAAAGAAAATACAGTTTTGAAAAAATTTTCAGATAAGAAAAAAAGTTCCAAATTTTTATCAGAATACTTTTTTTCCTCAAAAAGCAATCAAAATAGCAAATGCATACCTTTGGGCAAATAATGGAAAAGTTAACGAACATTATTTACGAAAAGGAATAAAAAAGCCTCAATGCATTTTTCTAAGAAAAATATTCTTGAAATAATGTCAAGAATTTACATTTTTATTTAATTACTTGAATATTAAATACTTAAGGGAAATTAAGATAAATAGCAATTTACTAAATAACAATCATTAAATGTATTAATATCTGAGTTAAAGCCGTATAAAAAATGTAGAGAATTTTTACTTGTGCATTGGATATTAATTAAAAATAAATAAATAAATAAATAATTAAAACATACGAAATGCGAAAAAAATTAACACACGTTGAAATATTATAAGCGTTCCGTCTTTAACCAGTGAAATGGAATTTACAGAAAATATAAAGAAAATAATAATTATTAAATTTAATCAAATAAAGATATTCTGAACTGTCAATGTAAAAGTATTTGTTTTGATTATATACACATTACTAACATTGTTTCATATTATGTGTATTTTCGCATTGTAAACTTTCTTAATTTTAATTAAATAGGAATTAAAAAAAATAGAATTAAGAAAAGGTTAACTTTAATAAGATATTGTATGCATTCTCAGAAATAAATGCTGTTAAAAATGATAAAAAAAACAAAAATTATACAAAAACAAAAATAATTCTAAGTATTTTTTAAATAAAATTAAATATGGTAAAGCAGCGGTTCCCAAACTATGGTCCGCGATCTATCAGGGATTCGTGGGCGATGTTTTGGTGGATCGGTCAGTTTTTACAAAATATATTATTAATTATATTTACTGTAAAAAAAATAACGAATACAATAAGTTACATCTTTAAAGGAAAAAAAATCACGAAGAAATAGATAATCAGTTTTGTTAAATGACAGTGTTTTATTGAGCTTTGCGTTGAGAGCAGTTTGACGCTAAAATTTTCAACCCTGATATAAATCTCATTGGTAAAAAATTAAGTTATAATACAATAATTTTTTTAATTGTATTTTTATTTAATTTTTTTTTAAATGAAAAACTTGTATTTTTTTTTTTTGCTTAGTAAAATATTAAGTTTTATTTTTATACCGCGTTATTATTATTATAGTTATTTATATCAGAAATACCGATTACTGTCTCATATATACTTTGCACGAATGTGGACCTGTTTAAAATATACCAAAATACGCATACCAATAACGATTTGGAATTACGGTGATATAGTATTTATTTTTTTAGAGAATATGTAAATTGTAACCAATTAAATTCCTATTGTTTTTCCTATTCAAATCTATAAAACTGTTTTAGAATAGAGAGAAACAAATTATAAGGCTATTTTGCTTGCCAATAAGTTGCTAAAGGAGCTAAAATATTTTACCTTTCTCAGAAATTTTACCTTTATCTTCTAAACTCAATTTTTAAATATACATAAATCATTTTAGTTCCAACTAAATGCAAAACTTCCCTTCATCAATCATAGCAACTTTATTCTGTAGTAAGTTATGGTACTATCTTAATTTACATTAAAACAATAGGTTTCGCAATATATTTTGAGAAAAGATCAATATAGTGACAAAATGAAAGTGAACATACGTGGATAAAACATCAGGATAAAATAAATTTACCTATTCATAGCATAAATTGAAGTAGCTGATTAAGAAATTTATTTTTTAAGATATGGTTTAATTTTTCGGTTTGAGAAAAACAATGACTCTTATAGTCATATTATTTAATACACCTCCATAAACTATTCATAATTTGTTTCTGCTCTGTAATGAATTTATATTTGGCTATAATTGGAAGCAATAAAAACAAAAGTACCATATCATTCTGGGTAAAAAAAATAACAGAGAAATGTAAGCGTGTATTACATACACACTTACAAAAATGTTGCTATATTTATATATAGAGTCAGCATTCATTTAAGCATACATGCCAGAGAAATAAGCCTATAAATAGTGAAAAATTATACTTACAAAAGGTGGATAAATATGAAAGAGGCTCTAAAAGTATCATCACACTTTCATAAATTAGATAAAAAGAAACAAAATTGGGTATGCACATTTCCTTTTATTGTATTCGTTTAAGAAATTATAAAAGTTGTTTTTTGATAATGTTTACATATTAATGCATTAAACATTAATCGCATGCAACATATCGAGGCGGTATACGATTTTCACCAAAGAAAAAGAGAAGTTCTGCGAAGAAAAAGAGATTTCAGATTATTTGAACCTTTTCACTTCATCCAATATGAAATTGGAGATTAGAAAAACAATGATTGATACGTGTCTGCATAGGGAAGCCCAGAAGAATGAAATAAAGAAATCCTTTTGTCCCATGTATTGGACACTTCAATACTTCTTTTAATTCAAACACCAAAAGAGCATATCATTGTTTCTTTGTTATTTAAAAAAAATTGTAAAACACATTTTGGACACACTCCGTGTAGAAAAAGAGGGTTATGTGTATCATCATAAATATCTATTTTTTAATATTTTAGACAGTCAAAAATACTCATGGTGAATTAAGAAAATTAATATTTGTTGTGTTTTAAAAATTTATATATATAATAATTCGTTTGAAAAAATACGCACTATTAGGCTTATAAAAAGAAAGAATAATTTTGTATTTTAATTACAATGAACAGAATGTGAAAGAAATTTTAATATTTTTAACGTATGTAAAAATTCTTTTCTATTACAATAACGTGATTTCATAAAATTTGAATAAAAACATTTGCAAGTTTCACACATTTCGTCATGAAAAAAAGTTCGTGAATATATCAGAATGCACTTGGTTTTGAGGACAGTTTAAAGTACATTTTAAGTCTTCAATGGGTTGGGTTGATTATTGACGGCCAATTATCTACACTAGGGATATAGGCCCGGGGGGAGTGCCCTTCGTGGGGGTCTTTCTAAGGGAACCTAATCCGTATTTACGCATGGATAAATCCACGGCTCGAAGAAAACCACGAAAACTCCGAACGATTAGGCCGACGGGCGCGATTGGGATCGAACCCAGCACCTCCCGTCTACCAGCTTCGAGAGCACAACCTCTCAGCCACTGGTGGGGCCTTAAGTCTTCAATGAAATAATTTTACTGAATCATAAAAATGTTCTATAAATATAAGTAATGAATAATTAAATATCTAAGTGCTTATTAATGCCTATAAAAATCATCGGTTATTGACACTTTGTAATTTCTCAGTAGACAGCTGTCTTTTATTGTACAATTAATGAGACTCTATTTAATCATAATAAGGCAAAAAAAAACATTTTAGATAATTAGATTATCACAAGGACACTTATTATTAGAAAGTGACTTTTACTATAAAAAAAAAAGAGTCCTTATATTACTTTTAAAATAATTTTTTTAATCACATTTGAAAATATTATTTATTTCTTTGCATACGTAATATAAAATTAAACATTTTTTGAATAAAATACTTTTTACAATTTGTTTAAACAGAACTTAGAATTAAATAACATTTATGTTCAGTGGCAAATAAATATTATATTACGTTAAAATATAAACAAACAACGTGACAAAAAGCACAAATAATCAAAAAAGGTAAATAGCTTACAACAGTTTTGGAGTTTCGAAAACTCCTTCATCAGTTGAAGATAAAAACAATAAATGCAAATGGTTGTAGATATACAAAAATAGTAGAAATATACAGAAAAACTTATTACTGAAGGCACAATGACGAATAATTGAGGACTTAGCGGACATGTGTAGCCACAAAATGTAGGACACAGTTGTAGGAGATCAATGAGAAGGTAGTAAGGAAACCCATTAAGCATGACAGAGTAAATGCATGAATGAAAAAAGAATGGTGGAGAGGGAAGAGTGCGTTAAAAATGGCAACCAAACTTGAGAAAATCTGAGAATACTTGTTAAGTCGTTCGCTAAGCTGTTTGAAATTTTCCAGATGTGAAAAGCTTCCCAAAAGGCAAGATCCGAGGAATCGAATAACAGTTTCGTATTATGATAAATTGGGAACATTAAAAATAGGATTGCTACTCCAGCAATGGTGAGCAATTAGAGAACATGTAATGTGTTTGTTTTTAACACAATTTTATGTTCCATCAAGCAGGTATTTAGAGGCGTTTAGTTGGACTTGTATACATTAGACCACGTTCAGAAATTTTTTTATAGATTCCTCATTCAGAAAACGTATTTATTTGATGTTTGAGATTGGCGAATTTCATTTTATTAAAAAGGAGTAGCAAAAAATGAAAAAATGAAATTGCTGACGAACTTTAATTCGCTAATAATGCATATAAATGCCACAAAAGATGGGGGTGAAGGAGAACCCATCAACAAGCCTCCAGTCGTATGCTATATATTACTGTAAAAAATAAACGTCAAATGAATTTTATTTAGCACAAAATTAAACTAGATTAAATCTGTTTCTATTGATAGGATTTTTTCAGATAGAATATTCAATTTATAATACAATCATTAAATGTACCCATCCTAGAGTCAAATATCTTATTTTTATTAAAGTTACCAAAACTAAAGAAAATTAGTCATTAAATATCTCGAATCCTTGTAAAATTCGATTTTTAAATAATTTATACTCATTTAAAAGAATGAAATACACTAATCTCAAGCATTCAATAAACAAATTTTCTGAATGGAAAAGCTAAAAGCTCTGGTGGATGTGGTGTCTAATCTGTGTAAGGCAAGCTAAACGCCCACTAAAGATCCACCTAATAGAACAAAAAAAAATTGTTAAAATTGAAGGCACTAAAAGTTGTGGAATTGCTAACCATTATTGGCTCAGCAACCACATTTTCAAATTTTTTGAATGTTCCATAATTTGTAAATGTTCTTCTATTCGGTATCTAAACTCTTGGGAATTGTTGAAATCTGAAAAATTCAAATATTTTAGTGAAAAAAGTAACAAGTTCTCCCAGATTTTCTAAATTTTGATCTAATTCCTTTAACCTACTGCTGGACAGCTCTGTGCAAATAATAATATAGATGATTGTTTTAAAGAATCTGTCCATCATGCGCAAAAACCAATCATAGTAACTAGGTGGTACATTTAGTTCACTTAAATAAAATATTCATATGTGATCGTAAAAGTAAACCAACACTCTAGTACAGGGTGGGTAATGCGAGCATAAAATTAAAACATAAACACTAACGTTATAAGTTAAGTGCCTAATTAAATTAAACAAAAATCTCGCGTTGTGTTCCCAAATGTCCATGAGCCTTCGCCTTATTAAATATAATTAAAACTAACATTAACGATTATTAAAATGCCTTAATTTTAATTGGCAGAAAAAGAAAACTAAACGTACCTGTAAAGAAAGAAAGAAATTAACCTAAAAATAATTACACACATTTTAAACCATGATAATTGAAAGAAATTCAAAGATTAAATAAATTAAAAATTATTTATTTACAGTTATGAACATATTTACAAACATAAGAATATATATATATATATATATATATATATATATATATATATATATATAAAGGGAAAGCACATTCGCTTTCCGAAGCATTTAACTTAGCTTTTAGTTCCTTTATTAAAATTATTTTCCTATTAAATATAAATGTCTTGTTGACATAAAACAATCTACCAATCGTAGTTAACAAATTTAAAAATTAAATAAATAATCAAGTAGGATTTTCACAGACATCTCCTTAATTGAATAATTATCAAAATGATAAACTGAAACACAAATATGGGAATCCGACTTAAAATCGTACCTTGAATCCATCAATAGATGCTGAATTGGCCTTACCATCAGAGTGGAGATTAACTTTCGTTGGGAACCACAAAATCAAAATATTAATAGTAATTTGAATCATATCGATCAGACATAATTATTTGCTCACAATCTGATATTATATCAGAATATCTGTCGTCATGCCTGAGCATAATAAATTTTCGCCCTTCAATCTTAAAGATGAACCGAAAAATGCTCATAACTTCTATTAAAAAACATCATGTAGAATCTAAACATCAAGTTACTTTGAATTTTGAAGCACAAGTTAGAGACTTGTATATGAAGATGTTACTACAACCACTGTTAGAGAGAGAATCTTAGGCATTATCTTAAAAAAAATTACAAAAGAAGAAGCCTATCTATTGCATGGACGGGTTTAGACAATTCTTAATGTCAATGGCTAAACAATCGTGCCAAGAGCAACATAGAAACAAAACATTTATTGGCTGCAGAAACATCACACTGTAAATCTAAAATAACCACTTAGTGTCGAGATCATATGGTCAAGTCCCATAAAATACTAAGACATTTTTATGCTCTTAAACGCACCTATTTTATTGGTGTGCCATAAATTGTCCTCTGTTCCCTTTGGGATTTAACGTCATAGATGGAGACAAATAGTCTGGAACACTTGCTTGGGTGGTCTAGTTGTAAATGCATTTATTTTCACTGACGAAAAAAAATATCCGATTTATTGTACAAATTATTAATTTGTATAATGATACTATTTAATTATAATAAAAACAGTATTTTTCATTCTATTATGACAAGGACAGATTATAAATATATTAAATTCATATTTATATTATTTATAGAATATTTTAAATAAAATTATAAACATTATTATTATTTGAAATTACTCAAAACATCCCTTGTTTCAGTACAAGATTATGTACAATACCCCTCCCACACTTGTTTCTGAGATCATAGTTCCCTACCTCACAGTGGTGCCTTCTCATAGACTTCTTAACAATTACTTTATACATGCCAAGTTTTTTAGTTCCGTTGATTTCTTGACTCTACGCCATTTTGCCTCCGTCCTAAGCTTCTCTGCCTGCTCTCCCTCATTTTGATATATTCATGCATTTGCATTTAAAGCTTTTAAACTTGTGTTGATGAAGGAAATTTTGGAAACTCCGAAATAGTTGTCTGCTGTCTACATTTTAAAGTAATTTATGCTTTTTGTCACGTTGTTTATTTATATTTTAATATATTGACACTAATATATAGTCCTATCCATTTATTTAATTTATAGTATATTTCAATAAATATGTATATATTGATAAAATGGAATAAATGGATAATCTTGTATCATTCTCAAGTGTATCACACTCAACATGAGCTCAATCACGATTTCCATATTTTATAACATAATTTAATATGCAGTTCGGTTTATTGTATAAGCAAGTTTGCCATATGGTACTTTGGTACCGCATGCCTTTTAAGATATGTTTCCTCTACGTTTGGTCGCCGTCAATTTACGATGGTTTTCATCATTGAATTTAAATAAAAGGATATAAAATTGAATATGCTGAAAAGATAGAATAGTAAGAAAATATTTAAAATCAATATCGATCAAAGAAAAAAAAATGATGATAGGGCGAACAAAACTAATGCTAAGAATATTCGCTTTACTTCGCTTAATTATGAAAACGACTTCTTTACCTCAAAATTAGTCTCTCCCTAGACGTTTAGAAGTAAAAAAATAGCTTTGGGAACAGTCAATAAGTGTTTATTTAAACAGCACAGGATAAAAAGATAAAAATGTTATTTTGAATGCAAGAGCTTAATTTGAATAAAAACTTCCTAATTCTTCACCTTTATTCTTCACCTTTATCATCTTTCATTTTGAAATAACACAGAATAAATGCTATGCTGCAGTCTTTATTTTTAAAATTAATTTATTTCACTAAAATTGTCGTATCATGCCGTTTTTATACTATTCAATTAGTGCACTTTAAAATGAAATGTTTGTAAAATAAAATTCAAATTATATATAAATATCTATTTTTTAAATTTTTCACTTAAATCCAAGATTGATATTTATACAGCAGGGTCGGCGAACCTTTTCACATCCGCGTCCCACTTTTGTCAAAAATTTTTTCAAGTGACCATGGCGTGCCAACGACAACCCTCCTCCCCCCCCCCCGCAACTCAAACGTAAACAACTTGTCACAAGAAAAGATTAATTAACGATAGTAATAATTATAGAAAGAAGATAATACATAAGAAATAATTATATTAATCGTAAAAATGGTATTAAAATCTAAAATCGAGACAACTTGCCAAATGACTGTAATAATTATGGTAATACGTGATGTTGCCCTTGGGATCTGTTGGTGGAGAGGGGGGTCAGAGGTCAGATGTTCTGAGCGGGTAATTCAATTATATAACAAGTACACAAGTACTTATTATAACAAACAAAAGCTATTATTAGTCAAGCTCGTGTATTAATGAAAGGAAAATAATGAGGTTCAGAATTTTTAGGAGTTTGACTGAATTTTGATTTAGAATTAAATCAACGGCGTGCCAAAAGTATCCTCTCGCGTGCCAGCTCCGGCACGCGTGCCATAGGTTCGCCGACCCTACTACCATACAGCATTAGATTGACCATATGCATTATAAATTAACAATCTGTTTCATAGAAGTAAAAAATTCCATTGGTAATTTTTCGGACTTGAACATTTGGTATAAAATATTATTTTTACCGGACAATAGAGCTATCGTTGATAAATTACGCACCCTTTAGTTTCAATTTTTGCATTCACTTAAAAAAATACTCAATAAAATGTAAAATATTATTATTACTTAAAATGTTTGATATAAAATTTAATGTTTTGATTTTCACAACAAAAATTCTGTAAAAGGACTTCGTAAAACTTGTTGTGTTCAAAGAAAATCTCTTATTATTTTTATAAAACACTGTATTACAGATATACTGTTGAAATTGTATTTAAAATACTACTATTGTTTTAAAATTTTGCATTTTAAGGAACTGCATAAAATAACAATTTGGTGTAAGTTTAATTCCACTACGTTAAATTCTAAAGAGTAATTTGTATCTCAAAAATGAAATTAAAACTGACAGTATTGTATTATAATTTTTTTATTACGAATAGTATTATTTACGAATAGCATGAATATTTAAAAAGAAAAGAATAAGAGATCTTTAATATCCATAGAATTTTTCTTTCACTGAGTTATTATTTTTTTCTATAAACTATAACTTTTTGAAAATATTTTTGAAATTAAATGTAGATAGATATAATATTAATCTGAAAATCCATTATAGAAAAATATACAATTTAAAAATTTCAATCAGGATTATATCATTTTCTAATCAAACACATGGAATTAAAAACAATTGGAGCACGAAAAATGAAAGATAAAAAATTCTTTTATACTCAGATAAAATATAAAACTATGAATTCTTAAAAAATATTGAAAAATAATTTATTCCATCTTTCTTTACAAAGCTATCATTTTTTGAAAATAAGTTAATTAATGCACTGACAAAATGTCTGGTTCTATGCTGCAGGGAATAAATAAAAAAGATGGGCAGATCAGAATTAAATAAATTCCTAAAATATGCAATAAACAAAACAAAAGTTTCTTATCTTTTCGAACGAAACATGAAAAAAAAAGTTATTTTTTTTTGCGTAATCTTTAAACTGTAGTTTATTCTTGAAATGCACCTTTGACGTGTTATATTTGAATGACTTTTGCGTTTTATTTAATAAGTGTGTTTTGAAGCGTTAGTATTTTATTTTATTTTATCGTTTTATTATTTTTTGCTTAAACAGATTTTAGACATTCTGCGTTAGATAAATCTGAGTGGCATTTTAAAATCATTACGTAATAGAAAGAACCGGAGAGGTTTTTTTTTTTATGTAATGTGATGGAAAAATTGCCTATTTATAAGCACACACACACACACACATATATATAGAAAGTGAGAGATAGCACTATTTGTAAGACTCCAAATGTGTAGGTGTAAACTTATGTGTATTTAAGAAACATATATATGATAAAGAGACATATATGTACAAGATAAACAATGACTATGTATAGGATAGAAAATAAAAACGGCATAGTGTCATCAAAATGTTGCTTAATAGAACAAAGTTACCATTTCTGCGTTAAACGCTTTTTAATAAACAATATTCTTCTGTTATGGAATTCTCGTTTGTAGGAACTCACTCTTATCACGCGAGTTTGTGAGGTGACCTCACGAATGCTATAGTGCGACTTTTACAGTAGTTCAATTTTCCGTTTTGCTATGCAGTAGAAATCTGTGATTTGAAGGATTTTGTTCTTTTTTTGTCATCTTTAGATAACACAAAAAATATCTTCAAAACAGCATAGAATTCGTCTTTTAAAAGCAAAATATTCATCTTTACATCTTCATCGCCCTTAGAATGCTTCTTCTCTTTTTTCCCCCTATTCGTATTTCCATCATTTTCCATAATAATAAGTGGAGGGACTTCTTGGAAATAGTTCAGCTTCTTCTTAATTAAAATATTCGTCACATTTGGGTTTATCTTTAACATAAGACTATTTTTTACCATAGAGATAGTATTTCTGAAAATCAGTAGAACCGTCACCTGTGTCATCTGCTGAATAAATTTGAGATTTATTTTTGTTTTCTACAAAAAATTCTTATTTATCATGAGTTTTTATTTTTTCTTAACATTTTACTTCATCTTTCCACTTCATTTGTACTACAATAACTTTTTTGGACTCATCATCATATTTATCTGATGGTTTTTTCACATCTTTAATTTTCTTATCAGCATTACTCACTCAGAAACTTCTTACTTGACATTTTCTTGGGATCGATATTTTAAGACTTCCTCCTCTTTTCACTTTTAAAGTAGATTTTTTACATTTTGGAGAAATATGCCGTGTTTTCTTTTTCTTAAAAATTAACGAAACATTTTGTATAATGTGATTCATTCTAGAGATTTCAAAAAGAATCACTTTGCTTTATTTTGTTTTTAAGTTTAATCATTTCTCGCAGAAAATTGTCATAATCTATTTGGAAATTGTCTAATTGTCTTTGTATTTTATATATCAAATTAATAGAATATCAAATTTGGAAAAGCGCAGACATTTAAATCATTATAGAATTCAGCGTTATTCAGATAAAATAGTCTTCATATGATAATCGAAACTCATGCTAGTAAAATCCACTTCAATAATAGCAACCAAGAACGCATTCATCTTTTAGAATGACTTCCAATCAGAACAATATTATTCTAATCATTCATAAAAAATGGGAGATTCGACCAAAAACTTTCTTGAAATACTAGAATTACAGTTACTTACACAATTTTTATAATTACTAATGTGTAGGTGAAAACTTTTTAATATTAATGACACATATACTACGATAATGAAGAAAATACGTAGAAGAAAAGCAAAAAAAATGCAGATCACCAAAGTGTTACTTAATAAAACACAATCGTCATTGTAGCGTTTAACCGCTTTTTAAAAAACACCACTCTTCTCTTACGGCATTCTCGTTCGAAGTCGACTCTGTAGAACTTGCTCTTTTCACGTACGTGTGTCGCGTAACTTCACTGATCCACTGGTCTTTTCATGCAGTTTGCCTTCCAGTCTATATAAGGGAGCACTAGTGGAGATCTTTACGGAATGAAAGAATATCATTTCTCATATATATATATATATATATATATATATATAGGTACTCAGAAAACATATTGAAAGACGTAGTTCTTAATAAATCATTTTAAAAAAAGATCACCTGTTTATTGGATGATTAAAAATTATTAATACAAACCTTTACGAGTGATAATAAGTATTTAAATAAAACTAGGTTTCATAGTGCCAAGTTCAATTCCGGTTATCAATCGCTTAATTCGAACGTTTTCACTTTCTTTAAATATACTAAGAAATCTAGTTTTCGAATCGAATATTTGGTTAAACTCTCACTGCTGTCCCATATATTTTCCATGAATTTAGGCTCAAGTTGCGCAACTAAATAATTAAATTTAGTGTCTTCTTTAGTGATTTCATTAATTTTAAATTGAGCCTCAACCTGATAAAACCAGATCTCTGGTCTGTCTGTCCAAAAAGGAGAAATTTTAATACTCATCTTGTTAAGTTCCGACTTTTCCGTGAAAGACGAATCATTGTTCTTCGTTGACTTATAGACATTTTCTTTACTAAACGGGTCGTCAATTTGTGTGGGGAGGTTCGTGATAATATAATTATAAAATATTATAAGATATATTTAAAGATAATATAATTATTTTTATAGTTAAAGGTTTTAATAACACTTATTAATTTTTACAAATAATAAAGCATTCCAACGAAAACATTTTTTTCCCCTCAGAATAAAAACAACAAAACTGGACAGTTGCCTGATTTCATACCAAAAACGTGCCGATAATTTTAACAGCAAAATAAATATACATGAAATAAAGTAATGACAACAACTGCTGACAACTGCTGTCATAACTGCTGACGAAGTAGTCATTTTTGACGATTTTACTGTTACTTGTAAAATGTTTGTTTTTGGTATAGCACGAACTAAGAAAAAATTTCTGATCGATCAAATAATTATATTTCGTTCTAAGTAATTGTATTTTCTTATTTTTAATCTAAGAAATAAACAATACGCATCGATTCAATTAATTTTGCAATATGCGGTGCTCCCAATCAATTTGGATTAAATCGGTACAGATGTCGCAGATGCACCGGGGTTTCTTTTTGGTTCCAAAATGGCAATTTTAGCTTTGTATGGCAACATGTTGTATAATAAAATTGAATATGTGTGTAAATAAATAAAATAAAACAAAAAATAATTAATAAATACAATTAAATACGCGTGTGTAACAAAAATAATGTGTGAAAATTGGGTTGTTTCGCCAAAATGGCGCAAAGTACAATCGCGCCAATCCCGGTGCGTCTGAAAAATCTGTTCCCTTAACTCATGTAAGAGTACTTTTTATTTAATAACTAAAATTTATTAATGTTTAAAACAACGTTTTGAGAATTTAATATATTTTAATCTTTTTCTTATAGTTTTATTGTTTCAGTAAATGTTAAAAGTAAATAAATTGGTAACATTGATATTTTTAGAAAGTAATTGATCTTTGTTTACAATTCTACCTTGCCCAGATAGTTTGAAGTTACGCTTAAAGTCAAACGATCAGACTTCAATTTTGGGCAGAGTTGCAGCGTCCTCTGGCGATTGACTTTATGACGTAATACGCAGATGTAAAAGTTTAATTAAAAAAATACGACTAATTATAAAGCATTTGAACAAACGAATGTACGATAACAAATATGTGTCCAAATATCTTCCATTTAGAAAAAGATTGATGTAATTTGATGCAGTAGTTTGTTTTCACGGATTGTCGCAAGAAAACGCTTAGCGTTTTAAATATATAGATTTAATAGCAAACGATAGCTGCACTTTTTAAACATTTAAAATACAGTTTATTACATTTCAAGCCAGACCTGAATTTTTAATAGATTAACTTTACTTTGTACGAAATACGATGACTGGGTGTCACGAATGCATGCACCACATGAATTAGTGATTAATTTAACAGAATTATTCTAAATGTTATATCATTCATATATGATGAAAGTTTTAGAACGGCGTGAAACAGTGTTCATACCAGGATTCGAACCAGGAACTTCTTGCCTTAAGCTGTCAATGCTCTGGCAACTGAGCTATCCTGGTCGAATCTAGCAAACCCATTTCACCCAGATAACTTTATTGATAATGTCATCTGGTCTGTTACCTGAAACAGCTCAACAGAATAAATTGCAAGTAATGAAACTCCAATAAATGCTGGATACATTATTACACTTGATTAATTTTAAAATGACTATTTAATTGATAAATAATTCATATGAGATGTAATTTTTTTCTACCTGAGTGATAAAGTGTCCAGGCCAGCTACGATTCAAACCAGAGACCTCCTGGATTAAGCTGCCAGTGCCCTGCCAACTGATACAAGTCAGATTGACTTGTATTTGTATTTACTAAATCTTCCCAAAAATTTAGACATTGGAATGAAGTAGCCGTTAATTTAAGCAAAACTAAAGAATATCAACAGATAAATATATGATTAAGTTATTTATCTTTTACACATGAATAAAGAAAAAAGAAACACAATTGAACACCATTCCTCACTTGAAATAACTTACCAAATAAATTATTCTAAATAAATGAAGTTGGCAGATATCTGCTCGTATTTAAACCAATCTCTAATTTAGACCAATATATTGCGTGACGAACTTCATTAATTAAATTTAATGTGTATTTAATAACTTTCTTTTAATTCGTGTAAAAATGCTCCTAAACCCAAACGTATGGAACTGTATTTCATCCGTAGAGTTTAATTTCTAAATGTTCCATTTTCTCTTTTAATAAAATGGAGATATTTAACTATGTTTTTTTATTACCAGTATGTTATACTTTGTATTTATAAATTCAAAAGCATAAAAAGGAAATATATGATTTTTATTTATTTATCTTTTCCTATAAATTTGAAATTATGAAAATTAATTGTTTTACTGTTTAAATAAAAAATACTGTTTATCAAGACATTTTGTATAAATCAGAAAAGGTGTAACATATACATTTTGCCAATACAAAAATCATAATTAATTTATTATTGTCATAACATTTATTTTTCAACACGAAAAGTACGTGACTTTGCCTCAATGTTAAACTCAAAGGATTTTTGACAGCATATCGATTGCGTAGTTTCTGAATAGTTACGTGTTTAGAAGGTTCTTCGCTCATTTCACGCTTTTGAATTTTGAATTTCGAATTTTTTTAACACCGTTATTAGCGAGCATTCGCACCTTTATAATAACCAACATCTCGTCTTCCAGGCTAAGTTACGAACAGATAGTCGCCGTTAATAACACACACAAAGAAAATTTGAAATCAATTAGGTGTAATTTATAACATTTTCCATCCATTTCATCTTTCTAAATTCCACAATATTTGAAAACCATTTTTTGCAAGCATTTACATCTTAAAAGTAAGAACCATTTTTTGCCTTTAAAGATTCAAATAAATCTTAATTTTAGAATTTTTTTTTCTTGTTTCACTGCTTGGAGGCAGGGATATCGAGATAAAAAGTAGCCTATGTTTGAACAGAGTTGTCATCATTATTTCTGAATTCGGTTTTATTGTTTCAGAGACTGCCTGCTACGAACAAACAAAGTTAACTACTTTATTTATGTTACATCAGTTACTGGTGATTTTTACTACAAACATTTTATCCCAGAAACATATATTCATTGGCAATCTTGCTCTAACGCAAAAAAGAGACCCATTCGTGTGTTTGTACTTTATTATAACCAATGAATTGTCATATTTAAGTAACATTTAACACAGGTCGACGGCATTGTTTCGAGCGTTTTAATTAGTTTACTTTATTATAACCAATGAATTGCCATATTTAAGTAACATTTAACACAGGTCGACGGCATTGTTTTGAGCGTTGCAATTAGTTTACTTTATTATAACCAATGAATTGCCATATTTAAGTAACATTTAACACAGGTCGACGGCATTGTTTTGAGCGTTGCAATTAGTTTACTTTATTATAACCAATGAATTGCCATATTTAAGTAACATTTAACACAGGTCGACGACATTGTTTTGAGCGTTTTAATTAGTTTTTTATGAATATCTTTTTTTAAAGCAGAATAAGTGAATTAAATAGGAGATACATAGAATTATTTCCTTCTCGACGTAGAATGTCATATTTTAAAAGAAAATATGAAAGAATCTCACGAGGATTTAGTTGACCATGTTGCAGTAATAAAAGTAATTTCATGTTTGAATGGGAATTACTTTGAAAAATCAACTGCAGTTGCACAAGTGAACATTAGAAAAAAATATGAAATTAGAAATATATATTTTCCATTTTCAACGAACAATATTATTCGTGTATTTTACATAGACGCTTTTTGATAGAAAGAGATACATATCAATTTTATTACTTTTCTGTATTTTTATGTAAGTGCCGGCTTACAATACAAATACATCGCTTTCGAAGAGAGCTAGCTGCTTTAATCTTGATTTACAAAATATATCCTAAGATTTGTCGATTTTTTTCCTTTAAACTCTTATATTTTATACTTGACTAAAACTAGTTGACTGGTATATTGAGGTTTTGTTTTTGGCACAAAGTTCAAAGGAAAGAAATAGGGTTTCAGATGAGTTAACGATCGAAACTACTTAGAAAATCATAAGTACTATATGCCTCTGTGAAAAATATTTCTAACCAACACAAATATTTACAACAAGTAAAAAGAATGATGTACTTTTACACATTATAGAACGGAATAAAACGGAAAGGCAGTTTGTCTGCATATACATAAGAATATAAATATAAATATACATTTACTCTTACAAATTGATAAGATTATGTTTGGGTCCTTTTTAAGAAAAAAGTAAAAGAATATTGGGTGATATTTGAGACGATCTTAAGAATTTATAACTTAAATTGATTACGATACAATCTAATCTATATTTATAAAATATTTTGTTTTTTAGTAGTGGCACATTTCACTTTTTATTTAACATTTTCTGCAAGAATTCCAACATATCCACTACTACTGTTCACCAGTTGCGCATTTTGGGCTTCCTGACAAAAAAATTTTGTGTGGAAAAATGTTTAAAAACTAGCAACTTTTGCAGCACAGTCATATGAAAAACATTTTTTGAGACATGGAACACTCGCTGTTGTCGCCGCCAAAAAGACTGAGAACAAGCTACTTAAAATAGGCGACAAATGTCCACTAACCGTCCACTACTATTACAGTTACCCTTTACGTTATTTTGTTCCTAACAAAAATATTATTAAACGAAAGAGATACATAATATATACCTGTTCTTAATTCTTAAAAATATTAAATTCATTCATTTATTGATAAAATTATGTAATTATATGTGAGTTTTCTGTGAAATCGTCACCAATATTTGGAAAGGAAAAACAGCTATATATAGATATATATATTTTTTAATTTTTTTTTTTTGCGTTACATCTAATTCTGCTTCTTTTTTTTAAAGTGGTCCACAATAATACACTAAATAAAAATTCATTATAGTATTTTATTATAAGATTTTAAAAAATATCATTCACATAATTTTTTTAGCTAAACCAGATTACTCAGTTTAGCAGTATTAAATCGTGTGTTTATGAAATGTTTCCATTTAATGTTATTGTGAATTTGAAATACACCATTGTGTACATTCGTAAATATTTCCTGATAATGAATTTTAAAGATGCAAAATTACGAGCGGTAGAACGTTAAGGCTTCCCTTTGTTATTTGACGAGCATTATTGTCGTCCCTAATCCCTTCATAAGCTGATAAATGTCTCTGGGGAACTGGAGTTGGGCTGGCTGTAGGGGAGAAATACAGTTTGTTACAAAATTATAAGACCACTCAGAATTTCACCTTTTTTCAACAAAGAAAATATTAGTTTGAATTTAAAAGTAGTTGTATGAAAAGAAATAGCTGTATAATGTTTATTTAGCTCAGGGAAAAAAAGTTTGAATAATTTTTTGTTCCATACCAAACGATTTTACACAAACCTGCTGTTTCATAAATATAAAAACACTCTTATATCACTACATAGTATAAAACAAAGTCGCTTTTTCTGTCCCTATATCAGTATGTACGCTTAAATCTTTAAAACTACGCAACGGATTTTGATGCGGTTTTTCTTTTAATAGATAGAGTGATTCAAGAGGAAGGTTTATATGTATAACACGACGTTCTACGTAGATTAGTTATTGAATTATGATAGAAAGTTTTGTTATTTTGGCCGAAAAGGTTACCATTGCTATTTTTTTGGCGATCATTATTGTTGCAGAAAGAAATGAAAAGGCTATACATCTCCAAAAATAAAAGAAAAACTGTGTTAAATTAATTAAAAAAAAAAAAAAAAAAAAGAAAAAGAAAGAAAAAAGAGTTTTGATGAGAGAATATTATAAAACGAAAATATTTAATTTAAACATGATTGGGAATGTTCGCAATGCTTAAAAAATTATTCAAGGGGCAAGATTGCTATCGAAACAATATTTCGCGATTTATCTTTTGTTTTTGGCGATTTTGATTTTACTTTTGATCCTAAACAATTTGATTTTAAGCCAAAAGGTGTCTTTTTTTTTTTTTGATGCAGAAAGAATTGAAATGGCTATACAGCTGGAAAAATAAAAGAAAAAGCTGTTATTAATTTTATTTTAAAAAAAAAGAAAGGAATTATAGGGGGAAATTCGAAAATCAGGTGATATTTTTTTTTATCAAATATTAGCTTTTTCAGTATTTGATTCGGATTATGAAAGATTAGCCTTCTGAAAAAGTTCTACTGGACGGATTTTGATGAGAATTGTATTGTTAGTCAGATGCTATTTCAGGAATGGTTTTAATGTACTACATATTGTTCTACGCTGCTTAGTCAAACAGTTGTGTGATTAGCTTTTTCAGTATTTGATTCGGATTATGAAAGATTAGCCTTCTGAAAAAGTTCTACTGGACGGATTTTGATGAGAATTGTATTGTTAGTGAGATGCTATTTCAGGAATGGTTTTAATGTACTACATATTGTTCTACGCTGCTTAGTCAAACAGTTGTGTGAAGGTTATACAGTCAGGAGAACCCGATTCCGAAAGATTAGCCTTTTTGAAAGTTTTTACTGGGCGTATTTTTTGCGACTTCCATTGTTAAGTAGATAGTTTGTAAGGATGGTTTTAGTATATTTTATATTGTTCTGTTTTAGAATTACGTGGAAAAGTTCTATAATCAGATGAACCCGATTATAAAAGATTAGCCTTTATAAAAACTTCTACTGAATGGATTTTGTTAATTAGTTTGCATTGTTAGTTCGATAATTTTTAGTGATGGTTTTAGTATATTGCATATAGTTTTATCATTCTTTAGCAAACCTTAACTGTAAATGACCAAATAAAAGAGTTGGTCCTTAACAGCTAAAATTTTGACTGCACATTAGAAAATATAACAGCGCAATCACGTCATTTTTCAGTAATGTGGAAGGATATTCCAGGTAAATATACAGATTGCTTTCAAATACAAGGTCAAATACAAGATTAAACGATATATTTCGTTTGATTCAATGTTCATTTGTAGAAACTGACCAGCGCAGCGGGCGTAGCTTGCTAGTTATTAATAAAGCAGACAATTTTATTTTGAAACTCAGAGTTTAACTGTAACCTAAACAATCTCTAAAATTTAAAAAGAAGAATAAAATACAGAAATTCTGAATTGTATCTGATTCTTTGAATTTGTTAGTAAAATGCCTCGTCGGAGTGAGCTGTCTGAAATAGAAGTGAGAAGAGTGTGGTTCTACAAAGGAAAAATAAAGTCTGGACGTGAATTAAGTATGATTCTTAATCGTTCTAAAACTGCGATTCATAATGTTTTAAGTGATCATGATAATAGGCGAATTGTCAAACTGGCAACGAAAAAATACCAGTCGACTCGTAAAACAGCACAAAAGATAACTAAAAAGGTATCACATACAACCGTGTGGCGAAGTTTGAAATATAATGCTGGTGTTATTCTCTCGCAAATTAAAAAGTAAACCACTACTACTGAAATGTCACAAAGAAGCTCGTCTTAAGTGGGAAAACAATGTCATGTCCTGGAACTCTGCATGGAGAAATATATAGTTTTCAGACGAGAAAAAAAATCAATTTTGATGGTCCAGACGGCAATAATTACTACTGGCATGATTTAAGGCAAAGATCTCGTGAGTTCTTCAGTAGGCAGATGGCAGGTGGTTCCGTTATGGTGTGGGGCGCATTTTCATATGCAGGAAAATGCGATCTCCAAAGAATTAAAGGGAAAATGAACTCGGACAGTTACCAACGGATGCTACTTCGAAGTCTGATACCCTTCGGACAACTTTTAGGAAGTTTCAACAAGATAATGCTCCCAGTCATTCATCGAAATCAACAAAAGAGTGTCTTAAAAGAGAAAAGATTGATGTTTTACTTTGGTCAAGTCGAAGCCCTGACCTAAACCCCATAAAAAGCTTGTGGTTTTTTTTGTCTCGCCAAGTGTATGAAAATAACAAACAATATAATTCAACATATGAATTAGAAATGGCCATTATGAGACAATATTCCCGAATCGTTCCTTAAAAAATTAATTAACTCTATGCTAAATCGTGTGTTTGAAGTTATTCAGAGAAATGGTGGAGCAACATTGTACTAAATTTGTAAAAACTGTCTTTCCCACAGGTGGTCCTATAATTTTTTAACAGTTCTTTTTGACATTTTTTTGTTATATTGATGTTTTATTTTTTCTGATTTAATTTCATTTGTATGAGTTGCTACATTTTACTAAAAACTTGATCTACTAACATAGAGTATTCTTTATTTTGATTGAAATATTTCTTTAATTACCTAAATAGCAAAATATGTTATGGTCTTATACTTTTATAACAGACTGTAATTCTCCATATCTTATTTCTGCTTCAAACTATAACTTGATAAACATACTTGGTGAATTTACATTGTTCTTTTGGCAAAGAAATCTTGTGTTTATGTGGTATATTATTAACTGCAACAGCCTCACAGCATATCACACATATACTGTGACACAGTTCTTATAGCAAAATTTAAAGAAGTATGTTTCATCGAAGAGGGTTTTTGGTAAACCGAATTATCTTATAAGCAAATACAGAGGGAATATATTCATTTTTAGAATGATTTCGAATTCATTTTTCTAATTTTTAAAATGTAAAGACTCATTTTTTAATTATTCAGTCTGATAACTGTGTTTCCGAACTATAAGTCTATATCGTGCTTTTCGTGAAATAAGGGCTTTTTATAAAATTTCCCAGAGTATTCTCTTTTAACAGTCATCATTCCCCTTTCACCTTTCGGATTTAATGTATTGTGGTGGATTTGAGATTAGAAAGAACTCTGTTCAGAAGAAAATAGGTACAACAGTTCGTAGGTGAAACTTCAGTTACTTCTCAGGGATAAGTTCAAAAGGTAAGGGTGATCAATTTAAAAGAGTACACTTTTTTTTATTACCCTTAAATCTGATGGATATGGCAACTATTCTAACACTGAAGTATAATTGTTTGAACCTTGCTAAAGTGTGGGAGACAATTTACAACACTGTTGGACTGTTACAACTTTATTTGTGAGGTAAAACAGAAATGGAGACGCACAATATTACTTAATACTGTGATAATTTTATTTTTGAAAAACATAATTTAATTAAAATATTTTACATTATCATTCCTTAGAGCAAATTTTGAAAATGTTTGCCACCAATTTGAATGCAAACATAAACACGTCGAATCAAGTTTTTTGACGCACTTCGCAACATTGTTGGTGTTATTAAATGATTTAGACATAACGTAATTATTATAAAGAAAAACAAGTTTTTTCAAGGAATTCGAGCCATTTTCATTAAGGTCAAATAATTAGTTCATGCAGACGATTTTTATTGTTGCCATTCATAATCTTACAAAATGAGTTTTCAAAAAAATAAAATAAAATAAAATAAAATAAAAACGTTGACAAAACAGATGATTTACTTAAATCATTTGCGCAGAATCAGATTAAAAATTACTAACGATGTTCACGTGAATTTATGTTTAAAAAACGAGTTTTCGCCTTTAGAAAGTGAATAAAAAATACCCGCACATTACATATAGACATATGAAATAAGTAATGATGTTGAAAGTCTTGCTGCATATATTATAGAAGTGGATAATACAAATAACAAACAGGTACTCTTTTAAACTGATCGCCCTATATATATATATGTGCAATACCTGGGTCAGTTTGCATTTTCTCAAAGAATGCAGTTCTAGTTTTTGAAGTATAAATGATGGCTTTGTCTTGATGCAGTTTCACTCTCTGAAAGTCGTTATGATAAAGAAATGAAATTTCTTCTGCAAATATCGGACATAAAATTCTCCTGATACTATGAGTTGAGTTGAAACATCTTTCCCACTCTTCTCATTTTAAATTTCCTATTCTAAGCGAAATCTGCGACAATCATAAAACCTTTACTGAACTTTTTTTTGTATTCTCTGTTTCAGGTTTAGATAACTTTTCTCCACGTTTTTCATAGTAAATAGACTTTTTTTGTTGAAGTCATTGAGGTAAACCCATGTTTCATGAAGGATATACAATGTCTATTTTAATTTATCTTCTGCTAAATGGTTTTTATACAGAGCTCTACAAAATGTCTTGCGTTGAGCCAAATGCATCGGCAAAAGACGGCAAAGAGTATGTTTTCCAGCTTTTCAACTCTCCGAGATAATTGAAAGGTGTTTACGAGTTCGGTTTGACTGACTGTCTGTCTGGCCGTCTGGCCCTGCTCTAATTCCTTAAATATACGCAGATTACCATGCAATTGATATATGTTATTTAGGTTTACTATAGTATGTTTGTATTAAAAATGAAGTGCGTAACATTCACATCTTGTTTACGGCGACACTCAAAATAATTCCGTTATATTATAATATATGATAAAAAATAATTTTCAATGTATTTTAACATTTAACACTGTTTCAAAAATCTTCAAACTGATATACATTACTGAGGTGCGCTACAATATGTTTAGTGTAGAATATGCCGTGCATAAGGTTTATCGTTCATTGCAGAGACCACAAAATAATTCTGTTACAAAACTGTTTATGAGCGATAATTTTTAAAAGTGAGTTTTGAGTTGTGTTATGCGTTTTTAAATATATCTATTTTTTTAATATTATTCGGTGTATATAAATTTTAAAGATTATGTAAAAGGATACGAATCCGAGTACATTCCCATTTATTGACTTAAATTGATCAGAGGAAATTGTACACTTTGTTATGCGTTTCCTAACTAAATTAAATTTTATAATAATATGTACTATATATGCATATCTATAGATCATATACAGGGATTTCCAAAATAATATGAATTATTTCCCTACTGTAATTGCCGATATTAGATTTTCAAATGTTTGAAACGTTCTCTAAATTGTTTCCATAGATATGATCTTTTACCTTATTAAACGGGGAAGTTTTATTTTAGTATTTTGAAAACGTTGGAAAGTGTTTCATAATCTATGCCTGATGCATGATTTGTCTTTCTTCTTTAGGCTGTAAACCTTTGTTTACTATTTTGTTTATTATTGCTACAGATTTTTTGACTTTGAAGTTTATTTTTGTATCGACGGTTTACTCTTGTTACCAGCAATTCAGTTTTTGTAAAGTTTCTTAAAAATAATACAGGCTTATAAATAATGTTGATTATCAATTTGTAAATTTATGCCTACATTCTGACAGCGCGGGTTTATAACATTTTCTTCGAAAAAATGATTTATTTTCGGACTATATAGAAGTTATGTTTCACTTAATAAAAAATGAGTTGCTTCTTTAGTTTAAAAAATATAAAACTTTTCAACATCATAATTTATATATTTTTTCCTGTTTAAAGTAAATTAATTTTTGTAATGTATTATGTTGACTTTGACGGAGCGATTCCATTCTTTCTACAAACTCATGGAATTTTGAAACCTATTTTTTATGTAAGAAATATATTTCAAATTTCTGCATATTCTGAAAAGCTCCTTGCTTAATTGCATGTAAAACTTTCTTATTTACTTGTTTACAAAATATATTATTAATATTACTTTATCAATCTTTTTTTTTATTGAATTAGAAATTGTTTTATATTTCGTTAAGTAATAGTCGCCAAATGATATGATCAGATTACCAAAATTAGTTAGGAATTTCCTGGATAATATTTTTTTGTTTCTCTCATGTAAACCTTATTACAGAAATTGTTTTCGGAACTTCGTATCTATTTTTACTTATCAATGCTAAATAGATAAACTAATTAGCTGTCAACTGGGTGAAGCTCTAACATATTACCATCAAAGTTACGTGTTTAGATTTTAAATATAGTTTTAAAGACAAATGAAAATATTTTGAGACAGGGTCACGACATTCATCTAAACGTTCTTTTTTATGTTAGAAAAACAAACAAATATGAAGAAGAAAACCAAACATTGTTAGTAAAAAAGTATTTGGTTGAAAATAGGAATTTACTTTTCCGTTTACGAATCTAAACTTTTTACAAAATATAAGATAAAATGTAGTCTTTTCAGAGAGGGATTATACTTCTAAAATGATATATTTAACGAAAACACGATAACTCAGGAAAATTCACGACACCAGCTTAATTCCCAACCAGATTGAAAAGGCTGATGGTACAAAAAATGCAGGATGTGGGAAAAGTGCAGTGATCAACTGTATGCGCAGTTTTAGAGTTTACCACTTAAGAGATGATTCAATAGACGATTAAGCCGTAACCGGTGTCTCTGCGAAGAACATAAGCGGTTCAACTTACCATTTTGTTTCAAGCTTTATAAGAAACCTTATTTTCCTCTACTAAACGACGCTCAAAGGTTGCACTCAATGTTTCAACATTGCCTTAGCAGCAGGAATATTTCATATTCGATGACATGTCCATCATATGGCGGTGATTGATACATCGAATTGATTGCAGACTAAAAGAAGGTAATTCAGCCTCAGATAAACTCATTTTTCGGATTCATAATATTTAGAAGATTTAAGGCAACTGTCTCCATTAGGTGTCATTGCATTACACTGTAAAGCCAAAAGGTCAACAATTCATTGTGTGAAAAGGTGATAACTGATAGTTTTCAAGAGAACTTACCTCACACATGATGCTACTGATAAGCTGGAGCTGACCAAGCGTGGCTTGGAAATTGTGTTGATGCTGTTGCAAGAAACACTGTTTGTGTTGAAATATAGCGAGATATACAACAAAGAAAAAAGAATGAATATACCCTTTAGCAATTTGTAGATATTATTCGATTTATCTGACAAAATAAATTTTAAACACTTACACCTAGGAATGCTTGGTTGTTTCCTCTAGCATATCAATCAACTAGACGCAACATCACAATCGCAATTGGATGCTCTAAAAAATGAAAAATCAACTGACTGAAAATCTGTATTTAAAGATCGACTGTCGTGTCATGCTAAAGCTAAATATTTGAACGGAAGTAGGCTTAGTCAATAGAGCTACGGGTACAGTTAGATGAGTCATCTTTCACGACTGTAGACTGACAGCTATGTCAGTTTGCATTATAGCTGTATTTGATAACTATTCGGATTCGAAATATGAGGACAATTTGGTATCAGTAACACATGTCATGAAAACTTTGATAAAAGGACACGACTGTCTCGAACACATTTGCTAGGAATTCAGTACACTCAGTTACTGTTCATAAGTACCAGATATTACAATAAACAGAGTCGTAATAGATTTAAGAGAAAGAACAAGGAATATTTATTTATCTTACGTTGCCCTTAGCAAGGTTAAAGCATTGGAAGGGATACGCCTAGAAAGCCTCCTGATTCTGATTACATATAAATTAAGAATACATTAAAGATCAAAATGATTTTTTGAATAAGTTCAAAAGATTCATGTTCAGTAAGGAATAAAGGTAGGTTCAGTAGGGATCCAGTAAGTTCAATAGATGTTTCAAATCTACTCAGATTTTCAATGTTTCGAAAATTTTTCGTATTATTTATTCTTGTCGATTTTAAAATTCTATAAATTAAAACATTGATGCATTTCCCATTATTAAATGTAATCAGTCCAACATATTGCAAATATAGTTTAATGTATCGCTCATAGATAAAAGGAATGTTTCAGACTAAATCCTCTGAAAGTATCCTAACTTATAAAGGAACTTCATCGTTCTAGTTTAGAAAGCCATTACTGTCCACACGTCCAGAATCATCACACTAAACATAGCCGTAATAAATGTTAGAGCAAGCAAAATTAATATTTCTTTATCTTATGTTACCCTCAGCAGAGTTAAAATGTCATAAAGGTTAATCCTTGAAATCTCTTTCGATTCTAAATCAATGAAAGAAACTCATTCAAAACCGAAATGATTTTTTGAATAAATTCAATTAAGACACCTAATCTGTTTTTTGATATTTCTAAAAAATTTCATATTATTTATTCTTGTCTATTTTCAAATTCCAGAAATTAAAACATTAACGTATTTCATATTATTAAATGCAATCAATCATATTATTAAATGTAAATCATATTAAAATGTCCTGTGAATGCAATTTTATGTATCAGTAAAAAGTAGGATAAATCTCTCAGACTAAGCCCTCTCAGGACACCCTATTTTATAAAGACATTCCACAGTCAACAACGTAAATTAAATTGAATATGAATAGCAATAAAAGTTTTTTATAAAAAACACTCTCTTGTGTCAAACAACTCTGCTTAAAATATACCAACTGGCGTGCAACAAGTAAACAACAACCGAAAAAAAAACCCCTTGGTAATATTAATATCATGAGTGTTTTTGCATTCATTGCAAGCAAGTCACTAATTAATAAACCGTCTTTTAATAAACTGATACTTAGTATAATAATCAATTGCTTTCATTTTTTGTTAAAAAATTACTTGTTGTTGCTTGGTTGGTTACTATCAAAAGACAGCAATAGTGTGTTTTAATGCAGGAAAGATACAGAATTTTTGTTTAGTTGCTTAAAACAAACTTAACTTATGAAGATGAGTTTTTGAAATTCAAACTTGGTAGAATAAAACTTTATTGGTATTAATCTTTTTATCTTTTTACTAATACATAAAAAACGGAATGCATAAAACGTGATATTGTTTAAGAAAAAACGACTATTCCTTTTCTTTTATGATGTTCACAGTGCTATACTAATTTGATATTGATTTTTACGCAATTTTATTTTTTGTCGGAACCTATTAAAAGGGAGGTAGTCAACCATGCGGCTGAGGCCGCACTTGCGCTCAATGGTCACTTTTATTGCGCCCACCAAGACACTATATTAAACGTATATACAACATAAATAAGCATTATATATATACATGAGGTTGTTTACGCAAGATGCGTCCCCCCATACAAATAAATATATGTGTATGAATGTCTAAGAGAGATTGGGGAAAAGAAATTCGTCTACAAAGAGTGTTATAAAATTAAAATCTTCTCGTGAGAGCGAAAAGGTTGGCGACCCCTGTACTTGAGTTTCATTTAAAAAGAGTCCGATGTGTCTTATATGAATGCATATATTTTTATTGTTAATGTTAATGCTTTTAAAATATGTTTAATAAACAAATGTTCATGCAATATATTTTTTATTTATCTTAAGTGATAACTCCTTTAAAATATTAGTTTACGTCTAAAAATATATAATACTAATAAAAATATCCAAAAATATTCGAAACAATGCAATTCTCCGAAAAAATAAATATTTTACTAGCTTTTCCTCGTCAATAAATAATTAGTTTTATTTTGTTTATAATTTTAGAGCATTGCCTGTTTAGCATACTGTGGGACTCACTATATGTCATATAGATTCTACGAAAATTGACGTGCGTAAAGAAATAAAAAAAATTACTTATTATAATTCGTTATATAGAAGCAATTGAATTTTATTAAAAGGTCAAAGGTTTATCCCATTCACAATAGTTAATGTCTACAAAATATAGCAAATAATATTTTATGAATAAAATATTTTTAAAAGGAGAAAACTGTAACTGACGAATGCGCTAAATATTAATCAGTAAATTATCCATTCGAAAACACCTTTTCGATATATCTCGATTACTGAAAAGTATTTTAAATTAAAAAGTTACTCAAGATAAATTTTTAGAAATCAACGAATTGAATTCCCAAAGGGAATTTAAAAGCGGTATTTAAAGTTTTATTCATTGAAAACAAACTTAATGTAAAGTATTCATTAACTATTAAATGGTAATTTTAAAAGATCTTTTATATTGTGTAAACGGTCTATTAAGCGTTCGGTGGGCATGGTAGTAAATGCAAAATAAAAGTGGAAAATTACAAAGCTATAGTTCAGTGCAATTATTATTTGGAAACTATTTTCTTTACGTATATTTTGAAAGTCCAATACGGTTTTACATTAAACTGTAAAATTTATCAAAATTGTAGATAAAGCACATGAGTTGCGTTTAAAGTTGAAAATGTGAAAAGGCTATACCTTTTTAGAGCATGTATTTTAATAATTACATATTTATTAAAATAAGTATATAGACATTAGTGCATATTATCTTTTCTTTATGTTGCAATAAATGATAATTGCTGCTAATTTTATTCATATAAGGAAATCTGCGCGTGTGATATTACTAGCCTAAATTGCTCTAATAAACTGGAAAGTAAACAAATTAGATGAAGATGCCACATGGATTTTTATTTTCAATGTTCAAGAAATTTCAAGCTGGATATGATCTAAATATTATCTTTATGCTGCTGTAAGTTTTAACGATTATTGTATTACCCAACTGATTGTATTTGAAACACATTATAAATCGAAATTACCAAAAAGAATCAATCTGTAAAAATGCTTTTTATAAGTAGTATGTCCTAAAAATACACATTATGGAGGGTATGTGGTATAATCACTAACAACTTGATTCTTCCAAAAATATTACTTCCCCTGATAACAGGTTTCATCCAGTTATAACCTCTTGATTCATTTAAGATTATCAATCTTTCAAATGTACGTTATTAAATGTTTTATGTACCGTAATACACCGACCAATATAAATTAAGGTATAAACAGTATTTTTTAATGTATTATAAACATACTAATATAAAAAAAAGAAATTTTGTACGTAATTGCCTCATAATATGAGACATCATAAATAACCTACAAAGATATAGTGAAGATATTTTTTTGCAATACACAAAATTCATAAAACATAGAGAAATCATGACGCATCATATCCGTGGACCCGACCGGAGTGGAGTGCTATCACCCCTCACACAAGCTTTTCATATTAAACTCAATTCATTTAAAAACGCGTATTTAAAATCCTGAAAAGTTCTGTGAGAGGGTTGATATCTCTACCTATAGCTTTCCAAATATAAATAATGGAAATAAGGTACATATACATTTCAGGTCAATTCGTACGACGAATATATTCTTCCTCGAGATAATCATCGAAGGGTTGTGATCAGTGTAGTCTGCTAGGAGTAAAATAAAGTTTGAATATGAGACAGTCAGGAAAAATCTCATAGTCGATTCAAAACCATGATAACTATATCGTTGTGCGCTCACAGTACCCGAATGCATAAAATAGCCAGTCAATTGTGCAGTACATCTTGCACACAGAAACGTTGGAGGCATGTCCTCTTTACGGATGAGTGAAGATTTAGGACACTAATTGTTTCTCAGCTGGTTTCCATTTGAAGAATGAAGAATAATATAAGTAAGCTATCATCGACACGGAAAACTGATCATTTTGGTGGTCGTACAATACTTGTTTGGGACGATTTATATTGTACAGGTTAACACCACTACACTGTGGTATTGTTTCGCACAGCTGTAAAGGAAGCTTTTGAGCTTCATGTGAGATATATTTCGATAGATGCCGAACCATAATTATTTTTATGCACGAGAATGAGGGGCAGTACAGAGTACAACTTGTCGATGATTTTCTTGAGGGAGAGGATTTTCCTTTTATGGCATGAACCAGACGATCACCTACAATCAACCCTAATAACAATTTCTGTAGAGAGAAACATTTCTAAGCTATTCTCATTATACTAGTTGTCATTAACCTTTAAATATGTCTATTTACATTAAAGAACATCGTAATTTACGAGTTCGTGTAAAATATGTACAAATATCTATGCAACGTATTTAAAAAAAATAGCAATTGTTTACATTAGACAAATATTTAAAAATATAATGTATTTCTATATATTGTTCGTCACGTGATGTTTCTGCACATTCTAAAAGACAGATTATTTAAGTAATGTAAGCAATTCTCTCCCCCCCCCCCCACTTTGTTCTTTGACAATTACAAGGACGCTAAATATCTCATTTAGTGCTTTATATTTCCATTATTACTTACAGTAGAATAATTTGTTTAAATATTCAAACATAATGAAAAATTTGAAATTTATCAATATTAATTTAAAAAGCTTTAATGTAAAGTTTTTATTTAGAACCTTTGATCTTTTCTTAACGAATCCATATACTTTTAGACACTTAACGATAACGAGACATCGTTAAAGTTCCGATTAACGATATCGATTAAGGATAGTGATTTGTCAAGCACTCGTTTTTCCTTTTAGTTTCAAGGAACTGTAATTTATTCACTATTATACTAAACTGTGTTAGTATAGGATATTTCGATCGATTCAATCCGAACAAATCGAATTTGACTGTGATATAATTATTTTTAGAATTTTTAAATTGTAAATAATTAAATATGTCCGACGTCCATTCAATGAATTATGTGATTGGATTTAAAACAAATATTTTGTTTTATTATAAGAGCAAAATCAGAAATTAAATCTAAGTTAATTTTACGGAAATCAGAATAAGTGATTAAAAGAATAATCAGTTAATTAAAATATGTTCTTTTAAACGAGATTCGTAGATAAACATTGAATTTCGACCCTTCCTAATAGTGTTTTGTTTAATCTTTATAATATGTTTTCATAAAGATAATATAAGTTAAGACATATTCATTCACTCTCTGGTTGAGTTCTAATTGACGATTATTTAAATGCGTTATACAAGATAGCGTTATATAAGATATCGTTATACACATAGATTTATTTAGCACAATTTTATATATTTTAATTATATCCATTTAATTTTCTGTTCAGTATGACGTGCTGATAACACTATCGTACACAGTTAAAAATTTGCAGCAAACTGTCCGGTCATTCGACCGTTTTTATAGAAAACGGTTACATAACCGTAATTTAACAACATTCGGACCATAATATGGGCAATAATATGGTCAGAATAGTGTTACATTACAGTTATGTAACCGTTTTCTATAAAAAAGGTCGAATGACCAGACAGTTTGCTGCAAATTTTTAACAGTGTAGAATTTCATAATGTTAAAACGTGAAAAATAAAGTAAATCATATGTATAAGCTATGATGGTGCTATAAGTGTTTCATAGTGAGAAAGAAAATGGAGCACATTACAAAATGCTAAATTAACCTATTTGGAACTGATTATTTTATGAATGTCATCCTTTCTAATATAATATTTAAATTTGCAACTATAGATCCGTTAGTCCTTAAAATAGAGTTTGGCACCTTCATGAAATTCTGGAAACTATCGAGATCTCCGAAATTTGAATGCTTTTCTTTGTCTTACATTATTTTAAAGCATTTTACATAAAATCGTAGTTGAAATTAAACTTGACTAATGTAGTTTTTCAGAGTAGATATATTCTTTGAAAGTCTTACATAGAAGGTAATTAAAAGTAACTGAAATATCTCATACATTGACGCGATATGGTAAATATATCAGAAGATTTTCCATACACTTAAAAACTATTTGCTGCAAAAATAATTGATCTGGTAAGATTCAAGTAAAGTTTTCGTTTGAAAATTTTAAATTTTGTTTTCGCATAAATTCGATCCATAGAATAAAAGAAATATTAAAAGCAAGAATAATAAATTAATTAACAATTTAAGATTTAATTAATGATTTTTCTACCCCGATGTAAAATTTTCAAATGGTTTGAATAGTTAAAAAGATTTTCGCAACTATACAAGTGGTTTTATGACGTAAAATTAGATAAAGTACTATTATATTAAGAGATCATTATAAAAATCTTATCGTTCTCGTGAAGAAAAAATCAATTCATCTATTGTGACACTCCTAATGAGTTCTTCTCACATTGAAATTAGATAATAAGCATTCTAAATGTGATAAATTCAATTATTGAAGTTTCTTTTATGTATATACAATGATTGATGAATGGATACTTTTGTGTATTTACTATTGTACAGTTGCTAAATTTTCTGGTTATTTTTTTCATTTGTTCATGACTAATAATTAATAAAAGAAATCAATTCAAAAATAACTAAAAATAACTTAAATTGTAAAACTTAAAGAAGGTGTATACGTAATTAAAAATATATAAAATGCCACACATAATACAAGTTCTTTGTAAAAGTTTTTCTAAATTTCTTTAAAGTATGTAATTTTGCTAAAACATTTTTATACCTAGAAAGTATACACTGAAATTTAATACATATCATGTCGGCTAAAGTGTACTTATCAGGAGTATTTTTCAATGAGATATTTTTAAAAAATAGTTTTGATTAACTGTAGTACATGCTTAGAAATTTTCATGCATAAATAACACAAAATATCACAAAGATAATTTACAAAAATAAAGCTAATGTTTGCCGATACACGATAGTGATATTTTATAAGTAGATACATAATTTCTTTAAAAGTAGCTTTTTTTTTCTTCAAAAAAATCTTTCGTTTTAATTTATATTTTCATAAAATATGAGGAGTTTATAGCATTCATATATAAGGGGTCCAGGCACAAAAATACTTCAGTCTATTGAAACCAATTTAGAGAAAAACGCACCCAGATAAAAATTTTGTTGAATCAACAAAAATTTGGTTGACCCAACAAAACTTTTTGTTTAAATATAGGTCAATGGAAATTTTGTTTGAATCAACAAAAAAAAATTTTTTTGCAATTCCAAAAAAAAAAAAAAAAAAAAAAAAAAAAAAATTGTATCGTCAGCAAAAAATGTTTTGTTTATTCAAATAAAATGGTTCTAAAATTTGAATTTTGCTAAAACAACCAAAATGTACTCAACAAAACATGTTTTGTAGTTTTAATCAATTCCTTTTTCTGGGTGAGCAAATAAAATTTAGTATCAAAGTGGGTTTTTAATCTCTTACGACCTAAAGTTAAAATAATACTGCAAATACAAGTTTATTGTTTTTTCACAAACATAATAATACCATAGAAGGCAGAAAGTGACCTTTCTGAAATTGATACTTTAGGTAACTGGTAATTTAGGTTGACAAATATTGATCTAAAATTACTAGCCTCCTTGAAATATAAATTTAATTAGCAATAACATAAATGTACGTAATAGAAAATTTAAGTGCTTTAAATAAGGGAATGATCTACAAACCTACAATTTTTTTATTGTAAAGGGTTTAAGTATAATAATTACCAAAATTGCTTACTTTCTTGAAGAAATTTTGCAAACGCAGATAAAAATAATATCTATTTTATGAAGAAATAAACGTCAGTACAGTCATTTTTTGGTTTTGTTTCAAAGCAAAAAGCATTCAGATACACTGCAAAAAATTGTTGATTTTGCGGAATAATAATAGCACACCACCTGGCAGTATTATACCGTAAAGTTAACAGTAATAAACAAAATAAGCAGCAATACGTTACCACGCATGCGAAGCATAATAGTGACAGCTGGGGTGCCGGTATTATACCGTAAAATCAACAATTATGTTTTGCGGTGTATATAGAAGTAAAGTAAAAATGTAAAAAAATCAAACAGTTTAGTTTTTATGAGGAAAAGACCTAAGGTACCTAAGTGTAGCTAAGGACTTCAGAGGTTAAATGCTTTAAGTCTGACTATTTTGAAGGGATGCGATATTGTCTTGCACAGAAACGAAAAGTATATCTTCAAATTTTCATTCATGCTGAATAATTTGACATGCAAAATTCAATTTCATGAAAAAGTTATGTGCAGTGTTAATATTAAGAATCTGAAGAAATATAGAATGAGAATTATCTATGAGATTCAGCAACAATGACATTTTACTATAGGCTGTGTGACTCTCCATACGACTAGAAAACTACTTTAAAAATCCACATTTCTACATGACATTCTAATTTACTACATGACTTTCCTTACGCAGTAGGCATATAAACTCTTATCCCTTTTATAAATAAGCTTTCTTTAGTGTTATTAAAATATATTCATTAGAATATGTGTTATCTTGCAAAGTGTTTACATCTTTTCTTTTATTTGTACACTGAGAAAAAAATTTGTCCTTCTTAACTAGAATCTAAATTGTGGCTCGAGAAAAAATAGTTCCATGTCATCCCTATAAATTCTAGTTCCATTTGCCAGAGAGTTCTACAGTCTTCTGTTGGAATTCAAGAGTGTTTTCCTATATTCTCGTGGTCAAACTTATTTAAAAATGTCTGAAAATAGATGCGAACACAAGACGCTAGTTTTAGCAACTATAATGTTAGTTTATAAATCCATTCCCGAAATAAAGTGATAATTTCTTGCAATATACCTGATTCATTATCGTTTTGTCACCTAGAAAACAAGAGATTAGAAATTCTCGATCATTTCGTCTATTCAGTTTAGTTGCTTACCTTACTCGCATAGCTCGGACTTCTATATTTCTAGTTTAGGGATTTAGAAACAGTCTAACTATTCATTCTAGTTGATGGATATATTTTTTTCTCAGTGTAATATATATTTTGTGCATTATATTTGTACACATATTGTTCAGAAAATAATATCTGTAAATCATTTATTTTTCTTTTATGAAACCAGTTAAGTTATAATAACCGTACTAGAATATAATTATAAATTAAATTGATATAATCTGCTTGACATTCACAAAAACCTTCTTAAAATAATATAGTCATCTTGTGAATCATTTAATGGGCAATTATATCAAGCAGTAAGATGGAGTAAATGAAAAATTAAATCACATAATGAGTATTGGAGGCATAATCTTACAAAAATGTTCACTTTCTATTTAAAGCTAAAAACAGTTCCTGTGTTTTAAAGTTAAAAAAACCACATACCTGTATTTGCACACGAATAAAATAAATTCTAAAACAATCTGACATAATCTATGGATTTTAACATTTATTTGAAATCCAGTGCTATTCTACTGAATTATTGTATGCGAAAACAATTGCCATGTCATTATAAATTAAATAGCGAACTCTTTCTTTTTTTTTCGTTGTTGTTCGTTTCTCTCAATTTTCGTAATTAAAAACTTAATTTATTCACCTTTTTTGTGCTAGATGAATAATGTTTTTTATGATATAAAAAAGGTATAACTTAACATTTGTAAATAAAAAAATCCAGAAAAAATGTTTAACAGAAGAATTTAAATAATTTATAAAAAGTATGCGATTTTTATAGCCGACTATTTTTAACAGAAAAAGTATCACGCTTCACTTAAAAAAATTAAAGAATTTCGTTCATAAAAAACATTAAAGTTTTTTATTCATTTTGTCTGTATAATATTGTTTTAAATAAAAAATACGTTAAGTTCAGTACTTGCTTTATTCTTAGAATAAGTTTAATAAAATAAATTGTCTAAATACACGTAACTAATTAAGAACTAAGAGTTTTTTTATTTTATTGAAAACTTAGGACGTTTCACAGTATTTTATTTGATAACATATTTAGCATTGGGTAATTTATAATTGTAATATTTAAAAATTTGTATTGCTTTATTACAGCTTTATAGAAATAGTGAAAATATTTTAGGTATTCATTACGAATTTTGTGATTGATTTATTGATATTGTAAACAGTTTAAACTTTAATTATCCGTTGCCAAATTTTACGGGTAGTGGACAGTTTGCTTTTTAGTTTCAATGCCACGTATATTGCAGCAAAAAACTTTTTTTTATAGCTTACGTGCACAGTACCACGGTTTGTAAGAATATAAGACATAAATAAGCTCACTACTTTGAAAATATATCAATTACATTCCACTATAAATTAATATATTTTTTTTTCATTTGAACTTAATATATTTTGTACAAAAGCTTTCTTCATATGAAAAATAGCTTTTTTCCAGCGGTAAGGAAACGTCAAATACCCATGGACCGTTAAGAGTTAATAGAGAAAACTGTCAGAATAATAGTAAAAGCAATTAATAAAAATATTTTTTTTAAATTATTTTACATGTTTAAAAGTTCTATATTAATAAAAATAGACGTATAACAATTGTACTTAATTCGTCTTTGAGCTAGATGGGTTTTCTTAAAATAAATAAATAAATACACTAAACGATTCTTTTTCCGTTTTTTTTTCTTTTTTTAAAATCAGAATAATATATATTTTTAAATGTTATATAACAAAAGCGACAAACGATTATAATGAAACATTAGAATTAAGTTGATGCAGCTTAAAATTTAACGTTATGATATTAATCTTAAATTTTTATTAAAATACTGCAGAAGGATAAATAAGTTATAAAAAAATAAAAAGAGCTTATTTAAAAAATAAAATACATTTTATTATCAGAAGTAGTTAAATGGAAATATGTTTACGCACATTTTCTCTTCCCCTCCCCCCCAAAAAAAAGTATTTTATTAGCTAAAGTGTCTAAAAAAAAAAAAAATTCCATTTCTTCGAAATTACATCTTCTTTCATTATCTGTTAAATAAAAATGTTAGGTGTCCGTCTCTATATTGAAATTGGAATAAATTTTAAAATCTCAATGAGAACATATATATAAATTATAATATACAGCGGGTATAAAATAATCAAAAACTTGAGTTATGATAAAACATATTCTTTGAATCTATATACACCTTGTACTACCAATACTAACTAAAAATAACATAAATGTCCTAAAAACATATACATACCATTTTATAAAATATTTTACTGAAGGTGTTTTGACTCTATATACACAACTGTATTTTACATATACAACCGAGCGCTTTCGAACAAACCTTTGCTAATGTTTAACTGTGCATGCGGAGCGAAATTGTTTTTTCAGAATTTAGTAGTCAATTAAATAAGACAACTGATATAAAAAAAAAAGCTAGTCGAATATTTTGAAAACACAGAAAGATATCGGCGATATAGTGAGCTCCATTTCAGTGTCTTTCCAAAAGTTACGATGTACGAGAACATTCGAACAGAAAAAGAATTATCAATACTGAAGCAAACGTTCAGGTCATCATATACGCTAAATACATATTCCTTTGTTGGAAACCAGGTAATAAAAGAAGCTAATTTGTTGCAAACTCCATTATCTTCCAGCTGCTTTTAGAAAGAAATTGGAGTTGTTCACTATATTGCCGATATATTTTTGAATTTGCATGCTATTCGACTGGCTTCTGTAAATAAAGTGCCTTGTATATAAAAATAAAAATAAATAAAAATAATAAATATAAATAATAAATTAAAAAAATATATAAAAATAATAATTTATAAAAAATAAATAAAAATTATTTATAATAATTTATAAAAATAAATAAAAATAATAAATAAAAATATATATAAAATAAATAAAAATAATAAATAAAAATGTATATAAAAATAAACTACTAAATTATGCAAAAATATTTTTTTGTAGCTCGCTCATGCCCTGTTAAAAATTATTTCGTACATACAAGTACTCATATTTCATAAAATATTTAATATATTTATATTACAATTTCAATTTCAATTATACTATGAGAAGTCTCCTGAAAATGACGTTAAAAGTGATTGGAAACCTTGCTTTCTATAAAGAAAACACATGTAGAAATGTCTTAATTTTTTAAAAGAAATACTTATATCTTGATAAATACACATGATTTTATAACACAAATGAAGAAAAATGTTGTACAATTTCCTAATCATCATGTTCTGCAGTTAAAGGTCATTTCATGAATTTTATTTTACAGGATAATCACACAAAATAGTTTTTTATTCAATTTATAGTGTGTCCTGTAACTATTATCGGGACCCAACCTTCTCTGAAAAATATGATATCCAACTTGTTCTTTATACTTCGGAAGTTTTTTTTTATATATACTTCTGAAGAATTAGTCAAATATTTTTTTAGATATTTGACAAAACGGCTAAAATAGAAAGTGTCCAGTGACTTCTGGTCATCTCCAACAGGTAAAAATTAAACTGGGTTTCTATATTTTTAGGATACCCTGAATAAATTTTGTGATTAATATTAAAAAAAAAAGTATTGTAAACTGTTTAAGAAATTGACTTCGATAAGTTTTAAATATGCGAATCCAAAGTTACAGTTCATTCCGCCAAGTAGTGTTTGCATTATGCTTCAAAAAATTACAAAGATTGTAGTTTCATTTTATACAAATACAAAGGGGTTTATCAGTAGCAGTTTAAAATTTTACATTTGCATAGTTCTTGAACTACTTTTTTGAATACATTTCCGTTTCGTACGTGAAGGTGAAGCTTACCGAAGAATCCAAAGATGATGACAAAATTCAGCGTTCGTATGGAGAATTTCAATGTTTGTGACAATTCCAATGCTTATTTTTTAACAGAAATTGAAAGAACAATTCTCAGTCGAATGGCTATTTTCGTTTTGCTTTGAATCAATTTGGCGACTAAAATGATAAGTGTTTGTTTTATTTTTGACAACCTTGCATTTAGTACGTCTTTATACACATATTGTACATTAAATATATGAATTGATGTGCATATACTTTTATTTTACAGGGTTTAAAAATATAAAATCAAATTGCCCAAAAAATGGTTCTGCTTAAGTTCGTCCATAATTATAATTTTACTATCGTCATTTTGGTGATTCTTGGCGAAAATTTTATTAAACAGAAATTACAAAAAATATATATACATATGGGGGAGAATAGCTGAATTTGTACCACTTCACTTATTTTCAGGTGGTCAGTTTATTTTTGGAATATTTGCAAAATATTACTACACAGGGTCAATCTATTCATCTACTAAACAAATAAATCTTTAGAACAATTACTTTTTGAAAATCTTAAGTTTTATTTTAATTTGTAAAATTTCTCAAAAGTGGTTCAAATTCAGTGACTGGTCGCCTAAGTTGGATTCCCAATATTCTAAATTGGTCCAAACAATATTAGTTAATGAGTTTTAATGAGTAGGGAATATATATAACTAATTTTATTAAAAGCAAAGTTTGCGATTAATCAATAATCAAACAAAACAACAGCAATGGAACACAATGAAATCAAATGTCTTAAAGTATTAAAGAAAAATGTATTCAAACTATAAATCAAAGTTATAAGTAATTAAGAATAGGAATTATGGAACTAATTGCCAGTTACTTGAATATCATGTAAGAAGTGATGTAAGGCTTACACATGAATTTATTTTGTTCATTTTTTATTCCAGCGCACCCAACATGGAACCATATTTCTCAATCTGAACAGTGAATCATTTCTGCTGTTTTATTTTTCTTACAAATTAGGCAAAACCAATCATCATTGTCTTGAGTTTTCTTTTTAGATTCTGAATCATTACTCATTTTTTGGAACAGAATTTTTTTCCCTTATGTCTGTAGTTCTTCCTTTCCATCATTTTCTTTCCAATTGAATTATACCTATTTATTAAAACTTGATATTCCGATTGCTTTTGTGAACTTCCTTTTTGTCGTTCTTTTTTTTCATTTCAAGGTTTACTTTATATGTCGAAAATGGTAACACAGCTGTTTTTTAGATCTTTTGGTACTTTGACTTAACTGATTTTGGCAAGGCAGATAACATTTCTAATGATTCTTTGGCTTTTTGGGAGTTTTGTAGCTGCAGACCTCTTGAGGGCCAATCTCATCATATCTTACTCTTTCCTTTTCGCTTCCTGTATCATTAAAAACTTTTGCTGTCACTGATGTTTTTCTTCCACACTGTTTGTCTGTGTCGTTTTCATAATTCTTTTTACTCTCTTAGTTTTAGTAGGTTATTACCAACTCTGACTCCGAAAAATAGTGTCCAAAGCGTACAACCCTCGAAATTCATTACTTACTTTTCAAATTTATGATCGTATATCTGGTCCAATTTAAGCAACTCATATTGGTCCAATTGAGGCAATTGCGCCATTTTTTGAAACAGATAATCTCAAGAATATAAACAAAAGCGAAAGCAGACAAATTCGCGTGAAGAATATTTAAAATAAACACATGAATTTAGATATGTATATGAAAACATAACAACATACCTTAGTTTTAAAGTATTCTCCTATAGTCCGCGAGCCAGCAACATATTTTTATGACCAAGTTCCTCTCCTCCGATAACTTGTTAAATGCTTCAGAGAGTTGTATCATGAAGCTCCTTGAACGTTAGCTGCAGTTCCGTGGGTGGGTTGAGCAGCGGTAGCCTCTCAAACACGTAAAAAAATAATCATTTCCTCTCGATTGAAAATTTATCAAATTATAGCTAACACAATATCTTGAAGAAAAAAAAGTCAGCTGATTATAAAGTGGTGGTTAATACGTCAGCTGGTCACATGAAAAAAAAATATATTTATTCAGTGATTTCCTCTCAATTAAAAATTTATCAGATGACAGTGTATATGCTATTTTAAATAAATACACATGTCAGCTGGCTATATATCAGCGGACAAATTATCAGCTGTTGCCCTGAAGGGTGTAACGCGGGAGCCAGAGAGGAGCACCTATCACTTATTTAAATGCACCAGCTGACGAGTTTTCCTTCGGCATATTGCTAGCTGACTTTTTTTTTTATTACGTACAGGATGATATTAACTATCAGCTTACTGATATTCATCCGGGAAGAATTAACCTATCTTAAGTTATTCGACATTACGCTCCATTCTCTAACTGAAATATATAATTTTAATGTGATGTTTCATTTACATCAGTATTCTTTATAGATACTTTCAAAATGTCACCCCCTTCTAATTCACTGTCTCCGCTCGTATAGTGTTCCTTAAATACTTCAACGGCAGCCCCGAGAAAAGTCGAGGAAATAACACTGTTTCCTTCTCTCTGAAGTCGTTGAAGTGGAAAATTAAGATAACTAACATAAGAATTTTGATTTGAAACCAGAGTACTTTTATTTATCAGAATAGCGACATACATAGATGCGCATGCTCAGATGGATGTTTTGTCCAAACTGTAGCAACTCACGCTAAAGAACTTTGTATACTCGCTAGAACGGGTTCGATCAAAAGATTAATGAAGCATTATCGATAATATCAGTCACAGGCAGCGTTGAATAACATAATTTCAGATTTTTACTCCAATTCTATACTTTGTTTCTCTTACTTCTCCAACAGATATGTTTTTGTGTTTTAAAAAGAAAATACAGAAATTATTGTCTTTCTTAGTTATTGTCTTACAATTCTGAATATTGCCTTCTTTCGGAACTCTAGATGGTTTAAAATGGAATTAGGCTAAGAAATGTACTTTTAAAATTTTGCTCTGTTACCTTCGTGTAAATCTGTGGTTATTAACATTTTACTCTCACAACAATGTTACTCTTACACAATATTATTTATGCTGATATCACCATGTAAAGGAATGAAAGAAAATTTTCAGAATTTAAAGATATTTAAAAATAATCTTAAATGTATATTAAAACAGAAAATTAAATTTATGAATATTTGTAAACATAAAACCCCATGCAATACAGGAGATAATTTAAACAGTTATGAAAATATAAATAGAACATTTCTTACAGATTTTGTTACTTATTGAGCACAAATTTATCTCGGCACAATACGCAACATAAAACAGGAAAAAAACTTAAAATTCATAAATAACAATTTTATCTGACTGTTTTAATATTATTACCACAATTTCAAAAAATTGGGGATGAATTGGAAATGTATATTATTTATGAAGACGTAGATTGGATCTATGATGATTTTAAAAACATTACTAGTAATGGATGATGAACAATACTAATAGTGGTTATGTTCCTTATCATCAAATTTTCGTAAACGCAAGCTGTATAAAATGAAATATGGAAGTAGTTGTTTTTACTATGTTACTTATGCGATGCTACTTCAATAAAGTTGCATGAATTTTAATTTGTCAACTTTGAATATACTTTTTATTCAATTAACAAATTTCGGTTACGAAAAAACCGTTTTTTTAATTTTTTCTGACATTTTGTCAGGAAATATCTTATCAAAAACTACAAAAATTAGTTATTACCGTGTATTTTCCTCTAGTACATAAATTATGACATGTTTAATGGCGGGTATTTATATAATTAATTAATAGTTTTATATTCGCGCAATTTTATAGTGAAATCTATGTATTATAGTCAGTGTCTTAGTGAAAGAATAAGTGATATCATATAGTTGCGAATAGTTTGCGGCTACTGAAATCCTACAATTATAACTGAAATTTTGGAAAGAAATTCATATTATATATGAATAAATATAAAATTATGTCGATATTTCCTTATCTAAAAGGTTTACCTTCGCTTTGAATAGAAAAAAACGTATTGATATGTATGTTTTTCCGAAAAATATGAACTCTCGTGTAACATAAGCAAAATTATTCAATACAATATACAATTGAACTTATTAATCAACTATGTAGTTATATAGTAACGGTAATATGCACTTTTAACAGAAAGTTTTTTCTGAAATCTATCTGCAAAAATTAGTTTATTGCATGGGCAAAATCAACATGTAGCATATTTGAGGAAAAACCTTTGTGTAAAACAAAAGTAAAAGTAATTACTTATTTTAAATATGATATCAAAAACAAATACGTAACGGATTTGAAAATAATTAAACATTTAAAAAATATATTTCTTTTAAATGCTAGAAGGTGCAAATTAACAACATAATACAAATTAAAACAACTTTTATTAGGTTGTTTGACATGTTTCGACTCACTCCGAGTCATTTTCAAAAACAAATGAAAATATTCCAAAATTACACGGCCTTTGAAGTTATTATTTTCATGTACTTGTTAAAAAAAATACGCACGTTATCTTTTATTTTGACTTGGTTGTTTATTTTCATATCTGTGACCATGGAGTAACTCGAGCCACAGTTTCGGTAAATTAAAAGATGCCGCATCGTTACATATTGTATTTTTGCGTGTTAGTATCTCTATAGTTTCTCTTATTATGGATGGATAGTATAGTAATTTATTATATTGTTATTTAAAAATGATTCATGAATTAGTATAGATCACTTAACAAAACTAAATATACTAATTATTACAATTAATTTTAAATTATCAAAATCAGTGTAAATTTTTAAGTTTCATACATAACTCTTATTTTTTTTTTTTATAATAGCTGAAATAGAAGATTTAGTTAATATTTTTCATTATGTTGAAAATATTAAAAACAATGCTGCACAGTATATTATGTAATACAGATTGAGACAAATGCGTTTCTTTACTGATATTTAGTGTATCAAGAAATAAATCGTATCATTGGTATAACCGTAATAACATTTATAATTTCAAATTTGACATTGTTAAAGAACTAAGCAATCTATTTAATGAAAACAACAACAACAACATTTTTTTAAAAATATTTTCAAACTGCATCACTTATTAATTAAAAAAAAATCTTCTTCTTCTTCTTCTTCTTCTCTTTTTGATTTACTACGGGTTTTTTTTTCCTTACGGTATTTCTCATAAATGTAAAATATCTAGAATTGAATGTCCGATATCAGTCAATAAAACTGTCGCAAGAATTTTGAAACCATGCTAGAAGTTTTTTTCTTAATTTACTTCTTTAAAACATTGTTCTTTATGTAACTTAATGCTTTTCTTTTATCATGTTATGAAAAGTGACATAAGCATTTTTCCATGCTTTATATCATTTATTTAATGACACAGGATTTTTTGAAATTTTGCCGTACATTTTCCCTTTGGCATACAATCTACAAATCACAGCCATTCAATTTTGTAGTACAAATACAAAAGTTAATGTAATCCAGCAAGAAAACTCTAATGCAGTTAAATAATAAAACGTATGTTGAAAGCATTTTAAAATATGTATTTGCTGTTTATTTATTCTAAAATAATATAAGTATCTTTCTAAAATGCTTTCTTCGTAACATTTTAAATTAAGGGGAAAATTATCGATTTTACAATAAAACATCAAAATATAAAGTAATAATATAAAAAAAAAATCATGTGTATTTGTAAAAATTTCCACAATTTATTAAAAAAAGCACTCACTGGTTCACTATGCTAATTAAAAAAAAAAAAAAAAAAAAAAAAAAAAACAATGTATTTCCAAGAATACAATTCAGCAAGAAATTCTTTAATTATGCAATCAACCTATTAAATTTCATATGCATAAAAATGAATGTAGGTAGTATTAAATCATTGTTCGAGAACACGGTTTATCTTTGGTTTATTTTGTTAAATTGGTTTTAACAAAATGATTAAATGAACACAATTTTTCTTACTCTTCATTTCGAAATAATACACAATTTTCTTTTATATTACTTGAAAGATATTTTCTTTTCTTTAGAATAGGATAAATTTGGTTTCATTACTCTAGCAAAAATATAGAAATCTATAGACAACTGGGGAAAAAGAGCTTTTAACAACCTAAGCTAGTAACGCAAAGAAACTCACAAGTTATGTCAAGCCAACAGCAGTGTTCTTCTTAAATTTCTTGTTTGCATTTCAATATTTTAAAAAGATTTTTACATAGGATATCTGAGGTCGCTGTCTAACTAGCTATATACGTACTTTTTCGTTCTGGTTACAGTGTGTTTTTCTGAGGACGCTTTATTTTTTAAAATCGGTTTCTAAACTAATAGTGTCGTCAGAAGAAAAAAAGATATTCGCTTTAAACACGATATAAAAACACGATATAAAAACACGATATAAAAATATTAAAATGCAAACGAGAAATTCAAAACCATGATGTTAAATAATGTTTTTATAAAAATGCTTTATGGAGCAAACTTGTGGTAATTGTTGCATACTTTTATACTTTTACTAGATGATCTGCTTGGCGTTGCGAGGACCCGTGATAATAATCTTAAATAGACCTCAACTTCGTATGATTTTATGTTTTTAACTCAATTTTGTATGAATTTTTATTTTTAAATAAGAAATTTCCAAAAAAAAAAAAAAATTGATATTTAGTGGTAAAAGCTTTCGTACCTAGACAATTCTCTCTCTCTCTGTTTTTTTTTCCACGTAGGGTCGTCTCATTATTTTTTTAAATGGTTCTTGTTGTCCGAACTCTTTGAAATTTTTTTCGGTTATAAATGTATAACGGGTTTGCAGCCCGTGTAAAAATGTTGTGAAAAAATATTGACATCTAGTTGTAAATGAAAAATGTGTTTCCTTCTCGCTTTTTTTTATTTTTGTGGCAGGTCCTTTAACATAACAACAACAACAACAACAACAAAATAGTTCTTATCGTTCGAATAAACTGAAATTGTAATTGGTTATTAATATAACTGTATAAAATCCCTGTAATTTTGTGAAAAAAATATGCATATTTAGTAGTGAAAATATGAGCAGAAGTTGTGCAGAAACACCCCACTTTTTAGCGTTTTCATAGAAAATGATTCAAATTTTATTTTTAAAAAATATTTCTACTCGTCCGAACATTTCGAATTTTTTGTAGGTGATGCAAATATGGTCTTCGAAGATTCTCAAAAAGATTGTGTTGAAATACGGACTTTTAGTTACTTTTAGCGTAGACGAAATATCGTTCTGGGAGGCACAAAGTGACCTGTTGTTGCGAATTTTTTAAAAGGGTATTTTTAAAAACCATTAAGCATTTAAAATTTGTATTTTTAAAATCCATTTCCATTGTCTCTTAGAAGACAGTCTCGTCTTATCTTTAACAGCATATTTTTGTTGATTGGGACTTCTAAAATTGCGTCCTGGGCGAGCATTACCGTATGGTACGTTCGCCGCGAAAACCACCCTTAATAAAAGGTTTTTCAAAGGATTAACAACGGTATTTTTCCAAATGGATTGAGGCGTTTATGACGTAAAAGTACGAAATTTAAGAATATGTCTCTTTTTTTCGCGTGCGTTAAGACGAACGGAAAAAAAGAAAAAGATAATTTTTTCTCCACTTCTATGCACTTGTTGTTGATGAAGGGACTGAACATGCGCGGGCGCGAATAAGCTTTCGATCATTTTTAATTAATACCTCATCTAATAAAAATATATAGAAAAATCCATATAATACGAACGTCAAGTTCACCTATCCAATTTTATAAAACACAATGTAAACACATTGATAATTTATGTTACTATCGAGGTGCAATAAATCAAATCACAGTTTTAAAACATTAAAACTATTAGATGTTAAAAATCCATGAGTTTTCGGCTAAACATTAGCCTTCCTCAGATGAAACACCAGCAGTCAAGAAGACGCCGCTCCGAATGGCGCGCTTTGGACAGGCTGGAAATGGGCGAAACCAAACAGCTATGAAATGAAGAGAGTGACGGAAGTCAGGATGATACCACTACAAGCTGGGGGAGATGATACCACTACAAGTTTTTCCCCCTCCGCCCTATTGTTTCAAAATGCACCAACATACACAATAGAGAAATCATTTGTATCACTACTTAAATCAATGCTAGCCCCCACTGAACATGTAGTCAATTCTACTGCAGAATTATTTAGCATAATTAAAGGCTTTAAACTGGAAGATAACATTCTAGCAAGTTTTGATATTAAATTTCTGTATCCTTCTATTGATGTTCAGGAAGTTAAACCTATCATTGAAAGTAACATTATAAATAACCCAGCTTATAATGACAGTATTAAACATACTCTGATTTCAAGTATAAACTTAATTACTAATAGCAATGTTTTCTTATTTAATGGATGTTATTATAAACAATCTGATGGAGCCCCTATGGGTTCACCTATATCTGGATTACTGGCAGTATTAAAATTACGACCTCTGGAAATACTTATCATTTCTACATCCCCCCTTAAACCTGCATTATGGGTTAGGTATATCGATGACATACTGATCATATGGAATCACGGTATCTCTACATTAAATGATTTTCTCGCGCATGTCAATAGTATTGATAGAAATATACAATTTACTTGTGAAATTGAAGAAAATATTTCATGACCATTTTTAGATATAGAACTTATTAAAAATATTTCAACACGTAGCATTGATAGAAAAATTTATAGAAAACCCTGCAGATCGAATAACACAATATCATACAATATAATAGTAATGTTCCGTTTAATTACAAAGCAGCAGCATATCGGTTTTATATCAAAAGGGCGTTTGAGGTTAGTTCAGAAGGTTATTTAAATGAAGAGTTGAACAAAATTAAAGTGATTGTATATTAAAATGGTTTTTCAAACAAATTTATTAATAAGTTAATTTATGAGTACAGAAATAAACAAGCTACAATAGTTAAAAAAGATATGCAATCTTCAAGATTCTACAGTATTGATTATATCCCGCATCTTTTTGAGCGGATTAAATACGCAATAAAGAAATATAATGTAACTCTTATCGCTAAGACCCCAACAAAGCTAAAATATCTGGTACATAGAATGATTGACCGTACTGATAACCGAGATAAATCTGGAATATATATTATTCCTTTTAAAGTTAATGGCAGTTCTAAAATATATTCATATATAGGCATGACAACTCGCAAATTAAAGGAAAGAATTAAGGAGCATACAGCTGACATGAAAAAAGGTAAATTATCCACTGCTTTATCCAGATTAAATCAAGCTAAAGATATTGATGTATTTTTCAGTAAAGCTAAAATAATTTCACGAGGTTCACAGTATAATAATTGCATAATCAGAGAGTCCCTAGAGATTTTGAAACGAGGTGATAATACATGTAATGATGTATTATCTTATCAGATCCCTCGTATATGGTATAATGTATTGTGTATCACTGGGATTTTCGGCTTCTGCTGACGCCCCCCCCCCCAGCTTGTAGTGGTATCATCCTGACTTCCGTCACTCCCTTCATTTCATAGCTGTTTGGTTTCGCCCATTTCCAGCCTGTCCAAAGCGCGCCATTCGGAGCGGCGTCTTCTCGACTGCTGGTGTTTCATCTGAGGAAGGCTAATGTTTAGCCGAAAGCTCATGGATTTTTAACATCTAATAGTTTTAATGTTTTAAAACTGTGATTTGATTTATTGCACCACGATAGTAACGTAAATTATCAATGTGTTTACATTGTGTTTTACCTCATCTAATTATAAAACAATTAAAAATCTGAGCCTTAGATGCATCAGGATCTGCCATGGACTATCTTCACCCACATTTTCAGACTTCTTCGTGCGGTAGATTTCGCTAGCCATCGTACACACACACACAGGGCAAAACTTTCTTTCATTCACTTCTTAGTATAGATATAGTCTTTAAAATATTTTTAGCCAAATAATCTAATGTAAATTTTTTTTTCGAAATTTAATTATTATTTTGTTTTATCAGGCGATATTTTCCAGTTTATTATAAATCTATTAACAATATAGTTTGGTATAAATTCTACTAGTAAATTAAAAGCAATAATATCATAAATAAAAAATGCGATTTTAAACCTAGCTTTAGTATTCTTTTTATTACATTTTAAAAATCATCTTCTCTTAAAAAAAAGAAAGTCCCAATATATTTGGAAATATATATTTACAGAAATTGTTGATTAAATGTGATCATTGGCCATATTCAAGTTCTAGCGTATCCTCTCTCTGTTAATTATGAAAATTTCGAAGTCTTTCGTAGTTTGTTTTTGTAATTTATTATACATTTATACTTCTAAAAATTATCGATTTTTTCTAAATTTACCCCATAATGTAAGAAATTGCCATTTCAGTTTATTTAGAAATCTTATTATCTGTTACTATCTTTGAATTTCACTTTCTACATACAATCTTCATAAAATTTCTAGACGTGATTGATTTTTTCCATAAAATTGTCATCTTTTATCTAAATTTGTTACTTGATATCATCATTAAATATCGTTATACAATTTAAAAAAATGTTTTACGATATTTAATGATGCTCAATATAATAATGATTTCTGGATGATAATCATAGAAATGACTGAATAGTTTCTTAAAATGAAAATTATGTATGAAGAATTAGTCATTTTAGTATTCCCGCAGAAAAAAAGTGAAATTAACCATCATTGCAAAATATCATAATTTAAAAGCTCAAAGTCCAAATATTTATAGTTAAAATGGATGTATCATCGTCAATCATTTCTAAATCATTTTCAACGTTTACGATTTATTATAATTGATTAAAAATACGGATTATACGAAAGAAACAATTCAATCAGCAAAAATTACATTTATAGATCGAATAATAATTTAGAATGCCAGTTTCAAGTAAATTATATAACTCACTGATTGTGCATGTTCATGTTTAATAATTTGTTAAATATCGTTTATTAAAATTAATTTTTATTCTAGCAAAGATAAAATATGTGTATACTGCCTTACGTTACACGTTGAATATCATACGAGCAATTTGAATTTTGCTGTTTTATGAAAACGTGATTTTACGTTTTCAGTGTCAGAAAATACCGAAAAGTCACAAATTTCAAAGCATCATTACACAGTAGGTTTTGGTTATTGATGTATGGAATTAGTACTGGGTTACCTGTTAGAGCATGCAGAAAGATTTCTAAACATGACTTATAGGACTCAAAAACCGTACAAAGATGTGAATTTCATAATTTTTTCAAATAGTTTTTTTGACATGTATGAATCTTCATGTGATAAAGAAACATTTTTGATATTTGAAACATTTTCGCTAAAATTAACTTAAACTAATGGTTTAGAAATTAGCTATTGCTCGACGATAAGAAAGGACACCCTGATATGCATCAGTGATCTAAAGTATGGATGCCGTTCGGAAAAAAAAAGCTTTTTTGAAATTTGATGGTTAATAAAAGTATATATTTTTTTAGTAATACCATAAAAGATACCACCACTAGAAAGATAATTTGATAAAGAGTATTGTGTGATACAGTTTTTTCAAATATTAATGTTTTATTAATGATAAAATATAAATGTGAGATTCAATAGATCTCATTATAAGTTAAGAGATGACATTTAAAAATAACAAATATATGTTAAAATGTTTGAAAACCCTCCAACTACTTTCGGTTGGCAATCGCGACCATCTTCACGGAGCGAAGATTCTTTCTGACTGCCGTCTTACGCATCTAAACTCTAGCTTCCTCTTGAGGTCGAAAAGTCCATTATTTCTTGGGAATTGAATTGGTTTCTATGGATACGCTGAATGATAATGTATAAACTTTGAAAAATACGAGAAACAGAGGGGGGGGGGGGGTTCGTTCACTTTATCTTCTAATATTCAAGACATTAAACCATATATGGGGTATATTGTATGATACTGTATCGTTACAAACCTGATCTCCTTTGCACAAAATATCTATAGACTCTCAGCTAACGGACGTATAGTAGTTTGGAGATGGATAAATGAATTTGCTTGATTGAAATCTTTTACAATATTTTTTTTACAATTAACCGGAATAAAGCAGTAGATGGGCGGTCAAATAAAAAATATTTTTTTTGCTCTGCTGTTTCTGTCTGCTGTTGTATGAAGAAAACGGTGTCATGATAATCACATCCCACAACTGGAATAGCTTGAACGTAGCCCAAACCTCAACTGAATAGAACTTTTATAAAAAGAAACAAATAATTTTTTTGTAAGAAACAACTCTTTAATTAAGCTTAATTATCCGAAACTATAACTGAATATTGGTTTCAGAATAAACAGCCACATATAACTAAACATTGTGGGAAGGTGTTTTAAGGGAAACGTGGGAAGGTGTTAATTATCTTGCTTGGTGAAATATTTTGTTTGTATTAATATGAATAGTGAAAAAATAAATAAATAAACAACTAAATGTGCATATGCAGCAATGAAATTATGTATTTAAATTTTCATTAACTTAAATTAATTTGCCAAAATATAGGCTAAATAAAGTGTAACAACAGCATAATGTTTTTAGATATGAAAGATAATAAATATTATCCATAAATAAATGCACATTTGCACCAATTCATTAAGGAAGTTTAATATAATATAATGTTTTGCAATTAAAATATCTATCAAATCACAAGAATATCGACAAAATATAAATTAATCCGTAATTATAATGCATTAGAAAAATATATATCCAAGATTGCAAAATGCACAGATTGATTTAAAAAAATAATATGATGAAGAATTATCCAAAAGCAGAATGTGATACTTGTTGTCTTCATAGATAATGTTCAAGAGAATAGAAACAACCGAATTGCAACAACAAGCGCAGATGCATAAAACATATAACAATGTAGGGCAATAGTCAAAATTACGAAAGTTTAAATGTTGGATTCAATAATAAACATTGCAAAAAAAAAAAAAAAAAAAAAAAAAAAAAAAGCAGAGTTGAAAAGCAGCAATTGTAAACTAAAAAGTAATTGAATTAATATAAATATTGAAATATATACGTAATGACGGTTACAATGCGTTAAAAGTTACTTCTTTTATTCGACATAATATATTTTGAAAATGCTTCATGGCAAAAATAATAATACAGAGAACTATGTAACTATACATTAGAAAATTTGTTTTGTATAATCAGCAGATTAAATCTTACTTTGCTATACATATACAAATGAACCTTTGAAGGCGAACATAAACGCAAAGGAATAGGAATTACTATGGGAGGTATTAGGGAGTTATGCAAGCTAGTTGTTATTTATTAAATGACAAATCTACATATTATTTGCGTTATAAATGAAGATATTCTATGTTGAAATATGAAGTTACATGTTCTTTTAAATAATGCTCATTGAGAATTCAATTAGAATACGCTTATTTAGATACCAGCAAATATATATAGTATAAATATTTAATGATTCTGAAAATAATATTTAATTCTTTGAATGCTGAAATAATTATATAATAATTTGCATTTTCTAAATTTCGTGTAAATAAAGAACTGTTAAATTTATATAATTAATTCTTTCAAACATAATTGTTTAACAATGACGAAAGTTTTAATACAAAACTTTGATTTGCATTCTATTAACGTAATGTGATATGAATTCTATTAACCTAATGTAATACGCATTTTAATAATATAACGTGAAAATGTTTCAATGTATTTAAATGTAAATATCAATATATGTTCTATATTATTCAAGAGTTTTCGTAATTTGCTATGTTAGAATATGGTTACATAATTTTAGTAATTATTTTCTTTTTTCTATATATGCACAAAATTTTAGAATGTTAAATAGATGATCATGAAATAAAATACTTTGCATGGATTGGAATGGGACGTTTTGTGTAACAAATCTTGATAACTCGTAAAAAGTTATGTAGTGCAAATCTCTTCATTAAGTTTTCATACTAGAGAATTTTTCAATTTATAATTTTTCTGGCTTTAGAAATCTTTTAATTTAACAATTCTAAATGCCTTAAAATGCTTTCAGACAGCTTTAAAAGAGTAGACAATAAGAATTGGCAAAACCCGAATGGTGTATTTCCAAATTAAAGAACTAAAAGTAATGATGGAAGTTTCGTTTTTGATATAGCGTGTTTTGTTTATTTATCTAACTGTCCCACCGGCGTTACCCAGGCCCGTTATAATAACATAAAATACTCCTAAAATCAGTGATAAATGATTTTATATTTTTATTATATATGATCTAAATTCTTTCCAAACGAGCTTAATGCTGGGAAACCCACTGTCTTCGACAGGGTACATCTTCGAATTTGTATGATTTTATATTTTTACATGAAAATTTAGGCAAATGAATTTACAGTTGGGAGCCTTACGATCTTCGGAAGCGTATACCGGCCGTGCTGCGCCCACTCTGGCATGTTTTGATTTTGTATTTTTAAACGAATATCTTTCCAAACGAACCAAATGTTAGGAGTCCAAATAACTTTCGACAGCACATGCCCACGATTTTGTATGATTTTATACTTTTAAATGAAAATCTATCCAAACGATCTTAGAGTTACTTGCCCCACTGCCTTCGGCAGCGTACGCCGGGAGTTGTACGCCCACTCTGGTCTTTTTTCATTTCGTATTGTTCAACGAAAGACCGGCATAGCCAGTCCGATGATAATAACCTTAAATATACGCAAAACCAGTGTTGAATCAATATATCGTTTAACGAAAATCTTTACAAACGAACTTAATGCTAGGATCCCCAAAGCCTTTGGCAGATCACACCCTCGAATTTCTATGATTTTATATTTTTAAATGAAAATCTATCCGAACGAAATAAAGGATTATCGTTATAGGGAATCACGACATAATTTCTGATGTTTACATATATTATGCTTTCAATTCTGAATAACATTTCTCAAGAAAATCTGAATGATATAAAACTCCCACCGCCAATTCATTTAAAAGTTAAAAAAAATATTTTTTTCACCTCAGAGAATCTCGGATTCCAGCGCATGCGCAGAAACGGGACCCCTACGAAAATGTTCTAAAGCTACTGATATAACTTCTTCAAAGGCACTGAGAAAGAGAGAAACCGTATCAATAAGCAAAGTACATGCGGAAAGCTTGAAGTAACTTCGAGAAATGGATTTTTTTTAAAGATTAATATTAACCCCTTAATCGTCGTGCCCGAGACATTCACGGGCAGCGTAGGTTTCGCCTGTTTTATTCAGATTGTTTGATTCCCACCAGTTTTTTTAAAATAGTGTAATTTCTTTATTCTCACATTATTTCATATGTCTATTAAATAAGACGCATATTTCTACTTTAAAAAACTGGTGATAATCAAGCAATCTTAATTTTTAAAAAGTAGCCTACACTTAAAGGGCGCGACGATTAAGGGGTTAATATATATCAAAACCGAAGACGTAATTTTAAAGGTAAATGTATGCTAATTAACTAGTATCTATGTATTTTTTTTTGGTATTTCGATAAAAAATAGCGGATGTAGAATTTTAAATTATACAGAAAATACGGATGTGGCAAACTTAACTTTCAGATAAGATTTTTTTTTAAGTGTTAGTATACATATTAAAAAAAAAATACAAAAACAGAATATGCTACTAGCTATGCTAATAGATAATGCCCAAGCAAATAGAGATAACCGAATTACTACGAGAAGCCCAGATGCATATAAATGTGTAACAATGTAAGGCAATAGTCAAAATTAGGGAAGTTCAAATGTTGGATTCAGTGGTAAACATTACAAAAAGTATCAGTGAAAAAAATAGCTATTGTACAGTAAAAATGATTGAATTAACATAAATATTGAAGAAAATAATTAAATGCTCATATGCAGCAATGAATTTATGTATTTTAAATTTGATTAAATTAAATTAATTTGCTAAAATATAGGCTAAATAAAGTGTAACAACTGTTACAATGCTCTCAGATATGAAAGATAATGAGTATTATCCATAAATTAATGCGAATTTGCACCAATTTATTAAGAAAGTTTAATATAATATTTTTTTTTGCAATTAAAATATCTATTAAATCACAAGAATATTGACAAAATTTAAATTAATCCGTAATTATAATACAATTGAAAAATATATATCCAAGATTGCAAAATGTACAGATTGATTTAAAAAAAATTGTATAACCCTAAAAAAAATGTTTAAATTAATATAAATATTGAAATATATACGTAATGACGGTTACAGTGCGTTAAAAGTTACTTCTTTTATTCGACATAATACATTTTAAAAATGCTTCATGGCAAAAATAATAATACAGAGAACTATAAAATTATGCATTAAGAAATTTGTTTTGTATAATCAGCAGATTAAATCTTGCTTTACTATACATATACAAATGACCCTTTGTCGGCGAACATAAACGCAAAGGAATAGGAATTAATATGGGAGGTATTAGGGAGTTATGCAAGCTCGTTGTTATATATTAAATCACAAATCTACATATTATTTGCGTTATAAATGAAGATACTCTATGTTGAAATATGAAGCTTCATGTTCTTTTAAATAATGCTAATTGATAATTCAGTTATAAAACGCGTATTTAGATATCATCAAATATGTAAATAAATATTTAATGATATAGAAAATAATATTAAAATATCCTTTGAATGCTGAAATTTTTATAATATAGTTAATTTTAATTCATTTTTCAGCAATGAATTTGTATTTAATCATTAAATAATAACCAGTGAATTTTTATCCTGCTTTTCTAAGCGTAAACCGACGGAGTGAAAAGTGACCATGTGTTGTCGTATGCTTGGTCATCCCATGTTTTCCCCAGAAGTTTGCGCCCTCATGATGACATTTCCATTGCAGCCTTACCTACATATATAAATGAGATATGCCAGGCTGAGTATCGTCATTGTAGCTGAAAAGAAGAGCATTGGAGTGCTATTCCAAGGGTCCGGGTTGGATCCCCGGCTTGGCAATTTTTCACTCTGTCGGTTTACGCTTAGGAAAGCAGGATACAAATTGACTGGCTATCATTCAATTTATAAAATAATTTTAATTTTGTAAATTCGTGTAAATAAAGAACTGCTAAATTTATATTTAATTCTTTCAAACATATTTTTTTCAGAATGTCGAAAGTTAAAGCAGGGTAAAAAGCAGGATAAAAATTGACTGGCTATCATTCAATTTATAAAATAATTTTAATTTTGTAAATTCGTGTAAATAAAGAACTGTTAAATTTATATTTAATTCTTTCAAACATATTTTTTTCAGAATGTTGAAAGTTTTATTACAAAGTTTTGATATACATTCTATTAACGTAATGTGATATGAATTCTCTTAATCTAATGTGATATGAATTTTAATAATATAATGTGAAAATGTTTGAATGCATTTAAATGTAATCATCAATATATGTTCTCTATTATTCAAGAGTTTTCATAATTTGCTACTTTAGTATATGGTTACATAATTTTCGTAATTGTTTTTTCTTTTCTATGTATGCACAAAATTTTACAAAGTTAAAAAGATGAAATTCTTTGTATAGATTGGAATAAAATTATTGGAATGGGACATTTTGGGTAATTAAACGGCGGTGAGTTACTTTAACATGTGACTGGATAATAAAAGTTTCAATACATTAGATAACAAGTCCTGATAACTCGTGAAAAGTTATGTAGTGCAAATAGCTTTATTTAGTTTTCACACTAGAGAGTTTTCCAATTTATAATTTTTTTAGAACCCTTTTGATTTGACAATTCTACATGCTTTAAAATACTTTCAGATCACTTTCAGATAGTTGACAATAAGAATTGCTACACTAGAATGGCATCTATCCGAATTGATGGACAAAAAGTAATGATGGTATTTTCTTTTGTGTCTTTTCTCGATGTAGCGTAATTTTCTTATTTATCTGACTGTTCCGTCCGGCGTTGTCCGGTCCCGTGATAATAACATTAAATATACCTAAAAGCATTGTTGAATGATTTTATATTTTTAAACAATACTATATTCTTTCCAAACGAAACTATCCACACAAGCCCCATTGCCTTCGACAAGGTACACTCTGGAATTTCTTTGATTTTATATTTTACATGGAAATCTATCGAAATGAACTTTGAGTTGGGGGCCCTGCTATCTTCTGAAGCATAGGAACGGAGTGATGTAAACCAAGCCTTGACTGCTGCTACGCGCTCACAGCAGTGAGATGTCGTAAGTAAGACTTTCTGAAGTAATGGAATAGTGTATTAACAGCGGTATATACAGCGATATGTCTGAGTTGAAACATGGTGCTATCATGTTTGGGCATGGCAATGACCACACGCTGAGCGAAGTTTCTTGATGTGGACTGACTAACCAACGCGTGCGTAACAAATGATGTAACCTTTGTGGCCATGAAACATTGCGACAAAACTGTTGGAATGAAATCCTAACTCAGTGTTCCCAGAAATAAGTGTCACGCCCTGTCGATGAAATTCAGTTACAAACCCAACAAACACAACTCAATTAGAAATTAGTTTCCATCTTAACCTTCATCTGAGCGAACATTATGAAGAGAACTGAATGCAATAAATATTTGGAGCAGGGTACCTCCCAAGAGGCAATTGCTCACAGCAGCATTTAAATTTGCACCTTTGTAATAGTATAAAAGCACCGAACGGGGACATTAACTAACTGCAGGGGCACAGTGTGGTCCGATGAATCAAACATTTGACTTTCTGGCGAATGAAACTGACGTTTCGAGAGCACTTTCGGTCAAATGAAACTTTCAAGCGGCAGTATTTTGAGGCTGTAGTTTAACCGAAGGTGGCTTTGTGATGGTTTCGGGGTGTTTATCATAGTATGACTTGGACTACTGATTGATATGACCATTGACATAATCCAGAGTGTTTATTTGAACATCCTCAGTTACCAGGTGTTACCTTTCACTGAACTCCTTCTTGATTAATTTGTTATGGATTTCCCCATTTTCTAAGATGACCCGAGCCTTGTGCAGAGGGCTGCTTGTAAACGTAGATGGTTTGATGAATACTAAGAGACAAAATGAAACTTCCTCTTGTCCAAAGAATCACCTTATCTTAAGCACATAGAAATTCTGTGTGACTATTTGGAATAGCGATTAAAACAAACGCCGATATCTGCTTTCCCGAAATTTAGTGGCCTTATGTGACCTACTGATGAGAAAGTGACGTCAGCAACATGTATCGTATCTGTAGAGTCTTTTAAATTCCGTTTCTTTACAAATATAGGCGATTATTAAGGTTGGAGGCGGTATTACACGGTATTAGATATATATGTCCAGGGGTGACTAATTTTTGTCCAATGTTTTTATTTCATTAAAAAAATCTCCTAAGATTTTGTAGTTGCCCGCATCGGAAATATTATAATTTGCAATGCTACCTTACAGCTTTATTGACAGAAAATTATTACGCGAAAATTATTCATAGGCCATCCACAAAGTAAAGAACACTTGCGCATTATGCTAGAATCACTTCCCCTCCAAAATCCCATTCCCAGTTTCCAACTAACGTACCTTCTTGCTTCAGTATAAGATTACCATAGATTGTTGGTATGTAGTCGCGTTTGTGTTGCTAGCTGCTAGTGATGAATCAAACATTGCATATTTTTGTATAAACTATACAGATAAATAATAATTATAACTAAAAAATTATTATATAAAATTTATAAGAACAAAATTATATATGATTTGCTTCCCTATACATGTAGAGACTATTTGCAGATACAAAATCTGAAATTAAATGGGGGACCACACAAGATGAAAGAGAAATTATAGAGAATTATAACTTTCGACGAAAATGAGCTGTAATGTACAAAAGGAGAGGATACATTGATGACATCAATTTATGACCCATAAAAAATATTTCCTGGAAGAATCATCGAAAACAGGTGCTAGGGGAGTCGAGGCTACCGGTGGTCGCAGCTAACCTAAGTGGTTGATTTTCGGTTAGCCCCGCTCCAATAAGAATATTTTGCGGTTAACAGAATTTATGGTAGGGTGGTGCAAATGTTGAAAAACCAACAAATAACGAACTAGTTGGAGGTTACACTTTGCACCATTACTGGCAAGCATTTTCTGGGATGTTTGTCGATTTATATAATTCATTCATGTTTTAGTCTCTCACACAAGAAGGTCACCGGCTCGTGTTATACTCTGTAAAATGGATCAGAAGCAAGTTAAGAACGCTCAGTAAATTATAATGACTTTGTGAGTAACTGACTATGGCAGATCTTGTTGAATAACACCCTGCTTTGGACCATACTACTAGAGGTATATTTTCATTATCTGTATCTGTGATGTATTGTTGCCTTTTAGTAGGGACACCCACATCAGATGAAAATGTTAATTTACTTAGATGAAATTATCAATAAATTATCTAAATTTAATAATTTTAAATTTGTTATAGAAGTTAAAATGCAACTTCATTTTGCGGATGTTTACATCCTATGTTTTCTCTACTATTTTTGATAATTTGGCATTTATTACTGTTTGTATATATGTAAATAAAAAACTCTGTCACTTTACTTCACTCTCTTTATTTGGGTATATTAATATCTTTTATTTATTTTCTTTAAGTGAAAGTTTACAACAATTATTTTTTGGGAATAAATAAGAATTGTCATATCTGTATAGGTTTTTTTTTGTAGGTTGTTATTGCTCTAGTGTTATCTTATTTAAATGCCCATCACTAGTCAGTCTAGTTTTCTGAGGTTAGTGGTAAAAAAAATTAATAAGGAAAATTACCTTCATTATTGTAATTAGAGTAATTAATTAATGCTGCTATAATTTAACCCTTAACTAGGATTTAATAAACGATCAAGTCTTTTATATATACATTATTTACAAATATCTATTACAGATAACAGCAACATATGATTTTCATCATTTTACCCATCGGTTACTGTCTGGGTGCTCTCAAAAGTGAGTGGTAACCCGGTTTCAGTCGTAGCCTGATCAGATCACACCAGCACTGGCAATAATTTGAAAATGTCGGTGACAGCAGAATATCCCGTCTACTGTGAACTCCACATGTTATTCGGTTTCGGAATGCGTAAATTTTTCGGCATATTGAGTTTTGGGCAAATTTAACAAGTTTATGTAAAAAAAAATCTATGAATGAGTCTTCTGCGAGAAAATGATATATAATATCTAATGAATAAAAACCTTGTATGAGAAAGATTTGAGCACCCGACCATCTTTCGTTAGAATCGATCTGAAACATATAATTGAAATTGTGATAATAGACGCTTTAACTTGTACACATTAGACACCATTGTTTAAAAACACTTCGAAAATTATGAAGATCTGAAAAATTCAGTAACTTCGTAGCTAAAGTCATTGGCGGTAAATGTGTATAAGAAAAATATTGATAAACGTCTGCCTTGTTATGACAAATGTTTTAATAACAATGGTAACTATGATTGAAAAACAAGATTAGATCTACAGTTATTGTAAATATAGCTTTTCTTTTTATATCATTTGTTTTTATTGCGACACAAATATACTTTACTTTTGGGTGGCCCATGTACAATTTTCATTTTGATTGAATCAGTTTAAACATTTCAAAAGTCCCATAAATTTAATTTTTAATTAATAATATTTATATTGGTGTCAATTGATATCTTTCAAGATTTTGATTTATGACTTTTTTTGTAGTGTTTAAAGCTGACCAATTATTTAAATAAGCATTCAATGTATTTACAATTATTAAAAATTGTTTTAATTTAAGTTGAACTACAAATCAAATTCATAAATTGTGACACTTGAAACTTTTAAGAATAGTGTTAACCAGTAAGTCTTGTTGTCAATTTTTTGTTCGTTGTTAAGTATAGGCATAAGGAGTATCTCCTTAATCCCCATATGCCAAATGACGAGAATTATGGCTTAATATACCATTTTTAATTGCAAACTGTAATATTCTGTTATATTAACAAACTTTTTTGTTTAATTTTACGGTTACCTAGGACAAATATTTTTAAAATGGGTTCACGGAATTGTTTTATAACAACAATGGTTTTTCAAAACAATATATTTACCGATTTATACATCGATATCAAAATATATTAAATGTTTAAGATTCGGGATATAATACGATGTATTTGAAAATATTTAGTGTAAAATTGCTCAGTAAATTAACTTTATTTTCTTTCAAAAGTTGGCGACGTTAGAAAGAATGCTTTAATAAATAAACATAAACAAATCTAACGAACAAATTTACAAATATTTGAACATAATATATTAAGTGTTCCCGAAGGAAATATAAAGACAATTTAGTGCCAAAAATATTCTTAATTTTCTTTAAAAAGTTAAAATTTATTCTTGGCTTAAAAAGAATAATTTAAAAGAAGTATTAATCGGTTCAATACTTTAAAAATATATAGAAATTACAAATTGCAGCAACTCTTCTGGACTGCTTTTGTTCATAAGTTAAAATTTGTTTTTTTCGGAAAACGTAATAAAATTTCACAATCTGTATGAAATTATTTTTCTTATTAAATTACACATATCTAAACCTTTTGTTTTATTTAGTTAAAAATATTTCTGAATATATTTTATTTTAAACAAATATCTTCTCATTTCTAAAATAAACATTAAAAATCTAAGGTTTCGAAAATTTTATGAAACTTTTGAAAGAAAAATAATGCATTTTGTAAATACTTTTATAAAAACTAGGTGATATAATAAAATAAATTTATATTTACGCTATCTGAGCATTTTAACTGCAGTAATAACAGTAGAAAAATAATAGAAAATTAATATACAGAGTTTTATTCTTTCAGTTTATGTAGGTATTTTTGTATGAATTATATACAATGTGAAAAAATGTTACTTACAGTAATTTTGTGAAGTACATAAAGTTTGGCCTAAAAAGAATAATTTAAAAGAAGTATTAATCGGTTCAATACTTTAAAAATATATAGAAATTATAAATTGCAGCAACTCTTCTGGGCTGCTTTGATTGTTACGTGTCATGCCTTCGATAAGAAGAACCCAAAGTATAATAAAAACATTCTCCGAATCAAAAATATAAAATACATGTATACTGTGAGTTTGGAATCGGTACCTACGATAGTTTTCTTAATAATCAAGGATGAGTCAAAATGAGAATACCTGCTTTTTCAGGATTATAAAATCGATAATTTCATTCTGTGATTTCGATAAAAATAGTCATTTTCAGCGCACGCGCAGGGAAATATTTCAGTTCCACCATCAGGGGGCGTATTCTATTCTAAATAAACCTCTTTCCAAACGAAACTGCGGCACTTGTTCCCGCTGCTACGGGACGGTACAGCAAGCGTACTTCACACGTACTGCAAAATCTTTTAGTTCTACTTTCCATCGCCAGGGGTGCACTCTGTTCTAAACAAACCTCTTTCCGAACGAAACTCCGACATTTTCCCTCGTTGCCTACGGCATAGTATAACAGGCATACTGCACACGCGCTGAAAATCTTTTAGTTCCAATTTCCACCGCCAGGTGGCTCCAAATCTATATCTTAATAAGTTATCTATATTTTAATTAGTTCATGTTAAGTTTAATGAAGCTATTCCTGTTGACATTGGGCCCATATAACCCGAGAAAATAAATCCCCCATTGGAGATATCCCCCATATTCAGAAATAGTGGTAACCAAGAGCTGAAAAAAATGATACCGAAGATTATGTAATAACTGGAGGATCTGAGAAGAATGTTTGAATTGGACCAATAGAAAAAAGTTCTGATTTGGGGGGGAGCGGGGGGGGGGGCAAGGGGAAAGGGTGAAGTTTCGGTCATAGCATTAACGCGATATTTAAAATACGACCGGACAATCCCTCTCCCTGAAAATTAAACCAATGAACATTAACATTTACAATTATCGTTTATTTTGAAAAAGAAACAAAATGACGCTTTTTTTTATTTACATACAAATACAGTAAGTTATCGTAGAAAATTTCCGAAATCAAATACATAAATTATGTCACGTAGTACATGCAAAAACTCTAAAAACCTGTTAGAATTCTGAATAATTTTTATTGAAAATAGAAATAAATTTACTATATGGGGCTCAAAGATTGAAATTGGTTTCATTTTAATAATGTAAAAAAAAAAAAACGCCGCAAAATATGAAAAAACGTTATAAAATTAAATTAAAAAACTAATCGAAAAATCCAAATAGGGATAATTAATAACTCGCCCTTACTTCTTAAAATCATGATTTTTTTATCTTTAAAAAAATATCAACTTTCTCCAAGCGAAGAAAAAGAAAAAAATGATGATTTTAGATATAACGGATGCCGCAATGATGGCAACCATCCATCCAATCAAAAAATTCTGGAGAAAAATTTCTTAGTGACAAAGGAAACAAAATCGCCAAAAATTCAAAAATCGCTGTACGAATTCCGAATAAACTTTATTGAAAAGGGGACAAAATTGACTATATCGGGATAAAAGATTGGATCCGGATTTCTGTTACTAATGTAGAAAAATTGCAGCAAAACGTAAAAAAGCTAAAAATTAAATTAAAATTAGCAGAAAAAATTAAATTAAACAAATATAATCTAAAATTCTAAAATTGGTCTTCGAAGTGGAAAACTACGAAATAAGTACATACATAGAGGTACCTTGCTTTGTAGCTCTGCGTGCAGTGGTCTCTTGAGAGGACAGTCGACAGACAGACACACACATACACACAAAGACAAACATCTTTTCTTCTTAATACTATATTATTAATTATTTATCTGCTATCTCTGATCTTATGTGGATATTTTATACGACAGTCGAGACCTTATTATTCACCAAAAGATAGATTGATTCCTTAGTATTACAATTATAGTAATGTCTTATTACAATATATTTAAATTAAAAATGGAGGGGGGGATTCACAAATCAATTTACTATTACAAGTCCCTGGTTAAAATAAGATTCTAGAAATAATAGCATTTCTCAGAAATCAAATTTTAATATTAAAAATTATTAAAATGTACAGATGAAAAATGTACAATATATTTACTATGTAACTTCAAAGATTTTCAGTTGAGTTTATACAAATGCAGGTTGTTTAAATGACACGGAAATGATATACTGAGACAGATTCCACAATTAAACATATCAGGTTTTCACAATATGTTTGAATGCAGTGATGACAAAATGATTATATTGAAATAATTATTCAGCATATAAAATGAAAAAGTAATGTAATTTAAATATAAAATTAAGTTAAATATATTTAAAAAATTCTACCTTGGTGAGCATATTCTTATTACATTATTATAATTCTAATATAACTTGTTAATGTATATGTTTTCTTAGAACACCTAGAATACTATGTTCTTTCGATGTACACCAATTATATTTTTGATTGATCTTTATTAATGGGAAAATTTTTTAACTAATATGAAAAAACAAAATCAACAAAATCTTTTCAATCGCGTTGCAAAAAAAAAAAAAAAAAAAAAAAAAAAAGTACAATTTATTATTTATGAAAAGAAAGTTTGGAAAATATGTCCAATCAAAAAATAAATGAGCAAGACATCGTGATGCGTAAACTACGGAAAAATTTAAATAAAAAATATATAAGCTGTGCTATGTTTATCTGATGTGTCGTTTAATAACTGCCTACATACCGAACTTCTTTATATAGTTTGTGCTTAATACATCGATTTATATTTGCGATAATCAGAGAGGTAAATAAATGTTCTTGAGATAACTTTACTTATGATATCATAATTTTATATTTTACAATTCATGGCAAATTCAGAGTGTGTTAGTGAAAATGTATTAGGGATGGCCTTGACACATTTTCTTTCACAATATATTAAGATTTAGGAACAAGTACATAAAACATACCATTTGGCAGGCAGCTTTCATCCAATGAACTCAAATAAATTGTAAAAAGTTGGTGTTAGTATTTGAAAAGTTAAATTTGGAATAACTTAAACCGGTAGATAACCACTATTTCAAAATTTTCATTTATATTTGATAACTAGACTCAATTCCCAGTCGATACTACTTCTAGTATGACACTACGTCAATTTGTTGATGAAATAGTATGGAGCTGATGTGCGTTTTTTTTTTTACCTCTACTGTATATTCGTTCTCTCACATACTGCTATTCATGAACTTTTTCGAATACACGGAAAGAAAATTTTCCCTCTAAAACGATTATGTCTTTATCTCTACCAAAGCCAAATGAAGGCCAAATAGTATTGCATCTAACTATGGAACTGCAAGAAGAGTTAGTCGCCGATTTTGGCGAGAGGAATAGGGTTGTAAAGATCTTGTCACGTGAAGTAAAAGACTCAATGGAACTAATGAACCATTTTTGAGATATCTGACAATTTATGTCACACGATATGTTTATTTATTTTTGCTGGTTTTGATGAGAAACAATGAAAGAGAAGCCAGTCAAAAGTCGTTGGCCATGTAGAATAATTGGTAGAATGTCTGTAATGTCAGGAACCAACTCTTTGTCAGGTCCTACGGTATGAGAAGAGGGCATGGGCAGGGTCTAGTGGGAAGGGTCCCTGGGCGCGCAACCACGACAAATATTAGCAGTAACTATTTTATGCGTTCAAGGCACACCGGTTCAGAGGAAGCGACATGTATACCTGTGATATGTGAAATCGGGCCCAATTCTGAAGATGTTGGTGGGCTTTAATGCTATCGCCGAAATATTCCGTCTTGCCACACTTCTTCGTAGTCACTTACTGTCTCATTTTGGGAAGACACCGGGGAACAGAGAAGCTACCAACGTAGAAAAAGGAAATGAGTCGCCGAATCTTTGAAACTGCGATAAATATTATAAATATCTGGATATAATAATAACTGCAGACGTAGACGATAATGAATTAGAAGATGATCCTGCATAACTCCCTACGAAAAAAGAACAAATTGAAGTTACGGAGGTTCCTTTGAATATAATGAAGAGAGGACAATTCATGCATATCTTAAGGTGAAAAGAAACATGTTAAAAGCAGCCAAGAAACAGTCCACGAAACCGACAAGCCACATGGTGAATATTTGGAGGCGACGGTATTTGGAGAAAATTGGTAATACATTGCAAAAGCAGAATGGGTTTCGTCGTTATTTGTGGGCTGAATTTGTATAACACCGTCGAGAATACTGGGGGTCACTGTTCAGGATATGGACCTCAGGATGTGGGCAATGGACAAGGCTATTGAAATGGGTTTAGAAACGTTTAAGGCATCCCATACATTCATAGACTATTTTAAGCAAGAATACAAAATGAAAAGTCGCAAAGTGACCAACATGGTAACGAGGAGGAATGCCTTCCCAGAACTGTCTCTCTAGACCATCATAGATTCCTTTCATAGTAATATGAAGAAAAAAATAAAATAAAGTACTCCTTCAACTCAGTCATGAATACAGACAAGAGTGGCTATACATATGAATACGAATCCAAAAGAACCCGTTTGACTTTCACGGGTCAAAGGACGTGGCTACCGCAGTCAAACGCAACCAGAAAACCACCGATTCTTACATTATCCAAATATATATTTCTGCTGCTAGAAATTTGGTTGACCCAGTGTCTCTTATCATTAGAGTTGCAAAAAACCGGTTTATTCCCAGGTGTATTTCCAATAGTCCCGGTTTATTCCCAGATTTATTCACAAAAGACCTGTTTTATTTCCAGAAAACTAAGTTTATTCCCAAAGAACGTGGCTTATTTCCAGGTTTAAACCAGGAGATTTTTCTAGTCTTTGGAACTCTACTTATCATTCACGAACCAAAAAGGGAATTTGGGCTCGAAGTGCGAAAAAAGCTACACGAAATGCGTTATGACAATATTGTCATCGTGTGGTCCAAGTCAGGGAAGATCACCAAACAGTTGACGAGGAAGTACTTTACAAAATTCAGAGTCCATAAGCAACGAACTTACCCGCCTGTTTTTGCACCAGTGGTCAGGATTAAGAGACATAGAGCTCATGGAAGAAAAATTGGGAGAGTGTAGAGCCTATGGTCTTTTCTCCTAATACGAGAAAGTACCGGCAGCCACTCGATGTAAGACCTTCTACGACTAAAAGAATGTAATCAAACAAATGCTTAAATATCTTCAAGTCACCGAAGGTTTTGTGAGGATGAGAACTTAACAACTAGGGAAGCTCTATTTAAAAAGTATCACCCCGTGCACAATAAACTATCAGCTCCCATTTCGAAATGCACTTTTTTGTGATTTTTTTGCAGATACAAACAGAATATGCATATTTAGATTCAGATAACATTTAAGGAATCGAAACAATAATATTTAATAAATTTTAAATGTTTCTTGAAACATCCAAAATTCTCATTTAAGTATTCTGTTTTTCAAGAAATTATCTAGTAAAATTGGCTAAAATTCTGCATATTATATTTATTTTTATTTTGTGATATTTAAATTCAATTAATGAAATTTTACGAAAAATATAAGTTACATAAAATCGTGCAGTCACATAAGTTACAAGTAGCATAAACTATGTACCTGTTAATTATGACACATATTCTAAGGATTCATTTGATTTTGCATGCAAAATGAATAGCATAAATAGTCAGTAATGCGCATATTTTTATCTAATAATGTAATGTAAAAATATTATTTATTTTACTAAGCGAGAAAAGATATTCTATTTTTTCTTAAAGAACAAAGAGTTACAGAAGGATTATCTTACTTTTGAAAAAGAAAATATTTTATCTTAGAAAAACAGCATAAAACTTTAAGGCAAAAATTGCGTGTGAAGTTTGAAATCTGAATTAATTTAATTAAAATGTTTATTTTTATTTTTTCATCATTTATGATAAACTCCTTAATCTTTTCAAATAACATAGAAAATATTCGTTTCAAAAGAACTGTCTTTTTTCATGCAAAAATGACAATGTTATTTTACGCTTGGGCATTTTCAAAAAAGATAATGAGTGAATTTGAATTAAAAATATTTAAAAAATATTAAAATGTTCTTCATTCCCGTTTATTCTTTACAGCATGTGAACTCAAAGTTAAAGATTAAATTAAAATATTACGATTTTATTTCAGTCATTTAATATGATTTCTAATTTCCTAGGGACATAATAGATGAGAAAATGAAAGGCATAACATTATAAATAAATATATCCATGAAAACTGGGGATGTGATCTTAAATTGATTTTCTTTTAAAACATTTCTATTCAATGTATTTTTATATCAAAAGCTGTTACAATCAAAACAGTTAACATTACTTGACGATTCTTTTATTTAATATTAAATCACTATTTTAATTTAGTACTTGACGTAATCGCAAAAAGTTACAAGTAGAAGTTAATTTAATTAATTTTAAAAATATATTATATTTTATCTACTCCCTATTTATTCAGTTCACTTTTCAATATTTCGTCATTTAATAATAGTTAGTCATTTGATAACTATAAAGCGTATTCAATGTTGATATTTTATTCAGAATGAAAAAGAGAAATTTTTTTAAAGAAACTGAAAAGTTTTTGTAAACAGAAACAGCGTGCAGAATAAATACGTGGCGATCACTGAAGCTGACGTCATAAATCTTGGCATGCAATTCGTAGATAATGCTAACATCCAGGTATTCTCCAGATCATTAATCGTCTTTGATCAGTCTGAAGTCCAAACTGATACTCATTCCTGAATAACACGCTCGTTATTCATCCCTTGCAAACGTGGAGTGCAGATGAGGTGATCTCGTTCCAAGTTTAATCGGTTCCTTATGTGAAAAAATGACAGTATTGTTATATTGATCGTTATAACTTCAAATATAATCAGCAGGTTTCATACATAACAAATTTTCCTTCCGTTTCTAAAATACTGGTCTTTGGCCGATTCCAAGTAAGCAAAGTTACACTGTTGTGAAGAAGTAGTATATTTTATAATATGGCATCTTCCTTTTTTAAGTTAATACAACATTGAAAAATAAATAAGCTCCTAAATGCAGTTCATTTGGCGGATGGATGACACGATCGACTAACTACATGAGTGCGAGAACCATGATCTGTATAAACAGGAACAGCAGTAAGAGAACTATTAATTGAAGAATCTGGAACATGAATAAAAGAACCAGGAACTAGAGGAACCCGCTGGATAGATAGAAACATGTCTACAATAACAGTGAATTGAAACTTGGGAATTTGAGGATATCATAGTCTTTATTGGACACATAACGCTTTAATTTCAGTGAAATATTCGACAATCAGCGGTTTTAGCAGTATAAGAGCAAGGAACGTTTAAAGATGACGTTAAGACTGCTATAACCCAGTTTCTATGAGCAGTTTTAAGTTAAACTGCCAGTTATTCATAACGTAGTGGAGCTTTATTGTAGATGGTAGAATTGGTACTCTGTTTTTCTATAAAAATTTGTATGAACAATGAACCAGGTGATAAATATAATATTGAAACAGATGGAGTAAAAGCAACGTTAAAAAATTCGTTGACCTGGAAATGGCAAACTTTTAAGAGGAATATTTCTCAATAAAGGAGCAGCAATCTGTAATCACTTGCGGCGCTCTAACAGAAACTTAGTGATTTGAACGTAACATACAGTTAATCAGTTTAAACAGCGCAGATTTGAGGTATGATGTTTACTTTTGCAAATTCGTGGAAATTTTAAAATGCTTCAGAATTATATTGTGGCCCTTTCTCAGATATCGGTATTTCTATGAGTTACAAAATAAACTTTAAATAGTCTATAATTGTTTGAGATATTGTATACTTTATTTCGCCACAACCAAAGAAACCGCAATTGTTGACAACATCAAGACAATGGGTATTACCACCAAACTTGAATAAACCTGCTGACTCTCTTTCCAAGTAAAAAGAAGTACTAGTTTTATCAATAATGATTCTGTACTAGGAACATGGCAAGTTTGTTGACACACAGCGTATTTTTCTACTTAATCTTTGTTATGTTAGAAAAACTTATGCCAAAAACGAATTTCGTGAGCACGATGTAAAGAGAGATTAGTTCTAACACGATCTTGCTGAATGATCTTCAAATTTTATCTTTCTGTTTTTTGGTACTATCAAACAATTTTATTTGAACAATAGATTTTCTTATTCTGATAATTCTTTCGATAATTACAATACTTTCTAAGATATGGAATTTCTTTGATAGTATTTGACTATCCATTCAGAATAAAATATTTTAATTTTTGCACTGTGCCATCTTTATTTACGGCATTTGAAATACTTCAAAAGCCGACAGTGGATAGAGGATATTAACGACATCAAACGTTTAATTAAACGTTTGATGTCATGATTGTTTTTTCATTAGATACTTCTAGGAAATCCAGTATGCAATTGCAATTTAGCACATCGGGTATAGATATATCTGTACCACGTTTAAAAATTATCTTTGTAGAATATTGAAGAATATAAAAAGCAACCTTTGTAAACGAGAAGGAGCTGACTGCAACAACATTTTAGCTATAGCGCTCAAAGGCTTCTGATCAGTCCCTATTACAACGTTTTTCCATAAATGTAATGATGGAATTTCTTGCAACCATACCGAATAGCTAAAACTTCTTTTTCAATTTGAAGTTAGCGCTGTTCTGCAGCTTTTAAAGCCTAGGCTGAAAATAATAGCTCCAACTGCTTATGAACTGGCCTCTACGTAAGCAACAGCCGGTTTGTATACATTATAAGAAGTACATTTTGGCGTCATTTTAAGAGCTGTTTCAATTTTCAAAAGCATTCTTTATTACTAGGCCATTCAAACAATACATCTTTCTGCAATAATCTACGCAGTTTCTGAAATTGCTGAATAATTGTGAAGGAAATTCAAAACCATAAATCATCTTACCAAGAAATCTTTGTAACTCTGCAAGACATGGAGTTTTAATTGTTGCAACAAAAATTGAGATGTTTAATCTTATTCTAGTATCTAAACTCCATTGAATAACTTTTTTTATTAATTTCTACAACTCTTATTCAGTATTTTTCCAGAGAAGTATATTGTTCATGAAAATTCTACATTGCTAAGTCCTGACAAGAGAATTGTTGAAAACTTTCAAGAACTGCGGAAAATCTAAACGGAGCTTGTCAAAATAAAATTGGCCCGGAGGATTATTAATAGTCAAATAATCGCATATTCGTTTAAAAATACGGAATTTCCAATACCCCTTTTTCGCACCAAGAAGAGTAAAATATTTGATTGATTCGATATGCACACCAATACCTTCAACTGTTGTTAGTGGAGAATAACGTTGTTTAATCACCTTTTAAATGTCTGTAGGATCCATACAAAAACGCGCACTTTATCACCTTTTTTTTAAACTATAACAAATCGACTTACAGCAAGAGTAGGATACGTACCGGGTTTCACAATTACCATTTTTACCATAGAATCATTTTCCTTTTAATAGTTTCACGCATAGAATGTGAAATTCTTCAAGGGCTATGAATAGTAAACAATGCATTTTCTTCCACTTAATAGTCCATCTAATATCCTGCCCATCTGTCCTCTAGTAAATCATTTTTTTCTCGTTTTCAAAATACAAATTCCTAGTTGCGGCATATTACAAAATTGTTCTCAAAGTGAGACTTCGTATTCAGAATATACAAAACACTGCGTCTGTGTCCTAAACTAAACTGTAGTCTCAGCCATCGCACAAAAAATATTAGTTACGTAGAAACACTTGTTCAAAAAGATTTTAGATCATCTTAAATAAAAATGGACTTTCTTAAAATTGTCACTGATATCATTTTAATTTCACTGACATAGGACTAATTTTTAGGGTGGAGTGAAAAAACATAAAATCGGAAAATCAAAATCTAACACTGCACAAATGTATGGTATGGTCCTCAGTAATAAGACTGCAATTTGTTTTCCAAATCAAGTGCTATCTTCCGGTGTCCCCGAGCATGTAGGGTATGGTACGTAATAATATGCTTGCACAGTTATTTTTAAAATCATATAATATCTTCCGGTGTTCCCATACATTGAAATGTTTAAAATATTTTTGTCAATTACAGTTTCAAATTTATCACACTAGAGGGCGTTGCTTTTTGGCCAAAGCACAGGAACACACTCTTGCTGCTAGTTTTAGAAGTAATAGACGTTAGCGTTGTTTGATGCTCGTCGATGCACTGTGAGTCAAGATTAAGGTAAGCTATTTAAAAAAATTCGTCACTTTAAACATCCGAGTAGAAAGATGATAATATATTGATTTGAATTACATTCGTCACTTTTGTTATATATCCGAGTAGAAATATCATAATATATTAATTTCAAATTCCATTTTATTGTAGGCTATTGCGCTCTTATTCCTGAATATTTGCATGTTTAAACATGAATGAACAAGTGGTGCCCTGATTGTTTGGACCACTGTATTCTGCACAAGTGTACAGTAGCCTATAGTATAACTTAATGTTAATATGGGACAAGGCGTCAATTCCAATTGTGAGTAAAATTAAAAGTATGCAGAAATTTCGGAACTACAACCAAAAGTACAGGAATTTATTACAACCCTACAAAGAACGTAAGGAAAAGGAAGATTAAAAGCCAAGGTGCGTAAATTCAGAGACGATTCTATAAAGCTATTTGACATAGCAGCATGCAAATGCGATTTCAAGAGTCATTGAGAAAAATATTGAAAAGTACAAATGAATGAGAAGTTTTTTCTTTAGGATCACTGAACCGAACGTAAAACGTTGATTGGCTAAATGGATAAGGTATTGACCAAAACACTTGTAAAACGTGGAGAGAGAAACTAAATAGATGATAAGTGCATTATTGTATCTTTGTCTACTGCGGTTACTGCTCCGACAGACAATTTGAGCGACGATGCACCTGAAAAGACAATGAATTCTGACGATACCGAATAGCCTATGCTTTCAACCTAAAAAAAGAAGCCAAAATCCAGTCAAATGTGACTTAATCTATCATCACTCGCTAGAACATCCAACCGATACGGTGCGTCAGATAGAGCTGTCGCTGCAATTGCAAATGCAACTTTAGAAGACGTTGGTTTAATTATAGAAGATAACATTTCAAGTGTAATAGATACCAGCAAATTACGAAGAGAAAGGCAAAAACTCAGAAGAATTACATGGTCTCTATTTTGATGGTCGTAAAAATTCAACTCTGTTCAGGAACGGAAAGCAAACAAGTTTTATCGTAAGGCTGTAATGGAGGAACATATTTCCTTAGTGCAACAGCCCTAATCTGAATAACTTGGCAATGTAACTCCACGATCAGGAAAGGCAAGGGATATATGTATTAGTATTGTCGAGTATTTAACAATGCCAAAATAAATTTGGATGTGCCTGTTGCTGTAGGTTGCGAATAATGCAACACGGCACCATACAACAGGGATAGATTCACAAGATCTCGATTACAATCGAGCCATTATGCCCTATTTTGAAACTAAGTCAGATTTTAAGGTTGCAAAACTAAAAAAGGACCAACAATAAACACCAAGCCGAAACATTTCGAATATTTACATTTTTGTTTTGAAAATCACGAACTGATTTAATTGAACTTTAAATTTTTTGAACACTTTTAACATATTTAAATGTTTTTATCTCATTCTGGAACTTTAATTGTTTGTGTATTTTTCACAGATAAAATGTTTGGATTGCACTCTTGCTTCTTGTGTGATGCACTTATTGTACATGTGCAACAGATAAAAGGCAATTCACGCCTATTTTTTCGAAATTTTGAATGATCGGGCATGAAAGATATTATGTGATTTCGAAAAACCTGTGCTGGCATATTACTACATACCATGCACAACTTTTCCGTAGTATATGACATTTTTATTTTCCAAATTTATGCTTATTACAATTTATAAGTTATACAAGGTCTTTTTGATGAATTTTGCAAGAATTGGGGACCTGAGGTCACCGGAAGATAACACTTGATTTCGAAAAAAAAAAAAACTGTGCAGTGTCACTACTTCTGGACCATACACAACATTTCCGTGGTATGGCATTTTTATTTTCCAACTTTATATTTATTTCGATTTACAAGTTGTACGTTTTTGACGAATTTGTGAAAAATTGGGGGTCCCGGTGACACCGGAAGATAACACTTGATTTAGAAGAAAATTTGCTGTCCTATTACTAAGGACCATAGCCAACTTTTGCATGGTATTACATTTTGATTTTCCGTTTTTTGTTTCTTTACTCCACTCTATTAATTTTGTTTCTTTCATATAGATCTCTTATTATCTAGTTCTTAAATGGGTAACTTGTTTGAGATAATTTCAAAGACTTAGATTCTTATCGTTTTACTAATGCCTTTAACTATTACTTGCTAATGGGACTTCCTGTTACATTGCAAAGTTCAGAAATTATTATAAAACATACGATTTTTTGAACTTAAAAGTTATTCTAAAATCTAAAAAGAATAGTATTTAATCTTGCAATCTCAACAGATTAATTGTGGAGGAAATTCCATAGGATTATATGGGATTTCCTCCCCAATTTTGTCAATTAGCTCACTGTATTGTTTGTATCTTTATGCGTTTTCACGATATTTGACTGATCTCTTTAGATGAGTTGCTCTATAGTATTGACTACCAAATCATGACAAAAAAATCTTTGCTGTAGTTCGCGCGTGCGCAGTTAAAATGTCTTTCATACAAATATCCATATCTCATCAAATAGTCAATATATTAATATTTTAATTGCAGTATACTATTTCTACCGTTCTTTGTCAAGTTTTCGGAAAATGGTGTTAAATGCGGTTAAAAACTCTGCATGCTATACAAAAAAAAAATGAATTTTTCACATCTCCAAGAATATGCGTGCTATTCTTACACAAATGCACAAAAACGTTGAACAAGGCATACATAGTCATTTGTTACAGTGATGGAGCATTTTCAGCATTTTCTGTTTTTTGGGGAATTGCAAATATTACTTTATTACTAAATTTATTAAAACCTCCCCCCCTAATTATATTCGGGACTAAATCTTCACTGAAAACATGAAGTCAAACATGTTCTTTACTTTCTTAAAGTTCAAGGGCATTTCGGGCATTTCCTCGTGAATTTTGACAAAACGTCGATATTCAACAAAACGTCTCAAATCGAAAGTGTTCTGTCACTGCCCCTTAATTTCTGGACATCAGTGGATATTCATATGGTATCTTTTGCAACATTGGTTTCGAAAATTAATGTTACTAACGAAAGGTTACATTTCTCAATTTCATTATCTAGGTTCTTGCTTGCTTTTCGCCTCATAAATCAATTAAACGTCATTCAGTGTAAATGGAATCTCTACCATATTCGTGTCATGTAAACAAGTATGCATGTACTTATTTTCTGTTAAATATCTGATTCAAGAAAAAGAAATATTGTGTAACATGAAAATAAAAATAAACCTTTGTTTATGCTGTTTAAAAAAATGCACCATTAAGCCATATTCCTATAAAAATTTTCAAAAAAAAAAAAAAAAAAAAAAAAAGAAAAGAAAAGAAAAGAAAGAAAAATATCACCAAACATCATAAAATCCTTTAGACTCGGTGACGCCAAGAAAAGCACACAGTTTCTGTTTAATATTGCTTTAAAAAAAGACCTGAAATCTGATATTTAAATATTTAAATGTGTTGTAATTTTTCTCGATGTCAAAATATTTCAGCTTATAATAGAAGCATTTTAGCTTATGCAGAATTATTTTTGAAATATTTATAGCATGAGATTTTTTATGCAAAACAAGCTAAAAAGATAACAGAGATTTTGGAAATATTTCAGTTCATGTTAACATATTTTCAGTAAGAATAAATGTTTGAAGAAATTATTTTTTAAAATAATCTAAATAACTGTTTTGAATAATCCATTTAAGGAACTTCTCGGAATTTTTGAAATAGTTTTAAAATCAATAAGCTTCATTTTTTTTAGAATTATTTAATCAGAATGTAAGATTATTCCTAAATTTTTACTGTGAGGCTGCTAAAAAATTGCCCTACTTTTTTTAAAAATTTAGTTGGTTCTTCAATACATGGAATGCGTTTATTATTGAGTGTTTGATAATTAAAAAATATATATGGTTTAGAATTAACGGCATAAAAAACGTGGAATATTAGAAAATTTTATTTTACAGGTTTACTCTTTTATAAACAAGACTACATTTTACGATTTAAAAACAACTGTCTGAATAAAAGTGATATTTTCATGTAAAGAATAATTATTTCCTTGAGTAACTAGTTTGCTCCTGAAAAATGTAACAATATACACAATCCATCTAGTGGGAAAGGTGACAGATTTTATTTTCGTTGGTTACATTCAGGGATACTATTTTCATGTAACTACCAGTGCCATCTGTTGGTGAATAATTGGTTTAACAACCGATCTATTTAGACTGTCTTCTATATTTTTTTTATAATCAGTTCATCGGTAGTTCATTTACAGTCACTTAACAATTGACAGTGTCTTCTGAATCTCGGCCCGAAAAGTAATATTGGTGCAACGTGCCAACATTCAATTTTGTCACAGAAACTTCTAAAATTATTCAGACTGTGTATCTAATCATTCTTTGTTAATCCTAGTTTAAATTGAAACACGTGAGAGACCACTAGAATTGGACTGTTAAAATTTGTTTTCGCAAAAAAAAAAGTTAAAATTGATTTTCACTTAACTGGGTTAAAACGTGATAAGATGTTCAGTTGAAATTAGTTTTAACTAGTGAAGTCGGATTTTAAGTGATTTCGGGTTTTAACGATAACACATACACACACACACACACACACATACACACACACACACACACACACACACACACACATATATATATATATATATATACAGGGTGCAAAATGTTATCTGTCGCCGACCTTTAATTTCTCAAACGTTGGTAGTAGGCATATAGTTCCAGTTACAAAATTCATGTTGTGGCGTTAATTAATGTAAAAAATCAATTTTATAAAAATTACGAAATTTAACATTTTATGCGGTCCCCCGGCCCCTATAGTTATATTTAGTAAATGTTTGCACGTATCATAACAAAAACAACACAAAAAGTTTGACTTCTGTAAGACAAAAATTGACACAGTTATTAGATTTCAAAGATTATTTCAAAGATTAGATTTCAAAGTTATTAGATATTTTTCACATGATTTTGACTTTTATTCAGGGATCAGTTAAAAGATGAATAACAGTAATACGAGATCGAAATCAGGGTGCAAATTTCTTTTTACGGCAAAACTACCTTTAGCCGGTATCGCTAAATCGGTGTATCACCAAAGAGGGTTATTTCATATAAAAATTTGAGCTGACTTTGAGGGGCCGTATACAAGGCGAAGAATGAAATATTGAAATTAAACAGAAAAATAAATATCAATTTATTATCATATTAGAAAACGGTCTACAGTAAAAAATGAATACATCAAATACCGGAATCTACTAGAGATACTGCTCAAAGTGTTCTCCATTGGCGGCAAAGCACAATTGATTGTGTGACAGCACTGAGTCCTGGACACGTTGGAGCAAAGCAGGCGAAACCACCTTTAACCGGTATCGCTAAAACCGGGTATCACCAAAAAGGTTTTTTCATCTAAACCTTTAAGCTATCTTTTATGGGTCAAACAACATTCAAAAGTCAAATTAGGCAGTGTTGAATTCAGGGGGAGACCCGAAGGGACATTCCCCCCTTCCCCCCGGAAAATGTGACATCGGGTGTTTTCAATGATCTAAAAGTGCAATTTCTCGCAGGAAATCTATAATGTCTACCCCCCGGAGAAAAGTGCCTGAATTCAACACTGAAAGTAGGTATAGAAAGTATTGTTCGTTATCGGAAAATAAAACCTTCCGCTCTTTTGCGAATGCGTCCAGTCTGTTTTGATTTTATCAAAGTGGGTTGAGTCGAGTTTGTTTATCTGTATTTGGCTGAGTGCCAATCTTAGTGACCGCCTACAAGAGAACGCAAACTAGAACTTCAGAAAATACTCATATCAGCGCAACACCCCTTTCGATTCTAGAACTGTCCCAGAGTGCTAGGTGCGGTTTTCAAAAACAAACAATAGAAAGCAGTGCAGAGATTGCGATAACAGGCTATGCGTACACGCAATATACCGAAATCATACTTATTTATGGAGAATTTCAAAGGAGTGCCAGAGCGGCTGCGAGGTTTTATTCAGAACGTTTTGTTAGAGATCGAAATCCAACGCTTAAAACAATAAGTAATGCATTGCACCGTGTTACAGAGACCGGCTCAGTTGCACCACGACCCAGAACAAGTAGACGCGCAAGGTGTAATGTTCGTGTTACACCTTAGGAAGTGTTGGCATTTGCCCTTTTAAATCCACAAATGAGCACGGCGGAAATAAGCGAGGAATGTGGATACACGCGTCAGCGTGTCTGGCAGTTATTATATGCACATGGTGCACATCCACACCATCCAACACTGGTGCAAGCATTGATGTTGGGTGACCACGAAAGACGGTTTGATTACTGTAATTTCATGCTTAACACCATAGAGAAAAATCCATCGGCACGATTCTATTGTGTCATTATTAGTAGCATTTAAATTTTAATAAGTGGCAAAAACAAAAGATTTATTGTAAAAATAAAATGTATTGCTTAAGTTTCAAGTTTTCGAATAATGTTCTGAAAAGAAAAATTGGAAATCAAAAAGAGCTTAAAATCTATTTCTTATAAAAAATCAATGTTTCAGTCTTCATAAACTATTTTATTGACAATATTTTTTTTTTCAAAATGTTTTATCATTAAGACTTTATTTTTATTTTATATAAATTTAAGAGGTATAAAAATGAAAAAAAATGTATAGCTATTTCAAATTCTTATGTTAATAAAGAATATAAAAATTGTGTAATTGAATGCCATAGAAAAAAAATGTCTATCAATTAATAAGTATTTGAACGCTTTTTTTATTTATTTATAAGGAAAATAATAAAAGTTCTTATTCATTTTAACTTTCAAATTTTTTTTTGCCTTTTCTACTTTCACCAACAAGAAAATAAAACCAAATGAAACGAATGTTTACTTTATGAATTTAAAAACTTAATTAAAAATTCCAAGCATCTCATGAATAGAAACTTCTTTTAAGTTAGGATTTTAAAATGAACGTCTTAAACTATCTCTAAAGATTTCTTTAAAAGATAAAAAACCATGAATAAATTTAATTAAAAAATCAGGACGAAGTTTACTTTTAGTTTTATGGAAATAAATTTTACATGCATATCTCGTAGTTGTTTTTAAATTTTTTCTAATGTAGTTGTTTCATGCAGTGGAATTGTCTTTTAAAATTAAAAATTTAACTCCATAAAACTTACTAAATAAATGTAGTTAGTTAACCTTACTGTCTTTATTTCATTTAGGTTTTAAGAGAATGTATAATTTAGTGACGGATGTTTAAATAGCTCTTACCCTTAATTTCTTATTAACAGAGTGTTCCTTCTTACTGTTTACCATTCCCTAAACTGTTAATTTTTGATCCGGTTGAAAAACTATTTCAAATGCTGTTCTTTATCATATGAGTGTTATTTTAATTAAAATAGGAAATGGTATGAAACGATACGAAATTTAAATTCTTATATGGTCTCTGGTCCTATAAGTCATATTTAGAAAACTTCCACCATGCTTTAACAAGTAATACAGCAATTATTTTACAACTAAAATTTGCAGATATATGAGTTTTCAGCATTTAATGATATTAAAAGCGAAAAAATGCATTTTTATTGCTATAAAATTGTGATAATTCATACCATTCTCAAGTACTTCAACTCAGTCACTTTTTGCCATAAAAAATGTAATTTTAGTGTTTTTCTTGTTATAAAGTATTTTTTAAAATATCTTTTATACGCCCAGAGAACGTATAAAAATTTAAATTTCGTAAGTTAAAAAAGGAAACTTATTTTGTTATTTTATTTTTATATGAAAAAGAAAGAAACTCGAAACCTTTTTGCAATTGCCGCTAAACTAACGATTTATAAATTAGCTATTGGTCAACGAAAAGAAAGAACACCCTGCATAGAAAAGTTTATTATTTTACAACTATCTCGTAAATTACCGTACTTCGTTTAGTTTTACACTTACTACTGATTTAAAAGCTCAGGCGCTGCAATTAATCCTATCGATCCAGAGTGGAGTAGCTTTGTGCCAAAGGATAATTGTTAATGGTAAATTATATCTTCATGTACCAAACGGGAAGTTATTCGGTCAAGTAGTTATGCTGCAGATTATGCAGGTTAAAAATTTAGAAATCCTAATTTTAAGTTCATTTTTAATCCTTGAAAAACAGATCGCAAAGCGGGTAGTTTTTAGACAGTTTCACACACTGCTTGGCGAAATGTTTTTCTCTGTTTTCAAGCGCCCAATTGCATAAAACATCAAGAACTTTGCGGAAAAGATAATTTCGTATTTCTAATTGCTTGAGAAAAAAAAATCTGAATCATCATGCGAATTTCTACGATGATTTTCATAATTATCTGGAAACTTGTATTATAAGTCCGGAATTTGTAAATGGATTAAGCAAGGTCGATCTTTTAAACGGCATTGTATATTACAGATATCTTATTGATAGACTTCTGATCATTTAAGAATATCTGTAGCTGTCATAATCGTATGAAAATATATTAATAAAAACTGTCATCCTGCTGTTTTGAATAGAAATTTTCTAATGCATTTCAATTCATTGGATTGATTTAAGCCACGATTCAGCTGCATTTTCATCTTACGGCCCGATTCAACTAGTGAGATAAATTCTAGAGCTGCAAACATGATTTCCTGCGATTTCGATTTAAATTTTTATTAATGTATCGGTAAATTATTATACATGTGTATAAATAATATTTCAAGATTTAAAAAAAATCGCTATATTTAAAACAAATTTAATTTTGTTTTTCAATATTATTTAGTACATGTCAGTATTATTTAGTTTAATACAAGCTTTTTTTTAATAGTAGTTTTTGAAAATGTTAATGCTCTGTAACTTGACAGCGAAAAAAAAATTAAATCTAAAAAATGTATCCCTCATGAATGTCAAATAAATGTTTTAATATTAAAAAAGGCATAATAATCTTAATCTAAAAAGAAAATTTTACAAGTTTTTCTTTTTTTTTTAATGAAAAATGAGTAGATTAATCCCTTTTTTTGTGCCTCAAATTATGTTTATGAGCTTGTGAATGACATATTTTTAAATGCTGATTTTTTAGCTATACATAAGTTTTTCATGAAATTTTTTGTACTTTTTTTTGTGATTTTACTCACAGATGGAAAGAAATTTTTATTAATAGGGATTTTTATAACAGACTAACCGGGATTAACTAAAACATGCTATCTTATTACACAAATGGCTTATAACATATTTTGTTGGTACATTATCTTTTGACAGAGCAATATATATATAGGAAATATTCGTATATATATAAGAAATGTTCGTAGTAAAGTTTGTTAATAACGGCCAATGCATTATTAATGAGTAAGGAAGAGGAAATAGTAAAATTTAATAAAATAATTTAAATAAAGTTTTAAATAAATCCTGTTAATTGCGAATAGAATAATTTAAATTTCAGGGGGTTATTCTTTTGCATCGAACCATTGTCATTACAGCTGATATTTTTACGCTTAAACATATTTATTTGATATATTTTTATGTTTATACATTCGTCATGTGACATATACTGCGTTGTCCTAATTACGAAATTTTACTATTTTGATATTAATGTTTAGAAAATGCAACATTCCCTCGTTTATATGGTATGCTAATTAAGAAACTCGGTACTTTCAAAAGTGCAATTTGCAAAGAGCCAGACTGATTGGAGAATCATTTACGTTTTTCCAATCAGCCGGATATTTTTCAGGCTAATAGAAAATAGTCTATGCAGGTTTAAGTTAATTGAAAAATGACCATTTGTTTCTCAATCATCCTGATTTTTCCAGGCGTATTGCAATGAGCCTATTCAGGTTTAGGCTAATTAGGAAATGGCCAGATGATTTTCTAAATATCCGGGTTTATTGAAAAAAGTCCAAGGAAGTGAAGGATTATGTATTATGTTAATATAAAAAATAGAAGCAGAAACTTAAAATGCTTATAAAAATGTATAAAAAACTATCTTATTGACAAATTATATCAACGTCACTAAGTGTCTAGGGTTAGTGAATACTTCAATATTACTTTAAGTGTATATATTCTGCAAACGCCCCGTGCAAAAGTATCAATATAATCTGCAGATGATGCAGATTTTTAATGTGTTCCCAACATTATGTTGAGTAGAATGAAAATAATTACGAAAAATATATATGAAATTATTGAAATCTGCTGATGAGGAACATTGTAGCATTTTCCCAGCATTACGTGGAGAAGATGGGATGCTAATAAAAACAATTATAAAAAAATATATAAGAAAATTTCTACAATAATTAAATCTGCAGATGGGGGAGAATTTTAGTATTTCCCTAGCATTACGTGGGGAAGATGGGTTGTTAAATGAAAGGTATTATAAAAAATATATAAGAAAATTGGTATATCAATGAAATCTGCAGATCAGGGAGATTTTTAATGTCTCCGCAGTATTACATGGAGAAAATAATTTGCTAATGAAAGTGATTATAAAATAGGTGTAAGAAAATTTCTGTAGTAATAAAATTTCCAGTTGAAGCAGATTTGTAATGTTTTCCTGGAGTTACGTACAGAAGATGTTGTTTCTGAATGAAAACAATTATAAAATAATATATAGGAAATCTCTTTAAAATTAAATATTAAAATAAGGCAGAGTATTAATATTTTAAACTATTAAGTAGAAAAGATGGGTTCCTGAGTGGAAAAAAATATGTTTTATTGGCAGATTTGATTTATGCACTTTGTTGATAATTCAGGTAAATAAACACTATTATTTTATTTTTATGTGAAATTTGCCGTCTCCTTTACCTCGTAAATATGTACACAATATTTACAGACAAGAGAACGACTGAGTTTCTAAGTATATAAGGTTCATTACATTCAGGTTATAATACATTCAGGAATATATCATTTCTACATAATGTTGGGAAAACATTAAAAGTCTGCTTTATCCAAAGGTTTCATTGATACAGAACTTTCTAATATATTTTTTCTAATTATTTTCATTAGCAACCAATATTCTCTGCTTAATGCTGGGAAAACATTAAAAATCTGTCCCATTTACAGATTTCATTAATAAAGAAATTTCATATATATTTTGTATGATAACATTTCAATATTTCTTACCTAATGTTGGAAAATATTAAAAATCTGCCTCATCTGCAGATTTTTGTTGATCTAGCACTTTTCTTGCATGTTTATATAATAATTTTTATTCAGCGATCCTTCTTCTCTACATAATGGTGGAAAAACATTAACAATCTGCCTCTTCTGCATATACCATTTTTGTAGCAATTTTCTTATATATTTATATAATAATTTTCATTTAGCGGTCCATCTTCTGTACATAATGCTGGAAAAACATTAAAATCTTCCCCATCTGCAGTTTTCATTGATATAGTACCATTCTTATGTATTTTTATAATTATTTTCTTTCAGTGTCTCATCTTCTCTGCTTAATGCTGGGAAGACATTAAAAACATGTCTCATATGCAGATTTTATTAATACCGAAATTATCATATATTATTTTTGTAACAATTTTCATTCAACTACACCTCTTATCCACGTAATTACGATAAAACACTAAAAATATGCCTTATCTGCAGACTTCATTAATACAGGAATTTTCATATATATATATTTTTTATAATAATTTTCATTCAGCGATCTATCTTCTCTACGTATTGCTGGGAAAACATTAAAAATCTACCTCATCTGCAGGTTATATTGGTACTTCTGCACGGGATTTTTGCAACAAAATATATCTCCGAAGTAAAATTTAAGTATGCGCTAACCCTAGACTCTCAGTCGTGTTATTGAAATCTATCAGTCAGGCAGTTTTCTTATATACTTTTTATAAGCATTTATCCTGTTTTTTATACTAAAATTATGCGTAATCATTCACTTTCTTGGACTTTTTGCAATAAGCCTGAATATCTAGCTAGATAAACAACTCATCACTTTCTAATTAGCCTAAAATTGCATAGGATCATCCAATAAATCTGAAAATAATCAGGCTCATTGAGGAACGATTGGTAGTTTTAAATTAGTCTAACGTTGTATAGGATCATTGCAATAAGTCTAAAAAATATCATTCAGTTTGAGAAACAAATGGTCCTAGATTAACGCTGCATTGGCTATTTGAAATCAGCCTAAAAATATCAGACTGATTGGAAAAAGGGAGATGATTCTTCAAATCGACTGCCAAATAGTCGGATTTTGCAAGAAGTCTACGACATATACACTTACTCCATCCATAATACAAAAACCTGAATGATACTAAACGCAATTAATGTTTTAGGAAAAACGAAAAAAAATCTCGAATACATAACAAAGAAAATACAGTGTCCATCATAAGATAAACTTTACCGAATTATGTTGTAATTTCAGAAATGGATCATTCTAAAAAAAAAGTTAAAATTTAAAAATTGATTATGTTTTGATTTTTTTTCTTATTTCATATAATATTTTTATTTTAATTACCTACAATAGTATATCGTAATATTGAAACTGAAAGTTTTTTCACGTTTTTCTTTTTATTTATAGAAAATAATTGTCATATCTCGCCAAACACATGAGCAAAATGTCCACTATATTACCAATTTATTACATTTCTTGACATATTTTTTTTTTTAATTTTTCAAATGTATTATATATTTTGTTGAAGTGGTGACAAATATTATGGAAAACCAATATTTGTTCAAATATAGTACCAATTTGAATAGAAAACAAATATATGTCCACTCTGTTACTATGGTTTAAAAAATTCGACATTTCGTTATTTTGAAAGAAAAGAGTCTTTCTAGAGGAGTCGCCCGTTAAAAAAAAATGTTGTCCTGGATTATCTCCATTAGACTTAGCTAAAGCGATGGATTGGCAGGTAGAAGCAAGTTTTATAATGCCTCCCCCCCCCCCCCCAATTATCCAATTCCGATGCCTAATGACATTTTAAGTGGGGTCCGGGGTAGCAATGAATGTGATAATTTACAAGTCGCTACACAATTGTATCGAAAATTTGAAGCAGTGAACTACGGATAATAGTAATTACATCTTTCCAAGCGCATTTAAGGCAATCAAGAATGTGATTTCTGCAGATTCTCTATTATTGACAACAAATGGGAAGCAATCCCTCATATGCTGCACGAACCCCACTCCTCATTCAAAAATTCAAATTTGAACCACCAGCACTCAGCCACCTCCCACCCACGTAAACCTCAGCCACAATTTCCTTAACAACTTCCATTTGTAATTGATTAAACACTTGTTCCACGGTTTTATGAAAATTCCAAATCATTTCCGAGATAAAGGGAGAAAGTTGTGATTTTTGTCAGATCCTGTAAAGTAAAACAAATGATGGATAATCAGTACTTTAACTTTTACTATTTCGTACCACAAGCACGAGCTTTTTAATTATTTTCTATATCGATGTAAATTTAGGATTTTTATAATAATTTATTTCAATTAAAATTAATGATTAAAATTAATTAGAGATTCTCAAAGCACAATGAAGTGATTATTCTCATTACATTCTTGAAATTTTAACAGATAAATATTTTTTTGCGTAATAGCAGAAAAGAGTTGAAATGTGATATAATACGGGAACATCATTTTTACACTCAAAATATATACATGTTTTTGAAAAGAGTTATACTAATGAAATAAAATATAAAATTATTTTATTTTCTTAATATTTCTTTAAAATTTCCTCTTATTATACACTGAGTGGCCAAAATAATATGACCACTTGCTACGCAGCACTAATATCGTATTTTCATTTGCTTTGATGACAGAAAGCATTCTAAAGATCAGTTTACAGATATGATTTGCGATGATTCTGAGTTGTATTGCGCTGCAAATCGTTGTGCATAAATAAAAATATGTGCATAAATAAAATTGTGCAATCATAAAAAAAGCTCTTTAAACGCTCTTTATACGCTCTTTATAAAGCTCTTTATACGCTATATACGCTCTTTTTTATGATAACAATGTGTTAGTCGTGTCTGTTGTTTACACGCAATTTTCGCCCACAACTCCACTTTTCACTAGAAGTGTTTTGACCTAGATGCAATACTTTAAACACTCGAGACATTTTTTTACGAGAAAAGCCAAGAAAGTTAACAGCAACAGCATTTAATGAAAGAAAAACTACATAATATATTAAATGTGTGTCGTAAAAACTATTTATAAATGAATTTGACTTTTGACCAACATTAGCAATTTGGCTAATAAGAAATAAAAAACGTTAGCCAAATGAAAAAAAAATAGCAAAATAGATTCGTCATAAAACACTGAAAAATCGATCTTTAACCCCTTAATGTACCATTCTTTTTTTTTCAGTATGTTCTAAAATAACCCAAGGTTTTGTAACTACTTATAGATCAGTTATCTATCTAAATTCAACTATCTGCTACAAAAACTATTAAACATATGTAGATTTCAAATGCCCTTGAGCAATCAAGAAAAAATTCCAAACACAATTTAACTCATTAAAATGTTATGAAATAAAACTTCCAACCCATGATAGCTAAGGATTTTAAGATATATTTAATGAATTCTGAAAATTGAAAATATAAACAACAAAGTATATGTCACATTGAAAAAGAACTTTATTTTTCTAGAATTCTTCGGCTTTTCATTGAAGTCCATACTTCAAAGGCAGTTTCAAAATTGTACTGTTGCATATTAGGCCCGTTTACGCATACTGAAATGACAGTTTTCACATTTTTTTATATTTATTCGATTTTTCAATTTAGTTTTTGTTGCGTTCATCACACTGAACCCTCTTTCACAGTCCACTGAATGTAGCAGCAAGATTGCAGAAAAATACAGCATATTAACTGTTATGGGATAAAGCTGCTGCAGATCGTTTTTTCGAATGAAATCTGTGGAATCTCCTAAATTTCATGGTTTTGCAACGAGAACTCAAGAAACTTTTAAATAATTTCCATTCTGACAATTCATCAGATAAGGAACTGCGTGTATCATCCAAATGCATAAGGTTGAAAATTGATTCATCTTCTTTTATACCATAGTTTTTAAAAGTGTCCTTTAGTAACGCGAATAAGATTATCACCTGTATAGACACACACGCGCGCGCGCGCGCGCAACAACACACACATACACACACACGCACAAAATTGAACACTAGCAATTTGGCGAGTTTAATCTTTCGTTTACTCGCCAAATGAAGTATTTTGTCGCGATTTGGCGCAATGACGAGCGGCAGCGAGAACCTTGGATACAATATTATTGTTGATAAACCGGAATCGACCTTTCTGACGTCAACAATAATGTCTCCTTTAAAGTCACTCATATCTTATTTTTTTCCAACCGTTTTATCAGAAAATCCAGTTCATTACACCAGTGCACATGGTGCAAGGGCGTTTTGAAGTTTCAATGAAATGTGGCCATACTATTTTGGCCACGCAGTGACTTATTGTGTTTTTCTAAAGTCGCAACAAGAAAATTGTTGATTTAAAATACAGCTTATGTATTTAATTTTTTTTTAAATAATGTATGTTATGTAATTAATTCTTTTACATTTGTTTCTATTAATATCTCATTTACAAACTTTTATAATTGACTCAATTATGATTTAAAACATCATTTTTAATCAATGGTTCGAACTCCTATTCACAAAAAGTTCAGTTGATAATTTGTAAAACTTCTTTTTTAAAATATCTTATGCAAAAAAAAGAAGAAAAGAAACAAAGAAACTTTCCAGACAAACGTTAAAGCAACATAATTTAATGAAAGAAAAACACATAATATATTAAATGTGTGTAGTAAAAAATATTTATAAATATATTTTATACCATATATATTATTTAATGACGCGTTTTCATCAAAATAGAAACATAGTTAATTTTACGAGCATAATGTTATTTTCTTGTTCATGTTTTTATTAAAATTGTCTTCATTTTCTTCACATAAGGAATAGGAAAAAAGCAGCAAGTCAGTAAATCATTAAAAAAATGAAAAAAGTGTCGACAAAAAGTGAGATTGAAAAAAAACCTTTAATTAACACCCCCTCCCTAAAAATATTGATACATAAATAAATAAATCAATTTAATTTACAATTTATACAAAAGTAAAAAAATAATTAATCAGAGTGTTTTAAATATAGACTGTGTCATAAGAAAAAACGTTCAAGGTGTACTTATAATTTTATTATACGGCCATCTATTTGTAACAAGAAAACAAAGGAAAAGGCCTGAAAATCTGCTATATCATGTCAGTTTTGAAATAATAATGTCTATAAATTATAAAACTATTTCAAGCAAGATGTTGCCCTAAAACACATTACTGAAATGAACGCCCTTAAAAACAATTTTGACGTAACTTTAAAATCTAGCATTAAATTTAACGTTTGCATTTCAACTTCTGAATGTTTAAAGTTTATGACGCGATAATTAAATTTTATACTTCGAAGGCTTGCGAGTGTAATCCAAATGTGTTTGTATAATGCCTTTAAAAATTAGGGAAAATAACATTTGAAGTAATTAAAATAAATAATACTATCTAGATTAATTAAATTTGTACACATTTTCTAGAAAATGGAATTTTTGTTTTAGATATCTTTAATAAAAATGTTGGAAGTTGTTTGTTTATTTTCTAAATAGTAAAGCACATACAATCATAATATTACTATTTTTCTACTAGTAAAAAACGGATAGTTTTCATTATACAGTTTTAGTTTAGTTATTGTAGTATTCCGTCTAATATGGATGCGCATAGATGTATGTAGATATGTAAAGGTGACTTCAGTATTTAATTTATTTTCCATAACTTAAAGCGAACAAAAATTTCTAAGATTTCTATTAGAAATATTTATAATAAGAACTTTTCATTTTCTCATAAATATATGCCAGTACAGTTTAATTCATCCAGATAGAATTATATATTTTAATCAAGGGTGATTTTAGTTCAATACTTGGCAACAAAACAGTGACATTTTTATTTTTTAAACATTGAAAGCGATGGCTAAACAAGTGAATATATGTAAGGATAATTGCAGACGGATACAACACAACTATATTGAAAATGGTGGTGGTTGTGTTTGGTAAGGCAGATTATTTGCGCGAGGGGTATTGGCTAAATATGGATATCTTACGGAGCGGTCTTTTTAGTGGGACCTAACCCGTATTTAGGAAAAGTTTAACGCAAGTTCAAAAGAAAACTACGGGAAACTTCCAATCATTACGCTCAAAACGGCCAGCAGGCACGACACGAGTTCAAACCAAGCACTTCCTGTCTACCAACTTCTTCGAGCAGAACCTCTCAATCACTGATCGAGCAATTAATATGAAAATTAAATTACTATGATCGGATCACAAACAACCATGGGGATATCCAAGACCAATTCTCAGTTGCGTTATATCAGAACCCAAGCAGAAGAGATATAATGACGTAATATTTTAGGTAGATGACGCCCTAAAATTTTGGCATGATTTACTTATATGAGTTGCGAAGAGCCTAAGGAAATAATTGCCAGAACGGCTACGTTGATTACAAAGTAATTTTGTCTCTTCTTTTAAAGGCTTTGCTTCATATTGGGAAGGCTAAGCATGGTAAACACATAGTAAATAATATACATGCATCATTTCATTAATCACTTTCATTGTGCATGTTAAAATGAAATTCTTATTAATGACACCCTCTGAAAGTAATTATCATAATTTAATACTTTTTGAAAATGCTGTAGATTATGACTGTAAAAATGTTTCAAAGACATTACAATTTTTATCAATTTAATAAGAGCATTGGATAATTAAATTAAAGAAAAAATAGAAAAATATGAAAAACGATGTTAAACAAAGAAAACTGCTTCTTTTTGATCCACAAAGTTTATTCTAAACATTTTACATTCTAAGCACGATACTCCTTCATATTTTTATGTTATTGATTGCAAAAGGGTGAAAATTAGAGTGCACGAATTTTTAATTTACATTTTATAAAATTGAGCTAAGAGCATAGAAATAAAAGTACCATAAATTAATTATAATGATTTGAGAATCGACTAAAATAATAATTTTGAAAATTTGATCAAATTAGATAACATACAGTGACATGTTTAGTACATTTCATTTGAAATTTACTTTTAAAATTATAATACATTTTGAAATATTTAAATAATATTTAATTTTTGAAAATAATTATTTTAGATGAAATTTAGATATATCCCTATCATTATTATTATATAAAAACACAATGCAGAATAAGAAAGAAATAGAAGTGAAATATGTATACTGTTCTCAATTATTTATTAAAATGGAAATTATGGAATATGCAGTATGCCCACTAAAGTCCCTTGCCACCCTCTTAACTTCGGAACGGCTGCTGCTATATTCATAAAAGTAGTGTCTATGCATAGTAAAATAGCCATGCGCTACTCAATCAAACCACCTGGCGTCGTCACCTGGTGGAATGTTGCGGAGTTAACATTCCTATCTCGAAAATGGAAAGAGATAGAGAAAAACGTGATTTACAGAGTTGTAGAGCATTATCGATTTAGTACGAAAAGACACATTGTGGACATTAATGCGAAGAATATAACGGTTAAAACACGCATTTGTCTTTCCGTGATTTCCTACACAGTGGCGTGACAAAAAGATCTTAGAAAGAAAAAAACAACTAGTTATAATAATATACCTTTATTTTAGATTTTCAAACTTATCACCGTCAGCTGCAATGCATATTTGGATGTTTGATTGAATTTCCCGTTGCACATGTTGGAGCATACATGGTGACACGTTGGCACAAGCGTCCGTAATAGCGTCGTTTAATGACCTGCAATGTTTATGGAGGGGTCGCAAAGACCTGCTGTTTCATAACTGGTTGTTTCTTTCTTTCTAAGATTCTTTTGTCACGTCACAGTGTAGGAAATCACAAAAAACAAATGCGCGTTTCAACTGTTCTATTCTTCACATTAATGTCCATAAGGTGTCTTTTCGTTCTAAATCGATGATACTCTACAACTTTGTAAATCACTTTTTTTATCTATCTTTTTTCGTTTTCAATATCGGAATGCTAACTCCTCAGCATTCCACCAGGTGGCGCTGTAGGCGATTTCATTGTGTAGCGCATGGCTACTTTACAATACCTAGACACCACTTTTATGAATATAGCAGCAGCCGTTCCGAAGTTAAGTGGGTGGCAAGGGACTTTAGTGGGCATACTGTATATACATACAAAAAATTGAATGTAAATAGAAATAATAAGAATTCTGGATAAACCGTTATTGTAAAAATCACAGGATGAAATATTATCACTTGATGAAATACATCTTACATTGCTCAAAACAATTAAGGGAGCTCATGGTTTTAACGAAATTAGACAAAGCGTCGTAAGAAGTGTAATTGCAAGGCTTTGGAATCGATTCGAAGAAACAAGGAATGCTAGGCGTTGACAAGTGCAAGGTTGGCCACTTGCTGCCACAGCAACTGATGACCGATATATCATGTAAACAGCTCAGCGAGAAATAACAGGCAATGTCATTGAACTGCAAATACAGTTGCTCTTCGCAAAAGGACGCAGAGTATCAAGTCAAACAGTCCGAAATAGACTTCATCAGATTGGTCTCTATGCACGTTGGTCAATAATCTTTGTTTGATGATGGATAAAATATTATCACTTGATGAAATACATCTTACATTGCTCAAAACAGTTAAGGGAGCACATGGTTTTAACGAAATTAGACAAATACTTACACCGATACGTAACGTAAAATAAAACATCCATGGTTTCACAGAAACGTCTGTTTCACTGTCTCAGTTTTGAAACCCAATTTCTCAGCTTTTGTTTTGAGTAAAGGTGACTTGAAAATGTCAGAACAACGTGATTTATTGGAATCCATGGCTTGGTGTATTATTAAGAGGCTTGAATCCGGGCAAACACAACTTAGCGTAGCGGACGCTGTTGGAGTCGTAAGAAGTGTAATTTCAACGCTTTGGAATCGATTCGAAGAAACAAGGAATGCTAGGCGTTGACAAGGGCAAAGTTGGCCACTTGCTGCCACAGAAACTGATGACCGGTATATCATGTAAACAGCTCAGCGTGAAATAACCGGCAACGCCATTCAACTACAAAGACAGTTGCTCTTCGCAACAGGACGCAGAGTATCCAGTCAAACAGTCCGAAATAGACTTCATCAGGTTGGTCTCTATGCACGTTGGTCAATAGTCTGTATTTCGTTGACCTAAAGCCACCGTTCGGCCTGAAGAAGGTGGGCTGCTGAACATCGAGATTGGAGGCAACGTAATTCGAGTAAAGTGCTGTTTACAGACGAGTCCAGATTCAGTCTAGAGTGTGACACATACATGTTTTGGCATGGAGGGAAAGGGGCATTCAAAACAACGCCACATTCGTTCGTGAAACATCACATTACAGACGGGTTGATGATATGTGCTGGAATAAGCATAGGTGGATTTATGGACCTGCATATCATTCGGAATAGCAATTTTACGGCCCAAAGGTATGGAGGCGAGATACTTTCATGTCGTACCTTACATTGCAGCCATTCGTAATTATTTTGCTCATGCATGATAATGCCAGACCGCATACAGCTCGTGTTGTGGAGAACGTGCTTGAAGCTGAAACAATACAGCGTTTGAAATGGCCTGCATGCTCTCCTGATAGGAATCCGATCAAGCATGTTTGGGACACACTTGGACGACGCATTGCAGCAAGACTAAGGCCTCTTTTTAATGTACTGGGCTTGGAGAGTACAATTCATGAGGCATGGAACAGTATTCCCCAAAGTCTTATCGTTAACCTCATTGCATCCATGGAAAGCAAGTGTGCAGCAGTCTTCGCTGTTCGAGGAGACCCCACGCCATATTAAACATCTTAGATCATTTCTAAAAAAATACTTTTTTGCCATTTACATCCAACCAAATAGTTCCCCTAAAACATCTTTTGATGTTATTTCCATCGATTCAATGAATTAAAGCTCCCTTATATTTTTTTTTGCGTCTTTGTTTCTGTAATGTGCATTAATACACATGTACTCTGCATTTTATGTCCATGTATGTCTGTCTCACACGGTTCTCATCACTTCATTGTTTGCTCCCCTAATTTTTTTGAGCAGCGTATTTAAAAGTGGCGTCCTTGTGAATGTCAGACTTAATTGTAATACATGGCACTGAAAATTATTTTTTATCTTTTTAAAAACAACTTTGAATCGATCTATATTTTTTGTTTTTTTCACTACGATTTCACTATTGTTTATGATAAGTATAATGTTTGCACTTACTTATTTTCTATTTCACGACGCCGCACCAGTGGCTGAGAGGTTCAGCCCTCAAAGCTGGTAGACGGGAGGTGCTGGGGTTCAAACTCCTCACACATTCGTTGACCTAACCGTTCGGAGTTTTCCGTGGTTTTCTTTGAACCTTGCCGTAAATACGGGTAAGAATCCCTTAAACAGACCCCCACGGAGGGCATTCCCTCCTATGGCCTAAATCCCTCGTGCAGATAACCGGCTGTCATAAAATCAAGCAACCAACCAACCATCTATTTCACGACTTTGACACATGAAAGATGCAATGATAGAGATGTTGATCTCACGATATATTCTCTATATGAAACATATCGGAAGAAATAATTTTATGCACTTTGTAGAATCAAAACTTTTAATTGAGCCACATCCCACACTATTTTCTAAACACTATGAAGATGAAATCTCAGATGATCTCAGAAGATGATCTCAGATGCAATCTTTAGCATCACAGATTCTCATTTGAGAAATTTGACGACGCTGGTCTGCATGTACGCATAGAAAAAAATTGGAAATATCTAGCGCCATTACTTTTTTTCACTGTACACATAATAGTAGGGACTTAATTGTGACAACGAATGATGCAACAAATTTACTTTCAAATAGCAGTAGTCAGATCGAAGCTAGTAGGAACTTTTAAAAGTTAACGTCTTCAAACGACGTTCTGTTTTTTAACTGATTTCTCGAAAAAAAAACGCGCCTTGGACAACCTCCTTAAAGGGAGAACTGTTGAGCGAAGTGTTGCCAGATAGTCGAAAATCTCTCAAATTCCCCCCAAATTCTGAAATTTCCCCCAAATCAGTGGCTTTTTCTGAAAAAGTCTCTAACTTAGTTTCTAGTAAAAAAAGTAAATTTCAATTTTTTAATTTTCCACTATAAAAAATATTTAACAAATTAAGCTGAATTTTTATACCACAAATCAAACCTTTTCTTGAAAGAATTACCCATTTACAGAGAGTAAAAAAAAAAAACACAAAAAAATAACGAACTTGTGAATCGACATTTTTATTGTGAACGATTACTTTCTGGAAGGGATGTCTACCTGTGGCCGTGTGCATAAGGTTTTCAACGTGGTACTGTCGGGCTCAACTCCCGACGGATACACTGCACGCACTTAGTATGGAACTCCCGGCTTTATTCGTATTGTCCTATGGATCATCTGCATCTCGGTTGTGACCTTGTATATACAAAAATAAAAAAAAATAAGAAGATATATGTATCAAGTCCTGTATGTTTTCTATGTTTCTGTTCATAAAAAGATCATTCGAGACAAAGTCCATAACAGCTATAAGTCTCAAAGCAACACCGAATAATAGTGAATTACTTTATTGAAGAAAATAACGCAAATTACCAAAAGATAAATAGATAATAGAATTATATAAATAATAAACTAGAACTTAAAACACTGGTAAACTACGAACCACGGGAATTATGATTGATAATTGATAATTTTCTTTTTCCGAATTGAGTTCTAGTGCAACCAGATGACTAAAGTAAACTTTAATCAGAAAACATGAAATAAGGAAAAATTTCCCCCGAAATGTTCATATTCCCCAAAATATCTCCACTAATACTTCTCCCCAAACGATTCCCCTGAAGGTTCAAAATTCAATAAAATAGAGGTAAAATCTCCAATCTGGTAACACTGCAAGCTCAGAGATTCCTTCGTCAGTAAGACAATGCAACTGTGAGTCATCAGAAAACTAGTCGTTGGGGGCCACCGTAATACTTACCCATCATGGATATGCATAATGTAAAATATTAAAATAAAAACTGTGTAAACTACTTATAAAATGCATTGCAATTCAAATAAAATCGAGGCTTGATGGCGTCACAAACTTTAAAGGCTCGATTACTGAATTGCTTGAAAGAAACATCCTTATAACTCCAAAAATAATAATCCTATTAACTAGCGGTTTATTGCATCTAATTAAGTGTCAAATTTACAATTAAAATATATCTTTGAAGTGAAATTTGGATGAAATACAGGGTCATGAAAAATCGAAGAGTGTGGAAAATAGGATTCCAAATATCTCGACAACTAATTATCCGATCGACTTCATGCTTTATGCAAAATTTATATTTTTTACTGTCTTTTATATTCATTTCTTAAAATAACCAATTTCGAAAATTTTTATATACCTTTTATCAGAACGAATATTTCGAGAGTCCGAAAAAAATAGTTTCGGTTAATCGAGGTTAATGAAATGAAATAGGCTTCTTCCCATTATTACATACTAAGTACATACCAAATTGCAAGTCTCTATCTCAATTTTTTCGGGAGATAGAGCGTTTACAGGCACACAGACACACAGACACACACACACACACACAGACACACACACACACAGACACACAGACACACAGACGGACGGCAATTTTTTTTTTCTAAAAATATGTTTTTCGGTATCTCCAGTGTCTGAAACTTGTAAATCCTTCAAAATTTTTTTTTCGATTTTTAAAACGATTACAAGACTTACCCTATACTACGTATGATGGGTAAGTAAAAGGACGGACTAACCAGCTGTCACCAGATTTACTTGAAAAAAAAAAAGGATCCTTCCGCGTTGGCTGGATGGTCCATTGAAATTTTCATAGATCGAAAGGTTGAATGTTTCGATATTTTTGGATAGAATGTAGGACAGTGGTGAATTTCGCGATGCTTGTAGATAGAAAATTGAACAGTGCTGCATTTCGCAATGGCTGTAGATGGAAAGTGGAAGAGTGTTAAATTTGGTAAATGTGATGCAAGTTTAGAGGATTATATTTTACTGAACCAGTATAACACTTAAAACATAATTTTAAATCTGAAGACGTATAGGATCTTTGTTATTTTATTTCCCTTAAACAAATAAAAATAAGCATATGAGACAAAAAATTTCAAAATTTAGAAACTTAATTCTGAACATTTTTAATACTTTATTCTAAAGGGCTTTAAAACCCAATATATTCCATTTATTTGTAAAGTAGAGTGGGGTAAATGTGAGTTTAAGGGTAGTTGTTTATCGTCCACATTTAAAAAGATCTGTACGCATTGCTGCCATGCGTGTGTGTGATAGTTTAATAAAATGATATTATTAGAAATTACAGTCATTTGTGTACCCTCATGCGCTGTAAAGTGCATGTAGAAAAAAGGGTTGCAGGAAATCAATCTAAAAGAACAATCAAAGTAATAAAATACTATAATTTTGAATAATTCTTATTCTCTGCTGTTTGTATTTTGAAACATTCCGCTATGATTATGTTGCACGTGAGAGTACTCACATGGTATTCATTTACAAAAATCAGCTTTATAATAAGTTGCCCCACACATGGCAGCTTTGTATCGTATTATGCTAAGATTTAAATGCGGACGATGTACTTACTTCTAAAACGTCCCACCCCAATCTATCTTAATAAAATTTTGGGTAACAACATAATAAACAATTACATAAAATAGAACGCTTATAGGTTTTCGGTATTGAAAAATGTTACAAATTATTGTACATAAATTTATTTGACAGAATAAGAATCCAAATAATAAAAAAAGTCATATTTTTTAAAGCTGTTTCTATAAGTCGTAATGCTATATTATCACTCTCTCAACATTCCCAATTAAAATAAAATCTATTTTCTAATTAAAAAATCAATGAAAAAGGAAAGTTTCTAAAATAAAATAATATTTGTGTTTAAACTCACTCTATTTGACATTTTCATATTCCTATCTACATAGAAATATAAAGAAATAATTTTTCATTATAGACAAATAAACTCCTATACCAAAACTATTTAATTATCAGAGGAAATAAATTATAAATTCTTTCATAATAGAAAAATCTCGTTATGAACATGGATAAAATTTTAATATATTCTATAAAAAATAATTCTCATGAAATGAAGATATATTTATCTATAGAAAATACTTTTGAACTTCAACAAATAGAAGAAACATTAAACATTTCTGTCTTTTATATTATGTGGTAGACTTAAATATTTTCTAGCGTGTAATTTAAAAGAAAATGAATTTTTCTCTAACGATGATTCCTCTGACTGAAAATGAAAGTATTCGTGTATTATTGAACTGATGATAGGTTCCTTTTTTTAAAGCAGTAAAGTAGCATATGGTAAATGAAGCAGCATGGAAAATGTAATAATATATTTGACGATACTAATAAATCAAACGTACGAAAATGTCATAAAAATTATTTTATTTTGGAAAAGATTTTTACAAAAATGCGTTTTAAATCGCCATAATATTAGTATTATTGTAATATATTCAGAAGTATATTCTGGCTATTGATTTATGTAACCGTATTACAGGTGTGAAAAGACATGTGATATGATAAGTGTTAACGAAAGTAAAAATATAGTCTATGGCATAAAGAAGTTGTTTTCTTTGCGTACTTTACAATGCGTCAAAAATTGTATTTTTTACCGAATCAATTTTACGCTTAAAAAATATTTTAAGATTAAAGTGAGGTTTATATGGCATTATCCCTGTTTTATTTCTTTTACTTTAGTAAACACAAATAAACGTATAAAATGATACTACAACTTTAAAAAATAATGCATAGCATTTTAAAGACTTTTATAAAGTCTTAGCTCACAATATATTACAATTAATTGTATTATTTTGGAGAAAGGAACATCATAATGATGTTACTTTCCTCATTACGAGGAAAATAGCATCAATAAGTTGCGATATCTAAAATAAAATAGAGACAGACATTTAAATCGATTTTCTAAACCGTCAATGCAGTCCACTACACTTGATTTTACATAAGTTTAAAGATTATACAAGTATTATAGAGACATACATACATTAAATACAATAATCCAACATGGAGTGAAAAATTAGTCAGAGCCAGGAATTGAATCTGGGTGCACAGCGATCCGGGCTGTTGTTCTAACCACTGAGCTACTCCGGCCGATTTCTGAGTCTGCAATTTCTCACTAATAAACCATGTTGGAGAGAAAGTCATCAGACATCTAACAGGCAGCATTGGATGACCGGACAACGGTGAATAGATTTTTACTATTTCACCGATTTACGAATATACAATAAATCTTATGTAATAAACAAACATATTATTTCATTGCATAAGTTTGTTTCAGAAAAAAAGCATTTAAATAATAAAAGAACTTTTCATTGCCAAAACGACAGTTGAGGTTCACTGTGGAGACCCAAAAAGTTGTGGTTTCCTTCTGTCTGTCTGTTCCGCGATAACTGCCGCAAAAAGCATCCGATTAGGTTGATATTTAGTAGGTATGTTGGAGAGATACTCGGATTAAGCTGTATAGTTTTTGGTTAAATTTGGTTCATTCGCTCGAAAAATATAGAACATTTATTTTGATGTCATACTGCTTTCCTATGGGAATGCAGACGATATACAAATTTCATCTTTAACTGAAATGAAAGTGACACATTTAAATAATGGGTTTAAACGTAAGCTTATGGATACTAAATTTTCGATATAGAGGTCTTAAATACATCCAATAGCTTTGACAATTTGCCGATAAATTTATTAGAAAATAGAAATTAATAGTTTGAATTATTGGAAGAACGTTTGCATTTGTTCGGGAAACATAAAACATTTTATTTTCATATTTTTTTTACAAATTTAAAATTCATTTCTTTTTACTTTCCCCTTTCATTTATTAGTTTCATTAGCAACCGTAATTCAAAGAGTATCAAAGTAATAAAACTCCAGTAAATTTCCCTATTTTTTTCCGTAATATATGTTTTAGGAAAATAGCTTATTTTCGGGAGATTTTCGGTGTTCTATTGAAATAGATGAGGATTTATTTGGATAATTTTTCTCTTTTAACTACTTTAGACACGAAAATTGTAAACGAAAAGTGTAACTTGAATTTAAGTATCGTAATAGGAGTTTATATTTGTATGAGTATATTTTTTCATGAGATTTTAATAAATTTGAGTAACAGACGTGGATTTTTCTTGGTTGAAAAGTTAGTATTGTTTTAAAAATGGGATAAAATCTCTGTTGCAAGGAGACGGTTAATCTAAAGAAATTAGAATTGTAAAACACATCCATACATATAATTGAATCCTGAAATAGCACAATTAATGGAAATTGAGAACATAAAATCAAAGTGATAACGGAGGAGGGGGGCTCCACCCCCTGAAGAAATGTACTTTTCATTTTTACAAAATAAAAGAAAAAGCACTTTACGGGAATATGATTACATAAAAACATGTTTAATGATACACTTTTAAATTTTTTCTAAGCTTTATGAAATCTTTTATGTTTATAAATATATATAGAATCTAAAACAATTAAATTGCGTATTGTACAGTATTAAATATTATGCAAATTGAGATTTATAAACAATGACGTTTAGAGCTGACGTTGAGGCCCCTGATCTGCAGATTTACTAGTAATTGGTCTATTTCTTAAAAAATATATATCTTTACTTCTCACAGGTCTGAACTAACTCAAATACATTTACTAATACAAATATTAAGAAAATTTAAAAAGGAATAATACCTATTTCTAGAATTAGAAACTGGGTTTTCTTTCAAAACATAAGAAAAACTACATTTTTGCTTATATTGTACTTATGTGATATGTTTATATTTTTGTTTAAATACATGTATTAAAATATTTTCTTCTGTTATATATATATGTGTGAAATATTTTATGAACACTATTTTGTTATCATACAAAATAAATTAAATATTACTTTATGATCAAAATTCTCGTTATTAACATCTTAAAATATTAATATCTTCTTTAAATATATTGAATGAGACAGACAAATAAAGATATATTTATCTTTATTAGAGAATTTCTAGCTCTAATAAACAGAAGAAAAATGACTATTTTTATCTGTTCATATTCTATTGTAAATTAAAATTCTTTTTGTCGGTAATTTTAAAGAAACTTAATGTTTCTTCAAGATTAATTGACTGAAAATTAAAATGTCTGTTTAGTATTGAAACGATTACAGGTTCATTTTCAAAAGATGAAAATAGCAAGAAGTGCAGAAATCAGAACTTAGCGTGTAATACTTTAGTTTTCGAACGCGAGCGAATGAAACATGCATAAATTTCTCTAATATGAACATATTTTATAAACAAGTTTCATTTAAAAGTATTGCTAGAAATTTTAATACTTCTTTAAATATTTGGTATGATATTGTACATTATTTATGAGTAAAAATTTTGCGCTTCGATTCTCCAAATCTAATTATAAATAGAAAAAGCAAACTTTGACATTTTAATATCATTCGTCGATAAAAATTATAGTAAACAATACTTATGTACAATGGATACATTGATTTCCCTAAAAAAATTCTAAAACTTTTGGATGTATACTTCGGATTTAGCTATATGATATAAAACTAAATCATATACAATTATACAACTCGAAAATATTTACGTTTTGCAACAAAAATAGATTAGTGTAAATAGATTTATCTAGAAGTAGCGTTATTCTTTTTCAAAAGTGTGGGGAAGCATACGCGGTCTTTAGTAATAAGGGATTAGTCATTGCGCTTTTATTGCTTTTCATTAAACAACTCCAACAACTAAAATATTGTAAATTAGCTATTCAATATATAATTTTAAATTTAATATAATGTATGTAAAGAAAAAAAACTCTATTAGCAGGTATAGTTAACACTGTGCGTTATCAAATAAAAGTATAAATTTATGGGAATCTCTTTGAGTAATTTCATTTGCAAAACAACTGTAATAAAAAATAGAAAAAATTTAAAATTCATATTTATTTCTTCTAATTACATAATTAGTTTAAAAAATAATTCAGAGGGTCAAATTAAGAATTACAATTCTAGAAATACGTTTTAGAAAGGTAAATTTTATACCTCGCAAATATTGACAAATGAAATATCTTGGGGAGTGCTATCAAATGGATTACACACATTAGATATTTTCACGGAGCTAATTAAATATAACATCGGCATTTTAAATTCCTTTTGTAATATTTTCAACGAAAAGAAAATTCCCTAATAACTTTAAATCACGTAAGATCAAACCACTAATTTAATTCAATTTATATTCAAGCTGGGTTTCACTAGAAAAGTTGTAATTATCTTAAAAAAATAATGTAAACCACATGAGATCATTTTATGAACACAATCTATTATTATCTCTGAAACATTATGCTACCATTATAATGTTCTGTATTTAATCAGAATTTCACATTAAAATCCAGTTTTACTTAACTATTTATTAATGATGAGAAATCAGTATTTAAGCTGTGTATTTCGATTTTTTCTAATATGAAAAAGAAAAAAAAAGTTAAAAAATAGATTATATGGGAAAAACATACTGTAGAAACAGATAAAAAGTAGTTTAACTATGGAAATGCGTATCATAGAACTTCGAAATATTTCAAATTAATTTTTGAAGAATGATTATTTTGAATTTCAGGCGAAAAGGTTATTTTAGAAATGTATACAATTTATTGATCTTTTGGTACATTTGGAAAAAAAAAGTTAATATTACAAAAATTTTATATTACAAATTCTTCTTATTTTGCGGAAGTTTATCCCATGCGCATCTCATTTAGGATAGGAATTTTAGAATCGATTTAAACATTTTGAATATTAAAAATACGTAATACCCAATCTGTTACTTAAAAAAATATATTATATATAGATTTTTTTTAGAAAAATTAATAGATATTTCAAAGTGAAATAAATAGACTTCGGAAAATGCGGCATCATTATAAAATGTATACGCTTTTTCCATAATATTTTAATAGAATTTTTCTATTTAATATTTAAATAGCAGAAATTACAGACACCTCGTTTAATTGAAGATTTATAATACTTTTATCCATTTTAATGAGGCGAAAAATTCAATTAACAAATTGTGGTAAAAGCGTACGGACCCTGTAATTGGTTTTAATGAAATCTTTTGTCAAAAAAGTCTTAAATGCTTACACTCCTTTTAAAGATTTAATCATGCTATATAAATGTTTGGCTTTGAAATTAATCATTTTGTTCTATTATATTAAACACATTATAGTAATAAAATAAATTATTCGTCGAGATATAATATAACGTGTGAAGAAAATGGAAGTTACACGTTACAAAAATATCGCTTTTTAAAATTTTCAATAGATCAAGGAGTAAACATTTAGTATTTTTTAAATTTTTCATATCTGAATTATTATGCTCAAAAAAGATAAATCAGAATATTTGCCAGTTATACTGCCTTTTATGTTATGTCTTTTATGTTAGGCTTTAAAAATTCGATATTTTTATTGTTTTAATGAATAAAACATACTGATCACGATGCAAATATTTGTTTTAAGAGACTTTTATGGAACTCCATGTGAAACAGGAAGATCCATTCTGTAACGGAGATTTGTAACTGGGCCGAATTATGTTGGTTCCATCTGTTTAAATCCCGTAAAAATATAGTATTTGAATATGCAAAACATGGTATAAATGTACAAAGTTAAAACAAATGTTAGATATTTCTTATTTGCAGTATGTTTTTGTAATAATGAATATTTAAAGAAAATTGGTGTCTTGTATAAAATTCTGCATTATATGAACCACTTAGCACTCTCAATTTGGAGGTATTTTAGATAGTTAAAAATTCATTTTTTAATTAAGAAAATTTATTTTTATGATACTTTCTATAATTTTAAGCATGATTTTTATAACAATGTTTTGTATAGTTTAGGAGATATGCGGTTTTTACTAATAGCCTGAACATTAAAAAAAAAAAAAAAAAAAAAAAAAAAAAAAAAAACTAGAGTGAGTCTACTCGAGAATTCAAAAAAATAATTACAGAATTCTGTGCACTCAAATAGATAGTAATAGAAAATAAATAAAAACTTCGATCCTAAAACCGGTTTAATTTTGTTTAATTTTTGTATTCATTTTTTTGTGTTGGAGAAATATCAGATTTTTGCAGTTTGTTAGAAGATAGCTTGCAATAGCATGTTCAGATGACTTTGACGATTGTTCTGAAGAAGGTTTTTGTTATTGACCAACAACATGATAACATTGTATAGTAGGATCATAACATTATATTCTAGCAGGTTCTGATGACGGAAATCCCTTAAAGGAATCTTCTTAAAGGAAATTTTTGCAAATCTATTTAGTATATCTATAAGTCCTATAAATATGTTTAAATATCAACTACTTAAAATATATAATTAAAATTTAAATGAAAGGAAAACGTCAACACAATCAACTAAGTGATTTTCAATTTTTACTTAGAAATCTACAGTTGCTATATGTCAATTATTTTAGAGAAATGTGGTTATTCTATTTTCAGTGCTGCCCTCTCAGCTTACATTCTTCCAAGTTATTACAAAAAGCAATTCAAGGCTTCAAATTAAATAACTCTGTATTTTATGGTTGTGCGTAATTTAAAATATTTCTATTATAATGTTTGCAAACGATTATGTATATATGGTTGCTGCATTAATACACTTAAGATGGAGGAAAGGATATTTCGCTAAAAATAAAATTGAAAATAAATATATTTAAAATGATTTATTTCAAATTACTGAATATTACGGAAAGTAGTAAAATAAGTTTTTTAGATGCATAACAACATCTATGTTTATGGAATCATATTTTATAGTGAGTTATAGATAATGATGCTTTGAATAAGTCTATCTCAATCTTAGTCTCTCAGAATCAGCTATTATATTCGGAATAAAATTTAATAGGTATGTATTGTCACAACTGGTTCCAAAGTTGGTATAATACTGCATTATATGATTTAATGTAATTATTTTAATAATGTATCACTTTATAATAAATATAACCAACTTATAGAAGTACATGAAATATGCTAAATAAACACAAAGTCTGAAAGTTACTTAATATTTTAATAACAAAATATTATCGTCAAAAGTGACGTGAACCTTAAATAAACAAAGTCAAATCGTCAAGCAAAACCCATCAAAACCTTCAATAAGATCAAGAATAAGCGAACATTTCTTGAGTAAATCATGCCACATTACAGCACTTTACATAAAATTAAGTTTGTAAGCATATACTATTTCAAATTTTGTTAAAACTGTCTTCAGTCCCTTGATAATAAAACGTCGCCACACCCGCAGATGATAAGTATTATGAATTAAAATGATCGTAATACATAAATCTATTTTAATTTATAACTCATTTATATTTAAATACGATTTACTTTAAATACGATAACATTCTTCCATGTTATTTGCCTAATATTTTTATTTATATGCTTCAGTGTTATCTCTTCGATTCATAATAACGTATGTATTATCATTTTATATTTAGATGGTTGTGTAAGATACTTCAAAAATATTTTAGGCTCACAGCTACTTTGGTACGTTTCGAAAATAAGATTTACTGGGCAAATATGCAATGTGCTTTTGTTTAAATGAATTGATAATATAATCATGTGTTTTGTAGAATAGCTTCTATTACCTCAAAATTAAATCAAAATTCATTTTCTTAATTATTGTGTTATTATATGTGAAGTTTAAATTCAGTCTATTAATCATGAAAAGAATTCAAGCTCATCCCATTAGAAAAGTGGGACAATTAAACTTTTCTAACTCTTATGACGAACAAAAGTAAGGCAATTATAAGAAGAAAGAACAAAAAAAACCGCAACTTATCTGAGATGACGCTAAATTACTTTCAGGAATGACTCGGAAATGTTCTTCTTAAAAGATTCTTAATTTCTTAATGTAAGATTTTATTCCCCTCACCGGAAAAAGCAAATTTTTATCGTTAATGTAACTGTTTAAATCTTATAAGATTGTTCCAGATAAGGAATATGAATTATTTTTAGATATTGGTTTCTCTTTCGAAATATTACTGTTTTGTTTCGTGCTCCCATAAAAAGTCTCTAAAAATAAGTTTTATATTTGTTATTTTAAAGGATTTATAGCAGAACAAATAAGTGAAATCTTCTTTAAAGGCAAACATATAGATAGATACGACTGAATTTGCTTTATTTTAACATTTTCTGATGTTGGAATTAGTTGATTTTTAAATTAGAGAATATGTTTCGGGATGGAAGTAAAAAATAAAACTTTTAAGCGTCGATCTTTCAAAGTAAACGCTTATTTTAAGCCCAAGTTAAATATGTCATATCTGCAAATTAAGACTGAAGATTCCGAAGTATTTTTCATTTAAAAAAATAAATAGCTCTTCTAAACCCCCTCCCAGCCCCTCCAATAAAGTCAGTTCAATGAATGCAATATCGTCCTGCTCAAGATCTGGTAAAACTACGACCATTTTTACAGTAAGTTTTGAAAACAAAAGTTTTATGAAAATAGTTATCGTTGATATAAATTTGTATTAACCTATTAAGCGCCGCTATATAAACCGCATCATTTAAATAGAATCTAACATATATTTTAAAAATACGTTACTTGTCTCAATTGAAGTATAGTTTAAAGCTTTAAATAATCTACATTCGTATAGAAATGGTAAACTTGGCGTCTAATTGGGGTAACACTTGGTTTTTTACGCGTATGAACATCCAAGCCATCTGTTATAGTAAATTCCAGCAAGTAAATAGCTAAAACCTCCTGAAACGAGCATTCTATGTTATTTATGGAATAAAATATGTATATTTTAAATATCATTGTAATTTTTAATCATGTATAAAAATATCTCGAAATATATATCACACAGAAAATAGAGATGTTTTGTTAATAACTTAAAAAAATAAAATTTATTTACCGGCTTAAATCCATATTCTTATTGCGTTTACCTTAAATACTTTAATGAAAAATATAAGAGATGTTTTTATGTAGCATTCCTGCACATGTTTTGCAATATAGACGAGTTTTCGTTTTGCAGATTTTTTATTTTGATGGTTTTCCAGCTTGTGAAATTAAATGATTCATGCCATCAAAATGAATATTTGTATTCATTGTTACTCGTGGTCTTAAAAAAATTGTCTGTTTAGATTCAGGATTTTATATTTTCATCAACACAGCTACAATATGACGTAGAAATTCTAACTTGGCCATTTGTCCTTTATTTCCTTTATGGATTTTCCATGCCGTTAAAATTGTCATGTTTAATGCGTCGGCAAAAAAAGGCCTTCACTACTTTTTACTTTTTCTTCTTGCCATATAAGAGCTTAAAAATAAATCTAAGAGGTCTACCCCTCCCATGTTTCTATTGTATGAATCAACCATGGCAGGCTGCGGCAGATCGATTTTCTTGTTTTCTTCTAATGACCAGCGCTTTTCTTTTCCCATGGGCTCCATTCCTTCAAAACTGCTCTCTAAGCACAGAAATTTATTATCTTTGCATTTAAATATGGTAAAGAGCTTTGTTACAATAAATTTGAGAACCCTATTGTTTTCCCCCAAAATCTTGCTATGAGTCATAGGGAAGTTTTGTAGCTTATTTTCTGTTATAGTTACTGCTATCCGAAATTTTTGGGATCGCATTTCTTCTATTGATTGAAGCGAATTAAAAACTTGTCAGCATAAAATTTGTGTTTTTTGGGATTTTCAATACATCTAGAATTACTCTTGTTACAAGGGGCGTGATATTTTCTGAGTTTGTCTTTTCTTATCCTACATAAACTTGCAATTCGAATGGATATCCTTATGAAGAAGCAAGGACCCATAATTTAAAACCAAATTTATAGGTTTCCCTCTGATATACATTTTTGTAGAATGTCTGCATATGTAAAGAATCATTTTTTCTCCATACTTAGGAACTCTGAAAATATACCAAATTGCTACAATTTTTGGCAAAGAAGCTTAATAAAACTTCTAACTTTTCCCAATTCATCCAATATATTGATTGAATTACTGTCACACAAATTAATAAATTTTTCCATAAATGTAAAATGCTGGCTAGCTATTGAATTCCGTATGAAAGGAAGAAAGCAGCCTTCAAAATTGCCCTAGTATAAATCCCCAATAAGAAGAGTTTGAATATCTAGTCAGAAGCCGCCAAGTCTCCGATTTTGGAACTTTTCAAAATAATTGCTTCGAAAGGATTTTTAAAATATTTTACTTTATTTCCGCTTTAAATGTAACATTCAATGTGTCATTGGCCTATTTTTTTCAAAGAAAAGTAAGTCACTCATACAAATATTATTATTTTTTTATTTTTTTCCTAATGTAAGTTGAATTTGTCAATTTTGCACATATTCCCACGACTATAAAATAACGAAAATTTAAAGTTGTCTTTATAAAAATATGACAGTATACTGTGTACTTTTAAGACACAAGTAATAATAAAAAAGATTTGTATATATCTTAATATCACGTTGAGAAAAGAATTATAACTGAAGGTACCCAAAATGGGAGACGTGGCGCTTAACGGGTTAAAACTTTGCAAACGTTGATACTTTTTCAAAATAAATTAGCATGCAATTTCCTTGTCAATAAGTTTTGAGAAATATAAAAACAAGTATTTTATGAGTCAAGTATATATCTAACAGGCTTCATTATTCTTTTGTCTTATTTATGACAAATATCAGAATAGGTTATATAGCATTTAAGGATAATCTTTCTAACTTTATTAAATGTATATTAGAACAGAAATATGACATGAAAAGAACAATTCAATATGCACAGTCTTAATTATATATGTTGCGTACGCATTACGCATGTCCAATAATTATAACGAAATATATAAACATGTTAATAAATGCAAGTAAATATGACAGGAGACATATTTATTGATTTTGGGGGGAAAAGGGCGATAATTATATAAATATATTGACATATTTTCTGTTTATATTTGGATCAATTTTCGTAAGTGAAAACTTTTCAGATTTTTAGCATGTTTTCATAAAACAATTCAGCGGTATTTATTTTCTCTCAAAATCGACATGTACAAGTACCTTCAAATTATTGATATATGAGTTATATAATTTTTTACACTAATGTCAGAGATAAAACTAATTTTTTCTCATGTGTTCATTATGCATAAAGATATTTCATGTGTACACTATTAAATATAATGTAATAATTATTTTTCACTTGACTTTCAAACGTTTATTACTACATTATATTTGTAATTATAAACAGCTTTTAAGTATGTATTGCCTTATATTATCAAAAACATTTTAAGATATATTTCTGAATTTACTTCCAAACTAAAAATAAATAAAATTATTAGAAATAAAAATCATTCCTGCGTATTAGGTAGCTTCCAATACAACAAGTATAAATCTGCCTATTGCAGCCGTCCGGAGGAAGGCAAAATTTTGGTATATTTTCACCAATCATAACCCCTAGACCCCAAAATGTTGATATATATATATAGGACATTTGTCATGGTGTAAATCGTTAAGTGTGAGATCATAATACAAAGATTCCGGAGGACTGTTTGTTTTGTCTTTATCTTAATAAATGGCTGAGATATGACAGTTTGAAAATCTAGGTTGGCTGATAGTTTGAAACAATCTGATTTTTGTTATGCTGTAACTCTCGTATGTATGAACCGATAGAAATAGGGCTGATCATGTGTACCGGACATACCAAGGTCTCGACCGAGTTCGTTGGCCAGCTTCATGCGCCATCTTGTTTCAAAATGGCTGCCCCTTAAAGTTTTTAAAATAATTTAAAAATTCAATTGGTTGTACAAAAAAAGACGGAGTCAAAAAGTTGTTTCCGTTAAGTGTTAGATGTTGATAAAAGGATTCCGGAGCAATTTTTGTTTTGGCTTTATCTTAAAAAAATGGCTAAGATATACTTTGATACCTATTTGAAATTTTAGATTGCCTGATATCTTGAAGCAATCTGATTTTTGTTATGTCGTAACTCTCAAGCTGAAATTCTCATTGAGTATTAACGAAAACTGGGATTGAATCTTCTATAAACGAAGATTGAATCTTCTATAATCTTTCCAAGCATTTTAGCTTCAGGTGTTTGAGTAAAACTAGTTGAATTTTTAAAAATAAGGAATATAATATATTTTCCTACCGGTACTGGCCAGAAGGACTTTTTAAAAATATATTTGTGTGTGTTCCATACAATTAATTGTATATTATAATTCGTTTAACATATAAAATTACATTGTTTTATTTTTTGTTTATTAAAGGAAATTTTATCTTACTACTAGCTGACCCGCCCGGCGTTGCCCGATCCCTTGTAATAGACATAAATCTATTAAAAAACGGAACTCTGGCCACGGTCTACGATGGCTTCGGAACCGTATACCAGGCATGCTCGTACGCTCTAGAAAATCTTTTATTTCCCCCTACCACCGCCAAGGGAGCATTCTGTTCTAAACAAACCTCTTTCGAACGAACTTCTGAGACAGGTCCCCGCTGCCTACGTTACTGTATAGCAGGCGCACTACAAAATTGAGCTGGTTTCGAGAAGATTGGAACATTATTAGCCCAGTTATTGCAATAAGGCACAGTTAGAGAAAATAACCTTGAGTGAGGTGCCGAAGGGAGGAGATGTTCGAGTGTCCTTTAGAAAATGACTAATTAGGAGGCCCACTATGCATGCATAAATATTCGTTCGTTTTGTTAAGCTAGGAACTTAATTACAAAGTTGGCTTAAACTCGTATTTGTAAATAGTGGTAACCGCTACTCATAAATTTAATTTAATGTTATAAAGGGTGACTATTAAGTTAAATATAATGTTTGGAATCACTTGCGTTGAAATCGGAAAGATAGTTGCTGATATATAGAAACGGGGCATAGTTAGGGAAAAACCTTGAATGAGGGGCCGGGGGGGAGGGTTGTTCAAGAACCCTTCAGAAAATGACTAATTAAGAGGAGCACTATGCATCTTTCGAAATTCGTTCGTTTGCTTAAGCTAGGAACTTAATTACAAATTTGGCTTACCCAATTATTCGGAAATAGTGGTGATCGCTACTCATAAATTTAGTTTAATGTTATAAAGAATGACATTTAAGTTAATTATAATGTTTGGAATCACTTGTATTGAAATCGGAAAGATAGTTGCTGAGATATGAAAACGGAGCATAGTTAGAGAAAAAAACCTTGAAAGGAGTGCCGGGGGGGGAGGGGTTGTTAAACTATTTAATGGTGTTAAGTTGCTTTTTCATAAATATTGGATAAAATATTAAAGTATTTCATGTTTTTTTCTGTCATACAGTACTTAATAGCTCCAAATAAAATATATTTTCTATTAATATTAACAAAAGGAAATTCCACAAAGTACATTATTTTATATTTAATACGTATATAAATTGTCAGCACCCAAGCAAGTAATGAGAATCTATCTCTAAAATATCTCTAAAAATCTTCTAAAATAATGAAAAACGGCAATTTATGAATTTCGTATAAAAGCTGCATCTTTTGTTCCTTCCAATAAAATTTGAAAAAAAGCCATAAAATTAAATGAGTAATATAAAGTGTTTAATTTTAAAACGGGAAAAATAAAACCAAGATTACAACAAAATATGAGAGTGAATTTTTCGGAAAACTTTAAACTTTAATCTAAAACAAACTTAGAAAACTATGTTAATTAAATTACTGAATACATATTTAGGTAATTGTGTGATAACTTAAAATATGACTAAAAATATCCATATTATTAGTCTGGGAAGCTGGGAACTTCTTAGCATGTTGTAAAGAAATAACTTATTGCAATTTATCACCACGCTTTAAAAGAATTTCCGCTACTGTGAGATAATACGTGCTTAAACAAATAAACCTTTTTAAGGATGAGAGAATAGGACATTTAAGAATTCAGAGAAACAAAAAATTAAGTACATTTGTAATTAAGCTCAAACTTACGGAAAATCGAAAATTGCTCGAATCATGCTCAAATTTCATAAGCGAATACAGCCCAGTTTAAAACGAATTTGTGAGAGTTTGAATTCAATGACTTCGTTCGACCACAACACTTATTTTTTGTTATAAAATATTTATTGGCATGATGATAAATTTACAAAATAGTAGTTATATTTTAACAAAAACAACAACAAAAAACTTAAAGTAATTAGTGAATGTTTCTATAAAATATGAAATTGCTTTGATAACATATATTAGATTTCTTTGCAATAATGAATTTTCAAGATATTCAGTTAATTATGTCCTTTTAGATAGTTTTTCCCGTATTAACAATAAAATTGTCCGACATGCACAAAGACAATACATTTTTAGACAGCTATGTAATGTTGTTAATTTTATGCACTACGAAAATATAAATTCTCATATTTTAATAACGATTAAATGTAAATATATTTATAAGTAAATATTAATTAGCGTTAAACATAAATTTATTTATAATGTATATATTTTTAAATCATTTCAGTTCTAATAGTTAACTGACGGTTAATAAAAATGAAATGTCATTTCTTTTAACACACTATAAATTTGAGGTTTCTTAATTTATGATTTCTTCACTAATTATTACTTCCCATGAAAGAATGTGCCCTATTTAGTATGTGTACAGAGCAAAAAAAAAAAAAAAAAAATTAAACATCAGAATAAGAAAACAGCCCCTCACTCACAGAATATTATCTGATTTCTCATTATCTTTAATTTTTCACTTTGTTAAGAAATGACACCTCATAGTTTGTCAACTTAACGCACATTATATTCTGTGACAATAATACTTAATACATATTTTATCAATATTTTTCCATAACTATATCAATTGAAAATGCTTTTTAGCTCCAAAAAATGACATAATTTGACTTAAGATGATATCAATTCTGAATAAAATCATTACATCAGCAAAAGCTTTTTTTTTTGTAAAGATATCAGTATTCTGTTTTTCTGCTTATTGAAGAAAAATCAAGATAAGTGCTATTCTTAATTGCCTAAAGTTAATGAATTAAAAAAATAACATATTTTAATTATAGGGAATTTTACAAGAACGTATATTGTATTAAGTGATGAAAAAGTGTTAAATAAACGTTAGCAATTTTTCATAGAATTCCAAGATAATTTAGATATGTAGGTATAGGTTCTTAAGAATATGGAGTTAAAAGTGATATGTGACATTTTTTGGTGGTATATAAGAAGAAGCTGTCCCCGAAACTCAAATATTATGTTACCAAGGCATTTACTTACATGGTTCTGCGTCAATTCGTCGCATACAATTCATCGCGGAACAATTCATTGCACACAATTCATTGCAGCGTCAATTAGTCGCAGCGTCAATTCGTCTCAGCGTCAATTCGTCGCGGCGTCAATTCGTCGCGGCGTTAATTCGTCGTGGTGTCAAATTTTCGCAACGAAAATATATTTGAAGGCTATGATGATAAAAGTAAAGATAATTTAGTACAATTATTTAATAATGTAAATTGTTAGTTATAATTCTCTATATCTAAAAAACACATTATCATTAAATAATTTTACTACATTATCTTTATTTTTATCATAATAGCGTTCAAAAACATTTTCGTTGTGACGAATTGACGTCGCGACAAATTGACACCACGACGAATTGACGCTGCGAAGAGTTGACACTGCGATCAGTTGTTGCTGCTACGAATTGACGCTGGGAAGAATTGTGCACGAAGAATTGTGCGCGATTAATTGTTCCGCGGTGAATTGTGCGCCACGAATTGACCCGACACCTACTTACACAGATTTTTATAGACTGTAGATTTAGTAGCTTACGTGATATCTTGATAGGTAGTGTAACTCAACAAAGAAAATACAGATAATTTTAAAACCAAATCTCGTCATCGAGTTTAAGGTCTCGTCAACGAGTTTAATTCAGGCTGAATTAAACCGTAAGCACAATTAAAAAGAAAAAATAACTACAGGTCAGTAGGTTGACCAAAATCTCAGTAGGTTGACCAAGCAAACAAAATTTATTACAAAGAAAAAAATATGAAATTTCCTCCTATTTAGCATTTATAACTTAGTTCATACTGCGCACATTCATTTTTTTAATGCAAGATTCATGATTGCTTAAATGCAATTTGCTTGGTAATCATACAATTAATAAATAAAACATTTGATGATAACACTCAATAAAAAAAACAAATGAATGCAAATTTGAAAAAAAAAATGAACTGATTAGAAAAATATAATGTCCTAAGTTATTTCGATAACAAGGAATAAGATTTTGGTCAAGGCAAAATTTATATTTTTTAAATTAAACTTTTATTTGCACTATTAAATTATGTAATGCATTCATTACCATTTTTAATGGTTTGTTGTTCTGAAGAGAGTACAAACTTGACAGATCAGTGAGACACAAAGCAGTAACGAAATATATTAGAGTGGTTTTTTTATCTTTTAAAAAACTTATGTTGTTAAAATCAAAGTTTATCCCAATATACGTAAAATTAGAGAACAATAAATGAAAGTCTTTCCTGGAAAATATGTCCAACTTGAGAAATATTCAAAGTTTGTTTTTCATATTTTATATTAAACACAAAAAACCATGGACATTAAAAATTTTTACACACATAAATAATAAAAAACATAGGATGAGCACAGAAGTTGTATATCGACGATAAAAAATAGTATTGAAAACAATAACAAGCTTCTCCACTTTAAAATGTATATAATTTTGAAGAATGATAATTATGCTTGTAAATAGTAAAATAGGCACTGCTACATAAAAATATGATCTTGATGCAATTGCTATCAAAAATCAATTTCGAGCTTTTGTATATATTATCATGTTGATTTGTTATTATTATTATCTGGCCACTAAAAGAACATGTTTTTGAGAGATCGCTAGTATGAAATTATCCCGATATTACACCATTAAAATTAAACAATCACACTAACCAGGAAATTTTGAAAGAAAGGGGAGAAAGCAACAGTGTTGTCATAATAAAATAGCGCCAACAAGTGTTGGCAAAAGTAATCATTCAACTGAACAATACATTTGAATGAGAGATATAATTAAAATTTTTCCAGTTAGAGAACTTCGCAATTTGGCGAAATAATTTAAATTGAAAGAAATTTGCAACCATTAACGAAACTTTCGGAATGTACATATAGTAAAATAATTAATATTACAAAGTTTTTTTTTATTGCTTATACTTTAGTTTTTATCTTTATTTATTTAACTGTAACTGGTGGAAAAATGGAAAAATCGAAATAACTTCTTACTATTGAGTAGAAGATTAATTAATAAGACTATAAGAATGATTTTTTTTAAAAAGGAAAAGGGAATTTAAAGTATAAAAATATGACATCGTGAGTGATAATTAATAAATTATGATAATTATTTAAAGTAAGCATAACAAAATATAAGTTTGCTAGTCACAAGAGTTGAGCTATGTAAGTTTAATACAGAAAACATTTATTAAAAAAAAATTCAGGCTTATGAAATCTATATTTGGAAATATGTGTTGCTTTTATTATAATTTTTTTCTACGTCACGACATAATTCATAGATTAATAATATTTTTCCTCTCTGAGACTTACGTTTATTTCTGTTTGATTTTGAAGCAAAAAGTTTTGTTGCAATTTTTACTTGTAATGAAATTTGAAAATATTTTAAATTATTAAAAAGCATTTTTATTATATTTTCACATTGTTTACAAAACAATGAATACTATAAGAACATGACACAATTTTAATGCGCATATTCATTATTGACTATACATATTTTACAGTTTTATGTAACAAAATTAAAATGTGGATATTCTTTTAGAAAATGTCTACTTTTGATTAGCATTAAAATCCGTTCAGATGTTTTGAAACTAACGATAAATGCTTTGTGTACGTACATTTTTCGTTTTAAATTGTATAAATATTCATAGACGTGAATCTTTAAAGAAATGGTTTCACATACAGATTTTTAATTGTAACTTGGTGCTTTAAAGACGTATTTTGATTAAATGAGTGACGTCAGTTATCTTGGAAATAAATTGCAAAATGACTTCAGTTTTACAACCTCTCAAATATGGATTAAAAATTCAGATTAAGCTCAAATTAAAAGGTTTAATAAAAAACACGTTTTGTAAGCTTTAATCGTTATGATTCGTATAGATTTTTCAATATTTTTAACAGTTTGTCATCATGGTACTACTTGGACTTTCCACCGAGCAACATATAGGCCTTGTGGATGCATAAACATACACATTAAAACTATATTTGTCACACCGCATTCTTTTATTGACATAACAGAATGCATCCGTCTTGAGATTTTGGTTAATATTGAGAGGGTATGTTAGATTTCTTTGTATAACTCAAGTTGTCGTATGTATATGTAGAACAATCATATATACAATTTCATAGTAGTACATTTCTTTATTACGGATTGCATTAAAAATTTTAAATCATATGCGGATTGTATAAAAAATTTAAAATTTTTCGTAAATTTAACGCATATATACACTGGAAATTAATGGTACTCCTAAAAGGTTGAACACAAAATGTAGTTTATATTTTTAAAATATACTTTCTATCATCTCTCATAAAAGTGTATTATTATATTCTGAAAACTCAATACCAGTAATAATTTTTTTTATTTACAAAATTCCTATTTTTGTAATGTGTTTAGGTTACCCAATAAATAAAAATCAAAACAGATTTTTAATTAATTGTTGTTTTGTATTTTTTTTCTTAAAAGGATAGATTTATCTAATAAATATCACTCTTATCTGGAATTCTAAAAGTTTTTTCATACATTAGTTTGTTAAGCAGTTTCTCTCCCATTTTCTCCAAACAAAAATCTAATGTCGAGAATAGTCTATGAACACATAAAGAAAATATTGAATCCACGTACTGTATGTTCGGTGGCATATCGTATAAATAAACATAGACTCTTTGAAATTCAGAACATCATAACAAACAGTAATGCTTACATTAACCGAACTTTGAATGCTGAGTACATTGAAATTCATTTTATACGTGCAGCGCAAATTTCAGGCTTTTCGTATTTAAAATATGCATAATGTAAGAATAGTTTATGTTTCCAGATCAAACTAGAATTTGCATATAATCGTGTAAGAAAGTAATAAATAGAAATAATGTGATTAGATTGCATAGATTTGCGTGAAAAATGAAATTTTGGCCATGATGTTGAATGTAACATATTAAATTAAGATAAAATATATAAACTCAATAGCTCGAAAAATGTTCGCCATAAATGCCTTTTAACAATCAGAAATAAATTTTACGATGGAAGGAAAAATAAGTATGTCTTTGATAACGTTTTTAATTGTGATTTGAATAAGATATAGATATATATATATATAAGTAAAAGATACATGAAATCTATATTTTCACATTCTTTTATTTCTTAATAAGATTAAAGCACACAGGGAGACCTGACCAGCATTGCGTAATTTTTATTTCAATTCTTAAATATTTTTAAAAGTTTATTAATAAATAATTTCGTAAATATTAATAATACTGCAAAAATTTCGTTCTAACATGTCGACCGCAGTATGAAACAAATACGATTCACACTATATTTCTTCAATGCGTTGCATGAATCATATTTCCTTCGCATTAAAATTCATCTTTCAGGCTTCATCGTTCGCCCGTGATTCATAAATAAATACAATTTTTATTGGTAATAGAAATATGTGGTGCCAGTTACATAGTTGTATTTAGTTAGCCCGGCAGAATTTAAACTATATATACACAACACTTGCAAATTATGAACAGTGATAGTTATTGTGACATACTTAGTTTGTAGTGCATCACATAAAGACAATAAATAGACACAATATACTAAATATTTAGTGTTCACAATTTGGGAGCGCTGTGACTTATTATAAAAGTTTCATTTGTATTATATTTAGGCTACTTTTCAATTTCTAACGTTGAATAAAACAATAACACAAATGTTAAATATTTATTTATAATGTATGTAATTATAAATGTATATCAAATGATAAATTTCTCCTTCGAAAAATTAAAAACCTTATAAACAAATTTGTCAAACAAATCAAACAAATTTGACAAATTTGTCAAACACTAGTCCAATAGATATGAAATTTTCAATTAGAAAATATTATTGCTGAACAATTACAAAGTACAGTTATACACAGTAGTAAAACAGAAAACACAGTAAAATGTTTGGCATTGAACACATTTCCACCGTGTGGCTTTACATGTTCTTCGGTTACACTCTTCGGTTAGCCCTTTGTGTCAAGATATATATCTTTCTTTATTACTGGTACCAAGATCTTCTAAAATACGTTTTTCCGTACCTGATGTCGAACGGATATTATTTACATTTGGTGTAATTCCTATTGGCTGTTTTGTTTTTTTCTTCTCTAAATTCTGTGATTCTAATGTTTGTAACATAATCTTGCTTATATACTATAAAAATGTTTACCACAGCATGATCTAAAATAACTTTGTTGGAACTCCCAACTGTTTGTTTTTCGTACCATATTATCACACTTCTTCGAAGACAACAAGCATAAGCCTTTACGTGGCCGGATAGATCACGAAAACCTTTGCTTTTGTTATAGTCTATAATATTTTCCGGGTTTTGTACTTCATTACTATTTCTTTTTATAAGAGATTTTGTTGATAACATGAGTTCCCGACGTTTAGTGCCAAATTTTATTACCACCATCCCTATGTTTCCTTCTTTATCAATTATTTCGTCCTTTTTAACTTCTTCTGGGGAATTTTCTGTTCAATTTCCATACGATTATTCCTCAAATTGCCAACAATATATATAATTAATACACAGTGTAAATCGTTCTATGCCAAATTTGTGCCATTTATACTTAATGTACTGACGAAAGTTAATACGACTTCTGAAAGGAACAAAATTTTCAGCTACACAAATATTATTTGAAGGCGTCATTGCATTCTAGAATTTTTTCTGATATGTTTTATGAGAGGTATAATTTTACAAGTATTTTAGAAATATTTGCTTCCTAATTATCTGTGAAGTTCTAGTAACTGAGAAGAACATCAACATCCTGCTGAATAGAGGACATTATTCGACCAATAACACTCTTATTTTCACATCTTTGAAATTTGCAGACCCCAAAATAATTTCAGTTCGTTGGAATCTGCGTTTTTCCACTTTGTTATTCCTGCTTTTTATCTTACTGAGTTTTTCAAGAGCGTATATGTACGTCTCATGCACCATTAAGTCCAGATGTTCTTCATCAACAAACAAAAAAAAAATTAATAGCTGCTTATCATACATTCCTTCAATAAAATTTTGTTTTATTACAATATTATAATCTTCAAACTAAACTGCTTTTAGATTATCACCTATAATTTATTCCTTTGTAGGTAGGTTGGATTTACATTACCATATATTTCATCTAAGGATAAATCACTTTTCTAATGCAGATTTCTTATAACATCTTCATTTGTTTCCTCGATAGAATCAGCAATAGTAAAAAGCGATGTACTACGTAGGAGTGAAAATTTCGATGGTACTTCTTTCAGTTACTTTTACTCTCTTTCTAACAAAGATAGAATGGGAATCTGACGAAGAAGAACTATGCTCACTTCCTTTCTAAATTTCAGACGAATATTGAACTATTTCGTCATCAGATATAACTTCATTTAAACTACGTTTCTGTTTATCATAGTCTCCGATATTAGAGCAAATTCTAGCAATAATGGTCACCATAACAAATTTATTCCACTCGAAAAAAAAACGAATATAACTCTTCATACAAGGGATGAATATGCATTTTGAACTCGTTTGAAATCCGAATCACGTGCGTACCGTGTGCCCCATCACACGAAAGAAAAAATTTAACGTGGCTTTTGTATCACAATTTTTTATAATTGGCGGAGAACGTTTTAATGGGGCTATATTAATGTAAAATTATATGAATACTTTTTTTAATGTAACCTATGTGCAGGGTTCGAAAAAAATACTTTTCTTTAGTAGCGAACGACATCTACTTTATAAAATATGTAACTAAGTACAAATCTAACGACTTGTTTTAAAAAGTAGTGACTACAAACCACTTTTCAAAAGTAGTAGTTCAGTACTTCGTTACTTTCAGATTTTGCTAAAAGATTCAATCTACTACACTCGAAATTGAGGGTACAGGTCGGGTTGTACCTGAAATGAATCCAAATATTCTGTTTAAAGGTAACCGGAAACCCAACCTGAACCCAAAATACTTCAACCCTAGCCCAAAATATTTAAACCCAAACACGGTGAGAAACTGAAGTGAAAGCACAATTATGGAAAATTTATTTAGAATTACACCTTTAATATGAATTTTATGATTTTTTGTAGAAAAATGAACATACATACGCTCATTAATATTGAAATATATAGTTTTTTTTTCATTTAAGAGATTTTCAGGACTGTGTGTTTAAATGTCGGGTGGACTCAATACGATAGAATCAACCCGAAACAGATCCGAACCTGAAACTTTTAAAGTTAACCCGACTCGCACAGAAAAACATAGCGTCAACCCGGTCTGATCCAATATGCGAGTGTGTCAGGTTCAAGTAAAATCGGGTATCTCGAACCGATGCAGGACTCTAGCATGATTTTAATTAATGCAGAAACTCCTCGTTATATCGCATCTTCCGGAATACAATAAAATAAATGCTACATAACTGAGTGAATTAAAAATGAAGAAAGTCAGCATTATTTAACTCTCCAGCAGTTTCTTAGAGGGTTAATTGCATTAAGAGTTATGTTGAGAGTTAATTATATTAAGTTGCCTAATTGTATAATCTAGAAAATTACAGAAAACACTCTAAATCAAAGTATATAATCCAGGTAACACACCCGTAAATGGGCAAAGTTTATTAAATGGGCAAAGTTTATAAGTTGCACTGTAATTACCACGCGATATAATCAACTAACTTTAATAACTTTAAAATACTCGTTTTATGCCATTCTTGGCATTTCAATGTTATTTTTCTCAGTCATAATTTCAATTCCAAAAGAAGAAACAAGGCAATAAAAATAAAATCTAATAATTCGTCAAGTAGACAACGTGTTGCCAGCAAGAAATAATTTTTTGGTGAGTTTGCACTTAAGTTTGTTTTATTACGAAGAATCCATGTAAAATTCTATGACACTGCAATTGAGATTTATCGCTGACATTTGCATATCGTTGCACAGAATAAATTTTGTACAAAAAAGGATCACGTTATTAGAAGAGTGATATTTTCCCCCTTCTTCTAAATTAGCCTGAATGGTTGCTACAACTACTGTTTTTTTCCAACGCGCTATTCTTTCTCGCACTACTTTTGTTAATGCGCTAAAGTACAAACTATTAGAAAAAATAGCGACTACTGCAGTTTCGCTACTTGTAACGCGCAACTTCCGATCTCTGTCTATGTGTGTATATTAAAATGTGTTTAAAATTTAACAATAATTTTAAATGATCTTATTTTACACATATGTGACAAATCCCTAATAAAGGGACATTCTGCTTAAAAAGTCTATTTTCATGTTTTGGTGGTTTCAAAAGAAGTGAACATCATATAAATGCAGTTTGACACACATGTCAATATATTCTTACAATAAATTATTTATATTTACAGATAATATCATTAAAAAGTAAAAATAAAAGGTGAACTTTTAAAAATGTACAAATTACATGCAAATTATCGAACGAAAGTGAAATCGCGCATCTTAAACAAACCGTGTTTTGTCTTTGTACTGTACATGCTTTTTGCTGAAAGAAATGAGAAAATTTAAAAATGTTTTTTGAGTAAGATTTTTCATGGATTAGATTTCTTTCTTTGGGCAATATCATATAATTTTTGGTAATGTAAAGTGCTTTTTTCTGTTATTTCGATTGCAATCTATGTTTTTTTATACCGTTTAAATTAGATAAAAAAACGAAAAAAAAAATAAAATACATTCGTGTGATTAATTCAATGGATGTTTTTTTTTATTTATGATAAATTATTAGTCTTCATTCACTGTGTTGCTTGATGTACAGTATGCCCACTAAAGTCCCTTGCCAACCTCTTAACCTCCGAACCGCTGCTGCTATATTCATAAAAGTACTGTCTAGGTATAGTAAAGTAGCCATGCGCTACTCAATGAAACCGCCTACGGCGCCACCTGGTGGAGTTCTGCATAATTATCATTCCTAACTTGAAAACGGAAAGAGATAGAAAAAAAGTGATTTATAAAGTTGTAGTGCATCATCGATTTAGTACTAAAAGACTCCTTGTAGACAATAATGCGAAGAATAGAACGGTTAAAACGCGAATTGGTTTTTCGTGATTTCCTGCACTGTGACGTGACAAAACGATCTTAGAAAGAAAAAAAACAACTAGTTATAATAATATAACTTTATTTTAGATGTTCAAACTTCTCACCGTTAGCTACAATGCATATTCGGATCCTTGTTTGAATTTTACGTTGCACACGTTGGAGCATAGATGGTGACACGTTGGCACAAGCGTCCGTAATGCGTCGTTTAAGGTCCTGCAATGTTTGTGTAGATCTCGCATACACCTGCTGTTTCATAACTGGTTGTTTCTTTCTTCCTAAGATCGTTTTGTAACGTCACAGTGTAGGAAATCACGAAAAAACAAATACGCGTTTTAACCGTTCTATTATTCGCATTAATGTCCACAAGGTGTTTTTTGTGCTTTATCGATGATGCTCTACAACTTTGTAAATCACTTGTTTTCCCCATCTCTTTCTTTTTTCGAGATAGAAATGCCAACTCCGCAGTTTTCCACCAGGTGGCGCTGTAGGTGGTTTCATTCAGTAGCGCATGGCTACTTTACTATACCTAGACACCACTTTAAATAATATAGCAGCGGCCGTTCCGATGTTAAGTGTGTAGCAAGGGACTTTAGTGTGCATCCTGTATAATTATTATAGTAAAAACTGTCAAAATAAAATTTGTCTGTCTGTGAATAAAGTTTGATTTAAACGAATCTTTTTCATTGTCCCGGGGGAAAGAATACAGTACTGTTTTGAGGGACGATGCAAAGACAGCAAACTGCCTAAAATGACAATTTTCTACAGCCCCTTGCAATTTTATTTTGGCAGTGATGTTATTGCATTATGCAACATATTCGTTAATTAAATAAATATTGAATAAGAGAATAGTTAGCAGAGTCTTTACGATTTTCAGATGTATTAATTTTTTCCGTTATTTATATTACTTTTTTTCCTAATCACCAATAATTCATTTTTTATCATTTAAACAAAATTCGGATGGAGAACTTGTAAAAAATATATATTTTGCAATCTTCTGACAAAAGTCTCTAACTTATGAAGTAAATTTACAATAAAAGATACATTTTTTTTATAATTCTGAAACATTTAAAATGAAACTAACATAATAGACACGGGAAGCTATATAAACTTTAATATACATAATCCCTTTTCACTATATTAATATTTTTACAAACACACATCGGTTTATTCTTTGCATTTAAACACATTTCTATAAGGTATATAAACCGCCTACTAGCATATACAAACAAAAAAGAAAAAAAAATAGTTTTTACAAAAAACAACATAAAAAAATTTTAATTTTAAAACTTTTAACGACGAATTGTTCTACAGTACATAAGAGAAATTTACATTTAAAAGATTTATTCTTTCTTTATCATTCTGATTTATTTTATAAGATAACATAATATAAGATGTTATTGCATGAAAATATAAGAGATACAATATGTCATACGACATTTAGATATATTTATTTTTTTCGTAGTTCTATTTTTTGTACATTTAGATTCATTCTTTTTGAGTATATACAGCAGCACTCAATAGCATACATAAAACAACAACAACAACCAAAAAAGACACTATAATTGTTTCAAAAATGAATATGTGTAAAACAAAGATTTTAAAATCCCTCGTTAATGAAACAATCTACAATACATGGGCTAAATACATAATGAAAAGTTTTATTACATTTTTTGTGGTTCTGATGTATCCTAAAGGAAAATAAATATGTAAACTCAAGCATTTTATTAATTTTAAATTTTAAGGAAAATGTAAAATAAATTTAAAAATAGAAATATGACATTTCAAAATAAATATGTATTTTAAATATATTTCTTCTCTATTTCCTTGCATATTTTTGCACGTTTTTTTAATTCCAAGTGTTATAGAAGTGTGCTTTAAATCTTTGAAATAATAATAAAAAAATAACAGAACTTTTTTTTTCTTTCACATAAATTTAACATTCAAATGATTCTTTATTCATATTTCCAATTTTATAGAAATTAAGCCTGAAATTACAACTCACGAAATATGGAATATCCAAAGCAAAGCTATGAGTTAAAAAAAGGCACACAATGAAAACAAAATTGCTGAGGGGGTATAATGCTTACAAATACTTTACAATTGACTAAAAGAAAGAAATATCTGATTCAGGATTTTCTCTTCATATCAGATTGAACATTTTATGAAGGACAAAAGCGTTGCTATAAATAACAAATGAGAATTTCCTAGCTTTATTTCGGTTCATTGACTGTGCAAAATCTATAAGGTAAAAAACCTCGATAAATGTCAATTGTATATAATAAAAAAATATTTATTTCCATCTTTAGATACATGGGAAAACAAATTCTTATATTACATTAGGTTTTTGTTTTTTAAATTATAATAATAGTGAGTAAATAATTGTAAGTTTGGGTAAAACATACTTAAATAAGTTTAAATTTAAAAAAAAATCGAATTGAAATTTTTTTTGCCAAATATTATATTCTCTCAACATTATCTTATTTTGATAATCACCATAGAGTAGATTGTATCCTCTTAAACTGTTTTCTATAGTTTAAAACAAAATTGAAAATGTCTATTTTATTTTTTATTCTGTCTATCCATGGTATTGGGTTAATTTTTGTAAACATGTTTTTGCTAAAATACTTAGCTTATTCAAATCTGTGAATAATATCGAAATCTACTATGTTATAGAAAACGATATCAAATCTGTATAGTATGCAACATATTTCACAGACCGCAAAATATTTAGAACAAATTTCTAGTTTTTTGTCGGTTTCACACTCTTCAAATCATGTTTTATGATACTTTTGATTTGTTTCATCAAAATTCTTCTGCCGTTAGGGAGTAATATATTTTATAGATGCCCAGTTGTATTGCTCTAGCTAGTGGCTATCTCTTTTTTAAAATTTGTAAACAATAGCTGTAATATTCCTCTTTAGTAATAAAATAGCGTAGGTGTCAAACGATCAATATACGTAATGAAAACGTTACATCAATACACGCCAATAAAGACGAATAAAAAAAATAATTTTCTTTCCGTTATTCATCTCTATACATTCATGTGTTCATGCATTGCACTAATAAATATGAAATGATATTTTAAAAAAGTTTATAAGCAATATTTAAACAAAATAGTAAAAAATATACAAAATAGTCTATTTTTCAATAAACAAAGTAATAAAATAAAAAGATATGATACAATAGGAAAATATAATAAATAAAACATATTTACAACGATAAAATTAATTATATTTAAAGCCAATATTAAAATATTTAATAAATTCCACTTAATTTAAAAAATAACATTCTTTATAAACAACTACTGTTTTCATATGTTGTTTATATTAACCCTAAAAGATCCATATAATTTAAACTGCTGTCATAAGAAGAATGAATTGCTTTTTTTCATATAGCTCCATCAAATCTTTTTGCGTTTCAAAACATAATGTTACAGAAAAGCCAAAGTTGATACATTAAGAAACATCTGTTAAATGAAATATTTAAATTAAAAAGTTATAACTCATTATATAAAATGCGTTTAGAAACAAGTTGTATATTACAATGGTACGAATTTATACTCGATTTCTATTATATACAAAAAATTAACAAGATAAATTTTAATTATTAATGAATAAATTATTGTTTCAATATGTCTTGCGTCGAAGAATAAATATTTGGAAATAACATCACCCAGGAATTGATTAAAACAACAAAACATGTTTTGTTGAGTACATTTTGGTTGTTTTAAGCAAAATTTTCAGTTGTAGTAAAAATTTGGTTTCGTTGCTTGGACAAAAAAATATTGTTAACACTCTTACAAAATTTTAACAAAATTTCATCAATTTTACTTGAATTATCAAAATCTGTTTTTTTAATTTACAATAATTTTGTAATTTAAATTTGTAATTCCAGCAAAATTTTGTTGTTTTTGCAAAATTTAAATTGTTGTGTAGTAGCCATAACTCTCTTACGTAACTTATATAGCTATATAATTAAAGGATTAACATAATTTTTGATAATTAAAACTTTTTTTCATTCGGACGGACCAAGGTAGTTTTAAAAGTCCACCTGTCCCATTTATTACTTTTTCTATCTTTACAAGAAGAAAGTATTGGATTCATGAACATTTTCAACTTCCGGTTTCTGACGGATTTAAGAAGGTCCTGAACACAATTTGACTGTTTTTAGAAAATACCTGTCTATGACTCCGTCTGTATGTATGTGACAAAAAATTTGTGGGCGCTTTATCTCAAGAACTAATGCACGGAATTTAATAAAACTTTATATTTAGTTACATCCTGATATAAATTGTCGCTGATTAGTTTTTGGTGTAAATCGGGCAACAGGTGGTGCTGCTATGTTGCATTTTTCGCGATTTCTGCAATATCTCTATCTCATTTTCAGCAGTGAATTACATCTGTAATCTTTGAATAATAACCAGTGAATTTTTATAATGTTTTTTACAGGTGTAATTCACTGCTGACAATGAATTAAAAATAAACTATGTGTTGCCGTATGCTGGGCTTTGTATTGTCGTCTCATGTTTACCGCAGAAATGTGCATGGACCTGATGACATTTCCATCTTGTGCTGCGGTTGCGGACGGTCCGACATATATAAGAGTGAGAAATGCCGAGCTAGGATATCGTTCCTTGTAGCTCCATGGTAGAGCCTCAGAGGGCTATTCTGAGGACCCGGGATCAAGTCCCGGCTTGGGGCATTTTTCACTCTCTCGGTTTGCGCTTGAAAAAAAGCAGGATAAAAATTCACTTGTTATTATTCAAGGATTACAGGCGTAATTCACTGCTGCAAATGAATTAAAAAATAGTTAAAATTACATATTAGATTGGTTCATTTAACAAAAGTTTTTGTCGTATAAACAAAACAATTACGTAATATAATATATTTTATTATTTAAACAAACAAAATATATTTTGTTGAAAAAAGAAAATAGATTGTTAAAATAGCACATAGCATATATCTATGTAACAAAAATAATTTTGTTTATTCAAGTAAAATTGAACCATTTTACTTGAATTAACAAAACTTTTTTTGCTGACGATACAATTTTTTTTTTTTGGAATTGCAAAATAAATTAACAATATTTTTTTGTTGATTCAAACAAAATTTCCATTGACCCATATTTAAAAAAACGTTTTGTTGGGTCAACCAAATTTTTGTTGATTCAACAAAACTTTTTTCTGTGTGTGCACTTTATTAATATGCCCTTAATTATATGTTTGTATAACAGCTCAACCAATTGCCCGAGAATGTAAACTACAATAGGAAGAGAAATATCCAAAAGATAGTTACAACTCCAAATCTAATGTCGCAGAATAAAACTGTTTTGCAAGAAAGTTTCTTGTTTATGATTTTCTACTCTACCGTTATAGACAAATTTTTTTGAGAGCTGTATACATATTTATTTTTACGCGAATTTCTAATGAAAATCTGATTACGAACGCAATATTTCTTAATTCATCCCCAATAAAAATATTTTGATTATTTTATTTTGTAAAACATGCAAAACTTGAGCTAAAATATACTTTGGAAGACTGCGTCAATATGCGCATTTCGAGTATTCGGCGATATTGGGAATAAAGGTGTTAAAATAACAGCGTAACAATACTTTGTTAATGTGAATAACACTACTCATAATGAAATACGAAAATATATCGTTTACTTTCTATGTTTAGTGTGCATTATATAGTAGAAAATATATTTTCAACTTTAATGTTATTGCCTGATATTTCTGGTTTCAATGTGTGCAGATAACGTGACAAGTAGTAATGGTAGAAAGTAAATAAAAGTTTTTATTGAAGGGTTTTGTGCAATGCAGATTCAAATGATAAAAAAATACACATTTCTATTGATGAATATTAAATAATCTCATTATTACATGAAAAACATATTTATCTAAAATATCCACGAATATTATGTTTGGGCTTTGACATTGTATGATATGAAACAAAAAGTAATGAAAAATGTAAAATGTTGTTCGAGTTATGTCGAAATAACGTACGTTTACCGGTACATTGATTGGTTCGATTTTCAAACATATACATTATTATTTTATCATTAAAAATTTAGAGAAATTTGTAAATTTCTACAAGTTTGACATGCGGAATCTAAATATCAATAAAATTATTGTGTTGCTTTTGAAATTTTATACGGTATAAAAAAGTTTAAATACATACATAATCCGTTATGATAAAATAAATTACGTACAGCAATAATGATATTTAAATGCAACAAAAATAGCACTTTAATTAGACTGAAATTGAAATCATGATTCGGTTTTTCTTTTCTTTCTTTCTTTTTTTTTTTTTTTTACGTACTGTATGATTGTTTAACATTTCTTGGAAAGTTGCGTTGACTTAAAATTGTGAAGTATGTATACATATTTTCTTTATTTTTGGCGGGTTTTTTTGTAAGAAAGGGGTTTTACGTTGATTATTTATACAAATTTTCGGATTTTGTCATTTATTGGTTTTTTTTTACGTCTATAAAAAATATTTTCAAAATGAAAACGTGAGGATTTTATAAAAGAGTGTTATTATTTAAGGTTGCATATGAATCTAAAAAGAAAAGCAAGAAGATTACTTTTTATTGGAATAAATTTCATTCTATAAAATGCAAAATTTAAATGTGTCAGTATGAAATTCTGAAAAATGCTGAGAGAGTACTTTCTTTTTTAAATGTGGATTCTTTATATTTAAATCTTGAATGTCTCATTTGAATCTTTTAAAAATTCGACATTACTTTTAGGTATGTATTTCAATAAAATACACAATTTTTTTTTTCAATGTCTTTTCTACTTTAATTAATATAGGGGAGATGGGGGATGAATGGGACAAGGGATGGATGGGACGCTCTCAATATTTCAAGCAATGAACATTTTTTTTAGTTGCTTCCTATCCTCATAGATTTCACTATCATAGTGTGCTTCAGAACCAAAAGCAAGAGCACATGGCTGTTTTCAGTTTTCTTCAAATTTGCATTTCCTGAAAACCCTGCTTAAAAGTAAATTCTTTTACATTTGAAGTTACTTAAATATCTTATGCAATATAAACAATTAAGATATGTTGTAGTTTTTTATTTAAAGCCTCAATATTGGTGACTAGCAAGCTACGCCCGCTACACTGGTCAATATTGGTAATTAAAATGAATGCATTGTGATAATAACCATTGTGACAAAATAATTACTGAGACAAAATAGCTGACAATTGAATACATGCATCATGGGGATGATTGGGACATTTCAAATGGGGATGAATGGGACTGCTTCATTCATCCCTAGAGGATACTGAAAATTTTTTATTAACTAAATAATATTATATAGGTTGATAAATTAATACTTTATGGTAATTATTCTTTTAACATTTCATCCTCTTTGTAGCCATCGTCTTCAGTCCACCGTTTATGGACCTTTTAAGGCAACGCTGAGATGACTCCAAGATCATTGACTAACAAATAATCCTGGAGATCATATTACAATTTATAATCTCTTAGCTTTTGCCAAGCCGGCATTTTTGTTCAGCTTTTAGTCCTAAACATTGAATACGGGGAGGAAAATGTTTGTGTCCCATTCATCCCTGCTGTGGGGATGATTGGGACATAGAAGAACGTTTTTTTAAATTTAATTTATATATCTGTATAACAATAATCTTGAACAAATATTGTGCATAAGATGTAGGCAAACACTTAAAGTTTGACATGTGATACATAATATTGATAATAACATATATAAAATATTTAAAATAAATATTTTTGTGAAAATGTCCCATTCATCCCCCATCTCCCCCATATGTTCAGCATAAAATCACTTTTATAGGGCATTTTTGTCATTTTGTAAATACACTAGTCATTTCTTATATCATGTCTCGTTATATTGCTCATTCGGATGTATCACTCTTTTTCCATGCTATCCGAAATGAAAGAAAAAGCTGTGATAAAGTGTGCAAATTACATGTTGCTAATTATCCAGATAACAAAAATATAAGTGTCATTTCTCTATTATTAATTTTCCTTTAAAAATTGTGTCTAAACTAACGTTTTGAGACAAATATGATATATATATATATATGTTTAGAATTTTTTCACCTGATTAAATTTTGTCTTTAATCATAGATAGAGGGCTTATATTAAAGGTTAATAATAATTCAGTAGCAAAACAATTAATATTTTGTTTGTTTTTTCTATCTCTCTCATGTGAAAGTGTATAGAGTTTTAAATGTTTCTCTTTTTACTTATAAAACAACTTTCTCTTATTCTGTGATTAATTTACGTTAAATTTTATGTTAAACACCATGCTTTAACTTTCTTATTAAATAAATGAAATAAGAAAGATTTTTCTATCCTTAAATGCGATACTCGCAATCTATAGTCAACACGCGTAATCCACTATATTTTCATCTAAAAATAACAAAAGAAATATTCCGGCTACTAATACATCTGCGCCTTTTTAGAATTCGTTATAATTTGTAAGCTATGTAACTTTCTGTTTATATCATATGTACAAAATTTTATCTGCTCCTTCGTTATTTTGAATACCTTTGCGCTTCTCACCGGGTTCCTAAAATTATTTAACAATGTACTTTTAGCGTCCTATTTGTCTTCCAAATTTAAGAAGTTAACCCAATAAGTTCAAATGTCTCCATAGGTTAATATATAATGGACTAATTGTGATTCATATGCTTTCGCCATGTTGGGTGCTCCAATAAGTTAGATCGAAGAATGTGTAACGAATGATATTTAACCCCTTCAGCACCAGACGTACACTGCATATGTCAACATTTCATCGTACATTCCGTACCAGACGTATTGCCCTTGCGTCATGTATAATTTTGAAGTAAGTGTGTGGTGGTGTTTTATTTTGTGGTAAATTATTGCTGTCTCTAAAATAATTCACGGTACCGTTTGGAAACTTTCCAATGTACGACTAAATTATACGCCGTGCCAATAATTTGGTGCTGAAGTGGTTAATGATTCTCTCAGGCACTGGCGTCCAATTAACACGATACTTGGTTTGGGTCCATTTCTCAATTTGGGTGTACATCAAATATTGATCCTCATACTGTTTGTCTTCAAAAATAAAGCCAAATTGATTATACGGCCTTAGTGCATGTTCAACATTCTTTACGGGTATCAAGACATTTTCAAATTATCTGGGCTGTAGATATATCTCTGGCAAATATATATAACACCCCTAATTGATGTGCAGAAACTATAATACAAACAATATCAACAACATAACAAGCATAGAGGTTTACGCTGTAGTTATACAAATTGCTTAATTGTATCAATGCCTTCGGTAGTATCATGCTTCCGGAAGAGCTAATGCATCAAGAAACTTATTTTCACTGCTATTAGCATTGCCTTACAAAGTTTCAGTCCGATTTTTATATTTAATTAATATTTTCTTTTATTTAAAAGTAATTCCATATATAAAAAGAAGTAGATTAAACTTGATTAATCATTAACTTGATTAATCATTGGCGTTAACTTTTTTTATGTTCCGTTTTTAATAAATTATTTCATTTAAGAGAAATATTCCATAATACACAATTTAAAAATGTAAATCATTAATATGCACTCCCATTTGAAGGTAATAATTGTATGACAAGAAAAAATAAATATCAAGTTAAAATGAATTTAGATTATAATTTTATAATAGCTTTAAAAATGCAATAAATTAAAGAATTTTCTAATTCTAAGAGAGAGAAAAAGAAAAACCTTTCGCATCCATATAAAATTTCCATATTTCTTGTATCATTTAAATTTTTGATTTTAGCATATAATTTATTAAATAATTACATGAAACTGTACTTTTTTTACATTGCGACATTGTTATTTAAAAATATATGTACATATTTAAAATTGCACCAGGTCTATACTTTACTAAGTAAAACTTTTGTAATCAGATTTTTGTATTATCAAAACTATTGTGCATTGGAAGATTACATTTATTTAATATTCATATGTAATGCATAAAACAATTTTTTTTGTCTCTCTCTCTCTGTATATCTTTTTGTTAGGGATGACTGAAAAAATCTAGTTTTCTAAATTTAAATGTAGTCGAAGCTCAGATTTCAGATTTTTTTTTATTATATTATTCGTAATTTTTTATTGAACGGATCAATTCGCGTATTTCCCCTATTTTCCAAATTCGCCGGTTAATTATTACCTACCCATAAAAGCAATCGGAATTTAATGTTTTATCCCAATACAGTTAATTTTGTCTTCATTTCAATAAAGTTTATTCAGAATTTGCATAGTAAAATTCTCGAGATTAAAAAATTCCCTATTTCGCAGAAGATAAGAAATTTGTTTTTACCAAAAGAATATTTGCTTCTTTATCCATCCAATTTTATATTGTGTACTCCTGTATCGAGCAGAATTTCGATTATCGTAAAAAAATATGCATGAAATATTATTTTTTAAATTAAATTAAAAGAAAATAATGCTATCGATTTGAACCTACGCAGTGAAATTCCAAAGAGGAAAACTTTCCTGCGTTGTTTTCCTAAATAAACACTTTATCACCAAACACCATATCTATGACGACGTCCGTAACCTCACGGTCGGGAATGTCTTTTAATTCCATGCTTTCTTTAAAATTCAAATTAATTAGGAGTTCATTTGTAAAAAAAAAAATAAAATCTAGCCAGATATATTTAAGGTAATCCAGAGAAACAGTAAGGACATTTTAGTGATATTTAGGGTTATTATTTCAGACCCGGGCAACGCCGGGCAGGTCTACTAGTAAATAACAATCTTTTCTATGATAATTATTATAATAAAACTTATTTTTACGATACGTTATACACTATATTGCCAAAGGTGAGCGGTCACTTGCGATTTTAGACGTTTTGTTAACTATCTAGAAAAATACACGAAGAATTAACCTGTAACTGCAGTTGTGTAAACAGTATAGTACAAGTTATATATTTCCGCGAAGATTTTGTCACGAAACCCCATAGGGGACTGTCAAAAAATTGAAAAAGAACGAATATCTTTTCGATAACCCTGTAAAAACTAATGTAGCAAAGGCGTTCAAACTCGAGATTATTAATAAGTGGCTTATTGTAAAACACTGTGTTCATTTTTATGAGGATAGCATCCATACTCGCAGAGAAATTAAGGTTTTTATAAAAACAGTCCCAAATTTCGCCTAGTTTTTTGCTTATAATTTGCAGAGTTCTTAATATAAAAAAAAGTTATTTTCAGAAAGTATGACAAAAAAATTGTACATAATACGCTGCAATTCGAATTAAAAAATAATAAAAATTGGACGAAAAATGAGTAGGAAAGAAATGTTTCACTGCGCATGCGCGAAAGCAATCAAAATATAATATGCATAATGTATTAGCTAAGTATATAGAAAAACTTTTGTGAAAGTCTCAAAATCATAGCTTGAAAATTCTGAAAATTATCGTCGATAGAATAAGCTCGAAATTCGTTGTTCCCAAAAGGAAGAAAAAATATGAGGGGTTGTATCCAAATACGTGCAATATTGTGTACGCTATCTTGGTACTAATCAACAGATATCTGATGCAACCCCTCATCTTTTTGCTTATTTTTGGGAACAACGGATTTCGAGCTTATTCTATCGCCGATAATTTTCAGAATATTCAAGCTATGATTTTGAGACTTTCATAAAAGTTGCTCTATATACTTAGCTAATATTTCTATATACTTGCTCTATATACTTGCCAATGATTTTTTAGTAAACCTGCTGATTTTTCATCCAATTTTTATTATTTTTTAATTCGGATTACAGAATATTATGTACAATGTTGTTTGTCCTATTTTCTGAAAATAACTTTTTTTATATTAAGAAGTCTGCAAATTATAAGTAAAAAACTAGGCGAAATTTGGGACGATTTTTATAAAAACCTTAATTTCTCTACGATTATACATGCTATCCTCATAAAAATGAACACAGTATATCACAATAAGCCATTTATTTATAATCTCGAGTTTGAACGCCTTTGCTACATTAGCTTTTACAGGGTTATCCAAAAGATATTCGTTACTTTTCAATTTGTTGAGAGTCCCCTATGGGGTTTCGTGAAAAAATCTTCACAGAAATGTATAACCTATACTATTTTGTTTACACACCTGCAGTTTCAGGTTGATTCCTCATGTATTTTTCTAGATAGTTAACAAAACGTCTAAAATCACATGTGACCGGTCACCTTTGGCAATATAGTGTATTTTCTAACATTCTTTTCTCTGAAAGAAAAGGTGAATGTCATTTGATCTTATAAATCTTTTAAAGTTATGTGGCTTTTAATAAGAAAATATTTATTCTAACTAAAACTTTCGTATATCTAGACTTTTAGTCTCAGAATCATTTCCAGTGCAATGGATTAAAAAGGAGACTTTTTGAAAAGATAAAAGAAATTTCTGTTTTGCTATGTGAATGAGGATACATGAAACCATTTGAAAAGTGCATACTCAAAGCTAAAACATTGCATTTTTTAAAAGGAAAACATAATGATAGGATTTTCATCTTTCTTTTTTATAGATTATAATATTTTATCTGGTACAATAAAATATTTTTATCTTGTATCTTAATTTTTCCAACTCTTTCTGCTGTAAAATTTTATTTAATTAATAACTTTTTTTTAAGAATAACTAAACATTTAGAAAATCACGATTCAAATAATAAGCAAAACATGATTAAAAATAATTTTCGTTTGCATTGTTTAGAATTCTTCGGAATAAAATTATTTGAAAGAAATAACTCTGAAGATTAAAAAAATAAGCTACTTTATAAATAAACTAATTCTACTTTACAATCTACTTTAGCAATCCTGCATTACTGAAATTTCTACTTTACAATATGTTACTACACAGGTGTATGTTCCTATCCTTGGCCAACAGCTATTTCTTAAAACGTTAGTTTTAGAGATACAGTTCTAGCTGCAATTTTTTTTTTCGGCAAAATATTGTTATTAATCATATGACAGTCCACTTACGTAAACATAATTATTTTTTAAGATATCGCGAAATTAAAAAAATATATACGGTACTTGATTTCTATTTTATCTTTAGAAAATCTTTTTGCGTGAGCTATGAAATAAAATAAATTTTCCCTATATTACTTTTAAATGCTAAAGGTGTAAAATTAACAACTATAATATAAATTAAAATAACTTTTATTAGTTGTTTTACATGTTTCGACTCTTCTGAGTCATTTTCAAAAACAAAATGAGAATATTCTAGAGCTGCGCGGGCTTTGAAGTTATTATTTACATGTACTTTTTAAAAAATTATACGCACGTTATCTATTATTTTTTACTTGATTGTTTATTTTCATATCTTTGAGCATGGAGTAATTCTAGCCACAGTTTCGGTAAATTAAAAGATGCCGCAAAGATGCGGGAATTACTCCATGCTCAAAGATATGAAAATAAACAACTTTTAATTTACTGAAACTGTGGCTAGAATTACTCCATGCTCAAAGATATGAAAATAAACAATCAAGTAAAAAATAATAGATAACGTGCGTAATTTTTTAAAAAGTACATGTAAATAATAACTTCAAAGCCCGTGCAGCTTTAGAATATTCTCATTTTGTTTTTAAAAATGACTCAGAAGAGTCGAAACATGTAAAACAACTAATAAAAGTTATTTTAATTTATATTATAGTTGTTAATTTTACACCTTTAGCATTTAAAAGTAATATACTATTACAAGGTGTTATATTTTATTATATTGTTATAAATTTTCCCTTTTTGTATAACCAAAACATATCAAGTTGTGATACTTTGAATTTCATTTAAATGCATCTTCGCTGTCAAAAGAAAAGCATTTTTTTCTAAAGATCGCTAACAATTGTGTTATTTCGCCAAAAATAAATAGATATAAATTTGAATACCTGTTGATTTACCATTTTACAATGTCATTCTACAGATTAATGAAATTATAAAATTCAAGTTTACAATGCCCCAAAAACTGTCAAATGTTGCGAGACATATCTTTATTGCTAACTGCTTGGTCTTGCTTCCTGTTAATTTTGTGCTCATGTCCTATCACTCACTAGGATACCCTGTTGTCTTTTCCCGTGTTAACCATGGGGCAGTTCAGGGTAAATAAAATAAAATGAAATATCCTTAAAATACGTTGATCCCAATAGCGAATCTCTGTGTATTATCGCCCATAAATTGTTAAAACTATTAGAAATAAAAGACATTGCTTTGATAAAATCCTAACAATATATCCAGCCTTGTAAATGCCAATTCATGAATTTTTTTATGGCCCAGGTAACAGAAAACTGTACGATTTCCCTGACAGTAATGAAAAAAAAAATTCGAAAAATTCATCTAGATGGTTATTAGTGAATGACATTTAGTGAAATTATATTTTGCATGTATTGAAAATAAAGCCTTTATTTTATTGATAATGTAAGTTAATTTCAAGATAGCAAGTAATATCCACTGATAATAAAACATCATCTCTAAATCTAAACATAAAATTTCAATCTAAAAAATCAAATCTACAATGATTAGACAAAAATGATGACATTTTCTTTTTTTTTTTCTTGTTAGTCAGGATCACATTTTGAAAATGCATTACGTTTTATCCATGAAAAGTAAAATCATTTTAAGAGATTATGTTTTATTTATTTTTTAATGAAATTAAAATGTCTGTAGTATAGTAGGCGTTTTTAAATCTAATTATTCTATTATCTAATATTTAAATAAAATAACTACTTCTTTTTAATTTACTTATACTATTTTTTATGCACAAAAACATGCGGGTTATCTGCTCAGAATGACATTAATTTCTCATTCAGAAATAAAGCGAATAGGCTTGAATTTTTATTGGATTACAAAAACAAAGTACACGTGTTTAAATATAATTTACTGTAATTTAACATAGGACTTAAATTAATGAGTTTAAAAAGTCACGTGTTTGAATATTATTCATACGCATTTTCTTTTATGGTATGGTAACAAGGAAAAAAAAACATTGCATTAAAAAAAAAGGAGGTGTATGGAGATAAATTGCTGTAGGTAGTTGAAAAAAGTGGTAAACGTTGGTCCGGGAATTTTTTTAAGTAGCCAGTATCTAAAATTGATTATAGTACGTTCTGTAATAATCGGTACAAAATTGTAGATTTGTATCTAGAACATACACGCAAACATTGACTTTTATTTATATAGATTATATGTACCTTTACTTGCACATCTACTAACACCACAAGTCCTTGTTAAAAATTTAAAAATAAATACGTTCAACAATTTATATGTTTTAAAAAATAGTATTAACACCTTTCCAAATTTGTCTGAAAGTCTTCGATTACAGGAAACGTCGTTTTATATGTATCATTCAGAAATGTATATTTAACTTCATTTTAAAAATTCGACAACTGGTTTATGCTTTAACATGAGTAAAAATACTGCAAGTTCTATAGATTTTGGTCTGATATTTTTAGAAATTTTCCCACAGTGTTAGTAAGAAAGACAATAAAATACGATAACTTTAAACAATTCGTTTAAGACAAAAATGTTATGTATTTCTTAAATTTTACGATAATAGCAGAACGAACTTTTTACGAGCGTCGAAATAGCAGTATTTGTAGTTTTTAGTCATCGATAAACACAGGAGCACATAAACACAGACTAACTCAATCAGTAAGCAATCTTTTTAGTAACGTGATAGCCTGCAAAACCGTAAAAAATGCAATGAGTAATTTTGCATGTTTTAAAATTTTACAAAAAATCTAAACAAAAAGTGAAAAAACATTGATATTGATACAACGCTTATAATTTATCACATTGAATACAATAATAATGTGAAATTTAAAATGCAAGAAAGTAATATTGCTATTCACATTCGCCTTTTCTAGGAAAATATTTTGAAAGCGTAGACTTATTTTGTAGTTATTCATGTTGTATAAAAATAAAGAATGCGATAATACTTGAACAAATTCAATTTTGTCTGGAATATAATATTTGTTCACTAATAAAAATACGTTATACGCAATTTTTTGTTTATTGAAGCAGTTGTTAGTCTATAAATACTTTAAGATATATGTCTCATGAGTTTTTCTGTAAACTGAGTATAAATGTGTTCATAACGTTAAATAAATACTGCATTTTTTATAAATTGAGCAAGTAATTGATTTTAAAATAATACTAAATAAGTCAATTATTTTCTGAACAAAAAATCAGAAAAAAAAGCTGTGTCTTTTACTTTTGTTACATGAAGTACTTCTTCATATTGTGCATTCATTAGATTTGTTGTACTTAATGCCTTTATAACAACGAAATGTAAAACTTTAGATCAAAATTTCAGATGAAAAAAATTTGGAAATCTGAAGACTATCATCTTCTCAATGAGCTTAAACAACAATTGTTCCTTAAATTTTCTACACCAATAAAAAGGAGCAGTAAAGCATAAAAAATCTTCTTTTACTTCCGCAATGAACCCGTTAATAATATTTTACTTCATTCTAATATATAGCGAGTGGTGAGATAACAACTTGTTTGTAGAAAATTACATCTATCAAATACTTTATTTTACGTTATTTGAATTGTAGTAAACTACAACCAAAATTAATTGTTTTAAAAAAGTAAAGAACACAAACTACTTTAAAAAATGATCACTACTTCTCTACTTTCAAATTTTTTCAAAAAATTCAATCTGCACTTAAAATGGAGGAGTTGAATTAAATGATATATCAGCCTTTTGTTACACCGTGTTTACTGAACTAGAACTATAATAAAATGATACGATAGTGTGTATTGAAACTTAAGAAAGACAACATAGAATAAATTGTTAGAAAAACACGAAAATTCGTCCACAAAATTAAGCTAGAAAGTCTGTTCCGAAAAAACGAAAGAAAAGGTTAAAAAGGACAGAAAAAATAAAGAATAAGGGTCTTTAGGTAATACTAAGGATCCAAAAGATACTACGATACTAACGTGTACTATGGGACTACGAAAAAGATAAATGGTCTAATAGGTAGTACTACTAGGTTAGTAACCCCATAGTAGTACCTATACAAGAAATAAGGCTACTTTTTACTTTTTATCATATAATATCATTATATGATAGGAAGCTCTTATTTTTTTGGTAGGCTTTTTTAGTGTTTATGTATAAAGTGGTTACTGCTTTCTGAATCAGCGCAAAATGACATTGCCTGCATGTATTGGTGCCAATATCGGGTAAATAACCGCCTCAATTTTTTAAGTACATACTGTGGGGCTGTGTGTTTGATAGGAAAGGATTCATGTACGTAATCTGCATAATGCTTGTATATTTCCTTTCTTGTTCAATTGGCAAAGTTTGCAAGATACAAGGTAATTACCATTGATTTGTTATTTGATAGCTTTAAAAAACTCGTTAGATGTCGACCAGAGAATTTCAATATTAATTTACTGTATCATAATTTAAATCTATACTAATAAAATAAAGTTTCGCTCTGTGTGTGTGTCTGTTGGCGATGGCTAGGAAAATCTAGCCCACCTAGAATTCCGATAATTTAGATATATGTAGTCCAAACCCTCTCCTGATGTACATGAACCTCGGAATTTTAATATTTCAATTATTTGCATTATTTGCATTCATTAATATCCACGAAGAACTTTCATCAAAAATACGCTTTTTAGGTGCGTTCGTAATTATATAAATACGTAGCACCTATTGTCGTCGCTTGGTCCGTCCGTCTGTCCGTCCGTCCGTCCGTCCGTCTGTCTGTCCGTCTGTCCGTCCGTCCGTCCGTCCGTCCGCATATAACAACGCAAAAACTACCCAACAGAATGGTTTGCAATTTAAAATATATTATCTTTGCAGAATTTTGTCGAGACATTTCAAATTTCATTAAAATCGAATCAAAACTTTAGGAGATATTAATAAAAATATTTATTAAGAAATTTGAATTTTTTTTTTAATCGGTGCTTTTTTGTTATAGGAACTTTTGAAGTTGAATCGTCCAGCGACCGAGATACTTACTTTATTGCAGAAATTAATCTGCAGACGATATAATTCATTTCACAGAATTAAAAATCAGAAAAGATCTGAATATTTATATAACTAGCTATAGTACGAACGCACCTCATTTGTCACGTTTGACGTACAATTTCCAACTTGTTTCTCTTGGGTTGGTTGGTTGCATCGGTTCTTCACAGAAGTAATTAAATAAACCTGAGTAGCGATGCATAGTTAAGGATTTCTGACTAAATAGTTTTATATGGTTTAAAGTTATCAGCGTAAAGTCAAGCTATTGTTGCGCCGACTGCACAATAGCATGTCCACATCCTAATTACACAGACCTGTACACAGACCCTGTTTGAAATACTTTCCAGGCAGGTTTTTCTTCATGACAATTAGCCGGGTTTAAGTTCGTTTTTTACATGACATACAGTGGTGGCCAAAAGTGTAGACATTTTTTGAAAGTTTCATGTTTTTCAACTTTGTGTGCTTGTAGAATATATTAATTTTCACTTAAATACAAACGTTTATATATCAAATTGAACGTAATTTAATGTAGAATTTAATAATAGAAACAGTATTACAATATCTGTATTACAAAAAAAGTTATGCAACTAATAGTAAGATCTATCTTACATTGTTACACAAACTTATTTGCATTTTTTTAAAGTGATACTTACACAATCAATACTTAGTAGGATAACCCTTATTTTTTAAGACAGCTTCACAGCGTCTTTTCATCGAGTGAACGAGTGTTTGGAGTTCATCTTTCGTAATCACATGGTGCCAAGAATCAATTATAGCTTCAATAAGTTGTCTTTTATTCGATGGACTTTTTTTCGTACAAGAATTTTCAAACGTCGCCACAAATTTTCAGTTCGATTGAGATCAGGGCTGTTTCCTGGCCATGGTAATATATCTATGCCTTTATTTTGAAACCATGCTTTGCCAACTTTTGCTGTGTGGCATGGAGCTGAATCCTGCTGAAAAATAAATGGTGCGTTGTTGGGGAAGATATCCCTGATGGAAGGTATCAATTTTGGTTCCAGGACAGTTTCGATGTATTTTTTGGCATTCAGGTTGCCATCAATCACTTGAATTCGTCCCACACCATCTGCAGACATACATGCCCAAATCATGTCATTTGTTGGGGTTTTTTGTAGTTGCTTCAATGCAATAAGGATGAAGTGCTTCTCCTACTCTACGTCTCACGTATTTTCTACCATCACTACCAAAGAGCGATATTTTACTCTCATCGCTCCATATTACTTGCTTCCATTGATTTTCTGACCATTTAATGTGTCCTTTTGCCCACTTAACCCGTTTTAAGCGTTGCTTTTGATTTAAATATGGTTTTTTCCTTGGAATTCTAGCTTGTAGTCCAAATCCTGATAATCTTCTTCTTATTGTTCTTGAACTTACTGCAATACCCGCTACATTCATTTCTCATCTAATGGCATCTGATGAAATTTTTGTATTTTGAAGGCATAGCCGTTTAATTTTTCTATCTGAAGTAGTACTTGTGTATTTTTTTCGGCCTGATTTTGCCTTATTTTCCACTGATTTCGTTTTTTCATAACGTAAACAGAATTTTCGTACACCAGAACAAGTCACTGAACCACCAACTTGTCTTGCAATTTCAGCATAAGAGAGGCTATTTTATCTCAATATGACAATTCGGCTTCTTTTTGTAAATGTACGATTAGTTCTTCTTGTTGATGACATTGCTTAAAATTAGTTTAATTAAAAAAAAGGACTTTTAATATTCAAAAACAGCAATACTCTATTTAATTGTACTAGTATGCATCATTCCACAAAATATTTCCACAACAATAACTGTTTTACCATCCAAATAATTTAAACTATAGTTACAAACATTTGATTGGTCCTCAGAACAGTGTTTGTGATTGGCTAGTACGCTTTTATTACAAAACACGTCCTTATTCAAAACGATTTGTGTTTGTTTGTTCTACCTAAATGAGCATAACTTTTTTTGTAATACATATATTGTAATACTGTTTTTATTATTAAATTCTACATTAAATTCCTTCAATTGGATATATAAACATTTGTATTTAAGTGAAAATTAATATATTCTACACAAATTTGAAAAACATGAAACTTTCAAAAAATGTCCGAAATTTTGGCCACCACTGTATATTATTATGATAGAGATTATTAATACAGAAAACTTTATTTATCAGATTATTTTTTATATTTGCGGGAATGGAGAGGGGCAAGGGTCTCATTACAATTAAAAATTTTAACATTTTTAGCTGAACCCGTAGTGTTTAATTGCTGTTTTATATAGAGAATACCGCTATTTTAAATTTCAGCTAATAGTGTTCCAAACTTCTCCAAACCTGTTCCATTTTTAATAAGTTATCGTAAAAATCAGCATTCATAGCTTCAAGGTGTATTTCTAGAAAGCAGTTACCAGAATTTCCGAATAATAGTCTAAACCAAATTTCAAATTAAGTTCCTAGCTTAACCAAATGAACCAATCTTTAAAGTTGTATAGTGATCCTCCTAATTAGTTATTTGCTGAAGGGCTCTTGGACAATTCCTCCCCCCTCCCAGCCCCTCCTTCAAGGTTTTTTCTCTAACTATGTTCCGTTTCCATATCTCAGCAACTATCTTTCCGATCTCAACGCAAGTGATTCCAAACATTATATTTAACTTAATAATCACCCTATAACATTAAACTAAATTTATGAGTAGCGGTTATCACTATTTCCGAATAATAGTTTAAGCCAAATTTGTAATTAACTTACTAGCTTAACCAAACGAACGAATTTTTAAACATGCATAGTGGGCCTCCTAATTAGTCATTTTCTGAAGGGCACTTGAACAACCCTCCCTCCCCGGCACCTCCTTCAAGATTTTTTCTCTAACTATACTCCGTTTCCATATCTCGGCAACTATCTTTCCGATTTCAACGCAAGTGATTTCAAACATTATAATTAACTTAATAGTCACTCTTTATAACATTAAACTAAATTTATGAGTAGCGGTTACCACTATTTTCGAATAATAGTTTAAGCCAAATTTGTAATTAAGTTCCTAGCTTAAGCAAACGAACGAATTTTGAAAGATGCATAGTGGTCCTCCTAATTAGTCAGTTGCTGAAGGGCACTTGAACAACTTTCTCCCTCCCCGGCCCCTCCTTCAAGATATTTTCTCTAACTATGCTCCGTTTCCATATCTCAGCAACTATCTTTCCGATTTCAACGCAAGTGATTCCAAACATTATAATTAACTTAATAGTCACCCTTTATAACATTAAAATAAATTTATGAGTAGCGGTTACCACTATTTCCGAATAATAGCTTAAGCGAAATTTGTAATTAAGTTTCTAGCATAACCAAACGAACGAATTTTTAAACATGCATAGTGTGCCTCGTAATTAGTCATTTTCTGAATGACACTTGAACATCCCCTCCCCCCGGCACCTGACTCAAGGTTATTTTCTCTAACTGTGCCTTACTTCAATAATTCGGCTAATAATGTTCCCATCTACTCGAAACCAGCTCAATTTTGTTGCACGTCTACGATACAGTAACGTAGGCAGCGGTAACCTGTCTCAGAAATACGCTCGGAAAGAGGTTTGTTTAGAACAGAATGCTCTCCTGGCGGTGGTATGGGGAAATAAAAGATTCTCCGGAGCGTACAAGCATGCCCGGTGTGCGGTGCCGAAGCCATCGTAGACCGTGGCCAGAGTTTCATTTTTTAAGAGATTTAAGTTTATTACAGGGGTTCGGGCAATTCCGGGTGGGTCAGCTAGTATATATCTATAAAGTCTATAAATAAATTCAGAAAGAAGAAACTCAGTATTAAATCATGGTGATCTAATAAAGAGTAAGTAAGTAGACAAGTATCGCCAGCAAGAAAATTACTTTCATTGGTGGACCAGCACTTGAATGTACCAGCAAGCTGGTGAGGTTAAAATCTATAATACTTTACGATGTCTTTCTAAATATTACAGATGAGATTTGGCGCTGATATTTGCAAATTATTGCGCAAAACAATTCGTGCGCAAAAGGGAAGTTGCAATTAAGTGGCGCAATTTTTATTCTTGAAGCAGCGTTATAAGTAGAGAGATTCGCAACAAGTTAGTTAGTTCGCAACAAACTATTGATTTTTTTGGTATTGCGCTACTCGCTACACTACATTTTTTTAATGTGGCACGTTACACTACAAACCTTTAGAAAAAGGAGCGACTACTGCAGTTTCGTTAGGTGTAGTCTCTTTCTAACCACTCATATAGATTTAAAAAACATTGTAAAGAGGTTCATTTCCTTCGAGTTTAATATTTTATGTGCTTTAATTTTCCATATACTATAAACAGTTTTAAAAAATCATTTTAATTGAAATAATCAAATATTGAATGAATTCTGTTAGCAGTAAACTGGAAATTTAAAATGCAATAATAAGCACTCGACAAAATCTTGCAACATATTTTGAAAAATGCTAGCGGGTATTTTTCTCTATATAAAGCATTGAATGGCTCACAGCTATACAGAGATTTTTGATGAATGTGTTACGGCGCCAAACAGGCACTTTAATACATTTCGAAAGCAATTTATCTTGACATAAAAGGAGATTGTTTTCTTATAAAGTATCAAGGAGATATTTAAATTTTGATATTCAAATATTTCAAAGTCGTTTATGCGTCTGAACATCGATACTTACGCGAAATTGAAAATAATATTAATTGTTTTAATGTTTTGAAAACATTAAAATTTCATTTTTAATTCTTCTTATATAAAATTACAAAAAAACTTCAACTAATGTCAATTACTAAGTAAACAGCGTCAATAATGTGTACATAGAATATGTGCACCTAGATATGTGTACCTATGCGTAACAGACAATTTTTGAAAAATCGAATCGTCTTTATTTTAAGCAAATTGAATTAATATTTTATTGTGTTACATATATTTTAGTTTTTAATGAGGTCTATTGAAATAAAGGAAAGTAAAAAATAAAATAAAAACATTTTTTAATATTTCTATGGGATTTTTTAATAAAAGACTAAATGAGAAGGCTTTTGCAGTGTTTAATATTTGTATAGTTTAACACATTTTCTCTTTAAAAAACATCCAAATTTAATACTAATTCTTAAATATTTAAAAACGGTCAATTACATAATTTAATGTAGTAAGGCATAAGCACTTTTATTACTCGTAAATTATCACTTGTAATAGAAATTTTTTTATGAAATTGAGATAATTTTGGATATTTTCTGAATAATACTGGAAATCGATAGCAAGTTGTTTTATAAAATACTATAACTATGAAAATCAGAGAAATAAAGTAGTTTGTTCTGCTATGCAACTTATTACATTTAGTACCTGAAAGAACATGTTGTAGATTAGTTCTTTATAATATTACTCATATTTTTATAGATTCATATAGATTCCCATAGTTTTCGTAACTTTGACATTCCAGATATGGACCAATGAGATATAATTAAAAAAATCGCATTGAATGTCTTGTATTTTCAGTAGTAATTCTGCAATATAGTGAGCATTCAATACAAAGCATGTCTTCAGAAATTACTCTACAACTAATCAGAACTCGGCTTTGATAGGTTCAATGGATGAGAAAATAAAAAAGGATATAGAACCGACATGATATATTTTTAAAAATTTCCAGCTATAAATATGATTGAAGTATTTGTGGCACGCCCGTTAGAAACATTTCTTCTTAAGAGGCCATAACATGGGAAGTCTGATCATTTTCTAGTGTTCAAAATAATAAAAATTCAGATGATGGCAGAAAAACGATATCGTACCTAGACAATTTGATATGTGTTGCAGAAGAGATACAGCTAAAGTATTTACTTTCATAAAATTTGAAAAAAAAATGTATTTGATGAAAGCAATGTTTGTTCCCTTTTCCTTTCTTTTATTATTGTCTCTTAAAATTATCTTATTATTATTTTTAGAAAGGCCATAAAAATATCTACTCAAATGTTACTTTTAGGAGATACATTTTTTGCTTTTTATCATGCTATAAAAATATTACTTTTAATTCTATACACATTTTAATGATTTGCAATTTTTAATACAGTTTTAGGAAATATTTTTTCAAGCATAGATAACTTATGAAAGAAGGCACATAAGAAAAACTGTGACGATGGAGGAATATCAATTTACAAAAATAATCAAATAACACAAGACATTACAAATTGTATTTTGCAAATTTGGTATTCAAATTCATATAATGTTCATAAAAAAGTGATATGTGTATGATATATTTCAAATAGTTTAAGTGTATTTTAGGAGTAACGTATAGCTAAGCGTTCCAGACGTTTGATATCGTCATTGAAATTTTACTGGATGAAAATTTTTGATGTGCACTGATTTTCGATCTGGACTGATTTTGGATATCATTCTACGACTAGTCTTTATTATTCAGATATTCTATTTTGGAAGTTAAAATATTTGGACTTTTGTAAATACTTATTAAAACAAATAAGTAGTATTAATTAAAAAGTTGGTATAACATGCAAGAACATTTTAATCAAAGATACCACTTCAAAGTTACGCATGCACGGCAGCGTATTATGGCTTATTTTACTGTTTATTACTGTTAATTTTACGGTTTAATACTGACAGCTGGGGTTCCAGTATTATACTGTAAAATCAACAATTTTTCTTTTTCACAAACACAAAAAATCGTCCTTCTTGCTTTCGCTTTTCGAAACTTTGCGTTTGAAGAGATATTAAGTTACATAAATTCAGAATAGTATTTGAATTCTTATATTTATTTAATCTATTGAGTTCCGAAATGCCATAAAATGAATGCTTGGTTAATAATCAGAGTCAGACTGAATGATACACCCAAGCAATGCGATTTATGACTTGTATTTCCTATTTTATGTTACTTAAAACTGTCATCCTTAAAACAATTTACAAATACCAAAATATTTGTAGTTTGGGACATGCCTACACACAAATTTTACTGAAAATGCAGAAACGAGTACAGTTATAATAATTACACACAACAAAGTTTAAAACTTAAGAATAATTTAGAGGAGTCTTGGTCAGTTAATTTTTAATTGAATGTTCAAGAATTTTCACAATATTCTTTATTTTAAATTATTTATTTGCACACAAAACTTTACTGTTTCACCTTAAATTCACTTAGAATGAATCGCATCAGTGGGCTGTTTTGAATCATTGTAGCATATCTGTAGCGAATCATTGTAGAGCTGTATCTCTGAGCATATATTGTGCTTAGATTCACATATTAAATCTTTCTTTTAAGACTGTACTCAAATCCAAACAAGCTACTTTCTGACACATTTTCTAATTAATTTTTGATCTCAAATTCATGAAATTTGCAAGTGTTCATATTCAGAAACACGTTTTCCATATTTTGGCACAAGCAGAAGATCTTTCAGAAAAGAGTGTCAAATTCGGCATTTGGAACCGAATTCCCGAAGCAGCAGCCCAAAAAGCGCGAAAAACGTGTCGTCACGTGACCAGAATCGATTGTAATATATAAGTAATGTATTTATCAAAGTATGGAAAACCGATTTCGATTCCAAATCGCTTCCATAGTCCGGCTGGCCAATTTTATCCCGTTTAAAAATGAGTCAGAAAATGTATCAGAAAGTTTTGCGTTAGTGAGCAGATCATTTGAGAATCACCTTAACACTTTAGGATTTTTTGACAAGTTAGACGCTTAAGAAGTATAATTTTACGATAGTACTAATATGCATTTCTTAGACTTAAGATTGCAATTTTTTATGCACCGAAGAAAAAGTCGTGAATATTGATTGTATATTTACTGACGGATGTTTCGCACGACTGAAGAATATTTACGCATTCAATTATTTTTACACTAAAAATTAATTTTTCTGTACCAATTGTACAGATGAAGATAGAAAAAAACATTGAGCTTTTTTTTATTGTGAAATTTATGAGATTCCAAGTTCCAAAACACAAACAGAAATAACTGGAAGAATCGAAGTTGAGATTTATAATTTTTAAACACTTTTTTTTTCAGAAAGAAAAAAAATAACTACTATGAAATGCAAAACAGCTCAATTATTCCCAAATTGTTTTTAAAAGATTATATTTGTTAATTGCGTTTTTCTCGTAATGTTACACAATTTTTTCTCTGGAAAATACTCTGACTCTTTAAATGTAAAATGTACACCATGTCTTTACTCTGCGTAAAATCGCTCGAAAAAATTGTCTATTTCCTCATTCGTCGAATGTTTTAAACATAATTAAAAATACATTAAATACATAAAAAACATTAAATACAAAATACTAATCATATTTGGTAAAATCTAATATTTTTTATCAGATTGTGATTAATAACATTTATTCCAATTTCTAAAGTTTTCCATTTTCTGCGTTGAAAAGAATTTTTTAATTATTTAACTTTATTTATTTTTTAATTAAACGATTTGGTAATTTTCTTTTATTTTTCTACTCTTTTATTTTTCTTTGATTTAATTATTTTAATTTCAAAACTACATTGAGTAAAATTGGGAAATTTTAATTTAGTGCAATCTTCAAAAATAAAATGGAATGTTTCTATTATTCTTTTGTAGGAAACTTGGAGTTATAGAAAATGAAATTATAACTTATTTTAAATTTGATGTTGTATAAATACAAAAACATAAAATATAATCGCTTTTTAATGAAGAATCTTTTGTATAAGATTAATCAAAATAAAGAAACTTAATGAGTAAATTTTATATGAATTTGTACATTTGGTTATATTAACCTATATATTTAGATTACATTAATGCATGTATGTTGATTATTTTAATGCATATATTTGTATTATATTAGTATAGATTTAGATTTAAAATTTCAATAAAGAACACCCATCTTGAAAAATTATTTATCCTACTGCTGAAAATGAGAAAAGAATTAGTATTTCTTAAATAGGTAATAATATTATTGTTGTATTAAACTGGAGCATGATGTACATCATGTAAATCTTGGATTTATCTTTTCTTGGTAAATAACACTGTACAACATGGAAAATGTCCTTTAGAAAAAAATATTTGTTTCTTGTATATTTTTGGCGGAAAATGACGAATCTGTAATTATTTTTTGTTTACCACGCACCATTTCCCCCAAAATCCATATTTTAGCTTTTTACGTATTTTCTCGATACATTTGTATGCTTTCTTAATTTAATTAAATTTATTAATAAACTACTTATTCTATTGAACTTTTCCCCTGAAGGTATAGATGTACACACATTTACCAATAGAAATCTATACTGTAGCAGCAAGCGCGCTCTGTGCCGGAAAAATAGCTTACAGGCAAAGGAAAAGCGCTCTCATTGAAAGTGAGATTGTCGCCAACTTGGCAACCATTTTGGAGACTTTGGCGACATTTTTGGAAACAAAAGCATTACATACCTTTCCAAAGTTTCGAGGCTCTAGCTGCATTAGGAAGCGATATATCCGAGAAATCACTAGAAGCTTCGCGACTTTTCTGCTCAGGGCATTTTCTTCCTTCGCCAAACCTAGATAAAAGGCACGCCGACTGATTAAGAGCAGTTCTGAGAGATCAGAGAGTTTTAGTTTATTTTCAGATGCTTCCTCCCACTATCGTATGCTGCTGATTGATGTGTTGCTCGTTGGAAAATTCTAGTGACGTTAAATATGAAGTGTACAAGTGTTGTAAGGACAAGATAATATTACGTTCAGTGCATTATAATGTCTCTTCAGTGTAAAAAATAGCCAAACTTATTTTGTTATGTGTGTGGCGAATTTGCATTGAAGACTCAACAATGTAGCTTTTCGCCATTAGTTAGACTAATGAACTGTACTATGGATGTAGAGTTGGGGAACAGCATAAGTCCTGGGCTCAACATATACACAGTAAAACATTTGTGTAACGTTACTCCATAAAACTGGAGGCAGCATTGCTGCCCCCAGTCCTACGGTGGTATTTAACTGATATAACTGGTGTAACATGTGTAATGTTACACAAGTTATATCAGTTAAACACCACCGTATGACTGGAGGCAGCAATGCTGCCTACAGTTTTATGGAGTAACGTTACATCAAATGTTTTACTGTGTATGCTGCAATTCATGTTCTTGGAATCAGAGAAACTGGTTACACGGAAAACGTAATAGACTGAAATTTGCAGTACCTACGGTTTGGCGTGAACAGACCATTTACATAACGGATTGTTATTTTTGTTTGACAGATGTCAAGGGGTTCTCTTCAAAATCCAAACATTTTATTCAGTATTCAAACTTACACTCAACTATGCGAGCAGTTCCTCATTCTGAAGATCTTCCTATACCTTGAGCTCTATTAACTATAGTATTGATTCAGAGAAAGACACCTTCGATGACCGAAACCATCAAGATCCTGACTTTCAACCATCGACATCTATAACGTGTTCACATCAGGAAATCACACAAGCAAAGCTTAACGATATTGCAAGGGAATTAAAACTCTTTTAAACAGAATCAGAATTACTGAATTCTAGGCTTCAAGGTTGGAATCTATTAGAGAAAGGTGTAAAAATAAGTTCATTTCGAAGACGACAAAGCCTTTTTGTAGGCTATTTGGCGGAGAAAGAAGACATATATTGCTGTGATGTGAACGGCCTATTTCAGGCATTGGGGCATGAACATGATCCAGCTTAGTGGAGCCTGTTTGTTGACTCTTCCAAACGTAGTCTGAAAGCAGTTCTCCTCCATATAGGTAATGTTTGTCTGTTTGTTCCTCTAGCATTTTATACAAATACAAAGGAAACATACGAAGTTATAAATTTTATACTGAAGTTAATTGAGTACACTGCATTCAAATGGTACATTTGTGGCTATTTGAAAGTCACTGGTATATTAACAGGTATGCAACAGAGATACATTAAATTCTGCTGCTTTCTCTGCGAATGGGGCAGCCGTGACAGAAAATATCGCTTCATCCGTAAAGTGGTCTCCAAGAAAAACTTCATTCCTGGCACCCATAAATATCACATGAACCACTTGTGAATCCGAAATGTGTCTTTCTTCCACCATTGTACATTAAACTAGGTTTGATGAAAATATTTGTAAAAGCTCTGACAGAGAAGGATTGGTTTTCTTGCATCTCAGGAACAAATTCCAAAAATTAAGCGAGGCAAAGGTAAGTAAAGGGATTTTTATTGGCCTATAAATTAAAGCAGTCTTTCATGATGAAGAGTTTGAAAATGAACTGTCACAAGCAGAAAAAAGTAGCCTTGCTGGCATTCAAATCAGTGTGCACACGTTTCCTTGGATGTGAGAAAGCTGAAAACTATGAACATATTCTTGGTGACATGGTGCAATGCTTTCGTGTTATAGGTTGAAATGTGTCATTAAAACTACACTTTTTAGACTCACATCTGAACTTCTTTCCTCAAAACCTTGGAGCAGATAGTGATGAGCATGGGAAAGGTTTCCCCAGGACATCCGTATGTTTTAAAAGCGTTTCAGTGGTCGATGGAATGGTAGTATTCTAGCTGAATATTGCCGGTCTCTTTTCAGGGATACACCAAATGATGCCTGCAAGAGAAAACGGCCAAAAAATCATTGTAGCGTTTGCGTTTTCTATAATCAAGCCTTTGTTACATTTCTGTTTAACAATTTTGTATAAATATGAGACGTGAGTCTCCTACAAAAACGGTATGTGATAAATGAATTTGGCTTTGCTATAAGAATCAAGCACCTTTTGTTTATACAGAATCACATAGTTTCATCTCAAGGACAGAAAAAAATGTTCAAATTTGTTGTACAGTGATTTTATTTAAAAAAATATTAACATTCATAAATTATTATAGTGTAATAATAATTTTATATTAAATAATTTACTTCCATGACCACGAAATTTAATTTTTTAACTCAAGATTCCATTAAAGGAATGAAGTAAATGTAAAACATTTAGCATAAAAAGTTGTAAATGATTTAACGGCAATTAGAATTTTTTCTTACCGAATAACAAGTGGTAAACATATATAGATATACAAAATTTTCAAACACTAAGTAATAAAACTAAACATTCATTATTCTACCCAGGAAATTTAGTTATTTAGTACTTATTTAGTACTTATTTAGTACACAATTTGTGCACTTAATTTTTTTAAATACACTTTGGAAATAAAAAGACATTGGTTTAGAAAATGCATAAATTAAATTTTTCGAGGTTATTTTTTATATAGTAGTACAATTTGTTGACCAAATTAATATTTTGCGAATTTACACTGGTATTGTTTGTTTGTGTATTCTGCTGTTACGAAAAGTTACTCTATGCAGTTTACAGATATTTGAAACTCATAAGACTTATTTTTCTTTGTCACACATATTCTTCTGTATTGTAACACAGCATATTTTCGATTATATAATATTGTATTTTATGCAACTTTTGATTTTTAAAATACTATGAAAGGAATGTTGAAGTTGGAAATAAAATTATAATAATACTAATTGGTTCAACCTCCTGCACCGTTCGCGCGCCGAACCTCGGACTGTCAGCAAACTTGTGCGTTGCATATTTGTTCCTTATTTATCCATTGGTGGAAAACATTGTAATCCACCATACTAACCAGTTAAAAGCTCTTATATTAAGAGACTCTTAAGAAATTTATATTGTGTATGTATGGAGAGGCAAGCAGACAGATTAATTGCATATGCCTTGAGTTTGCATGTTTAATGTAACAACTTACTTGATAGTTTAGAATCCCTAATGGATAGCTAATTTATATTCATTTCATTATTCATAACTTAAAGTTTCGTTTACATTAGTAAATGTGTTTAAATTTGAAGTAACCGCCGTAAATGTCTTCATAAAGTAAAACATAAACGATAAACTTTATTTAAATATAGATAGCCTATTTCCCGTCAGTGGTCACTATTAACTATTTTAATATATTGATAATCACCCAAGGTATTAATTAGAATCGCATTAAACATCGCATCGAAAATGTCATCTTTTTTATTAAAAGACCTAACGAAAAGAACACAAGTTCTCGATTTGCAAACAGAAATGAACGAATTTGAAATTCGTTTACTAATTAGCGATTTTAAGAAAACTAATTAAGATATCTATTAGGGGACAGATCACCTTTAAAATGGTCAAAAATCCAATTTCAAGGTTTTGATGTCAGTAAATAGTGCATTTTATTCTGAGTAGAAAGGTACCAATGTTTTTCAGAGGCAATAACTGTTGACGAAGATATAAAGTAAAACGCAATCGTCATATTTTGTTTTTGAATAGAGAGTGAAAAATTTAAATGCATTTAATTCACAACAATGATTTTCAAACTTGCGCGCACGATTTCTCCAAAAATAATTTATATAGAACCTCAATTTTTTTCAAACTTATTAATGTTGTAACAATGAACAAAATGAACTAAAATCTTTTAATTTGGTCAATAAATTAAAAAATAATTAACTGTAATTCATCGAAAACCGCATTCAAAATGCGTTTTTAATTTAATTACAGTTAATTATTTTTTAATTTATTGATCAAATTAAAAGATTCTAGTTCATTTTGTTCATTGTTGCAACATTAATAAGTTTGAAAAATTTTGAGGTTCTATCTAAATTATTTTTGGAGAAATCGTGCACGCAATTTGAAAATCATTGTTGTGAATTAAATGGATTTAAAGTTTTTACTGCCCATTCAAAAACAAAGTATGACGATTGCGTTTTACTTTATATCTTCGTCAATAATTATTGCCTCTGAAAAACATTGGTACCTTTTTACTCAGAATAAAATATACTATTTACTGACATCAAAACCTTGAAATTGAATTTTTGACCATTTTAAAGGTGATCTGTCCCCTTACAATTTTTTGAGTATATGTCGAACAATTTTCTGCATCCGACAATGCACTTTTTGTAAAATTCGCTCGGTAATTTTTATTAATTTTTGCAAAAAATTGCTGGCGGCGCAAGTAAAAAAAAACCGAGAAAGTTTCAGACAGAGATCAGCTTTCATTAAAAACTGAACTACAAAGAGATGTTTCTACTATGTTTCTTCTATCTATGTTTCTCTGGCCGATGCCTACATTTAGTTTGCGAAAATGAAAGAAAATAACTGCCAATTTTTACTAATGAGCAAAAATTAAGATAACTAATTAAGGTATTAGATTTGAAATTGAGTATGGAAAGGACTGCCAACCGGCAGCTATTTTAGCGTAGCGTCTTCGTTATGTTCTAATTATCAGAAAAATATAATTATTTTTTTCATGATCGGCTTAATGTAGCAGAAGGTGGTTTGCTTGAACAAATTATTCGTTATATTTGCGGATACGGGGAGGGAGAGGGTTAACGCCTTTCTCTGATTTACTACACAAAACAAATTCCATTTAAAAAATTTACCATTTTTATCTTCTCCCGTAGCGTTTTGTAAATGCTATATATAGAGAATATCGAAAATTTCAAATAACGATTTTCGTAAATATTAAATTTATGTTCCTAATAAAAGTACACAACCCGAATTTACCTGATGTATACCAAAAATCAAATCAAATGATTTGTTGTTGAGCCCTTGCATTCTTATCTCCTTTCCTATGGGCCCGATCATAACGAGATTTGGATTATTCGACATGGTTTTCGATCGCGTTACAGATTTTAGTCCCACCTTAAACCGCCAGGTGGCGCATCATTTTCTCGAGTTCTATGGGCCCGATTTCGTCGGGAATTGGTTCTTTCAACTCCCTTGATACAATGGGTACCCATGATGGATGTTCGTATAGAACAAATTGCACCCCCTGACGGTGGAAAGTGGAACTAAAGGATTTTGAAGTGTGTGCGCAGCAAGTCTGCTATACGGTTCTTGGAGGCAATGGGGACACGTGTCGTACTTTCGTTCGGAAGGTTGTTTGTTTGAACAGGGTGCGTTTCCTGGCGTCGGAAGGTGAACTATAAGATTTTGCAGCTTACGCGCTGCACGCCTACTGTACGGTGCAGCAGGCAGCGGAAACAAGTGTCAGAGTTTCGTTTATATCAGAATACACCCCCTATCGGCTGAAAGTGGAAATAAACGATTTTCCTCGCGTGCGCAGCACTTTTACAATTCAATTCAATTCAGTTCAACCAAGCAGGAGGTCTACCATATGACTTAAGATCTAAAAGCCCTGCTCGGCAAGTTTATTTAAAAAAAATACAAATTACAAATGAGGCCATTAGGCTGTTTCGGTAATTACCATAATTACATTACAATAGGTTCACATTTGGCTGAGTTTTTGTAAGTTCATAAGAGTTTATGATTTAGAGTTCTCATTGTATGGTGTTGGTTACATTATTGTTTAAGTCCTATTTACACTTTTGATTGTCATGAGCAAGAAAGTTCATGAGAGTTTATGATTTAAAGTGTTCACAATGAATGGTGGTAGTCAGATGATATATTAAGTTCTATTTACTCTGTTGATTGTTATGATTAAGAGTTCACTATGGATGAGGGATGTTTGATGAAGACGTAATATTCTTTTTATACTGTTGAGGATTGTTTTCAAGAGCTTACAGTGGATGCGGGGGGTTTGGTGGAAACTTAGAGTTTTGGTTATGCTTTTGAAAAATGGTTCGATTTTTTTCCTTTTTTTTTGAGTGTTTGGGAGGTTGATGATTAGTCTTCTTCGTCCGTGTATTAGTCCACTGGTGGGAGTTGGAACAAATGTTGATTGCGTTCCATGCGTTCCATGCAGTCTATTATTTTGTGCAAGGTTCTTGGTTGTTTTTAGATTACATAAAACCAGTTCGACAGAGGGAGTGAGGCTGGTTTCCTTACGTGCAGTGTTGCTGTCAATGGACACTCCAAGATGAAATGGAGTGATGTGCCTCGGGCTCTACATGTGCAGCGGGAGGATGGGGATATGCAAAACTTATGCAGGTAGTGATGAAATGGGCCATGGTTAGATACGAAGATGTACAGGTTTCTGTGGTGTAGAAGGAAATTTTCTGCTACTTTCGGACGGAGCGAGTAGGTATACCTTCCTGTGAGTTCCAGATCCCAGAGTTGTTGCCATTTTTTAAGTAGTTGAATTTTCTGTAAGCGTTTTAGGTGTGATGGAAGAAGGGGTACGAATTTCTTTATTGTCGTTGTTGATGGTTTTGTGGCTTGTTTTGCTAACTCGTCTGCCCTTTCATTTCCCCTTAAACCAGAGTGGCCCTTGACCCAGTTGAAATACATTGATTTTTTAGTTTCTTGTAGTTGCGAGATGATTTGTGAGACTATTGCTGTTTTGGTGGAGATGTCTTCCAGCGCCATGAGACCCGAAAGACTGTCTGTATGTATAGCAAACGTTTGGGGCGATGTGGATGAGTCCCATGTTACCGCGTCTTGGATTGCTAGGAGTTCTGCTTGAAATATTGTATTTTCTTAGTTTATTTGTGTTTGGTGAGTTTTTATTATGTTGTCATCTTTATACGCACAGAAAGCATACGCTGTTCCCTCATCTGTTTTCGACCCGTCTGTGTAGATGTTGATTTGTGGTGGTGTTTTTGCTTCTTCTAGGGATTTGTAATAAGTTATCGCGGTGTTTATGTGACTTTTAATCGATTTTGGTTGGTAAATGTCTGGAATGTTGTTTCCCACTGGTACTCCTAGGCGTAGGACCTTGCCTCGTGTTGCTGTTTGTTCTGTTTTTAAATGGATTGGAGGAATGCCCGTTAATACGCAGAGTGCTGCTGTGGAGGTTCTTTTGTAGGCACCTGATATCATGAGGAGACATTGTGAATGTATTGATGATAGAATTCTTAGGTCATGGGCTTTTTGAAGCTTTTCATACCACACTGCTGCGTAGGTGATTTTTTTTTTCAAGTATGATGTTGTACCAGGTTTTTAGGATGGTTTTTGAGACTCCTCCTGATGAGGATGCGAATTTTAGGAGATTTTGAACTATTGTTGTTATTTCTATTCTTTTGGTTCTGAGATGTGGGAGGAATGAAAATGTCGAATCCAGTGTTATACCCAAATATGAGATTGTATTTTCTGATTTTATTATATTGCGTCTATTTTACATATCGGTGCTCTTTTGATATATTTGGGTCTTTTTAGATTTAGCGTTTTACATTTTGTGTAGGATATTTGCATTTGGAACCTGGTGATCCATTCACTTACTATTTGTAGAGAAATACGTCCCATTTCTTCTATTTTCCGACGTGTGCTTCATATAAAATTGGCAGGAGATCATCTGCGTATGCTACAGCCTTGATTCATTTTCTTCTTATTATATTCAGAAGATCCTGCATAAATACCTTCCACAGAAAAGGTCCGAGGCAAGACCCCTACGAGCATCCCTTTTGAAACCAATGTATCTTTTCTGCCAGCCAGTGTGGAAAAGCGCCTCCTTTGTTTAGGAAAGAACTGACTGTCTGTACGTACGGTATTTCGACTTCTAGGCTTCTGAGTTGGTTCATTGTTTCCGTCCATGGGAGGCAGTCAAAGGCATTTTTGAAATCCAGTGAGATTAAGGATATGTATACTTCTTGTTGTTGGAGGATGTGAATTTGGGAGTACAGCTCTTGAAGAGCTGTTTCTGTTGATTTACCTTCAACAAAGCCGTGTTTCGAGGGAAAGTGCTTGTTTCTGTTCTGTAGCGAGAAATTGATTCTTCTTAGTAGTAGTTTTTCAAAAACCTTCCCAAAGACTGGAAGTAGAGTGATTGGGCGATACGAGCTGTGCTCTCTGATGGTGGTTTTCCTCCTTTTAAAAAATATACTATTTCTCATATTTTCCAGCTGTTGGGGAAGTAGTTGAGCTTTAATAAAGTGTTGTACATTTTGAGTAGGAGTGCTTCTTGGTTTTTAAAAAGGTTTCTTAGAATATAGTGGTCAATTTCATCTAGCCCTGGTGTCTTGTTCTTGTTGAATGAGTAGATTGCATCTTTTACTTCCTGGACTGTGAATGGGGGTGCTGTGGTGTCTGGAGATGGAGGTGTGGTATGTGGTGAGTATGACGGGCCAAAAATTGAGGTCGTTAATTCTTTGAAGAGATTTTGTTTTGTCTGTGTGACGCTGGTTGATGAAGGGAGTGCGTACGCTTCCTGTCTGTTAAAATCTTTAAATGCTATTTTCTTTAGTTTTCCAAATTGGGTTCGATGTCTTTTTGCAAAATTTTTCCCACGCTGCTTGTTTCGCTGACTGCAACATCTTTCTGTATTTTGCTTTCTCCTGTTTTTACTTTGTGTATGTTTCTGGAGATGTTGTTTGTACTTTGTATTTCCTTCCGAGGACTCTTGTGTAGTTTCTTTGCTTCCTTAGGTCTTGCGTTCCTCAAGTTATGGTCGGTCGAAAGCTGCTTTTTCGTTTTTTGAAGTTTTTTCACATGTTTCTGTGATTATGGTTTGGAATGTGTCATATCTATTGTCGAATGATTCTGTGCTGTTGATGTTGTTAAAGTGAAAGTGTCTGTTTTCTAATGTTTGATGTATTTCTTTGTTGAATCCTTTAAATGATATATCTTTGGTTCTAAATCTTCTTTTAGGTAGAGTTGGTATTGTGACATCTATTCTAAGGGTTATTAGGCGATGATCTCCGTAATCCATGTCGTCTTGTACCTCCCATGATGATATTAAGGGGAACATAGTGAACGATGACAATGAGACGTCTGGCCAGCCTATGTTTTGATTCGAAGGTTGGAGTACTGTGAGGGTTGTTCAGGACTAGTAGATGGCGGACACTTATGTGGTTTATAAGATGTTGTACCCTGTTATCTTCATTTGGGTATCCCCATAGTTGGCTGTGAGCGTTCAGGTCTCCCATGAAGAGGAATGTTGATGATAAGCCCTTTATATTCGAACATTCGGCCAGGTCTTCTTGTAGGTCTGAGGATGGTGGTGTGTATTGACAGCCGATGGTGATGTAGACTTCAGATGTTAATACATTCGTGAATACAGAGTGCTCGTTTTGGTGAACTTGTAGGTGTTGTGTTTCTGGGTCAAGGATGATAATGAAGCAGTTTTTCGTTTTGGAAGGGTAGCATGCCAGGGAAGATGGGAGACCATGTGGGCGGCCATTTGTTAGTGCGCAGTCCTGTATGCAGGCGGCTGTGTAATTTTCTTTAAGTAGATTGTGGAAGTGGGTGGCTGAAGCTGTTCTTATTTTTTGGAGATTTATCTGGGCTATGTTTAGGACTTTCTTTCCCTGGTTTTTGATTGAGACTTGCAGGTCTTCCAATTTATGAATATTAACATTAGTAGAATTTTGAAAAGGAAGTGAATTTGAGTTTGTATTTGATGAAATGATTTTAGAGGAACTATTCTTTAAGTTGAAAATGATCTAATGGTACTGTTGATGCGATATTGTCTATTTTGGAGAGTATTTTGGAAAACTTGACACTTGTTTGAGTTTGCACTGTGTTTGTAGCTAAATGTCATGCCTTTCTCATTAACAGTATTATAACAATTTATGAATCTATGAAAGTTTAGATAATTGCGCTTAGGACATGTACTGGACTCATGGCTGTGCATACAATATGCACACGCTTGTTTGCGTCTACATTTTTCAAGGGAGTGCCCAAATAATTGGCAATTTCCACATGTTATAAGAGGGACATAATTTGTAATTCTACACGATGCTAAACTTATATAAATATAGCCGCAGCACTTTTACATAAATAATTTCATACTAAATCAGGTTTAAGATATAAAATCATACATTAACATAAGTTTTTTTAATATTCAGCATTTTTACAGCACATTACATGTGTTTAATTTCTATTTTCTCCTAATTATGAATCTCATCTTTCCATTTATTAAAAAAATTAAACCATATTCAACATGACAAAATGTACTGAAAAACGTTTTACGGTTAAGATAAAAGTTTTTGTGTGAAGAAATGGTTTGGCAATTTTCACTGAAGTTATTTTATTTATCACTTTCTGGTCACGTAAACCCTATTATCACGCCTTACATACTTAGGCTGAGTATGATTACATTTGTAATTGCTGAAAACATGCTTGTGATACTTTGTACTATTTTAAGCTTTATCTTATCAAGCAAAGAAATTGTGTGACAAATTGAATTCCTGAGAGAATAAAGATTTTGCATTTTCTTGTTATGAAGAAGAATATTTGAAGAAATATTTTTCAAAAATTTAAGTGCATACAAAAAATATTAAAGAGTAGGTAAGTAAACAAACAAATAAAAAATATTCTCTTTCTATAAGTGGCATTTTTTTCTTTTGTTGAAATACACTTTTGAAGTTTCTTACAAAATTTGTCATGTTTATTTCATGGTTTGCAAATTAAAGTAAAAAAAGTTTTTTAAATGCTATGTTGCATGTCTTCAGGGCTACAAAATGTGTTTGTTGTAAAAAAAAACAAATAAAAGTTTAATATTTATAAAAAATAGCCAAAGATTTTATAGACAAAATTAAAAATCAGATATTTCTGACTGACAAATTCTTCAAATGTCTGGATAGTTGATTCCTACAAAATCTATATCTGATGGGCTAGAGGGGTACAAAAAATGAAGCAGGAAAACAATTTTTTTGCCTAATTCCCTGATGAAGTCAGCCAAATTATTCTGATTTTATTAAGTTTATGAACATATTTTTGTCAAATTAAACATAAAACTAAAAAATACAATTTTTTAAATATAGCTTTTAAGTTTATTTCTTAATATGGAGACCGCATTTGTCAAGCCCTGCTCTTGGACATCATAAATGTTATCAACATTTCAAATTTTTGTATGTGCAAGATTTTCATCATTATCATACAATTCTATTTTCGTTTACGAACATACAGCTGTTTAAAACTTAAATGGTATCTAAAAATACAATACGATATTGTGTAATGATTTGTATTTTAGTTTAGGACGGAAAAAATATGTATTTTTGTATACTACTGGAAGCAAAAAATTTAAAATAAGTTATGACACCGGAAAATGTCATTTCAGTCGCCAAAATCATAGAACAAAATTTCATAATAGTTTTAAAACACGTACGCGTGTTGTATCAAAACTCTTTGTACAAATGTTAAAGGGAAAACTACAAACCACCATACAATGCACAGTCGTAACTAAACTGTTAAAGTATTGCGAATTCTGATTGGGAGGACAAACATGTTTACTAACAATACCTACTGAGTCATTGCTGGTTTTTTGTATGCATAATATTTTTACCAATATAAATACTGATCGGAATTACAGTTGCAAGGAGTAGTCAAGAAACAACAAAGAAAGTTCTCTTTAATTTTCGGTTAATTGAACTTAAGAGGAAGCGACAGAATATGAAGTTAATCCCAGTTAACGACCGGTTGAACTGTAGTTATTTTAAGCCATTTTCCAAAAAAATATAAAAAATCTTCTAAAAAAATTACCCCCCCCCTCAAAAAAAAATAAATCTGGCCTGTACCGGGAGGAAAAGGTAGCTTCCATATTTCTTGTTTTTAAAAATTCAGCTAATTTTACGTTACGTTAACACACGAGGCTAAAATGCGTGAAACCGGATTATAGAAAATGTAATCCTAATTTTCGTCAATACATATTTGACTGTTGATTTCGCCAAATTAATCCAAGTTGGCTTCACTTAGAGCGATTTATATTTGGTCGTCAAATTTGGTGAAGTTTGAACAAGTATTGCCAAGCTTGGCGAGAATTTAACAATTGCGGATATGACTATGTAGTTTTAGATGTAAGGGATAAAAAACAATTTACATAAATTTGCGAGAAACCACGTTTAATAAATATCATAAATGTAACCAAATTGTGGAAAAATCAGCAACCATAGAATTTCAAACCGCTATATCTCAGCCACACAAAAAATATCCGGAATCCTTATATTAAGGCCAAACACGTAAGTGTAAAACATTTTTAGATTTCTAATTTTTTTGTACATTATTTTTAAAATTTGATATTATGAAGTGGCCGATATTTAGAAACAACATGGCAAATGAAGCTGGTTAACGAACTCGGTCGAGACCATGGTATGTCCTGTCCACTTCCGTAATACTAAATGCCTATCGCGATCACTGTTCCCCATATAAAAATTGGAAGTAAACTTTACCCCAATGTACACAGTTATCTATGGATGACAACGGACATGAAATACCGTTTAAATACCTACTAGTAAATAACGTAAACAAAGGTTGTATCGAGAATAATAAAAAAAAATTGAAATATTACTTGTAGTAACTGATTACAAAAATACGAAAGAAATGAAACAGTTGCTTGAATAAATACTAAATAAAAATTTTAAAATGAATTTTCAGGATTGACGTTTGAGACCCCTTCTCCTTCCTCCCACCCGACCTGAAAAGTTTCTAGTATTATTGTTATACTAAATGTAATTAATATTTATAATATTCCTTAATATATAGATAGGAACACTCAAGCATTGAAGACAGAAAGTAAAGTCCTCATGGATTTAAAGTCATGGATTTAAAGTTCTCCTATTCAAATGAAGAGGATTTTTTAAGTCACGTCACACGAGTTGTTAAAAATCTATCATTTCATGTTTTCATTCACCGCTGAATATAAAGGAATACTATAAATATAAATTGCATTTATTATCAAGGATTATTCGTTGTCATCCATAGATAACTGTGTACATTGGGGTAAAGTTTACTTCCAATTTTTATATGGGGAACAGTGATCGCGATAGGGATTTAGTATTACGGAAGTGGACAGGACATACCATGGTCTCGACCGAGTTCGTTAACCAGCTTCATTTGCCATGTTGTTTCTAAATATCGGCCACTTCATAATATCAAATTTTAAAAATAATGTACAAAAAAATTAGAAATCTAAAAATGTTTTACACTTAAGTGTTTGGCCTTAATATAAGGATTCCGAGTATTTTTTGTGTGGCTGAGATTTAGCGGTTTGAAATTCTACGGTTGCTGATTTTTCCACAATTTGGTATAGGAAATTTCTGTGTCCTTAAAAGGAGCAGTCTCAATTTTTTTCTTCTTAAAGCAGGACCCTTGACAAAATATTTCATCTTAAAACAGTACACTTCACAAAAATTTTCATTTTAAAACAGACCCTTCATAAAAATTTTCACCCCGACACAAAACCCTTCACAAAATTCTTTGTCTTAAAAATAGACCTTTCACAAAACTTTCCTGCTTCCAAAATCTGAATCTTTCGCAAACTTAATCATTTAAAAATAAAATCTGACCTGTCACAAAATACTTGAACTAGACAAAGAACATATTACCTAGTTTTTTTAATTCGTAAAAATGTTCCTGTGTAAAGGATAGATAGGTACACGGGAGCCTTAATATAACGATAATTTCAAATTCACAGAATTATATTTAGAATTTTCATAAATATAAAAAACTTTTCACAATTTCACAAGAACAGAAAAAATCTGGACAAATCCCTGATTTCTGATTGTGGGATTGAATGAAACAAACAAATCAAATCAGGGTCTTAGTTGTCAATTCTACAGTTTTGTTTTGAATTTCTTTTTTACGGGCGTTTCTGAAATCACGATCGGTTAAAATATACCGACACTTTCTGGAACATCTTTCCTCCGGACGGCTGCAATAGGTTATTTTTCACTTTTTGTAATGAAAGCTACCTAAAATATACAAATTCTTAGTTATGTATATGCCACTCTTCAAATAATTACATTATTATACTCACTCCTTTGAAATACTTTTTTAGTTAGCGCTAAAGAAAGCTTATTTAACATCATTATATTTTATCTTTCAATTTATGTCTTTGTATGTTCTTTGTTAATGGTATTACAAAAAACAATTTTCAGCAACCATTTGCTATAATTTTTGATTTAAACTCGTTATTTATCATAATCTGAAAGTGTCTTCTAGCTATTAATCATTTCACTTGCCTTGAGTGTATGGTGCTTTGTGCTTGTCTTGGTGTGCTCTCTATATATTTAAAATTTTTTGTAAATTTTTTTTTGAAATAAATTGTATACTTATAGCCACGGAAATACATTGTTTTTCTAAGAAAAACTCCATGTAGTATATCTTTTATATATTAATAAAAAGTTTAATGTCCAGTTTGATATAATAAATAAATATTAGTTAATATTAATAAAGTTGCTAATATAGTTAAATGAAAATATCATTATATGGAAAACACACTGATCAAATGTTAATCACAAGAAGTTGTGAAAGGAAGTTTTACTTCAAATTTAACAATATTTATTTTTTTATATAAAAGAAAATGTTGCATTGAATTTGTTTTTAAAGAAAAAAGTTTCATTAAGCAGTGAACACATAATTACACTGTTATTCTTGTATACAAAATAATACATGAGAGCTGGAAAATGGAGCAAAAATTAAATTTTTTCATTGCAATATGATGATAAGATAATTAGTGGATTTTGTTATTTATATGGAAAAAAAGAATCGTTCTAAAATTTTTAATATCAAAAATTATATTTAATTTTCTTGCTGAGTTAATTTAAAGTTTTACAAATTAAATTGTCTTGCACATTTATTCTGAAATCCAAAGTGTCTTTCAAAATGATGTAAAAGGTTTTTCACTCTCCATAGTTGTTCCTTTTATTTAAATTGCAAATGGGAAATAAATTCAGTATGTTCAGAATGTTCATTTACAGAAAGGAATTTTAATTAGAGTTAAAATAATACAATGGATAAGGGCATGTCAATGGATTTGCATCATGCCAAGATTGCTAAATTTCTCGAGATTTATTTTATAATTCTCGATTATATTATTTTGAATATTTTTATAACGCTGATTAAAACAAGCAATAGGTAAAAGTTTTAGTATTTAAAAATGCGTATTTCATGTAATTCATAAGACGCGGATTTCATAATACATGCATTTAGCTAGTAAATTTGGGGTGATCTTCCTTCTTTTTAATTTTATACTACTCTAAAAACTCAATATCGTGTTTGTAACCTTTTCTTGAATTAGTGTTGTCAAAACACAAATGCTTGATGCATTTATAATATAAAATTAAATACCATAATAAAATGACTTAGATATTCAACAAAATTATTTTGATTACATAAATAAAATAAATCACTATTACTTGTTCAGATGGCATTAAAAGACAAGAACACTGCATACATTTTAATCACCAAATAGTCACAGAAGCGCAAATAGCCACTCGACTGTCTTTTTCAATTTATGTTAAAAAATCCGCTTTTGTGGACGCCTTCATACAGAAATTGTACCAAACTCTGAAATGTTCAATACGAACACCTAAGTTTGACATTCTATTTGGCTTTTTCGGTAAATTTTACTTTAAGATAACAAACGGAAATACATGAGATTAATTAGTTTACGCATTAATGAGGGTTTAAAGCTGGAACTCCTAATGTTAAATTTATTTGTAAATTGTTGCAAAACATACACAGTCTCTCCAATGAGAAATGTGACTGATTTTATTTTCACAACCAGCAACATCTGTGGGTGAGTAATCGGGTTAACCACCAATACATTTAGACTGTCTTCTGTAAAACATTTAACTAACATCGCTAGTTCTTTTACAATTGCGTAACAATTGACAGTGCTTTCTGAACCTCGGTCTGAAAAGGAACAATGGAGCAAAGTTCCATCCAACATTTAATTTTGCTTAAAATTAAGTAAAACTGCCAATTAAACATAAAATGATTCAGATTGTTTATTGTAATGAAAAAATGAGACGGAAAAACGTTTTAAAGTTGGGTGCAAGATTTCGGGTGGGTAAAGACAGTACTGAAGATGATCCATGTCCAGGACCATCACTGATAGTTCGAATTGAAGAAAATGTTCAGTAAATGGCAGATATTCTTCAAAATGATCCTTTATTGCGGCTATCAGGCTAATTGAGGCGCTCACACAAATTCCTAAATATCGGGAACAAAGGACATGGTCGTTGCTAAACAACAATGCACCGGCCCACAAATGCAAGATTGTGAGCGATTTCTTGTCCAAAGAAATGATTGTGGTGCTCGATCACCCACCATACTCACATGATTTAGCTCTGGCTATTTCCAAAATAAAATGGGCAATGAAAGGAGAGCGTTCCAACACAATGTTAGAGAACACAGAAGGCTTTGAGCGCGATTCTAAAGGCAAATTTTAGGAGTGCTTAATTTTTTTTTACAACTGCTTCCAGTGCTGTATTGACTTACAAGGAGGCTATTTTGAATAAAAGCTATCATAAGTAAAAATATAAACATTATCTTTTTTTTTCATCAGGCCCCTTTCCCACTGGGAAGATTGTGTATTGCAATGTGAGTGTATTTTTAAGCATAATACCAGAACTACGTGGCGGAACGAGCTGCACTTTTTGATTTGCATATTTGCAGCTTCTGGAGATAGATTTCTGTTTTACAATTCAAAGGTTACAATTTTTTTCTAAATTAATTTTCGAAAAAAAAAAAGTGTGTGATTTGTAACCTATGCGTTTTTAAACAGAACTCACTTGATTTGTGGAAGCTTTACATTTGCGAATTCAAAATTGCATCTCATTCAGCCATGTATTTTTCGAGTTATAATTAAAAATACCGCCCTCATTGCAATTTTTTTTATAACGGTTATAAATTAATTTAACATTAGTTCCAAACTTTACAACCTTCATAATTACTAAACTAACTGACGAAATAGGAATGTAACTTATACTGCAAGTAAATTAAAAATAAAATAAAAATAAATTTAGTTTTCATTTTAAAAATTTTCTAATACACAGTTTAAGCAGTTAAAAATATTTTAAATGAAAATAATATAAATAAGATGCATTTAAATATCTTAAGAAAATATTTTTGTTTCTATTTAAAATTTAGGTAGTGTGATTCGATGTTTAGCGTGTTTTACATTAAATGGAATTAAATATATACATTAAATATTTTAACATCAATGGATTTGCAAAACAAATAATACCCAATAATGAATTCCTATGTGTTACAGAGTTACACATTAAGTTTTCTAAATTAAGTCCGCATAAATTTTCATTCTCTGTCATAAAATCCCCAGTGTTCATTTGTAATATTGCAAGGGATTTTTCTCTGCATAATTGCTTACTTGATTCAATTTGGAAATGGGAAGCAAATACAACAATGCACTTAAGAAATAAAAAAATATCGTTCTCTGAATAAAAATGTAATTAAAAAAATACTTTAGATCAATCGACTCAAATATGTATTTTTTTTATGGTAAGAGTGTTTTTTGTGTTAAAAAAATATTGTATGTTGGAAATTCTGATTTATTTTTCGCATGAAACAGATTAATAGAGATAATATGTGGCGTATATTAAATTAATGTTTTTATTCATAACAAAATAGATACACCAATAAAAAACGAATATAAATCTTTTGATTTTTTATATTCAGTGTAAAACTTCAATATGTGCGAAATAAGAGAAAACGTGGAAATAAATTCCATGAACGGAGATAGTTATTAAAGCATTAAAAAAGTAGGGATTTGAATTTTATCAAAAATCTAAAACTAAACTTACCTCAAACTGAAAGTTAAGTTTTTATTATTTAAATCTACTATTAAAGATTTTTTTCTAATATATCATGACAAAATCTAAACGTTTATAGACAAAGTTATATCATTATCAGGATTGCCATAGGTGACTATTTTTTATTCTATTCCATAGGCCTTATACCGAGTTTACTAATCTGTAATCCTTGCCATATAATTCTACAAGTTATATATTTTTTAAATATTAGTGCAACTAGAATATAAAAACAGTCAGGAACCCTGGAGTATTTACTAAGCGACTATTCGATAAATGAAACCTCACTTACTACAGTTAAAACATTTGGTTTTGTATAAATGTGGTTTTAATTTATGTTTGTACTTTAGCTATTCCAAGACGCACATACGCTTAGTACGGTAGTTAAACAAGTTATTTCAAACATATACAGACATAAACATAACCTCATACGTGAGTACGGTTTTTCATGTTCTCAATAATGTCCTTTTTTCGTTGCTCATGTACGATGTCGTAGATTTTCATATCCCATTTCCTTCGTAACTCTGGGACCTGGATACATAACTATTGTGTCATATTTTCAATGCCCTCCAGGAAGGATTCTTGGTTTGGGGAATTTATACAATTTGCATTGTGTACCTTATTAATGATATACTGTCAGTTATAAACGAGTTGATGCAAAATAGTAGAGCTTTTACGTGTGTTTTAAAAAACGTTTTAAGAGAAAAAACTAGGTGGTGAACAGGTGCATAGCCAATGCCGGCAGCTTAATGTGTACTTTTTGTTTTCAATGTAACTACAACAATATTTTGTTTTAACAGAAGACAGAGAGGACAGAAAAATAGCAATAATATAGGTTATAAATTTTGAAGTAAAAGTGATCGTGCTCTGTCTATGTCTATAAAAGCAAAAATTATGACATTTTGCTTAGAGTCTGGAAAACAAAAATATTTATATAATGTAAAGATAAAAGACCAAAAAGCTTTTAAATTGTATAACAATGATCCAAATTACATAATAACCCTAGATAAGCAGATAAATAATGGATGAATTTTAATTTGTTAAATTTGATAAAATTATCCAATTTTAACACAGAAATTATTATTTATAATTCTATGTTAAATTTCAATTATATATAACAACGTTATTCTAAAGAATATTTTAAATAGATCTAAAATATTTTACAGCTTTAAATATGAATTTCTATTAGAAATATTTACTTTACGTGTAATATTTGAACCCAAGTTTTATATTACTAAACAGTTTTTCTAATTAAATTTATAAAAGTGGAATAAAAGTTCAGTTTACTTATTTTTCTTTTCATTACAATAAAAACTAAGAGTAAAAAGGGCGCAATAATACAATTTTTAACGAAATAAACTCAATCCTGTATTTTTTCTGAAAAATTATGTGAAAAAATAGCTCTATAATTTATTAGCTTCTAAGTTTAACATTTTTTAATATATAGTTTTCATTTTTTATTCACTTCTTAAACAACTAATTACTTTTATTTTATTTTTTTAATTTATATTATTTCTATAAACTATTTTCTCTAAAGTAAATTTTTTAGATTGAGTCTAGCCTGTATAAAACTATTTTAACGAAGACATTTCTTTAAAAACTATGCAGTAATTTCAAAAGTAAACATAAGTCTAATATAATAAGGATAATTTACTTTTGCTTTTTGTCTGTAGTAAATAAAACTTTTTTGGTAAATAACTTGATAAAATTTAATGGATAATATAACAGAAGTATTTTATTTTATAATATTGATTTTGTACATGCGCTTCTTTAAGATTTTAATTTGCTGGCGGTATACTTATTTTTACAACTTTTTAGTCTGAAAAGTAAATTAAACCTCGAATTGCTAAAATGCCATTACAATATTGGAATATTAAGGGATATTAATAAAAAATTATGTGTTTCAGTCATTATCGAATTGGCAAACTTTGGCAAATTTTCTGGAAATCGCGTATATTACAAGAAAGACTCTTTTTGAAGCCGCATTTAGCATACAAAAGTTATATTTCATATAAGTTTTTGATGTCTAAAAATATGTCATATTAAAATGCAGATTTTATATTGCAAGATCGCCATTACAAGATCGCCCACAACTAAGAAATTTACAGAAGTACACAAAAGTGAGATTGAAAAATTATGCAATGACAAGAATAAGATTAAATACTGTTTTTTCTGATATTTTTCAGTTCTCAATGCCAGTCATGGCCCTATCTATTTTTCAAAATACTTCAAAATTTCAGTAGTGTCTTCGTTCGATAGAGGAATAGTATGAATTAAATTATGTTTGAAAACATTTTGGTAATTTCTGATGATAGATTTACTAATTTTCAAATAGGAAAATTTCGCTTTTAATCTACTAAAACATTTAATTGTTATATCATCCTAAACTATTTCCTTTCTGTTGATTAATATGTGATAGAGGAACAGGTCCAAATACCGGCTAGTTGTTTTCAGAGAACTGATCGCTGCGCAGAGTAATAACCTTTAATTAAGAGAAGAAAGACATGAGCAGTACGTCGGCGAAGTCTGTCTCATTTACAAAAAGGAGGCGCAAAAGTATCGACACGACGGAAACTGGAATATCAAAAGTTTTTCAGGTATGTGTTTATAATTTTTTAAAAAGTACTGGCCTGAATTGACGATTAAATTGTTTTCTAGATATGGTTAGCTCCCAAATTTCACACGCAAGTTATTGGTATTTTACAATATAAATAAGCCGAGAAGTAATGGTAGCGCGAGGGGTGGTAGCATGGGTCCTCGGACTCGCCGCCATCCTTTGTGTCTTTGTGTGTTTTGAGATTATCGTCCCAACGAGAACAGGGCAAATGCTGGGATGGCACAGTAATACGTTCACGCCCAATGCGCGGTTCAAAGAACAGATGGTTCATGGTGGGGCCAAAGTGCCGGGAAGCGAAACCAGCTCGACGCTAGATTATGAGACAACTTGAGCATGTGCCTGAGTTATGGGGACAGAGAGTGGACAGGGCTGAAAGGCGATGTTCATCAGCTCGTCTTTTAAATAAAAGGTTTTTTGCTTTGGTATGAGAGGTGTCGCGATTTAATAAACTAGTAAGTGAAATTTCACACAGTGTAGTCTGATAAGTATTAAGACCATGCAGTCTGCGGGTCGCAGGACTGCTTACATACAGGAAGCTGGAAGTACAGAGGGAGCCTAACAGGCTAGAAATGACAAGTCTACGTAAACAGTAATGCAAGAGTGTAAAAGCCAGACATCGAGTAACTCCGGGAGAATCGCCGCATATAGGTGCGCAATGAGATAACTGTAACCAGTGCATAGCGTGAACACTATTTTCATGTTTACTTGTAGCTGGACAATCCTTATTTTGAGGTAAGTGCATGATTTCACTATCCAAAGTTTTAAACACGTTATGCTTAAATACCTTTTTACGTAAATTACAAAATGCATGCATGATTTCGAAGTCAAAACTAAGTGTAGCGTCTATATAGAGTACTGTGTGTATGGTTACGCCCTTTTTCTTTGCGAGGGCAGTTAACTGTTATGTGCTACGTCTGTAAAGTACAAAATGGGATACATGTCGCACTGTGATCCGGTGTACATGCCGCAGTTTCTTTTGTACGGGATGCCGTGATTAATACAATTCAGTTCATCAGACATTGATGAATGTTCAAACAGTATGAAGTTTACTACACCTAAGGTGAAAAAGGTAAAGATAAAAAGTAAGAAGGCGAATAAAGATGCAAGTCACGATGATAATAATGAAAAATTGGATCACAAATGTGCCACAAACGTTCTTTACAAGGAATGTGTAGAAAACTACTCCAAAATTAAGAGGAAATGTGAATGGTTTCGTTGCATCATGTGTCAAATATTGGTTACATGAAGACTGTACTATTTTCGACATTTTTCTGTGTAGACTGCGGTCGCAAAAACAGGTCTATTAACAAATAAAACAATGTAAACACACTTTTAATTTTTCTGTTCTCTCTTTAATACATTGATTTTACGTTGTTGCTGAAATAATAATTGAAATTCGCTTTTTTTAATAAATAGATAATATTAGTAGTGAACAATGTAGGCAGATTAATATTGATTTGAACCTTACTAGTATGTTTCATTGTACTCATTTAGTTTCTTTTTGTTCTTTCATAGTTAATTACAGTCCAGATATGAATCAATTTTTGAATATTTTTTATTTATAAATTCATTCTGTTCTTATCACAAGCACGGCATAACTCCCACACAAGTGCGGCATCTCACCCTGAATGTACGGTTGACGTGCCGCAGTGTAATGTTTTAGAAAAAAACATGTTAAAAAATATTAAGTATTTACTTTTATTTCTTTTGTCGCAGTACACATGTTGTATATTTACCAGTAAATATCACAGCATGATGTTTTTAGTTTATGTGCACCATGAGATTATATACACAAATTAAAAAAAATATGCGGCATCTCACCCGGAATTACTCTATAATTGAGTGCTGTCAAGCTAAAGAAAGTGAGAGCCTATTATGCTCAACACAGGTAACTCAGTCGTGTCAAGGTATGTGGTGGGAGGGTGATAATTCTAACCAAACTAAGTGCTCTATTGTAGACAGAGAAGTGAAAATAAGTTGGTAAGTTGTAATGTTTGCAGTATTAAAGCGTTTTGAACGTAACTTATAATTTTGTCACGTCAATGTAAGTAGTGTAAGAGTGGTCAGAGGGAGCCTAACTGGTTCTTGTAATAAGTGAGTGCTGATAAGCTAAAAAAAGAGGGAGCCTATTATGTTGGACACGAATGGGAACTCTGTCGTGTCATGGTAAGTGTTATGGGAGTAATAAGTCTAACGTCTGACCAAGCGATATGTTCTGATGTAGACAGTGAAGTGAGTATAAATTGGTAAGTTGTAATGTTGGGAGTGTAAAAGAGTTTTAACATGACAGGTAATTTTGTCATGTCAAGGCAAGTTGTGTAAGAGGTGTCAGAGGGAGCCTAATTGAGTATGAGAGATAAATGGTAATGCTTGTGCACCGGGCTTTGACGGCTAACGATGGGCATACAAGTAATAGGGGGATGAAAGAATTAAAAATACGAATATCATTGAAACGTTGAGATTATGTTGTGCAACTTCATGTTGTAAGGAAAACAATTCATTAAAATACTGTGATCGTGTTGTGTAATTTAATGTTGTAAGGTCAATAGTCCAATCACATTTTATGTACATGTAAATAACTAAAAATACTAAAACAGGTGGGGTGGTAAGCTTCCTGATCGGCGATGATGAATAAAGGGCAAAAGGCCCCAGCCGAGGGAGGGGCGAGGTCGTCACTTCTTATAGAGGAGGATGTGATGTCAATACACGAGTAGCAAAGTTACAAGTCATTCAGAGCGGAACTGGCAGGAATGATTTGCAGTGTCATATAATGACAAGTGCGAAGGTAGTTCGTAGTTGACAGACATTGATTAATAATTTGCGATGTCCATCTTTAAACGGATGCATTACTTATTAGTTTTACTATAGAAATGAGTAATACTGATTTTAATTTAAACACTGCAGTGGTCCAAATACCGCCCCCCTAGAGGGGTCTAAATACGGACTAGTCGGGATTTATACCTCTCTGGATTTGCTCCGCATGGACGGGAGGAAAATAAATTAATTCGTGTGATCACGGCCGCTGTATTGCTTTGTTTCGTTGTTGGCCACTCCAAAACCCTACGAATTAAATGGGAAGACAAAGAAGAAAAATGACAGATAAAAGCAAAGTAAAAGGGTCAGAAATTGGATTTTAAAAAGGTAGAAATGAAATATATAAGACTGAGGAAGGTGATGCAATTTGTATATTCTGTTAGGGTGTTTTCTCTGTGGACAAGTAGAGGACTCTGGTTTCGTTATTTAGAATTCAGTATGTAGGCCCATATTGACTGCACCGATGCAGATGGTGATTGCTATATTTGTGATTTCTGCAGATAAAATAATCTATGTTTCAAGCAACAAGGTTTTTTTATTATTGTTTAACAAGTTAAAAAACAAAACTAGGAACAGAATGGAAAGAAGACTGTCAGAGATAGTTTTTAAGATTAATATAAATTTCACAAAAAATATTTGTTTATTAAATATTCCATGTTATTTCTGTCCATATTAAATGTGATTAATCAATAAAATGTATTAAATCAATGTTCTTCTGTCATATTTAGCGAAATTAGGACTACTTGTGTGATTCTTTTTAACGAAACAGAGGTAGCCAGTATTTAGACCAGAATTTTTCGAATCAAAATTCGTAGACTTTCGGTATTTTTCGTTTTATAAACAGAAAACGCTTTTAAACTAATTTTTTTTTCATAAACGGATGTGAAACATAACAAGGTACCTTCACTCTTCATCCACCAATTTTCAAAATTGTAGGATCTAGGTTGAAAGTAAAAGTGGTAGCCGGTATTTCGACCTTCTCCTAGACTTTAAAATGGCAAACATATACAAATGAAATGTTAATCTATAAGATTAATGTTAATTGATATGGTATTTCAAATCTCTAGTAAGTATCAAACACAAAAGCAATATTCGAAATTATGCTTCTTTTCATCACGGCTTTATAAAAACACGGAAAATGTTATTACTGAAAATGAAGATTAGATTTAATCAATTTAAAACCCTCTCAAAACAAGATTGAACTGTTGTCGTTATGGGTGTTTTATAAATATATTATCTAAACGCGTTTGAAAAACAATATGTCGAGAAAAGTAAGTCTCATGCAGATACGTCAAGTAAATACAGGGTAGCCATAATTAAAGTGCACGTGTTTGAAGAGATCTACAAGATAAAATATTTTGAATATTTCTAAACTATTTGGAATTTATACTGTTTAGAACATGCGGAAAACAAGTTCTGCAATAAAAAAAAAATAAAACATTTTCCAATGGGTGGTACTGTATATATCATTAAAATAAAAAACAGAAAAAGAAAAAAATTGAGAATTTCCTATTAGCTAACTTTTAAAACTTTTTTATCTCAAATTTCACATGATTCTAGCTTAAAGAAGACAGCAGCAGCATTAGTTAGGTAGCTTTCAATACAAAAAAGTATAAAGCTACCTATTGCAGCCGTTCGGAGGAAAGCAGTTCCGGAAAATTTTGATATATTTTCACCGATCATGACCCCCAGACCCCAAAACCACCCTCCGTTCAAATGTTGATTTATATATATATATATATATATATGAAACAAATTAAAAAAAAAAAAAAAAAAAAAAAAAAAAAATTTTCGTCGTTGACTGCATTAAGACTATAATTCTGTGTAAATCCCATTATTCTAAATTATTTTCTCGCTCCAGTATTCGATTGTCAAAATTACATCTAGCGAAATATATAGTTTATTCCAAATTCATTCTCTTAAAAAATGGCACTGATAGAATGTTCTATTAAATTTACGCACTTTTATTTTCTTTAAATAAAAAGCATCCTAGAATCTAATAATTCCAAAAATACCCATTTCACAGCTAAAAATATTTTACTCTTTTGAAATAACAACCTATGAATTTCTTTTCTTTATTTTTTATTTCCTACGATTCCTGACAAAATATTACTTTTCAAATTCTGAAAGATTTTAATCTCAATGTAAAAATTATTTTGGCATATTGCCATACTTGATAAAAACATATGTACTCCTTTTCTCTCTGCTTTTATTTATTCGAAGGAAGTAGAAGGCACGAGATTGTTCTAGAACATTTTTTGGCGCGCTTTTGCCAGCTTCGGTAAGTTCACTTCGATATTAATTCGCCGAAGAAGTTAAGCCGTGAGCGTTGATTGGCCTAGAGGCTTTTTAGATAGAATGTATTCTGGCGCGCTCGGAAAATGATATACGGATTTTTCCCGCGTTTAGAGCAGAATGTTCCGGGATTTCGGTGGTGGATGCAACTAGTGATGTACTTCCTAAATCTTCGAAGGTTCTCCTTGGCCGCCGATTGATTTTTAAAGAATACCTGCCTGTACTAACTAAGATGTCTTCTTATATTTAAATTTAAATCATCAAGTTTCGCCACGACCCTAAATTTAGCAGTGCATGGAGTGAGTTTTCAATAGAGTAAAGCTTAATCGATTAATCTTTAAATTTTTCGAATAAAGTGTGAACTGGAACGAACTGCCTCTTCTCTGTAGCTTATACGTACACAATGAAGTAAGTCTCGGTGCTCGACTGAAAATCTCCTCGGAGAAACCTCCCTTGCCTTGAATAGGAGTCTACAAAAGTATGGTGACTCCAGTTAAATCGTCACATATATATATATATATATATATATATATCTGACCTATGTCATACAATAACGCTCGTATTTAAAAATCAATTTTGATGAAACTAATTGTGTGTATTAAGGTCACCAATGTCTCGACCGAGTTCGTTGGCCAGCTTGGTCCGCCATTTTGTTTCAAGATGGCGGCCATTTAAAAATTTAAAACTACAATAAATATAAATAAAAGTTAAAAATTCAAATTTATTTTTTAATTAAGTGTTAGGCCTTGATACGAGGATTCCAGAGCATTTTTTGGTTTACCTCTACCTTAAAAAATGGCTGAGATAGAGCAGTTTGAAATTCTAGGGTGGCTGACATTTTGAAACAAGACAGCACACTACAAAAAATTTCATTGTTGTAATAATTTTCACAATCATACGCATAAAACTATATATTCATATCCGTTAGCGCCAAATTCTCGCCAAATTTGGCGACCAAAATCAGTCTTCATAAATGAAGCCAATTTGGCTATTGCTCCATAATTTGGCTAATTTCTTATTCAAATTCAGTATTAACGAATCTTTTGTAAACATTTTCTTTGCATTTTAACTTGCTGTGTTCGTGTAACATTAGCTAAAATTTTAAAACGAAGATATAGGAAAGCTACCTTTTCCTCCCGGTACAGGCCGGAAGGACTTTTTTTATGTAGAATAGTTACATCATGTAAATCCAAGCAAAAATAATGAATGTCGTGCGTGTTACTGATGTAGCACCATCTAACACCAAAAAAATTCATTTAACTTCAAGGAGTACATAAATCAAGTTATTTAGTTGTGGTGACATTAGAGACACTTCCGTACATATTTGGAATATTCCCCCTTTATTTCATCATTTCCTTGTTCGACTAGGTAAATAATAATAAAAAAAATGTCGTAATTTGCAAATTCTTACTTACATTATTTTTAAGAAAAGATTGTGAAAGAGTTTAAAAGAAATATTAATACTTTTTGTATCCGAGGTAAAAATATCGCCTGCCTTAAATTACTTTTATTTTTTAAAACTTAATTGAAGTTTGTTTATCGCAGCTCTAAAAAGTTGGGTAATAAAATTGAATGTTTCTGTTAATGTTTGAAAAATAATTTATTTATCTTTGAAAATCAAATCCCGTACATAATTCTAAAATCGCCATAATAAATACGGTTTTGTTTATTACAGTAATAAAATTGATATATGATATTCCTTCAAAGACTATCTCTTACCTAAAGATAAAAAAGTCTTAGAAATGAAGTATGGGAAAAGATAGCAATGTAGATCAGAAAAGAATTTATGTCTAATAGCACAAAGAAAAAAAAACAAGGAAATAGGACGCGAATCGAAAGTTAATTTATTGTATGAATGTTTTAAAATAGATCCGTTGAAAAATTGTCGTCTTTACGTAATGTAGATAATATTTTATCCTGAAAAGAAATTGAAATAAATATATTGAAGCATTGAGAAAAGTTTTTAATAAATAATGTTAGAAAAATGTACTAAAATCCCTTTAGCAATCTATTTGTAATAGAGTCGGAATATATTTATATGAGATAAGGTAAAAAATATATTACACAGTGTTTTTTAACACATTTGATGAATTTAAAATGATTATTTATTGTCGTAAGTGTTACAGAAATACTACGAACAATTTTACATTTTTTGTTAATTTTCATAAGGGAAAAATATGTTATTGAAATATTCATTTACGTTACATTGCAAATTCATTACAATGGAAAAAAAACACACTTGACCGAAATTTATGAAATTGAGAACACAATATTGCTGTTTTCTAAAGTACTCACAACGCTTAAAAACTATTTAAATATATATATACCACATTTACAATAATAACACTATCCTACATTTATTCTAGATGGTATTCTACATTCCACCGCTTAATTTTACTGTTTTCGTCTTAAAATACTATTATTCTTTTTTTTTTTCGTTTCCCCTTTTCGAAAAATCTAATTGATTTCTACGCTGTAATAACTACCTTTTACTTGGTCAGTGGAGAACATTTTCGTCGTTCCTCTTGTCTCAAAACATGCTGCTCCAATTGCAGTTGAATTTTAATCCCGTATTGTGCATAGCTTGATATATATATATATATATATATATATATATATATATATATATATATATATATTTCACTAGTTTGTTTTATTGGTAAGATAGATAATCCATAGAGCAGAACTCTCCCATATGTCGTTGGCTTCTTATTTATAAAATAAAGATTTGATTCAAATTATCAATAATTATACCGGTACACCAAAATATGATTTCAAATTTTATTTTTAAAACGCAAACGTAGATGTTAGCATCAAAATCCAACAAAACATATACATAGTACATTTATTTTAGTTTTGAAGAAAAATAAGTTAATAAATTTTCACCTCTCAGTTTTTAAGGTTGGTATGCAGACATTTTAAACCTTTTCTTGTAAAAAAAATATACATACTCTAAAATGGGATATCAAGATGCCCTTTGCTGAGTTATTCTTTAATTCTAAAGTGACCAAATGTTAACGTAAACGAACAGGGAATAAAGTTACAATGTGATACATACAATTTTCTTGTTTTTCTCTGTTAGCCCCGTTTCACGCCCAACTATAAATCGTGTTTCGAATCTACGGGAAAGCTTCATTTTTCATACAAGAAAAAAGAAATGTATTAACAAAATGTACTTTTCCTCACTCTCAATTTTCTGAATTTTTGAAAAGCCTATTTAATAGTGCGATATTAAATCATTAATATGCAACATTTCAAAAATCGCGTTTTAAAATGTTACATATAAATAAAAGAAATAGGGTACTTTTTAAAAAATATGATATTAAAATATTAATAATTGTTATATGTATAGTTTTCTTCTCGTTATAACGTTTACTGTACTCTGAATCATCAGAAAGAAATATATTTCCTCAAGAACCATATTTCAGAATCTTTTCTTACACAGAAATATTCCTTTTTTCATTTCGAGAGATTTCCAGTACACTGTTTATCAATTTCGGTTGCGAAAAAATATTTTATTCATTATCTTACTCCCTTATTTTTTAATATGTTGTTTTCGCATTTTTAACGATGTTTAATATATAAAAGTTCTCGTTTTTTTAAATAAAATTTTCAAGTTACATATTTTTAGATTTATAATATTCTTTTTACGTGTGTATTTATCCTGTGTATTATAATGTGCCATTTGATTGTCCCTATCAAGTGCCTTTATATTGCCTAAAATCAAATTCTTTCTAAACACACACACAAAATTTTTTGTTTTAATATATGTGACATTATAGCGTATCATATGCTTTTACTTTCTTCTATCTATAATAGAAGAAAGTATTGTAATCGAAATTTTAATCGAGTATTGTAATCGAAAGAATTGTACTCCGGTTTTCGACCGATTTACACATTTTAGGGGGTCAGAGATTCCGAAAAACATGTTTTTACAAAATGTCCGTCTGTCCGTCTGTCCATGCCCATTGTATCATCGAAAAGTGTATGTAGCTTTGCTTCAATTTGAACCATATTTTTCTGTTTTTGGCTATGGCCAACAGGTCCCACTTGAATTTGGGGCTATTTTGACGAAAGGGGGCGACGTGATCGTGATTTGTGTTCCATTTGCATTGTTGTATCATCAAAAAGTGTATGAAGTTATGCAGATAATTGAACCAAATCTTTTGTATGTGTTTTTGTCTATAGCTGACAGGTTCCAGTTGAATTTGGGGATATTGGGCTTAGAGGGGGCGCTGTGATTGCCATTTAAAGATTTCATTTTCAAAAAGATGGACAAAAAATTAGAAATCCTAAAAAGTTTTGCGTTAAATGCTCGGCCTTGATCTAAGAATTCCAGAGAACTTTTTGTTTTGCCTGTATCTTAAAAAATGGCTGAGATATAGCTGTTTAAAATTACAGGGTGGCTGACATTTTGAAACAATACAGCAGGATTCTTCCATAAACGGGTTTCTTGAATGAGTTTTGGTGAACACGGCTTCGCCAAATTTTCTTTCATGGTTGTAATCATTGTTTCAACGCTTACTTGGTTAACACTATATATTTATATTTGCCAACGTCAAATTATCGCAAGCTTGGCGACAATTGGCGAAATACCGCCAAATTCGGCGACAAATATACGTTGCTATATATGAAGCCAACTTGGCTATCTCTGTCTAATTTGGCGACATTCTCATTCAAATTCAATATTGACGAGAACTGGGAATGACCCTTCTGTAATCGGGTTCCGCACATTTTAGCTTTATGTATTTTGAGTAGAATTAGCTAAAATCTCAAAACCAAGCAATAGGGGATGCTATCTTTTCCTACCGGTACAGGTAGAAGGACTTTTCGTAGTTTAGTATAATACATCGTCTGCTCGCTTCCAGGTAACCCGAGCAGCTGACTTACAAGAGAATGATGAAAAATATTTTTTTGGGACGGTGTGATAGCGAATTATAAAGCATTAATATGTGTGAGACAGAAGAAAGTTTTGGGATTGGCAAATCCGACCAGTTTTATTATAAATATTTTACATTATTTCAAATTGTTGTACAAATTGAAAGTATATGTATGATGAATATTTTCTACAAGAGCTATGGAAAATGATGTATGATTATCTTTAAAACATTTCTGATATCTGATAATAAAATAGTTTGATATCTCAGAGTACTTTATTTCCAGGTAGCAGAAGTATGTAAAATAAAAGAAACATTTATTAAAAAAGATTTTACATTTACCACGTCAAAGAAAATATACTTCGAAAAAGGGATTCAAACAAAAATTTATTTAATATATACTATGTTCTAAAAACTTCCGGTTGAAAAATGGTAGTAAAATTCTTAATACCATTAAGCTCTTATTCGATATGGAAGATATAGAATAAATGACATAAGAGTACTCATAAAAACTTATTTTGACACACTGCATTGTTAAAAAGAAATATCGAAAACATTTTCAAGATGTACTTGTAAAGAGATAGTAAATGGGTCTATTTCTTTGTACCACAAAAAGTATATGTCATCGGCATGTTTCTAAAATTTATAAGTTTTAATATCTTGAGATTCAAGTATCATTCTGGAACTTGGATTTATTAAACTATAATTAGATTTAGGCTTTACAAAGTAACAGAATTTCAAACAGTTCGCGTATTCAAAATATTACTTTTGGTGATTGCTTCTGATATATATATTTCTATTTACAGTTAAATTTATTTTATGATGTCGACCTCTTACTAGATTCACATTAAAGTATTAGTTGAATAGAGCCCTTCATATCGACTTCCTATACATGAAAATTCATTGCCAACATAATCAAACTGGCCGATGTCAGTGTTTATTTTTAGAAAGAAGATAGGTAGAGTCATGGATAAATATCAATTTAAAATTTTGCAAAAGAAATGTAGTTTTATTACAACAAAATTTAAAAAATGCTGTTTACAGAAAACGAAACTTTCATTGCATTTAATGCTATTTCGAAGAAATGTATTGTTCCTAGAATAATAACTTGCATTGAGAAAGTAAAGGGAAGTATTTTTTTTTTAAACTGAATGTTCGCTGAATTAAACAGATCATTTCATTAACGGAAAGTATAAAATAACAGTAGTAACCAGTATATTTAAATATATAAACCGATACTGTTAAGGACAGAAATCTAACACCATTTTCAAAAGATCATTTACAGTAAAATAAACAGTAGTAGTGATAATGCAGACTTTTATATTATAAAAAAACAACATTTAATTAGATCTATTTGACAAAAGAAACAGGTATTCTTTTTTATAAGAAATGTGCCTTATTGGATTTCAAATTTGAATAAAAAGTTTTATATAAATATATTGATAAGCCAAATAAATAGATTTAATTTAACCTGAAATACTGATTTTAATGGTAACTAACAGGTTTTTAATTTTTGCCAAATTTTGTTTATAACAATAACTGTCCATATAAGTTTTTACAATACTTTTTAAAAATATTTTTAAAGAAGCAGAGGCAAAGATATGGGCTATCACCACGACCTCTTATGGAAGTAAGCTTTCGAAAGTTTCTGAATTATTTTTTTCTCTAAAGTCTGTTTGTAGATCGTATAGAGATCGACGTGGGACCATATATAAGTTACAGTTTTGTAATGTCTGGATAAGATACTGGATATTCCAACAACAAGTTGAAGTTGTTAATACTCCCTGTTGGTCGACTCCTTCTCGATTGATATAATGAGTAAGCTGACATTTTCAATTTTATCTCGCCGACTTTCATTGTAGGTATAGGTGGAGCATTTTATATTTGCAATTTATTAGATAAGATTTTAATGAATGGATAATATTGTGAAGATTTTACTCAATTATTCAAGATGTCCTGAAATATTGTAGAGATTTTATTAAATTATTGAAGTTATCCTAATAATATTATAAATCTGATTGTGTGCAAATGTTAGGCTGAAACCAGCGTCAAAATGGAGCATTTAATGATCCTGTATTTTTGCATATAGATTGATTAATACCCTCAAATGAACATAGGCTGGTTTTTGTTTATTTTATTCAAATATTTTTCTTAATAATTCAAAATTTCGTTATTTTCATAGAGAATAAATGGACATTTTTTCGTATAATATTTTAAAATGGTTAAATTTACTTTACCGTTGCTAATACTTTATCGTTGTCAAAACTAATTCAAAACCCAGATAATAATTTTTACACAACAATTTAGTTAGAATTAAAAAAATTTTCACGTGAAAAATGAAAATAAAATAAAAAATTAAAGAATTAAAAAGAAGATTAAATAATATTATTAGAAATAACACGTACTTTTTTTAGTTTTGATAATAATACAAGGTTTCGATATGCGTAACCATAGGAAACAGGCGAATATGACGTCATACATCGCAAATAAAGCGGATAGGCTTTGATTGGCGAAATAAAATGATCTTGGGTTTTTTCTTCACTTTTGTATAGTAACAATACTTGGCGTTTTACCGTCTGCGAACGGCTAATATAACTATACCGTACTTTTTATTTAAATTTTAAAAAAGTAAAAAGAGTTTCAAAAGAAAATAATTAGCAAATGTCAATAATATGCCCCGCAAAATTATCTATGTCGAAAATGATGTCATGGATAGCGAGAAATAGCTATTTTCATTCTTAAAACTAAAAGAAATAACTCGATTACCTAAACAAATGACGAATGTTAATAGTTTCATTTTTGTTAATAAAACATACGATTTAATATTATTTAGTTAAAGTAACATAATTTCCCCTATGCTAGTATTGAAATTAATTGCCTGGAAAAGAAAATTAACAAGAATTATGTCATTAAAATGTGATTTATCTGGAGAAAAAGAGACGTCCTATTTAAAATAAAACGGGAATTTTCCAATATGTTTTAAAATGAGTGTGAATCAATTCCTTACATTTATAATACAAGGATCAGTAACTATAAAAAGTAGATGAATTTCACGCCATATTTATAACAAAAAATTTAAATGTTTTTTTATTTTATTATTTATACTGATTATTAAACATGAGTATCCGTTACATACAGATGAGAGTTTTCTGCTAAAAATCACATCACAATTTTAAGAAAAGGAAAATGAACACGAATCTATTATATTAAAATCTGAACGTGTGTTTGTATTTCGCAACGACTCCTAGACAATCGAACGCAACGCGATTTACTTAATACCGGTTATCATTGATCCGAGGATGTCACACAAACTCTCAGAATTAAAAAAATTAAATTAGATGCCAAGATTTTTTTTTTGTAAATTTTAACAAAGTTTTTCTGAAAACGGAAAGTAAATTACTCCATATTTGTGTATAAAAAAGGAGAAATAAAACAGATAAGTATATTTTTTACGCCATTTTCTCATTAAAACTGAAAATCAGAATTTATTTTCACATTGAATAGATGGTGAAAACAAAATCTTGATTTCAGTAAATTATCCGAAAAATAAAAACATATTTTCACATATTCAAACTTCATGAATCAATTTATTCTGGAGAACAAAAAATGCCTGTCAACATACTGTCATTTAGAAAACAAGATTTGTTTCAGCTATACATTAAACCAAGGAGGCAGAATTGCATTTAAAGAAAAAGCATATACTATTTCCAATTAATGTTTTTTTGAAGGATGACTGTTAAAACGTTTCACAAAGGCGTTAAAAGTAAAATTGTCTATCAGGTAAAATTGACATTTTTTTAACCCAATTAGTCTATTTCCCCGATTTTATTTGGCCCTCCTTTTTTCATTGGTTGCAATTTCATTTTCGCGATTATTTCGCACAAAATTTCACTTTTTTAAGACTGAGTTATGTCAAGGTCCCTATAACAAAAAATACCGTATTATCTCCTATGAAATGCGATAAATAGTTAGTTAATTATTAACGTTTGTAATTATCGGGAGTGAAATATTTTGCTTAATTAATGTATTTATTATTCTTTTAATGTTGCGTGAACGAAGTCACGGGTAACAGCTACTCTTATATAATTTCAATGAATATTTCAGCTTGAAAGCATCTGTTTACATTTTCATATTAAGATTCAATATATAAGAATTTTATTTTAATTTGGATAAAATTGAATCTGAATGTGGCAAGCTATTCGAAACCTGCTGGTAATTTTACTTTTAAAATGTTGGCGTGTTTTTCAGCCTTTCCGTCTACTGACGAGAATGGGGGTCTATCAACTGAAGTAGTTAAAATTATCTTTCTCAATTTTTATATCTATTTTTAAACTGTTTTTATATTCTATAAAAAAAAAATCTAAAGTTTATTTTTAATCTTTTGGATAATTTGTATAGATCTGATTAAAATTATTTATAAATTTTGATTTCATGTTTTTATTATACAATAGTGTATGTAGCAATGGATTTCCGAGCTACCTAAAGAGACTGTAAATGAAACAATTTTTATGTAGTTTTGTATAAACTACAGTGACGGTCAAAAGTTTCCGGCCAGCAAATAATTTTTGTTTAATTTGTAAGTATAGCCATATGAAGAGGAATCTGAAAGTAATACTTATACATTTTATTAACATAATAGTTAGGAACTTATTTATGAAATAAAAAACTAGTCGTTGGGGGCCACCGTAATACTTACCCATCATGGATATGCATAATGTAAAATATTAAAATAAAAATGTGTAAACTACTTATAAAATGCATTGCAATTCAAATAAAATCGTGGCTTGATGACGTCATAAACTTTAAAGGCTCGATTACTGAATTGCTTGAAAGAGGTTTTTCCTTATAACTCCAAAAATAATAATCCTATTAACTAGCGGTTTGTTGCATATGATTAAGCGTCAAATTTCCAATTAAAATATATCTGTAAAGTGAAATTTGGATGAAATACAGGGTCATGAAAAATCGAAGATTGTAGAAAATAGGAATCCAAATATCTCGGCAACTCATTATCCGATCGACTTCATGCTTTATGTAAAATTTATGTTTTTTTATTGTCTTTTATATTCATTTCTTAAAATAAACAATTTCGAAAAATTTTATATACCTTTTATCAGAACGAATATTTCGAGAGTCAGAAAAAAATAGTTCCGGTTAATCGAGGTTATTGAAATGAAATGGGCTTCTTCCCATTATTACATACTAAGTACATACCAAATTGCAAGTCTCTATCTCAATTTTGTCGGGAGATAGAGCGTTTACAGACACACACACAGACACACACACAGACACACAGACGGACGGCAAATTTTTTTTTCTAAAAATATGTTTTTCGGAATCTCCAGTGTCTGAAACGTGTAAATCCGTCAAAAAAATTTTTCAATTTTCAAAACGATTACAAGACTTACCCTATACTACGTATGATGGGTAAGTAATAAATATCAATAAATTTAATTGACAAAATTAATTGCAAAGGAAAACGCATGTTCTCAAAAGTTTCCGGCCATCTTGGCAAGTTTGGAAAAAAATGGTGTTATAATAGAAAATAACAGTGATCAACAGCATTTACAATTAGTATTTTGTCGTCAAACCTTTAGCAATAAGTGATGCGACGCAGCGAGGGGGCATCGATTCACTGAACTATTGAAGATCGTGCATGATAAGTTTTTTTTGCTCTTCTTGCAAATTTTTGGAAAATTCTGTTGAATTGTCATATTTATACTTCCGCATACGTTTGTCAAGTTTGATCCAAAGATTTTCTATTGGATTCAGATCTGGTGATTGGGCTGGCCATTTCAAAAGCGGAATTGTTTTGTGCAAAAGCCACTGCTTGATGAGCTTGCATGTATGCTTTGGGTCGTTATCATGCTGAAACAAATAGTTGCGACCACAATTTTTCCTCCAATAGGGCAGCAAATGATTTTGCAAGGTATCCTTATACATTACACGATTCATATTGCCATGGATTTCAACTAACGGACCGGCACCTTTTCCAGAAAATGCCCCCCACAGCATAATGTGTCCTCCGCCATGTTTCATTGTAGGAATAACATACCTCGAATCATATCTTTTGTTTTTAGGTCGTCGGATGTAGTGTCTGCCATCACTCCCAGAAAGGTTGAACTTCGATTCATCGAAAAATAGTAATTTTTCCAGTTTTCACTTGACCAGTCTTTGTGTTCCTTGGTAAACACCAGTCGGGCCCTTTGATTATTTTTACTTATGAAAGGTTTTTTAGCACCGACTCTTCCATAAAGTCCTACGTCACGTAAGCGTCTTGACCCGGTAGACCGACTTATTTCAGCATTATTTTCACTCCGGATATCACGGGATATTGCAGCGGCATTTTTATGCGGGTCATCAACGGCTTTTCTCTTGATAATTCTGTCCACACGAATAGTCGCTTTCCGGGGTCTCCCAGACCGTTGGAAGTCCTGAAGGCCATGGTCATCTTTATATTTTTTTAAAATATCGTTCACAGTAGATTTTCCGATCGATTACTTTGCCGCAATCGCAAGAGAGGATTGGTCCTTTAGTGACAAACAAATCCCTCGTTTACGAACAATAATTGTTGAATTTTTCATTTTTTTATTTCAACTACGTTATTTATGTTGATTAATTAACAAACACTGCAAAAAAAAACACTTTACCGATAGCAAAATCTAACGAATGACAAATGGCCGGAAACTTTTGCACACGTGAATTTCGAACTCCTCCCCTTTGCATCAAGAGTATCCAATCAAAATGATCACGTGGTCAGAGGTCATTTTGCATAGTCCTAACTTTTGTAACACATGCGCTTCTTCTTCGCTGAAACGTTCTGGCAAACAAATCAAAGAAACTAACTGGCCGGAAACTTTTGACCGCCACTGTATATATGTAAATATATAAAGAGTGGAAATGTTCCTATTTTGACTGGAAATTTCAATAAGTATCATTTTTCATGCAGATATTCTCAGATTTTCAGTCTGTAAAATACTTACAAATCTTAGTTAATATTCATACACAAATGTAAAAGGAAGTTGCATACATAAGTAGCACACACAATAAGCGCAAACATTTTATGCACATATATGTTGATCGATAATATGGTATACAGTAGTAATTTGCTCATTCACTTAGTTAATATTTCTGAACTTCTTACTTGAACATCAAAACTTTAATTAGTTTACCTTAAACAAGTAAGCTATACACTGATAAATTAATTTCTGCCTAATTTAAATAGTCCGAGTTTAGCTGATCAATTGCTTTTGCATAAAATGCTTAGAGAATGACTTAAATAACGCGAAATCATAATAAGAATTCGATTACTTGTTCAAATAAGGTTCTTCCACTGACTTATATACAAATACTTGTATGTAGTTTCATCACACAGATTGTTTGTTAAATTATTTTGCATTAATAAATCGGTAGAACCTTTTCGGAAGCAGTGACTAAAGAATTTTACTTCTTTTAAGAACGATTAATATAAAGATAACACCGGAATCAAACTATAGGTAAAATAAAAAAATTACCGTAAATATTAAGAAAAGTTTCAATCATTTTAAATTAATTTTTATTACATAAGGTTTTATGTAAAATGCTTCTTTAATACTTATTTTTTAAGTAGTTCTAAATTATGCATAAATCAGCACAACTGGGATGCCACTTGTAATGTTCTTCACACAAATGCAGCAAATTAGATATGATTATAAGTTACTGCTTTAAAAAAATTACTTTCTGAGAAAAAAAAAACAAGATCGTAGAGAAATCTGAGGGCTAGTAGGTTTATTTTTGCCTACTAACAGTAAAACATAGTTTTAAATGTTTTCCTTTACCTATTTACTGCAAATTGTGGAAATCATGAAATTATTTACAGCAAAAGTCTCCTTTATTAACCAACCAAATTGCTACACAAGCAATATGCATTGCCTCCCTATTATACCTTTGATTAGAAAAAAAAATATTAGAAACGTCTACCATTGCAAAATAGGCAGTTTTAGTATACCATTTATGAAGTTACTTTTATACCTACTACATATATATCGATATTTTAATAAATCTATGTAAAGGTATGCTTTATAGTAGTAAAATCATTTTTTCGTGAGGCATTTAATTTAGTAAATTAAACAACTTATAAATGTGGGAAAGTTTGTAAAAATACCATGTGATAATTACAAAACTGAATTATAGAGATCATAAATGAACGGATATTTATTGGTTGTGTCTTAGAATACAATTTCATATTCGAGTTTCAAATTTATTGGAATATTGGGAAAGTGATTTTTTTTTTGTCTTAAATTGTTATGAATAATTTTTATATTCAGTATAAAAATATATTTTTTAGTATATTTAATATATTTAATAAAGTGATACTGACAAACAGAATGTGTCAGGGATATCCACACAGCGGCCGTCGTTGGGTCAGGTTTTTGAGTGAAATCGGGTTACCCAAATATCGGTGATATAAAACTCTAGCCGTAACCTGTAGATTACATGTATGCCACCGAATTGGGTTAAATAAAACAAGTGATTTCTTGCAGAGTAAAGCTAACATAATTTTCGTTTAATTTTGAAATATATGAAAAACAGATTCAATGCAGCTGCTTTTCTTAGAGATGCATATTGCCATATCCTGAACATGAGCGCCGCACCGAGTCTATGAATTAAAACAGGTTCAGCTGAGTGGGGAAAATTTGTTTAGCTATAGAAAGAGCAAAACAATTTTCTTGAGATAGACCAAAAAATAAATAAACATATCAGTTATATGAATCATAACATGCAGCGGAAATGATAAGACAAAGTAAGTCTGTGTGGATCCTTCTATACGGTTGATCGATTCACGATACTCACAGGCTGACTGGATTCGAAAAGAAGCATCGAGACAAAGTTACAACAATCGGAACTAACGAGATATCAAAACTATCCAGAATATTTACTAAAACACTTGGAAGCAGCACAACAATGATATGAATGGAGTAATGCAAAGCTATACTTTGGCAATATTCGTGTTAAAAAATACAATTGCCTCCAGAAGTAAAAATTATTTTGAAATTGATTAAAAATAACGGTTCATCGACCATTAACGAAATTTGTTCCCCTAATATTTTTCTCAAATTATATAGACCATAACAAAATATATAAGAAAAAAGATCCCATTGTTCATTGCTTTGATAACTTTATGGACTATTGTTTAAAAAGAAAAAAAAAACCTATAGTTTGATCTCATGCTGGCGCAGAAATTCCATAATGTATTTTTACTTTCCAAATTTGTATCTCATTTTATGTATCTTCCGTAATGTCTGAAATTACTGTGCATCTCATTAACGTTTTTGAAAATTAAAGCAATGTGTTTAAAATAGACTTTATATTATTTAGACTGCACTTCATACATTTCGTCGTCCACTTGAGCATATTTTATAACTACATGTACCGATTACAAGATGTCTATAATAAAAGCGAAGTGAAGAGGAATAAATGATAAAAAATGTCTTTGGAAAAGTCTGTAAACTTGATGGATGGTAAAAGTTTGACAGTTTCTCAATCATTAAAAATCGTTTATCGTTTGAGTTAATACGGTATTTTTGTGGAATGAAAAATATTTATTAGTATAATGTTAATTATAAAAAAGGATATATCACGGTCACTTTAAGTGAAAGGCATATTCCTATATTTTAATTTCAAATATTATGTTATTCATTCTTATTGCTTGGTTTTGTATTAAATTATTTTGCAGCATTTCCTTATTTCAAAACATATTTTATAGATAATTATATGAAATATAATTGTAATTCCATGTACTATAATACAAAACATGGATTTATAAAATTAAGTGCAGCATTGTACTACATGGTTGTTTTAAATGATGGACCCATTTTCAAAAAATTGTATTTATTAAAGTACAAATCCAAAATGAACAATCTTTATACCAGTGAAAAGAGAAAGTTTCAAAAGTTTTTTAAGACATTATAAAATTATAAATGCTCAATGTGTCCACCGTTTGCTGCACGGCAAACATCTACGGGATAGCCAAACTCGTCCCACACACGAGAAAGAAACTGTGATTACTTCTTCTTGGGTTATGTTAAGGAAGCTATGTACGTCCCGCCGCTACCAACAACTCTGAACGATCTGCGGAACCGTATCACTGCTGACGTGCACTCAGTAACAGCAGATACGCCTTCTCGTGTGTGGGACGAGTTTGGCTATCGCGTAGATGTTTGTCGGGCAGCAAACGGTAGACACATTGAACATTTATAATGTCTTAAAAAACACTTTGAAACTTCCTCTTTTCATTGGTATAAATATTGTTCATTTTGGATTTGTACTTTAATAAATACAATTTTTTGAAAATGGTCCATCATTTAGAATAACCCTGTATTTTTTATATAACTGTATTTTTTAAAATAAAAATTCTGCAACGGTATTAACATACACCAGAATTATATGTACCTTCTGGTGTATGATACCAGAAGATACTAGCTCCTGAATTAAATTTCAGGAGCTGAAGTGTACGGAAATATTTTAAATCATTATTATTTTTTTAAAGTATCTAAATGAATATAAAGGCATATCACTACATTTGTCTAACATTATGCATCAAAGGATTTATCAGCTGAATTCATCCTAATTTAATTATTGGTGGATTTCTATGAACATTAGAATTAGATGATATACTGTGTCAATAATTAAATGCAATGAATATATGAAATATTATGTTACAAAGTATGCGTCTCTAAGCAAAATGCGTCTTTTTCGAATATGAATACGTCATTACTGAAATATTAAATGTTCATATGAAAGCCTGTTTGCTCGTAAAGATATTTGTGTGTTTTAGAAGTTAATTAAACGAGACACAGTTTTAATTCAACTTTAATGTCATATTAAAAAAAATATTTTACTAGAAAACATTTATTTATTTATATGTTGTTTTCGAAAACAAAGATTAATAAAAATAAAATGATTGCAATTTTGAAAAATCCTCGATTTTGAAAAATCACGTACTTTCCTTTGAAATCGAAATTCTAGCTTTGTAAAATACTTTTTTAGTATATTAAAAAAAATCTCTTTCTTAAAAATGTATTGCCTTTAAGCGTCTGGCAAAATTTTCCATGCATGTTTAATGATTCATAAAATAATAGATATGAAAAGCATTGTTACAAAAATGTATGTTTAATAACCTTACATATCTATATTTCTTATGCACTGGAACAAATTAGCATTAATATCAAATTTTCGTTAATTCAGCCTTCGAATTCAAAAATTAAGTGACGTAAAAACGCGGTTAGGTTATTTAAATGGTTAAAAAAGGAAAATCAAAAGTACCCAGTTTTGAAAAAAAAGAGAAAATACGGATTTTATAGTTTTTTTATACGGATTTTATAGGTTATACACGCTCAGATAAGTTTAAAAGAAATTAAATTTAAAAAGGTTGGAGGAGCAAAAAACGTTCGAAAATTGTAATTTCTGTTATACATTTGATATAGCAGCTTGGATAATTAGGAGTTTCGAATTTGGCATGGTGGTTACTTTTAAGATGCAAGTGCTCGCTAAGAACGGTTTCTAAAAATTTCGAAATTTCAAATGAAAAATCACATGAGCGGGAAACATTCATAACACTTTCTAAATTAGGATTTATTTGGAATTAATTTTTAAATTTCTCATTAATTTAAGTCTCATGTTTGCTTACTGTGGTATAAGAATGAAGTTTACTCAAAAGGAAGCTTAATACTGATTTTTGAACTATCCATAGCAGTATAAATTCTTCTAATGCAAATACACTCACAAATACCACTATACCACTTGGCATGTTTCAACAACTACGCATACAAAGTTTCTAGTTTGCTAGTTACTATATAAATCTTAATTTATTTCATATATATAATATTGGTGTTTAGATAAAACAAACATAAATGAACTACACCTTTCATTTAATGAGACTGTAGGGGGGGGGGGTTAAATTGAAATTTATATATTTCTTTTAAAATGTAAACATTGTATAAATTTTCTCGTAATACTGGAAACATCTCTTTATAAGAACACAGAAAATAAGACACATGCTTCTTAATCTAAGAAAATATAATGTAACCACGAACAAAAGTATATAATAATGTTTTTCGAATTGCGATTCCGAAAAGTGTTTTTATCTTTAGAAACCACAGAAACTAATATATTTAATAAAAAATAAAATAGCAATTTAAAGACGCATTTATAAAACAAAGCTTCTTTTACTTTTACTGATTTTTGGCAACGTTTCCGAGTAGTTTTTGTAGTGTATATTAGTCAGTTTTCACAACCCGAAATATAGGTTTTTCAGATGCCTCAAGTAAACATTTTTATGTTCATCAAACCTGTTTTACAGAAAAACAGGCTAAATTAACACCATTAACATTATCCCCCCCCCACATATATATATATATATATGAAAATGTTTAATTAAAAATTGATGACATCCTAAAAACCAATATTTCGGTTTGAGAAAACTGATTAATAAACAATAAAAAAATACTGGAAACGTTTCCGAAAATCAGTGACCGCAAAAAAGACTTTATTTAAATAAGTGCTTCATTAAATCTAAAAATATTTTTGTTTCTGATGTTGCTAAAGAACGCTGTTCGGAATCGTGGGCAACTTGACAGAGGTTATTGTGGCTGTTTCGTTTGTGGTATCGGAAGAGGTTTCTTTTGTTGTTATATTATATTTTCATTGATTAAGAATTTTTTTATACACTGTTAAAAATTTGCAGCAAATTGTCCAGTCATCTGACCGTTTTTATAGATAACGGTTACACAATCGTAATTTAACTGTTTTCTGACCATATTATTGCCCATATTATTGTCAGAATAGTGTTAAATTACGGTTATGTAACCGTTTTCTATAAAAACGGTCAAATGACTGAACAGTTTGCTGCAAATTTTTAACAGTGTAGTAAACGGTGAAAAGCTTACTAATTATTCGATTTTCATATCAAATTATAGCTTTAGTGGCAACTATATCTTATAAGAATGTATTTCATTGTATGTTATACACATTTTCTACTAACTAAATTTAATATACACTTGCATTACTCTTTGCTTCCTAAATGTTTGCGTCTCACTGGTAAACTATTGGGGCACTCAGAGTAGGTTTTTTAAAGCTAAGCTAAAAAAAAAAAATCTACGAAAAGATAAATACTCTGAAAATTCAGAGGTGGGAAGAATTTGAACTAATTTGACTAAACATAAGAAAAATAATAATTCCTCGTTTCGTAAAATATAACAATCATAATAAAATAAAATATATTTTGGATTAATGTAGTAAATATTAGAGAAGTATTAAATGAATTAATTGATTGAATTTTCTGTAATTAATTCTTTCCTTCAATTAAAATCCTTAATTGAGCTAGAACTATTTCCTTAAGTGTCAATAAACCAAATTTAAGCTTGAATATGCAACATATTTTTGAGAATTTTTTTTAAATTTTGTTAATCATAGTTTGTAACATCCTAAATTTAAACTTACCCAAAAGTATAAATTTAAGACTTTCTCAGAGAGTTTGTTTTAATTCCAATGTTTAAATATATGGCATTTGAATTTTCATATTTAAGTTTCAAACAAGAAATATCTCAAAAACTGCTACTTTCCCTGCACTTAGCAGATATAACCGATTATGGAATTATGATATCACAGCTGATTCCATGATTTTTGTATTGAGGAATAAAAAAAGTGTCTCTATTATATTATATTAATTTATTGTCACATAGAAAATACTTTCTAAATTAGGTTGATGAAAAAATTCGCATTTTGTAGAATACTGACTATCGCATTGTATCATATAAAACCATCTTCAGGAAAGCTTACTTTTTAATCCATTTACCCCAATATTAAAATATATCGACAATGAGCTAGAACTATTTCTTTAAGTGTCAATAAACCAAATTTAAGCTTGAATATACAACATATTTTTGAGAAATTTTTTAAAATTTTGTTAATTATAGTTTGTAACATCCTAGATTTAAACTTCCCAAAAAGTATAAATTTAAAACTTTCTCAGAGAGTTTGTTTTAATTCCAATGTTTCAATATATGGCATTTAAATTTTCATATTCAAGTTTCAAACAAGAAATATCTCAAAAACTGCTACTTTCCCTGCACTTAGCAGATATAACCGATTATGGAATTACGATATCACAGCTGATTCGATGATTTCTGTATTGAGGAATAAAAAAGTGTCTCTAATATACAGGGTGTCCCACAAGGTACGCAGCGTCTAATATGTACAGATTCGGACAGAGCACGTCAATATGAGTATTTTGAATGGTAACAAGTGGGGTCCCCGAATATAGCGTGATAGTCTAATTACAGAATGAACGTTATCGTAGCTGCGAACTTTTAGGCTTTTTTCCTACCACTAACATTTTATAGTTAATTTTACCTTATTAAATCTCCAAAATCACGGGATTCAATAAGGCAAAAATTTCTATAAATTTTTAGTGGTTACCACAAATTTGCATAATCATCTGGGGAATCTTTCATGTTGTACACATCGTCATTTGGAATACCCACTATCGGATTCGTCAATAACGTCATAGCCGCCAACTTTTACGCTTTTTTGATACCATTAAAAATTTATAGAAATTTTTGACTTATTGAATCCCCTTAATTTCGGAGATTTAATAACGTAAAATTTACTATAAAATTTTAGCGGTAGAAAAAAGCGTAAAAGTTCGCAGCTATGATAACGTTCATCCTGTAATTACACTATCACGCTATATTCGGGGACCCCACTTGTTACCATTCAAAATGCTCATATTGATGTGCTCTATTCGAATATGTACATATTAGACGCTGCGTACCTTGTGGGACACCCTGTATTATATCAATTTATTGTCACATAGAAAATACTTTCTAAATTAGGTTGATGAAAAAATTCGCGTTTTGTAGAACACTGACTATCGTATTGCATCATATAAAACCATCTTCAGGAAAGCTTACTTTTTAATCCATTTACCCAATATTAAAATATATCGACAATGATTGTCACTAATGACTTTTTCGCTCGAAATACAAAATTTTGGCGACAAACCAAGATTGAATACATTATTTCCTTTACTCTTTACTAAGTATTAGAAAGAACAACAACAACAACAAAAATCCAGCATTCACTTTTTAAATATACAGATATTATAAATATATTATAAAAGAACGAAAAGCAATTTAAATCTTTTTAAATTTTTAAATAAATAAATTTAATTTAGTTACAATGAGATTAATACGTAGTCTAATAAGTATCATTAACATTATTTTACATCTTAAATGAAAGTGAATTCTTCACATGATGAAAACCTTTTTAGAATAACTTTGAAACATTTTTCATAATATGCTGTTAGTATGAACAAAATTAACATCACTTAGGAATGTTTGGAAAATATTTTCTTTATTATCTCGATTATTTTTGGACTATAGCAAATTTTTCTTGTCATTCTTTACAAAGTCAAAGCTACCAAAGATACATCATAACTTTATTATATTTTAAAATATTTTCCGCAAGTAGAAAATAAAATATATAGCTTGACAACACAATCAAGTAGTGATATAGAAAAAGTACAAACAAAGAAAGTAGAGTGCTGTCTAGACAAAATGATCATATTTTGAATAGGACATGAATAGTTATTGCGTAACATTATTTATTATTTTCTTATTATATTTGAAAGTGGTTTTCATACATGAATGAAATGGTATGTCATAAGATACTTTAATAAAATACTTTATAGTTTTGGAAATTAATTTCAAAGAGCAAATTGTTTGATATCCATTTCAGTAATGTGAAACATGGAACAATATCATGGATTAAAATTGTTCAAAGTATTAATAATTTTTTACGGATTTCGAATTTCATAAACATTTCTTTTTCATGAAATCCACCAAAAAGCCATATATAGAAAATAATGTTTTAGCGGTATTTATATTTAATGATTTTCTTACAGTTATGCAGTAAGAAATATCTTATTTTACTTAAAATGTTTGTTTTTGTCCTTTTTGGACGAATAAAATTCAATCTTTTGTATATAAATATTGATATGTAACGCAATGTTAAGTATTTAGGAAATGTCGCAATCGGAATATCGCACGTTCATAATAATAGTAAGGTCCAAGACGCTCTGCAGAAGGTGTGTTACAATCAGAAAAAAAAAAGATTGAATAAAAGAGAAATTATTAATGTAAAGGAGAGTTCAGCGATTGTACATAGAGTTACTCCTGTAACACACATTAAGGAAATAGAAAATTACCTTGATTGCCTTACTAATGATATAAAAGTGCGCCAATTGGCTTTGGGTCCGATTATGGCAGTTTCCCCTTAAATATAATTACAATTACTTTTACATTTTTCTCGAATAATGGTCGGTCAACAAAGTACTACTTAAAAGAGAAAAAACATTTATATAAACATTGATGCAAAAGTTTAAATTCAAATGTAAATATTTGACACCCTCCCCTCTAAAAAAAATTACAGCAATGAAATTAAATTGACGTTAAACCACGCTTGCTAAAATATGCAATAGGCTGCTAATCCAATTACGGAACATTCCTTCTCATTTTGAATTAATAATAAGTACCTAATAAATATTAATTTGGAGCTTGGTGCGATATAATTAAAGTAAAAATAAAATACAACGTTAAAACACCAGTATAATTGAATCTATAACTCTATAGAAATGATTCATTTCTATATATATGAGCAAATTTCCATTTTCTTCAGCACTGAGGAGGGTATGCTATATGCTACCGAAACCGGTATGCTGTAGATTCAATTATACTGGTGTTTTAACGTTGTATTTTATTTTTACTTTAAGTACCTAATAGTCCTGCCGGTATTTCCCTGGGCTTTTTTTTTATTTTAGGGACGCAATTCAGGATTTCAAAAGTGAGGAATGATATAAACAAGTATGAAAATCAAACTGATAAATTACTATGGTGGTTTATATATCTATTAAAAATTTTGCATCTGAATACACGTATTTGATAAAATACGTCTGTTTATATAATAACAGATAAAAAGCTTTTGTTTATTAAATAAATTGTGTAAATGTTGGGAAAAGGCTTCTGTGTATGAAACATTAATTTGGTTTCCAGAAAGAACTTGTGAAAGTATCCCTACTCTTAGCTTTTCTCTGCCTGGCCAAGGCCTTAAGACAGGCAAGTACCGGCTTAATTTTGATTTTTTTTTTCAGCTTCCCTAATCTAGAGTTTTTGGGAAAGGTCAATTTCGCAACTGTCATTAGCGAATTGCTTCTATACTTTAACAAAAACTTCGTCGAGGAAAGTTCCATAATACGGTTCATACTGATGTATTTTAAAGAGGATGATTTGCTGACAAAATATGCACGGACTTATATATTTTCCGGATTGCAACTGTGACAAATCAAAGGTAACCAGGCAAGCTATTCAGATCTCATGGCATACCTTACGCTGCAGACATTGTCAATTCCTTTCTTTTAATGCGTGAGAATGCCAGACGTAATACAGATCGCCTTGTTGAGAATATGTTGAAATGGAAACAACATAGCGGAAAATAGTGTACAGTTCGTTTACCCACTAAAATGTGACCGAACCTGTCTGGCGCCCACTCGGACAATGCATTACAGCGAGAACAATACCTCTGTTTACTGTTTGGGAATTTGAGATAGATCTTTTTTGAAGAGTGGAACAGAATTCCCTAAACTCTTATCGACAACCTCATTGTATCTATAGAAAACAGTTATACAACAGTCTTGAAGGTTCGAGGGGGCTACACACCATATAAAAAATTCTGCATGCATATTTATAAAAATACGTCTATTCAATTGGCCCTTTTAAAAATTTTATACAATATGCAAACATTTTATTATTAAAATTGAATTGATACTTACAGTTATTAATATATTTCTGCTGAATTATAAAATGGAAATTTTTTATGTTCTAGAATAATACTAAAACTATTCGTATTTTTTCTTGACACCCTGTGGCGTAAATATAATCTGTCAGTTTTCAGAATGAAAAATAATTTTGTGTATATTTTTTATAAGCTGCGCAGTCAATAAATACAATCTTCAGTGTTCAATTCTCTTTCGTACTTCCACTTTTCTTCTTTTCATAATGCACAATGTTTCACAAATATAACATCTGACACATATTTTACAAGTTATTGAAATATCTATTTCCATTTCTTTGTTGCGAACAGAATGCATAAAAATTTTGACAGTTGAGTCAGCATGCATTTCTTTTGTCAAATGAAAAGTTATTCAGCTCATATATTTCAAAGCTGTATTGTCAAAATTGTCGAAAAAATACAAATTAAACTCTATATAAAAACACATGTAAACTTTCATTATTTTATTTTGTGCTTGAAGCATTTAAATTATTTGATTTTTCCATTTATTGCGTTTTTTCTTTAAACTATGTAGTGTAAAAAAATAAAAGTCTATCTTTTATACAATGTAATATTTATGGAGAACTATTTATTCAAGTGAAAATTGATATTCCGAAGCACAAACTTGCATGTCCAAAATATGAAATCGATTCTCCAAATTTTGTATGAATAAAATATAGATTCCAGTTTCAAAATGCACATTTTAAGTATTCTTATACCATAATCATATTATAGCTTTTCCAATATGAGGAAAAAATAGCATTGAATGTTATAGATTTTTCGCAATATGTTTTCAAATATATCAGCCACATTACAAAATATGATATTCAAGAAGAAAACAAAAATTGTGATTTTCGATTTTGCCACTGAGTTCTCACAAACAGATTATATAATAAATGTTTACTTTTAAATTATAAATTATCATTGTGGTTACAAAGTTATTTTACATTGTAATTTATTCTTGGCAAATAGGAACCTAATATTAAAATTGACCTAATGTTAAGAATAACCTAATACAAAATCTTTTAAATTTATCTTTTCCAAATATAAACTGCATAATTAAAAAACTGCGTCTACAAAACTTCCGAATACCTAATATTTTCTATAAAATGTATCAAAATAAAAATCAATAGATTTTCTTATTTTTATTGCTGTATTAAATTCAATTAACCAAAGCTCACTGAACAAAAAATTGACCACTTTTTCACAGAAGTACAGTGGTTTCATTATACCGATACAGAGGGCGTTACGGAGGAGTCACGGAGTGAACTAGGTACTGTGTGATCACAGAAGTAACATTGAGAGAGAAAGTTGTTGTAAAATACAGGATTAGAGCATTTATATAGGTAAATATAAGGATGTGACAGATTGGCAAAATGGGACAAATTTATGTTTGGGCATACCCACATCCAAACAGTGAGAAAAGATTCTCTATTTGATAGTGTATAGAAGCGGACGGTGTATAAAGAATGATGTACCACTGATGTCTTTGAAAGATGGCGTCCGAACTCCGTTCGGAAAAAGGTCCCAACCAAAAGGAGCCGGGGATACTTGTCATGGTTTATCAATGGAAATCGGTCGCAACCCCGTCAGGACTATTTCAACCTTTTGCCGAGTGAACATTACGAGTAGAACTACATAAAAAATGAATATTTGGAGCTGCGTATCATGCAAGAAAACTTTTATTATGGCGGCACATATGGCGGCACATAAAAGTGCACGTTTACAATACACCAGAAAACACTGAACTTTGACAGTAAATGATTGGGGGCGTGTAGTTTGGTTTAACAAATTGTTATTTAACTTTTTTTATTGACGCAAGTACCATCCTTGGAATCCCCAGTGTCTGTAGGATGTAGTTCAGAATAGAGGTGGTTTAATAGTGGTTTGTGAATATTTTCGTACTAGAACTTCGTACCCACTGATTGAGTAGACCATGAACCAGGCTGTTTATTTCAACATTCTTGGTTATCATATATTCAAAATCTTCATAATAGATACGCTATGAACATTTCCGCTTTCCGAACTGTTAATCGCCGTGTTCATAGGGCTGTATGCATACGTGATTAGTTTCACCAACATTAAGATACTTTATGGTGGTTCGACGTGCCCGTTGAATCATCTTATCTTAACCCCATACAAAATCTGTGAAGCTGTTAAAAATAGCGCAACAGATTTCCTAACCACCGACAAGAGCATCCCCGAAACTTAGTGACCTTACGTCATCTACTTATGAGCGAGTGGCATCAATTGGATACGGCATATCTGCAGAACGTTGCGAATTATCTACTTTCTGGAATACAGGCAGTTATTAAGCCTAAAGGCAAGTTACCTTTATTAAATCTAACATGCACTGATTTACAGCAGGGAATTCAGTGAACGTACCCAGCGGTCCGCTCTCAAAAGGGTCCCAAAATTATAAAATAGGCTTATAAAAAGAATATGTATATAAAATTTTCTAAGAGGTCCCAAAAAACACACAGGACCAGGGCTACAGATTTAAAAATCGCCAACGAATGCTAATACTTAAATATGCATCAAAATATTGCTAAAACTGTACTTAAACTACTTTCAGTTAGACATTTATATATGGAATAGCATCATGATTGTATATTAACAATATATAAAATACTATAAAACAATCTGAAGTGGGAGACTACAGCAATTTATGATTTATTGACATGTGCTTAGATATGTAATGGGCTGACTTACATATTTACTATCTTGCATAGACTAACTGAACTTATTCCTCTGGTATGATGCTCTGATTGGCCCTCATATAAGTGTACCTTCCTAATGTCCGATTCAACAATTGTTAATTTTAGCTATGTCTGATTCAATAATCATCTTGGTTTAAACTTCGTTTTAAAACATATTCTTACTCAGATACGTTTTGCTAAACACTAACAAATTTACAGCTTTTGAAAAAATCAGGGCTATTCAGCACCATTGCAACAAAACTCCGTCATTTTATCTTTTTTTAATGCTATTAAAAATTCCATCACAGAATACGAGAATAAGTTCTATTTTCTCTCTCTCAGAGTGGAGATAACAAATGTAAAAAGGATCAGTACATAAATACTTAACGGGTTAAAAGTTTGTGACTTATAGCTCTAAGAATTAAAAAAAAGGTCTTAAAAGTTATGGTATTAAATTTTGAATGATAAAATTTTGAGTGATTATTTAAAAAATATTTTTTTTAGTTCATTAATTTCGTTTTTGTTCTATTTATATTCACAGGTGAAAGCATTCATTAAACATGAATCAAAAAACATCCGTGAATACATTTTATATATTTATATAAAATGTATTCACGGATGTTTTTTGATTCACGCCTCTCATAAAAACAAAATATAAGTTTTAAAAGAAATGATATCAAAATTCGAGTTATTTCTCGATGCGTATTTCTAAGCTTAAAAAAAAATTAATAAAAACTATTCTTGTTTTGTGATCTAAAGTATATTTACACATTCAAACAATACTTTTAATTTTACAATGCCTGTTGAAAATATCACACTTTCCTGAGTATATATTATGCATTGAAATGTATTTATTTCAATAAATTGATTATCTTTTGCGTCCCGCTACTAAAATTCGTAAGTAAAATTTATGTAAATGTTTTCTTTGCGAATATACTATATATTTGCATAGAGTTCCCTTAATTTTGATACTATGACGCAAAGTAAACATTTTCGTAAATTTTACGAATTTAAGTAGCGTGACGCAAAAGATAAATCAATTTATTGAAATAAATACAGTTCAGTGCATAATACAGGCTCCGTAAAAGCGTGACATATTTAACAGTGTATTGGAAACATTAAAGCATTTGTTTCGCTGTGTGAATATACTTTATAAGGTAAAGAAAAAATATTGTTAATTGAATTTGAAAGAAACCTTTTAATGTCATATCAAGACATCTGTTTATATTGATATAATTTCTTTTAAAACTAATATTTTGAAGTTATGAGAAATGTGAATGAAAAGGTATGAGTGAAGAAATTTTATAGATATTTTTATGTTGAAAATAATGTTTGTGTCTGTGAATATCAACAGAAAAAACACAAAATGAGGAAATAAAAAAGAAAGATATTTATATTTGATAGCAAAGCGTCACTCAAAATTTTATATAATTATTTTTAAGACCCATATTTAAAATTCTTAGAGCAATAAGGTAAAGATCTGCTTCACAAAAGTTTAATCCGTTAAGGGTTTTTGTACTGATATCATTGCTTTTTGTGGTTAATGATGAAAAGTTGAAAAAAAAATAAAGATCACCGCAATGAATTTCTAATCTTAATCCACCCCCCCAAAAAGATATTTTATACTTTAATTTCAAAGAATTGTATTACTTTAAATTATTTTTTTAAATAAACCCTTTAGTAAGATTTTGAAATAATTGCACGTTTTTAACTTTGTTGTTGTTTCATAGATATATAAAGCAGTGTTAAATTTCACTATGCAAAAAGTTCACATTCTGAGGAGAAATGGCAAGAAAATTACTCTGTAAAACTTTTTATTTTAAAAAACAATCTGCAACAATCGTTGCTCACTAATAAAAATAAATAAATAATCATCTAAATTATCCCCTAACATCCGAAATTTTCTGTTTCCCCATCTTTGCCTGCCAGTATAGAAATAAGTTTAAAATCCGCCACAATTTACACTTTCCCCTCCTTTGCGTCCTCAGTATAGAAATAAGTTTAAAATATTTTAAAACCTTTATTTTTATATATAAAAAAATTCTGTCCTATTAGTGACGTTAAATAATCATTCTTATAAATTATTCCCTGCCCCTCAAAATTGCCGCTTCCACCTTTGCATCCCCCTACAACATACATAGATTCAAATCTTTAAAACTATTTATTTTTAAAAAAATAATCTGCAGCATTGTTGCTCACCAATAGAAGTAAATAAAAAATCATCTAAATTAACGACCTAACTTATCAAATTTAGGCTTTCCCCTCCTTTGGTCCCCAATATACAAAAAATTTTAAAATATTTTAAAATCTTTATTTTATATTTAAAAAAAAATCTGCCCTTTTTACCGCTTTTTAGTGACAATAAATAATCAGTCATATAAATTATCCCCCTGCGCTTCAAAATTTTTACTTCCCCCTTTGCAAACTTTAGTGGCAATACTTTTAAGTATAATACTTTCAGTGACAGTACTTTTAAGTGTAATACTTTCAATGACAGTACTTTTAAGTGTAATACTCGTACTTTAAGTGATAATACTTTTTAACATTAGCTCTCAGCCCCAATACAGCATACAGAATTTCAAATCTTTAAAAATTAAAAGAAAAATATTCTGCAACTTCGTTTCTCAATAATAAAAAAAATACATAATCATCTAAATCCCCCCCCCCCTCTAAAATCCCAAATTTATGCTATGTTCCTCCTTTGCACCCCTAGAAAAATGCTCTGTCTAATGCTTTTTATTGACAATAAATAATCAATTATATAAATTTTCTTCTTGCTCCTCAAAACAATTCCATCTTTCCCTCTTTGCACCCCCTTCCAGCATAAAGAGATTTAAATATTTAAAACTCGTTATTTAAAAAAAATATCTGTAGCATTCGTTGCTCATTAATAAATATAAATAAATAATCATCTACATTATCCCCCTCTAACCTTCCAAAACAATAAAAAATCATCTAAATTAACGACCTAACTTATCAAATTTAGGCTTTCCCCTCCTTTGGTCCCCAATATACAAAAAATTTCCTATAATAATCAAATGAAAAAATATACACACCTTTATTTGATTCTGTGTTTCCCCCTTTTTTTGCCGCCCAGTATACAAAGAGGTTTAATTTATTTTTAACTGTTTATTTTTATATAAAAAAATCGCCTGTCCTTTTTAATGCCCTCAAGTGGAATAATCAATTATTTACATTACTCGTTTGACTCAAAATTTCCACTTCTTCCTTGGCCCCCTCTCTCCAGCAAATCTTTTAAACTCGTTTTTTTAGAAAAATTGCCTACTTCGTTTCTCACGAAAATAAATAAATAATCAACTTAAATGCATCCAAACACTTCATTGTTTACGCTTCTCAGTATTTTGCTTCCACTTCCAGAAAACAAATAAGTTGAAAATCTTTTAAGTTATTTTTACATTTATTTATAAACATATCAACCGCCCTATTTATTTATCTATAGTGACAATAAATGAACAATCAATTATATAAATTTTCTCCCTTCCCTTGAAACCTCCATTCCTTCCTTTCCCCTCCAGTATACAAAATTTAAAATCCTTAAAAGTCGTTTTTGAAAAGAAAAAAGTGCCGTATCCATTGCTATCTTGTAACAATAATAAATAAACAATCGTCTAAAACAGCGATTCACAACCCTTTTTCTTTCAAGTACCCCTTGTTTTTTTTGTTTTTTTCACATAGGAGAAACCCCTTTTCTTATAAATAAGGTTAAACTTACCCACGTAATGCAAACATGCTTTTTTAAATCAGTAATCTTCTTAGAGTAAATAAACAATAAATCAACTCAAATTTCTTCGACATTTCTGACCATTTATTTTTTATCTAATATTTTTTAGGTAATTTTACTTTTTATTATTATCTTAGCATAAAATAAAAATGCATATATTATTAAAAGAGTTTGTAACTGACTTAGGATACAAGTTTATAACAATTTTGCATCATGATAACAAGTAATCAAACATGGCTTTTAATATTCTCAAGTGTGATTCTTGATCTTGTTTCATGGAGCTGTGTTTTTAAAAACAGTTCAAACGAAGACAGATAATCTCAAGTCATGAGCAGCATTAAGTTTTTTGCGATGTGTGTTCTTGCATAAGGCGTAAATGTTCTTTCGAAAGCAATGTATTTGTGAAAGACAAGAAGTATATTATTCCTTTATCACTGTTTTATTGGTACTCGATTTTTTCTGCTACATTTTTTTTCTAAATCAGATTGTAACAAAGAATCAAGCGAAAGTTCAATCAATTTTTATTTATCAGAAGCTGATAAATATTAGGCTTGTTCAAAGAACAAACAGTTAAATAATGTGTAACACAATTAAAAATACTCTTAAACAAATTACCCCCATCGTCATTAATACTTACGAATTATTTTGTGTAGCCTGTATATGATAAAAAAATATACACACCATGTATTATTCAAAAATTTAGTTAAACTTAAAAACGCAAACCAAAGTTTAAAAAAGCACTTATGACATATATACTATGATTATCGTACTAAGACTGTAATCGAATTCTTTTGTCTGTCCCTGTAAAAGAACGATAAACGCAATGCACACCATCCTTTTCAGTGAGCAATTTATAGTGCACCTGAGTAATGTATTTAAATTTCATTATGTTAGAAATAGTGAAATATCATTAAAGTACGCTGAAAACATTTTTTCCTCCATAGAACATTGTGTAACAGAATTATTTTATGTGACCCTGTAAATTAATAATAAAGCCCTTGAACCCTATACTTTAGAAAAAACATGTTTTAGTGCGCTTCATAATTGTATATCAATTTAATCTTTTTTTAAATGGGCAACATCATCAAAATACACTTGTAAAGATTTTTTTCCAATTGACTGTAATGTAACGGAATAATTTTGACTAGCCCTGTAAATAAACTATAAGTGATACACACTTCATTTTCATTAGGGATAATGCTATACCAAACGTCAATAACAGACAACAATTTCAGAGAAATCCAAGTATATTTACGAGAGTTAAAGCACGGACGGACGGTCAGATGGCATAGGGTTAGACAATCTAAAGTCATTAACACTTTTCAACTAGGTTGGAAAGTGTTAAGAAATAGAAGAGAAACAAGTGCACTAGTATAGGAATGGTTTTTACCACCCAGACAATCCAACAGCTTAAGCGTGTTGTCACATGTTCGTGCAAAGACGTCCAATTTTAGTTCCATGGCCCTATCTAAATAATTTATCGACTAAAATGCAACGAGAAGAAAATATTACCCTGGTTTGGCGTAGGCCTCTTCACTCAAAAATGCCTAAAATGTTTCCACTTAAGATATTACTAAGCGCAGAAATATTAAGCGGCATTATATAAGAAACAAGATTTGTTCTATGAAAGGTTATTTATAATCTTCATAGAAAACCGATTAATATTATATATTAATTTTAAATAATCGCCCGAGCTTTTTCCAAGATTTCTTTTTCACTTTGACACCGTTTTTTTTTTCTTAAAAATGGAATTACAGATCTCAAAATATACTACATGTAAAAAGGGATAACTTTCAGGATAAGCTTAGACAGAAGATATGAGACTTGTGTAAAAGAAATCAGAACGATATGCTCCATAGTTCCTCAGATAATAAAGTGCAGCTATTTGAGTTCCCTCTTATCTCAGGCTAGCTGGTAGATAATACAGAGTGCCGGTTTGGGGTATAGGGTATAGGGCTTTACTACGTTACTCAAAAAACTGCCATTTCTCATGATTTCTGATTTAAAAAAAATTCTGCTGTTAAATTTTCTGGAAAAGACTCATTGAAATATTTCACTTAAATGTAAACAAAAAAATGATTGTCACAGTATAAGATCGATACATGTGGACAATCAGAGTCGATTTTTAATTATCAAAAGAAGAATATAAAATTTTTCTTTTCGAAGCGATCATTAGATGTTGTTTTATTATGCTCCAGTAACATTGCGTGCTAACCTTGTTTGAAGTTTTCTACCACTTTCTAAATTTTTAAAATAATTATTTATGATAAGAAAATAAGAATAGATTAAGAAAGCAATATGTAAACATTTGAAAAATAAATTTCGGTAAAACATTTTTAAGCATTTCAAATTCACCCTGATTAAATTAAATGCCCTAAATGCTATATGGTAACATTTCTAAATTTTCATGTATACAATTTAATATTTCTTGGAAATGCACCCGCTAGATTAAAAAGAATTACCACTAATATTAATAAATAAATATATAATGTATTTGTAATTGTTCAAAATATGTTGCAACCACGTCTAAACAAGTGGTGTATAGTGTTCACCAATGTCCCAAAGAAAATGTACTTTCAATATGCTAATAAATCTATAGAAAATAAATGAATTTTTTGCCTCTTGACATTTTAAATGTAAGGCTTTATGTGTAGAAATATGTAAAGAAGTTTTTTCTTCAAATAAATTACTTTGGAGAACTGTATTTGCAACTAAAAAATGTTGTTTTCACCCTGTTATTAGTGGCAATATGTTTTACACAGATTATTTATTATTCGCTTTTTGATTACGAACATTCTGTCTTTTGCAAAGTTAATAAAGATATAACGCTAACATATGTGTATTTTTGAAATGCACTTTTACATTCGAATAATGTAAAAAAAAAAAAAAAAAAAAAAAAAAAAAAAAAAAAAAAATCATTTTTCATATAAATAGAATATTCACTGTTCATTTCAGGAGATTTGTGTGAAAGTTATAGCCGAAAGCAAATTTATTTTATTTTCATATTCACAGATAAATGCTGTATTTTGAATCATAATATCAAAGATCGGCACATAAAAGAATGTGGATACTTCAATTGGAAATACAATAAAAAAATTCTGTGCACATTTTACAATTGCCAATTTTTTGCATGTTAATAAAATCTTCCATTAAATGTTTCACAATCTTCATTTTTTTTCTTAAGAAAAACGTTATTTATTAGGTAAAATAACTATTCTTCCAATTTCTGCAGAATTAATGAGAACAGCCATTTATTTGTTTTTGCATACTTTCTTTTAACTTACATTTCTGTGTGTAGGTGGCAGTAAAATCTTGTTGCTCTTTTTTCACTCACTTCCTGTTGACGTAGAGCTTTGAAATGTGGAATATACTTGGAATACTATTCTTGAGAACAATATATGAATTAGACATTGTTTTTTTTAATTTGATCCGTATGGGGAAAAGGCAGTGTCGGCTCAAAACTTGCATTTCCTCCATAGAAATAACGTTACGATTGTTTAATATTAATTGAAAAAATAGCTCCATTGCAACCCTTAAGGGAAAAACGTATGTAAAATATCTGTGTACATGTGTACTGTGTGAGTTTTTTTTAAACAGTGTTTGAACATAACTTTTTAAATAAAACTTTGGCCCTTTGCTAGTATGTTTTACACTATATTTTGCATTATAAACATATTTTAATAATATTTTAAATCCAAATTGAGTAATGAAAAAAAATAGATTTTTTTGAAAAGTGTCCAAAGGACCATTTTATCCTCACCAAAGGGCAAAATGATCCTTCATTTAAAAATAATTGTAAATTGTTTTTTATCGGCAAAATAAAGGATATAAAAGTAATTATGACAATACATAAGTGTAATTCACCTCTACAAATATACTCCATTAAGTAAACAAAATCATATTTCTGTACAAGAAACACTGTATATATAAATAAATATGAAAGTTAGTGCTTATCTTATAACAGATGTTATAAAACACAATTTTTCAAAGAATTCTCACGCGTATTATATTCAGACGCGTAATACTGCTATCGCTTGAATACCGTCAATGCTTCTTATTCACTTATCACAACTAGTTTATGCGTTACCCTGTAGATAGCGTGACCTGTCTGAAAGAAAACATATGTGGATCGTTTTGCCCGTTAGGATCATTTCAGGCCAAAATCCCCTATATACTTTGTTTCGTGAGAATATGAACAAAAACAAAATTTTGCTTTAAACATACTAGGGGGCTTTGCCCCCTGCTCGCTACGCTTACCAACCCCCGTTCTGATTTCACAGCCTCTTAAAACCTGGTAATGTATCCTGTTTTAAAAAGATGATGATGATGATATCACGAACGGCGACTTTCTTCTGTAATCAGGTTATAATGAATTTTCATTTAACTGGTTATACGGCTTTTTCATTTAATTCATCTTTTTTATTTTTAATATTCATGTGTAAACACAATTTTTATGGCGCAATTTTCTTTATTTCCTGCTTTCAACACGTGATCATTTAATTATTATTTTAAACTTTCATTATTGTTTTTAATAGTCTCGCTCAAATACATTTTTTATTTGAGATAAAACATAATCCTTTGCGCTTATTTAGAAATTGGCAACAATATAAAAAAAATGACTTTTTCAATAAAAGATTTTTTACTCGATTTTTAAGGATTTTTTGAGTTTTTAATGTCCGAACGTGATGTTGTTTTTAATTTCTGAAAGCTTGTTATATTTCGCGTCTATTGGTATAATTTTCGAATCCGTAGGACGGCTAGAAAAAAAGCAATAGCTTCTCAAAAAAGTCCCTAGTAAAAAAGCGATGAGAATAACCCGGAATATCTACGCAGAATTTGATTGGTCCATTCCGTTTTTGGCTCAGTTCCAGATTACTTTTTTTTAATATAGAAGGATATTTTAATTTTCTATTAAATAACTGTTGGTTGACACGTTTTTTATGTAAACCAACAGTAAAATCATTTTTAATATTACATCCACGGATCTAAAACATAGTTATAAACTGGAAACCAAAGTATGTTACGTTATTTATTATACTCTATAATAACATATATAAAGTGACAGTTTTGAGTGAATCCTGACTATTAAAAGCGGGACAAATTTGTTTATATTTTATATCATACAGTTCCTTAAATACTTAGAAAATATTTAAACATAAAAATATCAACAAAACTTAAAATTTTGACAATGAGAAAAAATTAGTAAAATTATTATTGCTTTTTTTATGTATGGAACATTGAATACAGTAGCTATATAAGTGGGAATAGACTGGCAAGTTATCTATAACTTAAGAAAAATCTATATTTTGTACTTATTAACGATTATATATTTTGCATATTCAATTTTGCAGTCTTCAATTTATAAAAAAAGTATTCTTTAAGCCTTCTGCTTTATATTATACATTTCATTGTTGATGTCTTAAAGTTGTTTATTTTTAATAACTTTAAAATTATATACATTTTTACTTTCTTAGAATATCCATTAACATTTATAAAACTTTATTTATTAGACTATTACATGAGCATCACAAGCCTGAATAGATAGTTTTCAGAAATATTTTTAAAATAGGGTAAAATAGTAATTTATTATTAACAACTGTCAACAATATATTTTGTATTTTTAATAAATTGTTATGGAATTAAACAGGAGAAAACATTCTTTTATTTTTACTTTCTTATGCAGGTTAAATGATGATAAGCTTTTTTTTAAACAATTTTGTTTTTATCTCAGCAGAAATAGGTAAAGAAAAATTTGTATAAAATGGGTTTTATGATATTTTAAAATAGAAGTATTTTGTTCTCTTTGATGTTATTTCCCATTTTTTTAACATGAAAATTAAACAATGTGGCATTTACCATGTGGAAAGACAATGTAAAATATAAAACATGCATGTAAAGTATAAGTAAGTAAAATAATAGAAGAATGCTCTTCTGATCGCAATTTGGATCTATATTTACAACATGCATTTCCATGTAAAAATTACAGTTCAGTCTGTAAAATTTATTAATTTTTTTTTAATAACAACTATAGGGTGGCTCAAAGAGTACTATTTGAAAAAAGTGTCTTTTAAATGGTGCTAGGTGTGAGTGAGATAAATAAAATATTATAAACTTAATTTTCAAAGTGGACAATTGTTGATACGTGTGTTTTTTTAGTGAGTGAAATTTCTCCAAAATTAAGCTGTTTCCTTAAGAAATAAAACTTATTGCTTATTTTCAATGTAATGAATCATTGTAATTTTCCTCAATCTGAAAAATGCAAGTCAAGCAATGATGCGACGATATTTCATATGCAATACAAGCAACATGCAATGATATTGCCAAAACCATGCAATATCATCGCATGGTGTTACTACACCACTTTTTATCGGCAGCCATGGTATTTCAATACATATGAGGAGGCTTCAAACGATAATGATTGTTGGTTTTCTTTTGGTCTACCTTTACTCCAGTAGAAGCAATTCGCAACTTTCTAAAAATAAATCACCCCACAACATTCACCCAATATGAAGATAATCTTTTCCATATTCGAATTATCTCACTCATACCTAGCAGCGCCAATCAGATTTTGTTTAAAATATTATCTTCTGGTCCACTCTTTATAACGCACTTAATTTCATTATTACATTCAGGCAAATCAAAGTTTAGTAAGTAATTAAAATTTTTTAAGAAATTATTTATAGATATACAACTTAAAAGGTTTTGAAACATAAAAATTTCTATTGCTAAAATTAAAAGTGATGTACTCAGTAAAATATAATATAGTAAAAATACAGTTTTAAAAAAATGAGTATATAGTAAAATTATTATAAAAAACTGTTTAGTTTACTTAAGATACTTATTTGAAAAAAAAAAAAACTGTTTGAAATAATTTAAAAATAAAACATTACTTTTATAGCATACTAATTTTCCTTAACGACAATATAAACAAAATGTTCCTAAAATTTAACTAATATGTTAAATTGATGATATTACGAAGACTAATAAAAATTTTAGATTATTTAAGATTAAAATAAATATTATTGTCTGTCTTTATATTATGTTCATACGAGCAGATTTAAAATTCACGGAAGCATATCTACATTCGAAATAAATTTTTAAAATGTATTTCATGAATGGTTACAAATAATCCTTATTGGTTCATTTTAGAAATCTTCTCCTTTTCGTTAAGTCATTATTCATAAATCTGAAAATAGAAGACACATTTAAACTGCGCAAGATTTTAACACTTTGTCATACTGTCAAAATTAACTATTTTTTCAATAATTCTTGATGACGCGAAAGTATATATTTTTGATTTTTTTTATAAATTGCGATATCATGAAAGTGTCGTCACATTAATTTTTATTCTTAGCTTATGTCTTTCAAATTTCATTAAAGTTTATTGATTCTGACTTTTAGATTGAAACATCGTTGTGCCATAATAAGAAAAGAAAGATTTTAAATTTGTAATTCATTTCTTATCAAATGATTTACATTATTTTTATAGTATTCATTTCATGAAATAATTTTCAGTAAATGTAAAATTTTTATCCAGAATTTTTTGCCATATGTTAGAAACGTAGTTACTCAATATGAATCATCTTTTTCTACAAATTATTATTATTATTTTTTATAAACAGGTTATGTGGATCTAAATGAATCATATTTTTAAAATTTCATTTATAAGATCAATCAACAGATTATTTTTGCATTTAAATACCCCTTATGTAGCATAATACACAAAATGTAATATATTATCTGTTAAATATTAAATAATGATTAAAAGATAAGAATTTGGTCTTCCTAAATTAAATCAAACTAATTTTTATATTGTATTTAATTGCTGAAACCTAAAAAAGTGATTTTAGGGGTAGAAAACAGTTGAAAATTCATAAAATGTAATGTATCATAACTCGGTAAGGTTTAATCGTACAAAAATATGATATTTAGTGTTTTTGTATTCACGTATAAAGTGTTTCTAACTATAATGTAGAGGACCCGGGAACCGTGTAAACATTAATTCTCGAAACTTAAAAAAGCTATTTGGACGTAAATAAATTCCCTTATAATGAAGACAAACCTTTGAAACACTTTTATAATTGGAACAATGCCTTTAAACGTAACAGTTAAGAAGTTATCTATTATTGAACAATATGAAGGGACACCCTGTGAAGTGCTCACACTCTCCATTTTTGTAGGGTAATGCGCTATATATAATAGTAAAAACATAAAAAAATAATTTTCTTTTCAATGAATATAAGATAATAAAATCGCACATTTGCGTAACATTGTGTGTCCTTCACGGCTAAACATCTGCCACAAACTGTGCAGTCATTCGACCTCTTTTAAAGATAATAGTTACTTGACTATATTATAAAGTGTATTACAGTATATTATTGACCATATTATAGTCAAAATAGAGGGAATTACGCTTATGCAACAATTTTCAATAAAAACGATCGGAAGACTAGAAAATGTGCTGTAAATATTTCACAGTGTTGTACAATACCCATGTCATTATCAAATTCTCAGATGTTCTAGTGAACCTTAATAATGTTTTCATTTCGTTATGCTTGAAATTTCACATTACTTTTATAATAAATGCAAAGCATCTACTCTAAGTAGATTGTAATGTAAACATACTAGTGTATCCATCCCAAAAAATGCTACTGGCGTCATTTGCAATCGATCAAATGCTTTATTGAATCTGAAGATTATTTCAAATTCGTTCTGTTTTAATTTGTAAAAGGTAATTAAAACATACTTTAAACAACTACTCTCCATAGATCATAATGTATCCAAGCTGATGTTTGTCCCGTTAATCATATATGTTACATTCACCATTTTTAATAAAGCACATGCTACGATGTACCAGAATAGCGAATTTTAATATTACGGAAATACAAGCATATATTAGAAAGTTAGAGTGTAGAAAGGCAACCATTCATACATTATGTCCATAGCATGAGATAAATACTAGTTTTCAACTTCTACAATATGCAGTCTTTATTTTGTAATTCCAACTATAGCGTTTTATCTATGAAGCTTAATTCAACAAACGCTATTTAGCAAATTTTAATGTAATGTTTAAAATGCATTACAAATTTCATATTTCATTGAAGAATTTTAACATATTTTTTCGTTTCTATTATTTATAACTGCTTCCTGGTGCTCATTAAATAAGCAATTAGGATAGTAAAATAATTTTTAATTCTAAATAAAATTTTAAATTGTTAACATTTCAGATGTGCTTTATATGTATTAAGCTGAGACAAATTTTATTTTTTGAAATAAGGAAAGTCTGAAAATTTATAATTAATAATTTTATTGCGGTTTATTACAAACTTCTTCATGAAGAAGTTCTTACAATTAAAAGTTACAATTAAACGTTAATTCAGTTTAATTCTTACAATTAAACGTTTTATTATATATTTTATATTCTATAATCAGGCTGATTCCATAAGTCGGCTTCGCCTCAGATAACTAGGAAAACAAGTTAGCTACAGCCATTAATATCTGTCTATAGGAATTATAAAAATATATGCGCTACACGATGAGGTACTTCGCATTACTCAATATTTGTAATTTCGAGAGTTATAAATCGTATGTTGAAAACTATAGAAGGTATGACAAAATCTTCAATGGCAAAATTGCACAGGATAATCGATATAATAAGAGAGCAAGACATTTATTAAGAAATACTGCGTACTCACATATGAAATATAACAAATATTTGACGCTAATGCGAGACATTTTGTTTATGAAAAGCACTAATATTCTCTTAAAGCAAAATAAAAATATTTTTTAAACACATGCAATTTTATGTAAATAAAATGGAATTGTACGAAAATACCAAGCAAAAACTGTGATGTAGTACAAGTAAGAGAAAAACGGAACTCGCTGTTACATTTGTATTTAAAAGAAAGGTTATTTTTTGAAGTTAAAACATTTTTAACTGTTATCGCACATGACGATTTTTCAAAATGCATTTGTCGTCTGTTTTTATTTATTTTTCTCAAACAAAATAGCTCTCACTGGTTTCAGATATTTTCGTAAATGATATTTATAAATCGATGCTGCTCTACAATTTTGTCATTGAACATTTGGACATATATCCTATAGTTTCAAAGATACGATTCTCTAATTCTAAAATTTACTGTTAATATTCAATGGTTGCAGTATCATAGTTGAGACTTCATTCCAACAAAGAGAAAAGAGCTGGAACCAGGACTCGAACCTGGGTTCCTTGTTTGGCCGTGCCAACGCTCTTTCTACTGAGCTATCCCAACGATATCCTGGCTGGAATATTTCATTCTTAACTATGGTACTCCAATCATTGAATTTAATTTATCTAATTGAACATACTTTCTTTTGTTCATTACTGTTAATAATTTTTACCAGATGACTTATCGTTGTACTATATACCAAGGCCACGTTCGAGGCTGTAGTTCATCGATTCTTTAAGGGAGAAACGAACTTCACTTTGTATTTTGTTTCAAATTATTGTGTGTTGATATTTTAAATTGTTAAAACTTATTATTATACTTAACGTTTTACATTTCAAATGCACATGTTTCTAAATTTTATTTTGGTATATACATATATTACATACTAAACATAGAATATTTTACAGAAAAGTATATACCCTTAAAATTTCAGTTTTATAAAATCTACAAGGAAATCAAACAAAGCTGAAATTGGATTTCATATTCCATCTCCAACTTCACACAAAAATAAAATTCAGAGTTCTCGAATATTTCAGATAAATAGAAGCAGTCACGACTTGAATGTAACTAGGGTTGTTTGAAGTAACCGCTTGAGAAATAAAATTCTTCGCAAATACTTAAAATATGAGTAAGTGTTACACATCACTGGAAGTATTTTCGGAATTTCTTTACTGTTCAGAATGTCCCGTAAAATAATGTTCCAGTTTAACATTTTAAACTCTGTCTATCGTGCTCTTTTTAAATATGTAAATACATTGTAATAATGCTATTTAATTTATAGTTATAAAATAATAAAAGCTAACATATAAATGTTAAACATGAAACGAAAAATGCTGTAAATATAGAAACAGTCTTGAATTATTCCTTTATATTCTCAATACATTCATATCTATATAAATACAAAAGCATGAGGTATATAAAAGTTAAACATATCACAAATTGATACCAACCAGGAAAAAGTATTTTTGACAGTATTTACTATATATACTGCTTATGAGAAATTTAAGTGCGCTTGCTTATTAAAATTAGTATTCTAAAACTGTTGACATTTATTTCATAAACTTGATTTTACATAAATAATGCTCTTATTCGACAAAAAATTAGAAAATGTAAGAATTTTAAACAATTCTTACAAAACTTACGCTATTTTCCAAATTGCTCAAAAATTTAAAGTATTTGCGGAATTTATAGCAAAATTTCGTGCAGCAGCAAACGTTAGTTATCATTGCTAATAAACAGTTATGTTAGTAAAGAAACAGAATTTTTTCTTTAAAATCGGGTTTGTTGCCAATTGGACAATTGCTTATATTTTATACATTTTATATTGACAGCATTTGTATAGTATATAGAGAGCGTGATTTTGAGCTGTTTCAACAACGGTGCATATAAAGACTTGTGCATTTAATGTACATATAATAGTACTCATACATATAAAGAGTAATGTACTTTATGAAAAATGTTTGGCTAAGAAACCAGGGTGCAATTCATTTAGTAAAAAATATACAGGGCGTCTGCCAACCGAACCTGGATTTTCTTATCACAACTGTAGAAATAATGGAGATAGTTTACGAAATATTCAATAGGCAAACTTTGCATTTTCGAAATATGCTGGTATCACACGAAAAACGGACATATGTGCTCTTTTATTTCGTCAATGACACAGATTCTGCCAGCTATAGTTGTGTATATTCACAATTATAAGGCGTATAATCACGTCATATGATTTAATCTAATTTCACGAAAAACTAAATAAGTCTGCTGAAAATATTATAACGCTATCTTCATTATTCTTCATGTCATGAACGAAATATTTGGAGTGAGACGCCTTGCATTCTTGTGCGTTCCTCTAAGTTAGTGGAGTGCATATATAGCTTGCCTGTTTACGATCACCGAGAAAAAAATATATTTTAGAAGTTTTTAATTGAATATCCAAAACACTCAAAGAAAACTTCTAACTGACAATTATGACTAAATCAATATCCGAACTCTTTCAAAATTACAAAATACTAGATGGAACCCGTCAAAATTTGACGTCAAACATCTTCATGATACCATTAAAAAAGTTCAAATGCTTTAAGTTTTTGCAAAATAAATCAAATAAATAAAAACTTACCTTGATTTAAATCTAGGCCGGGGTTGCTAGAACCGACAAAATGTTAAAGTTACACATGCATTTACAGAATTTCTTTCATCTGTTGCTTTTCCATTTAGTGGCAAAACACTGATAAATCATGCACAACACACTTCTCCACCTACTGCTTTGATGACCCTTTTGTTATTATAGTGTAACTAAATGCATTTTGTGAGCAATAAATGTCAGATAATCACAATCGTATATTATTAAGCTGTGTTCTGTAAGTAAATGGAAACCTCTCATAATGTGTTTCCATTGACATGCATACAGACACGTATAAAGTTAATAAATGACATGGTATTTTTTAAATGTCTAATATTATATATATATATATATATATATATATATATATATATATATCCCTTATTTTCAAAATAGTCAAATTTCTGCTGATTACAAATATTTTCAACATAGCATATATACGAAACTAAAACCATAAAAATAAAATTCATAGCTGCTTTAAAATGGTTGAAATTTTTGCAGAATAATTCAAATACATAAAAAACCCACCTCGAATTAAAGTTAGGTTGGGGACCGGCAATTGGCTAAATTACACTGGCACATGCCCCACAGAATTTCTTTCCCCTGACACTTTTCCATTTACTGGCACAACAGCGATAAATCATACACAATTGTCATTATACATCGTCAGTGAATGCAGAATGCATTTATATACACTACACACTTTTCCACTATTGATATGATAACAATTTTGTCATTATAGTGTATCAAAATACAGTATTTGTGGTATAGGACAAAATTAGCACTCGCCAATCGGCGAGTAATACTGAAAATTGGCGATTGACTTTATTGCCACCTAAAGGTGAAAATAGGCACTCGGCAGTTGCCACTTGGCGATACAACTTGAAAAACTGGGGATTAAAAATAAGGAAAAAACCAGTCAAATGCAGGATTTTCTGATTTTCTTTTTTCCCTTCACGTTTTTTCAGCGTTTGTTCGACAAAATTCATGATTTCTCCTCACCCGCTCGACAAAAGTAGGGATTTTTCTGCACCCGATGGATGAAATTAATGATTTTTTCCGCACTCGATGGACGAAATTTATGATTTTTATGCGTCCGATTGAAGAAATTCGTGATTTTTATATGCCTACTTGACGAATTCGGGATTTTTACGCTCTCGTTCTACAAAATTCGAGATTTTTTCGCGACTGTTCGACAAAATTCAGGATTTTTCCTCACCCGATCGACGAAATTAATGATTTTTCCGCAACCGATGGACGAAATTTCTGGTTTTTATGCACCGTTTGACGAAATTTGTGATTTTCATGCGGCCACTTGATGAATTCATTATTTTTACGTGCCCACTTGACGAATTCGTGATTTGTATGAGCACAATCTACAAAATTCATGAGTTTCGTTTGTCAGGCGCAAAGAAATTACGAAATTTGTCAAACAGCCGCATAAAAATCAAGAAACTTATTGATAGAGCACGTAAAAATAATGAATTCGTCAAGTGAGTGCATAAAAATCATTAATTTCGTCAATCAGGTGTGTAAAAATCATGAATTTTGTAGAACGGGTGAGTAAAAATCGTGATTTCGTCAAGTGGGCACGTAAAGAACATTAATTCATCAAGTGGGCGCATAAAAATCCCGAATTTCGTCGAACAGGTGCATAAAAATCAGAAATTTCGTCCATCGGGTACTGAAAAATCATTAATTTCGTCGATCGGGTGAGGAAAAATCCTGAATTTCGTCGAACAGCCGCGGAAAAAAAGAAAATCAGAAAATACTGCATTTTGCAGGTTTTTATGTATATCTTTAATCGCCAATTTTTCAAATTTTATCGCCGAGTAGCGACTAGCGAGGGCTTATTTTCACCTTTAGGTGGCAATAAAGTCAATCGCCAATTTTCAGTATTACTCGCTGATTGGTGAGTGCTAATTTTGTCCTATATCACAAATACTGTATTTAGATACACTATAATGACAAAATGGTTATCGGATAAATAGATGGAAAAGTGAGTAGTGTATATAAACGCATTCTGAATTCACTGACGTTCTATATTGACAATTGTGTATGATTTATCGTTGTTGTGCCAGTAACTGGAAAACCATTTACGGGCACAACAGCGATAAATGTGAATCAGATGAAAGAAATTCTGTGAGTGCATGAGCCAGTGTAACTCAGCCAATTGCCAACCTAGCTTTAATTCGAGGTGGGATTTTTATTTATTTGAATTATTCGGCAAATTTTCAAACATTTTAAAGCAGCTATGAATGATATTTTTATGGTACTATCAAGTTGTTTGCCGTGTAGCTTTGACGGGTTCCATCTAGTCATATTTCGAAACGCGAATGAATTTTTTTTAAAGTTTGTAGTGAAAAATACGTATTCTACGCCCATAAAAGTAACAATAATCAAACGGTACTAAGTTCAAAGTTAATCAGCAGTTTTTTTTTTTTTTTTTTTTTTTTTTTTTTTTTTTTTTTTTTTTTTTAGTTGGCGACGATTTAATTTTAATCTTTACTTTAAGGCACAACTAGCAACTCTTCCGATTTTTGGATACTACTAAAATTTAATAGAAAATTTTGTCTTATTTAACCCTGGCATTTCAACGATTAAATAAGGCAAAAATGTCTATTAAATTCTAGTGATATGCAAAAATTGGAACAGTTGGTAGCCAGGCTTTAAGGTAGCACTTTTATTTTTGGATTGAGTATAACTAAAAAAAGTTAAAAAAGAAAAAAATGGGCACAATTTTTGGACACACAGCAAATGTAATACAGTGAGAAAATGCTTTTTTACCCTAAGTCAGGGCTGAAAGAGTTAATGATAAAAAATGTATTATATACTTTTGGCTAATTATAGAAAAATTTGACTAAAAATATTTTAATTGGCTAACTTACTGGCTAGCATTTTTAAAATCTTAGCGCGGCCCCTGAGATTCATATTCTTAATCGTTCTATGGCGTTGGCAAGTTTGGATTACTATTAGTTTGGATAGCTATTATCAGGTATTTTTTCATTTTATCTTTATTTATTTTGGTTTATTGAGTTCATGAACATAGAAACAAATATCTATTTCTATGTTCATAATTGAGTTCTTTGTATATCTTTTGGTTTTTCATATAATATTATCGAAATTAATTAGTGCGCTGTTTGGAAATTGGAGAAATTGTAAAACACTGGTGTATTTTTTTCTTCTTTTTATTTCGTATGAATTTTGCTACTTTAAATTTTTTAAACCTAAGTAATGGTCGAGTTGTTATAAGTCTTTTATTTATTTATTTTTATTGTTATTTTTTTAACGGGTTTATTTTCAATTGGAAAAGCTGAAATTTCATTTTTTGAATATAATATTTCAGATGTTTTAATAGTTACATTCGGCTGTAAAATATTGAAAATGAACCACCGATTTTTTGTTTTGTTTATTGATAGACGATATCGATTTTTGCTTAAATGATGTTCTGTAAGAGCAACCCCCAGCATCACTGCTAATGTATGGAATCCTACTTTCTAAAATAATTTACAGAGCCAGTGTGTAAGTGACAATATAAATTAGAGATGTACTAAGCACTCTGTATTAGGCCAAATTATGTATTCGGCGAATACTGATTGGTTGTAAAATTTTACTTTTTTTTAGCTTTAATTAGTTGTAAAATTTTGTTCTTTTTGCTTAAGCTCACAAAAGAAAGTACTATACTTGGCGACAATGTTGTTGGTATAACAGAAACATATCATAATGCCCCCCACACATCCCCTGTATACCAGAGATGGAAATGCTCTAATTTTTACAGTTCAAATATCATTTTTTAAATGTTTATTTAATTTTTTATAAAACTACATTCTGATGTTTTTATCAATTTAAGTTTTTTGATCAATTGTACTTTTTGAGATTCAGAGAATCAGTTGTATACTTTTTGTGAATATGAATTACAGATGTATAAAATACTCTGCATTTTGGTCATTCCATGGTAACTTGCGTTACATTTAAAATAATTGACTTCAGAAATTTTAGTAATATAACACCAAAAAAATATTCATAATGTAAAGTTGATGTGATTTGTTAAGTAAACCTATCCAAAGGAAAAAATGCATGAGAATTACTTAAATTTAGAAATATTTCTTGAACTCTGGAAATTATATTTACTATGGTAACTTACATTACACTGAAAAAAAAAACGTAAGTTACAATAATAAATTTAATTCCCACTGTTCAATAAATACCACTAAATTTGGGTAATTTTCATCCAAATTTCGGTTTAGATAAGTTTAATTAAAAAATCACATCAACTTTACATTTTGAATATTTTCTGGTGATATATAACTAAAATTACTGAAGTCAATTATTCTAAATGTCACATAAGTTACCATGGAATGACCCATTTGACGAAATTTTGACCTCACCGCAACTCGCTCATAACCAAATACCATTTGGTGGCATGAAAATTACACAAAATTTATCAATCGGTCATGTGAAGATAAATGGAAAATTCTTCAGCTGGCTGCGGGAAAAAAATTGCAAAATTCGCATGGAGAAAGACTTTCACCAATAGGGACAAATCCAGAAACTTGCTATGTCGCCAATTGTGTTTATATATAAAAAATAACAAAATTCATTGTTTAATAACAATAAAATATCGTGAAATGTATTGATTGGTTGCGGGAAAATATCGTGAAATTCAACAATCGTTCAGGAAAATGTAACAAAATTCTACTAACAACAGGAGCCTCTAAACAAACCAGTTCAAAATATGCATTCATATGCATTAGATGCTTTACCATCTGTGCATTTACATATTAAAATGTGTACATAATGATATAAAAATTTTAAAAAACTAAAATTTTACACTTACATCTTAATTGTAAGTTTTATTGTTTACATGTGTGGATTTTAGGGAGTCTACTGCATATATATACACATATACTAAAATTATCTATCTAAATCCATTTGAATCAAAGAAAGTTTTGTTACGATTTGATCGTATTTCAATCTTCAGAAAGCTTTTTTATGAACCGACACATTACCAATAAATTGTCATACTAAAGTTCCAAAACCTCTAAACAAATTGTCAATAAAACAAAAAAAATCCATAAAAAACACATACATGCACACTATCATAACAAAATCATCAAAATGCACAGGTGGTTAAGCTGTTTAGAAGCTCTTGTTATTAGTAAAATTTTGTTACATTTTCCCGAATGTTTGTTGAATTTTGTGATTTTTTCACGCAACTAATCAATAAATGTCACGATGTTTTATTGTTATTAAACTATGAATTTTGTTATTTTCTTATACATAAACACAATTAGCGACACAGCAAGTTTCTGAATTTGTCCATGCTAGTGAAAGTTTTTTTTCACGCAACTGCTTGTCGAATTTGCAATCCCCCGCCATCCCCCCAGCAAACTGAAGACTTTTCTATTATTCTTCACATGACCAATAGATAATTTTCGCATAATTTTAGTGCCACCAAATTATTCTATCTCTCTCTCTTATTTAGGGTTATATTCGGTATTGGGTGAGTACATGGTCAAAATTCGGCCAAATGAAGAGTATTTTATGCATCTGTAATTCATATTAACAAAAAATATATCAATGATTCTCTAAATCACAAAACAGTACAATTGATCAAAAAACTTAAATTGATAAAAACACAATAATGTAGTTAAAAAAAATTAAATAAAACATTCAAAAAATGAAATTTTAGCTTTAAATATTAGAACATTTTCATCTCTGGCATAAGGGGGGGAGGGGGATAACTTTGGTATGTTTCTGTTATACCAACAACATTGTCACTAAATGTAGTACTTTGTTTTGTGGTGTTAAAACAAAAATAAAGTAAAATTTTACATTGTCACTTACATACTGGCTCTGTAAATTATTTATGAAAGTAGGATTCCTGCCGGGGGGTTGCACTTACAGCACATTATTTAAACAAAAATCAATATCATCTATCAGTAAACAACAACAAAAAAGCAGCAACTCATTTTCAAACTTTTATATATAATCAAAACTTTTCAATATTTTACAGCTGAATGTAACTATTAAAACATCTGAAATATTATATTCAAATAAGGAAATTTCAGCTATAACAATCCTAATAAAAACTCGACCATTACTTTTAAGTTTAAAAATTTTAAAGTAGCAAAATACATACGATATAAAAAGAAAAAAAAATACACCAAACCAAAACATACCCAAAGAATTAAATCATGAACACAGAAATAGATACATATTTCTATATTCATGAACTCAATATAACAAAATAAATAAAGATAAAATGAAAAAATACCTAATATTTATAGTAATCCAAACTTGCCAACACCATATAACGATCGACTTTATGAATCATCTTTCCTAAAGAGTCCCAAATACGTTTCTAGACAGAAATAGCCCTCACCTCATTGGCTGAATAGGCATTGGAGGTAAAGTGCGTAATGTGTTTGCTACGGGAATCATTCACTTTATTAAAAGCGGTCCTACCGGAAGATTGTTTTGACGCATGCATATTGGGCCCAATTTTGTTGAAATTTGACAAAATACGCTTTTTATTTTAAATATATAGATAGGGAAAAATGGGTAAAAATGGGCTGGCGGGTCAAACCGTTTACCGTGTTTTCTCGCTCATGGATTCTGTGCTGAGGACAGCACCTATCATAAGTACACCCATCAGTGCCTTCTTGCAGTGTACCATTTTCTTTTGAAGTTAGTGAATCTCAGTGTCCACGCATTGCTATTAAAAAAATTCACCTCAAAATTTTAATTTTTCACCGGCATTTCTGCTCTTCAAATAAATTCAGCTTTACGGATCAATTTAGGTACGTAACCTATTCCTTTCTATAGATTTCACACGATACTTTAAAGCCAAGTATAAGTGTGTAGGTCCAGCTATCTAGGTAAATGATCATGTTGATTTTTATTAGTCTGTTAGGGCGAAACCAGGAACCCACGGTTTTGACCTAACAGACGACCTTCCTATGAAATCACTCAACAGGAGGTGAAGGATTGATACAATATTCAGTCTTCAAAGAGTGGGCATGTGAGGAGTGCAACGGACACGAGAAGTAAAAGCTGAAAAAGTCGTTGCATGACAGTATTAAAAATTGCTTGAAAACCTGAAAAAACTGATCTTAAATATGTATATAAGTTTTAAAGTTTGATTCAAAATTTATTACATTTAAGCTTCTTGTAAGTGTCAAAAACTTCATTTTTCATTAGTACCCGGATTTACACTAACATCAAAATAGTGAAAATGGCTTCAGAACGTACAAATGTATTTACCATGCTAAAAAAGTGTCAAACAATGATGCAGAATATTCTTTCAGTGTATGAATGTCATTTAAGGAAACATCATTATGCGATAGTTGTGTCTACAAGTGTGTTTCCATTCCGGCGGTAAGTGTTTGTATGGATATATGCTTTAATATAATTGTTTAAAAGACGCGAGGGTTTATTTTCTTTTCAAAATAGAAATTTTAACCAAAATATGCTGTTATTCAAATGATTTTTTCCAGAATAAATCGTTTTTTATACCAATCACATATCTTTAACTACTGTAATTTATTACGACGCTAAATAAGTATAAAAACCCTGTTAGCTGCAAATTGTTTCATAAATTTACAAGATATATTTTTTATTAAGATCACTTTATTTCATTTGTTTTGTAAACGTTAATTGGAAGTATGCAAAAATAGTTAAACTATATAAAAACATGAATTATAAAATCGTGTTTTAATTACATTTTTAATGAATCGTTATAAAATAAACTGAAAATTCGTAAATTAATACAACGTATTTAAATATAAAGCTATCCATTTTTTTATTAATATTTTCAAAAATTAATGATAAACATTCACTTATTATATAAAATTGATACACAACAATATTTTGTAAAAATCGTTATATGCGATTCTACTTTGTACAGCAGCACGTTTATTATTTTATTTTCATTTTGAGTTAAAATGAAAACGTAATTCAGAAAGAAAAACATTTAAAGAGATTTTGATCTGCTCCATATTTAAAAAACTAATTCTTATCCATCCATGCATAGGACTTAAGAAGGAGAAAAAATAAATTAAATTATCTTTGCTGTGCATGAATAATTTTCAATAGTTATTTCGAAATCTCGTAAATCTTTAGTTTACTTCATAGCTATATATTGTATAATTATTTACGCAGAAAAAGAACCCAAACGCTTTGGAATTTGTTAATTGTGTGTTTAATAACAAATAGTATTTTCGTATTATTAATCCTTTAAAATATCCACAAACAAATAAAGCTATCTTTCTATTTATTTTTATAAAGTTTTACACATTAATTAAAATTAAATTACAACTAAAAACATGTTCTGGAAATAATAAATAGAATTCCTAAATATGTTTTTATACGTTATCACTACTAATTATGAAACCTCATTAGATGGTTAAATTTTTGTTCCAGCTCATTTGATTTAAAAATAAGATTTTCTTGATTAAAGAATCATTAAAAGGCTTTCAGAGAACATGAAATCATTTTAATCAATAGAATATAAAAAATAATTGTTTTATTTAATTTTGTTTTAAATTATACTGTAATAATTTACAACGCATAAGATTGCATTTCAATTTTATTACATAAAATGTTTTTTTTTTCTTTTACAAAAATATAAAAAATTTTCATGTTTGCTCAACAAATGAATTCTGTATGCAAACTAGACCATGAGTAGAACCGGCATGCCTGTACGTACAGTCGTGAAAAATAAGCTCTACATTTTGTCGTGCGTTTCATGCATTTTTTAACACCACAATAAAAGCACTTTCATGTCTTTTAACAGAAATAATTTCCAATTATTTAGTGCTGAAAAGTTAAGTTATTACGCTTTCTTGTAGAACTGAAAGCTCTTTCGAAAAGTAAAAAAAAAATCTTAAGACGTCATTATAACATACAGTAATGATACTCATTTTATTGGAAAACCGTTCCTCACTTGGCGATTTTAAGTTTCATGCATTTTTTTATCAGGTTTTATGCAGTTTATTCACGTCAAAGAAATTTCAAAGAAAAGGAAACTTTTATGAAGGTAAAATAATTTCTGATTATTATTGTTTTCTCTTTTTTTTCAATTTTTGCATCTGTGCGTTATATTTTAGTTTATTGGTTGCTATATTATTTAACAAAAAACAAAAAACGAAAAAGCACGACATTGATGTTTATGCAGAAAAATTACTACAGTAGCACAATAACAACATTATTTTATCAATCAGTAGAAGAAATATCAAATGGTGCAATACTAAGGTCTGATCCATTTTTATTTGGAAGTCACATTTATTTAATCTTTTAAGTAATTTTCACATTTTCAAAAAAATTTCTTAATAAGTCAATGTAACACACGGTTAACCTCATATTCTTATTTTATTGGAGAAACAATGCGTGCGTATGGTTAATTTTTTAAATATCTATGCATTTTTACTTTAATTATTTTAATATATCACTTAAATATATACAGGGTGATTATAATTAAAGTTTAAGTTTCAAAACGCTCTAAAAAATGAATCACTGATTAGAATAACGTCAAAATTGAACGGCGTATTATTGAAGAAGGGGGAAAGAACATGAACAAAAAAAAAATATATACAAATTTTACATACAAGTAATTTGGAAATACAAGTTCCAAATTTTAGCGACAAATAGCGCTGTAAGCGTCAGTATTTCAACTACAAATGACAAATCGTAAAACAACGGCTAAGGCGTAAGTTACACGATAAACCAACTGTACTGTTCAGTGTGCATGACTGTACAGGTGTGATAATGTTAGTTACGTAAGCCCATCTACCACGGCAAGGTCGTATCACATCGGATGGGAAAAATCGGTTTTTAATTGTGAGGCCAAAAACCGCATAAAAACCATCCATCCAATCGATTTTTAATTGTCCTGAGGCCAAAAACCGCATAAAAAGCATCCATCAAATCAGTTTTTAAGTATCGCGAGACTGACCCAAAACATGATGAATATGCTGTCCACCGTTGTGTGCAACAAGATTAAAACTGGAAACAGCATGTTCCACAACCGATCGAAGTGTCACCGGGGTCAAGTTCAGAATGTGTTGCGCAATGCGTGTCTTCAATTCAGCTACGTTGGCAATTGGAGTACTGAACACAACATGTTTCAGATAATCCCACAGCCAGAAATCACACGGATTAATATCAGGTGATCGGGCCGGCCAGGCTGTAGGGAAATGACGACTGATAATTTCCGAAATGCCGCCTCAACAACTGCTTCACTCGATTTGCAATGTGCGGAGGAGCGCCATCTTGCATAAAAATGATACTACATTGACATCCACGCTGTTGCAGAGCTGAAATGACGTCATTACGCAAAATAGACTCATGACCATTGATGGTAACGGTAACAGGACCGAAAACACCCGTCTCATCGAAAAAATATGACCCTACGATAAATGATGCCGTAAATCCGCACCACACAGTCACCTTTGCAGGATGAAGTGGTACTGGGTTCGTTGCGAGTGGATTTTCAGTTACCCATATTCGGCAATTCTATGTATTGACATATCCCGTCAGATGGAAATGGGCTTCATCTGTCCACAGAATTATCCACGGCCAACCATTGTCCACTTCCATGCTTGCAAGAAATTCCAAAGCAAAACCCTCTCTTACTTGCAGGTCAGAAGGAAACAACTTCTGCACATGGCAAATTTTGTACGGATAACATTGCAGGATGTTTCGTAGTATGTTATGAATCGTGCTCACAGGCCTGTCCAATTTTCGGGCAATACTCCGTGCACTGCATGTTTGCACACCACATCTCGACTCCACCTGAAATGCTGTGGCTAATTCTTCAACTACCACCGAATCACATATTTTCCTTCCTCCACCAGACAGCACATCAAACGAACCTGTATTTTCAAATTGTTTCATCATTTTCACAAGACCCATGACAGTCATCGGTCCAACGCCTTTTTCATACCCTTGAGAGTCCTGAAATTCTGCAGAGCTACTGGTGCAGAATCACCGTTCTTGTAATAAAACTTTACAAGCAGAGCGCTGTCCTTCATTGAGACACTCATGGCGAACGTCTGAGTCGCGAAATGAGGAAACGCCGTTTACCCAACGCTTTTATAACACCTGAAATGGCCGTGCGCATGCCAGGTATTTTTATTTACATCTTCTGACGCTTACAGCGCCATATGTCACTAAAATTTGCAACTTTATTTTTGGTTCATGTTTTTTGCCCCTTCTTCAATGGTACGCCGTTCAATTTTGACATCATTCTAATCAGTGATTCGTTTTTTAGAACGTTTTGAAACTTAAACTTTAATTAGAATCACCCTGCACATATATACCGGGTGTCCTAAAAATGACTAATGGATTTTAAAATGCAATAACTTGCAAACGGTGACGGATATCAAAAATAATTCTTGCAGGAGGGTTATGTATGAAGTAAGGAGTTTTGTTTTACTGGGATTCTTGGTTTTAGTTTGAATTTCAAAAAATAGGTCGAGATGACAGCGATTGGCTCTCAGTCGAGGCCGAAACTAATGTCACTCGGCATTGATGCACCGGCCCCTGAATACTAGGTCTGCGCTCTGACAAAAATGGCGGCTGTCGCAGGCGGATTATTTTTCAGCGTCTGTTCAGTCCCTCGAACTTTAACACCAATAATATTTAAAAGTTTTCTTTGACTTATTTGATATCAGAAAAATTTTGCGAAGAAAAGTTTTAGAAATTAATGGTGTTGAAATTCGAAGAATCGTTCAAACGCTGAAAAAAAATCCGCCTGCGTCAGCTGCCATTTTTGTCAGCGCGGAAGCCGTGATTGAGGGGGTAGTGCATCAATGATTAGTGACGTCAGTTTCGGCCTCGACTGAGTGCCACTCGCTGTCAATGCCATCTATTGTTTGAAATTCGAACTAAAATCAAGGTTCCCAGTAAAAAAACAACATGATAGACGTCATATATTTCCGCGAAGATTTTTTCCCGAAACCCCTTAAGGGGCCGTCATCAAATTGAAGAAAAACGAATATCTTTTGGATAACCCTGTAAAAACTAATATCGCAAAAGCGTTGAAATGGTAGCACATGCTTAGGAGGCTTCTTTTAATAAACTATATTCATATGTATGAGGATAGCACGTATACTCGTGGAGAAATTGAGGTTTTTATAAAAACAATCCCAAATTTCACCAAGTATTTTGCTTATAATTTTCAGAGTTCTTAATATAAAAGAATGTTCTTTTCAGGAACGATGACACACAGCATTATATACCATACCCTGTAATCATAAATAAAAAATAATAAATATTGGACGAAAAATGAGTAGGTTCACTAAATATTGTTTCACTGCACGAATGCAATCAAAATATACTGTGTATAATATATTAGCTAAATGTATAGACCAACTTTTGTAAATGTCTCAGAAACATAGCTTGAAAATTCTGATAGTAATCGTTAATAGAATAAGCTCGAAATTCGCTGTTCCCAAAAGGAAGCAAAAAGATAAAGGATTGTATTCAAATAGACTAGCTTATGAAAGTTGACATAATAAGAATGAAGTGTCTCTCATTGTATATTTGGATACCGCCCTCATATTTTTGCTTCCTTTTGGGAACAGAGAATTTCAAGCTTATTCTATCAACTATCACTATCAGAATTTTCAAGCTATGTTTCTGAAAATTTCACAAATGTTGCTCTATAAATTTATCTAATATAGTATGCAGAGTATATTTTGATTGCATTCGCACATTCGCAGTGAAACAATATTTAGTGAACCTGCTCCTTTTTCATCCAATATTTATTATTCTTTAATTCTGATTGCAGGGTATTGTATGTAATGTTGTTTGTCATTGTTACTGAAAAGAACATTCTTTTATATTAAGAACTCTGAAACTTATAAACAAAACACTTGGTGAAATTTGTGATTGTTTTTCTAAAAACCTTAATTTCTCTACAAGTATACGTGCTATCCTCATAAAAATGAACATAGATTATTAAAAAAAAGCCTCCTAAGCATGTGCTACCGTTTCAACGCTTTTGCGATATTATTTTTTACAGGGTTATCCAAAAGATATTCGTTTTTTTTTTAATTTATTGACGGCCCCCTATGAGGTTTCGGGAAAAAATCTTCACCTAAATATATGACGTCAACTATGCTGTTTACACGCCTGAAGCTTAAGGATAATTCCTTACGTATTTTTCTAGATATTGAACAAATCGTCTAAAATTGTAACATGTAGTGTATTTCCATAAAACGAGGACTAAAAGACGCAAAAATAGTATCACTCACAACTAGAACACATATCGAATTAAATAAACCTTTTTTTTATAGATTGGAATTTAAAATTAATTTATATTCCATTTCAAATTTTGATGTAATTTTAAAACAAATGGATTTAATCTCGTTGATTAAATTACGGGAATACTTGCTTATTTTTGTCATTAGTTCTTTCTAAAAGTTTAATCAAATATAATTTTAAAATCATATTAACTGTATATTTTAAAACATGACTTTTTGAAAGACGGATTATTGTGGAATAAAGCATTTAAATGTTCATGTTGTGTTTCTCAATCAGATTTATTCAAATTTGACTCCAGACTAGTAATTAAATTTTAGAAAATTGAAAATTTGTGAACAGCTCATGCGAAATAATTCTACACAAAAGTAATTTTATAAAATCGCATTCGTTTAATTTCCGAACGCTCATGTTTATTACAGTAAATGTGCAAGACTGCTTTCTTTTCAATTTGATTGCATCGTACAACACATTTTATTATATTCGTATGTCTTTTCTCATTATAGGCACAAATGGAAGTTTAAGATTGTAAAAAGAATGATGAATAATCCATTTTATGTTGATTAAAAGTGATTTGAATTGTAATTTTATTTTATATTTTAAAAACGGTGTACATCTGTTTTAAAAAGACATCTTAAAATGTCAAAATCAATTTTTACTTAATATTGCGTAACGATATTATCTAATAAAATTACTTAATTATTATTGAAATAATGCGGCAGTTTTATGATGTATACTGTCTGTCTGTTGTCTATCTGCCTACAATTTATATTATTATTATTATTATTATTATTATTATTATTATTACCCTTTTGTGTTTATTATGTTTTCATGGACCTAAATCAAACAGAATAAAACTAAATGAGATAAATGACAGTTTATTTAAAATTAAATAGGACTGTCTTCCTATATTTTCTAAAACAATAATATTTTTAATTAATATTTCTTTCAACGCCAAGTTTTCAAGAATAAAAAACCCCAATCTCTAAAGAGATAGCAGGTTATACAATTCTAACAACATTTGAATTAATATAGGAATCTAGAAGATTACTACCGCAGTCTCGATAATAAGTTTACAAATGTCATTTCACAATTTCATTCCGTTACAACTGTTATAAATTATTTAAATCTTCAATCAAGAGATTCGTGATCTCGAATTAAACATTATTTCAAACTAAATCTAAAATTATTTTTACTACGAATGCTTAGAAAACCAGATAAAGTAACTAGACACGCTAAACGCACCTAAACTGAACTAACATGTGCATTTTATAATGAAGATCAACTAAGAACACCCCTAAATGTTTTTTATAAGTATAAGCTATGAAGTTACTGTCAAAGGAGCATTCACGCATAAAGAATTAAAAACATTTAAATAATTATAATAGTTTCAAAATTATCTGTTAAATAAACTAATATTTTATAAAACACATTCACAACACTGCAAAATTGCAATTTTCACTAAAATAAAAAATATACTAAAACTTCTCTAGTCCATCTTCGAAAACCATACAACTTGACAATTCTACTCTCAATAAGTAGAACGTCTTTATGTCGACAGAATAATTTAGCAACGTAGAGTACCTTCATATTTCAGAAAAAAGGTGTTCAAAAAACTAAACTATTAGCTATAAAAGATATCGTAGTTCACTGCCGATTAGAACTTAACTTCGTAGTCTCCACATCCCTGGATAAAAATACTTCGTAGGAAAAATGTAAGCACAATACTATACGTCACAACACTATACGTTACATAGTTTTTAAAAAGGAAATAGGAATTCAGAAATATTGTAAGAGTGTTTTCAAAATTACAAGCCATTTCCTTTTTTTATAAAACGTGATTGTTTAAAATATAATTAACGTATTCTGCATGTATTTTTTTAAAACATTTCGTCCAATTTAATAAAATATATCATTTTTAATGATATTATCAAGTACCATTTTGTTATTGTTATAAATTCGCGGAAAAAGTGAATTTCTTTTCAAATAATTAAAAGAAAATAACACATCGAAGAAGAACATTAACATTAAATTAGCATTTTTGGCGCTCCCTGAAACATCTGATTTACATTGTAATCTATAGGCCTTTAAAAAATTACAGAGTTTTATGTGTGTTAGTCGTGGCACATTTTAAATTGATAAATAAAAATATACTAAAGTAGTTACATAAAAGGTGATTTTCGTTTTCATTTCTATTTCATTTAATTCCTTATCAATAAAAATAATGTGTAAAACTATTTAATTTAAAATGCATCAAATTATGAGGAATGAAATATTTAGATCAAGTTACTTAATAGTAAAAAAGTCTGTTTTAAAAGTTTTGGGAAAATAACATTTGCTTACATACTATTTTTTTCCTAAACAAAAGTGTTCAAGTTCACATGAATAGTTTAATTAATAATGTAATTAAACGACCATATTTGGAACAGGGAATATATTTCGTTTCCTTTGAATAGAATTTTCTACTTATAATTCATGTTCAGTGGGCGGTTATTAAGAGTCCAGTCATCTATGACATGTATCATATATCAGAATCAACAAATTATTTATCACATTCCAAGTAATTTATTAATTGTTTTAATAATTCGATTATTTAATGTTTTTTTATATATTTTAGTATTCAGAAAATAAAGTGCATTTGAATTATATTCTATTAACAGCAATAAATTGAGTGATCCCCCCTACTCCTCATGATGAAAAAGAATTATCCTAAGTTTTTCGCATCCATCATGATGTACTTTACAAATTATATTTTTATATTATAGTTATTTTACATTTCTATGTTCTAAAGTTTATGAACGATTTTTACGTTCAATTTAAGAGAAACATTAATTTTCTTTTATTTTTATTCGATAGCAATGTTTATCTACCTAGAATTTCGGGAATCGAAATTTGAAAAATCAAAATGCGAAATCTTTTGCATTAAAAAATTTAATAATCTACTTTACATTTATTTATAAAATACTTTAAAGTGTAAAATAATCCCTTTCCTGATTAACTGAATTTATGAAGTGCATAATTGTAAATTGTCGCACACAAATGCTTTAATCAGTAAAACGCAAGTCTCTCCAATCCTCAAATAGTTTCTTTTTCGCATATCAGATTTTTAAACACCCGGTATCTATGTATGTAAATCAATATCTAAAAGAAGGGGGCATTTCCGTTTGGGAGCAATCAAGGAATAACTGTGTATATGTCTAACAATGTATTTTGGAGTATTTTAAACTTTCTAATTACTCTTTTCTCAGAGTCTAAAGGTATAAAAAGTCTTTTTTCCAAAAAGGAATTGCATATTTTATTTCCCAAGTATATATAGATTTAAAATATGGTATAAAAATACAAATTTTTGAAGTGCTTTTGGTCCAGAGATTGAGCAGTCAAAGGATTAAAGAAAATGAGATTACTTACTTAATTTCATGCAATATTTAAAAATACAATGTATGAGAAGAAAATACAAGATGGTATGTAGTTATCCTCAATATATTTCATTTTTCTTTGAGTTTCATTTTGTCATATGTCTTTAACAGTCGTCAGAAGTCAAAAGTCATACTTTTATAGATAGGGAAAAATTGAAACATCTCAAATATTTTGAAATTCTTTCAGAAGAAATTTTCATATTTCAAACTCGTAAAGTATAAAATATCGCATTGTTTAAGAAACATATTTTGCACCGTCCGCAGCTTGATAAATTTTTAAGACATTTGTTACTATGAAAATATCAAAATATATTCGTGGCAATCTTACTGGTATGAAATTTTGTGACTTCTCATTTCGTCCGGCCCTATAAAATTTTATATAGAAGAATAGTATTTTTTTAGATTCCTTTGAAATTATCATTATAAGCAGTAACATTTTTACTCATAAAATATATATCTTCTTTTATTTTGGATTAAGCAGTCAATTCTAATCTTGCAAAATGGTATATATTATGCACCTAAACAGTTACTTCAGAAATTGACTAAAGTAATCTATATTAATAAAAGAAAGATATTTGTGTGTATGTTTGTCTGTTGGCGATGGCTAGTGAGATACATTGTACATAGAGTTCTAAAAATAGGGATAAGGATTATCAAAGACTATTACCAAATACAATGAGGCTCAGAAGTTTAATGTTTTGATAAATGGCCGAGATATTAATTAAAACCACCCATCCAATGTTATGAACTAACTTGCATTGTTCCGGCGTTCGCTTCTGAACATGTTGGTTACTCCTCGGTGTTTTAATCAGACGAAGAGAAATAAAAAAGTTTCGTTTTCTTCTGCACTTTAATATCATAATAGCCTGGGGTCCAATGATTTTGCTGTATTTTTACGGTTGTAATGGTATCTTTATTTTGTTAAAAAAATTATTAATGTGTATTATTTCAAAAATATTTGTGAAAACGTCGAATTCATATTCGTTTTCATGTTTACCATTTACACTGCAATTTTAAACTGCCTCTGTTGTTTCCCAGAGAGAAATATGAACGTCTCCCTCCAAAAAGCAAAAACAATACACACACATGTATTTAGAGTATCCGGGTTATAACGGTATCTTTGGTGAAAACAAATATTAATGTTTATTATTTAAAAAAATAAAATAAAATTCGTTAGTCGTTTATTACTATTCCCGAGGCCTTTGTATTATGAGTGACCTTGAAGATATCATTTTGCTTTTTAAAAGATGGGAGATTAAACGTTAGTTCTTTTTTGGCTGCGTTAAAAATCTTAAATTATACAAATGCGATATTCATTTGCAAAACAGACCTGAGCTTGTTAAGTACGCCTGGATGAGGACTGCTAAAGGCAGTGAGGCCCTCAACTCCAGTTGTCTTTGAATATATTTTCACTTAAAAATACAAAATCATATAAATTCGAGGGTAATGTGGAAAAACCGACCGAGGTGTGTGTCGCACATCCTAGTGCACACTGAAGAAGGCAATGGAGCCCCCACTTTCAGGTTCGTTTGCATAGATTTTCGTTTAAAAATATAATATCATACAAATTCGATCATGCACGTTTCCAAAGGCAGCAGGGCCCCTAGCACTAAATTCCTAAATGTCTGAATGAGTCACTGTTCTTAGGTATACTTAAGGTTATTATCCCAGCTGCAGTAAACGCCAGGCGGTCAACTAGTGCTGGAACAAAAGGAAAAAAACACTAATTTTGTCAAAAATATTAGACTTGTTTCGTGTAAAAATCTACCAGAGTTTCTGAAGTAGTTATGCTTAACATGTATAAAACTAACTCTCAATTTAATATTAATCTGGCAAAGAGATCATGTTAAAATTAATTGCAGGACATGTAGTTTGTAAAGAGTAACAATCTCAAAAACCATGCTTTTGCTCAATTTTCTACTTCATGAGATTCTAAATTATCTTACTTTAAGAATCTTAAAAATTAATCAAACATAAAATGTATAAATTACATTTTTTAAATACATGTACTTTAACTTTTGAAATATATTACTACGAAAGCTACGAATTTAGACGTTATTAACAGAATACAATTTTGCCTTAATAATTTTTATAAGCTATTGTTAAAAAATACTTTAAACCATAAAAAATAAAAAAAAGCAATTTTTAAGTATCTCAATTTATTAAAATATATTTTATGTGAGTTTACATATTTGGAAATTGCTCATACAATATCTCACAAATGTTATTGGACACTTAGATTATCAAGATTTATCGAACAAATAGAAAAGTGTTTAACGATTTTAAAATGATTTCTGCTGCTGTAATAAATAGTTCACAGCTTCATATTTGTATGTTATGTATTGTACTGAGGTCAAAAAGAAATTTGATCCTTAAAATTACTAATTTGTATGAAAAGTGTAGAAAATAAAGTAATAAAACTGATCGAGTACTTGTGCGATTTAAAAAAAAACAATTATTACGAATATATAAATGCAATGTATTGTATTATTTGGTCTTAAAAGTGGAAACATGTTTGACGGCCGTCTGCTTTCTTTTCTAAAATAATTTTAGTTGTAACATGGAGTATGATCGTTCTAGAAAATACATTGCGCATTAAATGTTTAGAAATATTACTCTTCCTTTACGTCTAGATAGAAAGAAATCTATCATAAAATATGTTTAAATGTTTAATTTAAACGGTTTGACAAACTATGACCAGTGAAACCCACTTCCGTGCAACCTATAATTCAAACTGGATTAATTTTAACACAGTTATTCACATTGGTAAAGAAATCATACGAGTTGTAATTTTCCAAATGGACGAAAAATGTCCGGGCCAGCATTTTTCGTTCAGTTGGAAAATTACAACTCGTATGATTTCTTTACCAATTTGAATAATTGTGTTAAAATTAATCCAGTTTAATCACGTTTCCAGCGTTTACTGGAGTTCCTTTACCTGCGATCTATTCTGTTGAGCTGATTAAAATATCAGACCAGATGCTATGATCAATAAGGTTAACTGGATGAAATATGCCCTCCAGGTTCGAATCCTGGCCCGGACATTTTTCGCCCAGTTGGAAAATTACAACTCGTATAGTTCAAAATCTGAAAAAAAAATGGCAAGCGGTTAGAATATGCGAATGGTTAAAATCGCACTATTATAAGAATGTCTTTTTTAAAACCCACAATTAAATTTTAACATTTATTAGTAAACTTAATAGATTAAATATGAATCGAGAAAAAATGGAGAAATGCTGCAATCTGTAGAGTTTCGTGGTCACTTTAAACCTAATAATAAAATGTCCCTACTTCTCGGAATCACAACAGATTTCCAATAATGAAATAAAGGTGGCAAAATTATTGTGTTAGGTTTAATTTCAAAATTCTACAGATTGCAACATTCTCTATTTTTTCTCGATTAACAATTATTCAAATTGTTTTACTAATAAATTAATAAATTTGATAAGAATTTAATTTTGAGTTGTTAAAAAATTCCGATAATAATGCGCCTTTATCCATGAGTTAACTAATTGGCTTTCAAATTTCTGAGATTCGTTTAAATTAAACATTTAGACAACTCTTAGGATAGATTTTAATATATCTATTTTGCAAATCAAGAATTATATTTCGAAAAAGGCCGAGGTAATACTTTTTTGCAGAAACATCCATTATTTCAGAATATAAATTTTTTCATATTCAGACTAAAATTATTTTAATAAAGTAAGCAGACGATAGTGAAAGATGTTGTGACTTTTAATATAAAATAAAATAACATATTTCATTTTTTTGTATTCTTTTTTGTTTAAACTGTAACAACTATCCGATCACTTTTGTGACATTATTTTCTACCCTTTTCATACAAATTAGAAAGTTTCAGGATTTTTTTTTTTTTACACCGAAAAAATACATAATATATGAAGATGCCTGCGATTTACTGCAGCAGCAGAAATAATTTTAAATTATTTATATACTCTTTAATTACTCTATAATTCTGGATTTTTTAAGTATTCCGATCATTTATGTCAGCTACTGTTTTCTTTTACTTTTTGGCATTATATATTTTATCAACATTGAAAATGTACATTAATCACTTAAAAAACATGTTGAAAACAAAGATACTGGAGGACTACCGTCTACAATTTTACATTTGTCGAAAGCAAATTTAGAATATTGAAATAAGAGTATTAGAGTAAGTTATGTACAATAAAGCAAGGTACCTGTTTCAAAATCCTGTAGAAACTTAATTCAAAATGAATTAAATCAGAATTAAATCGATTTTGGAAAACTTTCTTCGATATATATATATATATATATATATTGCCAAATTCATTTGTTATAAATGTTATATGAGTGAATCTTCCATTTAAAACGATGATTTAGAAACATCAGTATTAAAAACAATTTAAAATTATACAACAGATTTATGGAATTTTGTTTTGCCTACATTAATCGTAAAACTATGAAAGGGTGAAAAGTTATAAAGCTTTAGTACAGATCCATCTGCGAAGGGAAAACAGACAATTGATCCACCGGATCACGCGTATATTGGATTTTTTTCTGAATTTTTCCTTACCGCTACAAATCTTGTTTTATTATACATCTGTAATGCCCGAATGTTTTCTGTCATATAGCGAGATTAATATGAGATATCTGATAAAAATTTTAAAGATAAAAAGTAATATTATTATGCATAATATTAAAAGTATAATTTAGAACATTTATTTATTATTAGATGTGTTCAAATGAAATCCGTTCGAAGCGTAAAAGTTGACGAGTTTGTGTTTAAGGTGGGAAATGTTCATGAACAAGTAATGTCATATGTAAGTAGCCTGCATTGAGTTGCGAAACGATCCTTCTGCTTGTATTGTTTGGAAGTGGCAGTACGTTAAAGATGGCTGGAGGGATTACGAACTCGTCCAAATAAGACCAGACGCGCAGTAACATAGGATGCAAGTCTGTTGATATTCATCGGAGAATGGTTGCTGTGTGTGGAGAAAACGGCTTATCAAAGACAACTTTTACGGATATGTCAACGAGACATTGACACAGAGGCCAACATGAACCGCAGACGAAGCATTAGTGACTTGGCAGGTGGATTAAACGTTCAAACAACAACCAAAATAAAATCTTACTTCGCCGGCGGCATTCGGCAACTTCTCAAATAATGGGATGCGTGTCTGAATTCCATTGGTAACTTTTTCTAGACAAATGTGTACGCTATAAATTTAAATATGTACTATTCTTATTTCATTCAGTTTTGTGTTTATTTTATTCATGTTCCGCTTACTAGAACTGTCGAACTGGATTCATTTGAAAAAGTCTCATATTCAGATTAACAAAGTAGCTTTTATGTTATGAAAGAAATGAAATGCTACACATTAAAATATATATTAATGAAAATTAATATTAAAAAAAATATTTAAATTAAAATAAAAAAAAAAATATTAAAATAACTTTTCTTGGAATAAAATCACAAATAATCTGTTAAACATTTTACAATGCCAAAATTATTTATATAATACTACTAATATAAACTCTACTATGAAATGCATATTTGATAAAATATGTACTGAGTAAAAACTATATAAAGTATTAATTCCATAAGTAAACATAATAATAATTATCTAAAATTAATTTATTTTCTTAGTTTGTATATATATATATATATATATATATATATATATATATATATATATATAAATGTTCGCCTTATTTATTAGTTTGAAAGAATCAACAACAAATAATGATAGTTTTCTGACACATTCTTTAGAAAGATTTTTTTTTTTTTTTTTAATGTCAATATAAAATATTTTTTTATGATTTTATAAACTCTTTAATGTAAGTTTCAGAAAACAAACGAAACACTGAGAGAGTTAAACAAATCTTTGGATGTTTTATTTTTCCTTAAAGAGGATTTTTAACAGAAATTTTACACCTTAACCAGTCCAAAAGTTTCGGTGTGTTTTATAAATAAACATTCGGAAAAACGGAATATCTTTTGTATAAATTTGTATGTTTAAGAAGATTTTCCCTGATAAGTAATAATCTAACAGTGCCGCAACATTTAAAAAAATGACTCAGATTCATTTCAACATTCTGTATACTAAAATAGAAAATCAATGTAGGGTTTACATGAAGCAGGTGTATTATTTACTTCCTGATTAAAACGATGAAGTGAAGATAAAAAATATATTTTTATAAGTAGTGTTGATATATATATATATATATATATATATATATATATATATATATATATATATATATATATATATATATATATATATATATATATATATATATATAATATGCATATATATGATTTTTTCTGTTTTAGTTTTGAACAAGCTTTGTAAATTCATATTTATTTAATAAGAAAGTTCTCGAGAATTTTTAAAATCTATAGGGTAAGCAGGGATAATTTCGTGCCTCATTTTCAATTATTATTATTATAATTTCATTGTATGTTATAAATCTTTAAAAATCTTTTACAAGTACTTACACATGTGTACTGTGCAGTAAATATATCCCTATTATATAAGTAGCACATTTTCAGAAAAAAAATTTTTGAATCTATCAAAAACTGTGCAAAATGACCAACTTTTAAAGTTTCAATATCTCTCTACTTACATGAAGCCACAGAAAAAGCGAGATGATGTATGTATGAACAAAAAATTGTATTGGCATGTTAAAAGTACACTCTGATAAGTATTGCATTTCTTCCTTCTGAATTTCTAAACATTAACCAGAAACTAGTCGGATGTGTCAATTCCAAAACTTTCTTCCATCTCACACAGGTTTCGCATACACTAAAAAGAATCAGCACCGATTTATATCAAGGTATAAATGAATCTAAAGTTAAAATTCCGTGCATTAGTTCTTGAGATATGACTATTGTTAAAATCGTTTAAATCCTGCAAAATGCAACATAGCAGATCCACCTGTTGGGAGATTTAGACCAAAACCTAATCAACAACAACATATGTCAACGTCTAACTGAATCTAAAGTTTGATGAAAATCCGTGCATTAGTTCTTGAAATATAATTATCGTGTTAATAATGCAAAAAGTAGCATAGCAGCGCCACCGGTTGGGATATTTACACCAAAACGTAAGCAGCATCTATTTATGTCAAGGTCTAACATAATATGAAGTTTTATGAAATTTCGTGCATTCGTTCTTGAGATATAGCTATCGTAAAAATCATGAAAAAAGTGGTGTAACAGCACCACCTGTTGGGATATCTATACCAAAGCGTAAGAAGCGTTTATTTATGTAAAGATCTAACTGAATCTGCAGTTTGATGAAAATGAGTGCATTAGTTCTTGAGATAGAGCTATTGCAGAAATTGCTAAATATGCAGCATAGCAGAGCCACCTGTTAGCCGATTATTACCAAAAACTAATCAGCATCAATCTATATCAGGGACAAACTGAATATAAAGTTTTATTAAATTTCGTGCTTTAGTTCTTGAGATAGAGTGCCCACAAAATTTTTGTCACATACAGACAGACAGAGTCATAGACAGATATTTTCTAAAAACAGTCAAATCGTGTTCAGTACCTTCTAAAACGTATAAATCCGTCAAAAACCGGAAGTTGAAAATTTTCATGAATTCAAAACTTTCTTCTTGTAAAAATAGAAGAAAACAGGGTAAAAGCAGGGTAAATTAGCAAAAAAAAAAAGCAGGGTGAATTAGCGCGTGCTAATTTACCCTGCTTTTTTTTTACGCCTTACAATCTGTTGCTTGCACCAACATATTTTTTTTTTACTGATGCCATTTAATGATTGCCATTGTTTTAATGATTGCCATTGTATTTTACTTATAAATTGATTAATTTTTACTGTGGTTTTATTATGCTTAATGATTGTCACTAGCATGTTGCTTATTAAACATTTCTCATAATTATACAACTGACATCTTTATTCCAGATTTATTCAGATAGGAATTACGCTACTGAAATGTGTAAGACCTGAGACATAACTTGCATTTAAAAATGTTTACGCTATGGCATAGCCTTTTATTAAGAAATTGTTGGAAGTTATTTTTTTATATAGGCCTATATTCAGAAGACTGTGTAATGTCTAATATATCATTATTTTTATTCTAAAACGTTTCACTTATAGCCTATATCATTCAGTTGGGTTCATTTTGTCGCTTTTGTGTAGTACAACAATGTTGAAAGCTATTTCTTAATAAATTGTTTGAAAACGTTTTATTATTATTATTATTTAGAAGATATCTTATATAAAATATGATAATATCCATTCTAAAATGTTTCCATCTATATTATTGAGCTGTATTAAAACCTTCTAATTATCATTTATAATTTTAAGAATCTACAAAAATGTGTGTATTCATACTTTTATTTAAACTAACCATGTTTTATTAATTTTTTTATGGTTCATTTAGTTTGAAAGGACATCTTTTAACAATAATAAAACATTATGAATTTCAACAGAGCCTTTAAAATTCTTCATGTACTTGCTAGTTCAAACTGTCTCTTTGAAAAACATAGGAGCATATAAAAACATATTCTCTCAAAAAAAATTCACAGTACTCTCAAATTTTACCTGATTTAAAAAATCTTCAGTGTTTTTATAGTACACTGTTAAAGGTACAAAATAGCATGTACCTTATTAACTCAAAATTTACGATTGGTGGTGTGACTGTGGTTAAAAATGTGGCACGAATGTGTTTCCTGATTTTAAAAAATAGTTCTTACTTACTAAACACTGACTAAAAATACTTTTTTTTTATGAATTTTTCGACTGGAAAATGTTTGTTTTGCCCTGTTAATTTTTATTATTTTTTAAATTTTACATTTAAATTTTGTTTAGATATCTATAATTTTGTTTTAAATTTTAGTTCAAAAAATTAAGTACCAAATTACCCTGCAATTGATATGTCCGTTAAAAATAACATTTACTTTCCAGTACAACTTTAACTCGGTTAAAGAATTTGAAAAACATTTCACTGACAGCACATTAAAACATTTCACTGACAGCACGAATTCGGTTAATAGTTTTACAAATGACCATTTATACTAACTTTTTTTAAAACAAGCATAAAAATTTTTCAATAAGGAGATCCGTGATCTCTAACAATTTTTATTCAAAATGTTAAACTAACACTATCTTACCACTAGGGCGCAAATCATCAGAGCATACAGCTGGAAACACTAAACACACATCCATGTCAAACTGCATTTGCCTTTGGTACTTGATATCAACGGTGAACTTCCTTAGAACGTTTTCATAAATCCGGGCAACTAAATCTATCCCGGCAAAGCACTCACACTTATACAAATTTAAAAAAAAAAATATAAAAAGATAATAATAACTGAAAAATGTCAGTTAACTAGAAATGCAAATACTAGACGGCATTTGAATAAATTTCTATGGGAAAAGTCATGCTATACTTTTGAAAATCTTTGGTGTGTAATCTAATAACTCTTCTTTAATGTAATTGTGCAGTTTATGGACAACAGCTTTTTTCACTTAAATATACTTTGGTTAAAAGTATACAAATATCAAAATAGAACTTTTATAAAAACCTTATTATATTCTTAGCGATAGAAAAAGTTTTTAATATACACAAAAGGACAAAAATATAAGTTATAGCTAAGAAAACACATTTTTGTAAAGTGTAGAAAAATATATTAGATTTTTTTTTTTTACTTTCGAATATTTCAAAAGAATATCAGTAGAAAAGATTTCTCTCGTTCTCACTTTCATTATTAAATGTGTACTTTCGGTGGAGAAACAAACTTTATAACTGTTACCGGTTTTCAATAAAGAGCTATTTACAAAAGGAGAAATATTTTTAAAAGTAGATCAAAGTTTTACGCACGATATTAAACTTATTTTTGAGGGAGAGTTTTTGTAAACTAAAAAGAAAATATGGTACTGGATGTTTCCTACAAATTATAAATATAGTTTCCCTTTGAATTGCGTTTTACTGAAATTAAGATACAAAGTATCAGACACTTGTTTTACTATATATGTTAACAAAAACGAAGAACGTCATTATATTAGTTAATGGGGAATCTCGCTTTAGAACGTGGAACACCTGATTTCCCATTTCTAAATTCGGGTGTAGATTTTTGTGGCCCATTCCGCATAAAATACAACAATCAGAAAGGGGTTTATTCAAAGGTTTATATGGCTATATTCATATGCATTTTTACAAATGCCATACATCAAGAGATAGTAAGTTATTTATCCGCTGCTGCATTCATCACCGTTCTTAAAAGATTCTGCGCTAATAGAAACAATGTAGATGCTAGAAGTTTTGATAATGCGATTAATTTCATGGGAAATAAAAAATAAAAAACAAATTTTAAAAATTATTACAAACTTCTGACCATGAATTAGCAAATTTCTCTAATTCGAGACACTTAAATAATGTGTAATATAAGATTTATGCAGCATTGTGTTTTTTATGTAATTTTAAAATCATTATACTACTGTATATTGATTATATTGTATTGTAGTGTACTTTGTAATATTAACTAAATATTTTCTGTGTTATGTTTATAATAATAATTATGTTTATAGTAATAATTATTATAATATAATGATTACTAAATTAATAATAAATATTTCATATTTCATCCTTGGAAGACATGTTTCGTATCGAAAATATCTTTGGATCCACCTAGCGAGCAATCTGTAAAGACAGCATCAAACTGTTGGCTTTATAACCATCACCACGTCTCCTTCCAATACACACGATGCAATTAAATATATAACTTTAAATAATGTCTATTCTGTAATCAAATAATTTTATGATTCTGTAGTATTTTGTGTTAGTTCAAGTATGTTAATACATAAGTGTTATAAAACATTCAAATGTGTACACAGTCCTTAAAATACAGTTTAAATTTGATTTTTTGCATCTTCTCTTGCTATCATAGTTGATAATAAGGTTAGCCGAAGATACTGGAAAGTCAGCATTGACAGATGTTTTGCTTATGCCGGTATTAGTCACATTTTCTTTAATTTGTTCCACCACGATGTAATACTTTTTTCCTTCATTTGAAATGAAAAAAAATGTATTCTAATACTTTTCATTTTCATAATAATGGCCTTCACAGTAGTTGATTTTCTTTTGTAGCTCATAATCCCGTTAAAAAATTATGTTGACAGTTCAAAGTAATGTAGCAGTACAAAAATATCTGGTGGTGAGATTCACCACATTTAGTATTTTTTTGTGTTACAAAAAATTAAGAATGTCAGATTGTGTACAAATAATCAAAAAGAATTATTTTTTCCCTCTTTATCATCTTATAAGTGTTTATTTCCAGCATAGCCTGACAAATAAAGGAAAGTGGACCACAAAAGCTGACAGCTTATAACGTCGGATTTACGATGGTAAACACGCGGTCGCCGTAAATAAAACAAGTTGGAAATTGTACGTCAAACGCGACAAACAAGGTGCGTTTGCACTATAGCTAGTTACATAAATATTCAGATCTTGATGATTTTTAATTCTGTGAAATGCATTATATCGTCTGTAGATGTATTTCTGTAATAAAATAAGTAATTCGGTCGCTTGACGATTAAATCTCGGAAGCTCCTATAACAAGAAAGCACCTATTTTTTTAAATTAAAATTTCTTAATAAATATTTTTATTAATATCGTTTAAAGTTTTGATTTGATTTTGATAAAATTTTAAATGTCTCGACAAAATTCTACGAAGATAATATATCTTATATTTCAAATCATTTGGTTGGGTAGTTTTTACGCTGTTATATGCGGACGGACGGACAGACAGACAGACAGACAGACAGACAGACAGACAGACAGACAGACGGACGGACAGACAGATAGACGGACGGACGGACAGACATACAGACAGCCAGACAGATGGACCAGACGACGACAATAGGTGCTACGTATTTATATAATTACGAACGCACCTAAAAAAAGAAAATTCGTTGACTGACAGAAATTTATGGTACAGTCAACTCTGTGAAATCTACTGATGTATAATCCACAAATGTGTATTATCTGCATTACATGTTGGAATGTAAACATAAAAAATTGAAGTTAACAGTTAATCTCATACATAAAGTTAAATGTGGTAGTTTTTTCATGAATTATCAATTTTCCAATGAAATAATTGGTGATTGAAGAAAATTCATATATTTTGTACCCTGCATTCAAAAAATAATAATTTGAACTAAGTAAAAGAGACAATCAAATCAAAATAACAATTTTTATTTTAAATAGGCACCGATGTTTGGTTGGTTATGCGTAACACAAACGTATACTTCAATCAAACATTGATGAAAACATAACGTTAACTGAGTTGTGTTTATTTTATAATACAGGTGAATATTTCTTTTAGTAAAAATTTCCGTGAGTGTATTTATACCTACTTTTGCATGACACATGCGATTCTTCTAACAAGTTATTTTTTATTGATACCAAAAGCAGCAAATTAAAGATTTCAGTGGCTTTCATACTAGAGATGCAATATAAAAAAACAATGAACTTTTAAATTATGCAAAAGATGTAGTGAATACTGTTCCTGCATTTTATAGGAACAAAATTTGGTTCAATGGCTAGCTTGTGAAGATGAGCAACTATAACTCAATCAACGACTGATGATAAAAATATAGCTATTGTTTTAAACCACACTGAATCAGAGAATGAAAACACTAAGATAACTTATATACTTATATACTTATATAATAAATAAAGATATAATAGAATTGTTGGATATAAATATTTAAATTTCTTTGAGCAAATTTGATCTCAGAGCAGGAAGTAGTGAGTGTTCATAGACTATAGAAAAAAAAAACATTGATAATAAACCAAAACTTAAACTATCATTGTGTCAATGTTTATAAAATTAATAAATCAGTAAAATTTGTATTATATAATTTATTTTTTCTCTATATTAACTTAGTTATTAAATATATTAAACCAATTTTGCGTTATGATTTCCTTTTTTTATTGCATTTTATATTTAATTGTTAATTATACACAATTTTTAAAAAATAAAATGTAAACAAAGGGGTAATATATAATCCGCAAAAATCTATAATCTGCAAAACCCTTGGTCCCTAAGTGTGCGTACTTCACAGAGTTGACTGTACCATTGAGTCGTACCATCGTACCAAGATATAATAATAATATAGCTATTGTTTTAAACCACACTGAATCAGAGAATGAAAACACTAAGATAACTTATAAGTATGTATGGTGGGTAACTTATAAGTATACCCACCGTTCTAGGACGGGCATATACACTAATACGAATGTAACATATAATATAATATATATTTTCCTAGATAGTGTTTTATTTATGAAATATTATCTTCTAATTATAGCGGCTTCTCTTCTGAAACTATCTTTCTTAAATCAATATATTATAGTTTGACTGACTGCAATATATGATACGAGCTCTACGTTATATAATTAACTTATCCTACATTCCTCACTTGTTATGTCGTCCACTGTTCTTCGATTATTTAATGGTATTGTAGAAACCACATCCATGCTGCAAATATTGATTTACTAGTTAATAATTCATAAATGGGTAATTTTCGTTCTCAGTTTTAGTGTGCATTGATATTGCTATTCTAGGAGGAATATTAGAAAAATTATATCTAAATCAGCGCATGTGAAACACTAACGATGAAAAACAAATCTTAATAAATGATGAGATTACAATTAAAAAAAATAAAAGCAGACGAAAAAGGGTGTGTGTCTACATAGTGATTTTTAATTTATTTTTCTACATTTCTAAACCTTTTGGATACTTTCCTGCAGTTAATAATATATCACTTATTCATTGTTTAAAGTTTTAACTCAGAACTTAAATTCATAAACTCTTTACATTTCACAAAATAAATCTTTTATAACTGATAAACTTCTAGCTGGTTGGATAATTCAAAATTTCAATAGCCTTTTCCATTTATATCTGCTCAACAGTTTCATAAGCAGGGAAAACAGATAGCAACAAATGAAAGACGCTGTTATTCACATGGTTGGTAGCATATAACGATATGTTCTAACTGTATACAAGTCGTGGTATGACACCGTGGTGAGATACCCTATAATCGCAAGCCATATACACAAGCACTACACAATTTCACAGTGGTAGCCGTGAAAGAAGACGCTTAACATGCAGGGGCCTAGAGTATAAATAGTTTATTGAAATAACAGAAATTATAGTAAATTTATCATTACATATTTTTAATGGGGATGGCCTGCAACTTTTGCAGCGGGAAACCTTAATGTAACATGTCATTAAAAAAAAAACATGCAAACCATAAAGGTTTTAAATTATTGCCTCATTTAAGATAGATTTTCATTATTTTTTTAAGTTAATAACAGGAATCATTTGAAGGGGTGCCAGGTGAACTCTCAACAAGAGCCCTGCATTGGACAGCGTTTGCTGTATACTCCGTTACCTTTTGAAAACTTTTTCTCTCGCAAAACAGAAACATTTACCCAATCTGAAAGATATTTCAATCTTTTAGCAACAATTGATGTATAAATAACACAAATACCTGCCTCATAAGAGCTGAACTGAGAATAATTGTTGATTTTGAATGATTTAGAACAAACATGGAACGTACTAAAATGAGGATTTATTATGTCTTATTTTTTAAACGATCTTTCGACAGTAAAATATTTATACTTTTCTTCAGAACATACTACATATGCGGGTATAAAATTGTGTATTTTGCGTCCCATGCAGTTTAGAAAAGAGTAAAATGAAAAGCAGAAATTTTTATTTTAACGTCTATTACTTTCTTAATGAATTAGAATTAATATAGCGATAATTTTATTTATTCCGCGATTATAGAAATGTAAAATTTTACTGCTTTGCGTTATTAGAAAAAAAACGTATTCAGAAAATATCAAATTCAGTTGTTTTTTTCAGCAGTGTAATTTCTGAAAGTATATGAGATTAAACGTAAATATCCTGAATATATATATTTAAAGAAAATCATTTTATCATGTGAAGAATTTCAGTTAAAATGGCATGAAAAGCAATTTGTTATTTAAGGACTGCCGCTATATTAGTGGAAATCGATACAGGAATTTGAAGTGTAACCAATTTATAAAACTACATATACTGTTTGAGACTTTTTGCATCATTTGTTTGTGTCGATTAATCATTACTATAGAAAAACTCTAATTCTATTTTTTAAAGATATTTTTCTAATACATGTTCGTATTCGAGATATTAAGAAATGTTTTCCCCCTTTTTTTCCAAATTCGGACATACAATATTCTTGTAGTGTCAATATTTAACAAAATGACTATCCTGCTATATCAACCCAATTTTATTACATTACACAAGTAGATTTTACATGAAATTTTGTTGAATTTAATTAATTTGCTTTGTCCCTACAACAGCGTGTTTCATAAATGACTGCCTAATTATAAAATTCAATAGTGCATTAACTATAATAAAAATAAATATGAAGCAAGGTATAACGTAGCTTATACATTTTGCCTGCAATACCTAAATATATATATATAAATTTTCATCAATGGTTGGTCAAAGAGTAAGCAATCTCAAACTGTAAGAATGCTAAAACTGCTTAAAAGTATAATTTTACTCTATCTAGGCATGGAAATAGAAAAAAATATTTTTTTAAAAATATTCCTATAGTATGAGACTGCGCAGGGTCATGTACTTACAAAATATTGAATTATTTTTAAAAGTACTATATACAAGAATTATGAGCTTCCTGATAAGAATGTTTGTTAACAAATTGACTTCTTGTATGTCTACATAACTTAACGTAGGCAAAACTTCAAGCTAAAGTTCTCGAAGTTTTGCTAAAATGCACGTACTTTTCAAGTAGTTATAATATATCATATTACGTGTAGAAAATAATACATTATAAATTACTAACCCTGCTACAATTGTTACTTTCTGACTACACGCAGAATGGATGTCTTTAGTTGGGTGCGTGAAGTCACATGCACATTATCTCTAGTTAATGCATTAACTGAAAAATAAAATTGGAGATCTCTTTATGAAACAATCTGTGTTAACACTTTTCTGACTATATATTAGTTAACTCATTTTTTCTTAAAGCTGTGCTATTCAATGACGAGTTTCATTTACATAACTTTTTTCAAATTTTAAAACTCAAGGTAATATCCGTATTCTAAAATCTTTCTTTATCGTGCTCATTTTCTTACCAAACAAAATGTTACTCTGCTTGATATTTTGGTTTATGTAAGAATTTTATTGTTAAAAGAGTTTCATTTGTAGTACATGAAGATATCGAACTTGGCAATGAATTATAAGCAAAATATATTTAGAATTGTCCGAGAGATTTGGAAATTTATATTTGTGAATCTGATATTAGACCATAAACATGGCAAATATAGTATACCTATTTGCCAGATACTTTTCATTTTCATACTCAATTACGAGACGTGTTTACCCTGTGCCATAAGATAACTTCTGCAAAAAAATGCCTGTCAGATTTACGTTAAATATAGAAAGGGATGTCTAAAAAAATATATTTCTATATGTGTTACGTCTGAAATAAGCTTTCATTTCCATTATATATTTCGACAAAAGAAATTTCTTCATATGCATTCGAACTGCGATATCTTGAATGTTAAATGAAGGGCGAAAAAGGAGATAAAGATTAATCGATAAATTAATTCCTTGATTAATTTTTACACTAAAAATGCATACACGGTTTCAAATAAAATATTATAAAAAAACTTTAAGAAGTAGTAGAGCATAGTATAACAAACAATTTTTGTTTAGGAAATCAATATCGCAATTCATTTTTCCATTAAATAATAGAGAGTGCCTTACTCCAAGCCGAAAACGGATTTTCGTTCATAACTTTAAGAGTAATGGAGATATTTTTTTCATAATTTCAACAGCATAATTTTCCTTTGCTTGAAATGTGACGACATACATGGGAAGTACTGAATTTTCGCTACAAATCATTTACTAACACCGTATCTACAGTCAGCCACATCCCGACTTATGGAGCATATTATAAAGGGTTGCTGGAGCGAGAATTAGCGGTCATTTCTACTTTTTTTTTCAGGGCAGCATCGCATGTCATAGAAAGTAACGTTATTCTATTTAATATGTTGATAGAATATCTTCATCATTGTTCAAGTTATGAGCGAAAATATGTAATCATCTTGTAGTTACATACCGTGCATTTATGACTGACAATATTGATTGCAATCCTGGCTTCCTTTACAAAAGTTGTGTGTTCTAGTGAGATTTTCCACCTTTTAAAGTAGTATTTGCATTCTTTTTTTAAATCAACATATGTATAATTGATGACATGAATCGCATAGTAATGAAGATGTGAATCACTGCTAATGATTCGTTTTTCGAAAAAGTTTCATCTAGGCAATGGAGTTCGAGATGTAAGACAAATAGGAGTATTTTCTTACTGGTACAGAGTTATGTGAAACATAAATGTTGTTTTAAAAATTATACGAATACAGATTTGCTATTCGCTTGCATACAACACGAATATGGAAATAATATTTCCCCCAAAATTCTACTTAATAAGCAGACGCAAGAAATAAGATAGCAGTACAGACAGTACAAAGTATTTTATTGAAAATGTCACTGTTAAAATTGTGTCAGGTATTTTTAAAATTTTCCACAATTTCCACTCAGAACAAAGACTTTTAACTGAAGTTTAGAATCTATAATAGATTGATTTTATAATACAACACATGTTTTAATTTAGGATTCACCCAACCATGAATGCCAGAAATAAAGGCTAAATTTTGAATTTTATTAGATGCAAGAAATACAGTAGGATCTCAATTTAACGAATCTATTGGAAGCAGCAAATTTATTCATTAAATCGTAACCAGCTATGAATTGTAGAAAAACTAAAGATTGTGTAATTATATCTTACCAAAAAGTCATAATTAATTGTTTAAACTACACAAAATACGATGCACAAAAATATACATAAAATGAATTGTAAAATTTTTATTCAGCTATTCAAACAACTAAATGTTCAAAATTGGAGAGTGCGCTAGGCAAAAAAAAATATTTGTCAATTTTTTCTATAACTCGAAAAAATTATTTATCAGCTTTATGGAGGGAAAACATATTGTGTAATTTACATCATTCACTGTAAAGGCTGTTTATCAGTCACACATCAAATTCCCGTCGTTAATGTTAAGCCTATGGGCGTAGAATGCATTCGTATTTTAAAAATATCCCATCGGCGAATTAATATTCTTAATTTCCTTTTTCTGTGTACTCTTTTTAAAGGATGTCTTTTTCTTTTTTAACTGACAAAATATTTCTAATATATATATACTTAATTTTATTTGAAGTTTTAAAATCTTACTCATAACACATCAGCTTCGCTAATATTTTATCACACGAAATATTAAAATATGCATATATTTTAGAAATATTTTGTGAGCTAAGAAAAGAAAGACACCTCTTTGAACAAGAGTATACAGAAGAAAGATGGCAAAAATATTAATTTTCAGAGGAGATATTTTAAAAACGTGAATGCATTCCCTTCCTATAGGTTTAAGATTGGAGAGCGAAATTGGAGACATGATTAACCAAAACTCTACTTCAGAGTTTCCAGGCCACGTAAAGTATATATATATATATATATATATATATATATATATATATTAAAAACAAAATAGATGTATATTTATATTTTAGCATCATTAGAGTCACTATTTATTGATTTCGACGATTTACCTACTTTATTTTCTTAAAACCTACAGATAAGCAATTCCTGGTCACATGTGGCATAATCGTTGTTTCCCCTGGGGCAATGTCGGTCCATATGGCTTCTTTTGCAGGGGAAATATCAACATCATTATCAGCAGGATTTCTTACGCTTTCATCATTTCCCACTTGAGCTCCAGAAATTCTTTCTTTTTGAAAGCATTTTTTAAACTGTTTTTCCTCAAATTAAAGAATTCTCTAAAACTAGGAATAGTTTAATTCGGCGTGTTAGTTAAATCTGAGTCTGAATGTGTAATAAATATATGGGTTTTTTGGAGAACATTTCATTAAATGGCCACGCAGATCTCGCAGTTATTTTCTAAGATTGCACACAAATTGATTGTAAGTATAACATCTTTATAAATAGAAGTTAATGCAAACCGTCCTAAATCACAGAATCTTTGCATCTGTTTTCTAAGAATTAATGATTTTACTATGACTAAATTTCTTTTTTTTTGGACTTGTTTAATTTCTAATTTGAGAAAAAAAAATAAAAAAGGAAATAATGTTATATTTAAAAAAAACGATATGAAACAAATACTATTATTTTTTATTTGTCTTTTTTTAAGCTACTTTGAAAACATCAGCTACTCACTCTGACGTATGTACTAGCCTGACGTAACTTCTTTTTTAAGAATGTAAACAATTTTTTTTTTATTTCCCATTTAGTTTCGTTTCAAATAAGGCTTCTTTTTGAATATTTTACTGTTTGTCCATCTATATTGTTCTTTTTATTAAGTTTAGACGTTATTTTGTAGTACTCAAAGTCTTTTTGAAGAAAAGTACTTTAGATCATAGATAAGGATTATAAGTGAAAAAATTGCTAGCTATTTTACCTAAAAATGTATTGTTGACAAAACAAAAATACATAAACCTTCTCTTTATAAAAATTAATGCTGAATGCTAATTTTTACGCAATCAAAATATAGGGACCAATATATTCCATATTATGCAATCTAAATAATTTTTTTAATTTGATTTATTATTCACAAAAGCAATTTTTATATTTAATTTAGAAAATTAAGGCATTTGACATAATGTTTCATTTTAAACACATTCGAATGCTCAGCATTATCATTTATACTTATCATAGTCAATTTTAAGCAAATCAATACGTAATTCAGAACAAAGGGGTGATGCAATACTATATTCATTTTGATAATATTAGTTTTTTCATCTTCAAATTATGTTGATGAAAATTGTGCAAGAATGACACTACTGTTATATTTAATCACAGTAGTGATTCCATTCATATTAAAAGAAACTGACATAGATACCCAGTAAAATTTTAATAAAAAGTGATTTCAAGTATTTTAAGTTAACATCAATAACATTATTACCATTCATATTTGTGAAATTAAAAGCTTAACAATGAATTAATTATTTGAATTAATGTTTATTACAACTAGTTCTTTGAAGATATTTTGCATTATCCAAATAATTGAGAGACTAGCAGCAAGACAAATGTAGCTCCATTTTTGTACTTTAGGAAAATACAAAAATAACATTTACAATTTAAATTTTAAAGCTTTGATAAAAGTAATTTTTCCACTTATGCAGTAATTAATACACTTACGGATGGTTTGCAACTTGTAATATCTAAAAGTACTCATTCTTTGTGACATCTGTTTATACAAGGAAGTGGTCGTTTTCAAAATGGAGATAAATTATTTTTGCTGCAAGCCCTTCATTTGTACAATCTATTTGAAAATGACTACTTGACAAACACCTTAATTGTTGCCATTAGAAGAACTTCAATAGTTCTGAAAAAATATTTTTCAATGAAAACAGCCTTAAGTAAATTTTAGAATTATACTATTTATAAAAATTTTAATGGACATTTTCCTTACATTTTTTTTTATTTTGTTAATCGTCGCTGTACTGCTGAGAGGAGGACTTTTTCTGTAATTGCGTGAAATAACTTGTATGAAAAATGAATCGCATAAAAAATTATGTTAATTAGAATAATACAAGATTAATTTTTTTAGTGTTTTCTTTTTCAAATATATGTTTGAGTGTTATTTTTGCTGCGTATCTTCAAATGATTAAGATATTTTCTATCCCTACTAATTAAATTCTGAAATTAAATCAAGCGTTTTTACGGCAAAAAATAATATACATTCAATTAACTTGTGAAGATTGCGTTTAATTATACGAATATTTAATTACGTAGATACATCAGAGGCACTAAAGCTCTGCATCTTATTAAAATTCTTTTGTTTAATATTATGCAACATTAAGATATCGAAAACCATTATTTTCTGCCTTAATTTCTTCTTCTATTAAATATACAAAATAAATGATAAGATTTGTAAAGAAATTAATGAATGATAAGACTGTAATAAACAGCGAATATTTTCTTTTAATGTAGGTTTCAAATGATTTGGAGTAAGCAAAGAAAAAAAAAGAAAAAAAGAAACAAGCAAAAAAAATTATGAATGTAATGACACGCGATAAATTACTTATGTGGATTTTTTTTAATGACAACCAACAATAAGCAATAATCATTAATCAATTTAATGGTGCTTGTCCGTACTCCTCAATTCATGTCTTCATTAAACATGTTTGTGAAATATTTTGGATAATCTTGATATTAGTCTTTGAATAAATCAGTTTTTAAAAGAAGGGTAAAGTTGTCGTTTTTCCTTATTATAGTACTCCCAGATTTACCTCACATCCTTACATAGTGCATTCGGATATATCGCTCTTTTTCGTATCTGAAGAAAATAAAGAAGATCTACTTTAGCGTATGTTTTAAGCATCGTACGATGCGTGCCAATTTTAATAAGGGTCCTCTCGTTAATTTCATTGAGAATATCGTAATGTGAGAGTAAACTAATATTTCTGAAACATATATAAAAAAATTACTTGTAGGTCAATATTTGTTTTCTCCAATACTACTGGCTATTCCTCTTTATTTCTGTGGTGTCCAGAATATAATTTTTTTTTCTTTAGAATATATTTTAAGTAACTATTTATGCGTGCGAATTTTAATAAGTCGTTAATATCGTATTTTAATATCGTTAATCTAGTGTTAAATTTAATAAGAACATCGTAATGTGAATGTAAACTAAAGTTTCTTAAATAGTATAAACCTATTACTTAAGATCAACGTATTTCTAAATTGTTACCAATACCATTGGTTTATCACTTTTTTCGCGTCTCCAGAATATAAAAGAAGGTTTATGTATCACTACTTATTTCAATATTTAATAAGCGATTAAATTTCATATGATCAAATGAAAAAGAATTTTTTGCATCTATTTCTTGTACAAATATAATAAATGAGCCATACAGAGCTCGCGAACGAGCTACATGTGTACCACGTATTTAATATTTATGGACAAGCAAGTGAATATAGATTTGTATTTTACAAAATTTTAGAACTTAGTTATATAATACGTTCCAAATTTAGCGTATTTTTCTAAAAAGATTTTCAGCCACTTTAGTTTAACATATGTATATGAGATGACATTTTATCGATTGCAAGTAATAAGAAATAATTATAACTCTCACCTGAAAAATGGAAATCTTGCAAATTTTCTCCAAATCACTGTTGCGTAGAAACCTACGCAAATAGATAAAAATGAAAATTGTAATCAATTTTGACGACCCAACTAAAAAATTGAATAACCCAGAAATAATGTGTAATAATCGTGTATACTCACCATAAATAATACTAATATTTACATTTTATAAAATTATTAATAATTACATTTAACACTACACTGCTGACATTGAAAAAAAATAAGGATTGTATATTAAAAATTAGTATATGGTTATCAGTTAGTTATAAACTTCAGACAAGATGGCAGAAACTTAAGTGTGCCGCTCGAGCTCATCTTTCAATTAGATTATGGGTGATGGAAAAATTTTAATGAGTATAATTGGTATAGATGGTAATCAAAAATAGATGCCTCAATGTTAAAAATCAATAATTCATAAACGCCTTTATAAGTACAAAGACGAAATAAGTGACGCATTTATCAGGTAGCTTATAAATTTCAAATACTATACATTTTTTAATTGTTAATTTTTTTTCAATAGATGGTGCGGCTTCATCTTAATTAACTTCAAAATTTTAAAATTCAAAACTTGCTTTCGAATTTCGAAAAAATTAGATACTTTTAATGCAGCTTTAAACATTAATTTGAGATATTTCAGTGCCATCTGTTAACAAAATATTGAACTATTTTTTTTTAAATTAATGAATACAAAATTTCTGAGGTTTTCTTATAGACGTATCATTTATTTTAACTTTCTATTTATTACAGTTATTGAATTTTAAAGTCAGTTAGGGGTATTATTTCTGAATTTGTTGTACTTATAACTTATTATGTCAGTTATACTAAGCTCAAAATTAACACTACACGTCCCGATGACACTTACTGTCGCGTTTTTTAAACATATATTTTTCTCCTAAATATCACATTATTTCAACCTTTATTTCATTGAATAGAACACAAAATGTACTTTCAAATCAAAATTGCTTTGAAACATTAACACAATTTAAAGATTTTTGATTATTATTTAACTAATTTTCAAACGAGAATTCTCTTTATTAAGTTAAACTGTCACGCCGCAAGCTATCATTTTACATTCTGTTTCTTTTCTACATGGTCTGATGCAAATAATACGGTGCTGATTTTATTTGTTTGTTTTTAATAACTTCAGAAGGGTGAAATGTGGTTTAATATTGATATGCGTAAAATTATGCGTTGTTACTGACACGGTTTGATGAGGAATAGAAACGTTGCATGGACCCGTCAAAATAAAGGACCCGTCCATTAAGGTACTGCATCGTGCCGTACCTCAAAAGCTACCAAAAAGAAGTTCGATTTTAACAATATCCCATTATACCGCGTCGCATGAAGGTAAAAATAATTTAGAAAGCGAACTCAGAATTGTACATCCGTATATAAGAAAGATAAATTTTGGCATATAGTGGCTTTTAGAGGTGAAACATGCTTTTTCCAATAAGGTACTGCATCGTGCCGTACCACAAAAGCTACCAAAAAGAAGTTCGATTTTAACAATATCCCATTATTTGACTGACCACCTCGATTGCACGATATTGAAATTATAAAAAAAATATGAGTGGTGTGCAATGGTGATTTTTTTAATGACAAGCAATATTCATGCATTACAGATCTGTCAAAAAGCTATTTACAATCCCTAGATAACTATATCTATACCATCATTATCAAACTTTGTTACGAGCATGCAGAGTTAATGAATAAGTGCCTTCAAAATGAAGATGATTATATTTCTTTTTAAAATTTTATCTGTCCGAACTTATCAGCAGTGTTTTTCTAATTATAACCACCCATTAAACAATTGTAAAATTTCATATTTAAAATAAATATATATATATATATATATATATATATATATATATATATGTGTATAAATAATAATGAGAAAAATCTTTGGATTTCAAATAAATGTTATAGAAGGCTTATTAATAACTATAGTTGAATAAAATTTATAATTCTTTAAATTTTTTGGTATTTTTAAAATTTTGGTCTAAGGTGTAGGATTGCTTTGCCAGTCCGGACATATCCATACCCCACGTTACAATGAAATTGTTATATAGAATGAGCTAATGCATATTTAGTTTACATAGTACCATTGACTACATCATCTTATATCTACTGGAACGAAAATAATTGGTATGTGTTCTCAATGTTCCAAAGCGTTATACTATGATAATTCATTTCTGTGTTAGCACACTATGGGTAATGGAATGCAAATGAATTTAAGCCCGGATGTAAAAATATTATAACGAGTTTGAAGTCCGTATGACTGAATGCCGATAAAAAGAAGAGCACTTTCGACGTAAGACTACATTATTCTCAAGAAACTCGAGAAATTACAGAAATTTAAACCAGCAGGTTTTCGAAACACATTTCTAAGATACTAGTTTACACAGTTCTAAATGAACGTATTCAACCTCACTCTCACGCCAAATCGGTTTCGCCAAATACTCCTGCAGATATTACTTACATATTTTCATTGAGTTGACAACTTCTAAAATCTATTTACAAGGAATTTTGGTAATTTCAATTATTACATTTAATACTAGTATATACATGCAGATTGCTTAAATATCTTAGAAAGAAACTATGACATTTCTAAATAGTAATATAGACAAAACCCACAAGTGGGTGAAAGATGATCTTATCCCATCAGAAGGATCATATATCCAGGGGAATAGCAGTAATATGATATACAGGGCGATTATAAAAAACTATCCCGAAATTTGGGCCCCTAACTATCATACCATTCGCAGAAACTGAATGAAAATTTGGCAAAAGGTATTTTGAGGTATGCGCTCAAGAATGATATGGAAAACAACAGTGTCACTCAAACAGTTACGGTTACAGTGAGAAAATTTCAAGAAAAATCAAATAGAAACACCCAGTTTTTTGTATTGGAATGTGATCTCCATTGTGAAAAACCCTAAATAGCGTTGGAACGGCAACTGTAGCATGAAAATCCCTGGAACTAGGCAAGGGAAAAGTAAAAAGGACTTTGCTGTGCACCAGAGCATTAATTTTCGTTTCCTTTACGTCACACATCACACCGTTTCTTTGGCTGATATCCCAGTCTGATTAGTTGTCCACAAAACGAGAAGAAGAAACCAAGAAACGCAAATTTCGGGTTCTACGTAAGACACAGTCATGACTGACGTCGTTACGCTAGGTGAAAGAAAAGGCACTGCGAAATGCGAGCCGCGTATGTTCCTTTCTGCCATTCCGAGCAAGATGCCTCTTTCAGGGAAAGAACGTGGGAAAATCGTAAAGATTTATTACCTGAATGGACAAAATGCCGCAGAGACATTGCGTGTTTACCGCAGAAACCATGGATTACGGCGAGGCCCGTGCACTGTCAAAGCTGTATGGGACTTGATTCATAAATTTGAAGAAAATGGTTGCACATGCGATCAACCTTGGTCTGGACGACCTTCCGTTCCTGTGGAAGCTGTTGCAGAAGTCCATCTGACGATAAGCACAGTTCGTCCCGCAACTGCACTCGGGGTTTCACGTGTTCTGGATCTGCAGAATTCAACTGTACGCAAGATTCTGCGCTCTGTTCTAAATATGTTTTCGTATTGATTCCAGCGTGTCCATATTTTGGAAGCGGGAGAATATCAATTACGGCTGGATTTTGAAAATCAATTCCTTATCCGGTACGATGAAGAAAGCAGCTGGCCTTTACGCATTCTGTGGACAGATGAGGCACATTTCTCGTTAACTGGTAACGTCAATTCGAAAAATTAGTAAACTGGGCAGATAATAATCCACACGATGTGCATGCACGTCCATTACACGAGGAAAAAGTGACTGTGTGGTGTGGTATAACGAGTACGTTCATCATCGGCTCTTACTTTTTTGAAGAGGTTACTGCCGGTGATCTACAAACGTGTACAGTAACGAGTGCTCGCTATCTGGACATGTTAACTTATTACGCGATTCCCGCATTGCAACGGCAAAATGCTCTATCTGAAGTTGTGTGGATGCAAGATAGCGCTCCTCACATGTCGGGTCTTCAGTCAAACGTGTCTTAACTCAACAGTTTGGTGACAGAGTTATCTCCCGTCATTTCCCGTTTCCGTGGCCACCAAGGTCTCCTGATCTAACACCAATGGATTTCTGGATGTGGGGATGTCTGAAATCCAAAGTGTATCAGTTTCGTCCTCGAACTGCATCTGATTTTAAAAATGCCATCAGAACTGCGATTCAAGAGATTCCTATTGCCATGATACGTGTTGTAGTGCTATCCACCATCAGCCGCATGCAAAGTGTCATCGTATGTGAAGGAGGTCATGTGGAAAATTTGTAAAACACAATAAATTGCTTTATTTTATGCTGCTTCTCTGTCCTTATTGGTTGTCCTCATATTTAGCCTATCTACCGCCGGTGATTTTCATGCTACAGTTGCCGTTCCAACGCTATTTAGGGTTTTTCACAATCGAGATCACATTCCAATACAAAAAACTGGGTGTTGTCATTTTTTTTTTCGAAATTTTCTCACTGTAACCGTAATTGTTTGAGTGACACTGTTGTTTTTCGTATCATTCTTGAGCGCATACCTCAAAATACCTTTTGCCAAAATTTCATTCAGTTTCTGTGAATGGTATGATTGTTAGGGGCTCAAATGTCGGGATAGTTTTTTTATAATCACCCTGTACATTGCATGGACAATAGTTACCAAATATTTTCGATTTTTGACGTTTTATCGAATATCTAGAAAAATACTTCACAAATTCTTCTAGAACTTAAAGAATATAAAGAAAAAGTATGACCTAATATTTTGCATCGGAGGTTTGATCATGAGGGCAATTAAGGAACCAACAACAAATTAAAAAAAAAAGTTTTACAATCACTTCGTAAAAAAATAAATCTCGAAATTTTCAGTAGTTGACGCACAAAACTATGTGAATATTCTACAACTTTTGTGTATACATGATCAGACACATTCATATCGGTTCATAAATACCAGAGTTACAACATATATAACAAATATCAGATTGTTTCAAACTGTCAGCCACCCTATTATTCCAAACTGCCATAGCTCTACCATTTTTTAAGATATAGCTAAAACAAAAAACACTCCAGAATTCTTGTATCACGTGCTAACTCTTAACGGAAATAATTTTTCAATTTATAATTTTTTTGTACATCTTTTTGAATTTTTAAAATAAAAGAAAAAATTACTGGTCGCTATTTTTAAACAAGATGGCGGATGAAGCTGGCCAACGAACTCGGTCGAGACCTTGGTATATGTCCTATACACATACTCAGGTCACATACAAATCGGTTTATAAATAAGAGAGTTACAGCATGACAAATGTCAGATATATACATAAATCAACATTTGAACGGAGGTTGGTTTTGGGGTCTGGGGGTCATGATTGGTGAAAATATACCAATTTTTTTGGAATTGCTTTCCTCCGAAGGGTTGCAGTAGGTAACTTTTTGTAATGAAATCTTCCTAAAAAATTACATTAGTAAAGTTTAGGGTCATCCATTGAATTCTCGGGGAACAAATGAAACTGTGGATACCTAATCAATGTTTGCTTTTATAGTCTAGTGGTTTTTATAACTTTTTGAACTTCGTTGTGAACTTTTAATTCACGAAACGTCGATGTTGACTAAGTTTTGTGTTTAGGATGATTTGTAAAATGTGAGTACTAGCGTTTTTTACGATTTATTGTTAGTAGAATAGTCTTAGAATTCTTGTATATGAAAACTGTCAAACAATTGCTCCGGTGACGAATGCACATTGTTTTATGCAGTATTATAGCAATGAAATGAAAACAAAGAACATTAAAATTGCATTATTTAGAGGCTAAAGAACTATAAACAACTGGGAAAATTAAAAATGCCATAGCAGACCCCGTTTGGGACCCTTCATGGTCTAGGAATTAATTAAAAGATCTCTTCAGCGAGCAATTATTTTTCTCACATCTGCTATCTATAAAATCTCCGAATCGGTATCAGAATGGCTTTCGGTGTCTAATTTTTTAGATCAACAAGACAGCCTTTATAGTTATGAGAGATAAAACATTTTATTCCACATAGTTAGTTATACCTTGGCTCAGCACCATTTTGGCAACAGTGAAGTCGCAATAACTTTTATTTGTTAACAAACATTGTTAGCAGACATTATAAGATCCACCGTAACATCGGAAGCACTATAAACAGAGTACGACGCACGATGAAACAGCTATGAAAGTATTACTATTGAGAGAGAGAGAGATTTTGAAGACGTTTTTCCGAGGTGCCCGTGGCCAACTGTGACACATCTCCGGAACATAGTAATTGAAGGATAATAAAGTGGAATAGCCAGTCCCTCAACTGGTAGCAAAAAGATAGGAAATTAAGGGGGGGGGATAAATAATAACTAAATAATCCTGAAAAAATGCGCTCATAGAAATAAGATATTGAAACTAGACATCGTTTTAACTAATTCTTTTAGTTTAAGAATTTTTGGTAATATTTGCCAAACATTTTTACATACCAAATACCCGTACGCAAAAATATAATCCATTTTTTAAATATTTTTTATTAAAATTTATTAAAAAAAAAAACGTATTAATTTAGGTCCGCGACTTTTTCTCTTCTATGAGATTCTTTTCATGATAAACTTTCGACATGTCTTATCAGAGCATACTTAATAAATGTTTACATGTCGATGAAAAATTGAAGTTTTCTTTAAAATCTAACAGCCAAGCTAAGAATGAACCGACTGAAGAAGAGATATTAGGATCAATTACTTCAACAAGAAAATCAATGATAAAATGGAGATGACAAGAATCTGCTTTCACAATCTACAAGTTATCAATCATGTCATAATGACATATTGACGTATTCTAAGTACGTTGTAACAAAATTTATTCTTTAACTTTTCATACATATGCTTACTTTTTTATGGTGCCAAAATTATTATTTTTTAATTCTAAGATGTTTTGTAAAAGATTTAATTACACAATTAAAACTTTTTAACATTTTCCCTGACTTCATAGATTTTTTGACTTTTTAACACTTTCAATTGCATTTGACATTTTAAATTGGTCATTTTATTATTTCTAAAATTTTAATGCTTCTTATAAATAACCCTTTTCCTTCTGTTTCATGTATTTCAGTATTTTTTTAACGCAATAGTTTTTAAAATACTTATTAAAATACTTAATTATTAAATTTTAATAATTACGATAATTACTGAAAGCACATTTTGTAATAAAACATGCTTTATCAACTTGATGACATTAAAATTACCCTGCTATAACCGACATAATAAAAAAAATCCAGTACACTTTGATCCTTAATGATTTATGCAAAAACTATATTAATGCTACCCCTTTAATGCTAACCAATAACAACCCAATGCTTTTAATTACTTCTGGAATAGTAAAATAATACTGAAACATAATTATCCTAGAAAGATAAAATAGTTAGCAAATATGTGCATTCTGCTCAAAATGTCATCATATGAAATACAGTTTAAAGACTCTTGTAAACACAACGTTTATCTAGAAACTGTGTTTTACGTATATTTAAAAGCATTTATATTGCATTGACTCTAATTAAATTAAAACTAACAATCTCAGAAGGAAAACATACAAATATTTTTAAGTGCAATATCTTTAAAATTATTAGTCAAAAGGATTTTTCAAAAATAGAATAAAACCATTTAAATTAAATCTCATTTAAAGCAGTATTCTCATCCAAAATGGAATGAAATATCACTTTATACGTATTTGGTACATAGAAGGACTTTTTTATTTTAAAAAATCTACATTTGAATACACTAATAAAATGTTTATATATATATTTAATTTTGTATCAATAATATCCATATCTACCAATAACATATGTGTACATATGTGTGTGGAAATTTCCACAAAGCTTATGTCGAAAGATGGATCTGTGACACCTCCATTATGTAGAATATTAGGCTTTTAAAACGAAGACTTTTTATTTGCAGGTTTTAACGCGTTCTTATAACGGCTGTATTGTAATCGTGGTTTTAATCAAAATACTGTGGTTGAATGGTAATGTCATTGCATAATCCACTATACGTTTCTTCGACAGAAAACAGCAAGAAGTTACTTCTAAAGTATTCTTTATTAGAAGATTCCCATTTACAAACTTAACGGGAAGACTCCATCCATGAGAAAGAAATTCACTTTTACCATAGCTGCCAACTTTTACGCTTTTTTCCTACCACTAAAATTTTACAGTAATTTTTTACTTATTAAATCGACGAAATCATGTGATTCAATAATGCAAAAATTTCTATTAATTTTTAGTGGTATCAAAAAAGCGTAAAAGTTATCAGCTATGCTTTTACAAATAGAATTACTGTAAACACTAATTATAATTCCATAATTGATCATTCTCCGAAACATTATAATGTTCTAATGTAGCATAATGGCATACTTTCGAGAATATTTCCATATTAAAGTACATCTCCAATATAACTGAAACCAATACTATTTCATTATCACACATCAAATATTATCTGTAACTCTCGGATTCCGGTGATAAGTTGAATGACCATGCAAAATAACGAAAAATTCACTCTCTGAGGACGTTCATCAGCTTTTATCGATAAATACGTGTGAATACAAAGCCACGGAATTTCGCTCTGCAGATACTTTTTTGGCCAATTATCGAGCCTTCTGAAACACTTTAATAGCGTATGGAAAGTTTTGATGTAATATGGCACCGAAATTGGCGCGAAAAATTCCGAACGCATCATTTTGAAAATTAAAACTAGGCTTACGACAGAAGAAGATAAATATTCTAGGGAAATAAAAAAAATATTTTAAGGGGGACATAAGTAAATTAACTTGAAAAAATATAAAAATTTAAAACATGTTATGTATAGAAATTTAAGATATGTTATATAAAATTTATTTTTAGCGTGGGAAATCATTTTAGAAAAATTTTAAACAAAATTAATGCCGAATTGAATTTAGAAAAGTTTCAAATGATTTGAAACCCTTCCATTAATATAATAAAATACAAAATTGTCGTATTACCATTTAAGTGCATTCTGCTACTTTTTCAAAACATGACAGCTAATAAAATTTGCAGACAAAATTAAAACAAACGTAAAAAATGAACTTGATGTAAAAATTAAAATATTCGTTCATGTTACGTAACGGAAAAAAAACGTTAAATGAAAAAAAAAAAAACATTTGGAATGACTCCTTAACGCCCATATACATAATTAGACTGAAGTATCTTAAATACTTTGTAGCATTATATTTGTAACGCTTTCACACATTCAAAGAAATACATTAAACTGCATTGCGCAAAACATAAGCATATACAAATAGTGTTTTTTCATATTAAGTTTAAAGTTCAAAGGGTTACAATTGTAAAAATACTTCATAGGAAATTCCGATATCGTTTAAATAAACCATCATGGATCCAATAAAATTTGCTTTGAATTTCATTACCTCCATTTAATTAGAATTTTCAAAAAATTTTAAATGCTCTAATTAAAATGTGATTTGTTGTGTGTGTTTTATTATTTAATTTCATTTATTATGTAAAAAATTCTGTTTCAAAAAATATTTATTTGACTTTAAAAAAAGCAAAAAAATGGCCGCGAAAGTGTTGGTGACTATTTTTTCAACCCTGCAAAAAATATAAAACACGTGTTAGACAAAATTCCTTAATATTACCAACATGACAGACACATTTCAAATAAATGCACTTAATATTATCTGAGTAATTGTTATTTTATGGTAGTAGGTATGTTTTTGGCCATTTTGTATATATTACATGTCACATTTGAAATCCTCACTGTTAACAAACTTTCAAGATATTCGAACAATCAATTATTCGAACAATCTGATGTAACTCTTGTTTGGTTTGTTCCAAATTTCGAAAAATTTTAAACATTCCACACTTTTGAACACTTGGTATCTATATATGTAAATCATTATTTAAACGGGGTGGGGTGTTTGGGTTCTGGGGTCTATGATCGACAAAAACATATGAAAATTTTCTGGAAGTACGATCTCCAGACAGCTGCGATAGATAGCTTCATCCTTCATGTAATAAAGCTATATAACAGAGATGTGTATAAGATCATTATGACATTTATTGTAAAAATAATATGACACAATTATAGGAAATTATGGCATTCATTGTTCGGGAAATACTTTTACTTATACTTACTTATAGTTTTATACATTGACAACCATTTTTAGAGACTATTTTAAATGATAGAAATTTAGGACGTGAGAAAATAATTACTCATTACTACTAATAGAAATTTAAAATAATTATTTATGTTGATACATTCCATACATAAAACAGAATAAAAATCAACTTATTTGTTTCAGGTAAAACGCTACGTGCTATATCTAAAACAATAGGTTGCTATTTTACTTATATCTTACATTATAATACGAGAAAATCTTGTGTGTGGTTATGCAAATTTTATTTTAAAAACGGCTCTAACGATTTTGACGAAATTTTGTATCCTACCGTTTTTTGGCATCAGAAAACGATTGGGCTAGGTCACGTGTTCGAGAAAATTCGATTAGTGGATCATTTTGGGTCATCAAGGTTCAGGGTCAAGCTAATTCTATCTTAAAAACGGTTCAAACGATTTTGACGAAATTTTGTATCCTACCGTTTTTTGGCATCAGAAAACGATTGGGCTAGGTCACGTGTTCAAGAAAATTCGATTAGTGGGTCATTTTGGGTCATCAAGGGTCAGGGTCAAGCTAATTCTATCTAAAAAACGGTTCAAACGATTTTGACGAAATTTTGTATCCTACCATTTTGCGGCACCAGAAAACCATTGGGCTAGGTCACGTGTTCAAGAAAATTTGATTAGTGGGTCATTTTGGGGCCATTACGGGTCAATGTATTTCAATGAGTATGAAGGTTGAAACAGTTATTAAGTTGTTGAACAGTTAGCAGTAAGCGAAGTCGTAGAGTTGGCAACATTTTTCCAAATTTGGTGAAATGTTAGCGATTTTGGCGGGATTTGGCGGGAAAATCTACTTTTAATTTTACTGATGCCAAATTAAAGAATGTCACTAAATTTGACGATATTTGGCTATCTTGCGATCTGCAAAAGACTTAGAAGTCTACGAAAAGATTAAAGTTTGGCTATTTTTAACCGAGCTTAGCTCGGTCTTCCCAGCTGGTTATTTTCAAATCAATAACAGTTGTTCGATTGCATCTTACATGTTTATCAATTTTTCTCTACCTAAATTTGAAATTCAAAGATTCCGCCTTAAAATTATATAGTAGTGTCATCTATTGAGCAAATGTAAAATTTAATTAATCAAATTATTTATAATATTAATATTATTAATAAATTTTATTTATTTTTGCATTTGTTATTCTAGCTTATGAAAAAATATAAACAAGAACGAAAAATCATGCGTCAAGCATAGATTATGTAACACTTTCCAACGCTTCATAAATAATTTTACAAATCATTACCGTTTAATAAGCTGAAAGACAACATCTAAGTAAACAATTTGGAAAACGCATAACGTAATTTCAGGAATTTCCAACATATACAATATTCGGAAAAATATCCGAATACTTCTATTCAGCACTGTTTATGATCGATAGATTTGTATATATACTACATAGGATGCTAAATTTGAGTTTAGTTGGAAAAGCGTAGCACAGTTTAAAATTCTATTTCTGGAGTTTCTGTCAATAAACGGAAATGTATTCGCGAAACTTTCGTGCTGCCCTGTACATGAAATACAGAATTTATACACACCAAGTAATAGAAAAAAGTGAGTTAATTTTAAAATCGCGTTCAGTAACTTAAAACGCACTTCCAGGAATTATTCTTAACAGACAGTAGAGAATTCTTTTGTGTGTCCCTGTAAATGAATGATGACTGCTATACACACAATAATCTGTATTAAGCCTCTTGTAATGCACCTTAGTGATATATATATAAATATCAATGCTTTAATTAAACCGCAAGCGATTTTTCTCCTTAGGTGTAATGTAACGGAATTCTTTTGACTGTCCCTGTAAAGTAACTATAAGTGCTATGCACACCCATATTAAGCTTCTTGTAATGCACCTTAGTAATATATATCAATTACAATGTATTTGAAATTGTGTAACATCATTAAAACAAACCTCATATGATTTTTCCCCATAGACCGTAATGTAACGGAATTCTTTTGAGTATCCCTGTAAAAAAATTATAAGTGCTACACACTTTAGTTGAAATAGGGAACATGCTATAGATAACGACAATTACATATAAAAATTGCAGCGCAATCCGAGTATATTTACGGGAGTTAGAGCACGGGAGTTAGAGTCTAGCCAGATGGCCAGACAAACCGAAGTCATAAACACTTTTCAACTAAGTTGGAAAGTGTTAAAAAATAGCAGAAATAATTGGTATTTAGTATTCGTTAAACAAAATTAATTTCTTTAATTAAAACAATGGGTTAGACAAATCAGTTTCTTTTTATAGCGAGAAATGCATTTTGCCATAAAAAAATTCTTGAAACTTCAATATTTTAAACCTATTTATTTCGTAAACTTTGAAATAAAATTGAGAGTTGAGATCAGGGATATACACAGAGAAGACGTACAAGGGAAACAGTTGTTAAGATCAAGGAGGACTTGTGAGATGTTAATTCCGTATTAAGTATACAGAGTTCCTCAACAACATTGAATTTCACTTTAGGTTTTTTTAAATCGGAGATTCATAGACAATGTAAACTTCAAAATTGTTTAAAATTAGGTGGAAAGTAAGATTATGTTGACATAATACTCCTTTCATTAATTTTCAAAAAGGTATAATTTTTAAAATTTTATATGACTTTTAGCACGGTTTCCCGTAAGTTATATCAGAATAGAAATTTCCATCCACTTAAAAGCACAATAGCAAAAGTTCCATTTTCCTTTAATTAAAATTCATCGACTTACGATACTTTAAATTATATAAAATTCAATTCTTTACGATACTTTAAATGATATAAAATTCACCGATTTACGATACTTTAAATTATATGAAATTTCGAAGTTTTTTGCATTAAAATATCGTCTGAATACTTTTAATGCCAGAAAACTATAAAATGTCACTAAATTCAATGCATTTTAACTCGGTGAGTTTTGGTCGCATATGAATGGAATTTTTAATGTTGTCCTGTGAACACGAATAAAAGCTTTCTTAATATAACTTATCAGGCACACGGATAGTATAAAAGTGTAAAAACTGTAAATTTTTACACACCATAGCACCTCCTTCCGGCTGAATATCTCCAAATTCAACTGAGAACTCCTGGCCATACCCAAAAACATATATATGAAATGTGGTTGGTTAAATTCTATGAATAATTTCATGTACTTTTCAGTGATACAATAATGAACATGGGGCAAAATTTTCTATCACAACGCCGTCATTGGCGGAATATGAACTCAAATGGAACATGCTGGTTATAGCCAAAAACATTTATACGGAATTTCTTTAAATTCTATGCATAACTTTATACACTTTTCGAAGGTAGACAGAGTATACACACATACACATGCGAGGACAGACAGAAATTTGTAAAAACATGTTTTCCGGGATCTTTGACCCCTAAAACGTATAAATCCGTTGAAAACCGGAAGTCGAAAAATTTTTCGATTACAATACTATCTTCTATTACAAATAGAAAGAAAGGGGAAACTGAATAAAGTTTTTAAAATTGTTGGAATAATATTTTAAAGTTCCAAATAATTTTTATGCATTTCACTTAACTGAAGCGAGATTAAATAAATAAAATAAGTTTATGATACAATTTTTTTTTAATTTCTAGTTTAGTTAAATTTAAGGCGGTATTCAAAAAAACATATTTTTCCACGCTCAACAACTCAAAATTTTGAGACACATCCCCAGACTCATTTTTAAAAGTAACAAAAGGAAACTTGGCGGCGGGATTTATAAAGACATTTATGAGGGCCCCATGTTTTTATTTTTCGTTCAATTAATTAGAAATTGATTTACAGACAATTATTTTCACAGTACGATCATTTTTTTTTGTTGTTTCTAGCGCTATCGTTTCTAGAAATTCGGTTCAAAATGTCCACTTTGACAGCATTTTTTGAAATATATTCTGCCTTTATCAAACAATCGAGACACTGGGGACATTATAAAGTTTCTGAATAAGAGAACCTGCCAATTGGACGCATTTTAGAGCAAAAATGAATTTACGAATGTGTCTCAAAATAAGCAGTTTGGATTTGAATACACCCTTAAGTGAATATTCATTATTTTAAGTTCCTTATACAGGGTTCATTTTGAGAGATTAATTATAAGATATTAAATGATATAAATTTTGAAAATAGTAAAAAACTTTAAAACGATATTTTGATACAATAAAATATTCGTGTTTAATTTATAATAGCGAATGCAAAATTGCAAAATTTTAATTACATTCTTTAATTTGACAAAACGCTATTTATATTTTTAATTAAGAGCAAAAGAGCAATAATTTTGGTATACAATGACACTACAATATTGGTTGGGACCTAATACTTATAAGATAATTACACATTAAGAAATGTTTATTTGACGAGTAATATATCTTGGATATGAAGAACTTTTTCTCCATGAATTCGTTAAAAATATTTATACTATCAAAATTGAAAACCTTTTAAACAAAAGATTAAAAATTCAGAACTTAAAATTAGCTGCTCAATTTTAAATGCATCTACGATTCAAAGTGCAAGCTAAGCGTAATTTACAAGCGTTTGTGGTTGGTGGTGCAACCGGACTTGTGCAGACCTTGCTGACGACATAGACTCGGGCATTGCTCATAAGCTAAAAAAACAATTGTTTAAGCTTCATCCCAATTTGACACCTTAGCCACCTGATGGATATTTCAAGCGCTTATCAAAAAGCGAACACGAGAGAAGTGGACCCTGGAAGTCATGCAGGAATTTAAATAATTATATAGTTATCGGGGCCTCTCCCTTTTGGTATCACGACTACAAATGTAAGATGTAACTGATAAATAAATAAGTTCGGTCTACAATGGAGTCTCGAGTAATTATTTCCACCAGCAAAGTCATTAAAATTATTTATTTCTAAACACCTGTAAATACATTACATGCATGCTCATAATACTTTTGAAGTCCTAACTTCAAATCAATCGTCCACTTATTCTTGCTTTCAGCAGATATCGCGTGATATATTATATGCAATGAACAAAAATGTTATATTTCTATGCTCGAATAAAAAATTAGCCTTTATATTTTAAAGCCACAAATGAAAATGAAATCTGTGTTCATATTCAGCTGTAAAACTTTTATTTGACGACCACGAGAACACTGCAATGCATTTTTAGTTGAACAATAACAAAAGACCAGATTTCAAAATATAAATAACTTTAAAACTGTTTTATTATGACTTAAATTTGTTCATCTGAAATATGAAGAAGTATAAAAATTGTTTTATTATTTTCTTTCTAAATAAAATGTTAACATTCAAGAATATAAAAAAAACACTTTTGATGTTAGATTTATAATTTAAAAAAGAGAAAGAAGTAATTATAATCTTCTTTAATAAGATTTTTTAGTTTCAAATTGGGCTGACAAGGGGGTGTACAAAAAGCCAAATTACATGAAAACAACTCCTTCTTGCTCAATCGGAAAAGTAGGGTGATTTATTTTTTTTATTTAACTCTAGAACTGTCGACATTTTCGACATCTTAAGACATCCGTCGCACAATGGGATACCTAAATTTCTGGCAGAAAATCAAAAAAATCAAAAAGAGAAATTTTTTACCGCCTTCTATTGGAACGACAGTGCACTGTCATAAAACAATGTTGTTTCCCCCCTTATTCCCTCACCCGCGTTTCAAGTAACGCTTAGTTGCAGCGAGTTATTCCCCGAGACAATACGTATGGTTTGTTGGTGAAATCTGAGAGTTGTCGTGCTTCATCATTATTGCAATAAATTTTATGTTTTTGATGGCATCTTCAGTTTCAGGTATGGTGACATAGTTTAAGAATTTTTGATTAAATAAAAGTGTGTTAATAATGTTAAAATCGTTTTTACGGTGAAAGAATTAACTGTTAACTCTATGCTTCAGACTTTTAGTCATTTTCCAAGGCTATCCAAGCTTTGCTTTTTACAGTTTTACAAAGCTTGTGTATTGTACAATATAAGATCATGCAAATATGTTGCCCATATATGACCTTTTTTCATTAAAAAAGTCTTAGAGGAGGGGGGGGGGGTCAGAGCAAGTTTCTAGTGGGTGTTAAATTTATAATTTATTTTTGTTTCAGGAACGAGTTCAGACACGAAGTTTATTAAAAGAAAAGAGCTTAACATAATGAGAAGTTGTGTAAGCAGTGAAATGGAAAAACAATTTTAGTACTTGTGTGATGAAAATAAATGCCGTAGTGAATGTGATTCAAAACAACAGAATGTAGTGCTAAAAAAATTAATATTTTAAGACACGTTACACCAAAGCACGGCGACTGGAAGTAATATTTAAAATAACACCAAGAATGGCTAGAAGGATCAATTTTGTTTCCTAAAAAAATGGTAAATAAGCTTGGTTACCCTGAACTTAACTTTAATGATAGTTCAGAGAGAAGAAAACGATTAAAAACTAAGGAACTGATAAATACTACCCCCACGTCTGTGTTTATATAATTAACATACGACATTATTCCTAATCAGTAGTGATCCACAAATATCAAGTAAGCGCAAAATAAAAATTAAAAACTTAAAACAATTTCCCACTGTAGTGTATATGTATGTTGGAAGCTCCAACCATACAAGAATTTCATAATAGTGATAAGGACACTGAAAAAGAGATAGATAGATACCCTAGAGTCATCACAGGATTGAAGTGATTCTGATTTATCTGATTTTTGAATTTATTTTAGGGTACCATTAAAATGGTTTTTAATGTAAAAATTACACTATTTAAAAGATTTTTCAATATATATGTGTCTAAAAGATCTAAAATTTATTTTATTTGCATGAAACAACATATCAACTAACAAATATGAAATATAGGAATCTTAAAAAACACTCAGGTATTTAATGTCAGTTATTTATGTACCTTGCTCCACTGTGCGCCGGTGTCATTTCGACACCACTAATTTAATTATGCAAAATGGACGCTATAAATTCTAATTTAACACTATATTGCGTTATTGTACTTATATTACCTTTTATACTATAACTTAACTTATGTACTATTATTAAGCTTATATTGTTTACATTTTCACAAAACAATGATTTACAATTATTTTACAGAAAAATACATTAAATGAAGTTAAACTTCCAAATGAAAAAGTAACAAAGATATTTAAAAAAAGAGAAATAAATGTGTCAATTTTCTTCACATTATAATACGTGTAATATAAATATATGTTGACACATTATGTTACCACATTATGTTAACACATATTTTAACACATTATAATATAAACATATGTTAACATTATTTAAAAGATTTTATATCATATACATATCTTCTTTGTTAGTTTTCAGTAATAGACAATTTTTTCGATACATTTTTCACATAGCCTCTTCATGAACAAAGAGCATTTTTTGTTGTGGGAATTACCTTTATACATATTAATTTCACATTTTCTGTGTTTAAGAGAAATGTTTTGGTTTAATTCCGGGACATAATTTTAATTAATGGCACATTTTTTTATCCTTTACATAATTTGAATGCAATTCATTTGCTATCTGATGAATATAACATTTCCTTCAAATGAGCTTGTCTGACACAGATTTGTAAAAAATGCTAGCATTTATAACTGCAATGCCTAAAATATTGTAAAATATATATACAGGCCATTTTACAGAGTATTTTCTATCTGTCTGATCTAAAATGTCCACACCGCAATTGGTTTCATTGTAGAATGTTACACTTTTGGGTGTTTTTCTGTCCTTTCGCTATTTGCAATTGTAACGTTTCAGTGAAGTCGGCTCAGTATAATGACATTCTTTTGATTTTTGCCTTGCAATACAGTAAGTGTGATATTGGTACTTTCATGTTTATGTATATTCGTAGAATAAAGATTATCCTCTTTACTTTTCAGACAACCTTTAATTTCTTTTCGAGCTCAATTGACAGTTCCTACCAGGATCGTTTGACCATTTATCAGTTTTCTTTGCTAGTTCAAGTGAATTAAAAAAAGAAAACATTAACAGTCACATTATGACCTTTGTTTTTTAATGGTTCCATAATCCTTAGAACTACAAATTCGGCTAATTGTTTACTGTCAGGTCAAGATTAATTTTTCTTCAAATAAGGCACAACATTCAAAATTTATTATGTTTCTAAATCAACAGCATCAGCATTTCTGCCCGTATTTATCTCGTTTAGTTACCATTGTGGGTAAATGAGCATTGTGTTTCACTAGGAAAATATTGTTCGTCAATTTTCGTGCTACCTCGAAGTGTAGCAACGAACACACTTTTCTATAAAGCTCTGACAAACTTCCGAAATCATAGCGAATTTATTTACTTCAAGTCGATTATAACAGTTTGATTTTATGACAAATCTTAAAAATCAAGCTATTTCTCGAAATTCATTTTTTCCCATCGTTTACATACAAAAATCCAAGCCCCAAGAGTCAGACCATTGGGATTATAATTCAATACTTTTAGAACTGCTTACTCCACAAGCGTATAATATTGCGAGAGAAGAACATATTTCATTAAATGACAAAGTCCAACTAACAACTCTGCTGGCTTCCATTTCCGTACACTTTCTTATATAATGTAACATAGATTTGTCCACAAAAAGAAACCAGGAGCTTATTATAGATTCATCAATATTTCTCTTTTCAAAATTAGTAGGGTCGCTATTTTCACGTAATATATTTCTTTGAGTTTTTTGACCCGGAAAGGAACTCATATTGAATATATTCCATTTTGTTTCATCTCGAGCTACATAAGCGTCTAAATCCATCTGGCACTGTTACCATCAATGTCGCTTTCATAAAATTTTTATGATTCACTTTCCTGTAATAGAATTTCATTATCTGAATCTAAATCAAAACACGAAAAATAACCACTATGATAATTTTATCAACAGATTAGCAATTTCTTCGGGACTGAGACCTTTTTTGCGATACATAATTTTGAAACAAAATGGTCCCTGAAAGTATGAAAAATCTCTCGGGTATAAAATGCTTTCAACTGCTTTCAAATATGATAATAAACACAAAGAAAGGAACTAGAGACATTTGGTCGCCTAAATTGGATTAAACCATTTACCGCTTTTACGAGGTGCGGAAAATATTAGAGACCTTTCGAATCAAGGTCACATGCCTTGATTCGAAACACACAAGGAATAGATAGGAAAACACAAGGAAACATTTTTTTTTAAATTCTGCTAGGTGTTGAAACAAACCGACGTTGTATATAAATTTGGCTATAATGTTTAACAAAATGAAATCACACAATAAATATTATTTCGACAGTATGCTTATTACGTAAAATGATTAAAAGTCAGAAAATTTGAAGAATATAGGTTTAAAATTGTGATAGGCAAAATTCAATTTCGTGTCGTAAAGACACCAACGGAGTTTCTAGTGTTAAGGCACATACATCACATTTATTAAAAATTATACAAATGTGTATCACTCCTTCTAAGTTCACTATTTTGGTGAGAAAAGTAATTTGAAGAGAAATTTAAATTTGGCTTCCCAAATGTAATTGAATAAATATGGACGATTATATCAAAAATATTAAACAATTGTTGAAATCCTAGTTTAAAAATCCCCCATTCGATATAACACATTTTCGACGACAAATCAACCCCACCCGCATCTGAGGGGTTTTGCTTTCAAAGCTGGTGGACGGAAGATGCTGAGTTAAAATCATGTCGCGATCGTCGGCATAACCGTATGCGTAGATAGTGATTAGATTCACTCAAAAAGACACATCACGGATTGCAATCAACCCCCTCGAACTATATCCTTCAAGCAAATAACAGGCCGTAATAAAAACAACCATAGACGCTCAAACGAGATCCGAACTTAAACCATTCAATTAATGCCATCGGAGATTTTGTGTGTCCCTGTAAACGAACTATAAGTTCTACATGCATGATTAATGAGCTCGTCCAAGATATTGACACGATCAATACGCTGTCCCTATCAGGTATTATTTGAATCAGTATTTCGGACCTTATCATGATGAGAATATTTGCATTATAGATAGATAGGTGGATGGATTATATAAACGAAGTGATTGCAATAGGGATATTTCTAAAGAAACCCACCTAAAAAACACAGGTGAAAATGCATACAATTATAAGGTGATTACGCAAATATTAAAAACTCCATCACAATAAAAGTTCCATACAAAATAATTTAAAAATTGAAATGGGTTGCCAGTAAAAAATCTATATTATTATTTGATATTGAAGAAAAGGATTATCAAAAATACATCCTAAAGATCAGTAATCTTGCCAAGGGTTACTGTAGGACAAATTAACTAATTATTTAGCCCTTTTATTCACATATAGCAGTGGTTCTCAACATGTGTGCCGCGGCACTGTGATGTGCCGTGGTGAGGAGCTCAGGTGTGCCGCAAAAATTTTCAGTCAAGTGCTATCAAGATTTTAATAATTAACGAAACTATCGATACTTTAACACTCATATTATACGATTTATTTTGAAATGCCGTTTAGAGTCATGAAATTGCATTATTTAGAAGTTTATTTCTCTATTTGCATATGAAAAAATTGTGAAGATGTTTTCGCATCTTCAGATAAATTTAATTCTTCCAGAAAAAAAACCTGCCTCGTGAAATATTATAAAAGTTCGCATTGGATAATTTACGATTTTTCCTATCCCAAAATTCTACCTTATAAAGAAAATATTTTAATTTAAAAAAAAGGTCAGATATTTCTATAAATTATATTTTAAAATTTATAGAAATATTACGTTTAAGAGAAAGTGTAAGTACATGAAAGAGAGTACATTTAAGTACATTAAAGAGAAATATATATATGAAATACTTTCCATTTCGTAGTAAAGTATGTTGAAGAATCAATAACATATTAATTCGGGCAAGCGATTTATTGGTAGAGTCACATTTGCAGATGAAGTGAACAAGATGGAAAGTGATGATTTATGAAATCACTGGACATTTTCCCGTTGATATAAAAGGAAGCTGCATTTCCATCAACAATGAATTTATTGACTTTACAAAAGAACAGACGATTCCACTAGTTATCCATTTAAAGCTTAAATGTGGGCTATGTTACGCCATAGAAAAATAACGAAGTTCTTAAAATATTAGAGAAACACAGATTTGTAGAACATCTCTGCCAAGTGACATAGGTTATTTTAGCAAGTCGAAAAACGTAAGTATTATGATTCTCAAGAGCTGTGTAACGGCATTAAATACTAGCAATTCGCTCAAGGATATGTTGACGTACAGAAGAAAGTGCCAACGGGGTGATAATTAGGAGGAATGAAGGGAAAAGAGATAGGAGTGGCTTGCTTAGGATTGGTTGAAAAAGATTAGTGAGGTGGGCAAAAAATGATGAAACGTAGGAACTCTTTATCAAAAGCGTAAAATTTAAAAGGTGAAAAAAATAGGCACAGGAATTACTTGCAAAGAATCATGGGATATCGATTGATAATTTTAATTTTAAAAAATGGCATTAAGAAACGTTCTAAAGAAATAAAAATTCAATGTCTCAAAATATGAAGGAATAAATCAGGGTTTTTTTACTAAGAAGTGTTGCTTTTAACAGCTTAAGATTTTAGAATAAGGACTAAAAGAATATGTTGATTAAAAGTGTGAAATTAAAATACAAATTATATTTAAGATATTATTAAAAAACAGAGAAAAATATATATATTGTATGAATTTGGAATAAATTAAGTAAAATGGCAAAAAAATTTTATTATGATATATAGATATAAGAATTTTAAAACTATTTTTATTACAATTTTTCATAAATTATTTTGATCTTTTTTATCCTAATGGAGCATTTTGTTGATGTTTGTAAATAAAATTAAAATGATACACCATTCCTTTGATAATTTTTTGTGATAATAATTTTGGTGTGCCGTGAAAGTTTAATCACAGGTTGAAGTGTGCCGCTAGGTAAAACAGGTTGAAAACCACTGACATAGAGGGATGTTTTTGAGATTGATAAGCTCACATTTACATTACTCGTTTATTTCTGTGTGTACTATAATCTGTATTTTTTCATGTAAATTTGATTTTATGCGTTTGAAGTGATTATGAGTATTTTTATGATGGATGGTTGGTACGCAAATGGTCAGCCAGCCGCAGAAATTGTATACAGTTTTTCCGAGGGTCTTTTAGGACTTACCATTTATAAAAGTGATATTTCAAAGAAGAATAAAGGAATTATCAAAATTTATATACTCATTCCTAAATTATGGATAAGTATACTATTCGTAATATTCAAATTTCGGATGTGGGATTGAGACATAACTAAGGAAGTAATGGTAATAATTTTGAAAAGAATTTTAATAAAATATATATTTTTTTAATTTCCAGAACATATAACAATTTTGAATTATTCGAAGGGTTTTGTGTTAATTGGAGAGAAAATATATCACATCCTGCATCACACGGTGTCAAACAAAATTTGTACGGAATGATCTACACAATTTATTCAATAACGGTAATTTTAATTTTTTTCGTGAATCAATGAAAAAATTATAAATTAATTATGATTTTCAGGACACTCATTCTCTCATACAAAAGTATTTTTCCTGGATATATATATATATATATATATATATATATATATATATATATATATATATTCATTCTTTATAGCATCAACTAACTATTATTTTATCATCGTCACAAGTGCAGCAGTTATTACATAATTCAGAAATTAAAATTGAACTGATAATTTATCAATGCACGGTGAAGTCCTAATTTATGTAACTTACACGTTTTAGGCTATATTCCCCACTCATTAAATCACAGACTGTGGTTGAATAATTTCATAGGATCGTGGCAATCACAGCAGAGCTAACAGAGAATATAGTTTTACTAATAATTAATTCATCAACAGAGAATGTTCACTCTCTGCAAACTAATGTATCCACCTTTAAATTTTATACATCAGACAGAAGAATGATTTTCTGTCCAGGATACAGAAGTGGAAAATTAATATTGCAAAAATTCAGGATGTAGCTATTTGAAGTAAAGTCAAAGGTAAAACTAGTTTAATGTGAGTAGAGCTAAAATTAGGACACGGTTAAAGAGAGACATGTTCACGATAAGGCTGTTGGTCAGTGATTTCTCATATTCCCCACGCTAATATATGACGTTGGAATTCACTCGTATTTTTAAAATATCTCTGAAGGACATTAATATTTTCAACTTCTTTTTCTGCGTACTATTCTAAAAGAATGTCTCTTTTTTGTTAATTGTCAAAATATTTCTAAAATATATATTTAATTTTATGTGATGTGATAAAATTTTATTCAGTTTTGCTAAGATTTTAAGACATAAAATTATAAATTAAGTATATATTTTACAATTATTTTGACAACAAAAAAGGAGATATCCTTTAAAATCGGTACACACACATAAAAAAAAATTAATTATTAATTTCCTTTCGCGATATTTTAAAAATACGAATACATTTCACGCCCATAGGTTTAACATTAGTGAGGTTAATTTTAGATCCCACTGACCAACTATCTTAAGAATACTCCATCATTCAAACTATATTAAGATTTTTACGCTTTTTACGAGTTACAAATACAGGATCACGACTAATACGAGCAAAACATATGTTCATTTCATGTACTCTTTACATTTCATCATTTTCGGTGAAATGTAGGGTACATTTAGGAAATAAACCCTTTTGTTATCGAACTCTAATCTCTCTCAGAGATAATATTTTTACATTAAAATTGTCTGTCAAAATATACTATTTTATCAGTTTTAACAGACCGAATTTCAAATTTCAAGCAGTCCTCCAACCCAAGTAAATGCAAAGGAATGTTCTAAGGTCTTCAAAGATTGAAAGAAAGAATGAGGAGATAAGAACATTTCAAATACCACTCTTTTGAAAGATTTACAACTGAGCCATGGAAAGAAAGGATCATAGAAGAAACTTTTATTTGTTTCTTTCTTTAAATCTGGACTCTGTGTCATATTAATCACCTTTGCCATGGTCTCTTATTGCACAGCTAAAATAAAAAAAAAATATGCGAAATCAATGGCTTGAAATTTTCAGTGACTGTTATAACGATAGCCAAGTTTTTCCCAGAAAAACCAAAGTAATTAGTTGTATTACTTCCCGTCGTTCGTCTCCTTTGAAATTAACAGTTCTTTAAGAGTTTTGATTTATGTACCGTGAATATAGTCTAAAGAAATTACCCGTCTGAAGAAAATGACACTCACAAAGGTAAAACTGAACATTTTATGTTTTATTTATGATATTAAGTTACTTTTGGTTTTGAGATAAGTAGAGCAAATAGTAGTAGTTATTAGTTTAATTCTGTGTGTGTATTTAAGGTTTTTATTATATATATTACAAGTTACCATCTATAAAATATTTTTCAAAAAAAAAAAAAAAAAAAAAAAAAAAGGAAATGTCAAAATACATATACTCATTCAAATGTTTTTTCATGAGCTACAATAAATAATAAAGAAATTTTGAAAGTGGACTTTAAGAAATCTGTGAAAGTTACAGTGACAGTTTTAAAATATGAAACATATATTTCATGAAACAAAAAATATTATGATATTTTTTAATTGGAGAACTTAATGAATATTAGAGAGCATATGGAAAGATCACGTACTAACAGATTTCAATTTTATTATTCAAACCTCATATTATTTTTCAAAGAAATATTCATAAATAAATAAAATCAAAATGTGTTGACTTAGTAATTAAGAATTTTTTTGTTATTTAGCTTATATAATTAGTTTCTTCTGTCTATACATAAGAATTCTTAATCTTTTAAAAATCATTCTTTTTTTAAAGCATAAATGTTATAAGTAGCGAAAACAATTAAAAATGCCATGCCGGTGGCAAATGATTGAACTAAGAAAAATGTAATTGCAAAGATTTAAGACCATGGACTATGCCTGTAAAAAATTTAATTGTATGATCAAGTTTAATATATTTATTTAAAATGTAGATATAAAATGCCACTTTAAAAATTATGTAAAAAATAATAATGAAAATAATCTGTTTCAAAATGTTAACTATGATTTATTTTTCAATTCTAAAGTTGTGAAAATCTTTCTTTGAAACATAACCTTTCTTTTTAAATTTTGAATATTATATAATAGCAAATGACAAACTTATATTTTAGTTATGTCTATAGAAATTTAAAAATTTGATTTGTGTACTGTATATATTTAATTTTTAAAGAGTCTAAAAAAGCATATTATTTTGCAATATTATTAGTGAAAGTACTTCTCAATTAACTTCAGATATTTATTATTTAAAAAAGAAATATTACTTCCTTGAATAGAAAATCTCAAGTCAAATGACATAGAACGCGATTTGTTATTTAAGAAATGCTATCATTTAATGGAAATCAATAGAGGATATAAGCGATATACAATTTATAGAAATACGTAAGACGGTTTGCGACTTTTGTATAGACTTTTAATGCATCGATTAATCATTACTATCGAAAAACACTAACTATATATCTTAAAGATAATATTTTTCCTTATCATATAGAATTTATTCACATCCTGAGATTGGATTTTCTTTTTGTATATCTTGAATCGTGTGTAATTGCATATTGTGATATGCAGGGTGATTAAAGATAACCCATTCATGACGAAAATCCTTTACAAAAGTTTTAATCTTTTATCACCGGTTTTACAAAATAGAACATTTTTCCTTGTTGAATCACAGAAATGATCTGATTAAGTAAGGCAAAATTTATTATTAAAATTTACTTATAGGACTAATGAAGAACCCTAAGCACATTCAACATCCTGAATATGTGACGCCCGTCGCATAAGAGTTAAATTTTTACTTTAAAGCTTCTACAAAATAAAACCTACTGGACGAAAAGTTACCAATCGTGGATATATTATGAAAAGGATCGTGTGATATTATATAGTGAAAAAATATATATACAAGAATAATCAGTTCAAAATGCACCACCAGGGCAAAAATGAAGTTTTATTACAGATATTGACATCATAATAGAGATTTTACAAGTGACAGTCATGTCAGTAAACGTTTAATGTGGTGTCCGCCATTTTCTACACCCAGTTTAAAACACAATATTACGCTCTCTATCCATATAACCCCAAAGCTCTTGAAACACTCGTCAGGAACTCCAAGTCATCCCAAATTACTCCTGAAACAAAATGAAACGATTAGGTGCTCCTGAGGAAGGGACGTAAAAGATTTCCTCATTATTGAATTCATGGGTACTTCCTACGAACTACCCTACTAAGATAGCATTTCTGAGGAAGGAGTTTGGAAACCACAGTGTTGACGCTATCTCATGAATGATTTTGACACTATAACAACTTTATAAATTTTTATTAAAAAAAAGTCAATTCGATTTGTTCGGGTTGGATTTTTTAATTAGATGAGTTTATATTATTAATTATTCGATTTATTTTATGTTTAAAGCACATAAAATAATTATTTAACTGTAAGATTTTAAGTAATAATTCTTAACGCTAGATGGCAGCACTATGAAAAAAAGCTATTTTAAAGGACTATTTGAACTGATATCGTTACATCATAAAATGACTAAAAAACATTCTCAAAAACTTTATCAAATTTCTAAAACTTTATTATTATTGTGCTTTAAAAATTCTATCATAATTTTCTGTTATATTTGTATTAATTATCTTTCATTTATTTTTATTAGATTTTTGTGAAAGTGTGCGATCCAGCTCTTCTCGTTCTGCGGGATAGTTGTAACAAATTGATTCTGTGATTCTGCTGTTTAATTTTATTCTGAGCATAAAATGCTGCTGTTTTTTTGTTATTCTGAATTCTGATTGTTGTAAAATTCTCAACTCTTATTTTGAAGTCAGTCTACTTATTAAAATATGTGAAAAAGATAAACCTGTCAAGTGATTAGCTTCAATTTATTATTGAAAGCAAGCAATTCTTTTTGATTTAGAAGCTACTATTATTTTTATTATTGAGAAAATATTCTTCCAATACTAGAATTAAAATTCTAGTTTTGATTTAACAAATATTGAAGTCTACAAAGAAGAGTATTAAACTAATCGGCTGATATTGAAATTATGGAATCTGGGCATGACACAAATCTCAAGGTACGTAGATATTCTTTTTATTTATTTATTGAGTTATTAAATCTGAACTGTACTAATTCTTGAATCTAAATATTCTACAAAATTGTTGGTCCGTCGTAAGCTCGGAGTTCGGCTGGTGATTAATCAATTACATCTTATTCAAAATTATAATAATGACGAAAACGAAAGAGGAAATCGCTTCGAAATCCAAATTTAATTTTACCGTAAAAGAAATAAAAAGATATAGGGATCAGGTATCCGATGCGATTGAAAAAGATAATTTGCAGTTATTGGAGAAATTGAAATCGGAACTTAATATTTTGAAAGTGATTTGAAAAAATCATATTTTGGTATAGTTGAAGAAACAATTGAAACTCTTTACGATTCATTTACTTCTGCTAAAGACTTAGTTGTAGAAGATATAGTGAAAATTGATCAGTTTATTGCAACTAAGAACGAAAGTAAAAAAACCCGATGTGATGCAGATGAGAATAGTTCTATTAGGGAAAATTCAATAAAATTACCTAAATTCCAATTGCCCATATTTTATGGTGATATGAGTCATTGGATTACATTTAAAGAGACATTTTTGACTTCTATTCATAAAAGTGAAGCGCTTTCCGATCAATTAAAATTTTCGTATTTAATTGTGAGTGTCAAAAATTATCCTGCTAAATTAATTTCAGGATTTTCTATTTCAGGGGAGAATTATATGCAAGCATGGGAAACTCTAGTTAACAGATATGATAACCGTAGAAATTTAGCATATTCGCTATTGTCAAAATTTATTAATGCTAAACCATTAAAATCGCCCACGCAGAAAACAATTCTAGAGTTATTGGATAATTGCAATGAAGTGATTAGAAATTTGAAATCTCTAAAATTTGAATTTAACGAATTTGTTGATTTAATTTTGGTTTATATTGTTCAAACTAAATTCGATGACTCATTAAGAAAACAATGGGAGTTATCATTAAATAAGGATATTTTTCCCATATATGATATGTTAGTGACGTTTTTGGAAAGACATGCACGCAGTTTGCAAGGTTGTAATGCTGAATTTATTAAGTATGAAACTAAACCTAATTATAAATTTGATTTTAAATCTCAACAAGGCCCAAAGAAATCTCTTTCAAATGCAGTTGTTATGGACAATGTGAACAAATCTTTAAAGCCCTTATGTCCAAAATGCAATGAAGGGCATGCACTTTACAAATGCCCAGAAATTCAAAATTTAACGGTTGATCAACGATGGCAGTTAGTAAAAGCAAAAAAACCTATGTACGAACTGTTTAAGAGCTAATCATTTTGTTGCTAATTGTCTGATTAGCACTACCTGTAAATATTGTAACGCTAAACATGATTCAATTCTGCATCACGAACAGTCTAATTCTGCATCACATAATTCTTTTAGACCGCAAGAGCGGGTTACAAATCAAAATAGCGGAAGTAATTCAAATGCACAAGTGGATGAAGCTAATTGTTTAAGCAGTCAAACTTTGACTGAAAATTCCCAAACATTACTGGCTACTGCCATTATACATGTGAAATCCAAAACAGGAAAATTTATTCCTTGTAGGGCTATGATTGACAGCGCTTCTCAAAAGAGTTTGATTTTAAAATCGTGTTGTAGAAAGCTAGGCCTTCCCTTGAGATCTACAATTCATAAAATATCAGGAATAAACAATTTGGTCGCAGAGACAGCTTTTCAGGAAGTTTCTTTAACATTTTCTCCGCACTTTAATAACGAAACTTTTCAGTTAGATGCTTTACTTGTTAATCAGATTACAACAAATTTACCGAACTTTCTGATTACTAATAAGTATTGGCCTCATATTTAAGGATTAAATCTGGCGGATCCCAATTTCCATGTGTCCGATTCCATTGATGTACTCATAGGTGCAGATTTGTTTGCTAACATAATAATCGGAGAGTCCATTCTGGGTCCTAAGAGAACACCGAGTGCTGTTAATATGTAACTGGGTTGGATATTATCTGGAGTAATTTATTCGAATCATTCTAATCATAATTCTTCTGATAGTTACGACGCAAATAAATTCTCAATTTCAAAAATTTTGGGAATTCGAATCAATTCCTAGTTATGATCCAGTTTCACTAGTAGAAGATAATTATGTAAAAACAGTATCACGCACGAAATCAGGAAGATATATCGTGGATCTTCCATTTAAATCTAAACCTGTTCTCGGAAATTCTAAATCTCAAGCTTTAAAGCGTTTCAATTCCTTAGAAAATAAACTTCAAGGAAATTCCGTACTTAAGGAACAATATTCGTCATTCATGAAAGAGTATATTGATTTGGGACACATGGAACTCGTTCCCGCCGCAGAAATTTCAAATCCAGATCATTTTTATCTCCCCCACCACGGGGTAATAAAAGAGGATAGTTGTACAACTCGACTTCGGGTAGTATTCGATGCCTCCGCAATTGGTTCAGAAAGTCGCTCGTTAAATGATTATTTGGAGATAGGGCCGAAATTACAGCCGGATATTTTTCAGTTATTATTAAAATTCAGAATGCATCCAATAGGCTTTAGTGCGGACATCGAAAAAATGTTCAGGCAAATTCTTATCAATCCAAAACATGTAGATTATCAACGTATTTTATGGCGGTTTGATCCTAAAGAAAACATTCAAACCTATCGGTTGATAACAGTAACCTATGGCACTGCTTGTGCGCCATTTTTGGCAATTAGAACTTTAAATCAGTTAGCAATAGATAACGAACAAACTTTTGAAAGGGCTTCTAAAATTATTCGCGACAATATCTACGTCGATGATTTGTTGTCGGGTTCAGATTCCAAAGAAAATGCTAAGTCTCTAATCACAGAACTCATTAAGGTGATGAAAGGCGGAGGTTTTAATTTACGAAAATGGTCCTCAAATGATACTGAAGTACTCTCTCATTTACCAGATGAACTTAAAGCTTCTTCACAGACTGTAATCAAAGAAGATGAAGCTGTTAAAATTCTGGGTTTATTCTGGGATTCATCTAATGATACGCTAAAAATAAAGTTTAGCGAGTTCAAAGAAGTGCAAAATAAAAGAGATCTTCTCTCGGTAATATCTACAATTTTCGATCCTCTGGGTTTCCTTGCCCCGATCACGATCAATTTGAAAATAATAATACAAAACCTCTGGAAGGAAAAAATCTCATGGGATGAGGAAATCCCAAATTCAATTTTAATTAGTTGGAATTAATTTTTGGCAGAAATTAATTTATTAGAAACTATTGAAATTCCTCGGTATACCAATTCATGCCATAAAAAGGATTGCGAAATGCAGCTACATGGTTTTTGTGACGGTTCCGGAAAAGCTTACGCTGCTGTCGCTTACTTACGAGTTATCACTCCTAACGAAATATTCGTCAATTTACTTGCTGCAAAAACAAAGGTAAATCCCATAAAGCCACAAACTTTACCACGCATTGAACTTTGCGCCGCTCTATTATTAGCAAAACTTTGCTCAACTACCGTCGATACTTTATCCACGAGCATAAATAGTGTATTTTTATGGTCTGATTCCCAGATAGTGCTTTGCTGGCTAAAATCGCCTCCTTTAAAAGGTAATCAGTTTGTATTAAATAGAGTACGTCAAGTGCAAACATTATTGCCTTCAGCCGAATGGAACCATGTTCCCGGAACGCTAAATCCTGCAGATGTAGCCTCCAGGGGTATTCCACCGTGAAAACTCCTCAACAATAAGATGTGGTGGCATGGGCCTCCATGGCTGTCGTCAAAAGAGCCAATTCCAATCCCCTTATACAGTCCTATCACTGAACTAGATCAAGAAGCTAACTCTGTCAGTAACATAACAAAAATAAATATCTTACCAGACTTTATTCTAAAATTCTCAAGCTTTAATAAGTTAGTACGCGTAATAGGATGGTGTTTGCGATTTATTCATAATTCAAGACAGAATTCTACAAGAAAGATCGGAAATCTAAGTGCACAAGAAATATCTAGTTCTATCATTTCTATAGTGAGATTAATTCAAAATTATGAATTTCATGCAGAAATTAAATTTTTAAAAGAAAATAAATCCTTGCCAAGCAATAGCAAATTGCTATCGTTGAATGTCTTCTTAGATTCAGCTGACATATTAAGAGTGGGTGGTCGTTTATCGCAACATGAAACATTCAGTTTTGACAGAAAGTACCCTATTCTTCTTCCAAAAAACAGTCTTTTTACAAAATTGTTAATCAAGGATATACACGAAAGAAATTTACATGCAGGTACACAGTTAGTGCTTTCTACAATTCGCCAGAACTACTGGTTTGTAGATGGTCGTTCAACAGTCCGACAAGAGCTCCATAAATGTGTACTTTGTAAACGCCTTAAGGCACAAGCCTGCCAACAAATGATGGGAAACCTTCCCGTTGAAAGAACTCCAATTCGTTCATTTCTCAAGGTGGGCTTAGACTTTGCTGGTCCTTTTTTGACCAAACCAAATATGCCAAGAACAAAAATCAAGCTAAAATCTTATATCGCAGTTTTCGTTTGCATGTGCACGAAAGCGGTTCATCTTGAGCTGGTATCTGACTTATCTGTACAAGCCTTGCTAGCAGCATTCAAACGCTTTATCGCACGCAGAGGTTTGCCCTCTGATGTCTTCTCTGATAATGCAAAAAATTTCATTGGTCTGTCCAATCAATTAAAACAGCTTTTTAAATACTTGAGGGAAAAATACTTTCAAGAATTTCTCTCCACCCAAAAAATTAATTGGAATTTCATACCTCCATATGCACCACACTTTGGTGGTCTATGAGAAGCAGCGGTGAAACTTACCAAAACTCATCTTCTAAGAGCTTGTAAATCAAGCGTACTCAATTTTGAAGAGCTCACTACTTTGCTTTGCCAGATAGAAAGCTGCATAAATTCCAGACCATTAACCCCGATATCTTCAGATCCTTCTGATCCTCGTGCTTTAACGCCGGGTCATTTTTAAATAGGAGCACCTCTTCTTGATATTCCAGAATCCTCAAATCATCCTAAAATACCTTTAAATGTTCGCTGGCGTTTAATAGAAAAGGCAAAAAATCAATTTTGGGACAGGTGGTCCAGCGAATATTTGCAACATCTTCAACAACGTCCAACATGGACTACTCCACTTGCAAATCTTCGAGGAGGCGATTTGGTGATAGTTCACGAAAGATTACAGCCCATGAAATGGAAATTGGGTCGGATTCTAAAGACTTATCCTGGAACAGATAATCTTGTGCGGGTTGTCCTTATTAAGACAGTTGAAGGTGACATCAAGTGTCCTATATCAAAAGGTGTCCCCTCTCCTGCCGGGGGCGGAGGATGTATGATTTTAAGTAATAATTCTTAACGCTAGATGGCAGCACTATGAAAAAAAAGCTATTTTAAAGGACTATTTGAACTGATATCGTTACATCATAAAATGACTAAAAAACATTCTCAAAAACTTTATCAAATTTCTAAAACTTTATTATTATTGTGCTTTAAAAATTCTATCATAATTTTCTGTTATATTTGTATTAATTATCTTTCATTTATTTTTATTAGAATTTTGTGAAAGTGTGCGGTCCAGCTCTTCTCGTTCTGCGGGATAGTTGTAACAAATTGATTCTGTGATTCTGCTGTGTGTTTTTATTCTGAGCATAAAATGCTGCTGTTTTTTTGTTATTCTGAATTCTGATTGTTGTAAAATTCTCAACTCTTATTTTGAAGTCAGTCTACTTATTAAAATATGTGAAAAAGATAAACCTGTCAAGTGATTAGCTTCAATTTATTATTGAAAGCAAGCAATTCTTTTTGATTTAGAAGCTACTATTATTTTTATTATTGAGAAAATATTCTTCCAATAATAGAATTAAAATTCTAGTTTTGATTTAACAAATATTGAAGTCTACAAAGAAGAATATTAAACTAATCGGCTGATATTGAAATTATGGAATCTGGGCATGACACAAATCTCAAGGTACGTAGATATTCTTTTTATTTATTTATTGAGTTATTAAATCTGAACTGTACTAATTCTTGAATCTAAATATTCTACATTTAACTTTTAATTATTGTTATATTTTAAAAATATTTTTCATTATTTCGATATATTTTTATATAAATTGTAAATTTATTATAAATTGTAATTACAATGTGATTATTTTTTTAATTTAAAAACTGAGTTTAATATTTCATATAATTAATTATTAAAATTAATTAACTATTTTTTTAATATTTAAATATAAATTTTAATTTTTTATTAATTATTTTTTTTTGGTGTTTTAAAATTTAGCTTATATATTTATATATTTTTATTACTATCATTTTTTATTAACTAATGAATGATTTTTATTTATTTAAATTGTTTACGCAATTGATTTCTTTACCAATAATTTGTTATAAGCATACATGATATTTATTACTTATTTGTTGCTGATCATTTTAAAGTTACCATATATATTTATTTTCTTTTATTACTCCTAATAAATTAGTTTTATTTTCTATAATATTAAAATACACAATTTATCAACAGTTTAATACATGTCTATATATTTGTATATAGTCATATTTCACTAGATTAGGGATCAGAAATATGTTTACATATAGGAAATAAAACCAAATAAATATTTTTCCTATTGTAAAGAGTATTTTCATATAAGGACTTAAAATCCAATCACATTTAAGTCTTCTTAATAAATAATGAGTTATTTGTACGCTGTCTGTATATATAAATTCAAAGTATTATTAAATATACTTCTGTATTGAATGTTAAGAATGTTAATAGTTTTATTTCTGTTTAAAACATACAGATTTCCTGAATTTAAAAAAAAAAAAAAAAAAAAAAAAAAAAAAACTAAATAAATGCGCATTAACGTACAAAATTCTTTATCAGAGGAAAAAGAAGGATCAATTCTAAAAGGAATATCCTATAAAGTGAAGCGCCGGCTGTGATTAGTAGGCTAAAGTCGTAGAACACCCGTCTGGTGTTAAAAAGGTTACAGGTTGCAACACAGCGATGGGAATGTATTTCAGAAATCTGACTCTTTCCTGATGTCGTCTGTTTCTTGGGTTGAAACTTATTTCGCTTCAAGATAATTATTCCCAATACCAGATATTTCAATATGGTACACTCTCTGACGAGTTTAGATTTTTTTATGTTTATATTTATTTGTAAAATGAATTAAATAAAATATTTTTAAAGAATTGTATTTTTCAAAGTAAAAAATATAAAGTAAAAAATCAACGAAAACTATTTTTCATGAAAATAATATTCTCTGCGCTTTATATTACGCCGAAACATCATAATTTCTAATGTATGTATATGTAGAGAACTTCCTTATGTAGAACGTGAAGGAGGTCCTGGGCAAGTCTCCATGATGCTAAAAGTCATACATTTTTTGTTCCTAAGGATCTCTTGATGACCTTTTTTTCATCTTTCAGTTTGACTGGAGGATGATGGTGTTTGACAGTCAATGTTTCTGTTATGTCCTGCGGAGGCAAGTGTGCTATATGGGTACATCTGCGCTCGAAGCATATTTGTCGGAAAGTTACGAATATGTCAGCTGATAGCAACTTTCAATACTGACGAATTTCTTATGTTGTCACAATAAGTGAAGGTTATGATATAAAACCAAAACCAAAAACTCACATCGGTTGAGGGTCTGGTAGACAAGGTCGCTATTAAATGAAAAAGTAACGACCAACAACCCGGTCGTCTGTAAAATTTTGCCTAAGCAACCGTTTAAAACATTATACCAATATAAAATCGAGAACCGTCGTCCATACAAATCGGGCTTTCTAAAATGCTACAACTTTGAAGATCGGTTATCACAAATCTCATTACGGATGCTTAACGAATGACAGTTACGCCGCATGTTATGACCCTGCCACAGATTGTTCCTCAACGAAGATAGGTCCAATTATGAACCATTAGTAAATCACACCAGACGGTAGATTTTTGTGAATGCGGTGGGTTTTTATGTATAACGGGAACGCATTATGTATAACGTGAACTTCTTGTGCCCAAATCTTGCCAGTCATCTAGGTAAAAATGGACCTTATTTGTCCACAAGATTTTCCAAGAGCAAGCACTATCGATTCCACTCGTGCAAAGAACTACAATGAAAAATATTCCCTTTCAGCAGGATTAAAGTGTAAGTAGGTTAAAGGTTAAGTATAAAGGGTGGCTAATCCCCCCTTAATTTAGAAAAATGGGTTTTCATACAGAATTATCCGACTTGCTTCAAATTTTGTATATAGGTTCGTTTTGATAAGCCGCTTCCCTGATTAGTTTTGGAGGTTCATTGGTTAAGTATAAAGAAGAGGAACAGAGAGCTAATCCTCCTTAATATAGATAAATGGGGTTTGCATGCAGAATTATCTGATTTGCTTCAAATTTTGTATTATGATTCATTGTGATTAGGTGCATCCATGATTAGTTTTGGTGTTCATTGGTTAAGTATAAAGGGAGGGGGATCAGGGGGTGATCCCCCTTAATTTCTTGGGATTTCTTTAATTTTCGTGAGCCATTATTCTGTGAAATAACAGTATAATATACAATTAGCATAAATAGCCTTTGAACTCAATACCATCTGTTTAACTGGACACATTTATTTATTTCTTTAGTGTACTCTTATTAATCTCTGAGGTAATTTCATTTTCATTTTATTATATATTTTTTCTTTCATGTCTATGTAAAAAAATCGAGTTTTATTTGTTTAATCTAAATACCATACACGATAGGAACAGGGGTTGTTATATCTCAAATTATTCTTAATATTTTAATTAAAAGTATGAATCCAAGGTGGTCTTTATAAATGAGGTTCATATTTACTGAATTGGAACAGTAAATAATTTGTTGGCATGGTTCGGATGATTAAATTTTTTTATTTATGTGGCTATCATTTAGATGAATAGTCACAAATGATTTTAAATATACTAATTATTTTTATTATAAGGTTATTTGCAACTTATATAAGTCTAATCTTTTGTCACTATTTAACTGATGATTTCTTTAGATTTTGTAAAGGAGTAATTAAATATTACTTTAGTTAATTGAAAATGAATGTGATATATAGGTCTAAATCAGCCATACTCAACCTGTGGCCCGCGGGCCGCATGTGGCCCGGCGACCTTTTATATGCGGCCCGCGACACATAATCATTAATTTCTATTTATAAAATTAATGGAGATATGAATGAAAGGTTTTTAAGACATTTACTTTTCTTTTAAATATTTTCACGAGAAGACAAAATCTGTCCTGTTATGTATATGACTAATGTAAAATTATGTTAAAACATCTTAATTGCCAGTCCAAAGTTATTTTTATATGTAATTCTATTTCTGCTACAGTGGCGTACACATTTTTGAAATCTTTAACACTAATCAATCGTCATTCCAAATTAATTAAATTTGCGTTATATTAAACAACATAAAAAAAACCTAGTAAAAACTTTTTGTATTGCATAAAAGTCTGACTTATTAAAGAAAATCTCTTTTTTTTTTCTTTAGAGCTTGGAAATGCTGCATTGTTATATTATTACGTGTTATATTTACCATATAGCTAATAATGCTTATCAGGGTCAAACGTTCATTACGGGAAAAAATTGGCAGTAAAAAGTTTTACACCACTATTTCCTAACAAGAATCTTCACGGCATATTTCTACATCATTTTCAAAAGAAATCAGGAACAAACTATATGAAAATAGCGGTAATTTTTTCATAACATTTCTTCCGCGACAAACGTCGAATCCTACTGATTACACCAACTTTATTACATTGCTTTATTATACTACTTTTGTTATTGCACTATTTTAATTACCTATTTTATACATTGTTATACAGGTGTGTTGCGGCCCGCCTAACGCCTCAAACATATGTTTGCGGCCCGCGAGAAAAAAAGGTTGAGTAGGGCTGGTCTAAATGAATGTAATATGTCAACTATATATTTATATTTATATTGTTGTACATTACAGTTAGAAAATATATCAGGACTCATGAAATAGTATTCAGGGTTGTCTAATAGTCATCACCCCACACGCAAGTTAATTTAATATTTTTCTTTATCAAGATAAAAATCAAAAGTAGAAATTTCTCTCAAATTTATTAAATATTTTATTAAATTAATTAATATCGTATTAATTAATTAATTGATTTTAATAAATCCGAAAGTTAATTGTCCGTGCTTTTCTAAAAATTAAAGACCGGTTGATTTTATGACGGCCAATTATCAATACGAGGGATATAGGCCCTAGGGGGAGTGCCCTACGTGGGTGTCTTTCTAAGGGATCCTAACCTGTATTTACGGTAATGTGCGAAGAAAACCACGGAAAACTCCGAACGGTTAGGTCGACGAGCGCGACAGGGGTTTGAACCCAGCACCTCCCGTCTACCAGCTTTGAGAGCAGAACCTCTCAGCCACTGGTGGGGCACTAAAAATTAAAGAAAAGTTTCGTAACATGGGGGTGCAAATAATTTCAGATACTTTTCGCTTTTATTTTCTATAACAGATCTTTCTGAGAAATGGCAATGATTAATAAGTTGAAATGAATATTCATGCAATGATGGAAACCTGAAATATGAAAAAAATGTAACGTTTTATACGAGTTTAATGTTAAACTATGACTGTATGTCAGCACGTCAAATTCAATATTTCAAAATAATAATAAAGTGGAAAACTACCGTTAGCAAGAAAAACATAAAGGGCTGTGTATTTCCAACTTCTTGTAAAATTATTTCTATTGCAAATCATACATTAACTAAGCAACCTTCTATTTTTAGGTGCATTCGTAATTATATAAATACGTAGCATCTATAGTCGTCGTCTGATCCGTCCGTCCGTCTGTTGACATACAACACCGCAAAATCTACCCAACCAAATGGTTTGAAATTGAAGATATATTATTTTTGCAGAATTTTGTCGAGACTTTTCAAATTTTATAAAAATTTAATCAAAACTTTAGGAGGTATTAATAAAAACATTTATTAAGAAAATTGATTTTTTTTTTAAAAATCGGTACTTTTTTGTTATGGAGCTTCCGAGGTTTAATCGTCAAGTGACCGAGATACTTATTTTTTTACAGAAATTAATCTGAAGACGATATAATTCATTTCACATAATTAAAAATCATCAAGATCTGAATATTTATATAACTATCTATATTACGAACGCACCTCATTTGTCACGTTTGACGTACAATTTCCAACTTTTTTTCTATTAAATTCTAAATCGTAGATTTGTAAGAAAAAATTCGAGAGGTATTTCGCATTTTCTGAAATGTATTTCTTTACGTGTACTTTTAAGTACATCGATTCATCAGGCAACAGTTACAGCATAGAAGTTTACTGAAATATATTTCTTTAATATGATACATAATTAAGTTATCTAAAACAAATATTTTTTTTTATTTTAAAATCAATATTCCATTGAAATAAATGAAACAAACGATAAGATTCTACTGAACATTTCATTTCCCTGCTCTAAATTATGATTCTGATTACTTCAAACAGAAAGGGAATAAATGACTTGTATGTAATGGAAAATGATATTTTATTTTATTATTTGAATAATTGTTTAATGACAAATGTGATGTCAAATAATCATAAATCAATTTCTTGATTTTTTTTCTACAATACTCAATTTATATCTTCATTAACTTTATAGATGAAATATTCTAAAAAAAATATCGATATTAATTATTTAATCTATGAGCTGCTTGATAGAACAAAAATTTAATACTCATTTTTTATGTTTACTGCATAGGGAAATAACTTTATTATCAAATGAAAAAGCGATTAAAAAATTCAACCATAATAAGGATTTTCTAAGGATAAATTTATTATTTCTGTAACGTTTTAAGAAAGAAAAAAATTAAGTACTTTTTATTGGCAATTTAATATTGAATGTAATTCAATTTATATCTGATATTATTTTTTTTCATTCAATAATACATCATTTTAAATGTTCGAATTTTAATTATTTTTATCAGAGCCATATATATAAATATTTTTAAGTATAAAAATATCTATATGTATGGCTCTTTAAAATATAATGACTCTAACAAGGAAATTCTCGTTAATGCTCATACTCATACTATTTTGAAAAAAAAATTCTGATGATTACCAAATATAATGATGTGTATCAAATATAAGATCAATGAAATTTAGCTGCAGTATATCAAAAGAAAATATTTACAAAAATAATAAACTATCGAGTTTGTACCGCAAAAGCAAGTTGGTCTTAACGAGATTTGGTGAAGAGGACTGATGCTCGCCAAATGCGCATGACTAAACTTGCAATGCTTCCTGAATTTACATTTAAATAATCAAATAGTTTACTGCTTTTTTGCATTATGTTATACTATAATTACATGCACGTTGTGTGTATTTAAATTAATTTCGTAATTGAAAAAACTGTCAACATATTTTATTTGGAAGCTACAAATACTTATTTTAACGTGTAGTCAAGTTATCATTTCTGATCTCTTTTTTCAATCTTGAAAATTAAATATTTATCTGTTTTTTTTTATTATACAATAATAGCTGTACATTTGCGAATGAACGTGCAAAATATCATATGGATTTTATTTAAAGAATATGCCGAAAAAATATGACCGTAACATATTTACGGAACAGGAAACTTAATTAAACAATGCATGTTTGCAATGTTTGCAGCGCATTTTAATAAAAATAACCTATTTCAAATAAAACAAAATTGATATGCAGTATTGAGATGTAATATATCATTGTTCCTGTGGAGTGCATAGCATTTATCATTCATTTACAGGGATGAACAAAAAATACCGTTACATTATGGCCTATAGGGAAAAATCGTTAGCAGTGTATTTGAAAGGTATAATAAGTTTCAAAGTTAGTAAAATGGATGTGTATTGATAAGATGCATTAAAAGATGCATACTTTAGAATATGGAGTGCATAGCGTTTTTTGTTCATTAACACAAAAGGCCACAAAAAATAATTCGGTTACTATCTCTCTGACAGGTAATCGTCGGAAATGCGTTTCCGGATGTTGTATGCGTTTTTAAGCTTAAATAAGTTTAAGTACATTACGTGGTGTATATAAATTCTACAGTTCATATACATGGTTGCGCAAGAAAAAAAAATTAAGCATTATTGTCGATGGGCGAGAATTGCTTAGTTTTTTTTTTAAATTGTGTTATGCATTTTCATCTTAACTATACTTACTATACTAAGATATGCCTGTAGAATATAAATAAAATTATATACAGGGGTAGCATAAAACGCGATATTCTGTTGTTTACGGATGATAATTTTTGGAAATTTTGTAGCTGATTTAAATTTTAGCAAACCATGTGGTGTTCATACAAAACTGTAGATCCTGTACAGGGCTGCACAAAAGAATTCGAATAACGTATACACTATGAGCGCTAATTGCTGAAATTGAGTGTTCATCAGTGTTATGCGTTTACTAAATTGTTTATTCAGATATCTCTTCTCTTTTTTTCATCTTTTAAAATAGTGAGGTTTCGTTACAGTATTCTCGATGTGTAGTGTTTTATAATCTTTGCGTGATGCAAGATTTTTTTTATTATTATTCTTTAGACTCATATACGGTTTACGGTGGAGGAGGACGGTTGATGCTGTCAATTCAATGTATTTTTACAGAAAAAAGTAATTTAAATATTATTTTAATTTAGATTTTTTTTGTTTGGGGGGGGGAGGGGTTACAAGGCATTTTTAGGTGCATACTCAATTATATAAATACGTAGCAGCCACAGTCGTCGTCTAGTCCATCCGTCTGTCCGCATATAACAGAACAAAAACTACCCAACCGAATGGTTCGAAATTTCATATATATAATCGTAGCAAAATTTATTTGAATTATTTCAAATTTTATGAAAATCGAAACAAAACTTGATATTAATAAAAGTTTTCTTCATTCTATTAAATCCTATAATACTTAAACCTAAGATAGGTAATGTTTCAAGATTGCTTTGGTGATTGCGTCCTATTTAAGATGAAGTCATATTATTTCCGTATAACTAATTTAAAACCGAATTTGTATACTAAAATTGTTTAATTATATCCTATAATCTACCGACAGTTTTTTGGATAAATGTTTCCGGAAAAATAGAAATTAAATCGAAAAATATTCTGAATACGGATTTCAAGTTCTGAAATTTTCAAAGCTAGGCTTATTTTTCCGATTGGAATTTTCAGCAAATGTCAACAGAAGATAAAATGTTGTCAAGACAGTACTTCGGACAGTACATTGCTTAAAGAAAATTAATAATTTGATCGGTGGACATTTTAACAGAATCTTGGCTCTAATAAAGTAAATCCGAAATAAACCACTTAAAACATAGAACGGCTATATTAACATGGCTGGCCAGTTTTTATCTACCATTTTACAGTGCAGTAGCAAGAAAGGATTTGTCTTGTATTGTTAAAATAGAATAATATTACAATGTTAATAATTTAAATGAGTTGAACATTTACCTCATCAAAATCATAAAGTAGTTAGTAGTGTCTCAAAGCAAATTCAATATACATTTCAATCATTTAAAACATAAACTACCAAAAACAAAATAAATAAAAATTCACATTTCAAAATATGCGTATTAATATAGTAACTTGAATATTGAGAAGTAAAAAAAAAAGTATTAAACAGAAAAATATATAGTTGTATGTAAAAACAGAAGTAACACCTAAAAATAAAATTTTTAATTTAAAATTTAAAATTAGTTACTTTAAAATAAAGTTTAGCCTGCATGTCACGTTTAAACTAAGGACAATCCGTAGCAGAAGTAACTAGGATTTCAGTTGTTTCCCAGTAATTTAATTTGTTTACCTCTAAGAGGAGTTTCATTCAATTCCCAAAATTGGGATTTATTTTAATGCCAAGTAGCTTTCTTTAAAAAAAAAGAATTTATTGTAATTTGTTTGAAATTTTAAAATAACTTATTTATTTGATGTAAGCTAATACCTTTGTAACCATAGCACCTTTAGTTAGTTCGTCATAATATTAAAAAAGGATATATTGTATTATTATTATTTTCAATTAACGCTGTTTCTGAATTACAAGTTACTCTAGAATTTATTTTAAAAAGTGGAATTAATATTTTTTTTACAACACAGCATATCTCAATAAAAAATGAAATAAAATAGAAATTGAGTGTTTCTTTTAAATATTTTTTTGTTCAAACTCTACCAGTTTTCACTCACGAATTAGTGTTAAGCTATATTGATTTATTTAATGTTTTTCTAATGTAGGTTATCTAATGTAGAATGTTATAAAGTAGAATGACTATAGTATGTTTGTCTAATGTAGTGTATATTTCACATCAGGACGCACATAATGAATGTTTCAATATAAATAAAAAATTCTAATCATTTGTGTAAGATCGAGCTGCTATGCATTTTGAATTAGCTGATGGGGCAGCATTATGTTTGTTTCATTTAACAGAAAAATCCTTGAAAATATATGATGAAAAACTATTTTCTATTCCACAAATTATTAATGATGTCATGCTGACTTAGCTAAATTATATTTTGTGTAAAATATGGCTTTTTTTAATTGAAAATTCTACTTTATTTTTCAGGTGACAAAATGAATTATTATTATTTTGTATCTGATAAGTGATTTTAAATTTCATTTCAAGCATTCTAATTAATGTTTTTTAATAAAAAAAGAATTTTTTAATTTTTTAAACCTTTTTAAATTGTTTATTTGCTGTAATGTGTAAAAAATCATTCACTACATTTTTTTATATTTTATTGATTTTCTTTAATATATTTCAGTATAGTTTTTCTAGATAAATAATTGAAAAAAATGGCCAGTGTGGTCTCATCTACATATGAATAGCTTTCAGTTAGAAAAAAATAATTATTAAAATTGATTCAGTAGAAAACTCACCGCAGATGACGAAAAAAGGGCTTGTGTTTTAAATATATAGCTACCCTTTGTTCTTCCTTCAAAGTATTCAAGCTACTGACTTTTATTCTTTAATTTAGCATTAAAAGTTCATATTAAAATAATTTTTAAGTAATTATTAGACTTTTCTCATCTAATTTCAGGTACATTTTCAGAAGGACATTTAATCTGAGTAAGACACATTGTCAACTTAATGCTCTAAAAAATTTTTATCTCTCTAATTATTTTATAAAAATTACATTTTATATGTTATCTAATGTTTAATAATAGTGAGTTAATGCTTTTAATTATTTCTTGAATCATAAAATAGTTTTAAAAAACTAATTATATCTAATATGATGAGATAAAGTGCGTTAGGCTCCCAGTAAACAACAAAATGGCTTCATAAGATATTTTTTAAACATCCACAAATATCTAGGAACTCTTTTTGAGATGTATTGAAACAATTTCTTTAACTTCTTTTATGGGCTATTCACTGGGTGCTATTATCAGCTCATTAATAGAAACATGCGAGTATTTAAAAGAAAACACGTAGTATATTTAAATGTTATTTGTTAAAATGCTCTTCATATATCACAATAGTAAAAACAACTTAATCTCGCCTTCTTTTCAAAATGTAGTTGCATTCGCACACACACACACACACACACAAAATATATTTATTTTCACATTAGTTTTGGAGGGCGAATAAAAATGGCTGTTGTTCTAAAACATGAAATAAAAGTATTGAGAACGTTATAAATAAAAAAAATATATTTAATTAAAGTAGGCATTCGGAAAAGCAAAAAAAATAAAATAAAATAAAATAAAATAATAATTGTATTATAATATAGATTGTTATTTTCTAGACATAACACTTGAATCATTACATTAACGGATATTACTATCTATAGTTTATTTTTTACATACATTCTTTTAACTTACATTTCTGTATGTATGTGGTTGTCAAATCTTGTGACTCATTTGTCAGCCACTTCTTGTTGACGTAGAGCTTTGAAATTTGGAATATATATGTATTCCTGAGGGCAATGCATGAATTGGACATTGTATTGTAAAAATTCGATCCCTAAGGGATGGAGGTCAACGTCAGCACAAAACTTACATTTCCCCCATAGAAATAACGTTACGATTGTTTAATTGAAAAAAAAAAGTTCCGTTGTTGCAACATTCATCCATTTTCACCACATTGCTGTCTTCATCATTATGACGTCAGCATTTAGCGATGCACACATTTGTACTTTATAAGATAAGTTGGTTTTTTTGTAAATTTTAATGAAAGTATGTTTATATTTTTAAATTTTTTACATTTAATTATTATATAACGTTTTTAGTTTTTCTATAATGTTTTTTCTTTAATCTTTTTAAATAACGCTTTTTAAGTAGTGTTATATCGATTGATCTAGCAATGCCTTATCATGATTAACTTCTTTTTTATAAAATTAATTGGTTCAATTTTATATTTTTGAATCGGGTCTTACTTAGCACCTTTATTTGGTAAAAAATGACGAAAAAATAAATTCTCTATTTTTCCTTCTTAAAATGTAGTTAGACGGTTCTTTAGTTACATAAAAAATTAGAAATTTGATTTACAGTACTATTATAAATAGTTTATTTTTAAAAAATAACGATGTTAAGTAAGTATACATTTTTACTGTATTTTTACATATGACATGACATTTAATTAATTTTTTTCTTAAACTAATTAACTGTTTGGAAACTTCATGTCTACCGTTCAAAACATACTTCTAAAAAAATCCCACAAAACATATGTTTTAAAATTTCAAAGCTGCATAAGAATTAGGGTTTTAAAATTTTCTTACATTTTTCTAAAAATAATTAAATTCTTCATATTCTACTGCAAGAATTGTATCTTTTATTCATTAAATATTTTTTTTTCATAAAACAGTTTAGTGATGTGTCGAAAAGATTTTATAAAATATTCAAATAAAAATAAAAGTTCAAAGCCAAGTAGTTTAGTACCAAGCCACTTATTAATTCATTAAAAGTTTTAGTCGCTTCTCAAGCATTAATTTTAAATACATTGAAACCTTTGATGAAATTTGTATGTTCGTTTGTGCATTAATTAAGGGTTGTGGTCATTGAGATCTCAAATGCTCTTCGCTAATGTTCAACATATGGGCGTGGCATGCACTTTTATTTTTAAAATATCTTATCAGGAAATAATTATTTTAAACATTTTTTTCCTGTGTATTTTTCTTCAGCGATGTCTATTTGCTTTTTTTTTTTAGTTGACAAAATTGTTCAAAAATATTTGCTTAGTTTTAGTTTACAAAATATTTTCAAAAGAATGTACTTAATTTTATTTCAACTGCTGAAATCTTACTCAGAGCTCGTCAGCTTTTAGCACCTAAAATATTAAATTAAGCATATATTTTAGAAATATGTTGTCAACTAAAAAAAAAAAAAGATAGAAAGATATATTCTTTGAGAGGAATACACAGATAAAATAAGTTTAAAATATTAATTTTCTGAGAAGATATTTAAAAAAATAAGAATGCATTCTTCAACCACTGGTTTAACATTAGTGACGGAAATTTGAGATCTCACTGAGCAGTAATATCTTATTAGCATCACTTAACAATCTTAAAAGACTGAAGTTTCGTCGCGCTCAGTATGGAATAGTTTTAATCGAATGTAATTATGAATATTATAGCTCTAAAAAAATTCCCAAACTTTCACTTGATCTGCTTTTAAGTTTAATAAAGCCATGTAAATTAAAATGCTTTTAATTTGTTTATATGTACAATTGAACATTTTATAACTTATTTTTATATATTAGAAACGCGTTGCATATTTCACAAATAGCAAAATTATTTCGGTTCCAACGATTTCTTGCAGGAAGTTTTCTAGAATCCATCTGAATAATTATGTTATTCAAATGTTACTTAAACTATAAACTACCTGTAAGTGATAACACCGTTGTACATTCTTTTAACTTAAAATCTGTGTTTTTATGTAGGTTTTTTAAAAGTTGCTTTTGTTAAAGAATTGTAAAATTGTGCTTGTTAAATATTAAAGTAGAGTTGTTTTGTTAAACACTAGTAAAAAAACCAAGCAGTATAAGCTGTAGAATGTGGTATACTCAGATAATTCCAATAGGGGGGGGGAGACCTCTGCCCCGTACATACTTGAAAGTTTGCATGTTTGAATCTACATGGGAAGCATTAAGGACGGCTCTTACTAATTTTTCGAAGCAAAACGGAATTGCTTTCTGAAAAAGCTTTTTAACAGTGGGAGATTTTATGACGAGTATATGGCCTCCGCTCATAAACAAGGATGATATTTGTTGACAGCTTTACCGTTCAAACATAAATTGAAGAGTTTAAAACCCTACGTAATACATATTTTCATGAAAAATTGTATTATCATAATGTCGGTCCTTTCTTTCTGAACACCAAATTTTATGCATAGTTTTGCTTAAAAAAGAGTGGGTATAGAAATTTTCTAAGACAAATCCTGAAAATATATGACATATACAATCGTTACCATCCACTACAGCTTTAACATTTTATAATAGTTACACGGATGATCTAAGCGATAAAAAGAAAAAAAAACGTTTTCCTTACCTTTTCTACACTATAATTAACGTACTACTCCTACTCGCATTTTTATAACTAAAATATGTGTGTTGTAGAGTTACAAAGTATATTTAAGCATTCCTTTACCAGCCTTTCATTATTTTGTTCGTTAATAAACAACATAAGTCTTCCTCTTCTTCTTATGAAAATTTAAAAACAGTGTCCAAAAACGCAATGAAAGTTTTACAAATAGAAAAACAAATATATGGTGCCAAACAAAGTATCAAAGTCATTGTTACATAAAATTAAGCTGTGAAGTCGGTAATTACTTTACTACGCTTCCTTGTTTAAGTTTCAGGTATCACCGACAGATGTTCTACACTGTCTCAAATCGTAAGAATGGTCAAATTAACGATCAAAATTCATACATCATTCAATCTCCATTGTATTTAATTGTTGAAAGTCAAAGAGAAATGGTCAGCGTTTTGAGAATGCAAAGTAATTTTAAGCAGCATTACAGTGTGACACAATGATAGATCACTAAATAGAGACTTAGCTGTAAATTAAATTTATTTATTATTATAAGGTAATAAAATAGTTTTGTTACAGACGCGAATTTTATTAACAGTTTCTTTTTTTTTTCATGTTTTATTAGATACAGAAGTAGATCAGAGGTATCATGTTTTAAATATTAAAAGATAAAAACAATATTATTGTCATTTTAAACAATAGTATCATGTAAGAGTTTAAATATTATTAAATATTACTAAATGACATTTAAATTATCTTAGTTAATTATTTATACGGTTTTTTCTAGTTATGAATACCAAGTTTTAGTGAATATATTTAAAAAGCTATGCATTTTGATTTGTAATAAAAGTTACAGAATTCCTGCTATAAAAATAACAAAACATATGCATGTTTTCTATTTACTGACATTAATGAGAAGAAAAATAAATGCATGAATATACTATAAACGATTTTTAGGCCAGTTAGCGTAGTGGACCCATATCTAGTGTTCCTAAATACCAAGGTTCAAATCCGGAAGGAGGGAAGGAGATAAGAAATTTCTATTCGTAAGATGTTGGCCATTTCTTTCATGTAATTTATTGTGCGTGATTTATAAATGTAACAAATATGTATTATGTGAATCGTCAACGTATTCATAATTTAGATCTTTTTTTTAATGGTGGGCGTATTTATTTCTAAAAAAGAATGAATTTAATGTTTTTAAATGGTAATATTTTCACCAAATTAAATTAGACATTTTATCGTACAACTGAGTAGTATAATTACATAATAAAACAATTAAAATTCAGGCGCTACACATAAAAACATTTAAATCCATCTTTAAAAAGTAGACGTTTCTGGTTATTACACCCCTCATCAGTACACAAAACGTAATGACCGTAAAAGATGTCAATGACGATAACTACAGTAAAACACTCTTTGTACCGAAAGTCAAAAACTAAAAGTCAAATGAATACAGCGTATTCAGATGCAGGGCTTACTACGTTCAATAGAAAATTCGCCAATATTGCCTTGTATACCATCCGCCAAAAAATCTCCGGCATACGTAGATGTTGCAATTAGACCTGATGATACAGGCTTTCGCAAAATCAAGACAATGGTCTGTACAAAGCATAAACAACTATATTTGAATTTAAGTTAAAAAATATGTATAATAATTTTAAGTGTAGTGTCTGAATTTTAGTTGTTTTTATTGTGAAAGTAATAGATACTAAGATAAAAAAAATAAAAAATAACATAGAATTAGATTTATTCGCCGTATTTAATTATTTATTTATACGTGTGTGCGTATTAAAAACTTATTGTCATCCGGCACTCTCTTTGTCACTTCCTATTATTTTCCTGAGATCCTCCTGAGACGGTCATTCAAGGAGCTCCCAGGGCGCTCCACATGGTCCTATAAATCGGACATTTACAGTTACTGAGGACCATCTACGGCTGTCATTTTGAGTTGAGTTGAGTTGAGTTGATTTATGACGGCGAATTATCAACACGAGGGATATAGGCCCTGGGGGGACTGCCCTCCGTGGGGGTCTTTTTAAGGGATCCTAACCCATATTTACGGCAAGGTTCGAAGAAAACCACGGAAAACTCCGAACGGTTAGGTCGACGAGCGCGACAGGGGATTGAACCCAGCACCTCCCGTCTACCAGCTTTGAGAGCAGAACCTCTCAGCCATCGGTGAGGCGGCTGTCATTTTACGTCCCCTGGATTCTTGGCGATGATAAGCATTTAATGACATTTCTCCTCAGGATGTCCTGGGGAGAAAAGTGTACTATATGTGTCAGTTCCATTTATCGATGATATTTAGAACTGATAAAAGGAGGCGCAGTAAAGATATTTTAACTAACACATTCATCTCATGGAAGAATTATTTTTATGGATATCACCGTTTGCTTGCATTGAAATTTTAAAACGTTCGGTTCATTTTAGGATACACTGTATCTTGAAAATATCCTACTTCATAAATGATTAACCTGTGCATCATTTAAGGGAAAACATCTGCATGCGATATTAAAATAAAATAAGTTTATCTTATATTTCGCTGATGCATTAAAAAACTATAGGCACTTAAAAGTAAAAAACCTTTCTGAAAGTTACTTAGAAATGATTGAATAAAATAAAGAAATGTCACTTACATGGAATTCATGCTCCGAACATATTTTTGCAACACATGAATCTATTACTTTTCAAATAATACGGTGTCATTTAAAGAACCAAAAAAATGTTTGCAAGATTTGCTAATTAATTTCTTTAAAAAATCATATGATTGGAACAGTTTGTAGCTGTTTATTTTATTTCAAACTTATTTGTTGATATGAATTCGATATTTTTACAGTGTACAATATCACTTTTTGTTGTTTTCTGACATAGTTTGCAGAAAAATAAAATATGTTTAGTAAATGATACAGATTTAACTTAAACTAAAACTAACTTTATTTTCCATTTATCTTTTGAATGACGATCTAAGTGAATTGAAAATATTAATAAAAAGTTTACAAGAATTTTGATGTTAAAAAGTATTTACTAATCGTAAAAGTAAAAATAAGCATGTAAATAAAATAAAGTGCTAAGTAAAGTAGCACGTTGAAGTATCGTTTGAACTTTCAAAACTTTAATCAAACCATACCTGAAAATTCTTTGCAACTCTACATTTGTTGCACTTTTATATGTTATAAAACAATACAAATCTTTCATAGAAAGTTTTGCTTTAAAGGTTTCGGTATTTGCATTTTATAGACACGTAGTTACAAACTTTTTTTTTCTTTTGAAACATTTCTTTGTTTTGTGTGATAGAACTGTATAAAAAATGCGTTCTTCCAGATGATTTAAAACTATTCTTAAACTTCGTAATTCTATGCCTTTAAAAAAAATTCACATTCTTTATTGATTATTTTCAAATATTTATATTCAGTCTAAGAATGTTTAACTTGAGGTACAAAAATAACATGTTAAACATTAAAAATCCAAGCTCTCTGTAGCGGCAAATATCTGTCAAGTGGGTATTTGTTAGATATTAAAAGAAACAACATATTATTTGTCCTCTATGTATATTATGAAGGATACTTGTTTTAATACGTTAAATTCTGTAATGATAATACAATCTGTGATACCGAGCAAACTTCTTTTTGTTTTGAAGTTAACAGAAAGTGACATGCAAGAATCATAATTCATAATCGTTTATCTATTTTATGCAGCTAAATAAATTTATTAAGTTCTAATCACATGTGTAAATCACATTTCGGAGACAAATTCCAACTTGCATACTGGTGAATTATACGAACTTATATATGTACCTAGTTATATGCATTTATCAGTTACATGTTAAATGGCTAATATCGAGTAAAAAATAAAACCCTTATAATAAGCCACTGATCCGAACTTCTGAACAATCAATATGTAATATATTGTATCCATTTATTGTATTTATGCAATACACTACAAATCAAATTTAACACTATAATTATCGAGTGTTCTTAATTTGGAATCGCTCTATGCATGTAGTTGAATTTCTTGCAATTTAACTACATAAACCTATTAGGGACTGGCCCCCATCCATTACCTAGAAGCATTTCGTTAATATATGAATCGTATGTGAACTATGAATCCTGAAAGACAAATTTTAATCTGAACAAATATGATTCATGCAAAACATTGCAGATATGTAGTGTGGATCTTATTTGATTCATACGGTGGTCCGCATGTTAACATTTATAATTTTTTTAAGTCTTCATTTGGTATTCACAGCAAACTTGAAATTCAGTACGATTTTTAAGGCATCCATTTTTGCTGCAGGCAACTTTCTTTTGGGATCAGCTAGTGTAATATTTAAAAAACATTACCAATTTTTTTTTGTTATGCTTTACATTTGATTGCTAATTCACTTCGCACTTTCCTAAAACAGATTGGAGACGTGAGAACGATGAAAGACTCCTAAGAAACAGGTATGGGATTTACACCAAGATGACAAGATGAAAAAATAGAGGAATACACAGAAAAACATGGAGTAAAGACATAAAGAGACGGTCGGAAGAATTTGGAATTGTACAGAAATGGAACGACAACATAGATAATTCTGGAAGTAAATCACCCTAGAGATCAGAGGCGTCGTCGATATGTATATATAGTTATATATATACATATATATGTATGTAACTAATTGTTAAGTAGATCCACACGTTCTCGTTACGTCATCTTTTCAGTTTTCTCTCGCATTTCTTTTGATAGGTGTAGTCGTGACCGAAAAGAAACAGTTTTTTCCTGGAATCTGTCGTTATTTCCATTTTTGTTACATGCTCCTTTTAAGTCAGACGCAGGGGTAATGAGAGCCAATGTGTGCTACGGGCTCATATTCTAGAGTAGTGAACCTAGCAAGTCGAAGACTGCATTTTCGGACCCCAGTCGAACGGGGCTCGGGGCAAGCATTCTTAGCAGATGAAGGAAGGGAAAAGGCCCCGAAAAAGGCGCGCTCCAGCTTTTTGTTAGAAATAAACTCAAATATTTTCTGCTAGAATGCGCCACTGAGAATGGGAGGCAAAAAACAGTTAATTGGTTAATTAGCTTTCGCATGTTGCTGGGTTTCCGACGGCACCAAAATCCTGGAGCACCTGGTCGCATAAAAAACCGCAAGCGACTGCAAAAACATTATACTCAGCACTTTTTATTCTTACAGAGAGATCGAAATTGATGGATGAAAGTAATAATTGTACGGTTGGAAAACCAAGATAGCAGGGGCAAACTAGATTTAAATACGAATTATAAAGTTAGAAAAAACATTTTGGGGATTTTAAATTTTAAATTTAGAATTTAGAATTTTAATTTTGCATTTTAAAAGGGTTCAACTTTTTATCCTTTCATAAATATATATATATGTATATACAGGGGTCAGAAGTAGCACGCTACAAGTAGTGAAACTACAGTAGTCGCTACATTTTACAGTAGTTTGTAATGTAGCACGCTACATTTTGAATAATGTAATTTAGCGCGATACAAAAAATCAGTAGTTTGTAGCGAGAATCGACGCTACTTTTACCGCTACTTCAGGAGAGAAAAAAAAAGTGTCATTCTTCAAATCACTTGGCCAGAACTTTCTACTTTTGTGCAAAGATTGTTCTGCTCAAAAATTTACGAATCTCAGCTGCAAATCTCAGCTGCAGTAAATAGCAATGTATTGCATAAAGTCCATTTTCCCATTGGCACTTACTGCTATAATATAGTAAGGAATTAATTTTCTTTGCTGGCAACACTTGTCTATTTACCCGTTATTAAGTCTTCATGTTTTAACGCCACATTTCTTATTATTCGGAATTGTTTTATTTACAGATTCATTTATTGTTTGCATATAGTTGTTTTTCCGTGATTTTCTTAATTTTGCTACGAAATTTATAATGCGTGTATAAACTAACATTTTGGCGACAAGCACAAAACATTTTCTCGTATGTTATCTTTCTAAATTGTTTAATGACCTCGGTTATGTCGCACGTATTTAATTGTATTCAGGCAAACGCAATATAACGAGGAGTCACTGTATTTTTTATTCTGTGTCTTCCATTTCGAATGTAAATTGGATCCTACCGCAAAATCTGAAAGTAGCGAAGTAGTGACTGCTTTTGAAAAGTAGTTTATAGTCGCTACTTTTTAAAACAAGTAGTTATAGTTGTAGTTAACTACATTTTCGATAAAGTAGTTGTAGTTGTAGTACGCTACAATAAAAATGTAGTTTTTCCGACCCCTGTGTATATATATATATATATAAACCAGGGTTTGAAATGTTAGGAACGGTCACTTAATTGGCTAAATCATAAATATAATTATAGAAATCCACATACAAACCATTTAATTGAGATTTATCAAACTAAATAGGAGATATAAACATAAAGAAAACATTGTAAAACAATTGTTATTATTACAATATAATAAATTGTATTTTCAATGGATATGCAATAGGAGCAAAATGATAAGAACGGAACAGATTTTTGTAAATTATGGAAATATTACATGCCAATTGTGCTTTCTTTGTGTTTAATAATTTCAATGTAGTATTGTGGTATACAGTTTACAAGGTTTTAAACTTGTCGATATTACAAAACATGTCATGCAAATGGCAGATCCTAATTATCTGCCTTTCGAGTTATACTGGACCATTTTCCAATTTTTTCTGTAAATATTGCACACTATGACACTTCAAACGTTCTCTATTGAATTTAGGTTCAGACTATTCACCAATCACGTGTTGGACCGCCCTATCACGTGTTGGAATCTTGTTATCTTCAATCCATTTTTTGTGACTTTTCTAAGTGAATTGAGGCATTGCCTTTTTGAAATATATAGTTAAGGCGAACAATTGTTTTACCCTGGTTCAAAAACTCGCGTTCTAACATGTGAATAATGGTATGTCTATTTTGTATTCTTTCTACAAAAGCAATTATAAGCTTTAGCTCCTGAGAAAAAGCATACCCAAAGAATAAAGAAGCCTGCACCTAATTGACGCTAGGAAAATACGTCCTTTTCCTTTCGAAGGCTAAGCCACTATGAATGAACACCAACCGGACCATCCAAAATAAACTTCTTTTCATCACTGAAAATAATTTATACGAATTTGCTTGTTGCTCCAGATATTTCTCTGCACTCTTAAAATCGGGCTTTTTTATAGTCAGATGTTAAACACAGACACCGAATTGGTATTATATATGTGGCGACGCTAATTTATCTTGGTGGAAAACTGAAGCTGAAATATAATTCATTTCATTCAGCGGAACAAAAGAGCGCTATCCTGTTTGGCGAGAGTTTGGCGGGGTTTCGCCAAGTACCGAGGACTGAGAGCTCTAAGCGAAAACCTTTACTAACTTGCTTCCGACAGTCACCGGTGAAGCATCGTTTTCGAAATGCTTCTTTTCGGCATCATTTTTAAACACAATATTTAATATGTTTTGCTTAATATTTTACTATGTTGATTTAGTTACATATTTAGTATATTTTCTGTTTAATAAAGAGTAAGTTATACAGTGACATGGCTTTTACATAATCACAGCACAACCTTGCCTCTCCATATATGTAAGAATTAACGACTTTTCATTACTCTTCTTACAGTTTATTATGATGCTGTCGTCTTTATCTATTTATAATTTCTTTTACTTCCAACCATGCGAATAATCAAAATTCCCGATCGTTTCGAAAGAATCCTCCACAATCCTGTTTACATACCTGTACCATAAATAGTTGGATAATGTAAGAAATTAGAACTGACAATCTTTGAACGTTTAATTTTATCAAGAAATCTTTGAAGTGACATTTCGATGTTGTTAACACGAGAATTTCCCCTCTTTCGAAATCATAGTTCATTTTTCCTCTCCACTTCGTCAAAAAATTTTGCGGACGAAACGAATACGCTCAGAATCTCTTTTAAATGAATTTGTTAACTGATATGGGAAAATGTCTACAAATCACAAGCCGCAGTTTCCTAATATTTACTGCGTTCTTATAATTTTCCTCCGGCATGAATTTAGCAAAATACATATCTTTAAATATATTAGTATATATATATAAAATTTCGGTAAACGATTGCTATAATATTACTTGAAATACCGTGTATTTAATTTTATCACAAAAATTTGCTCATTTTTATAGCAAACGCGAACTTATTTGTCTGTTTTTGTACCGTGCTGTATAAATATAAGCAAAATCATAGATTAATATACACGTAAATTAAAAATACACAGTTCTTTCCATAATCACCTCAAATAAAATGCTGGGCACTAATAAAGTAAAAGTGCTACCATGATAAATTGAAAATTTTCACATCTGTTCTGAAATGCTTCAATATCAGCTAAACTTTCATGCAAATGCATATTTTACATTTTGATATACACTATAAAAAGATATTCTTTTATATTTTGATATCTACTACATCTCTTTCAGAGAATTTTTTAAACAAAAATGCCACCGAATTGCATTCGCTTGTAACAACTGGAAGATCACGTGTCCGTAAAATACTGTAAAAAAATCTGATTTACATACCTGCCAAATTAAACTAATGAAACATCAGTCTACAGTCGGGAAATTCTACTGTTCATAAGAAAACAAATATAGGTGGTAGGTACAAAAAGGTTAATAACTACTCATTTACCCAAATCATTGATATTGAAGTTAAATAAATTCAACGAATAGAATTATACACCGATTTTGTTTTGGTTGAAATCGTTTTTGAAACGTATTTAAACAGTTATTTAATATGTATTCTTTAAATTATATTTAAAATTATATTTAAAATGTATAATAGAAAACAACTTTCTTATTTATTACATCTCTTTTTACCTTGACAAAATGAGAATCTTTCCTAACAGAATTCTCATAACGTTGGGTAGTGTTTTATAACACAGATCTGTGAAACAATATTTTTCCTGCTTGAGTTTAATACCTTGAGTTCATAAATATAAGTTTTTTTTTCTGTATGACATTTTCCGTTCAAAGTGAGGTTAAAACTCACAGCAAAGTAACGACATTTTAATAACATTGTGAAGATACTTGCATAGGATAGTAACTGTTCTGGCAGTGGAAATTGCATCAAATCGCAACATCATGACGTAAAGATTCAGAAGAGAAATCCAGACTTCTGCTCAGGCTTTCATAGTGAGCTAATTGCCATAAATGAAGGCATTGGTTCACTTTTGTCACTCAGTGGTGGAAGTGAAATCTGGATTTTGTCCGATAACAGAAGTTCATTCCAACACTTGGCCAATTGGCATAGTGTGCGGGATAATATGGGAGTGACTATTCTTAATAAACTGAAACGAATTTCCTTGTCTCATCGGTTACATCTACAGTGTATTCCTTCGCATGTCGATCTTGAGGGAAATGAGAAAGCGGACACCTTGGCCAGGGTGGGTGCATGTGATTTGTAGGTGCCTTCTGCACCCCTCACATATTTGAAGGCTTACTCAAAAACAAAAAGCAAGAATAGGATCACTTTGATTGTTCCACCAGAGCACAACTGATACCAGAGTATTCGACCGGGAGGATTTCTTGCTCTTGGTTATAACAGGCAGGAATAAACCACTCTTGCTCGCTTTCGTAGTGCACTGTAAAAATGACCAATGTTTCTTATTTCATGAAAATATGCTATAACCACGAACGAAAATATAATATAATCTTCTGAGTTATCCGAAATTTTAAATAGCTTGTTACATTGTCTTTTGAATCCTCAGAAACGAATACATTTTCAAAATTTAAAGAATAATTTATAAAAACAAATTATTTTTAGCTGCCCGAATTTTTCAGAAACGTTTCCGAAGGGATTTTATAGTGTATTAATTAGTGTCCTCAGCCTGGAATACCTGTTTTTCGAATGCTATCAATTCTGAAGTAAACATTTTCATGCTCAAAAAAAAAGTTTAGCAGCCAAACATGCAAAATTAACAGCGTTAACAATAACATTAAAATTAAGATTATTTCTTTACTCTTTCATGTATAAATTAACTTATGCGGCTGAAAACGTATACTTGAGAATGAATAACATTCGAAAAACAGGTATTCCAGCCTGAGGACACTAATTAATATACTATAAAAACCCTTCGGAAACGTTTATGAAAAATTCGGGCAGCTAAAAATAATTTGTTTTTATAAATTATTCTTTAAATTTTGAAAATGTATTCGTTTCTTTGGATTCAAAAGACAATGTAACATGCTATTTGAAATTCAGGATAACTCAGAAGATTATATTATATTTTCGTTCGTGGTTATAGCATATTTTCATAAAATAAGAAACATTGGTCATTTTTTACAGTGTGGGCACTTTAGAAGTATGAAATTTTCTGATGGCACCAAGTGTTCCACTGAGCATGCCTCACCTGATTATATCCTTGCGTGCCTGGGGCTCTCCAAGCAGGATCTTGCTGATGATCCTTTGATGGTGCTGGATTTCCTTAGGGTATATAATGTCATGGACCTGGTCTAGCGCTGCTGGCCTGGGAGGATGTGCAACAACAACACCAGATACTTTTACTGAATGTTGCGAATTGTTATAAAATCAAGACAATCAATAAATATTTACACTATCCGCGTCCAAAGAGCACAAATGTCACACTCCAATTTCTGAAAAGAGTTTGCGAATGCATACGTAGAAGGGATCCCATTTCGTCCAAAGCATAGTGCAAGTGTGTTCAAATTTTCCACATTTATTAACGGAAAGACAAGTTTAGTTAAAATGAAACACCCTATACTTTTGACAGAATACGTGGTTTGCGACTCCGTTTTCCACTTCAAAACTTGTTATCTTAACGGATCTCATCTCTGACTTTGAAGCTGAAATAAATGTATTCCTTTTTGTGTATCAGAGGTGCTACGTCAATAAACCTCTTTTTGAACCAGAGATTTTACTTAATAAATGAAATAAAGTATGTATCGCATTGAATCAAGCCACATTTCATTAAATACATGTTTTTAGTTTATTTGATTCGAAAAAACGGAATATTGGCAGCTGCGATATATGTAATATTTGCTACGCGATAAAAATGTGAATTTCTTTTTCTTTTTTTATTAGTTTCCTTAAGAACTTTATTATCTGTCCTTACTCTCTTGTGATGAATAAATTAAATGTATTAGGAAGTCTCTTTCTCTTCCTTTTACAGAGGTATATTAAAACTTCAGAAAATAACCAATTGAGGTTCAGATATATTTGCTAATCAAATGCTTAGCAAATGTAGAATAATTTCCGTCCGAAAGCCGCCTTTTTACAAACAGTATGAATTAATAACATCCAGTCTTAATTAAAATGCTAAATCTAAAACAGGTATCCAGCCTAAATAAATGAACAAGGTGTAATTATCGACGTGACTGAAATGTCAGTGCTAAAGTGAAATAGTTTTCTAATTTGTGCACCAGTTTCAAAAATTTCGATCACTGTCTATACATTATTAAATGAGTAATAAATATGTTTCATGGTTATTTTACGGGAGGAAAGCTGGATGCATTTTATTAATGTAAAATATGATTAAGAAATGTGATAAAAAATTAATTAACTTTTATAGGGACATCGGAGTTTTTTTAAGCGTTAAAAATAAGCATTTTTATGAAGTTCGTTTTTTTTTTACTTCTAAGGACTAAGTAGAAATACGCAGGTTTCTGCGTAATAAAATATTTATTTTAACCTTTAAAATTATTAATATTTATTGAAAACTGCGTCTTTTGTACTAGATTTTCCTCGATGTTGTGTGGCAAGTAGCGCTTCGAGATACCAGAGATTTCTCTGAGTGGTTTCATCTGAACTCAATGTGACAAAAAACGGAACTGTTATTTCATATAATTCATTAAGTACCATAGATGGAAGCGCCAAACTCTTCTTTCTTGACTATGCGGTCTGATGTGCTATGTAACACATGTCCCGGTCAGGTGATCAGCCTAACGCGAACCAGTATTGTTTAGTTCCAAATCAATATTGATACTCGTTTTATCGACCTCGGGATTAAAAGTTCAGTGAACCTTACTCTCGTGGGGAATGTTTGTCACCCCATTCGCAATTTCGAGTGAAAAACTCTATTACAATATCCCATCAATAAAATGGAACTTTATCCAAAAGAAGACATTAATATTTATATTTCAGGATCTATCTCACATAACATGGAATATTTAATATCTATGCTCTTGTATTGTAACAATTAATATGATGGTATCATTTATTTCTGTGTATCTTAAACACTTTTATTAATTCCAAATACCAACTGATAAAATTATATATAGGAAACGAACAGTACCCCTGCGAGTCGTGTCTTAGGCAATAAAGGTGAGTAAATTTAGGCCAGTCGCCAGAAGTCTGGAACAAATTGACATCGCTAACAAAGTCCTATTTACTGCCCTTAAAGAATAATATTTTAAGATCAGTTCCATTTAACAGGGTCAAAGATCACTCAAAAAGGGAAATCAACAATTTCTTACGCAAGAATATGTTTAACGTTCCTTCTATTTAGAGCACCAGAAAGGTGATGTCGGAGGGAGCGCGGGACCAACAGCGAATTTTCTGCAATTTTTCCATTGGCGTAGAAAAATTTAAGGTCAACTTCCACAAGAAGAAAGAAGAGGGAAGAGGTGATAAAAAAAAAGATATATCTCATACTCTCTCTAGAGAAACACTTGAGAGCAGATCAATGAACAGTTAAAATCAGCATGCAAGTAGAGAACAGAGGAGAGGGCCAAACAGTTAAGTTGACTTTATGACTTTATGACAGCAAGGAGTGCAGAGCAGTGCAGTTATCATGCATACGGGAATAAGAGTACTATTTCTTCATATCACTGTAGTCACTACCAGTTACCAGTAGTAGAAGTGACAGAAATACCAGTATGGTGTTGGCAGTTTCTAATATCCCACAGCTTCCTATACTTATCAGCGAAGGAAGCTGAATTTAATAATTATAAAATAGTGTAAGCAATCCAGTACCCGTTGGCGTTATGCCCACCGATTTATTTTATGCTTACGCATTTTTAAAAAATAGTAACAACTGGACTTTAATTAATTTGCGTCACGAATAAATCAAGATTTATGCACGAATATTCCAAGATTAATAAAAAACTTTTTATAATCCTATGCTCATCGACATGTAGCCAGGCATGAGTCATCCTCCATTCAGCGAGGAAATAAAATAATATTTTACTATATTATACAGTAAAATATTATATACTCCTATAATATTTTTAGTGTGATAATATTTTTACTTTTTATTTTTATAAAATACTACTTTAACATTGATAAGCAGGGTTGAGTTTGTAAACCCATGAGCAGTGTAGTATTATTTTTTTTAATGAATACCTATAATTTTTACTTTATGAAGAATTTAAAAGTAATAAAAATAATTTACATGCAGAAATGTGACATGTTATTGTGTTTTGGTCAATGTATGAACAGATTTATTTCAAATGCAATTAATGTTTCATTTCTTTGTATATAGTGTTTCTTATTTCATTATTGATGTAATGCTGTTTTTATATGTTTGTAAATAAACATTTAGTTTTAATTTTATCTTATGTCTATTTTGTGGTTAATAATCTGTAATTTTTAGATAAGGTAAAGCCAGGAGAGATTGCCCACATAGATGTTCGGGGAGAAGGAGTAGAGTGAGCGCGCAGCGACTTCAGGTAGTTGTACAACAGCAGTAGTGGAGTGTCTACTTGAAAGTGTACGTTTAATGTTTAGAGCATCTAAGATAAAGCATTGCTATTTTATTTTGATTTCCCAAAGTAAGTTCTTGAATTTTCACAGCTATTCATCAGAATTTCTATACAATGTCACTAGTACAAAATATTTTTAACTTAAACGGTTTCGTATAAGCTTATGATCTAGACTAACAATGTGAACATCAACGGTTCGTTTTAGTAGCGGCCATGTTTAAATAAAAGGCCGCGCAATCTCTCCTACCGAAATTGGAGAGTTTGCGCATCTGCTACTTAGGAGAGATGGCATATTGTTCCCATTAGTTTCTATGCTAGGGGAGATTACGCAGCTAATTTGCATAAAAAACGAAAAATGAAAATGGAATAATTTTAAGTTAAACGTGTTTTCAAGTAACTTAATGTTATTTTGTAATCTTATCTGGACTTGCTTTTTCTGATTCTTTAATTTTTTCCCCTTTAATTAAAATTTTTAATCGTTTTTAAAATTATATCCTTTTTGTGATTCTTTTATCATTAGGTTGAAATATTCACTCCTAATACAATAATATTTGTTCACAAAAACCTTACAACAATGTCATTTAAGTGTAATTATTTTTGTTAACAATTTAATTGTAGTTATTATTAGTAACAATCTCTCCTACCCATGTGCGCAATTACACCAACCCTGTAAGGACAGATTTCGCAAAATAACTTCCTTGGTTTTATTACATCTGTACTATTAAATTACAACATAACAACAAAATAGCAACGGAAATGCATAAAAAACAAATGAAGTAAAAATTATTCATGGATAGTTTAGCAAAAAATTAATATTTAGATTTTTTATTGTTATTCTTTTAAATTGCGCGCAGACTCTCCTAGCTTTACCTTACTTCTTGTAGGTACTATGTGTGCTAGATGGGCGTTTTAAAAAGGTCTGTTTATTTCTTAAATATCACAACGCGAATGCTATTTTTTAAATTAACTTAGGATATAATTAGAATTTTTCTTTGTAATTTAATTAATTGTCATTATTAATGTAAGCCTGGATTGAAAATATGTTGCAGAAGATGTCTGGTGTTCTTTTTCATCCTAACTCATTGCTTGTGATAGACAGTTATCGAGAAGATTTGAACGAAGAAATAAAAGAATTGCTAGAAAACGGCCGAACTGATATGGCTATCATTCCTGAATGTTTACCATCAGCATTGCAATGGCTTGATGTTTCGATAACTAAGCCACATAAAAATGCTATTGAAAAAAATATGCTGAGTGTAGCACATAGTTGTAAATTAAACGGCCAAATTCAGAAATGATGTGCTAGTGGGTTTCAGAAGCATGTAGATTGATTTCATCTTTTGCCGAAAAACGTTTACAGAAAACAGTAATTTTTAATTCCATGGATGGTACTGACGAGATAGATAGAGAGATGAGAGAGATGATGAAAATGAATCAACCGAGTCGAACTTCTAGAGTGACAATGAAAACTAATGTAGGTAAATGATTCTGTTTGTGAAAAACCAGCAGATTTAATTTTTTTATGTTCTTGTTGCAAATTTTAAATTCTACTTATGTTTCCTTGATAGTTTAGTTTTTTTAAATTATTATCCAAGAATATTCCTGAAAAGTGAAAAAAAAGATTGTGTTTACCCGCTATCCTCGTAGTGGTAAATGACTAACGTATTCACTGTTTCCCCATACAGAATTAGAAGTCAACGTAATCCCAAATTGCGCTTCTATCCATCGGTGACAACTGGGATAATCTTTAATTACATACCGGTAAATAGCGTAAGCAAAGGCTGTATTAAAGTATTTATATGGCATTAAAAATTTAGTTTAAAAAATAAATTTTGTTTAAAAGGTTTCTAGTTTTTAACTTCTAGAATGTCGCATATTTTTATTTATTTACTTTTACTCTAAATACTAATTTTATATGGTGTAGTAACTGATATTTTTAATTTAAAATATTTGGAGTGAAAAGGAATTCTATATCCATAGTCAAATTTATTTCAACTTTTTTATTATATAATTTTTTTAATTTTGTTCTTTTTTTAATAAATGATATTATATAAATTAATGTCACTTGCCTTTATTTGCAAATAGATCTCCAATAAATATAAAGAAAACAATGTTTGAGGAGTGAAAAATAACTATTAACGCTACACTGTATAAAATTTGCAGCAAACTGTCCAATTATTTGACCGTTTTTGTAGAAAACGGTTAGATAACCGTAATTTAACTATTTTCTGACAGTATTATTGGTCATTTTATGGTCAGAATATAGTTAAATTACGGTTACATTACCGTTTTTTTACATAAACGATCAAATGACTGGACAGTTTGGTGCAAATTTTTAACAGTGTATAAAAGTACACATAAATTTTATAATTGGATCAAAACCATGCGCAAATTTTAAAAACGTTATTGCAAAATACAAAAATAGCGGATTAAATTAAATCTTACTAAATAGTAATAAATATATTTGTTACAGACAAAATAATAATAATAATAAATAAAGTTTATGTAGGGTAAACGTGTCAGTAACGCACATTCTTAAGGAATTTCTTGATAGTTATAATTATTATATTCCAGTTTTTTAACATTATATTTATCTATCAATAATATTTAGGTAATCTCATAGTTACATCTTTCATTGTGAATCAAAATTTAATTGTAATAACAGAAATAAATGGAAACACGCTAAATTCCAGTACTGGAAACCCACTATTCCAATAATGGACGCCCTACAAAAAGCAATAGATAATTGTTTTTTTTATTGTATTTATAATCAGAGCTTTATTAAAGCATACTAATGAAACAAAATAGTAATTTTCCAATAAATTTAAAAATTAAGATGTCAATAATTAATAAAATATTTATGAGAATTATGATATGAGAATCATATATTAAGTTTTACCCCTTCTCTTTTATTTTATAAATCAATATTCCCTCTCTACAGAATTTCGCACGTAATATTTAACTTACTTTATTATTTTTTATTAAATAATAATCATTCATTTTAATTATTTTTTTTTTCATGTCCTTTATTCGCTTTTCTTTCAAAACTCTCTTTCACCTTTTTTTTTTTTAAAAAAAAGAAAATTTCATAGATACTCTACTTTGTTAAATCAAGATCGCAATGAATGTTTAATATCAATTCTTTTAGCTGGGAGACATTCATTGGTTAATAAAAACCATCTGCCAGGCAATGCCATGAAGCACTCCTAATATGGTATCATTAACGAGTTTCTATTGTTCGTTAATCTAAAAATAACTCAGCCATCGCTGAAATGTAGAACTTTCAACCTTCTAAAAAATTCCTTTTCCATCTCATGACCACGAGTCGTTAATGTGTCCTTGGCAGATTGTATTTTGAAATAAGTAGATGTGCTATGCCAAAATGGTAACCTTTCGTGAAATGTTTCATTAACGTGGTATGCTCCCTGTGAAATTTTTATCGCCAAGCAACCGCATTGGCAAATTTCTGTAATTAGTCGATTTTCAGTCTTGCTATGAGTATGATCACACTCCTGCTGTTGACGTCCTGCTGTAGGCACTGCAAAAGGGTTCTTTTATCCTAATGTTCCCTTCTCTGCCATACGGCCAAACATTTAGTGATGGAATAAAAATATTTCTTCAATCTATACTGCAGTTTTTCTTGCATTGCTGAACCTGTGGTTTATCATTTAAAATTTTATTGCAACTAAACAACGACTTTACAAGAATAATTAATTGCTCAAATTACTTATTGGCATTATCAGAAGATAAATAGTTTATTTATTTTAGATTCAAGATTTTAAATACCAAATTTGAGAGAAAACAGTTATCAAATTACTAAAATAATGGAGCTCTTTTAAAAGAGATAGAATGAAAAAAGCGTCAGCAATGCGTAGAATCATATTTCACGTTAATTAAATTTCCTGAAAGTACTTGATATAATAAATTATGTGTTTAGTAATACAAATATAAAAGAAATGAAACTTTGGATTGAATGTTTTAAATACTACATAAAAATAATTCAAAATAAAACTGCAGAACTCACGTTTGAAGCCCCGAATCTGAAGATTTACTAGTTTCATTACTACAATAAATGTAATTAATATTTATAGCATTCTTTTATGTACAGAGTTGTTTCTTCAGATTTGAATAATTAATCATTGAAGACAGAAAGTAATACATTTTTAACAACACGTGTGATTTAAAAAATTGTCTTCAACTGAATCAGGTGTGGGGAGGTACCTGAGCCCCATTCACTCCACATTTTCATATTTCCTTGAACATTATTCTCTGCTCATCCTCCCACACTCCTTTTCAAAATAAATCTATAAAGAAAAGTTTTCAGTCCATTCTTTAATGTTAATTTTAAATATGAAATAATTGTTAAGAAGTATACTAATCTTAAATTTTTAAGTTTGATTTATTTAGAAATTGACCTATTGTAACAACTTCACTTTTTTTAAATTACACTCACTACGTTTTATCTATCTATATGTAATAAAAATCTTGTCATCACGATAACGTTCAAAATACTGAATCAATTCGAATCTAATTGGGACAATATAATGATCGTGAAAATATCTTGTATGATGTATGACCATTACTGAAATTATGCAATTAGAAATTGTCACATTGGGGTGTCCATTACTGGACATTGACTAACTTAACACTCCAGTTGTTGGGAGGAAATAGACTTTGTAAGAAATAGTGGTTACCTGTCTGATAACCAACCAACAATCTAAAAGAAAAAATGGTATATATAACAAAAAAAAAATAAAATAAAAAGTAGGTTAATGCGATATATCTCTTGTACTTCGCAATATATTTTCCTTGTAGGATATGTGGATTAGCATAAAACACATAAATATCGTGATCAATATGTTCAATTGCTAGACTAAGAGTAATACCAATAATTACACATAACAATGTGGAAGATATAGCATTGAATCCAACATTAAGTTATGTATTCTTGCAGCAATACAGCTTAAAGTAGACAGGTAAATAACTAAGAAACAGTTCAAATATAAAAAGGACATAGTTAAGACATCCCCTGAATAACCCACTGTATCCTAAAATAAACACACATGCTCATGATGTCTAAAAAATAATCAGTTAAAATAATATAAAAAAAATTATTTATAAGAAAAGAGATAGATAGAATACACACAATAAAATATACTAGAAACATTACAATTAAAGTAGTTACAAATAGCGTAAGCTACGGACAATCGTCCTATAAAAAGTTAATATTTGTAAGTTTTATTGTATGGAAACATTTCATCTCTACAGTTAAAAGTTTCTTAAAAAATCTTGAATATCAGATTAAGTAATGCCACAATTTACTCATACTCCACAGCTAAATATAGAAATAAGGAATAAATAATTTAATTTAATTTTTCCAGAATACAAACTGTAGTACACACAAAACTTTAACACATAATACTAGAAAATGGAACAATAAAATCATAGAAAGTTGTACCTTAGAAGCCCTTGATCTCGGACCATAGAACAACTTCGTAAAAAGTGTAAACATAGATTAATCTGAGGCACTGACCATTACACCACTTCGTAATTTGAGTATATTATTAAAAAAAATGTTCGGACGCTAATTGTCCGTTTATTAACAGCAAGAGCATCTTGTGTACATTCGGAGTATTTACTCCTAGTTAACAAATTAATGAACGATACTTATATCTCCCTTTAAAAAACTAAACAGGTAAATTGGCTCTTTTAATTAGGCCTAGTGAAATTTGTCTCTCACAAAACAAACCTGTGTGCACGAACATATTGAGCCAACTGTCTCTGATGAAAAATTTTCTTAGAATTCTCATTGTACAGGGTCACTAAAGCTAATCCCCCTCCCCCCAAAAAAACTACTTTCCCCACTAAAGGAAAGCTCGAACCTGGGTAACAAACCATACATTACAGCCAATGAAAAGGCATATCTTCGCTTGCCTGAGAGCATCAGAATCCCATTGAAAGAAAGGGAACAAAAATAATGATTTCTCCAAGGGAAAGCAGGTGGACTCGGCTCTTCTATGGGAACCGATGCGTGGGGTCTAAATTTCTCTAAATTGCGACATGGTATTAAATAAATTGAAAGTGCCCTGTAAAATATTCTTGAGAGAAACTGTCAAAGAAATTGTGAAGACCTCGACAGTCAGGAGAATATACAACTTACTTGAAATTAGTGGAACAGTTTTTATTGACCTCTGAAATACCACACGCATCCAGCACTGCTATAGATGGAAAAATGGAAATCCTACAGTAAAATGTAAATCCCATTTAAAAATAACTGAAAAATACTTAAATACAAATCCTTGTCAATTAACATTCTTCTAAATAAAAAAAAATATATAAATATCTAAAACATATAAAATGACCATATAATATTTACTTCCTAAAAGTATAATACAAAAATGTTGAATGCTGTTAATTCGCTTCAGTGAGATTCTGGTAATCTTCGTAACATTGAGGACCTTTCAAAAAAGTAATATCAGTTGTTCCATTATAAGAAAATGTTCCCCACACCATGAGGGATCCTTGTTGTGTGCTGAAAAGCGTTCGTGGCTCCTTGGGAATATCGTGCCGGTAATATGTTCAAGCACCAGGGTCATCTAAATTAAAATTATTTTCATCACTGAAAAGAACTCACAACCATTCATCTGTTCAGTTCATGTGATTTCGGACCCACTGAGCACGTGTGTCTTTTTACCGTTTTGTAAACTTTTGAGAATGACGTATTATTTTACGATAATCAAGAAATGTCCCTCTCTGCAGCTGTCGGTAATTTTGATACTGGAACGCTTACTTCTTTAGAAACTGACCGTATAGACAGGTTCTGGGTTGAAACTAATCTCGAAATATCTCTGTCTTGTTGTTTAAATGTTTTCTTTGGCCATCCAGAACGGGATCTTATTTCAAAATTGTCACCTTTTGACAGAATTGAGTAAATGACAACCCTGCTGCTTCCAATAATTTTTGCAATGTCCATTACTTTCCATCGACGAACCTTTAAACGATAAAATTTGCAAAATTTCCTTTTTGGAAACCTGCAAATTTCAAGGCATCTTTGCAATTAGTTAGAAACGAAAAGACAGATTCAGTTTTATTTTAGAAAACTATTGCGTCACAAGTACATGACCGAGGCTAACGAAAAAGACAGGCCACCGCGGTGCATTCCCCTTATCTTTTTTTACAGACCGCTAGAGTGACGTGATGCTCTTTTCGTATACCTGCATTGGTGCATTCGAGCATCACGTGACTCCGGTGGTCTGTAAAAAAAGATACGCGTAAAGCACCGCGGTAGCCTTTCTTTTTCGTTAGCCTCGCAGACCGCTAGAGTAACGTGATACTCTTTTTGTACACCTGCATTGGTGCATTCGAGCCTCACGTGACTCTGGCGGTCTGTAAAAAAAGATACGCGTAAAGCACCGCGGTAGCCTTTCTTTTTCGTTAGCCTCGTACATGACCTTGGGATATGAAAATTTTGGATATCAGTACTTAAATAAGCTTTTAACACCGGTTGTTTATATATTTTTGGCACAGCATTTTTTTTTTAATATTAAATCTATGACTGTTAAAAGTTGTTTGAGTATTTTATTTATTTCAGCATTACATATTTGCATAATTTATTTCGTCTTTCTGATTCGTTTAGTTAGCACTATTTGGAAATAATGATTTCTATAAAATTTTGAGACGTACTTTAGCAGGCAGACAACTCTTTATATTTTAGAGAAAATTTTAACTAAGTTTTTCTATTTTCAATCTCGATTTCATAAAAGGAATAGCATGTATGAAATATTTCATAAGCTTGTGTTGATGTCAATCATTTCCAATCTCTGTTTATTATTATCTGAGTTATATGACCAACGTATACATTGTAATTCATTTTTTAAAATGATACTTCATTTTAATTGTACATATTTTTTTCTGTAATTTATAGCTTTAGTGCTCATAAAAAACGTGTTCTCTATTTTTACTTTCTTCTATCTTTACAAGAAGAAAGTATTGGATTCATGAAAATTTTCGACTTGCTTTTTTCGACGGATTTATACGTTTTAAAAGGTCCTGGACACGATTTAACTGTTTTTAGAAAATGACTGTCTGTGAGTTTGTGAGTCTGTCTGTCTGTTTGTCTGTCTGTATGTGACACAAATTTTGTGGGCACTTTATCTCAAGAACTAATGCTCGGAATTTAATAAAACTTTAGATTCAGTTAGTCCCTGATACAGTTTGGTGCTGATTCGTTTTTGGTAAAAGTCGCCCGGAAGGTGGCGCTGCTATGCAGCATTTTTCGAAATTTCCTCAATAGCTCTATCTCAAGAACTAATGCTCGGAATTTAATAAAACTTTAGATTCAGTTACTCCTTTATATAAATTGGTGCTGATTAGTTTTTGGTAAAAGTCGCCCGGCAGGTGGCGCTGCTATGCAGCATTTTTCGTGAATTCCGCAATAGCTCTATCACAAGAACTAATGCTCAGAATTTAATACAACTTTAGATTCAGTTAGTCCTTTATATAAATTGGTGCTGATTAGTTTTTGGTAAAAATCGCCCGGCAGGTGGCGCTGCTCTGTAGCATTTTTCGTGATTTCCACAATAGCTCTATCTCAAGAACTAATGCTCGGAAATTAATAAAACTTTATATTCAGTTAGTCTCTGATATAAATTGGTGTTGATTAGTTTTGGTAAAAATCGCCCAGGAGCTGGCGCTACTATGCAGCATTTTTCGTGATTTCCACAATAGCTCTATCTCAAGAACTAATGCTCGGAATTTAATAAAACTTTATATTCAGTTAGTCTCTGATATAAATTGGTGCTGATTAGTTTTTGGTAAAAATCGTGCAGCAGGTGCCGCTGCTATGCAGCATTTTGCAGGATTTACACGATTTTAGTGATAGTCATATCTCAAGAAATATTGCACGGAATTTAATAAAATTTGAGTTTCAGTTAGACCTTGATATAAATTGGTGCTGATTCTTTTTAGTGTATGCGAAACCTGTGTGAGATAGAAGAAATTTTTGGGATTGACGCATCCGACTAGTTTAATTTGTCTAACTTGTTTATAAATCCAACTATTCTCCTATCTTCTACTTCTTTGTTTAACTGCATGATAAACGTATTTTATAAGCATTTACCTCCAGCTATTATTGATAATTTTGCTCCGATTTGAAGTAGTAATTCTTAGTCTGATGAATTTTCGTTTAGTTTGACAATAAAATTATACAAATTTAAAATGTTAATATTCTTTAGGGGCTAAACATTAATGGTAAACACTATCTGAAATACTCATAAATTACGAGCCCAAGAACAGTTATAGTGTTTTATTATCGTTTACGACTGATCTTCATGCTTTATAAAATAAAGGAAATAATGGGAAAAGGAATAGTGTACATCTTGAAAAGAACTTCACTTGAAGATTGCAAAAATTAATTTTCTTATCGTTTTATGAAGCATGTAACGTATTTGAAAGTACTTATCGAAATATTATCACTTTATCAAAGGCTTAACCTACTAGACAAAAAAATTAGAACGCATCTACCAAGAGGATTAATTTTCTAAATTTTCCGTACAGTTCTAAAGAATAAAGAATCTGTACCCCTCCCTCTCAAATAGAAAAAGAAATAAAATTAATCTTTTTAACCAACATGGATTTCATTCAGTCTGCGAAATCTTAAATATTTTCTCATTAAGTTAAAAGCTTTTAAAGATATATACCAGATGTTTGACAGTTATCTGTTCATTCCTTCTTTATCTAATGTCATTAAAACCGAAAGTAAAACAAGTATTCTGTTTAAAATATTTTTATTTCTGATACTGTTTTACTATTTTTAACAGTTTCATCTCACCTTCCAGGTATTTTAATTGGTATTGTTTAGTAAATACTATAATATTCATTTTTGACATCAGTTTAGAAAAAGTACATAGCTTAAGATATCTCATTAAATTAAAGAAATTGTTCAGTGAGTTTTCTTTTCAAAATATTGTTTAACTGTTTAACTTATTCGATGCTTTTGTATTTGTATATCGGGAATAATCTAAATAATTTGTTTAAATCATAACTAGCTGATCCCCGCCCGTCGTTTCCCGGACCCGTGATAATAAAAAATGTAAAAAACCCATCAGGGTTTTATTATTTTATATCTTTATCCCGATTTTGTATGAAATTATATTTTAAAATGAAAAATTCGCGAAAACATATTGATATTTAGTAAAAAAAGCACTCATTTTCTCGTTTTTTTACGTAGGGTCGTTTCATAATTTAAAAAAAAAAAGTTATTTTTGTCCGAACTCTTTGAAATCTTTATTGTTTATAAATAAAACGGTTTTACAGTCCGTATAAAAATTTTGTGAAAAAATATTGTTATTGAGTTGTAAAATAAATGTTTTATTCTCACTTTTTTGTTTGTTTGTTTGTTTTTGCGTAGGCTCTTTTCACATAGCAATTTTTTAAAAAAAGCTCTTCTCTCTGACATTTCAATCTGTTATAAATATAACTGTATAACTCTCTTTAAAATTTTGCGAAACAATAATCATATTTAGTAGATAAAACATAAGTTCTTTTTTTTAAAAAAAGCTTTAGCTTTCAACCTCAGAGCAAACATATATTAGAAGGTCAACGCTTTCAATGCAATGGTACACCTCCATCAGTTTTCAATCAACCCTTTTCAGTCCCCCTAGGCTAAATAGGTGAAGGTTGGGTTATTCAATCAGGTTTCCAGTTTCTGAGTGTAGAAGTGTTAAAAAAAAAAGTTGACGCATGCTCAAGGAGACGATTTTCATGTTGATTTAACATAATGCGCTTTTCGTTTTAAATATATAGATAGTTTGCTTTAATAATAATAATAGATAGTGAGTTGTGAAATAAATTCTTCCAAATAAATAATAATAAAAAAAAATTACTGACATAGGTAACAAATAGAATTTGCATAAATTTTATCTATATAATAGCAAGGTAAACTCTGCAAAATTTGGCCCCGGTTTGATTTTATCAAATAAAATCTGTCTGTTAATACGTATTTCTGCATTTAAATTTTTTAACGGTTTCGTGCGTACATAAAATTTGATATCTCTACACACTAAAAATATAAAGAAAAACCGATGAATAATAATATATATAATGTACAGCTGCTTCAAAACTTCATAAAAAAATCCCTTCCTTGTTACAAAAAAAAAAAAAAAAAAAAGGTAAAACAGATTCAGCAATGCAAATACTACATATCTTGCCTTAAATTATTACTGAATAAAAATACAGTAAAATATAAATCATCAATACTCTTGTCATCTTGCTAAATATCCGAATTAATATCAGGAAATAGAAACAGCATTTAAGGGCAAAACCTTACTAAAATTCAAATCCGTGTATTCATCCGAAAAAATATAATTACTTGAATTTCCTGTTTAAACCAAAGTTAAAGTTCACATTTAATTCGAATTTTCGATCTCTATATTTAAATAATCTAAATCAAAGGTATTTACGATGTACAGAAAATTAATTAACATTGCTTTACATGCTCAACTAACACAGCTATATGTATGTAAGTACGTTTACTTTCTAATAAACGTGATCTTATTAACAGGTCGACCTCATATATGTTGAATACCATAAGCCCGCATTTTTCTTGAACAAAACCAATTAATTTCTTTTTCAAATAAACTTTTATCAAGATTGCCCAATTTCCTGTTTTTTTATATATCCGGTTTACGTCCAGAACACTTTAGTCTTGATAATTGGAGTTGCACTGTATTTTATTCAATATATTTGATCAGCCCTCTTAAATTGTTTTCTATTGAGCTAATTACGATTTGCAAAATATATTATTTGGATGCGTTAATGTATTTAGAATTTCGAATATTCTCAGTGCATTCCCGTATCGTAAATACAGATAAGTCTTACTTACACAAACATATTACTTAATTCAATTATGTTTGGCAAATAGTCTTCAATCTTCCAAATTAATAGATAATTTACAATAACTTAATGTGTTTATTTTTAGCTTATCATATGATGAATTATGCATGATAGGAACTGCAGAGAAATTGGAACTGTAAACAAATAACTTTAACATGTTTGTGTAATTTAGAAGAAATCGGAAAAATTCAATTTGAATTGTTAAATATAATACAATTTTAATTGTATATGTATATATTTATATATATAAACTATTCTATAAAATTTACCCATATAATTTTATAACACTTGTTTATTTAATTCTCACCTGTCTTTAAAAATATGGCAATATTCCATCTAAATACCTACGATATATTTTTTTCTTAAAAAATAAATAAATAAATAAAAATAAAAATAAAATAATTAAAAGCAACCCATGTATCATTAATATTTTTGGATACAATCTTCCTAAATTCAAGGGCTATCCATTTCTGTTTCAGTGATAAACGCCGATGTGATTTCATTTTCCTACTAAATTATTTGTTCTGTAAATCTCATTTTTACTTTTCCAATTCCTTTTTTACTATTATTAAAAATGATTCCCGCGCTTTATCGGAAAGTACTTATCACTCTGTTTTCTCTCAGCACCTGGAAAAGATGATTCTTTTTTATGCGCTTTCGCATTCTCTGATATAGTATTGCACATTGAAATATTGTAGTTATGCGCAGGTAATATTTAAGGCAATGCACGAACTTTGGAGGGAGGATTTTATTTTTTTATGACTTATTAACATCTTCGTACTATACCAAGAAGAATGTCTTCTTTAAAAATATGAAATATTCATTTCTTATCGTTTAATTATGTAAAACCGTATGGCTCAGTATAGTAAACTCCAATTCCGGAACTGTCGTAGCTAATAATATTGCAACATGAAGAACTCTTAGACGTGGAAATGCTCTGTTTTTTGTCACTTGCCACTGAGATAATAAGTATCTTTCCTAAATTTATAATGACTCCGAGTTCATTTCGGGATAACACCTTTTGATTTTTCGATTCATTGTCATGTTTCAATATAAGAGACTGCAACATAGTTAATATTCTGTTGGTGAAATATTCATTAACGATATTTTCTGTTACGACAGTCTATTGATTTCCGTATCTTAATATGGAAATGATCACTCGAATTCCTTGGTCTAATTTGATGAATTTCATGTGAGTTGAGGCTTTATTAATGAGAACATGGACGGAAAAGGTTTGTAAGGTTACTGGAGAGCAGTAAAATCATACCAACGACAGATTGTACTTGGGAAGTATAACATACATATGAGAGAGCAAAAAAATGGCAAGTATATAAATAAACATAACTTTTTTAGGAAAACATTTAAATTAATAAAACATTCATTATTTTCTTCAAGAAACTTCACATTACAAACTATGCAACGTTTTATGTTTTTAATATTTTCGCAATTTCCACAAATACATTATTTTTATCTTATTTTCGCACGAATGAAAAAAGTACCCAGATGGTAATGTGAAATGTGTTGTCATCTAAATCCAAAACAATGCTGTTCCAGTCTGTAATTCTGTTTTAATATAAAAACCATCTTCTGATCGCGATATAGTCTTACCCTATATAACTCCATCCTGTTCAAAACTTTTCAGCACTCTATTAAATACTCTATGAATAGCACTATACTCATACTAAACTCTCTTTTCTGCTTTCAGATCAGCCTAATACCGCATTCCCGTAGAAATTGGAGTCTGTTTCGCTTTTCCCTTATTTTAATATTTTGACTGTAGTTATCTCTTTATATACCGGGTGGTTATAAAATAAGTATCCTTATTTGGAACTGTCTGTAGCTTGAAATGAATAACAGGAATGACACCAAAATCGGTACACTTACTATTCGAGAAGGGGGAAGAAGAATGGAAGAATAAAAAAATTAATTGCAATAATCGCCGACAGATGGCGCTTTTGAGTGTGAAATGTAATGTGTAATATTGTGTACCGTGAAGGTGTCATAAACCTCAATGACTGTACTGCATATCATAACATGTATGAAACATCATTCCTGATGCATTACATTCCGCAGTTGAGCACGTTGTGCAGAGCGTGGATTATGTCCTCTAGCACAATGACCATGCGGAACCTGAACATGATCGTGGCACCGCCATGCAAAAGAGTAACCACGTTCACTGCGACATTTTCCAATAAATTAGGTGTGCCATTCGGTCTGCGCCTTAATTTTTTGTCCTTGTATTACACATTACATTTCACACTCAGTAGCGCCATCTGTCGGTGATTATTGAAATAATTTTTTTATTATTATTATTCCATTCTGCTTCCCCCTTCTCGAATAGTAAGTATACCGATTTTGGTTTCATTCGGATCATTACTTCGAGCTACAGACAGCTCCAAATAGAAATACTTATTTTATAACTACCTTGTAATACAAAACTTTACATACGCTGTAAGTTTGATACTAAAATAATAACAGGTTGGAAACAAGCGAACACTTTACTAAAATTGATATTAAAATGTTAAAATACAATTAAAAATACCCGACGCGACGTTCCGACTTTATCTTCAAAGCCATCGTCTGGGGAAGCCCATTGAACTTCGGTGAAAACACTCGGTGAACACTTTACATAACCAGCTGCTTGATTGGAAATACTGACACATGAAAAACATTCACAATCCATTAAATTTTCCATAATAGCATACAGAAATAAATCATTAATAGATTTTCTTCACAATACAACTATGGTATAGTCAAGGGCGTAGAATTTTGAAAACTGTTGGTGTGGCTCAACTGGAATATATAACTCTCTTCCACAGAAAAACATGTATATAGAGATCGATTAGGAATTTAATGTTGCTTCTTCAATTCACCTTTTAAAGAAATTATACAAAATCGTATATTGTTAAATAAATCACAAAATAAATCAACCGTAGGGATATTCAAAAATTTTAATAAACAGTTCCGTTAGGAAATGATATACTCACTGTTCGCGAATAGTTTACAATAAAATCAGAACGAAAGTTGAATTTTTTTTGTTTTGTTTTGTTTTGTTTTTTCGGATTATGGAATTATTTTCCTATTTTTGCTTTTTATATGGCTTTTTGGCTATAAAAGTACGAACGTTTAGCATTTTATTTTAATTAAAAAAATAGAATGTAACGTGAAAAAAATTCCCTGCTATCGTTTATCTCTATAATAAAAGAAAAAAGAAAAAAAATGGCAAAATTTAAGAAAAAATATTATTAACCAAAAAAAGGCACATTTAAAACTCCATAAAATACTAGAAAAAAACTTTTTCATAGTAGAGGAAAAAAAAGTCTATTTTAGAAATTTTTGGTGGGTCTCAAGCCCCATGGGCACGGTGTCCATGATCTGGATACGTTTATTATAAACGACAATTGCAAGTCAGAAAAGACAATTGTTTCATAATCTAGGAAAATATAATATTACCACAAACAAAAATATACAATAATCTCTATTGAGTTAAACACGATTTCAAAAAGTGGTCCTTATCATTGAAAACCTCAGAAACTAATATATATTTGATATTCAAAGAATCATTTATAAAAACAATGTTTCTTTTGCAGCCACAGATTTTCGAAAACATTTCCGAGTAAGTTTTATAGTGTACTAATCATTTTTCTCAATTTGAAGCATAGATTTTTTGGATGCTACCAATTTTCAAGTAAACGTTTTCATGTTCAACAATCATACTTTATAGGTAAACAGGATAAATTAACAGCATTAACATTAACATTAAAATTAATGTTATTTTGTTACTCTTGCTTGTATCGATTCAGTTACTTAGCTGAAAATATTGAATTAAGAATTGCTAACATCGTAAAAAAACAGTATTGTGGTTTGAAAAAACTGATTAAAACCTTATAAAAACTTCAGGAAAACATTTTCTAAAATCAGTGACAGCAAAAGAAGCTTTGTTAGTATACATGCTGCTATATATCTCGAAAATATATTCGTTTGTGAGGTGTTTAAAGATAAAGAACATATTTAGGAATCGTGGGTAACCCGGAAGAGATTATTAGATATTTTCTTACTTGGGTATATTATATTTTCGTAGATTAAGAAACGCTTGTCTTTTTAACACTTTCCAACGTAGTTGAAGAGTGTTTACGAATTCGGTTTGGCTGTCTGTCTGTCAGCCGGCTGTCTGTCTGTCTGTTCGTGCTCTAACTCACGTAAATATGCTCGGATTGTCAGTAAATTATATATTTGTTATTGAGGCTTACTGCAGCCTGTTCGGTATTGAAAATGAAGTGTGTAGCACTTATAGTTGTTTTACAGGGACACTCAAAAGAATTCCGTTACATTGCGGTCTATGGGGAAAAATCATTTGCCTTTTTTTAAATGATGTTACACAATTTCAAACTTGTTGAAATTGATATATATATAACTGAGTTGCAGTACAAGAAACTAATTATAGAATGTGGTGTGCATAGCACTTATAGTTCCTTTACAGGGATTCTCAAAACTATTCCGTTACCTTACGGTCTATGAAGAAAAATTGTTTGCAGTTTATTTTAATAATGTTTCACTATTCCAATCATGTTGAAATTGATATATATCACTAACGTGGATTCCAAGAGGCTTTCTATAGAATATTCTGCGTATAGCTTTCATCGTTCATTTACAGAGACACACAAAAGAATTCGGTTAAAGTATACTGCTTATTAATAATAATTGCTGGGAATGCGTTTTCATTTTTTGTCACGTGTTCGAGAAAATTCTATTAGTGGGTCATTTCTGGGTCATTGTGGGTCAAGATCTAAAAAGCGGCTCAATTTACACTAAATTTTGCATCCAATAGTTTTCGGGCACAAGAAGACTGTTGGGCTAGGTAACATGTTCGAGAAAATTCAATTAGTGGGTCATTTTGGGTCATGGTCAAGCTAATTGTATCTAAAAAACAGTTCAAACGATTTTGACGAAATTTTGTATCCGACTATTTTCGGGCACGAGAAGACTATTGGGCTGGGTCACATGTTCGAGAACTTTCGATTAGTGGGTCATTTTTGGGTCAAATCGGGTCAATTTAATTTTATCTAAAAAATGGCTCTAATGATTTTGATTAAATTTTGTATCCTACGAGTTTCGGGCACGCGAAAATCATTGGGCTAGGTCACATGTTCGATTAGTGGGTCATTTCTGGGTCATTGTGGGTCAAGATCTAAAAAGCGGCTCAATTTACACTAAATTTTGCATCCAACGGTTTTCGCGCACGAGAAGACTGTTGGGCTAAGACACATGTTCGAGAAAATTCAATTAGTGGGTCATTTTGGTCATGGGTCATTATGGGTCAAGCTATTTTATCTTAAAAACGGTTCAGAGGATTTGAAATAAATTTAGCACCCTACAGGTTTAGGGAACAAGAAGACTATTAGGCTAGGTCACATGTTCGAGAAATTTCGATTAGTGGGTCATTTTGGTCATGGGTCATTATGGGTCAAGCTATTTTATCTTAAAAACGGCTCAGACTATTTACACTAAATTTTGCATTTTATGGTTTTCGGGCACGAGAAGACTGTTGGGCTATGTCACATGTTCGAGAAAATTCAATTAGTGGGTCATTTTGGTCATGGGTCATGATATTTGAACTCAAATTTAATTTTGACCGAGCATAGCTCGGTCTTCCTGCTCGTGTAAAATTATCTGACTAAAACTATCAAACTTTCAATCATGTTACCAGTTTCTTTACAGAAGCAGATGATAAAACTATGTTTAGTTAGGTAAAACACTATCGAAGAACCAAAAAGCGAAATCCTGGAAAAATACATGGACCCAGGGGACGGAATTTTACGCGCCTACTATGCTTCTACCAAAAACTTGGGAGTGCAACCTTAAGTTGTTTGGTACTGTGTACAAAGACAACAATTCGAGCAACCTGTTCCTTTTCCTATGCTTTATTGTTGAAATCGGATTAATAAATTTAATAATAAATATAATATATTTTCATTTGGAGTGACATTAAATGGCCGTTCATATGCTGGTTTTTAATTTAACCCTACAATACATAGTGTAGCCTATTGGCAATACTTTCTATTTATTTTTTAATAAATAAATTAAGTTCTTTGCAACCACTATTTTTATATAGAAATATTAATCATGTAAAAATAATATAAATATGTTACTAAATAAAGTTAAAAATCTATCTTAAAATTTCTGGTGTCAAATTCTTAATATAAGTATAAAAAACACAATTCTAAAAGAAAAATTCATGCACTGTAGGGTTAAAAAGAAAAAAAAGTACAACTTTGTGCAAATTCCGATATAATGTAGTTTTTAACCAAATTTTTAAGTCATTTAACGTGATATTAATTTTATGTTCAACATAAAGTTGACATTAATTTTATGTTTAACTCGCTTACAGTGCGTTTACAGAGCCACTTAAAATAATTCCGTTATATTGATGTCTATGAGAAAAATCGTATGCGGTGTATATTAACAATGTTACACTGTTACAAACATAATGAAATTGATATGAATTTATCAGGTGCACTAAAACATAATTTCTGTAGAGTATGGTGTAGCCAAATAGAGGGTAATTAATATTCGACATAGGTCTGACGGTGAGACGATTACATAATCATATAATGAAATCACTGATTATCATGAAATTAATATCATTAATATCTATTTTTAGAGACGATTGATCCTTGATCCTTTAAATACATTTTGCTCCATGTTTTACAATTTATAGAAGTTCAATATTTTGATTTCTTTTGATATTTTCTGCTTTATTGTCTTACTATTTCTTAAAGAAAATTTGTTTTAAAAATTTACCTTTTACGTATTTTTCAAAACTGAATTTTGTAAAATTATGCAATAAAATAACATCGATACAATTGCGACTAAATTAGAATTTTCATAACTGAATTTCTAAAAGAAAATATTATTTTCAACGTCATAATTAATATATAAGTTGATTTTAAATAAAATATCATAATATTTTGGATTTTTTTCCATTAATTATAAATTCTACAAGAAATTGATATTTTACATATTATGTATACATTTCATCCTTTATTTGTTGAGATTTAATAAAAACGTCGAAAGATGAAATACCTGGTTTTTGTTTTCAAGCTCTTTTAGAAATATTAGTGTTTTTTTTCCAAAATTTTAAAATTATTTTTATTGGTACACTACCGTACTCTTTTACTCGGTAGTAATTAAATTAGTAAATTAGTAACAGTACTCACAGTTAGGTAATTTCATTTTGAATTTATCATATTTTTAATCGAAAAAAAATAAATGTAAAGAAAATATGTGTAAGAAACGCCTTAAAATTATTAGATTTTAATTTAATTATCATGATGTAATCAAAAATGTGTACATTTGGAGAAAATTCCATGTATGCATTGCTTGTAAGTTTGAAAATACAATTGTAAAATTTTCTAAAAAGGAATATTAAAACTTTAAGTTTTCACATACTTTTACAGCGATATGTAAAATAGGTTTCAAAGAAATATTTTTCTTCATAAAATTCCGACTTATTCTTCTACTTAACCTCTTTGCGACTGACGTGTAGGAAACTCCTTAACATTATTAGATTTTAATTTAATTATCTAGATGTCAGAAAAAATGTGTACATTTTGAGAAAATTTCATGTATACATTGCTTGGAAGTTTGAAAATACAATCGTGAAATTTTCCAAACAGGAATATTAAAATCATAAGTTTGCACATAATTTTACAGCGATATGTAAAATAGGTTTCAAAGAAATATTTTTCTTCATAAAATTCATCATTACCTTTCTACTTAACCTCTTTGCGAGTGAAATATGTACAATTGACAAAAGGAAGAAAAAAAGAAAAAGAGAGAGAGAACACCCTATAATAAGCCTGTCACAAATCATCGTATAAAAATGTGACTGGTACCAATCGACTAGAAACATTGTCTACTCATTACCAATATACTTAAAAATTGCATAGGATGTAGTTTAAAATTTCAGCACGAGCATCTAGTTTTGAGATTATATTTGGATTCTTCGATAGATCGTATCTTTGAATGCCAAAAAAGAACTCATTCGGTAAGTAATTTAAGATTTACGTATGTTTAAACATGGAACTTCTAATCTTTCATTCATTTTCAATTATTGCAAACTATTCGGGTAGTTTTTAAAGCATAAATTGAAAACCTACTATCTGAAATGAACTGTAATTTTGGATTTGAATATTTAGAGCTTCTTGAAATTGATTTCTGATAAAACAACTATAGGTTATAATTTACATTGTTTTTTTTTTCAAAAATTAATTTCAAAATATAACCTATATAGTATTGAAATTAAATTTCGAGAATAATATGAACTGTAACGTATGATATTTTTAAACAGAAATCGTTTTTCAGAAGCGCATATACGAATCCAAAATTACAGTTCACACCTGACAGTAGTTTTTGAGTTATTCTTATAAAGATACATGCAATGCTATTTACTTTGCAATGACTGGAGTTTAATATTAGCAATTCAAATATTTACACCTGCATAATACTTAAACTACTTGACTGAATGCCATCGCATTTGATACACATAAGCACAATATACCGGAGAACCAAAGTAAGTGTCAAACGTATGTGTTAGTATTGGAAAATACAAAGTTCTATACAAAGCAAAGTTTGGGTATATCGTAAATTAGTATGCGTTGTTACTAATCGATTGGTACAGTCAATCTTTTATATGTTGATTTGCGGTAGAATTAAAACAGGGTATTCTCTCTCTTTTTTTACCATTGTACTTAAACTAGTTTGAAACGAATTTAAACGTAAGAATTTACTTTAAAGATAAAAAAGTAAAATGTTCATCCTTGTTTTACAATGAAATGCTTGTATGCTACTTAGGACATCTTGACGAAGATCGCCAGAAATTTCAATTGAACTTTTGTTTGTTTAGACAATAATTATAAAAATGTTTTAATTATCATTTAAATTTTGTCTCGTATATTACCGTTGCAATCATGCGTATTTTTGTCAAAATTCTATCTTTTTTCATGTGAGATTGCATGTCATAACATCTTCAAAACATATAATTAAGTTCATACGAACTTCTGTTAGATTTGATTATATTACACCATCAGCTGCACACCATAGATACTTTTCGCATTTTCAACACACGGAAATTTACTACGTTTTTAGTATTTATTTTAAGGAAGTATTTGAATTTGCTACAAATGTTTTAATTAGTCTCGAAAAAGAAACATCTTATTGTTTTGTTTATTGAAATATACATTATTAAGCACCGAATTTTCATAGAACTTGGAATGTAATCTGCAAAATAACGTTCTTATAAATCAGGAAAGCCGATTAATGTTAATAAATCTGTTTATGGTAGAAAGTTTAAATAAAAAGAATGTTAGTGAAGAGTTAAAAATCAATATATTGTTTTGGTAATTGATTTCAGTAATTCATTTATTAGAGAAAATGAAAAAAAAAATATTTTACTAAAAATATATATTTATACACACTGATTTTCAATGAAATGCTCGATATAATAATAAAATGATTTTTTTCTTGGAAGTTCTTGTATAAATAGGAATATTATATTAAAAAATGAAACTTTTATTTAACAAAAGCTTTCTTTTTCAAAATCCTTTGTACATTTAATCTAGTTAAAGTGTTTATTTTTCATTTTTTCTTCATGTAAAATACAACACTCTCAAAATAGTTTCCTTAATCACTTAAAACAACAACGAAAATTTTCATTTGAAAATAAACGTCCCTTAGTTAAAAGAATGTCTTTGTTAGTTCACGCTTCGATATTTTACGAAAAGATAATGACTAAAATTACTTTAATAAAATTTTAAATTATGCTTAGCACTTTGTAATTTTTTTAAGTATTTAAATTGAAAGATTTTTTACAAATCCTTTGAATGTGAATATGAAACTAATAGACTGGATTTTCCAAGAGATACACGATGGAGAGAAACAGTAAATACATTAGCAAATTTCCACTGAACAAAACAGTGACAGTTATTATAATCCGATTATTTTTTTATTGCCCACCTTAGCTATGCTACAAAATAATAGCAAAAGTAATGTTATTTCTCTGTTCTTTTATATAGTTTCAAATAAAATGTTTACACATCTCATTAAAAACTGTGAATGAATAACATTATATCAGCCAGAACTTAATTAATTGTATTTGTAAACTCAAAAAATAGAAATACATTTGTTTATTAACTTGCATTAAATTTTTAATTATTCATTATTTGGAGTTTACTTCAAAAATATTTTTAATTAAAAAAGGATTTAGAATATTCCAAAAAGTATTTTTTATAAATATTTATATTATATACGGTATGAATATCTACGTTTTCTTTGTTTTTGGTCTATAAAACAGGAAAGTGCTTTAAACTAAAACGACATGCATATTAGGGTGGATCGATCTTATATAATGAAAAAATAAATATTATGAATCAAAACCTACCTATGCGGAAAAGATGTTCTATTGTATGGAGATTAAGAGAAAAATAATTAAAAAAATTAATTTTAAAATTTAATACTGCCGCAAAGAGTTTGAATTTTCGATGAAAAATTGGAAAAAGACCTAATTTTGGTTAGATGACTTTTGATTCAAAATAATTGTTTTAATTTTAATCAAAACATACCTATGCAGAAAAAATGTTATATTGTATGGAGATTAAAAGAAAATTAATAAAAAATAATAATTTCAAAATTTAATACTGCCGCAATGGCGGGGTTGGATTTTCGATAAAAAGGGCAATTCCAGCTTTTTCATTCTCCCGCTTTATCCTTCCACCCCTCCATAAGTTGGAAGCGCTACGTCATGGAATCTTCCCTACGTCATAAGTTACGCCCACGTGGCTCTGAATTAGGGCTCCTATAATAGTTAAAGGAGCTTTACTCTGAATAATTCTGGGTAAACGTGTTCCCACCGCTCGCTCATTCAATTCAAAGCTAGCGGCTTACGGAATCGGGCGCTGTTCTCGCAAAGTGAAATAAATTTCGATTTCATTGCGTAGTTTTCTTTGTAATGTGTTGCGTAGTGTACTTTGAATATTATTGCACCATGGCGATGTTAAAAAAAGACATGATTTGCCCTATATTTGGGTCTGGTTGTGATATGCCAACGAATATGCTTCCTACCTACAGTAACGTAATAAAGTGCGTATGTTGGCATTCAAAAGAATACCGAAGGAAGGAAACAATGTCTACATCTACACTTTCCTCCTCATGTGAATAAGTTGCTAATAAGTTAGAAGAGACCTGGAAACGAGCTTCAATCCCAATAATTGACCACTATAGCATTTTGAGAAAAGTTTCATTATACCACGACAAATATCGCGGTCTTCTTAAATCTTACAAATCCAGAAAAGGGATTGAAATCTATCGCAAGCAGATTGACGTTTTCCGGAAAAACGCAAATGCTGATTTTGATATATCGGCGTGTACTTGTAAATCGTTTGAATGTTGCATCTGTAAGAAAGAACGGAAAGTACCAATGGACGAGAGAGAATTTCTATTAGACATGCGAACTGTAAGAAAAATGGTAATCGGATCGCTGGATCAGAAAGTCACTTTAGAAATAACTAAGGCCGAGAAACGAAAATTAAAGCAAGGGCGATACGTAGAGAAAAACAAAACACTGCCTGATGTTTCTTTCAGTTCAATATATTTGAATATGAATATGAATAACGGGTGTAAATTGAAGCGGCGTATTTGCGAGCATACTGACTTTTCTTCATCATCAGCTATCATTGAAAGCGGCGCCCAAAACAATAACGGTGCCACTGTCACATCTGTAGTGACGAAATTAAATGCCGTAGCAAAGACATTGGACTGTTTTGGCATTTCCGACCGAAGTGGGCATTATCTCACAAAGCGATGTATCGAACGTCGTTGGCAGAAATAAAATTCGACGTGAGAGAACAAAGGCAAGACCCCTCTACCGTCTGAGTTAGTTGTGAAAGATTCTGACCATGACCAATTTGGTTTATACTTCGATGGACGTAAAGACAGGACTACACAGAAAAAAATAAAACCTAAAATGGGTAAAAAAAAAGCCCAATTTGGGTTGAAAGATTCTTAGGTCTGGGGTAACCCATTTTGGGTCCATACCAAATTGGGTCATGACACATGCCTGTTTTGGTTGCCACTGTGTATCCATTTTGGACACTGTTAAGGACCCATTTTGGGTATCTTAAGACCCATTTTGGGCATCACTGAGAATCCATTTTAGGCAGTATTTAATACCCATTTTGGACACTGTTAAGTACCCATTTTGGGTATCTTAAGACCCATTCTGGGCCTCACTGAAAATCCATTTTAGGCAGTATTTAATACCCATTTTGGACATCACTGAGAATCCATATTAGGCAGTATTTAATACCCATTTTCGATATCTTAAGACCCATTCTGGACACTACTGGAGAATCCATTTTAGGCAGTATTTAATATCTAATTTAGATATACACCCAATATGAATACCACTAATTACCTATTTTGGAGAATATTTAATACCCATTTTGGCGATGCTAACACCTATTTTGCACAATCTTAAATATCTATTTTAGAATACATGAATACCCAATTTGGGTGCCTTTAAATACCTGTTTTAGGATGAATTCAACATCCAATTTAGATAAATTTAAATACCTTTCTTGACACATTTAATACCTATTATTTTTAACATTGCACAATCATCCCAAATGCTGGATACAGTATTTATGAATTTATTTTAAATGTTTATTAGTGTACAGCTTCATAACTTAGTGCTTTTATTAAAACATTACAGTAAAATTTTAAAGTTAAAATAGTACCTTCAAAAATTATTCATATTTGAAATATAAGGCAATTAGCTCAATTTCGATGAGATTCCAATAATGAATAGCTGAATAATTTTCTCAGCAACTTTTGGAATTTTCTCAATATTTAGAATCCTTCTTCTCGGGATCTTGATTTGAAACAAAATTATGACTTTCTTATGGGATACACTATCAAATTAAATGTGTTATGCCACCAGCTTTTATATGATTTCTTTCATTTGTCACATTAAAAGATAATTAAGATACTGATTTGTACTAATTTTTGAAATTTCTTAGAATATTGATAGAATATTATTCCCACCACAAGCAGTAGATTTACTTTTAACATTAGAAAGACCAATTGGGGTTATTTTGACTGTCGAATAGTGAAATCATAATTGTTATTTATCACATACATAGTTTTGTGATATTTTATATATGAATATAATATTCAGGCCTTGTGTCGACGTTTAAAATGGAACTGAGTTAGAGTTGATCATACTTTTAAAGACTATAGTACCCCACGTTTACTCTAATATTATTTTCAAATAATTATATGTTTTATTCTTGCTGATGATCACATTTAATCTTCAAATATTTGTTTAAAAAACAGCTTTGAATAATGTAATAATTATTCTTAAAAAATAGAAAAAAAATACAGTCAAATATATTATTAGGTACATTAGGAAATTTTATTGTCCAGACATTTATATTCAGCTATTGTGTATTTAGCACAGCTTTAAAAAAAAATAATAAATAAATAAATAAATGGTGGACTCATGCAAGAATTTTGCACTGCAATCTAAATTTTTTAGCAATATAATATTTTTTATTTATAGATTTAAACTTCTAATGAAACAAAACCATAGTGGTACAGATGTCACAGATGCACCGGGGTCTCTTTTTGGCACCAAAATGGTGATTTCTTGCTTGGTGTGGTAACCTGGTGACTTTTGCATCATATGGAAACTTGGTATTTTATAACAAAATGAAATGTGTATGTAAATAAATTAAAAATAAAATAATATAAAAATAATTACTAAATAAAATTAAATACATGTGTATTAAAAATAATGCGTGTTTTAAATAAAACTATGTGTAATTATAAAATTAAATGTGTGTGTTTTTAAAATAAAATTATAACACAATTTTATTATAAAATAAAACTAACATGTTTGTACAAGCTAGGCCGCCTAACAGGTATTCGAAAATGAGATTTTCTCGCTAAAATAGCAAAAAAAAAAAAAAAAAAAAAAAAAAAAATCGGCAAACCCTGCGATATCTATTTCATAAGATTAGTCAAGCCAGAATATCAACTCATTCATCCCATCAAACTTACAAAAAGGCACGCGCGAGAAAAAACCAAAATAACAATCGTATTTTAACTGCATTAGTTAGAGGAAGACATCATTCCCTTAAGAAAGGGGGAAAAAAAAAAAAAAATGGACAACCTATTGTATTTTTTTCTCCTAAACATTGAAATTCGAATTTTGCTTTTTTATCATAAATATAAAATAAACACATGCAGAGATATCACACTTTATCTTTTTTGTACTATTTATTTTTTTATAATCATTGTGAGCGTGATATAATCCAGAATTTAATTTTCGTGGTAAGACAATTTGAAGAAAACGTATCATTTCATTTATGAAAACAATGCCAATTTAATTTTTAATTAACAGCAATCTTTAATCAAGAAAGATGTTTTAGGAAAATGTAAGTGTATATGTCAGAAGCCGCTTTAAAAACCTTTTGAATGATACTTCATTCGTTATTCTGCGCTTCGTAAATTCATAGAAAAAGGGATGTTGACAATAGAAATTATATATATGATTGCCATGGATCACCACTTTGTTAAATTTACCTGTGATGATGCTTAAATTAAACTTAGGAAGTTTTAATGGTCATACAATATTAAATTTGGTGCCACTTAATCGGACATTTTTCAAGACAAACAAATATTAACACAGCTTTATAACTGTTACTTTTAAATATAAAATGTTGTGTTTTACATTTAATTATTTAAAGGGAGTGGAGAAAATTTTAACTTGATAATGGCAATGAAAAAAAGTAATATGAAATCGTAAATAGCTGCTTAACTCCGCAGTACATAATACAACAATTAACACATAAGGTTTAAAAACTACATGATGATTAAAAATTTGATTAAAAAAAAATTTTAAAACTTACTTCAATTTTCTTGACTTGTAGTTCTTGGCGCAGTACAGACAATGTTTGAAACAAAAAGCATAAAAGCAAATATGGTGCTCATAATTTGCTTTATGCCGCACAAATGTAGGAATGCTGTTAACAGCTAAATTATACTCTTAAAACTGTATCTCTGATATAAAAGGTACATTTGGAATATTTGCGTCCCTGAATATTCAGAGACACATGGTGCCCTTGAAATTAAGAGGCACAGAATGCCTTTGAGATTAAGAGGCACAATGTGCCTTTCAATTTATATGATAGTGCTTCTTACGTAAAAATATATTCTGTGCCTCTAAAGATACTGGTACATGTTTTTATTGTGCATCTCATTTCCAATATAACCCAAGTCAATAAATTAATACTTATACAGGGTGTCCCTCTTATTTTTTTTAATTTATTTATTTTTTTTTTTTTTTTATGACAAAACTAACAGAATTGGGATACTTTGAATTTTATGAATATTCAGTGTTTTCAGGTTCTAAAAACAAAAAGACTCTTGTATAGAAAAATATTGAAAATTAAAAGAAATCAAGGTATAATAAGTCAGTAAGATTTTGCCGTAACGGAAGGGACTTTTTTTTTTTTTTTTTTGTATTTGTAAGGAAATGCAGGAAAATTTTCTACATATAACTCTAAAATGCAGGGAACACACAAATAATTTAAATTTTTAATGTTTACAAAAAAAAAAAAAAAAAAAAAAAATGTAAACAGTTTTTAATATGATAAAGAACATTTTGAAACATTTTTGCAATTAGAAATATAATACTTATAAAGCTGCTTAGGAACTTGGTATGGGACAACAATAAGAGGAACAGCTTAAATAAAAGAAATTAGATGCATAAATAACAAAAGTAAAAAATCTTATGATGTACGTTTATTTTCACAACTTAACATTTATAAAACTTTTTTTCTTTTACATAAAAATATAAAGTCTTTAATTTACAAATTAATGTTTTCCAGTTTAAGATTTAATCAAAAAATGAGTTTAAGAGCTTATATCTTAACATCTTATTTTTACTCTTCTATCGTAAAAAATCACTTTATATCAACCATCTACTTAAATTAAATAATTTTCATACCTCATTTATTAACTCTCTCTCTTTCAGTTGGAAATATTCATTATACGTGTAAATAATTACATTTTATAATTATACATTTACAGTAAACTCTGTCTACCGCAGAAAGATTTTCAAGTCCCAGTGAATTTATAGACATAGAGTAAACTTTGCTGAAGGTAAAATAGTACGACGGAAATTTTTAGACCCAATCAATTTCACATTAGACAGAAGAGAGGTTACAGTATTTAATACTATTTATCCCGCCGTCAAATTATAACATTTAAAGATTTGATTTGTTTATTTTATACATCATTTTTAAAGCTAAGAAGCATAAAAACAATTCTGCAATATATTAAAAATGATTTGTGGTTGATTTAACCTAAAAAAAGGGGGTGGGGGGAACAGTGAACTGGTGTATCAGAGGTCACATTTACTCATTTGATCAAATTATGCTGGATGTCAAATAGTTTTTTTTTATATATATACTCCCAGCATTTTATGTTTATTTTACCATTTTCTCCCATGTTTTCTTTTATCCCTCAAAAATTACATCAAAAGAGAGAACATAAAAATTCTTGTCATTACTGATGCCTAAGAGCTTAAATGCTTTAAAAGAAATAAAACACAATAGATGGGAAAACAAAAATATGACATATAAATAAAATATACTTTATTTATTAAATTTACTGTAGATGCAATAAAATTTTAAATGTAACATAAAATCTAATAAAATAGTTGCACAGTCTAATAGTTGCCATTTCAAAAAACTTGGAACAGGTCTCTTCTGTTGAGAAGTAGTATATTCACCCTAGGGAGAAATTTAAAAGAAAATAATTAATATTTAAATATTTAATATTTGATCATATCTACAAATTCAAACAAATTCTAATACCTGTTTTAAAAAAAAAATTCTAATATTACAGTAGATTCCTGACTAAAATGTGTTCAGGTTGAGAGTTAAACTTGAAACCTTTCACTTAAATTGACAACGCTCTGCCTATTGAGCTACCTGGACAGACAACTGTTGGCAATAACAACTGTTCTGTCATGTAGACAGCTCAACAAAATAAACCACAAGTAATGGAACTTAATTAAAAATGGATGCTAACATAATCGCCAATCAGCTTATCTAAGTGAAATGTGTCTGCTGGCTATCGGCCCAGGTAGCTCAACAGACAGACAATTTATCCAAAGGTCTTGATTTCGACTTTCGGCCTGGACGTATTTTCATTCAGTTAGAAAAATGTCAATTCATATATAATATTTTTATCAACCAGTTTGAGTTAAAAATAATAATACATAATAATGTACTGCTATAGTTTTTGATGTATTATTGTTAGAAAATACATATTACAGCTTGATTTGAACGAACCTTTAAGAAAAGTATCCAATTTCTATGAACTACCATTAACATAAACATGTGAGCTAATTTAATAAGTACTCACAATCGAGAAATGTTAAAAAGTCAATTTTAATTTTGCAATACTACAATTCTTTACGTTATGTATGTTACCATATTTAAGATTAGTTTAATCTTTATAAATTTGATATATAAGCTATTGTAATACAATTTGATTACTTTAAACTTAATTTTTTTGAAATTATTTAGTTCAGAGTCGGCAAGTTTTTGCCGCAGGTGGAAAAAACCTCGGTAAAAACTGTCCTGGCAAAAATGGCAAAAACTGAATTTTTACATATAAATGCACATTTTATTTCTTTTACTTATCTTAAATTAACAAGCTCAGAATAGTAGTACAATGCATTATGATGATAACTTAATATACTCATCTTAATTACTGAGAAATTATTAATTTCATCATAAAAAAAAATTAATTGAAAAAAAGCCATTGTTAGTCTGATTTTTATGCTGCAATAAATTAACAATATTGCAAAATCTACAGAAATTATAAATGCTTCCAGTTTTAAAATAAAATGTATCAACCTATCAATCAGCATAATGCAATAATTCAGAGATGTAAAATATAAGCAATAGTAGTAAGTACATGTATTAATATATTGTGTTCAAATAACTGAAATCTTAAATTTCTTTTAAAAAATTAAATATTTTAATAACAATAACATAAAAAATTAAACATTCAACATTAAGCGGCACTTTCATCACCATCATCATTGCAAAATAATTGTTTTTTTCAGCATTCCATAACAAAAAACAAGTTTGGAAACATTACTTATTGTCAAACTATTTCGAATTTTTGAGTGGACAAAAGAGAAGTTGGAAATTATTCTCTCGATTGCAGCACTACTGGCTGGGCGTGCTTGCAGGTGTGCTATTAACCTACAAAATTCTTCGGAAATTTCACATGACTTTGCGACACTTCTCCACCACTTATTGGAATCAACTGTCATAATTACTTGTTCTGAAAACAATGTACTTTGGAAAGGTTTTTCTTTTAGTTCAAAGTTCACGGCATATGATAGGAAAGATGGATTTATTTTTTGTAGCCATTCTCTGGCCTGTTCTTTTTGTTCGTAATTAAGGTGCTCACCCTTATATTTTGGGTGTAACAAATAGGCAAGAAGATGCCAGGGCAAAATTGCTTTTTCAAACCTTTTTTTAACTTTTACAAAATGGGGTTTCAAATTATCATCTTTCAGCAAATTGCACCATATATGGCAAGCATCTGCTATTGTTGTTGAATCAGCCTACAAGATATCTAAAGCTGTTGAGACTGGTTTTAATTGCTTAATGAGATCTTTTATTTGTTGCAATTTAGTTTAAGTGAAAAGTTATTAATTGCCAATCGCACAGTTTTCTTCATTTTGGAATACATCATGAGGTAACACAGTTTTATTTTCCAATCCACTGTGCACTTGCATAATTCCACTGATGTCTGTGTCTATATTTATCAAAAGCTGTCTGAGGAATTCTAATTTTTGAAAAGTTTCTTAGAATTATTCAATGTTATTTCATTCAATGTTCAGCATTTTTTGCAAGTCTCATTTTTAAAAATTTGTCTCTATCTTGCTGGGAAAAAAAGCCTCACCCATTTTGTGCTTTGTACATGAATCTCAATTTTGCCCACACTAGTTGAGGGAACATCTAAAAATTTTTATCACAGTATGAAAGGGATACTTCTATAAGTAAATAATGCTTTTGATCTTCGTGAAATTTTCCATTTTGAAAAATTGCTGTGATAAACCAGCTTACTGCTTTCCCTATATATAAAAATATTAATATTTAATGAGTATTAATATTAAAATGTGATTATAGTGCCTAATTAGAATTATGAAGGTAGTGCCATGTAATGTAACAACATGAAATATGTAATATTATAGCAACACTACACAAATATTTAACACATATATGCAAATCAATTTAAAAATACCAATTGTTATTGCACTCCATGTAGCTCTTTCTGGCTCTATCAGTTTCTCTAGTTACGAAGAACTAAATATGCAGAATTTCCTTCTCATTGGAGTAACTTTAACTTTCATAATATCCAACTGAAAAAGATTAGATAATTTATCATTAGTTTATAAAATAGTAAAGACACATGCTGAGCTATAAAGCCACAGAAAAAAAAAAAAAAAAAAACACTGCAATCTAATTTATGTTAAAATCTAATGCCTTATCTAATTTATGTAAAACAAAAAAGAGGTTGTGTGGCCATTATTCAATGACTGATCATAAGTTACCTAGATTTTTAATGATTCTAAATGTTTGTTTTTGTACATATGAAACACAAATGTTCTCTGAGTAATTAAATGAATTATAATATGAAACCAATATAATTAAACATTCTTTAAATCAATAACTTAAAAGAAGATGGTTTGTTATTTTAAATATTTACATATCTAATATCTTCATTTTATTATGTTAAATTCATTTCAATCATTTAGAACAATGCTTATGTTAAATTTTATTTTTATAAATTATAAAAAAGTCCCCGCACCCTTTCTTTTTTTAGCATATTATTTCACGTTTGTAGCTTAAGTCTAGCCTTAATCCTTAGTTTGTAGAATGTGCATTTGCAAGCAAAGAACAGATAGCCTTTTTACGGTACTTTTGGGTTAGCTGGGTACCAGTGATACATATACATGTATATAATACACACACACATATATATATATACTAGAGATGAGACTGGCTCAGCCCGAGCCCAAGCCCGACATGGACTCGGGCTCAATTTTTATATCAGTCTTCGGGCCCGGGCAGGCTCAGGCTCATTCTTTCTGAAACTGACAATTTTATTTATACTCATACAGAAAAAAAAAAAATCTTTTTTCCCCCCCTAAAAAATTACATATTCCATTTTAATGCTATTTTGATCAGAATGAATAAAAGGGGAAGCAGGAATCTCATTTTTCTTTTCCAGTTCTAGAATACTACTTTAAAAGAAAATTTGCAAGTTTATGTGCGGCATTGATGCGACGACGACCGGATGATATGGTGCGAATAATTTCGGTTTTTGCTTGTAAAAGTATGATATTTTTCAATAGGAACATTTATTTATTTATTTTTAGATATCAAAAGCAAAGTGAATACTTTTTTGTTTGTAGTTAATCAGCATTAGCTTAAGATTTGGAAATTTTTAGTCTTCTATTGTGTGCGAGTCATAATGGCTCTTTATATGAAAATAACGTTAGTGATTCTATTTTTCATGGCTCTGAACATTTACAAAGTCATTCGTAAGTCATAATTATTGTCATACATTGTTATTCTGATAAGAAGGCAATCGAAAAGTGTTTCCGCACTTTGCCTATAAAAGCATAGGATCTTTCAGATAACGGTGCCAAATTTTAAACTTAAGCTGATTTTCAGGAACAAGAAATATTGCTTTAATTAAGGAATCGATTACAATTTACGAAATTCACCTATTATACAAAATAGAAAAATGACTTAGGAATAGTAATTACTGTAAATTTCATGCATTTATTCATAAAATGTACTTCATTAATGTGTCCATCAGGTTTGCTTGTTGGGTGAGAAAATTATGAGAATCTTTTAAGAAAGTATATTTTTATTTCATACAAAACTTCTCTTTTGAAAAAAAATAATGTAAATTCGCATAAAGTTTAATTAAGTGCTGGAGATTAACAATTATTTTCATGTAAGACATTTTTTAAATATGAGATATTACTTTTAAAACGTTTTTTAAATATTATGAATTTTTTTCAATATCGGGTTCGGGCTCTGATGACACAAAATGTTTCGGGCTTGGGGGGGGGGCTCGGATTTAAAATTGTCTGGCTCGGGCTCTGAAAAGAGAGCCCGAACTCATCTCTAATATATACAAATATATATATATAAATACATATATATATATATATATATATATATATACCTACACTTACATATATATATATAAATTTATATATGTACATTATATCACTGGCACCCGGCTAACTGAAAAGTACCCATTTTTTTTTGTTTGGATTCTATTAAGCTGTACCTGCAATGGTAGGTGGGAAGGCTTAAAAAACCAATATAACAAGTTAATTCGTACAACTCATGGAGTGTTTGCATTCCAGTTTCCAGTCCATACAGTTCAGCATCAATTGTGCAGATATTTTCAAATTTTGGACTTATCCACTCCAAATTGCAAAACAAACTTGAAGAACAGAAAGCATACAAACTAGTGTTTTGCTACATGTTCCACGGAAAAAAAGACTTAGAATGGGACTAACATTAAAACAATATAAAAATCTGTATATTATTTATATAGGGTAATTTTATACAATAAATCATACAAATATTTTCACAATGTACTTTCATTTTTAAAAATTAAAGTATTTAATAGTAGTTAGAAAGGGTCTATTTATATAAACCAATCCCCTATAATCTCCAAAGTTTAATCAAATCAAAAGTCGTGTAAATTACACAATTTTGAAGATTATTGTTAATTACTTGTTATTATTTCTCTTTTGCACATGCAAAATGAGTGATTATTAATATATAAATGAATGTTTAATGACAATAAGATATTTCAAATATGTTTTGCTATAAAATATCTACTCAATATAAAAAAAGCTCACCAATTTCATACAAATAAACAATGTAAGCATAATCAAATATACAGCATTTAAATAAGCATATGTGTTACATTTAAATACACAAATCAAAATACACATTGACCAATGATTAGTTTTTATTTTATGAAACATTGATGTAATTGTTGTTTATTTCAATACTTTAGATTTCTGTTTGGAAATTGTATCTTGCAAGTAATGAAAATATGTTCAGAAATGAAAGACTGCTTCGATAAAATTGAATACAGTAGACTCCCTAAAATCCACAAATTTCTAAAATCTGCACATCATTACAGAAGAAAACAATGAAACTTACAGTTGAGATGTAGGGGAAAAATTCAGGATTTTTTAAATTATTATATCATTCCATGTACATTTTAATATGTAATTCTTATTAATATGGCTGAACATGCTTTCTCATCAAGGAAGTATAACTTTATTTCTGAAAAAAAGACAGTGCTGTTCTCAGTGTTGATTGTGATCTTTTTACCAAATAAATTAATGTATATCAAGCATTTTTGGATATTAAGTTTGGCTAAGCATGAAATAAAACTTTTGTTTTATGATTTTTATGTAAATTATTAGTGTAACTTTATGAGGCAAGTTTCAGAGAATAATTAAAAGAAAAAAAAATCTCATTATTATGCCTATTTTTAGTTATGTATTATTGTGTACTTGACCTTTACCTTAAAAATTTTAATCATGCTTTAAATTTTCTTACTTTACTTAATTATTTTAATATTTTACTTTATTGTAAGCATTCATTACAATTTACAGTGCATTATTACATTCAAATTACTGTTTAAAAAATGTAAACAAAACAGTGACCAGAAATCCATAATTCTAAAATATGCACAATCTCTGGTTTCAAGCTATGCAGATTTGAGGGACTCTACTATATATATATTTTTAAACTGTTGATTTAATTATCTTTTAATTTATGGTTTAGGGAGAAGCAAGGATTAAACTGAAATTTTCACTGAATTAATGTTTAAAGAAATAGCAGTAACTTTCTGTAAAAATGGTTAAAAAAGTTTCTTGCTGCCTTTTTTGTTTCAATATCTTTACTTTCAATTTTATTGTTTACATTTGAATATACATTTGATTTTTTGATTTTAATTATATTAAAACAAATATATTATTCCAAGAGATTCCTATATTTATGAAGTTTAAGGTATGTTTAGTTTTGAAATTTTAAATAATAACAGGCTATAATAATACGTTTAACAAATATTATTTGTTTCTTATTATGCTAAATAAAAAATGAGCAGGAGCACCCATTGCTGAAAAAAAGCAATGAACATTTTAATTTAGTTTTCAAAAACACATTTGTGCAACAAGATGTTTTCATTTGTTACAGCAAAAAAATAATAATAATAATAATAATAATAATAATAATAACAACTTGAAATAAAGACCACTTTCTGTTTTTCTGCAACATCATGGGAGCCAAAACCAATCAGATTATTTGAAACAAGCCAGAGCAAATATTACACTAAATATGCAATACTTAAATAAGCTTCAATTAAATTGTAATAAGTAAACAAATTTTATTACAATTAAATAAACTTTAAAGATTTATGTTGCGGTTAAATAAGAATTTATAATTTTGTTAGATATTAAACAGATGCATTTTATTTCTTAAAAAATGGCAGTTCTCTGACCGTTATAGTTCACAAGCACTATTTTATGTTCTGCAAAATATCATCATAGTGATCCGCAGAACTAAAAATTGTAAATTTACTGGTCTGTGAGATTTCAAAAGGTTGGCGACTACTGATTTTACATTTTTAGATGACTGATTATTACTTAATAAAAAATTAAAGAATTTTAAACTTTGTGTGCTGGGGGGGGGGGGGGGGGGCTAGATTTTCTTTAAAAAAACAGACATCTGTAGATATGCGAAAGATTCAGAATCCTGAACCTGAAAGGTATGTGTAGTAGTAGTTTGCTACAAAATATATACTTTTTCCCAACCAGTGACCATAAGAAATAATGACAATCTGTAGCCAGGCCAGCAACACAGGTATTATAGTATTATTATTTGATGGTTTTTACCATTGTTTGAAAAAACTATAATGTTTCATTCAAAAATGCTTAGTTTAATAAAAAACTAATTAAATTTTTGTCAAAAATATTTGTGTATTATCATTACTTTGAAAAATATTTTAGAGTTGGTAATACCAATTAGAGTCCTGCATCGGGTCGGTTTACCCACTTTTACCTGCACCCAACTCACGGTTCAGATTAAAAAATATAGTGCCGACACGACCTATGGTTCAGGTCGGGTTGACTTCTATTTTTTTTTTTTGCAGGTCGGGTTGCGGGTTCGGATTGACCCGCTTTTCCAAAAGAATGTACATAATATTTTTGCAGGTTAAAAATATGTATACAATAAGACCTCCATAACGGACACACTTGAAAACCAACCTTTTATGTGACTTGGAAAGGAATAAAAAATGCTATTCATCTGATCACTTGATCATAACTCGTTTTTTTTTTTTTTTTACAAACTGTGTTCTGTGCAATAATTTGCAAATGTCAGCGACAAATCTCAGTTGCAGTGTCAGATTTTTTCATTGACTCTTGCTGATAAAACAAAACAAATTGCTAACTCACGAAAAAAATTAATTTTCTTGCGGTTATACTAACGTATTATTATATCTAATATTTTAATACTGGGTATCTTCTTTGTGGACTACTTTTTCATAATTGTATTGAAATATGCATTAATTTTCTGTTCCTTCAGTTTCAGGTTAGTTCGGGTATTAATATTTTGGGGTTCGGGTCAGTTTCGAGTTGATTTTAAGCAAAATTTTCAAGTTCGGGTCGGAAACACAACCCGACCCATGAAGAATTATAATTCCTTGTCCTCAATTTCAAGTGTTGATTGAATCTTTCAACAAAATCTAAAAGTAGCGAAATAGTGGACAACTTTTGAAAAGTAGTTTGTAGTCGCTACTTTTTAAAACAAGTAGTTATAGTTGTAGTTTAACTACATTTTTGATAAAGTAGTTGTAGTTCGCTATTAAAATAAAGTAGTTTTTCAGACCCCTAACTTATTCGCATTCAAATTTATTTTCATAGTTCTGTTCAAACTCTTTGTGAAAATCCCAACAATCAGACATGCTAAAACCTAAATATGAGCCATAATAATTATTCAAGGTTGAACTTGACTCGCAGAAAGAAAATAAGTCATACCGACCCGAAAAAATAAATAAAAGCAACCAGATCCGCTGCAGGATTCTATTCAACGATCTTGAGGTGTCCGCTATTGCGAGGTTTCACTATATTTGAATATTAAAGAATATAGATTTGTCCATTTTTCTATATAAAATATAAAATTGGTATTAGAGATATTATACATTATTTTTCATTATAGCAATAAAACATGATTTATTGTTCTTTCATTGTGGGTGCGGGTCGGGTGCAATCCGACCCATACAGGACTCTAATACCAATAACAAAATGATAAGTATTGTTTTATCATAATTAACAGAAAGTTAATTATTAATTTCATTTCTTTTACTACTTCTTTGAGAAAAAAAAATTTGCTAAAGATTATATACCATATTTTTCAAACAATCAATATAGTTTTAAGGAACTTTTACTTGAAATATGCAAATAATTTTTTAGAGTTCAAAATCAGTTGGATATGATAAATTGCTATATTTTTATTTAAAAAGAAAGGCACTGTAGCTTTAAAATTTACAAGGTACTGCCCACACACACACACACAAAATTCTGGCTATGCTTTTGCAAATACTAAATAAATATTGATTAGTACAGAATGATTTACTATATAATATGTACTAATTGCACTCTTTTAAGCAAAATAAACTTGAGTCATGAAAAGCAACACTCAATTGAATCAATATTCACCTCTGTACTTTAATAATTATTTAAAAACAACACAAAATGTCACAAAACATGTATGCATCATTTAATAAAAGCATTTACTTAAGGTGTTTTTTAAAAACATACAAAACTGTATTTCACATATGATAAAACCTAGCGGTTTCACTCTTTTAAGATTGCGTATTAAAAAAAAAAACTTAGCAGCACACACAGAATACACAGATATATAAAATATATATACATGGATGTATGCAGGAGAGTTCATTGTAGTGCTGTCCTCCCCTAGTTTTGCGTGTCTGTATGTATTAAGAGTTAATTTTTATTTTATCATTCTCAGAAAATAATAGTAAATCAAATATGCTACTTACTTATTATTCCAGAGGCCAGACTCATTGTTCACTTCATCTTGTTATCGTCGTCAGTATTCTTGTTATTGTGGCCGTATCCATATTTTCCGCTTCGGCTTTTTCATTGAGAAGATAATAAAGATTAATTTATACAAAGTTTGGGTGGCTGGTTATGTTTAAATCGTAACAATCTGAACATCAATCTGTTTTAAAAATACGAAAACTTAAACAAAAATAAAATCTAACATCCATGCGCCGAATCATGAGGAACAAAACAAACATCAATTCGCCCCAATGCATGACGGTTAGTCGGCTGTTACGCATGCGCGTGTTTCAGTGTGCTGTGCTGCTGAACTTGACAGGCGGATTTGAGCTGGGCTGTAGCCCAATTTGGGTTTCACCCTATCCCATACTAGGTACTTCCAATTTGGGGAGTATTGAGACCCGTTATGGGTCTGATACCCTGAAATAGGTATATTACAACCCATATTGGAGTTTGAAAAGCTAATATGGGTGTTATTTCATTTTGGGTAGCATCCTAAAATAGGTTTCCTTTTTTACTGTGTATATCAGTAGGAGATAACAGAAGAAAAGCATTAAAAGAAGAACACGTAAGCTTGGTAAAAGAACCTGGTTCCAAGTTCATCGGACACGTATCTGTAAATTCTAGGAGAGTGCAAGTCATTGGAAAAGACATCGTAAATTTTTTGTCCTACATTGACAACAATATAGATGTAACAAAGTTGGTTCCGTTCGTTTGCGACGGAACATCTATTAACACAGGTGTTGAAGGAGGTGTTATTCGAAATTTAGAATTGATTCTGAAGCGTCCACTACAATGGTTTGTGTGCCAGTTACACGCCAATGAGCTCCGTAGATGGAACGCGTACGTAAATGGAACGACGACTGGGCACAAACGCTCCACTGGTGGGATAGGAAAATTGTTGGCTGGATGTGAGAAGCTACCTGTAGTTTCATTCATGTCAATAGATTGCACACTTTGTGAAGTGACTAACAAGTACTGATCAACTGTACTTAATGGAAATTTGTGAAGCCATCAACTGCGGACATTGCAGCGAAAGTCTATCAAAGAGAAACCCTGGAAATGTTTGCCCCTGAAGGTGGCTTACAACCGCGAACATAATTCTTAGGCTTTATGTAGCTTACGAATATCCCTCCGAGGACTTAGTAACATTAACGACGTTCATCGTAAAAGTCTATGCACTTATGTTGTTCAAGATCAAAACGAAACCATCGGTAATCTATTTGCATCAATCAATTGTTCTCTCGCGTTATTTGTTGAGTGATCTGAAGGACGTCATGGACCTTGTTATTAGGAGAAATGGGTTTTTTGCCATCCTGAAAATATCCTGATACCGATGTTACCTGACGACGGAACACACATAAGGCAATTGGCCCTTTGAAGAATTCTAAAAGCGAGTGAAGTCAAATGATCTACTGCAATCCCAAACATTTCAACGAATAATATCCATATCTTCAATTTACCAGCTTTTGACATTTGTGCGACGAATTATATTGATTTGATTAAATTGGAAAATGTGACAGAACCTCCACTTACTGAACGATTTAGTGACGACATGATTTCAAAAGCAATAGGAAATCCAGCAATTATTCCGGCGGCAATAATATCTACTATCAAGGGGTTTCCGTGCCACACTCAAGCTGCAGAACGGATAGTCAAAACAGTCACGGAAGCATCTTCTGCTGTTTGTTGATCATATAGAAGAGACGATTTTATAAGAAATCGCATCGAATCACGAAACCTCCTGACAATTTTCAACACCAAACCTGATTATCGCCCACTGAAATTTCGATGATTTTATAGGTAAATTTAATAATAAAAAAGCTGGCTTTATTTAATAATAAAGAAGCTGGTAAATAAGAAGCTGAAATTTTTTCTTGTAACCCAGTAAATGTCCTCTTATTGCAATTAATATTTAAAATTACTAAAATGTATATTTCATTTAGCAAAAACACTTTGACTTTTTACCGTAAAAAGACTCAAATACATAAATTTCAAACACCTTGCGACAGTATTAAATTTTGAAATTAATTTTCTTAATTATTTTTCTCTTAATCTCCATACAATAGAACATCTTTTCCGCATAGGTAGGTTTTGATAAATATTACAACAATTATTTTTATTCAAAAATCATCTAACCAAAATTATGTCTTTTTTTTTCATTTTTTTTTAGAAATTTCAATCCCATTGCGGCAGTATTAAGTTTTAAAAATAATTTTTTTAATTATTTTCCTCTTAATCTCCATACAATATAACATCTTTTCCGCATAGGTAGGTTTTGAAATTGTGAAAAAAAAATTTCGATCCACCCTAATGCATATGCGCATTAGCTAACATACACATGCACAACACAAAACAATTTTGAGTTTGCATATTCATAATTAATCCCCTTCTACGCAGTAGTTCAAAGTAGTTCATATTTGTGGTAATTTAAACTGAACCTACCTAAAAATTATTTAAGTATTCAAAAGATGAATGTATGATTATCTTTCTGAAGAATTCTGGATATAATGAGGACTTTTTTCTAGCACACACACACACACACGTTTTACAGTTAATTTTTACACAGACCAAACTATATTTTATCTTAAAAATTCTTTTGTATTGTATCTAAATATAAAAGAATTTTCAACATACATTTTTAGTATTCCTTAAAATTCTTACCCGATGAACAGCTGGACAGCTAGAGAGCAACCCCAGTTTCCGTCAGCGAGACCTTAGAGAGTGAAAGCTGGGTGACCAAATAACAACTGTTTTTTTTTTTTTTTTTTTTTTTTTTTTTTTTTGAAAAGCTATGAATATTTACTGTGTCCATATACTAAATTTTCATAGTTGATCAGTAGTGACATGTGCGTAAGTTGCGATACAAATACACGAGTTTTTATACTTACGTAAGGGTACACGGAGTATAAACCACAAAAATACATGAAATAGAAACAGAAGTACAAACTGTATTACAATTATTTATTTAAAATTAGGAAATATTACAATATACAAAAAATATTGCGTGATGTAATTGTGTTAAACAGAAAATATGTCCATCATGAACATGAACATATACATTCAAAGAACATTCTGACCAGAAAACAATCAACAATGAAGAATATAAATGACCGGCTACGAAGAAAGGAAGTTAAATTTTATTAGTTATCCATATTAGAAGGGATTCGGGATGGCAACATGGAACAACAAGTCTTCATGACAACAAAATTTATCACAATCATATTATAAAAAAAAAAGCCTTTAATAAAACTTTTCTCTATATTAAAGCTGTTCTTTAGCAACAATATCTTTAATTTCTTTACGAGATGCATACACTTGAACAAAAATGTCATAACTAGTGTCCATTTATTTGTTACATTTTTCCCTTTTTTGCTCAAATTTATATCTCGTTTTATTTCATGAAAATATATATTGTAAATAAAACTATTGAAAGGATGCTTTGCCTGTCACCAAACATACACCAGAATAGAAAACGCTAATTATTATTGTATTGCTGAAACGATGTCTGTTGTAATACCAAAGACACATCATTTATTCTTCTGAATATGTTATTTAAGTTCTTCATCAAAAGCAGGATAGGACTATAAATTTTAAGCTAACTGTTGGAAGTTTATTAAAACTATTAATAATATAATATTTATATTTTCATAGATATATAGATGAATTTTTATACATCCCGTTTATATTACGAGTGACTTATAGCCTTAAAAAATTAACGCTGAGTAACCGAAAGCAGTTCGTGGCGCTGCTATTTTAATTAATAAAAATCCTAACTATTTTTTTATATATGAACAATTTATATATATATACTAGCTAACCCGCCCGACGTTGCCCGGGCCCGAGATAATTACAATCTCAGAGAAAGGCGTTAACCCTCTCCCTCCCCATACCCGCAAATATAATGAATAATTTGTTCAAGAGAACCACAGTCACTTACATGAACGCGATCATAAAAAATAATTACATTTTTCTGATAATTAGGACATAAGGAAGACGCTACGCTAAAATAGCCGGCAGATGACACCCCTTCCTGACCTCGATTTCAAATCTATATCTTAATTAGTTACCTAAATTTTTGTTCATTAGTAAAAAATGGCAATTATTTCCTTTCATTTTCGCAAACTAAATAGAGGGATCTACTCGAGAAACATATCTCTTTGCAGTTCAGTTTTTAATGAAAGCAGATCCCTGTCTGAAACTTTCTGGGATCGTTTTCACTGGCGCCGGCAGATTTTTGGCAGTTTTTTGAGTAAATTAAAAAAAAATTACCAACCAAATTTTTCAAAAAATCACATAGTCAGATACAGAATATTTTTTTACATATGCTCAGAAATTTTCAATTTGATATCTCAATTAGTTTTCTTAAAATTCGCTAATTAGTTAAATAATTTCGAATTCGTTCATTTCCGGTTGCAAATCCAGTGCGCCAGTCCGTTTCTTTCGCCCTTTTGATTTAAAAGATGACATTTTAGAAGCGATGATTAATGATAATCTAATTAATATCTAGGCTAATTATCAAAATATTAAAATTCTGAGGCTCAGGTGCACATGGCCAGACCTTGGACTATCCACACCTAAATTTCCAGACTTCTAGGTGGGCTAGATTTTGCTAACCATCGCCAACAGATACACAGGCACACACACAGAGCGAAACTTTCTTTTATTAATATAGATATATATATATTATAATTGCTAGTTAAAGAAAAAGTAAAATAGTGAAAAATATGACTATACAATGATTGTGTCATTGTTACCTTTCACAAAGCTGCTCCTTATTATGCACCCTTTTGAAGAAAGTTTTATGCACACAAAATTACAGAAGAATTTTACAATAGCAATTATTACAAGAAAGTAAAACTTAGTACAATTGCAATAGTTAATGAAAGAAAGAGAATTAAGAAAGTTAAGAAATATTTTTACAATTAGTAATTATAACAGTTTTCTAAGACTTTTTATGGCACTTTAAGTTTCATAAGTGTCTGATATAATTTCGTTTTATTTGTTCCAATTCTAGAGATATTAGAAAGAATTTTAACGTTAAGCTTCAAGATAAAAAAAAAAAACGCGGATATATGGATTCTTTAACTCTCCTAGTACCAGGTTTTATATTTTTATGAGAGTTAATAATATAATAGTATATAGTTTTGCATGATTATAATAGTGTATAGTCTTGCATGATTTGAACCACAAATTTAAATCTATTAAATGCATCTTCTGTCTACGAAATGTCTATATAATTTTATTTACTATGTTTATTTTATTTATTTATTTATTTATTTTTTTTTTTTTGCAGTTCGAAACATACAAAACTTCAAAACAAAAATTAATGAAGTCCAACAAGACATTCAATGGTACTAGGAGGCTTAAGTTTAATTTTAATCTTCCTACCTTGAAAGAATCGAATGGACCCATTTCTCTAATTTATTTCATTCGATTCGAACCAGAAATTTATTCTTAAAGTAAGTTAAATAAAAGCCACATAAAACTAAGCTAAATTATCATGGTAAATATATATATATTTTAATCTGGTGTGAAATGTTTTGATCAAGATTGACTAAAATTTCAAAATTTCAATAGGGTAGGAATGTTAAAACAATAGTTATTTTTGAGGAATTTACAATATTATGGAAGTTTTAAAGAGATTGATACATACGGCCACTAACAAATTTACATATAATTTTTAAAATCTATTTTGCAATATTACAATATATTTAGTTTCCAACATTTTGTAACATTTTTAGAAGTTATTTCATTTTGAATAGGATTTAAATTTTAATAGCGACTTTGTTTTGAGTTTATGCAACATGTGTTTCAATAGCAACTTCATTAAGTTGAATTATGCAACAAATAACCAGACATGAAGCATCACAAGTGGTACGTAGTTTTTAAACAATGCTGCCAATATTTTTATAAATTCTTTTAGTTTAAATATATAATTAATCATAATAGTTATTTAAAGAAATAGTATATGGACGACATATTAATAAAATTAATAAAATACAACATGAATTAAATAACACATAATTTAGCTGCTTAATTTTAAATGAGGCAAGCAGAAATAATTACATGTAAATTTTTGAATTTGGTTAAATTATTATGAATATTTTTTTAATTATAAATATTTATGATAAACGCGATTTAAAAAATAATAATACCCAACGTATGCCTTATTGATTCACTATTTTTAGTAAAATAATTTTTATTAATTTAACTATAGGTCAGAGTAATACATTTTTAAAGATGTGAAACAATAGAATTATTTTTATAAACAAGTATTTAAATTAAAAACTAATTTAAATTATTAAAATTTCTATCATTTTGATTTTATTTTTCAGTCCGTTTACACGGGGTTCTTACGGATGTTCACCTTTGAATACCACCCGGAAATATCATTGCGGAAATTTTCAACTATATGAGGCGAAACTTATTTTTTAAATTTTTTTCTATGCGAAATTAAGCACACGTATGATTTCTGTAATAATTTTAGAAGTACCTTTGAAACAACATTTACAAGAATGTACGCTGGTAAACGTAGGGATAAAAGTAAGCCATTCGTATTGGTTTGCAGACAGGTTGGACAGGCCGCTTCAACGCCCGTGCAAAACGGGCAATGTCACTCACTCTGTGATCGTTGACATGCCCAAACATAACAGAACTTGTTTGTCACTCTGACACGTTTTTGTATTTACCACTCTTAATGCACTATTACTCTACTTCAGAATAACTATCCTTTCAAGTTCGGTTTATGTCGTGACATTTCTGAAACGCCCTCTGTATAAATATAACGAATCCATCGATTTTCTTTTCAAGGGTGGCTAATGTTTTCTTTAATATTTCCGGGAATTAACTCCAAATATAAATTATACGTAATGAAGTAACCAGAATTTTCCCTTTGTAATCAGCGTAACCTTTTTTTAATATTCCGCACCTACATTCATTTCAAAATCGAAAAAAAAAAAACATTTTTCCCGTTTAGCTACTAAAGTTTGAAGTATTTCAGCAAGAGTTTTTTCTCTCTTTATAAACAAGCTGTTTCTAGTGCAATATCTTGTGAAGTTCTCCACTTTTATAAGATTTACTGTACTATACAATTTAGAAATTTTTATATTACATTACCAAAGCATCAAATGTCAAAAGGTAATAAGACATTGTTTAGGTTATCAAGTATTTATATTTGTTTTACTTCTAATAAAACACCTAAATTTCAATAGACATTTCTTTTTTCTTTTACTCACACTTACTTCTTTTTCCTTTTTGGCTATTCTTCTTTTTGAAGTCTTCTTCAGCTAAACATCATTCATATGAATTTCAGTCCTCTTTCTATCATTTTATAAAGAACAATTGCATTTTAATATCCAGTTTTATGCCTAGATTTCTTCCAAATCAGCTTTTTATAAAATTAAATAAATTAACATTTTATTTTTCACAGGTATTACCTTAATATATGTATTATTTATTTCATTTTTCTATTTATTCAATTAAAATATTTATTATAAATGGTAAAACATTTAAAAATAATTAAATAATAATAATTAACATCTTTAGTGGGCTTTATTCTCCGAAACAATCGTGCGCTATTCACTGAACCCACGATATTATCATGTGGTATATAGCCATCTCTTCCGCAGTTCACCCATTGAACACCAGACTCTGTAATCTATGCCATTAATACATTTCAGTTTCACTCCTAGCTAAGCATTTTGACGCATGTTAGAGGGTGAAAAATTGAAATAGCCGATAGAAAGTTTAACTGCATATTTCTTGGATGTTGTGGCATTTTTTGCACTTATATATTTGTTTTAAAATTTATTAGTATGTATAACACATTAATAGATTATAATTAATAACATATTTACTTGCTTGTGTCTGGAATGAGGTGGGGGAATGAGTTTAAGTACAATGTAATTATAGCTGGGATTCACATTTTCTAGACTGCAAGTGCTAAAAAAATACTTGTGATATTTTCTATTCTGAACTTCGCATTTGGATTGAATCTATAATTACACAGTGAGTGTATCTGATACCATTCTTAAAACAATCTCGAAAATCAGTCACGTAAATATCCAGATCTCTCTTTTGACCAATTGTTCATACTCTTGAGACAATTCTATTACGCACTTGTCAGAATTTAGCTCAATCTATCGCCCTATTTTGTAGACCACTAAATATGCCTATACTAATACTTTCCCTCCCCGTCATCACATAATGTTAATAATCAATATTCTATCACTTCCTAACGTTAGTTTCCTTTTCTTCCTCCTTATTCCTGTCTGAAATGGAACTCTCTAATCAAAGAAAAGATTTACAAGCATAGAAAAAAAAACTTAGTCTACAAGGTCTTTTTCAACTTTATACGAGGGTGGTTTGATTAGTTCACGGCCTAACAGTGAAAGCAAAAGGTTTTTGGCATAATTTCATGTTATTTTTCAATGTAGTCCACTTGCAACTTAATGCATTTAAGAACACTCTTGTGTGCGAATTTTTTAATTCAGCCCTGTACGAGGGTAGTTCAAAAAGCTCTCGCTCTGACAAAGAAAATACAAGATTTTTGACAATATTTCCTTTTATTATTCAACTTGCAACATAATACAGTTCAGGAGACTCTTGAGAAATGTTCATTCTTTGGCGTTTTTGGTCGACGCCCCACAAACGCAGCTCGCATCGAGAGGAAAGCTTTTTCATACCCAAATTATTGTGTACAATATAGTGGACATGGTCTATTGAGATTTTTGCAATGTCAGCAAGTTTGCGTATCTCCAATGGGCGGTCCTTAAATACGGCCTTAAAACAATGTTTGTTTAAAACAAACTCAATCTCGACAGCTGTAGGGTGTGTAAAGAACTTACTTTTCAGGCCACCGATAGAAAACAGTACTCATCCGATGAGAGATGGAAATTGGACTGTCTTTTCGTAAGCGAAAAATCTCAGAAGAGTAGTTAGCGTTCGAAGTTTGATTTGTGAAGGTGATGTGATGATTAGTTGATAGTGGTGTAAATAAAAAGAGTCAAATGTTAATACGATTATTCGTTTCTGTTTGTAAATTGTGATTGTGGTGTGTGTTGTAAATAAAAATAAAAAGGACAAGATGGCCTTTCCCTAGTGTTACGTCAACATATAAAGTTAATACCGTTCGTCTCCTTCTTAACAGGTGCTTCCGTTGAGCTAGTATCTTGAAATTTATTACGAAGTAAAGTCTTATATCACATGTGAAGGAATAATTCTCAAAATCGTTAATTTATGATTCTATGTCAATCCATTGTATGCTTTAACGTGACAAAATCGTCTATGCTTCTGTCTGTCACGGTCATTTTTTTTTCAAAAACGGCTTAAGGTATCAAAGTGAAATAAATACAAAATTATAGCGTCCACGGCTCCATTTTTTGTATAAGTTTCAAGATTCTAACAAAATGAAATCCACTTTCGCGGCATTAAAACACCATATTTCAATATTGGAATATTCTATAACTGGACCCCATGCCGATATAACGTGTTGAAGACTAAATTTGTTTATATTTCAATTCGATAGGCATGCAGCCATAAGTAAGCGAAAGTATTACTAGGTTTAATGCAGTTAAAGGCATCATTTGTCCCCAACTTTGACATAGAATGGGATGTAATCCATTCATTCTTCAGTCGCCCCACAAAAATCTGATTAAGATTTAACAGGTAATTAAATAAATTGCAGCTTTACGATACAACAATTACAAGACAAATCTAGGTATAAGTACACAGTTTTTATTTTTGTATATATGTAAATAAACTAGGTACTTACTAAGCTTTACTGTAATATGACGTAACGGTACGAAACCGTCAGTGTGCGAGACTAACTCGCACTTGTCCTGTTTTTTAAAATACATATCTGCTCTTATGTATCGCTACATATATTCTCCAGTTTTAATATCTTAAAGCTTTATTTATCATTGACTAATTTTAAATACTGTTGCTACATGATTATATACTAATAATGAAATATCATTAAATAAAATAAAACTTTTAACGATAATTTTCTGAAATTAAAGTATACTGTTATATTTGCTAAGAATTAATATAAATTTTATACATATGTAATGAATTATGTATATATTCAAATACTCCAGTTATGTTTAAAATTTACAGAGATATTTATCAAAACATTTTTTAAATATATGTGGAACAAATTATTTTGAACAAATATATTCCGTTAAATTATCCAAAATTGTAAATAGTAACATTCAAACTAATTACTACTAAATTAAACAAAATCTAATGTTATAGCATTTGTAAACTGTAATTTTAATAATTATCTCTGGCGTGGAAAATATATGTAGGAAGTTTCGGTAGTTTTGATAATAGTTTTCAAAATAAAGTAAATACGTACATTACAATTTAACATCAATAAACACGCCATGATATAAATTATTTTACTGGAATGTGAAACTTAATTTAGTTGCACTTTTGACATTTGTGCAACATTTAGAGTAAATTTTTCCATAAGCAGAATTGAATTGATTTGTCACTGATGAATAAATTATGTTTTAGATGATGTGTGCTTTGTTTGACTTTATACATGAGAAAATGGGATCATTTTTGTTCAAATTGACGTTATTTCACTTTTAATATAAGTTATATTTTCTTTAAATTTTCGTAATGTAAAACTAAATAAAAAAAATGTTGATTCTTTTAATTTTGTGACAAAAAACAATGTTTTATTTTAAACACTTTTTTTTGTTATTTGAACTGTATTTTTATGTCTCCCGAACTATTACTCGCATTACATTAAGCGCGATCACTGAAATTTTATTTAGATTAGACTTTATGAACTTATTTCGAATAAAGATCTCAGTATCATCTGTCTTTAAATGTCTGACATACTAACCTACATAAAAGGTAAATTTCTATCTTTTTTCCGACTTCATACTTCTTTTTTTCAAATTTTTAATGCGCAAATTTGGAAGAGATATTTCATGTCTATAGATTATTTTCAATTTTCGGTTTTTGGATTTGTAAAAAAAAAAAAAAAAAAAAATATGTGCTTTCTATGATGTAAATTTTAACATGCTTGTAATGTATTTTTATATACGTTTTCTTCGAAAATTTGGAAACTGATATAAAACAGTAAATTCTTTTTTATGGAAACAGTTGAATAATTTAAAATGGGAGACTTATACTCTCAACCAGAGACGAAAGCAGAATTACAACTAGTTTTACAAAATTCCCTGCGAAATGTTATTTTTCGAGATGGGGGAAAGTACGTGAGGTTTACTGTATAAAAAATACATACGTTGATATTTGTTTAAGGAAAGGAAACAACGGATACTTCAAATTTATAATAAAAGGGAAATATATATTATAAATCGTAAATCCTTGCGAATATATATATTTTTAAATATGCAACATAAAGTAAATCTGTTATTAATATATTTTAACATTTCATAATCTATAACGAATCATTTAGCTATCTTTGTGGTAGTTACTCGGTTGTTTTGTATGAAATGTTAATTTTCTATTGTGTTTATATCTATGTGGTAGGGTAATCTATGAAATGTAAATTTGTTGATGCATTTAAATAATTACAGGATGCTGAAATGATACAAACTTGGATTTAATCCCTTGAACATACTTGATTTAAAAATATGTTATAATTAGCCTTTTCAAATATACCAAGATTAATACTTAAAAACAGTAGCTTACACGAAATGTATAGAACGTTCAAATTAGGCCTACCATAGCCAATTTCTTTCTTGACTGCTTTTGGGTCAATACTTCATGAGTGATGAAAAATATGAGACTGGCGGTTTTCTGATTTTGAATATCTAAAGTAACTCTGCTCGTAATCCGTGAATGTTGCTTTGAATGCTTATGAGTTCAAATTACGGACAATATTTAAATATCAGAGACTTAGTTATTTTGTGAATCACAAACATCATAGTCATAAGTGAGATAAACAATGCGAACAAAAATTCAAATCCTGCAGATATCTACTAAAATTTATTTTGTTTAATTTTATGAAAGGAAAGAGATTTCCATTGCTACGATCTATGAGCACCACTCATCTCGTATAGAGCACCACTCATCTTCGCGTTGTTTTAATTGAAAAAATCTGCGATTAAATAAAGCAAAGGTTATGTAGAAAAATGTTAGTCAAAAGTCGTACAAGTTGGCAGCTATGGAAATTATGCATGAGAGCTTATTTAATAAATAACAGGGAACGCATAAAATAACCTTAAAATGCCAATTTTTCAGTATTATATGTTTGTGGTTTATGATGCCATACGACTGTCTCCAGATGGTATGTCTGCCACGTACACGGGACGATAGGAACATTTACAATAAAAATTGTTCGGGATTGTTTGAAGTTTGAGCCACGATTCGTCGTTACACTTTTACTAAGTGAAGATTTGACGCCTACATAGATTCATCTTTCGGTGAGAGTTCAAACCGTAATCTTGTTTCCATTGCTTTCTACAACAAAAAGTAAAAGAAGGAGCTGAAAACAGATACCAAGAAAAATATAAAACAGTTAAACAAGAAAATTCAAAACATATATATCTATATGTATATATACTACTAAAACAAAATTATACATTTACATTAACCACACTATATAGCCAAAAACAAATAACAATATATCAACTGAACACTGAACTATAATCAATTAAAACTATAAACAAAATATAACCAAACTCAAAATACTAACGAAAAAACAATACCAGGAAAATTAAACCTGAAGGCAGGAGGGCATGGCTAACAACATGCACTGCAGGGTTAAAACCGGCTTCTACGTTAACAACGTCCCCCTTCTCCTGCCGAGACCAAATTAATTCAAACTATCAACTAAAACACCAAGCTAAACTCAGCAGCAACCAACTCTATCTGAACTCTTCCAACAACTGATCTAGACCACCCTTAGCATTCAAAAATGAATTCATTTCATTTCTATATTTACTTCTACCTATAAAATTAATCATGTTTCTCCTTACAAAGTTCACAGGGTAACCCTGCATCAATGCCATGTTAATCTACTCCATGAACTCGCCAACTGCATCGCCAAATCTTGAACATAATCTTTCAATACGAACTAAACCGTTTGTAAACACATTTCTAAATACTGAAATATGCACGTTTGATTCAAAATTTAATATCTTTAAAGTTGTAAAATCGAAATCATTTCTCTTGTCATAAACCCTTGTTATTAAATTGTCATTCTCCAACACTAAATTCACATCCAGATAATTGATGTTTTTAATATTCCGAGAGGAGAGTTCTAGTTTTAAAGTATTTGGATAATATTTAAAATCTAGGTTTACATTTTCGTTATTTAATCCAACTATTATAACATCATCAATATACCTATAACTCAATATGTCTTTATTTAAATTATTGTTATTCTCATATATATGCAACTAGATGTCAGCTAAAATTGAACTGCAACTCCCCCCCCATTGGGATTCCACGGATCTGTTTAAATACTCTACTCCCCTCATACAAGTAATTCTCTTGCACTACCAACTGAAACAAGTTAATAAACCAATCTTTATCGCTATCTATATTGCTGTGTTTATTATAAAAATCTATAACCTTTTCCTTTAAGTCCAGTAAGTTAATTGTACTGTATAGGCCTGCAAAATCATATGCAAACAAACTCTTTATATTTTGATGTTTTTTTAATTTGTCTAATAAAATGTAACTGTTTTTTATAATAAATGTGGACTCCGTACTCAACACTCTATCAAACACGCTACTCAAAACTACCAACAATTTCTTATTAGCAGACTCTAGGTATGAACCATACTCACAAGTTACAATTATGAATTTCACTGGTTTTTTATGAAACTTTGGCACTAGAACAAGATATGGGAAACTTTGGCTTTTCTGCTTTAACTTAACTTTTTTATATAGTGCCTTAACCCTGTTTTCCATCACTGAAACTCTTGATTTCAACAGCTCATAGTTATCGCTATTATTATAACTTTCATTTAATATTTCACCATAAAATTTTTTACAGATTAATGCATAACTTGTGTTAGCTTTATCGACATATGTAATTATAAATTTACTCTGAAGATCTTTATTAGAGTTAGTTAACCCAGTATAATCCTCTTGAGACACCTCGTCACAATCTCTAACATATTCTCTCTTTAACTCTCTTAAAATGTAGAATTTCCACTCATCAAAAACATTACTTGGTAAGCTGTATTTATAAGTCAATTTTTGTATAAAAATATCTATATTTGTTGTAAACCGTTTAATGGCTGCACTTTTCGTTATAATTCGTTTCATTCTGTATTTTGTGCCATATTCCATCCTCTTTCTCAGCTCCTGATCTTTTACAATCTCTAAATTACCAGTAATAACATGTCCATAATATTTATCTATAAAATTAATAAAATCTCCGTCATTGCAACTGAATGTACTGTCATCAATACCCCTCTTTAGGTCTTTTGCATATCCATTATAATTAAACATAATACGGCCTAAAGGCTTACCATATTTAAATGCCTTAATTATTTTTACTTTACTCACTGGTAGTAGATCATTGTACTTGTTTAAAATTTTATCAAAATTAACTCCTTTATAGCAATTCTTCAGATAATCCAATATAAAATAGATCTTTTCTTCCGTACTTTTGTGACAGTTCTTTAAATTGCAATATCTCTGTAGATACTGTTTCTTGATTCTATACCGCAATAAATCCAAACCCAAATCGTTATTAACATTTCTTGTGCTAGATTGTAAAGTTGTTAAAGTCTCCGGAATCAATTTCTTTTTTATATTAAATGTAATTCCCTTAATGTCATTTTCTCTTCGATTACTATCACAATTAAATACTGATTTTTCTATTTCTTTACTAGTATTTAAATTTTTAGAAGTATTGAAATTGATATTCTGTCTAATATCACTACTGATAAGCTTTTTCCTTATACCATGTTTTATTTTGTCATAAATAGAGTCATCCAGATTCCTATCTCTAAAATTTTGTAGGACATTCTGATTAAACATAACATTTAAACCATACGGGTATACCGTTCCATATCTAATCATCATTTCTTTTTCACAAATCGTTCTTTCTATCTTATTTGGGACAATTTTCAATATAGATATTCTAATATTGTGCACACCGTGCTCAGCAAAATGAGTAATTTCAATCTCCTGGTCCTCTTTTTTGGTCTTCAGATTTCTTATTTCCGATTTATGATTATTAATTTGCTTATTTATTGGAGTGGATGTTTGCCCAATATACATCTGGGTACACACATTACACCTTAATTTATATACACAGTTATATACCTTACAGAATTTTATACATTTATTTTCAAACACATAACCCTCATTTTCTATTTCAGCACAAGGACACACTTTACATCTTTTGTCCCTACATTTGAATAGTTTAAGACCTTCTCCAATATGTACTCTCTCAAAACACCTATTATAAAACCATCTTGTTTTATATATTTTACCAATACCTACTCCATCACTATCATATTTTTTCTTGTTCATTAAAGTTTGATTATAAATATATCTGGTCCTATACCTCATCCCACCTTTATTTTTACTACCACAACTGTTTACACACAACGAATAACTTAAACAACTATTTATATTTATTTTTGTAACATTATGTGTCTTTTTTTGTATTTTTTCCTTTCTGCTTCTCTCCTCATTCCCCCTCGTCTCACAAACATCCTCAATATCACCCTCACAAACTATACTCCTTAAAACTCCAGAACCTCCTCAAACACTATTTGCATGGTAGCTTTGTAACGATCCGATCCCCACCATGTATGCTGGTATATATATATATACCAGCTAACGCCAGGCGTTGCCCAGGCCCGAGATAATAACAATCTGTTCTATACGAATTAGACTGAAATCTGTAAGGCTATCGAAATCAAGTTGAATGAGGCAAACGCCGCCGTAATCGGGCTCATAGAACCCGAGATCGAAAGTGCACCCTGGCGGTCGAAAGTGCAACTAAAATATTTAAGGCAATAGATATTAAGTCGAATGAGTCAAGCCCCGTCATAATCGGGGCCATAGAACGAGAGATACTCCTGTAGTTCCACCTTCCACCATCAAGGGCCGCAATATGTTCTGGAAGAGGCCTTTTCAGAACACTCGACCTAACCAGATTTCCGAGTAGAATTGAAATTTAATATATATATATATATATATATATATATATATATATATATATATATATGTATAAAATTAATAAAAGAAGTAAGCATATCTATACCTTTCTAATATTTTGATTACTCGTTTTTGTTGAGATATTACAATTTTGATGAAAATGTTTTTCAAATTTTGATATTGAATTTTTAAAATGAGTGTTTTTAGTAATTATTTATATATTTTTATAAAAACTTATTTGCAACATTCCAAAAAATGAAGTTTTTATTAATATTTTCTAACCGCAATTGCATTCAAGTAGGAGAAAATAAAGCGTGCTTCTTTTTAATCCGGAGAAAGCTCTAACCGCCATTAAACGCGAAAACTTTCGACACAGGTAAATGTTATATTTTATAAAACGCTACAATTATTTAAAACATCCTACACCTTTATAATAGGGGCATATTATGTATTTAATATATATAGATATTTTTTTTCTATAAACTTATATATATTTTTCAATAAATATATATATATATATATATTTAATTTTTTTTCAGTGTGTCATTATATCTGTCAATAAACAGATACGTAGAAAAACAATTTATGTTGCTGAAACTTTATATAAAGTTTAACTGCTTTTTAATGCATTAAAGAAGGTTAAATATGAAAGAAAAATGCAATTATACAGATAGTACATGACAATTTATCTTGTAGAACTGGAAAATGACCTTTTAGACTTTAAATCTTTAATGTTGTACATATGTATAATTTTCGTATGTTAGCAATATTGCGGTAATATAATTAATTTCAAAATTTCTACCGTTATACCTCATAAAACGAAAGTACTTCATATGTTTGTTTTTCCGTAATAAAGTATATTATAAATTTGTTGAACTAGATAATGATTATAATTCATTGCCATGCAATATACTTAGAGAAATACTTAGAATCCTTATTATTAGAAAGCGTATTGTTAAAGAAATGATGTGCTGAATACTCAAATTATTCGAATCTTTGGAACCACTCGAATCTTAAATACTCCACGATATGAAATCTGTTGATAAGTATATTTTTTAAACAACTCGTATTTTATCGTAGTACTCATACTTCTCATACTTTTTTGTTAAAAAAATTGAAGGCAATAGTTTTATGACAATTTTAAAAACATTTTCCATGCATAAAATAATACTACAAATATGTACATATTACATGCGTTATCCTTCATACATATTTTCCTGTCGATTAAAAAAAAATTGTTTGCATTTTGCATATTATTTTACAAGTTATATGAATAATCTTTGGATTTTCAGAACGTTATAATAACTTTATATACAGGAAATTTGAAATTTGACAATTAAAACAAAATATATTTTGTAATTTCACCTCTTTGAAATTTACGAACAAATTTGTGCGGTACAATCAACTCTTGAAACAATCTAGCTGCAGTGTTAGCGAGCAGAACTAACATTCCAAATTTTCGTTGTGGCGTATGTTTTGGTGACGTCATGGCCATTTTCTAGAACATTAGCTGTAATCTGATATGTTTGCCAAATTATTCACTTCATAAGTTAAAGTATTATTTGAAATTATTACTGAATAATCTTATCAAATGTTTTAACTGCAAATAGATGAATACTGCCCGTAGAAAAATGTTACAAAAAAAAAAATTCTCGTCGTTTCGCTGTCGCAGAATTCGCTAACAGGTTGAATGAAAGAATCCAAACAAAATATAAATAAATGATTTAAGAACATATTTTATTTCTGTGAAAAATTTTATAAATAAACAATGGTTGTCAATAAGTCAATCAAATTATTTCACATTAAGATAGAGAAAACGAAACTTAAATCTCAACAGAAGAACTAAGTAAAGACTAAAAGTTGCATAGCATATTGACATATTGTCATATTTGATTTTTAAAAATATGTTAAACACATTAGTTTTTTTTCTTCAAATTATTAAAAGCATTGTGTGTTAAAAAGGGTTATATTTTTTGTATGATAACTTTTAAATAATTGAATACAATATAAACATTTTAGCATAGTAAACATTTAAAATAAATAAGTTTGTTGTTAGAATTTATGGGAAATAATTAGAAATTAATAAAATTCATGGAAACAAAACAACTGTAATCCATCATAGGATGAAACAGACACTAAATTTTAGAAATCTCAATCGACTCATCTCAACTTCGCAACAGTCGTAAAAATGCAGATGGTTAAAATTTAGACAAAAACATGCACTATTATGTATGCAATATTATGTATTTACTATTACGCAATACGCACTATTATGTACTTGAAATCCCGCCATAGCTATAGGGAGTTTGACATCATGTGCAGTGGTCCCTTAACTATTTTTTGACGAACGTCACGCGTACGTGACGTATAAGGTGTTCCAAATCTTTTGTTACTTTTAACAGTAATTTTGAAGAGTAAATTTTGTCTTATTTAATCATATAATTTCTGTGTTTAAATTAAACAAAATATTGTATTTAGAATTTCCGGGGATCAAAGGATAAAAATTTATAAATTCACATTAGCTATCTATAGTGCCGAATGTTTTAGACCCGGGTCGAGTCACAACCGAAAAAAAGCTATCCTGGCCCGTTTCGTCTCGGTGTAAAAAACTAAAAGTTTGACCCGACAATTTCTTCAAAGATTGCAGGTTTTTTTAAACCGATAGTATAATTTCTTTTAAAGAAATTTATATTTATGCAAACATTTCAATCTGTATGTCGACAAGCATTTGAATACTAAATAGAAACATTAATGATCACCTAGACAATTACATTAAAAAAACACACATTATAAAAATTAATGCAGTTTAGATCGACACAATAAAAAGGACTATTTTAAAGCGCTTTAATAAATAAATGTAGATTTTTAATATGTCTTCGATTACACCCTTATGTCTTATAATTGGATGAATGTTCAAATCTCGTCATTCAGCAATAATTCTAATAATTTAACTCATATTTTTTCTAGTGTAGGTAGATAGCTATTCCACATATCTAGTTTTAACCATTTAAACTTACTGGATTGTATCCCGATTTCAATTAGTAACCAACATAACATCTTACATATTTGTATTAAAATAAAAATTATGATTAAGCTATAAGTCAGATGTAATCTGTGAATAAATGAATATTTTTAAAATTAAATTGTTTAATTATATATGTGTTTTAAAAAGAACATTTCACCAAAACATATTGTGGTTTAAAAGTGAAAACATTTGCTTCAATCTCAAACATTTTTTGAATTTTATATATTTTTTCAGTCAAAATATATATCTATTTGACAGAAGTGGAGCATCATCTGGATATATTGGGAAACAATATGCTTGAGTTTTATACCCATATTTTCGTAAAATGCAGATGAAACAAAAGATGAAATTGCTATATTTTCTTTTGCATAAAAGGCTGTTGTATAAATATTAAAATAATTTTTTCTACCTTTTGAGAAACAAATATATACAATTTTAGGTCCATATTTTCCTGTAAAAGATTAATCAAACTACGTCTATTGAATAAACAATTGAAATGAGATTTGTGCTGTAACAAGCTGTATTTAAATTAACACGAACCACGAAATGGGACATTTTAACCTTATATCAGTTTTTTCACTTCTCTCAAAGATTTAGAAATGAAGGGAAAATCGCTTTTCCTCTTTTTGTAATTTTATACCCAATAATAACCCAGCTAATTATAAGCTAAAACTTACTTATTATTTGTTTTGTTTTCGTCACCTATACCTAGAACTATGAAATGGGTCAGTTTGAACTCTTATCTCCTGATGATTACAGACATTGCATTTCAGCGTTTCTTGGGAATATGTATGTTATTTTCTTTCTCACTTTTTCTGCTCCTGGTTGATTGCAAACCTACTTCCAAGTTTCAAAGTCAGGGATCAGACAACACCTGTGTCTGATAACAGATGTGCTTCGGTAATGTTTTTTTAATTGAGGCAGTATATAGAATGGAAATATTGTGAATGCGAGCAGATGAATTTTCCTGTTAAAATAAAGACTAATAAATGTGGAAAATTTTACGATTAATATCGGACGCGAAACATAGTGGGAGAGCCTGTTTTTTTCACAAGAATCGGATCGAACTCACTCCATCCTACAGTATATGTGGATAATAATATTTTTTAGTAAGTGCCCGAGACAATATCGTTTAATAATTCTATGAATTTCGATTTTCACATCGAAGACCAAATGGCTAGGAATTATGAGGTAAAAGTAGGTTGAAGGATGTGGCCATTTGATGTATTCTTGTATATTCTTGATTGTCTGGAATTAATTCATGGATTTTATACAAAGAGGTTTCTACAAAAACACATTTTGTATAGGAACTTCTTCAACTTATAATCCAAACTTATAATTACTTATAATCCAAAAAAATCATTGAAATGTTGAGTACGTCTTCTACAGTGTGTACCTAAAGTTACCAGTTTTTGGGAAAGCAATTCTGAATTTACTTTTTTTAGGTTATCGGAGAGAATGAAGTAAGCAGAAGAAAGAATAGCAATTGTTTGTGCTCGTCTATGTCTAATTAAAGTATGAAAAATGACAAGGAGACTTCAGCTGCAAATTGCAATTTTAAATACCTGCCAGAGTAAATATGAAATATTGGTAAACAAAATCAAACGAACTAACAATATTAAATATACAGACCATTCAGGCAGATATTTGATAACATTAGATATTATGCGAAGAGTACAAGAAGTTTCTACACGTAACCATAACTCATCCATGCGAACGCTTATCCGGAATAACGCTATTTCGAATTTTATTGTTTGGAAAACTCTATAACAGTTAAACAAATAAGCCTACAATATTCAAACTGTGCATAGACTTGAAGCAAAATATTATCCGATTGGTATGTATGTGTATGTACCATCCTTTTCTGAAATATTTGGAGAATCAGATGATAATGTGAGTGAAGACCATCTGTAGACTTTTAAAAGGTAATCCACGTAGAAGAGAACAGACAATGCCTATAATTTCTACTTCGGAATCAATTCTATGAGTTCACTTGCAAAAAAGCTTGATTTAGAAACCATTTTTCAAAAATGTATAGTGACTTTAGGGAAACTCGGCATAATTCATGAAAGAAAAGTAAACAATTCAGATCTATAGTCAAAAACTAGTACTATTAATGAATCAAACAACACTGAATAAAAAGTCCGTTACAAAGAAAAAAAGTCGATTTTGTAGATATTGCGATACACCAGTATGTCGAAAATGCGCAAAATATACAAAAAGAAGTTGTATGAGCAAACTCGATGTAAGAGACAAAACAATTCATTTTAGTATGTTTTATTATTTTACATACTGTAATAATTTAATATTAATATTTAATAACTATTGTAATATTTTAATAGTAATCCTAAAATATGTTGGTTGATAAATAAATATGAACAGCGTACAAATAAAGTATATATCTTTTTTCTTTAAATATGAAATTATATATATCGCGATGAATTTTACCCACCCATCGTCTTTAGATACAGCAAAAAAAACTGCGAACCAAGAATCCATAATTTAGAAAGGCGTCGAAAAATATAAGTAATGTACATTGTAATGCTTCCAAAACATGCTAGGGATCCTATGCCTTGTTTATAAATAGATTAGAAATTATTTTCATTATTACTACTTAATAAATGATATGCATTCTACTAAACAAGCAAGAAATATAAAATATTTTTCAAACGTAAGTACATTATTAAGGCATCAAGGATCAAAATATCCACTTATTTTTATCTGTGTTATATCAACATATTGAACAATGGATAATTCTATTTCTTTCTATATTTTGAAGTACAATTAGTACTTCTTTCACAATTGTTACTAGACTAAAGAAAACATACAGTTTACCAGTTTGTTTCAAGACTGTTCTTGGGCTTACTTCAATTTTTATCTTTATGTATCTGAAAATTCTATTTTATACTCATTGATAATGTTGCTGCTAACTGAATGACATTTTGTCCATGACGATGACATTAAAATCCACATTTAAAACGTCCTGGAATAAAATTTCTGACAACTGTGAGTTTCTGCAGAAAAGTCAATGTGTGAGTGACTCTTCTCCACTAAAGTCGTAAGGTGTACTGTCACATAGTTTTTCTGGTATGTCTGTTTCTTTAATACAATCTATGCCAAAAGACATTAAAAATTAGGAATTGTTACATCATAAACATTATTCTATGAACTGTTTGACAAGTGCATTGCACCAAGAGTATCAATATTGCAATACTCTTCCCATTCCGAAACAAAGATTACTCATTACAAATACACCTATTTATATCTTCGTATGAAACTGTTGATTATGACCTAGTCTGATGCTGTAAAAACAAAGTTGCATTTGGTGAGAGGTACGTCTTATGGATTGCCTAAAGGTCACTTACATATGTGCACCTAGAAATGTCCTTAAAAGAACTTTGCGATTCTTTGCTGAAAAACGGCTATAGATTTTACACAAGTCTAATTTTAGCTTTCTGACATCCAACACATGTATACTTTGAAGGCTAATTTTTTTCGGGCAAAACAAAAACATTTAGTTCGCATTAAAAATATCGTCTGTTGCATACTCGGAAAGCAATGCTTTTGTCTTTTTTCCTTTTTCCATTCATTTGCTAATGACATATCTGCTTTTTCACTTTCACCACATACTTTCGTGAAACCTAAGTTATTCCAAAAACTAAATCTCTGTAACGACCATTCGGCGCCTTGAATGCTTTGATGTTTAATTTTGAAGAAAATGTATTACTTTTGTTTAAACACATTTTCATCAGCTGGACTGTTTAAAATTCCCATCTTTCGTAGTCAAATAACATACACCTTCTTCAATTTTGTCTGTATTTATTCTGGATTGTATTTTCGACAGTGTGCACATTTAACGTTTCCATTTTTATTGCAAATATATCCTCCTGAGCCTTAAAAATTGTCGATAAACTATTAAAGTCTGGCTTAATATTTTATCATCAACTTCTTTTAAAATTTCCTTTTTCACGTCAAACAATAAACAGTTGATATTTCTTTATTTGTAATATAGCTAATAATCTTACACTAACTAAATCTGTCTCAATCGCGCTCTTGACTAACGATACTTCAGTGATTGAATTGTCTAGATTAAATTAAAGCAGGTAAAGCAAGCACACTCATTAAAATTAAAGCCTTCACCACTTTAAGAACAATATCCTCTGAAGTCGGTACGATTACTCTCCTCTACCATATTATAATTTCTATCTGTTTACAACATTACTTTTTTTGTACTTCTCGGAATGCTTGCACTTGCTGCCACAAAATTGGTAAATGTTTATTTGATATTAATATTGATTTCTTTTGATGTAAACTCAGTTCTGAAAAAATAGTTTTCTTTTTCGTATTTTGCAAATGAGACCTAAAAACACATTGCATCTATTGGAGTGCATTTGGGACCATTCGCTAATTCGAAAAAGCACTAGTTTCGTAAAAACTCTGGTCAGAATAACGATCCCCTACCAAACATAACTTCTGTACAAACAAAAAAACTGGTCGATTGCAATGTTAAATATGAAAAGAACGAGAGCACCCAGAGCTAAACTATTTTTACTAAACCTTTAGATGCTAGTATTTGGAATCATTTTCGCAAAGACCATGTATTACTTCATTTATTATAATGGGTTTCTAGTTGATTCGACTATAATTTTATATACAGATATGGAGACGAAATAACAACAGTTATAATAATCATCAGTTTTAAACACAATTCTTCAGAAATAAAGCCGATAGGAAATTAAACGTAATTTCTCGTTTCAGAGGGTTTGACTCATATGCTAATTACTAGAAATTATTTGGTTCAGACAAACTATATATATTTTTACCTGTATAACGTAGAATATGTAAACGCGATTCAAGATAATTTATATAAATATTTATAGCTCGTTTTTGGAGTATGCTAAATATTTAATTAACATTGTGTTCTTGATATTATATTTTTTAATATTTTTAATGGTGACATTTCTGTAATATTATTGAAAAACATTGTGTTGTATTACATACAGTAATGTTGACTTGTTTAAAATATGTTGTTTCTCTTGCAACGCGTGACAAAACTTTACCTCTCATCTAAAAGGTTTTGACGTTCACTAATGAATGGAGGGGAACAAATGGACGTTTCCTGATTTATATCTTTTATGAAAAGAAGCACAATATTTTACTTTAATTTTCCGCATCTAAAATATACCTGACCAAAATTTCTTATTTATATTTATATTTAATATTTATAAAGACTTCTTATCTTAAAAGACACCATACATTAATTTTGAACATATAACAACATATTTTAGACTTAAGAAATCTCCATGGATCAGAGACACTAACGTGAAATGTATAGATGGCTAGATTTAAGTTCGATACAAGCTCTTCTTTCATGTATCAAATTTAATGTGTTGAACTTAACAGCGGACTTCCATTTTTATGAAAATAAAACTTCATTAGCCAATAATAAATATTAGTTCAAAAAACATTTTGGTGTGAGTATGTGCATAGTTTACTTTTATGCTTGCTATGTGATGGAAATATTTAATATTTCAGTTTGTTTAAAGACTAAGAAAAAGTGCTGTGCTTCAATTGATAAAGAACGTCTAAAAGAAGGTCGAAATTTTTCATATATTTATGGATATGTTTAATAATAGCAATAAAATTGAATGATGGAGATAAAAATATCCTATAAAATGTATTACATATTTACATTACAAATGTACATACATTCAAAAATTAAATGAAAATAATTTATCTTTAAACGTATTTATAACTGTATAGTATTTAACCCTTAATTGCATAGTGATGTAAATTTCCATCACTTTTTATTTAACTTTTAATGAATAAATCAACTTCTTCGCCACCACTATATTTATATAGAAATATTAATCAAGTAAATTACCCGTGAACAAAGTTAAAAATCTATCTTAAAATTTCTGGTGTCTAATATTTAATATATGTATAAAAAAACACAATTGTAAAAGAAAAACTCATGCAAAGAAGGGTTAAAAACCCATTTGAGGGAAAAAAAATCAGGTATTTACACTAATTATAGTATTTCATAATTGATTAAGATTTCGACTAACTTTTTTTATTTGATAAATCAGGTTCTATATTACAGAATTTAGGTCAACATAAAATTACAGTAAATGCTGTCCCTGTTGTAAACATTATATTTGAATCTCTCTAATGTATAAGAAAAATAGGCTATGTTGTATTTTACAATTTTAAATTTTGAATACTTCATTTTGACAAATTCGGCCAAAATCTTCTTTCAAGTACATTGGAGAATGAATATTATGTTTTGAAGTGCCTGGTACTGGTTATAGTTTATTAACGGTTAATGAAATATTTTTTATGTGGAAACATAATATTAAATTGTTTTAGAATTTCCTTTTAATACCTGTTAAAGAATTGCTTCTTGCTTTCTGATTTTTCGAGTCTTTTTTCCTTCAAGTTACAGTAAAAGTGATCTCGTCTTAACGCATAACATTGTATTTTTGTTTTAAACAAACAATGTTTTTAATCTACTATGCTCGGCGAAATATACGAAGCAAAAGTAAGATATATGTAGAAAAGTTATATAACGCGCCAAACAAAATTTTAAACATAAATTCACAACAACCTCTCAGAAACAGTAAGAAATTAATTGAGAAATTTTTCAACATAACACCTAAATTTTCCTTTACATTTAGAATGCGTTAATTTAACTTATGTAGCTTTGGAATGCGCACTAGTTAAAACGGTTTTCGGTGATTTTTGAGAAAAATACAACTGAGAGGAATTACGAAATAATTAAGAATTTTAGATCCCTGTAGCATGAGCATTAAAATATTAATATTAAAATATTAATATGTTTTCAATTAAATATTATTTGATGAAAAATTACAATAACTCTATGAATAAGGGAGGAGTTTTATATAACAAATGTTGTTTAAGAGACATACTTTTTTTAGTATAGCAAATCAACAGATTAAAATAAAATTTGAACAGATTAAAATGAAATCTATAATTAAAATGAAATTTTAATTATAGAAATTTTGATGAATATGAAAATCATAATGTGCTTACAAGATCCATCTTTTAGAAAATATAAATGCTGAGATTTTTCCTCTATTGCTTATAGCAAGTTAATTTGCTAAAATAATTAAAATATTTAAACATCATCCTATTAAATCCTTCAAAAATGCATAAAAATGTAATTAATAAGAATTTAAAAATATTATTCATTAAAGGTTTGTGACAGCTCTTTCTTTATACAGATCGATATTTAAAGACCGGAGGAAAAAATAAAGCAAAAATCACTCGAAAAATAAAAAAAGTTAATTAATATATCCAACATTCATTATTTTTTAAGAAACAAGTTGAGTTTTACACACAAATGAATTATCACTTAGCATGTAATATCTTATTAATGTAACAAACTTTAAAATCCAAATAAAGTTTTTCTTTCTTTTTTTTTTACTGGTTTCCTAAAAGATATTTTACCGAAAAACAGTCAACTAATATTTATAAAAACTGTCTTTTTAATTTTAAACATGGATCTTTTTCGTATCTTCGCGTCTTTACTAAAATATATCTCGTATGCGTATATTTTTAAAATGAAATAAGCTCGAAATTCGCTGTTCCCAAAAGGAAGCAAAAAGATAAGGGGCTGTATCCAAATATACTAGCTTATGAAAGTTGACATAATAAGAATGAAGTGTATCTCATAGTATATTTGGATACAACCCCTTATCTTTTTGCTTCATTTTGGGAACAGCGAATTTCGAGCTTATTCTATCGACGACTACTATCAGAATTTTCAAGCTATGTTTTTGAGACTTTCATAAAAGTTGGTCTATACATTAAGCTAATGCATTATGCACAGTATATTTTGATTGAATTCGCGCATGCGCAGTGAAACAATATTTAGTAAATCTGCTCATTTTTCATACAATTTTTATTATTTTTTAATTCTGATTGCAGGGTATTATGTATAATTTTGTTTGTCATATTTTCTGAAAATAACTTGTTTTTATATTAAAAACTCTGCAAATTATAAGCAAAAAACTTGGTAAAATTTGGGACTGTTTTTATAAAAACGTGAATTTTTTTTCGATTATACATGCTATCTTCACAAAAATGAACCCAAATTATTACAATAAGCCACTTAATCATAATCTACAGTTTGAATGCTTTTTGTAACATTAGTTTTTATAGGGTTATCCAAAAGATATTCGTTTTTCTTCAATTTGTTGACGGCCCCTTATGGGGTTTCGGGAAAAAATCTTCGCGGAAATATATGACGTTTATTATGTTTTTTACATTCCTGAAGTTTCAGGATAATTCCTCATGTATCTTTCCAGATATTTAATAAATTATAATAAAAACAATTGCGCCTAATAATTTGGCCAGGGACTGTACATATGTGTGAATATTATAAAACTAGTATATATCCCCCGTCAAAAATGACAGATAGTTGATCTGCGCTTCATTTTCATAAGACTGCATATTCAGGGTGCATATAAGGGTGCATATTCAGCATTTGAACTGCAAATAAATAAACTTCAATGTTTAGATTGAAGAATTTAATTAATAAGCTTATAATAAATCGAGATACCTGTGCACTGTTAAAATTTGCTACTAAAGATGAATTTATGGAATTATAATAGAAGCAGCTATTCATTAGAATTTGCCTCAATTTTCATTTTGTATAGCATATTTTAACATAAAATCAACGAGACAGCCAGTAAATCCTAAATTGTATTAAGTTACTCGAAACATCTTATATAAAATTTCCATATCGGGCCCAAAAAGTAATGTTTTAGTATCATGTATTTTAGCATCATTTACGTAAAGACGAATAAAGAAATTTAATAAGTCAATTTTTTTAACTGGAAGAATTACTTTAAATACTCTAAATTTTATTTTAATAATCTAAATGAATAAAGAGAATAAATGATTACTAGTACAGTAATTGATCGCTAAGAAAAACGAAAGCACCGCATGCAGTTTAATGAAGAAGCATGGTTAAAACAAAAACTAGCATGGTGATGTTATCATGCTTCATATAATCGCTATTAAACCAAGCCAACAAACATTAGTTTGGCGACAATAGTAGACTTGACAATACGCTTTGAAAATTCGATTGTGTCCAAATCATCTCAACGAATCAAATTTCATATCCTGTATGTCGCAACTCTCATATCTAGGCACCCTATTTCATGTCGATCCTTAGGAAGCACATTTTTATTCACTGATGCTCCGCATCTGTATCACATTGTGATATGGACCTTATCTATAAATTGTATTAATAGATTCTGCCTGTAATAAGTGTCTCAACGATGAAAAGAAACAGGATAACACTGCTTTTGAAAACACACATTGGACACAACCTGGATTTTAGATGTCCCAATGTGATCAAAGGGAATTATACTGAACAGTTATAAAAAACAAAAATGAAACATTGAACTTTCTTCTGAAATGTTTTCAACGATATTCTTCACATCATTCTATACAGCTATGTTACTATCATTAGAAATCGGGAGAATATTGTTGAATCACTAAGTACAAAATTATATACAAACATATTTACACATTATATGTTTATAAAGCATAGAGAAATACCTGATAATCATTTATGAACAGGTTCATAATATTCTATAGTAAGATATGTTCAGAAATATATCAGCAACCAAATATATTGTTTAAAATGTATTTTAAAATAAAGTCTACAGTTTGAACCGTTTACTATCTTTGAAAAATATTCTTAGAAAGATATGGATGCGTATGAATTGAAAATAATTGTTTTTTGTGCAATTATTGAACACTACAATTACGGATTTTTTTTTCATTTATTGATAATATAAAAGTTTGTAAAAAATAGGAATGAAAGATTATTACAACGCAGAAAAAATAAATTATTGTTAAACATTTATTTTATTATTTTACAATTCGCATTTATGAATAATTACTGCACACAAAAAATAGTTAATCCGTAATTTCGGTTTATTTTCTTCATTAGCAGTTAAGTCAATTAAAGTAATATTACTTCACTGAATTTTATTTACATAAAAGCACGTGATTAATTTTCTATATATCTTTTTTTAATTTTCTGTTCTAAACAAACATTACACAAAGCATGTTACTTTATAGTATTTTTCTTATTTGACAATCATATTGTGGTTCATTGGCTAAGTAAAAATATATTTTGCTATTTAAAATATTCTTGTTCTGAGCTACTGTCGTATACAGCATTTCTAATTTCGATAGTTACAGAGAAATATACTAGAACGGTTGTTCTTTCTTAATTGCCACATCGTAAGAATTGTGAGAAGTGACATAAAAATATCTCTAAAAAAATTATCTCAGATATTTTTCTCGGATTTATTTTGGCTATGTACCGATTATTTTGCTTGTTTATATCAGCATTAGTAACAATAAAGAACAATAAATAAATACTTTATATACAGGAATAATATATGGTAACAGGAAGATGACTAAAAATATATTTTAACAGCACATATAAAGCAAATTTGTGTGTTTTTTTTTTTTTTTTTTTTTTTTTTTGTAATGCCTTTTTCCTAAAATGATATTAAGAATATCAAAGTTTTTATTGAAAAATAAATAAACTACATTTTAAACAACTTTTAAAAAACGTGACATATATTTAGACGGCTTTTTAATAAAATAAAAATAGAAAAAAAACCTATCTTGCTCTCGGGAGATATTTCTAAAATAGTTTTAAGGCACCATAAGGTCCTTTATAAAACATTTTTATAAGCGTACGTTTTACAGTTGAAAATTCTATAAAACTCCAAACAAAATTATACTTTATCTTAGGAATACATTGTTGAAATATTTCTGTTTTTTGGAAAGAAAGAATATTTCAGTATAAAATAAAAAAAAGAAAAGAAAATGCTTTAGCTAGCAACTTCAAGCTAGAGATTGATAGTACGAAATTTTAATTCTGAATTTTTTCCGTTATGACATTTTTGGAGCACTTGTCGTTCCTTTTATTAAAATATATAACGAATTCAAACTTATAAATTTCTATATCATTTCACTTTCATGAATTAAACTTTGTCCATTAATAAAAAAACGTTGGTATTGAGTTTAACTTCTGCAATAGAAGCGAATATTTTATAAAGAAATTCTATTTGTCTATTTTACTGTTAAAAATATTATTTTTATTTTATTCAGCCACGAACGAATGAGCATGAATTCACATATATTCAGACACATTCCATCATTAACATTTATTCTTTGTTAAATATTAGAAAATAATTATAGAAAAAATATTGCACGAAACATCCTTCTGCTTAAAAACAATGAACTTCAATTTGAATTTATAAGTTATCCGTAAATTTTACTGGTGACAGTTTGAATTTTTAAAAAAAATGTTTTTGAAGTAAATTTCAAATTTTATAAATAAACATCAAATGTGTATTTTTATTAATAAAGAAGCAAAATGTATTCTGAACAGATTGATAGCTATTTATGACTTATTCTTTTCCTTAAGTTGTTTTTATATACTGAATTAATATTTTTACTTCTTGAAGTTAAAGATTTTTATCAATGAAAAAATAATTTAATAATTTCTTTTTAATATAATTAACGAATGTTTTATTATTCGATTATGTAGAAATTTCCTTTAAAATTATAGGTTCTGATGTGGTAAATGGGTAATAAAAATGCATTTTTTCTGTTTTCATTTTAATTACAAAAAAACCTACTTGAAAGCATAATTTGTTTTAAAATGATTCTGTTACATTATATGCGTCTTGAGTAAAATAAATTGAACATAAATAATATTAATTGTTCTTTTAACGTGATAGCAATGTTTTCTTTTTAAGCTGTCACTATATGAATATTACCCCATGAGGTGGAATAAAAGGAGTATATCACGGGGTAAAAAAATGTTCATCAGTTTAGACAACTGATTTCTGTATTTTTATATTATTAGATATTTATAAAACAAAATCGGTATTTACCTTTGCGACTGTTCACTGATTAAATTTTAAATAAATTGGATTATCTTAGATTGTCCCCACCATGACTATAACTTTTATTCAGGAAAAGATTAAAAATTACTTATTTCTAATTTTGTATGAAATGTTCGATCATGAATATTTTACTGCCAGTATTTTCAATTTTCCTTGGCCAATGAGTTGGGCAATTATTTTTTACACAATGTATTTTACATTCAAGTTTCTGACTGCAATGTTATTTACAGTTTGACAGTTTTTGAAAATTGATGCTTATAAATGTCTGCTGTTTCTTCATTTCTTTTCATATTTTTTTACTTTATTTTAATTTTTTTAGATAATCTTACCTTTTCTTGTAATGACAATCTAACTATCGCATTTGATTTACTCAAAATTTCACCAGATTTTGCTTGAATACAGTACATTATTTTTCTTTTTGAATTTTCAATGGCTGTTTTATATCAATGCTATTTGTAATGGTGAAGTATTGAACAATATTCGTTTATAAAAAATGCCATATTGGAGAAATAATTCAGCACAGTTCAATGAAAACGTTGTAACATCACTTTTCGTAACGTGTTCAATCGACGACGGATTAATTCAGCATAGGGATAGCCACCATTTCCAGCATGGTTCGTGAAAAGAAAGCTGACAGAAATCGTCTCCGAGTGAAATAATTTGAGACCACTAATTAAGTTTTATTTGTACACGTAGAATTCCCATTACAGCCAGCAAATTTCCCACATAGAATTCTCGATCGTTGCCAGACGAAGTTCCAAACTTCCCAAATGGTCATTTTTGCTTAGGAATGTTTCAAAATTAACTCGCTCATATCAATTTCGCGCACTTTCCCAGAATAATTTCTCTATAGTATAATAATATCATCTCCCCCCCCCCCCAATTTCTTCTTTCAGTAATCAGCTATCACAGATCAGACTTTTTTTCTGGAAATATACAAGTACATAAAGTGTTCTCTGGAGGTATATTTTGACGAGATTAAGAAAACACACTAGCTTTTTGAGCAATTTTGTTGAATTTTCAAATTTTCATTACGGATTGGCACATTTTCAAATAAATATGCAATCAGATTTTGCGTTTTAGTTACATGTGTTGATTTTTTGTATTATATACTACTTTTCAAAATTTAAAGCGCCCTCTTTCGGAAACTTCTTAAACTACAATGTTTATTCCGTTTTAATTTTCCCCTTCTTAAATTGTGAGATTATCAATTTTAGTTCTATTTGAATCATTCCTTCAATATGCAGACGCCTCCAAATATAGATAGTTATTTTATATCAACCCAGTATGTGATATTTTAAAAAGGTAAAGTTATGAAGCATTGTATGGTGTTTTTCAATTGTGTATTATTTAAATTGTCGTTGAAAGCTTTTGTTTTCAAAATGATTCTCGTTGTCAAAGCCGTATACGGGCGACATGGCATTTTGTTACCAGCATATGAGAATAGTAAATTTCGCATTATTTAATTGTATAAATTTGCGAATAAATAAGGCGAGGATTGCTGTTCTGTAATACGTCTATCAAAATGTACATGTTGCCCTAAACACGTCCTAAAATACTCGCAGTAGAAGTAAAAAAAATGAAACAAAAAATCTTGAAATCTCTTGAAAAAAAAATCTTTTTCTTTTTAAACATTATTATATATTTTTTAAATAAATATTCTTATAAGTCGCAAAGACAAGTTAAAATCTCTTCTATTCTGTTTTCAAGGTGCAAAAGAGTTTTTTCAGAAGATAGTATCATATCTTAAACATGTCAAAATTTAAAAATACCTTATTTATTTAAAATAAAATGTAATTTTTTTAAATGAATTTAAATTTGAAAGAAATTTATATATATAGATACATATGTGTATTTAAAATGTGAAAATAGCACAAATGTAATACATGTGAAAATGGCATACAGCTGTTTCGGAGCTTGTGTGTCTAACCTTGTGTAGCAAAAGATGTCTATATTTAATGTTACAATGCTTCCCAAATACAGTGAATTTAATGATTTTATTGCAGTGCAGAATTTAAAAAATATATCTTTTTTTTCTTAGGAATTCATTTTTTTTGTTTTCTAATATTTAAGAATGTAATGCCCTAAAATAAGCATTTAAAATTAAAATATATTTTTCCGAAAAAAAGATTTTTAAGATTCATTAGAAGCAACTACGTTATTTATTTTAAGAACTCAAAAAATGATATAAAATACTACAAATCTCATGTGTGTGAATCTTTCAACGAAACAATTTCATAATTTTATTTTTTCAAAAAATATCACTGTTCAACAAAACTTTATTTAAAAAGAGGATGTTTTAAAAGATAATCTCGAAAGCACGCAAAATTTATTCTTTATTTTTGGGATTTAACTTTCCAATATTTTTTAAACGAAATTCATTTTGTAAGTCATTCAGTTGTACTACGAAGCTTATGAAATGGCATTAAGAAGAAAAATTATCCCTGGCGTTATAGTCAAGTTTGATAATAAACAGAAGGTGTGATACTGCATTATATAAATTTAGGTTTCCGATATGTATTCCGTAATTAAATCATTTTTATTAACTGCATATATTATAAAATATATTTTGTTTTTGTTCATTTATTCATAAAGTAACAAAAAAAAATCATTGCTTATCGGAATGCTATGAATTTGGGTTAAGGGAGAGTGAAAATAAATTCAATTTAAATTAAATTATTATAATCTATCCATAATGTAGAATTGACGTGTTTATAACTAAAGCCAGCGAGTCCATTTCTTCATTCAATCAAGTTTAAGAATCAACTTTTATCTATAGATAATAATTTGTTCGGAACCTTAACAAACCAAATCTTAGCTTGAAAATATCAGTATCAGATAGCGCTAGTAAGTTGTAATTATCAATCAAATGTAGAAGCGCACATTCAATTCACTGACTGCAAATAATATTTCTGGAAAATTATTTCCGGACTTTATCTACTTTCATTCAAATAAAAAAATATCTTGAAACAAGTATTTAATACTTTCTCTCTGCAAAATCCCCTGGTAATTCAGTGTCCTTATTACAAATTATTTATAATAACTTCTTCGTGTAGGATCTGTGGGGACTAAAGTGTCACAAAATATAGCATTTTGTAGCTTTCAGCTAAATTTAGAGAATTTTATCAGATGGATGTGTGATTATTTTCATAATATATACATTTCAGTCTTCTGGAAGAATTAAAAAAATAATTTTTTTTTTTAAATTTATGTTATTAGTTCTTTACTTAGTGCCTAATTAGATTTTGTTTGACTACACATTTTATCCCGTTCAGAAGATAAATTTATATCACTCCTAACTTATATTTCTTTATGGGAGCAACACATAAATGGGCACTTTCTTTCTCATTTTATCTACATTTCAGATTTCTGCAAGAGTTAAAAGTGGACTTTGCTTCAAAAATTTATATACTTAGTATTTTAATTAGTGCCTAATTAGGCCATCTTTGACTACTCCCTTTACCCTATGCCTGCTATAAAGTGGCTATACTTCTAACTTATATTTCTTTAATATAAAATTAAATTAAATCAAATTTTAATTTATTTACAAGAATGAATAATTTGCTCTATTATTTAAAATTTTCTCCGATTTCATTTTAATTGCCTTGATTCAAATAAGAAGTATCTGGAATCATTCATATTTCCTTGCTTCAAATTACATGAGCTATTTGATGTATTTTTATAAATTATTTCAGCTAATATTACTGTAGCGTCACAGAGGGTTCATAAAGTGAAATATTTTGTAGTCTTGTCTCTAAATTTAGATTAAAGTAACAGATAAATGTGCAATTGTTTTGTCATTATATACAAGGTGGCCATAATTAAACTGACGGTACTCAGAGTGTTCTGTAGCGCGATCTAATTGCGAGAAGGGCGCCAAATTTTGTAGGGAGATTAAACAAGACAGGGGACAAAGGATTCCGCGAAAAAAAATTTAGTTCCAAAAGTCACCGCCAGGGCGCTGTGTATTCGAAAAAGAGAGTTTCAAAAAAGGAAGAATCAATACTGAAATAAAATTACCGTTTATTTAACGAATTTAGCAGTTTAATCCAAGCTCAAAATGGTAACAGTTTATAAAAAGCTAAAAATTTACATAAACACTGCTAAAGTTTCTTTATCTGCAGTTTCACTTACAGCTCCTCAAAGAAAGCAACAGCAGAAGAAGAAGTTATTTATTCAAATTTCACGTTACATCTTTTGGCACAGTGCCAGCTTCTTCGGCTTTAAAAGGTAATGTGCTACAGTTAGAAGCAATTTCATTGAAAGTTACCTTTCATAGTGTCTTCTTCTTTAGTCGAGCAAGCTCTACTAGTCAAATTATTTTACCTCAACCAGTGCAATGCGCCAGCTGCTCTTCGTGCTTTTAGAAATCACCCAAAAAAAATGCGTAAAGGTAACGGTCCTTTATCAGTTAATGGTTTAAAAGCAATGGTTGAGAAGTTTGAGAAAACAGGTTCTCTAAATGTTCAGTCAGGCAGAGGACGAAAACCCGTATCACAGGACACAATCGAAGAAGTGGCAACGGCGATTGTCGACAGAGCACCAGACAATATTGCTACCACTTCCAGCGCTCGTGGAATAGCTTGGAATCAGGATATTCCTTATTGTACCGTATGGAAAATCCTACGAAAGATTATCCACTTCTATCCGTACAAGATCAGCCGTGTACAAGAGATACCTCACACCGACCCTGATAAGCGATTTACTTTTGTTCTCACTTTTCTTGCCAGAATAGAGTTGGATGATGCTTGGTCCTGGAAAATCTTATGGGGAGATGAGGCCCACTTTCACGTGAATGGAACTGTAAATTCCCAGAACTGCCGAATTTGGGATAATAAGTCATCAAAAGCATTCAAAGAAATTCCTTTGCATTTACCAAAGATAACTATTTGGTGTGGTTTCACAGCAGATATGATCACAGATCCAGTCTGCTATGAGAACATTACTCATAAGACAGTGCCTGGAGAAAATCATTTTCATGCAATATGGAGTCCCTCCACATATTGATTTGTGGGTACAGTAGCTACTACGACAGAAATTCACAACAGAAAGCGTCATTAGCCGTTGTTTTCCAACTGCATGGCCACCTCGGTCCCCTGATCTTACACCCTGCGACTTTTGACTATGGAGTTACCTAAAGTCCATGGTCTATCACGAAGTTGTCCAGGACCTGGCTACGTTGAAGTATAACATATCGCGAACTGTACGGGAGATTCCTGCAGACATGTTATTATCTGCTGTTGTAAATGCTGTGCACAGAATACAATATGTGGTCCACAAAAACGGCGGCCACATCGAACCTGAGTTGGATATGCTAAATAAACGGTAATTTTATTTCAGATTGATTCTTCTATTTGAAACTCTCTTTTTCGAATACACAGTGCCACATATTCCCCTGGCGGTGACTTTGCAACTATTTTTTTGCGGAATCCTTCGTCCCCCGTCTTTTTTAATCTTCCTACAAAATTTGGCGCCATTCTCGCAATTAGATCGCGCTACAGAACACTCTGAATACCGTCAGTTTAATTATGGCCACATTGTATATATTTGAGTCTTCTAGAAGCATTAATAAATGCTTTTGTTTCTAAAATTTATGTAATTATTATTTTAATTCGTGCTTAATTAGACTACTCATGTTACGACATGGTCATGGGTGATGTAAAGAGGTTATACATGCGACTTAAATTTCTTTCAATAGAAAGTAAATAAAATCATTTCAATTACTATTTAATTTATTTACAAAAATGATTAATTCACTTTATTGCTCAAAAATGGTTCCCCTATCTAACTCTTTAATTATGATCGTTTCACAGTTTTATTATTTTCAATCTCATTCGGTTTTGAGTAAAATTATTTTTGGTGTTGAATTTTGTCATATTTTTCTTTTAATCGTCTGTGTTTCTTGTTCTTCGGTGAAGAATCATTGTGTTACTGTTTCTTCTGTCAAAACTCTACGATTTTATTCTGTTCTCAATTTTGCATTTTTTAAAAACATTTTAAACATTTATCATAGTATAAAGAGATTTTCATGGGCACAATGTATTGACAAAAACAATTTAAGACAATGTTATACAATCTTCAAAATATGTTTTTTAAATGAATAGGAATTATCCTTTTTTATAAATAAATTTAACAATGTTGCCAATCAGTGTTATCTATTTTTTTTATTATAACCCCCCTCCCCCCAAAAAAATAAATAAAAAAAACAAAAAAAAAAACAAAAAAAAAACGTAATTTTAAGTGAAGTAATGGAAACTATTACATATGTCCATGGTATTTTTAATGAAATGAATCTTGCAGAAATAAAGAAAATATATATTAAAATAGTAAATAATATATAAAACATTATCTGAAAGATACTTTTGCATGAACAGAACTGAAGTAACTAATAGATTTTGAAGTAGAAGTGATTTCACACGCATTTGCTAAACCTAAAATTTTACTTCCACACACCCTACACATTGAAAGAAAAAAATATTTTGATTACTCTTTCATTTACAAGAAAGAAAGATAAAAAAAAAACTATAATTGAGGTTAAAGTAGTCAGCCCACTTTTTGTCACACATTCTACACATTGAAAGAAAAAATATTTTGATTATTCTTTTATTTACAAGAAAGAAAGATAAAAAAAACTTCTATAATTGAGGTTAAAGTGGTCAGCCCACTTTTTTTTCACTCAATCTACTTTGGGCGCATTTCTTTGTATATATGAGCGATAATTTGTTCGGTACACTAACAAACCAAGCCCTGTGTTGAAGATATAAGCAACAGAGATCGTTAACTTACTGTAATTCTGAACAAAATGAAGAAATCCCATTAACATTATTTTCAAATATCTCTGAATAATTATTTATGAACTCGATCCACTTTTATATTCACTCAATGACTAAATTTAGAGAAATAATTGTTGAAAGAGTTGTTCGGTACACTAACAAACCATGCCCTGTGTTGAAGATATAAGCAACAGAGAGCGTTAACTTACTGTAATTCTAAACAAAATGCAGAAATCCCATTAACATTATCTTGAAATATCTCTGGATAATTATTTATAAACTCGATCCACTTTTATATTCACTCAGTGTCTAAATTTAGAAAAATAATATCTTTCAGCATTTAACTTAGATAAAAAAAAAACAATTTGCAACCGAATTTGGCAACACTTTTTGTTGCAATTTGCTTTATTTTATCTTATAGTGTAGAAAGAAGAGTACTATTTTTCCCCTTCATAAATATCTATAAAGCACATTTTTGGAATAACAAAGGATTTGCTTGTAATGTATTTAAACACTGAAAAATAGCCACCTAAAAAAAATCCTTTCTATCAGAGATGGGATTTAGTAAATTATTGCAAGAACATAAAATCACAGCAAAGGAAAGAATAGTTATTCAAACAACATTGTAGCACGAGTTATTCCGCATTTCGCACTTCAAGCGACTATATGTTGTTGTATATGATATGCTAATGTAAGACAGTGTATCAAATCTAAACTGTAAAAAATGGTGAATGTTTCTTGATATAGCAAAAAGGTTTACAAAAATAATGTATAAACTCTTCCTAGTCACACATAATTAGAAAAACGGTCATTTGCATTCAGTAACATCAAAAACCAGTATATTACCGAAACTGAAAGAAACAATTCTGAATCAAATGTTTTTTTTTTCTGTCCGTAATATTTGGAAACGTTTCCGAGAAGATTTTATTGTTTCTTAATCCGTTTTCTTTATCTGTCAACTCGAAATATCGGTATTTTGGATACTTTCAATTTTCAAGTGAACATTTTCATGGAAAACAAACAAGTTCATCAGGTATACATGATAAATAACAGCGTAAAATTACCACAATTTATTACTCTTACATCCATAAATTCTGTTACGCAGCTGAAAATGTTTACATCAGAGTTGATAATAAAATATATATATTCAGTAAAACACTATACATACTCTAGAAACTAAAACAAAAATAAAATTATTGTGGTAAGAACAAAAATTTAGGATATCAGAAATTGTCAGCTTTTAAACTCACGAAAAACTGCAAGATGCACTTGTAGTGTCGGAAAGAGTTGAAAATTCAGAAAACTCAGTGTTGTATTTAAGTATTGTTTAATTTCAGGCAATTAATTTTTGTCGTTAAAGAATGGTATTTCCTTCGTTTTATTTGTTAGAGTATCGATTATGTTATATATACAGTGGTGGCCAAAAGTGTGGACATTTTTTGAAAGTTTCATGTTTTTCAGCTTTGTGTGCTTGTAGAATATATTAATTTTCACTTAAATACAAACGTTTATATATCAAATTGAAGGTAATTTAATGTAACATTTAATAATAAAAACAGTATTACAATGTCTGTATTACAAAAAAAGTTATGCAACTAATAGTAAGATCTATCTTAGATTTGCATTTTTTAAAGTGATATTTACACAATCAATACTTAGTGGGATAACCCTTATTTTTTAAGACAGCTTCACAGCGTCTTTTCATCGCGTAAACGAGTGTTTGGAGTTCATCTTTCGTAATAACATGGTGCCAAGAATCAATTATAGCTTCAATAAGTTGTCTTTTATTAGATGGACGTTTTTTTCGTACAAGAATTTTCAAACGTCGCCACAAATTTTCTATTGGATTGAGATCAGGGCTGTTTCCTGGCCATGGTAATATATCTATGCCTTTATTTTGAAACCATGCTTTGCATACTTTTGCTGTGTGGCATGGAGCTGAATCCTGTTGAAAAATAAATGGTGCGTTGTTGGGGAAGATATCCCTGAGGAAGGTATCAATTTTGGTTCCAGGACAGTTTCGATGTATTTTTTGGCATTCAGGATGCCATCAATCACTTGAATTCGGCCCCCACCATCTGCAGACATAAATGCCCAAATCATGACATTTGTTGGGTTTTTTGTAGTTGCTTCAATGCAATCAGGATGAAGTGCTTCTCCTACTCGACGTCTCACGTACTTTCTACATCACTACCAAAGAGCAATATTTTGCTCTCATCGCTCCAGATTACTTGCTTCCATTGCTTTTCTGACCCTTTAATGTGTTATTTTGCCCACGTAACTCGTTTTTCGCGTTACTTTTGATTTAAATATGGTTTTTTCCTTGGAATTCTAGCTTGTAGTCCAAATCCTGATAAACTTCTTATTGTTCTTGAACTTACTGCAATACCCGCTGCATTCATTTCACATCTAATGGCATCTGATGAAATTTTTCTATCTTGAAGGCATAGCCGTTTAATGTTTCTATCGGCAATAGCACTTGTGCATTTTTTTCGGCCTGATTTGGCCTTATTTTCCACTGATTTTGTTTTTTCATAACGTAAACAGAACTGTTGTACACCAGAACAAGTCACTGAACCACCAACTTGTCTTGCAATTTCAGCATAAGAAAGGTCAATTTATATCAATATGACAATTCGGCTTCTTTTTGTAGATGTCCAATTAGTTCTTCTTGTTGATGACATTGTTTAAAATTAGTTTAATTAAAAAAAGGACTTTAAATATTCAAAAACAGCAATACCCTATTTAATTGTACTAGTATGCATCATTCCACAAAATATTTCCACAACAATAACTCTTTTACCATCCAAATAACCTAAACTATAGTTACACACATTTGATTGTTCCTCAGAACAGTGTTTGTGATTGGCTAGTACGCTTTTATTACAAAACACGTCCTTATCCAAAACGATTTGTGTTTGTATGTTCTACTAAAATGTGCATAACTTTTTTTGTAATATAGATATTGTAATACTGTTGTTATTATTAAATTCTACATTAAATTACCTTCAATTTGATATATAAAAGTTTGTGTTTAAAGGTAAATTAATATATTCTACAAGCACACAAATTTGAAAAACATGAAACTTTCAAGAAATGTCCAAACTTTTGGCCACCACTGTATGTTACGGTCAATATGATTAATTCGGTTATTATTAATAATGACAGGATTAATCATATTGACCGTAATCATATATGTAACAGTTATAGAGATCAATAAACGAATAATATTAAAATTTTGAAATTTTTACAAATATTTTTGACTTAAATGTTAACTAAGATGATGAATAAGAACAATTTTACAAATAAAAACGCACTTCTAAATTTAAGGTTTAAGAATCATATATTGTTCTGAGATAAAGTAGAACACTTTAATAACCAATTTATCTTCTATTTTTCTGTAAAAGTTCCTTTTAAAATGTTTGCAAATTTTCCTATATGCAAGAATTTGATAAATCAATTAATTAATAATCGATTTAAATGAAACAAAATACTGTTCTACTAAATGAATAAAAAATAAAAAAAATAAATAGAAATTTTTTTTAACTTCTAAATGCAGTTATGTTTTAGGTATGATTGAAAATATAGCAAGTGTATGTAATAAAAATAAAATTGTTTCTCAAATAAGTACTATTTCTAAAATATATTTCGTACTATTTAAATTAATTTTATGGTGTTTTAAAGAAAACATCTATATTTATATATATTTTCAAACATTTCAAGAATTAACAAAGTTCTCAATTCTACTTTCATTTATTATTTAATATAATTTTCTACATTAGATTATTATTAAATATTTGGAAACGTTTTATTGTTTCAAGTTATGTTTATTTAAAAGTAACTAAATGTGATTCTTAATTCAATCTATATTGGTCATAACAGATGAATAGCATTTACGTTTGAACTTTAAGTAAACTTTTTTTTTGTATTTAGGAAACTGTTAGAAAACAATAATCTTTGAGAATGCTTCTTAAAGCTGCGGAAATATTTCTGGATTCAGTAATGCCGAAAATAATTTAAAAATTAATACATGAAATAATGCTCATGTTTCCCTGTTTGTCAGAGAGCATTGGGATAGCATTAAATTAAGATTAATTCTAAGAGACACAAAGCATATATGATGTAAGTCCAAGAGGAAACGAAATTTAATTTTCAATGAAATTGGAAATAATATATAAATTTCATCTTAAGTAAGTGAAACTTCGTTGGAAGACTTCACAGAGAGAATTTCAGTGGTAATATTGTAAAATACTTTCCCTTTAGGCTATTTATTCCGATGAAACATGGTATAAATTTTTGGAAAGATGAAAGATGCATCAAGTTCACTAAATATAAAAGGTTTTCTTGATATAGAAACTGGCTTTTATTTAGTTACATTAGATAAAAGGATTTTTTTTTAGATCTCGTGTTATAGACTAGGGTGGGTCGAAAAAAACAAAATTTATATAATCGAAACATAATAGTGCGGGAAAGTTGCCATTGGTAATAAGGAATAAATTCGCTAAATATTACACCAAATGGTTAATATTTTTTACCGCCGCAAGGGGGCCAAAGTTCCGAAAAATCGCAAAAAAATGATTTTATCGCAAAAAAAAAATTATCCAACCATAACAATACAATTTCCAATAGATTGCAATAGTTACTTCAAGATGTTAGTAATAATCCAATAAAATTTTATTATGATGAAATCATTTCTATTATAGCCGCAGAAGGGGTCAAAATTTTGAAAAAAACGTCAAAAATTTCAATTTTCAGTTTTTTCGAATTTTCTCAATTTTTTTTATATATCTACAATTAAATAAATTTACATTATATCTAGTAATCACTTATAAATGTCTAGTAATTTTGATCATGGTGTAGCCAACCAAGGGCGAAAGGGACCGCCCCCTCTTAAATTTGAAAGAAAGGGGTTTTTAGAAGGGATCCTTGGGATTTTCCGGGAATTTAAGGGATTTTTTTTGTAGGATGCAGCCCAAAAATGGAAAATATTGGGAAACTTATGTATGGGGACCCCTCTACAAAAAAATTACCAAAATTTCCCGGAAATTGTTTAAAATTCCTTCAAAAAGACTTTTTCTCTCAAATTTAGAGGGGGGTCGGACCCCTCTCACCCTTGGTTGCCAATACATTGATAAAAATTACTAGACATTTATAAGTTATTACTAGATATAATGTAGATTTATTTAATTGTAGATATATAATAAAAATTTAAAAAAAAAACTAAAAATTGAAATTTTAGCCGTTTTATTCAAAATTTTGACCGCTTTGCTGCGGTAATAGAAATGATTTCACCATAATAAAATTTTATTGGAATATTACTAACATCTTGAAGTAACCGTTGCATTCTATTAGAAATTGTATTGTTATGGTTGGATAATTTATTTTTTTTTCGAAAAAATCATTTTTTTGCGATTTTTCAAAACTTTGGCCCCCTTGCGGCGGTAAAAGATATTAACCATTTGGTGTAATATTTTGCGAATTTATTCCTTATTACCAATGGCAACTTTCCCGCACTATTATGTTTCGATTATATAAATTTCGGTTTTTTCGACCCAATCTATTATACACCTTGCAGAGAACAACATACAATAAATCAATAGAATTAAACAAATTCGTTGTAAATAAATACTATGTATTTGACTGAGCAATAGAAGTAGTAGTTTTCATTTATAGTAGAAATTTTGTTGCAACAAATATATACTTTAGTGGTAATATCGGAATTTCTGTCTTCTATTAAATATTAAAATATTAGACATTCAAATTATGTAAGAACAAAACCATCTTTAACGTTATCAGGTTATAAATAAAAAATGCTCGCATTCATTAGCTATTTTAAATAAAAATATTTAAGACATTTTTTATCGGAATTAAAAGAAAGGGAAATGATTAGAAGAATCCAATTAAAAACTGAAGGGTTATTTCCTCTTGGAAGTAAATGAAATATTTTGAATTATGTTAAGAGGATTTGTAGGATATTATATAATGATATCGTGTTAATCTTGTTTAACTATTTGATAAAAAATGCATAATTTTATAAATACAGATTTTGTACAAAAGTATAAAATTCTTAAAAAATAATTTTACGATACCGTTAAAACATACATAAACATTATAGCGTTAAACGGATGTTTATGCTATAATGTGAGTAAATATTTATATATATATATGATACATTCCTGTCGAAAATTGGCACATTATAGACGATCGCTATTGCTGTCGACTTGAACATTCTTTCCACCAGACAATCGGAACATCTTAGTCCGAAACCACTAAAATTACCTGATAATCATATCGAGGTAGCCGCAGTCGAGATCGTTGAAATGTAGTCATGACACCCGGACAGGGCATCACTTCGAGTCGCTCACCATGAAGACAAATCTCGAAGTATATCACATCGGAAATCGTAGTTTATTAGCAGTCGTAAAAATTGAGCAGAGGCAGTAAAATCCAGAAGAAATTTCCCAAAAACATTAAAAAGAAGACTTAATAACTTAATAGATGAGCAGTGGCTTTATTGTGATCACAGAGATGAAAGCAACTCCACCAACTTTCGCTTCATTAAAAACTGAACACATTTGAAGATCTTGAAGAATTATCAGAGCTTGAAGAACATACTACCGATGCATTAATGTAGACTCCCCAGTGACGGCAATTAGATGACAACCACTAATTCGTGTAAATTCTGTCTCCGAAGCCAGTGTAACCGTATAAATACTTCAAAATTTGGCCCAAAGGTACAAAACGCGCGAACAAGCTGGTCCACTCGCATCCATGTTCGGAGGGCGCTAGGGGGGATAAAGAAGGCGGAGCTTCGCTAATGGATGAAAAAATGAGGCCACGAAGACGTGTCTCTGACGTATGATTAAAACTCTTTAACAGAAGCGGCAAATTAAAAAGGTAAAAAGGCCTTTGGGCGCGAAAACCGCTTGGAATCATGGGATGCCGAATGAATTAAATAGAAATAAAAATGGTATTACAAAAGTTCCAAAGAATAAAATTAAATGTCTCAAAAGAAGAAATTAGGCAGGTGCGTTTAGAGGCAGTGTTGCAATTTAAGAGAATAAGGTTTTAATAAATACGTGTAGCTTTTAACAGATTAAGATTTTTAGAATGATAAATAACAGAATATTTTGATTAAGTTATGGAATAAAATACAAAATAGATTTAAGAGATATTTTAAAAAGAGAGGGAAAAAAGAATTGAAGAATTTGGAATAATTTAACTAAAGAAATAGGGCGAAATTTTTTTATTATTACATATATATATATTATTTTAACTATTTAATTTTTACTTCTTTTGCATTTTTTTGTACTGATAAATTCAATAAGAAATATCTGTGTGATGATAGTAGAACTATTATTAGCAGACGCTAATTAGAAATACAAAAAGTAAATATTTCTTTAAAAATCTAGTGTACTTCCAAATATGTATTTCTTTATAAAATATCACTGGAGAAACATTTTTATATAATTTACGGAATTTCAAGAAAATCCAGGAATTCCTAAAGCATTAACTTAAATTGATTTTAACTTATGGAGAGAGTGCTATGATATATGAACTTTTAGAGAACACACGATATAAATATCTGACAAAATACCGTATAGTATTTCATCACTATAACAACTGTGGGATTTACAGAAGAATACATAGTACAAAATTAAATTCAAATTATATAATATGTAAGTTACATTAAAAAATTAGGAGATTTTATAAATGTGTTTAATGCATATGGAACATGTTTCCACGATATTTTAGCTCCATATTCTACGCCTTCCCTTCTTCATACAATTCGCCCTGCTGAATCTGGGTTTCTTGTGGGTTTACAAAGTTTTTTATAATCTGTTTGTCACTAAGCTCTTTGACTACTGGCACACTGTTGTCGATTTTAATCTAGTTTATAAATTCCTCAGGTGTACATTCGAGACGATTAATTACCTCTAGTTTTTGTGGTGTAGTCAGAATCATATGTTTATGCATATTAATTTTATTATTACTTCAATAGAGCTTCGAGAACATTTTACACTATATGTACGCAGTTGTAATACGTATATTCTGTAAACGTGAACAATAAAAAACAAGAAACACGGTAGTGAAATGAAAACTGACTCTTCCCATAAGCCCTGAGAGAATTAAACTAAACACACAGTAGTGCGACATAGCGTCAAGGTCAAGAAATGTCCGAATCCACCCAAAAATATACGAACGCAAGCTGCTCGTTAGGTGCCGGATTATAGAATGATCCGAACAGCAGAATGTCGGATTAAAGAACTTCTGCTGCACAACCACTATTTGCAATGGCTATTGAATAATTTATTCATCTCTTTTATTGTCTATTTTTTCATTCCATTCATTTTATTGTTTCAAGCGTACGAGCTTCAAAAAACTATGTACGATGTCGAAATATCCGATATATTTTTTTTAAAGGTTGTTTTCAGAAAGTTTATTTAAATATGTAAATATTAAAAAAATTCAGATATAAAAAAATACCATACTTTTTGTTGCGGGAACTTTTCTGTGTCTTTATTTAACTCTACTGTAACTACAAAAATAAATACAAAGCTTTGTAGAACTGATTATTGAAGGTTAGACGTACAACAAACATTTCGATTTCGCATTTGTAACATATTAATGATATATATGTATGAGTATGTGTTTGTAGTTTATTATTCTATATGTATCTGTAAGTAGTAGAGATGAAATTGTGCTTTTTTCGGAGCTCAAGCCCGCCCAAACAGGGCGAAACCCAAGCCCGCTACAGAAATTTCACAGCAGAAAAATATTAAAAATATAAAAAAAAAATTTCAAGATTAATTTTCTAATTTAAAAATATCTTCTTAGATAGAAATAAATATTAATCATAAATACTCCCTCGAGCTAATATTTTGTGATTTCCATGCCCCTGAAAATGTGTTTAAAATATAAGATTTCGTGTTTATATCAAATCACTGTCCGAAATATGTAAAAATCACAATCCTTATTCTAATGTCATTGTACAACAATGACAGAAAAACATGAGTTATTTTGTCTAGTATTTCTGGAAAAGGACTTCAAACCGAAAGCGAGGATAGAAAAGCAGTGAGAAAATTAGATTAAATTGCACGCGGTACAAGGTAGTAGGTTAGCGCCCCACTCTTTAAACAAATATTTTTAGAAGAAAAATTGACTAAATATTAACTTAATATAGCTAGAGCAAAATACGCCATAAAATATATGTTTTGTATGCATTTTATGTATTGTATGTATGGTATGTATTGCATGTATATAATTTAATGTATATTTTAAATATCGTAACTTAAATAAGTATATAGTATAGAAATTGCAGAAAATACATCTTAGTTATCTATTAATTAAAATTTAGATATTATTTTGGTTCCAAAAGTTTTACTTATATCATTATAATACAGTTTTCAACTTACAAATATTCAAAAATTATAAATAAATTAAGTTTGTTAATTATTTATAAAATATTAAAATCTACTGACATGTTTTAATTAGTTTTAAATTGCCCAAATTGCTTTCAGTGAAGGCGAGAGATACATGAAATGTCAGAAAGATTTTAAGTCATGTAGAAAGCATAAAAAATGTTGAACAAACAGATGGGATACACAAATAAATCCAAGAAAATTGTTAATAACACAAATTAAGAGAAAATTACGAGATGCGAATTAACCCTCTGACCACCGTTGTTTTCTTTGTACTATTTTAAAACGCTATAAAATATGATATTTTTCAACATGATATATAGAATTTAATCACATATAGGAATATAATCCTTGAGAGTATTGATCATTATTCAATGTTATAAAATTGAATTATATCTGTAGAATTATATTAATTTAAATAATACTTTTTTGTAGTGTAACCTACAGCTTAGTGAACGGATATGTCAGATCACGGCGCTGGAAAGGTTAAGAAGCGTTTCGACAGAACTTTGTCTTTCATCATAAGGTGTAAAGATGAAGTTCTACCACTTTAAAAGCAGGAACAAGACCCAGTCTTGCTCCTGGTTTATCACCTGGTCTTTTCGATCACAGCTGGTTTTGAGGACTTGCTCCTTGTTAAATAGATTTCTTTGTTTAGTCGCTGATTGTAACTTTACAAAAGTAACTTTTCCTAGGTATGCAAAGTAAAATAAAATATTTTTAAACATGCAATTTCAGTTTTTCTTTCTTTTTAATGTTTATATGACTCTTTAGTTTTGAGTCCCAATTCTTTCCTCATTTGAAGGCGCTTTCTTCCTAATTTTCCTGGCCCCATTTTACGGCTCCAGGGGCAGATTCCTCTCCTGCCCCCCTCTCTTCCTACAGCTTCGTCACTGCAGACAAGGGTAGTTATCCCATGGCTTTTGTATGTTACCTGCACTAATTGTACGATGGCTTCAGAATCAGACATAATATTTTCCCTTATTGCCCTTCAATAGCAATTCAATTCCTTATTAAATTAATTTTTAAAGGATTAACATTTTTTAAAACTTTGACTCCATTCTTGTTTCTCAAAAAGTTTTCTTCCTTTTTTAACACTTTCCAACCTAGTTGAAAAGTGTTTATGACTTCGGTTTGTCTGGCCGGATGGCCGTCTGCCGTCTGCCGTCTGGCCGTCTGGCCGTCTGGCCGTCTGTCCGTCCTCTAACTCCCGTAAATATGCTCGGATTGCTCTGCAATTTTTATATGTTATTGTCGTTATCTATAGCATGTTCCCTATTTCAACGGAAGTGTGTAGCACTTATAGTTCTTTTACAGGGACATTCAAAAGAATTCCGTTACATTGCGGTCTATGGGGAAAAATCATTTGCGGATTATTTAAATAATGTTTCACTATTTTAAACACATAGAAATTTATATATATCACTAAGGTGCATTAGAAGAAGCTTAATATGGAATAGGGTGTGGATAGCACTTATAGTTACTTTACAGAGACAGTCAAAAGAATTCCGTTACATTACGTCTATGGAGAAAAATCGTCTGCGGTTTATTTAAATTATGTTTCACTATTTTAAACGCATTGAAATTTATATATATCACTAAGGTTCATTACAAGAGGCTTACTACAGAATATTGTGTGTAGAGCAGTCATCGTTCATTTACAGGGACACACAAAATAATTATCTACTGTCTGTTAACAATAATTCCTGGAAGTGCGTTTTAAGCTACTGAACGCAATTTTAATTTTAACTCGTTTTTTTTCTATTACGTGGTGTGTATACATTCTGTAGATCCTATACAGGGAAGCACAAACGTTCGCGAACACATTTCGGTTTATTGACAGAAACTCCTGACGGAGAATTTTAAACTGCGCTACGCGTTTCCTAACTGAACAAAAATTTAGCATCCTATGTAGTATATATACAAATCTATATATCATATACAGGGCTGAATAAAAGTATTTGGATATTTTCCGAATATTGTATATGTTGGAAATTCCTAAAACTATGTTTTTAAATATTTTATGCGTTTTCCAAATTGTTTAATTAGATGTTATCTTTTAGCTTATTAAACGGTATGATTTGTAAGATTATTTTGGAAGCGTTGGAAAGTGTTACATAATCTATGCTTGACGCATGATTTTTCTTTCTTGTTTTTATTTGTGAATAATTAAAATTTTCACGTTAAGCCCGATCTCGAAGAAACTAGTATAAAAAAAACGAGTGTATTTGGGTGCCTATGGTTGGACTTGGGCTGAGTCTGACTCATCTCTAGCATGTAGTAGGCATATAATATATGCGCGTATTTAAGCGTAACTGTGAGTTTTTAAATGTTTAAATACAGGCATATTTAAGAAATTTGTATATAATCTACTAATTTGTATTATTTTTTGTATCGGTTATTAGTTCATATGCTTTGTATAGATAAAAATTCAATAATGCGAAGCATGGTTATATAAAGCATTAAAAAAACAATTTTAAATGTAAGTTTAGTTCTTTAATAGGTAATTCATAATATCTAATGCAACATTTACAATTTTTTCTACCGAAGAATTTTGGTTTCAAGTATTTTTATTGTCGGACAAAAAATTATTATAGCAATAATTGTATTTTTATTGTGTTTTTGCCAAATTGTTGAAATAATTTCAATTTGGCATATAATTTGGCTATTTATAATTCTTGCTCACTATTTACAACATTTTCACATGTTCGCGGGCGCTACTATGTGTGTGTGGTGTAAATACTGGCGTATATGTAAGTTTTAATACATATTATGCTATATCAAAATAGAATGGTATATGTCATCAATTTTTACTTTTGTTTCATATTTCAGAGATATTTATCTACTACCTATCTATCTAACAAGTGTAAATTTTCAGAAACTGGCTTTTCTAATGGATTCGATTTATTGATATTGCGTGTTACACAGAACCACATTCATATCATTCTGTAGCTGTGAACTTCTGCCAAAGCGAGTACAGTTGCGTAACACAATCCGGGAATTCTTTGGACGAGATGGTCTTCATTCTAATATATTAAACTTCCTAATAGAAGGGCTTTCTTTTGAAAATTCTATTGGAAGCATTTTGCTTTTTCACAATACATTTGCTTCAACCTGTGACATGTTGCTTTTGACAATTTCTCAATTGCTAGCAGAATTTGATAGTCGCACGTTGTTCATCAAATGCCAAATGGGCCTTCAAAGAACGCGAATATTTTAAAAGTGGATATTTGAAGGTAAAGGGAACCGAATTATCGTTTTTTGTACAGGGATGACCATCTCGGAAACTCAGTTTACGCTTTAGAGTTATAGTACAATCCAGAGGGGCAGACCAAATCCACCAGCAGGTTGCATTATAAATGAGATTTTCAATGCCTATACTACAATTTTACAATTTCACATTACAACATAAACATCTATGATTTGTCAAAGAATTAAACAGGTTTATAGTTAATTCAGGTTACAATTGACTTATTATTGAACAGTACTTCATTAAACCATATTTATGAAGTTTATATTGAATTAACAATTATTTAAGTATATATTTAATTATTTTAGTAATTTAGTAATTATTTAAATATATAACTACATAAAACACTATATTGTAAAGACAACATCAAATTATGATACTATACGCTTATAAAATATGTTACAATATAATCATAACACACATAGGATACAACAGATATTTTTTTTAACTTAAACTACATAGTATTTCGTAATAGCTGATATGATGAATTTTGCTTTTACAATGCTTTTTTTTTTTATTTTGCCTTTTACATATTTACAGGTTTTGCAAAAACATTATATATACATTTTCATTGAGATGCAGAGAACATTTCTAAAATTATTAAAATGGAGAGAATTTATATGTAAACTTCTTCGTTACATTAAAAAAATCATAACTCTAAATAATTTGTCAAAACTGCTTTAAATACAAATTAAGTAAAAATGTCGTTAAAAAATATAAAATGATCCAATTTACAAATCTTTACATCAAGAAAATTTTTGCCTAATATTTTAAAGCTGTTTAAGTATAAAGTAATAAATTTATTTATTTTTTCACTTGAATTTATCATTTCTAAATGGACATACGAAAATATAACTTGAATAATAATCTAACAATTTGCTACAGAGTAAAAATAGTTTACAAAACATTTCTTTAAACATGAGTCTAGTACTCAATACAGCTTAAGCTAGAGATATAAGACTCCTAAAACTTGTCAACATGTCAAACCCCTTTCCTTATACATCAGGTTTACCGATTCTGCTGAAGTCACATTTTGTGATAACTTTTCATGTTATTTTATTATTGGAACATTTTGTGAGGGTCATAAAATTTATAATCCGATAGACATACATCGATCAACTGTAGTCGAAAATAGAAAAATTCAATGAAATTTATAAAGTAATTTTTCTTCAAACTAAAATTTAATTAAGCGGATTAAATAAAAGGTAAAACAAGATGCATTTACTACGGTTAAAGACACACATGAATCAAAGTCAATGTTTGAAAAATATAACAGTGCTTTAAACATATTATTATGATAAAGTTAGACATAAGATTATAAACAATGAGCTATAATTTATAGTTGATTGATTATTTGGGAGTAGTTTAATTTATTTTGAAAACAGAAATGTTGTAACATATTTTGATAAAAGGTGTAAAATTTTACAGTTTCTTATATATATTATCAAGTTTATTGCGTTAAGGATATTTTATTATCATTTGGATTTTTCTAAATGTATATATTTTTTTTAAATAACAATATTGCCCTTCAAATGTTCTTGAAATGTTAAAAGATAACACAAGAAAAATCTAAACTGAAAAAAGAAAAATTTGTTTTTAATATAACAAAAGATAAACACCTCATAAAAAATTATGAGCATTTTTATGATTTTACAAAGGAATATTTTCTTAAACTACTCATTACATTTGGTTTCATTCCCTATTGATGCATTTTCTGAAACTTAAGTGCTTTTAATTTTAAATCATATTTGGATTTATTATACTTTTGATGATTAGCCTGAAGATATGCACTTTGGTTTGCTTATTAACAAAATTTTACAGTTCTATGATTGTTATTCTTTAATATTTGAAAGTTTTTTTAGAACATTTATTCAGGATGTAAGTTATATTAAAATGTATAATCCTGTAAAAGGTTTGAAGTAATATAAGATAAACATAATTCGATTCATTTATATTTGAAATTGATATGCTTACAAAAATTGTTTAAGCTCATTGAATTACAAAAAAAATGGAATACAAAAAGTAATTAAATAAAGAAGTGTAAGTATTTTTTGCGATAATTTTTACTGTTCTTGAATATTATGAGAGGAACAATGGTAATGAAATATCTATTTCTATATGGTGATTTGGATGCAATCGGCCCAAAATTGATCGGCCAATCTAACGTGACGTCAAATATCAGATCTTAGACATTATCATATGATGGTGTTGTAACAATAAATTCTACATTAATTCAGATACCCATTCGAAACTTTCTAATTTACCTCCCTGAATAATGCTTATTATGTGATCTTTAATTTTTAAATATCTTACGAATTTACTCATAAGCTAGATTAATAGATATAGTTTTAAAAAATTATACATTTCACTTGGTAAATTTGTTTTGAATAGCATCAAAAGTACAGTATACAGTTGGACAGTAGTTAAAAAAGAAGCATTTTTGGACATCAGTTATTTTTCGAATTAAAACCAAAAATTGTACTTCCAGATATAGATAAAAATAAATGGATTGATAAATTTGAAATGGCCCATGTACATTTCAAAGAAAGAGAAAATGATAATTGTTTTATATTTTAATAATATTTTATCAAAGGCAGTAAGTAGAACTATTAAAATTATTAACTATTAAAACTATTTAAATCGCTACAGTATTACTGTCAGTTAGAATGACCAATACAGGCCATGTTAAATTATTGTGCCGTTTTCTCTTTAACTACGAAAGATTAGAATTTGGCATTTCATATGCAAAAAAGAAATAATTCTTAATAATGTGAAGTCATTTTATATGTAGATATTTTTCAGTTATTCTTAAAAAAATCTGAGATTAAATCTACCAATAATTAGCAAAAAACATCAATTTTTGAAGATTTTTTTTAAAGTATACATATATTATCTGAAACAGTAATATCGGTACGATATTTAAGGAAATTTAGAAAAGAATAATGTACAGTTGTTTTTTAAAAAGGTACATTTGATTTTAGAAACAAAATTTTCTGAAAACTTATTTTTAAGTGGTGTGGCCTGTATGACCAGATCTACACAAACAGAAATAATTGACAGTTAATTTTAAAATTTCTCGTTGGCATAAAAATAAATGTAATATATCGTTGTAAAAGGGAGAAATAAAATAATCAAAATATTAAACTAGTCGTATATGACAATCCTAAAACTTTATTCTATCTAACACAGGTTTCGCATACACTAAAACGAATCTCAGCACCAATTTATATCAAGGTCTAACAAAAGTTTTATTAAATTCCGTGCATTAATTCTTGAGATATGACTTTCACTAAAATCGTTCAAATTCTGAAAAATGCAGCATAGCAGCGCCATCTGTTGGAATTTTCACACCAAAACCTAATCCACAACAACTTATGTCAACGTCTAACTGAATCTGTAGTTTGATGAAATCCGTGCGTTATTTCTTGAGATATAGTTATCCGGAAAAACATGAAAAAAGTAGCATAACAGTACCACCTTTTGGGATATTTAAACCAAAACGTAATAAGCATCTATTTATGTCAAGTTCTAACAGAATCTGAAGTTTGATGAAATTCTCTGCATTACTTCTTGAGATGTAGCTTATTTTTCTTAAATAAAATAATTTAAAAATCTGTGAATAATATTATAAATAATCTATATATTTCAAATATTTATGTCTTAATGTTTTTTATTCTTTGCATATAAAATAGGTTTTGCGTTAAGGTTTACACTCTTACATGGGCACTTTGTGCATTTTACAAATAACGTCGTCTGAAATTTCAAAACTTTAAGACATTCAGAGAAAGGAGATAATACACATCTTTCCTAAACTGTTAAATGTTTTTATAAAAAAAAAATCTGGTTTTCTGAACAGAAGTGTGAAAGTTTGATTCAAAATATGTGTTAATGTATTAACAATCCATGGTATTTTTGTTTTCAAATTACCACATATTGAGGTAATAATTGTTCACTTTTGGACAAAAAACTAACATAATGCGATCTTAAAAATTGTCATTCCTTTTTACATAATTAACTTTAAAATTTCCCAATCCTCTTTTCCAATTTAATATTTCTTGATAAAAGTGGAAAGTTTTTTTTTTTTCTAAACGATTTACATCAAGTTGTTTTTAAAAACATCTGATTAACTACAAATGTGTAACATAGTTCAGAATTACTAAAGGTATTGTTTGAAAAATGTGTTTCTTTTTACAACATTTTGGAATATGTTTAAAGACATAGAAAATAAAACAAAAAGTTGCGCTTTTTTTTTCAAATTCAGATATAATTAGATATTACTATGATTTTACGTTGTCTGCAGCAAAACACAATTTTTAGAGTTACACATACTGTAACATTGCGAAATTATCAAAGAGTTGTATTTAAATAAATTTATAGATGTTACACAAGTGATACAAATAGATTTATGTCACTTGTTTATCAGCCAGAGTTATTTAAGTGAATCTTTAAACCCATATGTCTAGTCAAAAAATTTCATTTTTACGGCTGAATGTTGCAATGAATAGTTGATCACAAATCGAGTGTAATATAAACGGCGATCAACTTTTAAAAATATGGAACTGATGCTATACACTCACGCAAACATGTAAACATAAGTTTGGCGACTTTTTAGTCGGCGCGATTTTCAAGACCGCGCCAAACGAATAACTTAATACAATGGCTAGGTTGCCATTAAAGGAAAAAATCCCCTAAATTTGGCGACTTTTTTTCTTTTTTTTAACCAATTATTTTTTTTTCTGCGTGAGTGTAAAGCATCTTAGCCAAAAATATTATTGTATAGCATCCTAAAAAAAATATTATTTAAGACAAATATTTCTTTTTTATACTACCAAAAAGTACAGGGTCATTCATAATTCCCTCCGGGGTTTCGAAACGTTATAGTAAAAAAACGAAGACGAATATGAAAAAAAGAAACATATGAAATTATTCCGAAACTATTCAAGTTTTACTCACATACATTACAGGTGTTCTATGTGTGAACCCTTGGTCACACGGCATACATCCATGCGATAGTCCAGTTCCTGCCATACTCCGTTTCTTTAAATTTCCGGTACCACACATGAATTGTTTTGTCAGTTGGTCCCTGTTTTCGATATTTATTACGAAAGGCCCGTTGAACTGACACCACTGATTCAGATTTAAAGAAACGGAGTATGGCAGGAACTGGACTATCGCATGGATGTATGCCGTGTGACCAAGGGTTCACACATAGAACACCTGTAATGTATGTAAGTCAAACTTGAATAGTTTCGGAATAATTTCATATGTTTCTTTTTTTCATATTCGTCTTCGTTTTTTTACTATAACGTTTCGAAACCCCGGAGGGAATTATGAATGACCCTGTATAATAGGCTTTAAGATAACCACTATCATCATTGTACATAATATAAATTTAAATTTTTCATAAGTAATTTTTTTTCTCAAAGGCATTTTAGAAGATTAAACGAACAAACGCGTTGCTGTACCTTTCAATAAATTTTCGTATTCAAAATGAAACTTTTATAACTGAATTTAAAAGTTTAAAGAAAAATATCTTTTCTTTATAGGAAAATGAAAAAAAATGCTATTTCAAAGGATAAAATGGGTAATTAAACTAAGTAAGCACTTCTATTCATCCGACTAATGGGCTTTTTTGAGTTTATTGTTGTATATCCCTTCACTTTTAAATCGATCTATTTTTTGTTACATTTTATTTTCAATGGATGCAATTAGGAGCAAACATTTTATTAATCTTTTTAATATCGAAAAATGTTGTTATTATTCGTCTCTACAATATTATTTTGAAGAATTCGTATTCCTTAAAACAGGTTTAATTTATAATGTGTATATTTTAAATGAAATCTACATTTTCAGAAAATGAACACTATATATCTATAATAAAAAACTTATGAAACAGAAGTAAACAAATAAAAAAAAACAAATCAGATGAAATAATTCATAGCAAATTATTCACAAATTGTTAATCTAAAAATATATAATTTTTGCTCGTTGTGTTCAGGTTTAATCTTTCCGATTCTGCCTTTCTCTCTCTCTCTCTCTCTCATTTTCTTTTTTTTTTCAATGTTAAAAAAATATTAGATATTTTTAAAATTCATAATCATGTAATGAATTTTGAACATGTTTCCAAAGTTATAATTAAGCTAACAATCAAATGGATAATATAATAAAGTGTAGCGATATTCAGACACACGTCACAGCTAAATTCTCGTACACATTTCAATATTTAACGCACTTCATTCATCTGGGGATTCATGCAGTTCGATACACTCAGGAGAACTACGTTTTATTTTCAAGAAACTCTTTTTATTTCTTTATGACATAAATCAGAGCAGTACGCAATGTAATAAAATATATTAAAGCACTTAAACATAATACGTCTGATCACTTTATTTATATATATATTTTTTAATTCAGACAATTTTAAATACACAAACCCAACATGAGTGGATAAATGACCGGGGTCAGGACTCGAACCTGAGACCGTCAGTGCAACGTGCTGATGCTTTTCCACTGAGCAACCCCTGGTCGATATCCTAGCACGGCAAATTTCCCACATTACATCTTTCTTGAAATGAACTGAAATGAACAGAAGTGAAATTTTGATTAAAAATGTGTGTTAATGTATTAACAAGCCATGACGAGCATATGGGATGGGCTTTCCTTATAGACGAAATGGATTTGTGTTTAAAAAGGGGTCTGCCCCGGAGATGTCCTTTCGTTGTTTCTCAAGTTCTACATATGCATGATAAGTTGAAAATTTTGGGATGAAGATTCATACAATGTTCATAATATTGAGAATTTGGAAGTTGATGTCAAGAATTTGAAGTGTGACTTTTAGAATGAAGACTCAAACAATGCTTATAATAGAGAAAGTTGATGTGAATTAGTCAGGCTCCGGAATTAGAAAGGAATGTATCTTGTCAGGAAAATGAATCATTTATTTTTACAATGTCAAGTTGTAGGAAAATGATGTAATATATAGAGTAGGCAGAGCAGGAAAGGCAGAGTAATGATACTTATCTATATTTTTTCAAGTCTTCTCTGTTCTCAATATCTTTTTACCTAGACGGCAAATGATATACTTTTGTGAGACATAAAGGGGGGGGGGGACCTTTTACCATTGGACGTCTCCTGAGGAATAAAGCGGTCATTCTTGACTTAGTTCGCCGCCAAGACATCAGTATAACAGACAATGTCGTGTTGGGAGATCGGCTTTAAATTTCCCATAGATATTATTCATTATCTTTTGCTCTTTCTGGGGACTCATAAATTTACTTAATACATTCAACGATATCAGTGAAAAGTCGAAAATGTTCCATTGAGCATAATTTCAACTCTGGTGCCAGTCTCTGTCTACAGTCAATTTATTTTTCTGGAAAAAACGTGTCATGCTTTTAATGACTAATTACATTTAGGAATTATTTTAAAAACATACGTGCTACAAACAATATTTAGATAAAATCTTTTAATTTTTTAAAGTCACTATGAAAAAAGCAATTTATTGATACCCATATGTATGTGGTTATAATATGGAATAATATTGCTTAGATCATTTAATTAAAATAACATTAATAATTGAGCTGTTGTGACTTTCTTCGCAACGTTACTTTACAGCTTGCGCACATGATTTCATGAAAAAGACAACTCAGAGTTTCATAAATATTAAAATACTTTGCAGTAAATGGATGTATACGAAATGACATATTACTTTTATCTATAAGTTTATATTTATTTTAAAATACTTACTTATGTTTTTAAAAGGCTTCAAAAATTCCGACTTCTATAAATTTGCATTTTATTATGGAAAGTAAGTGTAAGTCAGTTCAATTAGATACAATTTCTCTACGTATTAAAAATAGCCTCTACGACTGAGTTATGAGAACGTTGACCGGCACTCAGTGCCAATAAAAATTAATAAATTTAAACTATTAAAACGCAAAAACTGAATGAGTAGCTTTGTATAAAGATTCCTTTACATTTCTATACAAATGAACCTAATAGTTTAAAAATAGCAAGTTTTTCAAATTTTGACATTAAAAAAGGAACCTGGCCCTTTAACTTAAAATCAAGCGGTATTTGTTTGACAGTTCTGAAAAATTGGAATTTTGCAGATTTTTTGAGCGCTTTTTTTTTATTTCTAAACGAAATATAATTTGTATATGTAAAAAGAGTGTGTAGGCACATGTGTCAGCGAGTAAGATTCACAGCTGGTTTCTGGACAGACTGTCGAAAACATTTTGAAAATTAAGCCCTGGTGAAAATTTTTGACGTACGCTGTAAAAAAAAAATGCTTCCCAATACACAAAAGTATAAAATAACCACAAAAGAAAATGCACAATAACTTCTTCCGAGTTACCCATGATTCATAAAAATGTATTTTATTTTTTGAAACTTCAGATACCTATATATTTCCGAGATTTACAAAAGAATTTATAAAAATAATTTCTTTTGCTGCCACTCATTTTCGGAAACGTTTTCGAGAAGTAGAATTATTAATTAACTCACTCAAACAATAATATCGGTTTTTAGGATGCTGAAAATTTTCAGTTAAACATTTTCAGCAGCGTAATTGAATTTACACATTCAAGAGTTGCAAATTAATATTAACTTTAATGATTATGTTAATACTGTTAATTTATTATGTTTGTCAGAAAAACTTGTTAGTTGAATCCTGAAAAGGGCTACTTGAAAATAGATAGCATACGAAAAACCTATATTCAGGCTTAAGATAATTGTTTATCGCACTATAAATCTACTGGAAAGAAGTTTCAAAAATCCGTTGCAGCAAAAGAAACTTTGATTTTATAAATTCTTCTTTAAATCTCGAAAATATATTGGTTTCTGGGGTTTTTAAAGATAAAAAACATTTCGGAATCGAGGATAACTCTAAAGATATGATTGTAGATTTTCGTTAGTGGCCATGTTATATTTTCCTTGATTAAGAAGCATTTTTATTTTGTGAGATTGTAAACTAAAGCACCTTAATATATATATTATATATTATATATTATATATTATATATTATATATTATATATTACATATATACATACATAAATAAACTAAGCAAATGTTTTAAAAAACAGTTTACCTTGTTTTTGTAAGCGATGCCCGAATCTATAATGCAACAGCAACACCGGAATTGTGAAAAACTATTTATAATAATGCATTTGGCGTACACAATAAATGTGTACATATAGCTAATTTTTTGGTATTTTATCGTTTTTATAGAAATATAATGACTATAGTATATTTAGTCGTAAAATTTGATTTCAATTTCATAATGAAATAGAATAGAAGGATAATAATTCTGCTGTGGATTCGAGATGATGTTTTTTTAGAAAAAAGTTTCAGTTTTTATAAAATTTATATAGATTTATTTACATTAACTTTCCACAAGATATTTGTCACAATGAAAATAAGTTTGTAACAATGTAATTGGGTTTCTTTTAACCTATTGACTAATTTCACTAATCTTACAAATAGGTATCACTTATAGTAACCAAAGACGAATATTATTTTAGGACTTCTCGCAGCACTATTTCAATACAATCTTTTTCATCGTAAATTTAAACCAGAAATATATAATGAAAGTTATTGAATGACAATAATGTTACTCAAAATAGTAAAAACAAATCATTCGTCTAAGGAAATTTTACGAACCAGTGTAAAAATTAACATTCTCAAAGACTAAGTAAAGTATAATATTTATTTAATGTAAATATTTACATTATAGCTTTATTCATTGTAATAATTTATTTAATGTATAAATGTAAATATCTCCTACAACCAAATGGAACAAAGAAGTTCTCGTAGATGGAGTATGATTGAGTCTATTGTTCTCGTATAGAACAATAGACATTTTATTCTACGAAGGCGAGAAAAGAGTCCGTAAAACTGAAATGTGTAAATTCCAATTTGAAAATGCGCCCATCTTTATACGCCTACCGTACATGTAACAATTTGTGATGCTTTTTATGATTGGGTATAAATAGTACAATCGATACAATAAAATATATTACATCAGATAAAGATTTTTTTTTTTTTTTTTTTTTTTTTTTTTTTTACGGGATTGCAGATTTTGTATTCAAGAATGATTGAATTGAAGCATCTTATCTTATTAATTCTTCACAAGATTAAAAGTAAAACCACTAACTGGAAATTTTTATGCTTCACTAAAATTTTTATTTTCAATGCGAGGATCTGGTTTATTTATTCATAAAAGACAATGCAATTGGAAGAAAGAAAACCTTCTCAGATGACGAACTCAAATCTTTCTTCGTTTATTCTACTCTTAGTATCGTGATGCAAAAAAAAAAAAAAAAAAAAAAAAATAGTAAAAATTATTTTTTAAATGGAAAAATATAAGGTTTTTCAGTTTTGCACCGATAACTTTTGTTCTGCTTCTGTAATGCGAGTTAAAATATTTTTTTTAGAAATTTCAAAACTTTTGTACATAATTATAAAAAAATAATAGTAAACAAAAAATAGCTACTCAATAACAAATAGTTGTCTATTACTTTAAATAGTCCACAATAAGTTTGACAGTTGCTACAATATCATGCAACACAGGTAATAATAAATCCAAATTCTAATCTAAAACTCCATAAAAAAAAAAAAAAAAAAAAAAAAAAAAAAAGTTTGTAGTTTTTGAAAGTGTTTTATAATCTACTAACTTATCCGCCCGGCGTTGTCCGGACCCGTGAAATAAATAAAAAATATCAAGTTTTTATTATTTTATATCTTTAACCCGATTTTGTGAGAAATTATATTTTTTAAAGTGCAAAATTCGCGAAAAATATTCATGTTTATTGATAAAAATGCTCATTTTCTTGTTCTTTTGTCCGAACTCTTTGAAATCTTTATTGGTTATAAATAAAATAGTTTTACAGCACGTGTAAAAATTTCGTGAAAAAATATTGTTATCTAGTTGTAAAATAAATGTTTTCTTCTCACTTTTTGTTTGTTTGATTGTTTTCGCGTCGGCTTCTTTAACATAGCAATAAAAAAATAGTTCTCATCTTCCGAACTCCTTGAAATTTCAATCAGCTTTAAATAATATAACTGTATCCAAGCTCTCGTTACAAGTTTACGAAAAAATATGCATATTTAGTAGTGAAAACATGACTTCTTAAAAAAAAAAAAAAAAAAAAAAAGCTTTCAATGCAATGGCTATATTACGCCATCCGTTTTCAATCAACCCTTTTCAGTCCCCCTAGGCTAACAGCTCTAAGCAGGTGAGGACTAAACACGTTTCCCATTTCTGAGGGTAGATGCCTTAAAAAAAACTTTGAAGCATGCGCAAAGGGACGATTTCCGTATAAAAAAGAAAGTGTGAATTTGACAGAATGCGCTTTTCGTTTTAAATATATACATAAATGACGCAGCACTTTTTTCAGTGTCTAAAATTTTAATGTGTGCATTTTTAATTTTTTATTTTTTAATGCGTTTTTCATGCTATAGTTTATTTTTTTAAGTGATAAGGTTTCATAGTTTCATAAGAAATTTATACTCACTTAAAGGCAATTCCTCTCACATGTCCTGTTTTTCTTCGAAAAGGAAGTACTTTGAGAGATTGAGTTAGATGACTCAATCCTTCAAGGGTCTTGGGTTTAGTCATATGATAGATCAAGCGATGTTACTACAGGGAGATATTAGTAGGGTAGACATGATCAGAAAACGTCGTCGCAAAATCGTCGACTAACTAAGAGACAAGTCCTCTGAATTTCTTAAACTTAACATGATTAACAAAAGAAGACGGCAAGGAGACCACGAGATTCATGTCAAGCATCGATCATCTGATGACCTACCAGTTTCCGAAGGATGGGAAGGATAATGCAGAACAAACTGCAATAGGAACGTGACGTACGAGTTCACAGACGATGACCCGGAATTTATTCAAAAGAACTTTGGCGTGGTATTCAGGTCTACGAACCAGGGAAATGCATCAGGAATAGATAACATTCGGATGGAGGTTGTGTGGAGGCTGTAAGGTGCCAATAAACCACTGTTCATAGGTGTCATGAACAAGACCTAAGAGAGGGAGTCTTTCCTACTCCTTACAAAAAGGCTGACTTGGTTCTCTTTAATAAGGTTGACAAACATCGCTCAAACGCAACTCCTATCATCCAATTTTCTTATTACCTGCCTGGAGTAAAGTAGTAAGGTGCTAGACAAACTAGTGACAAGCAGTCTGGTTTTCCATGCACAGCCACATGGTCTCATGCACAAAATTAAATTCAGTTTTACACCAGGTAAGGGACTGAATATGCATTGCATGAATTAAGACGAACTAATGAATGATGTCATAGCAGTAATAACGCTAGTCGCCTAATTATGTTGGACGTGAAGGGAGTATTTAACAACTTATGGTGACCGGCGATCTACAGTCAACTGGGCAAAATGGGCTGTGCAAGGAACTTCTACAGGCTGGTCCGGATCTTCTTGTCGAAGCGTTCAGAATTTTATCGAACGGCTTTCTCGTTCCTGGAGTGCCATTATTATAAGGACTGTCCGAACGGCTGAAACTCAGATCCGTTCTTCTGGAATATTGTCGCAAATTTTCTCTTATAACTGAATTACGCAGAATTTGTGAGGAGAATTGCCTATGCTGATGATTTCGCGTTGGGAGTTGAAGAATCAAACGCATATGATTGCGGAAAAAGACCAAATATTGCTCTAGAAAAAGTAACAAAATTGGCATAGCTGCAAAAACTCACTTTTGGCGCAGAAAATACAATATTTTCCGAAAAATGCGGAAATTCGGGAGAAGAAAAAAATCGAAGAACCAATCCCCGAATTACTTTCCGAGGTAAAGTCATAAAAATGGCAACCCCAGCATGATATTTGGGAGTCATGATCGACTACAAGCTAAATGGAATGGCGCACTGCGGATACATAAGAAATCTCTAGCAAATTATGTTATAATCGACTCATTTCATCACTCGAAGAAATTGTGGACTAACTGGTAATGTGCTTAAGCGTCTGTTCAAATTGGGATCGAGCGTTTATCGACCTATGCTTGCAGTTTCTTGTGGACTGGGACAACTCGCATGCGGCACAGTCTTACTTCTTCCCAGAGACTAGAATTTCCAGCCTTCACTAGGTGCTTCTGCACTACGAATACGGATTCGCTACATGTGTTGGCTGGAACGTTGCCGTTAGATCTTCAGGTGGAGAAGGAAAGTCTTCTTGATCAAACGGATAGACAAGACGAAGATATGGCCATTGATGGCATATTCATTCGCGCAGATGAAGTTCAGCTAAAACTGAACACTGGCGCACACATCCTGCAATGTCACCATACATTAACAGGGAGGACGCTCTTATAGCTATAGAGAGCATCTAAGATCATCGAGGAATAACAGGTACTGACGGGTAGAAATATATTGACTATAGATATACTGACGGGTAGAAATATATTGACTATAGATATACTGACAGGTAGAAAATAGGCGGTGGAGTAGGCGCAGGCGTAGCGATTTATGACGATGGGTTTCTCGTAGGACAACACTCTTACCAACTTCCAGCGCACGCTACAGTGTTTCAAGCAGAGCTTGTTGCGATAATGAAAGCGCTCCAGCTATGCGATTCAGTAGAAAGCTACTCACTGTACAGGGACTCGAGATAGTCGCTAATGGCGCTATCGAATCCGAATACCATTTATTAACTGTGTGTTGGGATCCATGACAAAAGGGGGTACAAGGAGGTGAAGTAGTACTCTGTTAGGCTCATGTCGGAATCGAAAATAATTGAAACAGGAAACTTATCCTCAAAAAGAGGCGCAGGCGAGGAGGAAATAAATGTCCAGGTCAAAATGTTTGCGCAATGAATAAAAACAAGAATGACCCATAAAATACGAAATATCTTTCAAAAAAGTTGACATGAAGTTAACACAGGAAGAAACGTGTATTGGCATTTACCAAAGGTCTCGGAAAAAAGATCTTGGACAAACAGACTTTTAAATTTAAAAATAAGAGGACATGGCCCATTCCCAGATTACTTTCATAGCTTCCGAGTCACTATGTCCTTTCTGCACATCCCTAAATCTTGCCACAAGGCAGGATCTACTCCTGAATTGCGTGGGCACAGGCCCATTATAGAATAAATTTCGTCATTGAAAATAATGATATTGGGGAACTACTACTTAGTTCTAGAAGGCCTGAAAGCCTGAAGGCTTTCTTACAGGAATTGGAGCCTTACTTAAATGAGCTTCAAATTGTAGCTTCTCCAGGAGTTTCTCAGCACGTACTGGATAATTTGCCATAATAGTTCGAATAACAACAGAGCGAATATTGTGCAGGTGAGGAAGGTGAGGTAAATGTCAAAGTGGTACATGTTCGGCATTGTAACGTAATTATGAAGAGTTTTATGTCTCGTGTTATGTGATATACGTCGTGTATGTTACGCAGTGATGTCGATATGGTGAACTAAGAGATAAATTAATGTTTTGAGTGTTGTGGTGATAAATATTATAAATGTTGAAATTAACGTTGTGCAGTGCATGTGTATGCAACAGGCCACAGCCGTCAGTGAAATGCGAATGCACATAAACAATTAAAGAGTACAGGGCAATGTGGTCTCCTCCCTTGACAATAATAAATGTCAATTCCCAATGTCGAGGAAGGGACGAGGTGGTCGGGCCTTGCTGGAGGAGGTGATTCTCAACGTCCTATGCACTTCTAGCCTGGCGTTGCAGTGGTTCTTTGAAGTGTGGATGTAGTCTGTATGATCTATGTAAATCATTGCTATGTCCAATTTAGATGAAGGCAATATATAACTCTTTTTCTAAAGCGAGGACACTCTGCATTTTTGTGCTTTGCAATATTTGCTATCTCTCATAGTGTTCGAGTTGCTGTCGATAACTTCGACATATCTGCACTAGGAGCGCTGAAATACTCTCATATGATAGCGCGTTGTCGTAATACTAAAGATAAACATTCGTTCCACAAATCTAGCTATATCCGTTTAAAAGTTATTTCCCTATTTACAGAGATTTGTTTGCACCCTGTATTCTTTTTTCGGCGAAATAATAGCATGTTCTGAATTGAGGCAAAACATTTTTCTACTCTTTAAAAATACCTATAAAAATATCCCCTTTATTGTTTTACAAAATCTTACTGGTAATGTTAATGAGGGATTAGCGAGAATTTACAATAATTGTCAGTTTATTTCTTTTCAATACTTTCCAACTAAGTTGAATAGAAGAATGCATTTGTCTATCCCCAAGTAGCAAAAAATGGTTGGACCAACGTTGGCTAATTGTTGACTAATTGTTGACTAATTGTTGACAAACGGTGGCCCAGAGTAATAAATGTCCACCTTGCCGTACCACTGCTCAACGAAATATTTGCCAACAGAGGGAGAATAATGGACCACCGTTAACTGCTCAGAAACTTGTTTAGATACGCTCCAAATTAGATGAATTTCCGTACCTACCATTGCCATACCCTAGCATTTCCCATTTCCAAAACCTAACAGCGATGGACAGACAAACCGTTCTGCTTGGATCTGTCCTCCATACGTCCATCTTTTCATTTTTCTTTTCTCTAAGTATCGTAAATATACTCCTACTGCCATATATTTTTTCTATGTTATTGAGATTTACTATAGAATATCCATTATTAAAACTAAAATTTGTAGCATTTATAGATCGTTTACAGAGACACCCAATAGATTTCCCTAACGTTATTGTCTATGGGATTATTTACGGGGATTGTATTGAATTTAAAATATTTAAAATATTATGATATTGATAATTCAACACTCAGACGAATTACAGCCTGTTTTCGCATGAGTAAAAATTTATATATGAGAATGTAAGCATGAAAATAAGTAACATTTATAGATTGAATAAATTACAGGGATGCACAAATTCATGTGTTTTATGATCCATTGGAAAAAATCGTCTTCGACTTGTTTTAATGATGTTATGATACCTCAAACATAACAAAATTTAAAAAAAATCACTTAGGTATACCACAGCATGTTTTCTATAGGTTATGGAGTGCATAGTGTATATCGTTCATTTACACAGACGTACAAAATAATTCGGTTAAAGAAGCGACGATCATAGACAACTATGATCGATAAATGCTGGAAGTATGTTTCTCTCTGTGGTGTGCATTTTTTAACTTATCTAATTGTTACTGTAGTATTACGTGTTATGTATAAAATCCATAGATCATATACAGTGTTGCACAAAATAATTCACACACATTACCAGATATAGACAGTATTTGTTAAAAATAGATTTTTACTGAGTTATGCGTTTATTTAAATTGCTCATTCAGATATCTCATTTCATTGTATGAAAAAATAAAATTTCTTAATAATATTCTGTTAGAGTTTGAAAGTGTTTCACAAACTTTTCCTCATGCATGATTTTTCATTCTTATTTAAATTTGTAAGAACACATGCATAATATCACAATAATAACATATAACATAAATTTCGATAAAGCACGTACTGTCAATAACATCGTTAATGTAGCACAAGGATTCTTTAAATAAATTTGTTTATTCTTTTAACAGTCATAGAATTATAAAAACAAAGTTTTTCAAAAAAATAAATCGTATAATCAAAACTAAGAAAGTAGAAAATAAATATTTAATAAATTTCTTTAAAAAATGTAAGTTATAATTTTTTTTCTTATTAAATCTATTATGTTTGTTACAATACACTTTTATGAACTTATAAGTTAAGAAATAGAAAGTGTTTATATTTTAAATTCAATTTTATTCATTTTAAATTCTTTTTTTTTTTAGCTTTTTTTAGAAAGAAAATAAAATTATCTAAACTGAACTTTCTTGCATGGTTGTTTTATCTTAATTAAAAGTTTTTGAAGTGAAAAAAAAATATTTTAAAGATTAAGCTGTGGAAATGAAATTTTGTATCTAACTAAAAAATTTTGAAAAATTTTTTAGAAGTTTTAATTAAAATTATATAAAGTAAGAAAATAAGTTCTTCAGCCTCCTAATAATACAACACGCACATACTTTAATTATTATTATTGTTATTTTTTTTTTGCCATTTCATTTACGACAGTTCGATTGTTTCAGTTTTGTTAATTTTTTCTATGATATTATTTGAGTGATTTGACTGTTGTATTATTGTTTAAAATCTCCGAACCATTATGTATTTGTTAAGTTTATTATTTTATTTATTTGTCTTATGCAGATATCAATCCAAGTTTATATGACTTTAATATATCTTATTTTCTAAAGATTCATTTATTATTTCAGTGTTCTTGTTTTACCTGATTTACTGGATTTTCTTTATTTGTATTCATAAGCTTTGCGTTTTGACGTTCATATTTGATTATCAAAACATTTATAAAAAAATATTACCGTTAAAATTTCATTGACGCATTTGCAATTTCACAATTTTTTTAGTTGCAATTTCTCTGCAATCTTCACAATGTTTTAATACGTTGCTGTCTTTCTACTACTTTTTGATCCATTTATCTGAGTGATTCAGACAAAAAATTATAATTCTAAAGTGGTAGATTTCATCTGTAAAAGTTTGTTTTTTAAAAAGACCTTTCTATATAATATCTTTTTCTATATAATATCTTTCTAATGGTTCTTTTTTAGCCTAAACTAGTCTGCTGTTGACATCTCCAAATTTACTTCCATGTCATTTTAATGTATTAAATAATATATTACAGTTATACACCAAACATTTTGAGCATCAAGCATAGTGCATTTCTTTGTAATTAACATGGAATCACAATGATCAGCAACAACAGAGAAAAGTTCAGTAAAGTCTATGTTGTATATTCCAATTCTAGTTGTTTAAAATTGAATCCACAAGTATATTTTTAATTAATAAACTAAAATGTAAAACTTGGTGTTTTTTTGTTAGAAACAAACTGAGGCTATAATGTTCATCTAAAAAACATAGCATCCCCTGTTCAGTGGTCGAAGCCAAAATACAATCAGTATAGTTTTTTAGTTTATTACTGTAAAAAAGTTCTTCATATTTACAGAAAAATTGATTAGCTTAAAATAATGGATGCGTTTTAGAAGATATGGATTTGTAATAAACAATGATTAAAGAGGACATTTTAAAACTTTTAATTTAAACATTTTAAAACTTTTTTAACATCGAATTTCGACGATGCTTTTGGGCAGATACAATGCACATGCGCATAGGAGCTCATTCGGTTGCATTATCACAGGGGGTGGGGAGATGTGTGCTTTATTTACTATGTTCTTTTATTGACTGAATATGAGATGAACGTAGGAATATACTATTTGTATGATACTTCATAGGTCCATGAAATTTTTTTCTTGCCGTTGGGAATATGGCGATAATGTCAAACTGATTTGCATTACACAGTTGTTTATGGATTGTTTGTTTGGAGTTTGCATCGGAAATAGCACTGTATTTGACTGCGGAAAAAAACTTTTAAAATATAATATTTGAAAGACTGTTTCATACGCACCTCTTCTTAAATAATAAAGAAGCTTATTTTACTGATATTGTTATAGTATTTTTTTTCCGTCAACTTTTGACGGGTTCCATCTAGTTCTGTATTTTGTTTATATATATATATATATATATATTAATTAATGCAGGCTAGCGGATTGAAACTGGGCGATTCCATAATATTGAGGGATTTTTTTGTTGAAGGAAATTTCAGAGAGCAAACGAAAAGGAAAATATACTCATCATAGGAAACACCTAATGACCGAGCAAAAATTTGTTATCTCAGCATCGCCAATATTCTAATCATTTGAAAATTTTATGTATGCATTTTGTTGAAAATGTAAAACATGTGATCGATTTTAATCATTATATTTTACTTATTTTTCCTCATTTTAAGAAAAATAATATTTATTTTTCATAAATGACTTAATTTGATTAAACACTAGCCAAAACAAACCCGATTACATAATAAAAAATATTATAAAAAGGCCCCAAAGAGAGAAAAGGGAGGCTAGTCATATCATGCACTAAGGAAGAAGTATGTTTATGAATATAGTAAGCTTCGTAAAAGTCTAGATCCATAACTGAATTACATTTTTGGATAATTTTAGCCACTGGATAATTAAACTGGCGGTTAGAATTGTTTAGCTATTGTAGATTTCTCACATTCCTGCCTTCTAACATAATTCTGGTGTTATTTTAACCTAATTCTAAGAGCACGCTTAGTCTGCCCAATGTAAGAGAGGCCGCACTCACAAAAAATAAATTGCTTGTGAGGCTAAAATTATCCAAAAATGTAATTCAGCTATGGATCTAGACTTTTTACGAAGTTTACTATATTCATAAACATACTTCTTCTTAGTGAATGATATGACCAGCATCCCTTTTCTCAGGCACGTATGAAGAGATCCTGCGCAGTGACTCTTTTTTAGGGTTTCGTTCATCTCACGAAATCCTATTACTCCCGCTGCGTTGTCTGTCTGTCACAGAGCTATTTTCAAAAACTATGTAACTTACAGCGTTCAAACTTTGTGTATAAATCTGAATATCAGCTATAAAGAGCTCAAAATATTAAAATTTGAAAACTTCGTATTATTTTAATAGAGATAAAAAACCAAAATTCTAAAAGCCTTTTCCTATTAAATTTAAACGTTTTTCGTTATAGCAGATGCCAAAAATTAAAAATCCACGATGAAATTCTTTCTACAATAATTAATTTTTTATCAGACGATTTCCACGTGAAAAATGAAATTGAAATAAAAAGTTTCACCAATTGAAAAAAGATTAATATGAAATAAAATTGATTGACGTCATAGTGGTAATAAAATGGAAAAAATTCTCAATAATACAAGGAGTATGAGTATGTGTATGTACACTAAACAGATTAATATCACGTCATTAGAGAATTAAAAAGAGAATCTGACGTCATATCGGAAGTTTAAAGGATTTTTCAAATGTTTCAGAATAATGCAAAGCGAGTATCAATATGAGTAATAGAGAATAGTAAATATATGAGTTTGAGGAACGTATTGAATCCTGATAAAAGCCCGATTCTAATCCCCAATTCCGATCTTATCCCCAAATTTTTTAAACCCAAAACCGCCATTTGAAGAAGACCGTATCATCATTCCAAACTACTCTTCAAGCAAGTGTCCACTGGCTTTATTGGTAACATAAAATCAAGAAAAATACTATTGTTTTTGTAAACATTCATTTATTTTTTAATTATACATTTTAACCTGTTGACGATGCAATTACACCAGGACGCCAATTGCATATATAATTTTCACGACGGCAGTTAAGAATAAAATAAAAGTACAATGGTACCTCGCTTCTTGAGCACAATTTGTTCAAAAGAATAGTTCGAGAATTGAATCAAATTATACCGTAAGAATTAATGAAAATACGATCAACTAGTTCCCATCTTTTAAGTTACTGTCTGCACTGTCTCTTTCAAACAATACACATCATAGTATAAAACAGTAAAATATAAAAACGCATTACAATAACCTACATTACACCTGGAAATGAAATTTTAATAAAATTTTAACAAAGAGCACACGCATACTTTTATTGGAGAAACATTCGATGACTTGAGATTGTTGAGAATGTGTTTTTTTAGATGATTGTGGTCTCTAAATTGATTTGCTGTTTTTGAATCTCAAACAGCAAGAAATTCATTACCAATGGGATCCTTTTATCGCATTTCGTGCTTCTGGCTCTCATATAAGTAAAAATACAAAAAAAAAAAAAAAAAAAAAAAAAAAAGAAAAAAAAAAGAAAAAAAAAAGAAGATAAATCGAAATTAGTAGATTCAGAAATTAAGCTCGAAATGAATCTCAAAATGCCTAAATTTTGGTAGTACTGTGATCAGTGTACTTAATGCTTTGCTTCGAATAAAAATCAATTTGATTGCTTTTGCTAAGTTGGTTCATTCGGTTTATTTGGCGACGATACCCTCGAATTCTTGTTCGAGAAATTAGGTACGAAACGTTCGACAATTAGGGCGTTCGTGACCCTCGGTTCACAAACGCCCTAACATTTTTTAATAGTTAAAAAATGTTCATGTTAAGTATTAATATGCTAAAAGTTTAATAGACAACATGTGCTGTTGTCGCGGTCATACTTAAAATCCTAATATTATAATGATATATCATTAGTGAAATAAACAAGTATGAAATAAATAGAATTTATTCAAACAAAATTTTTCTAATCATTCTGTTTAATAAGTCATCCATTGGAAACCCTTTATTTACTAAAATCCGTTTGAAGACGAAACAATATTAAATATAAACATAAAAAAGAACTTATTTCGTTTGAAGTAGAAATTATTGCTCTATAAATATTCTTTTAAGACAATTCGAACTTTTATTTGAAAATAATTCTTTTTGAAAGAAACAATTCGCACGAAAAATATATACGAATCAAAATATATTATCTAAAAATTTGGTCCTCTTTAATTCGTTTTAAGAGTTTGGAAAGTGCGTAAATTTAAAAGAAAGCTACGAGGAATGCTAACTTTCCTTAAAAAGATATTTATTCAAAATGATATTTTTAAAAGCATTTGAAGTGATAAAATGAAAATAAATAAAATTGTTGATCGGCGGATTACATAGAATTAATATTTATTCTGAGAAGGAAGCTTTTTTTAATTTAATGGTGTTAGTGTATTAAGATGCCAAAAGGTTTCTTTCATTTAAATACGTAATTAATGCATCCACAGTATATCTATTTTTTTACCCTTTAGTTCCCACATAGGACCTAGAATAGAAATTAAATTTTTTATTAAAATTGTGTTGAGTTATTTCTATACAACTAATAGTTATATTAGAATATTAGAAAAACTTCGCCCCCTTTGGTGGTCGGTTATTCCAAAACGAACCTGGGACTCTACTGCCTTCGGTAGCACACATTTTTATTTCGATACACATTAAATTTAAATTTTCAGTATTGTCGATCATGTTGCTATAGGAATCGATTTCTCATTTTCCAACTTCAATTTATTTAGGGGAGTTATTAAGTGTACGAAAGAATTCGTTACGTTTTAGAAAATGCTCATAAAAAGTGAAAAAAAGGCTAAAAATATCATAATTAATCGCATAAAAAATCAAAAATCGTTATACGTTTTCCGAATAAATGTTTAGAAAATAGTATAAAATTTTCAAATTTGTTCTAAAAGATTAAACTGAATTCGTTTTACCGATGAGAGAAAATCGCCGCGAAACGCGAAAACACGTTAAAATAGCTCAAAATTCTCTAAAACTTCAAAATTCGAATAGGATAAAATTTACTATAGGAACGCAGACTGTAGGTTTCTTTTAACGAACATGAAAAATTCGCAGAAATAGCCGAAAATACAATAAAAATCACATAAAAAAATCGAAAAAAAATCTGTATGAATTCAGATTAAAACTGATTGAAAAATTATTTATAATAAAAGCACAAATCATGTTACTATCCTAAACAGATATGGGACTGACCGCTTCGCGTTTCATATGCCTGAGTCCAATTTCTCTCAAAATATTTTTTTTTTTCGAATAAAAATTATTACAAGTTTTAGAAGGTTCATTAAAAAAATTATTTTTGAGAAATGAGCTATCTTCTAAACTATTTATATTAGGAGTTGTCGGCATGAAGAATTTAATTCCCAACTTAAACAAATCGATTGAATTTTTTTTTTTTAGTTTTATTGTTAAGAAAACCATGATGAACAATACGCACTTCGTTCGCATGCAGATAATAAAATCAGAAAATACCACTGACGTCATTTTCTTATGAACCAATAAAATCCGGTTTTAGTTTTACACAACTCAACAGTATTTTTTAAGTATGATTTTCTGTAGACACAGAGAAAACAGCGAATTATGTCGTGAAATGGTTGTGACTGGTTGCTGGAATTTACACAGGGTCAAAAATGATTTTGAATGTTTTTTGCTGTGTTGATAATCTTGTTAGGTAAGGCTGTTAATTTGATTAAACACGCGTTTAGAAAGAAAAGGAATAGCTTTTTTGAGAATATTCAACGTTAAAAAGCATTTTTCCTTTTTTCTTCACACGATTATAAGATTATTGGCTAGAAAAATTATTTAAGGCATTTTTAAATGCTTGTGTGTTCTCTATATAAAATTATAAAGGATTTTTTCGTTTAAAACATTTGATCAATTTGCTTTTTAACGAATTAATTCAAATTTGTGTAAAGAATAGTTTGTGTGTTATGGAAATGCCTTTTTTGTATTCTCCTCAACTTAACATAATTTCTTATCACATGGCATAATAATATTACGCTTTTAATTTTTGATAATAAGGCTATGAAATGCTGAGTTTTGATTGTGGCTGGCATTTAGGGAGTAGCTCAAACGACATCAGGTGCGTTTATCATTGTTCTGGAGAAACCCAAAACGACCGTTTAGACGGGCAAAGCTCGACTAGTTTACTATATTGAGGTAAAATATTAAATCCGGATTATATTTATTAATATATAAAAATCGCATAAAAATAATTAAAAACTTCTTTTGGGTGCATAACTTAAGACATACAGGTATATTACTGCCAAATCTTGTAGCTCTGCGCGCAATGGTTTCTTTAAGACACAACATTCAATCACACATACAACAAACATTTATCTTTATTATTATCGATATATATAATATTATATAATATCATAGTTAACTACAGTATATAGCATTATTACTAACTAAAATTAAAGATAAATATATGCAATTTAAATTTTTGGTTTTATTTGGTTGTATAATACGTAATGTACCCATTGCAGAGTGTATTGAGCATTAAAGCAAAAAAAAAAATGTTGATAGTTTTGATACATAATACTTCTAAAACTATTATGCTAACGACAATTCAAGAAAAATGACGCCTTTTGCAAATGGTGGCAATCACAAGACGTACGTAACGTCGAAGTGTCGGGAATCAAAAAGGCATGAAGAAATTTAGAATAAAAGAAAAATAATTCTATCAAGCAGCATTTTAGCTTCTTTGAGTGTAGATGGTTGCGTTATGCACACCTCTCCCTTTCTTCTGCCCGTCAAAGTGTTTCTGTAAATGTGCTGGATCAAAAGATCTTCCATTCTGTTTTTCCGTCCCGGTTTCAACAACTAGTCTACCAGTATTGAAAGGTTATGGCACGCATGCATTACAGTTACATTAAATTTCTTATTAAAACCAAATTATTTACCATCTTTCATCTATAAGTGAGACACTATGCAAGAGCTATTGTTGATGGTAATTCTAATCGATAATGATGCTTAACTTCACAAAGTTAAGTTTGGACAACTGTTATGAACATTCAGGTAAGGAGTGCGTGGACTGACCAGCTTGAAGCTATGGGTTTAATTCTATCGCTAAACTTTGGGACTGCCTTGGAAAGTAGATGGTTGTTTTATGTCCTTCCGCTCTGAAGCTTTTTCAGTGAAGAAGTTGGATCAAAGGTTATTCCTTGTTGTTTCTCGTTCTGGTTTCAACAACGAGACTCCCTGTATGGCAACGTATTGGCACGCATACATAACAGTTATAGGAACTATGTATTTCTTATTAAAACCAAATTCTTTATATATTCTTCTAAAAATATTTTATTTTTCAAGCTTAAATTTATTTGAGAACTTATAATTATTATTTGTAAAAGAGTGGATCAAATAAAAACAAAACAGTGGTTATAATGTGGTTTATTTTTCGATGAGTGTGGTGAAACTTTGTGTAGAGGTAGAACGGTAAGTAAGTAAGGCAAGTTCTACTGTAGGAATGGACTAACCCTAGGTAGTCAAACAACAGTATGTGATATGCACTGTCGGTCGGCTAACAGTATCGTCCGGCAGACAATCGGTTGTTGTTGTGGAGACTCATCCGTGCAGGGTTCTCTAGCTGTAGCTGCTGTGGACATACTCTAGAGTATAACTACCCTAGATTCGAACAACCCATTCATGCAGTCACTCTACGGGAGCGACGAGACCTACTGGAACTGAGATATGGAAGTACTCTACTTCTCGACACCCACTTCGATGGTTCTGCTTTCCGATGCGAATTTTCCTGATGACAGAATCAGACAGGTTGTTAAGATGCATGATCTCTCAAACAGAACTGGACTCATTAGTTCTTTTCACAATGGCAACAGTCGAATGCTCTTGTATTTAAACTGGGATTTATTGACAAGAAGGAGGTCAGGAGAGCATGACAGAGCTCTCTATGCAAGCTGGAAATTACAGTTTCACGTGTGTCTTTAGTAGTGCAAAAAGCACGTTAATTTTATTTTATAAATTTCTTAAACTTATGTTTGTTAAGTTAATAAAGAATTGATTAACCTCCATTAGTCTAGATATTCGTCAACATAACTTTCACACGCAACTACATTAAGCAATCGGCGACATTGTTAGGGCTAATTTCATTTTACAGGTAAGCTTAACCGCATCGCCTCCATATTGTTGTTATTCATCTGCATGTTTGCGAGCAAAAAAGAACAACGCAGTGTTATTCGTTATTTAATGTCAGAAGGAGTTGAATTTTGTGAAGTGCATCGGCGAATGAAGACAGTGTACGCAGAACATGCACTGTCATTGACTAGTGTGCAGGAAGAACACAAAAATTCATCGAGGAAATCTGATGAAGTTTCGGCGGACAATGTTGGAATACCCACCGTGTAGCCCGTATCTTTCGCCATATGACATTCCCATCCTTAGTCTTCTGAAAAAAGCATTGAAGGGTCGCCGTTTTTTCACGGACAGCGATGTCAGGGTCAATGTTTGAAACTGATTCCGAATTCAGCCAAAGGACTTCTATGTGCACGTTATTCAACGCTTGGTGAAACAGTCGGACAAGTGCTCCTGTAGCTTTGGGGATTATGTTTGAAATAAACTACGTAATTTTATTCTGTGGCTCTTGTTCCATTCTCATGTGAGCTACCCTAATAAATTATGCATCAAGTTAAGAATATATAAAATTAAATAAACAATTATTTGGTGAGCAGTCAAACTAAATTTCATGTTTTATATTAATTTAGTCGTAAAGCATACACAAAAAACTACTTGTATCTTAGTTTTTAGAAGTCAGTGTAATTAAAACTAATTCATAGCTAAATATTAGATATTTTTACCTAGATAACTTAAGAAATTAAAAATAAATGTTCAATACAGATTTCTATATACAGAATAATTTAACTAATTACAGTTATTTTATAACTGTAAAAAGGGATTTAATTCTTCTAAAAATCTACTTCACTTGAGTATTAAAGAAAGTTTATATTTTGTTTAAAAGCATGTCAAATATATTTCAAATTTCTCTATCTCTTTCTCGGCTATTTTAGATTCTAGTTTTCAATACTCTGTCTTTTTCTCATTTTTTTTTCTATTTTTAATTATACAAAAACTTACTAAATACCGTAATTTCCGGTGTATAAGCCGCGGATCAAATAAATCTGTTTCTGACCAGAAAGTTTATTTAATAAAATATAACCTATTTGTGCATGGATTTTGTTTGGCCTTTTTTAATAAATAAAATTTCTGGTTCGTAACATAATTTTTTTAGCCGCGGCTTATACACCGGGAATTAAGGTAACTGAAAAAATGTTGCAGAAAAAAATCGAAAAAAAAAATTGTAATACAGTTTATTTTTCTTAACAACAACTGCCAAAATAATCTTAATGGAACATAGAGTTAGTTTTTTTTATCGTCAATAATAAATATATATGACAAATATAATGGTTTAAATCACACTTCTTTCCCCCCAAAAGGGAGGAAGTATAACAATAATCCCTTTTAGAGAAGCAATACTAGAAAAACACCTGAATAAATATTTCCTGTTATTACTTGTAGAAATCAATTTAACTAGCATGTTGTTGCCATAGGGTTTTTTCAATTTTCCAAACATTAAGCCGACAGTTTGAAATGTATAGATACTCATAATTCATGTAGAACTCAAAAAGCATTCTGTTGGATATTTTCACCTACTTTATATCTGTGAAACGTCTGTAGAGAAGATTTAAACATTTTCATATTTCTTTAATAAAATTATACAACACACGTATTATATATTTTTTTATGTATTTTTTTTTAAACGAATACATTGCTTTCATATAATACAATGAAAAAAATATGCATCGCGTTAGATTTTATATACACCGTTAGATACATCTAAACTGAAATAGAAATTTTCTGAAATAACTAATGCCACATGAGGATATGTTTTAAATATGCGAAATAATCAAATGATATTTTCCGTGGGTTCGTAAAATAAGCATCAGCGAATGAAGATTGAATAAATTTAATGCCTGTGAATATGTTCCCAATAACTATTTAAACTCAGAATTTTTGTAAAAACTTTATAAAATTTTATGTATGAAGTCATTTCTTAAGTTTCTCTTGACTAATATATAGTTTTTCTTTTGTTCAAATATACCTCTTCATGATCAACAACAGACAACAGAAATGGAAATATCTCAAAATAATAAAATGGTAATAATAATAAGAAAATATAAAGCAGTTCAAAACATTTTAGTGTGAGTTCATTGACTAAGAATATTAATTCATTAGCGATAATTTGCAATTTCAATCCAATAAACTGCAGTTTTTATCTACATATGAGTATACGTTTTTGAAATAGCAAAATTTGACAGTACATGATAAATATATTAGTTATTAAATAAAATAAAGTTATAATAATTGACACAATGTTTCAGAAAAGTAATTAAAAATTTTTAGAATGTAATTTGTTTCTTATATTTCAAGTTGTTATCAAAATAATTTTTATTGAACAAAATAGAAATTTTGTCCTCCTAAATTATAAAAATATATGACAATATATGATATAATGGTTTAAATCCTGCTTACCTTTCACAAAAAAGGAGGAAGAATAATAAAACTCTGTTCTTGTAAAATTATCCTAGATAAACAACTGAAAAAATATTTTCTGTGATTTGTTATAGAAACTGATTTATCTAACATGCTGTTTCCGTTGAGATTTTCCCCTTTTCAAAATACTTGTAAAATATTAAGTCGACAGTTTGAAATGCATCCATGCTTATGATTTATGCAAAGTCTCAAAAGGAGTCACTCTGTTGGATATATTCAATCTACTTTACATCCGTGAAACTTCTACAGAGAAAATTAAACATTTAATATATTTTCTTTCAATAAAATTACACAATACACGTGTTTTATCTTTTTTTATTTATTTCTCAAAACGAATACATTGGTTTCTTCAAATGGAATAAAGTAAAAACGTATATCTTGCATTAGGTTTTGAATATATATTTGGATACAAATAAAACGTAATAATAAAATGAAACAGAATTTCCCAAAAATAAATATTGACATATGATGATATGCATGAGAGACCTGAAATAAAAAGTCCTTTCTTTGGATTCATAAAATAAACTTTCTCGAATATCGAATTTATAAATTCAATCTTTGTGAATATTTTACAAAAGTATTTCAAATTAATATATTTTTAAAAGAATTTGGTGAACTTTGATGCAACATACATTTCTTTGTTTTTTCCTGAAATAATATATAGAATCCGTAAAATACAAGTCACATAAAGATTGACAAAGCACATTTAAAAAGAAATGAAAAAAATTAAAAGTAATAATTAGGACGACCAAAGTGAGGTCTCTTTTTTTTCCAATGCAGTAGGCGAACAGACATTATCCTTACGCCGTACAGAGATCATGAAAAAAAACAGAAATATAAGTAAAACGATAACACCAAACACAGGAACAAAGTAAAGAGTAATTAACATGAGAACCACATAAAATCAAGAAGTTAAAATATGTAAAGAGTCTCTGGCCTCCCAGTAACCGGGAGTAAATGCAGTTCTTCGTGAGTGCTGAACAGTCAGACAGGTGGTCAGCAGTCATCGCCGCACTACAGCGGCAGAGGGGGCAGCCAGGACTATACACTATCTGGAGACGGAAAAGATGAGAATATAAACAATCATGCTTTGTCACGAGACGAAAGGCAGCTACAGCACTGCTTCTTGGACAATCGGGGAGGTTAGAGATGGTATTTCTCCATGGTTTTTCGTTTGTTTGTTCCTTTAGTAGTGATATATGTGATCTCTTAATTAATTTGCAGCCAAGTGAGGTCTCTACAATGCAGTATTTAGTGCATTTGTGTGTTACATTATATAAAAAAATCTAATTGAAATTTAACATAGTAATTTATAATCATGTCTTGATGCGTTATCACTCGTCTTTTTGAAAAAGCTCTGTTTTTGTTTTCGTAAATATTATATATTTCTTATAATATGATGATGGTTATCGACTGACCGACTTTCTAACGCTTCATTTTTGGAACATTGTTGTTTCGTTTATCATTGTTGTGCCTGTCGTTGTAAAAATTGGTGTCAATATTTTATTATGCATAAATATTCTAATAAAAAATAAAAACGTCAGCTACATACAATAATGATGCTCGGATTTTAGTAGTCTAACTACATACAAGATACTCAAAAATATCTGAATATTATTTCTCAAACCCTTTCTATTTTAAAAATCCGCAAAATATGCAATGATTTTCCAGCAAATCTATTTTACTTATATGACTGGAATGTTAATTATGATGCTTGCAGCAAAAATTTGATTCAATAACCGTTCAGCAGTAGGTGCATTATTGATTACAGCAATGTTATTAAATTATAAAATGTATTGAGAATTATTACATTTTGAAACAATTTAACAAAATATTTTTCTAAATAATAATGCACGTTAAAAACGTCGTCATTTTTCTTCCCACCATACGCTTTTCGTATGTGTTGCGACTAAAACTTCCGGAAAAAATTACCTTCATCATTCCTCTGTAATTGCATATGTCAGTTTATGTAACAAATTCATTATCTCTAAACATGCAAAAAAATTTCAAAATTTTGATTTTCACGGTAACTATAAAAAACAAATTTATAACTTTTTTTTCTATACATCAATAAATATATTCTTGAAAAAAAAAGAAAGAAAGAAAGAAACAAGTGCGAGTTGTAACCGTCAACAACAGAGAAGAACATATGTATGGCTGTTTTTACCGTTTTAACAATTTATATGATTATATAGAATTGTCCATAGAAATTATTGTGACCTTTTTGAAGAGCGGAATACCGCAATCTATCAGAGAACATATTAACATTTTCAGTCATTCCAAACGGTTTTCCATACGTTCAACAGCTATTTGCGAACATATATGTTATAATAGCAATTTTCATGTGTATGTGTTAAATAACTATGCATATACAGTAATATCTCGGCTAACGAAAGCAGATACTAACCAATATTTTGCCTAAGAAAGAGTTATTCGCTCTTTTTCAGATTAAGATAACGATTTGGATTATGATATTTTATTGAGTCCCGCACTAACATAAAGTGTCCGCATTCATTTTGATTTGTCGGGATATTAAGTTTCGGTTACCGCAGTTTTCGGCAAAACGCATTATTTTCTTTAGCCGAAGTATCACTATATAGTCCAATTTGTCATAAGAAATGTGATATTATCTTTTTCAGGTTTTCGCTTATTATAGACAGTTTTTTTTAATCGGTTAAAAATGAAAAAATCCAAAGAAGAAAAAGGAAATTCTGTAATAAAAAAATGCGCCATATTATTTGTAGCAGCTGTCATAATTTCACGATGTATATTTAAATAATATGTGAAAATTAAACTAGGGTGTTATTAGGAAAAATGGAATTTTTTTTTTTCTACGAAGATATACAAAAAATTCTATGAACGTTTCAACTAAAACAAATTTTACTAAACAAGGCTTGGCAAATAGTAGTTATTCGTGTTATTATAATTCCTATGCTGCAGTTGTAAACGCACTTTCTGCCAACTGAATCGAAGTAATAATATGAACATTCAGTATAATAATAATAATAATAAAATAAATTAGTTATGGATATAAAGCATTTTCATTGTATGAATATTTTTCTTTTTCGATACAATTAGAATTTCATGCATAATTATTGAAAGAAAAAAAAATATAGTATAAAATTGATTCTAAAAATTTTGATTTGCATATTTTATTTCTCATTTATCTGTTAGTATTTATATATATAATCTTTCAGAGATTATGTTAAATACTTAGTAAATATTTAAGTAGTAAACGCTATGTAGAGATCTGAAATGATTTTTTACAAGATTACAAAATTTATAATTTGCATGGGACTCAACGTATCAAATTTTTCTTCTTATTGTTGTTATTTAAAATACTGAATAATTTAATCAAAAGCTAAAATAAATGTCTTTTTCAATTCTCGATAGACAGTTTTGATTTTTTTTTCTTGTTGTGTATGTAAAATGCTCGTAAACTGTTATATGACAGACAACAAATTTTATATTATTCAAATTTCACCTTGGAATTTTTGCTGAGAACAGAATGTAAGGAAATCTCGAAAGTTGAATAAATCTGAGGTGTATATTGCTCTTTTCACGAAAAGGATAATTCATCTTATCAGTTCATCTTTCATATTATATTCCCACACAGATGTTTTATTAATTTTTCTCGATCTTTCTCGTGCTTTCTCTCTATTTTTATTATTTGCTTTATACTTTTAAAGATATGAAGAACCAAAAGGAAAAACGACCGTAGTGACAGATAGTTAGACAATGGCTATTTATCTTTTTTTCGTTTCTTTTTATGAGTGTCGACTTGTGATCTCCTGCTGTTCTTCGTTGGTTCAAGAAATTTTGCGTCATTCAAATGCCTGCTTGAATTTTTTGCTCGAAGCAGATTTGAGAACTTGACTGTTGAATAAGAGGGAGATATTACAAAAGGGATTGCTACAAAAAGGATAATTCACACACCTATCTAACATAACCTAATCATTCAAAGCAGTTTTCTTTCTCCATAAATTAATAATAATAACTCGCTTATTTTAGTCATTAACGTAATCATTCCGTCATTTTTTATCTGCTTAGCTTTCTCCATTTAGCTAAATTGCAGCTTAATAGTTTCTCTCATCCGCAAGTATTGTTCTCTTCCTAGCAGGGGCTGAGTCCCCATTAATTAATTTATTCTTATCGGGAACCGCAAGTTTGGTCAGCAAGTAACGTATCGTCACCTCTAACACGAAGTGCATCCAGCCTCCATCCAGTGTGAGGGTTCCAGCGCAATTGTGTGGCGCTCCTTGTCGCGTGGGAATCTCACACTGGCACCTCCACATCTCAAGTGCCGTCATTTACGAACTGTACAATTGGTACAGTCTTATCTAAGAACTGCACCCTTCTACTAAATTAGCGGACTGTACAACTGGTGCAGGCGCACCTGTGGACCTCGTTCATCCTGTCTGTCGCTTCTTGTCACGTAGGAACGCTGGTTCCAGCGACAGACCCTGTAATTTTTTTTTTTTTTTTTTTTGTATGTCTTTAGTTCCTGCCACCTGTCGCGTGGGGCTTTGCCCGGCAGGACCAGCCATTGGCGAAGTTTGTACTGCCACGTTTAATCCCTGCGTGCCGGGGAGCTAGCCGGGGAACACATTAAACGCTCAACGGCTGGGTTCGCCCTCAGCCGAGTGGTCTTCCTCAGGCATTAAAATTAAAATTAAAATTCATCTTATCTTTTATATTACGTATTCATCTTTTTCGCTTTCTCTATATTGTTGTTTATTCCTTTATATATATATTTATACAATCAGACATGCTGTTTTCCAGATATTGATTATGCGTAAAATTAATCACGGAAAAGCTAGTCAAAATATATTGAAAAAGATATTGTAACCAATTGTTTTGAGATGTCATGTTTACCATAAATATTTACACATTCATGTGTTAATGTATTTTAATATATATAAGATTATTTTAAATATCTCCTGTTGGACTAAATTTGGGTGTGGTGGAATAATTTAAATTACTTTTCCGTTTTGTCGAATATTACATTTTTAGAATTATTTAATTTATACCGTATATCTAAACCATGTTTTTATTAAGAGAGCTTCTACAGTCTGTTCTCCAGATCAGTTAACCAATAAAATAAATAAAATACATGAAAGAGCAAGAGACAGTGGATATAAAGAAAGCAATATTAATAAAGTATTTAACAGCAGGGAGAAGAAGGAGAAGAAAAATCAATAAACAAAGTTCAAAGTTATCTACTTTACAATATTTCCCTGGTTTCTTTGAAATATTGAAATATAAATTTAGCAAATTCAACGTATTTCTTATCGCAAAACCTTACATAAAATTAAAACAAATGTAGTTTGTAAGAAAATAGACCCAATAGAGCCATATCAACTATCAGGTGTTTATGAAATCCGGGTCACCAGAGCAGGTGGAACATTGCAATATTATACAGGAATGACAACTAGAAAGAGTAAAACAAGATTAAAAGAGCATTTGGCAGATGTAAAATATGACAGAAGAAATACAGTGTTGGAAATCTACATAGGACCACTACTTTAAAAATTGATTTTAAGAATAGTAAAATAATTTATCCATCAATATTTAATTTCCCATCTATTATCCGTGAATCAAGAAAAGTCTATATGCATAACGAGAGCATATGCAATGAATCAGCCTCTTTTTGAATTATCTAAAATTTGCCACGAGATGTTTTTCAATTTTAATAAAGTAATAAGGAAATATTAATTTTCACGTTTACAGTTGACTATTTTTAAGCAGCTATTCTTTTTACATATCAGATCTCGTGGTTTGTGATTTTCAAGTTTATTTTCAAATTTTTGCGAGAATAATTTGTTTATCTTGTAGATCTTGATAATGGCACCATTTCAAACATGTCGATCATCATATTAAACGATTTTTATAAACATTTTTGTGTTCTGTTTTTATCACTTTAAGCATTCAAATCTGTATTTCAATGATAATTAGTAATTTTATTATATGATTATGTTAAATGGCATTTCTTAGTATATAATTGTAATTTTTAATCTTTGGAGTAATTTAGGTATACAGTTAAAATTTGAAACTAAAGAAATTGTATAAAACTCACCTAATCAAATTTGATTTTTTTTTCAGAGTAGAGCATAAAGTTAATAAAAAAATAAACTGAATGATTTTTTCTCTTCTTGGGTTACGGTTATATCTTTCCTTGTTGTGACTATAAAAATATTCCTGAAGGATTATATGACACGCAACAAATTTTGCTTGTAATCTTTTGCTTCAAACAGAATACTTGAGAATCATGACACTTGAATAAGTCTGTGTCGATCACGTGTAGATTGCACTTGTCACAAAAAGAATAATACAGCTCATGAGTATCTTTCATATTGCATCCGTGCTTAGATTTCGTATTCATCTTTCTTGTAATATATAAAGATAATAATAAAATAAATTGTAAATAATAATAATAATATCTGCCTTATTGACATGTTATTTATTTAGATAATTAAGATTATTGCTTTTCATTTTTTTAATGTATATATTTTTAGTCTACTGGTGTATCAATAAAATCGGTGACAGATTTTAATGTTTTTAATTGAGTAATTCTGCGTAATTTCTTTGTAATAAAAAAATAGACTATACTGAAAAATATTGGAGAAATGTTTCTTGATATTGCAGAAACGTTTACAAAAATGCACTGTAATTTTGTATTTACCCATGAAACTGGAAATATTCCCCTTATCTTTAAAATCGGTTTCTAAGAGTGACAAAACAGAAACATAAGATTGTAATAGCTATCGATTTGATATAAAAATGTGGCTGAAACATGATGCATTTTTTGCTCATAAACAAATATTGGAAAAGTCATTTTTTGTTATTTTAGAAATGTTTCTTTATGCCTTCTTCTTCTGAAGGTTTCTGCAAAAAAGGAAAAGATAGCGATAAATATTTATTTTCGTAAGCATGCATGTATTTTAAGAAAAAGTTTTTACACTGAATTCAATTTAAAAAGTCATTATCTAAATTGATTTTCGGTCTAGCGAGAAAACACTGGGCTAAATTATTATTTACAGCGTTTCAAAACATTTCTTTGAATCTTCAAAAAGAAAAATAAAGAAAAAAATCGAAATTATCTATGACATTTGTAATTAAAAAATTTATATCTTATAAACTTGTTTTTCTTTCTTTTTTTAAAGATAGAAATAAGTTGTAATTATTTAAACAAACGTAATATGGTGATAATAGATGAAAAATATACAGAAGTAGATTTTTTTTTCTCCTCCAGATAATCAGTGACACTTCATTGGGTTATTAATAACCCAATGAATTCAACAGTTCACCCATCAAGGGTAAAGCATATTCTGCCAAAGCAAAAATAAGTTAACCCAACAAGGGTTAAATATATTTTAAATATGTTTTACCATGGTTGGGTTAACTATTCCCTGCGATTGATCACCTGATGAAGTGTCTTTCAATTTAGGTGCTCTCGTAGCTATAGTAGTGAGTATTTTTACCCACGATCCGAAGAAAAATAATATACTTCTATATAAATATCATTATAATTTGAATTGTTATGCCGTAAATCACAATTTCTTTTTCATGTTGACGTGGAAGAAACACTGCACTTAAATCATAAAACTGAATTTATATCGTGTATATTTCACATATACTATCCATCAACAATAATTCTTTATTATTTATTTTGTTCAAATAAATTGAATCTCTCCTAATGAGTGCTATGCAAGAACATGGGAAACGCACTTAAGCAATCATCTCTCAAAAATAAATAGATATTTCAATTTACGAAAAAGGAAATGAATATTTTAATTTTGAATGCATATAATTTAGAATCTTTTATTCTTTTATTACGCCTTATTTCCGGTTTCAAAATACAAAATTATTCAAATGAGTACTGAATAAAACGGCATATAGACCGAACTAGAGAAAGGCGAGATCATTAAGAAAAGTCTTTTAGAATGTACTTTTTTATAATATTATCATATACTAAATTCATATTGTTTCATTCAGTTAACAATCTTACTGCTTGTGGAAGAAGAAGCTGCTTCATGATGTATTATTTTAGTTTGTCGTTATAATTAAGCTATTTTCTAAATTTTCTTACTTGAAAATATTTTATAACATGCTGAAATTATTTTCTTTTTATTTCAGTTTTATGTCTAACGTAAAGTGCTAATAATAAGGTATATTTTATAAAAATGATTTTTAATAATATTGCATAAAATTTAAAATTTTACTTGCTACAATTTATTTTTGAACTGTAAAATTTTTTTTAATTCTAATCAAAAATACTAATATCACGCAGAATCATTTTAATATTAGTCCGGGATCTCGAAACAGAAAACTATGCATCATCGGGCACATGGGCGATAGTTAGTCTAAGCGAAAATTAAATCTTAAATTAGGATATTCTGACTGGTTACCCTGCGCAGTAGTGGTCCCTTTGTGTTATTACGTGAAAAGTAACCTTATATTATCTCTCCTCAAAGGGTTCCTACAATAACAGCTATGTGTTGTATCACTGTAATTAAGTCTATTTTAGAAGTAACATATTTATTTTTCAGCATACAAGCAAATTATATTACAGATGCATATTCATTATTAAAGAATAAACTAAACTAGATTATACCGTTGTATTTTATCAAAATCACTTGACATGACTAGGTGCCCCTGCGCTCTGATTTATCTAGAGAAAATATATTTAAAGTCAATAAATGTTACTTAATGATTTAGATATTTATTGTTTTTCATCTCCAGATATTTTATTCCGACTTAAGGATTATTTATAGATGTTTACTGAGTACACTTTCCAAACAACGGAACCACGTTCACTTGACTTTTTGGGACAGCTAATTATGTTGTAAGACACATAAACGGAAATGAAACAGATAAGAAGAGAATTATCCGATGTGATTGTATATTGGATAGTCTGCCCCATACTACTTATTAAGAAGAGTTGTCACCCGTTAAATTTGGTCAAAAATGGACAAACCCTGACGTCATCACGCGCAAATTCTTACGTTAGCTCTCATGAAATGTCTTGACACCTAAATTACGAATACCGTGGGCTAGCTTCGCTCAAGTGATCCAAAGATTGTATTGCCGTAATTCAAAACTTTAACCTATGGAGACAGACTTGAAAAACTCTTGAAACTGTACGGCTTCATGTCATTAAAATTATGATAGTACCATAGACAAGATGAATGTTTTCTGTCACGGGATCCCGGACAATATGGAGATCAAATAAAAAGCGTGGCAGCATCAAATATTATAAATTACTACAACTATATATGACGCACTTGTTTTTGTCAGGGAAATAACACTATAATATGGAACTATTTTGTAAGCATTCAGCTAACTGATATCGTTTGGTAAATAGGAATGGGTAAAGTAATTCTATTTGCGAAGCTAGTTCAAATAGCATAGATCATTTTGTTAACAGTACTTTGAACTAGTTCAAATGAACTACACAGTTCATTATTTACAACTTTGATAAATTGCTGTTTATATAAATTATTGATAAAGATTTGATTTATTAATCATTTTATGATTTTGATCCCTGAAGTGGGGGAGAGGCGGCAGCAGCTGTCTAAATCTTGATAAAATCCTTCATTTCTTGAGCCCATATTCTGATAGTCACTACCCATGCTGTTTCAAATGTTATGACCCTGACAGAACCTGAAATGTGGTTTTGTCTCCCAGAGAAACAAGTAGTCGAATTAAAATACATTATGTACCTCGTATTTATATTTTGATATTCACTATCCTGGCTAATACCAGTAAAGATTCGACAGATCCTGTTTTATATAACCCGTACAATTATCGGAAGTGTACGAGACAGGGACCGAACGAACACAGTTTATTTACGTATGCCATATATCTTTACCTGTTATATGACAGAATTAACGAGTTAAATCGCACTACTGGGAGTATAGAAAAAGGCTGGCTGCTTCTTCTATGGGCTGGATAGTTGTATGGAAAAGGGAACTACTTCTAAGGACAGACAAGTTCCAAGACGAACGGACCTGTTCCAAAGAATTTTGTTCAGACACGTCGTATTAAATATGTCCAATGCAATCGAACAAGTCACGTGATTTAGTTTATCACAATTAGCGGAAGGAAAGGAGACTGGACACAAAAGCGCTGTCGTTCCTTTTAACAGAGACCAATCCTTACTGTATCATTTCCGGAATAGTTCATTGGAACTATTTCGTTCACGTATACCACATATAAAATGCAAGTTATGATAAACCTCTAAATCTATAGATGAACTATGGCTTTAAATTATTGTAATAAAATGAAATTTTGAAATTAAATATTGCTAGATTCACAACTTAATCATGAGAATAAGAAAACTATAAAGAAGGTAACAAAATAAACGAATGATTCATATTTAAAAAAAAACTATAAAAGACAGAGAATATACTAAAGAAGTAAGAATAAAACTGGTATTTGAATTGGAAAATAAATAATGGAAAATGCGATTTTCTTATTAAAAATGGTATTAAATCTTTACGTGACGCACGTTTTATTTTAAAATGATGAAAGCTTTTACAAACAGTGAAATAAATATTTATTTTTATTTAATTTATTTAATTTATTTTATGACTGAATGCTTGATTATTATTATGAATAATAGTCTGAATTCATATTTAAAATAAAATATATTAGAGAAAAGAAATTCTAAATAATTTTGTCAAAAGAATTATTCGTATCATTCATGGACGAATATATATATATATATATATATATACAAACTCAGAAAGGCAGAATTACAAATATCAAATGAAAACTATTGTCTGCAGAGAAAAAAAAATATTTCTGTTTCATTTGAAAATAAATTAAATTTTCATTACAAATTTCATACTTTAAAACCAGAACGCTATGTTTTAAAAGTTTCCGCTTAAAACAAATTTAATAAATTTTTGCAGTGAAATGAATGCAGCAGATTTATGGTTAAAGTTCTTACACAGAATTACCTCTTTTGAAAATAAATGGGTATAACATGGGAAGAATCCTCCAAATATAGCCACATTCTTTATGTGAGTGTGTTCGTACTTTTCTTCTGGACTTGAAGTTATCAGTCAATGGACAGCATTCCTCTGTAAATTAGAAAATAAAGCAATAATTTCGCCTTAGGTTAAGATTGTATTATGAATCGTACGGAAGTGGATTTTCTACAGGTAATACATTCCACGTGAAAAGTTTACATTTTGGGATTATTTACTGAGTGAAAAAAATGTTTCAGTAATTCATATTGTCACACAGTATATTTTTACAAAAAACTAAAGATCGCATTTTTGTTTTGGATGCATAAATTTAGAAGTGCATGGTGGGATTATTAAATCTTTTCAGTGGGCGACTGCGTTAGGAAATTAGAACAAAAGGCGTCCTTTGCATAAAGAAAAATTTTAGAATTTTAATATGCTGATTAAATATGAACTTAAAATGAATCTTTGAAGATCCAGAACTGTAAAAATTAGAATTTTTATAATTTAGATTATTTAACAAGGTTATAGAAATGCATAATTTAAATTTTTTTGTATCTGATGTTAGTGAAATAGATATTTTTGCCATTTTATCAGCATTATATTACATTTTTAGGTAAAATCCAATATTCTATTAAATTTTCCAGAAATAAGCTCTGGTCAGGAAAATTGCAGCTTCAAGTGATTTATGGAAAGGGTCAGCATGAACTTGACCTATAATTTTTTAAAAGCATATATATATTCATAACTGTATATAAGAACAAAACTGATTTTAAAAAATATCATTTTTAAAGAATTAAATTTTTCAGCTAATTTTAACTAAGTTTAATTTAAAAGCGACGGTACTTTGTATGTTTTTCTATCAAATTATGAATGACCGTGCGATCTTCACATACATCGAACATCATGAATCGAAGACATCGTAAAATGTGTTACTAAACTTGTACATTTGTAATATTTGAATGCGTGTTCTACCGTATGCATGATACAGTAATGTTATCTTGTTAATTGTAATATTAATTAGTTTAATTTTTTTAATTTATTGAAAAGTTTCAAAATTTTGAGTTATATAAAATTAATACCGTGCCCTAATTATTCCATAATGTTTCATGATACCTGAGATGATTTAAAATTACTGTGCATTTTGTGGGATTTTATTATTAGTAGCTATTTGAATAATTATTAGAAATTTATGGCATTTGAAAAAAGTAGGAAGGCCTTTAGTATTTTTAAAACGTATATGAATTAGGATAAATATGACTTTTAAGTCTAAATATATTTAAAAAAGCTGTTTAAAATTATCATTTTAACGAAAAGAATAAATAAATAAACTGCATTAAAAAGGTGATAAAAGGAAATTTCTTTTGTTAAACTCTTTCTTAATAACATCCAGCCACATTCCTACAATACTTTTGCTTTTATTTATTTTTAATTTTGTTACCATCATTTGTATTTTTTAAGAAAATGCCTGATACAATTTAAAATTTCTAATTATTCAATTATTAAAAAAGTATGCTCTTTAAATATCAATTAAAAGTTTTCACATAAAATGGTTATGGTGGTTTTTCTAAAAGCCACTTTTGATTTGTACAGTGGATGTGCTGTCTTTAATTAAAGCAATTAAATAACTTAAGTTTTTGTTTTATCTCAGTAAAGTAAAAGCAATTAATTTCTCACGAAAGAATTATTTTCTGGATTTAAATAATATGAATGTGTATATATATATATTTTAATTCTCTATAATAGGCTGTCTTCAAATACGCTTCATTTAAGATTGTTTTAATTAAGAATCATTAAAATAGCACTATTAGTCAAGAAGTAAATAAAAATATTTCAGCATGCAATTCATACTAAGGCGTTCATACACTCTTCTTAAAAAATCCAGAATAGCGTTGAATCCAGTATTCCAAATTTTAATTACCCCATTTTCTCTATTATGTCTTGTAACATTTTTACTCTAGTGACTTTCAATTTTTAATCAAATTATTTATTATAAAAATTTTAAAAATTTTGTTGAAAAAAATAATACATTTTCAATTTTATGATAAAATTTTCTAATTATTATTTTCTTTACTTTATGTTCAAAAGACACGAACAGAAATAAATAAATACTGTCGAAGTGCATTTTTCTATGCCTTTATATAGGTATCTATTAAAACGTTATACAAGAACGAAACACATATTATATTTATATATATGCAGCCTAAATGTTTTTTCTTTCTTTCAATAGAACAGAAGATAGCACAGCGCATTGTATGTATCTACTTAGTACTACTTTTTAGAAACTATTAAATGCGTTTTATATGGAAAATCTTTTTATTACATAAAAAGTTGGAAATTTCAATACATCTAGTCAAAATATTTTGAGGCTAAAATAAAGTTTGTCACGATTTCTTATTAAATTAATATATATATATATATATATATATATATATATATATATATATATATATATATATATATATATATATATATATATATATATAACTGGAAGATTGTATGCTTATTGCTGAAACCTTATATAAATTACTATTAGTATAATTTTTAAATGTGTTATACGATGTAAATTACTTTTTAAATATCCCATTACATTTAAATATCCTATTTTTTAAATATCCCATTCTTTACTAGAAAAACACCAATGTCTGAAACCACCATTTTTTATCAATGTCCGACAATCACTTCGATATAAGCACTGCTATAATAGAAAAAAATACCAATGTCCTCCCTTTAATATATTACAAGCTAGGTACGACATTTTCGCAACTTCGACATCCTTCTGCATTGTAAGTTCTTTAATCAGAAGAAAAACAAAATTAGACAACGAATGGTTTGATATGGCATAAAATAAATTAAATTCAGTAAACTACACGAACACTAATTTCCTTCAATACTAAAAATAGCTAGTGGGTTTATTCAGAAACGAAGTTCTATTACTTGGGGCATTATATATAAGAGTGGCGACATACAAGAAATAAAATTAGATTGACCAAGACGATTTCGGAAAAAAAAACAAATCACCAGATATCTTAGTGAGTTTACCATTATAGCTAAGCTTATGTTTGTTGACTTTCCTCTATAACGTCGAATCGAACTCGTACCATGTTACTAACGCGAAGTTCAGGAATATGGTTACAGTCTGAGCATGCGAACTGCGCGTATGTCGCCAGTTTATCATAGAAGCACCCTAGACATTAGCACTTGGACCTGACTTCTGAAATGCTTCCGCATACAGATTTAGAAATAGTGGATTTGTGGAATCTCCAACAATTTATTAGTGAAATTGGCCAACAATAAGCCATTTGATGAAGATCTAAAAAATAAAATCTTCATCTTACAATACATGCCGACTCAATACAATATGGATTTGATGTAACAGCATATTGAAAAATATGGGTTGATTTTACTTTCTAATTATCTTTATATAATAAGAATAGTTAGCATCTATATTCTGCGCAAGAACTTCTTTATGGATCAACGTTCAATAATAGTCCATAGGTGGAAGGCAGGGATAGATCCAATAGCAAAGGGCTTCTCTACTCACACACAAATACTTAATATGTTTATGGCAGCACCAAGAATAGAATGTAAAGGGTCTTTTAATACATTTTTCATAGAGATTAAAAAAAACAATAATAAAAATCCATAGATCTGGCTTTCTCAAAACTCATCAAAAAACAACTTTGACCCTTTTTTTACCAAAGAACATTATTTTTTTTTCATCTGAAACTGCATTTTTAAAGTAATTTTGGAATTTCTAAACGTTTGTAATTTTATCCCAGATCCATTATTGGACTGTAATTCAAATTTTATGATATTAGAGAAAAAATAACTACTTGAACATGTTCAAATATATCTCCAAAATATATCTCCAAATCTCTTTAATAATATAAAAGCAATATTTTAATGGCTAAACCTTCGCCTATGGTGCTAATGTTCTGTTTTCTCACTGAAAATATCTACCCAGGAATTCTAATTGTTTATTTTTATGTTCCAACAATTTGACTTATGAATGATTTTTCATTACAATTTTAATACTTCAATCTAAAATAATTTTATGATTGTGTATATTTCATTATATGATTCTATAAGAAGCCCTAAATAAAATTGTCATTAAAATTTATACAGATGTACAAAACATATTTTTGACTAGCATTTGCCCACAATTTTCTTTACACTGTTTACATGCCTTTAAAGTAAAGAAAGCCTTCCATAGTTATGCCTTTTAAAAGTTTTTCTTTAAAAAATAGCATCGAGAGTAACAACAAAAAAGTAAAATGTGACATGATATAAATACAAGCCAATTCATTTATTTCTCATTGAATACAATGTTTTGAAGGATTATAATAATAATAATATAATTGAATTTGAGGATATAAAAATATAGAAGAAATATGTGCATATTCCGAGATCAACCACTTATTTAAAAGATGTATTTTGTGTTCATTAAAATGAGGTAATTAGAAAAAGCAAAAAAACTTGCACGTAAAATAAAACTTCCTATAATCATTTTTATCCATTTCAAAGAGCACGATCATTTTCATGAATACTATTATATGTAAAAAAAATATATTTTACTACTGAAGTAAAAGTCAAAGTTCAATATTGCAGAACTCCAGCGAAAATGTGTTAATAAAATTTTGTTTATCGCATAAATTTAAAAACAAAAAGTAAAAAAAAAATAACTTAGTTATCTGAGTTTAATAACTTTAATAAATACAGTTCTTTGCTTTTTAATCAAGATAGATGTATATAACTGTTTATGCCATATAAACTTTCATAAACTGTGTTTAAGAGTTTAATGAAATGCATTACTTTTCTTCACTACCATAAAATAATTAGTTCTTACATATTTTAAATTAAAACAAACTGATTAGAAACTTTAGATACATATTTCTCCAGAAAAAATAATTATAAATTTAATCAGAAGAAAAATTAATTTGATATGCTGATTGTTAGGTCTTTATTACTGCTAATTTAAAAATCAAATTATATTACGTCCTAAATTAATTAATAACAAATAAAAGTTGAGATGAAAAAAAAATATTTTTAGAGGTTTTTTCATACTGTTAAGTTAGTTAAAATGTTGTAAAATGTTTTGTTAATATTTTGTTATTATTATTAAAATTAATTTAAAGGAAAATCGGAGGAAAATGCGCAAACATAAATTCCTTGAATAAGTTGTATAAAATAATTAAATGCGCTATATATATATACATATATATATATATATATATATAGATATATACATCTAGTATATCTTCCTTATGTTTTTACAATAAAACACAAGGAAGAAATAACTTTAATTCATCTGTAACTAAGATGGTGAACGTATGGAGATTTCGTTATGTAAATATGTTTTGTTTTAATATTAGTAATAAATTTATAATTATGTCACTGAAACATTTAGAGGCGTCAATCTCCAGATTATTTAATATTAAAAAAGGCATATGTTTATACGACCAAAAAGTATCTTTTAAATTCCCTTTGATCCACTTTTACGTCATTTTAAATAACTTTGAATAAGGTGGATTTGTGATAATGTTTGTCATATATAATGTTTTCAATAAATGCTTTAAATGTGTTTCTGAAAAATAAATGTTCTACAACTGACCAAAATGTTTAATGAAGATCAGTATTTTTAACTTTGGAAAACAAGAGAAATGACGGTTACTAAATAAAGATAAGGAAAAGCTGAAAGATAACACTGACGCTTCTTCATTATTTAAATAATCAATATTTGGTAGCTGCATCATGATTGGGACCTGACATGGGAATTGTAGAAATTGCAAAATATGCATTCAAATATGCAAAATTATATAGATAAGATTTTTTTTCACACTAAAAGAAATAAATAAACCTTTTTTCTCACACATATATTTAATTTTTTAATGCTCTTGTTAAACTCAATGATATCATGAATACAATTACTGCAGAATCTATGTAGTAAGAACAAAATATTTCCTAAGAAAGGGTAAATTCTAAAATTCCACTTTTGTTGATTTTTCACGGAAACTAAAAGTCAAGTTGAAAACAAAAACTCGGCTGCATCTTTTAACTTCCCACATAAGTGAATCTTTTTCTTCTCGAATGTTTATGATGAATAGGAACGACCTCATAAAATACTTTAAAGAATGATGCCTTTGTTAATACTTCCAGTAAAGGTCAGATTTATGCATATTTCCAGGTATTCATTTTATTTCTCTATCTATACTAATAAAAGGACGCTGTTTGTCTGTATGCGATAGCCAACGAAATCTACCGCATATAGAAACCTGAAAAGTTACCCCTGTACATGATCCCGTACGTGATATTGTATAACTTGTACATGTGTTTTTCAAATATAAGAAATTTTCTGTTGCAACTATTACTAATACCCGATATGTTTGAAAATAAGCAATTATGTCTCAATAATAAGAGCCGATATTTAACACTGTAGGCATTGTAAATTCCTACAAAGTTGTCATTTTTGCACAAGTAATGTGAAAAGAAATAGAATTATCGCCAAACACGCACAGCCACTAATTTTGAGTACTATTAATTTTCAAAAGTAATTTCCGCCTTAAATAATAACAACAATTATTTGGTTAAATAATTCAAACTACAATATTCGGAAATAGTGGTAGTCAACAGTATGAATAGAGGCCTGAATAAAGATTTGAAAGAAAAACAATTACAATTGAAAGGTTACAAAACAAAATTCAAATAATATCAACAGCTAAATTAAAATATTTTATCATTCTGTCATTTTTATTGTAAAATTTATGGAATATTAGACAAATGTGAGGTTAATTACTTTTTGTTATTTGTAAAATAGTCATTCTAGTAGTGATTACATGAATAATTTTCTAAAACCTCAATATAAATTATCTGTTATCACTTCATCAGTAAAACTAATGTACATAAATAGAAAGTCTCCCACGACAATTAATCGTTCAACTGCGTTATTTTCTGTTCGTTTCAAAATCATTCATATTAAAATTGTTCATCCGTGAACGCTTCTAAAATCTTTTTATCATTACTTCATGAGAAATACTAACATTCATAAATTAAAAAGTCTCCAACGACAATTAATATAGTTCAGCTGCATTTATATCGTTTTTATTAAAAAAAAACACACATGCTTCAGGGACGCAAATTAAAGCTTACATATGCGTTTATTTGCTATCCGAAGAGAAAAGTAATTATTTGCAATGAAAACTCGGTAAAAAGGTGAAAATGTATATATAGAATTTTTTTTTCAATTTATTTTTCGTGTAACACATAACTTTTGCATACTTACGATGTATAATATTCAAATGAGAAGAAAGTATTAACAAGGAAACGGTAAAAGATAAAATCGTTAAAAATAAAGGAATTTATCTGTGGCCGCCAGGTAAATATGAATCTAGAAAAAGAAAATAGAATGATAGTCCTATGAAGAAAGACATTTTAATGGAATCACTTTCCAGAAAAACATTCTATTAAAATTAAAATGTAAATATCTAATCATTGAAAATATTTTATTATTAAAAAAAAGCTCTCTTATGCTCATCTTGAAACTGATAAAATATTACAGAAGTATCTTCGATAACCCTTAATTGCATAGTGTATCAAATTTGAAACACTTTTTATTTTTAACTTTTAATAAATAAATTATGTTCTTCGCAACCACTATATTTATATAGAAATATTACTCCTGTAAAAATTACATAAATTATATAAATATTCTACTAAGTAAAATTAAAAAACTATCTTAAAAGATCTGGTGTCTAATCCTTAATATGAGTATAAAAAACACACTTCTAATATAAAAAATTATGTATTTAAGTGTTAATAACTTTCTGAGCTTTTTAAAGTTACTCATTCTGTAACTGATTATATGGGTACGTTTGAAAAATTTAGATAAGGACATTTTTGTCGCTATTTAATGAAGAAACATACATACATACGTCTCTAATAACAATTTATATTATTCAACTACATGTAAATCGATATCTTATCACAAACGCGTATTGCGCAAGGTAGCATATCAAAGCTTGTATATTTCTCTTTTTATCATTCAAGGTAAAAAGAAATTTTTTACGAAAAAACATTGGTTAAATGTTTAAAAAGTTAAAAAATCGATTTTAGCATTTTTGGGATAAGCAATGTTCAAAGGAGAACAAAATATTAATAATGTATCCACAATAGCTCAAATATTCTACTAGAGAGACCGCTAAGTAAATACTCGGTTTGCATTTGATTTCCAGTTTTGCATTCAAAACCGTATATAATTTTATATAAAAATTTCTGTAACAAGAAAATATTATAAACATTCACAGTGTAATGAAAGAATAGTGAATATAAAATTATTGTAGTTAAGAAATATTTGAAAATGTGACACTTTATCTACATTCTTTAAAAAATGGAGCGTTTCTTTTTATTTTTAAATACTTTGTTGAACACTATCAAAATAGTTTTGTTTTAGCAATACAAATTGTAATACTTCATTAAAAATTATTTATTTTAATATACTTAGATTGATGTACACTACATATAGCAAAAGGATTAAAGAAACTCTGGTATCAATATTACAAAGCTTCAAATTTCATTTTCAGTTAAAATAATATGAAAGAAATGAAACATATTATTCAAAATTTTTAAAAAGTTTAACGCCTATACTCAACAAAATATTTTAGGGTACCGTATATACTCGCGTATAAGTCGACCTTCTAACTTTTAAATGCAAATTCTACAAAAAATCAAAAACCCGCGTATAAGTCTACCCCCTAAGTTTTTATTCAATTTTGCATAAAATCAATAAAAAGATGGGAGAAAAACGCGCGCTCCATATGGTAGGAGAGATTCTCGCCAATGCGAAAAAGTGGTAAGTAAACAAAAACAAATCAATGAAATATTTTTTAATGATAATTTTTTATTATTTGCATATTTTAAATATTATTTTATTATTCGTATACATAAAAATCCAGAATTTTGGCAGTATTGGAAGTTTGTTTTTTGTTGTTTTAATTGGCTCGCGTATAAGTCGACCCCCCCCCAATTTTCTGGCCGAAAATTGTCAGAAATTCTTCGACTTATACGCGAGTATATACGGTATTTAAAAAAATATCTATGCAATATACTTTTATTTTAAACGAAGCAACGTTATATTAAAATTTAAATTTTTTCTTAAATTTAATAAGTTTGAAATTTACCACTTTTAGACGGACATGCCAAATTCTTACAAAAAATTTCATTTTCAGAGTAAGTAATGTAGACGTACAAATAGAAAATTAATATAAATTTTTTAAAAATGCATAATGAAATGATATCTTTTAAATGAAATATTTTAATAAAATGTAACATATAAATAAGGAAAATATTTTACTCTTATATTTACTCTTTTCTATTAATTGTTAAAATTTATAAAACCTTTCATAGCTATGAGGGTGAGTTATTGTTTTTTTAAGTCATTCATTTTATAAATGCTTACGTGTATAATTTACTAAAATCGCAATATGATTATTTTTGTCACTACGCCATCGAAAAAGACAAAGATACATAATTATAAAAGCATCCAATGACAAGTTATATCGTTTAAAATTCAATTAATATCGATTTATAATCGGAAGACGAATGTTTTAAGGTGAAGCAGATTAAAGATTACATCTGTTTCTATTTATCTTCCGAGTAAAAGAGTAATTTTTTTCGAGAAAAACTCGGTGAAAAGTTGAAAAATGAGAAATTACGGTTTATCTTTTCCAATTTATTTTTCCATTTTTTCGATGGGCAATATTCAAATGAGAAGAAAGTATTAATAAAGTAAAGGCAGAAGAAGAGATTGTCAAAGAGAAAGGAATCTATGTATGGCCGCAAAACTATGTCGTTATCCCAAAAATTGTAGTCGATTTTCACTTTTAATTTAAGAATCATGAATCTTTTTACATTGTCAATCCTGCAATAGAAATGTAAAATCTTCGCAGTTTTTCAAAAAAAAAGTGTGAGTATGAAACGATTATAGTGAAGAAATGTGCCCAAATATGAAAGTACAGATATGATTTTTTACTTGTTTCATGTTTGTTCTTGAATATTATTAAAATACTTTCGATTATGTAATAATACTTTAATACTATGTAACAAATACTTTATTTTTATTTACTGAGAATGATATATATTGCATATAAAAAAGGGATTTATATTTGTCCATTATTGGATTAATATTATATAGTATTAAATATGATTTTTCACTAAAATTATAGAAATAAAATGAATTATATCATTCAAAAGAGTTGAACATTTAACATCTAAATTTGTTGAAAAAATTCACTATTTCAAATATTAGCTATTCAGTATTTTTCAGACGACTAACAAAGAAACCTTACATTGTATTTGACATTTTAAAATTTAATATTTGTGAGGTAAAACCTTAAAACTTAAAAAAGCAGTCCTAACAAATTTTTCACAAACAAATTCTGTTTTGGCATATGTAATCTTAAAGAAAAAGGGCCTTTAAAAACACTAATTAAATGATATCACATTTAAAATATTTTAATAAAATGTGAAATATAAATACGGAAAATATTTTACCTTAAAGCATAGAAACTCTTTCATGTTAATAGTTAATTTTTGGAATATCAAAGAGCTATCTGATGGCGTTTTTGTCTGTGCTTTTTAAACTTGCTCATTTTAAAACTAATTATGTTCATGCTTTTCAAAGATATCAATAAAATGCTTTTCTGAATGCTCATGAAAAAAATAAAATGTAAAAATAGAAAAATCTCAAACGATAATATATATCATTTAAATTTCACGTATATCGATTACTAATCACAAAACATGATAGTGACTTCAGTGAAGCAGAACAGAGCTACATTTGTGTTTACTTATTATATGAGAAGGAAAAAGTAATCCTCTGCACGGAAAATTCGGTCAAATGTTGAAAAAGGAGAAATAGAGATTTTTCCAATTTATTTTTCCTGCAACACAGGTCTTTTGCATTTTCCCGGTGGGAATATTCAAACGAGAACAAAGTATTAATAACGTAACGGAAAAAGAGGAAATTGTCAAAGGAAAGGGAATGTATCTGTGGGCGTTGGGGAATCACGCCGTTTGCTGTGAAGTTGCATATAATTTGCTGTTTTACTTTTAGAAACATAAATCGTTTTGAATAGACAGTTCTGTAGTAAAAAAAACACAAAACAAGGTTATAGTTTAAAGTAAGGTTCACAGTTTACCGAAAAAATAGCAAGTAGTAAATGCATGTTCAATAGAAATATTGAAAAGTGTGATATTTTTTTCTTAAATTCGTTATAAAAGTAAACCTTTCTTTTTATTTTAAATACGTTTTTGAATACCATCAGTATGGTTTCTTTTTTTGCGATAAAAATTTTATTCTACTATAGATATCAAATGCTAATAGAAATTTCATTCCAAACGCATATATCTCACGTTCTGATAAACGGATTCTTATGGGAATGAAAAAAATCTTGTGTGGATAAATATACTAAAAATATCAACGTTTGACACACAATAACATCGTGTAATAAACAGACGCACGTTTCATGAGTATCCTGGACTCATTTCCTCAGTGTAAATAAACTTAAACCCTATTGTATCCCCCCAAAGACATGAAAATGAATCTAAAAACCCAAATGAAAAACAACCACACACCGAGAAACTCCTCCAATCTGATTAAGTACCAACCAACCGACTTAATCAGATTGGAGGAGTTTCTCGGTGTGTGGTTGTTTTTCATTTGGGTTTTTAGATTCATTTTCATGTCTTTGGGGGGATACAATAGGTTTAAGTTTATTTACACTGAGGAAATGAGTCCAGGATACTCATGAAACGTGCGTCTGTTTATTACACGATGTTATTGTGTGTCAAACGTTGATATTTTTAGTATGGATTCTTATGGGGCTTACATTGTCAGATAGATAATGGTTGCGGTGAGATTTTCGTATATAACAGATCGTTCTACAAGTCGTTTATATTATATTCTTCTAGATTGTTATTTTTTTTTTACATGTATTTACAGAAGTATTGTAGAAAGTTCTATGATTAGTCCAATCCGATTATGGAATTGAATTTTACCACAAACTTTTTCTACTGAACTGACGGGACGGACTTACATTGTTGACTAGGTAATGTTTGAGAGAAGATTTTTGTGTATAACACATTGTTCTACGTTGCTTAGTGATAGAGTTATGGTAGAAAGTTCTATCTACTATATAACGGATGTTCCAAAATTCAACCGACAAATTATGAGGGATGATAGAAGGCATCAAGATTATGAAAATTTATTATAGACCATGGGGTCGCAAACCACGTTTAGTGGGAGAATTCGCAAAAATAGTTATGAAGGGTGTGACATCGAGCGGAAAAAAGAGGCCATTAATAAGTAGAAAAACATTTTCTCAAGCATGATTACAATGCATTGCACTTCAACGTCTAAAAGGATACAACGGCACATTTTTGTAGAAATTGTTCGAAGTTGCGGCTATGAAGGTCATTGCACAGTTGACACCGACAGACGAAGGATTGCCTGACGCGTTAAAACATATTCCTAAAAAAATGTCTCGTCGTCTCCTTTCTGACGTTGAAATGTAATGCATTGTCATCATGATTTACGTCAAATAAATGTTTTTTTTCTGTTTGTTATTGGCCTTTTTTTCCATTTGACGTCACACTCTTCATAAATATTTTTGCGATTTTCTCCTGCTAAATGTGGTTTGCGACTCCTTATTCTATGTTACGTTTTCATCCTCTTGATGCTTTTTACCATCCGTTTGAATTTGTCGCTCGAATTTTGGAATACCCTGTATATAAAATACAGATGGAAATTCTAATCCGAACACTTATATATCACGTTCTGCTAAACGTATTTTTAAGAGGCTTACATTGTCAGTTAGGTAATGGTTGGGGGTAGGTTTCCGTGTATGACAAACAGTTCTTCATTAATTAGTTATAGAACTATTTGAGAAAGTGCTATAAAGAAAGGGCTGGCTGTCTGTCACCCGCCTTGAGGATCCACTTTTGGCATATGATCGGGACAAGCCCCAAGCTCAAGGCAGGAAGGTCTCTACCGTCCAAATGACACCACCGTCTCCGGATTAACTAAAATTTCTTACATGCTATAAAGAAAGGGCATGGTTTGCAAACAAATAATTCCATAAACCATTTATTCCATTTGGCGACGTAGGCTAATCGTATCAGACAACTGTTTAACGTAAGCCAATAAAATTGTCCCATCTCAAGTGTACAGTAGGAGTCATAAGAAACGGACAGGTTTTTCTTGCTATCCAACAGTAATTTAACCAACAGTGACGTCAGCTGCCCTTTCCTCATAATTAGGCGCACCCGATTTCAAAAGTGAATTTCATTCCTAATGCTTATAAATCAGGCAAGAGATTTTTATGGGACTTACATTGTCAGCTGTAGGTACTTATTTTTTTAGGGAGGTTCGTGTATAACCCATCGTTATACTTTGCTTATTTATAGAGCTATGGGAGAATATTCTATAATTATAATTATAAAATAAAGATTGGAATTTATTTATGACAGCATAACTTACTTTTTGCTAGACGGAATTTTATGGGACTTACACTGTCAGTTAGGAAATTTTCCAGGAATTTTCATTTGATTCGTGGTTTGTTGGGGAAAACCGACCAGCGTAGTGGCCGACGCCTGCCAGTATCCTATAAAAATATTCCTTTTACTGTACTGATAATTCTGTACTCTAGATATATGGCAAGATTATTAAAAAAATCTGCTTTTATCATTAGAAAGCTTCAAATTTAATTACAATTTAAACTGATATAAATGAAATGAGATTATATTATTCAAAATATTTGAAAAGTTAACACCTATACTTATTGAAATCTTTACTGTGTTTTAAAAATAGTTTCATAGAGTTTTCAAATTATAAATGAATCAAAATTATAATATATATATATATATATATATAGTAAAATCCGGATTATCCTAAAAGGAAGGGAAAACATTTTCGCTAGACCACAGGAATTTTTGGATAACCGGTAGGCTTCCTTTTTTATTCTGCTAAGTGGAACTACTTATCTTTCTCACTCCCCACAGAAATATAACGCGTGCGTGACTGCAGGTACAGCAAAAGTCCGTATTATAAGCAATTTTTCCTTCCTGGCTACATGTATTTTTATTTCCTCCAGAATCAATTTACGATAAGTAATGCTTTAAAGAGAAAACGGGTTTTATAAACCTCAAGTACAAGCTCAACGCGTTGAATAGAGTTGATAATAGAGAGTCACTTAAGAATGTGTGTTTTGACTTATATGTAGGAATGTCTATACTTGTGGACTGGATTAAAAAATCATCACAAAATTGAGCAATGATACACGAAGAGGACAAAAAAATACAGGCTTAAGAAGAAGACGCAAGATGAAACCATGTGAAAATTCAAAAGAAGACGAGGCTCTTTTTTTATTTTTCAGCCAGCTTGGAGTGGATAGATAGATGGAAGAGGCGACATAGCCTTCGTCAGATAGCTATTTGCGTCTAAAAGTTTTCCGCAGATTCTTCGCAAGTAAAGTGTTTCCAGGTGACGTTTTCTGAAATTATTAAGAAAGAAAACTTAAGTCCTCAACAAATCTACAATTACGATGAAACAGGTTGGAATTATAAAATGTTGCCAAGCTGCACGTCCACCTTTGGTGCAGAGAAAACGGATCCGGTTTTTTAGTCTGCCAGGTTTTAAGTCTGCCAAGAAAAAGAGGTTTGCAGCAGGATCTCATAAACTCCCACTTGTATTAATTGGGCAATCGGCAACGCCCAGAAATTCAAGAATCTCAGCATGAGATCTTTTACAGTAAAATACTGGTCACAGAAAAAAATCGTGGATGACGTGTGACATTTTCATTGAATGGGTCTGAATGAATTTGTTCCAGATGTAAATCACTTTTAGAAAAAAATGAAACGTCCGCAGAAGGCTGTGCTTTTGTTAGATAATGCACCATCGCACCCAACAGAAAGTAAGATTGTGAAGAATACGATTAGAGCTATTCTCTTGCCTCCTCAGAGGATTAGGATTGGTTGGATTAATGTGACTTCTCTAATCCAACCAATAGACCAGGGTGTTACTGAGAACATTAAGAGGCATTACAGAAAAAGGCTGATTCAGTTTTTGATTGAAGGACTGTCTGATGGAGCAGAAATTATTCAACATTTGAAATGTGTAGATATGAAGAAAGTTGGCTACTAGGTAGCTTCTTCATGCGATGAAGTTTAAAATAAAACGTTAATGAAATCTTGGCGTAAGTTATGGCTTAAGGTTGAGTCACTAGTCTTTAAAACAAAGTTGGAGTCTGATACTACAGAGTCTGAAACTGATGTCATTAGATTTGGGGACAGAAATGATGTCAATACTACTAACACAGAAGTGTTTATGGACATGTTCAAGCAGCTTCCTGGGGAAATATCAGAAAGTGAGATTAATGCTTGGCTTTTCCAACCACTGAGGAACAAGATTTGACAAATGAGGAAATAGTTGCTGCAGTGAATCGATGAGATGTTGATGCTGAAAAAGAAGAGATTGAGAATGCGAGGATTACATACAGTGAGGCTATTAAGATCCTAGATACGGCAAAAAGATGCAACAAAATCAGATGTGTCGTTATTTAAAAGGTTGCTTGATAAGGCAGCATTGAAGCGATGCGAAGTTGAAAAACAAATTCATAACATATTTTGTAAATGAATGAAGTGTAGTATGTGCCTGTGTAATAAAGTGTTTGCATTAACGCAATGGTCCAATTAAGTAAGTTTATTCATTTCATAAAGAACATGCTTGTTAATTTTTTTTTCATATTTAAAAAAAAGGTCTTTCGGAACCAATTTTCGGATAACTTCTACTATATATGTTCGGATTTTCTACTGTATATATATATATATATATATATATATACTATCTGAAACTTAAAAATTAAACTTTTTGCATTACTACGTTTAAGAAAACCTGCCAATCATTACAAAAAGTTTCATTTTCAAAATAAAAAATTTACACACCTGGAGATAGAAGGAAATAGAACTTTTAAAAAAGAGAAACGTAATACAGTACCTTAAAAAGTTACTAATTAAATGATGATGTAAATGTAGTAACTATTTTACCGCCATAACATAAAACTTCTTCTATATAAATAATTAAAATTTTTGAAATATTACGTAACTACATGGATAAGTTACCTTCTATTCTTTTAAAAATCATTCATATTATAATTGTTTACTCTTGAACATTTCTAAAATGTTTTTTCATCATTTCATGAAGAATACTTACATGCATAAATTAAAAAAACGACACCTGGAACGACAATTAATATCATTCAGCTGCTTGCACATCAATCTCTAATCACAAAAAGTGTATTTTTCGGTGTAACATATCAAAGCTTACATTTGTCTCCTTTTATCATCAGAACAAAAAATGTAATTCGTTCTAAGGAGACTCGTTCTAATTTTGAAAGAGGAGAAACAGAGATTTTGTCTTTTCCAATTTATTATTTGTTTTACAACACACGCCTTATTCATTCTTCCGATGTCCAATATTCAAATGAGAAGAAAGTATTTATAATGCAACGGTAAAAGAGAAAATTGTTAAAGAGTAACCAACATTTATTTTAACCGCCAGCAATATATGCCGTTTGCATTTATTTCTTTTGCAATTTTACTTTCAAAACTATAACTATTTGTAAAAAGACTTTTTTTTAACAAAAGTAAACCTACTTATTTTTAACCCTCTAAGCGTGTGGAACGTAATATTCCGTTTACTAAGCTCCAGGTTTCACTGCAATATATGCAATGTTTAAGATAATATAATTCTATAGATTTAATGAATTTTAAAAACATTGAAGAATGATTAATACTCTTATGGGTTACATTCATATTTGTAATTAAGTTTTATTTATAATGCTGAAAGAATCATATTTTTTTAGCATTTAAAACAAAATGAGGAGAAAACAACATTACAATTTTACCCTTTTTCAAAACGCTCAAAGGGTTTTAAATAATTTATGGAATAATAGCAATATAGTTTCACTTTTATATTAAATTTAATAATTAAAGAACATTTCCCATTAGTCATTTATATTGTATGTATTGAAAAATTTTGTATATACGTATGCATGTTATTTGAGGGATGTAAATATGTAATATGTAAGCATATAAGTAAGAAAATGATGTATGTAAATATGATATTAATGTATAATTTATGACGTATTCAGTATGTATGTAATTTAGTAATTAAAAAAGTATTTATTTTAACGGAATCGTACTAATAAAAGTTTCATGCAAGTCAAAATTTTCCCAACTGAGTTAAACATTGTCTAGGCTAGGAATTGAACATGGAAAGTTTGGCCTAAATTGTCAATGCTCTTCCAATTAAAATATGTGGGATGTCAATCAGCCAACACAATTCATTCAGATAAAGGTAATGGAACTCTATTAAACGATGGAGACTTAGATACACTTTTATTATTTTAATACAATTCTATCGAATAGAAAAAATGTCATAAAAGTTAAACTTTTTCCAACTGCATTTCCTGGCCTGGACACTAGAAAATAAATGTAAGTACGATATATATTCCGGTGTATAATGCGTACTTTTGATAAAATAATATTGATCAAATTTACAGATGCGCGTTATACGCCGGATATGAAAATTAAAAATTTAATATTAAGAAAAAATAAATATAATAATAATAACTAAGATTTTTAATCTAATGAACATGCTATTAATTTACAAAAACATAACTTTTAGTCATCAGATTACGTGAAAAAACTAGTGATTATATTTTACAATAAACTTTATTTTATTTGTTTCTATGTATCAGATGAAGGTTTCTTTGCAAAGAAGGGCATTACACGGCGATTATACCTAAAAATTTAAAATGAAGTCTGGAATTTTAGGTGTGCATTATTCTCAGAAATATCCGGTAATAAGTTGCTGCATTCGTAGCTAGTGTAAAAGATATTTTTGGAGCTGAGGCGTGTGTAAGAAAACAGAGTGTGTTTATAAATGTAAAATAAATTCATCGCCTGCTATTATTTATTTTGCTGAAACAAACTTTTTGCATCAGTTTAAAATATTTCGGACCTAAATGTCACTTTTTACTATATACGTGTCTACAGTTTTTCGTTTAGTACTAAATAGATGATTGTCTGTTAGTTTTAACTCCTTTCCCTTTTTTGGATACGGATACTATATATGGAATATACCGCAAGATGTGCTGCAAAGTACCCTTTTTTGTAGAACAAGGATGTTTTCCGATACAGTGACGTAATCAAGCAGGGCGGTCGCTCTGCCAAGCCAAGCTTTAAAAAAAAAACGCCACACAAACAACGCCAAGAACTGGAATAGAGACCGCTAATGCTTATATACAGAAAGCAACTTCGCAATGTTAAATCGACAAAACATGCCAGATTAAAATATCATATATCAAACAAACCAAGCGTCGTAGGAAAAAAAAACGAAAACTAGAAGAATCTAAGGAAGAATTTCTTCAATTTAAGACCAAACTCATCTTCATAAGTGATTTATAAACAGAGATATAGCTTTTTTTAAAAAACGTCGAGTTACTTAAAATTATCACTATTTTCTTCGTCAAACTTTTTTTTTCAAACAAGCTACAGGCCTTAATATTGGGCAGAATAAAAAAAGGATTGCATTAATGGACAAGTAATTACGTAATCTATGTGCTTTTATAAAATGCAGTGTAAAAAAAATATTTTCTATCCTTAATTAGCAAAAAACTGTTAATTAACTTGGCGATTAAAAATTTATGCCAAAACAGAGATAAAACCCGCCAACGACCATGTACCATCTGTATTAAAATAGCACAAATCAGTTACAGGTTATAATATAACCACATCAAATTCCATCTGCAAGTCAGCCATTTTCTTCTGAAGATATTTAAAAAAAAAATAAAACTTCACAATTATAAGAACACATATTTTATCAAATAATTAAATATGACTGCAAACTGTGGCAGATGATTGTTTCTAACATGAATAAGTATGAGAAATTGCCGTTTACGGATATGGATCTGGGTAGCTCAGTCGCAGAGCGTCGGCATGGTACGCATAAGGTCCCAGGTTCGAGTCCAGGCCCAGGTCAATTTTTCACTCATGTTTGTTTAGTGTATTTAATTGTCTGATAAAATGCGTGTTCTTATAAATATTGTAAAATAAAGTAATCAGACGTAGTGTTTATGCTTTAAAAATATTTTAAATATATAATTTACGTTTTTAGAAAGATCTTTAAAAATAAATTAGTTTTTGAGGGAAGATGTACCTTCTAAAATGTATACATTAAGAGTTATCGCCTTTTAAAATTTCTTTCCAAACGTAAACAAAAATTTTGAAATGAATTAAATGTGATTCATTTATTTCTAAAAATAAAAAAACACGGTAAAGGACAGGCATTTCGTTCGCAGGAATACCTTTCACGTCATCTACTATATATACGAGGCTATATATAAAACACAAACGGAAATTTCGTTCCGTTCCTTTATAACTCGAGTTCTGCTGAATGGAATTTGATGGAACTTGCACTGTTCGAGAGATAATTTTTCAGTGAAGGTTTTAGTACGTAACACAACGTTCTACGTATAATAGCTATCGAATTATGATAGAAAGTTCTGTTATTTTGGCCGAAAAGGTTACCATTGCTAATTTTTTTGGGGTCATTACTGTTGCAGAAAGAAATGAAAAGGCTATACATCTCGAAAAATAAAAGAAAAACTGTTACTAATTTTATTAAAAAAAAAAAAAAAAAAAGAAAGAAAGAAAGAAAAAGAAAGAGTTTTGATGAGAGAATATTATAAAACGAAAATATTTAATTTAAACATGATTGGAAATGTTCATAATGCTTAAAAAATTATTCAAGGGGCAAGATTTCTATTGAAACAAATTTGGCGATTTATCTTTTGTTTTTGGCGATTTTGATTTTACTTTTGACCCCAAACAATTTGATTTTAAGCCAAACAGTGTCTTTTTTTGTTGCAGAAAGAATTGAAATGGCTATACATCTGGAAAAATAAAAGAAAAAACTGTTACTAATTATATTTTTTTTAAAAAGAAAGAAAAGAAAAAAAAGAAAAAAAAGAAAAAAAAGAAAAAAAAGAAAAACAGTTTTGATGAGAGATTTTAGGCCAAAAGGTGTTTTTTTTTTTTTTTCAAGTGTACGACTGCACTTTCGCAGTATTTTTTTTGGTACTTTTTGGTTAGCCGGGCGCCAGTGATATATATATATATATACATGTATATATATACACACACATATATACACATATATCTACACAAATACATGTATATACATACATATATATATATACATGTATGACTCCATACATATATATATATATATACATGTATGTATATGTTCATACACTTATATGTATGAATATATATATATATATGCGTGTGTGTGTGTGTGTGTGTGTGTTCATATATCACTGGCGCCCGGCTAACCGAAAAGTACCTTTTTTTATTCAAATGCAAACTATATTAATGGCAATATACTTCTATTTACTTCTACATATATGAAATTTCGTTCCGTCTGCTTATAACTCGAGTTCTGCTGAATGCATTTTCGTAGAACTTAAACTAAGATAATTGTTAAGGGAAGGTTTTATTGTATAACATATCGTTCTACGTAGCTTAGTTATATAATTATTCTGGGAAGTTCTATAATCAGATCAATCGGATTATGAAAGATTAGCCTTTTTAAAAGATTTTGCCGAATGTATTTCGATGGAACCTATACTGTTAAATAATTTTCTAGGGAACGTTTTACTATATAACATTGCTTAGTTCTAGAATTATAGGGGGAAATTCGAAAATCGGGTGACCATTTTTTTTAATCAAATATTAGCCTTTTCAATATTTGATTCCGATTATGAAAGATTAGCCTTCTAAAAAAGTTCTACTGAACGGATTTTGATGAGAATTGTATTGTTAGTTAGATGCTATTTCAGAAATGGTTTTAATGTACTATATACTGTCCTACGTTGCTTAGTCCAACAGTTATGTGTGAAGGTTATATAGTCAAGTGAACCCGATTCCGAAATATTAGCCTTTTTGATAGTTTTTACTGGGCGTATTTTTTGCGACTTGCATTGTTAAGTAGATAATTTGTAAGGATTGTTTTAGTATATTTTATATCGTTTTGTTGTTTTAGAATTATGTGGAAAAGTTCAATAATCAGATTATCAAAGATTAGCCTTTATAAAAACTTCTTCTGAATGGATTTTGTTAGTTAATTTGTTTGCATTGTTATTTCGATAATTTTTAGTGATGGTTTTAGTATATTGCATATAGTTTTATCATTCTTTAGCAAACCCTAACTGTAAATGACCAAATAAAAGATTTTGTCCTCAACAGCTAAAATTTTGACTGCACATTAGAAAATATAATAGCGCAATCGCGTCATTTTTCAGTAATGTGGAAGGATATTCCACGTAAATATACAGATTTCTTTCAAATACAAGGTCAAATTAAACGATATATTTCGTTTGATTCAGGGTTCATTTGTAGAAACCGACCAGCGCAGCGGGCGTAGCTTGCTAGTTTTCCTATAAATTAATGAAATCCAGTTGTTAAATTATTTTTGTTTTAGAAGTGAAGTTTCCATTTAAATTTATTGTAACAGTACAATGTTTAATTGAATAAAATAAGGTAAATCTAAGAAATTGCTAAGAAATTCCAAACATGCACAGGGCAACGCAAAAAAATAAAATAATAATAAACAAAAAATAAAAAATAGATAAATAAATAAATAAATAAATAAAAATCAGCTTTCAGAAATTCTAAAAATTGTTCCGCTATTCATATCATGTATCTTCGGGGTCCATCCTCCCACTTTCAGCCCTCCCACCCAAAAGGGGCACTTTTCTAAATTTTGCCGACACCTCTCATGTGATATATCGTTGGAAAAGTCTGTGAACGCTTAATCATAATATGCAGGGGGGGGGGGGTATTTTCTAAATTTTGCACATACCCCTCATGTGATACATCGTTGGAAAGGTCTGTGACCGCTTAATCCTATTATGCATCTCCGGTGTTCATCCCCCCTTTTGCCCCCCAAGCGCGATTAGCTTTCACCACCAGGGGACGCTTTCCTATATCTGTTCCTACGAGTCGGATCACGACGGGGTATGGCTCATTCGACTCGACATCAATAGAGCTTTCCGATTTTAGTTCGTTTTTTCACCACCAGTGGGCACTTTTCTATCTCTGGTTCTATGGGCTAGATCACGACGGGGTATAGCTCATTCGACTCGACATCTATAGCCTTAACGATTTCAGTTCCCGAGGTTCATACAGAACAGATTGCGCTACCTGGTGGTGGAAGATGGAACTTGAGCGTGCGCAGCACGACTGCTATACGGTGCCGAAGGCAGCGGGGACCCGTGTCGGAAGTTAGTTTGGTTAGAGGTTTATAGTATTCGATGTGCAAATTAAGGGATTATCCGGTGCCGAAGGCAGCGGAGAACCAGGTCGGAGGTTCATTCGTTTCGAGGTTTATCTTATTCGAGGTTTTACAAGATTCGAGGCCCCGATATAAATTAGGGGTCCGCTAGCGGGCGATGCCAGCTAGTGCTAATAATAAAAGAGCGTGATATCACGTTTGATTTCAAATGCAGCGCTGACACGCTATGTACGTATTGCATTTTTATTCATTTCATCGATAAGTCAGTGATATTGTTTAACGGGGGATAACAAGTATTATAACAAGCCACATTTAGTATGTTGTTATTAGCTTAATTTAAAAATCTACTGGTATTTCTAGTTAACCTTTTAAACAATGACTGAAAGTAAAATGTAATTTTAAATTATTTCTCATGTTTAGATTATTTAAATTATGTTTATTCTGTTTTAAAAAAAAGAAATGATATCTACAAAAACAACTTTTCAAAAGTAAAAAAAAAGCCAAGCGTAAAAAAAAAAAGTTGTGGCTAAAAAATGGTGTGATATCAAATTTCCAAGCTATTATATTACTTTTTTAACTTTTTTCCATTAAATAAGTTATCATATATATAAGTCGGGTGCCTACGTATATGTTAATAGAAATCGTTTTCTCCTGTACTAAATACATCCTAACGAGTTTCTGAAAATTCAATTTTTTTCAAATTATGCATGATTGGCTTGGCGGCCATCTTTTCATATTTCTAAGCACCCAAATTTCTAAAGTAAAAGCGTAATATGTTTGCAATGTAATATGTTTATAACAATTTCGAACTTCAGATTTTAACTACGGACAGATAAATTAGATAAGACTGATATTTTGAGAAATTGATTTTTACTAGTTTGAAATTATTAATTACTGTAAAAAATAAATCATAAGATGAATCTTTAAGATAAGTCATCATTATCTTAAGAAACAATTTTCAGATCATACAAATCTATAAATGAAACGCTTAAAATATTTGCTTAAATAACAATTTTGAACTTCGGATTTTAACTACGGATTTGGATGTTTAGAATTTTGTGAATAATATGCAAAGATGGCAGCCAAGCCCATCATGCATAATTTGAAAAAAATTGAATTTTCAGAAACTCGTTAGGATGTATTTAGTACAGGAGAAAACGATTTCTATTAACATATACGTAGGCACTCGACTTATATATATGATAACTTATTTAATGGAAAAAAGTTAAAAAAGTAATATAATAGCTTGGAAATTTGATATCACACCATTTTTTAGCCACAACTTTTTTTTTTTTACGCTTGGCTTTTTTTTTACTTTTGAAAAGTTGTTTTTGTAGATATTCACTGCTGTAGGTAACACAATTTACAACCTATTTGAGGCAAAATGGACTGAATATTAAAACATCTAAACTAAAAATAGACAAGAACTTATGTTTTGAAGAAAGGAGGTTCTAATACTCTGCAATTTAGAGATATATATTAACTATATTGTATTTTGTTTACGTCAGAGAAATGCCATTTTGTTGTTGCTGATTTATGTACGTTAAAATTTACATAATCCATAGTTGTGTAAATGAATTAAATACCGATTGAAAAAATAATCAACATTCATCTTGAAAATAATGACCATAGAATATTTATTCTAAAAAAGTGTTTTAATTTAATTTGTTTCCAAACACTTTAATGTTTCTAAATAATCTAAAATATTCCGTGACAGTAATTCACAAGTTTTAAAACCCAGTAATGGCTGCAATCCTTCTTTAAAATTCCAAACAGGCCAGAAAATGAAGTGGATAATATTTAGTGTCGCATTAAATTTTACAACGAGGAATAAATTTAGTGTAGAAAATAGAACAGCTAAGAAATTAAATTTTTGGAAAAGCTTAAAATGTAATTTAAAATAAATACAGGAAAGTGAATTGTGAAATGGAATTTTGGATGGAAAGTTATTGTGTTGTGTAATAATTCTAAATGTCTCGAAAATCGCCTACCTTATTAATTTATAAAATAAATTTGAGTTTATCTTAGTTGTAAATCGAGAATGAGGGTTGAATGAACTTCTGTTCTATTTTAAAAAATAAATATTTGTGATATAATTCAGAATTCATCGTTGAAGCAATAAAATAATTATGTTTTATGTTTAGTCAAAATAGTACTATTATGGCAAAGATTAAATAATTTTATATTTATTAACAAAATTTATTTAAGTGTTTTCTCTTAAATTTTCATACTGTAAGAAATTTGTATTTTTTGACATAGCAATTTATCATGTATTCTAATACGAGCAAATCTTGTGTGTGGTTATATATATATATATGCAAATTTTATCTTAAAACAGCTCTAACGATTTTGACGAAATTTCGTATCCTACCGCTTTGGGGCACCAGAAAACCATTGGGCTAGGTCACATGTTCGAAAAAATTCGTTTAGTGGGTCAATTTGGGTCATGGTCAGGCTAATTGTATCTAAAAAACGGTTCAAACGATTTTGACGAAATTTTGTATCCGACTATTTTCAGGCAAAAGAAGACTATTGGGCCAGGTCACATGTTCGAGAACTTTCGATTAGTGGGTCATTTTTGTTGTCAAAGCGGGTCAAATTAATTTTATCTAAAAAACGGCTCTAACGATTTTGATTAAATTTTGTGTCCTACGAGTTTCGAGCGCGATAAAATAATAGGGCTAGGTCACATGTCCGATAAAATTCGATTAGTGGGTCATTTCTGGGTCCTTGTGGGTCCAGATCTGAAAAGCGGCTCAATTTACACTAAATTCTGCATCCAATGGTTTTCGGGCACGAGAAGACTGTTGGGCTAAGTCACATGTTCGAGAAAATTCAATTAGTGTGTCATTTTGGTCAAGGGTCATGATATTTGAACTCAAATTTAATTTTGACCGAGCAAGGCTCGGTCTTCCCTGCTCGTGGTAGTTATTAGCTATAAGAATTTATTCAACGTAACTAAAAATATGTATTTGATTAATTATCGAATATCCATAGATATAAAATGCTGCAATAACTGTTAATCTAGCATTTGAACAAAATAAACGAGTCGTATGCGTCAATCCCAAAACTTTTTTCAATCTCACACAGGTTTCGCATACACTATAAAGAATCAGTACCAATTTATGTCAAGGTCTAACTGAATCTAAAGTGTTATTAAATTCCGTGCATTAGTTTTTGAGATATGACTATTGCTAAAATCGTGTGAATTCTGCAAAATGTAGCATAGCAGCGCCATCTGTTGGGAGATTTAGAGCAAAACCTAATCAACAAAAACTTCTTCAGGACATTCTAAAACGTATAAATCCGTCGAAAACCGGAAGTCGAAAATTTTCATGAATCCAATACTTTCTTCTTGTAAAGATAGAAGAAAGTAGAAATGTATTTAATTTGAAATGTGACAATTATTTTTTAACTGCTATACAATTTTGTAACAGAGAAGTAATGACCAGGTCTTTTCTCCTACCAAACGAGAAGTCATTCAGTCAGGTTGTTTAGGAATTAGGCAGGTTTAAAGTTTGAATCTCCTAATATAAATTCATTTTTAATCGTAGCAAAATAGATTACAATGCGTGTAGTTTTTCAAGCATAACTCAAGAACTACTTGACAGAAAAAGCTCTAATTTCGGTTTTGTATATTTGCAGCTTCTAGAATACGATTTATCGGCAAAAAATATATAGCGACAAATCACATGTATTTTTTGTGATTCATATTTTTAAGAATAAAATGAAACGATCCTATGAATTTATTCACAAAAATATCGATTTGTAGAAACTTCATATATACAAATCCAAAATGACAGCTCATTTCTGCAGTTAGTTTTTCAGCATAACACCACTACCCTCCTGGACACCTATTTTGCAACGATTGAAAATGAAATGAACCATTAGGAACAAATTTCAAACCGGCATATTTCCTAAACTTCTTGACAGTATGTCTGTCCGTTTGGTATCCGAAAGCTAAATTAACCAAATTCAAATATGATATCAAAATTAAATGTTACTACTGAAAATTTTAATGTTTTTTATAATATTGATTTGTAGACGATCCCCTAAGCAATACATAAGTACAGAATTACTTATTAGACGTGTTTACTATTTGATTGGTACTACTAAAATTTTTATACGATCACTTACAGCAAAATTAGTAAAGGTGTATACTTTTTCCACGATCGTATTAATATTTTTCAATAGATCTGGACAAAATTCAATAAACATTCAAACTATTTGCATTACAGTTTGACGAACATTAACAGTGAAGATTAATAGAATACCTGATAGATTATGTGTAAAACTTAGTACTTTTTGAAATATTTTAATAAACATTATTTATAAGCTTAACTTTTATCTGTTTCACAAAACTGAATTCATTGCCCTTTAAAAAAATAAAATGAAAGAAAAAGTACTTCTTTTTTTCCACATCAAGTTTAGTTTTGTAAATAATTATCGATTTTATCTGCATTTCTCTTTTCTAACTATATTTTTATTTTCTTAAATATTTATATCCGGTCTTGTTTTCAAAAATGTATGACAAACAAAAATCTAATGTAGAGAATTACAAATCAAATATTTAAATCAATTACTGTGTATGCGATAACACACCCTGTGAATAAACACAGAATCATTAAAATTCTGAACATCATAACATGTTGCAATGCTTTCTTTATCCGAATTTTGAATGATGAATAAATTATGTTCATTTCACACGTACAGTACAATTTTCATGTATTTCTCATTTATTAACTGGATTACGTAAGGCTATTTTCTGCTACAACATCAAACCGAAATTTGCATATAATCACTAAGAAACTAATGAACAGAAATTATACATTTATTACCCTGCAGAAATTTGCGCATTTTTAAAATTTCATTGCATGCGCTTTTTTCTCGTCGATTCCAAATATTTAATTAATTTTCATGTATATACATTTTATAATAAAATATTATATATTTTTTTAAATGTGCTATTGCCATTACCCACAAGAGGTTTCAAGGACTTTATCCAGATGAAATAAATTGGTCGTAAACATGCACTTCCATCAGTTTAGAGTTTGAAGTGAATACTTGTTTCATAACCACCATATAAATTTATAATACTACCTTAGTACAATTATGACACCCGGATAGGGTAATTAGATTGTGCAATAAGGCGAATATGCGTGGGAATGTTCATAAGTGTACCTCTTAGACGAGATTGTCTACAGATGTTATAATATGGGACAAATCTGAGATGATAAATGAAACGCCCTTGTGTCCAATGAAGACGGCGCCCCCCCCCCCTTCAGACCCCACGATGCTTTTCTGAGATCCTCTCTTAAAATAAAAATTAGCTGATGAAATTTCCTTGAGAGAATGTAGTTCTAACAGTTCTGAAATTTTTACGAAAGGAAGTCACTTTTTAAATGTCCGCAAGAGTGTGTAATTTTTAAAGAATTCTTTGACTTTCTTAAAAGATGACCTTCGTATTCCTTAAAGGAGGACAGTTCTTGTTCTGCAATTTTCTTAAGATAAATCACTCCTTCCATGTTCTTAAAGATGGCATTTCTTCGTTTTCCTTAAAGGAAATAGCTCCTCCCACTGGCTTAAAAGAAGACTGCTCTCTAGTTTTCTAAAATAACTAGATTTCTTGAAATGTCTTCAAAGAGAAGATATATTCGATTCAATAAAATTAGTTTTACTAAAGGAGGACTATTTTATGTATTTATCAAGAGAATCTCATTCATAGATCTATCAATCTTAGTCTCCATGCGAGGATGAATTCTACAAATCCGATGAAATGATATTGGCATAAATGATCAAAGATTTTTTTAAATACCTCATATACTAATCATATATCAGATGCTTTAAAAATTTTAGTCATACGAAGTATGTGTGTGGTACATGTTAATGAGATTTGAACAACTGTAGAAACGTTTAGACGTCGAGCCTTGACAGATAAAAGCATTTCTTGGCTGAGACTTCTCTTTAACTTTGGACTTTCTCTTGGTTGAGACGTTCATCATTTTTTATGACTATATTTACTTATTTTTAATGTGTATATAATACTAAAATAATATTTCTTTCACATTTCCTTGTATTGCAATTTCATTGCTTATAATATAAATATTGAGTAAAAATTTAAATTTTTCATCTAAATTTTTAAATCATATTTAATGTTGGAATATTACCCTAGCAAAATATTTTGAGCTGTGATGTAAGTTATTTTGTGTATATATATAATTTCAATATGAGAGAAAAAAAGAAACTTGAGTGTTTACATAAAATGCTAAAATTTACAAGTCAGATTTCTAGATAAAAGGATACAATGCAAAATCTATAAAATTGAAACGAATATATATATATTTTAAAAGAGATATATATATTTCAAAACAAATTAAATATGTAATATTAAAAAAGTCAAGGTAGTGTGCAGTTGAATATACAATTTAAAATTTAATATTTATTTGTCCCCTACTTTCTTTCTTATACTTTTACTTGTATTTTTGTTTTATGTGTTTTCAATATAATTGATAAATAATTTCAATATAATGAAAATAGAGTTATCTATTTTCCATTGGGTTGGCGAGTGCATATTCTTTTCCGTCTGTTATTTTTTCATTATTGATTAACATAGTTGAAATTACTCTTTGCTTCTCATTGTTTATCGGGAAACTCCTCGGCACGCGGGGATTCATGATGGGTGAATTTAGCCGTCGGCGGACATGGAAGGCACAGCAAAGGGGTCACCAACGAACACATGGGTCCCACAGAGAAGAATTCAGTCCAAATCATTAGAGTCGTCTCTTAAAAAATACAGTCAAAATAGACGCCCGACACAATGATCGCAGCGAACAGAAAAAACAATGGTTATGGCACATTGTATTTTTCAACATTTCATATTGTAGAGGTACTTCGGGTATTATGGAATCTACAAAACAACTTTTCAAAGGCAAATAAAAAAGAAGAACCTAGCTTAAAAAAAGGTGAATGTTGTGGCTAAAACATGGTGTGATATAAAATTTCCAAGCTTATATTATGGTCTGATCGAAGCTCTGTCTACTATAAAATTCACTGTCGGTTCGCAATAGATATTTATGTCTGCATTTATCGGGGATGAAATGTTGCTTAGCTGATGCATTGTTTTGTTTTTTCAATTATTTAAAAAATATATTTCGATCAGACGTTTTTTTTCTGATATTAATATATATATAATAAACATACGATGTTGTTTTCAAAATCCATACGTTTTAAAATAAACTAATGTTATTTTTGAAGTAAACAAAAATATTACGTCTGAACATATTTATATTTATATTAAAATCATTAAAATTACAGACATTACATGACACTTTCATAAAACATTAAAAACATATTAAAATTGGACGTTTCGGATTTACATGAAAATCCCTCTTCAACAAACATTTTTCTTATCAGATCGAAGTGCAGCGACTACAGAACTCGTACTTTCTTAGAAGCGTGATATACGAAAAGTACAGATTTACCTCTTAATGAAGCAGGTGAAATCCCGAATGAATACTCCGTGTTATTATAACTTTAACTTTGGCCTCGACATTTTGATACGTTGCATTTTCTATTTGTTGATATTTTGGAACTGTGTAATTTATGAAAGTGTAATGCAGTCTGTAATTTTAATGATTTTAATATTAATGTTATTTTATTGCACACGTGTTTTAACAACGTGCAACGAGCACTCTTTCTTAGCATATCTATATTTTTAAATATAAGAAAATTCCATTTCTTTCATGTGCTTGAAAATCATATGCATTCACCCAACTTGGATCGAATGAATTTATTTCCTTCGTCCATTTTATTGTTTTTTTTATCCCTTTGATTAATATTGACTTGTGCTTAATTTTTTGTGTAAAGAAATACTATGTGAGGTTAGTAAGTATTTTTAGGGAACTTATTAATTAGCTTTAGAGTGATTAGTTAAACACAAAAAACTGCATACGGCATAATATTTCTATTTCTAAACGTAATCATCCAACATAAAAAAAAATAAATGTATACAAAAAAGGGTATTAAAATGTGTTACAATTTAAAATTGCGAATTGTAAACAATTATAAATGAGTGTAAATTACAACAATATTTCTTTAACTATCTTATATTTATTGATTTTTGTTGAATGCCATAGTTTCTATATACTGATCTTAAAAACATTATCGCTCCCAATTGACTCTCAATGCCGAAATACTTTATGAGCTTCATAAGTGCAATTCTTTATGAAACCAATGTGAAGCAAAATTAGTTTTTAGCTGTATTTTCACACAAATTCTGTACTTCGACCGATATCTTTACAAATTCTGCAAAAAATATATATTGTATTTTATAAATTGAGCATCAAGCTTTATTCTGTTGAAAATAACATTTAAATCGATGCATTAATTTTTGCATGGCGCTCTAACTAAGGTAAAACTAGGAGAGTCTGCGCACAATTCAAAAGAATAGCAATAAAAAATCTAAATATTATTTTTTTGCTAAACTATCCATGAATAATTTTTACTTCATTTGTTTTTTATGCATTTCCATTGCTATTTTGTTGTTATGTTGCAATTTAATAGAACAGTTGTAATAAGAACAAGAAAGTTATTTTGCTCAATCTGTCCTTACAGGGTTGGTGTGATTGCACACATGGGTAGGAGAGATTGTTACTAATAATAACTACTATTAAATTGTTAACAAAAATAATTACACTTAAATGACATTGCTGTAAGGTTTTTGAGAACAAATTTTATTGTATTGGGAGTGAATATTTCAACCTAATGCTTAAAGAATCAAAAATAGGAAATAATTTTAAAAACGATTAAAAAATTTTAATTAAATGAAAAAAAAAGTTAAAGAATCAGAAAAAGCAAGTCCAGATAAGATTACAAAATAAAATTATGTAACTTAATAACACATTTAACTTAAAATTAGTAAATTTTCATTTTCATTTTTTATGCAAATTTACCAATAATCTGCGTAATTTCACCTAGCATTTAAACTAATGGGAACAATGCACCATCTCTCCTAAGTAGCAGATGTGCAACCACTCCAAATTCGGTAGGAGAGATTGTGTGGCCTTTTATTTAAACATGACCGCTACTAAAACGAACCGTTGATGTTCACATTGTTATTCTATATTAGTAGCTTATGAGAAATCGTTTAAGTTAAAAATATTTTGTACTATTGACATTGTATAGAAATTCTGATGAATAGCTATGAAAATTCTAGCACTTACTTTGAGAAAACAAACCAAAAAAATAACAATACTTTATCTTAGACGCTCAAAGCAATCAACGTGCACTTTCAAGTAGACGCTTCACAACTGTTGTTGTACAACTACCTGGAGTCGCTGCGGTCTCACTCTACTCCTTCCCCCCGAACCTCTATGTGCGCAATCTCCCCTGGCTTTACCTTATACACAAACGGACGGACAGTTTCGAATAATATTATTATTATCATCCATTATTTATATATTACTTTCACTAAAATTCAATAATATAATATATTAAAATAAAGCATAGAATTTATCTCATTTATGTTCTTTTATCAGATATTTAACGCATAAAAGTTATTTTATATCTCTTCACCAGGACTTTTTAGCATCCGAACATTTTACTATATATTTAACGTAACCGTTTAAAGTATCTTAAAATCGCAATTTAAAGAAATTATAAATTGTGGCATTTATGCTCGTTTTGATGCTCTTCAAAGTTTTTAAAATAAATTATTTCCTAGGATATTAAAATAGTAGTAAATGAAATAACATAATATTGTATATTTTTTACTAACATATTTTAAATCATGAATCTTTTCAACACTTACTTTTTTAACAAATTCCAAGATAGTTAAAAATGTTTATGAATTCGATTTGTCTGTCTGCCGTCCGCCGTCTACCGTTTGTCTGTCCGTACTCCAACTCTCGGAAATATACTCAGGTTACTATGAAATCGTTACATGTTATTGAGCTTTGCCATAGAATGCTCAGTATTGGGAATGAAGTGTGTATCACTTAAAGTTAGTTTACAGAGACGCACAAAAAATTGCGTTACATTACGGAATCTTGAGAAAAATCGTTTATTGATGTTACGATATTTCAAACACAATAAGATTGATATACATCATTGAGATGGAATACAACATGATTTTTCAGGAGTAAATAATAAGTATAATTTATAGCTAATTTACAGGGACCCACAAAATGATTCCATTGCATTATGATATATGAGGAAAAATCGCCAATTTCTCCTAAGTAGCAAATGCGCAAACTCTCCAAAAACTCTCCTAGGTAAGGTTACGAGGCCGTTTATTATGACTGCTTCTAAAACGAACCGGTGGTGTTTGCACATTTAGTCCAGGTTAGTAGTTCATGAGAAATTGTTTAATTTTCAAATATTTTGTAATACTGACATTCTCTAGAAATTCTGACGAATAGATGTGAAAATTCAAGCACTTACTTTGGGAAAACAAAACAAAATAGCAATGCTTTATAGTAGACGCTCGAAACAATCGACATGTATATTGAAATAGAACCTCCACTACTGCTGTTGTACAACCACCTGGAGTCGCTTCCCGCTCACTCTACTCCTTCCCCCCATCCTGTTTTTGAATGCCTAAGAGGGACTGCTCAAACTGGGAACCAGATCTGTAGAGCATAGATGTCCCTCCCGGTCCCTTTATTAAGGTCTTTAAAAAAAATACATATTTTAGCTGGAGCTGAACCCGCCAGAAAACGCGACAGGGGGCTGAGTGGAAAAAGTACATTACAGGTAGTTCACTGCCAGAGACATACCTCCAGCGCGACACTGGGCAGTGAAGAGGGTTTATAATTGAATGATGTTCTCAGGAGCGGGTCAAGTTAGAAAGATCCATCAAGAACTTAAAGATGTTTTTTAGTTTATTTAAAAGTGCTGGGCGGGAAAGGATATTATCAAGCCAACCACTAGGGGGAGAAGAGGGGCGACGGATGTGCCAGCGAGCTGTAAGGGGGCAGTTAAAATAGAAGTGTGAGGCAGACGTCTCTGCGCCGCACTCACAGGTGGGAGTTCGGGCCCTTTTAAACCTGTTTAGATATGACCCGAAAGGGCCGTGTCCCGTTAGGAAGGCAGTGGTTGAGGGAGTTAAAGTAATAAGATTGCAAGATACCGCCGGGACTATGTCATAGGTATATCTACCTTTCTCTGAGTAGTCCCAGTGGTCTTGCCACTGCTGCAACATGCGCATTTTAAGGGATCTTTTGATATAGGAGTGGGGCGCAGGTAGCGAGATGTCTATGGATGTTTTTGTCGTTGCTTCCTTTGCTAGCATGTCCGCAGATTCAATGCCGAAGATCCCCTTGTGTGCTGTCACATGACCTAGCGAAGTTTTATGTAGCAGGTTACTAAGTTGGGTTTTAATTTCGTGGATTTGTGGATTGATGGTTCTGAAGGCGTAGATTGCCTGCAGGCTGGATAGGCTATCACTATAGATGGGGATTGCAATGGTTGTTTGTTGTTCCGAAATCCATTCTAGAGCTTTGTGGATGGCAATGAGTTCAACTTGATATATCGAGTTGAAGTTGTCCAATCTGCAGAAGTGTCCAATCTGCGGTCCAATCTGCGGTGAGTCAGCACTCCACCTTCCGTAGCACAGAAAGCTGCGCCTACGCCGGTTTCGGTGCATGAGCCGTCGGTGAAGACTGTTAAGCGGTGGGAAGGGGAGTAGAAATTGCATTTAGGGTTAACTTGGAAGTGGGAAGTTTCATCAGCTGGGTAAATTTGCCAGCTCTGTATCTTGTGTTGAATGGTTAAATGTGGGAAGTGGATTTGTGTTATGGCAATTTTATGTAGGTGTAAGATGTTATTCCTTTGAAATTCGTATAGAATGGTAAATGTGATAGGAGGGATGCCGGTAATGACTGCTAGTGCATCACTAGAAATAGTTTTATATCCTCTAGAAATCTGCAGTAGGAACATGCGTTGGATGTATAATAATTTTATATGTGCTGCCTTGGTTAGGTGGCCTCCCCAAATTCCTGCACCATAAGTTATGATTTTTTCTGTTGTTGTTGTGTACCATATTTTTAACATTGTATTTTTAGTACCCCATGATTTAGATGTTAATTTAGTGGAGTTGTGGTAGTGGTTAATGAGCTTAACTTTTAAGTAATTTATGTGTGCAAACCAATTTTGGTGTTGGTCTATGGTTAGGCCTAGAAGTTTTAAGGTGGAGACATGGTGTACACTTAGTGCAATCTCTCCGACCGCGCCATCTCTTCTGGCTTTACAATAGTTTATAGAGTGCACAACTTTTGCCGTTCATTTACAGATGCCGTTCAATACAGACACACAAAATTACGTTTTCCTCTGCGGTATGCACTTTCTAACTGATCTGATTTTGAGTGCATTATGTGATCTATATAAATTCTGTAGATCGCATACATGAAACAGTTCGCAAAAATTTACCGGATATGAAGAGCAATTGCTGAAATATGATTTTCACTGATTTGTGAGATATTGTAAGTAGCTTTTTTTTTAGATATCTCGTTTCATTCTAGGAAAAAATGAATTTTCTTAATAATATCCTCTTAGTTTTGGAAAGTGTTTCATAATTTATGTCTGTTTAAATTACTTTAATGCATGAAGACGGTCATTGTCATGCAAAATTTATAAACGAAGAAACCATAATAATTATATTTATCTTAGAAGATTTTTTTCCCGTTACCTTCATTTTAAATAAACCAAATGTGATATTTTTAACACTTTCCAGTATAGTTGAAAATCCTTTATGAATTCGATTTGTTTGCCTGTATGTCGGTCTGTCCGCGTTCTAATTCGCGTAAATATATTTGAATTGCTATGTATATTATTTCGATTATTTTTAACACTTTCCACTATAGTTGAAAATCCTTTATGAATTCGATTTGTTTGCCTGTCTATCGGTCTGTCCGCGTTCTAATTCGCGTAAATATATTTGAATTGCTATGTATGTTATTTCGATTTATAAACAAATATTTGGTATTGAATATGACGTGTGTAACATTCATAGTTTGTTTACAGAGACACTAAAACATTTTTGTTACATTATGGTCTATGGAAAGAAAAAAATGATATTACATTCTTTCAAACACATTAAAACACATTGATATACGTCAATGATGTGCACTACAAGATACTGTAGAATATGGTGTACCTAGCATTTATTTTTTAATTACAGATACGCACAAACTGTACTCTCTATGATCGATATGATGAAAGAACGTTGTAAGTATCGGTATACACTTGTATATATAACTAAAGTTGCGAAATACTTGATGTGTATAAATTTTATAGATGATATACAGGGCTACACAAAACAATTTGAGTACATTTCCGTTTAATGCTGGAAATTGCTGAAGGGGTATTTTCAACGTTTTATGCTAATTGTTGTAAACTTTAAAATAATCTATGTTGCATATACAGGGATGCAAAGCATTCATGTGCTTTTCCGAATGAAGATAATAACTGCTGAAATTGGGTTTTAAAATGCATTATGCGCTTTTCAAATTGTTTACTTGTATATCAACTTTTAACTTATTAAACAGTCAAATTTTGTTACATACAGTTTTCTGAATCTGTTGGTGAATGCTTCATAATCCATGCTTTATGCCTTATTTTTCTTTCACGTTTTTCATAAAAAAGAGCTTAATAAAATTCACTTAATGTGTAAAAAACAAATTAAATATATATTTAGAATGTTATAGGAAAAAAGAAATGACACCTGAGAAATTATTGACTAATCAAAATAGACTGATTCTCCGAACACACTCTGAACAGACTATTTACATATTTTTTACGAAATAAGCTTCAAATCGGTCTATTTAAGAATGGAAAGAAATATCCTGAAGAAAAACACTCAATTTTTTTTTTGTTGAATTCATAAATAAAATATTTCCTCGGAAACGCAGCCATAAACAAGAAGTTTATACCTTTAGGTATATTAGCAGCATATTTTAAGGTTATGTTTCCGCAAAGGAAATACAAGCTTCAAAAGTTTTTATAAAGATCATCTGCCACAAATAAACGCAGGATGATTCTTCTTTACGTATTTCCAGGAATAAAAGTTATGCGATATGATAGAAAATAAAATTCTAAGGTATATAATACAATTTTTGAATAATATATAAATATTTATTTTTATAACTTTAGAATTTATAAAAATAAATTATTTACAGATCTATTTCATTTCCTGAAATGTTTTCATTTATTTATTTTACGTACTTTGATTCTCTATATAAGTGTATAATTAAAAGGATATTTTAAATGTAAACTAAACTATTCTAATTTCACAACCAGTCGATGTGACGTCACAAATGGTCAAAAATGGCTGAGTCAGAATGGTGACCAGATTTGGATACCTTTAATTGAGGGTTGTCCTTCCTCCGTCCTAATGTTTTATTGAATGTGTTTCGGAAGAGAATCATGTTTTAATGATATTTCGAAGTTTCAATGTAGTTTTTTTAAAATATGTGTTCCACAATACATTAACAAAATATAAGACAATTTAATGCTAAATCTAGTCGTGAAAGATTGCGTTCAATGCATTTCCTCTTTAGCAATCATTAGATAAAACGGTATGACATCTCCTTTGTTTTCTTATCTGTATCACCGATAACTTGCCTAAAATATAATTCAGCGTAAGAAAATGTTAAAGACATGTAAGAAATGCTGGCGATATAAAGCTATCATTCTACCGACCAGGTGTAATGGGATTTGTATAAATTTTGGATAGCAACAGTTATTTTTTTAACATTAATACTTAATTATCACAAATTAAAAATATATCTATACGGACTCTGAAAGATTAGAGATTTTAAACAAACTGATTCGTCTAAGAACAATTTCTTTATGAAATGTTTCGCAAAATATGGTGAGAAATATTAATTTTTTGAAACTATCGTTTAACGTTCAGCACAGCTGCTGATGTTTTTAACACTTTCCAACATATTTGAAAAGTGTTCATGAATTCAGTTTCGCTATCAGTTCGTATTCAAGTTCGTCAAGTCAAGAAAATGTACTCATATTTCCATGTAATTTTTAAATGTTATTGAATTTTACTACAGAATGTTCTGCATCGAAAATAAAGTGTGTATCACTTATAGTTCATTTACAAGGAAGCACAAAATAATTCCATTATATTGTGGTCAATGGGAAAAAATCGTTTGCAGCGTATTTGATGTATAATACTATATTTCAAACAAAATGGAAATTATATGCATTACTGAGGTGGACTACAGCATGTTTTCACTGGAATATACTATATGTAGCATTTATAGTTTAATTACAAGAAGACACCAACTAATTCCTTTATATTATGATCAACGGCGAAAAGTCGTTTGCGGTGCATTTTAACACCTTGAAATGCGATGGGATATAATATATTACTACTTAATTTTAATTCCAAAATGCCACATTGACACCAGGATTTTGAAATAAAATTTTCTTTTTATTATGTACGTGATGAAAACGTTTTGCTTATTTTCAAATAAATTTGTTTACAAATCCTGGTGTCAATCAATCATTTAAACATTTTAGTAGCAGAAGTACTCTGCCCCTGAAAGGGTTAAAGATGTTTTGATACTACAAACATAATGAAATTTTTAAGGCTCATTAAGGTTTGAATAGAACTTGTTTTCTATAGAGTATGGAGTGTGTAGGATTTATCGTTTATGTACAGAGACGCAAAAAATAATTCGGTTAAAGGGCTGAATGTCATAGGTAATTGCTGGAAGTTCTTTTTCTGCTGTGGTAGGCAATTTTATCGAATTTTTCGTGTATCACGTATTGTGTGCAAATTCTATAGGTCATATACAGAGCTACACGTAATACTTTGTGTATGGGCAGCGATTACTCAAAATGCAGTTTTACTGAGTTATAAGTTTTTTTTAAATTGGTTATTTAGATATCTCATTACATCGTATGAAAACATTAAATTCCTTAATAATATTCTGTTAGTGTTCGAAAGTGTTTCATAATGTATGCCGTATGCATGATGTTTCGTTCTTGTTTTTCTCAAAACGTTGTTAAAGTATTTTGCATTTCTTGCATTTTTGGCATTCGGCTACAGCCATTTTTTCTGCGAGTAAATTTGCTGTGTTTGCGTGCGAAGACATTGAAAACTTTTAAACACACGGGTGGCCACTCCGTGAAAAAGCAGATGTGAAGTCTAAACTAATTACGTAATTAACATTTGCGCATGATTTACCCTCTTTCCAAAGACACTTCTATGTTTAACTAATGTTTAAAGTTAAAGTTGGCATTTTTTCTGTTCTGTTTCAATATTTTTATTGGTCAGTTTCCGAGGATGTAAGGAATATGCCGCCCTTGTATTTGCGTAATATATTCTATTATGCTTCTTAATTAAACTGCTTTTATACTATTACTAGACATTGGACTTCTTCTTTTGCATCAAATGTGATATTTATGCTTTAAAAGGCGTAGAAGCTCACTTTTTGTTTCACAATTTCATGTTTATTACTTTTATACTATTACTGGACATTGCATTAAAAAAGGATATCATAAAAAGTTGCTATTTAGAATTTAAAAAATCATGTCACATACAGGGTGCCGCCCGCGTCTTTATTTTACTTCAAACCGCCCCGTGTCTCTAAACAATAGGAATATAATAGGTCCCGGTACTCATAATAATTTAAAAATAAGTTTATTGAGTATCCAAAATAAAACTTTTCAACAATACTAATTTTTGATAGACTGGCTGGGTCTGTCTTATGCTAGCATAATAGCCTAAAAACTTGTATTTTCATTATTCAGACTGTTTAGAGTTATCGGTACTAATAAAAACTTTATGTTAAAAATAAAGGCAAATATTAAATTGTGTAATATTTGTGTCCCAATTATTGTATGAAAATTTTAATGAAATTTTGAGAAAAAGGGAACTTGGTTAATTTATAATTTTACCTTTGCGAAAGAGATAAAAGATGTTGTTTAAAACAATAATGGAAGATATTTTTAATGATTAAACTGCACATAAATATCAAAAATTACTCTGAAATTATTTCAAACATTATATAAATATTAAATATTACTTCAAACAAACACTGTCAATAGTCAATAGTTTATCAGATTACTTATATGCAATCTTAGAAAATAACTGCAGAACTGTAGAACTACATTTCAATTATATAATCTTGACTAAAAAATTAAAAAAAAATGCTGTTGTGGCGCTTATTTTAAATTTTCTTCCTTTATTTCTAAATTACTTGTGTGAGAGAATTATATTCATTGCTCCACTTTTTCTAGCGCAGTTTTTCGTGCATTCTTAAAATTCAATGACATTTTTAAAAGGAATAAAAATTTAAAATAAAAAAAAATTTAAATGACGTTCAATGACATTTTTAAAAGGAAATATTTTATATTACTTTTTCTCAAAAATATTATTTAAAATTTCCTCAAATTTTATTTTCCTAAAACATATGTAAGATACTCTTTTTACAAGAAAATAAACAGTGTTGAATAGGAGAGATATAATATCTCTATAGATCTCAAAGATCTAAATAAGATAACAATCTTTTAAAAGCAGGTATTTTAAAGGAATAGGGATTATTTTAATTTAAATTTCCGTTCATTTGACTGAAAGTTGTAATAAACTGTTTTTCCACTTTGAAATGTGTTTGGCAGTATAATTAAGAATTATATATAAAAAATAACTCTGCAAAAATGTAAAAAACGTCATTTTCTTACAACAGTTGTTATTTTGTATAAATATCTCGGCAGTATCAAGAGACAAACATTCATAACACTAAAATACTGAAAATCTTTTTCATTTTTATTTAATAAATCATTTTTAAACCATTAATTTTTTTTAATGTTTTGCTCAAAATTTCTTAAATGGAGAACAAAACTTAGTTTGTATTGGACTACAGTCATTAATTTTTGGAGACTTTTTTTTAATAGACTTTCTTTTGCAAAAAACTCTTTAGAATTTGTTGTTTTTAATGTAAAAAAAATGTTTTGTTGGAAAAATATCGCATCTTTGAATAATACATTTTTTATCATCTTAAAATGTGAAAACTATATGTTCAAAATTCTTCTCAAACTTTAAGCCAACTTAAAAAAATTCCCTCTTTGTGATTTATGTTCTTTTTTTTCGTTTTATTTTAGATACGCTGCCACAATATCACAATAACGCTTTACACTATCCACGAAAAAAAAAGAAAGAAACAAAATAAAGCCACCTATAATACATCTTACGAAGAAACCGGGTGAAGAAGTTCATAAACGGCGTTTATAAAAATCGTTTTAAAGAAAATTATTTTTTCCAATTTTCATTTGTAATATTCATTGTCTCCCTTAGGAAAAGTTCAGACACATTATCTTTAACAAATCATAACATATATATATATATATATATATATATATATATAATTCTGCACATATTACTCCAAAAAAAAATCTGCTTTTAGTTTTTAGAGAATTTTGAAAAAGAAAAAAATGTCTGTGTTAGTACCCGATTTTAAAATAAATTTGGATTTAAAATTTCCGACAAAATCTTCCAGTTTTAAAACGTACAAATATAATTATAAATAAAATTAATTATATAAAATTCTGAAATAATACAGTAGTAACGATACATTTGGAATGATATTTGTATTAATTTAAGGGACTTAAATTAAAATTATTCAAAATAAAAGTGTTTAAAAAACTAAAAAATACTTACATTTGTAATCTATTATATTTAAAAAACCTAATATATTAAACATTTGTGTTATTTAAATAATTAAATTATACATTTTGTTTCATTTTGATTAATAAATTTTATAATTTATCTGCATTCAATTTTTCGAGTTATTTTTGATCAAGTATCTTCAATAAAAAAATAAAGTTTTGATCATATGACAGATTTTTGCACATAGTAGAATTTTAGTCATGACATTAGTAAGTTTACAAAAACAAAAGACAACATACTCCTGATTTACTTTCAGTCATGATTGCTTTTGTAGAAAAGGGAATTTAAAATTCAAGACATCGGTTGATTATTTTTGTAATCTCACCAGGATAATGATTGCTTTTGCAAACTAAAAGAAAAAAAAAAGCTTTATGTAATATGTTTCACGGGGTATATTTTAATCTATTTATTAGAATTATCAAGGTTAGACATATTAAAAAAAAACTTTATGTAACTGTTTTAAAGGCAAATTCAGTAAACGAAAGAAATCTTTCATTATATTTAATGTATTATTTTACCAATAATATTTAAATCTTACACTTATAATAATATGTAAATTTTCATTGTTATACTAAATAAAATGTATTAGGATTGTATCGCATAATAATAATAATGCATGGTTCTTTCAAAAATATCGTAAATCTTATGTCATAAATTGAAATTCTATTACATAAAGAACAATCCGTTAAATTTATATTTAGAAATGAAATTCTTAAAGATTACCCATAAAAGTTACTACTACGCAGAAAAAAGAATAAACTTAAGAAATTTAAAATACTTCCATTTAGAAAAAAAAACTGAAAATCGTCATTTCTTGACAATACATATGCTAATGAGAAAAAAATAAAATGTAATCATTAGCAGAAGTAAGAACTTGAATAATGACTTGACCCTACAATAGAAAAATATTTCTACAGCATATATACAGGGTATCCCAAAAACATTGACCTCGGCTTTTGTTCCTTAAATATTGATCACAGACCTATATTACAAATTACATCGATTATAAAATCGATTAAAATTTTTAAGGGATTAAATTTTAAGAAATACAAAATTAAAATTGTTATACTGTTGCCGTACAAAAATTTTCCGAATGAGTAAAATGTGTGTCAATCTCCAATGTTACCGGTCCCCCTCTTTACAGATTGGAAATTACATGTCTTAAAGGATTTTAAATCTTTTCAAGATAATTTTATTAACATTTCTTCTCATACAAATCACAATTTTAGTACGGAGATTAGATATAAAATAACCAGATTGAAACATATTTTTGTTTTTTGACGCTGAAATGCTCCGTGCAGAACTGTGAATAATATTATAACTTATAATATATCTAAATCTTCTGTACAAACATTCATTAATAAGCATTTAGCATTTCCTAAGCAAATTCAGATTATTTTCCCTAAATAAAATCTTCTCATTTTCATTTTTATTTATTCCCCCCAAATTTTATAAAGTAGCAGTTAAATATAGGTTTATTTGCAGCAATGTTAATAGTACAGTAATAATTTTAATAGGAAATTTGAAGATTTGCTTAAAAAAATTTTGAATATGCTAAAGTGCAAATACAAAGATAGCTATTGTTTTTGGATTATTTTAAATAGTTATAAAATTGCAGAAAAAAATCAAAAGTAGTAATACACATTCTGTTCAAATTTATGATTTTGAAAATTTATTCACAAACATTTCTATTAATAGCCTGAGGGAGGCACTTTTAATAACTGTTGAGTTGGTTTCCGATTTTATAGATTTTGACTCTACTTTGTTTTACAAATTATGTCGTTTTTGACTTTTGAACGATTATGTTTATATAGGGTCTAAAATGCAATTGGAAATTAATGGAATGGGTATGGGTATCATCCACAGCTGCTAATCTTTTTTTATTTTATTATGAGTTTCAATATAATATTAATACAGCTGCCATTTGTTTCATAGCTTACAGGTACATAGATGATTTTATTGTTTTAAAGTTTGATGGTGATTTTGAAGAAATTTCTCAAGAAATTTCTCCTGATTTGAAGAAAACTAATAATGATAATTAATTGGCTAATTATCTTGATTTTAATTAAGAATACACTACATATTTCAGTTTACGATAAACGTACTAGTTTTCCGTTTACAGTGAATCAGCTTGTTCGTTGGTCTTCTAACATTCGTAAACGTATATAAATAAATATTATTATCAGTCAAATAAACTGCTTTTTCAGAATTTGCACAGGTAAAAACCTTTTTCATAAAGAATTATTTTATTTTATAGTAATCTATATTAAAAAACAATAGTCCTCTTGAATTTATATATATATATATATATATATATATATATATATATATATATATATATATATATATATATATATATATATAAGATTTCAGATTTTGAAGACTGCCTTCATTATTGATGGACTGACTTTATTCGACAGTAAATGACTCGTATTTTTTAAAGCCTATACGAGGACGGTTTTTATGATGATGGCTACGTTTATTGGCATCCGACCTGGAACAAATATGAATTGGATGTTGAAATATTAATTTTGATTTGTTTATTTTGTTTTACTTCTCTTAAAGTGGCAAGGTGGCTGAGTTGGTGGTGTGTGTGTTTTTTCAAGGGACATTTATTTTATCTGTAGCTGATTCAGTGTTGTGTTCCTGGCGACGCATTCTTTTAATAATGTGACACAGGGTATGGTTGAGGAGCGTCTGTTATGTAGCATTCAAATATCTTTTTCTACATTTTGATTTTGCTACGCAGCGTTCTGGCCAAAACCCACTGCCACAAATACATATTGTTTCTGTCTAGATTGCTTGACTGTCTTTTTAAATTTAACCCACTGCCGAAGAGGCCACAGCCTGGTTTTTTGTTTAGTTTTCCGCGAATTTATTGTTGTATAGTTTAGTTTTTTAAGTTATATTTTTGTTCTCTTGTTTCTGAGGGGGGGGGGGGGGGCGCTCGTTCGGAACAAATGCATTTTTTGCTGCATTATATCTGATTTGTGTATTCAACTATACAGCTTCTGAGCGCTGTTCTCATGAATATGTAAATGTTTTTGTTGCTAGTTATGAAAAATTATGCCTATATATATATATGCTGAGTGACCTAAATATTATGATCATTTATCACTAAAGACCATGTAGTATGTGCATTGATGTAATAAACAGGATTTTCGTAAAGATTGCTCTTAATCTGAAGCAAACATAAACTTCGTATTCATTTGCATTTTCAATGAATTTTGACCCAGTATGCGGAAACAAGATATTTCAGTGAGTTTGAATGAGACATGATTGTGGGCGTCCAATCGGCCGATTCCAGTACATCATAATTAGTTTTTTTTATCGACAAAATATCTCAGGTCTTCAAAGAATTTCATATAAGCTAAAAACTTTTTAGTGAAAAATGTTTGTGAACAATAGAGGTGCTAGGTGACTGACACACATTGGTAACGCAATATAACCCAGAATCACCTCAAAGCATACTTGTATGCTCTATTAAATGGATCTTAAAACATAGGAATATAAATTTCAGCGAAGAGTGGTCATAATATTTTGGCAACTCAATGTTTATATATATATATATATATATATATATATATATATATATATATATATATATATATATATATATATATATATATATATATATATATATATATATATACAGGGTGTACTAGAAAGGGCTCCCCAACTTTGAAATGACATAACTTCGAAACAGTGAGAGATAGAAATGGAAAACAAGTTGAAAAACAGATAGGTCTGGAATCTGTTATACACGAATTTGAAAAAAATATTTCGAATATTGGATAATAGGTGGCAGCACAAGCACATGGAACTTTAAATGGTACTCAGAAGTACAGAAATTTCATTCGTGCGTCTGTTTCATTGCTGAGACGTGTAAAAAAATTCCAGATCTATCTATCTAACATTCAACTTGTTTCACATTTCTATGTCTCACAGTTTCGAAGTTATGTCATTTCAAAGTTGGGGAGTCCTTTCTAGAACACCCTGTATATATATATATATATATATATATATATATATATATATATATACGGACAGTAATCAAACGTAGGCATAAATTGTTCATTAATTTATACAGGTCGTTTTAATTCCCCAAGTTTGTAAATCAAGCCTTTCTGAATACAAAAGCATTAATTAATGTAATATCCATCAAAAGTGATGTATTTGCAGCAACGTCGAATCTAACTCTCGAATCCTGTATGAAAAGATTCAAGTGTACACACTCTTTTAACTTACATTCTTTTCTCACACTCTTTTAACTTACATTTCTGTATGTATGTGGCAGTCAAATCTTGTGACTCATTTTTCACCTACTTCCTGTTGACCTAGAGCTTTGAAATTTTGAATATATACCTGAGGGCCATACATGAATTGGACATTATTTTTTTAAATGCAATTCCTAGGGGGGGGGGGGTCAACGTCGTTCAAAACTTGCATTTTTCCCATAGAAATAACGTTATGACTGTTTATTTGAAAAAATACCCCCATTGTTGCATCATTCATCCATTTTCACCACATTGTACCCCGCATCATTATGACGTCAGCATTGCGCGACGTACACATTTGTGCTTTATATTATAAATTGACTGTTTTGTGAATTTTAATGAAAGTATGTTTTTTTTTTTAATTTTACATTTATTTTGTTCATTTAGATAATTAATGGATTCCATGAAGAAATGGGTACAACAATACCCACTGTAATTTCTTCAAGGAATATTCGAGAATTTGGTTCAATGTTGGCGCAATGCATCGATTGTGATGTAAACTATATAGAATAGTACTTTTGTTATGTGCAAGTGCTGCGTAACAAATATATAGAATTATCTTAATGAAGAAAAAATGTATGTTGTCTTTTGCATTACTTTCGTATATTTACTTACTTAATTGAACAGTATTTAATTTTCTGATTCATTCACATAAGTGATTTTGCGCAAAATTGCAAACAATATTAAAACATTACTAAATAAGTACCAAGGAATCGAATGCCGTTTTGCCTTTTCCTATGTATAGAATATGTATTTAAATTTATAAGTGACTGCTGCCTGATAAAACTTTTCAAATTCTCGCGTCACAAAAACTTATTTAAAACCGCAGCTTTGACAAGATCTTTTCAAATATATCCTTTACCTTTATATTAAACGGAAAACACTATTTGATTTTTTTTACATAAGAATAGGAGTATCAGCAAATTTTGCATATTTACGAATTGAAATGCCTTTGTGAATGTGTCAGAAAATAGTTAGTTAGGATTTGAGATCAGTCTTAAGTAGGGATGGGTTCGTTTCAAAGGAAGTTTTCGAATACTGAAAGATGTTAAATGAAGTGTAATCCTCCAGTTCCCAATGCCCCCCAATTTCGCCCTTGTTTTTGATTTGTGAAGCTTGAATAAATCACCACAGGCAAGTTCAGGCCCATCAGTTTGCTTTTTGGGGAACTAATAGAACTGTTCATTTCTAATTAATGTTTGTAATTGTTGTCTTTCCAAAATTCCTGGCGGTCTTTTGCTTACAACGCTTCAATGTTTCTTATGTTTTGTGTTTATTCTGACGTGTAAAAAATGAGTATTAATATATTTTTACGATTTATTGTTAGCGGTTTAGAAATTTTGTGTAATAAATTGTCAATGTAGTATTGCTCCATAATCAAATGCATACTGCAGTTTGCGGTGCAATCACAACCACATAAAACAAAACCAAACAAAACAAAAATAAAAAAATACCCCTTGCCTATATTTGTTTTACATAGGGACTAAATATATAATACAGGTGAAATTAGTTTTTTTAAACACTCTTTATTAAGCATTAAATGCTTTCCTTAATAACAATGCTTAATTTCATGAATACAATTCACACTTTTAAATAAAGAGAAAATCCTTTATATTTACATTACGTTATTTTGGCGTAGGTCCCTTTTATGGATAATTCTAAGCTTTGATTTACACTTGATAGGGAATGAGAATTAGTGAATTTATTAAATATAATTTTTGCTCTGTTCCTTTTCTATGTTACAGCAACAAGATATGGAAAAACATTATTTATACTATTTATTCAGGATTTTAAAATTGTTTTAATTTAATTAATGTTACACTATTAATTGATAAAAGCGTATTTGTAATATATATATATATATATATATATATATATATATATATATGCATATCTATTATTTTTCATTTACATTTTCTACATATTAGTATTTAAAATATTTTTTTTTCGCAATCTCACAGTCAATGGGCCTATTTTGGCGCATAACTAACTCCATTAATTTTGTAACTGGTATACAGTTATAATCATAAAGAATGTTTGGAGATTGCCTGCGGCAAGTGATTGAAAAATCGGTTACAAATTCTGTTTTACATACAAAAACCATGTTGAGTTAAATAAAAGAGTAAAACAAATACTGAAAAATTTAAAGTTGTTGCCGTAGATGACTGTATGGGAATTGATGGGCTAAGCTTAAGGTCCTAATGTCTTTAGTTCACGAGTACAGGAAATCATTGTAAGAACAGGAATTTAAAGTAAAAACATTACAAAGCTATATGTTTAATATTTTGTTCGCTTTAAATTATCTGTGTTCTCGTCACTAAAGTTATATAATTCATATAAATATTTTTGATAAACTTTTAAAAATAGTTTAATGTCACATCTGCTTTTCTCTAATTTCACACTGAAGAAAATCTTGTCAGAGAAAGTAAAATAAATCAGATAAATTTAAGATAAAATTAAATATTCTTTGAAATTAAATTGTGTTTGGCACAGTTTGCTTATTACTTTGTATTTCATGACATTAGCAGAAAATAAATTTATTTTTTTTTCAATAGGAAATAAATTTATTCAAATGGGCAAATGTGTTTATTTCTGTTTTATTAGTTTCAGTGCATTTTGTTTTCTTGCAAACGTTCGTCTTTTCAATTAAAATACATTTATGTGAAGCTGTATTAAAACTATACGAGAAATTTCTAATTTTGAATGCCTTTAAATGTCTAGAAAGGAAATTTCTTTCTTTCTTTTTATTCCGAATTAAGAACGGAATTTGAGAAAACAGAATTTTGATGTTCGTTAAATGAAATGCTGTGTAATTATTGCTTTGCTTATTAAGATTTTGTTTTTATAAAATTCAATTGAACTGTGTAAGATAGCATGTTTATACTATATTTATTTTACAGGAAGAATGGTATTATTGAAAATAGAAACTTGAAAATTTACAGTTCTTTTTCTTCTAATTATAATGAGGGAAAAAATAACACCATTAATCTATAAATTTTGTTGATATCATCAAATGTTAGAGATTTTAATGCCAGAACAACTGGCTAACCAAACTGGGTAACTGGTCTTTCTAATACTACGTGTATATAGAGCGAATATTTCTCAATGAAAAGACATTATTCATCATAAGCAATGCATTTTGGCCAATGTTGAAGCTAACTCAAGAATCCTTTTTGAAAATATTAAGGTGTGATATGTCGTATTGTCTTTTACACTTTAATATGCTATAGATGCACTAATTAACATATAAGCAACCAATTACAGGATTTAATATTCTCTCAAATAATATACTTCATGCATTCATGACAGAAAATAGAATTGAAACAGTTACAGGTTCAGTTTGGGATATCAAATATAAATCACATGTAAACATGATTGGTACAGCCATCTTGTGAGGAGCAGAACAAATAATATCTAAAATGAACAAAATCTTTGCAAGTTTAAAAAAAATCTATTACTTTTGAAATGTTAACTTCAACAATTAACATAGGGGAAAGTTTCAAATAAAACAAGTACAATCTGTGACCGATCCTAACATTTTTTGTAAATTGTTAGAACAAATAATATCTAAAATGCAGAACAAATAATACCTAAAATGAACAAAACCTTTGCAAGTTTTTAAAAAAGCTGTTACTTTTGAAATTTTAACTTCAACAATGAACATAGGGAAAAAGTACTTCATCTGTGACCAATCATAACAATTTTTTAAATTTAAGTTATTTTAATAGTAGGCGTTGCGAATAAGCTTGCAATGTTTCAAGGGGAATTTCTTATTTCAGATACACTATGTGGACTTACAGTAATATCTAATTGTAAAAATTGGTAAGAATTTCTCGGAACTTTATCAACTTCTTTAGAATCACAGTTATCATTCGCGTAATGATCTTCAACTGTACTTTAACACTCAAGTCCTCGATCTTCAGCATTGTCTTGTCGAATATGATATATATTTCTTCTGTAGACACCCCCCTTTTCTTCATTTATTAGATACCAACGAGGTTCTACTTGAATTATGATACCATGTTTCCAAGGCTCTCTCATTTTATGTTTAAACCACACATTTGCATTATTATGCAAGACTGGCATGCATATTAGTACACTTATTTTGATAGATTTGTATCTTCTTCAGAGCCTGCTGGTGCATCTTCAACATTAAATATACGTTTCAACTGTTCCGGATGCGATGGCAGAAAGGATATCAGAATTCGACACAGTAGTAATTCAACTGGTGATGCCGCATCCTTTTCTGGATGGATTCTGAAGTCCAACAATACAACATGTTTATCTGTATGCCTTCTTCGTCAGCTTTAGGAAGAGAGTTTTTTATTGTCTGCACCATTCTCTTATTTTATTCATTTGCTCTTGGAAAGTGAAGGGATGTAATGGGATGCTCTAACAGTCTATTCTTGGAATTCTTTTGTCTCAAATAAGATATAAAGTGTGTTCCTCCATCACTTATAAGCTATTCTAGTATTTCATGTGTTGCATAGTTAGATTTCATTACTGTTAAAATGTTAAGTGCTAAGGAACATTTAATCTGGATCTATTTTTATTTAAATATAATTTGATAAATAAAATTCCAATATGAGACCCGACAGATCCCATTGTTTACTTAACAGGTGACAAGACAGTTTAAAAGACACAAAAAGATGTTAAAAGGTTGTTTACAAAAATATGTTAAAAGGTTGTTTAAAAACTGTTAAGACTTTTAATCAACCTTTGAACATCTTTTGAACCTTTTTAACATCTTTTGACAGTTGATTCCTGACATAATCCATCATGAAAGATAAACCATAAACCGCAGCTAGTAGATCTTTGTAAACTTTTCTATAATGCTGGTTCAGTGTTTATTAACGATACCGATGAAAATACGATTGTTTTTCCATCTTTCAGGATTACGGCTGCAATTCCATTTTTACTGGTATCAACGTATAAAGTTACAGTCTCCTTTTCATCAAATTATCACACGCTTGGAGCAAGTGTAATTATTTTCTTTATCAGCTCAAAATCTCTTTGTGTGTTTTAATCTCATATCAAGACAGAACCTTTCTTTAGGAGCTCCCTTAATGCAAAAGTTAAATTTGATAACTGTTGTGTGAACTTTGCTTAGTATATTACCATTACCAAGAATCTTTGTAAGTCTTTGCTACACTTAGGTGTGTCAAATTCTTCAGTTGCTTTTATTTTCTTAGCGTCTAGTTTAATACATTTATCGGATACATATGAAACGGATAATTGACCGAAATTTAAACGAGTTGTGTTTTCTTAGTAATAAGCGTTTGTGGGTGTTGACGCAATACATTAAAAGGTTCTTCAATAGTAGTCTAGTAAAGCGCAATTCATAAAAAAAAAGTTTTATTTCTTCAACATCTTGGAAAATGCCATCCGTTGATTGTTTTAAATTCTTCAAGGGCCCAATTCAAATCAAACGGCAAAACCATGAATCTGAACCTTCCCAAGGAGTGGTAAAAATTGATAAATATGATGATTCTTAATCGAGTGGCAAATGCCAGAAGCCATTTTTCGCATTGCACTGACGGAACATAAAGTGCATGTAACAATACTCACGAACAAAATACATTTTTTACCACTTTTCAAAGTTTTAGAAAAGGTGCTGCTTCTTAAAGGAAGCTGAACGGCGGATGTCCATTTGTATATCAGGCATAAGCCTACCGTCCATCTGTTTTTTAATTGTTTCCCTTTCACTAGCTTAATGGGTACAATATATTTTTAAGCTGCAATCTTGTTTTCGGATCGGATTTTCAATTTCAAGAGATTCATTAAAGCATTTTTGGGTCCTCTGAATGTGATGTCATTTTCTTTTTCGCAATTTCTCGAATACTATGCGTTATAGAACAATGGTTCTTTGGACAATTTTCATGTACTGTGAGTTGAGGGATGGAAACATTTTCGTAACTATAATATATAGGTCCCAAGGATCATATAAAAATAACTATTTTGACGTAAATAGATTATCAATTTATTAACATAATAGTTTAGACATATAATTACATTTCTAATATAGCTATATATCTATTACTTTAGGAATTAGCTATTGCTCAACCATAAGAAGGGACATACTGACTATATATAACGTTGCATAAAAGTATCTCTCCTGGAATAATATATATGTATAAGTAGCAAATTACTACACCAAATAATTAAAATTATAAAAAAATATTAAAAGCACAATGTGTAATATATATATTTATATATATATATATATATAAAGCCAGCATCTAGGTGCATCATAAGAAACGATTTAGTTTTGCTATAGCATGGTGGTAGTCTTTTATATACGAACGGATGGCTCACGAGCCCATTCATGAAATAAATAATGTTCTAGAGCAAACGAAGTGATAACAGTCCTCATAAAAATTGAACTTATAGCTCTCGAGATTAAAATCACAAAAAAGTCAATAAAATTTTTTTCAATGTTATACTATATGATAACAGACATCTCTAAAAAGAATAGACGAACTGAAAGTCAATCAACGAGCTCAACATAATATACACCAAGAAAACAACAAATCACGAGTATCAAAACTATCTCGCTAAAATGATAACTACACCGTTTGCGACAGCAACTACCATCATATGTGACACCTACTGCCATGATTTGTGACAATATTAACCATGACAAAATAACTTGCTACCCAGGAAAGTGCTATAAAAAACATGCAAAACGGGGCCAAAATAGAAACAAAAGCGATGAACTTTAAGCCAACATCAAAGGTTGACAACAACAAAAAAGAAAGAACTACGACAAAGGGAAAAAAATAAGCACTTGTTTATATATAATACATAGTAAAGACACAAAGATTTACACTGCATGATATTAACTTATCATAGTCTATATTGCCACCAACAATAGTTTATATTACCATTAAGAAACGTTCATAAATGTACTCCCCTTACACTTTTCAATACGAATGCGGACCAGAAGTGTTGACGTATGAAGTCTGTCCTAGAGTCGCGTCCCCAAACCCTTTCTTTTCATTCTTCGACAACATACCTACAAACCCAAACAAAATAGTTAATAGCAATTTAGGAGCGGCCAAGATAGTAACTAAAGTGATTCACTAAATAGTGCTGTAACAGTGACGGACAAGGTGTTGGCAGGTAGATCTCCACCATGAGGTGAATTTCACCCCGCGACATGTTACACAACCTGTTAAGCTAGGCATAATGCTTGGCAGGCAGGAGGCTGGTGAGATATATAATAATAATAATAATATGTAAGTTAAGACATTTCAATTAAAACACATTTCGAACTACTATGGAATTGTAAACCTACTTTCACAGAGTGTCATTTAAGATGAAAAGAAAATTACATTCTACAATGTTTTTTTAGAATTCAAAAAACAAATTTAATTTTGTTATAAGACGCGTTAAAGTCTTCTTAATGCCAAAATGTATTTCTATAAAAAATGGATTTATGCAGAAAAAACATATCTTTGTATTTTATATATCGAATGTTTACGAAGAACAAAAGGATAATGCAAGTGTGATAATTGTGTCAACCACAAATCAAAGAAATACATAAATTGTACTAGACGTAGATTTTTAAAACACGCGGAGAAATTTTTCTTTTGTAGAAGAAGGTGGCCTAAAATGATCCTAGCGAGCAAAACAATCCACATATGTTTTCTTCCCCAGACGTCGCGCTATGTACGTGGTAACACATAAAGTAGTTGCGCCAAGTGAAGAAGAAGCAATGGCAGTATTCAAGCAATTGAAGTATTACCCATCTGAATAGAATTCTTTGAAAAATTCGGTTTTAAAACATCTGTTATAAGGTAAGCACTAACTTTAATATTTATTGAGATATACAGTCTTTCATGTTCAGAAATATGACTTGATTTACTTAATGGGGTATGTTTTTAGATGTGAATTACACTTGATAAATTTGTTATGTTTCTCGGCGTCATCAAATTTTTTTACCTAAAATGGGCGGCCATGTTGCCGTGTAAAATGATCCATTCCCCCCAAATCTTTCTCTTTGAGTCCACGTGATATCCTACCGTTTCCAAAGATACGGAATCAAGCAGTTTGAGAAAGAGGAAATCAGTGGGAAGTGTCATTTTAACGAACAGTCCTTATAACAATCAACTGAGCTTGGAAACAAAAAATAGAGAACAGAAAGAGATGATAAAACAGGCTACAGCTAAGAAAATCCAATTAGAAAATGCTAAATCACACAAAATATCCAGAACATGCAAAGAAGAGAGTATGATGTCAAAGCAAAGAAGCATTCCCATAAAGAAGAAAAGGGAGCCTAAAAACCAATATTTGGAATATAGTGAAACAGATTCAGAAAATGAACACAAGTGAATTTATTACGATGAACTATTTTCCTGCAGCAGGTGAAGGTTGGTACCAGTGTCACAAGTGTTGTAAGTGGGCCCATGATGCATGCGCAGGGATAGATGAAAATGAGGATGATGTGTATCTTTTCGATATGTGCTCAAATATTCCAAGTTATCGGATGGGGCGGAATTTATTTTCATAAAATAAATTATGTAAGCTATTTGATCATACAACTTATTTTATTTCGTTATGTATTGTCATAATTACTTTTATATGCTTTATTTTGCCCTTCAGGTGAGGGTAAAATGATCCTTTGAACACTTTAAATTTTTTTTTCATCACTCAATTTGGGTTTAAAATATTATTAAAATTCGTTTATAATGCAAAATATAGTGTAAAACATTCTAGCAAAGGGACAATGTTTTATTTAAACAGTTATGTCATTTTACACAAGTTTTTCCCTTAAGGGGATCATTTTAGGCCACCTTTCCCCTACATATTTCGAAATATAAGAAAAATAAATTTTAGAAGAGTTAGAAAAATATATTGAATACCATATCTTAGCATTTGCATTGTTTTCTTTTTTTATTGATTTATGAGTTCAGAAAAGTATTTTCAGGCGTATGTTGATCTTTAAAGATTTATGCTTTTATCCTTTATTTATGCACACATGTTTTTATTTGAGTCTGCAAGTATATTTCATTTGCAGTTCACACTCTTGCAAAACAGAAACTTTGATATAAATATTTTACATGAAAGTACTTTGTTTCGGAAATTCAAAATGTAAATAAACAAGTAATAACAATGAGAACTTCATATTTGCATTCCGGTTATTCCGAGGGCGGTTCGGTAAGAAACTTCTGTTTTGCTATAAATAAAAATACAACCTGCATTGAAAATCATAGTTTATTATAAACATCATAAAAATACAGCTTTTCGCTATTTTTCAACATACTCGCCATTTAAGTTTAAGCATTTGTCATAGTATATGATGGAATGCTACAGAGCTACTTCTTAAATTTTATTAAGATGCAGTCTTTTGATTAGGATTTAACACTATTTGATATTTTAGAAAAAGGTAGTTTAAATTAATAATTAATTTTCCTAGACGTATACCTTTTTTTGGCAGCAATGGCTCTAAGGATAAGATGTTATAATATATAATAAATATTTAACCCCTTAATCGTCGCGCTCTTTAAGTGTAAGCTACTTTTTAATAATTCAGATTGCTTGATTACCACCAGTTTTTTTAAGTAGAAATATTCGGTTTATTTAATAGGCAGATAAAATAATGCGAGAATAAAGCCAATTATACTATTTTAAAAAACTGGTGGGAATGAAACAATCTGAATAAAACAGGCGTAGCCTACACTGCCCGTGAATGTCTCGGGCACGACGATTAAGGGGTTAATTTATTGATTATATTATCTATTATTTAACAAGAAGAATATTTAGCATTGTGATATTTTTTTGTATATCAAATCCCATTTCAGCTTGATTACAATCATCAAAAGTTACCAGTAGAAAACTTATTTAATAAAGAAAAATGAAGTAAATAAACAATGGTTTCTTTTAAACCTAGATTGTAAATAAAAGAACCTTTCTTAAAATAAAATGATTCACAATTATGCTACCAGAAGTAAATAAAATGAAACTGACAAAAAATTAGATTAAATTAATAAGAAAATTTATTTACATGAAATCATAAGAATTTAATAAGAAATAAACAAAATTGAAAAATCAATTATGTTCAAATATTGAGTTTTCATTATTAATTTACTGAACATCTCAGTTATATTTCTATGCACAAACAGATTCAATTTAAAAGAGAATATTACCACAATAGAGTTGTACATATTTATTCAGTATTTTATACATTTATATAAATCGGTCATCTTCATATACACACTGTGAATTTATAAAAAAAAAACAATTAAAGGTAGCAATTAATTATGGAACAATGGATATGAGAACTGTAACTCTTTACCTGGAGCTGCAGAGGGTGAGACATCGTTTTGTACTTTTAATGGATCTCTTTCTGACATATTTATGCTAATAGGTGTTGCTGTTATTACATATATATTTTTTAATTTTTATCCTCTACATAACGATGTAATATTTTTTTACACTTGGCAACTTTTAGAGAACGAGAGTGGAGAACCTTCTTTCACAAACTTCGATTTTGAACTAACTTAGAAAGCCATCTTTTTTCATGGGGTAAAAGAACACAATATTTTTATCCCCCTCTCCGCATAAACTTATAGTATTACACATGTAATCTGCACGAAAATTTGCATATTCCAGCCTCTCCTTAAGTTTCTGAGGATCATCACTGGCAGATGAGTGAAATCAGCGACTCCCCTTAGACGTTTCATAGGGCATTAGTCACAAAGTGACTTTTTCTGCCTTGTGGCTGTGTCTTGAAAACAGGAATACCTTGATCTTATGAGGTCTTGTGCAGTCCTTACCCTAATAAATAAATGAGTCAAGAGGCACTTAGTTGTTTGTTATGGCGAGCCTCTTCCTGACAGTTTTATGGGATGGCATTTAAGCATTCGTTTTATCTCATTATAGTGAGAAAAAGAAATATTTATTTAATTTCAGACTATAATTCTGTTTCATAATTAGCTACCTATATGTCAATTAATGTAATGATTAATTAATCGGCATTATTCATTGCATGCTGATTAAAAATATATCAAATAATCTGTGTTTATATGCAGAAAAACACAACTTATCTATTTAACTATTTATAGTGTGTGTTGATACTTATACTATAGATGATGCAGGCAAACCCTGCCATCAGTATAGTATTTCACTAATTTACAATTCCCTTCTTCATAAAATTCGGACGCCGGGATACATAATCAGCAATTCACGGTACTTTGAAGTTCGTCATAGTCATCGAATTGCTGCGATACCAGTCACTACTTTATGAGAGTGAAGAGAAGAAAATTACTCGGCGCAAACTCCGGACTGTAAAGGGGATGATCATAAATATCCTATTGAAATTAATTCAAAATATCTTCAGTTTTCGAGTGAGCTTCGCGACCGCTGAGTAATTCTGATTTTTTCACTCAAATGAAGAATTGGTTTGTGTCGCAGCACTTCGATGGCGATGACGAACTTCAAAATGCCGTAATAGACTGAATATGCATCCAAGCGGCCGACTTTTATGAATGAAAAATTTGTAAATCAGTTAAACGCTGTAACAAATTCTTGAGCTTAACTGCAACTACGTTGAAAAAAGGGACAAACTGTAGTTTTAAGACGTATATAATAAAATAGTTTTTCCTACACAAGATTTTTATTTATATTCAAACGAAGGTTTCTTTCCAAACCGTCCTCGTGTAAACAATATTTTGGCATGAATTGTGCAAGTGATTTTTGAGTAAATTAAAATTAAAAAAACAATAAAAATATAAAACAGTTTTCTACCTTTTAAATGTATAGCTTACATTAATTTTTTACTTAAAATTTTTATTAACACCCATCTCAAAAATTCTTTACTTTCAAACACATTTAATGAAGTGTAAATGAACATTTCAAGGGAAAAAAAATAGAAAACACTATGATTCACAAAAAATTGCAACAGGAAATAAACATTGGTTTAAAATCGTACTTCAATTAGTTTAAATTCAATTCGTTTATGAAGTGTGTTCCTAAATTTTCTTTTATGTCCTGCATATATTGCTGATGATTAAATACTTATCTCATCGATATCACGGTAAAACTTCCCCCAATCTGAGATTTTGTATTCTATAAAACATTGAGTAAAAGTTTATACAGAGTATCTGAAACTTGTTTTCCTGATTATAAAATTTATTCATATCCGCTATATATAAGATAGACATGTGAAACTGGTGATAAATTGTTGGAAAACTAACCAAGTTTTTTTTTGTTGTTGAAGGTTTCCGTAATGTGGCTGTAGTGTAGTAGTAACAGTGACCAAGATACAGCGGGATTGTCCAGGACAGATTGGCCTACCCGTTCTTCACACACAACCCCATTAATTTTTTCTATGAGGTTATATCAAGAACATTGTTCCTGATTTTGACACTGTTTCCTGGACACTGACACTGTTGTTCTACATACACGTTACAGAAACCTTCAATAATTAAATTTTGTTAGTTTTCCAATATTTTGAGACTAATTTCACATGTCTATCTTATATAGACCATATATGATTACTTTTTGTAGTCAGGAAAAGACTTTTCCGACATTCGGTATTTCTCCAATTACAAACAGGTCGTCCTTCGTAAGTTTGTTTTTAAACTTCTATAATACTCAATTTTTTTATAAATAATCTATAAGAGAATGTTTATAGCCTGTAAGCAGTGTTGATGTAATGCATTCTAATTTACACTGTTGCGTTTCTTTCGTTCGGGAATATTTTCAGTATTATTGAAAATTTTAGTATTTTAAGGGAAAGAAAATCAAGTTTCAAATTTGAAACATTTGAAACTTATATATTTATTCCCATGTAAACGTTTGTAATTTTTAAGTATCTAATTAGAAAATTCAAAAGTGCAAGTACGTATCTATAATTTTGTAGCTGTTCAAATCGGCTGGCCTTCTGACATGTATTATGTAAGATTTAACTCAATTGCAATAAAATTTTGTTTATGTACGTGGCAAAACAGTTTTATGAAGATCAATAGATTTAAAATAGTTTGAAAATATTTTAGAACCTTTATACATCGATAAAATTATGAGAATATTATTCAACAATTTTTATACTGAATGATTGTATTGATCTTAGGTCAGCGTTTATATAGTTATTAATCCCAAAAGTTTACTTCTGTAATTAAATTTAAATAAAAGATCGCGTTGTGTATTTTCGTGGAAATCTTTAACGTATGAGATAAAATACTTCCTAACCGAATTAACATTAACATTAATTTAGGCCTTTGAAATTAAGTAAATAAAACACATGCTGCTATCATACAGAATAAGACCAAATTTTAATTAAATATATACAATTTTTTTAATATATATGCACAAAACTCTACACATCATAATTAATTTAAATCATTAGATATATTTCTTTAAGATTTCATTAATCAAATTAGTTACATAATTATTGTGTTTAAATTCATTGCTTAATTTTACATAATGTAATACCTTCAAATTTGATCAATTCATTTTTAGTCTCAAGCATTAATTAATTAATTTATTTTATAGTAACACTTAAAACACTACCATTTTTATACGATTATTTTGGTTAATTTATACTCCTTGACTATTTAGCTATAAACGTACATAATTTTCGTAATTAACAGAAAATAATCAATCAAGACTCCCACCCTATATTATCTCAGATACTGACAATTAACACAATTCTAGCACAAATTATTTGAAAGATTATCGCTAAAAATATCTTGTAACAAGTTCAGGGCTGGTCCGTCTGTCTCTACGTCTATCTTGAGTTAATCATAAGGTTATCCAAATCTCTATTCGCTGCACACGCTCTCATTTATAAAATTGTTGACATATAAAGTGGCCAAACTTAGATACATACCAATATAAAATAGTATACTCTCTAATATACTCTATGACATATACCCTACGTCAATACCGAGTACAGTAAAATAATATATATATATATATACTCGAAACGAGGCTCACAAGCAACCTAGAGTCAAGTTCGGAATAACTACGAATTTTTTAAGATTGACTGCATGTTTGCAAGTCAAGAAGTACTGCATCAAAGTTATGTTGCTGCTAGTAAAAGTTGAAATTGAAGTAATAATACTGAAATAATGCTCATGTAATGCTCTCATAATAATTCTGTCATAAAACATTTTTCCCTTCATTGATTGGTGCTGCTGTGTGCGCACGTATAACTTTTTCCAATACATGTGATTCTTATAGGAACATATAAAAATGAATAAAAACAATTATATTATTAATCAGTTGTTATGAAAGTGAATACACATATAAAGTCAATAGTTCTAAAACTTTGTATGAAAAAATATTATATCTAAATTTACTTCGGAGGTATTATTCCTTGAAATGCCAATCTCTATGCTTTTTCGTCCTCACTAAAGATGTTGTGATGGGGATTGGGAAAGGATGACTATCTTCATCAGTTTAAAAGGAAGATACTATACACATAATTGAAAAAAATGCAAAAATAAGTATATCTGATCTGAACAAATTCATATCTTTGCAGACGGAGAGTTTTATAAATTATGTTACATACTCCAAACAGAACAGAAGCATATAATTAAGAAAATTATACGTGTTTGTCATATACTAACTTCAAAAATTCCGTTTTAATTTTCATAAAGAATATACTTTTTTTCTCATTGTATCCATAAATTAGATATTTAAGTACAATTACTTTGACTAGAACAGAAACATACTATATGAGTGAGCAAAAAGACAGTCTTATATTTATACTTTATGTTAAGAATGTAATTAATCTTAGAATACATACTTATACACTTGTACAAATTAATAAGTTCTGTATAATTTTCATTTGAAGGAATTTTGTGGCGATCACATATCTTCCTTCGGAATCATTCTGATATTCTAATTTAAATAACACAGTTGTGTTATGAATTAATTTAGCATATAAAGACGCAAAAACAAGTATGAATAGGAGGGAGTTTAGAACTTTAAAAAAATTAACATGAAGTTACGTTGATTATTTAAAAAATGTAATTAAACATATGGAAATATGGTTCCTTGTTGGGTCTTCTGAACCAAAATGGCATGAACATATATGTTTATACTGAAACCAATAGAATAAAATTTGGTGCATTTCTACCTAACAAATGTAAGATTCATCTCTAATAATAAAGATAGCGCAGCAGCGCTCCTGTTGTATGATCAAAATAAAAGTTGATAACATTGATGTTTATAATATTGATATGACATATTGAGTTAGTTGCAATGGTATTTAATAGATGCCAAGGTATATCTATCGCGCACATCGTGAAAAGCATAATATACTAGCAGCACCAATTGGATAATATACACAAAATCCTAATTAAAAGAGTTTATGTTCAAGTCCAATTATATATGCACACCCATTGAATCCCGTGTGAATTCTTTAATTACAGCATCCACACATATTGTGTGTCATACAGACAAACATGCATCAGCTGAAAAATAGTCAAAAATATTATAGATATCACAAAAATTGTAAATCCATAAAATATCTGAAGTTGAAAATTTTCGCTAATAAATATTTTTTTTCTTTTTAACATATAATTGTCAAACAAAACGCTCAAACCTATTACATGTATTTCTACTAATTCACGTAGTATTAAACAAAATGTTTGATATAAAATTATATATTCTAATTAGAATATATATTTAAAAAAATTCTATAAGGCATTGTATATAAAAAAATTAAGAAAGTAATGGTTATATAGTTATCTAATATCCTGGAATGTTAAAGTTATGTGAAATGTTAAAATTTATGTGAAATGTTAAAAATAATGTTCAACTAGAAATACTCTGGGCTCATAGAATATTAGCTGAAGTAGAATCTTCCTTTTTGCGTCTTTGTTGAAATATTCTCTACTGAATAAAATTTAAACATACCTAATGTTAGTTTTTTTATTTATATATTTTTGATAAACATTCTCCTTAAAATATTTTACATTGTTCAGAACACTTAAAATATATTTTTTTCAGAAAATTAATGCTTTTTAATCTTGGGTTGATTTTTACATATTCACCATGTTAGTTTAAAACTTTTTTAAAAACAAGAAATAATTTCCTGAAAAATTAGAAATTCCGGGAAAATTTCTTATCGCACCATATTCAAGTAAAATAATGAAGAAATTGTAATGTCATAGTAATATAATTATATGATGGCAATTCATTTATTTTGATAATGCAATAATATGTATGTATTATTTTCAACAAATTTGTCATTTTCATAATTAGTGTGGATACAGATAGATAACGAAATAGCTTCAAAATACACAATTTATTTAATAAAAATTAAACATGCCTCCCACATAAGCGATATAATTAATGATTAATCCCACTCACGTTAATGTTATTTTTTGAAAAATTAGAATTTATACTACATTTCACACCGATCTAAATATACATATTCATTTGCTAACATTTATTTTTAATATACATATCCATTCTGCTAAATATACATATTCATTAAGAATTTCATTTGCTTCAATACTTTCATTTTTATTTGAATAAGTTATTATGATAAGGACTCATTTATTTCTATTATGTTTTAAAATGGATGTGTTATTTTAAGTGCATTGTGATTTTTTGTTAATGATTGTGAAACGATGCTTAGAATTCAAGTATTTATCGTATATTAAACAAGTTTTATGAACAATATAAATAGAGACTGATATTAATAATTTAAACGAAATAAATATTTTATCTACATTTAAATATGAGTAATTTTAATGCAAATTTATATATCTGACTGTCACTTTTTGTGCACATTTTGTGTCAGAAATAGTCTTGCGTATATTTTATTGTTCTTTAACAATTTCAGATAAAAGGTAATTTTAAATGTTGTTCTTTTCGGTTCGGTCAGGACACTATTATAAGGAGAACACTTCTAAACTTTAATTATAAAACGGTGCGTTAAATTTTAAAATTTACTGTGTTGAGATATTTTTTTAGATCGTAGGAATAAAATTACTAGTAAAGTGAATTAGCAAAGATATATAACAATGTATTTTTTTATATAATTCAACACCAAGAAACGTTTACAACCCTGATAGGATAAAAGAGTCCTGAAGCAATGATAAAATCTTAATGATAACGATTTGCCTGTGTTTTATGTTGCCATTTAGCATTTTTCAAATTTCTGATGTTCTACAAATATAAGTTAGTGTAAATAGTAGTTAACAAAATGTTAACTAAAACACCAATTTTACTTTTGAGAAGACTAATAATTTTATTAAAAATAAACGAGGACAAAAATATGTCTTCTCAATTTAGTGTAAACTAGTATTTATATCAAACATGTGTTTAAAAATCACTGAATTAAAAGAAAATTATAAGTTTCCAAAGAAAAAGTAATTCATGTTAATAATTTAATTTGAAAAATTTATGTTCTTCTTTACATTTTTATAGAAGTCATGTACGAAAAATACTCAGATACCCAGTATCTAAAGCACAGCTGTGATAAAAAAATTCCGACACCATGAGAATAAAGTTGCAAACGCCTTTTCTTATAAACTGTTCTCGATTGACTGAAAGAAAAAGTATGAGATGTGAACTTCTTTGCCTATCACAGGAAATATTTAATTCTTCACAGCCATTGATATAAATGGTATTGCTGTATTTATAGATTTTTGGCAGGCCATAAATGATACAATATTTTTAGATGGACTGAAGCTTTGATAAATGTCAATTGTAGAAGCATATTTCAGCAATACACCAGGATAATAAAAGTCGAACATGACGGTGAATTATACTATATTCGGTGTTTTACAGAAAAAAAATATCCACAATGGTTCCGTTTGCTTTAACTGGATATTAGAATTAAACATTCTCTGTAAGAGTAGAGTTATTTCTTGAAAGGAAATTTAATGATATTGCGAATGGTTAAACTCAAAGAAAAATTATTATATTATTATATAGACCAGTAAAATTTCCCAATAAAAATAATAGTTGCATCGTTCGTCGAGATTCATAGAGTGAAATTAAGCGAAAAATAATGAGAGAATGCTGAAAAATCTCTGGCACTGTTTTTTTGTAAAGAAAATTATCAAAAAAGGAAGTAAACTCAACAAAAAGCTGGATTCTATGGAAGATGTCGATCTTGTAATTTCGCATGATTTGGAACTAACCATTGACGATTTCATCGGATTAATGAATAAAAGTTCTCTAGAATGAAGGGATGAAGATTGAGACTAAGTCCCGAAGAGTTTATAATAATTGAAAAATTAACCAATGGACTAAACAATATTAATTCTAGAATGAATGTGCTTCAAGGTTCCTTGGGTGTTCTTGATACGCACGATTAAACAGCATCAACAATCAGGAAAAAGCATAGAAAACTCACTCTGATGCTTTAAACAGTTCTAACATTTAAACAAATGGTTGGTTCAATCTTCATTGCGAGATTTTCAAAGAACGTAGTAGCAAGAAGAATAGTTTGCAAGTTACGATTACTTAGATAAATTGTAAGTGAATATTTATCGACTTATTGTAAATTTTTATACTGTAAATGCATTTGCAAAGAGTTTGAATTTCATGTTACATTATTATTATATGCAATAGAATGTAATCATTAGACTTTGGTGATTTTCTATTGCTTAACTTTTCAACAATATATCAGTAGTAAAATTTTTCTTGATTTATCTTGTTTCGACTTTCGCTACTAGTCCTGAACAAATTGCTAACATAAATAGGGTATTACTTTACTAAAGGTAATAGAAGAATGATAACTATCATAATATTTTGCTATTAATGATACACATGGCCTTAACAGTAAAAAAAAACATTTTAGCTGCAATTCAAACATAATTTGCTATAACAATGTACGGCAACATACAAAACATTTGACAGTTACAAAAGAAAAATATGATTATTGTTTACTTGCACGGGATATATTTTAAATACCTTGTTTAATGAAGAAATATACAAATTAAGTATATCAGGACATATATATTTTTATTACAACTTAGAGCTTCATAAGACGGAATATTGTTAGCATACGCTACGTTCAATTTATTTGGGCTTTCAATAATATATTTTAATATGATTTTTTTACTTGTTATAGATAACATGAAAATGTCCATGTTCAATCAAATAGAATAAAGAAACTGAATTTTAAATGTACTACATAAATTCGTACAGATATATACAGGGTGATTATAAAAAAAACTATCCCGATATATGAGTCCTTAACTATCACACCGTTGACAGAAACTGACTAAAATTTTGGTTTTAAGTATTTTTAGGTATGCGCTTAAGAATCGTATGAAAAAACAACAGTTAAACTCTAACAGTTACGGTTACAGTGATAAAATTTTGAAAATTTCAAATGACAACACCTACTTTTTTTATTGGAATGTGATCTTCATAGTGAAAAACCATAAAAAGCGTTGAAATGGTACCTGTAACACGAAAATTGCCAGCGCTAGAGAGACTAAGAAAAAAAGTGAAAACAACCAATAAAGGACAGAGAAGCAACAGAAAGTAAAGCATTTTATTATTCAGTGCTATCCACCATCTGCCGCATGCAACATGCCTTCGTGTGTAACGTGGAAAATTTGTGAAACACAATAAATTGTTTTGTTTTCTGTCGATTCTCTGTTCTTATTAGTTGTTTTCACTTTTCTTCTTATTCTGTCTAGCGCCGGCAATTTCGTGCTACAGGTACTGTTCCAACACTTTTTATAGTTTTTCACTATGAAGATCACATTCCAATAAAAAAAATAGGTGTTGCCATTTGAAATTTTCAAAATTTTGTCACTGTAACCGTAACTGTTAGAGTTTAACTGTTGTTTTTCATACGAGAGATTCTTGAATACCTCAAAATACTTAAAACCAAAATTTCAGTCAGTTTCTGTGAACGGTGTGATAGTTAAGGACTCATATATAGGGATAGTTTTTTTATAATCACCCTGTATATACCCTGATTTTCCGGAAATCATACAACATATAATTTGACAAAACATTAGAAAATTCTAGCATCCAAGAAATTAACAATACAAAAAGTATTATTTAAAAAAATACATCTGACATTTTTGTAAAAACTACTAAAAAAAGACTTCTATAAAGTGATTTAAATAAGAACATGTATTGAAAGAATTGGATTATTACTTAAAATAGATAACAAAGTGCTTTTTTCCATTTCACGAACATAAAATTACAAATACATGTTATTCGCATTTTTTAAAAGAGATTCAATTCAAATAAATATACCTTATGGATTTATTAGAAAAAATTTCTTACCCTAACGTTTTTAGATTAAAGTTTTATTAGTATTTTTACTTGTTATTCATTTTAACACTCTTGCCACTAAAATAATTTTTAAAATGATATCTTATAAAAGTGTAATTTTATTTATAAAAGTTTAAAAAAGGGTCTAAAATGCCAGCTGGAGGATTAAAAAATTCTTATCTAACTTGCATACGAATATATATATATAAAGAAACTTATCAGAAAAGTTTGTTTTATTGCATATAATCACACAAATCACTCATTATGATCACACAAATGACTTAAAAATAATAATGCGTGAAAATATTAATCTTGTAAAAACAAAAATGCGGAATTTTTCTCTTCCATATAATTTACTTTACGAAGTATTATAAATCAAGGTGAAATTTTACTAATGAATAAATAAATTGTTAGTATTTGTAAATAATAGCTCTTAAGTTATAGCTATAGCTATTACAATGCTTATTCCAGTTATTAAAAATGAAATATTTTTGCTAATTTTAATCAGAAGTATTATGAAAAAGTATTTTTTCTGACTTTAAGTTAATATAAAAATACAGTATCTTTAACATTTTATTTTGAATAACTGTGAAATTGTAAAATTGGGACTCAGGGAAAACACATGTTAACGCGTTTCAAAATCTTTCCTGTATTTTGATTTTTCTTTTTGGGCGAAAATCGATGGAATCTGTATGGTATTAAAAAAGAAGTGTTTCTCGAAGAAACATGAAAGTAATTTTCATATTGAAATGTAAATGAGGGTAGAAGGAAACACACTTTATCGTTTAATTTAAACAGAAAAGTGTTGTATACAATTTTCACAACGTTAAATCCTCTGGAACAGTAAAGCAGAAAGGTAAAACTTTTATATTTCCCAAGTTTTTAGAATTTTTAAATTAAAAATTTTCAATTTGCCTAAGCATTTTTAGAAATATTTGTGACTATACTGCGCCTTATTACACTGATCACTGAAATGCTTGATCTTTGAAATGATTTATTTCATGCGCTCATTTAATATTTTATAGGCTTTAAATGTATCATACAATCTAGGATTAAAAAAAAGTGAGTCCAAGAAATTTGCTAAAAATCTAATTGTTGAATGGACTAAGTTAACTGTAAGCTAGCATTTAAAATGCAAGATTTAATGTAATTTGGTACTCCCCTTGCCATCCCCCCCTCCCCCCCAACGAGAAAGTCTTTCAAAAACATGTCATGGTTAAACAGCTCAGTTGTGCGTTTTGATGGATGTGCTATTCCGACGAACAAATACTTTAATGTTTTAATTTGAAAGCTATTTATCAAATCTCGAAATAAAGGATTTCTTTTCACAGTATCAAAAAGATTTTAAAAGGTTTTCAAAAGGATTTTATGATGCAATAACCCGCAATATATCTTATTAGATTTTCTTAAAAGCAAATATAAATATGATTTAAAAATTGAATTATTAATAAAAAATGAGTTCTTTATTTTTTTCAATACAATTTGAAGATTCAGTTGATCGCAGCTTATTAATTTAAATTTGTCTGATTTTTCATATTTTTCAATAATTTTGCTTCAAATATTTAATGTTTTACGAAATATTTTTCTCAATATTTGACATATCATAAATATGTACCGCTTCTTAACATTTCAACTCTAACGAATATAATACTGTTCAAATAATTTCTACGTTGATGTCAAAATAAATTATTCTTTTATAATATAAGCCCTCACTTTAAGCTAATACATCATCTTAGTTGTCATGGCAAGTCACAATTCTGAATTTTAGTAAGACTGGTGTGAATGGAAAGCTTTTGTAATTAAAAAAAAATAAATAGTTGAACTATACTGCATCTGCATTCTGCCATCCACGTGCATTAATTTCATTAGTATTTCCATACCAGCTGCTCTGTCTAGCTGTTGAGGCGTACTTTACATCCTTACTTTTCAGTGTAACATATTTTTAGTGTTTTTGACTTTATAATTGTTGAAAAATGTTGAAATAAATATTTTTTTAATATTAGAAATAGATGTAGCCTTCTAAATTTAATTTACATTAAAATTAGAAGATGTATGACATTTTATCTTTTAAAACTACAAATAGTAATCCAAATTTTCAGGAGGTATTATTCAGATAACGGAAACTATCTTCTGTTCATGTTTTATTTGACAAAAAGATTTCAAAATCAGATTTCTTCAAGTGCTAAAAAAATGAAAATTACATCAGTGCCTCTGCCCAGCGTACCAAAAGTTCGTTGTGAGACGTAGGAAAGCACTCCTGCAGTACGTGAAATCAGTTACTTGTTTAGGAGGTATAATCGACAACAATTATATCAAGACTTGTAAATAGAGAACTTCTAGCCCGCAGTGGAGATTCCGGAGAAAATGAGTTACACCTAACGAGTAATGTATCACCACCCCCTCCTGATAGAAGACGCTTCTATAGGCAAGATAAAGTAAAAATTTTAAATCATTTGATATCGTATTGAATATTCTACAGTTCACATTCAAATAGTTTTCCTCCATATAATCAATGACAATGCTATCATGGCAAAACTCCAGTTTCTAGCTTAAGATGAAAAATCCAATGCAAAATAGTTACGACTTAGAAACAATGTATCAATTATGAAGACAACTGAAAATTATTTCTTAAAATTATTTTTCATCGCCAATGAAGTTTCATTAGCTGAGTAATAACAGGACCTTAATTTTAAAAATCAAACTATATCAGCTATTTTTTAAAAACTAGTACATTGTATTAACTTCTTTACATTGTTCGAAATTTAAGTGACGAATGATAAAACAAAGTTCAGAATGAAATTTAAAAAATGATGTAAAACAGAAAATAAAAGAACAGAAAATTTCTTCATAGAAGTACGATTCAGGTAAAATACCGAGATACACTGTGCTTTCCTGCAAACATAAAGAACGCTATTCTTGTCAAGTGTGTTTACGCACTCTCAATGTTCAAAGAGATGTGTTATAATCGCATACTGAGTATGTTGATATTAATTAAAGACATATAATTAAGATGATTATACAGAAAGTATCCTCAATAGACAAAATCCTATTTAATTAATATTTTAGCTGGAAACTTTATGAACCCTCATCTTTCTTATTCGAGACTCATCACACAAATTTTCGAAAAAATTCACGAAAATAAATTGTCCTGAAAGCGCTAAGAATCACTTCAATCTTAAACTTCAGAAAATTATCATCTTTGAAGCTCTGACCATTTTTTAAAGCTTTATTTTAGCTTACAAATATCACAATCCTCCATACCTATACGAACACAATTCGAGTGAGAAACCAAAGGATTAGATAGACAACTATTCGCAACGTTAAAACGAGGATTCCGCCTCCTTCCCCTCCGCCACCTTTTAGTCTTTGAAAATTTTCTACGATTTCGTATAACTGCACGTCTAATTTGGTAAACCATATTTTCGTAAAACTAATGATGTACGCAAGCTTTAATACAAGCATTTTATAGCTTTCCGGAAGATCAAATGCTGATGAACTGAGGAAAAACAAATAAGCAAATCGCAATTCCAAAAACATTATATATGTAAACATTAAACTTCAAACAATAATTCTTGCAACCACTTGTTCAAAGTCTTTGACAATTTTATGCAAGAACGAACATTGTCTTTCAGTAATTCGCAATCAATTTGAAGCAAAAGCTTCAACTGTGTCTGAAATGCAATAATTTTCACACTTATAACTGTAAACAGTCTTGTAGGTATTTTCTTTAAAAAGCATACGACGAGTTACCTCTTCGATAGTTTCTAGGTGCCTGTCTAGCTTTACCAACGTTTCCACTCTCAAATTTGTTAGTACAATTTCTACATCCGACCAATCCCGTGAAAAGTTTAGATTTTCCAACAAACTAGTTTGAACTTCTTTCAAAGCACGCAAACACGAAAAAATGAGAGCATAAAATTTGCATCTTTGCACTGGAGTATACATTGGTAAACAGTTAAATTTTGATTCGAAGCCTCCTTTATATACAGAACATTATCAAAACAGGCCTCTTAATTAACAATATAGCATTACGCAGGCGATCAGCAGTGTTTATGCAAGCGAAACCTACATCTAATCTAAACAAGATCGATTGCGCCTGACTAAGCAGAATGTAACACCAAAGAACACTCAAAACACGCAAAATAGACAAAAACACTTGACTAAACAAGCGCAGTTCAATAGAACAGATACGAGGCTCATATAAAGTAGATGAAAATGTTATGTAAAAAGAGATCTTGTACTCTACTAGATATCTACGCATGTTCCAGATGATATATCATCAATATCATTCATGAAAGAAAAAAATCTTTAAAAAGCAATCCAAGATGGTCCTGATTAGAACACAATAAGGCAGATATTATACAAAGCAGAGATATACCTATACCATTATTTCAAAACGCCTACGTCTTTTCGAACTCGACTTTTCCTCATGGTGTAGAATTTGCTTGTTGATGACTCGAGTAAAATGTGCTAAAGTGCGTTTTTCGTAGTATTTATGCAAGTATGTATTTATTCTTAATTTCATTCCTAGCCAAAGGAATAATCAAATGAGAAATCTTTATTATGAAACACTGCATTACGTAATCGTTACGCATAAAACACGTCGTCATAGTTACCAGTAACCAGTTTCAATGAGTTTTTAATGCTTGTCCACGAATGCTTCTATAGATAATATCTTTTAATATAGTGCATCAACGGGAATAGTTGCAGTCTACCGGATTTCTTAGATAATTTTATCAAGATGTTCTATTAATAATCCTACGCAACATGTAGATACATGGCGAGAGAGCTCCAACCAGTTTCAGAAGTGAAATTCGAAGCGTCATAATACATTTTTCTTGTGCACTGTATTACGAGGTGTTCCATTTCCTTGGTGTCTGGGATCTTTTGGTTTTCCCAATATTTGTTTTTCTACGTTTTTGATAATATATCTGAAAAATATCATGTATGAGACTCTCATTGATACTCTTAAAGACTCCCACAGCAAATTTACTATTGCCGCAGCATCATCTAGACATCATGTAGACATCACGTAGCTTCGAACATAAAAGTGATAGACGAAATATTAATTTTACTAAAAATTTTCACTCTTTATTGTGTTTATAGTATTTTAAAGCCTCCGTCATGAAGCGATATTTCTGTGAAACGATTATAACTTATCTGACTATGAAATTTTATTTTCATATTGTTACTGACGCTTCTGTATCTTGGCGATCTGAGAAGCGTGCCACATTACGATCTTACGAAAACGTTTTCCATTACATACCTATTCATATTGAGTTACGTATTTTTTGCCAAAAAATGCCTATCTTTAATGTATGCTGCTACACCTTAGATTATGCTTCTAATTATCTTGTATTTTTAACAGAGTGAGATCTGAAAATACACAAACGTATTTATAAAGATGAAACGAGAATTTTCTTTTGAAGTAAACAATTGATAACATCTAAGATATATATAACAATGAGAGTATAAATAATAACTTCTAAGCAATTCACTATATAAAATATAGGAACGGTTTAAAAATAAAACCAATGTAATATGACAAAAATATACTATAGGGAGTTAAATTGTTTATTAAATGTTACAGGTTTTTAAAAAAGAAACAACTAAAATTGAGGATATTTTGTTCACTAATCATATAAAAACTTCTGGGATTCATCAGTCATCATACATTATTTCTTCAATAATACACTTTAAATTTGCATTCTATGCAGAATGATCAAGACTAATACATGCATGTATACATTCGTGAGTGTGTGTGTGTTTCAAAATAAATCTTTCATTCATAAACTAGATATTTTAAACTATTTATATTTTTTAATATAAAATGTCTTTCATGGTTATTGCCGTAGGTGTTTACGCAGACAGCAAGACCACGAACATCTATTAAGAGTTATTTTAAAAACACAATTTTTTAAGTCTTTATAAATATTTGATTAACTTCCACCGAGTATCCGAACTGTTGAAAAAATTTCAGTAATCGCCAAGTGATGTTATTTTAATATTAATAAGACCATCTCCTTTTAAGAACATTTAAGACTCATTTTGGCAGAAAATTGCATTAACTGAGGCATTCAAATAGTTGATATATATTCCACAACTAATATCAGACTGGGGTCATAAGGCGATGAACATGTGACTATTTCTATCAGTTGTAAATTTCCCCTGCAGTCATGCGTGTCACATGACTAAAACCTACCGACACACTTCAAATTCTTATCGCACAATCCCTTAAAATGTTCTTTTCACGTTTCAGGGAGAGATCACTTTTAAACGGACATTCAAAGGAAGTACAACAATAATAAATACGTAAGCAGAAATGTCTTTTGGAGAATAAATTGCTTAGTCACAAATCCGTAAAACTTAAAATTTTACAAATAGCATGATAACTAGTATAAAAGAAATTTAATAATTTAAAAGAGTTTATTTATTTTATTTTTTAATAATTACGTATAGTCATTCATACTTAAAATATACTTGTGTAAAAGAACGGAATACATTAAACTGATATATTTGAACAAATCTATTACAAATACAACCTAACTATTTGTTGATTGAAGTAAATGGATGGAAAATACATAATAAAAGATGTTTTGTTGATTTAGATAAATAAATTGAAAATACAGAATATGAGATAGTATCTGTAATTTAGAATATTACAGCAAAGTATTTGCTCTAAATATATTTTTTAAATTCTGGATTAGAAACTTCTGAGTTGCAAAAATAATTTCTTTGGAAGTTATTCAAATACAATTTTGGGGAATTAAGAAAGTACAAGACGCGAACTGCAAAAAAAAAAATATATTTATGAAAAAAAAAAATTGAAACGTTTTTGAGAAACGAGATTATTTTTTATTGTAAGATACAAAAACAGTTTAATTAATTAAAATAGAAGAAAGTTCGTTTAAGTTCAAATAATAAATATTGCTAAAGGGGAATATTTTCCAGTATAAGATGCAATAATATTTACATATCGATGGTGTAACTAACAAAAAGGTTAATTTAAATTTATATTGCAAATTGATTTAACAGCAATATTTAAATTTTAAACTAAAAAGAAATTTCTTACGCTTTACTAAGTTATATAATCGATATACAAATAATACGTATTATAGAGAAAAATATTTCTATTTAGCAACATTCATATTTTAAATTAAAACAAACATTTTTGCTTTTTAATTACTTATACTATATTTCTATCATACAAAATTTTCTATATGATTTCACTAACTAATCGTCAGAAGATCGTATCATATTATGATGTGATCGGCAAAAGATTTTTAAGTGATTAAGTGATCAAAAACTAGAAGCCAAAAGAAACAAAAACTTCAATAATAGGATGTAGTGATCACGATGACTGTCGAGAGGCAGTTTGTCGAGCGGGCAAGAAATCTTTCCTTCTGACACGGTGAGTGAGACATGAACGAGACATTTTGCCCGGACGAGATAGCAATCGGCTTAGAAATTCGGCTGAAGATCGGCGAGGAATTAATTGCTGTTTGGGATATTTCATTTAGCCATTCGATGATTATTTTTCATCGGATATTCTATGATATACTTACCAAGTCCGTTTCAACTTGAATAAAAAATTCTTTCAGAAGCAGATCTTGGAAAAACATAGACAGGAAGAATATAATCAGATTTTTTTAATAAAGTATTAATAAAATTTAATAATTTTTTACCCAATTCGTTTATTTAAATTTCTTTTATAATTAAAAATAATTTAATTTACATTTTACAATTAAATGAAATTTATTTAATTATGGAATTGTATTTACTTTTTATTTAATTATTTCAACACATTTTTTTTTTCTTGTTGGAGACCTTTGATTTAATTATACTTCTTTTAAAACTGCGTTGCAGCAAATTGGGAAATTTCTTATTTTGCACTGCTTTAAATGAATAATCAAGAAAAACAATTTTCTTACTATCGTCTAATGCAAAATACGGTATGAAAGAAAAAGAATCTCCGTCGTACAGCAAATTAATTGTTGTATAAATAGGAAAACATAAAATGTAGTTGCTTTATGTTTATTAAGACACTATCATTCAAATGCAAGGAAATGACGAGAGATGTGTTGCTTCCAGATTAAAATTATCAGTAAAAATATTAATCTCGGAATATTATTTCATCCTGATTTTTTTTTTTTAATTTATGGATGAAAAAGTAGTTTTCATAGTATTGATTAATAAAAATATTTCTGCTTTGTGTTGGTATGTGATATAATAGTGTATTGCCAAGTATTCGGTGTTTCTCTCTCTATATATATATATGTATATATATATATATGTGTGTGTGTGTGAGAGAGAGAGAGAGAGAGAAATTGTGTTTAATTACAGTGTACATAACTTTTCTATTTCAAAATTTAAAAAGGCTTTATAATTGGCATGTCTTTACTTTTGTAAAAAGAGAAAACTTTTATGCCGAAAATATTCATTTAAATAATGCAGTGGCTAAAATGATTTGAATATATATGTGTAGGATTTCAGTTTAAACACTTCATTTCCTGTATGACACTGACGCTCTAGTACTGCTATTATCCTCGATTTAAATGCACGAGTTATAAAAAGTTTAGATCGCGAGATCAGAATATCTTCAAAATTAAAATAAAAGAGTTCTAATTTTTGTTGTGAAGCAAGCATCGAAATGAATGATAGCCAGCTGCTAGGCCTAGTTGGTTTTTTGGTAAATAAATATATTGTATATGTTTGGCGAGAAGTGAAATACTGAAACTGAAAAGCAATTGCTAGAAAAGTATTGTAGAATTATATTTCTAGGACTGTATTAAAGTTCACACCTTGTTATTCAACGTCTATTTGTTCATATAATTCCAGTAAATCAACTATTTACATATCATTTTCTTACAAATAGGGGGTATCAGATGCCAGGACAATTAAAAGGAAGAACAACTGTCATTGCCAGGATAATTAAAAGTAAAAGCAACTAGTAGTGAGATGGAAACCGACCAAGTGGACAGTCTGCAATCTGTTTGCATAGATTTAGTAACAAGGATGAATTTTTTGAGAACCCAAGAAATAGTGAGGATGATGCAGAAAGTGAAGGGAAAAGTGATGAAATAAGTAGTCTTGCACATGATAGAACAAACTATGTAAAAGATCACAATAGGAATTTTGATCATAGGGGAAAAAACAGAAATTTTAATAGACCATTTGTTAAAAGAAGCAATAATAGATATGGCCAAAGATATTTTAAACAGTAATTTAACCATAGAAATTACAATAAATATAGATATGGAAAACAGAGTTCCAAGGATTCTTACCAAAATGAATCTGAGATTCCTGAAAACGTTGAGACTAAAGATTCTTTGATAGCTCAAGACAACAGAAAATGCTTCACTTAATTCAAAAGCAAGGTATGATCCAAATTTTTCCCCTAGGTACATGAATAGAGGCTACTATCATGGTCGAAATTGGCCGAAAATTATAATGGCCGACGATCAGATAAGGTTATTTATAATGAACAAAGAAATTCACAACCATCACTTAGGAATAATTATCATCATGGATTTAGAGGAGCTTATAGTGGAAGAGATGCTTATTCAAATTCTTATCATTCTAGAAGCAATAGATATATAGTTTCTAAAGAAAGAGAGCAACATCCGGAAAGAAATTACAGAGATATTAGATATGCAGATTCTAAAGATAGAGAGCAATATCCGGAAAGAAATTACAGAGATATTAGATACGCAGATTCTAAAGATAGAGAGCAATATCCGAAAAAAAATAAAAATCTCAAAAAATTAACTGTTTAGGCATGAAAAATATAATAAATGAAGATGCTGATGTCGAGACGCCATCACTTCAGGATGACCGATTGTAGGATTTCAGTTTAAACACTTCATTTCCTTTATGACATTGATGCTCTAGTACTACTATTATCCATGATTTAAATGCACGAGTTATAAAATGTTTAGATCGCGAGATCAGAATATCTTCAAAATTAAAAAAAGAGCCAGTTTTCTAATTTTTGTTGTGAAGCAAGCATCGAAATGAATAATAGCCAGCTGTTAGGCCTAGTTGGATTTTTGGTAAATAGATATATTGTATATGTTTGGCGAGAAGTGTATTAGCTGAAAAGAAATTGCTAGTAAAGTACTGTAGAATTATATTTCTAGGACTGTATTAAAGTACACATTTTGTTATTCAACGTCTATTTGTTCATATAATTCCAGTAAATCAACTATTTACATATGTAACTATTTAAAAAATTCTTGTAAGTTACCTTAGATAAAATATATTATCCGAATTAAAAGACTTTAAAATCGCATTTAACATTTTCATTTGCCTAAAATAAATAAAACACTTAGTTATTTATATCTTTAATGATTTTTTTAATTCTTTTCTTTTTACGTTTCACCTTGAATTTAATTCGCTCAATGCTCATTATTTAATCCAACTTCTAAAACTGCTCCATGTTGGATATTTTTGCCTTGAAGCATTATAATTACATTAAAATTTGTTTGCCATTGCTTACTTTCGTTTTAAAATTATTTGAAATACTTTTTTTTTCCTAAAAGAAATATTGTTCTTTAATTGAACATTTTATTTTCTGTACATGGTAACAGAAATATTTCAGTTGATTCTGTTGATCTTACCATATTTATCATTTTTTTTCTAAAATCAAACATGGGTGTTCGTGACATTTGTAACTTCGTTTATTTTGTTAATTTTAATTTAACCTTTTTAACTAAAACGAAACGAATGATTAAATTAAAAAATAAATACAACGTACGATAGATATATATATTTCTAAGCAAATATTTACATTTAAAATCTTCAAACTGTTTCAAAATTAATTTGAGCGAAAAAGGGATGTGACAACTTAACTTAATATATTAAATAAAAATGAAACAAAAAGACATTTAGTAGTTTTCAAAAAATAAAATATCCTGTAAAAATGTTGATGAAGCAAAATTGCTTGTTGAATGTTTGAAAATTGAAAACGAAGAGCATTTAAGAAGAATTAAAAATTCAATAAGAAAAAATCGTTAACACGAAATAGCAGAAAATAATTGATGATTAGAAATATTATAAAATATATTTTTTAATTCACCCATAATGTATTTGAACATAAGATATTTGAACTGTCATTTTTAAAAGATAAAAATGTTATACGAATTTAATTACACATTTTTATAAGTGTTAACACATGATAACATGAGTAATAATTTATAAATAAATGTATAGTAATTAATTGTATGTTACTTCGGATGTGTTGTTTTATAGGTGAGGAAAAAGAAAAATCATTGTGATGTAAAGATGAAACTAATTTTATAAAGAACCATAACATTATTTTTTTCTTTTGCATTACATATATATTTCTTTTTGCTCATCTCTTAAAAAAAAAAAAAAAAGTTACTTAGTTTAAACAAGTTTTCTTTCCAATATATATATATTTTTATTTATCTCACTTTCTCCTTTTCAGCTATCTGCCCAAATAACTCTAAACGCAAATTTTAATATGTTTCACTTTTGAACGTCATGAAAATATAATAATAATATGTATAAATATATATTAATCTTAACCAGTTTTAATAGTTTAAACACCAGGCTTCGCTCGCTAAGCTAGTTGTTTTTTCAAACGAATATTTGTTTTAACAAGAAAATCTGAAATAAAACGATTCTCTATTTTTTGACGGAAATCTAGAATCAAACAAATCTCTATTTTTGGATGAATATCTCGAATCTAACTAATTTTAAATCAAACGAAGTTTTTTCCAAACGTACCGAGCGTATGGAGTCACACTGCCTTTGGCACCACATATACCTGGGACACATATACCTGCACATATACCTAGCACGTATACCTGCACATATACCTGTTCTACGCACACTTTTGTATGTTTTTCCAGACAAACCTGAATTTGTATGATTTTATATATTTTAAACAAAAATCTTTCAAAACGACCCACTGTGAGATGTTCACCAATTCTAGCTGGCCAAAAGTATATTTTTAAAAATGTATCCTATTGTAATTTATTTTTTGCGTGATATAGCTTAATAGTTTGGGCGTTGTATCCTGGAAATGATTTTAATATAAGTATAATTGTATGGTTTAGAGACTAGTGCAAATTTTATGTTTCTTATTTGTGAATGAATCAGTCTTTTTGAGTATAGTTGTTTAATCTGTTATTTGATATGGAATAATACATAGTGCTATATTATGGATGTTTCCAAAGAAAATATGGATTTTGTTTAATGGATTTAAGTGCATAAATTTTCAACATATCAACTGTTACGTCATATTTAATGTACCACAAAACTTTGTAGTTTTTTTTACAAATTTTCAGTTTTAAAATAGAAAACGTTATATTAAAAAGCAAGAAAAAGCTCATTTTTTTTATATCGTTAAATAGATTAAATTATTCACCTTTAGATAAAGTTAATTTGTCTGCGTCTATTTGTGTCCCAAGTCTTTAGAATTATTTTTGTCAAAATTAATATATTTTTTAACTTTATTTGAAGTACCAATTTTTCATCATAATCACTAGGAAATTATGTCAGTCACACATATTATCTTTTGCACCATTATACAGCAGCAAAAAGCTCTAAAATTTCATAAAAAGTTGAATGTGGTTTAAAATGTGTTGTTTATATAGAAAAATTGCAATGAAGAGCACATGATGTTTTGCAAGCGCAAACTGTTTAAATTTACTGCCGAGTGTGCACAAATGTTGCCATCTGAAAGTAGGCCTCATGATGGAATCATATAAAATATAATACTTTGCTGCAAATTTCGAGTGACTGCGAAATTGAAACAGAAAGGTTCTACAAATTCACTTTGGATACATTGCAGAACATAATGTAACTTTTTCCATGGTGGCTTATGACTCACACTCTATACATAAGGTTCTTCTATATAGAGATAAATATGTATATACAATACGGTATACAATATACAATTATATACATATATATATGGAATGTTTTTTCTGTTAGATGGATAGTAATCATAAGCAACTGCTGAAGCAATGACGAAGGAAAATAATTTTAACATTTTAACTTCTATACTGTTAACAAAGTATCATTAAGATTATAAATAACAATTTATTAAGTAATTAGATTAACTCATTTATTACCTGTCTTACTGCTTTAAAAGTGTTTCGCCTAATTGAATGATCAAACATAAGTACCAAATGTAGATTTCACTTCTAATGCCTCAAGTTAGACAATTTCTATTTCGAAATAACCAGCTCCCGAGAAACTTTGATTTAAAATGTAATATATTTTGTTAAAATAAGTTTAATATATAATTTCTTTAAATAAAAAATAGAGAACAACAGAAAAAAAATTGCAAAATAATTTTGTCCATTTGGAATCGGTAAATATTGCACTGAATGACCCTGGTGTTCGAGCCCTCACTGACTTCAGCAGTGTAAACCGTCGAATTTGTATGATTTTATTTTTTACACAAAAATTTATCCAGTTGAATCAAGAGTTGAATACTGTCTACTGATAGCGTAGAGTTAGGCGGGCTGCATCCACTGGATGGCTTACTGCGTGTTTCGGACTGTAAGGAGCTCCCGTTATATTGTTTGCCAATTAATTATCAGATCTTTAAATATATTACAGTTTCAATTCTGATCAATAGTTCTTGAAGAAATCCTAAAAAAAAAAAATAGTTCCTTCTACTGGCGGGGTCAAGACGTATGTTAAATGATATAGAATTGAATTATGTATACAACTATGTAAAGCAAATTGAATTCGTCCGATTAGTAGCCGATATTATACAGCGCCCTCTATTCGAATCAATATAAATATTTACCCCACTCGCAACATTATTCACGTATTGAAAGAAAATTTCCAACTTTAACCATGCGCAAATGAACGAAAGATCCTAGCACAATTATCATAAAGCGAGGAATGATATCTTCGAAGACACTGAAAAAGAAAACGTCTGCGGCAATTAACGACTTCCAAAAAATATTATTTTTGGAAATTATACATATTATTATTTCTTAAAACTAAGATCCAAACATTACAAACCAAAAGGCAGTTATTTATTCTAAATAAGTGGATTTTTTTTTGTATTGCCATCTAACGTAGATGACAGTTTAAAATAGCAGTAAAATGGAAAATATGACAACAAACATGAAATCCATCTTAAAAGAACGTTTCTTGAAATAGTAAATATTAATAAAACATACCGTAAGGACCCGAAAGGTGCCTTGAATAATTGTGTATTTTTGGGTATGTCAAAACGAGGAACGATTATGGCAGTTTCAAAATGCAGAAAAAATGGAAATTATGAAAACGAATCAGAAACAAGAAAGCTGATATAAAACTAACTTTATAAAATATATATTTTAAAATAATCAACATTAATATTTTTGGCCAAAAGATACCACTATCACCAGACTGATACCCTAAATAACTATATTTTTCTTTAATACGGGTACGCAGAAGTAGTTTCAAACTGCACAATAAACGAAAAACACGAAAGCTAATAAGATATTGACCTACAGTAAAAATGTTTTCTGAAATACTAAATATTAATACTTAAAAAAGAAAAAGAGTTGGAACCGAGGAAGGTACCCGGAATAAGTGGGTATTTATTGCTTTTTTGTAACTCTATGAGAGGTGGCCAGGCATGCGATTGCGATTTCAAAATGCAGAAAAAAACGGCATGCTTTCCCGTCGTCTGTTTGAAAAATCAAGGATTTATCTAACAGGCGCAGAAGCGATCGCCCGCACAAGGGATGCTTTTAATTGGTACTCCATAATGATTGGTGCCACTTGGACGTTACCCATCACATGTATAGATTATAATACAATATCATGGCAAATTTTTAGTTAAAAGTATTCTTTGTTTGTAACTTCTGTTACTCCAATGTTAGCTTTTGAATATTATTTTTTTAAGATAAAAGTTTATTTTAATTTTATAAAAAAAGAAAACAAATACATAAAGAGCATTTTTACTCTTTACGATATACACAAGAAGAACGTATTCGAATCGCGACAATTTCTTAATTCTATTTTTTTGATGGGTTGTTTTGTACGCGATTTAAAAATGCGATATTCTTGGAAAATGTTCGTGTGTCTGTCTATTTTGTTGTGACACAATTTTTGTGACCGCTCTATCTCAAGTGCTAATTTAAAGAGTTTATTAAAATGTTATGTTTTGTTAGAATTTAAAATGATTTGGTGCTTATTAGATTTGAGTGGATATCGTCCAACAGCCAGCGCTGCTGTGCATAATCTTTCATGATTTCGTGATAGCTATATCTCAAGAAATAATGCAAGGATACTAATAAAACGGCATATTCTTTTAAACATAGATATGAATAGATGGTGACTATCGCCCAACAGTTAGAGCGGCAAAGATGTGTTCTACACGATTACTTTCATAGCTATCTCTCTGTTGGACGAATATATCGAATGGAATTTCATCAAACTTCATATTCGTTTTGTCCTTCATACTGATTAGGTTTCTGTATATATATCTCATCAGTTAGTGCTTCTGGTCTGTATTTTTCACGATTAAGATATTAGCTATAATTCAGCATCTACAAGAATTACATGTAATTTCATTGAATTTGATATTCAGTTATATCTTGACTTAAGTAGGTTTCGATGTATATAGCCTACAATGTGGGTTGCTGTACTGTTTTTGTTTCACAATTGCCATGATGCCTAAATCTCAGCAGCTTTGGGATGTCATTTCATCAAACTTGGTATTCAGTTACACTTAATATAAGTTGGTACTGATTAGGTTCAGATACATCTTGTTCAAAAAGAAGCACTGGTGTGCAGTATTATTAACGATTTCCGTGATAAATATATCTGGGATTCTATGGAATGGAAATTCCCCAAATTTAATATATAAGCATTTATTAAAAATTATGTTGTTTCATTTTTGTATTTCACCATTCAAAAGGGAGCGCTGCTATATTACGGCTTGCACAATTTCAGTGATAGCTAATTCGGCATCAATTGTGTGTAATTTCACTGAATTTAATATCTAAAATATTTATTTAAAAATTGGGTTATTCATATTTGACTTTGTTCACTCAACAGTAGCCGCTGCTATGCTATATTTTTATGCTGAACATCATAGCTGTGTTTTCGGGGGTAGAATTGCATCGAATCAAATTGTTACATTTGTTTGTACAATTTTGTAAATGAATAATCCACACGGGGCGCTGTTGAACTGTGCTATTTTTTTTGTTCACTGATCACTGTAACTCAATGTTAAATTCAACTACATTCACCCTACATTGTAATTGTTGCTGTGTAACAGTGCTATTTAAAATAATTAGTGTTATTTAAAATATTAGATTAAGATAGAAGGGAGTTTCGTTACGGCCACAACATACTAATTTTTATTTGATTACAATTATTAAAAGTAAAATAACAATTTATTAAATGTAACTATGTTACATTGAAATCTGCAGCAGCACCATCTAGTGAATACCCCAAAAACTAAAACGAAAAAAGTTTAGAGGTGAATCGAAAGTTCGATTGAAGATCATCGAGTGATGATCTTCAATCTAAGATCAGCATGATCACAGGGTTGGGTTGGGTTGGGTTGATTGTTGACGGCCAATTATCTGCACTTGGGATATAGGCTCGGGGGGAGTGCCCTTCGTGGGGGTCTTTCTAAGGGAACCTAACCCGTATTTACGCATGGATAAATCCACGGCTCGAAGAAAACCACGAAAACTCCGAACGATTAGGCCGACGGGCGCGATTGGGATCGAACCCAGCACCTCCCGTCTACCAGCTTCGAGAGCACAACCTCTCAGCCACTGGTGGGGCCAGCATGATCACAGAATCACTCGAAATCATTGCACAGGAGCATAATGCCTGCAACGATAATTTATCTTGTAATATCCCAAAAATCGGGCATAACATTTTAAAACATCTTAATTTTTATCTCTTTGCAATATTTCAAACATTTCCATTCTTTTTAAATGAACTTGTTAGAACGTAGTCCGTTTTTCTGTTCATAGCTGATGACACTCAGTGATCTTCAATTGAAATTTCGACTCACTTCTAAACTTTTTTCGTTTTAATTTTTCTGGTACAATCATATTATCACCGTATTTTCACTGGATGGCGCCACTGCAGATTTCCAATCATGTAATTGGTCAATAACTCAACAAATTGTCTCTCATGCAAGACGTTTTCGTTTCTGGACTTTTAAAAACATTTAGCATCATATTTTATCCCGAAGACGACTGCAGAAGCAGTTAGAAATGTAAATGTTCTGTTTTTAACTTCATATTTATTTGTAGAATTGCATATAAAGTATCTTGTTTCGTGTACCATTTAGTAATTTTATGTGGTTTTATGAATACATTTTTATTTATTAATATTTGATAATGATATATAAAAGAATTCATAAAGCGCTATAATCACACTGTATTGTAATACGTATAACATGACTGATAGATATGACACAACTGACAGATATAACACAACTGATAAGACATAACCCGAAAAAAAATATCCGTGTGTACATATAAAAAAAACACTTTTTAAAGTTTGTAGAATTAGTAAAGAAAGAAAATAAATTGCTGTTTTTAAAATGAAAATTAAATAGATTAAATGATGAAAAATATTAAAATTATTAAAAAGAAGAAAATGAAACTTAAAAAGTCTGAAATTTTGTTTCTAAGGATTAAAAATGAAATAATATTTTATTAAAAATATTTTATTTTGTAAACTGAGCCATTCTTATGTTTAGATAATTAAATAATACGAATATGAGAAACTCTAGAACTGTTGTAATTACGCTTTTAATTAAAAATATGTTACGCAATGTATTTTTAATGTTTAAGAATAATTCCACTGAAAACTGATCATCCGATATATCCTTCAGTACTCTTATATTTCGTTTATTCTTACATTTTAATTAAATCTTAAATTACACTTTAAATAAATGAAGTTTCAAGATACGTTTAAATTTTAACTATTAATAAATATTATATCTGTATTAATTTTTAAAATTCATTAAAACAGAATGATTGTTTCAATTAATTTCACTAAAAAAAATATCTCGAACATATTTTCACAATAAAAGACATATGAATCTATTGTTGTTAAGCAGGATATAAAGTTAATTTAGATGTCTGCTATAAATCTATATATTTATTTTAATTTAGTTACTATTAAATCATTTCCTTTTAGTTGATAAATGTTTAACAAATATTTTTTTTATCAAATTGTACTTTCGAATATAATTAAAAAATAAATGAGATTTCTCTTTTTGTATTTTGAGCTTCAAAATACTTCATTTAAAATATTAGTCTGGTAAATATGTAATCATTGTTCAGTAAAATACTAAAACTGAAGATTATATGCAAACGAATTGTATAAACTCTTTTGTGATAGCGGTTAAAATTCAAATAAGTGAAAAAGAACAAAAAAGAGAGGACATATTGTTTCCACTGATACTTTTCTTCACATTATTTCTTAGCCAAATCAATAATCCTAATTTTAGATAGAAAATATAGAGTAAAAGTAGTTATATATGTATAGATTAAAAATTGGAATTTAATTTTTTTTCTAATGAAGTTACTCATTTTAATATAAAGAAAAAATGTAAGGTATTAGGAAATGCTAGTTTAAATTATTGTCAGGTAGCTCAAAATTTGCATATCGCTGTAATTATGGTCAATTTGTCCTTATAGCTTGGTGATAAAAAAAAAAGAAATTATCACCACACAGATTCGTTTGGCAACACCAATCTTTCACATGATCCCTAGAATCTTATTTTGTGGTAGAGGTTAGCAGAATTAATTTTATTTAATAGCATAATATTGCTTAAACTTTGTGAAAATATGCTAGATTTTTTTTATAATCATCGAAATTAAATTTCGATCACAATTATAATTTTTGATGATAAACAACTGTTTAGTAAACTTTGAATAAAGTAAATTTTGAATTGGCACATATTATAAGGTTGTTTCGCCATTTCATATTACGTCTAATGTCCAAGATTACGCACACACACACACACACACACACACACACATATATATATATATATATATATATATATATATAATGATTACGTTATTCCTGTGAACAGTAAAAAAAAGCTTTTGTTATGATGATCAACATTAAATTTCGATGACATTTGTAATTCCAGAGTATAAACAATTGCTTTAAGCAGTCTTTGAAATGACACATTATTAGGAGGATTTTGCCATTTACGTCCACAGTTCATGATTACATAGATCCCGGCAGCCACTTTTGTTATAGAATGCAAATGATGCTCAAAACCATTTTATCTAATTTGTGGCCAAAGAATTCGCAATGCTCAATTTAAGCAAATAGTTTTTTTTTTGTTATTTCTATAAGGACTTAAAATGTTAGGGCGAATCTCCTATAGTAAAACAGATCTTTATTATTACATGCTTCACGGTACAATAAAAAATGCAGAGATTAGTCTAAATTAGAAATAACGTCTTAATTCTTTAAAAAACAGTTTAAATCTTATCATTGCTAGAGCTATGAAACTAGCGTACATACATTTACTATTCTACATCGCGCATTTTTATAGCCAAACCAACAAAAGTAGCATTCAATGTTTATCTATCTTTTAACTCGCTAACTATTCAATTCGAAATGGAATGAGAGTGGAATGAATTTTGTTCAAGTATCAGAAAAACTCTAGAAAATACCTTTAGAATGAAACTTCATTAGTTAAAACTTAGAAGAAAAACTTGTAATATGTGGAGAAAAGTGACATTTTGATATTATCTTTTTCAATCTGACTGTTGGATATTCAATATACGCATTGTATATATGTAATCAAATTGTAAAATAATGTTTTGATAGCGTCATGAAAGTGCATAGATTAGAAAATAAAAATTTAAAGTTTAACCATTGTAACTCAAATTCATCTGCCACAATCATCTTGAAGATATCATCTTGTAGAAAGAAATATTGATTAGCTTTTTATAAATTTGAGATGCGTCTCAAACAAATTTTGAATTTAAATTCTACTTCTCATACAGTTTCAATTGAAATTAAAATTAAATTATTCCAAATTTCATTGAAATGTAAAAATAAATTTCGATATTTTTATAGAGTTAAAAGATTTTCCCAAACCATAGGAGAATTTGAATCATGCAACAAATCATTTTATTCAAAAAGCTTATCTATGTGCTTTGAATATGTGTTCTTGAGGAAGAAGGAAATAATATTTCATGCATAAATGTTTTAGCAACAAATCAAAGTAATCTATAAATTTTGTTAAAACTACATGTAGAATTTCAAACGAATTCAGAGCTATTTTTTCACAGAGTTTGAAATATAAGTCTTGTTTATTTTGGAAGAGCTAGAAGCAGTAGTAATTTAACATCATATCTTGACATTTGCATTTTTTGTATTCTGTTTGATTTATGATTTCAGAAAAGCTGATCGTGCATATGATCATATTTTAAAATTTCCACTTTTCCCCTTTATGCATGCAGAATTTTGTCTGAAGGTACAAGTTTATTTGTATACAAATGTTAAAAATGTTTTAGGCAAAAAAGCTTTGATAGTTATTTATAGAAATGAAAATAGCATAAAAAAATTAACAAAAGCCATAAACAAAAGTTATTGATTATATAAAGAAAGTTTTTAAGGAATATTTGGAAAAACTATAAGTGACTATAAAGAATTTGGTTAAAATATACATTTGAATATATTACACTTTCAAATATTATTCATGTGTATATAAAATGCCATTTATTAAAGCGTACTTATTAAAGAATTACCATATTGGCAGGTATAGCAGTATATTTAGCTTCCGAAAAAATAACACAGCTGATATAAAGTATAATCACAGCCCTTGCAAGATTATATCAGGAAGAAAATATCCAAATAAATTTCAATGAAAGTACGAAATGTTTGCCAACCAATCTGTACTATCCATCTCTTATAAGAGAAACCATAGCGGTTGTAACACGTAAGAATTCAATATGTAACGATTCCGCACCATTCACACCCAAAAAAAGAAATTGATTAAAACTACAAAACATGTTTTGTTGAGTACATTTTGGTTGTTTTAGCAAAATTCAAGTAAAATTGAACCATTTTACTTGAATTAACAAAACATTTTTCGCTGACGATACAAATTTTTTTTTGGAATTGCAAAAAAAAAAAAAAAAAAAAAAAAAAAAAATTGTTGATTCAAACAAAATTTTCATTGACCTATATTTAAACAAAAAGTTTTGTTGGATCAACCAAATTTTTGTCGATTCAACAAAACTTTTTTCTGAGTGTAATTTTCCAAAAATTTGGGTTACGAATATGGAAATAAACATCCAAGTAAAGATAAAATAAAATAAAGGGCATAAACTGAAAGAGTAAAAAATTGAATAATGGCGTTTCAAATCATTACGTCAAAGATCGCGCAATTACATAGAATATCCCTCTAAGCGTGTGGAACGTAATATTCCGTTCACCAAGCTCCAGGTTTCACTGCAATATATGCAATGTTTAAGATACTATAATTCTATAGATTTAATGAATTTTCAAAACATTGAAGAATGATTAATACTCTCAAGGGTTACATTAATATTTGTAATTAAGTTTTATTTGTAATGCTGAAAGAATCATATTTTTTTAGCATTTAAAACAAAAATCGGAGAAAACAACATTACAATTTTACCCTTTTTCAAAACGCTCAGAGGGATATCCTTATTTGTTTTGATAAGAATTTCACTACGGCAAAAACATGTAAACAGTTTATTAAAACCTTTTTAGTGTTATTATACAGTTTCTTGCTTAATACCTTTTGAAAATTAATGAAATATATCGAATATTCTTATTAAAAAAATGTATGTTTTAGAAAAACAAATTTTACCCATTCTTATTTCCATCTGTGAGAAATTAACATATTAATTGAATTTTGTAATTTACTTTTGGATCGCTATTGCCACATTTTCGCATTTTAAATATATTATTAATATCACTAAATTTTTAATTAAAGTCACTTTATTATTAATATATTTTGAAACAAGGTCTTTTAAATAAATAAGTGATTTTAACTAAGTTTAATTATTTAATATCTGCATATTCATGAAGTTTTGACAAAAGGTACTCAAAATCGATAATTACTATGCTGATAAAAAGAAAAATGCGGATCACATATAAATCATATTGTTCTAAATATAAATATTGGAAAGCAATATCACATGCGTATCGAACGCTCCATTTAAAATATTTAAATTTTTATTTCAATAAATTAGTGTAATAAATATACATTAATTTCATTATCATAATGAAACATATCAACTATTTAATCAAATTTTGAAGTATTTTTTTTATTGTATTTAAATACGGAAAAGCAATAACTTCAAAATAATCGATGTTGGTGTTGAAAGTTATGGACATTACAAATAATGATAAATATTAAAAATAGAATTTTAATTAAATACAAATTCTTGTTCAAAATATATTTATTTATCTGGAAAAGAAAGTCGAAATAATTGTCAATTATGCATTGATGCATCGACGCAGTAAATCAATAATCGATCTCAGAACTGTGCTGTAATTATTCACAGACGAAGTGGAATAGTACATTAAGAAATTGCATAAAAATCGTCTTATGGAGACATCACATTTTCTAAAATACTCGAAAATTATCGATATTCATTGCGGAACACTTCGCACATAATATTCTTCTTTTTAAGTCTAATAATGCATTTTACAGACGATGTCCTCTGAAAAATCTTTTACTATGAACAATCATAATTTTCCATAATCGCTGTCATACCTTCACAGTATTTTTGTCCAGATTAAAAGAAAGGGTCTGCGTACTCCGGTAGTGATTTGAATGCAGCGTTTTCAGTATGGTGCCAAACTTTATTCAATAATTGCTTTTTAGAAAGTGTCTCAAAATTTAACCATCACTAGAATAATTATAAGAAAATGTTGAAAACAGTTAACCTCACCGTCGTATATCAATGTTTAGCTACAACGAGACCCTTTAAAGCTGGTGCCTTTTGGAAGTTCGTCCAAAATGCTAAAAAATCTACTGTAAAAATCGACTGGATTTATACTTTCAAAATTTCAACGGTAAATTAATGTCTACAAACATTTACGGTGAAATGCAAAACATATTTTTAAATACACAATGGTTGCAAAAAATATTGTTATATTTATCGAATATTAGACTGTTTATATTTTCTGTATACTAAAACTTCTTTCATATGTCATCATCCATCTTCATATGTCACAAACAAGATTATTATAGCTATTTAAAATTTAAAACATTTCAAAAGATTCTTGCACTGTCAAATAGAATTTTCAGCTTTTGTATACCAAAAGTAGAAGATATTACATCTAGGACTGTATTTTATAATGTATGTCACGTTCGAAGTCTCTAATATCCCCACGAGTATGAAAAGCTTATGAAATATATTTTTGGGGTTTACGTATATAAAAAATATTCATTTTTTCTTTGATATATCGTATTTTTATACATGTGTCAACTTTTTTATATTAGTTATTTTTAAAAATTGCCCCTTTACATTTAGTTTATTTAAAACTGCAATTATCCTTTAAATTTTGGTTATTGTATTTATACTATACGACTTTAAAAGTATGAAGTTTGGAAGTTACTTTAGAAAAATGATATTGTATTAATATAATGTGGTGTAACTGAAAGTGTACTATTTTACGAAGAATTCATCTTTTAGCTAATCCATTGCCAAGTTCTATTTACATGGGCAGAATGGCACGTCTTATTTCTACTTTAAATTTTAGAAAAAAAATATTCATTGAATTTATTCTTAATTCTAAATATGAGAAGTTCTATATTGAAGTTCGCGAGTTTGATTCCACGCTACGAAGTGCAGTTTATGTAAAGTTTTTATAGATTTCTTTGTACTAAAAGAAAAATTTGAATAATTTTCATTGGAATTTCTTTTTTGAAGATTTCCATTGAATTCAGTCTTTGTTCTAAGTATCGTAAAAATCTCTTAAATTATAATAATATATGTGACAAATACCAGAATTATGTAAATAATAATAATAATATTTAATGTAGCTATTTAAAAATGTCCTTTGATACCTTCCTTAAAATTATTCGTTGGTCAAAATATTACAAAACAATGCTGATTCCAATCTGCGCAGAACAAGAACAGATCTATGTAAAGTTTCTGATATTTCCTTTCTTTAAAAGATCTTTTTCTTTTGTAACATTCCCAGGTCCTCTCTAAAGATATTGCATTGCAAGTATAATCCAACTGTACGTTTTACCTGATAATACACACATATACGAAATTGGGGAAAACGTTTTGGAAAAATGCTTTTTTGGCTCATAACACCAAATATTTCTTAGTAATACCATAAAGGCTATGTACCACTGGAAAGATAATTTAATGAAGAATATCATTCAATACAGTTTGTTCAATTATACATATTTTATCAAACATTATAGCCAAATAACCAGAAAAAACAGTAAAACCTGGTTAGGTTTATGATAATTATTTTTCTTTTTCTTGAATGTAGCTATAATGGCGTTTTTCTTTCATTACATATCCTCTTTTTCTTTAAAATTAATCCTTCCCCCTTTGTTATTTCAAAATTATTTAATTTCTTTAAATTTTCCTATTTTTAATTAACAGTAAAATAACTTTATTCTACCGTTCTTTATTTTTGCTTATTAAATTTTAATATCCGTTTTTATTCAGTGCGGTTTCACTCAATTTATATTACACATTTTTCTTATCATGTTAGCTTCATTTCTCAGCCTGCAGAATTAAAAGAAATATGTATTCACACCCATACTGCATTTTTCTCCTCCTTTTCACACCAGCCGGCATTTGCGAATAAATAAAAAAAAAGAAAGATAAAGTTACTGCTTTCTTTGTACTTCCTCCTACGCCGTCATTTTCGTAACGAATTTTCAGTTCTCATATGCAACCAACATCTAAATTTAGCACTTAGTTTTGTCTAAATTCTAACGTTCATGCATTCTATGTGAATAATCCTCGCTCGATCGGCACTTCATGTAATTACAAAAAATTGTACAACCCTCTCTTCCCACGAATCTTCTGCCGGCCTGTCATTTTCAAAATTACTATTACAGCATTTCATTATTTCTGCTTATATACTTATCGTACTTCTGACGCTGCAGCTATGCATCCGTTTACCCAATAGATCTGGATTCCACAGTACATAAAATTGGTGCATCTAGGGAAACAGGCAATATTTTGTTCGTTACTGGAGAGGAGGGATTTTTAATTTATCATATGGCTGATCAAATTTGTGTATACAAGGACTAAAGAAAATGATATCTGTTATAAACTATCAGTTTCATGAAAAGTTTGCTTCTTTTTTCGAGTTAAAAAAATATAACAAGGCTCTGTGGATTATGTGAACTATATATGGATTATATTGTCAGCTTCCTATTTTTGCTACCCGGATATCCAGACCTGTGACTGAAGTTCTGATAATTTTTATCCCTGCTGACTGCGGAATCAAGAGTGCTCCGATGTGTCAGCGGCAAAATATCTTCGCGTGTTCGGATTGACTTCGTAAACACCCCACCCTCGCCGCCTCATCTGTCAGTACAATTCGCTCCTCAGCTTGCCCTGTTGTTCGCCACTAATGTGACAGCCTTTTTTTTCTGTGCTCCGTCTCGGAATCGCAACAAGCAGTGTGCCAGCGCAGTGTGCCTTCCTTATTGATCTGGGATATTTAAAAAAAATCGCTTGTTCGGTGCTTCAAAGCCTATTCTCGCTCCCACTCCCTCCCCTGTGCGTCGAAAATTTGCTCCGCGCTCTTCGTTTTGGAATATTACAGGTCCAATAGTCGATCTAATTTGCGGGTCTCCCTAACTTCAATGTGTGTGGTTTTGTGAAAGAATATTTACAATTTCTTAAGTGCTTTTCAGTGATATGTGTGATTTTAAGTGATGTGTGACAACTGGTACGCGCGAATTGTGTTCGACAGCAGTTTATATAATAGGAAAACAGAAACTGCCTTTCTGTGGATTATGTTTAATATTTATATATTATTACACCAAAGAATTGTTAACACACTTCAAAGCGTTTGTATACGAAATATTGGGGTATATTTTTTTCTCCTTTAACTACGTAATTTGTGTGCTTGTGTGCGCCAAGTGAATTTTGTACCTGCAAATATTTTCACCTCCAAAGTTTGTGTTCTTCTAGGATCCTATATTCTCAGGATGATAGTAACTGTTGAATGAAACGAACATATTAGTATCACTGAATAAAATAAATCAACAAAGAAAGTAACACAGTTGTGAAAATAAATATAAATCATAGGAATATCGAAAACAATAACAAAAATGAGGCAGTTTGTGTCTCTAAATCCAATTTCTTTTCTCTCATAACAAAAAGAATAAATAAATGGATATATAATACATATATAGATTGAGTGCAAAAAAAAAGAGGAGGTAAAAAAAAAAAATCGTGGATCGTAATTCAACATCATAGAAAATATTTAGGATTTTTAGAGCATAAACAGAGAAGTTACTTTTCCCAATTTTTAATTAAAATGTTGCGTTCTAATAATTTTATGCATCGTTTCCCTAAACTTCTCTTTTCATGCTCAACATTTTAACTATTATCAATATTTGGTTTATATTTTAACAGAATATTTAAACCTTCTTCATTTTTATATTATTAAAATACTATTTTTTTAGTGATATTTTTAATAGTTTACAATATCCTATACCGATATATTCATTTTTTTGTGTTGCCTTTTTGCAAATTTAGGTTACATTTATAGGAAATAAGATAAGTAATTTTTTTCCCTCAAAGGTTTGTATCGTGTAACAATTAGTTATTATTTTTTTTCCTGTACTCCTTCACTTTTTGAGAACTCCTCAATTAATTATTATTTTTGTTTTGTAATTTTTACCCCCAATATAATTAAACTTACTGAATATTGGTTCTTTATAGTATCTAAATATATTTTGCATAATTTTGATGTTTATCAAAAAAATTTAAGAGTACAGATAGGATTTTTGTGTGTAAAAGCGATGGTGACGGTAAGTACGTTAAAAAAAAAAAAAAAAAAAACAGAAATTATTTGCAGTTTTATATATATATATAGATATTTTTTTTGTATTCTTGTGAAATTATAGTTTTTGCCTTTAAAAAAAAAGATATATATATATATATATATATATAACCCTACATAAATGTTTTGTGACTTTATCGTATTTTGGTTGACTTTTGCTAAAGTATTCGGGCTTAGAACCTAATTGTGGTGATCGCGCATATGCATTTCGATAGTATTAATCAAAAAGACTAACTTTTCGATTTTGATTTTATTTCACTTCAATTTAAAAACTCTCTGCACATATTTCAGATTTTATTTTTTCTTTCATAAATAATAATAATAATAATAATAATAATAAAGAATAGCATTTGTTTCAGTTAACCATCGTTATTTTATGTAGTGTGTATTTTCAAAAGGCATTTTTGTGCAAAGTGATTCGCACACATCTTCTCTCTCACTTAATTTTTAATTTATAGCTCAATTCAGTATTATTGTTCTGTGTTTATCTTTTTAACGCAAAAAACGAAATGCCAAGGAAAAATAAAAATGAACAGAAATCTATTCAAGTTATTCATACGTCATATGAACAGGCTCCTTTAATTGAGAACAACGAACCCATTTCTATCTTAGACAAATCCCTTTTCAAAATTTCTTGGCCCCATCTGTTTGAAGAGACACTAAATCGTAATGCTGAAATTATTTCCACTAACTTCGAAGCTTTTGACAAACTTGTCACTTCGATTAATAACCCTACTTTGTTTAAAGAATTCTTGACCTTAAGAAATCAAAGAGAAAGTTAATTTATTTACTGTAAACAAAAAAATCTTAGAACGACTTCACACACTATCATTGAAAAATAAACATGAACTTAAATCTGAAGAAACACAAATTGCTAAGATAAGGTTTCCTAAAAATGAAAAACGTAAATTTATGCATAATGTATGCACACAAACTGAAATTTTTGTTGACGGACATTTACACAATGTAGCATCTCAGAAAATAAGTCACGAAGATTCACAACCTACCACAACTCATAATAGCATTACAAATTGTCAGTCAAAATGTCCAGAAACTGTTAAATTTTCGCAAAATATGTCTATCAACCCTTCTAATGTGCAGGAACTTAAGCCAACTCGTATTATAATTTGTAAGTTACGAGAAAAATACAATATCCCTGATATTTTGTTAGGAATTTCTGACATTTTACATTCACCTGTCCCTTTTATCCAAGTTATAAAAAAATACAAACTCAAATACATAAATGCTTTTAATTGGATTTTGGAGATTTCTCCGGACAGTGCCCAATTACTCTATCGTAAAGAGATTCCCATTCAGTCAAAAGTTTACCCAGTGAAACCATTTATAGACATTAAACGTTGTTTTAGATGTCAGACATATCAACATCTTGCAAAAGGGTGTTGTAACGATTTCACATGTGCTGTCTGCTCAGGTCCACACTATGATCCTCAATGTGCAAACACTCCAAAATGCATTAATTGCATTACAAATAATAATAATAACAACACTCAATTTGATATTTGTCACCCTGCATTTGCTCATGATTGTCCTTCACTAAAGCGACACATTGATGAAGAACGGAAACATATTTACAAGTACACTTAGGTTAATTTAAAAAAAAGTTAATAACATGCTTTATTTTGCCCTCTCACTTAAAAACACACTCCATACAATTTTTTTCCCTGTCATTCAGCTAACTACATGCATATCAGTTGGTATACAGTTATTTTAATACTTCTATACACAACATAACATTTTACATTTCTTTCTATTCATTTATACATAATTTTTAGAGTTTATTTTTTTGTAAGCATCTCTGTGTACAGTTTGGTTCATCTTTTCATTTACCTATTTTAACGATCGGAAATGGTTAAATGATATGATGTATTATTTTGTATGGTAATTTTCTTGATGCGGGTCGTCATTTTTTTCTCATACAGGGTAATTTTAACTGGTTATGTACACACATATGCATTTTTTCCCTCGCTTATTTACTATTTACACTCAAACATACAAACTTTTATATTATTTTAACTTTAATTTTTTTTTCAGTTTTACACCACTTGCATTGAAACATAAACATACTCTCACTTTCCTCCACGTTGCTATTTTAATTTATTCTTTATTAAATCCACTTGGAACTTTATCTCTCAAAAGTTTTTTTCTACTGTCAACGGTATTTTATATGTTTTTTAAGACATATAGTTCATTGCAACATTAACACATATAGTTCATTGTTTTGTTTTTATTGTTCTTATATACAAGGAAAACTGCTGCTCATAGTTACTCATTGTTTACTCATTGAATAGATCATTGTTTCGTTTTTTTTGTGTGTTATGCAAAAAAAACGCTCATTGCCTATAGTTCATTGTACTTTCAGTTTTTTTAGTGTATACGGTAACCTTTACTCATTGTTTACTCATAGGTTAGTTCATAGTTTTCTCTATTGACACAATTACACGACACGTCCTTGAATCATGTCATAGCGTTTGCCATATTGTGCTTGGTTCATTGTTGACTCGATATCTTTTCATAAAGTTTCTGAGCCTTGTACACACATACCGTTGAGTTTTCCTTTCCTTTACCCTTCCTGCATGTCTGATTTTATTAGGTATACACATTTTTTTTTTCTTTTTACACTTTGTAAATCATTCGCACACTCAATTTTTTTTTGTGTAATTTCAAGGCATTCTAAGTCCACCCTCACTTTGTTGGTAAACAAAAATTCCTGTCAGCACCTTTCTACACATTAATACTCAGATGATATCTTGAGTCATACACTCTTCTTCTTATATGTTAGAGTTATGACATTAGTCTTGATACAAAAACGACTAAAAAAAACTCTTTTGTTTTGTTTTTCTTTACATATAAAATATGGTTTACCACATAATATCTGTTTATTTTTTCTCTTTTGCTTATGTTGTTTTATAGTAAAATACACACATCACATAATCATAATATATTTCCTTCTACAAAATAATATTATTAGATTAACAATCCCTTTTTTTAATTTTACTTCAAGTAACTTTTAATTTTACATGTTTACACATAAGAATACATGTCTTAAACATTTCTACTTAATACTGAACATTTTAACTGTGTTTATTTTTTTTTTAAAGGCTTGTTTTATTTCTTTCACAGACTGATGTGTCACTCTGAAAATTACAAAAAGTTTTTAATGCAAAAATTTCACACACATTAACATTAATCCCAGCTTCAATTACCTAATTCAATTTTATTCTGTCTTTTCAATATTTTAAATAATTGCATTTTTTTACACTAACTAAATTTAGGACATACTCGCACTTGCAGTTTCACGATTAAGACAAGCTGTCTCTCTACACTCTCGGATAGTACTTTCAGATTGATAAATAAGATACATATATCCAATTTTATTTTATTTTTTAATAATTATTACCATCCGAAACTCAGGTCGGCTCAAAAATTTGTGCCCTATGCTCCCAAACTTCTTAAAGCGGAGAGACATTCATCAATTGGTGTAGCAATTTTCCAAGAAAAGGACTCATACAAGGCATTGACTAGTACTCCTTGTTGGAGATCACTTCTGGTCTTCAAGGTGGAGCAGAAAATTAATATCGTAGTCAAGAACAACCATAATATGGACTCTCATCACGTCAATATTTTCCATAGGACGTAAAGCATTTAAGCTTTAGCCATTATACTTGTTACATGACAAGATTTGGGGCGGATTTTTTTTTTATTAGTTTGCCACACGCATTCTTTTTCTGTCCCGTGCCAGGCACAATTTTTTTTCTTTTATAATTTGTTTTGCTCATTTAATTATGCTTATTCATTATTACATTTCATACTTTAATATATATAACCTTTTCCTCTACATTTTTATACATTTGTAATGTGTTTTATTATTGTATGTGTTTGTTTGTTTTGTAAACGTAAATTTTTGGCATCAGTTTAGATTCAAATGAATCAATTTTTGAGAAGAATAATGATAATTTATCTGCTTTAATCTTCTCTATTTTATGACCATATTGAAGTCCTTAAAGAAAAAAAAAGGACTGTTATAAATTTCCCGGTACCGGATGATTAAAGAAAAAATGATCAAAATGAAAAAGTATTAAAATAACTAAGGATATCCATGTTAAAAAGAAAACCTCGTTAAATAAAAAGTTGCAACTATAAAAAAAAAAGATTATTATACAGAGGTTAAAATTTTGATGGTCAAAATAATTACGATGCTTATGATACCAGTATTGCATGTTGATTCATTACAGGTTTGTTTTGCATTTTTTCACATTTTTATTGGTGTATTATTGTATTTTTATATTTTCTTGCAAAGAGACACAGTATTTTTGCATTATCCATACGATATAATCCATTAGGTATGGATTGAATTTCATTCTTGTTCGCGGGGTGAGATATGTAATGGCACTTTTCATTACATATCCTCTTTTTCTTTAAAATTAATCCTTACCCCTTTGTTATTTCAAAATTATTTAACTTTTGTAACATTCCCAGGTCCTCTCTAAAGATATTGCATTGAAAGTATAATCCAACTGTACGTTTTACCTGATAATACACACATATACGAAATTGTGGAAAACGTTTTGGATAAATGCTTTTTTGAAGTTTGATGGCTCATAACATCAAATATTTCTTAGTAATACCATAAAGGCTATGTACCACTGGAAAGATAATTTAATCAAGAATATCATTCAATACAGTTTGTTCAATTATAAATATTTTATCAAACATTATAGCCAAATAACCAGAAAAAAACAGTAAAACCTGGTTAGGTTGATGATAATTATTTTTCTTTTTCTTGAATGTAGCTGTAATGGCGTTTTTCATTACATATCCTCTTTTTCTTTAAAATTAATCCTTCCCCCTTTGTTATTTCAAAATTATTTAATTTTTTTAACTTTTCCTATTTTTTATTAACAGTAAAATAACTTTATTCTACCGTTCTCTATTTTTGCATATTAAATTTTAATATCCGTTTTTATTCAGTATGCTTTCACTCAATTTATATTACGCATTTTTTTGTCATGTCAGTTTCATTTCTCCGCCTGCAGAATTAAAAGAAATATGTATTCACACCCATACTGCATTTTTCTTCTCCTTTTCACACCAGCCGGCATTTGCGAATAAATAAAGAAAAAGAAAGATAAAGTAACTGCTTTCTTTGTACTTCCTCCTACGCCGTCATTTTCATAACGAATTTTCAGTTCTCATATGCAACCAACATCTAAATTTAGCACTTAGTTTTGTCTAAATTCTAACGTTCATGCATTCTGTGTTAATAATCCTCGCTCGATCGGCACTTCATGTAATTACAAAAATTTGTACAACCCTCTCTTCCCACGAATTTTCTGCCGGCCTGTCATTTTCAAAATTACTCCCTTAACTCTCCAAAATACTTTGTTCCTTTGCATGATTATCGCCAAATTCATTGTATATGTTGGCGGCAGATAACAAAAAACGCACGCCAAAATAAAGAGTGCAAATTATGTTTGAAACAATTTGTATCATTCTTACTTCTACTGTCTCTGTGTTAACTTTAAATTGTAAGCCTCCTCTCCAAGTGAACATTTGCCTGTGTGACAAAACCTGTCTCCGAGTCAACTCTGCAATAAGAGAATGTATCTTCAATAATATGGTAATCAAATCTTCTATTGTCCTGCCATGCCTACGTTTTTTTATTACAGCATTTCAGTATTTCTGCTTATATACTTATCGTACTTCTGACGTGCAGCTATGCATCCGTTTACCCAATAGATCTGGATTCCACAGTACAGTAGCCAAGGGATATGAATGCTTGGAGTGACAGACAGATTTCGTTTTATTTGGTAATGAGTCAAACAAAGCTAGGGTAGGATTTAAAAATTATATAAGCCGTATTTTGGTACTTATAGAAGGACTTTTATCACTACTTTTTATTATTACTATCAAATTGCTAAAGTTCTTTCCCACCTTTCAATTTTTGAGCTAGTAAAGCATAATAAAATCAAGAAATCCTAAAGAGTTGATTAACGATCCAGAAAACAATGTATAACAATATTTTTAAATGTATAAAGCTATTGTTATGCAGAAATTTGAAATAAAATTTAAAATAAATTAACAAAGCGATGTCTAAGATATGCAAAACAAGACTGGTAAAAGCTTGTACAAAATCCAGATGCATTTGAATGAGATGCTAACAATTTAAATTTTGCAGTAACTCGAGCAATAAACGACTTTCTAACCAGATATTACTATACAAAATGTATCTGCTTAATTAGTGAATATAATATGAAAGAGTGCAACAGTTTTTATAAAATAAGAGGCTTATCGGTGCCTTTAAAATGGTATCTGGGGAACGCACAGTGGGGCGTTTTGATGATATAGGTGGACAAAATTCATTTTTCCGATTATCTCGGAATTTAACAAGACCACGTATACTGGTAGCTGAATGTCTCTTTTGTAGAGATCCGTATGAGTTTTGTCGAAAAAACCCGATGTGTCGATTAACTACGACCGTAAATAAGGCAGTTGATTTGAGAGACTTTCAACAGTTGCATTATTTTTCTGTAAGTTCGAAAGCAAGTCGTGACTTTTCTGTTTTATATGAAAGCAGGAGTTTACTGAACATATGCCACATGTTTGTCACACGATTTAACCTATTGTTGTATGAAAATAAGCGCCATCTTGTTTTCAAACTTCATCTTGACTTTTCATACAGTATTAAGCATTATTAAGCAATAAGCATTTTTTAATATCAAAGTGACATTCCTAAAGTATTGAAAACTTAAGACAGCTCCTGCGAAAGTTTGCGAATCATTAAGTTATATTAACTTAAAGTGTGCGTCTGAGTGTTTAATTTTAATCTTGCAAGTCAATTTTCACCACTTTTAATTATCCGATTGATCTGAAACTTTGAATACATGTGTAATTTCAATAACAATACAACATTATAATTAAAAAAATAATAATATAAGAAATAATATAATAATAATAATAATAATAATAATAATAATAATAATAATAATAATAATAATAATAATAATAATAATAATAATATAAAGAATTAAATAAGTCAAATATTTATAACTGTTTGGTTATTTTATTACTGATACATTCGAAAACCCAGCAAAACCTAATTAAACTTCAACGCAATAATTTTGTCCACCTAGATCCTCAAAACGCCCCACTGTGGAACGGTGAGAAACGAAGGGGGGAGATTTTCTCGCTTGGAAAAATAAACTTCACTTTTTTTTTTCAAAGTATCAGGGCTGCCGATTGCGACTATTTTTTTAATTATAATTTTTGTCTAATATTATTTCTCATAAAAAATAATCTACCTTAAAGTTTAGTAGAAATCTATCATGAAAATTATTGTTTGAACTACTAATATAAATGGGTACAAAAATATGTCGTCGTAATGAAAAAAATTTCAGACGCTTACAGAATTTTATAACACTTAATTGGAAAGATCATGGTGATAATCACTAAGATTACAGTTCGATGGAAGCTAAGAGTAAATAAATCAAACAGTTTCCAGTACTGAATTAATTTTTTGTGAGGATTTTCCAATGTTTAAATTCATGTATAAAAAATATACAGAGTAAGTCAAAATGAATGTAGCGATTACAAACGGCTATAACTATTTAATGGAAAAGAATTTATCGATAAGATTAACACAGAATGTAGATGGAACTTCAAAATTTTGTATACATACGTCATAGATGTACTATGTGACTTCCCTTGGTCACACGGACAACATCTAGGCGGTAGTCCATTTTACGCCTTACATTCTGAAGCATTTGTTCAGTCACCGACGCAAGATCATTACAAATGCGTACTTTGAGTTATTCAATTGTTTTGGGCATGGGAGGCACATACTTTCACATGTCTTTCACATAACCCCATAGATCGGTTGAAGTGGAGATGCCGACGATGTCTTCTGCTCTTGGCGACCGAGATCTCCGGATTTGACCCCCTGCGATTTTTCCCTATGGGGTTATGTGAACGACGTGCCTCCCATGCCCAAAACAATTGTTCAACTCAAAGTACGCATTTGTAATGCGCTTGCGTCGGTGACTAAACAAATGCTTCAGAATGTATGGCGTGAAATGGACTACCGCCTAGATGTTGTCCGTGTGACCAAGAGAAGTCACATGGAACATCTATGACGTATGTATACAAAATTTTGAAGTTCCATCTACATTCTGTGTTAATCTTATCGATAAATTTATTTGCCATTAAATAGTTATAGCCATTTAAATCGCTGTATTCATTTTGACTTACCCTGTATTTTTAATATTTAACCTGGATATATATATATATATATATATATATATGTATATATATATATTTAAAGAAAGATAAAAGTAGTCATGATTATTTTTTATTCTGATTATATTTTAAATTCAGGATTTAAAATAAATTTATAACATATACTGTTAAAATTTTGCAGCAAACTGTTCAGTCATTTGATCGTTTTTATAGAAAGCGGTTACATAACCGTAATTTACCTCTATTGTGACCATATTATAGCCATATTATGGTCAGAATAGAATTAAATTTCAGATATGTAATATTTTTCTATAAAAACGGTCAAATGACTGGACAGTTTGCTGCAAACTGTTAACTGTATATAGCTGATGACCATACTTTGTCGAAATTTTAAATTTGATACTGTGCAGCGCAATTAGTCTTTTCGAGAAATTTTTACACTCTTCATTATTTATTTTTTCCTTATATTTTTATTTTAAAATAAAACTAAATAAGTCACGTACAGTCTCTTAAAAAATTAAACGAACACCGCTATCTTCATCTTTAAAATGTTTTGTTATATATTTGTTAACAAATCATAGATAAATATTTCTTTTAAATAAAATCAAGTAATCTGCATCATTCAGAGAAAAGATGTCACACTGTTCATTTATTTACAAATAACAGAAAATGGTGCAGAAAATAAGTTGGAATGTAACCATGTATTCCAGAAAAATAGACTTGTATATATTAATATATAAAATTTGAATTATCTTTGAATATATAACTTTGATGTATAACTCTGAATATATAGCTTTAAACTTTGAATATATAAACTTTGAATTAGGTGATATTTAGATAAAACCTATTTCAAAGCTAATTAAACTATTTAGATACCGTATATATAGCATTGAATTCTTTTCAGTCTGTCTGTCTGTAGCGAACAGGTGCCGAAATGGTTGCATAACAAACACTAAACGTATCAGGGCGAATAGACAATGTCCCTGGCTACAATATGCAGTTTGTCGCATTCCGATATCTAAAATGGTTATTAAGAAAACGGAGATTAACCAACAGAATCAATCAATTAACAGTATTTTAAATAATGAAAATCTTGAGATGGACTAATTGATCAATTTTAAGAAATTTTACGGTCATTGAACGGTCAAATTAAAATTTATAAATAATAATTCTGGCTAAGGTATGTAGTTTGTGCAACATTTCGATATCTAAAACAGATTTTGCGAAAAAGGGAAAATTCTGAAAAATCAATCAAATTAATCTTTCAATATTTAAATACACGGGAGCTAATTGATCAAGTTTAAGAAATCTTAAGGCGATTGTTAAGCAAAACTTGATCGGTCTAATTAAGATTTATAAATTATAATAATTACATTTTTAGCTTATGGTTAAACATTTCAATTTAAAATTGAACTGGTAAGTATTGTTCCCTCGAAATTCGATTGATATCTTAAATTACATTTGAAATACAATGGGTTGCTACGCAGCTAGTCAAATTAGCAAAATACAATGGTTTGTCATATATAAAGGAGATTTTTTTTCATCTATAATTTAAAAAATAATATTTACTTAAATTATAAGAATGTTATTTTGGGAAATAGCTTTGAATAACATCTACAAACTTTTTCCAATAATTTGGAAGTTTTTAAAAATTATTTTAGTAGTTGCATAGCAAGCTGATGTGCTGAATTTCCATTAAGAGGCATAATTTTAATTTCTGGGGAAAATTAAATCAAACAATCTTTTACCATAAAAAAATATTTATAATATTAATTTTGTTACGTTTTTTATATGAGAAAGCTAAAGAAATTAAATCATAGTTAAATCATAATTCATCGTTAAATCTTATAATAAATTAAAACCATAGAGTTTAACTGAAAATTACGAAAATTTCATTCTGCAGATTACGTGATTTTGATGCAATTATAATAGAACATCACTTTAAAAAAAATGCTGATATACGAGCAAGCAAAGAAAAATTGATTTGTCGACATTATTTTGGTTAAAAACTTGGTGATCTAGTATAATGTTATCCTAGGAGAATATATCTTTGTTTATAAATAATGCAAACATTGGCTTTGGATGCGAGTTTGGAATAGTACCACTTATACTTGTAAATCTAATTTTTAAATTAAAATACATAACTCATGAGTTAAAAAATGTTTTTAGTATAATTTATAAATCTTGGTTAGACCTTTCAATCGTCGTATGATTCCTTAAAATTAATATTTTTTTTCACGAGATTTTGAGTATTGAAACATAAGTTCAATCATTGATTTTTCCCGTTTTCCCCTGTTTTCACAAAAACGATATTTTAAACAGGAATGTTAAAAATTGCAGATTGAAGCCAGAATCATTTTCTATCTGCCTCTGACACGTTTTGAACGTTAGTTATGCAATGATTTCTGAGCCAATTCCGAACAGACAAACATTTTTTAATGTTATTTTTAATGTTTTACTTTATACGTCGTCCAAATAGCAGAAAATAACCTAGAAATATGTGTTTACTGAAAATCACAGACACTCCATTTTTATGTTACTGTATAGATAATAAAAGGAATTAGGACCTGTAAGAAATTAATTGCACAAAAATATATTTTATTACTTCATATAAAGAAATCTTTACATCCTACCACTCACTTAAAGGAATCAAAATAAATGTTAGTCCAAAGATTAATAAGTTCGAACCATATGCGGTAGAGTCCAGTGTTGTCCTGTGAAGTGCATGTTTTGTTACACCTATTGTGTGAGGTATTGCTTGTTTGCCAGAAAAATTAACGTTCGTATCAGAAGAGAAGATCTTTAAGACACATATGCAACTTTAATCTTCCGTAAAATTTAGCATTACTATAATGCATTATATCTAAATCATTCATGCATAAAATTGATGTACAAAATATCCGTTAAATACCAAAAATAATTAGTGACAACTTGGTGAATTTTTTTCTTCACTAGATCAGTTTCAGTTTATGTGCATCAGTGTTTCACCATCTTTAAGGGCATTTTTAAACAAATTGTGTTATTTACATACTCGAGACCTCGGTTGACTGTCATTTCTTAATTCTGCATTTCCACTTTCTCAATTTTCAAAATTTTGGACATTTTCACTTATTGTAAGTTTTATAATTTATGCAATCGCATTAGGCTCTTCATGTTTACTAATAATGCTGACGATTAAATAAACGATTGTAACCAGAATAAAATGATACAATACACTTATAGGGACACTAAACGACTTATAATGACAGCAAGAATAATTGTTTTATTTTACATTAAAATTCTCCTTTATATTTGATCCACTCTCGTATAAAAAAGACAATTGCAGATATAAAATTGCAACGAAAATCAAGACGAGTTTATGTTGTAAATTTAGAGGTGGGCAATATGCGTCATTCTTATACGGTTGCTATTTTTGAGTACCACTATTTCTGAATAATAAGATTAATTACTATATAAAATCTGTATTTTTTTTTTCAGCCATAGTGCTACTCAAATATAGTAATCGCGTAAGCAATGCATATACTTTGTATCTCTGTCTGAATTAAAATAAAAACATTTTTTACGGATATATTTGAGCTTTAGAGGAGAACAAAACTTTTCTGTGTCGTGAAAATTAAAATGAGGAATGGAATTGACAGCAAACCATTAATAAAAATATAAGTTGTGTTTTTCTTTATTGTAAAATAAAATATAGTGCATAAAATATATTATTTTATGTAAGAACTAAAATAGTGATCTTTATTTTATACTAAACTTTACATTAGAAATTCCTTCTTGCAAAAACGATTTCTATACATTTTCCAGGCCAAAATATTAGACAATGCATGCCATATACGTGAAAGAAGGATACTTAAGTAATAAAAAATGCATCTATTGCAACGATTATTTTGAATAATATGTAAGAAAACCTTTTGTTTGCCTTTACAAAAAAATATACTATATTCTTAAAAAATACTTAAAATACATTAAGCTATTATTTAAGAAATCATACTTTTTTCTATTTCCCTGGAGTTATTTATTTATTGAATATTTGACACTATGCTTCAAGAAGCAGATAAAAGCAGATGATTGCATCAGTTCCAAAACAGCCTTGGGTAAAAAGCAATGGATTAAATAAAAAATGAAAAATCCTCTTATAAAGAAAAAAATATTTTTCGAAAATAATTTCAATTTTTAAAGCTATCTAAAAAATTGGATTTAAAAAACCAAAGTCTTACATTCTAACAATAATTTAACATTTGTCTGAAATAAAGTATTTGAAAATAACGTTTTTTTTTTACCGTACTTTATCACGCTTCAGGCATCGAATATGCTTTAAATGCTCGCAATAGGCGATTTATGACAAAGTTACCTCAGATATCGATGTAAATAAAACAGTACACCCCTCAGACCACCTATGGGTATTTGAACGATTCTATTTTAGGAATTATTGTAAAAAATATGATTATCTCATGTTTTTTTATGTAAACCATTAATTATTATGACAAAGATAATTAAATAAACCTCATTTTATTACCTAAACGAACATTATGAAATAGAAAAGAACGAAACATCGTGCTTGGTTAAGGGAAAACTTCAGTCAGTCACGACTCCCAATGCCTTTGAAATCAACTGCTCTTCTTCATGAGTAAGGACTGTCGGACGACACACAGACTTGATGTGTCTTCCAAGGCACTTATTGACAAGAGAACTACGTGGTATTTGGAATATTGCGGCAGATAGTTTTTACTTATGCCATTATTGACAGCTGCCACTTAAGTTTGTCACATTCTCTTCAGTGTAAATACGATAATGCCGGGCACATTGTTTTTTTTTTTTTGTTTTTTTTTTCGTTGGTCTTCATTTTTTACTTACAGCCTAAGACCTGTAAGAAAGGAGAGAATTAATCACATGAATAAATATATATAAAACAATAATAAATCTGTCTACCCACGAGGTGACAAAGTTAAGGTTAGTTAATAGTTATGAAATTATTTTCAAATTCAAATAAATTTATGATACTTTCAGTTTATCCCAATTTATTAATTATTTTTCTCATTTTATATATTTTTTCACACATTCCATTTTAGCGTAACGGTAATCAGTGAAATAAATTCTTAAGTGTCTTTATGAACTGTTAAAATAAAGTTATTCTGTAAAAATAAATTAATTAATTAATTAACTAACTAATTTGAATCTCTATAATAAAACCGTAAGTCATGTGACTGTCATCAACAGTTCCGGAATGCCCGCTTCACTTTTTCATATGCCAGGCGGCCATTTTTATTCAAAATTATTTTTTCGAATAAAACTTCATAAAAGTTACATTTTTAGAAAGATCGTTCAAAATAAATTAATATTTGAGAGATGACTTACGTTCAATTATGTATATATTCTCCAATAACTTCAGTTGAAATTAGCTTCGCAGTTCAAATTCTCTATCCATGAAAGTAAAAAAAAAAAAAGAAGATTCATTCGTCGTGAAGGTTTAAATATATTAAACCATTAAACCATGGAGATAATTGTTCGCAAAGTAAGTTTTCCGTGAAAGATTTTTTGGATCGCTGCCTGGTGTCAAAAAAATAATTCGTATCAGTGACACAATCAAAGTTTACCATAATTATGTGCTATACAACTCAACTTCATTTTTTATCTTTTCTTGATGTAAGCTGAATGTAAACAAATACAACTCATGTAATGATATTTAATGAATCAAATTTCGAAACAAATTGTCAGTTAATTTGGTATTTATGTATTATACGTGCAAGGAAGAGAGACCACTGAAAATGATTGTTAATCACCAATCATATTTACCATTATTAATGACCAATCGCTTTCAAAACAGTAGTTTAATATACATTTACAAAATACATAACATCATTAAGTACTTTTGTGTTATTTGGGCGCAAATCTCGCTAATAGCATATTTAAAATCGCCAATACCAGCTTTTATTTTTTGCGTGTGCAAATTTGAAACGATACTTTGATTTTGAAATCAAATGTTCTGATGGAACAGCTGTCGTAGACGCACCGGGGCACTATATTAACTATAGAGTTGCAATATAGAGAGAAAGAACGGGTTGCTGTAATTAGAATTATAGGCGGTAATGTTGGCGTGGCGTATTTACAAGTTACGGATCTAAATAGTCAGTAGACATTAAGCAGAAATGCCAAAGTAAGGGAATTATGCAGTTATGAAAACTCCTGAACTATATCAAAATAGGAGAGCAGAGAAAAACAGAGTCGAACAGAGATCGGCATCTAGAAGGAAGTTCGTGGATTTTAATCAGATTCTACGCCACGGGTCAAAAGTGCTGACAGCAAATATGGTTTAAAATGAATCTGATCATCAAAACTGGCTTCCAAAAGTTCAATGTTTCACCAAACCATACTCGAAAATTACCTGTTATAAAATGCACCCCGATTATGTCACATTATTCAAGACGTTTTAAATGAGAATAATGATAGATTTTCTAATCTCCCGTAATCAAGTCTACAGCCAAAGTTAGCGAGAATCAAACAAACAAACAAAAAAATATTGCCAAAAATATGGTTCAGTGTAAATGTGGATATCAGTAAAGACTTTCACAAAATAGACTTCATTGCACCAAATCGTAGTAACTAAAATACGCCATTTGGCAATGGATCCAATTACGGAAAACTACTTTATATGTTTAAGAATCTCCTCATTAGCAAACATATTGCAACTGATAAACAAACGGATATGAAGCATAAACGCTTAAGTTGGTTAAGCGGTTTTTGTCAAGAAAGATCAAATACATAACAACAAAAAAATATGCGAAATGCTACCATGCTCGCAAAAGTTTTTGATTTGTCTATCAAAATCTTCCGGTTTGGCGAAGGATTACGGAAAAAAATAAATTATGAATAAAAGTAAAGTGTTACAGTGCTTAACATACATTTAAGCGAGACCAAACTGGTCGCCAGTGGCGGCTAGTAATATAATAAATTTTCATTTACCGACAGAAATGATTTTTTTTCCATAAATTTCTTTTCTAAAATAATCTATAAAATATTATTATAGATAAAATGTTATAACACTGCATCATTATGATTACTTTATTTTATATATTTTCATTTTAGGAATAATAAAAAGAATTTCGAGTTTATTTATTTTATTGAATATTTAAAATATGTCGAAGACAGAAAAATATAGTATTTCAGCTTTTTTTTTTACTTTTCTAAAAGTATATGTTTTCTAAAAGCATACTATAAATATAATAAAGTTTATTTATGCGGTTTTAAGAAATAAATTTGAATTAATCCTTTGCAATTTTTAAGGCCACAATATAATTGGAATCTAGACCTTCCATGTTTTTATCGGGCAAGATATATAATAGTAAACAAAAAATATCTGTAATGAAAATTACAAATATTTTCAGTGTTATTACGAATTATTACAACTATGACTGAAGTAACTTTTTTTAATGTTAAACACATTTATGACTTTAAAAAAATATTTTTACAACATTTCATTCGTTAAGCAATTATTTTAATATGATTGGTTTGGATATTCTCGCCTAAAATCAATAAAATTGTTATTTCTATATATCTCCAACTATCATAAACTCGCAATACATCTTTTTTACACATTTTCTTTCATAATGCTGCATGATATATTTTCCGTCATAATCAATAAATATATAGGCAGCTTATAATATGTAGCAAACGAGAGTGGTACATATCTTCAGTGGTTATAAACGTTTATTTCCTTCATATAGGTTACAGAGAGGACCTTATTTCATTCTGCATTTTGAGCTTAGATATGAACAAACACGCTTATCGTTTGAGAGTCTATTTAATATAAATATAAATGTCTCACATTTACTAATGCAGTACGATAAGAAATAAATTTTCAATTACTTATTTTCCTTACCTTAGACTTTTTTAGGAAAATATTTGGAATAAGCTTTTCAAATTGCTTCATTTATGTCATTGAAAATTCTACCATGCAATAAATCATGTTAGGAAATCGAAAATTTATGTCAATTAATAATTTAGTTAGTAATACAAATCGTGAAAATTTTACAAATAATTTCATAGAATATGTATATCATAGTACATCATACTATTGAAAAAGTCATGTAAATTATGATAGAGGGTTTATTGATTATTAGTTATCGCGGAATTACTAAAGTAGAATATACCATAAATATCAATCTAAGTTGTTTTAATACAATGCCAACAACAAGAAATGTTTTTCTTTTTCTTTTCCTTTACTTTAATTTTCATTCTTCAACAAATCTTATTAAAATATTCTAACATTATTGTTAAACTGATGTACTGCTGTAATACAACTTGTAATATAATAATATGTTGAAATTTCTCAAGAAATGTTATACTAACTAGATGCATGACTAAAATGTATAATTAGAAATGTTATATAAAAATAAAAATTATTATTATACACTTGAGAATATGATTTTTTATATTATTATCAGATGACTTGAATTTAAAACTTTTATCTTTTTTCATTTATATTTTAATTTTTTTAATAAATCAGAGATGAATATTCAACATGTATCGTTATAAAATTATTATAATTCTAAGCATTTAAGTTATTTTAACATCTACAATCGATATTATTAAAATATACTTTTCAACGCTTACTTTTTTATTTCACGTCACATTATTTGTTTCATTACTATTTCCTCCTAATAATGAACTGTATCTTTACATTCATTAAAAACTTAGTCAAGAACAAAAAAGTTATAATCTAACAAATTTTAAAGAAAAATGTTTACTAGTGAAGATAAAATCATTTGTATAAAGATGACATGACAATTTCCCCTGGAGTTATTCTCTTTATCTCATTGTGAACACTTGAACCACATTATCACGTCTTACATTCTTAATTTTAGTATTACATTCTGGAAATGCTAAAAAAAATATTTGTGATGTTTTGTACTCTTACAAGTTTTATCTTAGTTCGAAAAGAAATGGCGTGGCAAATTGAACTCCTGGGATAATAAAAAAAAAATGTGTTTTCTTTTTGTTACAAACATGAAGGAATGTTTTTCGGAAATTTAACTGCCTGCAAGAACTCTTAAAAAGTGTAAGAATGAACAAAAAGAAGCATTTTCCAGATTCGTGAAATGTAATTTTGTCTATATTGACAAAAAAAATATTTATATTAATTTTCGTCTTTTTTGGTATTTTGCAATACTTTTTAAGTATTTGAATAATATGATTTATCACAATAAGTTTAACAAAAACATTTAATTGTATCCCTTGAAGATAAAAGAAAATATTTTTTTTAACTTATAAATCAAATGTTTAATTTTAAAGACAATTTAGAAAATACTTAAAGGACTAAAGCTTTTGAATTAAAATCAAGCATTTTTTTAGAAAAAAATAAAACATATGCTAAAGAATTGTTTCTTATCTTCACGTTTTATGTAAGATTATTATTATCATATTAGAGTAATCGTTACGACTCAAATTACATAAAATAAATAATCGACTCTGTCAACACAAAACCTGAAAAGAAAAAGATGCACTTTAATCCGATTTGCAAAATTACAGAAAATTATTTATATTTTAATGCAATTATAAAACATATATAGTTATAATATCAACTAATCATTTATGTAGTAAAATAAATATATACACTGTTAAAAATTTGCAGTTTAATTTCCAATAATTCGGCCATTTATATAGAAAACGGTTACTTAAACGTAATTTAATTTCATTATGATCATATAATTGCCATATTATGGTCAGAATAGTATTAAATTGTGGTTATGTAACCGTGTTTTTTTAAAAAAGGTCGAATGGCTGGACAGATTGCTGCAAATTCATAACAGTGTATATCCTCATTTATATTCTAGTATATATATATTTTTTTCATCTGAAACAATATTTTTAAAACTGTTTACCAAACCCGATTAGCGATAAACAAAATACAACCCGAAACTGAACCAAATCTGACGCGGAATGAAAAATTAGCCCCAACCCGAACAGTCCTGGACGCGTCAGGTTTGGGTAAAACCGGGTTTCCCTGAGTCAGTTTCAGCACTGTAATCTGTATTCATTTTAAATCTCATTGTTGCTAATATTTCTCATTTTTTGTGCAGTTGACGATGATAAATAAAAAAAAACGTAAAGTAATATTGTGTACATACAAACCTTATTCTAAATTTTTGATGATTGGTCAATTTTTACAAAAGTTAAAAGCTGTAAAGTCAAAAGGAAGGCAGGAGGAGAGACATACATAAGGTTTTAGATTATAATGCCATTGAAACGTGATCACCAGCTGAACTAAAGTTTTCTAACAACAACAAAACAGGTATGGAAATCGGAGTATCAGTTCAAAAGTTATACATGGACATAAATTAAAAAAGCCCAAAGAAATTTTATAACAACCTTTGTTGTAAAATTTATATTAACACTGTGCTTTTTGTTACATATGAATATTCACTGATTCAAAATTTGTAAAAATTTAAGACAGTTAAGGAGTATATTTTTTCTTTGAATTCGATGGGAAGCCGATTAAACCATTCACCGTAAAAAGTATAAGGTCTTAATATTTTTTGCGGAAAGTCCACCGATTCCAAAAGTTAATCTTTGCTTTATTTAATCTCAAAGTTACTGGCATAAAATAAGGTAAATGGTTAAATTCTAAAATAGCGATATTTTGTTTGCGCATTTATTTTGACCGTGCGTCAAAACAACACAAGAGGCTAATAGGATAATATTCCTCTTATTAGTTGCATTTACTTTATTTGATTATAAATTAAAAACAGATGTTTCAAAATGAACAACATAAACCTAAATTATTTCTCTTAAGTTACTATTTCCTAGATAAAACATTTGTAAGTGCTTTATTAAAATTCTATGACGTTGTTGATAACTAGAATTAGGGGAGACCGGGGCAAGATGATGAGTGGGGCAAGATGACGAATGTCTTAATTTTTCCGTTTTCCGCTAGGTGGCAGCATCAACCGGACACTACTGCCTCTCCTATCGGCCGTTCGTTAAACAATACTATAGAGACGCTGAAATCGCCATTTTTGTGTCAGTTGTGAAGCTTTGATTGTTTTCCGCTGCCACGTTATAACTTTTATGCATGTGTAAATAAGCTCTGCTACAGATACAGGTAAGATATATCGTTTCTCTTTAATATTTATGAGTAACTTAGTTTAAATACTACCTATTACCATGAATAAATGTCAATTAATCGCCTTCCTTCATGGCAATGAAAACGAATATTTTTAAACAGGCAGTCCGTGGCAAGATGACGAGCTCATCATCTGGCTCTGTGTTTCGGAATTTATTAAACTAACTATGTTGTCCATTCTATTTAAATTCTGTAAACGCTTGTTTGTCTGTGTGTTTGTTCGCTCGACATTGCGCTTCTATCTCCTCTGGGGCTAAGGGGCGCATGGGATCGGGGGAGATGCCGTTCGAAAGGGGGCGATCAGAGGAAGACATTTTGCCATCCGCTAAGCCCCCCTAGCCCCCCGAAAGAAAAACCCTATCGGGGTCCGTATCTCCACTCCCAAGCGTCCGATCGGTACGAGGAGAGTACCGTTCGACGGGGTCAAGACCTCCCCCCCTTCCCCGCTGGTCCCCCTCCTCCCAAAAAGTTCAAAAAGCGTTTAAGGCCAACTTCCGGCATTGTGACCCACCAACAGAAGAATGGATCCAGTGCTGTAAATGCCAAAAGTGGTGGCATGAGGAATGTTCCAATTATGAAAATGGCATTTTTATTTGTGACTATTGTTAGCTGCACAACTAAACACTTCAAAATTACGTTACAATCAATGCATTATGCTTAGTTTGATACTTTGTAAGATGTAAAAACACAGTTATCATTTGTTAAACCATGTAACATATTCAAAAGATAAAATATGTTCAATCTTTTTCAGTGTTGTCATCTTGCCCCAAGGCCAAAGTCATCTTGCCCCAGTACTGGGACAAGATGACGATTTGTTAATGTTATGAAAAAATAAAATTATCCTTTATTTTTTTTATTTGAAAAATTAAATGGTAATGTATTTAATACTACAAAGGTATACTCTATCAGTTCATGTAAAATTAATTTTACTATTACTTCAAAATAAATTAATAAACAACAAAAATTGTTAACATAGTCATCTTGCCCCGGTCTCCCCTACTATAAATATTTTAAAGTGATTTATTTATAAAATTACATTTTATCATTTTGTCAACAAGTTATATATTTCTCTACAGAATAAAAATACGCTTTCAAATTGGTATTAAATGCGTTGCTTTAAAACTTTTAGACTAACGCATGAGTACCCTAAATAAGGTATAGGGGGGGAGGGGACTCTAATTCGACCATTACTCTTTTTCCAAATGTGCAAAATAAATCTGTTTACAACAACATTCTATTGTTTGATTGAGATTCATTGTTTATACTACTGTTATATTTCTTTCTGATATCTATTGTTATAGGGACATTGACAATCTTAATGCGAACTTCTACTTCTTTTTCAGGCTGTTTTTCAGGCCGGATTTCTCTAAATACAATTTTCCATTGCTTTATCTCAAAAACGCAAACACATTAAATATGAGTCAAAACGTCTTATGGAGTTTTGCCAGTACTAAGAAACGACTGATATTGCAGCTAAAATTAGTAATTTAATAACCATTTCTTAACGAGGTAATGATGCTCAACGGAAATTCATAAATTTAGCGTTCGTTCATTATGAGCATAAGATGAGAAATAATTCTCCATAAATTACTATATGTGCAGTGTTTTTATTCAATTCAGGTAATAGATGACAGAAATAAGGAAGTCGACTTCTTTTATTTTTAAACTCATGCCATCTATTAAGTTATGATAAATTGCCTGGAGATGAAATACAGTGATATAAATGGTTCTTTTTTCAGATAATGTTTATAATGTAATTTTGTAGATTAAAAAGAATATCATTTACGTCATTTGATTATTAAAGTTTAATAATAAGTTCTTCGAATTTTGATACATTAAATTTGTATTTCTTTATAGCCAATTATTTAAAAAAAAAAACGCACTCTTATCCTACCCTATCCTATGGTTTGTTTGTTTTTTAAAGAGAAGTAAGTACTTTATCACAATGCATACTTTTAATTAAAACTTTTTAAAACGCCCTTTGCATTTTTTTGAGTTACATTTTCACTTACTAGCGAGTTTTAATTTTCACAGTGTCATCTGAGAAAGACAGTTTTTTTCTGCTAATTAAGTTTGTGTAAAAATGAAACCAAAAATTTTCAATTTGCATACTTTTACATTTTTAAAATAAAAAAAATAAATAAATGTGGACTTCAAAAAATGAAATCTTAACAAAAGAAACATTTATATTATTTCATTAAAAAGTGAATGAAGTGTTTCCTAAAAAAAATCATCGACAATCAAATTCAGTAGGGCCGTTTATTTTTTATATCTTTTAAATGAGATAATATATGAGGAACAGGATGAATTAATGCCTATAAATTTACTTCTACGAAATGAGGCAGCCACATTATCGTGGCAAGTCGTACTCATCCCGATGTACCTTAATTAAACAGACTCTAATTATATAAATTATGTTTCATGTTGGGCTTTCTTTTTTTAAAATTTTATTCTTAAATGAGACACCATATTTCTTTTTGGAAAGAGCGTTAATACCATAGTTTCTAATTACTTCTTATAATCTAAATAGCGGATCAAAAAACGACATTCTCGCTGTAGTCAAAGTTTGTAGCGATACTAAGTCACGTGTGGTAATTAAAAATGTTTCGCTCCGCGTGTATTTGTATGTCTGTTGGCGATATCTAGGAAAATCTACCGCGCAGAGGTCTGAAAATTTGTATGAGGCCAGTGCAGTGTAGGTCCAGATGCTTCCAAGGCTCAGATTTTTAATTTTGTGATAATTAACCAAGACATTAATTAAAAACGCATCAAAAAGCGATCTTTTTGCAAAACGGCGGAGGCGCTCCCCAATGCTCAGTCCCTGCTTTTCCGATCACGTATTTTTATTTTGGCCGTTTCCCATAACTTTCATCGGCTGTACCGTTAGTGATACAGAAATAAAGGAAGACATATTCCTAAATTTTGTTGTTCTACTTCTTAAACGCCTCAATCAGTTCGAAAAAATATTGTTGTTTACTCTTTGAAAAGAAAAATCATAAGGAGTAGTTTTCGCGATTGGCTTTTTCTTGATTTCGTAGACGCTCCCCTAGGGTTCGATTTCAGAGATACAAATTAACAAAACATACCTATTTAAAGCTGAAACCTTTTTGTTTTCGACGATGTAATTCGATTTCAAAAATACAAATTTTAACCATTTCAAAAAATTAGCGACCGCAGATCACGTCCCGCCTCCCACAGAAAATCTTTTTTCTACGCTAAAAGTAACATAACATCCGTATTTCGACACAATCTTTTTTAACGCGTCTCGGCAGACCATATTTACATCACTTAAAAAAATTTCGAAAGTTCGGAGGAGTTAAATAAAATAAAATCTGTAAAATCTCGATGAAAACGGCAAAACGCCGTTTATATTTAACAAGTACACGAATGCATTCCATATAAGCCTTCAATTAATATTGGCAAATATTTCAAACAATGGGTATCAGTTCTAATTACTGCAAAATATATATATATATAGAAAATACTGTTTAAACGCTTCATAAGTGTACACGGTTTAATTTGTTATAGAGCGTCAAATGCGTAATCGAACGTATGAAAATGCAATAGCTACATTATGATTTTACATATGAATATTCAAAATACTAGAACCACTAAATACAAATTGTTATTAATTTGAATGAGTATCAAAAGAGATACAAATTATTGAAAAACAAATCAATCACCGTCATCAATCCCCAAATCAATCCCCCAAAACAATCACACCCGTTATAATGATGTAACTCTTGTAGTAATTTATGTTTTTTTTTCCTTAAACGCAAACATAATGCATATGCATAGTTCTGAATGAACTATCACATAAATATTAATTATTAAATAGCAACATGAGTACTAAAAAATCATAAATATAAAGAAATATTTATTTCGTCATCTTTACAATCCATATCGTCTATAATACCCTCTTCCCCAAAAATAATTTTTCGTTCATTTCTGACCATATTAGTTTTCATGCAAGTATGTAAAATCATGACAATACTTCAAGTGAAAAATATATTTTATGCATTCCCCTGCTTTCTAAATGCAGCAGGAAATATTTAAGGACTTCCACATGAGTAATGGCACTCTCGTCAGCAGAAAACTGTTATACCATTATTTTTAAAGTTTCAGAAATGTATCACCCAAATGTTAAATTATTTTTCTAAATACAGTAATATATTTCAGAAACATTTTAATGGTGTGTGTGAGGTTGTGGGGACGTTTTCATGACTGTTAAATTAAGGTCATTTTGCTAAGATTTTTTTTTTTTTTGGGGGGGGGGGGGAATGACAACCTCTTTTCAAACGGAAATTTCCATAAAAAATTACTACATAATTGTACATAAATTCTACAAAATTCTACAAAATTCTACATAAATAACAATATAATAAATATTAGAAACCTCAGAACAAAAAATTGGTATGTAGTCTAACTCTTGACTAGTAAACACTGCTTCTTGGTAATAATGGTTTTAAACAAACAATGGATTAATATTTTCGACAAAACTATAAGGATACGAAAAACCATTCATTTGGCCAACATATATAAATAAATATATATTTTAATTCTAAAGTAAAAGTTTAGATAAGAGGATAAATGAAGTCCTTAAAAGAGTAAAACGCTTCTTAGAAGCTACTTAAAAACAATTATAAAGATAAATTTAATATTAAACATAAAAATACATGATTAGTTTAGCTTCACTTAAGAGCCTACACTAGTCACGGGAAGAAACGCTCAAGCTAATGCTAAGTCTATGGGAAGGTTCTAGCGCGATTTCTCGCTCGCATTTTAATATTTTTAAATGCTTTTTTTGCATAGGATAGCTGATCTCAATCTCCAACGTTGTTAGTTCTTACTTTTTCGGTTTTTGTTGCAGTTTTTTTATAAGCGGGCATTTTCAATTTTGGAACCGGTTGGAACCGGTTCTGAAAATGAAAGTATCCTGATATAAAATAACTGGAACCAAAATCAAAAAAGTAAAAACTAACAACGTTAGAGATCGATCTCAGCTATCCTATGCAAAGAAATAAAATAAAATAAAATAAAATAAAAATATTAAAATGCGAGCGAGAAATCGTGCAAGAACCTTCCCATACATTTAACATTAGCTTGAGCGTTTCTTCGCGTGACTAGTGTAGGCTCTTAATATTTGAAGTCAAACGATTAATTACAATTGTCCCGCAATGCCCACCAAAAAGCACCATTTTGGGGAAAACTTATTCAAAAGTTTTGAGAGAGTTATTGACGCTTCAGCAGGCTAACACAAACAGAAACGCCTGTTTTTAATTGAGTGCTGAGCATAATTACGTTGAAAACTAAATCAAAAAAAATTTTTAGGCTAGAAAATTTAAATTTAAATACAACAACATCAACCTGTTTAATTTATTTTCAATGCAGAGAGACGGAAATTTTTGTAAAAGGCCATGGAACGTAATGAAATAAATAAATATACATATTCCCAGTGAAATTAACACTGTTTTGATTACTGGATATATATTTTTTTTTTTGTAAAAGTAACAGTAATGGTTATTTATATAATGATGATTTTATAACTTTTAATAACTATTTTTAATAACTATTTTTTAATAACGATTTTATAACTATTTTTTAGTTATATTTTAAATAAACTAATAACAATTGAGGCGAAAAATATCGTATTTTTGTAATGCGAAATTTAAACTTTCTTATGTTAATACATATAATTTCAGGACCCTGTGATATTAAACACTTGCGAAGCTTGCGAAAATGTTAAAGAAAATGACACGCATAAATTGTATTAAATGTTAATAGTTTATGATAATACCGGTTATTAAATTATAGGGTATCTAGCATAAGTTTCTTTATCCAGTTACTTGTGATTTCATAAAATTTGTTCTAAGTACCAGCAATTTCATTAGATCTCCTCAAGTCAGAAAAATAAATCTTGAAAATTATTTCTGCTTGAATAAAGTTGTCACATGGCTAATGGATTGCATTACCATAAAATACATATAAGATGTCTTAAATAATGTAAAATTCATAATAAGAGTTTGATTCATTAGTCAAATAAGGTTCTTCCTAATTACTAACATACATGTATGTTGTTTCGCCAAACCGATCATGCATTAAAATAATTTGCATTAACAAGTCGATGGAATTTCGTTACGGATTTGATAAATAATATAGTTTTGCTCCATTTTGGAAAAATTAAATACAGCCAATATTTGAATTAAAAAAACAACAAGTTAAGATTTGTATCTTTAAAAAACATTTTTAAATATATCACACGAGTAATTATTTTAAAAAAAATTATTGTTTTTCTTAAAGGAAAATAATAATAAAAATAACTCCATTTTACTAGTATAAATGTTTGCTAATTAATAAAGCAAAATGCTGTTCAGTTATATAATTTTATATTTACACAGTAACAGAGTTATTTCTATTAAAACTACTTTCTTTTACGTTTCCATTAACAAAAATTAATTTGTAGTACTACGCAAAATATGAGTAATGGCTTACAAATAATAGAATATGTATCATTAGGGTTGAGTAATAAAGTGTCGGCTGTTAATATTTAATTGATTCTGCTATAAAGGTTCATACTGTAATCTTGAGTTTACATAGGTAATGGAATTAATTGGGGGTTTATATCCTAGTAACGATAGGCGAAAGAGCATTATGTAGTTATAGTAGAATATTACGTTCTACAGCTTTTCATATTTAATAGATTTACACAATGTAGTTGTCACTAAAACATTTCCTTATTGGAAGATTTTATTTACATGCCGGAGTGCTTAAGATTGATAATACTGTTTCGATTTTATTTTTGAAGTAGTACTTCGTGAGCTCTGGTGCATACACAAAATCCGCAGATGTCGCACAATTTAAACTAGACTATCCCTAATTACATAAGTGAGTTTTTTCTATCCAAAATACATGCACGTCGCATTTAGTAGGTATTATTAATTATGAGAATTTATACATATTGATATACATTATAATAAAACGCAGTAAATTATGGTATTGAAAAAAAAAATTATTAAAAATAGCTACATGGGAATTCAAAAAGAGAAATAAACTGTTTACCTCATTTGACAGTGTGAAGGAAGCTATTCAACATATATTTGGTGTTTTAGTAAATATTTGTTACAATTTTTTTAATTACATGGCACTGTTATCTCAGATCATTAACGGTTAGAAATATTTTTATGTACACCTGAGCAATCCTTTAACCTCACACGATGTAACAACGTGGAAATACATTCAAAGAATAAATTGCCTATCGATGTCTATTCCGTTGGCAACCTGCTATAGAGCAACAACGTAATCATGTTTCTGCATATTGTTTGCGTATAAAGTTTTTTAAACAGATCTTTTTGATAAATCAACATATGTAATAAAATCCTCCAATACATAGTGAATTGTCACATATTCATGCAGAACATTATTATTTTGTGTTTTTTCATTATTTGGTGTATAAAAAATTAGGAAATGATCTGTCCAACACAAAACATGGTAGCCTCTACAATAGCATATTACGGATACAGTGAAGTGCAGTACTGTAGAAAAAAAAAGTAATAATCCCTATCTAACTCTGCCGCAAATCATCATTTTAATGCGATTATTACCAATTGATTAGTAATAAAATTACATGTTGATTAAGAATTCTTTTACACAAAATTTTCTTACCCAAATTTAAAATTTGGGATATAAATATCTAGTTTTGACATAATATTTGAAATATAAAGCACATTTAACTTTTGTATACTAAACGGAAAGTCACTCAGTCAAGTAATTTAGGAATTATGCAAGTTTAAAGTTTGAAATTCATAATGTTAAATTCATTATTTATCGTTGCAAAACAGATTTCAATGCGTGTAGTTTTGTAAGCATAATGAAAAACTACTTTCAGTATTGAAGTGTAATGTTTTATTCACATATTCGAAGTTCCTAGAAGTCGATATCTGTTAAAAATTCATAAGTATCTATTACTAATAATTGCTATTGTTTTAGAAAACTAATTTCAATTTATACATATTTTCGAAAAACAAAGGTAATTGCAACCTACAAAGTTTTTAACAGACATCGATTTCTACAAGTTTCAAGTATGTAAATATAAAATTGCATAGGAATACTCATTACGTCAATTAGTGTTTGGACTATGCTGCAAATCCCGCATTACAATCTATTTTACAACTAATACTAATAAAGTTAACATTATGAGTTCCAAACCTTCATAAATCCTTAAATATTTAACCGAATGATTTCTCGTTGGTATCCGAAAATACAATTTATTGAAGAATCCAAATTTGATGTCAAAAACGGGTGTTTGTATGCATATTTTAATTTTTTGGTGCAATTCTATATATGTAGAAGATCCACTAACCAAAATTTAATATTGCAGTAACTTGTAGGCTTAACGTTTTTTTACCATGATTTATGTCAGGAAAATAGGGGGTGATTCTTTTTTTCCAGGACTGCACAAACGTGCGGATGTTCTGTTTATTTATTTACGAAGTTAATCAGGTAAAAATATGATTTACAAGAAAAATTAGATCACAAACTTGTAATACTGGCATCAATTAAATCAAACGTGCTATTATCAAATGTTAATTTTCATTCATCTCATAGACACCTAGTGGTTCTCATATCTGTGTCTCAATGCTTAGAATCAGTCAAATAATATTTCGTATCATTCTGCTGTTTTAAAATTTTTACAAACCGATACTTATGCATGCTCACTGATCACAAAATGAAAGAACTGGGTATTACTACCCGTGATTTTCAAAAGCTGTCGTCAAATGATTTCTGGAAGATTCAGATTTTGGTGATTAGTTTCTAGTCCTTTGAAAACGCCCAAGTACATTGTGACAAAAAATAGCTCAGACAAATCCTTTTAACTTTTAATAGTTTAAATAACCACAGAAAACAAAATCATCTTAATAATAAACAAAGTACCGACCTGTATATTTTGAAAAAACTAAAAATTTTCAAATTGGATATCTATTGCTTTCATCCAGAAGCAAAATCTATCGAAAACTTCTTCCTCAATGAACCGTAACACTCCCCTCCCAGTATGTTCCACAATCCTTTTGAGGATAATTTTCCAGTCACTGGAAATCTCTGTGGGGCTTAGAATAAACATTTCTAATAAATATAATCACGCAAAACAACTTATCTGTGTGATATATAAAAGGTACAGGGACCGTGTCTGGGCCCCTGGGGTTAATATAGTCTTTCTGGTGGGACCTGTATCAGTTTTGTGTTCTTCTTCTTCTGTTTACTTAAGCATTTAGGAACCAGGGAAGCAAAACACGCTCCAAGATTATTTAACGTTATTATTGATTGTTTATTTTTACACTTTCATCATCCAAGTTAATCTGTTTTTCGACAATTAAACAGATTCGACCCCACACCATAACGGATGGAAGTTTTACCGTCATTAGATTATGGCTGTGGACTAAATGCATTATTCAACCAAATTTCGACTGTTGTATCCATTAGGGCCAACATTGGCTGTAAAATTTTGAAAAATCTTCTATCCACTGATCGTCAGCGTCCCAATTCTTTGGTGATAACCATTTTTAGAAGACTTTACTTTTGTTAGAGCATGAAAATATCTGTAACACTAAATCTTGCATCCAAGGAACTCTTTCACACTTTGTCGAACAGTCTGTCGATTGATGCTAATCTCGTTTTCGACATTTCTTTTTCAAAACGTTTAAAATGAATTCAGACTTCCTTGCGGTCACTTTGCATTTTCTGGAAATGATGTTTCTCTACGGCAACGATTTTAGGACTGTTCTACGGTATCCGACACAGCCTAACTTGGAACTTACATCACATGAACGAAATCTCATTCCTCAAATCTTCATTATGTAATGCAATAATTGCATTTTTGATATGATAGTTATAAAGTTCTAAAATCTGTATCAGAAATATCCGAAGTTTATTTTTCACGTAGAAATAATACTATTTGTGGTGGTATTCTTAACACCTTCCAAAATAGTTCAAAAGTGTTAATAAATTCGTCTGTCTGTCCGAGCTTTGAATTTCGTAAATATACTAGGATTTCCATATAATTAATATAAAGCATTTAGGTTTACTATAGTATATTGTGTGTTGAAAATGAAGTGTGTAGCGTTAAATGTTCTTTTACTGGGACATTGTAAAAGAATTTTGTTATATTACGGTCTACGGTGGAAAATGATGTTACTCTATTTTAAACATATTGAAATTTATGTAGGTCATATGGTTTGCCAAGCATTTTATGGTGCATTTACAGGGGCAAACAAAATAGTTCGGTTACAGTAATGTCTATGAGCGAAAGTTACTGGATGGCGTTTTCATTGTTAGATTGCGTTTTTAAATTTAACTAATATGTTGCATATTACTTGGTGGATAAATTATATAGATCATATACACGGCTGCACAAAAGATTTCGAGTACATTTCCGTTTATTTATGGAAATTAGTGAAAAGGAGTTTTCAACTGTATTATCCGTTTCCTAAATGAAATAAATTTTAGCATACTATCCAGTATATATACAAATCTATAGATCATATTCAGGGCTTCACAAAATAATTCGAAGAATGTGAGTGGAAATTACTGAAATTGGGTTTACAAATGTGTGGTACGTTTCTCAAATTGTCTTTTTAGATACCACTTTGGATTTTATTAAACGGAGAAGTTTGTTACAGTATTCTGAATATTTTGGAATGTGTTTCATAATCTTTATTTGAGGCATGATTTTTCTTTCTTGCTATTTTTTATCAACTTGATGTTTGTCCGGATTATTTTTTGTCACCCTATACATTTTTGTATTATCGTTTTATTCGGATCATTCACTAATCTGAATTTCAGTTGAAAGCTGCATCTTGTTATATCTGCATCTGCGTCGTCTAGAAATTGCAACAAATTTTAAGTATTTCGATACTATCACATAATTTTGACATCATATTTGGGTTTTTCGGTAATTCTTTATACAATCGGATCCCAAACGAGAAGTCATTCAGTCATACAGTTTAGGAATTAAGGATGTTTAAAATTTGCGACTCCTATTGCGAAATATAATTTTACTCATTGCAAAACAAATTGCAAATCGGGTAGTTTTTTAAGCATAACACAACAATTAAATAGCAGAATGATCTGTAATCTTGGATTCCCCTATTTAAAAATTCTACAAATTGATTTTTGTTATCAAATTTATAAGTTAATATAAATTTCTTTTTAATTAACATTAAATTCAATGTATCTTTTTCTTTTTATAGTATCTTTATTTTTCATTCGTGTTTCTATGCAGTGATTTTTAAGTAATATATTTAATTACTGTTTATGCGTTTGTTACATATAAATTATTTATGGCGTAATTTTCATCTTGCTAGTTGTCATCCCATTTACACATGACGTAATTCAATCTTACAGTATGCATGTTTTATAGAAATTATCCATTGAACAATTTCAAAAATAAGTTATCCTCGTGATATTTTAAAAAGTTAATAACATTCAGAAGTATACAAAAGAGTTTTATATGTTTTTTTTTTTTTTTAAATTCTGGAAATTATTTTAACAAACATACAAAATGCATCCGATTCTTAGTTTTAAAAATCATTGCATATATTCCTTAGCACATCAAATGTTTTTCTGAAATTAAAAATGCTAATCTGGCGGAGTATTTACAACGTTTTGAAAGATATTTTGAAGCGATTGTTGAATTTGTATATGTCAAGGAAATAGCATGTATTTAAAACTGAAGAAAATAAAGTAAAACATATACTATGGATAATTTTATAGCATAGTATATAAAATTTACATAATGTGAAATCATTCACTTGCGACAGTAATGCACTTCATTTATAAATGTCACGTATGAAAAAAGTCTAAATGTTTGAGGCAGGATTTTTGACGCATGAGGTTTCTAAAATTAATTCTCTTAAAAATATTTTGAATTCTGAAAAATTATAGAATATGTTTGAAGAAATTTATATTTTTGATTGTTTAACTATTTGAATGTAACACAACAGTTTATTTTCTTTCAGAATATTTATCAATATTGCATCAGTATTGCCTCTTCTCAAGCATTCTGACATGAAACAGTAAATCAAAACGCCCACAGAGAATCTAAGCGCTAGACATCGTGATGTTTTAGGCGATGTACAAACTTTTCTTCCGTGTTTTTTCTTGTTTATTTCTTGTTATATTATATAGTAGACTCGTAAGAGAAGATTTTTTGACATCATAGATGTTTTGAAAAAAGTGAATTGGGAATAATATCTCCCTGCTGATTAATTCTTTAGAAAACAATGTACTAAGAAAAATAATTCTTAAGTAATTTTTTGCGCTTATTAAATTTATTATGCAATAAATGCTATAGATGTATAAAAAATTATATAGTAAAGGAAATACAGTCTGCTTTAATATTTTAATGAGGAAAATACATATTTCACTTACAATAGATATAAATGTTTATTAAATAAGCTGTGTTTAGTTAGAAATAATTTACTTTCAATGCCATGGTGCTTAATTTAGAAAAAAAAGAATATTAAAAAAATAAAATAAATGTAGATGAAAATAGGATAAAACCAGCATAATCAGCATTTATCTCTGTACAATACTGTCATTTTAAATATATGTTTAATTTATCCCATTGTTATTAACAAATTATTTTTTGAAAAAAGTCAAATTCTCCGGCCTCATTCCCCAGTTAAGATAAAACAACGTAGACACGTTAATCTTACAGGAAATGAAAATGTCTAGGCTTTCTTTGAAAAGGAATAAGTTATTTTATACACTGCTCAAAACAATTAAAGGATATTGCAGATTTAGGTGGATTTTGTATCTGGGAAACTTTTTAGCTGATTGATACATGGTCGACAGACATAGTAGGTTATATGAGAATAAATTACACATGCTTGGCAGAAAAAAATGCATTTTATTGCGCATTTGTGTACAAAAGGAAAAAAACACAATTTGTGCATATGAGAAAAAATGAATAAGAAAAGGTGTTTTCTTCAAAGAAAATCATTTTCAGTAGGGGGTATGGTTTCCACGGGCGGCCAGCAACGTTGAACACCTTTGAGGCATGGACTCAATGAGGCTATTAATGACGAGTTGGGGTATTCTGCCCCACTCTTCCAGAAGAGCTCTTTCCAGTTCTTGGAGAGTTTGTGGGGGTTGTTGGCGGCCAGAAACTCGTCTTCCTAGAGCGTCCCAAACGTGCTCGATTGGATTCATGTCTGGAGAACACGCTGGCCATTCCATTCGAACGATTCCTTCCTCGAAAAGGAAATCCTCCACCAGGTTTGCACGATGTGGCCTGCAGTTATCGTCCATTAAAATGAAGTTATCTCCGATTGCTGCAGCGTAAGGGACTACAATAGGTCTGAGGATCTCATTCCTATATCGGCGACCAGTCAGAGCTCCATCTCGAATGATGTAGAGGTCAGTGCGCTCGTCAATGGAGATGCCACCATACACCAACACTCCTCCACCGCCAAATCTGACACTTTCGTGCACGAACGCAGGATTATTCCTACTGCCACGGTCCCTCCAGATGAAAATACGCCTATTATCCGGATGCACAGAAAAACGGGACTCGTCAGAAAACAGAATATTGCTCCATTCATTTCTCCTCCAGTTGACATGCTCGGTTGCCCACTCCCTGCGGTCGCGACGATGCCTTGATGTTAATCTAACACATACCATCGGTCGGCGAGCATACAGACCTACAGCATGGAGCCAGTTTCGGACAGTCTGAGTTGAAATTGTGGTGCCTGTAGCCGAGCGAAGGTGTTGTTGGAGAAGAGTAGCGTTCATGTTTCGGTGTCTCCGTGCTGTTAACGCTAAATACCGCGCAATTCAAAACTGCAATTCTCCAAGCTTCTGAATCTGTCAAATGACTTCGCTGAGACATCGTACTCATCGAAACAAAGCAATCACTGAATGCCGATCATCCTTGTCTTCATTCTCTTTTATCCAGTTGAAAGTCAAATTTCATTCGCTGCCGCTGAAGCAACGTTTTTGACGTCGAACTCAAAATTTGCATACTCCACAGTTTGAAAAACAGAAAAATTTGCATTTGTGATTCTCTTCTTCTATTTTCGGCAAAAAAAATTTGTTTATATCTTTATTTTATATAAAACTTCAAATATCCTTTAATTGTTTTGAGCAGTGTATTACAACTTTAAAGAAGAAGTTTAACTAACAAAGTTTTCAATTTTGGCTAGCGATTTAATATTTAAAACTAAAATAATTTTAGTTTTCGTTACAATTTGAAAAATTGTAGAATTGTAGAAACTTATGAATATCGCTTTTTTAAAAACTTTCGAAAAAATCAGAATCAATATTGTCTTTGTAGTTTTGACTTTCTTCAATTAATTTTTTAACGGATCTCTAACCATTGTTTTTCTATATATGGTTTTATCCCATGTAGGATATTCGGTCTTGACCCAATAAAATGAAGATAGGAAAGTAAACGTTAAAAATAATTGTATAAATACTAACAATAATTTTATATTTGAATCTAAATCCTTATTGAATATACTGAACACAATAATATACAAAATTTTAAAAACATTAAATGTGTTCATATTTAAGAGTTTTGACAGATGGCAAATAAAATAAAATTTATAAATTAAAATTTATAACACAGAAACTACTCAAATGTCAGGATTAATATACTTTAATAGACGCTTCTTTTCTCCCCTATAGCTAAATATTTCAACAATTACCCGCTAGAGGGCTGTTCAAAAAGTGTCAAAGCTGAGGTATCCGGTTTCATCAGATATATGGTATAATATTACTTTTCTCTATATATTTTCTTTATAGGCATCGTGATGTTTTATGTGATGTACACACATTATTACCGTGTCTTTTCTTGTTTTTTCTCTTGTGAGAATCCCAATAAAGATAATTCTAAGACTTTTTACGCATATATATTGTATCACAACAATTAGGGAAACAAAAGGAATGCTACAACATCACATAACAAAAAGAATTTTGCAAATAATGAGTGAATAGGTGCTATAAGGTGCTTTCTACACTGTAAAAAATGACCAATGTTTCTTATTTTATGAAAATATGCTATAACCACGAACGAAAATATAATATAATCTTCTGAGTTATCCGAAATTTTAAATAGCATGTTACATTGTCTTTTGAATCCCCAGAAACGAATACATTTTCAAAATTTAAAGAATAATTTATAAAAAGAAATTTTTTTAGCTGCCCGAATTTTTCAGAAACGTTTCCGAAGGGTTTTTATAGTGTATTAATTAGTGTCCTCAGGCTGGAATACCTGTTTTTCGAATGTTATCCATTCTCAAGTACACGTTTTCAGCCGCATAAGTTAATTTATGCATGAAAGAGTAAAGAAATAATCTTAATTTTAATGTTATTGTTAACGTTGTTAATTTTGCATGTTTGTCTGTTAAACATTTTTTTAGCATGAAAATGTTTACTTGAGAATTGATAGCATTCGAAAAACACGTATTCCATGCTTAGGACACTAATTAATACACTATAAAATCCCTTCGGAAACGTTTCTGAAAAATTCGGGCAGCTAAAAATAATTTGTTTTTATAAATTATTCTTTAAATTTTGAAAATGTATTCGTTTCTGGGGATTCAAAAGACAATGTAACATGCTATTTGAAATTTCGGATAACTCAGAAGATTATATTATATTTTCGTTCGTGGTTATAGTATATTTTCATAAAATAAGAAACATTAGTCATTTTTTACAGTGTATTTGCCAACTTGTTATCAGTTTGTAAAAAGTTAGGAATAAAATATCACAAAAAATATTTATTTCAATTAAAAAGATTTTACATTTAAACTTTAAAATTATTTTTAGTACAATACTCTGTAAACAATAAACAGTTATTACTGTAAAATAATGTACTTAGTTTTGCTATTTATATTTGTAACTATCTTTAAAACTGTCATTTATGTGAAGCGAATATTTTATTACTTTATCCATAATTGTAAGAATAGAATATCGTCAGAACTTCACATTTATGTTTGTCTGTAAGTAACATTATCTCAAATATCGCTAGAGCATATCAAACTTGCATTCGCATACACGAATTATTTTAAATAAACATTATCATGATTTTATCCAAAGGAAAATATTTCAAAGTTGTTTTTTAACTGTCCCTTACAAAGTCTACGGATATTAGTTGCTCCTTTATTTCTACCAACATTGATTATTATATTATAATTTCTAATTTATTTTGTTACAGAAAATATTTGAAGGATTCGTTTAAGTGTTCTTCCTTAGCTGGAAACAATATACATTTTTACATTGTAATGTTTACATTAATATCACTTATCATGCTTTGAATTCTAAGAGATTGAAAATGGGGGACGTTTTTAAAAATATCATATTTATGACAAATCTTAATAAAATGATAGGCTTTTTAAAATAGTAACATGCGAGTACATGTTAACAAAGTTTTGAAAATATATCATAACAACTATTTTAATGGAACACAATATGTTAATTTTAAAAAATGTTCATATTTTGTCTTATATAATGGCAAAGTAAAATTTTCTACAATTTAACTGAAACTTATTTTATGTAATTTAATTTATTAATTGATTTTAATTGATTTTTTTCGAGAACGGTATTTTAATTGCTTTAGAATTAATATAGAATTTTTATTACATAATACTATAGAATATTATAATACTATAGAATTTTATTTACTCCGATCAAAATTATGGCTAAAAGAGGATTTCTAAATAGGTTATTTCATTATCACTTTGATCACTTTTTAAAGAATGCATACGTCTTTAAATAAACTGTTATGGTAATGAGATGTGTGGCCGACATTTCGGTTTTACGCTATGATGTTTTCCGCTCCTGGTACTATAGGGAAAATTTTAAATTTATTAAATACATATCATTGTCAGCATATATTTATGAACTGTAGTATTAACGTACAGACATATTAACAGACACAAAACATGATCCGGCGATAGCTCGGGTAATCTTTGGACTGTATATTTAGGTAAAAAAACTAAGATGATCATTTCGTATTCAATAAAACTTGAATTAAAACTTAACAACTAATATTTATGTACATTTAGAGGAAAGGTGACAGGCAGCGGTTGGTGCACTGCGCTTACGTCTCCAGAAAAAAATCTCTACAGGCGGGAATCCGCTCCGCGCATCCTCGAGTCTTGAGCTCTCGGCAGCGCCCCCTGGATAACAAAATGTTTTACGGAGGAAACACTCCCCCGGGGATTGAAATTCAAATTTCAATATACATTCACATATAAATTTGCAAAAATTATCATATAAGAAAAAAATATAAGATATAACAACTTATATACACAATAATAATACAATCATAAATGCACTATAATTCTACATTACATACAGAAATAATATATACCTTAAAAATTGCTTAAAGAAGAAAGGAAATATGTTACTGAACTGGTAATATACATCCATCTCTGATATTTCTCTTAAAAATTCGCCCGTCTGGTAACCGCAAATTTATCGTTCGTATTATATTGTCCCTTCCCTTAAAAATTTCAACTATCCTTCCAACCTGCCATTTGGTGGAGGGTAAATTTTCCTGCTTTATAAGTACTAAAGTTCCTTTTTGTACATCATCCTTTTTAAATTTCCATTTCCCCCTCTGCTGCAGATTATTTAAATAATCGCGCTTCCCAGCCTTCCAAATTTGCTGACTAAATCTGGTGATTCTTTGCCATTTTGCTAATCTATTTTCATTAATGTTATCTAATGGTGGTTCGGAGATCGAAGTGATAGGTCTACCGATTAAAAAATGAGAGGGTGTCAAGGTTTCAAAATTTTCGAAATCTGGGGACAGCGGGGTAAGGGGACGGGAGTTCAAAACTCCCTCAATTTCCGCTAGTATAGTAAGAAACTCTTCTAAGGTTAATTTTTGATCACCTATTACCCGTTTTAAATGAAACTTGAATGATTTTACAGCCGCCTCCCAGAGGGCACAAAATTCGGGGATTTGGGGGGAATAAATTCAAATTTGATATCTTCATGGGTTAAAAAATTACACAATTCCTCATCTGGGAAACTAATCAGTTTATGCAATTTTTTCAACTCGATGTCAGCTCCGATGAACGGTTTTGCATTATCCGATAGGATTTTTGCACATTTCCCTCTTCTGCCAAAGAAACGTTTTAGACTAGCTATAAAAGCCTGAGTTGTGAGATCTGAAACAAAGTCCAGGTGTATTGCTTTGGTGCATAAGCATACATAAACAACGACATAAAATTTTTCAATACACCATTCCTTTGATTTTTAAATTTATTAGAAAATGGGCCACAGTAATCCAGACCTGTCACCGAAAATACAAAATTTGATGTCACACGTTCTCCCGGCAGATCAGCCATCAATTGGGAGCTGACAACAGGTTTATTCTTGAAGCATGTCACACATTTGTGAACAATGCTTCGGCAATTATTCCCGCCATTAAGTGGCCAAAATTTTTGTCTTATATGGAAAAGCAACGCTTGTGGGCCTAAATGAAAGTATTTGAGATGGAAGTAATTTAAAAGAATATCCGTTAACTTATGATTGGCAGGCAAAACAAGTGGAAACTTTGAGTTAAGCGGCAAATCTGCATGTGCTAAACGGCCGCCAACTCTAATTTATCCATCCTCTCCTACAAATACGTTTAAGGAAGATAATCTACTTTTATTGTGAACAGGCTTACCTTTTTCGAGACATTTTAATTCTTCCCTAAATTCCCCCCTTTGTGCTGACCGAATTAGAAACGATTCAGCCTCTCTCATCTCGTCGAGGGATAATGGTCCACTTCTTCTCTTCAATCTATTGCGACAGTTGAAGGTGAATCTAAAAATAAAACTCATTATACGAATTAATTTTACAAAATTATTAGTACATGCAATAATATGGTTAATTAAAAGTTTTTCGTGAGAAATAGTTAATGTAACAAAGTCATCATTAATAATGTTTATGGAGTCTCTTTTTAGTTCGTTTATATATATGTCCTTATTAGGAATCACTAAAGTCTGGTCGTTGTTACACAGATCTAAGTCTTTCAAAAACTCTGGTCCAGTCCACCATTTGGAATTCTGAACGAGAAGGTCACACTTGACACCTCTTGTTAGCAAATCTGCAGGATTCTCGGACCCTGCACAGTGAAACCATCTGGATGGGGTCTGTAAGAGCTTGGATTTCCTTTACACGGTTCGACACAAATGACTTCCACCTGTTTGCGAATCCTTTGATCCAGTACAAGACAATCTGCGAATCAGTCCACAAATACATAGAAGATGGTCCCTTGTGATCTAGTACCTTTTTTACTTCACAGGTTAGACGTGCAGCAACTAATGATGCTAAAAGTTCAAGTTTTGGAAGTGATACTTTTTTCAATGGTGCCACTCTGGATTTAGATGTAACCAAATTTATAGACGATTCACTTAGTGAATTAATTTCTTAGTAAACGGAAGCACCGTATGCTTTTGGACTGGCATCGGCAAAGGTATGCAACGTTAGGGTGTAATTGGAGTCATCGGGAAACTGAAAAATGTTCCTTTGAATTTTTAGATTTCTCTACTGAGGAAGTTCGGAACACCATTGTCCCCATGTCTTTGCAATATCGGAGGGCAGTTCTTCATCCCATGTTAAATTCCTACTCCACAGTTCTTGAAATAAACATTTAATTCGTATTGTATACGGAGAAATTAGACCCAGAGGGTCAAATATTCTACCTGCAACTTGTAATACAAAATGTTTTGTATTTTTTGCGTTACGCAAAAATTCGAGCAAATTATCAATATGTATCAAAAGTATATCTTGCTTGGGTTGCCACGATATACCCAAAACTTTATGTATTTTACTATCCTCAAAAGGTTGTGGCATAGTACTAAATCCACGATTATCCCATATTTCCATTAACAATTTTTTTTTCCAAATCCACTTCCGTAAATTCATGCTAGCTTCCTTCATTATTTTATGAGATTGTTCCGAAATGTTCACCGCATCTTCGACCGTGTCTGTCCCGGTTATTAAGTCCTCCACATAAATACAATTGTGGAATACGTCTGTCTATACCGGATATTCCGTTTTGAATTTATTAAGATGATGCTTAATTGTAGCAGATAGCAAAAATGGGCTTGAGTTCAAGCCAAGTGTTAGGCGTAAAAATCTGTAGACGATAACACTAAATGCGTCACTATCGACAGGATTCTTATCTATAAACAGGAATCTAAGAACATCTCTGTCTTTTTCGTTTATGACAATTTGTAGAAAAGCCTTCTCTATATCTGCTAGAAAATCAGTTTTGTTTAGTCTGAAAAAAAAATCAATAAATGAAAAATATTAGGGTTTAAATTAGTTCCTGCGTCAAGACAGTCATTCAAAGACAATTGTCTTGCTTCATGGGAACTTGCGTCAAAAACTATTCGACATTTAGTATAAACACTATCTTCTCTAAATACTGTATGGTGCGGTAAGTAAAAAACTGGTTTATATGAAGGGTTTTCTAAATCAGGTACACTTTCAATTATGTTCATCTCTAAATACTCATTCAAAATATTGCGATATTGTTCGTATAACTTTTTATCACGTTTCATTCCTTTTATAAGACCTGTGAGTCGCGCTTCGGCGGTTTTCTAATTATTTTCTAAATGGTTCCAATCCCTTGTCCAAGGGAGACTGATTTCATATCTGTTATTTTCAAAATGCACAGTTTCAGGAAATTTTTCTACAATTTTCTCGTTTTTAACACTGTTTGGGTCATCTTTAATTCCCAACGTCTCTAAGTCCCAAAAGGTTTTCAAATCTAATTCATCTTGATTTTCTATTAAATGGCACGTAAATTTACTTTCATTTCTATCTTGTATTGTTCCACCCGCGATCCATCCTAAATGAGAGTTTTGTAAATTTATAGAAGCTTTAGGAATTTTTATTTGACCAGCTAATAACAATTCGTAATATACATCTGCTCCTAATAACACTTGAATTCGCTGAGGTTCAAAAAATCTTGGGTTAGCGTAGATTAAATTCTGTAGTAAGTACAGATTAGAAATGACTACGGCGCTTGAAGGGGTTAAATCAGTGATTTTAGGAACCAAAAACATGTTAGATAATTTTTTAAAACTTCTATCCTTGTTGGAAATTTCTACGTTTATTCTGTTTTTAATTTTACAGACAGAATCATTTAATCCAGTAATTAATGACTTAACTTTATATTTTTGCAACCCTAACATATCTGCTACAGAAAACGTGACCAATGAGACATTACTGCCAGTATCTAGAATCGCAATACAAGGAAAAAGGAATCATTACTTCCCCTTAAATGAATCACAGCTGTCGAAATCAAACCATTATAACTGGTGCGAGACAAATTTTGATCATAATTGTTTTGACAGCTCAATGTTAACGCATTTGTGGCAGGTTCTACTGAATTAGAATTTGTTGTCTTCCGTTTTCAACTGCGGTTCATTTGCAATACAATTAACTTGCCTATTTTCATAAGCAGGTTTCGAAAAATTAGCTCCATGAAGAGAACTATGATGGTTGGAGTAACAAATCCTACACTTATTATTTAATTTATTACATCGATTAACAGCGTGAGATAACGATAAGCAGTTATAACATAACTTCAAGTTCCTTACTTGGTTCAATTTCTCTTGAACCGATAAATCTAAATACCTTTGACATCGAAATATCATATGAGGTTGTTTACTCCATTCAGGCAAATCGTTACAGTTAAGACTCATTTCAAATGCCTTTCTTGACTCATCGTCGATTCTTTGTAACACAAAATACATTAAAATTGATTCCGATAAGTTATTATTTTCTAGTCTTAATTGTTTCAGAGCCCTCAAATGACTCAATAAATTATCTACCAGATTGCGTATTTCTTTCGCATTTTCAATTTTTTTTTTGTTGTTACTCAATAACTCTGAAATATGAGAATTTACAATTAACCGTTTGTTTTCAAATCGTTTTTTAAAGCTTCGAATAAGGAAGCATAAGAATCACCAATGTTTTGCAATTGTTTCACAGGGCCTGTTAAAGCCGATTGTAAATAATATAATTTTTGAGCATCATTTAATTCATCGTTGCTAGCAATCAAGGTGGTGAATTGTAGTTTAAAATTAAACCACTCTGTGTAACGACCCGAAAATTGGGGTAAATTAATTGACGGCAATTTAATTTTTGACTCATTAGCATTAATTCTATCATTATTATTTTGACTTTCAACATTAGAAACACTAGGCTTTATTAAATCAAGAAGACTTACTTCGAGAGCTTCTAACTGTTCTTCTATCTCCGTCAAGGAATTTTCAAATTCCGGTAAATCATCTTCGGAAATTATAGAATACTAGCAGAACCACCCGGCTTTGTCCGGGTTTACATGAATTAAAAGTAATTTTAAATTAATTTAATATTCTTGAAAATTGTACGGAAAAGGGATATTAAACTTATACTTTGGCGACCAATACATTCTGTGCAAATTACGCTACTTTGTGTAATTGCTATAAAATACTAATAGTTTGTGTATGAAAACATGTACATGATTTAAAATAAACTTTCACCGGGATAGATTTTCCTCTGAACTCGTGTCTAGTTAAAACAAATTCTTTCACTTCATGAATCATGTACAGATATGCATTTATATTTATAAATAATGTGCATGTTAGTCAACTTAACGTAAGCAAAACGTTGAGCTAAATTGCTTGAAGTTTTGCCAAGTTTCTCGTAATTTTTAAATAGTTAAAATACATTATATTATGTGTAGGAAATATTACATTATGAATTACTAACTCCGCAAGAATTGTTACTTTTCGCCTACAGTTAATTGAGAAAAACGACTTTACTTGAGTGCGTGACGTTACATGCACATTTGTATTTAAAACATGAAAGCGATTAAAGAAATCCAATACTACTGTACTCATAGAAAAATGTTAAACAATATTATTAAATACTAAATTTAAATCCGAAATTATATTTACAATGTAATTTAAACAAAATTTGTTAAAATTGCGTTTTGAAATTATCTGATTTTTGATGCAAAATATTATTTAAAAAATATATAGTGTTCTTTTAAGAATTGAATAATAATTTCGAAGCTGGTGAAATTAAAATGTCGCCGCGTTGTCGAACTTATAAAAAATATATTAATTTTTAAAATTAAAATAAATGTTTTATATTTAAAAAAATGCATTTAATTTTTTTCCCGATAAACCATTTTACTTTTTATCCCATTTGTTTTAACACCCATTTTTGAAGAAAAAATAATGAAAAATACTGTATTATTTTCTTTAAATCCAGTTTTTATTAATAGGGCATCTACTGTCCACTTGCATCCGAGGGATTTAAATATGCCTCTTTGGTTGAGGCTGAAGCTGAAAAAAGTTACGCTGTAATGATTGCAAAACGTCAACATTTGACAGACGATTTTTGATTATGTAGAATAAATTGAATCATGAAGTTTGAATGCGCAAAAATATGTTTTTATTTCTTAGAAATTTAACTTTAATATTAACAAACCAGTGGAAACAATTTACCTTTGTAAAATTAGGAGCAAAGTTATTTATTTTTCTCCAAACACGTTTAAATATATGTACTATGTCGTTTAAAGCACTTATAGTAATCTTTGTAATATGCGAAAAAAATCACATCTGCCAAAATTGACGTCAGTTTTGGATTTCAAATTACAGCGAGTTAATCTGAAATTGGTTTATAAAAATATTGTCCATACGCAGTTCCTTTGAATGGCAACGGGAAAGAAATTGCATTAGAAATTGAGAAAAAAAAGATTTCTGTAATGATAAACTATGGGAGATGTTTGGATAAAGTGGTAATGATTCGCCTGAGAAATTTTTAAAGTTGACAGTGAATTTACTCGTGTTCTGAAACGTATGTACATGAAGTTTCGTTCAAATCGGACAAAAACTGTAGATTTGTATAAGGAACATACATACCAAGAACGGCTTTTATATATATAGATGATTCGTTGCGTAATTCATCTGTCTTCTTTTTTAACGTCTGAAGAACATTTAACTTTAGTTCTAAGTCTTTCTGGACAAGTTTTGATTTTATAGCATTAGATATTCGGGTAAGTTGGCCGCGTATGTTTCCACGTTTCCGATTAAACACCACAGTACCTGAAATAGTAGCCATTGCAATTCTATCGATAACTACATACAAAAAATCCAAGGGCGATGATTCTTCACAGTGTTCTAAATGAGCGCTGCGGCTCGGAGGACCAAAACATGATCCGGCGATAGCTCGGGTAATCTTTGAACTGTATATTTAGGTAAAAACACTAAGATGATGATTTCGTATTCAATAAAACTTGAATTAAAACTTAACAAATAATATTTATTTACATTTACAACAAAAGTGACAGGCAGCGGTTGGTGCACTGCGCTTACGTCTCAGGAAAAAATCTCTACAGGCGGGAATCCGCTCCGCGCATCCTCCAGTCTTGAGCGCTCGGCAGCGCCCCCTGGATAACAAAATGTTCTACGGAGGAAACACATGCTTACATGCCAGATGCTTCTTAACTTGACGAAATTTTGCAAAATATCAATTAGATAGTATAAGATAGACAAATGTGGGAACATGTTAACAAAGATTTAAAATATATGACAACAACAATATAATGAAATCATAAAATGTTAATTTTAAATAATTTTCATATTGTGTCACATATGAGGGCAATGTAAAATGTTCAATAATTTAACTAAGTATTTTTTATATAAATAAATTTATTGATAAACGTTTTCAGAGCACAATTTTAATTTCTTCTGAATAAACATACCAACTACAGAATTTAATCTAATATCGATGAAAATTATAGTTTTAAAGAATACTTCTTTATTTCCTAATCAAGCATTTATTAACGTTATTTCCTTATCATGCTAATAAAGAATGCATTTCTTTTTAAATAAACAGCTGAGGTAATCGGAAGTAACACTGACATTTCCGTTGTTACGTCATGATGTTATTCCAAGACTGGTATTGTGAGGAAAAATTGAAATTAATTAAATACGTTTCATTGTGGTATATAAATATGTACAACAATATTAACGCGCAGACATATTTACAGACACATGCCTGGCTGCGAGATCCCTCCAATTCTGTAGATACTAGACAACAAACAGGAAAATTTTTCACATTTTTACAAAACTATCTATTTTTATGTAAATAATTTCTAATATAAAGGAGGGGAATATTTAAAAGACATTTTTATTTGGAAGTTTGAAACTAAAGTTAACGGTTTGGAAATTAGCTATTTTTCAGCAATATTTTAGAAATAGCCTGAATATCTGTTTTAGTAAGTCATCATTGGTTTTTCTGAAATATAAATCTAATTTTATTTTCTGTAATACTTGCTAATTACACATCCAATTTAAATTCCGTACGTCATGTCTTAAAATTAATTTAAACTTTCTGCATTAGAAATGCTGGTCAATAACAATATTCTAACTTATATAATCAAAAGAAAAAATTATTGATTAAAAGAAAGAAGGAGAAAACACCTTATGTATGTCACTAAACTCAGTTTTGCCAGTCCGCCACTTTAAAAAAATCCTATTGCTTGATTGCCAGCATATTTTTAAACTAGTCGTTGGGGGCCACCGTAATACTTACCCATCATGGATATGCATAATGTAAAATATTAAAATAAAAATCTGTAAACTACTTATAAAATGCAATGCAATTCGAATAAAATCGTGGCTTGATGACGTCCTAAATTTTAAAGGCTCAATTAATGAACTGCTTGAAAGAAACATCCTTATAACTCTAAAAATAATAATCCTGTTAACTAGCGGTTTATTGCATCTCATTAAGCGTCAAATTTCCAATTAAAATATATCTTTGAAGTGAAATTTGGATGAAATACAGGGTCACAAAAAATCAAAGAGTGTGGTAAATAGGATTCCAAATATCTCGGCAACTAATTATCCGATCGACTTCAAAATTTATGTTTTTTTATTGTCTTTTATATTCATTTTTTAAAATAAACAATATCGGAAATTTTTATATACCTTTCATCAGAACGAATATTTCGAGAGTCCGAAAAAAATTGTTCCGGTTAATCGAGGTTATTGAAATTAAATAGGCTTCTTCCCATTATTACATACTAAGTACATACCAAATTGCAAGTCTCTATCTCCTTTTTTTCGGGAGATAGAGCGTTTACACACACACACACACACACACACAGACGGACGGCAAATTTTTTTTTCTAAAAATATGTTTTTCGGAATCTCCAGTGTCTGAAACGTGTAAATGCGTCAAATTTTTTTTTTCCATTTTCAAAACGATTACAAGACTTACCCTATACTACGTATGATGGGTAAGTAAAATGATATAATTCGATTTATTTTCTCGTTTTAAAATGTTATTAAATAAGGTGCATATATGTATTTCAAAAATGTTGTCACAAACAGTCAATCTGAATTAAAAAAGTAGCAAACTTCATACACTCGCCTAAACTGCTTGTTGGGCAGATTCGTTCAAATTATATAATAGCTGAATTCACTAATTAATCTGCCCATCATTCGCCAAACCAACCAAAATAACTTGGTGGTATATATAGTAAAGTCCAAATTTGATTAATTGGCGAACATACAAATTATCAATACTCTAGTAAAAGGGTAACGCGAGATTAAATTGAAAGCACCAACGGCAACGTTAATAGTTTGGTATTTAATTAAAATGAAAGAAGTGCGTTGTGTTGTTTTGAAAAATTCCAAATACCTATGAGTCGTCTGCCAAAAATACATACAATTAAACATTAACAATTATTAAGAGCATCTTAATTTTAATTGGCGGGAAATAGTTTTACTAAATATTCCTGAAAAGGAAGAAACGGTAACGTTGCGGAATTGCTGACCAGATCGAACATTATTTTAATTTGTTGCTGCACATTCTTAAATACTAAGTATATATAGAGGTCACTCTCTTACAGATCAATTCTGGAGGACCTCGATATCTACGGAGAGAACTAAAAATATTCAACTAAATTCTTCTCTCACAGAATTAGGATATGGACTACATTCTCCTAGCACAGAATTAGAATATGTTCTTAAAAAATAGCTAGCAACATCATTTATTAGCAACATCAATTATCCTAAAGAAATTACACACAATAATCTCCATGATAATTTAAAGAAATTACCAAAATATTTACATCAATTATCCTAAAGAAATTACACACAATAATCTCCATGATAATTTAAAGAAATTACCAAAATATTTAAATGAAAATTATTTATTTAAAAATTATGTCACAAAAATATTTACAATTAAAAGAAATAAATGAAATAAAGAGAGGGAAAGCACACTCGCTTTCTTAAACATTCGTGTCCGCTTATTTAGCTTTTAAAATTATTTAATTCTTTATGATAAAATGACATGTTTACATTTAACTAGTTTCAATAATTATCTCTACAAATTTATAAATTAAAATAATTCTTTAGTTTGGATTTCTGAAGGGAAAAATTCGAAGATTTAATTCACAAAATATAAATAAAAATTAAGACAGCATTGTAATTATCATATTACGGCCTACTTATAGATACATCGTCAGATGTGGTTGCTTTAGCTTGAAAATGCATATCTTGACAATGGGGGCACATAAATAAAAATGATACCGGTTCAGTGGCTATTAAAGGTTAAACTTATGGGATCTCCATACGTTAAGTCAAAATTAATATTTTTCCTTATACAAACGATAATATAATTCCAGTAGCATCACAAACTACGGAATTGCTGACCAGATCGAACATTATTTTAATTTGTTGCTGCACATTCTTAAATATTAAGTATATATAGAGGTCACTCTCTTAGAGATCAATTCTGGAGGACCTCGATATCTACGGAGAGAACTAAAAATATTCAACTAAATTCTTCTCTCACAGAATTAGGATATAGACTACATTCTCCTAGCACAGAATTAGAATATGTTCTTTAAAAATACACAAGAAAAAGACCTTGTACTGTACGGTGTGGCCTTATTTCTATTGGCTGAACTCAGTGCCAATAGTGATATAGTAGCGCAATTATGTGCTACATAAAAATCACACTGCATTAAAAATGTACCCACTTACAATATGGTTCAAAGGGTTAAATCTCAAGACCTGGTCGGACACTTTTATTAGATAATTGCCCTTTAGTTTTTAAGGCCCATAAATAGTGCTCTTGTTCCCTTTGGGAACTAACTTCAAACTTAGATACCCATCGTCTGTATCATTGACTGTGTGTGCGGGCTCTAACCGCTTCTAAAGCTTTAACGAGAAATGATATATACTTTATAAAGATAATTATTTTATATCATGAACACAAATACTTATAATTGAAACACTATTTTTAAATTAAAGTATGATGATCATAGATCATAACTATATGCATTACATATTTTTAACGTTAGTAGAAGTTTTTATATTAAATTATATACATTATTATTCTTGAGAATTCCACAAACCATTCGTTATGTTACGTAAAAAGGTGATGGTGTGCCCTAAGTTTTCTATCATTGCTGTATTGAAACAATCGCAAATGTTTTTTGTAAATTATTCTTGCTTTCATAAAACAAAATTTCCGACCTCCTCCTGAAAAGGGAAAACTTTATCATTAGTGTAATGGATTTAGTCTTATAATTTCTCATGGGAAAAAAAATATTTCCATATATTAATTTTTTTTGGTTTTCACCCCCTTTATTAGTATTATCATTCGTTTGCTGTTCTCACAAAAAAATTCACTTTGCATTGTTAATTTATTTAAAAACAAAATAAATGTTTTATATATTTTTGAAATAGGATTTTACTGGCAAGTTTATAATTGCAACTAAATTTTGTTTATCTTTTATTTTTTCTACCCAGTTAAATTTCAATTTAAACGGGCGTTTTATAATATAACAAATTTTCTTAAATCAGTGAGTAATTTTCGAGCGAAAAGTAAACTATTAGTATATCAATCACCCGTTTAAAACTAAATGTAGTTTAAAAAAGTACATTAAGAATCCACGTTAAACAAAAAGATATTAAACCAATTAAAAAAGAGAAATAAATAAATATAAATTACTTCCTCTCTTTTTTATAATGTAATCCGTTATGATATATAAATTCCTCCTAAACTAAATTAAAATATACATTTTATGAATAACTGCATTTAAAAATTTAAAATAGTGGTAAACAGGTTGAAATTATTAAGTTTTACTTATCGAAATGCTTCATACTTTATTTTTATAAATATTTCATCGAAAAGTATTATATTTATCGTATAAATAAAAATACCGTGTGACTGTATAAATAAAATTGCACTCTCATTCTAAATACCAAATTTTCTCTAAAAAATTTGAATCCTTAAATTATTTTGAAATAAATTTGTATTCAAATAATGCATATTAAGTATGCAATGTTAATTGTAAATGCATTCTAGTGGGCAATAATGTTTGTATGCGAAGAGATTTCCACGTTTTACTGCGTGAAAAGTGTATTCTAAATGAAACTGCACTTTATATGCAGACATATTTAGATCTTTGCATTAAGTTTTTTTTAGCTATTTATTAATTACAGTATATGACAAGCGTACATAATGTAAAAACTTTTAAATCGTGGTACAATTTAGCTTTTCTTCAAATTTTATTATCGCAGGAGGGAATTCTACCTTAATTAAAGGTGTTTTAAACATATAAGATGGTTCTAAGACATTTTAAATTTTCTTCAGTCTTTCATATTCAACCAACTTGGAATTATTTTTGTGACTTGAAATCTAATGACTTTAACAATTTAAGATGGGATCGAGCAGAGTTTCTGAATTATCAGTAAAATAATACATTCCATAACATTAATACTCTCACTATTTTGCGGGTTGTGGAATTTCAAAACTTATCTAGATCCCCACTCTTCTTAAATCATGTTATAAAAATTTAAACTGATTCTCAAATGAGTACTTAGTTTACTTAGACATTTTCATGGATGAATTTGATCATCAGCTTTTATTATCGGAAATGATTCTTCACTACGAAGCATAGAGAGATTGTATATATACGTTTTTATCCCGGGGGAAGCGGTATTAAAAATCGGCTTTTGTTTTGACCTGCTATAATGATTTGGTCTTGATTAGTTTTATTCTATATTCTGTCATGAGTTTTAAATTTCAAAGGTTTGCTGCGGCGGCATACTTGGGAAAAATATCCCAAATGAATACAACGTTTTATTAAATTATTGAGAAAACAAAGGTCGTATACATATAAAAATTAGTTTATCCTCTATTGGAAAAGTTTAACTCAGTTCAATTCAAAAACAACTTTGAAATTTACTTTACTCAGTTCCCAAACTCACCAAAACATATGTAACAGCTAGTATCATTCATAGATTTACAATTTGTTACACAAGAAAACTGAATTTGGATAAAACCTAACTCTGGCTGTACCCCAAACGTAACAATGAGCCACTTACTGGCATTCTGGTAACTTAACAATAGAACTTCGGGTCTTTTCGGCACAGTTACGTTGCTAGAGAAAGGGTTGCGGATATCAGTATTTTTTTACGGATACATTAGGCTTACATAATGACAGAAATTATATAGTAAAATAAGGTAAAAAACTTTTCGAATATAGTAGTATCCATAAAAAACCTTCTAGCAACCCCACTGTATCAAAATGACATTGTCCAGCGTTAAAATGTCAAATAATATCTAGAAGGGGATTACTAGAATTATCATTTATATAAGTAACACGACACAAAAATGAAACTCATTCTGAAATTTCTAAATAAAGTGAATATCTTGTAAGAAGTTGCAATACTTTCGAAAAATCGAATAGAAAACGGCGTACAGTCGGTCGAAAAAAAAGGAGAACGCTCTTTCCCATCTAATTGATTGTTAAACTGAAAAAGAGAAAAACGAAAATAGTCATTCAATTGGAAATTATGTCTTCTTTTAATGTGTGCTAAAAAATTAGTTTAGGGAACCATCGTCATAGTGAAATTGTACTAACATTGAAATTTTCATTATAAACAGCAATTTTTGAACTATGCAGATGTAAAATTTTGAAAGCCTAAGTTTAAATTCAATTTGGTTTGCTACAAAATAAACTGAAATTCGTATTTTTTTCAAAGCATAATTCAGAAACTCTTTTGAAGTTACTTTGAATTAACTTTTAAATATACACTAAAAACACTTTTTATTTTGCTTAAAAGACGTCAACATAAACCTTAAAGATCTTAAAATTTAAAATTTACATGTTTCGATTTGTTCATCAAATCGTCATCAGAATATATACAAACCACAAATACAATGTACATAAAAAATTGTGGTTTGTATATATTCTGATGACGATTTGATGAACAAATCGAAACATGTAAATTTTAAATTTTAAGATCTTTAAAGTTTATGTTGACGTCTTTTAAGCAAAATAAAAAGTGTTTTTAGTGTATATTTAAAAGTTAATTCTAATGGACGTATTTTGACTCTCCACTTTATTTGAAATATAGTAACAGTTGAATCGTTACTTTGGAAGTTTCTTATTTTTTAAGTTACTGGAAACCGATTCCTGTTAACATTTACATAGGTTACAATGCAAGGTTTTTTTAATATTGATTTAATGCGTTATAAATAACGAAATTATTATTCCAAAAAATATATATATTGTAACCTATAAAAAATTTAACAGAAATCAATTTCTAAAAGTTTCAAATATACAAATCCAAAGTTTTGTCTCATTTTACCATGTAGTTTTTGAGTCATGCTTAAAAGACTATACTCATTACAGTTTGTTTTGCAACTAATAAAATTTAATTTAACATTACGATTTCCAAATTTTGCGACTGAATAAATCCTGAACTTCACTATTAAATGACTTTCCATTTGGTATTCAAAGGTGTAATTTACCAAAGAATCTAAATAATGTGCCACAATTAGGTGTTCGTAATCAAAAGTCTAAAATTTGATACAATGTAATTATGAAAAGAGCCTATATGCTTATGTTTTGACATATATTTAAAGAAAACATAATTCTTAATCGAATGGTTACTTTTGTTTTCTCTGTCTCTGTTTGGTGCTAGAATAAATGTGTATTGCCCCCCCCCCCCAACTTTTTTTTGACCGATTCTACACATCAAAGTTATGTTTCATTAGAAGCAATAAATATACATTTTTTGTCTTGATAAAAAGCAGCAAAATATGGAGATCATTTATGTAATTTTCGCATCTCTAATCAATGACGTATTGTTCTATCTCACATAGTTTACACCTGAAAAGAAAATGAACAACACTACAGTAGTATACTTAGAAGTAAATATATATATATATATATATTCAATAAAATATGAGATGCAAGCTTGTTAAAATGAAATATTCTCAACTGACAGGACTATGTAGGACGTCGCATGCGATGATTTTACATTATTTGAACAGAAAGCACTTAAACTCAGGGACATGAGATTTATCATAAAATAAAACACGAATTCTGTTCTTCATAAGTTTTCCTTTTGGAAAATTTTTTGCAGTAGCCGCGTTAGGAAAAGTATGGCCGGAAAACTTTTATAACATGAACATTGTTCTTCAAGGTCAGTATTATTTATCAGTAAAGTTGAAACGTCTGGTATACAGTGCTATCTTCTGCTTTCGTCATTTGTCTACTACGTTGCACTGTGACTTGTAATCATACTTCAGTGTTGCCTATCGATGAATTTATTTTATTCCATTTTAAAATTAAATATTAAACAGTGTCTGTTGTCCGAATTTTACTTCATTAAGATACATACAACACCTAACAGAGCCATGTGATTTTAGAAAAGATTAATTTTGACAAACCTATGTATTATAATTTACATGCAGTTAGAAAATTGCAACCAAAGGTACATTTTCAGACAGATTCATTTCGTATGAATGTTATTTATAATATTACAATTTCCACAAACAGTATATATTTTTAAATAGGTTTATATTTGTTATTTAAGTGATTTTAGTAAGAAATCAACAGTTTAAATATAATTGTCATTAATTTTTTAAAAAAGAAAATCATAAAACAAATACTTTAATGAATCCATCTCATCGGAAATATTGCAAGACACCATTCACAAATTTTAAAAGACAATTCGATTAACAAAGCCTGCAGCATTTCTTAAAAATTCAAACAAGCCAGTATATGAAATAAGTAATATTTAGTGTCACATTAAATTTTACAACGGGGAATAAATTTAGTGCAGAAAATTATATAACAAAGCAAATGAAATTTTCTGAAAAGTTTAAACTGGGAATTAAAGTAAACAGAGCAAAATAAATTATGAAATATAATTTTATGTTAACTTAAACTATTGTGTAATAATTTAAGATACCACCAAAACCATTCATATAATTAATTTCTAAAGTAAATGTAACTTACTTCAGATATAAATCGACGAAAACAGTTGAATGAAATTCTGCTTCGTTTTAAAAATAAATATTTGTGATATAATTCAAAATCTCATTGTTAAGGCAATAAAATACTTACACTCAGTTATAAAAATCTTGCTATTTAAACAAAGTTAAATAATTTTACATTTATTAACAAAATTTGTTTAACTATATGTTCTTATTTTTCCATGTTGCAGGAAATTTATTGCATTTTACATAACATTTTATGATAAGTTATAAAATACAAAAAAATACTTCAAGATTACAATAAATATATAACATTATGTTGATTTTTAAGTATTAGTAATTCTAAAATCCTATAATAGGTATTAATATAGCGGTTAAACAAATTAATAAGTAAATGTAACAATTCCTTTTTTCTTCTATATACTGTTGTTACTGCTCAGTCAATGTGGCTACAACACAGGAAAACTAAGAAAGGCATGTCAACATTATTTCCTTATAAAACGAATTCGCCTTATTTAAAGGTGAATTAAAGAGGTGAAAAAAAAGGTGATTTTTTTTATAAGAAAAAACAGGTATTTACCCTCCCTTTTTTACTGTATTTTTCACTGATCTGTCGCCACCCTGTAAATATTGTTCAGGGGTTTTACCCTTTACAACAACATAAATTGTTAAAACTGAATAGATAAGAATAATTTTTCATATAAATGGCAGGATACTTAACTATTCAGCTCCGTTAATTGCAGAAGAAATGGAAAATAATCGGGTATTTATTTATTTTTTTGAATCAATTGTTTTACACTTTGCCGTTAATATCACTTTATACTAAAAAAAAAATATTTTAGAACTTGAGAAAGATAATGTAACGAACAACATTTCAATTATAAATTTGATGATTTAATATTTAAGGGGAAAATGACACTTGCCCTCATTGCAATTTGATAGTTTTCAGAAAAACAGTTCTCCTCTTTATTAGCTATAGGAAAATCACAGACGTTCGTGTCCTTATAGTTTCAACTATCATTTCTTCGAGCTTTGTTTACAGGATCGTCCACCATTTTTTTCCAATATCTATTTTTATGCAACTTAGAATATCCGTTCTTATTCCAAATTAATTAAGATCAGACGTAACGCGTAAAAATTACCCTGTAAATGCTAGAAAATGCAAAAATGCTAATTGAAATACCGTAACTTGGTCTTCTTGCCTAGTGTTAAATATTTCAGCCCTTATCCGCCATAGGGCTGCTCAAATCAAGTCAAAACTAACATGTTTGGTTTCACCAGACTGTAACGTATTGCCCTACTTTCCCGTTTTTAATTTTTTTTGTCCGTTTTTATTGAAATTTATAAGCAAAACTGAGGGCTTTAGTGAAAGTAAGTATAAAAAATAATATAACAAAAGTACCATTCGAGATATATTAACAAATTATATTCCATTAAAAAAATACTAAATGTTATATTATATTAGAAAATAAAATATCACATTCTTTTAATATATGTAATTATCCCTCCGCGACCAGCGTTAATTATTATTTTTTTATATTTGGCACTACTTTTTTAAAAAAATAATTTTTGGCATAATTTATTCTCTGAAATTCTGTAATTTGAAAAACCAAAATTTTCTGGGCAAAAAAACTGGTGTAAAAATTCAAGATTTTGCGCACACTGTACTCGTATTGCTCTTAGAAAAGGGTTTCAGAATATATTTTAATAATTCTGTATTTGTATTTTCGATGAAACGTTTCTGTACTAGTGTATGATATTCCTAAGCTATTATTTTGTATTTTAAAAATAATTTAGCACTTCAATTTGCAAGGTAGAAACATTTTAGATGTATTCGGTAAGCCCTTTTGATTATTTTTGTTTAACATGTTAACCGCCAAACGATTCCATATTGTCTTATGCGTTACGTCTTGAACGATGCGCAGTGTGGTATTTTGCTGAAAAACGTGGCCAAAATTATTTCAAATCTTTTATGCATTCTGTTGCAGATAAAATGTTTTAAGAAAATGTAAAATATTTTATTACGTTGAAAACAAACCACTTTCCGTAGAATTTAATTCAGTGTTTCATAATCTATGCTTAATGCATGATTTATGGTTTTTGTTTTACTTTTGAAATAGATTTTAACAATATGAACATGTATTTGAATTTATAAAATCAATTCAATTTGAGTAATTAGATAAAACATGAAAAAAAACCTAAATATTAAAAATATTGTTTTTCGCTGTTATATCAATATATTATGCAATGCAAGAAAAATATAACATAATATTTTAACAGCGACGACAGTGGTTTTTAATACGAATGAAGCTATATATTTATAATTCATTTTTAAAATTCTGCTTGGTATTTAAATATTATTTTGAAATCTTCTCAATCTTTTGTGCTTGGTAATTTACTACTTGAAAGAAAATTATTACAAAATAAAAATATGAATGTTAAAGATAGTAATTTTACTTAAAATGTTACGTAATTATTTTCCATTTTTGTGTTACATTTTTATGATAAACAGTATTAAAATAATATAAAGCAGTATTTAAAAAAAAAAACAAATTATTATGTTGAACAAAATTATCTTTAAAACAATTTTAATTTATTTCTACCCTGAAAACAGAACGTACAGATGAAAAGGATTTGTAAAGCAGAAACATATATAAGTAGAATAAAAAACACTTTACAGTATTATTGCGGTGAAAACGTTAGCTGTTTATGATATTGCCTCTGCGAGATTTAGTATTTTATTCTTTCATCTCTTTTAAGTGTTCTCTTTCATTTTAATGCAGCTTTTACGATTTGAAATGCAAGAGAAAAAGTAAAATGCTTTATCAGCTTAAAAATATTTTGTATTATCAAAAGGATAAATGTTATATTGAAAGCTAACGAAATTGAATTTAGATTTAACAATTAATCTAATGCTATTTAAGTTCATTTTACACGTATGTTCACTCTTTATAGTATAAATATTGTGCGGTATCTGAATTAAATTTCATGTTATAATATTATTTTTAATTGTCAAAGTTGTTTCAAAATAATTAAATAAACCCTCAAAATCAAGGGGGAAAAAGTTAAGATTAATTTTTATAGCCCATAAAGTACAACATTAAAAATGATAATTTCGAATTAAAATGAATAACATTTTAAGTTTAAAAACGAAATATACCTTCGCATCCAAAAACACTTGCGGCAGAAAAAGAATCGTGTATAAAAACTTTAAAATATTGACATGGAAAATAAATATCGAAATTAATGCTCATTGAGTCCTTTCAAATGAATAGATAGTGATCCAAATAAAAATTTAAATAGAACATTTTTTGAATTCATGTTGGAAGAACTATATAAAATTAATATAAAATTTGTAACATTATACTTCTTGATACAATGGCATATACTGTAGCCGCCATAATGTCAAGTGCCAGGCCGTTCAGTAGAGCAGAGAGAGAACATAGATTAAGGATTAAATTAAAACAAGTTTATTGAATCTAATCGGGCAGAGAGATTGAGCGAGAAATACTCGTTTTACCTAACTCAAAAGAAACAGTCTAGTCTTCGACTTCAAGCGGCACAAAAAGAAAAACTATCAAATAAGAAATAGAATATATAAGGAAATATACAACTCACAGTCCGTCGACGGCGGAGATTCGGAGTTGCAATTTCAAGATGCGTCTTATCCTCGTTGTAAGCCAAGGTGGACACTGATGCAGGCTTTCCACCTGGTTCCAAGGCTCTTAAAAATATACCCAATTCTAGACTGCAGAATGAACAACTTAATCCACGTTATTCGTAGCAAGGGGCTCCAATATAAAACACCAGATACCAGCTCCTAGCGTGTTTTCCATTCGTCATTCACAGACTCCAAGGTGAGGTAAAAGGAATTTGAGAAATTCAGGCGGAACAGAGGGTTACGTAAATGGAGTGTCTTTATTTGAGAAATCGATTTAACCGCAGTGTTGTTGATATTTTCCGATCGGCGATTCTAGGAGGCTGTTTAAAAAATGTAGACATCCTCTCTACAGTAAGAAATAATCCTTTAAAATATTTTTTTTTATCTTTACTTGTTAAAAATTACTTCTTTATTATTAGAATTTACGTAAACTGCTGTTCCGTGGTAACATTAAATTTAATTTAAAAAGTCGCAACTGTTTACTTTTAGTAAAATAGAAAAATGTTGCTAGACACTATTTTCTCCATACGGACAAAAAATGAATACTTTTACAGAGTACTTATGTCTGTAAAACCTCAAATCCGGAATGGCGATTTTTTTATACACTCACGAAAGCATTCTCATACATAAATACATAAAGTTTGAATGTGTTTTTATTCAAATACCAAGAAATTAGTGTTTTCTATTTTTCTATAAAGGCAAGGCATATGTCAGCAAATGGTGTTTTAAGCAGCGAAGCGGCAGTCCGGTAGAGTCCTCATCAAGGAGGAATGAATTTTAATTGACGATATGTCGCATTTGCAAAGAAATGAAAGACTCTATTCAAGTCTAAAACACTCGAATAATAGTACCTGGCATGAGATCCTCTCCATCAATCTATTAAATGGGGAAAATCGGTAGTTTTTTCCCAATTTTGAAATATATTTTACACATTACGTAAATGAAATATCAGAATGACACACATTGTAATTTCTTTGAAATTAAAATATGTAAAAATAATTTATCGATATTCTCTGCAATTTATTAAATCAAAATAAATTTAAAAATATTTCCATTTCTGAAATTTAGCTTCAGTAATAAAAGTGGAAATATTGAAAACAACTTAAAACGTAATAATTTCGCATTGGTTCTTTCTATTATAAATGTTTTGCCATTTCTCACTGTGCCAAGCTTATATAAAATTGAAGTATTACCTATTACTTCAAAATATCGTACTTGACATCATTTTAAATTCTTAGATAAACATAAGATATAAATATTAGCATAAACTCCCCCAGAAAACTGCTTCATTGGTATATTTTATCTACGCGCCTGAGTGGCTCAGATTAATATATATATATATATTAGAGATATTTCTGGTGAGTTTTCGGTATTTTTAAATAAGGTAGGTTTAAAATTTTTCCAATTACATGAATGTACGCATGATTTTCGCTGGAGAGAAGGGGGAGGTAGTGAAATGTCCCTAATTTCGACCGATAAAATAGTTAGATATCGAAAAAGGGTTCAGTAATATTTTCAAAAATATTACCAAATATTATCAAGTCCCCTTAAGGTTGGGTGCGGGGTGAATTCCGTCTTAAAAGAGTAGGAATGGGTTGTACTTTTATTTAAAAGAAATGCATTGTATGAGAACGAAAAAAAACCCTGGTTATAACCCCTAGCATTTTTAAACTCTTTTATTGTTTAATTATATTTGCTAAGAAAACTGACAGACAGTAGAATTCTGAAAACATTCACTGATTGCTGTTATCAAAATCAGTGAATGAAAAGGATCAAGAAATAATAAAATTGTTGTTTACTTTTGTAATGAAAAAAAAAGAAGCATTTGAAACAAACCTTGCATATAATGAAATTGTAATCTCGCAATGAACAGTTCGATCACAATCAAGCACAAAAAATTATGTTTATGTTCTCTCAATAATTGTTTTATTTTTACTTTTATAAAAGATCAGGGATGCTCTCTTTTATCCAATCCCCCGTGTATGCCCATGCCATTTGATAATCTGTTTGTGTTTTTCTTAATCTTTTTTCTCATTATTGTATATTTTTATTCTAAAATTTACGACATCTGTCCAGTGATCTAAAGCAATATCTAGTCTATATATAATAATTTCAATAACAAATGACGTACTCGAATTCATTAAACATTCATGTTCAAAAATACACATTTAAAGAAACAAGTAACTCCATTTTAATAATTGATTTTTTTTAGAATAAAGCGGTACAAAGCGAAATATATAAAATTAATTTCAAATATACCTGCATTTTTAATCGGCCTGAAAATCGTTAGTTATCCTAATTAGTAAAATCCGGAAAAATCATTTTTATCGCACAATAAATTATCCTTAGTTTTAATATTTAAAAAAGATTATTTTTAGGATGGATTGACGGAGAACCCAACCATTACCCACTAGAGAACTGCTCAAATTGAGTCAAAATTGAGATACCCTTCACATGAGTATATTTATTGTTACAAACAACATTTACGTGAGGCACACTTATTCAAAAGCCATAATCATGTCAATAGAAAAAAATATCTTACCTAACATAAAAATGTAATTTTCTACAAATACACATTTTTTTAATTTCATGGTCAAAATGCATTTTGCCTTTTTTTCAAAAATGTTTCTAAACGTAAATTTTAGAAAGTAGCATACACGATGTTTTAGAGCTAAATAAATACGTTTTTAGAAAAGTAATTTTATTAATATCTTTTCTACATTTATATTATATTTCTACTTGATTACTAGCATTGAATTGCTAATTACAAGTAAATATCAGTAAATATTTAATATATATATTTGTAATTAGCCCAATATTTTCATTTTTAATTCCTCGTCATTGTTTCATTGTATTTTTTTACATTTTCATAGCTATAATAAACACATAAAAACGTCAGTACGTTATGCGGTTTTTTTTTTCACAATCTTAACTCTAAGCGGACTCTACTGCTTCAGTTTCGAAAAAAGATAGAGAGTGCTTTTTTAAATATTTTTAATACCATTTAGAAATATTTGTTGTATTAGTTTTGAGCAAACCGGAAAATGAAACATAAAAATACAAAACAAAATGCCAAGTAAAGATTTGTAGAACTTTTTTTGTGTTGTAGAATTGTGTATTTAAAGAACAAATTATGCTTTAATAATAGCACAGCAATTTACATAGAAATGAATACTGTATTTTTTTTTAATTGAATGTAGTGATATCCATTAAAAGAATTAAACACTGTTGCTTTTAATTGTGCTTTCTTATTAATAAAAATATTCATAATTTAAAATGCCAATAAAAAATGCTCAAAACAACTATTATTCATTTGCATCACTCATACGCAAATTATCTTACTTATAAATGAATTAGAACCGATTTCTGTTTTTTTTTTAATTTGACTAATTATCCTATGGTGAAAATATGTTTCCCTGATATGATCTTTGTCCTTAATCCATTTCTTGTATTACATTACAGGATAAAAAGCAAAGTTCCTTTAAATATTTTAGTAAAAAGCGCTCATTTACTTCTGAAAATTATATTAGGCTATTTTAGAATTATTTCGGGGTTTTTGTATATTTATTTCTGCCATGTTTGAATTATTATGCATAATTACACATTTCGAACACAGTTTTAAAACATACAGTTAATGCTTTTGACTTCAAAGTTCGAACTTTAAACACGCAAATAAATATTTAATGTAATGCAAAAATAGGTATTGTTTAAACATGTAAAAAAAGAAATACCATCTTAGTTTGTCTCCATAATTAGAGGGCTGATATTTTTTAAGCTTATATGTATATTAATTACATATTTTAAATGGATTTCACATTTTTAAAATTAGAAATAATAACATCATTCTTAGAAAAATATTTTTCTTTCTGTAATAATGTTTGACTGCTATAAGTGGAAGCATAAATAGTTAGTCAGTCATGCAACGTACATTTTATGTTATATCTTAAAATGCTACATAAAGAGATTAAAATGAAACTTTTAGGAGAAATAGTTTAAAATATTTCTTTCGCAACCTCATGATTTACTATGGAAATTGTCTAACAATTGTATAGTCAGTAGTTTTTTTCAGATACTATTTATAAGTGTGTGTGACATTCTCTCTTCTGTCACATAGTTTAAATAATGAACTGCCATAGAAAGTTTAAGCTACCATAATAGAAACGGAATATAGAACTATAACAAATGAATTTGTGTGGGCTATATTTCTTAGTTAATGAAAGTCGGTGCTAAACATGTTTTAGAAACCTATTTATCAAGTAAAATGTCAGCTAGTCTTAAATGTTGTTATGTTGAATCTTGTAATTATATTTCTGATAAAAATAAGATTATCGTAATATACTGTTCTGTTTATTTTTTTCCCTTTACCAATCTTAGATTGTATCTAAAATAATGTTTTAGAATAAATTTATATTACTTTAAATTGGTACAGCAGCTATTCGTAGCTGCATTGGGATGGTTGTTTGTGGGTACTATGGTCATTTTTGCAGACGAAGGCTAGACAGACAAGTACCTCCAATTAAACTGGATTCGCATCCACTACTGACAAACGTGACTGAATAGGAATTCGAACACCGAACATTTTGTTCAGTAGCTAGAGACTTAACCCCCATAAATAGTTGGAAATCTCACATTGGGATATAGAGTTCTTTTATAGTTCCTTCCAAAAACAAGAAAATTAAGCATTAACAACATCTGAGTTCATTTTTAAGTAATTATGTAATTATCTAAAAATAAATATAATTATTTCTTATTAATTTTAAGAAAACTGTAATATGCATGTAAACTGTCGTTTGGAAACATATATATATATATATATATATTTTTTTAGGTTAATGCTTTTCTTAATTTTCACAATAATTTCATTTATACAGGGTGGTCCTAAAATATGTGTCAAAAATGTAAAGGTGGGTAGAGGGAACCTAGATAAGAAGATTTCGTATAGGAATATGGGTTCGGAAATGCAGCGTTGAGGCAGTAGAGGGCGCTGTTGAGTTCGCTGGATAGAATCGCTTCGCAGGCTTGAATCGCCATTCCCCGCACGGATTTCGAGTAATATGCATCGTTACATCAACACGAAGCTTACTGACATGCATTTCATGTATGGGGTTGCTCAAGGAAATGATTCACACCCAATGCACGTCCTAAAGCTCTTGAGCTTGTTGAAGAACTATCATCTACTGTGCAAATTACTGCTTCTTTCACTCCAGGAATTCTGCGATATCTTTCTCTGCTCGTATCACGCCTAAGATCATAAAACGGTCCTTTCGTGCACAACTCCCCATAAAAACGCTCAAATGTTCGGCGATCTGGCATATTCCTACCCGGGAATCATTCCATGTACATCTTTTGAGCAGCTGTTCAATTTCCTTGCGCAGCCCCATACATGAAACACATGTCGCAAGCTCCGCATTGATGTAACAATGCATGTTTCTCGAAATTCGTGCCGGGAATGACGATTCAAGGTAGCGAAACTCTTTCATCCGGTGAACTCAACAACGCCCTCTACTGCCTCAACGCTGGATTTCCGCACCCATATTCCTATACGAAATCTTCTTATCTAGGTCCCCTCTACCTACCTTTACATTTTTGACAGATATTTTAGGACCACCCTGTTTTGCACTTTTGGAAGTATCAAGATTTATTTATTGTCTCCCAAAATTCGCGGTATAACAGAGGGCCGCTGTATATTAAACAACAGAAAATTAAATGAGAGATTTTTAGACTTATGAATAGTATATGCATTTTTATTAAGTGAAAAAAGACTTTATTAAATTATTTTAATTTTACATTTCTGAAACTTTATTCATATATATATACATAAAACGGATATACAGGGTGATTCATAAAAGATGGGCAGAACTTTAAGGGGTTATAGTACACTTAAAGACAAATAATATTAAATAGGAGACTAAGGGTCCCAGACGTATTCCCAAGGAGATAGGGGGCATTAAAGTTTAGGGTCCGAAATTTCAAATGATTATAAAACATGGAAAAATTGGTCGATTCGTTTGCGGTTTTTGCAAAAAATTTTCTTTATGCCAGTATTTTCTTGAAATAAAATTTTAAAGTTCAATTTCAAAAAATGCCGATAGGGGGCGCTTTAGACTTTGGAGTAACAAACAACTATTTTTTAACGTTATTTTTTGTATTTCTTTAAATGATTTCGAAAGCTTAGACTTAAACTTAAATTTTGATCTAAAAATCTGAGTCCTAACGAGTAGTTAAGTAGCGTAAACTGAAATTTGAAATTTGAAACCCTTCTCCCCCCAGAACAAAAATCAGTTATTCCCGATCTTTGTGTCGTAGATTAGGCTCTAACTACTGCCGCGTTTTGCTAAAATTATTCTTTATGTCAGTATTTTCTTGAAAATAAATTTTAAAGAAAATTTTCAAAAAATTCCGATAGAGGGCGCTTTAGACTTTGGAGTAACGAACAACTATTTTATACCGTTATTTTTTGTGTCTCATTAAATGCTTTCTAAAGCTTAGACTTAAATTTTCAGCCCAAAATCTGAATCGTTAGACGTGGTTAAGTTTCTGGGGAGAGGGGTTTGAAATTTCTACTCCTGAGCACAGTTCAGTTTACCATGTCCACACATTGTGTGCTGTGATACGAGGTAAAAAGACACAAATTAGGATTATGTTACCAAAGCATATTTATTAACATGTAATCACAATAAATGTTCAAAATTGTGACCACCAGAGGTTATGCACGCAGAACAACGGCGACGAATGGAACGGCGAACATTCGCGAAAACATCAGGCTTTTCGAGCACTTCCCCTACAGCGGCGGAAAGTCTGGCGACCAGTTCCTCGGGGGATTCAATGGGTGTCTCATACATAAGAGCCTTCAATCGTCCCCAAAAAAAGAAATCGAGGGGTGAAAGATCTGGCGAGCGAGCAGGCCAAGCAACAGGACCACCTCGACCAATCCATCTGTTCGGAAATGTGATGTCCAGATAGTTGCGGACGTCTCTTACGTAATGGGCTGGCGCTCCATCGTGCTGGAACCACATGACCCGCCGGATGCGTGGAGGAACAACGTTTAACAGGTCTGGCAGCACATGTTGCAGAAATGTGAGGTATGTTTTACCGTTGAGGCGTTCAGTAAGAAGGTACGGTCCGATTAGGTGGTCTCCGAGGATTCCTGCCCAAACATTGATGGAAAAGCGTCTCTGATGAGCATGTGGATACGTAGCATGTGGATTGACATCCGCCCATACATGTGCATTGTGTGTGTTAAATGTACCTTCACGTGTGAAGGTACATTCATCGGTGAAAAGCACAGTTCGTCCAAAATGTGGATTTAGCGCGTTCTGCTGCAGAAACCAGCGGGCGAATTCAATACGATTTGGATAATCCCCTGGAGACAGTTTCTGGACTCGTTGCACATGAAACGGGAGCAAATGTTCATCCTTCAGTACCCTCCAAGTCGTGGACTGTGAGGTATCCACCTGGCTAGCCACTGTTCGTGTACTTGTACTTGGCTGCGCCGCTACTACATCCAGAATGGCTTCTGCAACAACTACTGATTCGTCCTTTTTTGCACGACCTGCATTCGACCGGGAAGCGATAAATGATCCCGTCTCACACAACTGTCTGTGCAAGCTCTCGAAAGTTTTGCGGTTAGGCAACCGCCTGTTAGGAAATCGCTCTCCGTACATTCGTTGTGCCTCTGCACCATTTCCATCTGCCGCTCCGTAAATTAAATGCATCTCAGCCTTTTCCTTATTCGTGAAGGACACCATCTTCCGATTCATTACTACAGCGACTTACACTTGACTCACCGTTCAGTGGTTTTTATGCCTGAATCGTGTCGAAATTTTGCATACGTGTTCTTCTTCTTCCCCATTTGACATTTGCATACTTTCTGTTTCCTTCTTCACCCGGTGACTAGCGTCAGGAATGGAGCTTTAACGTTTGCATGAGCGACGTTTCCAACTGTGCCAGTGCCTTTATGAGTGAATTCCGACTATGCAGTCCTTGACGAAAGTTGTATTTTTGCCTCGTATCACAGCACAGAATCGTTGGGCATGGTTAAGTAGTGCAAACTGAACTATGTTCAGAAGTTGAAATTTGAACCCCCTCCCCTCGCTACTGAACCACGCTCAGCGATTCAGATTTTGAGCTGAAAATTTAAGTTTAAGTCTAAGCTTTAGAAAGCATTTAATGAGACACAAAAAATAACGGTATAAAATAGTTGTTCGTTACTCCAAAGTCTAAAGCGCCCTCTATCGGAATTTTTTGAAAATTTTCTTTAAAATTTATTTTCAAGAAAATACTGACATAAAGAATAATTTTAGCAAAACGCGGCAGTAGTTAGAGCCTAATCTACGACACAAAGATCGGGAATAACTGATTTTTGTTCTGGGGGGAGAAGGGTTTCAAATTTCAAATTTCAGTTTACGCTACTTAACTACTCGTTAGGACTCAGATTTTTAGATCAAAATTTAAGTTTAAGTCTAAGCTTTCGAAATCATTTAAAGAAATACAAAAAATAACGTTAAAAAATAGTTGTTTGTTACTCCAAAGTCTAAAGCGCCCCCTATCGGCATTTTTTGAAATTGAACTTTAAAATTTTATTTCAAGAAAATACTGGCATAAAGAAAATTTTTTGCAAAAACCGCAAACGAATCGACCAATTTTTCCATGTTTTATAATCATTTGAAATTTCGGACCCTAAACTTTAATGCCCCCTATCTCCTTGGGAATACGTCTGGGACCCTTAGTCTCCTATTTAATATTATTTGTCTTTAAGTGTACTATAACCCCTTAAAGTTCTGCCCATCTTTTATGAATCACCCTGTATATAGACTAACATAGAGCTTGAAACCGCAAAGGTTGTTCGGTAGCTTCAGATCCCCGAGCCCAACCCTTCCCGCTTTTCGATGGGTTTAATTTGTTCAATTTTTTCGTTTAAATTTGTTCGGTTTCAATTTTCAGAATTTTTTTTTACTTTCTACCTGGTTTCCGCAAAGGTTTCAGTATAAAAGGGGCATAGCAAAGGACAATTACAGTATAATACCGCCGTAAGTACTTTTTTACCTTTCTTCGGCAAGCGTCTGGGTATAAAAAGGGACGGAGCAGAGGACCACGACGCTAGACGTCGCGCTCCGCGTATTCTGCGGCGGTCGTGTATGTTCCAATTCATCTTCACCCATATTCCATTTTGAATTTTTCAGCGACTTCTATTACAATGGGAGAGGTATAGTTTTCAACTTACCGCAAGACTTCACAAGGAGATCCCTTTCCCCGGCGATAGTGAAACTCGCGTTACATGACATCACTTGAAACATCTCCTCCTATGACAGAAAACCTTCACACTGATATCACTTTTCAGCACTACAACTGGCTGGCAGAATTTCCTTCTTTGTGTGAGACAACAACACAAGTTATATAAGAGTGTGCAGAGACTTTTTAGTCAGTTAATAAGTTATTTTGTCAGATTTTAATTGAAGATTCCGAGTCCTTGCTCCGGAAGGAAAAGTGAATGCTTAATGCTTCGACTTACTACACATAGGATTCAAGCTGTGAAAAGCCTACCCAGGCTCACAGTTTTGAGGTTGAAGATAAACCAAGGATTAGCACTGAGAAGTATTGCCAAATTCTTTAGGAGAGAATAATAAACTGATCTCCTGTCATTTCTTAAGCGTATCTTCACTTCGAGCAGTTTGTGAAGGATTGTGTTACGGGAGAGCTACCTTAAATCTCACGCCAATGCCTTAAAGAAAACTTTAAACAAAAAAAGTAAAAAAAAACTTATTGTGTCGTGAGTTCAGTGGTGAAATCATTGGACTTAATACTAAATTGGTTTTGATTGCCAGCTAAAAAGAACCCATTTTTATAACGTTGTGAAAATCTCTAATAATCCAGAAAATGTATGACATTACTGAATTTTTTAATATAATAAATGCATCTTTGATTTAAATTAGAGCGGTTCCATTGAAGTTCTACGCTATCACTTCTAATACAACAATGGCCTCTGTATCAATATATATATATATATATATATATATATATATATATATTATATATATATGAGAGAGAGAGAGAGATTATTTTTCTGGTGAAAAATAAAATTCATCTTGTTATGCTGTCGAATGATGTACTTGCTATCGTAATAATATTGTTATTCTTGTAAAAAATTACTATTTCGTGAAAAGTGATTGTATAATAGGATAAAAGTTTTATTGATATATGTTAGAAAAGAATGGATTAGAAAATTTTTCATTTACCAAAAATGTGCACGAAATAGTTTTAGCGAATTTTTGTTTTAAAAGTAATTGATTTCAGTAAGAACAACAATTAGAACGGTTCATATTTGGAGAAAATGTCTGAGCTTTTGAAAATATAAATAAACTGGCAAGAAAGTGTGGCTTGATATTTAACGATATTTTTAAAATTTCTTATTTATGCAGTTAAAAAATAAATATTAAAACAATTACGAATACGAAAAATTGTTTAACTTTTAAAATAGTCTAATCTATAAGTAACGTAAATTCCGATGATAGAACACATATCTATCAGTTAAAAGCGTTATTACGCACATATGGATTTATGGCTATGTTACGAATAATCAAACGTTACTCATTTCCGCATGATCTTGTTTTAATTAAAAATATGCATTACATTCAATTTATAGATATATACTCATTATTCCCGTATACTAACAATTCTCCAAATATAATGTTAACTAAAAAGTCCAAAAGTAAAAAGCATAATCATTACGGTATTAATGTTATTATAATTTTATACTCGAATAGTCGGTGCAAGTTTTAGGTAGCTTTCATTTCAAAAAGTAAAAAGCTACCTATTGCAGCCGTTCGGTTCAATTCCTGAAAATTTCGGTATATATTTACCGATCATGTTTTTCCTCTATCTTAAAAAATGACTCAGATATAGCAATTTGTGTTAGATAATGATCGAGATTTATACCATATAATTATGAACTATCAAATTTTTCTTGGTGGCGCTTGAGTATAGTTTATTACAGTCAATTGATAGAATCAAGGAAATCTCTCTTACCTTACTCTTATTCGTTAACATCTGGTTATCCACAAGTGTTAAGAATACATTACGTTGCGTTTATCCTTTGTATCTGGAAGTACGCCTTAAGCTTAGAAGCACAAATCACTGGAGTAATCCTGCTTTGGTTTAGAAGAAAAATAAAGTGGTTAGCTTAAATATGTAACTGATAATACGTGTGATTCTCTGCAAATATTTAATTTACTTATATTTAATTATACAGCACTTGAAAAGTCTTAGAATGTTTCCTTCTTCATTTTAAGAATTACATTATAATACGATACATTATAATAATCTTGGCTATAGCACACTATCTTGTCGAATTTCTTATTCAAAATCAGTATTAGCGAATCTTCTGTAATCGAGTTCTTTGTATTTTAGCTTATGCTGTTTAACGTGTAACAATAGCTAAAACCTTCAAACGAAGATATAGGAAAGCTACTTTTACCTCCCGGTACAGGCCGGAAGAACTTTTGTTTTAATGTTACAAACTGTTAGTATAGTTCTCGAAAAATATTCATTTATATATTTATTTATTTATTTATTTACCATAATTGCGTGTATTTGTTATTATACACAATTTTTAATTTAAAACATTGTTTTAAATCAGATTTCACAACTGTCAGAATTTTTGTTATTACAATTTAAATTTGAATTGTAAAATGTTAAATGTATCGAAATAATCTTTGGAATATCTATGGAAGTAATTAATATTAATGTTACAGAAGTAATTCTTAATCGGAAACAAAATTCTTTCAAGTGTCAAAAGGGAAATTTAAAAGTATAAAAGTACCTTCGTGAAGATTATGAAACCATGATTAAAATTATTTTAAAAATAGAATGCACATTCATTCTACTAAACTCAGTTCTTTCCATTAGATATTAATAGGATGAAGCAGTTTTATATTTCAAGATTTCATTTAGTGCATAGATGAGTATCTATAGAAACCCTCCATAAGGAAGGATTGTTTATTTCATTTAGATGGTTAATTATTTAGAAAGAAACATCATTAATTATCATTGAATTTGTGATGGTTCGAAAATTTCTATGATTAAATAGCGCGTAAATATTTATTCACCTGCATACGTTGATTGAATAAAAATGCTTGGGACTAATCAATAAATATGAATAGTTTTCTACTAAATATATTTATTTATTTATCAGAATCCCAAGGAAATAATTTTATTATTTACTATTTATAATTTTAGATAGTGTTGGTCATTTAAAAATATTATGTATATTAAAATACTCTGAATAATATATTGTTTGTTGAAATCCTAATTATATTTGCTTATTACATTCAATTGCATGAAAAAGAACGTGTGTTCTATGAGAAAATAACAATCCAGGTGATACCAATCATGAAAAGAAACCATTGTTGTTTCGTAGTATTTTGTAGATTGATTTCCCTGTGGTAATTACTCTAATAATTTCTCGCAAATAAAAATTTAACCCAACCAAATTTTGTGGCAGCAACAGATTTTCTAATTTTTAGATGATCCTGGATTCTGGAATATTTCAAATTAGTCACTATTATTTTAATTTATTTAAAAAAACAATTGTTTGTATTTTATATGGTTTGACAGTTTTTTCTTGTATGTATGTAGTAAGATGTATAAAATAATACACCATAAATGTCAGTGTGTAATTTTGATGTTAAAAAAGTTAGACGTATAATTGTAAACATATAAATAGCACCCGACTGAAATGCGTTTTTCAGAACAAAACCTAACTAGAATTGAATTCTGATCCTCTTTTGAAATTCGACCGAAATAAAAACTCTCTGAAGTGAAATCTAAAGTTCTTAATGTATACATATATGAAAGAAATATATTGATGACAAACGTACATATAAGGAATTTTCCCGTAATTTTAGTGGCTTCCCTGATTAGTTTTGGGGGTTCATTGGTGAAGTGTAAAGGAGGGAAACGGAGGCTACCCCCCCCCCCCTTAATTTTGATAAATGGGTTTTTCATGCAGAATTATCCAATTTACTCCAAATTTTGTATATAGGCTCATTGTGGTAAGGCACTTCTCTGATTAGTTTTGGGGGTTCACTAGTAAAGTATGAAGGGGGGAACGGGGGGGGACTAACCCCCCTTGATATAGATAAATGGGTTTTTTAAGGAGAATTATCCGATTTTCTTCAAATTTTATATATAAGTTCATTGTGATAAGGCGCTTCTCTGATTAGTTTTGGGGGTTCTTCGGTTAAGTATAAAGGGGGGACGGGGGGCTAACCCCCTTAATTTAGATAAATGGATTTTTCATGCAGAATTATCCGATTTTTTCAAATTTTGTATATAGGTTCATTGTGGTAAGGCGCTTCTCTGATTAGTTTTGGGGATTGATTGGTTAACTATAAAGGGGGGGGGGTGAACGGGGGGCTAACCCCCTTAATTTGGATAAATGGTTTTTTCATGCAGAATTAACCAATTTTCTTCAAATTTTGTATATAGGTTCATTGTGATAAGGTTCTTTCTTTATTAGTTTTGGGGGTTCATAGGTTAAGTATAAAGGGAGTAACGGGGGGGGGTTAATCCTCCCCCCTTATTTTAGATAAATGATTTTTTTCATGCAGAGTTATCCGATTTTCTTCAAACGTTCTATATGGGCTCATTGTGGTAAGGTGCTTCCCTGATTAGTTTTGGGGGTTCTTTGGTTAAGTATAAAGGGGGGACGGGGGGCTAACCCCCCTTAATTTAGATAAATGGATTTTTCATGCAGAATTATCCGATTTTTTCAAATTTTGTATATAGGTTCATTGTGGTAAGGCGCTTCTCTGATTAGTTTTATGGGTTCATTGGTTAATTATAAGAAGGAGAAACGGGGGATGGTTCCCCCTCTTAATATATTGTCGATTTCTGCATTTTTCGAGGGCTTATTTCAAATTTTTTGAAATAAGAATATAATTTACAGTTAGTGTGAATAGCCTGTGAGCTCAATGCCGCCAGTTTAACTGGGCAGTTTTCTTTTATATTATTTGTTGGCTGACCTTTTTTTTGTCATTTTTGTCATTTTGTTTTATTTTTATGTTTTATAATAAAAAAAAATGTAATGTATTAAGGCGCTATCTATTTTCTAGCTATTTATATAGTAAAGAGAGAAAAATGCTTAATATTTAGTTTATAACATGGTCAAAAAAAAGAGAGGGTTATAGTATAGTCATTCTTAGAATGGTAAAAACACAAGCTTTTTTTTAAATTTCAATTGTTATTACTACAATAGAAAAAAATATATGTACATGGTTCAATCTATTTTTACGCTATAAATGATAGAAATATTTAATTTGTGATCGATTTTTATAATAATTTTAATCCAGTAAATTTTCACTTTTTTATTTTCGATATTTTATTTGTGCAATTTAAAAGATGTATTTAAAAAGATGTCGCTTCTATTCGTCGCGCACAATTCATCACGGACCAATTCATCGCACACAATTCGTCGTAGCGTCAATTCGTCGCAGTGTCAATTCGTTGGTGCGTCAGTCCATCAAAGTGAAAATGTTTTTAAATGCGATGAGGATATATTTTTGTTTCAGGTATAGCGAATTATCATAACTAACATTATATATACCTTATATATATAACATTGAATATATATATATATATATATATATATCCTATTTTTACAATTTATTCAAAATGAATTAAAGCAAGTATTTTGTTATTTAAATTAGGGATAGAATAACTATTGCTTTCGATCCACGGATAAAAGCATTATTAAATTTCTAAAAAAAAAAAAATATATATATATATCAATTGGCATGTGTGTACACAAACAGGGGGTTGCAGGCCTCCTTTCCTCTATATTTGAAAGAATTGGGAATTAAAACAGTACTGAGAGAATGTAATTTTTAAAACTTTTTTGTTATTGTGATTGAACAGATCATTGCGTGATTCAATTTCATTGTATGATATTTTTGTTTCAAAAGTTATTTTTCATTTATTTCATTTGAAAAGTAAACCGTAATTTTATTACTGCTTGATTCTTTTCATCTATCAATGCTGTTAAGTATAATCGATGAATGTTTTAAGTTTTCTAAGTTAATAACATTAACAATAAAAAATAATTCAAACCCGTAGTCAGGATTTTTTTCGACGGCTGTGGGTCGGAGGATTATAGGTTTTGAACTACAATGCATTTATTTTAAATGTATATAAATATATTTTTTCCCACATTTTTGGTGGAAGTGTCTGTCCTTCACTACCACAACCTCGTTTTTTTTTCGTGATTGAAAGTAGGTACTTTTCACACTAACTACCCCCTCCTCGCTAACGGAAATCCTGTATACATTCATGTGATTGGCAATACTAGTAATGAACACTATCAACAGATTCAAAAGACTCACCAACTGCAAAATATATTTTTAAATTAACAAAATAATTCATTAATCTCGGCCTCGTAGGCGCGTAAACATTTTTGCCAATAAGACAATTTATATATTTTCTGTCTCTTTATGAATTTAAATTTTATGTTTTTCCAATTATGTAAATCATGTTAAATACGGCTACCGATGTTTTAAAGCATTGGATCGTTTTTCAATTTAATATAAATATTGGGCACTGTGAGCATATATTTATTTTCCCTTGTTATTATTCTTAGTTTCCTTTGGCGCGTAAATAAAAGCAGAGTTTTTTTTTAACCTTAGAATGCTACCCTTTGAAAAACTTACGGGAATGATAACCATTCGTCTCCCAGAAAAAATGTGGGTAGGCGTGCTTAAAATAAATTTTAAAAGCTAATTAGAATAAATGTATACTACTTGCGGGTGACTTTATCACTCTCGATCTGCAAGAAAGCATGATTTATTTATTTTCAAAGAAATCTTTATACATATTACGTGATGTTCACCACACATTGCTCTGGAACATGTTAGACAAAAGTTGCGTGTCTTTCTGCGCAATTTGTACGGGGAAAATGCAGAACTTTTCCTTTTTTTACATTCAGATTGTTCGAGTTTTTGAATGTTCATATCCAATTTCAAAAGTTCACTTATAATTGTCCTTGTTGATCGGGACAAAGTTGATACGTTTAGATGCTTCTTCATCCATGGAGCAAGAAGATCTTCACTTAGCTTTATCGCGAACTTTTTTCTGGATAGTGCTTTTTCGAATATTTGAGCCATGTTATGCACATATATAACATATGCATTAAATAAACTGATATTTCTCATACCATAAAACACACAAAGAGGCCACCGGCGTGTTTCCCTACTACATTACTTGTTATTACATATCCCATCCAATGTGTCTACGACTCCTTTTGTGGAGTTAAGAAATTCTATGAGATATTTCGAGCTGCTGAACTTGTCTTACTTAATTGAGGAATAGATGATCATTTTGACTTATTTCTTTTCGTTTAACTTATCTGAATTTTGTCTGGATAAATTATAGACGTCATATGACCCAAATATTTTAGAAATTTTTCCAACCCATTCACTTTTATTTGATACACTGCGGTTTTCAATTTTATCTTCGTAATTTGACTTCATATTTTTATCCTCCTGGGTTTGTTTTTCAAGCATTGTTTTTTTTTTCATCTGTATTGCCAAAGGATAATTCATAATTTTCATCTCTATTGCTGTCTGAGATTTCGTCACTTTCAGCTGCAATTAAATCTTCATTTTCTGATTTATTCCCAGAAATAGAATTTTCTTGATCACTTAGTTCTTTTAATAGCTTCCAGATAGTCTCAGGTCTACCCCAAACATTTTCTCTGGCAAAACGTTTTGATATGTTACGGCGGCACAGGAAAAAAAACTAAGTCAGATTCTCAAATGGAAACGTAACTGCTAACCATTCGTCTGCGAGACGAATATTGTTCTGAAAACACCTTGTGCACAAATATTTCGGGAAAAAGGATTATCCTTAAGTGTAGTATCCAAGGTCAAATTAAGGTACTGAGTGACACGACCCATTTCCTTTTTGGGGAGAGGCAGGTCAAAGTTACTTGTTATGGGCTTCGTCTAGGAAACGAATGGGTAGCATTCTAGGGTTAATATTAGAGTTGAACAAAATACATAATTTAAAAATTAATACCATTGTCAACCATTAACAAACCAAAATATTTTCGATGCAAAATACAAAATATAAAATAAAAGATAACTTTGAAATTAAAATAATTCCAAATACAAAATACGTGTATTTTTAAAATACGTTTAAAATAAGAGGTACATTTTTAATTATTTTTAAATATTGTGCGTTAGATTGTACTATACGCCATAGATGACGACCCCGACCGCGGACTAGTTGTTGTAGTATTTTGCAGTATTTCGGAATAGTAATCTCAGACTTATTTGTTACAGAATTTCTGCCATTAAATAGGTCGATAAGTATTATTCGGTAATAATTGTGACATTAGCCTGTTATACATAATTGTTTGGAATACAATTTTCATAATATCTAAATTATGACATTACAACTCGAATGAAACATGTATAAACTTAAAATTCTAATAGAAATCGATTTCTAGAAGTAGTTTTTCAGTTATGCTTACAAAAATTGTCTCCATTGCAGTTTATTTTGCAGTTAGTAATAATCTTAAAATTACAAGAAAAAAGTTTATAAGAAATAATTATGTATATTTTCAAAATTAACCCTAAGGCCAATTTAAAATTCATGTTTTGTAAATGAAGATTCACCTTCTTTATATAATGTCGCATTTTCATGTAAAAACCATACGTTAAAGGTAAAATTTAATAGATAGTGATCCAGAAATTTAAAATTTGGTCAATATTTTTAGATATGACTACAGGAAAGAAAATAAAGCATTTTCATATTATTGCAATTGTTAGTGTACAATATTGTAAAAACAATTATTTTTGGGCAACATGATAATAGATTTTAAAGAAATTGATGCCTGGAAATTAGTTACACTTTGTAGGATTTCAGAATTGTTTTTCTCAATGTAAATTAAAAATTTTAATAAAAATAACATAACAATTGATAATTATGTCAGGAAATAGAAAAATATTTAATTGTATAGCTGCCCAACTTCCTGTTTATTTTATTAAGACAAGAAATGTCTTGATCAGGTAATTTTTAAATAAAATGTTACATTCCTTGTACGTAGCATTTACATTTTTTCATTTATAATTTGTGGCAGAAATAGTTTTTCGTTTCTTCTTTTCTTCTAGAACTGTACTATATTACAGAAAATATTTGAAATACTATTGTAAGGCAAAGACAACACAATGGAAGGATGGAAAAATGGACACGGATAATATACAATAACTTGTATATAGTGAAATCGACTTCCCTCCCATGTGTGAAATCCGTGAAAGGACTGTTATTTCCCACGCAAATGCTATAAGCGTGCTCTTATAATAGAATTAAAATTCATTCAAAGTTACAAAGGACAAAAATAATCAAAGCACTTTTAAAGGCTAGTGTAACACTGAATATTTTAAATATTTACTTTAAGCTGTTAGAAATGTCAGATATACGGGAAGCAGAAACGAACAATATTTATAAAAAATTTGTAATTTTTTTTCTATTATTACCTTGTATATTAACAGTAGTAAGTATTTTTATGAATGTGTATTTTATCGATATTAGTTTTATTAAGAAATTGCAAAGAAAATGAAATTTATTTAAATGTAGATGGTGCCCCATTTTCAGCTACTTTTCCCTAGTGTCTTTCCGGGCCATTTTATTCAGAGATTCGAAACAGGGAGACAAGCATCAGTCTAAAAAAAGTCAAATCACATTCAATATATCCCAAAACATGAAATTTATTAGAAAACTGAAAACTAATATTTTCACAAATTAAATATATTCTTCTTATGAATATAGAAGAAACTAACTAAAATCACAATGTTAAAACTCTTTAAAGAAAAAAAATGGTTTAAAATATTTCTTTATAATTTATTAAATCAAGGTAAATTTATACACTTATTTCTATCACTGAGTAAGAAATTAAGTCATAAAATGGAAAATATATAAAAAATCACAAAATGACATTTCTCACAAAACTCTTTCTATATTCTTCTTTTTTTTCCTTCCCATTTCTCACAGTGCCCGATATTTTATTTTATTGAAAAATATCCCCATATTTCAAAATATTGGCAGACGTGTTTAACATGATTCACATAATCAGAAAAGCATAAAATATAAACAATATAAGAAGACTGAAATCATAAAAAAGCTGCCATATTGAATGGTTTTATTTGCGTGCCAGTGTGATAAAGGTTAAAAAAATACGTTTGTGTTATATTTTAAAAGATATATTTTGCCCGGTGGGGATTCTTTTGAATGTGTAGATATGATTAGAATTATGTCAGGAAATATAAAAATTTTGAATTGTATAGCTGCCCAACTTCCTGTTTATTTTATTAAGATAAGAAATGTCTTAATCAGAAATTGTTTTAAATAAAATTATATATTCCTTCTACGTAACATTTACATTGTTTCATTTATAATTTGTGACAGAGTTAGTTTTTTCCTTTCTTATTTTCTTCTAGAACTGTACTATATTACAGAAAATATTTGAAATACTAGTAAGGCAAAGACAACACAATGGAAGGATGTAAAAATGGACACGGATAATCTACAATAACTTGTATATAATGAAATCGATTTACCTCCCATGTGTGAAATCCGTGAAAGGACTGTTATTTCCCACGCAAATGCTATAAGCGTGCTCTTATAATATAATTTAAATTCATTCAAAGTTACAAAGGACAAAAATAATCTCAGCACTTTTAAAGGCTAGTGTAACACTGAATATTTTAAATATTTACTTTAAGCTGTTAGAAATGTCTGACATACGGGAAGCAGAAACGAACAATATTTATAAAAAAATTGTAATTTTTTTTTCTATTATTACCTTGTATATTAACAGCAGTAAGTATTTTTATGAATGCGTATTTTATCGATATTAGTTTCATTAAGAAATTGCAAAGAAAATGAAATTTATTTAACTGTAGATGGTGCCTCATTTTCAGCTACTTTTCCCTAGTGTCTTTCCGGGCCATTTTATTCAGAGATTCGAAACAGGGAGACAAGCATCAGTCCAAAAAATGTCAAATCACATTCAATATGTCCCAAAACATGAAATTTATTAGAAAACTGAAAACTTATATTTTCACAAATTAAATATATTCTTATGAATATAGAAGAAACTAACTAAAATCACAATGTTAAAGCTCTTTAAAGAAAAATTTGATTTACAAATATTTCTTTATAATTTTTTAAATCAAGGTAAATTTCTACACTTATTTCTATCACTGAGTAAGAAATTAAGTTTAAGTCATAAAATGGGAAATATATAAAAAATCACAAACTTACATTTCTCACAAAACTCATTCTGTATTCTTCTTGTTTTCTTTCCCATTTCTCACAGTGCCAAATATTTTATTTTATTGAAAAATAACCCCATATTTCAAAATATTGGTAGAAGTGTTTAACATGATTCACATAATCAGAAAAGCATAAAATATAAATATTATAAGAAGACTGAAATCATAAGAAAGCTGCCAGATTGAATGGTTTTATTTACGTGACAGGGTGGTAAAGATTAAAAAAAATACTTTTGTGTTACATTTTAAAAGATATATTTTGCCCGGTGGGGATTCTTTTGAATGTGTAGATATGAATTGCTTTTAATATTTTCAATTACATGAATGTATGGAAATTTTCGTTAGGGAGTAGGGGGTAGGAAAGGAGTGATATCTACCTACCTTATGTAACAACGAAAACAGTTAGGTTTTGGGGAAAACCATCAGAAATATTTTCAAAAGTATCATCCAGTTTTATCAAGTCCATGGCGCAATAAGTCTAGAGAAAAAGGGAAAAGTAAACTCCCCCAAAATAGGAACTTATTAATATATTTTAAAAGAAATGCATTGTATCTATAACCACATACGCCCCCCTTCCCCCTTCTCACACCAAAAAAGTCCTGACTACTCGCTCGAAGTTTTTACCGCATTCAGTTTTCTAAGCTAACGGCATTAAAGAATATTATAGAATTGAAAATGAAAACACTCACTAATTATGTTAACAGGAATTAGTGAAAGAAAAATAATCAAGTTATAATACAAGTAATAATAGTTTGGGTTTACTTTTGTAATGAAATAAATGAAGAAAACCTTTAAAACAAACTACCATACAATGACATTCAATCTGTAATAATCAGTTCAATCAAATTCACAAAAAGTATTTTTTGTTTACCTTCTTTCTGTATTTTTTTTATTCTTAATTTTTTATAGATTAGAGGGAGATCACTTGTCTTCTCTCCCCTTAATACGCCCATACCAATTGATATTTTTTTGTAATTTTTCTAGCATTATTCTTCGTCTTTTCTTTCGTGATTGAAGTACTTTTATTATATGCAATTTTAGAGATGATCAAAAGCAATATCTATTACATCTCTAATTTAAATAAGAAATGGCTTGCGCTAGTTCATTAAATATTCGTTCTCTCAATTGGGAACTTCACAAAATTCATATATATATATATATATGTATAAAAAATCACTCCCCATTTTAATTATTGATACTTTTAGACTAAATCAGCAGAAAGAGAAGTATTATATGAAAATAATTAAAACTGTACCTTACATAAAATCGACCTGTAAAATGTTATTTATCATAATCGCTATATCTGAAAAAAATTATTCAATTATTTTTACTTTTAGCATTATCGCCTTTAAAAACATTTTCTCTACGATGAACTGACGCCGCAACGAATTGATACACAATTGATGGTACAACGAATTGAGGCTATGATGAATTGACGGCACGTCGAATTAACACCGCGATGAATTGTGCGTAATGAGTTGTTACTCAATGAATTGTGAGCGACCAATTGACGCAGAACCATTTAAAAGGGTACGTAACTGAAAACACTATATAACGGACAGATACTTTTGCGTTTTATTTTTTAAGTATATAAATTAAAGAAATGTATATTTTTAGATTTTAAAGTTATGCAAGACATATCTTGGTGATAAGCCTGCAATATTAATTCAATAAAAATAATCAAAATTTACCTATTTACTCTAATTTCATTATTTCTTTAAAAGATTCAATATTAAGTTATGTTGTATATTTTACCTTGAAGAAACATTATTTTTTACTAACATAAGAAAAAGCAAATTATTTTTTTAGAAAAGGATCGTCATTACACACTTTTATTAGGTGCGTTCGTAATTATATAAATACGTAGCACCTATTGTCGTCGTCTGGTCCGTCCGTCTGTCTGTCTGTCCATCCGTTCACATATAACAACGCAAAAACTACCCAACCGAATGGTTTGAAATTTAAGATATATTATCGTTTCAGAATTGTGTCGAGACGTTTCAAATTTTATGAAAATCAAATCAAAACTTTAGAGATATTAATAAAAGCATTTATTAAGAAATTTGTATTTTGTTTTAAAAATCGGTGCTATTCTGTTATAGGATCTTCCGAGGTTTAACCATCAAGCGACCGAGATACTTATTTTATTACAGAAATTAATCTGCAGACGATATAATTCATTTCACAGAATTAAAAATTATCAAGATCTGAATATTTATATAACTAGCTATAGTACGAACACACCTCATTTGTCAAGTTTGACGTACAATTTCTAATTTGTTTAATTTAACTTGGTTCATGTGCGTAAAAGTAGAATTTTATTATCTATATTTCACTCATTTCGTGCTATGCTAGAATTACAAAAATTATGTTTACATGTGTGTTTCTGATGATAATACAACATTGTAAAACTTTTAGGATTTAATTATAAATTAATTATTTTAAAGACATTTTTCTGTTAGCCGAGAAATTTTAAAATGATAACAAAAGGTGGAGTTTCTTTTATGGTTTGGAGAGGAATCAGTCAGGGACATCAGAGATATTAGAATTACCTTGATTTGTTTGACCTGATGAATTTTCTTTTTAAAGAGAAACTGAACAGGTGATATATGAATTAATGTACAAACACTTTTCGTGATTATTTCATGTCACGGGAAAAACTAGACGCATGGGAATTGGGTATTGTTCCAAATGCATTTATTACATCATTCTAGATCATGTAAACGTGTCCTCTAGTACCTGTGTGTTTTTAGTAATCGAATTATTTTAAGTCTAATAATACCTAGTGATCATTTTTTTTTCAAGAGATGTTTCTTTGTCATTCAATAATAATTTTTGTGATTCAGACAAAATGTTGATCTTTTAAAAAATTTTATTGTATAATTTAACCTAAAACTACACTATGTCTTTATGAAAAGAGAGTCATTTCATTACTTGTGCTTGGTGTTATATATGCATATATGTATACACATTGTATGTATATAGTTAGCGCCCGTTAATTTGAACTCGCGGGAATTGAGAGAAACCTCCAAATTATTCGAAGTTCTAGTTGTCCAATTTTATAATGAAAATTACTTTTAGACTATCAATAAAGAAGAAAACTAATATTAGAAATTCGAATTGCTTTAAATATATTAGTCTATATACATTTTTAAATTAGGGCGAGAGTAACTAGACGCATGGGGATCAGGTAATTTTGAAAATGCATTTATTTCATCATTCTAATTGACGAAAACGTTGCTTCTAATCCCTGGTGCGTTTTTATTAACATAATTCTTTTAGGTTTAATATTACCTGGTAGTCATGTTTTTTCGGAAGCGTTGTATGTCATTAATTAATGTATGCGATTGAAATCGGTAAAATGTATACATTTGTAACTGTAGATATTACACACACACACACACACACACACATATATATATATATATATATATATATATATATATATATATATATATATAGTACACACATTGAATGTAGATGATATATATATAGGTGGCCTTCTTTATTTCCAAGGAAAATTCTGAATTATCTGATTTTAAAAAGAAAATGATTTTAATTGCTATAAATTAATTTGGAAACTAACATTAGAGAAATATACCTTCTCAAGAATTGGAATTTTTTTTCATATTTTAATCTATATACTTTCTAAATTTCTAAATCATATTAATCTTAAAAACCCTGAAAGTATCCTCTCTTTATCATAAATAGAATCACAATAACAGAAAAAAATGAACTGTATAGTTATTTAAAAATCTAAATGGAGATATATTACATTTAAAAAATAATAATAATGCTCAAGTGATGTTTGTTATAATTTGTTATGTCAATGTTTTTGAGCCAATCTTTCTACTTTGAATAAATATTTGGGTTTGATGCTTGATGGAGAATTTATCTGAATAAAAAAGTTCTTCCGGCCTGTATCGGGAGGAAAAGGTAGCTTTCCTATATCTTCGTTTTAAAATTTTAGCTAATGTTACTCGAAAACAGCAAGCTAAAATGCAAAGAAACCGTTTACAAAAGATTCGTTAATACTGAATTTGAATAAGAAATTCGCCAAATTATTGAGCTATAGCCAAATTGGCATCATTTATGAAAACTTATTCTCGTCGCCAAGTTTGGCGAGAATTTGGCGCTAACGGATATGAATATATAGTTTTATGCGTATGATTGGGAAAATGATTACAACAATGAAAGATAATAATTTGCGAGAAATCGCGTTCACTAAAACTCATAAATTAATCGTTGTTTTTTTTTAATGTGCTGTGTTGTTTCAAAATGTCAGCCACTTTAGAATTTCAAACTACTCTATCTCAGCCATTTTTTAAGATAAAGATAAAATAAAAAATGCTCTGGAATCCTTGTATCAATGCCTAACACATAATTAAAAACTGAATTTTAATTTTTAATTTTTTTGTATTTTTATTTTAGTTTTGAAATTTTTAGCGGCTGCCATCTTGAAACAAGATGGCGGACCAAGTTGGCCAACGAATTCGGTCGAGGCATTCGTGAGCTTAATACACACAATTAGTTTCATCCAAATTAATTAATAAATACGAGTGTTATCGTATGACATAGATCATATATATGTATATACAGGGCTCGGAAGTAGCCGCTACTTTTTCTAGTAGTTTGTAGTGTAGCGCGCTACATTAAAAAAAGTGTAGTGTAGCGAGTAGCGCGATACAAAATATCAGTAGTTTGTAGCAAACATCGACGCTACTTTTGACGCTACTTTAGTAGGGAGGAAAAAGTGCCAATCTTCAAATCACGTGATCAGAACTCGTTGCTTTTGTGCGAAATATGTTCTCTGCAACAATTTGCGAATGTCAGCGACAAATCTTAGTTGCAGTGTCATAGATTTTTCCATTGGTGACATTCACGGTCACAAATTAACTCTCATTTCCACAGTTTGGTTGTCAGAAACTTCGTGTATTGTCATTTAAATCCATAGAAATCTTCTCAATATAATGCATTTTTATACGACTACGATTGTTTTTACCAAAATATAGTCGTCTGGCTATGTTAAGTTTTTATCTGACTAATTTCTTCTCCGTTTTGCCTCCTACCCCCAGCAAGCAAAGAAATATAAAATCTTTATTTTTTTTAAGAAATAAAAATAAAAAGAACGGATTCATATAAACATAAATCATTTGAATTATCCCTAACCTCTCAAATTCGCGCTCCCCCTAGTAGCATACAAAGGAGTTTAAAATATTTTTAAATCTTTATTTTTATACAAAAATAAAATCTTTCACTCCATTTATTGCTCTCTGATGACAATAAATAAAAATTGTTTCCTTGTCCCCAAAACTTACGCTTCCCTTTTTGCCCCTCCTCCAGCATACAGTTTCAAATATTTAAAACTCTTTATTTAAAAAAAATGGCCACATTCGTTTCTACCTAATAATAATATATAAGTAATCATCTAAATTGTCCCCTAACCTCCCAAAATTTACTCCCCCCCCAGCATATAAATAAATCTAAGATCTTTAAGTTATTTTTATTTTCATATATATAAAAAAAATCTTCTGCCCTAAATAGTGCTCTGTAGTGACGATAAATAATTAGTAATATAAATTATCCCCCTTCTTCTAAAATCCTCCTCACATCTCCCTATACAAAATTTACAACGCTTTTTTTTTTTTTTTTTTTTTTTTAAGTTCCGTATTCTTTGCTGTCTAGTAGCATTAAATAAATAATCAATCATCTAAAACAGGAGTTCCCAAACTTTTAGACTGACGTACCACTAAATCGAAGTTCACAGTTCCGTGTACCACTAGGTAGCAAGCATACAGCTATAAAAAAAACACTGCAAAACATAACCTGTCTGAAACTGAATATTTCCTAGGTCTTTTATGCTTCCGCCTTAGCAGGTTTTACTCTAATTCAAAATTCATGATTGCATTACCAAATTGGTACTTAGATTAACTGCTTTATATTAACACTCAAATAAAAAGTATTATCATCACTACATTTTAACAATACGTACCATATCGAAATACAGTCTTTTGGCTGAAAAACAGCCACAATACTTAATGACATATTGGTCTACTGATTCATACATAGTAGCTTTATTGCAGTAATTCCCTAGTACGGTTAATGAGTGGGGTGGACTTGCTCCATCAAACACAGCTTCCTCATTTCTGGTTCAATATTAGTTAGGTTTAGTCGCAAGTCAGATTCGACGTTTAGTTTTTCCCTCTATTTGTTTTTCATATATAGAATTGAAGAAAAAATGCATTCATATAAGGTATGTTGGGCTAAAATCTATTAAAAAACGCATTCGAAAATTTTCAAAAGTTTTCTGGGTGATGAATTTTAGCCGTTTTTGAATTCATAATAATACGATGTATTTCATTTCACATACCAGTATCAGACTTTTGCGTACTAGTAGCCAGAGCTGGTACGCGTACCAAAGTTTGGGAACCCGTGATCTAAAATATTCCCCTTCGAACAAAATTTCTGTTCGCTTCCTGCCAGTTTAAAATCGTTAGAACGCTAATTAAAAATATATATAAATTCGAAAAAGCACAGAAAAAGAATAAGTACACCATCTTATTATTAGAGAAAAGTGCACTAGGAAGGAATTATTTCTGCCTTCAGACAAACTAGCAGCTGAAACGTAAAGCGTCAGCATTTATTTGCTGGATTTGCTTATAGAACCACAAAGTACTCACACATCAAAAAAATTAATTTTCTTGCTGGCAACCCTTTGTCTTCTTACTCATTTAGATCTTGTGTTTTAATGTGGGGATTTTTCTTTTAAGATTGATGTAGTAGAATGACAGACAAAAATAGTATACAACTGCCCTGGTCGTCATATAATGAATATTTTGAAGTTATAGAACAACAAGAAAGTGGTAGTTATTCTGTAGCATGTAAACTTTGTCTAATTAATAAGAAGTTATTAGTATCAAAAACATCTGCTTACAACCTGAAGTCGCTCATAGAAGTCAGTTAGCATTTTCTTGATTAATAATAATTACTGGATCGTATCTTGCACTGAATATCTAAATCATTAATTCATTAAAATTCATAAATCATTAAAAAGAGTATTTTCGAATTACGATCCCTGGTTCAGAAAATATTCTTATCGAACTGTTTATTATCGCAAAAAAAATATTTTATTAATACATCTTTTGATCGTTGTGAAATATTTCTCCAATGTATGCGTACAAATTAATTTACTGCATATTTCCTTTTGACGATTCCAATAGATAAAACAAAGTTGGTTGAAAATAAAATTATATTATTTTAAAAATGCCTAAGAATGCTTAATTTTATTTTTATGGCTATTTATTTTTACTTTAGCTGCACGGGTTTTTTATCGTTAAAATAATTGATTTGTAATGTTTTATATTTGATTTGATATTGGTTAGCTTGGTGTTTTAATGAAATATCTTTATCTTTGTCTCCAGGATGAATCTAAAGCCCAGTATGTTGAAATTCGGGTTTTCAAAGGGAAACAAACAAAAAGAGATTGAAAAGAAAAGAAAAGCTAGGATTTAACTTATGCAAGTCCATATGATCTTGTTCAATTTTTAAATTGCTTTCAGGAACTATATTTAAATTGTAAATATATAGGACTATTGAGCCCTATTTAAAAAAAATATTGTATATTCAAATTTACCGAGGGCTATCCGCTCTTAAAGTTGTTCTCAAATCCAAACTGGCTACTTTATGACATATTCTTTAATTCATTTTTGTTCGGAAACGCATACAAATGCGTGTTCTTATTCAGAATCTTTGTAACCGAAAGAGGTTTTCCATTATTCTTTATTTTATTCTATTTTATTTTATTTATTTTTTGGTAAAAAGAGTGAATAATTTTCAGAAAACACTGTCAAAGTCGGCGTTTTCAACCAAATTTCCGACTTCGCAGCAGGGGAAAGGGAAAAAAACGTGACACGAATCGTTTATAACCCGATAAGTAATTTATTTATTTAAAAAAATGGAATCGTCATTTCGATTCCAAACCGTTTCCATAATCAGGCCTGCCAATTTTATACCTTTGTGTTTAAAAATGAGTCAGATAATGTGTCAGAAAGTTTCGCGTTGTTGAGCAAGGAATTTGAGAACCACCTTAAGCGCTATATGTGCTATATCACTCTCAAAAATTTGTAAGATTATTACAATTTTTGTTTTTAAATTTCCTCTTTTTAACACTTTCCAACATAATTAAAAAATGTCTATGAATTCGCTTTGTCTGTCTGTCCGTGCTCTAAATCTCGTAAATTTACTCGGGTTGCCATGAAAGTTTTATATGTTATTGAAGTTTACCATAGAATGTTCAGTACTGAAAATGAAGTGTGTAGCATTTATATCTCGCATACAGGGACATTCAAAATAACTAAATAAATTACTAAATGGTCCGTCGCCCGAGATTTCTTTTAAAGGGGAAAATAGCTGATTAGGCTAATGTGGAAAGTGAATTTGGACTATAAAATGTGGATGTTTGGTGTTCAGTGTTAGAGTTTAAGCGCATGGTTGGTTGGATGCCAATGCCCCTGCTTTGTTGATCAAAGACGTTTTAAATATTCGGTGAGTTCGTTCCTGTATTTAAATTTTTATTTGTTATGGAAGATTTAAAGGATGTTTTAGTTAAGAAGAGGGGATTAGAGTCTGCTATTACAAAAGTAGAAAAAAAGATAAATGGGTGTATTAATGTAGCCGATTCAAGTGAATTAACTTTGTTTGAGATTAAAATAGGAAAATTAACTGATGAATTGAGTGAAACATTTAATAGGATTTTGGCTAAATGTGATAAAAATGAGGTTGATACGTACATTGAGGAGCAGCAGACTGAACAGGATCGAGTTGACAGTATGTGGCTTAGTGTTAACCGAAAAAAATCGGGAATTAGTTTAAACGAAAGTAACAACAGTGCGGGGTTGTTGAGGTCTCAAACCTCAGAGGTTAAACTGCCGAAACTCACACTTCCCACTTTCAGTGGTAATCTGGAGGAGTGGCTTCCATTTTATGATTTATTTAGGGCTAGTGTGGATTGTAATGAAGTTTTATCAGACTGTCAGAAATTACAATATTTAAAATCGGCATGCAGAGGCAATGCACTTAAAATAATTCAATGCCTTCCAATCTCTGATTCGAATTATGGGACAGCGTTAGAGCTGTTGAAAGAGCGATATTCAAATAAAAGAGAGTTAATTAATTCATTGATTAAGAAATTTATTGGAATGCGTTGTATTTCGGGTACAGCACAGTCTCTTCTGGAAAGTGTAGACGTTATTAATGAATGTGTCCGTTCATTGAGTGTACTTAAACAAGAGGTTAAAGGATTTTCAGATGTATTAATTGTTTATTTAATTACAGAGAAATTAGATGGAAATACAAGATATTGGTGGGAAAGAACACTCAAAAAAGAGGAATTGGGTACACTTGAAAATTTATTATCTTTTTTAAAGGACCATGCGAGAACCCTTCAAAATAGTAAAACAGCAGTTAAAGAAAGTGGAAAACCTAAATTTACTACATTATTGTCTGCTAATAATATTTGTGTTTTATGCAAAGAATCGCATCCACTTCACAGATGCCCACGATATTTGAAATTAAATGTGCAGAAAAGAATAGAAATAGCTAGAACAAATAGTTTGTGTTATAACTGTCTTTTAGAGAAACATTATGCAAAAAAGTGTATGAGTGTGCGTAGATGTGCAGTGTGCCACAAGCCTCATCATAGTGTCTTGCATATTTCACGGGATACTGGCCCTCATGTAAAGAATGCGACTGAAACTCCGGTGGTTCCTCTTTCCCCGAACGCAACGGAATTTCGACCGAGACAAAATGAGTTAAGTCAAACTTCCTGCACTGGCACCTTTGAGTTTCGAAACAATTCTGGGTCGGGAATACAGTTAATGAATATGGGACAGACTCTACTTTGTACAGCAATGATTAAAGTTCTTGATTCAGTGGGTAATCTTGTAAATTGCCGCGCGTTGCTGGACAGTGGAAGTGAGGCATGTTTTATAAGTGAAAATTGTATGCGAAAATTGTGTTTGCCAAAGCGAAGAACTAGAGTACAGGTTACATGTTTAGGTTCTTATAGTGCTGAAACAAATGGAGAGATAAATTTGAATTTTACTCCTCATTTTAATTCTGAAATAAAATTTGCTACTAAAGCATTTGTGATAAAAAGAATTACATCTAATGTGCCATGTAGTTCTATTCCTTCAGATGTTGTGAATAAGTTTAATGATTTAGTTCTAGCAGACCCACTATTTTTTGAGTCACGACCAGTAGATATTCTACTTGGAGTTAACGTATTTTTTACATTGCTAAATGGGAAAATTGTGAAAAGAGGGGAAACTCTGCCCTTTGCTGCAAGTTCTAAGCTTGGATGGATAATTACGGGGACTACCTCATTCGATAGAGGTCTACGTACATTTGCCGTCAATAATATTCAATTAAAATTAGATGGCTTGGTGCAACAATTTTGGTCCTTGGATTCTGTTCCGGAATTAGTTCAGATTTCTAAGGAGGAGAGGGAATGTGAGGATCATTTTAAGCGTACTTATTTTCGAGATATGTCTGGAAGATTTGTCGTGAAACTTCCATTTAAAGATTCCCCATCTAGATTAGGTGACACTAGAGAAATGGCTATCCAGAGATTTCGTTCGTTAGAACGCAGACTTTCAAAACAGCCATTTATTTATGAAGACTATCGAAAGTTTATGAGGGAATATTTTGAATTGGGTCACATGGAACGTGTATCCAAGCCGGAGAGTGTTCCTTCAAGTGTTTGTTATTTACCACATCATGCGGTAATTCGGGAATCAAGCACAACGACAAAACTGAGAGTTGTTTTTGACGCTTCAGCTAAGTCTACTTCGGGTGTATCTTTGAACGACATTCTTATGGTCGGTCCACGTATACAGCAGGAGCTTTTTCCAATACTGTTGAGATTTAGAATTTTACCTATAGTTGTATGTGCAGATATAGAAAAAATGTTTAGACAGGTTTTGATTAACCCTGAAGATAGAGACTTTATGAGAATTCTTTGGAGAGAAAATTCCCAAGATACTATAGAGGATTACCGTTTAAAAACAGTTACTTACGGTACCGCATCTGCCCCGTTTCAGTCTACTAGATCTCTTCATCAGCTTGCCTTAGATGAGAAGAGTGAATTTCCGTTGGCATCTGCAGCAGTGTTAAGGGATTTTTATGTAGATGATTTATTGTCAGGGGGTCGGAATGAAGAGGAAGTTGTGGAATTAATTGATCAATTGACATTGTTAATGAAGCGAGGTGGTTTTAAATTGCGAAAATGGATTTCTAATGTGCCTGGCGTGTTGAAAAACATTTCGGAAGAATGTAGAGAAAGTGCAGATTTCTTGTTCTTAAAGAATGATAGTGGTATAAAAATTTTGGGAATCCAGTGGAATTTGAACGGTGATTTCTTTTGGTTCACTGTTTTAGACCATGACAAAAAGAATAGATATTCGAAAAGAGATATCTTGTCAGAGGTCGCAAAGGTGTTTGATCCGTTGGGGTTGCTATCTCCTTGTGTCGTTTTCATGAAGATCTTGTTGCAAGATTTATGGAAAATTTCACTTACCTGGGACGAGCCAATTGGTGAAGACTATAGTAAACGGTGGACATCGTTTAGAAATGACTTAAGTGTAATTTCGCAATTGAGGATTCCTCGATTTGTGTTGGCTGCAGATAAAATGGGACTTCAAATTCATGCCTTTTGTGATGCGTCCGAAAAGGCGTATTGTGCGGTAATATATATGCGTTCAATTTCTCAAGATGAAAAAATAACGGTAAATCTTTTGACATCTAAGACTAAGGTGGCACCCATTAAGACTCAGTCCATTCCACGACTTGAATTGTGTTCGGCCCTTCTGTTGGCAAATTTGCTAAAAATGGTTTTACAGCATTTAAATTTTACTGAGACTGAAGTATTTGCCTGGACTGATTCTAATGTGCCGTTGGCATGGCTTTCTTCAGAGCCTCATCGTTGGCAAACCTTCGTGTCTAACCGTGTTTCAAAAATCCAAGAAGCACTTCCTAATGTTCCGTGGAATCATGTTTCTGGAATTGAAAATCCTGCTGACTGCGGAACAAGGGGTATATTGCCGTCGGAATTAGTAAATTGTGAATTATGGTTTCGTGGTCCTCGATGGTTAAGAGAGCCATTGAACAACAATCAACATAATGATCCAGTTAACGGTAAAGAGATACAGGAGATTGTTTCAAAGGAAGAAAAGCGAAACTGTGTTGTAAACGTGTTTGATCTTAGTGATGATCATGTGATTTTCAGATATTCCACTTGGAATAGACTGGTACGAATCGTCGCGTGGTGCTTGAGATTTGTGAACAATGCAAAAAAGGTATCTCAGCGAATAAACGGTTTACTCTTGACATCAGAACTATTGAGAGCCACAACGAGGATAGTGAAATTAGTACAACACCAGTGTTTTTCTGATGAGATCCTTGCTTTAGGAAATCATAAATTGTTAAGACGTTCGAGCAAACTTTTAACATTAAATCCATTTCTGGATTCAAGCTATATTTTGCGGGTTGGTGGAAGGTTGAGACATGCTAATGTTTCTGAAGATCAGAAACACCCAATAGTTTTGCCTAAGTCTCATCATATTACTGCATTGCTTATTAGACATTATCATATAACTTACTTGCATGCTGGTCCTCAGCTTCTTTTAGCTGTCCTTAGAACAAAATTTTGGATTTTAAGTGGTCGAGATGCAGTAAGAAAAATTGTGAAGACATGCATAAAGTGTTTCCGTGCTTCCCCAGCTATTGGTACACAATTAATGGGGGACCTGCCCGCTATGCGTGTCTTACCCAGTCGCCCATTTTCGAAGACGGGATGTGATTATGCCGGTCCGTTTATGTGTAAAGAAAGAAATCGTAGAGGTATCAAGACATTTAAGAGTTACATAGCAATTTTTATTTGTTTTTCGACTCGTGCTATTCATCTTGAATTGGTGTCAGATTTGTCCACTCCAACGTTTTTGGCTGCTCTGAAAAGATTTGTTTCTCGTAGAGGCAAGCCAGCCGAATTAGTAAGTGACTGTGCTACAAATTTTAAGGGTGCAAGTAAGGAATTGAGGGAATTATATGACTTTATATCCTCCACCATTAAAGATGAATCCTTACAGAATTATGTTGCTAATGAGGGCATCGTTTGGAAATTTAATCCTCCATCGGCTCCACATTTTGGTGGGCTGTGGGAGGCTAACATAAAGTCTGTGAAATATCATTTGCGTAGAACAATGGGAAATTCGCTATTTACAATTGAAGAGTTCTCAACATTATTGTCGCAAATTGAAGCTTGTTTGAACTCGAGACCTTTGTGTCCGTTGTCAAGTGATCCAAATGATCTAGAAGTTTTGACACCGGGTCATTTTTTGACGGGTGCTTCGTTGACAGCTATTCCAGAGCTTGATGTTTCTGAGGTTCCGCCTTCACGACTTCGTCGTTGGCAACTGACACAGAGAGTATTCCAGCACTTTTGGAAGCGATGGAGTGCAGAGTATTTGTCTCAGTTGCAACAACGCCCCAAGTGGTTACGTCCAACAGTAAATTTAAAGATTGGGGACTTAGTGCTCATTAAAAATGAACTTGTGCCGGCGCTTCAATGGAAGCTGGGAAGAATCATTGAAACCTTTTCAGGTAGTGATGGTCATGTTAGAGTGGCCATAGTAAGAACTGCTACGGGAGAGCTCAAACGTCCTATTCACAAACTTTGTCCTTTACCTTTTGAATGAGAATAGTTAATTATAGCCCTTGAAGGTTTCAAGGCCGGGGGTGTATGTTCGGACAATATTTTCCGACAATGTTTTTGGACAGTGTTTTCCGACACACGTTCGACAGAGCATTTTCGATAGAGAGAACGATACCTAGATAAGAGATTATGTGCTTCCGCATACTTGTGCATTGAACCAGACTTCGCAAGTGATCTTGGGTTTACTTGCATGCAAGGACATTTCGCAGTTTGAATAGTTGGTTTATTCTTTCTTTTTGTTAACTGTTAAAGTGATTGTTTATGTAAGTTTTCAGTTCAACTTATAAGTAACTACCATGTCAAATTTCATATTTCTAGCTCCTTCAGTATAAACCCAATCGAAATTTTAGAACGTTTTTCGCTCTTTCACCCCCCGGGGGGTAGTGGCACAGACATAAAATATAGCCTATGTTGGAGCAAGGATTGCCACCATCAATTTCCCACGATCACTTTTGAAATCGCTTCAGTAGTTCCAGAGATTACCCCCTACAAACAAACAAACAAACAAAAAAACAATCATTACTACTTTATAATATTAGTATAGATTTAAGGATATGGAATATTTTAGTTTGAATTAACCGATGTGGTAAAAAACAAGTTTGAATTTACTAACTAGTTTTAATATTAGTTCTAGAACAAACTTTTCGGGACTTTAAGATTAGTTCGAATTAACCGAAAATTCAAATAATCTGACTTCAAATTATCACGTGTAAACTGCATTTAAATTATTAATATCTAAATACGTATAATCACATTTTTAAGAGTAATCTTTTATTTCTTCTACCCTAAATGAAAGTTGTCATGCTACCAATTTATATGAAATTGCTGATGTTATATTAACAGCAATGAAAGTCATTTTTGATAATAATTAATCATTAGGGTAATCATAGCCCCAATCTATTTTACTGATGCATGAATTATATCTATCAAAACCCAATAAGGTAAATAAAAATCTGACATATGTTGTAAGATTATTCTGCGACAATATTATGTATAGCATGTAGACCTAATAAGTTATTGGTGTATTTGTTCAAAACAGACAGGTATACCAGAGGCAATGCATATATAAGGCATACGAATGAATTGCTAAATTGGATTATTTATCTGTTATTTAGAAGTGTTTGTCATCAATTAGTAGTAATGATGCAAATAATCTATATAAAGGATTTTAATTATTACAGAATTACTTTGTAAAAAATCGAAAACAATATATATTTCCTTCTGGGAAAGACATCAAGCTCATTTAATAAATAAAAATTTCCAATTTAGGATAACGAAGGAGAAAAATAATTGTTTAGAATAAAAATTACTTTTTTCCACCTATGTTTCTTTGAGAAGTTATGAATCTTGAAATCAATGTTTCGTAACAGAAAAAATATTTTTCGAAATGAAAAACAATATTATTTTTTTTTACTCAGGGAAGTAATATATTTAAGATTTTAGGGTTACTATTTCGTATAACAGGTTTGGAAATTTCTAATATAACTAAAAAAATAAGAAAAATCTGAAATTATAAAAAGACTTTTACTATTAATAAAAATGAATTGTTAGACATAAAAAAATAGAAATAGAATGTTAAATGACATATTTAAATTAGTTCAATCATGATTTAAGTGCAATTTAACTCGGTATTGTGTCTAAAACTGTCTCAAAGCCGTTTGAAATTGTAGTGTTTTAATTATTTTTTTTTTCATTTTACTAATTTTAGTCTTAAGATCCTACTATTTACAACCAGTTCTTATTCTGATTTATTGTTCTGATTTCAAATTTATTTTATGTATGTATAATGTATATGTATTGTGTCATCCGGAAAATTATGTGGTTTTTCAAAAAGCAAAGCAATATTTCTTCATTTTATTTTGCTACTGCAGATAAGGAGTGATCTTGACTGACCTAGATATGTATAACTATATTAAAATCATAAAATTACAGACATTACACTACAATTACATAAAATATCAAAAACATATTTAAATTAAACGTTTCGGATTTACATGAAAATCTCAAATCAGCAAAAATACCTTAACGTATGTCACAATAAGTTCTAAAACATCAATGCATAGAAAATATACCGCATCAAAATGTCGAGGCCAAAGTTGTAGTTATATCAGCACGAAGTATTCACGGTGTAATGTAAATCCGAAAATAATGTAAATTTAAATATGTTTTTAATGTTTTATGCAATTGTAATGTAATGTCTGTAATTTTAAAGATTTTAATATAGTTATCAATATGTTCAGACGTAATATTTTTGTTTACTTCAAATATCGATATGTATATTCGGTCTTTTCTGCTTGCGCTACGTAATTCTCGTGACATAACTTTTGTTCCTTTTCAGTGCTAAAAATGGAGAGCCAAAAAGTTCATTTTCGTCATATTATGCTTTTTTATTTCAAGAAAGGTAAAAATGACAGTCAGACGTAAACTTTGCAGCTCGTAAACTTTGTGCTGTATATGGAAAATGTGATGTGTCAGATGACACAGTTCGAAGGTGGTTTGGGAAGTTTAGAAGCGGAAATTTCAGCCTCGAAGATGAGGCCTTCTCTGGACGACCATCATTTGTAGAGGAGGGGCTCTTATAAAAGAAGCTGTCAAATGATTATGTACTCTACTTTTTGGAATATATAGCCTGTGTGATAGTTTCTGAACTGTGTAAAAATTATTTTCAGCGATAGCTTCTTTTAAGAGGTTATTCTTTACAGATGATGGTCGCTCAGAGCTGGCATCATCTTCTATGATGGAATTTATACACTTAAACTTCTCGAACCACCTTCGAACTGTGTCATCTGAAACAGCACTTTGTCCATATACAGCAAAAAGTTTACGAGTAATCTGACTAGCATTTTTACCTTTCTTGAAATAAAAGAGGCGATCATATGACGAAATGTATTCATATGGCTAAAATTAACTTGTTGGTTCTTCATTCTTAGCACTGCATTGAAACAAAAATTATACCAGAACACAAGCAGAATTAAGCAGCGCAAGCTGAAGAGACCGAATATACATTTCTGGTTTACTTAAGGTCACTCCTTATCAGCAATAGCAAAATAACTAGACGAAACCGCGTCTAGCTTCGAAAAACCGCAGATCTACTTTCCGGATGACCCAATATATATACATATACAATATACATACATATATATATATATATATATATATATATATATATATATATAGCTGCGAACTTCATAAAAGATGTTTATTTCATCCTACGTCATAAAAAGCATAAAATTTGGGAAAAAACCTCAATTTAAATACTCGACGCAAGTTAGCAGTTATAATTTTCACAACATTTTAGTTTTACATATGGTGTCTCTCTAATGATGAGTTCTATTTATTATAATATAGGTTTTCGTATTAGTATCAGGGACAATAGAGATGTTTTTTCATGTACTCTTTAGAATAACCAGCTAGAAATGTTGAGAAAATAAACTAAGTTTTAATAATTGTTATGCTTCAAATGTAAAACTCTTTAAAATAGAAATAACTGAATTCTTTCAGCTTACTTCATAAAATTAAATATATGACGCAAATTAGCATTGTTCCTTTTCACATTATTTTAATTTTACATACGTTTTTTTTTTTTTTTTTTTAGATTTTCACCTCATTTAATTAAGTATAAATTACCGCATTAGTATTTATAGCATTAAATTTTTTTTCTATGTAGTATTTTAAATAAAAAAACAATGGGGGGGGGAGGGTTAAACAGCCAGAAATGTTGGAAAAATTAACTAAGTTTCGGTAATTTTTATGCTTCAAATGTAAAAAAAAAAAAAAATTAAAGTAGAAATAATTAAATATTTTAACATTAATGCCCTTCAGAATTTTATAATCTTTGAGAAATGTCATTAAGTTAGATCGTTGTAGGAACATTGATGAACATATCAACACACGTGTTAAAATACATACAGAAACTCAATAAATAATCATTATTTGAACCTTAGAAAAAATTGCGATTTTTTTTTTTTTTTTTTTTTTTTTTTTTGAGTGATATCACACTTGTCAATTTTAAACTGGCTGAATAAGGAAATATTCAAAAACATACCGAAATGGTGCATACCTATTTAGCGAATTGTGTAGGAATCTCAAAAACATGAAATTACTGAATTCGGATGGTACTGATAACACGGATCATATTATTGTGATCATGATAACAATGATCACGATAACCTATGCGAAATTAGTAAGCTGTCTCTGAAATTCCCTTTCTTAGTAATTATATGATAAAATTTTAAAGCTAAGAGTTTTATTTCTTTTCCAGGATGGACTTATTCCTGAATATTTGATTAAGTAACTTATTTTGTTATTTTTTTTTTTGGGGGGGGGGGATTACTATACATAGGGAAATAATATAATAATTATTGTAGAACAATACAAAATACATTTACAGTAGACCCCCTTGAATCTGCATAGCTTAAAAACAAAGGTTTTGCGGATGTTAGAATTTTGCGGCTTTCTAATCACCATTTTGTTTACATTTTTTTAACAACAATTTGAATTTAATAATGCACTCGAAATTATAATGAATTCATACAATAAAATAAAAAATAAATAAATAATAAAAATTAGAAACATTCAAAAAAACATTTAAAATATTAAAAGTAAAGGTCAAGTAAATAATTAATAATACATAACTAAATATGCATAATGGTGATGAGATAATTTTTCAGTAAATCCCGGCTTATAAATGTACACTAATAATTCACATCAAAAGCTTAAAATAACAAAGTTTTATTTCCTATTATTCAAAGTTATGCTACCTTCATGAGAAAAGATAAGTTGAATCATATTAATAAGAATTACATACTAAAATGTGTACAGAATGATATAAAATTAAAAAAACTTGAATTATATACCTACACCTTAACTGTAAATTTCATTGTTTGCATCAGAAACAATGTGCGGATTTTAGTGTGGCGGATTTCAGGGAGTCTACTGTATTTTAATTTTTCTAACTAAATCGCTGTGAATGTCTTAAAAAAAGTATATAATCATAATTTGTTTAAAGTTTGCTTATTTGATAAGGTGATTTAATATGTATGCATTGTGTCAAATATATTTGTTTGCAGTTTTTACGACTAACAAACTAACAAAGAACAAACGTATTTTGAACAAAATGTTCAAATCATGATAAAGAAAATATTTATCATTTTAACAAATTAGTACGGTCAATAAGAAATGTAGAGAGTCTATTTAATTTACATATCAAACAAGAAAAAATTTAATTCACTGAGTTTTCTGCAAATGCTTCTTGTTCCTTTCTTTTTTTCTTCTTTTTTTGTTTTCTGATAAATAATTTTTGAAACACAACAGTCGAAATTGTCTCTAGAAACACGTAAGTTTAAAATAAAATTACGAAGAGATATTTTTTAAATACACTAAAAAAATGCTAGCTCTTTTTATCCCAATAACCATGCAATTGTTGTCTCACGAGTATTTAAAAAAACCGAGATTGTTCTCTCGTAAATGTATTTTTAGAGAGATGCTTCAACCAGAAATGTAAATTAAAAAATAGTTGTTTAAAAATTCCGTTAATTTTAAAGAACAAATGTAAATTGACTTGAATAATTTTAAAAGGTTTGATCAAAGACATTTACTATCTATTAAATTTGCATAAAAGAAAGACATTCAATTTTATACAATTTTATCATGAATACTCGAAGGTAGATTCATTGAAACGAAAATGAATTATTCTAGTAGAATAGCACTATGAAATTAAATACTATTTTTATATTTTTTTAATTTATGTTAAACAATAGAACCGCCTTTTTAAGTTACGAGAATAAATCAATTCTAAAAAGCAGTTTAAAAAAAAATCTTTTTGAATAAAAATTCTCTTTAAATCAAGCCTTTTTAAAAGATTGAAGTAACTCTTCGCATGTTTTGTTATTCAGTACTATGGAACATTATATTCTTGCAATTTATTTAAGTCATTCCATTTTTCTTTTCAACCAAATGTTATTGTTCACTTCATAAATATGAATAAAGTTTGAAATGCTGAGAAAAAAATAGAAATCTAAAATGAATTAATTATTTTACGCAAAAACAAAAATTTTTTATTGCCACAAGTCATCTAATTGTTTTTACATTATTTTAAACCTGCTTTAAATTTCATTGATTTGAATTTGTCTGTCCATCTGTCCGCCTATCGGTGTACTGTTATATTTTCAAACTCAACTAAAAATTGTTACCATGCATCACAGAATTTATTAAAATGATAATGTGACCAATGAAAATAAATTTGAAGTGAATCTCTTTCTATCTTTAAGATTGTTGACTCACCTATAGTATTACTTAATGTTACCTAATAGAGAATAAAAATTAATCATTTTTATTTGCACATACACACAAATTCAGGTTCTCATAACCTGATAGTAGAAAAATATTAATAACTGGACATGTCGACTTTTATATAAAATGTTTATAGAGCTTTAAAATGCATAACTTTTACGTGAAAGAAGATTATAAAATTTTCTTGATATTTCAGAACTATTTTAATGCATTGCAGACATAAAGTAATTTCGGCATGGCAATTGCATTAAAAGAAAGATAATTACAAAATTTCAATTAAATCTCAGTTTGAATATAAATTGAATGAAATTATTTGTTAAATCTTCCGTGTTAGGAAGTTATTAAGGAAAATTTGTGCCGAAGAGAAAATTAGAAGAGGATTTTATAAAGCTGAAATAATGTAAAACTATTTCTGTGGAGAAATCTAATCAGTGTAATCTTTCATGATAATTTTTCTCATTAAATATGCCGTTATTTACGTTTGGTAAAGCTTCAGTTTCTGAAATTGATTTCTGGAATTGTTGTTCTCTTTCATACTTTTTTTACCTGTTTTAAAGATATGTTATTTTTTGGATTATCATAAGAAATAAATGAAATTGGTATCTATTTGATATATGTTTCAATTTTCATAAAATATAATTTTTGAAACAAATTCCTAGAGATGATTGTGTTTTTTTACACTGTTTGCTTAAAACACATATAGCCATCTGTTTTATAGCAGAGTACTGTTGTTTTAAATAATGTACTCTGGATGATAACGGTAGATTTTACCTTTGTAACACGCATTTTATTTAATATTTAATTGTTTTTATTTTCTTTCTAATAGGAAAGAATTTTCAGAGAAAAACATTACAAAAATACTAATGTTGCAACATATTAATGTTGTCATAGTCTACTATTATTCACGAACAAGAATTATGTTTGAATAATCATCATTGTATTTTTTACTTTAAATTTTTATTTATTTATTTTATATGTACTATATGCTCCATCAAAAGTCCAGTTAAACAATCTTAAAAAGAGCTATGTTCATCAAGATGCACTTTTGTCAACTGATACTTTCTGTCACATTCATATATATCGCTGGGGATATATATCAATTACACATTTTGTTGACTTAGATTTGACAGTTGTTTTTGGCTAATTATTGGCATCTACAGGGTGTTCTAGAAATGACTCCCCAACTTTGAAATGACATAACTTCGAAACAGTGAGAGATAGAAATGTGAAACAAGTTGAATGTTAGACAGATAGGTCTGGAATTTTTTATACATCAATTAAAAAAATAGTTCCAATATTGGACACGAGAGGGCGCTGCAATCACAAAGCTGTGTCTTTGAAATAGTTCCTGAAAGTGAGCTGTTTGAACTGAGATAAAAATCACATTACAATGGTTTCGATATGGTTACCTTTTTCAGCAACAGCATGACGCAACCTACAGGTAACGTTCGAAATCACTTGTTGCAATACTTCTATTGAAATGGATGCACATGCCTCACAGATGAATTGTTAGAGCTGTTCCAACGTTTGGGGATTCTTAGAATAAACAGCATCCTTGAAGTAACCCCAAAAAAGAAGTCGCATGGATTCAGATCCGGGGAATATGGTGAATACGGCATGATATTCTTGAATTCCGAGTTATTCTCTAATTCTATACAACTTTTTTACACGTGTCAGCAATGAAACAGACGCACGAATGAAATTTCTAACCTTCTGAGTACCATTTAAAGTTCCATGTGCTTGTGCTACCACCTATTATCCAATATTGGAACTATTTTTTCGCATTCGTGTATAACAAATTCCAGACCTATCTGTTTAACATTCAACTTGTTTCACATTTATATCTCTCACTGTTTCGAAGTAAAGTCATTTAAAAGTTGGGGAGTCCTTTCTAGAACACCCTGTAAATCCAAAAATGACACCAGTTGTTTTCTATCACGTCAACCTTTTCAGCTACAGGGTACCCAAAAATCATACTTAATGAGGATACAAAGGACAATAAAGAAAAATTACCAAATACATTATTCATACAACGGCTATATATACTTACTAAAAGCTAGATTGTGTTCATAGAAGTAGTAAAGTCCTTTTTCAAAAGGAAAAATGTTCATATTAAGGTAAATAACTTTCGCTTGTAGCTTTTCCTGGAGTGTTCAATTTGTGGACAATCTCGCTTGATGCTCCGACAATAGTCAGCCATCATAAGTGCATACCATCTACCTTGATACCGTTCTTCCATGATCTTCAAATATTGATGGAATCGCTTACCTTGCTCATCACTGACTGCACCAAGATTTGGTCAACGAGATGGCTATGCAGAAAATAAAGTTCGATGCTCATGTTGCAACCAAAAATTTTAAAGCTCTCTAAAAATTTCTGGACAATTTCGGTGTAATTTTCTACTCGCGTATTTCCAAGAAAGTCTTTGACATGATTTTTGAATGCTAATCAAGAATTTTTTTGCAGTTCTGTCATTATTCCGATGACATGTTCATCTCCAATGAGCTTCAAATACACCTGCCTTTATCTCTTCAAAAGGCAGGTTTGGATATTTCAAAATAAGATATATGAAAAACTCTCCTTCAGTTGGCAATGCTTTCACGAACTGCTTCATTAGGCCCAGTTTTATATGAAGAGGTGGAAATACGATGTTCTTTCTGTCGACAAGTGGCTCATGCAAAATGTTTGGATCACAAGTTTCGAGGTCAGATCACGGAGGGCAATTTGACTGGAACCAATGCTTCGCACGAGCTCTGCTGTGCCACACACCCAAAAAACGAGGATACTTGATATATCTACGTTACTGGCCAAGAAGGAAGCAGACCATTTCAATGTCAACACAGAGGATCCATTTGTGCATGTGATATTGCAATAAATTAATGGTTCTCTTTATGTCCTCATATTTTTTTGCGCAAATAAACTTAATAGCCTATTGGGACTGCTCCAAATAAATTTCCATTATGAAGGAGCACGCTCTTCAAGCTTCTCTTTGAGCTATCGATGAACAGCCACCATTCAGTTGCGGAATAGGATGGAATTCTCAACTCCTCCATTAAACCATATATGTTGTGGTAATAAACAAATCCATTGACACTGAAGAAAATCTCCTTCTCTTGATCGAAAGTATGATATCTTAGCTCCATTTTCATGCAAATTTTTCTCGTGCAGTCTTGATGCTAATAATTCTGAAGCTTTTTTCGATAGTGCCAAATCTTGTACCAAATCATTTAGTTCATGCTGATCAAATCCCTTTCGAAAGGAGTCACCTTCAATTTCAAAATCTTCATTGTAGAGATCACTTAGATTTCCACCATACTCGTATTTCTGTATTTCGAAAGAGGACATCTCTTTGAAAACTGGCACTGGGATTTCAGATGAATGAGGCACTAGACGTATGGTGGATGGTATACTAGGATACTCTATTTTATGTTTGTTTTGCTGATTAAATCCTGACGTTTTCACCGTACAGAAATAACAATCACTGAAATGATCTCTGGGCTCTAGCCAAATCATTGGTATACCAAATGGCATTTTATCGCGTGTTCTCTTCGTCCACATCCGTAAACTCTCGACACACTGCTTGCACAACTTGAGAGGGGCCCACGTTTTATCTTAATCACCAATTTTTACTTTAAAATATGAAAAATAGGCTTGACGAACAAAGACGCTACTAAAGTTTGATCACCACTTTATAAGATTACCCAACGTTTTGTTCCATAATATTGCAGCGAGGCTGTACTAAAAGTATGTAAAATATAGTAAAACCAATGATTATCGGCGAATCCGTAACAAGGTATTAGAAATAAAGGATCGTGTTCAACGGTGTCTTACACTGCTAATACCTTAGAAAAATAAGGCCTCTTTTCAAAAGATTACCGCAGAGTACTAACAGAGTGCATGCAAATACTATATGATAGAACATCACAAAATATAGATATAAAAACCGTCTATGACAAAACTTGGAATAGCTCACTAACATATAAATATTGCTGATTTGGTATATAATACCTGATAATATATGACTGGTGGTTCCAACACTGAACTGCATAGACGGACATACATCCGTCCTCTGATAACATTGGACATACTTTTAGCGACTTCCAGATATATTAACATACAAGGGGTTCATTTACACTCATTTGTCAAAACCCAAAATGATGATGCCATCCTCTTATACAATAATGCACCCCCGGACCGCTGACGTTTGGGATTAATTAAGACAGCATTCCAGTGAGCGTGAAACACATATGTGTTTTCAACACTTCCAATATATTTGAAAAGTGTTTATGAATTCGGTTTGTCTGTCTGCGGTCTTCCGTCTACCGTCTATCCGTGCTCTAATTCGTGTAAATATACTCGGATTGGCATGCAACTGATATATGATATTGATATTTACTATGGCTTGTTCGGTATTAAAAATTAAGATCGTAAAATCTATAATTAGTTTACTAGGCTGCTCAAAAGATTTCCGTTCCATTATGGTCTCTGCGGAAAAATCTTTTGCTGTGTATTTTAATAATGTGAGACAATCTGAAACACTGAAAGTGATATATATCACTGAGAGGCCCTACAAGAGGCTTACTATAGAATAAAGCATGCATAGCATTAATCGTTACTGTACAGGATAAAAAAAAAGAATTCGGTTACAGTACTGTGTATCAATAACAATTTTTGAAAGTGTGTTTTCATTGTTGTATGTGTTTTTGAATTTAACATTTTTTTGCGTATTACGGACTGTCTATAAATTCTGTAGATCCTATACAATACAGGGCTGCACATCAGATTTCGAATAGATTTCCGTTTATTCGAGAGATTTGCTTTAGGGAAATGTTCAACTATGCTATGCATTTTCGAACAGAAGTAAATTGCAGAATACTATGTAATACACATGAAAATCTATATATTCTATACAGGAATGCACAAAAGAATTAGGATACGTTTCCGCCTATTGACGGTAATTGCTGACATAGGCTTTTCAAATGTGTCATACGTTATCCAATTTGTTTATTTAGACATCTTCTTTCACCTTACTAAACGGTGAAATTTTGTTACAGTATTCCAGAAGGTTGGAAATTGTTTTATAATCCATGCTTTACGTATGATTTTTCGTTCTTGTTTTATTATTGGGAAGCCTCAAATATTATCAGATGTTACGATTATTGAGAATTGTGAGAACTACTGTAACATTGCATTGCAGCTCTTCTTCGACGATCATATACAGTGCTTACTTTATGACGAGATTTTACGAATTGTTGGCAAAATGAGATACCACCAGAATTTCAAAACCTCTCTGAATCATTACCAATACATACAACTTCTATTATTAGAACAAGGTGGACCAGTTACTGGCTGGGTATGTAAAATAAATTGTTCTTTCAGTGTATTAAAATGCAAACAATGCTACTATAAATAAAAATAAAAAGATTTCAATAATATGCTCTATAAATGCTGATTTACATCATTAGAACACATTAAATACCGCTTTGTTTCATAAATTATTAAAATAAATATTCCTCCTCAGATAACGTATTGATAAAAATGTCACTCGCATCTGAGGCTGAAATTTCAAAAAAATATTTTGTTCATATAAAAATATATATATATATTTAAACATACTCTAAAAAACAACTTAAAAAATATTTAAGGCTTAAATAGAAAGTTTAAAACATAAAAAAGGATAAATTAATGTGTACATCATTCACGAATTTTGGAAAATTGTAAAATTTTCTTTACATATTAAGACCATTAGACGTCTTTCAGATAATAAACCCCAATCTGACTTTTATGGATTTTGAAGCGCACTTAATATAACCCCGTTGTCATGTAAGAGACATTAACATTTTGAAAAGCCATTATGACCAAAGAGTGTAGATTAAGCTGAAATAATAGTGACATGTAAATACATGCTGTTATAAACAGAAGAAATAATGTTTTAACATAGCAAGTTTTTTTTTTTTTTTTTAATTTTATAGTATGCCTTAAAAAACATTTTCAATATGAAATAATATATCTAGTGATTTTTACTAATAAACACTTTTGTGGAGCATCTAAACATTTATTTTTCATCTATTAAAAAATGAATATGTATTTTATACTTTTAATGTATGGTAATTCTGTTATTTATATTCTTATGACATATACATTGGGTTGGAAAGGAGTTTTATGGAGATATGTCAAAGAATGATGACGTCATTTTGTTAAAAACATACAGAAAATTTTGTGCAGGATATAAATGCAACATTTGTAAAACGTTTCCTAAAGTAATAGCGTTCTTAAGGATATAAAAGTGGTCCTTCTGATACTCTTGGAACTTTTAAATTATATCGTAGATCAATGACTAACGAACAACGCACAATCAAACGTTATACAAAAAACGCTAATTAAATAACAAATAATGGAAATTACTGGGAAAATTATTTAATCTAAGGTGATAATTTTCTAAAATATTAAATAAATACATATAAATTATATGAAGTATACAAGTATTATATAAATATGTATAAAGCATATAAAGTACATAAATATTATATAAATATATGGACACCATAGAAATATAGAAAATCTATTCATCTTACAGAAATATAATTTAAAATAAATTTATAAAAATATAGGAAAATTATGTATAAAATTTTATGTAACAAATTTTATTGATATTGTAAACAAAAAAATGTTTATGAAATTGATCAAATTGACGAACCGAGACTATTTTAACGTTTTATACATCCTTATAACCCTAACATAAAATATATCAAAATCAAAATAATAAAGTGCTCGTTGTGTGTAGAACAAACAGATAAAATGATTAAAACATGTAAAAATGTTTTTTAACAAAGCCAAATGTAACAAACAGCAAAATTTCGCCAGTAAAAAAAGTTATTTTTTAACAATTGCAGTAAACATAAATTTATATAATCTGGTATAGATATAACAAAACAATTTATAATTTACTAGCAAGCTACGCTAGTCAATTTCTCTTAACGAACCTTTAATCAAACAAAATATTGACATTTCATAATTCACGTTTATATTTTAACAAAATAATAAGGCTACTATATTTTGTGACTCGTGCTACAGCCAATATACACGTCAGGACACGTCGCCTTTATCATTATCTTTTTACGCGTGAAGGTTTCGCTATGGTACTCCATTGTGAAATTTGGTAATTTTTGAAATTCAATATTTGAAAAATGGCATAATTATTAGATTTTAAATTTATATCAAGAAATATAACTTTTTTACCGAATTTTTACCTTTCAAACGCAGTTTGTCTAACAATTTTCTGATAAATACTTTTCGAGCTATTATTTTTTTCAGTAACTTCAAATGTTTCATTTTCCGAAATTAATCTGTGGCAAAGATTAGCGAAAAACCCAGTCGTCAGCAACGCATAGCTTTATATTAAAGAGGATGTTGGTGCAGGGATTGTCACCATCACTTTTGAAATCGGTTCTGTAGTTCCAGAGATTCCATAGAAATTGTAATTTAGAATGTTTTTAGAACGCTTTTCGCTCATTTCACACTTTTAAATTTCGATTTTTATTAATTTGTTTTTAGAGAGCATTACAGCTTATAAGTAACTACACTGCCAATTTTCAAATTTCTAGCTCCTTCAGTATAAAAAAAATTGCAATTTTAGAACATTTTTTGCTCCTGCAACCTCCTGGGATTAGTGGCACCGACATAAAATATAGCCTATAATGGAGCAGGGAGTGTCACCATCAATTTTCCACCATCACTTTTGAAATCGGTCCTGTAGTTCCAGAGATTTCATAGAAATTGTAATTTAGAATGTTTTAGAACGCTTTCTCTCATTTCACCCTTTTAAATTTATTTATTTTTAAATTTGTTCTTAGAGAGCATTACATCTTATAAGTAACTACAATGCCAAATTTCAAATTTCTATCTCCTTCAGTCTAAAAAAGTGAAATTTTAGAACGTTTTTCGCTCTTGCACCACCCTGGGATTAGTGGCACCGACGTAAAATATAGCCTATGTTGGAGCAGGTATTGTCATTAAAAATTTGCTACCATCACTTTTAAAAAGGGTTTGGTAGTTCGAGATATCCCATAGAAATTGTAATTTAGAATGAATGCTTTTCTCTCATCTCACAGTCTTAAATTTCGAATTTTTTTAGAATTTGTTTTTAGAGAGCATTTACATCTTATAAGTAACTACCATGCCCAATTTCATGTTTCTAACACTTTCAGTATAAAAAAATCGAAATTGTAGAACGGTTTTCGCTCATGCACTCCCCTGAGGGTAGTGGCACCGGCATGAAATATAGCCTATGTTACAGCAGAGACTGTTACCATCAATTTGCCACCATTACTTTTGACAATGGTTCTGTAGTTCCAGAAATTCCATAGAAATTGTAATTTAGAATGTTTTTAGAACGCTTTTCGCTCATCTCACCCTTTTAAATTTCGAATTTTTTTAGAATTTGTTCTTAGAGATCATTTACATCTTATAAGTAACTAAAATGCCAAATTTCATGTTTCTAGCTCCTTCAGTGTAACAAAAGATCAAAATTTTAGAACGTTTTTCGCTCCTGCACCCCCTTGGGAGTAGTGGCACCAACATAAAATTTAGCAGGGACTATCACCATCAATTTGTTACCGTCACTTTTGGAAACGGTTCTGTAGTTCCAGCTATTCCATAGAAATTGTAATTTAGAATGTTTTAGAACGCTTTTCGCTCATCTCATCCTATTAAATTTCGAATTTTATTAGAATTTGTTCTTAGAGAGCATTTACATCTTATAAGTAACTACCATGCCAATTTCCATGTTTCTAGCTTCTTCAGTATAAAAAAAATCTACATTTCAGAACGTTTATCGCTTCTGAACTCCCCTGGGGATAGTGGCACCATCATAAAATAAAGCCTATGTTGAAGTAGGGATTGTCACGATCAATTTGCCACCATCACTTTTGAAATCGCTTCAATAGTTACAGAGATTACTCCCTACAAACAAACAAACAAACAAACAATCTTTACTACTTTATAATATTAGTATAGATAATAAACAATTTGTTATGTTAAATATTTAAAAAAGCCCTTTTCACATTCTTATTAACACTAATCCTTTTAAAGTACCTGACAGAACAAATATTAACTATCACCACGCAATCAAAACTTCCTTACAAATCGCTAAATATGTAATTTAAAATAGTATAAATTGATACTACAGTGTAATAATTTATTTACGGGTGCTACACAAATGCTATTTATTTGTTGATATTACATAAATACAGAAACATTTTCATTTCTTTATATTATCCAATACCTGTTGTAAATCTCTTGAATTATGACCATTTTCATCACTTTATTTTACGGAAGAACGTGGTTATCACCTCGGTAATTTTCAGGTTTTAACTTTTGTACTTGCGAAAGATTTATCAAGAAATTATCGCCGGCTGTATCTGTCAAAGATATTTACACATTGACTATTTAAATGAACCAAATATTGTAAATGTTTTTTTATTCAGAAAACATACAGCTTTATTTATTTTGTTTATCTTGTGGACAAAAAAAGGTTTTCCTAGTATAAGCGAATTAAGGTATTTATTTAATTTTAATGTTTTATAAATCTTAATATTTCCAACAGAAACATCTATAAAAATGAAAATTTTATACAATATTCACACTTTGTGGAAAAGGTAGATAATATGTGTAAATCACCAAAACGAATAGTAAAAATGTGTTATACAAGGTGTCCATAAATTATTGTTGATGCTTCCTTACCTCATAACTTTTGATTAAAGAACATCACGAGAAATATTATAACTACAAAAAAACGTAACTACGGAAACTACAAAATAAAATATTTTTAGTAACACAAACAAAGTTACGCCCGCGTAAAGTAACCAAACTCATAAAAAATTATTAATTAATTGTAAGCACAAAGTTAGATAGGTAAAACCACAATACGCACATTGATTTCTCTTGTGCACTCGCCATTTGGAAGTCTCATGTTAGCCTTTCATCGACGCCGTTAGGGCGTCGGTGTTGTCGGAGAATACTTTACTTTGTTTCTGTCAAAGAGCAACTTTTTGAGGTATACTTTAGGAAAAGGATTTTATTTTTCTTTATTTTCTTTAATCAAAAGTTATGAGGTAAGAAAACGCCGACAATAATTTATAGACACAATCTATATTTCAGACAGGTCAACAAAAATTAACTATTTAAAATTAGCAGTGAACCTAAATGTTGAATTAGATATGATAACAACAAAACAAAAATGACATAAAAAGAAGAAATTTCTTTTTTTACCTTCGAAAGAGAACACTTTCATGTTATTATCACCCTAGTTCTTTCATGCATGGTATGTTAAATTTTCTTGTCCTGTATGTTTAAAAGAAAATTGCATACATAAAACAAAAGCCACAGGGTTATAAATCAGAATTAATTTAAAACACATATAACACGGTGCATCCAAGAAATGCAAAGAAAAAATATAATATTTACGATGTTTAAAAAATAATGTTGCATAAGAAATTATCTTTTCCGAAAATAAATTTCTTTTACATCCTGCTACTATAACAGCAAATGCAAGATTTACAAAGATACGCCAGATCACTGCAGTAAAATCTGTGAAACAGAAGCTGTCTGAAACAGACTCCTACCTCAAATGGAAAAATGTCACGGATCTGGTGAAAATAATGTAATACATATAACAATCGGCGTACCTGATAATACAAGCACCTATTTAGTATTTAGTCTTTTGCGATTTTGTCTAAGCAGTTGTAATGTTTTATATTAATCAAGACAGATGATATATAAATTTTTACAAGGGAAAAAGTTCCAATTATTTTAATAGTCCATCATTTTTATTAGGCAGGCAGAGAAAAATTTAAATGTGATGGGAAGAAAAAGTTCATAACATATTTAAACAGATAAAACTGTATTTAAAAAAGATATTCATTTGCATTCGATAAATAATTATTCTGGAAATTGAAATGAAGCTGCTATACAATAAATCATGCAAATAATTAAAAATAACATGTTCCTTAAATAGATAAAACGCTAATGAGTTGAATTTAAAATTAATAGTGCAATTAACTAACGGGATATGTAAAGTAAAATTATACTGAAAAGTTGCATTGAAATTGCGATCTCTAATCAAGCAATTTGAATATATTACTACGAACAAAATTTGTTATTCCATTATGTTTTTTGAAACGCACAGAAGCAATCATATAACAAGTTACGTTACAATAATTCACTATTTCAAAAATATATTAAATAATAAGATTGTCCCCAATGCCTCTTTGAAAATTTTAGTTTTTAAAATTCGGTTAACCAAACTTTATCAGTCAATTAAAATTCGTGAAAAAACGTAAGTAAAATCCAGGCCATTTTGCATTATTTAGTTTAAATGTGTTCAAAAAAGTTCGGTGAATTAAGTCTTTATTTTGCTTAAAATAGCAAATAAAAGTCGAAGCTAAAGATATTAAATTAGAACTTTGAATTAAATAAACACTGCATTTTTAACAACATCAACGCCATTATTTACCAAATATATTCATGAAGTTACTCTGGATAAGTAAATATATTTTAAATATTTTTATTTTCTTATATACTGATTTTATTAATTTAGTGGAATTTGTTCACACCATAACAATTTTTAACTAAAAATATACATTTAAATATTTTTTTCGCTATTTTACTTAAATTATATAGGATTTAAAGTAACAAAAGGAAGAACCGCAATAATTTATAGGTGCTGAAATATATTTATATTTTTTATTTGTTATAAAGTTATGGCCAAATAAACAAATAAATAAATGTTTTTTTCCAGGTTTCAGGTTATATAAGTGGTATATTTTACTAATACTAAGTAAAAGTAAAAAGCATGTTATTACTTATATTTTAAATCTCAATAATTAAAATATTTTTTTTGCAATTGAGTTTCTAAATCGAATACACAACTTATAGCAGATGATTCTTCAATCGAGAAGGTGTGTTGAGGAAGCTGGTCTGATGGATCGCAAATGTATTTGTGCCCACACACAAAAAAAGTTAAACTAATTCAGTAAAAATAGTATGATATAAAATGTACTATAGTAGAATTAAAAATTATAGTAGAAAAAATTAATTGTTCACAAGTAATTATCGTTGATTTTTTTTTTCTAAGTGTAAATTAATATTTAACTGACATTTTAGAAATATGGTTGACTTTGTTTGTCATATTTAGACTGTAAGTACATTTATATATTTTCAAAACAATATATTACAAGTAATATATATAAACCAAATATCAATTTTTTGGTTACAATGAAAACTAATAAGTCAATAATAATGAAAGAATGATTATTAACTTTAAAGTCATAATGATGAAGAATTCATTCTTTTAATTTTAGCATACAAAATATAGTTACTTTTAACATAAACTTTACAATGTCTTTTCTGTAACAAAAAATTCAGATAAATTTCTGAAAAATAAAATAAACTTGAACTAACTGTGAATTCAAGCATGATATTAAGTTAAAAAGTTCTTTCTAGTTCATACCGCAAGCTTTTTAAAAAGATAGTTTTATTTTAGTAAAATGCTTGTACGGTACATTAAGTTAAATGTCTCATTAATTTGTTTTCGTCCATAGGAAAAAAATGTTTTTTTGCGATTTGATAAGATATTTTTATTTCCAAATGCATAAACATTTCATTCCTTCAACTTTCATTAAAGCTACCTTTTTTACAAAGATACATTTCGATTTTCTGTTAAAAAGCAAGAAGTGAGCACTTTTAGATTGATAGGAATATTGTTTGTTGATAATTATAAAAATACAGCGGATTATCCTTATATCGCACATATCGAAATAAGAAAAAAATAGGCAATATACTAAATTGCGCTTTAAATCCGCGGCCATTAAAACAATCAATAGGAGAAGTTATTAAACATCAAGCTGTAAGCTGTTAGTTTATAAGCTTATTGACATGATGATGGATTTATCAATCAGTATGATTGAGTTAAAAAAATAATAAAGTATAAGTTTACTGCAATTTTTAAGCGAATTATTTATAAATTACACTTTTTTACAGTACAAAAGAGTAATATATCTGAGTGATATATCTAGCAATTTAATGAGCCGCGATATAATCTATATCAAATTTATTTATGCGTTCATCCAGTCTTCCATGTAGTAACGAGGCTTTTTAATTATCATTTTATTTAAAATTATTTATATCTCAGTAGAGATAGGCCAAAAAAGGGCAATGCCAAATGGTAGGGTAAATGTGATTTTTGTTTATGGTCTATAGGGTGGCTGACCCTTTTCTGAAAAAAAAACAAGTTTTTGCCCTTCTAGACAAGTGCGTTTTTCACCATTGGAAAAAACAACATTTTTCGACACTTCTGTCGATCTTTCTTGAATTACTCGGTTTCAGTGCATTTTATGAGAAAAAAATGCTTTCATCATTTTGTAAATGATAAAATTCTCTACAACATGCACTATACATGTTTCTAAATTGCCCGAATAGGAGGCGAGATACGGAGCAGGGAGAATGAGGAAAAATTTGCAAGAAGTGCAAAAATCCACAAATTTCGTTAGTTTTTACTTAATAACCGATTTTAGTGCATTTTAGAGACAAAAATGTCATAAATGTCATAATAAACTTATAGCCTGAAATACACTATAAGTTTAATTCATTAGATCTCTAATTTCTGTAATTGACTCTAAAAATCAGAACAACACGATTTATTGTTAAAACAGAAAAAAAACGCCTTGCAATTAATTCACTAATTTAAAAACGATCTTTTATTTTTATATTTAATAAACGATGTCATTAATTGATTATAGTATGTATAATAAAAAGTAATTGAAAAATAGTTGAGAAGAGGTGAGCGAAATTAACCAAAAAACCTAGTCGGTAGATATAGGCGCGTAACCAGAGATTGGAACAATAATCCAAAGGCGAAAGTACAATTAAGTGATGGGAATGATATAAAAAATTACTTATAGTTATAATAATTACTTATAAAAATTACTTATAGTTATAAATAAGTTATAATTTAGGAATTTTTAAAAGGAAAAAGGAATATCCAGGGCCGCAACTAGGAGGTGGGGGTGGGGGAAACATGGGCAGGGCATGTGCCCCGGGCGTCAGAATTGAACGTGAAAAGTATGCAGAATGAAGATTTAGTTTGTCGTCTTTGTATTAATTTGTGAAACGTATTTTTTTAGTTAGTCAAAGTTTACATTGATGGTACATGTATCTCATGTTGCGAATGTTAATCCTACCAGAAAGAATAGCAACAATTATACCTGCTAAGACGGAAACCTCTATAAATCGAAATTGGTTTCGGGGTTTTTTGAATTCGGTTTTAAATTTTTAAATAAAGCAGTGGGTATTAGAAACTTAAAAAATTCTGTATATAAATTAACAATGCAGAAGGGGAAGGGGTTCCTTGTTTGTCCCGAGTGAAAAAAAACTAGTTTTGGCCCTGGGATTAACGAATAAGAATAACTGTTAAAAACGAGTCTGTGCGTTAAAACACTACCGAAAGGCAAGCCAAAAATGGCATTGTTGTATACGTTTAGAGTAATATTCGAAGAAATATTGGTAATTAATCAAGTATAAGAATATTACTAAAAACACTTTTCTAAGAGAGACATTGTGTCAATGTAAAGCGTTGTTTTCTTTATTTTTTAAATTAAAAATTTAGAAAACTTGTGGACGGATTTCGAAATTTTTACACCAGAATTTCATTTATAAGGGGAGAAAAGAAAAAGATAATTTTTTTTATACTTACAACTTAAAAGTGTATCTTTAAGACTGTCAAGAATGCTGTGGGTAATACCGAAAAGGAAGGGAGGGGGAAAATGTGTGATATACGTACAGCATCATCACAGTGGAAATGCAGTCGTTGATTTTTATGGTTATCCTGAACATAATCAAAAAAGTATAAAAACTTCAGAAAGATCTCGTCGTTTGAAGATTCATCCTTCTGCTGAAGTTCAGTTCAGCGAGACCACGTTTTTGTAAATGCCACACTGTAAACACAAACGTCTGAAATTCAGTTAAAAAAGTATCTTAAATGGATGGTCACATTTTAGGTGAAAAAAAAGTGTCTTACTTTTTAAGACACCTTTTTGCATCTGAAGTTAAGACATTGGAAACATCTTAAAACGCCACCATTCTTAAAACTTTTGAAATGTCTGAAAAAGCCGCCGTTTAATCAAATTGTTTGTTCGAAAAAAAAGACTGATGGCACAATCTATTGACAAATTTAGAAGCACCTCGAATTGGCAGGAGGAGGGGAATTTTACATCGCATTTCTCAAGTCTTGAACGGGATTCGAACGCGCAACCTTTGGCTTGGGACGCGAACGTGCTGCCTGCTTTGCCAGTGAGACCTTGTGTGATTTTGATTTTAAATGTATCTACCGAATGTTGATGTGTGATTATATTTTTAGAAAGCAGATTGTATTTTTATCGGTGCTGTTATAATATCAGCATGTTTTAATTAATAAAGCTAGATTATTATTATGGTTTTTCTATGGTTAATAAATAATTAGAATATGGCTTGATTAATATAATTTATTAGAGAAATTTCCTTTGTTCAATGAATGATTAGAATATGCTCTAGTTAATTTTTTGATCAGAAATAATAAATTTTGAATTGCATATTGGAAGAGAGATTTTAACACGTTACTGTTTATAGAGGGGAAAGGGATCAATTTTAAAAAAGGCATATTTTAAATTTGATTTTTATATGAATATATTTCTTATATAGAAAAAAGCTCCTAAATTTTATTTATTTATTTATTTATTTATTTATTTTTACTTTTGAGAAAATGGTTGTTGCTTTCAGTTGAAAATGGACCAAATGATGTTCGCGATTTAATATTTTAACCGATATTCTGTAACTTTAGAAGAATTTTTTAAGCGTTTTTAACGAAATTCTATAATTTTAGCAAAATTTATCTTTGAATAGGCAATAGAAATGCATAAAATCGTTACAAAAATTTTTAAGTTACAAAAAGAATATACGCAAAATATCAGATATGAAAAATAAAGAAGAAATTTAGTAATTTCGTGTTATAGCGGCCCTCAAGGATGAAATATTTTTGTTTCTGTTTTCATTAATATATTGTAAATTTGGTACTTTCGTGTAATTTTTTTTGAACGATTCTCTAACAACAAAAATAATCTGGCCGTGAATAGGAAAACATTTTCGTCAAATATTTGAAATTACGCAATTTGATTTCATTAGAAATCACTTAATTTTGAGACGAAATAATTGTCAAAAATGTTGAAATATAGTTCAAGAATTGCGGAATAGTCAATAGTGGGAGTGTTATTTTTGACAGTGAGGAAACAGTTTCGTCAGATATTTGAGGATTCACGTTTCGTCAAAAACCACGTGATTCTGTGAGGAAATGATTGTCAAAAATAACGAAATAGGGCTTAAGGTTTGCCGAATAGTCAAAATTGAGTGTTTTATTTCTGAGAATATACAATGCAAAAAAAAAAAGTGTTGGTTTTACAGTATAATACTGGCACCCCAGCTGCCAGTATTATAACGTAAAATTAACAGCAGTAAACAGTAAAATAAGCAGTAATACGCTGCAGAATCGAAAAATATCGAAAATAAATCACTGGCCGAAACTCAACTTAGTGGTAATAAGACATGAAAATTTAGTGAAATATAATAGTATATTAAATAAATAAATATTTAATCTACGCCGATAGACAACTGAAAACTGTTAGCGAGCACAACATTTATATGATTTAGAAAATATATTTGAATACCAACGCATAAAATGGAATTTTGAAAAATGCATAATAATATCGAAATAAAGAACAAGAATCTTATAAAAAAATATCTGCATGGATAAAATTTACCTTCTATACTTAGACACATATCATACGTAAATTATAAAAAAGTTCAGTGATAAAATACACTTAATAGTTAAAGTAGACTACAATACAACCACATAAACCAAACAAAATCATCATTTTTTAATGATTTAAGATAAAATACTTATTCTAGGCAAGTGACTTGAAAGCTATTATATAAATATACACGTAATAAAAACTAAATTCGTATTTGACAAATATATAATAGAAATTATGGGACGTTATTAAAACAAAGATATAAGAAAACCTAAAGATAAAACTTACTTTTATTCTTTAAAATATTTTCTTTTATAATCCAAGGAGCTCTTGTATTTATTTATATTTGTGAATGCATTACGTCGTCATGTAATGCCGGCGACCCTATCTCTGATACTCATCACTACACCTGACCTCCCTCCCTTCTCATTTCAGATGTGATCAACAAAAGCAATGTCTGAATTTAAAACATTTTACCATATTAAGGCACTGGCCACAGAAACTCTATTGGTTCATTTCTACCACCAGTCGTTTAATACACATAAGTGTCTTAAATTAAGGTATCTATTATGTCTAAGCTCTATATTAAGACATTTACGTGTCTTAAATGCATTTTAAGTGGGTTTTTTTTGTCTTACTTTAAGACTCTTTTATTTGCAGTGCACACGAGAAATTGTTGGGGAATGGAAAAAAAAAAACAAAGCATTGTTTTATTTCTTTGCTTCGAAAGGAATTTGAATTAAAAAAATGGTCAGTAAGTTAGCCACTGAAGACGCAGATGTGCTAACAGTGAACACAGCTATATCCAAGGCCCGTGATTTCGATGCTGTCAATGTCAATGGTGAACCCATTGACCTTCTTGTTCTTGTGGCTTCTCCCGCTCTAGATAATGTTTATTCTAGAAAGGCCGTTATAGGGAAGCTATCTGATGCTCTCTACTCCAACAAGTGTTTCAAGTTTAATGAAGTTGCACATAATATTATTTTCTTCAGTATGTAAGTGGTTGTGACGCCACTTCTACGCTCTTTTTCCATGGTAAAATGAAATATTGCAGAACCCATCCCTGAACCAAAAGTTCAAACCTTTAAAGTCCCAAATACAGCGAGGCACAAATTTGTTGAAGCCACAAAAGCTGTACTTCGTGCCCTGTATAGAGGTGATCCCAGTCAAAACTAGTATAGCATCTAACGTTATGCCATTTTCGCTAAAGCAGTTAAAAACATTAAATTAAATTTAGCGAGACTAACATCTACTCGACACAATTCCATATCTTGCGAATGCAAAACATGTTACAGTACGGAGGGCGGCTTAAGAAAGCAGGCTTGAAGTGCTTAGTTATATGTGTTAAGGTCCATAACCAACTATCTGGTGGCAACGCTCCTTATATTATACTGGATCTTGAGAACTTTGACGAGATAGAACACTTAATTAAGTCATATACAGAGACGAACGGTGAAGAAACTGAGAGAATGGTATCACTACTAGGGCCAAGCAGCAGAAAAAGTAAACATAAGGTAAAGCTAGGATAGTTTGCGCACAATTCAAAAGAATAACGATAAAAAATCTATATATTAATTTTTAGCTAAACTATCCATGAATAATTTTTCTTCATTTGTTTTTTATGCATTTCCATTGCTATTTTGTTGTTATGTTGCAATTTAATAGAACAGTTCTAATAAAACCAAGAAAGTCATTTTGCGCAATCTGTCCTTACAGGGTTGGTGTGTTTGCGCAGATGGGTAGGAGAGATTGTTACTAATAATAACTACAATTAAATTGTTAACAACAATAATTACACTTAAATGACATTGTTGTAAGGTTTTTGTAAACAAATATTTTCGTATTACGAGTAAATATTTCAACCTAATGATTAAACAATCAGAAAAAGGAAATAATTTTAAAAACGATTAAAAATTTTTAATTAAAGGAAAAAAAATAAAGTATAAAAAAAAGCAAGTCCAGATAACATTACAAAATAAAATTAAGTTACTTGATAACACGTTTAACTTAAAATTAGTTCATTTTCATTTTTCATTTTTTTATGCAAATTTACCAATAAGCTGCGTAGTCTCTCCTAGCATGAAAAATAATGGGGAAAATGTGCCATCTTTCCTAAGTAGCAGATGCGCAAACTCTCCAATTTCGGTAGGAGAGATTACGCGGCCTTTTATTTAAACATGGCCGCTACTAAAACGAACCGTTGATGTTCACATTGTTAGTCTAGATTAGTAGCTTATGAGAAATCGTTTAAGTTTAAAATATTTTGTACTACTGACAGTGTATAGAAATTCTGATGAATAGCTATGAAAATTCAAGCACTTACTTTCGGAAAACAAAACAAAATACCAATGCTTTATCTTAGACGGTCAAAACAATCAACGTGCACTTTCAACTAGACATTCCACTACTGCTGTTGTATAACTACCTGGAGTCGCTGCTCGCTCACTCTACTCCTTCCCCCCTAATCTCTATGTGCGCAATCTCTCCGACTGCGCCATCTCTCCTGGCTTTACCTTATATAAATGACTATACTTACTATATGTTTCATGAATAATTTTTTGTACATACTATTATTAATTAATTACATCTCGTTTTCAATATAAAAACGAATCTCGTTTTTTAAATTATTAACTTGCCAAAGTTATTCTTGTTTTCGCCCTTGTTTGAGTTTAAAAGATAATTTGCAACTTTCTTAAAATCATACAAGACAATAAAAGTAAATAAAATGTTTGGTCTCACCTAATTTTCTGATTCGTGTTCTATGAGCTTCTTTAAAGGTAGAAACATCTTTTACTAATGAAGATTATTTATTTCAGGGACGAAAGACACATTTAATGACGATACAGAACGAATACACGACAAGCTATGTACAAAACGTAAAAGTAAACAAAAACAGTCAGTCAGTCAAAATTGTTCTACGCGCTTAGCGCCATGTGGTGGTTCCTTTTCATTTTGCAACAACGTCCGCCGGGCGAAGTTCGTCTGGAGACGAAAGTGTTGAAAGTTCAAGAGGACAAAGAAGCTGCACCGGTCTTCTGATGATGGCTCCGTTTGGCAACCTCACTGTGCATGCTCTTGTCCGACCATCACGTTCAGAATGAGTCTGGATTATAACACCCATTTTCCATATGAGGCGTGGGGTGTTTTCCTTTATAAGCACGACGGTGTTTTCTTTAAGTTCACTCGGTCGGTCAGCCTGTTGGTGCTGATGAGCAGATTTTAATTGTAGTAGATAATTGGATTTCCATCGTTTCCAAACTTGAGTCAAAATATTTTCTTGATATTTTTTCATTTTTATTATTTGGTATTAATTGGATTGAGGAACTGTTATCTTTGATTGAGGTAGAGTTAGTAATCTTTTGCCAATTAGGAAATGGCCAGGTGTGAGGGGTTCTGGCTCACGAGGATCGCTGAATACATAGGTGAAAGGTCTAGAATTGAGAATAGCTTCTACTTCAATCACAATTACTTCCAATTCTTAAAAGGAAACTGACGTTTTTCCAAGAATTCTTTTTAGAGACATTTTAACTGATCTTACAAGACGCTGCCAGAAACCTCCCCACCAAGCTGCTCTTTCAAATATGAAATTCCATTTGATGGACAATCCACTATACAAATTTTTCACTTCTTCATTTTTCATAATCTTCCATAGTAAATTTAATTCTCGTTTTACCTTTTGGAACGTTTTCGCGTTATCACTGTAGATAGTGCTGCATATCCCTACAAATTTTCGGAACGCTTGTATGAATGTTTGTGTGTTCAAGTCCGGAGTTAATTCTAGGTGTACTGCTCTTGTTACGGCACATGTGAAGAGCAATATGTAGGTTTTCTTAGTATCATTGTGATCTTTAATGTACAACGGACCTAAGTAATCTAGGCCTGTAACTTGTTTTGGATAGGCTTCATTTATTCTGTCGGCAGGTAGAGATGCAGGAATGTGGGTGGCAGGTTTAACACGAAGTTTTTCACATAAATTGCATCTAAATATCAAACTCTTGATTCTTTGTCTTGCTTTCAATATCCAAGTTTTTTCTCTGAATTGTGTTAAAGTTTCCGATACACCACCATGCCTTGTTTTTTCGTGACAATCTTTGATGATAAGATTTGATAAATGAGATGTACTAGGTAGTAAAACTGGATGAGCTTCGTGGTATGAGATATTAGCTTGCTGTATTCGTCCACCAATCAAGATTATTTTTCTTTCATTTAAAATTGGATTGAACGGTCGAATAACTGAGTTTGCTGGTACTGGTTTTCCTTGCGTCAGCGCTGAATATTCTTCGGGAAAATGCTCCATTTGTGTAAGTTTAATCCAGTATTCTTCGTCAAATTCAAGTTCTTCTGTAGCCAAGGGACCACTTCTCTTACTCTGAGGATTCCTTGTCTTGTGGATGAATCTTTGAATCCATGCAGTAATTCGTAATATTTGTTTAAGTTTGCTGAATCTTCGGATATCAAAAAGAGCTTCAAGTTTCATTGTCAGAAGCATATTCATCACTTCATATTCCTTATTTTTTAAGTTGGTTTCTTGATCGGCATGAATGTTGGATTGAGCCCATTGGCTTTCGCCCTTCCTTAGCCACGGTGGCCCAAACCACCAAAGCTCCAGGTCCTTTAGACTGGTTAAGGTTTCACCTCGCGTTAACGTATCAGCAGGGTTATCATTTCCAAGATAGTGATTCCAACATTCACTATCAGATATTTTCTTGATTTCATCTACTCTGTTCTTGACAAACATCTTCAATTTTCGAGAATTGTTCTTGATCCAGTGAAGAACAATCGTGGAATTTGACCAAAAGATGGACTTCGCATCCCTCGGTATACTTAAATTTAGTCGAATATGATCGTACAACCTGGCTCCTGCAAGTGCAGCAAGAAGCTCTAACCTCGGCAGAGTTATTTCTTTAACTGGTGCAACCCTAGTCTTTGAAGTGACTAAATTCGAATGGAAAATTCCGTCAGAGTTGCAAAAATGTACATAAACAGATGATCCGTAAGCTCGCTTGCTGGCATCTACGAATACGTGAAATTGACTGTCCGTAAGTTCTTCCATGCCTTTCATTGAGAATGGATGTCTTGGTACAGATATCTGCTTCAAATAAAACAATTCTTCACACCAGTCTTGAAATATTTTTGTTAAGTCTGTTGGTAAAGCCTCATCCCAATTGAGTTTTTTCTTCCATGTGTCTTGCAATAGTATTTTAGCTCGAACTGCAAATGGTGATATTAAGCCCAATGGGTCGTAGATTCTTCCCATAGTTTTTATTACGCTTATTTTCGTAAATTTTAATTCTGTCATATCTTTATTCCTCAAAAGTTTATCACTATCAACGCTTAAGACATCATCTGCTGAATTCCAGCAATAGCCAAGGACCTTGCATAACGTGGATTCGTCGTTAACTACTTCCTTAAATCGATCTTGCAATGAGTGTACATTTGTTTTCCATTTTCTCATATTAAAGCCTCTTTCTCTCAAAATGAGCCTTATTTGTTCATGGACGGTGTACGCTAAATCTGTGTCTTCTAAACTGTGTATAAGGTCGTCTACATACAATCAAAACAGTTCAAAACACTGAAGGTAGTTGGATAAATATCCCTATACTTCTTGATGTGATGTTTAATTTTCGCGTTCAGTAAAAATGAACTCGATCTTGCTCCAAAAATTACACGTGTCATCTTCAAAACTTCGGGTTCAGCGTCTAAATCTTCCGTAACCCATAGAAATCTAACTGCGTCTCTTTCTTCTGGCGTCAATCCAATTTGCAAAAATGCACCTTCTATATCTGCCGTTATGGCAACCTTATTCAGAAGGAAATGCAAAAGAATTATTAGAATATCGGGCGTTAAATTCGGACCTGGACTCAAGCAGTCATTAAGGGACGGAAAATTGTGTTCACTCGAGGAGGCATCGAAAATAGTTCTCATCTTCGTCGTTGTTTTATCTTCGCGTATTACTGCGTGATGTGGCATGTAATATATCTTAGAATTATCACCACATTCATTTTCCCCATTCATTGACCCTTTCAGCTATTCCTTGAATTAGATGCTTTGAAACAATCTCCTTGTACTGACTATGAAATTTTCGATTTTTCTTAAATCTTTTAACAAGTGTTCGCAAACGGTTGTTAGCATTACTATAGTTGCCCTGTAGCAACACGGAATGTTCATTCCATGGTAGTTTAACTTGGTAGCGACCTTCGATTAGTTTCGTAGAATTTTCAAACTTTTTCAAAACTTCGTTATCTTCGGAATTCAGATTGTCACTACGCGATATTCCCAAACCTTCTAAATCGAACAATCTTTTCAAAATGTCTGATTCTTCTAAATTTTGATTACGCACTATAACATTCACTAACATCCTTAAAATTCTTGCGTTTTGCTTCAGAACCATTAAATACATAACCTAGTTTCGTTTCTATTCCTACTAAAGCACCGGAAACTCTTTTGACTTTCCCTGTAGCGATTTTCCAGAAATAGTCTGACCCAATTAAAAGAGAGATCCTTAAATTTTCAGACCCTTCAATATCAGCTAACTGTATTTTGGCTTCATTACAAAATTTGTGAATTTCTTTACTAGGACCTTGAATATCCACCTCCGAAATCGAAGATGTTTCAATTGCTTCAATCGAAATAATTTTCTTTGGATCATATATGCTTCTTAAATTTACTTTTACCCTATTTCTTACAATAGATTTCTTTGGTTTTGACCCAAAAGCATAAATTGCTAATTTTTCTTTTCCTGTAACTTCTAAATTAAATTTATGAGATAAAGTTTTATCGATGAACGTATTTTGCGACCCCGAATCCATGATAATTTGCATTTTTGTTTCCTGAGAATTATTACTCAAAAAGGCGACAGCTGTTTGTAAAAATACATTTTCGTTTACTGCAGTTGTTGTGCAATTCAGAGCATTGGAATGATTTTTTCCTTCGAGAGACTTTGACACGCTTTCCTTTTTGTTATTTTGCTTTTCAGTTTAGTCACAAATTAAAACATTATGTCTTCGACTACAAATGTTGCAACGCATTTTTTCGCAGCAAAATTTTGAGACGTGTGATAAAGAAAACAATAACCATTTCGTAAAAGACTCGATTTTCGTTCAGTAATCGTTAAGGGACAATTAAAATTTTCTTCAGTAATTCTTTAGTTTTATTCTTTTCAAATACTTCATCATTTCGAAACATATACGTTTTTTCTCGCGTTTCGATTTCATGTTTTAGAAATTCTAATAATTTGGCACAGTTCCAAGAATCTTCGCCAGCAGAACGATTGAATCCGAGCATAATTTCTTCGGGGATTAATTTGACTAAAATCGCGAATAAGATTCCCCCATAATTATTTAATTCTATCCCGGCTGTTTCGAGACTTCTAATTTGAATAATACAGGTATTATGCAATTGTCTAAGTTCTCTTAAATTCGCTCCAGATTTTACAGGATTTAGGCTTAAAAGTTTGTTTACATGCGATCGTATTATTAATTCATTTTTTCCGAACCTTTCTTTTAACAGTCCGATCGCGACATCGTAATTATTTTGTGTTAAAGCTAAACCTTGAATACATTTCAAAGCTGTTCCTGTCAAGTAATTCTTTAGTAATTTAACTTCTCTATATTAGTTAACTTTACATTTTCATGTATAGCTACTTCAAATTGCCCCCAGAATTCCTGCCAATTTTCATATTTCCCATCGAAAGGTTGTATTGTAAGTTTCGGCAATCTTACGTGAGAATACTTCCTTAATTCATCAAGTTCTGTGGACAATAGAATAAAAGAGTTTATTTTACTTTCGTTAGGAACATTACGCTTTAAATATCGATCGATTTTAGCTTTCGATTTTGTAATTTTTTCGCGATATTCTTGACTGGATAATACATCTTTTTCGAGTGTATCTAAGTTATCTACAAGTTTCTGAATTTCTGAATCTAATTTGTAAATTTGTTCTGCATTCTCGATTAATTGAATTTTAAGATTTTCAATTTCGTCAATATCTATTTCGTCTCCTGCCAAATATTCAGTTATTTTGTCGATAATCTTCGTTAAAGATGTTCTAAGAGACTTACGCATACTTTTTGATTTATCTAATTCGCTAGGTTGCGCCATTTTCTAAATTTCAGCTCCCGGGAATTTCGGCACCATAAAAGATAATTCGCAACTTTCTTAAAATCATACAAGACAATAAAAGTAAATAAAATATTTGGTCTCACCTAATTTTCTGGTTCGTGCTCTATGAGCTTCTTTAAATGAACATCTTTCACTAATAAAGATTATTTATTTCAGGGACGAAAGACATATTTAATGACGATACAGAACAAATACACGACAAGCTATGTGCAAAACGTAAAAGTAAAGAAAACAGTCAGTCAAAATTGTTCTACGCGCTTAGCGCCATCTGGTGGTTCCTTTTCATCTTGCAACAGAGTTTGTTAAGTTCTTGTTTTCACCCGAATTCTGGTTGCTGTCATTTTCAAAGTCTGTAGAGATAATTATCTAATAAATGAAATTATTTCATGCTCTCAAAAGTTTATGATAGCTGTTTTATCTCTAAAATGCACTAAAAGTGGGTTATTAAGCAAAACGTAACGTCATCTGCGGATTTTTTGCAAGTTTTACCTTATTTTCCCGGCTCTGTATCTCTCCCCTGTTTGGAAAATTTACAAAAATGAAAGATACATGTTATAGAGAATTTTATTTTCTACAAAATGGTGAAAATGATTTTTTTTTGTAAAATGCACTGAAACCCAGATAATTAAGAAAAATCGTAAAAAGTTCCAAAATATGTCGATTTTGTTCGATATGATAAAAACCGCACAAGATGTAGAATGTCGAAAACTTCATTAGAGAGTCAACTTATACACCATATCAAAAAATCAGAATTACCCGACCCTTTTTAAGGTAAACAGCTATTAAATATATTATTTAAAATATGAATATTCAATACAGCAATAATAATTTATACTCATTTTGCTCAATACGTTGATTAAAATAAAAATTGTCTTTATAATTTGTTATAATAGGAAATATGCAAAATGAATTTGCGATTGAAACAGATTTGATACAAACACTGTCCAATACAGAAATTAGAGGATATTCTTTGTTTTGCTTTTAATAATTGTTGCTTATTTTTCATCTATCCTTTTGCTTAAAACTACCAAATTATTAATAACTAGCTGACACTCCCGGCGTTGCCAGGACAGACATTCGTTACATATTCGCCACATTTTATATAAAAAGAAAGATACTTTAGCTACGAACTGATTTTGAAAGTTCTTATTTTATTGCTTGATTTTTAGTGTTATTAATCTTATATATAAGTCATTTTCAAGCTTGACAATAAAAAACAATTTGTTATGTTGATTTTAAGTAAACTATTAATTTAATTTCCGCAGAAATGTTTATTTTAACTAAATAATCTGAGAATAAAGTATTTTTAATCCTTGTTTCTCTTTGGAATGTTGGAAGCATTTTCTAACTCTGTTTACTGTTTCCGTTGAATCATTTTTCAAGCATTCCCGTATACAGATATACTTTTTATTTTTCTAACGGATTTTGCGATATACGATGTGGTCAAACAAACTCAATTTTGTAGTGTGATTGATTTATCTTTGAAATATATTGCCAAGCACTCGACTTTCAAATAACAGGACAAATCTACATAACACTTCTTTTTTACTTTAAAAGTTATTTTGTTGACTTAAAACTGATAGATAGAATGTAAGTTTTCGGTTGTTTTGAGTTGAAGCTTTGAATGTTTTTATGCTATATTTGCTTGTTACAGTACTTTTTTATGTAAAGGGAATTAATTCAGCGTTAAAAGAGTAAACAATTTAGCAATAAATGCTAAGCACTTGTTTTTATTGATCTGCGATATAGTAAGATAATTATCATGGATGTTGTATCATATCACGATAAGCATGACTGAACATCAGATTGTATAGAACAACTATATGATTTCAATTTTAGTGAGCTGTAATAAAATGTAGTCAAATTATGCATATTTATAGATGGCGACGTTCCGGACGTTTTAAAGTCCAATGAACATATTTTGAATCAAAATATTAATTTAATTTAATGTTCTTTTATATGTTTTCCTTATTTAATTTCATTTATTAAGTAATATTTTTTGTTCAGAATGTTTATATTTTACTCGAAAAAAAAGAAAATTTGAATATTTTATTTTCTTTTAAACAAAATTTCTTTTACTCCTATCAAACCAAAATTAGAACCATAAAAATGTAAAATAAAGGAAAAGCACTTGTTTTAGCAAGCTCTTTATCTCGTATGTCGCATTATGATCTAATTTCTTAGTTTCATTTTATTTTCAGTATCTTGAAATTCTTACTTGTAAATGCAATGTATGTAAAAGTCTAATTTTACAATTATAAATACCAGTTACAAAGAAGATTAATAAAATATAAATAGGACATATTCAAGAAGATTATCCTAAAGATTGCAAATGGAGTTAAAATGTGAAATGCAACCACAAATCTAAAAACATTTTTGTGTAAAATTACAACACATTTACTGGCTGCAATATGACCAGTATCTGTACCGTAGTTAAGATAAACAGTACGTGTATTGTAAGTTATTAAAACGCACTTATACGGAATACTAAATTCGTGCTATACACACAATATATTAAGTGCACGTTATATGTATTGAAAAAGTATGTGAAATCAGAATATATACTGTAATAAAATAGAATATTAATGGTATATTAATACCATTGTAGAATACGTTTATAAATATGGAGATAGAGCAAATGTATTCTACGAGACTCCTCAGTAATGCAATGAAAGATTTTTGCTTGGGGAAGACATTTTTTGCATAAAGACTGAGTGCCGAATAAGACATACGGAGCCTTACGAGTATTCAGTAACATCTTCACTTCAGCGCAAGCTGTATTGGTCGAAAAGCTATTTGGCATGATTGGCGATGTTTCACGACTTTCACAATGGTTCACATTGTCACCTAGGCGAAGTTTTCAGAATCACGATAATGTTTAAAGAAAAATATACTTACAGATTATAAGTTATATAACAATTTTAATGCGATAACCAAAACCCGAAAAATTATATTTCAAATTCGGTTAGATTTCTGCAAGCAGACCCTTTAAAAAAATTATAATAAAGAATACAAGTAATAAACGTGTTCACTTAATTAATAAGAGAGAGAAGAAGAATATATTATTTAGCTTATCGGCATTGCAACCTAGTCCTTGCAACTTTTTTTATTTGTTTGGGAAAAGCCACAAAAAAGATCGAACAAGAAGAATAACCCTGCGTCAAAAGAAACACTTTCGAATACATAAATAACTGTAATAATACTTAAGTAATGCTTAAATAAACACTTCCAGAATACCATATAAAACTTCACCGTTTATTAAGGTAAAGAAGATATCTAAGTAAACAATTTTGAAAAGGCATAAAATAATTAAAAACCAGATTTCAGCAATTGCCATCTGAAACCGGAAAGATACTTCAATTCCTTTAAACAGCCGTGTATATTGTTTATTGAATTGGTTATATCCTACGCAGTATGATAAACTTTATTTTAATTAAAAAACCAAAACACAATTAAAAACCAACTTTCAGCATTTTCTGCCAATAGATGAAAATGTACTCGAATTCTTTTGAACAGCTTTGTATAATAAATACAGATTTTTATACACGCCACATATTATGTTAAAATTTAATTCAGGCCGAAAACACAAAACAATGCTAAAAACACACTTCCAGAAATGTCCACCTTTAGACGGAAATATGTTTTGTTCTTTGCGTAGCCTTGCATTTCAGTATATTTATATTCTACAAGGATCTTTTAGCGTAATAAATATATACTTAAGCGGAAAAATGCTTCACTCAATTAAAATCCAACTTTATGCATGCAATTTATTATATGATCATGCGCAGTATTTATACATATCACTTAACGTGCAAGAATTTAGTTAATCTTAAAAATGCATATCATAACTGAAAACGCGCTGCTAGCAATTATCGCTTAACAGAAATCCTATGCACAGCACTCATTATACAATTAAATTCTTTTTAGTGAACTTCAGAAATGTATATTAATTTCATTATGTTTGAAAAAGTTTAACACCGTTAAAATACGCTGTAAACAGCTTTTTCACGTAGAACATCATGCAACGGAAGTCTTTTGTGCCAGTCTGTAAAAGAATTAAAATTGCTTTGCACTCCCTTTTCTACCTAAAGCATGTTTTAATACACCTCAGAAATTCATTTACATTCCATTATGTTTGTAACAGTGTAACATTGTTAAAATACACCGGAAACGATTTTCCTAATAGACCATAATGTAACGGAATTTTTTGATAGTCCCTGTAAATGAATTATAAGTGTTACATACTTTATTTTCAATACCGAACACTTTAGAGTAAATATCAATACAAAAATTAAATTACATTATATCCCGAGTATATTTACGAGACTTAAAGTATAGAAAGTCAGCAGACGTCAAACAAACAGAAGTCATAAACATACTTCCACAAGCTTGGAAACTGTTAAAAACTGTAAAGTCTGGCATTCGAGTCGTTTTTCTGTCGACCAACGCTGGGCAGCTGGTGTCTATCCGGAAATTTAATGTTAAGATGAGTGCTATTACATCCAATGGAATACATATTTATTCTATGGAATTGGCATAGATCGAGTAGAACAGGGGAATTATAAGTTCAAATATCGATTTTAGTTTAAGTAGATGGAAACGTAATTTTGCATTAGTAACTTGGATAATAAGAAGTAGATAAAGCTTATATATTTACCAACAAACAGTTATCTTACGGTACTCGATTACAACTAAAGCGGTACATATACGGTATTTTTAAGTTTTAATGCACCATACAAATACAATAAACAAATGCAAAGAAGGGAAATTTTCCAAATACAAATTTGTTGTGTACATACACTAGATTTTAACGATTATTTTACAGTGCGGTAGATATGCCATACATTTACTAAAATGCAATTACTTTACGATTTAGATGCCGTTTACAAGTATAGTAGTACACGTACTGTAATTTTATGTTTACGCTATCACAGTATTTCGTCGATACATTAAAGAATAAAAATAGTACATATGGAGTAAAATTGACTGTACATAATCGGAAATTTTACATTTTTTGTTACAGTATATCAGTATATTCAAATCGTGATGTATGTTAGAATATTATTCCACAAATTTCTTCCAATAAGGTCAAAACTCAAAACTAATTTTCAGAAAGTTTGGAGTTTTGATATAAAAGTAAAACCTGGATGATCGTAATAATATTATAAATGTGATTGTGTGTGTGAATGTTTGGTTTAAGTAAACGTCAAAACGAAGGATTTAAACTCCTTTATATTTGCATATAGATGGATTATAACTCAGAAATGAAAATAGGTTATATTTTGTTTATTTTATTTAAATATTTTTCTTAAAAAGTAAAAATGTCATTATTTTTATAGAGAATCAGTGAAATTTTTTCCGTAAAATTTAACCTTTTCTATTTTTTGTCGCCAATAAATAAAAACCCGAAATAATAAATTTTCCCCAAAAATTAATATTTAATTGAAAAATTTACATGTGAAAAATGAAAATGAAAGAATTGGGAGTTAAAAATAATATTAATATGACGTCATATTACATAAAAACGGGCATTTTCGCGTATTTGTTAATATTAAAGTAAATTTTCCAATAAATAAAAACATATTTTTTGCGTATTCAAACTTCATGATTCAATTTATTCTACATAATCAAACATTTTCTGCCAGCTATTAATATTTTTAAATCGTGCACTTAAAAGAACGATATATTTCTGAGATATAAAGTATTGCATCAAAAATCGCATAATTCCAAAAACGCAATTTTAGTAACTTCTGTTTAAATTACATTGTAAATATAATTTCTTAGTTAAATTTAGTATTTAATAACATTAATGTTTATTTTTTCTATGTTTAAAATAATATTGCATTTCTTTAAGTTCTTCCATGTTTAAAATAGATAATGTGGTTGTGACGTCAATCACTCAAGTAAAGGCGTATTTTTCAACTAATTGTCAGTAAAAACTAACAATTAGTTAGTAATTCATAATATATTATTTCCTACACATAATACAATGTAATCTAACTACTGGAAAATTACGAGAAATGTAGCGAAACTTCAAGCAGTGCGGCTCAACATTTTGCCTACGTAAAGTTGAGTATGCACATGCAACAAACCAGTTTGTTGACAAACATGCACATTAGCTATAAATAGAAATGCATATGTGTACATGATTCATGAAGTGAAATAATTTTTTTTATCTAGACCTGTACCAGTCCTTAGGAAAAACTATCCCAGGTGAAAGTGTCGTCATATTTTAAATCATGTGCCAGTTTTCATTCAGAAAATATTAGTATTTAATAGCAGTTACACAAAATGGTGAAATTTGCACAGAATTTATTGGTCGCCGAAATATAAGATTAATATCTCTTTACTGTACAATCTTCCAGGATATTAAATTTCGATAAAATTTAATAAATATATTAAAGTCGATGTAAAAGTTGTTAGCATATACAATTTTCATTGGAGAATAGGATTTGCGTTTGATTCAAAGAATACGTGCAATTCAAAGAAGAGCTGATGTAGTCTAATTTACAACACAACTATCAATATGCAATATTTATCCATAATACGGATGTTTTTTTTCAGATTTGTTTCGGTATTGAAAGAAATAAGCTACTCTACTGCTTAACAAATAAGCATTCAGGCTTTAAAAGTCTTTGTACTGTGATAAACATTTTGATGTTGTTGGTAAATCTGCAGGTGTGGAGCAGGTGTGGCCCTGTGAAATAAAAATAGAATAAATATATGAGGCATTTTTTCTACTCATTTTATTTATTTTTTAAATTTTATGCTCCCCATGTTTTAATTTCGTTTTTAAATATCATATAACTTCATTTTTTTCAAGATGTGAAGTGTTTTGGATCAGAAACATAATGTATGTTGATTTTAAGATTATTCTAATGAAATCAAAATGATATCTAAAGTGACATGTTAATTAACAAATTTGCTCAAATATATTTATTAATATAATCACTTTAAACAACATTCTTCGACACGAAAACATAAATTAAATCAATGTACATGAACAAAATAAATGTAAAATAGAGTAAATAGAAATGCTAGAATAGAATAACAAACAAATAAATGCATTCCACACTTAATCTTAGAGATAGAGTATGAAATTCCACGATCATGAAAGAAATTTAAATGACCCCATATACAAAAACAAAAATATGCAAATTGGGATAATCAGAAGTATTTTCTAGTACAAAATGTGATAAAGAGTTTGTTAAATTGTATATGTTGCTTAATTAATGCATTATTTTTTATTAAATGTTACGTGAACGAAGTCACTGGTGCAGCTAGTTTGAAATATAATTTCAAACTGCCTTATTAAAAACAATAATGTGGTACATTTAAAATTAAATAAAATTGAACCGCGTTGTATAATTATCTATCTTAATGACTGAAACGCTCAAAAACTTTAAAAGCTAATTAAACTTTTACATAAAAATGTTACTTTATTTTAAATAGATTTTATCCACGTTTTTATGCTACACTGTAAAAAAACTGCATCCTGTATTGTTTTTAAGTCGTTTTCATAGATTTTGGCTACTTGGCCATATTAAAAAGCATTCGTATTGGTTAGATTGGTTTATAGATAATGAACAAATATACGTAAAACTTTCATCTAACTGTTTTAGTCTTAAAGTGTTAAAAAAAACACACGAATTGCATTTTGCTTGGTTTTCTTTCTGTTTGTTTTTTTGTATAAATGAAGTATTATTTTGTTTTTTACCACAGTATTCAAATGTTACTCTATAATCACTCAGATACTCCCATAAAAGAGATTTTCAGCAGATATATACTTTTTCTGTCAAACATGCATCTCTCATTTTTTTACAAAAAAGGATATATAGCCAGATTTTTTTTTATGATGTTCGCTTTAATATTTTCAGGTTGGATGCTGTCCAGATATGCAGTAACAAAAATAAGAATTTCAATGGAATAGGAGATGAATTTGTATTTTGAAATATAAGTTGAAAGATAAAAAAATGAAAAAGTATACTGAATGATGTTATATTATATGTGCAGCAGTTTATAAAAGAAAAAGTAATAATGTCAACATTTCACTGTATGTAAAAAATTTAAAAAACATATTAGATATTTTTAAAGTTATGGTATTTAAAAGTTGAAAAAAAATGAATCTAAAATATTTATCTAATTCAGCTGCGAAAATAAACGTGTCTTATGAATACATCTGACGCATTTTAATAAAATACATCAAAACACACTCGTTAACAAAGTATGCTGTTTAAGAAACTTTTATGATTTAATTTATTTTTGACTAGTTGGATTTAGGCGTATATTCATGTTTTACAACTGAGGAACAAACACACTGGAGTTTCCAGATTACAGTAGATTCTTTATATTACACAACTGTGCTCGGAATGGAATTCAATCATTAAATGCATTGATTAACAAGAACCTCTAGAATTAAGGACAAGTAACAAAATAAAAAATGAGCTAAATACAGTTTAAAAAGATTCCATACTGTTCAATTTATTAAATTAAAAGTGTCCTTATTTTTCTTTTAACTTATTGTGATATTTTTCGCGATCTGTGTACCTTTATAAAATTCTTAAAATAATTTTGGTTTTATAGAAATATTTGTTTCAATTTTTTTAAAACAAATTAGAAAATAATACTTATTGTAGGAATTGACATCTTATATGTTTAATTTTAAATGCGTTATACAGACTCACCGTATGTACATGTGAAATAAGATGTGCTCATTTTCAGTTTGAATTTGAAATTGAATATTACGTGGCGTACACACCTTGTATTAAATAGGCTAAATTAGCATTGGCTTCTGTGGGATTTCTTGTAACTTTGACTTTGCATTTCTCTTCACAGAAAAAAAAGTACAGAATATATATATATATATATATATACAGGTTTTTTTATGTACTTTATGTCTTTATGTCTTTAATACTCCAGATCGCCTTAAAGTAAGAACCTTAAATTTGCTGTATCATATTTAACAATCTTCAAATCACTAGCTAAATAAAACATGAAATATTTTCTTTAACCTAACATTTTCTAATTATTCCTAATCCTAATTATATCCTACATTTTTAATTTAGAAGAAAATATTTTTCATGATAATATCTAATATTAAATTTTCGAAATTGCATGAATTCTTTCATTATAGTTTTTTTAGCTCACAGGCTATCAAAGCCTGAGAGCTTATGTGCCCGCCCGTTCTGTATGTATGTATGTACGTATGTACGTACGTAACGCGATAACTCTTGACAGAAATAACCGTTTTGCTTCCAATTTTGTTTATAGGTTCCTTGTGATAAGGTGCTTCCCTGATTAGTTTTGGGGATTGATTGTTTAACTATAAAGTGGGGAACGGGGGGGCTAACCCCCCTTAATTAAGATAAATGGTTTTTTCATGCAGAATTGTCCAATTTTCTTCAAATTTTGTATATAGGTTCATTGTGATAAGGTTCTTTCCTCATTAGTTTTGGGGGTTCATAGGTTAAGTATAAAGGGGCTAACGGGGGGGGGGGAATCCTCCCCCTTAATTTAGATAAATGAATTTTTCATGCAGAGTTATCCGATTTTCTTCCAATTTTGTTTATAGGTTCCTTGTGATAAGGCGCTTCCCTGATTAGTTTTGGGGATTGATTGGTTAACTATAAAGGGGGGGGGACGGGGGCTAACCACCCTTAATTTGGATAAATAGTTTTTTCATGCAGAATTATCCAATTTTCTTCAAATTTTGTATATAGGTTCATTGTGATAAGGTTCTTTCCTGATTAGTTTTGGGGGTTCATAGGTTAAGTATAAAGGGGGTAACGGGGGTGTTAATCCTCCCCCCTTATTTTAGATAAATGATTTTTTCATGCAGAGTTATCCGATTTTCTTCAAACTTTCTATATGGGCTCATTGTGGTAAAGGGCTTCCCTGATTAGTTTTGGGGGTTCACTGGTAAAGTATAAAGGGGGGAACGGGGGGCCTAACCCCCCTTGATATAGATAAATGGGTTTTTTAAGCAGAATTATCCGATTTTCTTCAAATTTTATATATATGTTCATTGTGATAAGGCGCTTCTCTGATTAGTTTTGGGGGTTCTTTGGTTAAGTATAAAGTGGGGACGGGGGGCTAATCCCCCCCTTAATTTAGATAAATGGATTTTTCATGCAGAATTATCCGATTTTTTCAAATTTTGTATATAGGTTCATTGTGGTAAGGCGCTTCTCTGATTAGTTTTATGGGTTCATTGGTTAATTATAAGAAGGAGAAACGGGGGATGGTTCCCCCCTCTTAATATATTGTCAATTTCTTCATTTTTCGAGGGCTTATTTCAAATTCTTTGAAATAAGAATATAATTTACAGTTAGTGTGAATAGCCTGTGAGCTCAATGCCGTCAGTTTAACTGGGCAGTTTTCTTTTTTAGTAATTTCTTGCAAAGCACAGCTTATCAATTCATCTACTTAGCATTTATCTCAATAAAAATCAAATCGTGTCCGTTAACTATTCTAACAAAATTATTGGACGTGAGGCATCAGTAGCTAAATTAGCAATTGAACAGAAAAAAAAATAGAATACACTTTTTAAAGATGCAAGATAACGTATCCTTATTATATAGTTTTATAAAAAATTATATTATATAAAAAAAATACTTTCCTCATATTATTTACTTTCATCAAAGTAAATAATATGAGAGTATTGATTCTATACTAAAAAAAATTATTATGTGCGCAGGATCCAGATCATCGTTCAATGATTCTTTTCCTCATTTTATCATTTTGGTCCGCTTACTATACCAACCGGATTTGTGGTTAACTTTGCCTCATTATATGGACTAAATCATACCATTACGTCATATGCATCCATGGAGCCATTGTATTTTGACTCTGTATTCCTTGACCATTTATATGACAAATCATTGTACTTGTCTTGGTGTTCAGTAACGGAATCTCTGGAATTTGAACCTGCATATCCATTCGGACCAAGAGTGTGGTGGAGGAGCTAAGGTGGTAAACACCATGTACTTTTTTTTAAACAGCACTGATTGGGAGCCTGTGTATATTTTTTTTCTTCTAAAATGTCTTTGTCTTAGAATACTAAACATAAATTACTGGAAAATCACCGCACGATAATAAATTTTTATATCTAAATATCTTTTAAGATATATATTTTGTAAATTCTTTAAATGCAGCTTCGTACTTCATCAGACCTTCATCAAAATCATTATTTACATTGAAAGATAAATGCTACATAAAACCATCATATTTAAGGTTAAATTAAAGAAAAAAATTATTAGCAATTGAAAAATTTTAGAATTTAAAAAAGTAAAAAGATGGGAGTAAACGGATTTCTATAAAAATCAAAGCTGTATAATAAATCATTTATTTTGAAATGTTTTTAAATGAGCAATATTATTAAGCAATAATATAAATAAAAGCATAATTAGTTCATTACATGTCCGAAATTTTATATATTTTTTAGTTTTTATAAAATATAACGTATTCTTTTACAATAGCAGTAATATATAAATTGATATTAAATGTAAAATAGGGAATGAAGCAATCCATAAATCATAAAATTTAAATGACAGTACTAAGTTTAAACTACAATGTTTAAAATGTACTGTAAGTATAAAAAACGATTTATTGCTTTTAAAAAATAAGAAAATAATTATTTATGTTTTTCACTATGTAAGATATTTAACAAAATTTGATTTATTTAAAAAAGTAGGTGTAAGTGTCCCAAACCTCTCTGATATATTATTTATTATAAAGAACTCAACATACATTAAAAGTCTAAAATATTTTTTATCGGTTACAAAAACATTATGGTAGATATACATTTTTGTGATACGATTAATTAAAGGCTTTTGTTGAAAGCTTATTTATTCTTTATGCTTAATGCAAAAAGTTAACTTTGTTTTGAAATTCGATACGATTTTTTTAAACATCCAGAATGTTATACATTAAAAAATGAAAATATTTGGATTATATTTTCACACCACCGTTTCAATTTTTTTAATAAACTTTCATGTATGCAAAACATGAATATTCATGGATATACTAATGGCTTTTTTTTCAAATATTACCAAGGAAGCTATAAAAAATACCTTAAAAACAAGATATGCTTCACAAAATTTACATTTCTTGAAACAATGTATTATAAAACCAATAAAATAGTTTTTAAACTGTGTTTTTTTTGTTTTTTTTTTGCTGAAAATAATGTTTTCGCCTTTTTATGCGTAATATATCATTTTCCTAAAAAATATCTGGTAAATTGTAATAACAATTCCATTTTTTCCAGGAAGCTCCGTTTAATGAAAAAAAAAAAAACAGCAAATTCTTAAAAGCAGTTTCATTCAGTAACAAAAAATCAAAAAGTTTAATATATGCATTCTGATGATGCTTAAAAAAAACTTTGTGTTGATTAAGTCATTTGTTACGTTTATACAGTTGCAAAGAGATGCAAAAATTCTTCTAGAGAAAAAAAAAATATAAAAAAAGAAGGTTTCCGCAAGCAGTTATTTTTTATGATTAAAAAATAAATAAAAAGATAAGTTGAATGCGTAGTATTTTATTTTTTAAATTTTTTAAAAACGAAAAAATGCAATCTGTGTTATCGAAACAACATTGCGTATTATGAATTTTGTTACTTAGACATTTTGTAAAACTTGACTACCTTTATGTATTAAAAATTCGCACGAATAAACCAAATTAGGCTTTTCAAGTACTTTATAAAAAATGTGTATAAATCTCAGCACATTGATAGCTAACCACCATCTTATTTTTTCAATAATCATTGCGGAAAAATTAAGTAAAGCGATGTTTAAAATCCAAGTTTCTTTTTAGCCAATAGAGTACCTTAATTTATCCGTTAGTGTCATACAGGCTATAAAAAACTGTACTTTCATACATAAATGGCTGCATTAAAAAGCATTTTTTACATATTTATATTCTTGAGATCTTTACGTAATTATTCCAGATAATACTACGGATATCTAAATAAATTTCAAGGGAAAAAATGGAACATTGGAATTTTCGTCATTTTTCGCTAACTGAATGATAACGACTCACTTTAAGCACATATTACTTAAATAAAAGTTCCTAATAAATGAGCACTTTTCTTTTAAAGATAAATTCAAATATCATAAATTAATATAAAACTGTATTCTATAATACGTATTGGATATATAAAAATTAGATATCATTATCACTAATTTATATGTTAATTAAATATGAAAATTCATAATTATCAAATTATCAGTGGCGTAGCGTGAGGGAGAACGCTTGTACCCTCGGTATTCCCTTTATAAATTTATAATTTAAAGCCCATTCTTTAATGTAACTCATTTACATATTTTTTAATAACTAAATAATTTTTAAACTATATCGTAAATTTAAAAAAATGTCATTCTTCAAAGAGATACCGTAAAGAGAAAATAATACCGTAGTACCGTGAATGCCCTAAAGCGTTTCTCAGGACGACAATAAGGAGAGGAAATTAAATATAGTTAATGAAGCAAATTGTATATAGTTAGGCAGGAAAGCTAAAACACGAGGTTTCTGGTATGCTTCAGTCCATCAGCGTATAGTCACCATGGGAACATCATCAATTTCGTTGTTCTGTGCATGTCCGTGAAAACAAAATCCTACAGAATTTTGATTAAAATGGATGCTACCATACGGAATAGAGTTGTCATTTTCTGCATATATTTCGTTATGTTTATTGGAGGTCAGTTTGTTTTACTTTAAAAGATATAAAATATAAGATGCTGATAAAGTGCTTAACTATGATCTTATAGAATATTAGTAAACGAACAGTTGATCCTCAAAACTTTTAGAATACCTGCGTTAAACACAGTAGGAAAACCTGTTGTTTTTTAATAAATTATTATTTATTATTTAAAATACAGGGGTATTTTGAAATATGTTTTCCTGCTTTGGAAATAAAAAGTACATGTGTATTTATTTAAACATATTTGTATGCCTTAAACTATTACTTTAAACGTACAATCCAGATTGCAGATAAATTATTTATATTATTTTCATTCTTTCTTTCTATCTTTTCTTATCTGTCACTGTTTTTCTTCTTATCTTTCATTTTTCTTCTTTTTTTCCTTCCATTTTTTTTCCTTATTTGCTCTTTAATGATTTTTTCTATCAATGTACCTATCTTTTTTTAAATATAAGATAGGTTTTTAAAATAATTTTCTTTAATAATCGTTAAAAAAATTATCATTGACTGTTAAAAACAACGTGGTCCTTAATTGTTATTTTAAATGACTTTAAACGACATACTTTATTAGGTATACATATTTTAATAATTTTTTAGTATAAGTTGAGTATTTTCCTTTAATGTGCTGTGAACAAAAAAGACAAAAACATTACTTACAAGCAGATTATGAAAATTTTAACTGGGGGTGATTTCAGTAAAATATAACTATAAGTACTGAAATATGCTATTTGGAATGAAAATGAATGAAATTAAATATAAACATCCTTTATATTAGTTTATTTCCCTCAAAATCTCGAAAAGAAAAAAATCCAAGATTGTATTCCAAGATAAATATTCCAAGTTTAAGCCTCTAAATTCCCAGGTTTATCCCTCCGTTTCAAACTTCTTGGTTTCTAAGTATCAATACACGTATGTGTAATATTACACTAGAAAAAAAAAATATGTTATTTAAATTCCAAGAGACGAAAATATTATTTAAACATAAAATAAACTAGAAAAAATGCTAATATTTCTTGGCAATCATCCCCATTTGGCAGATATGAATAATCAGAGGATGCAATAAAAAACTAAATAAAAATTGTTTTATTATGTGTGTTTGTTGATAAAATAAAAAATGGAGAAATTTGGTGAACTCTTAAATTAATAGAAAGTCAAGGAATGAAAGAAAAAGAAATTCCCAATTAAACTAAATTATTTAATAAGTCTCTATGACTTTTCTCCCAAAGAAAATCGTCGTAATGAGTTATTAATTATTAAGATAATGAAATAATGGCTTCGCAATATGATATATAGCGAAATTCGTTTTAAGCAATATTATGAATATTTTTATGAAGAAGCAGCTAAGCTGCTTCGACTAATTTGAACAATGAGTACTTTAAGGAGAAGAAAACTACTGTAAAGAAATTTTATAGACAATGACTGAGACTTAGTAATTTTATCCCTCTAGCAGTTGAAAATTGTTTGCTTCGCAAACTGTCTAATCATTCGAGAAAATATTTCTGCTTTATGGTCTAATAAAATCCTGTATTTATTGAAAGTTGCATCGATAATTTTGCTGAAAAAATAGAGGAGGAGAACAGAGAATACGCATACGATTGTTTGGTAATTAACTATTCCTTATATGTTGCTTTTACGTACTTACTAATTATGTAACGTCAGGAACTATCTGGTTTATTAATTTCATTGTTTTTTCTTTTATATGTTCTTTTATATGTTCTATATTTCTTTCCTAAGTGCTTTCCCATTATTCTTATAGTAATTTCTTCATTATTTTCCTCATGAATATTATTTCTTTGTTTTCTTTATTATAAAATTATTTTAAATTATTTTATTAGTTTTTTATTTTAAATTGACGTGTATTATATGGATACGATTTCCTTAAGAACGGTTATTGAAACTTAGCTTACTGGTGCACCCGTTAATACTAATTAAGATAAAGTAATAAAAGTCACACGACTTAAAACTTATAAGAAACTCTCTCTAAAAAGAAAACCATTACGCTATCCTTAAAAACTCATCATCATGCATTAAAGGGACCAGAAAGGTTTAAAATGACAGGAACTGTATTTATTATTAATAACACTTTATAAAGTTTCATCCTATTAGAATGCCGCGCAATTCGTCGGATAAAAGATTTGCAAAATTAATGTCGTACGAGCCGTAAACCTTGAGCCACATATCTCCCGGCATATCTGAGTTTCTGTCTGATGGCAATTGACTCAAACTATTTATAGAAAATGAGATTATTATTAGAATTTTCGGAAACATGCCAAATTTGTTGTTCGCTGGACATACCCTAACAGAGTAATGACTGCATTTGTTGTAGTTAAAATTATAAATAGTCTTTTTGTTTAACGGTATTTAGTATTTTTTTCTGGAGAACTACGTTAACAACTGGCAAAATTGATTTTTTGAATTTATTTGTTTATTGAATATACATAATACTGAAAAGCGGAAGTAGAGCATTTTTAATTATTACATAATATTAAAAGGTTTCGATATTTATAACATTAAAAAAATAAACAACGTTAAACTAAATTTAAATAAATTATGAACATTTTCTTTTCTAACACAATATTTATTCCTTGTTTATAGACTGACACACTATTAACCTTCCTTTTATACCTAATCGTAAATTTTAATTTTTCTAAATTTTGCATTAAAACATTTTTACTTCATTTAAAGGAAATCTGAAATCATAAAGATACGGTATCAGTAACGTGTCATTTGTAGTTATATTCTTGTAGTTATATATATAGTTCGTATAGCATTACATTAAAGTATATCTTAGAAGGCATCATAAAAGTTGCAACGTTTTCGGATAAACTTATAGAAGACCTAATATAAACAAACCATTTAATTACATCTAGTTAAAAACCTAATGTTTTAGGAGTAAGTTAGGTTAATTGCATGACTTTTTTAATCCATTATACATTACTTAAGAGTTTTAATAAAAAATTAAGAAAGTTTTATCTTTCAATTTTTTTGTACGTTTATAAACGTCAAAAATTCCTCAGATATTAAATTTTGCCTTATTTTTATTTTTTAATTACGCATGATTTATTATTTAATTGATGTCTTAACCATTTTTTGCAAGAATTTTATAACAGAATATTTTGACTTAAATTATTTGTATCAATATAAATGTATTACACAAGTTTTAAAATAGAAAATTGACATTAAAAACTGTACTGTCAATTCTTGTTTATTATTCATTCTATATTTTATATTTACCTGTCGCATTAAATACTTTTCGTTCAACTGTATCAGGCAGGAAAATTGACATCGGGAAGAAATAACTTTCATAAAAACAAATTGACTTTCTTTTTGTTTCCGTTTCCACAGTCTAGTATTACTTATTAATTTATTTATTTAAAATATGCAACACGAAACTTGTCAATAGTCTATTTTTAAGATTATGCAATAGTTGAGCTCGTGATCTTGAAGAAATAATTATGATAAAGAATGAGTTAAAAAAATATAAAAACTATGTTTTACAGATTAAATATTATTTGAAACAAATTACGCTTGCAATCTTAAATAAACATTTTTTGCTTCTTTTATCCCTTGAACTTTTAATTTGAAAAAGAGACTGTAAATGGTATGTAAAGATTTTCTTCTTAAAAAAAAACAAATCAAATTTAAATTAGTTAATGGCTAAAAAAATTTATGAGCAACATATAATAGAATATGGAAATTACTTCACCCCACTTTTTATATAAAAAATACCCACTTTTTATATAATTACAGGAATTTTCAGAGAAAAGTAGTATTTTTTAAGGAGCAGGCACGATTTTGTTTTCTTAATTACAATCTATGTTGGATTTTTTTCATTTCCTTCCGTTACATTGTGCCTTTCATTAAATTTTCATCAAGATTTTAATATTTCTTAGCAACATTCTTCAATTTTACCGTCCGTAAAATAATATTATTTGTGTAGCTTACGTAATGCAAAGTAATATGAAAGTGTAACTAATGAATGTGATTACATGAGGATTCATGGATTAAATAATTGATTCAGAATTTTTGACATAAAATCAATAACTAACAATCGTGTTTCTCATTTTAAAAAAATATTTTATCTACCGCAACAATATATTTTTTTAAAAACCATACACAATATTATAGTTATATTAGAAGGAAATACATAATTTAATTTGTATGCCTGATTTAATAATACAATAAATATAATATTCTGTCTCTTATTTTAAAATGCAAATTTACTTACAATACACAGATTGAATTTTGCGTAATTTCAAACAATATCTACTTGTCCATTAATGTCATAACTCTCCAGCTAGAGTGCTTTTTAAAACATTGTAACGTGTGTGTTGTCTAATGTATTAACAAGATTCACAAATATATGATCAATGCGCGTTATTTGAATGAATTAAATATTTGTTCAATTCTAAACTAGAGGGGAGAATATTGGATGTAAACTAATGAGTTTCGAAAAAATATTTCATATGCAGGCTGGCTTTACAATGTTTAACTCCACAAAGCCTTAATAATCATGTCGTAATGTTTTGTGCATTCGTTAAATTTTTGTAAAAGCTTACATTCAACACTTTGCCTATAGAGCATGTCCAATAAGATATTTGAAAAGTTGGTAGTTTAAATTTAAGATTAAATCATGCTCAGCATTCTGTTTTATTGATAATGACTAATTTTTTCAAAAATTGTTTCACATTATTCGTTTTAGATTTTGTAATTTTTTTTTCGAAATAAATAGAGAATATTAGAATGTTTTAATTTTTATTTGTATTTAGTGAATTATTTTAATGTAATACTTTAAGTATTGAGATGTTTAACTTAAAAAAAGTTCATATTTGTCAGTTGACTCTTTCAGATAATTGAAAAAAACGAAGCTTTATTGTGCAAATGATTTGAAGTGTCAAGGAGAAAAAATCTGATAGCCACAAACTAATTATTTATCCCTGTTTTTTTCCTTGTCAGCTACTTTCACAAGTAGACATTTAAAATCTATCCTTAAGATACTTATCTTCAACTGCGTTTTTTAAAATTGTATCTCCATTTTTGCTTCGACTCAAGATGACTAAGCAGTAGTAAATCTTTCAAGCTAACAGATTATACTGCCACATCATACCACAAAAAAGGCCATAATATTACTAAATGATAGTCCGTTCCTCAAGCTAACTGATTACTTTCACTCGTAAAATCTGAAAAAAATGCGGATTATTATAGTTTTCTTTCTAACCTTCATATTGATATGAATGCACATTTCTTTAAAAGATTTTAAAAAGTAATAATTGCGCTTCTAATTTGCGACATTTTGAACTCATTGCTATAAAATCATTTATATAAATATATACTTGCTTTTATATAAATATATACAGGCTTATAAAAATATTTTTTAAATTTTGGATTATTTTGAAAAAAACATTAAGTCATTTTGTGCAGCGACATTATCCTGTTATCAGAAATACTTAACAATTAATTTCAAGTTTAAAGTTTGCTTGCATATTTTTATATAACCTCATTTTATGACAACTGAATCTGTGAATGAAAATGAAATATTAACTTCTTATTTCAAAGACATACAATTTACATTTATCAAAAGGTCATTTCTGAAAAATAAAAAGTACTGCATTAACTTATATAGAGATATATAGATAGATAGATTAGCTTTTATTAGAAATACAAGATGAATATCGTTATATTACACACACATACACACACACACTCACACATATATATGTTACGGTCAATTTGTTTAATCCGGCCATTATTAATAATAACCGCTGACATTATTAATAATAACCGGTTATTATTAATAATGACCGATTAATCATATTGACCGTAACATATAACTATATAATAAACATTTGAAATAAAAAAAAATAACTTACAAGTTTCTATTACAAAAATGACCTAATCTCTAATTTAATGATGGCATGTAATGTTTTACATTAATTGTTAATAGTACAGAATTCAATTGATAATTAATTGAAATTTATATAAATGTTACAATAGAAATAATGTGACTTTACAAAGGAATTAGAAATGCTCATTGACTCTGAAAACATTTATAAGGATTATAAAAATTTATAAATAAACATACAGAGTAACAATAAATAAATATAATATACATATACATAATACAATACACAAAGCAGCTATATTCATAGTGTATTTCTAATAAAAGCTAATCAATAAATATATAAGATCCAAAATTAAGCTATTAAAGTAAATATCAAATGCCAAATGCATTAAAAACCTTCATGAACTAAAAAATACATTTCATACAATATATATATATATATATATATATATATAAGTATATATTCCCACATACTTTCAGTGCGCAAACAGTACAACCTTTAGAAGTTGTTACAATTTTAATATAGATTTTATAAGGGTTTTCAATGTGTAGTCAGCGGGCTACAAAACTATCACTTTATTAGAATAAAAATTTGTCTTTATATCCTTATGACTTTGCGATTGAATAAGAAAAATATTACTTATCTGAATTTTTGGTCACAAACGACATTCAAGCAAAAAGGTTGAAGATTCATAGTTTAGAACATCGTCAGAAAATGTTTTAACCTACAATAAACCCCTGCAATATCTTGTTATATCCCTTATTTAAATACTGCATTGCTCTTGCATCGTGAAGTATAATCTTCTATTATATATTTCATTAAGAATATTATAGACATAAGCATTTTTAATTTTTTATAACTCCGTTATAATGTGCTTTTCGATATACTGTACAAATTTACTCATCTGCCGATATGACAGATATAACAACGAGCTACAATATTTTAATTTTCCTTATCCTGAGAGTCACTATTTAACAGAGTACAGGAGGTAAATGTACAACGCAAATTAGGGTGATTAGGATTTCCAATAAATATTTAATATTTCAACATCTTGAAATACTGTACATGTTTTTTTTTCTTTTATACTAACTTGATGTTTTCTGTTTTCAAATGTTAAAAACATCTTCTTGGAGTAATTATTAACACATGGGCTGATAAGTTCCCGGTCTAATAAAGAAAACACAACTTTTTAACAAAATTTTATAACTTTATAACTTTAAAACTTTAAAACTTTAATAAATAACATAAATTTAATAACAAATAATAATAATTTAATAATAATAATAATAATAATAATTTAATAATAATTATTTAATAATTATAATTTAAAAAATAAATAATAATAATAATTTTATAATAAATAACATAATTTTTATAACGAAAAAGCTCCAAACCATGCTTAGAATCATCGATTTGTTGTTGTTTTTGGTCAAAAGTCAACACGCGCGGCACCCACTTTGACAACAGCTTTTTCATAGACAAATGTTCATTCAAAATAAAACCTACATGTTTGTTGGATATCTTCAAAGTCTGAGCTACCTCCTGCAACTTCACTTTACGATTCCCCAAAACGATTTTGTGTACTTTTTTTTATGTTTTCTGGAGTAACCACCTCTTTTGCGTCAATGATGTCCGTACGACAATGTTTAAATTCAGGAAACCAGTCAATAATGGTTGATTTACCTGGTGCAGTGTCCGGATAACGCTTATCAAGCCAACCTTTTGTTTGAACGGTGTTTTTTCCCATCAGATAACAATTCTTGAAATGCTTGTTTATCCATTTTTTTGTTTATCAACAAAGTCGTTCAACTAAAACCACTCTAACGTTTTATCCACAGGCCGAATCGTCATGACCTTACTTCTCCTACCTTTTAAAGGTTAGTTTTTACTAAAAAAAGCATCGGTTCGGCGATTGCAACGCCATCTGTGTGCCAGACCGGGAACTTATCAGCCCATGTTTTAAAATATCAAATCAGGATTTCTTTTATTTTTCAATATTAATGACACATTCTGAAAATTCGAAAAAAAATCATAATTCTTTAATTATGTCCTCCTTTTGAATAATGAAATATTCTAAAAGTTTAAAGCAAAACAGAACTCATATTTTTATAAATAGATAAACGCTCCATATTTAACATTTATTTAAATTAAAAAAATGTTGAAGTTTTATCAGATTTAGCCTTTGACTTTAAATCTAACTGTATTTAATTCTGTAAACACTTATCAAAGTCAATATAAGTACAACTACTGTTATGTTAAAGTGTCACTTATCTAGATGACACGACGTGTCAAATGAAAAAATAATTTGAATATTCTTTTTAAGACTGCTATTACATTGCTGACAGTCTTATTTACGCTTGACAAAATGTATATAAAAATCTTAGATTTTTTGAAATGCTGATTTCAGTCTTCTTAGTATGAAAATGACATAAATGTTATTAATTGAAATCCTTATCACACAGAAATTTCATCACAGACATAAATTTCATCGCAGATTTCATTGCAACTGTTTTTATGTTTTATTTTCATTGACTTGGGAAATGGGTGCGTACTTCAATTTAAATAAAATAATGTTTTTAATTTAAAATATAATAGGAAGTATTAAAATAAAATATAGTTCAAATTTAATTTGCCTCAGCGTTCCCGTTATTCGAAGTTTAGACAATATAATATGTGAATAACATTTATTAGTAAAATAAATTTATAAGTTTAGTTAGTATAGAAACTTCTTGCAATAAGAACACAGTAAAAAACATTATATATTTATTTTGAGAGTGTGTCAGTTTGTTCTCTCGTATCTCTCTTTTGTATTTTAACTTTGAAAAATATTCTAGAATAGTAACGAATTTATATAGTTTAATACTTTTTTCAAAATTTCTAATATATATATATATATATACATACACGTGTGTGTCCGTATATTTCGATTTGTAACCAAAACTACCCTGCGCAGACCACTCATGTTTGTGTGTGGTAGTAGCCTCGAGTCTCCGATCGTGTACTATGGTGGTTGTATGTCGATAGATGGGGGGGTGGAGATATGGTGGTTGAAAATTGTCGACATAGGGCATTTTCATATAGATGTGTGTGTCCCTATATTTCCCTTTGCAGCCACAACTACCCAGCGCAGACCACTGGTGTTTTTGTGTGGTAGTAGCCTCGAGTCTCTCATCGTACACTAAAGGGGTTGCATGTCTGTAACTGTGTGTGTGTGTGTGTGGGGGGGGGGTATGTGGTTGAAAGTGTTCGACCTAGGGCATTTTTCTATATTGACCAAAAAGTTCTAAAAAATGTTTGAAATCGTCTTCAACGGGAATTGGTTCATCCAACTTAACATGAACTAATTAAGATATAGATAAATAAGTGAGATGATTTCGTGGCGGTTAAGGGTAGACATCGAAAGTAAACGGTATTGCAGAGCGTGTATAGCACGACTCCTATACAATGCCGTAAGCACAGTGGACGAATGGCGGAATTTCATTTGGGAAGAGGTTTGTTAGCCGAAAATAACTATTTTTATCGAAACCCACAAATTACAGTTACTGATTTCCGGGCAATGACAGACAGATCAGGTAGTATATAACTATATCTAAATTATAAGAGTTTAAAAACCAAAAAAAAATCAGCATACTACTTAAAAATGCTTATGTGGTCTTTACATTAGTTTTGTATTTATCCTCCCAGTAAAAATATATGCAGGCTGGAATTTACTTTCACAGTAATGGACTAAAATACACTTTACAAATGTCGATGATACTTGGATCTGTACATTATCAGTAAATATAACAATTTTTTGAGCAACAAGAGGTTTACCAATTATTGCATACTAGTTTCAGTAATATTCAGTGTTCCGACATTTTAAAACATTATAACCTCAAATCTGTGAAAATAACCAGACCATTGAGTTTAATTCTGCTATAAATGAATGTAAACCAACTTTATACTTGAATTCGACTATCTTGCAGCATTCCGTATTTAAGAAAATGTTAAAGTTGAGTTAATTGTTAATTTCGCTGTTCCCCGCATGTCAGATGGTTGAAATTCTTCCAGGAAACCTCCTTTTCATAATTTCTATTATCTTTTTCCAGTTTATTTTACTATACATAGTCCTATATACGCCCTCTATATTTTCCAGCTATTATCTTGGTTAAGAAACCTATTCCTACTCTTTCCTACTATGTATAAGCAAAATTTTATTATCCTTTGCACTAATGCCGATACGCCGAATGCTACTGAAATAACATACAATGATTTGTAAACATCTTCGTACACCAAACAGCGTTCTATTGTATGTTTGTTGATAAAAGTGAAAAGTTAAAAAAATTGTCGTTCTCTTTGCAGAAGCGTTACTGTAGCCACAGTATCGTTCAAAATTGTTATAATGTAGCTTTTACATTCATATTATTTCAAATATTTCTGTGCGTTAATGGAAAACAATTTTCATAATTTCTATGTGTTTATTTTAACTGTCCTTAAAACTGTGTGATTATATAAATGTCTTTTCGCGTTCCTTTTTTCATAAAAATTTTTGAATCCCGACTAAATTTGATTGTAATGAAGAAACAGGAGGTAAAATTTGCAATAATTAATTATTATTATTTGAATATTTACAGTTATTTTATAGGGCTGTAATAAATACTATAAATACAAAATTCCTTTATATCAATGTTTTATTATTAAATTTTCTACATTTAACATTTTTTTACAATCCTTTAAGATTGGGTGCAATTTTTATGTGTTACACAATTCACATTCTACTATTAAAGTTTTCTGAAATTGAAGGAAACGACATGAAATTTCATTTTTTTTTAAAGTATTGAACATTATAGTTTTGATTGCAAAGGATCGTATGAATAAGAATGTTTTTCAAGTGTATAATGTGTTTGTCTTGGTACGATACATTTATTCTAAAACTACTTTAATATAAGAAACATATGGTTAATAGAAACTACTATATTATAGAAAATTTTGAAGGATTTTCAGTATGTCGCAATATTTTTACATTCCTTGTTGATATACTGTGATAAAACATTTTAAATTTATATTTAGAAAGACGCATGTATATCGGAATCACATGTATTAATATGAAGTATTTTAGATATTTTCATATCCTTTCTGTTCCACCACATGTTTAAAGATACAACGTGCACCCACACGTTCAAATGGTTTTCGCATTGCTATGCGATATTATGACTTTGAAGAGCAACTCGAACATAGACAACAAGCCAAAATATATTTTCTTTTTTGACTTAATTAAGTACATTTTATAAGTAATTTTTAGGGATCTATTTTTAAACCAAGTGGTTACAAACTTTTTTCAATTGTATCAAAGGTTTTAATAGAAATTGAGAAAAAAGTCTAAACTATTTCATAAGAATTTACATAAAATATCAAAATAATTTCATAATCTTATATGCTTTAAAAAAGGTCTTGTCACGTTTTTGAGATTATAATTGTGATTGGATTGAGGACTTACTTGAGATTTACCTTAAATTGTTTTGATAATTCCTATAATACAGGTATACAAAGCTTTTGTTTGTGAAACTTTTTTTTTAAACATTTACCGATTCTTTAAAATTTTGGATGCTTATAATTATATGCAAAAATTACTTGAGTATTCATTATCATGTGCAGTTTTTTTAACATTCTACATTAGTCACTTTGATGTATTTAGTATTTCGAACATAACCCTTAATTGCTGTGACGGGAATTGTCGCATAACTACTGTGAGCGGTTTCTGAGACCAATTGATCGAAAGATGAACAAAAGGCTGTTTACTAAAAAGTACGTACGAGAATATTATAATCAAAATTCATCTATTGACAAGTATCTAGTTCTCCAAACGAAAGGAAATTTCACTAGTATCTATAGTTAGACAAAATTTACAAGTTTAACTGCGTAAATTGGAACATTCAGTGGTCCATGCGACCGCTAATGGCAGTTAAGGGTTGACAATGACAAATAAATAAAATAAAGCAATTTTATTAGAGAAGGTATGCATACATTTACATATACATATAGAATGCATTAAAATATATTTAAATTCATTTAATTTTCTTATAATGCCTGTTTTTTTTTTCTAGTAAAGCTTTTTTTCTGTTATGTAATGATGTTGGATTTATAAGATTAAATATACAACCATAATTGACGATCATCCCAGTGACCTTGGCACGATAGCTACAGAGAAGTGTTTTTTCAATATGCAAAAAATAGTTTCAAAACTTCGTTTCGTATAGTCAATACAAAATGTCAGTTCCTAAGATTTATATTTAACGCGAGACTTACGCATTAACCTATTAATATAATTGCAGCAAACGTAGTCACTATCCTGCAGAAAGTATAACAAAGTAAACACATATCATCTAATTATATAAACAGTAACATATGTTTTAAGAGTTAATGAGTTTTTTCGTTTAGTATGGAGTCTAAACATTCAGCGTATTCTGTAGACAACCTTAAATCTCTCAGTAAATTAGATTGTACAGATTGGTGGAATAGTTGTGGTGCACCATCGTCGATATTTACACTTATCAGCAGCATTCGCCGAATCAGAATCAGGTAAATTTTCAGACTTTATTTTCTAAAACAAGTTTAAAAGTCTATGAAATATGTGGAAGAAATGGTAAAGCTGAGAGAGATTTGGGCATATAAGGCTTTTTTATACTTAGACTAGAAAATAAGGCAATCCTTGCAGCAAAACAAAAAATACTGAGTGTGATATTTAAACCCGCTTTACACTAAAGGGATAACAAATCTAAAAGCTTATTTTGACATTTGGACGATAGTATTTAAACCTCTAGTGGAGCTTATGGATTATTCTGTCTTGATCCCCATGCTTCATTTCAAAATAAATAAAATAAAAATATTTTTAGTGGAATTTATTTATATTGCATTTTGGAGAATAACAATTTCATTTGGTAAAAAATTATTTTTTACTTAATATAAATTAATTTGTAATTGCAGTAAACAGATTGTAAAATCGCTTATATACAATAAAAGTCATGTTATTCAAAACTGGCACTTGAAACGTAATTTTTATTGTTATTTTAAAATTGCCGTCAAATATTAGATTAGCAACAGCTAAAGTTATTACAAAATATTTTTCATTGTAGACTTGTGTAATGTAAGTTGCTTTCCGATTACATTTTATATTGAAACTTTTGTGTCATTTGAGCGTTGCATAAAAATAACAAATAATATCATTTTTTACGCTTCGTAAAAAAAAAAAAAAAAAAAAAAAAAAAAAATATATATATATATATATATATATATAAAGTAGCTACTTAACTAGAATAAGAGTATGCAACTGAAAAGTATTAATAATATTCGTCTAATTGTTTTCTCACTAAACAGTTAGTTTCTTACCAATAAAGAAGTACATCAAGATATGAATAAATAGAATAATTTAAAATCTATTTACACATTTAATTACACATTACTTTACTTTTTTGGAAGTTTTAATTTGCTTTTTATTTTTTAAAAAAGCATTTTTGAGTAAATAATTAGATAATATATAGTTAAAAAAACGAAACAAAAATAATTTTTATAGAATTAATTAAAAAATGTAATTTCCGTAGGCCATGAAAAAAGAAACCTCCTTACTTGAAGCTGAATAAATGAAAATAAAAGAGAAAATATATATTTTTTTGAATGTGAAATCATTTTTTTTAATCACTTACCAATATCTGCATAAAAAAGTATTTCAATTGCATCGTGGATAATATATAAAAAAAAAAAATATATATTTGAATTATTTGTATTCCGTTAATGATTCTTGTTTTTTATGGCAAGAGAAAAACATGAAGATAACATTTAATTAAAAGCGTTTTTGTATCCGTTTTTAATTTTACATTAAATAGTCCACTTTAAAGTAAATTAAAATGTAATAGAATTGCCTGTAAGCATTTTGATAGATGACGGATAATATTATTTATAAAATATATTTTTTAACAGTAATCGATTAATTATACCATCGATTAATTAATCGATGGTATAATTAATATATACTTTTAAACAGTTTGTATTGTTTACTAAGTTTAGATTGTAGAAATTAAAAGCTTGTAGCTTAAAGGTAAAAAAAAAAAAAAAAAAAAAAAAAGAATTGTGAAAAAAAAAATTCATAAATTACTGATTTAAAATATTTTTAATTATATTAAATTACGTACATACCTTTTTTTGTTATCCAACTGTTTGTCTGGAGAATCGTAAGAAGATTATAATCCAAGAACCAAGAACAATTAATGAAATAAAGCTAAAAAGGACAATAGAGGAAATATATAAAACACCTCGCAAAGCCAACCCAGTTACCATTTGACTAATTATTGCATAAAATTAGGTTACAATTATATTTTTAAATATTTTCTCTAGCCAAAAGAACGTACGTCTACCGGCTTGTAGTTGAAAGAATAAAATGGCAGGTTTTTGACAGTGTCCAATATGACATCTGATTTCTTCATTGTTTGTCTTCCGCAGATGATTAGATTACCGCCTCACTTCCGCAAAACATTTTCAGGAAAGTTTTCATTTCCTAAGAAATCTCTTTCAGTTATATATTTTTTTTAACTCAAGGCTGCTGTAAGCATTGGTGCAAGGGAGCCAAGATGGCAGACCACGAAAGCTAATAACAGAGATGTTGCCACACAAAAAAGCTTAATCCCCGAATTCAGGAAACTATATGCGAAATAAACTTGTTTTTCTCAGGAATCTGATAGAAACCTATGAAAACACGGAACATTCCTGTAAATAATTAGTGAGGTTACAGAATTTTCTTACAGTGTGTATGATCATTGTATCCACATTTGGGGCGCATATAGAATGCACGATGCATTTAAGCCGATGGATGGGGGACACATTGAGAATACTTGATTTCTTATTCCCATAAACCGTACCTTGTGTATATATGCCTTACAATACAAACTTTCTGCATGCAAATAGTGGCGTTTTTAAGCTGGTGGCTGAAGCTGAAAACATTACTCTTCAAGGTAAAATATAACTATTTTTATATGTAAGACTTCATTTCATACTAAATGAAGGACGCTCTACAACTTTGTACATGATATTTTCCCATATTTTGTATTGTTTTAGAGAAAGAAATGCTAACTGCACAGTTTCCCATTATTGGCCCTGACAGGTACCACATCCGGTAGCGCATAACCGTATTACTTTATCTGGACACTACATTCATTGGTTGTAGCGAACTTAGTTCACTAGATAGTTGAGACAAATCGGAATTCTAAGGACATGTAAATGTTCGTATTTAAATGTGAACACACTAATTCTTTGTCGGCTCTTTTTTAAATTTTTACATACACATCATAAACATTGACGGATACAGTATTTTTAATACACAGCCCATGTCAAAACACAAAAAGAAATTTTAAAATGTAAAATAATAGCGTATTGCTGGAATAGTAAAGAAAACTGTTTTTTGTAAATAATCGGCGTCAACAACGTAAGATCTGAAACAAAATTTTATGCTTATTTCTAACGACATAAACATGAGCTAAGTATTTTCTAAGAACATTAATTTACAAGTATTCAAAGTTGTACGTGAAAAGACTGTGCATTTATTTTCGGGTTTTCGCCATCATTTTAGGGAATTCGGGCAGTGTGCATTGACACAATCTTTACACTTTACTTACAACCAAGTTTAATAAAGAAGATCTTCAAATATATCATTTTACAATTTAACTTATTTTTTTTAGATTTAAAAGTGTAATACACATTGAATATGTGCCATGTTATGTCACTCTTAAATCGTAATGTACAGTCTGTGCCAAACAATATAACCTCCAACTTGCTTTTCTTCAAATTGTCGCAAAGAAAACTTCAAGAGATATTCGATAGAATATTGTGTCTTCTGTATCAATTTATGTTGAAATAATAAACTTCAGGGGACGTCTTCGTGCCACAATTGTAACGAACTTTGCAATTTTATATACGAACATCTAATTTATCATCATATTTTGATTTTTCAAAAAATACTACCTTTGAATATCAACCAAGAAGTTATTTTATGAAGTTTTTTTGGAATTATGCAGAGTTAAAATTTGAAACTCCTAATGTTAATTTACATTTTCATAGTTTCAAATAAAACTGGAATGGAGTTAGTTCTTGCATAACTCAAAAATACCTTATCGGAATGAGCTGTAATTATGTATCTGTATATTTCAAGATTCTAAGTGTTGCTTTGTATTAATATTTTCATAGGTTACAATACTTTTTTTAATATTAATTTCAAAATATAAATATACAGGGTGTTCTAGAAAGGACTCCCCAACTTTGAAATGACATAACTTCGAAACAGTGAGAGATAGAAATGTGAAACAAGTTGAATGTTAGACAGATAGGTCTGGAATTTTTTATACATCAATTTAAAAAATAGTTCCAATATTGGACACGAGAGGGCGCTGCAATCACAAAGCTGTGTCTTTGAAATAGTTCCTGAAAGTGAGCTGTTTGAACTGAGATAAAAATCACATTACAATGGTTTCGATATGGTTACCTTTTTCAGCAACAACATGACGCAACCTAAAGGTAACGTTCGAAATCATTTGTTGCAATACTTCTATTGAAATGGATGCACATGCCTCACAGATGAATTGTTAGAGCTGTTCCAACGTTTGGGGATTCTTAGCATAAACAGCGTCCTTCAAGTAACCCCACAAAAAGAAGTCGCATGGATTCAGATCCGGGGAATATGGTGAATACGGCATGATATTCTTGAATTCCGAATTATTCTCTAATTCTATACAACTTTTTTACACGTGTCAGCAATGAAACAGACGCACGAATGAAATTTCTGTCCTTCTGAGTACCATTTAAAGTTCCATGTGCTTGTGCTGCCACCTATTATCCAATATTGGAACTATTTTTTCACATTCGTGTATAACAAATTCCAGACCTATCTGTTTAACATTCAACTTGTTTCACATTTCTATCTCTCACTGTTTCGAATTTATGTCATTTCAAAGTTGGGGAGTCCTTTCTAGAACACCCTGTATATACTATGAAATTAATATTCGTAACAAATATGCAATGTAATTTGTAAACATATTGACATAAAACACTTTCTAAATGTTTTAATATAGTAAATCCAAAATTATAGCTCATTCTGCGAAGGTGTTTATGATTTATGCTTAACAAATTAAGATTTCATTGTGGTTTCTATTGCAACTATTCAATAGGAATTTAAAAGTAGGAGTTCCAAACTTTAAAGCTGCGTAATTCCTTACCTACTTCATCGAATTATTTCTTACTTGCTCTTAGAAGATAAAATTTACCAAAAAATAATTATATACTGTAAAATTAGATTTTTGCATTCGAAATTTCATTTTTTTTTTACAATTTCTGAATGAGGATGGCGAAATTTATGTTTTAAATGTACCGGGTGTTTCACTAAGGACCCCTAACTTTGAAAATAATTAATTCGTAAACGGTGATAGATAGAAGCATGGAACCATTGGTGTGGTTATAAAAAAACCGTAAGCATCTGATACAGAAACCTCAAAATTTTAGTAAAAAATTGCTCCGATAGAGAGCAAAGAAGGTGGTATAACCATAAGTAGACTGTATCTCATCAAAAGCCATTCGAAATGTGAAACCTTTCACACAACACACCTGTCGCTAATGAAGATTGAAATTGTCATTGACTCTCTGTAGTATGTCACTGGAAATCAACACACAAGCTCGACTAATAGCCTCTTCCAGCTTGTGGAGTGTTAAAGGATTGTTTCGTTAAACGATGTCCTTCAGTGTTACTTCCAGAATTTGTTCCACTATGCGCTAATAGAGAACACGTTTCAACGATGAAATCATCGACGACTGAACGTTCTTGGAGTCTGAGCTCTCTTTATTAGTATCCTGCTGCCTGCAGCGCAATCTATCGGCGCTATTGTAACTAAAATTTTGAGGTTTCTGCATCAGATTCTTACGGGTTTTTTTAATAAACATACTACTGGTTTCATGTTTCTTTCTGTCACCGTTTCCGAGTTATTTATTTTCAAATTTAGGAGTCATTCGAGACACACCCGATAAATAGACGGAATACACAATTTTCAATCGAATGGTTCTTCAAGATTTCTCTGCGATCATTTGATGACAAAAATGTATGAGATGTAATTTTTTGGCACAGACTGTACGTGTACATTACGATTTGAGTGTATAGTGACATATTATGGCATACATTCAAAGCGGATTATACTTTTAACATCTAAAAAGAATCAAAGTTCAAGGAAATTGAAAAATAATAAAATGCGCTAGGTCGAAAAAGACATATAAAAGAAGACATTCGAAATAATACTATTTTTTAACAATGATAAATTTCAATAAATGTTAAATCATAATTCACTCTAAATCACCAGACACATTTTTTATATAGAGAAATAATGTAATACAATTTAAATGATTGCGTGATTTTGCGGTGCTTAAAATGCTCATACAATAGCGAAATATTTTGGGCAATTTAGTTGATTGAAACACTTTTTTCCTTTTTTTTTTCTTTTTTACAAAATATATTTATTTTATATTAAGAATTAATGCTAGTTGCCGTGATGTAAAATCGAAATATTTATTTCTTCAGTAAATATTTTTAAGCAGATAGTATTCTTAAGATATCACTTTTAGGAGGTAAAATGTAGCATTTACTAAGGATAATTTATTTTATTACGCGGTAACCATGTATGAAATCGATTTAATTGCAAAAACACATTAAACTTTAAAGAGTCTAATTGTTCCTGGAAGGCAAATCATTAAGATAATCGTGATAATGAATGAGAAAATTTGTTTAAAACTGTCCTTTATAATTGTTCCTTAAGTCTTTAAATAATTTAATTGGAAACGATTAATTAAGTTTGAAACGAATTCAGAATGTAATAGAAAATAATAGAAACAGCATTCCCGATAAAAACTCTAACATTTTATTTTGTAATCATATCACGTATTTAATTTGTTGGGAATTGGAGATGCTTTAATTACTTTTTTAAAGCGCAATTTGTTCATTTACTACCGTATACTATTGTCATTAAATGTGGTTGGCTCAAAACAAAAATCTGAACTATTCGTTATCTCCATGGCACCTTTTAAAAATGTTGAACAATCTTTATACATTAAACATCAGTTATGATATTTAGATCCATTTTATCGTAGCACTCAATGTTAATAAATGGTAGAAAAATGTAATAAAACCAAAAACACGATTTCTAAACTTTTAATTTTGTTTTTACTACGTATTTAAAATTTCATACATATTTATATAAAATTTAATACTTTTATCAGACATTTACTAGTAAACCAAATATATAAGAAATTTAAAGTATATAAATGACCAATTAATGTCGCGCTTTAGGTATACGCTTGATCATTTCTTTTCCTGCTCAAGTTATGAAAATCAAATCATTAGATAGTTTATATTACAATACGTTTCTCCTTATGAAATGATTAACAATAAGAACGTAGATAAAGCGAAACAAATGTAAAAATATATAAAATCTTTGAGAAGAAATTTTTATAAAGTCGCATTAAATAACGTTATTTTATAGCCGAAAAGTATTTTGTAGATAATTATCCCTGCCTAAACTATTATTCCCTTACTAATATGCAGTTGCAAATATTTAGTAATACATTGTTTTTAATAAATTGACTTTTCTTGAAAAAATTATAGTTTTGTAAAAGTGAGAATAAAAATGAAACATCAGATATAAATAATTTCCATCATTGAAAAAGGGTATAAATTTATGAATTTTTCTTGCCGTTGCAATTTAAAATACCTGTTTCAAAAGTTAAATTACGTTTCATTATTTTAAATAAAAGTTACAGTGCTATTAAGAGTAAACTGTGGAAATTTGTAATAAAATATGTTTTTGCTTTCATCTAACATAAGAATTATATTAATAAATTAAAATGTTGCAGTTTCCCTATTTATGATTCATACTGAAAAACACGTATCAATTATGTAAAGGACATTCATTCAAGGTAAAATAATTAGTGTCGTAAGAGTATACAAAAGATTCTGATGAATAAATTAAATAATTTAAAATATTCAATATTGAAAAACAACGCTGCTAACATGCAGTAGTGCATCTGAAAATTGTGTCACATATTTAATTTTTTGAAAATACGTCTCATAAAATTTGCTCTAGTTTTGATAAATTTCGGTGTATAGATACTTTCCAACGTTTAAATATTTTCCTTGAAGTGAGAATAACACATATTCATGTTTCATTCTATAGTTTGTTTCTATTTAAATACACGCTTGATAGTCAATATTAGAAAGAAATTGTTAAGTAATCTATAACTATTCTGGGTGGAAAAATACAGAAACAAAATTATTCCAAAAATCCGAAACCAGTATAATACTTACGAAAAATCAAGGTCATCGATAAGAGCTTGACAATTTGAGGTATTGCATTCAGCAAATTTTCGATGACTGTTTGAGGATTTCGGGCTCATTCTTTCTGCATTTTTACGAATTTTAAAAATGTATTATAAAACTTTTTTACTAACACTTGTTTTTTCTCATCCTACTAAAAGTACTTGATCGGTTTCAAGCCAGGACTTTGGCTTAGCAAGCAACAACACTATATACATCGCTATAACTAGGCCATGACGTCTTTCTATGTGTGTTTGAGATCGTTATCCTGATGGAAAATGAATTTTCGTCAGAACGTTGATCATGAATATGAATACATTTTATTCTTCAGTATATTTACGTAGACTTGCCTATCCACGATTCCTATCTCACAGATATTGGAAGGACTCCAAATCACCGGAAAGCGTCCCATACTAACATGGATTCGTCTCAATGTTAAATGCTAGGTAGCGGGTACTTGTCATCTTCCAAAAAACACAACGTCCCATCAGAGGATGTCCCGCTGCTGTATCGGAGCGCAGCGCACATATGCACGACTGAACACGAGCTCAAGATATTCTCTCTCGAAAGTTTAAAATTTTCCATGAAACTCAATGATAACTTTCCAAAAGTTAATGGCACTGTGTGTAGGCTTCTATCACCTGAGACGTACAAAGACCTTGTCTTCCTTCTGGTGGATCACTCTTTTGGAGATGATATGCTTTTCTATTATGTCCACGTGTATAACTAGGTGCAAATAGATAAGCTATTGGTCTTCTGGTAACGACAAACTGCTCTACAAGCTCTGTATGAGTTCTGACTGCGTCAAGTATACGAACAATAGCTTCACGCCCTTCATTAATTAGATGTCTGCTACCACATGGACGCGGAATATTCAACAAACAAATATATCTAAAAAACAAAACAAAATCATTTTCAATCTATAAATACAAGTTAAACAATTTTAAAAGTTAGGAATATAAATCGGTCTAAAATAGGAGAACAGCATGAGTAAACTCGTAAACCTAACGTTTCAATATGAAACTTTTCATTGTATTCCATTATTTGCTGTATAAATTATCAGCTCTGAAATTTCTTGCTCAATTCTAATATTCTGTTAAAAATTATGCGCAAAAATTCATAGTTGATTGATATTTGAATGTAAATGTATATCACATTCTGTCACTTAGACTACGTTATAATCAACAGCTAAATGAAGGTTTAAAAACACAAGACATTTCATGTAACCTTAATGAAATAGCAGAATCATCTATTGTATTTAATGAATTCAAAGCATAAAAAAACATTTTCAAATGTACAAACACACACATATATATGTATATATATATGTGTGTGTGTGTTTATTTGAACCTGATTTGCTAAGCTTGGAATTTGGGATTAGATTTCCTTAAATTTAAAGCATAAACGTAATTAAAATTCATTTTTTATATTATGCATAATATGATCGGCATCTTATAAACTTGTTCAAATTTCAATGTGAGTATTTAAAAGTCATTTGTTAACAGATTGAACAAAACGCAGTATTATATTTTAAAAGAAAACAAATCAGTTGCTTTGAGGTAATTGCTTGTATTATAGTTACTGAAAAAATTCTAAATCGTTAAATATAAATGTTTCATTACATAGCTTTATGTTATATATTTGGATATTACTTTATATTTCATAGATAAATGTGAAATGATATTATTCTGTTGTGTAATAAACAAAGATCCTTATAGCAAAAACATATATATACTTAAGTGTGCAAGATATATTGTTTGTGATTTTATATTATATATTGGAAGGGTTAAATGTTTTAGAATGTCAGATAGTTTTTAGAATGTTATCTAAAAACTCGTTAACAGTAAATCAAAATTTAAGATTTTAATTCTGCTACGTTGGTCGGTTTTTCCAAAAGAACCTAGAATAATATTTTTAATTTTTTTAACGAACTTTAAATTAATATACCATCAATATATATAATATAATTGTAATAAACGAAGAATCTAACGAACCTTTTAACAAACAAACCTACTGTTGGGATCCTCGTTGCCTTCGACAGAGTACACCGTGCGTACTACTAACGCTCTGGTTAATCTTTCCAAACGACCTTAATGTCGAGCTGATTTCTGTAGCTGCCTTGTTACTTCTGATTTCAAAACTAACAAAAGCCGTATTTACGTTCTAAGCAAGCGATCACAAAGATTTGATTTAAAGTTTTTATAATATTCCAAATACACCAAATACATTTTTATATGTTATATAAATTTTGTGTCCGATGGCAGCCCCACCAGTGGCTGAGAGGTTGTGTTCTCGAAGCTGGTAGACGGGAGGTGCTGGGTTCGATCCCAATCGCGCCCGTCGGCCTAATCGTTCGGAGTTTTCGTCGTTTTCTTCGAGCCGTGGATTTATCCATGCGTAAATACGGGTTAGGTTCCCCTAGAAAGACCCCCACGAAGGGCACTCCCCCCGGGCCTATATCCCTAGTGTAGATAATTGGCCGTCAATAATCAACCAACCAACCAACCATGTGTCCGATGGCTTTGAAACAAATTGGTGATAAAATACTGATATTTAGTGATAAAAGGGCTTGTAAGAAGTGCTGTTCCTAATCTTTTTTTTTTCATTTCACACCAAATAAATTAACGTCTAAAAATAATATTTCTTATTGTCCAAACTCATTAAAAAGTTATGAGTTATAAATATAACATTTCCGAAGTCTGTGTTTTGGTGTTAAAATATTGATATTCAGTACTAAAAGCATTGCAGAGTAAATTGAAATATCTTAACACTCACAGTGCATGATGGAAAAAAATTTCTTTTCGCCGAAAAAGAAGAAAGTCTGTCAAAATCCTGAAGTGACTTCTAGAAACGATTTTTTTCAAAGGGTTAGTATAGATATTTTTTATCAGATGATGTCATTTTAAAGATAATGCTTTCAATACTTTTAAAGTTGTTTATGTAACTTTTTGTACCAAATAAAATCCATAAGTGGGAGTGTAAAATAACAATAATAATAATAATGATAATAATTGTTATTATTATTATTATTATTATTATTATTATTATTATTACTTTTATAATTTGATTAATATATTGAGAGCAACAGAATGTAAGTGTATAAAATTCTTTTTCTGTCCTATTAAAAATCACCAAACAATCTGAAAAATGAAACAAAAGAGTTAAACCTATATTGTAAGGATTATAATATATTTTTAAATGTACATTTACTCATATATGAAAATATAACTATGTTTGTATATTTGAAGTATGCCTGATTTTAAAAGGATTTAAATTTTAATCTTCAAAAAATTAACTTTTCCGAAATAAAAAAAAAAAAACACGAAAGAACAACATTGTTTGAGCATTTTAAGATAAACTGTATTAAAAAATCCCGATATTTACACGAGTTATATATAAAAAAATATATATGTTGTTCTCACTGTATGCAGTGATTAAATAGATACTTTAAAGTGGTCTATCTCAAAAAGTTAAAAACGTACTTTGTTTAAATTGGGCAGAATAATTTTATAAAATTAGTTAATGTTTCTACCTGCAATCTTTGTGAATTTATTATATTAAGACTGATTCTAAATTTGTGTATATTTCATCAAAATTTCTGTTTAAAAATAAAGTTAAACAGGTTGCATATTTTTTTCGGAGTTTATGAATGCTTTTTTTCCGTGTTTGGAATTATAAAAAAAATTGGACCAATCTTAAGACATAGATATAATCTCTGAACCCGTAAACTAATTTTTAATGTATTTCATGAATTTTCAAAATATTTAACTTAAAAATGAAAACATTATACTATTTTAAAATAAAACAACATATATTTATCTTAAAAACAAGTTTATTTTTAACATCAAACTATATTTTGTAAGAAAAAATTTAAATACAGTGACATTAAAAAAAAATACAGATAAATTTGATGTTATAATTAAGCAAGTATGTTTATAAGATAAATATTAAAATTAAAAAAAATTATATGTTAAATATTTTAAAATATTCTTAAAACACACAAAAATTACTTTGCAAAACTTTTAAGCTAATTAAATTGTGAGCTACATATCAGCAAAAATCATATTGCTGTATCAGAAACATCCCTGAAATATATAGGCTGTTTCCTTATATTTTCAAGTACTATTACTGGATTTCTGTGGAACTTTTCTAAATTCTTAAAGAATGTTCCTGGTTTTTACCAGGAAGATCACAGGATGTGAACATATCTAAATTTAGACTGCTGATTTATTCCAGGAAGGTTACTGGCTTTTACTGGGAAGATTTTAGTATGTTCACGGTTTTTTTTTTGGGAAGGTTACCGACTAAAACCTGGAACCTTTTTGAAGAGTTGAGAAACCTTACCACTATAATTCCAGGAAAGTTACTGACTTTTAATATTAACTTTTCTGAATTCTTAAAAAGTTTTCTATTTTTTACAAGAAATGTTACTGGTATAATTTAGGCACATTAGCTGCTCATTATTTTCCATGAACGTTCCTGTTTTTGCTAAAATAACGTGTACGTTGCTTACTTTTTTTAGTTTTATTAGTAAATGACCATCTCATTTTAATGTCACACTTCTAAATTCAGTAAGTAGCGTATTTCGGTTGGTGATTGGATAAAAATTACATATCAAGGCTTCTAATATAGCTATTTTACATGTAAGACATCATTTCATGCTCTATCATGCAAGTTTTGTAAGTTATTTTTTTCACTAATTTGCAAATATTAAGGAAAGTATCTGAGATATATATTTAAAACTCACCACACATATGTAGAAAAAAAATTCTGCATTCGAAAATTCAATTTTAGAAAAAAAAAACTGGTCGGTTAATTTTTCTTATTTTTTTGCAGAAAAGTAGTTATTTTCGGAAAAGGAAAGAAAATAACCAGCCAAGTCTCCCCCAAAAATGCGGCATTTTTTTTCTGTTTCGAAAGTTACCCATATTTGTTAATGTTATAGGTGATTGAATAAATTTTGAGAAGGCGAGGGGAATTCCGTCGCAATTTAAATAACGCGTAATGCTAAAGGTATATAGATGTGGCGTACCTGGCGGTGCAAGGTGGATCTAAAATATGTTTTACCATGCGGTGTTCGTTTGGAAAAATCGACCAGTGAAGCGGGCATATCAGTTACATAAAATATCGATCCGTAGAAATTTAGTAACACAATTCTCCTTTCAAACTATTTTCATATATTAAACAAAAAATCGGAGAATCAGTAAACTATTCGAGGTTCGGCGATGAATTTGGTAAATTTGTCAATGTGCAACGCCGCAATTTTATTACATACAAATACATATTTCTTTTTCAGCTTTTTCAGATTCTTTCCCCAATAAACAGCTGATGTAGTGTACTGACGCTAATTATATTTGGCTAATTGGTGTTCCAATATTCCAGTATGAATAAAAGTAAATCTATAATGGAAAAAAAAATAACGAGGAGTGATGTTTCTGGTGAAGTGTGACATTAGTCAGAAAATCGCCTATATCTGGAATTGGTCAATTACTCCAATTGTTTCCCTAAATTTTCTTCTGAATAATGTACTTATTGACGACTGTGATATAAGACACAATGTAACCCTTTGTTTTATACGGTGTGTTTTACATTGTAACGCTATGTTGTATAATAAATACTGTAGTAGACTTTTCTGTGTATATTACAAAAACAGACAGTAAATGATGCTAATTAAAAATAAAAGTAATATTTATCTTTGAGATATAGCATTGTAGATAAAAATAATAGTAAAGCATGCTTCTATGGACTAATTTTAATTTATAAAGATGAATATAAAATCCAAACTAAACAATAAGACAATTTTAGTACTTTAAAAATTACGTTTTTTATAGACTTTACACTTCAAAAAGAAAACATCGTAAATCATTTGTATCACATTTAAAAATACGAATAAAAAGATTAGAAAAAAATATAATGAAAGTAATCTGTAGTATAACCAATTCATTAAGGTGACCAGAAAGGTTTAAAATTACGAAAAAAATGTACATTTTAATATTTAAAAAAAATGTAATTTGTATAATTTAAAGACCATTAAGAATGTTGTACAGTTCGTCAAATACAAAAATTCTGAAATTGCGGTAGTAGGAGACCTAAACGTTGAGCTGCGCACATATACGATACTTGGAAAGGCAAAAATTTAAACTCAATTATCGCGGACACTGTTGCATAATAATTCGAATATCGTACATTTTGATTGTAAATGTGTAAAAATTTAAGAAAAAGAAGTACAGAATCAACATGTTCACATTTTATATACATATTGGGCGATTCATAAATTCTGTACTATTAAATTGATTCTATTTAAAAAAAAGAAAAATATTTTTAAAATTAAATCCTCTACAAACTACACTTAAAAATCGAAAAAAAAAATCTTTTCAAGTTATAACAAAAATTATGATAAATTTCGTATGAATTTTGATTTTTTTTTATATTTTGATTTATTTATTATATATTTCTTATATATTTCTTATATTCATTATATATTTATTATAACTTTATTCATTTATTAAAACTTTTTTTACAAATGTTTGTTTGTTTTTTAGGTACAATTGAAAGGCAACGTACAAGAGCATATTTACTTGTATTTACTTGTACATGCAGTATAAAGCAGAAATGACGACTTATAAATATGAAACCTGGGCGTGACAAAACAAGTTTTGCAAGATAATTTTTTTCTTTACTTTATTTTATTGTATTTTATTTTACAATTTAACGATCATTTTTATTCTGTTAAAACATAGATAAATGAATGCAAAAACAAGCCAGAGTCTAAATTAATTTGAGGTTTCATTAATCCACGATCAAACTTCATTCAATTTTCATCAATTCAAACATTTCTAGCTCACTTAGAAATTATAATTTAACTAGTATTTAATTTTAGTTTTACGCAATTAACTTAACTGCAACTAGTAATTAATTTAGTATTACACATTATTCAAAAACAGATTAAATTTCAAGACTGTTAAAAAAGAATTTTATAACGATTGAAAGCTAAAGAGAAAAAAAAAATGTTGCCTCTCAAAGATTACTTAAAATTAGTGCAAAAGATGCATATTCTTTTGATGTCTAACAACAAACAAATATTGTTTATTCAACACAAAGATGCTCGTTTAAAAAAAGTTCTTTAATTAATTTCCATACCTTATTAAGGACGTAAAATATTTTATGATATTATTCACGAAAAGAAATATTATATATTAGAGCATATAAAATTTAAACATAATTAATTCAATGGCGTTTTATTCAGTTTTCAAATTGTATAGAAATAAAACTAAATAAAAATCTTTTTTTTTTTTTGCTTTTTAAACATAAAAGTATTTACATTTACATGGTGCATTAATGATGTACGTAAAAATTATTTTTTTTATGTTAAATGCAAGACTGAAAAAGATTGCTTTAAAACTCTATACCTTAAGCATAATTTTGATTTTGCTTTAGTATAGTTACCATTATATAAACAACGGTAAAATTATTCATTCATCCTCAAGTAATTCTTTCAACTTTGTAAAATAATTTCTTGAAAATACTCAGTAAACAGAAAGAATCCCTTTAAAAATAGTGGGTTATTTATTGATTGATTATTATACTTTTTATAATTTGCTACAAAATTACGAAACTCTATGGACACTACAATTGTAAAAAAGTCGTAAACTTTATACAATTCCAAGGATTAATAAACATTATATAATATGTATTTACTGTATGTGTTCCTCTTTTTTTATAAAGAAATATAATAATATTGTTTAAAAAATGTATAAAATATTCCAGTTTTCTAATGGTTTTAAATATAAGAACACAGCTTATAAGCTCGAATCTGTAGAATGAAATTTAACAAACTCTAGTAAAAAAAAAAATCGTGAATTTTATACAATCCCAAGGTTTAATATATAATATATGATATGTATTTCCTGTATGTGTTGCTCTTTTTTATATAGAAATATAATAATATACATATATTTTTTAAATGTATAAAATGTTCCAGTTTGTGAATGGTTTTAAATATAATAACACAGCTTATAAGCTCGAATCTGTAGAATGAAATGTAACAAACTAGTATAGATGCAATTAGCCATATGATGTGATAAGCTTAGAACAAATTTTCATAATTATAATGTGGATATAACTGCTCTGGGATTGTAAATTGATTTTTCAAAATCTGTAAACCATGACTATTGCTTATAATTTTCATAAAAAAGTTCATCACTGCCTTTTATTAATTTTATAATAATAATAATGTGCTATCTATGTGACCAACTAAATAATGGGATATTGTTATCATTAAACCACTTTTTCGTAACTTTTTAGGCATGGCACGATGCATAACCTGGTTGGAAAATGAATTTTCCCCCTCCTAAAAGCAACCATATGCCAGACTTTCTGCTTCTAAAATACGAGTATGTACTTTTACGGTTAAATTCGTAGAAACAATATCTATGATTAATATTATTTTGAATTCATACGTCTTAATCACAATTCTTATTTGTTTTCACAGCATCCCAAAATATGACTGAACCTTCTTGATTTTGACGACTTCATGCCACATTTCTATTCCTCAAGAAATTATACCAGTATTAACGTATAACTTTAGGCCCAAAAAGTTTTAAACACTTTTCAATCTGAAGTTATGCTAACTGGAACAATTCGTGTAAGAATAGATACGTCAAATGCAGTCATTAAAATAAAAGAGAATCAGTCATGTCCTGGGGTGTTGTATGAGACCAAGATAAAACTAATTAGGTTATTGTTTCTCAGAAAATAAACATAAATTTTTACTCCCCTATTTTAGAAACATACGTTTTGGCATTTAGTTAATTTTAGGAATGGAAAAATTAATTTTCGACAAGATAATGCACCGTTCCAAGCCATAAAACCTATGAAAAAATGGTGCAATGATAACAATCTCTGAGGAAAAATATATCCACATCATACTTATCAAACTTTTTTCAATCTTGTCGAATCGTATCGCTGAGTGTCTCTAAAATAAACGTGTGGTTACATTTCGTATTAAAGTTGTATCTATTCGACCATATAAGCAGCGTACCTTTTGGCATTTGGTTGATTTTAGGAATGGAAAAATTAATGTTCCAACAAGATAATGCACCGTGCCAAGCCGTAAAAGCTTTGAAAAAATGATGCAATGATAACAATCGCTGGGGAAAAATATATCCACATCATAATTATCAAACTGTTTTGAATTTTGTCGAATCGTATCGCTGAGTGTCTCTAAAATAAACGTGTGGTTACATTTCGTATTAAAGTTGTATCTATTCGAACATATAAGCAGCGTACTTGACTATCAAAAATTTTAATAATTTTCTTTATTTCATATGTATATATTTAAAAAATATATATATATTACTTTTTAATAAACATGAGCAAGGTTTTTTGAATTTTAAATAAATATTTTATAATAGTTTTTAGTACTTAGAATTATATAAATTTTAGAGCATTTTTAAAATTTTTAGCGCCGTAATAATTCTGACCATGGGTGTATTATACACTGCTCAAAACAATTAAAGGATATTGCAGTTTTAGGTGGATTTTGTATCTGGGAAACTGTTTAGCTGATTGATACATGGTCGACAGACATAGTAGGTTATATGAGAATAAATTACACATGTTTGGCAGAAAAAAATGCATTTTATTGCGCATTTGTGTACAAAAGGAAAAAAACACAATTTGCGCATATGAGAAAAAAAGAATAAGAAAAGGTGTTTTCTTCAAAGAAAATCATTTTCAGTAGGGGGTATGGTTTCCACGGGCGGCCAGCAACGTTGAACACCTTTGAGGCATGTACTCAATGAGGCTATTAATGACGAGTTGGGGTATTCTGCCCCACTCTTCCAGAAGAGCTCTTTCCAGTTCTTGGAGAGTTTGTGGGGGTTGTTGGCGGCCAGAAACTCGTCTTCCTAGAGCGTCCCAAACGTGCTCGATTGGATTCATGTCTGGAGAACACGCTGGCCATTCCATTCGAACGATTCCTTCCTCGAAAAGGAAATCCTCCACCAGGTTTGCACGATGTGGCCTGCAGTTATCGTCCATTAAAATGAAGTTATCTCCGATTGCTGCAGCGTAAGGGACTACAATAGGTCTGAGGATCTCATCCCTATATCGGCGACCAGTCAGAGCTCCATCTCGAATGATGTAGAGGTCACTGCGCCCGTCAATGGAGATGCCACCATACACCAACACTCCTCCACCGCCAAATCTCACACTTTCGTGCACGAACGCAGGATTTTTCCTACTGCCACGGTCCCTCCAGATGAAAATACGCCTATTATCCGGATGCACAGAAAAACGGGACTCGTCAGAAAACAGAATATTGCTCCATTCATTTCTCCTCCAGTTGACATGCTCGGTTGCCCACTCCCTGCGGTCGCGACGATGCCTTGATGTTAATCAAACACATACCATCGGTCGGCGAGCATACAGACCTACAGCATGGAGCCGGTTTCGGACAGTCTGAGTTGAAATCGTGGTGCCTGTAGCCGAGCGAAGGTGTTGTTGGAGAAGAGTAGCGTTCATGTTTCGGTGTCTCCGAGCTGTTAACGCTAAATACCGATCTGCATTGGGCGTTGTTGCCCGTCTACGACCTTGCCCTGGTCTTCGGCCTGCACATCCACTCTCCAAAAAACGGTTCCAGATCCTGGAAATGACACTTTGTGACACTCCAATGGCTTGCGCTACTTCGGCTTGAGTTTGGCCCCCTTCTAACCTACCAACAATTCTCCAAGCTTCTGAATCTGTCAAATGACTTCGCTGAGACATCGTACTCATCGAAACAAAGCAATCACTGAATGCCGATCATCCTTGTCTTCATTCTCTTTTATCCAGTTGAAAGTCAAATTTCATTCGCTGCCGCTGAAGCAACGTTTTTGACGTCGAACTCAAAATTTGCATACTCCACAGTTTGAAAACCAGAAAAATTTGCATTTGTGATTCTCTTCTTCTATTTTCGGCAAAAAAAATTTCGTTTATATCTTTATTTTATATAAAACTTCAAATATCCTTTAATTGTTTTGAGCAGTGTATATAAAATGATTTCGAACTCAAAAATATTAAAATTTTGCTAAATAACGGGCACAACTAATTACTGTATGACTGGTATTCTTACACAAATGAAAATAACGCTCAAAATGTCTTAACTTAAACCAATTTTCTAAGCTACACTATATAGGAGAAAGACAACGGGCACTTTCGATTTTAAACATTTTGACGAATATCTAGAGAAATATTTGATGATTTCTTCTGAAATTTCGGGAATGTAATGAAAATATTTTACATCATATTTTTCAGTGAAGGTTTAGTCACAAAAGCAATTAGGGGATAAACACAGATTAAATAGAAATAATAATATTTACAATCACTCTGCAAAAGAAAGTGATTAAAATGTTCTGTAGCTTTAGCAATGCATTTTAGGGGTTCTGTACAATATTTCTGCTCATTTGTATAATACTAGTACGTATATTCACTGAGATATATAAGATTAAATTTTTTTATCTGCATTTTTTATGTTTATAGCATGCAGGGTTTTAAAAAAAATTAACGCGACTTTAAAAACTTTACAAAGTGCTATAAAAACGATATACCGCAATTAGAATATAAATATATTAAATGCTTGATGAAATATGAGCAGTTGTATGAAACATTTTTAACTGCGAATGTGCTAGCGATAACGTTTTTTTTATTATTATTTTTCGTCAAACATATGACTACTCATATAAAAAGGCCTATCGAATATATTGAAAATTTAGGAAAATTTTGGTTCTATAGTGAACTGAATTTTATTCCTTTTATTAAAGTAGTTGGATAAGAAGGGATTTTCCACAAATTGTCATTTTCTATTAACCGATTTTCCACAAAGGAATATGCATTTAATGTATGTCTATGCTTAGTTTTTGACAGGATGCTTCGAATTTGATAATACCTTTCTTTTGTTGTTTGATTCAGCTCGTTTTGATGATGTTTCCAAGGAGAATTAAATCATCGAAAAAAATGCCGATAAAAATTAAAAAATGACAATTTGTAGTAAATCTCTTATGAACCAGCTAGTATTAGAAAGCAACTGATTTTCAGCTCATTATATCGCCATACCATTCTAGTTTCTAATCTGGTATTCAACTAACATTTTTACACATGCTGCTCTATATAGTTCACTATTCAATTGCCCCCCAGGGGGATACCTTCTTTAGGTATTCACGGGCTTCGCAACCCCGGGCACCTGAGCGATCTTTCTCTTTTCGTATTTCCTCTCCATTCTCTGGTCTATTCTTTCTTCTTTGTTAACTCTCATTGTGGTTTCCTCTTCAGAGCAGAGGGCGATTCTCCATAAGCCGATATCATCCTGTTTATATCGACTTATGGAGAATTGTAAACCACCCACGCGTTTGCCGTGCGTGGCGATGCGTGTCCCTGGAAAAGGGGATCCTGGCAGTTGAGGGAAACCAACACACTGCTTTGGCATCTTCTTCAGGTAGACGGGAGGTGCATATTGGTCCCGTATGCATCAATCGGCTGGTCAGCTGACTTGTCTGTCACTGGCTCGGGATCAAGTGAGCAGGCACATACTAGTCATTTCGTTAAGGGTGGAAACTGAAATATGTGTGTCATGTGAGCGTATGGGCCTTGGTTAGCACTGGTGCAAGAATGTGTCTCCCCTTGTTGGGCTCGGTAGTGGATGGTGCGGCCGGGGTCTGAATTAGTTTTCTCTTTAACATGGATGGAAAAACTTTAACTCCTCCTATCTCTCTCCCATCTGGAGAGCAACGAATTGTTAAGAATAAGTCATTCACACGTTTTTCCATAATTAAACGCACTGATAGTCACTCTGATAGTTCTTTTAAGAGAACTTCACCGTTTCTTATTGCTAAAACAGTCCAACCTGTATTTGAAGATGGTTACTCACTTAAAAAACTACAGTCTGGGGATTTGCTTGTTGAGGTTTCTAAAGCCAAACATTCACAAGTTCTCTCAAATTCAACAACAATAGGTTCCTTCTCTGTTTCTATTCAGGCTCATCAAACTCTAAATACTAGCCGTGCTGTAATATCTGAACCAGAACTTTTATTCTCCACAAAGGAAGAACTGCTGGAAAACTTAAAATATGAAATTGTTATAGATGCACGCCTTATTACTATCTGTCGGAATAAGAAGGTGCTTCCTACGAAGCACATTATTATGACTTTCAATAGCCCTACTTTGCCAACCAGAATTAAAGCTGCCTACCTGAGCTGTCCTGTCCGACCTTATATACCTAACCCACTCCGTTGTTTTAAATGTCAGCGTTATGATCATACTACAACTACCTGTCCTGTTTCTGTTACCTGCGCACGTTGTGCAGAAGTCGGCCATGATGGTAAGTCATGTGAAAAGCCTGAGCGTTGTACAAACTGTAAAGGTGACCATACAGCATATTCCCGCTCTTGCCCAAACTGGACTCGTGAAAAAGAAATTCTTGCAGTCAAAATCTCTCAAAAACTTTCTTATCCTGAAGCTCGTAAACTTGTTGAATCCAGAACACCATCTGTAGGAGTTTCATATTTTAGTCTACTCAAGCAACAATCAAAATCCTTAAGACATATAAGCACCCAAACTGAATTCTCTTTACCACCAAATGATTCATCTGTTACACTAACCAGCACTATGAAGAAAAAAACCCGTAGTATTGGTGCTTCCGCTAGAATAAGACCTATGCCTGCACTAAAACTTTTGCCACCATCATCCGAACCTGTAAAAATATAATATTATAATAATCAATCTAACCAGTTCATTAAAGATGATACAGGTCAAACCTCTGTTTCATCTGCAAACAATTCGAAAAAAAAAACTGTTTCCCCTACACAAAAAGCAAAACACAAATCATGTACACAGAATGAGAGAAAGAAAACCTCAACACAAGCCTCTTCACAGTGGAAAACTGTGAAGGGCAAAAATAACAAGAAATTTTGTCTTGATACACCGCTTCCTACTACAAAGGATTCCAAACAGCTGCTACACTATGCAGAGGTAGATATGGTTTCAGAGTCTTACAGCTCTGACTCAAATGATGATGATAATACTATTTTTGAGGAATTTGAGCCCACGTGATTGTAAATGTATTTCTGCTCGAAACTTTAAAAATTTTACTAACTGTTAGTTTATTGAAAATTTATACCAACTGTTAGTTTTATACCGACTGTTAGTTTATTGAACATTTTACAAATTGTTTGTTTAAATATTGTTTATATTCTAATTGTGAAAACGTGTTTATTTCGATTGCATGTGTTATATTTTCATTGAATGATTTTAATTATACATTTATCATCATATCACTCTTTTTATTTAATTGTGTTATTTTCATTCATCTTGTTTTTATGACAAAGTTTTAAATCGATTTATATTTCAATTAGATGTTCTTATTTTAATCATTTTTTTGGCGCAGCATGTCCCTAAAGGGACTTTGTGCCATAAAACTGAATGCCATAAAACTGTCATAAGGGACTTTGTGCCAAATTAAAAGTATTTCATGCAAAAGCTTACTTTCGTCAAATATTTCATATATCCATATTATAATTGCAATATATTATATCTACTACACTATTTCTTTCTGAAAGTGCCGTGATATTTGATTGAAAATCCTGCGTGATATAAACAAGAAACTTGTAGAAATTGATTGAATTGTTTAAAGAAACATTTATATCTCCCAGAATATATGGCTTTTAATCAAAAATTTTAAACCTATTCAAAAGGACACATTTTTACTAATTGAACGATTATTTGTGTTTTTAGCCGTAGCAATTTGGCGAACAATTTACATGGGATATTCTCTCTTTTTTTTCTGCCGTATTGTACTTTCTTATGCAGAATGTAAAATTATACATTTTTTTCTCCAATGAGTGTGTGTTCATTTCTTATAGTTGCATTTTTTTAAAAATTTTGACACCACAGATGCCTTTAAATCTATATTTTACGTCGTACCTACATATTTTATTTTCGTATTTTTTATATTGTGATTGTGAATCCCCATTAAAATAAGCCACGAGTCACTACCATCCCAATGTATCATGAAACTTAATTGCGATTATAATATCCGTAAATAAATAACACGCATTATTTAAAGAGATTTTTTAATGTAATTTCAAGTTAAAAGCAGACAAAAAAATGATTTCATCTCAGATTAAATTCCATTGAGTCATTTAAGTAAACATACAAGATTGGCTCCGTATTTCTTTATTTACAGATCGGTACAATAGTAAATATTGTCCCATTTTTACTAGTGTTTATAGATTGTAGTTAAATAAACTTGTCACATTGAACTTGACACAATTTAACAATAAATTAACAATAAATAACATCTAATAAATTTATTTTCTGCGGATACATCATCCTTCACAATCGGTGTCTCTCAAACTTTGACTTTCTCAAAACAGATATAGAGAAAAAAACCAATCACCTGCGCGTGCACGCCCTGAAGGCGCCGTTCTAGAAGCGCAGGCGAAAACACACATAATAAGTATTACTAAAGTATTACTTTTAATTAAAAACTTTTTATTACGTAAATAGAAATTATTTGTTGTAAAATGCTAACCTTATGCTACAAACACTTCTTAGATTAGCGTCGCTAGATTTGTTAATAATGCAAAGTGTGTATCGCATTTAAAATATTATGCTGATGTTTTTATAATATTAATTATAACATAACACCATTTTTTCTTTTAATAATTTATTAGTTTCTGCTATAATTAATAGTGTGTGGGTCATTCTTACATCATAAAGAACTCCTATTAAACAATTCAATGCACTTTTCTTTAAAAAATATAAATAAAATCATTTTTAACCAGAGAAAGTTTTATAGCCTTAATTATTTAGACAATGGTGTCATCCTATACAAAAGATTAATTGGATAATGTTAGTGCTATCAATATTTTTAATCTGTGCTTTTTATGTGATACTCTTTTGTAATTATAATTACCTGCATATTACAGTGGTAAGTAAAATGGGCTTTAATATGCTCAAAGCAACTAGTTTAGGTTATGAAAGAGAAATAAGGTAAGGCAAACCGAATGAGGTAATTTATCTTCATTATTTTAGGCTAATTTAATAATACATAAAAAAAGCTTTGCATAAAGAAACTGATTATCCAATGAAAGATTGCTTACTTGGCATGTTTAAAGGAAGATAACATTAAATGGATAAAGCGTAATTTTGAGAATAAAGCTTTTCATTTCAGAAGCATTTCCCCCTTTAAAAGCACGAGTACAAAACATGCATATTTAAATATATATATATTTAAATAATATCACAAGTTTATTAAAATAAATAAATAAGAAACCTTTTTTTTCTGGTAGAATTGGTATGATCAAACGTAAAACAGATATATATATATATATATTTCTTTTTATTCGGAATTTTAGTTTTCTCATTATAAGTAGAATAATAAAAAATACTAAGGGTAAAAAAAAAGCTGCGCTGCCAGGAGCCTGAGAGCGCGTCTTCGACCGCCGAAACCAAGTTCTGAGATACATATAACACGCACAACCGGATTTGGTGATGATATAGTAACCTTGGATTTGGCAGGCGGGTGCCATTTCCCTTTAGTTCTGGTATCAAGTTTTCGGTTTCTCTGACGTCACTGAGCGTGCTAAGAAGGATTCTTTGAACGGGAAAGAGCGCCTTTTTTCATTTAAAATAGTATTTCTGCTTTAAACAAATCTCTTCTTTGGTCATATGAAAGCATATTTCTTCAAAATAAAACATTTTTCATTAGCGAAAGTATTTTTTTCTAGGAATAAAGCGATTTAGAGGGATGTTTTTTCTTTCAAATGAAATAGTCGTGCATCTTTTTTGCTAAGATATGGATTTTTTATTGTTTGTTATTATTGGTCGATCTTTGAAAGAGACGGGAAGGTGAAGTAAACATTTATTGTCATTTTCTTTGACAGACAGGGCAGTTTTCCCTCACACGAAGCTTTAATTGCTTCTCAGAAAGAGAGACTTCCAGTTACTACTAAATACGTGGTAAATAATTCCCAGATTTTGTTAGTGCAACAAATCTTGGTTTAGCTCTTTAAAATAACGCATTCTTTGCATTGATTTTCCTGAAAATGCCCAGTAGTCGTGCTATTGCAACATGTACTAATCGTTCGGATGAAACGTGAAATGTTCTATATCATACATTTCCGAACAAACCTGATATAAAGAAAAGAGGGATCATTGCATGTAAAAGAGCAGATAATAGTTTTAATGCCGCAAATTCCCGAATTTGTTCGGATCACTTTCAAACGAATGATTACATGAGAAATCTGAAAGCAGAACTTTTCGGTTACGCTCCTGCTAAAAGAATATTGCAGGAAATTGCTCCGCCAACTTTAAAATTGACAGAAACATGTGCTGTGAAATTTAAAAAAAGAAACTTCAAACGGAATTAATTCTTCTTGCAGCAGTTCCTCTCCAAGCATAAAAGAAACACCAGACATACTAGGTTATATAAGATGATATTTTAATGAGATTCACGGCAGTTCACTGTCGGAAGAATTTAATGTTATCGAAAATGCGTGCAAAAAAGTCCAACTGTTTTTCTAAAATATATTATTTATTAAAATATTGTTATATAATTTTTTCATCATACAGCATTAAAATATAATTTTACATAACCCTTTCGGAAGTTGTTTATAAAAGTATATTATTCTGAATTTCAAATATATTTTTTCTATATCGCATAAATCTGTCAGTTTAAAAAAAAGCAATTTAAAAATTAAAGTTTCTATTTTTATTTGTACTTTAAATCTTCCTTATAAATACTGCTGTCTTCCTTTTTATTCTAATATATATATATATATATATATATATATATAAATTTGATATTCAATCACATCAACTATCTGAATGGAATCTGAAGAAACAATATTAAATTTTAAAATTGAGTTTTAAGACTCTAAAAAGAGATGTAATTTTAAATTTTAAATATTATTTGGAAATAAGAAAATTTGCTTAAACGTTAAACGCTTTTTCACGCATTAATTTACCTTATTTGTTAAATTATTTTATGTTTATTATATGCATTTATGTTTATTATATGGCATTAAAATAGTATTTTAAATAAACTTTTCGGAAAGTGTTTATAAAACATATTACTCCGAATTTCAAATTTTATTTCCTCTAAATCATATAATTATATCGCATGAATATTTTAGTTTTTAAAATTTCTATTTTATTTGTCTTTTAAATCTAATCATGCAAAACTCAATATTGTGTATCTGTGGTGTGAGGTTGAAATCTGAGTAATTATTATTTTTTTAAACTTTTTATTACTTTTTTTATGAAAGACATGTCGAAATTACAATAATATTAGAATTATTATATATTTCAAATTGAATACTGATAAAATATTATAAATATACTATATTAAAAATTATTAACTGCAGTCATATAAACATTAAATTTGATACTCTTGTAGGTCTCTAAGATTTTATTTATAAAAATTACTATTTTGCATTTTTATATTTATGAAAATGAACTTTTCATATTGAGGCGCAAACGAAATGTAATGATAAAGATAGTCAATTTAACAATCAAATTTCGGCAAATTGAAAAGAGATAATAGTTTAAATTTTAGATGAGATGTAAGTCCTATGTATAAAGAATATATTTTAATTTTTAAATTTCTTTTCACATGAAAATTTCTACTGTTACTTTTCAATTAAAAATAGCGCGTTTCTAATTCAAATCAATTGGAAAACTGAAGAGAGCACGCTGAGTGACGTCAAACAGCGAGGGGATCCCTATTGGCTGCAGAGGGAAATGGCTCAACCTTATGATATAGTAACCTTGGATTTAGCTCTCCGTATGTGCTTAAAATAACATTTATATTGCACTTAATTTGATATTTAAACTTTTGGTGGATAAAAAATAAAAAATCGACAGCAAATAAAGAAATATCTTATTCAAATTTCAAATTTCAAATAAGATAAAATATTCCAGATCTTGGCTAAAATTGCTTATAATCATATCAAAGAAACTTAGAGTATTTTGCGTTTCCATGCGTCTATACTATGCAGTTTTTAGATGAAAGATTTTGAGATAAAAGAAACTGAAAAGAGCAGAGTTGATCTGTTTTATTCTGCGCTAATATGTGAGTGATCAACAGTTTACAGCTTTGTGTAATTAGTTATAATAAAAGGTAACAGTGTATAAAAAATGTATGGATATTTTTAAGTGCGTGAGATTTAATGGGCTTAAATAGCTTTAATCGTTATTTTAAATCTAAATTTAAGAGTTAGGTTCTTTCAAACTAAACGTTCTATATATTAGAGCGCTCCAAGGCGTGAGTTCTGTATTTTTAGGAATAAATATTTTAAATATTTTATGTGAGGAGTATTCACTTTTGTGATTTCGAAATAGGCTACAACCTGCAGTAAAAAGGATTAGTACTTTAACACCGAGACTGATGTATATATACCTCTTTTATTTGATTTAGTATTACATGATTGTTTTCAAAAATTAAATATATATATATATATATATATATATATATATATATGTGTGTGTGTGTGTGTGTGTGTGTGTGTGTTAAATATGGCATTTCACAATAAAGAAATCGAATTAGCACTCTAGTATTCCGTAAAAATAGAGCAATGGCCGTCGTAAAAATACATAGCAGTCGTAACATACATAGCAGTCATGATTCCAAAGGTAAGACGATGGTTATGCAAAACATGGAGTTTTCCCGTAGGAATAAAAAAGATGAGTAGTTGATATCAGTTCTTTTATTGAAATGATACTAAATATGAAGCAATTCCACTAACGGATAATTTCAGAGTTCATATCTGACACCATGTAGATGTTAAAAGAATGAGAGTTAATTACACCAGCTTGACAAGATTCCTCCTCCAGGTGACGTGCTTTTATTGGCAGTAAGAAAAGCGTACAAATTCTGATCTCCAAGCCCGTGCAACTGCGTTTTAAAGGTAGCGAGAGTATGAATATTTTCGCAATGCAAGGGAGGTCTAGCCAATAAGAAGCTTGCAAAGTTGTGGAACTTATTACTGTATACGGCATAATTTTGAGGTGAACCGGAAGACGCGCGAGCCGAAAGGATTAAGGGATATCAAATGATAATATTAATAAAAATAAAAATGATATTAAGAGACGTTCTAAAGAAATAAATTTTAAATGTTTCAAAAGAAGAAATAAATTAAGGTTTTTACAAATACGTGTAGCTTTTAACAGATTAAAATTTTTAGAATAATAATTAAAATAATATTTTTATTAAAGCTATGGAATAAAAATATAAATTAGATTTAAGAGATATTTTAAAAGACAGGGAAAACAATTGGAATTGTAAGAATTTGGAATAAATTAATTAAGGAAAAATGGCGATTTTTTTATTATTACATATATATGTGTGTGTGTGTGTGTGTATGTATGTAGGACTTTAAATTTTCCTGTTCACATAATATTTCTTTTTTCCATGGATAATTCCTTAATAATTTCATTATACGTTACGAAAGCATCGGCAAATGACGCATTAAAAGTTGGTGTAAATCACGCTTTTTCAAAACCTCCAAAACGAGGATTTTTGGACCTGCAATAATTTTTCTGACAGGGTACATTATCTTCGACTACTATTTACATACCAATTTTTTACATTTATCACTTATACCGATATTTTTATATATAGCTTGATATTTCTAGATACTCTTCATGAATTTAACTTAGATTTTAAAACTTAATGACTTTTAACACTCTGCATATAATCGCCAAAACTTTGGAGTTCAGTTTTGCTGAAAAGAAAAAGATATTCGCAAATAATTTTATGCATTTTACATCTTCCTTTTCTGACTTTCGATCTTATTCTACAAAATAAAATAACTGATAAAGTTTATTTTTCTTTTAAAGAGTCTCATTTTATTATTTAAAATGAACAACCACTGCTAGAATTTCAAAGAAAATGTATATATATATATTTTAAAATGATGATAGGGAATAAAACCTTTTTCCTAGTCATTTAATTTATTTGAGCTGAATTTGATTAAAGGGAATGCTACAAGAAACACCATAAAATGGATGTAAGAATTTAAAAGAAGATTTCAAAATAATGTGGAATAGTAATTTCCATTTCGATTTCAAATTCAAAAACAAATGTTTGTATTTTTGGAAAGAATGTTAAAAGAGGAATTCGTGCATATTGCATGAGTTAGTAGATTTATGCCTTAACACTTTGTGGTATTGGTATACCATTGCATACAATTTCCGTATTTTTAATGCGCAATATGTATATTTTAAAGGATTAAATTCACATTTGTAAACCATTATTCTTTCGTATATTTAAATTCTGATTTTCTAATAAACTAATAAAAACGTATAATTCGTGAGAGTCGTTTTATATTTGTTTATAACTGTAGCTGAAAAATATTTTACAATGCAAGACGTAACGGTGGAATGCGACACGGACTGTAAAAAAGTCTAGCGTATAAGCAGAATGTTTCAGGATATATTTTAACGAAAATAAACTAATTCTGTTGATACATATGCTATCTGTACTTTACAAAATTGATAAATGACTAAGACGTTTATTAATAAAAGAGAAAGACTATTGTTTAAGCTTTTGTTACTGAGAATACTTCTTATTCTCCACCAAACATACATTTTAAAGTTAAAACTTACAAATAATATTTTTTTTTCTATTTTCGTAACTCTTTCGTAGTGCTGATTTCATATTGAATCTTAGCAGAAAATCAATTTAAACTATTTTACAAAGGTAGTATCTGTTGAAATTGATCCAGATGTTATTACTCATATGAAATAATATGGATAAATTGAAGGATTAAATGGTTTTCTTTTATAAATTCGTGTACTTTTAAAGAATGAATTTGTTCTATTCATAACATTTCATTATATTAAAGAATATAATGCAGAATTTTATGTTGTTAAAATCTCCATTATTGCGCAAATCATTCCGTTCGTGCAATTGTTTTCAATTATTTGCGTCAAACGATAAACCAGATATAAGATCAATTTTCTAATTAAGAAAAATACTTTCATAAAAAAATGCAATTTATAGAAAAAGGCTTTAGTTTTTAATTTGTTTAATTTAAACGTTTTCGATTATTCTCATTTATTGTCTGAGAAATATTTAAATTCTAATGTTTGTATCATGTCATTATATATATTTTTTATTATATGATTTGTACATCGGAATCCTTCTCAGCAAGGAATCAAAGGTTGTTTTATTCTTTTCAAATTAATTTCAATTAATTTCAATTAATTTCAATTGATTTTTCAGAGAGATGTTGTTGCATGAACTGTAGACCAGTTTTTTCCAACCTTTCAGTATGCATAGGTGTTTCTCAGCTGGTGGCACATAATGAAGCACGTCATTAAAAATATATGATTGGAAACATGCAAGAATATATCTTAGTATGGTAGCGATATAGGTAGGTAAACCTATACCATATACATACCTATCATAGTGTAAAATTTAAGGTCTGCATATATAACGTATACAGTACCAAATTTAGCATTTGGTTTTTCAGATGCGAAGGATATCTAAAATCATTTTGCATCTAAAAGATCTAAAAACCTTAATACCGCCTAGAATAAAAAGCAAATAATATGTATTTTAAATCAAATCAGATTTTCAAAAGTTTTTTTTAAAATAGTAACATTTAAAGATCCACCAAGAGAGCCTTGAAATGGCTCCATGGCACCTACCACATTGGTACTTCCAATTGGACAGTCTTAATGCAGACTTAATCTTTCATGATAATACGCATCTTCATTTCCCCCTGTTTTTTGTTGCTACTTTATAAAATTTGATTCTGTTGGACTAGAAATTTGGACGCCACCGTAATGTTTCTTCTAGAACCATGAAAAGAATGTCGAGTATAATGCTACAGAAGAATGTTTCTATACTTTGAGCTTTTACAACATTAAACTTTAGACTTGATGACTCGCTGCACTGAAACACCCCGATGGCAAAATGCCATGTTAACCTATGGAAAAAGTTGTTACCTAATATAAATATTAAAATGTGGTTTTCACCATCAGAAAGTACACGTCAGATGCCGAAGATGTAAGTTTTTAAAAATTGTCTCCTTAAATTTTAAGTATTTTTAAGAAGATTATAAAATTTTATTAAGTGGAAATTTCAAAATCAGTGGGGATTTTTTAAATACTTAAAGTTTAGAAGACAATACTTAAAAACGCACACCGTCGGCATCTGATGTGTACTTTCTGATGGGAAGAACCATATTTTAATAATTATATTTAGAATAACAATTCTCCGAATGTTTATTACAATAAAATATAATTTATACAATAAAATATCATTATAATCATTAAATAAATTTTTATTATATAATGTTCATTAAGCTTTTTTATGAATAATCACATTTGGGAAGATAAAACGAAACACACCATAATAAGTAAGATACGCATGCTTCTTAAATGTAATATATGCAAATAAAAACTAAATTTACGTTTTCCCTACAATAAATGTTCAGATTTGTTTCACATTAGAAAAGATAACTTATTGAAAATATGTTTACCGTTTCAAACATAAATAAATTTACATCTGTAACCCATTTGCATCCCGGCGATTTTTTTCACTGGGAGCATACACCACCTTCTTTTGTCATCTTATTGTAGAATTATTATTAGATTTTTTCTAGGTAGAAAACCTTTCAATGCGAAGCACATAGCTCAAATTATATAAACATATTTTGAACCACAAGCTTTATTTCATAAATAAACTAAAATAAATACTACATAGAATCAAGAAGCGTTTTTTTTTAAAATAAACTTTCATGTTCAAAAATATTTTTTGGACTTCTAAACGCAGTGGTTAAAAAATGCATGTTTTGTACCAAAAATGTTGCATAAGAAATGATATAAAATAGGTGCGACACCACAATAAATGACATGTAACATATAATTAAAATATTTCTGATACTAAATATATTTTTCAGTTCATGGTGTAGCTTGGCAGGAAGTCCTGTCGTTCAGATAATATGGGTTAACATCGAAATAGTATCTGTTACTTAACTAGCAGATAGCTATTTTGTATATATATATATATATATATGTTTAAGGATAGTCGTAATGTCAAAATATACAATTATTTTGCAGTTTTTCTAAAAAAGAAAATTTGTAATTGCAACGATATATTTCTTAACACTGAAGTAACAAAATCAAGAACTAAACGGCAATAACATACATAAAACATATTTTAAGGTACCAAATATATATCATGTAAAACAATCATACAATTATAAAATAGATTTGAAAAAAAAAATAAAATAAACATTAACTATATTTTATAAAATATTTTTCTTCAGTTATTCTTTTCAGGCGAAAATAAACTCTCATGAGTTTTTATACGGTACATAAATTTGGTAAATTAGTATTTTATATGAATTTATATTTATTTTACGTTTGTAACCTGTTTTCGGCAAACAAAAAGAAAAGGTATGATGAACTTATTTAATTTTCTGGAAATAAGTTATAGCTTTCTTTTCAATGTATTAAGTAAAGTTATTTCTCAGCAGCTTTGGTTAATTAATTTCCTTCTCTAATGAGCAGTAATGATATAAATGTACACTTTACATTTTTATTTACAAAATACTCAAATAAATAAAATGAATTTTCAGTTCATACAGTAAAAAATATTTAATAATAGCGCATTTGTTTAAGTTATGGAACCATTGCGTTTGAAAATCAATGAACGAGATATTTTGGGATGGACTTATATTGTGTAAATGTCCGGTTATTATATTTTTCAGCTCAGTATTTATAGAAGAGATATTTTAAAATTCTGATAAAACTGCGCTGAAACGGAAATATAAATGAATATTTGTAAATCTTATTCAGAATGGAAATACATTTAGAAAAATATATTCTAAATTTACATTGATATTTTTAAATATATTCAGAATTTCTGCACATTTGAGACGAAATTTTTCAAGAAACAGTGCTTGAAAATAATGTAATCAATTCTACTAATATACGGTAAGTATCCAAAAACATATATGTAAAATACAAAATGAAGTATTAATATACCAAATTTGCATTTATTAAATTAAAAAATTATTATTATTTTTAATACATGGGTGAAAAGGTTGTTGATTTTACTCTTGCTCTCTGTGATTTTACATTTTTCGTAACATGTGAAGAAATGTGTTATTTATTAACACATTAACGCCCAAATTATTTTCATCGTTAAAATTTAAATTTTAGATATCCCTCCACTTTTAAATGAAGGGTATTTTTTATATTATTTTATCAAGGGATTTGTCTCGTGAAATGGAGTATATATTTGTCTTCATATTTTCTGGTGTGAGAGACGCTTTCATGCCACTAAGTCTAGTGATCTAAAAATATGCCACTGGGCGTTAATGGGTTGACTTATTAACTTATTGTCTTATTTATTCTCCAGCGCAATAATTATATTTGGCATTTTTCCCTTTCAGATTCTTTTTGTTCTGGTGTCATATAAACAATATTCAGTGGTAAAGTTGTAATGTGATTGAATGTAAACTAAGTATTTTATATAAAATAATAAAAAGTACTAAATGATATTATTAAAATGAAAATGAATGAAAGAAAAAGATATTATTTGAAAATAATAAATGCAAAGAAAAATCATATGTCATTATTTATAAATCAAGAATATTTTTTGTGAAATAAATAATTTAAAACTGAATTTTTAAGTGTCTTCACCCTTGTTTTATTTTACCACTGTACACTTGATTGTATGTGTTTACAGGTGCAAGTGTTTTAGTTTTCGTGACTTTGTATTTTATTTCTTTATTATAAAATCTATATTCCAAATTTTATTTTTTCTTCCTCTTTTAAATTTTATCCATTCAGACTGTATTTTGTTCATTCAGTTTTTATTCAAAGCTTTTATTATTTATTCCTTTTGCCTTAAAATTGTTATTATTTTGTTATGTATTTCTTATATAACTTAGAATTGTGGTTAGCACATAGATTGGTCAAACAACAGGAAGCAATCGATCCAGGTCGTCGTTTCGTGAATGCGCTTTTCAACACCACAGAGAGACTTATTTATTTAGTGCCTCAATGTTACACCAAATTCAACCACCATTTGTTCATTTTTTAAAAATAATTTTTATACCGCAATCTGCACAACATACATAATACTGCATTATAAAATTCAAATTTGTATTTTTACTTCTCTTTGCATTGAAATAATACCGAATATGATTTGTAATGCAATTGTGTGTTAAAGTATTTTCTTAACATTCAAATAGTAAAACATCTGAACTTGAAATCGTTTAAAAAACATTAATAGAAGCTATGTAACGTATACTAAGTATATAAAACGGTAATATAATTTTAAGAAATTAGAACATATGTAAGACAGTTGTTCTCAATGAAGATATTAAATAGGAGTATTATTGAAATTTATTCTTGAATTTGCACTATCACTTTTACTTTTTAACCCTTAAAAATACATTAAAACTTCATGGAAGGTTCTTTGAAAATTAGAAACAAAATATGTATTTCGAAGTAAAATCTACAGAAAATAATCATAAAATTTTACTAAATGGAACGTCTACAATTTATTTTACACTCTCTTGAATCTGAAGGTGAATAATAACTGATGAACTAAAAAGATTATTCTAAGTGAAGATATGAATCGATTAACATATCTCTACGTAACATATTATCTAAATTAAAATCAAAATTATGAACTCAAGCCGTTAACAGATTTGACATTTATTGTACAAGTTTTTATTTAAAAAAAATTAACCTAAAAGGGGAACAATTAGTGAAATTGCAAAATTACAAATACAGAATACAGTTAAACGCAAAAGTCAAAAGATGAAATTGAGACTTCCGAAGCAAAGTGTTAAACTAAAAATTGTATACAGTCCAAATTAAAAGAAATATTAGATTTAATAAGTAAAATTATACTTAATGTCACATTTTGCTACAAATATAAAATTCGAAAAATACACATTATTTCAATTTAATGAGTAACTTAGAAATTTCTATAATTAATAGAAATTACACATTTCTTTATTTCTGTATTTCCGTATTCTATCAAACCAGTCTTCGTAGATAAAAAAGTTATAATTGTTATTAATATTTCAGAGTCAATTATTTTTTAAACACATATTTAATGTAAATTATTCATATGAATAAACTCTTCTATGTGATATTTCATCCATATATACAATATTCCAATCAAGATAAAAGTATCTACCTTTTATTTATTGCTACTAAACTGTTGAAATATATTTATGCATAAGTACGTTTTATCAAATGTCAATCCTCAATACAAATTAATTGCTTTAGGAAGATATATAAATTCATTTGATAGCACGTGATACATTGGTAAGACTGTAATCAATGTCATTTGAAGATGCACTTACGTATGTCATGAATACGCAATCCATGGTTATTATTGGGCAAATGTTATCACTATGCGAAACCATGCATCCTGATTGATGTTATAAAAGGGGTCTCAGCATGAATGTTCTACAGAGAGAAATATTTACTGATAAAAGCATACAGAGAGTAAAGAATATATTTTACACAGCCACGCGAACTTTATTGTATGACATTAGCTTGTGTAAAAACCTATTATTAAATAAAAAATATCTAATTAGAATTTTTTCAACGTGAAAAGATAAATGCGAGTAAAAAAAGCATTAGTTGTAATATAACTAATTAAAAAATTAAAATATAATTAAACCATGAGATGCATATTAAAAATTTAATCCAATATAATGCCATTTTCATTTTAAATATCGTAATGTATATGGGCAATTTTTTAAACTCTAAAAATACAATGTATTGCTATTTATGTCATATATGCATACAAAACAATTTGCATTATGAAAAAAAAAATCCTGCTCATGCATTGTAATTTTTTAAAATTGAGAAAAATTGCAAAAGTAAATATGTGTGTTAGCAATAATTGAATACTACTAATTATAACAATCAGTTATCCTCAATAAGGAGCAAGATTGCAATTAGCAAACTTATCATATTTCGATTGTATCTCCTTTTACACAAATAAAATTCAAATGTTTCCATGAATTGTACCTTTTTGGTTAAAATGATTTATATAATTATGCAATTGTATATATTGTAGAAATTATAAATGTGTTTCAATATAGGTTCAGAATAGTTATGTATATATTAAAATTAGCCGGATGATAAACCCATATTTTATACATGCATTAATTTTATAATATTAACATGTTCGATTACTATTTTGTAGGAACATTCAACATATTCTGTTTTTATGTTACTTTGACTGGAATATTTTTTACCCTTTTCTCGTTCTAGTAGTTGAAATAGAAAACAATAAAATATTTAATAACATAAATAATTACATAAAATCCTTTTTTTTATAACGTTAGTGTATGTATTTGTATCACAACTTCCTTTAAAAAATATATATCTAATTACGTTTTCAGGGCTCCCAAATAGTCCGCCAACCGAATACCAATAATGTTTAATAGAAATTTTCATGGTAGGTTTCTACAACATTTCTACAAAAATTTACTTCCGAAGGTGGTTTCTGCAAAATTTACAAGAAAAATCTTTTACGAAAATACCGGTATTCAAAAAGCGGATCATTTGGGAGCCATGTGTTTTACTTAACTATATCCTCTAATATTTATCTTTACCTATAATAAAAATATATTTTCGTTTAAATGAATATCTCTTAAAAAATCTTTTTTAGTTAAAAAAAAACAAACAATATAAAATGGAAAATCGACAGAAAAAAAAACTTATGTGAAAAATTCTTATTTCTAACCCAAATAGCACACATTGTTGGTCCATCATTGGCAGTTTCTGGAAATCGTTGCGAAATGGTAGAGTTGGGAATGGAACGTTGGAAAATTTGTTGGTAAATGGTAGTTACAGAGATCCCTCCAATTTGGAGTGCAGTTGGACCTTTGGTGGCAAATGGTTCGTTTGCCAATCGCAAGGCGGCAGTTGTTTACTGTGGGCCAATGTGGGATATCAATTAGGCAACAATCATCCAACGTTGGAACAATCACATTGTGCTGCATAATAATGACCTATTTTAGAAACAGAGGAAACAAACGAAAATCTGTGGTTAATACAGAAGACAATGTTCACAACACAAAGTGAAAAAAGCAAATAAAATTTCAATCCTTGTTTTACATAAAAAACATTTCTTTTCTATCTCATACTCTCTATAGATTCTCTCCGGTTGTATAAAAAAATTAATTTTGATTTTTGCAACTGGCATAAATCTGTCATAAGAGTATGTTTCTTTTGTATATGATTTAATACCGGCGTATATTTATTATGTAAAACCAAATAAGTGTCTTTCACAATCTACCACATTGAATAAAAAGTTTAGGTTAAAATCACGCATATTTTCGGTATCTGGATTTCAATCTCTGTGCACTTATTAATACTCTTTCTCGTAGTTTAAGTAGAATATATGTATATTAAGTCTTCATCTTGAAACGATGGGGATTTTAGAGAAAAAAAGCGCAGTTTAAATACTTATACTTAGCATTTTAACTACATTCAGTAATATCCGAAATCAGTAATTCCGAAATACACAACATTTTAATTATTGTTGCCAAAGCATCTCTTTAATTGCATTTTAGAATAGAGCGTGAAATGAAATTTTAAACAAAGTATTACCTAATGATTTAGCAATATTTTTTCTTAAATAACACCGTACGTAAAGCGTTACAAATGTATTTAGAAAGTGGATTTTAGAAAGGGGTATTCCCAGGAGAGCTTTTAAATCACCAATAAATGGAGATAAATTAAAAACTATTAAAAAGGAACTCAATGGATTCCCAGCAAGCAGGACGACAATTCTTCAGCAAGAATATGCGTTTTGTTGTTTTTAGAACATTTTATTGCGCTAATATTAAATGGCGGAAGAAAATTGTTAGTATTTACAACCATCGTAATATCATTGATATATTTTTAATTTGCAGAATAATCATGTTAAAGGAAGAGATGGTTACAGCTGTCATTTGATGTAAATTTTCGATTTTGATATTATCGTTAAGAAACAAATTCTTAAATACTGTAACATGGGTAAAATTAAGCTTTTTTCTTCACATTAAACGAAACGTGCATTGATGAAAAACAACAATACAATTTTCAAACAAAGAAGTTATTACACTAACGTTTGAGATTAAGATTTGATTTTCTTATCCAACAGATTGAAACATATCACAGCTAGAGATACCACAGGGGGCTCTTCATTGGTTTAACGTGCTAGAGTTATGTATCGAGTAAGGTAATTCTATTTTACCTGCAGTCGACTCAATCTGCTGATTTGTTCAGGACGTGGTGACGCTACTATTTTCGTTGCGGGTCTGAGTGACTTTAAGGGTTTGGGATTCGATCGGTTTCGAGTTGGGATTTAATTCTTGCGGTTCGGCTTTTTGTTGATTCATTTTTTTCAAAAAAGTCTAGAATATTTTTTTAGATTAATATCTAATAGCAATGCATTTGAACATTAATGAGTTCATTTTTCAACATAAAAAATAAAATTGATATTAGAGATATAATTGTAGACATCCTTTCCATAATTGTATTACAATATGAATTCATTTTCTTTCTTATCGGGTTCGGGTCTGGATTTGGATTAGAAATAATTTTTGTTGGGTTCTGTTCGAGTTTCGGAATGACTTTAAATTAAATGTTCTGGGTCTCTATGACGCGTCAACGTTTTACCAACTGAGCTTTTCTGTACAATACATTTCACTTTCACTTTGGTATTTTCATCTCTTTTGCAACCGCAATGGTATAAATGAAATATTATTGCAACTCTTGAATTTAATTACACATGTGATACAGTATATGCAATCCAATAGCTTTTAACAGCGTTAATTATAGACCATAATTTTGTGTTAAAGTTTCATTTTCTCATCCAAGAGAGTGAAACCTACCTTGTTTTTTTTTTCGCTTAACGTGCGATTTAAACTACTCTAGATGATTCTGACCAAACAAATGCACCCTAACTTTGGCGTATTAGAACTTCAACGAATAAAATATAAATATTTATATTATTTTTCAACCGAAATGTGATTAATGTCTTTATGATATCAGGTCACATTAAGAAAAAAAGTACTTGTGTTTTAAATCTTGTGCCTATTTTTATTTTCTTCGCAATAAATACCTAGTCGCAACAAATATTAATCGATTATTTAAAGATCATCTAAAATATTAGTCTTTTTCATTTCCATGTGCATCTTTTATATGTTTTACCGACTTGATCAACACACGACAGAAATAAAACTATAAATCTTTCACATAAGATATATAGAAAATACCTTGTAAATTGTTCATTTAAGGGATATATTGTTACATCCCTTTCAGAAATATTTATAAATTAATTTTGATTTAGATAATGTATTCAAAATTATTTTTTTTATTTCAAGTACTAAGATGCTTAGTTGCATTTGTATCTTAAATATCAAGAAGATAGAGATTACGAATATTTACATGTAGATATTAAAAGGAGCATTAACTAATTTAAAGACAGATCAAATTAATAAGAGAAATCAAATTTAATTAAAATCAATATTAAACGTGATACAGTAAACTTTGTTTATTTATATTAAATATGCCATAAGCAATATCATGCTTATATATAGGGATTTCTCGCTTTTGTAGCAGCTTTAAATCTTTTCAAAATAATTTTAAAAACAAAGGGAAAATAATTACATTTTTCACTGTTATTTATTTTTATCACTTGGAATTATATTTACATTACATCTTTAATAGCTTCTAATTAATCCAATACTTAAAATTTTTTATTACTATTACTTTGTTAACTAAATATATTCACAAGAACCGTCATACAAATATTTCCTTTTCATTCCCATCTAATTTTTATATATGTTTTTTTACAGGAAAACCATTGTATGATTAATTTTGACATTATAGTTTTCAAAACAGAGGAAATATTTATGTACTGTAAATTTTCTGTCTTGAAATTTAATTTCTTCTTCCGCTATTTCCATGTTACAGTATAAAATATTTCTTGCATATAAGTATATTGTATTTTCAAAATTTTTCCTCTTAAAAATAACCTGATATGTTCATGTTTCACAATTTAAATTTTTAGGAATAGAAAGTTTTAAAAACAGTAGTATAAATTAATCTCTTGATTACGACATTAACCTTTTATTTACGACATTAACTCTTTTATTAAGACCACGTGCTATGCGTACGTGATTGAACTACTAAACGTTTAACAATGACTTTGTTTCGCTCTGAATTTTCTTTAATTTTCTAGAAATCCTTGTGTTAGGACGCCGTTCACTGCTTATTTCGATGTAGTCAAGCTCAAAATTTAGATGAAAATAAAATATTAGCTCACATGGAAAGTTAACATAAAAGAATAAAAAGGTGGTAAAAGTTCATGTACATTTAGAACCAGAATATCTTTAGTATGTTCTGGTTATGTTTAGTTGTTTTAGTAATAAATGTTACCGACAGTGACCGCTGTTTCAAACAATTAGATAGCTCGAAGTAACGTACAAAACAGGATAGATGATCACTGAATTTTTACTCTCAATTTTGATTATTTATTTTTAAAAAATGCATTTTTAACTTGGGTAGCTCTTCCAACGTTTCTTATGCAGATACCTGTTTTAATGACGTTTTGTATCAGAATAAACGAGATAATTAATGAATTCGTAACTTCTCACATTAATCTCCACCAAAAAAAAATTAAATAGGTGTGCCACCGATTACTTCATATTTCATTTTTAATATCGTCAACACGTTTTAGAAGACGATGTATATAATAAGAAACTGAAAATTAAATCTAAAAAACAATTGATAGATGGTATAGTATTAATGTGATAAAACCTCCATTGTGTATGAAATATGCTTTATTTAAATCATTGTCCAATTGACCTTAAAAATGCTATGTATTTTTCTGTCAAATTTTATGCTTTACCATCTAACTTATGACGTAACCTTAAAATATATCTTTTAAGCTTTTCAAAGAAAATATATGAAAGCATGCTTAGTTTTAAAATAATTTAGTTATAAAATATTTTCATTACATTCTATATAACATAATTACACGCATCACATAATTACACGAAGTCTTTTACAAGAAGTAACTTTAGTTAATTTTAAGGTACAAAAATATTCTTACAAATGAAAATTCCGTTTTTTTTAATTAAAATGTTTCAAAAATGTTTTAGAAAATGTTTTAGAAAATGTTTTATTCATGTGTGTAAATTTTCACTTTACTGAAACATTAGAAAAATAATCTGCTATTAAGGAGATATTCTAAGCCTGCATTAAGAATTGTCTAATAACAAATAATATATAATTTGCGTTGATAAAATTTAATTTAAAAGGCTCATTCGCATGACCTCACCCTTTGTCACTAACATTCAACACCCACTGAAAATATTGATAAAAAATGAACAATTGTTAAAATCATGATATATATTTAACTGATCAGTTCGAAGTGCGCCTCTTTAAAACTCTTGTTAGCATTAGAAAAAGATCGCTTCTAAAATAATAATGAATGCACACATTTTTTGTAACGAAATCTGCCAATCTTACTATTATTCGTAAAGGAAGTCTAGACATCTCACCTTTCACCTTTAAACTTTTCATATTAAAAAGAAGTAGAGATTTGAAAAAGCGTCTAGTATAAAGTATACGAATTTTGATAGGTATAGTATGTGGAAATCCATTTTCTGAAATATTTAGTTTTAGTGCAGATTTGACCATGTATAATATATTTTTATTTTTTTGCTCATGAACGTTTTTATGCTGCTATCAATTTTTAATACAAATATTACCAAAAATTATATATATATATATATATATATATATATATATATATATATATATATATATATATATATATATATATATATATATATATATATATATATATATATATATATACAGCATTTGATTTTAATAAACTTTTCTTAAAATGATTGCGGCTTATTTATGTGTAATTTAATATTTGCAAAATGTCTTTTTTTTTCTTTTCTGACAAGCATTTCTCTAAGGAAATAGGTTTTGTTTTGTCTATGATAACCTTAAGTGCAGAGCCTTTTGATGTGATGTCACAGATAGCAAAAAGGGTGACAAAAATGTGATCTTTGATTCATCATATTAAGGCTTTAACGTGTCCGTCATTTCCTGTCTCCATTCTGACCGCAGCCAACCAAAGAGACAGGTTCCAATACTTCCACCACTCTTGGCTGTCATGTGTTTATCATAGGCTAACTTCAATAATTTTTCGAACTTCCTTATGATCAAAGTAGGCTGAAAAGCAGTCTACATCGGTGGGATACCACGGTCTTCCTGCTTTATTCGCTGTAATTGTGAAGTTACAATAACCAATGAGTTCGTCACCAGCAATTCTTAATAAAATGAGACATATGGACATTACATTGAATTGGATATGACTTATGTTCTATGTCACATGTCGATTATGAGGAGAATGAGTTGCATTTTAATGACTCAGTATTTATGTTTTAGTCACGTGGCAATAAAATAATTTTAGTAAAATAATTGGGAATAACTCTGTTTTTTTCTTTTTTTAATAAAGTGTTTTATATATATTGTTTATTTTCACTGAGGTATATGTTTATATAAAGTGATGAAAAAAAAATTAGTTTTCAATATCCGATTATTTTATATTTGATTCAATTTGATACTCGATACACCAGTATTCTTAATCGTTACAATAAAATTATATTTTAAATGCATTAATATTTTTAAGCGAGATATACATTTATGTAATAACATTATTAAAAAAAAGTTAATGTGAAAAATATTTTTTATTTAGTTTTCAATGCTCAGATTAATATGATCTATATGTTGTTTTGCATATTTCATAAGATAAACACAACATTCATCAGAATATATTATAAGAAGATAAAAAATGAGTAATAAATTCTAATAAAAAACAGTTTCTATATTTGTATTGAAAAAGTCAGTATGTTTCATATATTTCTAAAAAATATAAGAAATCCTAAGGGATTAAAAAACAATAAATAATGTAATATGTTAATATTTGAAAAAAGAAAGCTTCGAATATAAAATGGAGTTTTTTTCGTTCTTCAAACAGTATCTTTTAAAATCTCTCTTAAGAGTTAAACAAGCTTACGTAACAAAAAAGGATTATTCTATTCTTACGATAGTTAGAGTTATTTTATCCTAACAAGAGAATTACGAATCTAATAGATTTTTAAATATTTAGAATATATCTGTATATTTCCCATTTTTTGTTTAAAATATTACAAAAAATATTTCTTCACATTTTGTTGCAATATTCTTTGATATTTTTTAAAAATATGAAAAGTAAAACGTTTTTTGTTTTTTAAAGTTTTAACTGCATAGAAGAGAAAAAAAAAATATTTGTAGCATAAATGCAATTATTTTTATTATTGCAAAATATATTTATTTTAGAATATTGTACAGTCCTGGGAAAAAAGGGATCACCCCGACTAACTCTGCCTCAAATTATAATATAAAATGTTTCTGGTACAGATCGATTAGCGACGGTGTCTACAAAATAAAGCCATACTTCAGTGTTTCTTAGACTGCTGTCTACGTGTAGAAATTGAACCAAACTTTAAGATTTTCAATAATAACACCCACCTTTCACATCATATTCTCTGGTAAATGTACCTTCGGATACGAAACGGAAATTTCTTTGGACAAATAATTTAGGGATTACACAGGCCTAAAATTTGGACCTCATAATGTTAAATTCATTTTTAATCGTTGCAAATCAGATTGAAGTGCAGGTAATTTTTAAACATAATATAATTCTGACACTAGTTGACAGAATAACCTGCAATTTGGGACTTCAATATTTAATGTTTCTAAAATTTATTTGAGATCTGATTTAAAATGTATACATAACATTTCATATGTTTTTCAAAAAATAATATCCATATATGTATATATCTATATATTTCGAAATAAATTATCGAAGGAAATATGCATTGCAGCCTATAAATATTTTAAAACAATTTGATTTCTAGAAATGTCAAACATACGAATCCAAAATTACAGCTCGTTCCGTAAAAGATTTTTTTGTGTAATGCTTAAAAAAATAACTGCCTTGCAATCTGATTAGAAACGATTAAAAATGAATTGAACATTGCGAGTTCCAAAATTTATCCTGAATACTTCCGAAACTATTTGACTGAATGAATTTCGGTTTGGTATCCACAGGAAAAATTTACGAAATAATCTAAATATCGTTTCAAAAATAGATGCTAGCATTGAAAATGTCAAAGTGTTTAAAAATATTTCTTTCTAGTCGACCCCCTTATTTATATATTGTATAGCATGAATTAAATTAGGTTATTATTAATAAATTTGTACCAGTCACATTTGTATACGATAGCATACGGCTGAGTTGGTAATGGGAGATAACGTTTATTCCCCAGGACTTTACATTAATATAACAAATTTGTCTGAATTGCATTAAACCCGAAAGACGTTGCTTAAACCGGGAATAATATGTTTAAATATACACAAAATCAGTATTGAATTTACACTTTTTGCTCCAAAAAAATGTGTGATGTTGGGAGACACACTATCTTTGGTAGCATACATCCTTGAATATGCCTGATTTTATAATTTTAAACGAAAATCTTCCTTAATCTCTCGTCATCTTTTAAAACCGAAATGATATTTCCGAGTGTACCATAAATGTTACCGAGAGAAATAATACTCGAGAAATATATTACAATATATTATTCCTCCTCATGTGAAAACGAATGAAAACTACTGGCATATTTCTCTTAAACCGCCAAATTATATCTCCGAAGGCACGGAGATAAAAAAAAATGTCCCCATCGAATGCGATAACAAATTTTCAGAATTTCTTTTTAAAATAATAAATGTTCATAATTTTTTTAAAAATGAAAAAAAAAAAAAAAAAAAAAAAAAAAAAAAAAAAAAAAAAGGAAAATGAATATTAAAACGGCCATCAGATTAATTTTTATATAGTAAATGTTAATATTTAAAAAAAAAAACAAAATATACTGTTACAATCGGAAAGGTACTGTGGAGTTGTGAATAGTAATTGTTATTCAGTATCTCCATTCAGGACACATAGATGGTAGTTTAAAACTGTAGCAAAACCGGGAAACATTATAACGAGTGTGATATCATCATTCAGAAAACATATTTCTTGGAATAGTAAATGTTAATATTATTTAAGCAAAATATACTTTTTTAATCAGAAAGATTATACCCTAAAAGTAAAATTTTTGGTAGCTCCATAGGGAACTGGCGATTGAGATTTCAAAATAGATAAAAAAGGGAATGTTTACTAAGTCTCGTCTTGAAAAACTCCTGATGTCCCGGACAACCGCTAAAGCGATCGCCGGAAGAGTGGAAACTCGTTTATTGTAGTTCGACCAAGATTTTCAGTTAATATATCGGATAATTATATATAAAAGGTAAAATCTGAGCCTGGATCTCTTTTCGTCTAACCTTATCCAAATTTTTAGACCTCTACGTGCGATAGATTTCCCTAACAATCGCAAAAACATACACACGAACATACATGTATCTTTTATTATTATAGATTTGAATACATATTGAATGTATATCAACAAGAGTTTTCATTTATTAATGTAACAGTTCGCATTAAATTGAATTGGGAATGTTTTAAGTATGTATTAGCTCCTTTAACCAAATATCAATTGCATTTTATGCTATATTGTATCAAAAATTACACACATTTTCGATATAGAATTTTATCTTCAAATCACTTTTGTAGAATTTCAAATAGTCTGTCAAGTGTGTTATATTTACTTAACGTAATTAATTTATCTCAATTTTTATTCACGGATAAAGAAATTACATCTTAATTCAATGATTCTTTTCCAGACAAGAAACTACACTGGGATATACGCTTTACAAAGATTCATTTTAGACACTTTCCAACATAGCGTAAAAGTGTTTATGATTTCGCTTCGTCCGTCAGTCCGTCTGTCTGATCTTTAATTGTAAATATACTTGGAGTGCTACAAGTATTATATATGATTTTGAGATTCTCTTGAGAAAATTATATCTTGAAAATATGTGTGTAAAATTTATCCTTCGTATACAAATGTACACAAATGGCTTCGGATACAGTACAGTTTATGGACGATAATTTCTTGAAATACAGTCTCACCGCTGTGCTTTTATACAAAACAAAAGCATTCAACTGTGAAATATCAAAACATGTAAGAATATGTATACCTTGTAACATTTCCTCCCTCTAATCTGTATGTTGAGATAATTAATGAAATGCTGATAGATTTTTTAAACACTTCATATAGTTTTATTATAGAGTAATAAATATGTTATGGATCTGTTCTCTTTAAACTTTCAATATCATTGTTTAGAAAAACTGCAAACAATATAAAGTGAAAAATGCGAGCAAATATGCGTATTTGTGTAAGAAAAAAAAATTCCCGACTGGTGTTCGGATGAATTAGAAATATTGCTTTTCACTTGGCCCGATTGATGTATGGACAAAATTTTAAGCAATGAAAAACACTTTGAATGAATGCTCATTAATTTAGAAATGTCATATGTATTCAATATGGTTTACGTTTCATTCTATAAGAAGATATCTCATTTATATATTTTTAACATTATCAATTTATAAAAATAAGTATATTTACGAACATTAGTAGCAGTATAGCATAATTCTAAGGAATACCATCTATTACATTTTATGAAAAACTACTTTGGTCTTTACAGACGAGAATAATAATAATAAAATATTAATAAGGAACTATTAAAATAATTAATATGTTTCGTTTGATAAGTAGTATATTTTCGTGTATGTATGTTTTCATGATCATTTCTTTCTTTTTGAACATTATAATATTTTTAAATAATATTAAAATATACAGGTAATTTATAAGCATGTCTTAAAAATTTTATCCCGACTTACAGATGAAAGAATATCCATGAAAAGAAAATTGTTCATTTTGTAAGAGATTGTCTTTGAACAATAATATTACCTGTATAGTAGCTGTCATATACACTTTAGGATATATAAAAAATGCAGTATCATTTAGTTTTGATACATTTAATTTTAATTCTAGGACGAAAACCTTATATATAACAACACTTATGATAAACTTTGTTTTAATAAGTTTTTGTCCAATAATGTTTGATGATATTAAAATATTTTATTAATGTTCAAAATCAACGCTCCCAGACTTTATTTCGTAATATTGCGCAAGTAAATCAATTAATTGTTTTCCTTAAAATTAAATATTGAAAAAAGAGAATATAAACATGATACTTCTGAATGAGAATTAAAAAATAATCTGTATCGACATTTTAACGGCTAATTGTACTTCTGTTTGATTTTAAAGAGAGCTGTGTTTTATAAGAAATGTTTTTTTTTTTTTTTTTTTTTTTTTTTTACAATGATTCTAAAAGTTTCCATATTTTCTTTACTTATACACTGATCCTACTTGAGCTGCAAGGTTTAAAAAAATGTTGCCTCTAAGCATCTTATATCAGTGATAGATAACCCCTTGGATCACTAGGTCTATAATCACTTCATTGTGATAAGACTATGTATCAAGTTTGATTAAACTTTCCATTATAAAGTGCATAATTTTAAATAACAGTTATATTCGCTATGATTTGATAAAAAGTAATTTTATACATTTGAAACATCTTGAAAAAATATCGAATAAATTTATTTAGCATGTGACAGCAATTTCTTAGTTAAAATTCTCCTAATGCTCTACTCTTGAGATTGTAAACACTTTTAAGCTTTTGGCAAAACACATGCTATTAATTATTCATATTACATAAGTAATTACTTTTCTACTGTTATTACGAAAGTATGGAAGAGTACATATTATTTACAAAAAATAACTAATAGTTGTAGGACTTGTGGAAAACAATGTATTACGCGTTTCTTTTTTTTTTGCGAATCTAAAATAAATATATAATCTAATGCTAAATGTATGAATTAGCATTAGATTATCTAATACTGGATTGTGAATTATAACATGTTTTTGAGTTTTATAACATTTGAAAGCTCTTTGTTATATTTTATTGACAAGCTGATGCTAAATCCCGTTATAAGCGATAATTAGAAACGTGTGTGTACATTTAGTGTTGTAGATCCTGAAAAACGCAACATATCATTATACTTTATTCAGAAAGCAAAATTATTATTTGATTGACAAATTTTAATGCGCTTCATTATAACCGAGAGTCAATATTCTGCCAATGAACTGCATGCATGAACCTTTATGCAAACATATTGAAACATGATTCGTTACAATTTTAATCATAAACAGCAAAAGAAAAATAATGACCCTCTTTATGAAGTGATGAACAAAAAAATACACATTACTTTTACAGTTTATAACCATTTATAACGTGTTGTTCATATATCAATAAATATTACTATAATTACGCTTCGTACTGTAGTGTTATGTATCATTATCTGATGATAATAGCAGCTTTGTTAATAATGTATTGTAATTAATTCCCTGTACCCGAAATGTGGTGTAACTGAAAATAGTTATATTGATCTATAATATAATTAGTGGTAATGGTTTACGCTGTAATAATTATGTCCTTCATGACTACGCGGATAATTGCAATAGAAATTGGTATGCATCTAGTAGACATATTGATCGTTAATATAGTTACATTTAGTTATTTAAAAGCAGAAAGCCTGGTATTAGTAGGGAAATAACATTGAAAAAATGTTTCAGTGGGTTCTATGCAGAAAATTCCAGTAACAAAGATCCGTGCATTTGAAAATAATGTACACATTGCATAAAATCTCAAAAAGTCAAAAGATTATTTTTAAAGCTATAAAAAAAATTGTCATGTTTTAAAATAGTACAAACTGTTTTAATTTTTAAGGGTTAATTCTCCAATCACTGATTCCTGTAAAATATCTGTTTGTTTTTTTATTCTGTATTTTTGCATTCATACAGCTGCGAGCATTAGACCACCAATATTGAATATTAAAAAAAAATGAGTTTTTAAAATTTTCTTTGATAAAATTTATTTATTACAAAGATTAAACGTTAAGTTTATTAGATATATGTTAGGAATATTTCTATTTCTGAAGAAGGAAAATAATTATATTTGCATTTTGTAATCTATATTAAGACAAAATATTAACATTAATCAAACTTTAACAGTAATGTTTGATAGTGACAGAACACTTTAAATATATTAGTTTACACTTTTTTTAATATTACGACCAAGAAACTGAATCGAGAATATTTTAGAAGAATTGGATTTTTTATTTTATTTTTAATAACATTTCTTTCATTTTATTTAACTTATTTTTTAATAAACCAAGCTAATGTTCAACTTCTGATCGTTATTAATGTTTGAAATTTTGAATAACTATTAGAATTAAATATTGATAGAAATGTGTTTGTGTCAATTTAAGTTTAGGAGTATAACTTAGTCGAGTTAGGAGTCAAGTTTAGTAATTTTAGGAGTATAACTTATATAAATGTATAATTGAAAATATACAATATCGTCATTTTATTTTAGTCTAAAAATAAAAATATTTCTTCTTGTTTGTGACACGAGAATTTTCAATTACGACTTGCGACATTCTAAAATATGCCTTTGTGTAGTTTTACAATTTATTATTTTCGAACAAGTTGGAAGGTAGTATTCTAAATACGGATTATTATGAAAAATACTTATACTTTACATGTATTTCACAGAGCAGATATTTTTACATCATATTCAAGGAAATTAATTTCCATTCTGTTCCATTTATACGTATGTGAAATTATATAGCTATAAATATGACAAAAAATTGTAAAATTAATGACAAACAACATTATTTTGAGCAAAAGCAAAAAACCTATTAGGGTAAAATATTTTTTTTTCCTTAATGCTCATAAATGTATTTAAATATTAAAATTATAAATTAATATTTATAATTGTAATATGTATAATATGTATGCAATTATTTATAATATGTATGTAATTATTTATAATATGTAATAATATAATTATAAATAATATATTAAAACTATAAATGTATTTAAATAACTTTAAATTATTTAATCTATTGGTCGTTTGACAGTTCATTAATTTTATTGGTGTCTCTTCTTCTTCGTAAATTGACAAAATGAACTATACAATATCTTATAAGAAAAAAGTTCCCTTACATGCTAAATGTACTCACATTTGGAAAAGTCCAAATAAAGATTAACTAATTTGTTAACATTTCATATAGGATTATTTATAATTTTGTAGTTAAATTTTAAACTAACAAACTTTAAAAACTCTATAACTATGTATTGGATAAAGATATATGAAGGAAATGAATATGTATGTGGTTTCTTATATTGTTTATATTTTTTTACAGATAATTAATCGTCTTTGTTTTTCTTACTTATTCTGCATCACATTGAAGTGTTCGTAAAAGTGTGTTTTTGTTTTTTTAAGATTGTATATGTAAATTTCCACTGCTGAAAATGTAACATAATACAATACTTAAATAATTAAATCAATTTAAATATGCATATAATTATTTTTACATCCAAAGCCAAGTATTTTAAAGTAGCTTACCAATTAAATAAATAACACCAAATACTAAAATGAACTTTAATCCAGTCGATTAAAAGTTATAACGCTCGTATTGTCTAGAAATAAACGGATTTCATGGGACAAGAAAAGAAAGCATTTTTTCCAGAATGATTAAGGATGAATTTTGTTTTGAGTTTCCTTTGCAGGACAATTTCGGTCATTGTTTGCAAAAACTTAGTAATATTTGAACTAGTAATATTTCAAGAATATTCATTGAAATATATTTCTTAAAAATTAGAAGAAATCCTGAAAAATAATGCATAAAAGTAGATTTCAGAAATAAGTATTTTATTTAGACTTGAAAATGAACTATTACATAACGAAAGAGGAAAACATATCCGAATAGACTGATTAAATCCCAGATGAAAAATAATAATTATAATAGTTTTTAAAACTGATGAAAAACCTAATAACATTAAAAAAGATTGATTAAATATACATAAAAAGCGTCAAAAGTGCAACTTTATTGTTTCCTCCACATTTTATATTAAATTTGCATTTTATATTATAATTGCAATTCTCGCTTAAGCATGCTTGATGAAAAAAAAATATGCAATGTTAGAAATTTTAATTATATTCTGAATATTAAAATACCATTCAATGCAACTTTAAAATGAACCGTAATAATGAAAGCGTCTAATATGTTCCCAACAACGAATCCCTTTCCGAACGAACCAATGACCTGGTTCTTAGCTATACGCTAGATATATACTCCCGGTATACGCTGCCTAGGGCTGCGTATACCAGGAGTGCTATGCACGCACTGAAGACAATCGAAAATAAAATGGAATGAGCCAAACTCCGTAGTAATCGGGTCCATACAGCTGGAGATATGATTACGCCCCCTGGCGGTGAAAGGTGAAATTAAAATCTATAAGACAATCGAAAACTAAGTTGAATGAGCCAAACCTCGTTGTAATCGGGCCCAAATAAACGGAGATAAAATTATGACTCGTGGTGGTGGAAGGTGGCACTAAAATCTGTGAAACAATTGTAAGTTAAGTTGATTGAACCAATTCCGCTTGAAATCGAGCCCATAGAATCCGGAAAAGGAATACCCCTTGTGGAGGGAGGTGCCGCCCCCTGTAAATTAACGAATTACTTTTATCCTTAATGCTATATTTAATTTATGGATAAATCCCCCCACCCCGAAGGTTAACCACTTATCTGTAACAAAAACGCAATTTTTATTCTACTGCTGTAAGTAAACTGAAGTTGATGCCGAAAAAGAAGATTAATATTAAAAAAGTGGTAGCTGGGGGGGAGGTGTCTAAGGAAATTTTTAGTAGTTTATAAAGTAGCTGATTGGACCTAGAACTATGTTAAAGGAAATTGCATGAGAATCGGATAATTTTTAAAGACGTTGCAACAAGGGCCCCAAGAAGGAGATTAATATTCGAAACCAGTGGTAGATGAGGTCCGAGAAATGTTTTTGACCTTCATGTAGTAGCTGGTGGATCTAGGAAGTAGATAGAAAAAAAAAAGCTAGTGAATCGGACGATTTTTAAAGCAGCTATAGTAGGGGGGACAAAATGGATCAAAATTGGTGGTAGCTGCAGTCCAATTTTTTTTTCTGTCATTAATATAGTAGCTGAGGGATCTAAAAAGGTGTTAGAAAAAAAAAGCTAGTGAATCGGGCTATTTTTAAGGGAGCTAAAGTAGGATTCCCAAAAGGGGCAAACTAATAGTTTTGAGCAGAGACCTAAGATAAAAATATCTTGGAAGTTCCTAGAACTTAGCATTTTAGATCAATCATTAGAATATAATAATCATTAGAATAATATTTTAAAGAAATGCTTAAAAAAGGACCCTAGGGACCCAATACAAATTTGAGGGTGGTGGCCCGATGAGCAGCGTCGAAGACTCAACTTTAAAGTTATGCATTGAGAGGATGACACATTTAGAGGGTTAAAAGAGTCATGGCGCACAAAAAGTTCAAGGTCTCCCGCACAGAGCTCTAGAGGACCAGGTCTAAACTGGAATTTAGAAATGGAGAAATAGCTAAATGTAGAAAAGGCCCAACAAACGAAGAAGTTCGGATAAAAATGGAACAATTAAATAACAATTTAGCGTAAAAAACTTAAAGGACCCAATGGGGTCCCGTGTTAAACCTTTCATCAGACTTACAGAAAAGGAGTGATATTATACAAGATAGTTCCAATCTCATTCTTGGGGGGAGGGACTTTAATGCCCACCTTCAGGCATGGGGATATGCTCGAAATAATAACAGAGGAGATGTCATCCTAGAATGCATATCGAATAAAGAATTACAAATTATAAACGATCCCGCAGCTGGCAATACCTTTGCAGCAAATAATAAGAAGGGAAATCCAGACCTGACATTATGTGGACGGATATCAAGAAACCTGATCAATTCAGGGAAAGTAGATACAAGTTTCCCATCACTAAGCGATCACAGATACATCCAATTCAATTTAATGGCGGATTCATTAATAAGAAATTTATTCCGTTATAAAACTAAATTTGAAACCTTTAAAAATTTCAATAGGGAATTAAAAAATCATAAAGAAAGGTTAATGGACTCTTTAAGAAATGTACAAACACCACAAGAGCTAGATGAGTGGATGAACTCTTTTCATTATTTACTAACTCAAACTATGGACAAGACTCTAAAAAAGAAGAAAATTACACAAGATCGTCAACTTAACTGGTATTCAGATAGCTTAAAAATACTCAAAAATCGTTTAAATGATCTAGGTAAAAGACACAAACGAAATCCAGAGAATAGGAAATATTTAATTGATTTTAAAAAGGCAAGAGAAGAATACAAATTAAAAATAGTGAAAAACATGAAGGAATCATGGTTAACTTTCTGCAATGAGACCACGAGTAAATATGGCACGGCTTTTAAAAATTCTAAAACAAAAGTTTCTTAAAAATACAGACCTAATCCATACAGTTTTGGAAACATAAACAATAGAAGATACATATATAACTGTACAGCAAGATCTATTACAACACCAAATTGGTGTACAAAATACAAATGAAATTCACTCATATATAAATATGGCCCCAATTCCAGAAGTAGAATTTCAAGACATCAAATTTACCCTAAGAGAACTGAAATTTGCAATAAAACAACAGAACATTAAGAAGGTCCCAGGTTATGATAGGGTAGACGCGATAACTATAAGAAACATGCTAAAGGAATTCCCAGATCTAGTGTTACAAATTTATAATAAATGTTTAAAATTATGCCATTTCCCTGAAGCTTGGAAAAAAAGGAATTATAATTTATTTTAGAAAAAAGAACAAAGACCCATCTCAACATAAATCTTACCGACCAATAACTCTTCTTCCCATGTTGGGAAAAGTTTTAGAAAGGCTGATAAAAATAAGAACGATGACATTTCTAGAAAGTAAATCCATTCTTCAACCAGAACAACATGGTTTTAGAGAGAAAAAAGTACATTAACAGCTTTACAACAACTAAAATCACTAATCATGGAAAACGTAGATAAATATAAATACTGTGGAATGATCTCAATTGATATCCAGGGAGCATTTGACTCCATTGATTGGCACAAAATTACTGAAATAATAAATGATTATTCACTTCCAACTTACATAAAGAAGCTCCTAAAAATTATATCAGTGAGAGATTAATCGGTTTAAATAATTACACATTCATAGAGTGGTTCAGGACACATAAATGTTGCGCGCAAGGCTCGTGTTTAGGACCACTATTGTGGTTACTAATAGCCAATTACATAATTACAAGATACAAATTAAAGGCTCTTGGAATTATCGTTTATGCAGATGATTTCGTCGCACTCACTGAAGGCAATACCAGGTCATCATTGGAACAAACTGCTAACAGTCGTATAGAAACATTCGTCAATATATGCTCAGAGATTAATCTAACTATCTCAGAAGAAAAAACCCAAGCACTCCTATTTGGAAGGAACCTCCTTAATAATCGAAAGCCAATTTTCAAAATAAAACAGAAATCTATAAAAATTGTTAAAAGTCTACAATATTTAGGAATTACATTAGACCAAAAATTAAAATTTCAATCGCACCTAAGTAGTTTAAAAGCTAAGATCGCCCAATTTTTTTCGGGATTTAAAAGTTTCCACAATTACAACAAGGGAATCAGTTCCTTCCTCAAGAAGATCTGGTATCAAACAGTTATTGAAAGACAGATTCTTTATGGCTCCGAATTCTGGTATCCAAACTTGAATTGCCACGGCATCAGAATCCTTAGATCAATTCAGAGAATAGCATTGTTAAATATCATAAGAACTTACCGAAGCATTTCAAATGACGCGTTAAATATTTTAACTGGAGTGCCTCCAATTACCATCAAAATACCAAACGAATTCCAAGTCTATGAGATAAAGCAAGGAAACAGATTATTTAACATCAACAATACAATAATATACAATAATCTTACGCAACGGAAAGCAACTTATAAATTTCCAGAATATTACAAGTTGAAAAATAATAGAAATTATAGATAACCTGACAGAAAAAATAATATTGGAAAATCATCTACAAATTTTTACAGATGGATCATCTATGGAAAATGGAGTGAAAAGTGCATATACAGTCTTTCTTAATAATAACTTCATCCATGATCATGCAGTAAGACTACACCCAATTAACTCAATTTACCAAGCCGAATTATATGCGATCCAGGAAGCAATAATTTGGTTAACACAATTACAATTTACATCAGCCCTTATATTGACAGATAGTCGCTCATCCTTAGATGCACTCAAGATAATTTTTCCTCGAAACTCCATAATTTTAAATATCTACAATAGTTACACAAAAACCCCAATAAATCTACAAAACCCCAATAAATTCATCAAAATAGCGTGGATTAGAGCATATGTAGGCACCACTGGTAACGAGCGAGCAGATCTTCTTGCAAAAAATGCAATTACAGAAGGCCATTATGATGACATCTCTGTCTTACCATTTCCAGAATCCATTTTAAAGAGTTATTTAAAAAACAAAATCATCACAGATTGGCAAAATGATTGGACCAACTCAACGAAAGGAAGAGAAACGTATAAAATTCTTATAAGGTAGATGTTAAATATTTATGTGTTCAGAAATCAGCAGCATATTATCTTAGCGGCCATGGAAGCTTCCCAAGCTTTTTATATAAAATTGGTAAAAGAACCACGTATAGATGTCCTTGTGACAAAAACCCTAGAACTCCTATACACTACAACTCCGGTAACTGCCCTCTTATGGAATACCATTTTAACTTCAATAAAAATAAAACATTAAAGAGAAACCTACAACGTGTGCTATTAGACGCTTCCAATTACGAAAAGTTAGATAAAAACTATAATGTCCTAAATAAAAACTTTTCATATATCAAAGAATTATCATAACCTATATAAAATTCTAGATCTATAGATTTTAAAAACTATGTTTTAAAAGACTTTTAACTTTTTAAAAGAAATTTTAACTTATTTATTATATTTAATTTTTCTGAAAATATGAATATAAAAGAAAACATTTACTTCAAATACATATGTTCTACTAGCGTACCTATATTTATTATTTTTTGTGCAGGTTGATAGTGTAATAATTTCTCCTACGTATAAATCTCCTGTAGGTAGTGATAATTTAAAACAATATATGCTGATGAAATGTTGCAGAAAGCAGTAACACAACTTGCACTGCATTACAGCGACGAAATCCACCTAATTTGATGACGTTGACGAGTGTTTCAATGGGAATGTGAAAATAGGATATTTTAAAGTACTCAGTGAAGACGAAGTGGTTAAAAATTTACACCTATCTTGCAATATATAAAAAATGTTGCTGTGCTAATGAAAAAAAAATGAATTACTAAACACTATGTTGGTTTAATTTTAAAAAATCCTGAAAATAAATAATTGTATTAAGTAATACTTGTCTAATATTCTTCTGGAAAGTACCATGCATTTTTATTGAGCATTAAAAACTAGTATGTAAACAAAAAATTGATTTTTTTCTGTTTCTTTAATTGCATTTGCACTATTTTCTAAAAACAGTTCTAAAAAACAATTTTAAACACCTATGTTGTTTTTCAAACAAGAGTTACATATTAAAAAAGAAAAAAGAAAGAAAGAAAGAACTTACCTTTGTCGAGATGTGGATGTTTACATCATCTTCTCCTTCAAACACCTTCCCTTCCCTGTTCTTTTAAAGTGATGGGAACATTCATGTCCGAGTCAGGATTCAAACTCGACACCTTTTGTTCACGAACCGATGTACTCAACCACTAGAAAATGTCCAAAACAAGCATATTTTTATTTATAAAAAGAATACGTTTATGTACCTATGGAGAAAATACATGTAAAAATCACTTAAAGTACTTTTAAGAAAAGCCAAACATACTTACAAAAAAAAAAAAAAAAAAAAAAAAAAAAGAATATGATATTCTTGTTTCAAAAGAGATTTTTCTTCTTCTTTTCCTTCTTCTAAATTACTGTTTTTTGAAAAGCTCCCCCGATGTAACCTATTCACAGTTCCTGGTTCGTACAGTTTTAGCAAAGCAGGAAAAGGAATATGTTTACCGGGTTTTTTTTTTAATTATTATTACCCCTTTTTTTATTTTTACTTCTTTTTATCTACATCAATGGGGAGGCGAATGCTTTTTACAGAAAAATATAGAAGATATAGTGCACAGAGATACACAGTTCGGCGGAATACATTCGTGACATATTGTAGTAATAAAGCACACACCCACAAAAAAAAGGAGATATAGATATAATAACAAAAAAGCACTATCTATAGGAATATTTTTATTATTTATATATATATAAGGCATAAGAGAAAAAATATAAGGTACAATTGTGGCATAAAATTTTGTTCAATCGATTCGTCTCTTACATTCTTGGATTCTTTCAATGCTCCGGATGGAAAAAAAATTCAAGTCTGTAGCGCATTCTATTCATGCGCGCGTGTATATACTTTCAAATTCATGTTTAGATTGCCCAACAGGCTACATGACTTGAAACATCCTTTCAAAGCTGCATTCTACTTCAAACCACACTGGACACGGCGATTGTACGTTTTTTTGCATCCCCCACAGAAATTGAAATCTTATATACTTTCGAACTCATGTTTATATTGCTCAACAGGCTATGTGGCTTGAAACATCTTTTCAATGCTTCAGTCTACTTGACGTCACACTGGACATGGAGATTTACGTTTTTTTTTTTTTTTTTTTTTTTTTTTTTTTTTTTTGCATCCTGCATGGACATTCGGCCCTTACATTCTCGTCAATCTTCTATTTTATAACAGAAAGAACCAACACCAATGCTTTACTACCACAGACTTGACGTGATACTTGTCAATCATTATTGTTGGTGATCTACGTCCCAAAAAAGGTAGACTACTTAATAGCATTAAAATAAAAATAATCTTAAACAATGAATTGATGCAAGAAATGAACAAATTAAAAATAATAATTAAACATACATTTTTTAAAAGTCCATTACATTTATGTCGTAAAGGTATTAATTGATTTCTTGTATGTTATGTTATTATTATTATATTCTATGTACAATATGAATATATTTTTTATAAGTTGAAATTTTAATATATATGTAGTTGAAAGATGTAAAAAATATTTATTTTGCCTTCAAGATGTTTTTGTAAGAAATATCGTTCTCAGAACAAAAAACTTGTTTCACACAACAGACAAATGGAACGTCTGAAAAATAAATTGTTTTTCTATGGATTTTGTTTTCTACGTTACGTATTTTAGATTTTAAATTGTATAATGTATACATCCATCAGATATTTTTACGTATAGTTTGACAAAAATACATTTTTTTGGAAGCAACATATTTTTTGCAAAGTTAGAAAAAATAGAAAATAATAATAATAAAAAAATAATCCTTGGTTGTGCAATCTTTTAATGTTCATTTTGATATTTTAACTTATGGTGAATTTTTGAGTACCATGTTCCTTGAGAGTTGTCTTTCAAGTCACAAATAATTCTTCGTCTCAATTAATCGATATGTTTATTTAAGTTAATTTACACAAAAAATGGTAAAATAAAATAAAAGGAATAATAATAAAAAAACTTAATTTGATTTCGTTTACAGTGTAATAAATAATCGGAATTTATGTAACTCGTTTTTCATTTTCTTTTTTTTTCTTTTTTTTTTCTTTTTTTTTTACGGATTGGATTTGTCACTAGCAAAATTAAAGCTTTCAATCAAGGATATATCTCATTTTCCTTTTGCGTATGACGCGAAATTGTTGCAGGCTAGTTATAACAATTTAAATTATAAATAAACGACTTAAGATTTTTTTTAGCAATTCTAGTTATATATGAACAAGTTAACTGGATTACAAGATAAAATAAAGAATTTACTTATACCATTCAGTGTCCTACATACAAAAGTGGCTTTATTTCCGGAATGATTACACTCTATTTTTAACTAAAATGAAAAAAATATGTTTTTTTTTTCACCTAAACAATGAAAGTGAATGCCACTATTTTCAATCTACTATATTTATAATATTTATTTGTTTTTGCTCAGACCTCTCGTTTTGTCTAATTTTTATACCCCTTTTTTCTAACTAAAATCTTCTTTTTAGACTTTCTTGCAAATTTTGTTGACACTTACCCGAAGCATATTTTTTTCTTGCAAATGTTGTAAAAACCCGTTACAAAAAATTTCTTTCACGAATTATTGTATTAGAAAAACGGAGCAGTGGGAGCCCTGTACATTTCTAACGTTTTCAAAATATTTCATAAAATGAGATTAATTGTGATTTGTAGTTTATTGTTGCTAATGAACTTCCAAATGAAATCTCTTCAGTAGTACATATATGGTGTGAATTATTTCCGAATTATGCATCATTTTTCAATAATTCAAAGATAATCAGTACATAAAATATGAACATAAATATTTCAATCATAAGCATAAATTTATTCAGCAGGAATATTTTAATTAAGATGAACGAACAAACGCACCCACATTTCACCGAAATTTGGAGACAGAAGTCATACAATTCAAGCAGTTCACGAAGTTATTGATTTTAAAAACTTAATGAATTTTAAAAAGTAATATGTAACGATTTTAACAATGAAAATTATTAAACAGTTATAGGTTTCAAACTTTTGACAGCTTTAAGTTTGAGCCATTAATAAAATATGATCACTTTAATTTCAATTAACATATCAGATGCTTAATATTTAACACCTAGTTTGTTTCGTATTTTTAAAAGCAATGATTATACTTAATGGAAGATGATATAAAACAAACTTTTGATATATGTGAAAGTTTATGTTCATTCTTTAATACAATGCTTTTATCTAACACTAATTAAAATATTTTTTTTCTTTTATAATTGTGTTTTTCAAGTTAAGAAGTTATACAAACTTTACGAAAGCTTTTGTTCGAATTTGAAAGTGTCTCCAGAATAAGCCAAAATCAAAAAAGTATAAAACTATCGACTTCAGAAATTCTATGCAAAAAGAAGCATTTAAAAATGTATAAATGCAAATTTTGACGGAAGTTTGACGAAATTTTGTATCCTCCCGTTTTGGAGTACCAGACGACCATTGGGTTTGGTTACATGTTCGAGGAAATTCGATTATCGGGTCATTTTGGATCACAACAGGTCATCGTCAAGCTAATTTTATCTATAAAACGGCTCTAGCGATTTTGAATAAATTTTGTAGCCTACCATTTTGGAATACGAGAAGATCATTAGGCGATGCTACATGTTCAAGAAATTTGTATTAGTTGTTCATTTTGGGTCACTACAGATCATGGTCAAGCTAATATTATCTGAAAAACGACTCCAACGATTTTGTTTAAATTTTATGTCCTATCATTTTTTGGGTTACGAGAATGCCATTGGATTAGGTCACATGTTCGAGAAAATTTGATTGGTGTGTAATTTTGCTATCACTATGGGTCAATGCATTTCAATGGGAATGAAGTTTGAAACAGTTATTAAGTTATTGAACAGTTGACAGTAAGCACAGTCACAGGATTGGCAACATTTTATCAAATTTGGCGATGCTCGTTTCGACATTGGCGAGAAAATCGACTTTCAAGATTACCAGTGTCAACAAACAGGCTTGGCGCCAAATGTAAGAATGTCGCCAAGTTTGCGGCTTTTCGTCAACTTTTAAGGCATTGGGCGAAAAAAGTAGCCTTATGAAGTCTTCTGAAGGATTTTTTTAGAAATTCCCAATAGGAGCCGAGATAATTGATTCAACCAATCAGAGTATATAGAACGTTCTCTAAAACAGAATTAATTAATACATAGAACTGATTGCTATATGTTGTACATATAATTTATTATTATATCAAGTTCAACACGAAACTAATTTTAACTGAGCATAGCTCGGTCTTCCCAGCTGATTAATGTAAAACATGAAAGCATTACTTGCTATTAGCGGTTAAAAACAATTACGGCATCTAAATTGGATAAATATGATCAACAGTATTAAATGTATACAGTGTTTAAACTCGCCAGGAAGGAAATTAAATATGTGTCTTATCAATATTAATAATAATGTGTTTTAATAAAAATTATTTTTTAATACAAAACTCCAGTTTTAAGACTTCTATCGGGACAATTTTATTGAAGTTTTGCAATTTACCTTTTTGGGGGGGGGTTCTGTTTGTCAAAGGAAATGAAAGTATAACGCCATTCTGACACTTAAAACATCAGCTATACATTAGAAAATTCCTTTTATTTAACTATTATAAAATACATTATAAAAAAATAATTTATTCAGTGATAGTTTTCAAAAGTGATAATTTTCATAAACGAAAGTAAACATTCGTATACTTTTTTTGATATTTAATTTTCTTTAACAATATATATATAGAAATATAATACAATTCTATTTATTGTCTGTTATATACCTAATGATTCTTAAAAGAATTTATGAGAACCAGCTGTTGAAAAAGGACTTTACGAAAAATTATTTTATATAAAACTAATGTTGTACATTTATATATTTTTTTCTCACATAAATCGAAGTCAGTTTCAGTTGCATATCGTATTCAAAGAAGAAAATTTTTTTCCGGCAAAATATTATTCACAGGCATAATATAAAAATCTAATCATATGATTTTTATTTTCTCTATAAAATGCTTTCAAAATACCCAGATTTAATCAAAAGATACTTCTGTGAAAAAGTTTCAAAAATTAAAATTCAGAAATATCTTACTAAAAGAGTTTGGTTTTTGTTTGGGGAATTTTTATTCTTATGTTTAAAAGGGTTTTTTTATATTTAAGAAATGTCAAATATTATTTCTTATATCTCTATGAAACCTATTTTACATTAAATATTATTACACTTTTAGTGCATATTTATAAAAAAAAAGAATACAAAAATCTTGAATATATGCCAAGATTGAAATAGTTTTACATGCATTTTTCAAAAATGAAATAGAAATCACTTTTATCCTTAATATTTTGTAACTTTATTTACCGTACTTTGACAGAAATATTTTCGGGAATTAAGATTGACTGATTAAACAGACATATTTCTATCGCCTGTGAGAAAATAATTGTACTCAAGCATATAAAAATGCAAATATGCATTATTTGATAACGAAGGTAACATGTATATGTATATATAATAAGCGATATATATTATAAGTGATATTCTGCATATTTCAATGATCCTAAAATTATTTGCATTAAAGTTAATTGGATTTTTTCCACCGAAATATTCTGTCATTTACATTGCTAAGTACCATTACATTTTAATTAAGGAATGTTACTCATAATTGGAACTGCCAATCAAATTCATTTAAACTTTTTTGAGTTTCGTTATTATTGGTTGAATGGTTTAATGGAAGTATAAAAATTTTAAAATGCTTGTCTTTTAGTAAGTACATTTTACAGAAAATGTCTGAAATTTTCCGTGTTTCTTTAATTATTTAAAATATTTTCTTAATGTATCTTTTAAAAATGAAATTTTATGCGAAATGCCTTTATAAAATATTTTAATTAAAAATCCATGGGTAAACAGGAATTACTACTGCCACAATTAATCAAATTCACAACTTCACATTTATAATATCATTATTAATTTTAAATCATAGTTCGCCTAGATGATTCTTCCGGAGTAATGCTAATCTTCTATACAAAAATGTAAATCCCATTTTTAAAGAAACAGTTTCTGGCATTATGATGCCTTATGATGGCTTATGATGCCTTATGAGGCATTATGATGGTCACTCTGTTATAAAGGTACTTTAGTGAATGAAAAAGTTTTGCTTGCAATCACACAGTTTTGCGTTACCAACATTGTGAGTGAATCATAAATCTTTTTTACCTTCTTTGAACTTTCATATAGTGTGAAAGGATCTCCAAAATTTGGTTGTCATGAGTAATTTGTGAAGATATATTAATTAGTTACCGTTGTTGTAACGTAGTTATATATCAATGTTTTAGTAAGAAGTTTTTGCGATAGAGATTTTACGAACTGACTTGATACCTGCCTAGAACTCCATTCTTAGTATTTTAAAAGTCATCGCTGCTATAAGATGAAATATTTTGTTGACTTTCATACTTGGAATAAAAGAAGTAATTTAGGTCCACGAAACTTCATTAAGAGCTGAAATATTCATCTAAGTGAACTTGTATTTCTAAGAAGATGTTTGGATAACATGTTTAGTGCGTATTTATCCTAAAGCCAGGAATATATATTCTCTCTCTTAAGATTGATCTCCTGAGTTAAGTTGCAAATCAGTGAAACAGGAAGACAATTTTACTGCTCTTTAATTTAACGCACTGATTGGATTAAAGCCATTTAATTATATTCATTTGACCCACTCATCCCCTGTCGTTCCCATTTTTAAATAAACGTTTGTTTTATTCTTAAAACTACGTTATGGCTGGATTTAAAGTTGACGATCTTAAAATGATTGTCAAAACTAAGGACCAAATTAGTTTTGATTTCAATCCGTTAGATATAATTCCAAGAATGTTTTTTAGTTGTATAGAATATATTGCTAAATTCGTCACATACCTTGCAGAGTACATGCAATATAACTATGCATCAGATAACAATACTATTATTTGTTAAACTGATCGTTAAAAGAGGATTCTAATCTATGGTCAAAGTCTTGTTAAGTTCAAATGGGCATTCTCATGTATACGAGATAAAAATTATTTAATGAAAACAAATCTTTTGAAATCGATAGAATATGTTTGAAAAAATCTTAATTCTTCTTACGCAAACTAGAACCCACACACACAAAAAAACAAACAACAACAACAAACTGGACCAGGATTTATCTTTTGATGATCTTTTTATCACGTTGTTACCTTTATTCCATGTGGTAATTAATACAAAACTATGTACGTCAAAACTGTATATGACTACTGTGCGTCAACATAAAAATTCAGCTGAATTTTATGAGTTAATCATCAAAGTAGACACGACACTAATTGTCGGGGAGTATCGGGTAGACTACGGCAGAAAAGAGAACAGTAGTAATAAGTTTAATTCTTCACCTTCACGTGAGGTTTGAAATGAGAATAATGCATATGTTTTTTTAGGAGAGAGTAGAGCGGGAAGTGTTAATAGAAATAGGTATAGGAATGGTGCAAGTAGTAAATTTCGAAATGGGAGCAATAATGATGGTAATTCTAGAGATGATAATACGAGTATTAGTCACTGTGTGCTACTGCAAATCCATTTGATCCAGCTGAGTTATTAATAGTGTTGGATGGTATTGTGTTGAGACGATAATACGTTGAGCTCTACATTCGTTCTAACTCAGTATATACCATATATTTTATATATGAAAACGCTGAAATATTCAAAACGTATTGTTCAACATCTCCAAAGAAAGTAGTAATATATTTAGAGGTAGAAATTCCGTCTATTAAAGCAGTGAGGCATTATCAGGTGATTGAAAGCATAAGTACAAGCTGTATAGTTGATGTCAGATTAGGAAAATACATTTGTATGTCAGGATTTAGATAAGCTGGTTATACTATAATATGAAGCATAGAGAATTAGAAATAAATACTTCAAATTTTGCGTAGTTGGAGAAGTATATGATCAGCTCATATCACGTCAGCACGTAGCGATACATCGTGATGACTGTGATAAAAGTGCGTTCACTACAGGACAAGGCCGTTAGCAGTTCAAACATTATGCTCAGGGGTGTAGCGGAGAGCATACGCAGGTATACATTGTATACCGTCTATATTTGTAAGAAGCTCCGTATACCCCTATTTTTTTAATAAAGCTATGGCGTATACTCTAGCCATGAACGTTCATGAATTTTGAGTATATCATCTGCCTGTATCGTAAAGCCTCTGGTTTTTTACGACTGCAATACCATGCCATTTAAAATGTGTAATGTCCCTGGAGTGTCCAAAGGACTGATGTAGACAGTGAAAAGATAATTCTTGTGCAGTCTGGCTGGTGTACTTAGAATACAACATCCTCGTGTTGCGAACGTTTGAAGAACATTTGAAAAACATCCGGAAGAATCTATAAAAGATGAAGCTGAATAAGTTGAGGACACCTGGAAATGTAACGTGTATTGTCGTGAAGTGAGTTATCTTGGACATGTTAATTCTGCTAAATATGTGCGAATAGACTCCTAGAAAATATCTGCAGTTACAAAGTGGTATCGTCCCGAAGACGCCTAGCAATTACGAAGTTTTTTAAGATTATGCTTCCACTATAGAAGATTCGTGACATGTGTCTCAAAATTGCTCGATCTCTTCACAAACTGACTGAAACTAATCAAAAGTTCCAACAGACAGAAGAGGTCCAAGACTCTTTTAAAAAGAAGAATGGCTTCTTCAGCGCCTGTGCTGTCACATCCTCATACCTACAAGCTGTTATTTTAGAACACAGTTGCGAGCAACAAAAGGGTCGGCGTTGTTTTATCACAGAAAATTGACGGTCAAGAGCATGTCATTACTTACAGGTATAAATTTCTAATCAATCCGAAAAGTAGTTTCTATACCACAAGGAAAGAAACAATCGCAATTGTTTTAGACGTTGATCATTTCCGTTATTATATCTGAGGCAGAATATTTCTCTCCGATTTGAACATGCTTCTTTAACTTGTTAATGTATTTGAAAACGCCAGATGTTCAGATAGCCAGGTGGAAAAACAGATGCAGGAATACGATTTTAAGATACATCACCGTACAGTAAATTTAGGCGCATTGTCTATGAAGCCCTTTACTAGAAGTTGCCGATACCGTTTAAGAATTTAGAATAAATATGAGATTAATAGTATCATTGCAGGCCAAATTGGAGCTTCAACATCATCGAAGCTTGCAGTTGGAGCGGTTAAAGAATTCTACATGGCTTGTTGGAAGCCACTCATATCAAACCAATAATCGAATGAAGTAGTATCGAATGAATTTATCATGAAGTAGAAGACATACCGGATAGACATTTCTACTCTTCAATGCAAGTACTAAACATTATTGAGCATTATAAGACTCACGTTATATTAAAAATGGCCTTGTATATAAAAAGTGTGAGTCCAATGATGGGCAAATTTTAATGTAGCAAAGTTTACTTTCACGATCTAGGATTCCAGCTGTGCTCAAGTATCTGCATAATATACCAACAGGAGTTCAGATTCTGCCGAAAGTTAGGCAGCTCTTTTACTGGAGAAATACAAGAAAATATGTAGAAAAATACTACAAATCTTGTGGTACCTGTATGGCTAGAAAGGGTCCAAAGACACTTAGTCAACAGAAACTCGGGCGATATAATTCATCTGTGCCATTTAAACGGGACACTTTCGATTTTTTGGGATTTTTTTCAAAGGTGTCCGAAAAGAACAAACACATCCTCGTAGTAATAGATTATTTCACGAAGTGTCCGCAGGCTTATTTTATACCGGACTTGCAAAATATCTGACAATCCTGAATAAATAATAAATTATGGTATCAAAAACTCCACAGAAGATCTAGGAATAAAAAATTAATCCAAGATCCCTGTTTCTACTGAAAAGGAAGGCTGCCTGTGAAAGATCAGATATCGTGACTGTACATCGTAGTATCAAGAAAAATATCTCACATTTTGTTTAGGTAGTGTTCTTGGTTTTTCTTCTTATCTCCTGTTCCGTCGTCCCCCAAATACGCATTTATCGCCTGAGAAGTGTAGGCAGAAACTCCAGTCCAGAAGAAACTTTGCTCAGGAGCGAGTCCACATGGCGAATCAGAAAATAAGCACAAGGTACGACATGAAAGTAACGAGTCTCAAATTTAGTGAAGGTGATGTTGTTTTGTTATAGATCCCAATTCAACGTAAAAGACCCTCATCTAAGTTACAATCAAACTGGTACGGTCCATATATAATCTTAAAAGGAATAAATGACTTTCTGGTTCGAATCAGGAGTCACCTCCTACAAAACCGAAGATAGTACACTATAATAGGCAAACCCAGTATCAAGGTGCAAAATAAGTTAATTAGACCATGGTCTGTTTCAATTCTGTATATCATCTAAATTTTTCTATATATTTTTTTATAAATAGTTCTTTTATAGATTTATTCTATGTTTAGTAATTTGTATGATTATGTGTAATTTATTTTGTGACCTCCTATCCGGGGATTGTACTTTCCGAGAAGTGCAGTCCTTAGGAGGGGTGCAATGTTACAAATATAATGTAAATATTTCAAGTTTTGTTTCTCCCATTTTAGCAGTAGTAGACTTTTAATGTGTCTTTGACAAAAGTACTTAGGAAGAATTACTGTGTTTATCAGTGGTGCAATAGGATTCTAGGTGAAGTTTAGAACTAGAATTTCTTTAGGATTTACCGAGTGTGTTACCAGAGTTTACAGCCCCTCTATAAATTATGAGATCCATCGTGTTTATTGTTTAAGAGCATATAAATATTATGAAATAAGTTATGAATGAAGCAGTTGTGTCAATTCAGATTCAAGTCAGTTGTTTGAAGCTATAATAAATACGTGAGATTGAGACTTTGTATCTGCTTGGAATATTGTTTTTTTTTAGTTTTTTTGGGTGCTGATCTAACCATTTTGTTACTAAACCGCCCAAAACGACAGGCAAGCAAATTACTGCGATACCGACTGGACACCTGAGAAAGAGGTGTTGTATTTTCTTCCCGTAGGAAAAATTAAACTATTGCCCCAGAGGTGGGGATCATTGCAATCCATGGGTGGGAATTCTTTTGTATTAGTGATTTTAGAAAGGTTCCACTTTAGAATATAGCTGCCTTCTTATTATGTTGCTGACAAAACGCAGTACAGAAGAAAGGGGTAGAAAATTCTTCCAGCATATTACAGCACTCGGGTGATTGCCGTATTTTGAAAGCTATCTAGTTTTTAGACTTCAGTATTCAAAGGCTTAACAGTGTTTTGAGACACTTGAAGTCTCTACGTTAGAATTTGTTTCTATTACTATCGGAAACGTGTGTTGTATTGAGTTGTTTTAGATAAACTAGTTTTCACGTATTTGGGGTTGCGCAAATATTTGAGATATTTTTCTGTTGTAACTGCTTGATTATTCTGCAATAATCGTAAAAAAATAAGCGTGAGCGTGACGTCTGAAGAACTTTTTTTCGACTATTCTAGACAAACCTGACTTACGTAATAATTTGTTTACAAAATACAATTTGAATTGAGTTAAAAACAAGAATAAGCACAGCAAATATTTGTATAGTTACTTACTAATAGTAACTAGTCAAAAACTTCAAAATATTTTTTTTTTTTTTTTTTTTTTTTTTTTTTAGGCATACGTACACCATTTTTTGATGATTGTTGTTTTACGTTTTATAATAGAATAAAACTACTTAATTTTTAATTTTGGATAACATTTTAATAAAACATATTAGACAAAATTCATGAAAAATATTTTATAAGTAGATATTCATAAAACTAAACAACCTCAGCTAATTAATTAGTGAGAACAAAAATATTAAGTGATTTATCATAGTTCGTAAATCTTCCTGAGAAGAAAAACTAATTTTCATGTAAAAAAATAAAGTAATCATACGATAAATGTCTTTAATAATATATAAATAAGCGATACTATCATGAATAATTTCAGTTAGTCCTACTTTGAAAAAAAAAACAATTGTAATACTTAAATTTTTTCTTCATAATTATATTATTAATAAAGTGCTTTGTGCAAAAGATATTAATGAATAAATTTGTATGTTCACTACTTTAATAAGACGATCCAAAATACTACGTTCCTTATTCATAAATAGAGTATAGGATTAATTATCACTAGTTTCTAAACTTCGTGTAAAGTCTTTGTGTATCATTTTCTGTAAGGGTTAATAGCATAATATTGAAATAGCATAAGTTACAGGTTGATTTTCATTTATTAATCAAACATTAACGGAAAAAGAACGACAAAAATTGCTATAAATGTTAATTATAAATCATTTATACAATTAATAATGTATTAATAACAAACGAATAATTTGTGACTCAATGAACACAGAAATTACATTAAGATAAAAGAATTACAAAAATCCTCTATTGCTTGTCACTGTTGGAGTGAGGGACATAATTTTAACTTCGACTCAGCCACTATTATTAAGAAATGTAACACTCCATTAGATTTAGACTTCTTTGAGGCAGTTTATATTCATAAATTTGGTTACTCCCTGGTCAATGATTTTTCTAGTGTACCGTACATCTCACCTTTCTGGGTTGAGTTACTTTGTCATAGTGAATCCTCTACAACCAACCAACCGGCTTAATCAGATTGAAGGAGTTTCTCGGTGTGTTGTTGTTTTTCATTTGGATTTTTAGATTCATTTTCATGTCTTTGGGGGGATACAATAGGGTTTAATTTTATTTACACTGAGGAAGTGAGTCCAAGATACTCATGAAACGTGCGTCTGTTTATTATACGATGTTATTGTGTGTCAAACGTTGGTATTTTTAGTATAAGAGAAACATATTTTAAAGAAGAAATTATTTTAAGAGTCTACTGTTTTTTATCAATAAGTCTGCATTTGATATATTTTTAAGAAATATTTCTTGTTGAAAACATCTTTCATAGATCTGGATCTCATTTAACAATTTCGGCCGCTAACTAACGTGTTAAACGATGCACAACGGTATACATAATCTTGTGGAAAAGCTAGGAAACACATAATGAATAAAAAATTAATTAATCTGAAGTAATTTAAATTTAAAACAGCATAAAATAGATATATTCTGTTTTTATTTTACTAACTCTTGAAATACCCTTTTGGAGTAAAATCTGCTTATACAATTACATTAACAGTCCAGTTATAAATATAACGTTATAAGTTATAAATATAAATAAACGTTAATAATCCAGTTTCATTAACGTGAGGTCTCATGTACGATTTTTAATTTCCTCATCAGGTATATAGTTAAATTATAATCTAATTTAAATTCTAAAAAGTAGGCATTTACTCTAATTTAAATTTATCGCACAGTGAATTAGGTTACACATGATATTTTAAATAAACTATTTAAAGACCAATTAACAACTGAAAGTATTAATTAAATAGTAAATTATGTTCATCTATAAAGTTACATAAATAATTCCAAAACCGTCTCCATTTTAAAATAACAAAAACTGTAAACTAACTCATGAATGTGTAATTTTTAAATGTATGCGAAACAAAATTTGCTTTTTAAAGGATTTCAAATTAAATATTATTATGAAGAAATAATATTGAATTTAAAAAAAAAAATTACATTTACTATAAAATTAAAATGCAAAATTCATAGTAGGTTTTATGTGCAAAAAAAAATTATTATTAAGTATTATTTACGTTTTTGCGATATTTAAATCTCTGGTTACTTTGACACAAAGTAGAAGAGCGTATGAAAATATCATTTAGATCAATAGCGCCAAGTTTTTGATAAAATGTTATCGCATTCAGAATTCAAACTGTTTATTTAAACAAGAAAAAAAATCATGCGTCAAACACAGATTACGAAATACTTCATAACACTTACAATATACTTTAGCAAAACTTCGCAGTTTAATAAATTGGAAGAAGGTATTTATGTAAAGAATTTAGAAAATGTATAACACATCGTAAAGCTATAGACGCAGAAAACAAAAGTGAACACCTCTTACTAACTCTGCAACAAATTGAACAACCAATTGGAAGAAGGGAATAAACGCCACTTTTTGACACATTCATTTTTCTACATTTTTACATTCTTTAGACGTAGCGCTTAGTTGTGAGTTCGAAGAAAATAACAAAAACCATTCGCTTCGTATAGATTCATGCGGCAATAAAAATAGTTAGTTGGAAGAAGGAAACAAATCCTTCCTTTATTCCCTTTTTCCAATTATCAACTGTACGAGTATAGAAATAGTGTTTCTTTTTGCCCTTTTTTTCACATTTGTTGCAATGAATAGTTTTGAGAAAATATATCAATACTTTCCTGTGCGGAATCAATACTTTCCATTCGTTTTCACAGTGTGACAGCAATTTCGGGACCACTAAAAGACTCATTAGGAAAAAGGACAGAATTTATGTTCCAAATGAATATAATAATTTTATTTTGGGAGCAAAAATCAGGGTTTTTTCAATTAAACCCATTACTTCTAACTACATATTTGATTTTAAAAACTCATGGCAGCGATGTTTCAAGAAAGACTGTAAGTCATTAGACAAGGCGACAACATTCAAGATTTCGCAATATAGAAGCTTTGAGTATAGTTCAAGTCATAAAGGTTACTTGACATGTTCCGAATTTATCGATAGTTTCATTAAAGCTACATTTTTGCTCCAAAAACCTTCTACAAACCCGAAAATACCAAAAACTCCGGCATATGTTACTAAAATACCCACAAATAAAAAAAAAAATGAACGACATACACAAAATAATCCAATATATTCCTGACGAATTCATAGATTTTTACGATATTATTCTGGCCTGGCCCACTACAAGTTCCGAAAGTGAAAAAATAGATGAATAATAGAGTGTCCTTACGTTTTTTCTAACAAATAAGTAGTTTTTGTTATTATATTGATTATTATTTCAAATTATTTTGTATATAGTATATGATAAATTGGAAGAAGGGAATAAATCCAACACATTTACATATGCATATATAAATGAATATTATATATTTCAGCCAGCTGTATTAGTAAATAAATCAGAATTTATATTTTCTTCATTATCATTGATATCACATGAGCCTATAAGTTGAAAGTAAAAAGTTATAAAGTTTTTTTTTTAATTATCTCCATTCTTATTTTTTAGATTTATTCCCTTCTTCCAATTGGTGGTTCAATTATTGTAGAAAGAAGTTTCTGGTACCAAACGATTGGAAATAATGTCTAGTTTTAAATGATGTATATATAGAATTGTATTGGGTGGGAGGCATTTACATATCAAAACAAACCTAAACTTTGTTTTTGGTCAATGACAAGACCCATTTTTGACAAGATACTTAAATCTTCAGTTCACACTATGCCTATATACCAAATTCCATGAAATTCCCATGGTTAGGTTCAGATAAATTAATTATTTTAAAATGAGCATATTTATGGGCTGTATCCAAATTGAAGTTCGGCACTAAATTGTTTAAATGCAACAGAATGACAAAGTCACTTCTATTAATGTATTATTTCTTGCCAATATAACCATTTTACTCACTTTATATGTTTCAGCTGCTGTTATATACGGTAAAATCCTTTTCAATATTGATTTTATAATGTTTATAAGAGTTGAATTATCCGATTTAAAAACATATAAGATTATCTGTGATTAAAATAATATTTGAATATGTGAATATGATTGGAATTTCATAGGTGTTTTTATAATGCTTTTTCTCGGATTTTGAATTTATTTTACTCGCTTTTTTTCCAAATATATATGTGAAGATTATCTGGAAATACAAAATTTAGAATGCAAAAATAGTATGAAGCAGTAAAAGGAAACGATGTAGAAAAAATCCGGACAAATTTCTTCTCAGTATGAAAATTAATCTTAACTCGATTGTTAATGGCATATTTTAAAAACTTTTTAGCAAATACAAAACACATATGAATTTATGAGAATATTTACTTCAAACATACCGCAGAAAAAATAAAATAGTTTTATTAGACTGGAGAAAAAGCTAGAAATTCAATTAAAGGTAACTAAAATAATGAGTAAGATTTTTTTTTAAAGATTGGACTGTGTTAGTTTAAAAATAAAAACGAAACTAAATTACTTAACGGACGTAAAATTATATCTCATGCAAATATAATTTACGTAATTTTAATAAAAAAAATTAAAAGCAGACAGTGAAGAAGTAAAAAATAAATCTTATTCGAATCAAGAATAAAATAAGTAAAATATTTTTTTCAATGTATGCTTTTCTGCACATGATAGACATATGCTTAAACCAGCCTCTTTTCGTTTTTAAGCATAATTTGAGAACTTCTTGGAAGGAAAATTTGAACTTTTGAATGCGCATGAAGCAATGCATAATAAATATAAATCCATCAAAAAATGACTGGTTGCAATTCATAATGTTTTCGATTATTAATTTCATAATTTATAATCCATATTATAAAATTATAAAAGTTACAATGTCAACGTATTAATGTTTGGGTTTTTTAGTATTATAACCACACAAAAAATTAGCACATTAGGATAATAATTTCAGGAGATATTAATAAAATTACGAAAATGTAATTTAACATTAGAAGCTCTAAATTTTGAATATTTATAATTCAGAAACTTGTCATCCAGATGAAAATTGAAACTTTGAATCTAAGCATAGTTTAATCCGAAGATTTAAAATATCGTGTCATAATTGGGTTTTTTCATTAAAAAAACAAAGTTTAGTCTGGTTTTATTATGCAGATGGCCCTTTAAGTAAATTTTATATACATCATTTAAAAGTAGAGTTTATTTTCAATTGTTTGATACCAGTACCTTTATTTTGCGATAATTTGTTGCGGAGTTAGTGGGGGGTGTTCACTTTGTTTTCCATGAATGTACTATAATTCATAGTGGAGTCCTGGAAAGTATGTATAGCTTTGTTTATATTCTACATTGTATGCTAAAATTTAGTTTAGTTAGAAAACGCAAACAACAATAACTTTCGGAAAATACCATTCATAGACGGGAATGTACCCAGGTATTTTCATAGCCATACATATGAATTTATTTATATTCTACAAAAATCTTTTAGTAAACTAAATGTAGTTCTACTTGAATATCGATAATTCATTTAAAAAGCACCTTTAAGAAAATCACGTCTATACATATTAATGCATACGAAATCTTTTGTGAAACAATTTATATGATATCTGGAATTTGTACACACCACGTAGTACCCTAAAACACAGCTAAATCTAATACCACATATCATAAATGAAAACGCAATTATCAGTAACAGACTGTACTGCACCAGAAATATTTTGTTTTTCCCACTAAATGAGTGACAAATACTATGGCCATCACATTGTACAACAAGCATTTTGTAGTTAACTTCAGTAATGTATGAAAATTTCATTATGTTTAAATTAGTGTAACATAGTGTGATTTAAATTAGCTGCAACTATCCCCCCACGAGAATTGTAACCGAATATGTAACCGAATTATTTTATGTGACTCTGTAAATGAATTTCTTTCTATTTCTTTGCATTCCATATTCTACAGAAGGTACGTTTTAGTGCACCTTTTAGATCCATATCAATTTCATTATTGGTGAAATAGTGTAACATCATTAAAATACACCGCAAACAACTTCCCTTATAGACCATAAATTAACGGAATTTTTCAGTCTTCCTGTAAACGAACTAAAATTGCTACACGCTTCATTTTCTTTAGAGAATATTCCAGGGTAAACCTCAGTGGGGAATATAAATACATGACAATCCGAGTTTACAGTTAGAACTCAGACGGCAGACAGAAAAACCACTGTCATAAACATTTTTCAACTATGTTGGAAAGTGTTAAAAAATATTTCTACTATATATCACATTATTGAATCTCATGTTATGTTTATATGTAATAAAGAAGTACAAATAAAATATTCACATCTGACAGTTTTTTCAATATAAATTAATATGAGATTATCATGCAAGATAGGGTCAAATTTACAATTCTGACACCCAGTTTTATAGGTAGATAGATACCTATATCTTTAAAGATATTTTTTTACGATTTTTTTAAAAGTAGATCCAAAAAATTCAATATTGAAGATAGAGATAATTTTTTGTCGATCTGAAAAATCAATTGTGTTATTTTAGTGCAGGCGGTAGGAGGCGATTTTACTCGATTAAAGCAAACTTGGTTGCAATATAGCAGAATGACGTTTTGCACAGCTGAAGTTGGAGCTTGAGACTACAATTTAGAAAGAGGACGCATTCAAAATGTCACTCAGTATTCAAGATTGTGGTTATATCCCAAAGTGGCGTCTTCCAGCCAAACATTTGAAAAAAAAAATATTACAATATTTTGATTATTTATTGAAATGCATTTGATTTTTTAAATAAAAAACAGACTTTTAAAATTGAATTCTTTTAAATAATAAAGAAGAACATGAAATAATTTCTATTTAATTTTTTTATTGATGAAAACCTCTTTATTTTAAATTCCACTTTTTTACACAATAAAGTTACTGAAATTAATATATTTGAAGCATATTCCTGGAAACTGTTTTGCTTCTTCTATCAAATAAAGATTTTAAGATCCAAAACAATATTAACTGTAAAATAATGTGTTATTTGTACATTTTTTTAAATGGAGAATGCAATTTAAAAATAAATTATTGTCGATATTATAGTAATTGAGATATTTCTTCACAATCTGTTTGTTATTATGTAAATAATGTTTTTACGATATGTAACAAGCGTACTATTATCAGAAAGTAAAAAGTTTGGATTTTATTTCTTTAATATAGATATTATCATTTGACAAATATATCTCACAATATATTCGTGCTAAGCAAACTCATTTTCTAAGTAACAGAATGGTTGGAATTCTATATTTGAATTTATTTTTCAACATGCCAAGATACGTGTTTTTTTTTCTTTATAAGGTAGACGCTAAAACAGTAAATATTGTTTGTTTGTCAATAGTTCAAAAGGATACATGACTACATTAGCTATGTCTACAAGACTATCATAAATATTTTTTTAAAGAGACGAATAAACCCTAGGTAAAAGAATCGATTTCTTTGAAATAGTTAACAACCAATTTCTTTTTACCTCTGATTGTACAAAAAACTTTGAGCGTTGAAATCTTATTGCAATAAATTATAGAGTTATATTCTAATTAAATATCAGTATTATTTTAAGTATTACTTTCTTTAATTTCTGCTCTTATTTTAAAATAGTATTTAAAGATGTGAATGCAATTTCATTTTCATTTATATTTGTTATGAAATGCAATGTGTACAAAAATATTTTTAAATATATATAACGGGGAAAATAATATAAGCGTGGGAAATTTTTCAAAAGGCAATTTTGCTTTTCAAATAATAGTTCTCTTTATATCTTCGTTTTAGCAATAAAGTCATTTGACGTCATCCCAAATAAGCTGTAAGTAAGCTGCTTCTATGAGGTCACATAGACTTATTTTTTTAATTTTATTCAAATAAGTGTTCGGTGTAAACATTTTTGCCAAAACAATCTTGTATCGAAATTTTCGCTATTTACGCTACCAAGATCTGTCTCTATACTGACCAATACTTTATACTCATTGTTCGCATGTGTCTGTAAATCTACATTAAAGGAAGAATAGTGATTATGTGGAAAAGTCATTTTTTGCATTTCTAAAATTCCAAATTAAATTTTCGTTCAGATAAACCCATATAATATAAAGAAACTTTCAAGCAATAACGGCCTATACATCACTACATAAAGAACACATTTGTGAGACATCAATTACTCTAATCTACAGATTTGTTTCATATACCATAGATTTCTAAAATTTACATCAGTTTTAAAAAACATATAATACATGAAAACTCATTTATACCAATTATGGCTAATAAAAGGTCAGTATCCAAATGTATTTTGTGGCCCTGTAAGGATTATAATTTAAGAATCATTTTCCAGGACTAACGGAAGATTTCTAAGAAGAGTTTTCTAAGACGTAAAATAAGTACAAGTGTTACGCATGCAGTTTTCTTTATGGAGGTTCTTGTGATGTACTTCCATAGTAGGGGAACTTCGGGTATTATGAAAGACCGTTTACGTTTGAGGCAATATAACAGCTCGATATTGTTTAAAACCGGAAAACCAAAAACAATCACAAACTTCAAATATCTTTAGTGCACCTGAGTAATTTACACTAAGTTTGAAATAGGGTTACATTATTGAAAATCACTTGAATCAATGGGCTATAATGGCATTCATCAGGCCGTCACTAAATCTAATAGACAATAAAATGTACAAACAAAAATATGTGCTCTAGTAACTGAACGATACATGCTACACGCGCGATTTGGAATAATGATTAAGCTGTAGTTGACAGTAGTATTGTATACTTATTTTGAGACAATCTAAGCATAGTTCAGAAAGTAAGAGCGTTGTAAATACATAGACAGAGAGATGAATCAACATCCTAGCAATTTTCAAATATGTTGGAAAATACACAGTGTCATTTAAAAGCACCTCAATTTATTACTGCCCATAAACGGCGATGCATCTGTTTTCTAAGATGTAAAAAACGTACAAATGCTACGCATGCTATTTTCTGTATGTAGGTTGTTGTGATGTACTTCAATAGTAGGGGAACTTCTGGTATTATAAAATACTATTTACGTTTGAGGCAATATCACAGCTCTATGTTATTTAAAACCCTAAAACCGAATACAATCACAAACTTTAACTATCTGTGATTAGTTATTTGTAGACAAAAATCATTTTACGAAATTTTATCACATGCCAACAAATAATAATAAAATTTTTGGAGGGTATTATGAGATAGTAGGAAAAACTGGAATAGGGAGTTAAAAATGATAAAAATAGAACAGAATTTGGCAAAAAAACAGATGTAACATTATCAAGAGAGCATGATCAAAATATAGTGTTTCGGTACTCAGCCAATATCATCAATAATAATCAGCCAGTTCATACTTTAGATTTGCACAGATCACAAATTTAAGGATCTTTGCCTACCATAATCATGGAGTATTATGATATATTGGTATTCCATATAACCCGACACCGCCGGTTTAAAAAAAATACCCTATACTTATTCGTGTGAATCTCAAGGTAAAAAACGAGTATTACGTCATACACTGTTAGTATTTTGGTGTACATTAGGCTTAATTTTAATGTAAAAATTTTACTTTTAATAATAGATAAGAAATATTGAAAAAATATCTTCTGAAACTTTCCAAAGATTAAAAACAATCATTTCTTCACACAGCGCGTCCTGACGACAACCGACGCACTGAGCATTTTAAGGGGCATTCTGGAAACAATCCTTAGTAGTTTATGATATTGCCGCTTTGTGGCAGCACTTTAAGAAACATAAACCTTGGTATTCCATCTTACATGGATATTCCACAATACCCGAAGTTCCTCTACATATCAATTTCGTTACGTTTGAAGTAGTTAAATGTTATTAAAATACATTTAAGATATACAGCTAATTGTTCATTATATATCGAAAATTCTAACGTATTTGTGAATTTCGATAAAGACAACAGAATTTGTAAATTTGTAAATTTTTCAGGAAAGTCAGAGCGCTGAAAGACAGTCTTAACACACAAAAAGGCAGACATACACAGCGTCAAACGGACAGACGGAAGTAAGATATATAATTAATTGTTTTTGTAATGTGTTAATAATGTACGCTTTTAAGAAATCATTAAGAAATTGCATAAATAAAATCTAACTCTACAAATTTAATTGCACAAATCAATTTTTACAAATTAATTGCTGATTGTAATTTATAAAATTTAATGCCATCTTCACATACTAATATTTTAATACAAATTCAAATAAATCATAAAAAATAAATTTTCTGATATCTTCTTAAGTTAATGTAACTGAGGTTCATTGATTACTGTTATTAGATTAAAAAGCTTATGATCCAGTAGTAATAAAGTGCACTAGTATAAAAAACGTACATAAAATTAATTTTTTCCCTTTAATGATGCAGTGTAAATCGTATTAATTTACATTTTGCCATCATTATGTTATTAAGTCTTAAAAACGAAACATAATTTTTAATCATCTATCATAATAAAAAATGATGAATTTTACAACTCGCTTACCAAATTTCTTCACTTTTCTACGAACTAAAATGTTTCATTAAATGTCCATTAGTGACAATCTGATGTAAGATAAATTTAAACTTCATGATTATATTTTATGCAGAACATCATATTACTTCCCCTCCCCCCTTTCCACAACAAAAAAAAAGCTTAAGAATAACGGGTGCTTTAATGACTACTTCATGCTATATTTAAGCTTCTTAATACCTCAATAATTTCTTTTGGATGTAGCCAGAATATTTGATGAGTTGCTCTTAATATATAGCTCTCATGAAAGAATAAAATGTTATAAATAAAATAACATAAATATGTGTCATTAACCATATGAACTTCATGTTTCCTTCATCAATCAAATTGCCAAAGTAGGATAATTAATTAAATATTCTTTTTTCTTTCTTGCAGGAGTTAATCGAGGGATATTCAAGCTGTCCCACGTTATAAAAAAGTATTCTAGAAGCGTTCCAAAATTGTAAAAGAAACTGCACAATTATGTAATATCTTATAAATTTTCGATTGTTTTACGAACAATAAAAAAGTGAATAAGTTTCATAAATACAGTGTTTATGTTGTATAAAAAAATATATAAAATAAATATTTTTTGTAGTTATTAGTATTATCTAAAGAAAAATCAAATTGTTGCTGCACCTTACTGCTCATTTCAGAATTACAAAATTCACTAATGATAAACATATTATCTAATAAATATTTCTTATTTTAAACAGGTTAATTTTTTTCCATTAAATTTGCATTATATGTGTACAGAATAATAAAAGTTTTTTTAATAGAAGAAAAACAATTGATTAATTATTGTTTAAATTTATGTCAACTGACGCATTCCAAATAAAAAACGAAACCTGTATTTACATCCACCGATTATTTTATAGCAAAATCTGTACTATTAAATATTATCACTTGTACCACTTGTATCATTTGTTTTGCATTGAAAAAATAGAAATGATTTCGCATTTATAATACAGAGTGAGCATAAAATCTTTCATTTATTTCAGTAACACATTGCTATAAAAACGTGATGCTTAGGTATGTATGATTTTTAAAAATTATAACTACAATAAGTGAGTTTTTTGTGAACACAACTACTTTAGCAAACTTCGACGTGCGTTCGTTTTGTATCTCGCAAAATGTGAAGTCGGTATTACAGTTCTCGATACGTGTATTTGAATATTGCAACATTCGACTCAGCATCGGTTATTTTACACTTAGGTGTTTTAATATCACAAACATGTGTAGACTCCGTCCTTAATAAATTCCTAAAATGTAGTGTTTCAGATCAAATGTTCAAATACACGTTCCTAGAACTGGAATATCGATTCCAGATCCTCCAAAATACAAACAGAAGGCACGTTGACGTTTACTAAAGCTATCTTTCTTCACTAAAAAATAAATTATTGTATTTACTAATTCCAAAAAGCCAAGTAGGTGCATTACTTTTCACGTAATACTTATTTTTTGTAATCAGGAAAACACTTTTATGGTATTTACAACTACAACCACTTCATCTTGGAACACCTTACAATGATCTTACAGATCCTGTAGTTGCCATATCTTCTCAGAACGATTCCATGGATATCTAAATGATATAAAAAGCGCATTATCCAATTATATTCTCCGTAGAAAAATCTGTAACTTCTGTTTTCGGGCGCATATGTATTCCAGGTATTCAGAGCATATCCAAAGTCATCCTATAACTGTCATCAAGCGTTTTCCACAGGATGTCTATATGTTTGACATTTTGAAAACTAGAGGATTTTCTACAACTGTTCAGATGATAATTTCAAACATTCACAGGATATTCAGAATTTAATTGCTTAAAAGGCGTATAGCCAACATAGTGAACCAGTATTCAAGCCGGGACTCGAACACGGCTCATCAGTATAGCGCACTGATGCTGTAACAACTGAACCACTTGGAACGACACTCAGCTTGGCACTTCTCACTGTAACATGCTGGCAAGGCTACAAACGCAGCACAAGATGGAATATTTTCCCGTGAGCCACCTACTCTGGGGCAAACACGAAACACAAAGAGAATCCAGCATCGATAATTGAATAAATCCATTTTTAATACTTGGAAAATATTCCATAGAAATTTCTCATGCCTTTCATTCATAATATTAAAATTTTAATTGCTTAAAAGGTGTATAGCCAACATAGTGGAAAAGTATCCAAGCCGGGACTCGAACCCGCGTCATAAGTATAGCGCATTGCTATTCTACCAACTGAACCACTTGGAAGGACACCCAGCTTGACACTTCTCAATATAACATGTTGGCAAGGCTACAAACGCAGCACAAGATGGAATATTTTTCCGTGAGTCACCAATCCTGGGGCAAACACGAAACACAAAGAAAATCCAGCATCGATAATTGAATAAGTAAATTTTTAATACTCGAAAATTTTTCCATAGAAAATTTCTCACGCCTTGCATTCATAATATTCAAATTTTAATTGCTTAAAAGGTGTATAGACAACAGAGAGAGAAATAATGCGAGACGTAAGAAATTTTCCATGGAAAACTTTCCAAATATTAAAATTGATTTAGTCAATTATCGATGCTAGATTCTTTTTGGTTTCGTGTTTGCTCCAGAGTTGGTGGCTCACGGAAAAATATTCCATCTCGTGCTGCGTTTGTAGCCTCGCCAACATGTTATAGTGAGAAGTGCCAAGCTGTGTGTCGTTCCAAGTCGTTCAGTTGGTAGAACGTCAGTGCGCTATACTCATGACCCGGGTTCGAGTCCCGGCTTGGATACTTTTTCACTATGTTGTCTATACATCTTTTAAGCAATTAAAATTTCAATATTATGAATGCAAGGCGTGAGAAAGTTTATATGTACAATTTTCAAAGTATTAAAAATGGATTCACAGGATATAAGATATTCTGAGCATGATGTGCGGTAGATGTCATTGTGTTGTCTAGGTTGTTTTTGAAACAAACAATGATAACTAAAATGAAACATTTGTCTTTAAACATTCAAATTAATTGTAACTGATAATGATGTTTTACCATGATTTATTTCGATTTATTTTCTCATTTTATACACTACTTCAGTCACGCATATGATTTATTTCGATTTATTTTCTCATTTTATACACTACTTCAGTCACGCATCGAGATTCACACATTAATCCGATGCAAAGCGTTCTTTGGAAATTTCATGTTTGCAGTTCAATATTTTTTAATTATTTTTGGACATCCGAGGTCGATATATAGGTTGTACTGTTGTATCTTTGTACTTTTTCGATTTTGATTGCAGTTTCATTTGGAATATACATACATCTATGCAGCGAAAAATCCATTTTTTATCGAAATTTAAATTTTTTTCAAAATCAAACTGCAACAATGTACGAAAAGGAACAAAGGTACAGCATTAGACATTGTTATCAGATACCCTATGCAAAAAGCATTATTTAAAAGTATGGAAATGCAAACGAGAAATTTGAAAACAATGCATCCATTTGTTTAATAATATGTAGCAAATAGTGAGGAGCGGACTAGTGTAGGCTTTTAATACATTTCACAAAATCTCTTTTATTTTTCAGGAATATTAAGCGGGAATTCCAAGATAAAATGTATGTCAAACACTTCTGCCGTGTTTCAGGTAACGTATCTGAATTCTTTTGTGTACCACTGCATTGGAATTTCAGAGTACGTATACATAAATTTTATTTTTATTTATGTTTAAAAAAAGTAATGAAGGTAAAACATTTGTTTTAATTGAAATTTGCCTATGATATTGGTTCATCTGTCTGTCTATCCCCGCTCTAAGTTTCGCAAAATTACTTACGAGGAGAGATTCCGAGGTCGGTGTCACAGAATGCGGTGACCTTTTGTGTATTGATAAAGTATAGTTAGCGTATAAATATATAAATATATGATATAGCCATAAAGCACAATGAGGAAAACGGTCTCAAAGTTTACGTCACAGTTTATAATCAGATAAATTTCTTTCTTTGGCAAGCGACTTCGAAGCCTGTGGCGAAAGGAAGAAATTTACCCGATTATAAACTGTGCTGTAAACTTTAAGACTTTTTTCTCAAGACCCCTTGGGCAGTGCGTTTTACGGATTTCATATATTTATATACTGACTATGCTCTCTCGATACACAAAGGTTCGCCGCATTCTGTGACACCGGCCTCGGAACTACTACTTTTTAGATTGCCGGGAAATTGTCATATCTTACTAAAATGCATTACAGTATATAGCCATTTGTGTAGCATTTATTGTTTGTTTACAACAATAAATGTTAATTTTCTACATTATATATTGATAATGAAGTTTACAATGGTACACAAAAGAATTCAGATACATTACCTGAAACGGGGCGGAAGTTTTTGTTTTACATTTTAATGCTTTTCTTATACTTCAAACCTAACGAAATTCATGTATTTTAATGAGCTTCTGAAATTCATTTTCCATTAGAAAGGAATTGCGTAGCATTTAACATTCCTTTACAGGGGATAAAAAGTTTTTCGATACATAATGGTTTGTTGACTCTGATTATTTAAATAAGTTTAAATTATTATATATCATTTCAAATCGAAGCAAACGGTGTGTCTTATTGCTGTTAGCTGTAGCATGCTCTTCATGGAAATGATGTTTGACGTATTTATTCTTTTTTACCACAAAAGTATTTGATTGTAATATTTATTTTTGGTGGCAATGGATAGTGATAGGTTTTTATGTTGATATGTGTTTTCCGTCTGAAATAAACTTTAGTAAACTGTTGCGTGTCCGTAAAATATACTATTAATACAGAACCACCAAAAAATATTTGAATACATTGCTAATTTTTATCCCTTATTTCTTTGGATAATTTTCTGTAATATTATACATTTTTTAACTACCCACAAATTAATTTTTGATATAGCTATTTAAAAGGGATTTATTTGCTCGCACGTAGGTACTGAAAAAATTATTACAAGTATTAAGATTATTTTTCAGTTATTTATATATAATAAGTGCAATGTATTGACCGCAATAGATAACAATTTTGATGTCAAATGTCAATATATTTAAGAACATAGCAATTGTATTTGGCCAAAACTTTATTTGAAAATTATAGAAATTGACACTCTACGACTCTTAAAAAATACTTATACGTATACATTTCTGCCAGATTAGGTGAAGGTTGAAAGTTTTCTGTCATGAACTCACAAGATTTCTTGGCAAATTAAAATTATTAGATTGATTTATTAAATGTTTGAATAAAGTTTCAAAATGATGCTTTTAATGTGCAACTTGAGCAATTTGTAAAATTAATATTCTTACCAGAATCAGACGAAAGTGCGGATTTTATAGCAATATTCTTCTAATGTTTGAAACGGTTTCATAATGTATGTTTGATGTTTTCTTTTGTTAAATTCACATTTTAATTGCAACGATGTAAAATTAGCTTTTACTGTATTTTTAAATATAAAATCATGCATATAAATACGTTAATTTCTATATTTGTTTCATTCAAAAGATTACAGAAACTCTCCTTCACTTTGAAAGAATATTTGATTTCAGATTTTCTTCCTTAAATCTGTTATATGTATAACGTATCTCTCTACGGAAAATACATTTATCGACTAATCTGTGTCTAAAATTAGATCTTCAATCTAAAGTCATTCATCTTTATCTGCAATCGAGTTTGAACTTGTAGATAGATAGATAGTATTTTCTTTTTATATTTACTTGAAAATGGAAAAATAGGATTTAGCCAATTCTCTGTCTTAGACCAATTTAAAATACATCCTAGAAAGAAACTGTATATGATTATGTATTTATCACTGTAGATTTGAGAAGGAAAAAATAATAATTCGGATATTATTTTTTTGGTTGTGTGTGTGATTTTTAAGAATGTCATTAACACGTCAATGATAAACTGGTGATGATATAAGTGATATAATTCTGATTTAGTAATACTTGTTATTTATCTGTATACATTAATATACAGTATTAAATTACTTATTTTAATAAATTGGATAAATGTAGATTTGATGAGTGTATTATTAAAGTACGTGAATACATTATTCTTTATTATATTTCTTCTATTTTTGAAAAATGAAATTTATTATAATTGCGCATCTCAAAAAATGTTGTGAATATTTATCTACATGTGCAAACTTCCGAAACATTTATGTAAATGTAAAAATTTTTGCAATAATAAAACAACTCATTGTCTTACTCTTAATAGATAAATAAAAAAAATCAACCATTTTATGAACAAATATAATTAAAAGAAAAGTTTTACAAAAAAGAAACTCTTTCTATATTTTGATAATCTTTATCACAGCATTTATAAATAGAAAAATTAATGAGATGTGCCTATAAGAACAATAAAAAATACTTACTTCTATTATTTTAAAAAACCAGATTTTAATTTAGCAGTGACATTTTACAATATAATAAATTATAACACCTTGTAATAGTATATTACTTTTAAATGCTAAAGGTGTAAAATTAACAACTATAATATAAATTAAAATAACTTTTATTAGTTGCTTTACATGTTTCGACTCTTTCTGAGTCATTTTAAAAAACATAATATAGAATATTCTTATTATGTTTTTGAAAATGACTCAGAAAGAGTCGAAACATGTAAAACAACTAATAAATAAATTAATTTATATTATAGTTATTAATTTTACACCTTTAGCATTTAAAAGTGACATTTTACATCAAAACCTACATACAGGATTATCGAAATATAAATTTCTCATTTCAAAGACCTCTCGATTGAATTCCGCTGTTTCGAATTTTAAGAAATTTAAACTAGACATAATACAAATTATGCGATTATTATTATGATATGTTGTATCAAATGAACATTCTGTATTTCATATATTCATTCATTATTATATATGTGCTGAGATGAAATACAGTCACCATCATATTTTATCTCTCTTTTTGTTTCTCTTTTATATTTTCTCTTTATTTAGCAAGACTAACTGCATATTTTTATACGAAGTATTGTTTTGAAATTATAACACATTGTTGACTTTTAAAATACACTTGCAAAATATTTATTTTAAGCATATTGATTATTTAAGTGCAAGACGTAATAGGCATTAATCTGTATAACATCAATTATTTGAACGTTATATCGCTACCTCGGTATATCGAAGAATTTACGTAGAAAATCTTTTGTTCAAATTTTATAGGTAGAAATTTTATAGCTTTTACTTTAGACACTTTTACTTTGGACTTTTTTCTTTAAAGTAAATTTTTCAGGTAAATAATATAAATAATAATTGTTTTTTTCTTTTGCATTTCTAAAACGTATATTTAAAAAAAAAAATCTGAGTTTTTTTCCACGTTAATTACCTTTTGGTAGCTATTTGTATGGGAAATTTTCAAAGGCAGAAGTATTATGGACAGTTTAACAATATTGTTTATTTAATATCTTAATTACTTTTCTTTTTTCATACAGTTTTATTTTAAAATCACTGAAAAATCTTCTTTTTACCCTCAAGAAATATAGTGTAAATGTCAAAACTATTTCAATATACTGAAGGGATTTGAGTTTTGAAAAGTACAGAATAATGGAGGTAACAACAGTTTCGAAATCAAATGTAGAACGGTTTATTTCGATCTTCCTTTATCTCTAAAAATTATGATGGGATTTCAATTTTGAAAATCACAGATTAAAGGAGGTGACAACAGTTACGAAATCAGATTAGGTAACGATCAGCTTACGAAATCAGTGTGGAACAGATTATATCGATTTATCTTTTACTCGAGAAATACTGAAAAATTTCAATATTCAAAGTGAAAGGTTAAAGTAGATGACAACAATTGCGAAATCACATGTAGAACAGTTTATATAGATGTACCGTTTTCTCCGAAAATTCCGGAGGGTTTAAAATTTTCACAATGAAAGAAAAAAGTCGATGACAACAGTTGAGAAATCACATGTCAAACAGCTTTTATCAATGTACCGTTTTCTAGAGAAATTCTGAAAATATTTTAATATTCAAAATGAAAGGTTAAAGGAAATGACAAAAATTGCGAAATTACATGTAGAACAGTTTATATAGATCTACCCTTTTCTCCGGAAATTGCAAAGATTTTAAATTTTCACAATGAAAGAAAAAGGTAGTGACAACAGTTGCGAATTCACATGTTGAACAGCTTTTATCTATGTACCTTTTCTTCGAGAAATACTGAAAGGATTTCAGTATTCTAAATGAAAGTTCAAAGTAAATGGCAACAATTGCGAAATGACATGCAGAACAGCTTATATAGATTTACCTTTTTCTCCGGATATTCTGAAGGGTTTTAAATTTTCACAATGAAAGAAAAAGGGAGATGACAAAAGTTGCGACATCATATGTTGTACAGCTTTTATCGATTTACCCTTTTCTTGAAAAATACTAAAAATATTCCAATATTCGAAATGAAAGGTTAAAGGAGATAACAACAATTGCGAAATCATGCGTAGAACAGTTTATATAGATCTACCATTTCCTCCTGAAATTCCGAAGGGATTTCAGTTTTCCCAATGAAAGAAAAAAGGGGGTGACAACAGTTGCGAAATCACATGTTGAACAGCTTTTATCGATGCACCTTTTTCTGAGAAAACAATAAAGGGGTTTCAATTTTAACATATTAACGTAATAATAACGGATTTTAATATTAACGCATATCTTGCATTTTCCTTTTATTTCTTGCCGAACGGTCAACCTATAGCTTAGCTTCTTCCGAAACTAATAAAAATTATATTGAATCCCTTCAATAGTTTCAAGGAAAAACGTACATCAGTGTGAGCTGTTTTAAATGTGATACTGTATGTTTTCAAAATCGCGTAACTAGTTTAATTTTTTTTGTTTTTCTTTCTTGCCAATGACAAATATGTAGTTTAAGTACTGACAAAACAATTAAAAAAGTATTGAAATCGCTTCCTTAGCTCACTAGATAAAAAGTACATCAATGTCATCTGTTTTACAAGCGATTTCGAAAGAGTCGCCGCTCTAATAAAATACATTTCACATATTAGAAATTTGTCTGTAGTACATTTTTGGATAGGTGATCGTCTTTTAAGCTATTATCGTATGTATAGATTTATTTTTCAAACGGAGTGTAATACGTTAAATAAAAAAAAAAGTCAACCATGCGAAGAAGCGGAATACAAGTATGATACTAAGCATAAATTAATTCTTTATGCCCAAAAGTAATTGAAAGTACTATTCAAAACACCATCGTAAAATCCATGTAATACATAGATTGGCAGTAACTTAGAATTGGCTAATACTTTGTCAAGTTTGAGAAGAATTATTAGTTCTACAAAACAAACTATATTTTTAAATGGTTAATTTATTTTGTAATTATAATTGTTAAGCTTTTTTTATGTTGAATGATATAAAGTAGAATGTTTTGAACGTCTAATATAGCTTCACTTTTATGTATGACCATATTTATTATATTTGTACATTATCTTGTTCTACAAAACGCTAAATACAACAGTATTATGAAATAATTGAAGTAAAGTGGAATATATTCTTCAAATTTCCTAAAAATAATGATTTAATTTATTAATTTTAATAATGAACTATTTCTAAAATGTATTTATAATGCACAAATCTTCTAGCGTGTTTTCAAAAATTCAGGGAAAGGGGTTTAAAAGGTGATTTTTTTTGTTAAATTATAATATGAATAATATCAAGTTAAAAAAGAATATCTTTTTTAATTGTATGACATAAAATTGATAAGAGGTCTTGTTATATATATAGGTGTTCATTTTATGTTTAGAGTAGAAAATTTGAAGGAATGTCGAATGTAATAGTGATGTTTTAAAATTATGTATTAACATAAAATTTTGTAACTTTGCCTGTTAGGAAATTGAGTTAATTAAATAGTTAGAAAAAATTAAGGATTTAAAAATATAAATTTTGAAAGTACTTAAATAGTTTTCAACAGTAACGATTTATTTGTACCACAGTGTCGACATTGCTTAATCTTACATTTCATCCATATTCCTTCAAATTTTCAATATCGACAATCACCCAATTCAACGTGTAAATTAGTTTTAAGTTTTATAACTACGGTTTCCGTTTGGAGATATTTTTAATACAATTAAATCTTTTCCAATCATATACTATGAAAAGGTTTTATGCTTATACGTTGTTCAAGCCGAAATAATTAAAAGTTATTTAAAGAAAATGTTATATATTTCTACTAAACATTATTTTTAATATTATTTTATTTTTATTGTTCATATAGTGTATTTAAATTCCGACTCTCCGCAAATGAGATGCACAGAATGACAATCCATTTTCTCCATTGTAGAAGTCTCAAATAAAAAAATAGGAATAAAATAAAATTAGCAAAGTTCTGTGTTTATTTAATACGGAAACATTTTTAGAGCTTGAATATGCATTTTTAGGGCAAGAAGTGGTCTATTTATTTTTAATGGCAACTGTGTTTTTTATTTATAAACAAGGGCGCGTTTTTACTTTAGTAAGAAAATATATTTTTTAAATGTGCTTTAGTGTTTGTTTTTGCATATCATATTTATACTGTTTTTCTTTACCCACTTCATTTCATCATTCACAAAGTCAGTTTCTAATTATAGAGGAATAAATATACATAAGAAAAGATTTAATCTTGAATTTAATATAATTTGCTATATTTCCTATTATTTGGAACACAGAACGCTTTTTTAATATTTAAAAATATATATTTCTTATTTGTGAAAAGAAATATGTGTTTAAATGTTAATGTGTAATTTCTTCTCATCTCTGAAATATTCTTTTTTTTCACATCAGCATAATATAAGTACATTATTTCTTTTCTTTCTAAAGAAGACATAGTTTATGTAATTTAAATTATCTCTATAAAGCATGTTTCGGTTAGAAATGATATAAATATATGTGTATGCTCTTACTGAATATTACTGTTTTATAAAAAGTATATTGTTTTTTCCTTAGTTTCGCTTCATTCACATTTTCAACCGGAGGCAAAGTGAATTTTTATTTTATACTAAGTTTCAGTTTCTTATGTTGCCAAGAGCTATTATTTATACAGAATACAATGTTAGAATGTAAAATGAATTTACATAAAAGAAGTGTGTGTGTGTTTTCAAATTGACGTGTTATTTGATGGATTTTATTTCATTTATAAAATTACAAATTTTACTTTATTCAAAACATTTTGTTTTCTGTGACAGAACAATTTCAGAAATATGAATACAAAAATAATAATAAAATGTTAAACTTGGCTGTTACTTCATGATTTTATTTGCACATCAAAAATATACAAGATAAATATTAATGATTAATAATAGTAATTAGTATTTAGTGTTATTTATAACAAAGAAGCACAATTTTCAGTTATTACTTTTAATAAAATGTTAAATACACCCCCAGTTTTGAAATGATTATCGTAATTTCTCAAAATTATTTGCATCAAAATGTATGTATTATTTAAAAAAAAAAAAACATTTTTTTTCTTATACTCTAAAATAAATAGTAAAGAACTCGACGAACCTTTCTTTAATATTTTAAAACATATATTTTCTACTTATGAAAAGAAATATGTATTTAAATTTTAAACTTTGATTTCCATTACATCTCGGAAATATTCATTTTTTTCACTACAGCATAATCTAAATATTTTTTTTTCTTTTTCTTTCTAAAGAAGACGTTGTTTATGTAATTAAAATTATCTATAAAAAGGATGTTTCGGTTGGAAATTATATAAATGTATGTGTACCTCTTACCGCATATTACTTTTTTTATAAATGGTATAGTGTTTTTTTTTTCTTAGTTTTGTCCCATCCACAGTTTCAACCGGAGGCAAAACAAATTTTCATTTTATAAGTTGCAGTTTCTTATGCAGCCAGGAGCTATTTTATTTATAGAGAAAAGAAGGATGGAATTTGAATTGAATCTCAGTAAAACTTGTGTGTGTTTTTGAATTGAAGGGTTGTTTGATGGATTTTATTTCAATTACAAAATGAGAAATTTTATTTGTTTCTCAGCATTTCGTTTTCTGTGCCTGCACACTTTTCAGAAATATGAATATACAAATATTGATAAAAATCAAACTTGGTTGTTATTCAAAGAATTTATTTTTACATCGAAAATATACAAGATCAAAATTAACGATTAATAATAATAATAATAAGTATTTAGTAATATTTTTATAACAAAGAAGCATAATTTCCTGTTATCAATTTTTATAAAATGATAAATACAACTCTACTTTTGAAATGATCATTCGAATTGCTCAAAATTATTTGTATAGAAATGTTTGTTACATTTAAAAAAAATCTTTTTTTGCCTACTCTCTAAAATAAATGGAAAAGAACTCGAAATTTTAACTTCAATTTTACAATGGTAACGTGTATAAGATCTCTGTTTCTGTTTCTTTCTCCTTAATCCAATGCAACTTTATAAATTGGCTAACCATTTCCATACGGAGGGATATTGTGAATAATATTTTGTGTCCAGAAAAATGCACTCTGAAAACGATGACATATCAGAAGGTAGAGGTGAGTGATTAGTAATGTCAACGAATGATAGAAGTTATAATTTCAAAATTTCTTGATTGCATTATACTTAAAGGAATAATCCCTAATAAGGAAACAAAGCCTGTATAGTGCACTTGAAAAAGAAGCCAAAACAAGACTAGAAAAACTTATCCGCTGCCTTTTCTATATAAACGTCAAAACTGTTATAATTAATATATTTTTTTAATTAATTTCATGCTAATATCATCATACGTACATACCTACTGCCCACTTTCATCTATTTCATAACATGTTTACGTAATGATATTTTATGCATATTAGGAATTTTAATAATAAAGAAAACCGAATTCAGGGGATTGTTCTTATCTTCGTGATTTTTTGGTTATTCCTTATTATGTATTTGCTATCCATATGGACTATTCCATGGGACGTATTATACAAAACTCAAAACTCTATTTGAAGTCAACCCGACACCCGAGGCGAACACGATGACCTTCAACCCGAAATCAAAGAAAATTAATCCATATTTTAAAGAAATTATTAAAAAATACTCCGTAAATTATACTTCAAATGTCAATTTTATTTTTTATGTAGAAAAAACATGTAGGGGAACTGGGGGATGAATGGGACAAGGGATGGATGGGTCATTCTCAATATTTCAGACATTAAAATTTTTTTGGAGTTGCTTCCTATTCTCATAGATGACACTATCAGAGTGTACTTCAGAACCAAAAGCAACACCACATGGTTGTTTTCAATTTCCTTCAAAGTTGCATTTACCGAAACCTTGCTTAAAAGTACTTTTTTTATATTTGAAGTTGTTTACATATTTTATGCATTATAAACAATTAAGATATGTTACAGTTATTTATTTCAAGGCTCAATATTGGTAATTAAAGTGAATGAATAATAACCATTGTGACAAAATAATTTCGGAGACAAAATGGCTGACAATTGAATATATGCATCCGGGAGATGATTGGGACATTTCATATGGGGGATGCTGAATTTTTTTTTCATTAACTAAATAATATTATAAAAGTTGATAAAAAAATAATTTATATTAATTATTCTTTTACATTTCCTCCTCATTGTAACCACCGTCGACTTCAGGTATTGGATGTTTCTGTTTATGGACCTTTAAAGGCAAAGCTGAGATCAGTCCAAGATGATTGGCTGACAAATAATCTTGGAGAGCATATTACGATTTATAACCTCTCAGTTTTTGCCAAGGAGGCATTTTTGTCAGCTTTTAGTACTAGCAACATAAACATAACCAGTGGTTTTAGAAATACTGCCACTTTCCTTTTTAACAGCAATGCATTCACTGAATCTGATTTCATACCAGCTTATGTGACTGACAGACCACATTTAGAACATTTTAGACAGACCACATTTATTGTGTTACTGATATTTGCACATCCATGCAACTTTAATTTTGTAAATTATTAATATTTCAGTTAAGATATATAACAATAATTACAGTTTTTTAATGCATAATTAACTGTGTTTTCACTTCTTAGATTACTAAGACTGATATATAACAGCCATATAAGATCGTATATTACAAATATAATTACATATAAGTTTATAATTAAAACTTTTAATTCGGTATCATTGAATACAGAGAGGAAAATATTTGTGTCCCATCCATCCCTGCTGTGGGGATGATTGGCACAGAGAGGAACTTTTTTTTTTTAAATTTTATAATATATTTCTCTATAATAATAATCTTAAATAAATATTGTGCATAATATGTAGAGAAACACCTAACGTATGAAATGTGATATATAATATTAATAATAACTTAAATAAAATATTTAAAATAAATATTTTTGTGAAACTATCCCATTTATCCCCTATCTTCCCTACATACATATACATATAGATTCATTTATATTCATTTCTAATGAAATATATAGTTTTTTCGTAGGAAATAATATTGTGTACTTTCTTTTGAAAAATAACGGATTACCTAACCCACTCACAATATTCAAAATGCAACTCGCATCAATTACGGTGCACCTACCCACAACGAAAAGCCTTGTTACCGAAGCGCACCGAATCGTGTATCGTGACTGGTTCAGGTATAATAGGTTTAACCGACCTGATGTAGCACTGTAATATACATTCATTTTAAACTTCTTTGTTCTCTAAATTGCTTATTGTAACGTACAGTAGGTGATGCTATATTAAAATTGATGAGTTGTACCTGTAAAAAAGAAAAATATACAATATAGGATGGTCATTTTAAAAACGTAAATTAACGCTGTTATAGCATAACACCATACTAAAAGTTTGTGACAATTTAAACAATTTAAAAGTTAATAACAATTAAAAAAAATGAAAATAGGACTTTTCGTTCATAGGCTATACATAGCTAGAAAACACATACATAGAAATAAATTATATACACATGATTTGGGTAAACGTCTTTTTGGAAGTGGGTACAAAATAGATAAAACTACGTTTTTCAAAAAATGTAAAGATTTGTGACTACTGAGAAAACTTTTTTAATACAGTCCATAGCACAACAATAGCTACAGAAATACTTTTTCTACGATGACAATGCTTTGTTCTTAAATAACATTACTGTTTTACTCGATTGAAAGCATTAGACATCTCCGTTGCTTATAAGGAACAAGATGCCCATAACATAACATTAATAAGATTTTTTTTTCTCATGATTGGTTCTCCATCTACTTGTCTAGCGGTTAGGTTGCTGGCTACTAGACAAGAGGTGAAGGATTCAAGTTCCAATTCAACCATGGATGTGCGTAGTGTGTCACATACCAGTTTATGGGAGGTTATGATTTGTTAAACCCTCATGTGCGAAATATGACCGTAGTATCCTCAACCAATAAATCCTGAACGATCAGTGGGCTTTATTAAAACAGAGATTTGTTTATTTTATGGAACTATATTTTATAACTCTGTATTGCTACTTTAAATATTTTATAGTTCAAACTGGATGTCTGACATTAAATAAAAAATTACTGTTAAAGCTTTTTAATCTTAAAGTTCATTTTATATTTGTCTAAAATTACTTCTGTTTTATCTATATAACGAAAAGAATTTCGTCAATTATATTTTTAATGTCATTTGTCGATTTAGACTTTCACAGTAAAATTTATTATTATTATTATTATTATTTGTTCTTAACTTATATTTAAATTCTGATAAATGAATGTGTATTGCAAATAATTCGTAAAAACTGTTTCTTACTCTTATTTTTCTATTTTAGTAATCTAATGCAATAAACCTTTTTTTCTCCAGAAAATTAAGCTTAAATATGGCTGATTAAATAACTAAAAATCTTAAAAGATTTTAAAGTACTTAATTAAACTTTTTTATTATGGAAAGACTAAAAAATAAAATAAATTTGAATTTTTTATGAACTGAAAGATTTTACATGAACCAAATTAAAAATATAACAGATAAAATATGCCCATTTTTGTTTTTCAAAAAAAAAAAAAAAAAAAAAAAAAAAAAAAAAAAAAAACAGAAGACATCAGAAGATTAAGATTTGTAATTTTTCTGTCACTTTAGAAATTGGAAGAAGTATTTTTTTTTCATCAATTATGTTCTTTTCAACACTCACATTCAAAATTACATTTAACTTGAAATCTATTTACCATCAGAAATCATCAGAGTTATGTTAAATATAAGCCTTAAAAAAATGTAAGGATCATGAAATGCTTCAATGTTTACAACTTGTTTAACTATAATGTCGTTTACGCTGTTAATTACTTAAAACTTGTCCATGTCTTTTATTTCTTGCTCTTTGTCATAATTTTCACACCCTAATTTAGTATATTAATATAGACTACAAAAGTAATTTAAATTGTTTCATAATAAAACTTCTGATAATATAAAAATTATTCTTAATGAATTTCTTGTTGGACTTTTCGAGACTTTATATTTTGTTAATTTTTGCTCATAAAAGCGAGAATTATGGATAACATTTTTAAAGAAATCACTCAGAGATTCAATTGTTTTATTTTATAACATTTTGTTTTATTATCACTCGGCATAAAGATCTTCAGATTGTACATTTTCCGCGAAACTGAAACATTCATTGTGGGATTATTTTTCTCTAAGTAGATTTCAGTTAATGAAACTGTTTTACAATCGTGACTGGACGATGACATTTCAATTATGTAATATTTTTCACAATTTAGCTTTACTCAATGAAAAAACACAACTGAATTGCCCTGAATTTATGAACTAGATTATATATAATACATATTTTAGAATTTAAAATTATTATTGGGGGTCCTTTTTTGTAGGAACAACGGACCACTGCACCATCATTCATTCAAGATTAGCTTATCAGGATTAACTCCTCTTCTTAGACGATTAGCAGGGTTACTTTAAAATTAAACATGTCGACACAGAATTCTTTCACTTAGTTATTGTATTTTAGAAATTTTATCCGCAACAAAACTTTTTAGTTGGAATGGCTATTTTTTAATCCGGGATAATACTATCATGGGATGGGACCACAAGATGATTTTGAGTGCATTAATCTTGAGAACAGAAAAAACTTGTTTAATTCATTTTGCAAGTTGAACACATAGCTAAAATTTTTATACAGTTAATTGCTTTAATGGTGAAACTCTGGATTTACAAGTCACTAATTTCACAAACACTCGATCAGGTTTTGTTACTGATTTGCAGCAAATTGCCGCACCATAGGCTGCTTTAGAGGTGGCAGTAAAGCCATATAACTTAATCATAATTGCATAAGGTAAAGTTGAGAGAGTCTGCGCAAAATTCAACAGAATAATAAAAATATATATAAATATTAATTTTTCGCTAAACTATCCATGAATAATTGTGACTTCATTTGTTTGCTATGTATTTCCATTGTTATTTTTTTTGTTATTCCTTACAGGGTTGGTGTGATTGCGCACATGGGAAGGAGAGATGGTTATTAATAATAACTACAATTAAATTGTAAACAATAATAATTACAATTAAATGACAATGTTGTAAGGTTTTGGCCAAAAAATATTGTTGCATTAGGAGTGAATATTTCGACCTAATGATTAAGGAATCAGAAAATGAAATAATATTTTTAACAATTAAAGAATTTTAATTAAAAAAAAAAACAATAAAAAATCAGAAATATTAAGCCCAGATAAGATTACAAAATAACATTAAGTTACGTTTAACTTACACTTAGTCTAGTTTTATTTCCACAGTTTCAAAGTTTTCTTGTTTGCAGACCGAAGTTGTCGTCGTCCACAGTCGATGCACTTATTGGTTGTAAATGGTGCAACTTTCGTTCAACCACTTGCCACAAGTAATACATTGAATCCAGTCACTGGTTGAAGTTGTCTCCTGGTACATTTCCAGACATTCAGTGCTCTCATACTCATTGCCCAGTATTTTTTAGCAATATATTTATTGGCAAATTTAGTTTCGATAAATATGTATTTTTTAAAAATTATTTCAAAACTGATTCAGTAATAGGTTTTACATGTAATTTGAAATTTATGCAAATTTACCAATAAGCAGCGTAATATCTCCTGGCATAGAAGCTAATGGGAACAATGCGCCATATCTCCTATCTAGCAGATGCGCAAACTCTCCAATTTCGGTAGGTAAGATTGTGCAGTCTTTTATTTAAACTAGGCCACTTTTTAAATGACCCGGTGGTTTTCGCAACGTTAGTCTATGTTAGTAGCTTATGAGAAATTGTTTAAGTTTGAAATATCTTGTAATACTGACATTATATAGAAATTCCGAAGAACAGTTATGAAAATTCATGCATTTACGTTGGGAAAACAAAACAAAATAGCAATGCTTTATCCTAGACCCTCGATACAATCAACGTGTACATTCAAACAGACACCGCACTACTGCTGTTGTACAACTAACTGGAGTCGCTGTGGGCGGACTCCACCCATTCCCCCCGAACTTCTTTGGGCGCAATCTCTACAACAGCGCCATCTCTCCTGGATTTACCTTATTTTATTAAAAAACATCGACTTATAAGAATGTTATTCATTAATTGTAAGTTAGCAGAAAATCCCTTCCATTCCTTAGCCTTTTTCTCCAAAAGAAAATCATCCCACTTTAATTGTAATAACCATATATTCTGTATGAACGTATTTTCTTAAATTCTGACAGGGCCTAAAAGCCCTAAGGAATCAAATATGTTCAATATAACTGACAACACTTATCGCTTAGTGACATTCACTCCGTTTTGAATTTTAATGTTTAACCATAAGCAATATTTTTTATTTCCGTAAAACATATAGCACCTAACGCTTCACATTCTTCTGAATCACCAAAGGGATATATTTTGTCAATTGTTTGACAAAATTCCAGAGCATTGCTGCACCATTTCTGAAATATTATTACTCCACTGATTTTAGAGCTCTAATTCATAACTTAAAGACTCCAGAACTCCAGGAAGAATGTCGTTCACACACGTTTTCTTTCAGTACGGATGCTGCCAAAGTAAACATACTTCTTTCATCGTTAAATAGCTTTCGAAGTACTGTTCTCAATACAAAAAAGGTGTGCTAACAGTGCCCGAGTAAATAAATAACTGTTGTTAATGGAAAATGCCTAATTGCTTCTTTAATGCCTTCTTCCGTAAAACGTTTTATAACTTTCTCTGATCTGGATGGATCGAAATGTCTCTTATTTATCTCATTTAATCTCGCATTTTTTGAATGTCTGTAATGAAACTAAAGATATATTTACCAAATTTTAATATAATTGTGAATAAATCATCTTCTTTACACCTCGGTTATATTGAATAAAATTAAGTTAGTTTTCCTTAGTTGTTAAAGACGACGCATTGAATACTACTCTCATAGGAGATGAGCTACTTTTTCTATTCCCCTGTACATTCCAAAATGGGAAAGGTAATACGACCCATTTTTTCCTCGCTTTCGTTAACCTCAGCCATGTAGCCTAACTGTTGATATTCTTATATTATATTTAAAAACTTATTATAATATTAAATACTCAGAATGCCTTGTTAACGATTCTATAAAGAATTTAATTTTTCTTCGCAATTTCTTTGTTTCTTTCTAAGGTAGTTGGATCTCCCTTTAATGGTATTATAACAACATACTTACCGTTTTTTCCTGATTATAATTTTCTATGAACTGTTTCTCACAAAATTTAAAGTTTTTCAACGTCAATAATTTCTATCTTCCAGAATTTATTTAGTGTTTCATCTAGGTTGATTTTTTTCTTTTTAAAGCTACAATGAACCTCATTTTCATTGTCTGCCGGAAAACTTCACGATACAACAAAACAGGAGTTATTGACATGAATTGAATTCGAGCCGGTCTCAAATGTTCATAAAACAATTCTTGCTCTTAAGAGCATATCTACATGTTCGGAGACATTGAATTTATTACCTGCTAATTTTAGATTAGAAAATCCGGTATTGAAATTTCAATTGCCCGCAAGGTTTAAAATCTGTAATTATATACAGAACTACCAAGAAATTCAAAATTTTTACAAAACTATATGCATATTGATGCATTAACTTTATGCTTCATTATCATGGTAGCATCATCTAGTCCTGACATCAAAATATTTGTTATCTCTTTTTCTGTTTGCATCAGCTCTTAAGTCCTGTTTGCGTACGCCCTGTTTCATAAATTAGAAAACACATTACGGTTGAAAGTAAAACTTTGCTCTTTTTATTCAAACAATTATTAATGAACGAACTCCTCTGCATTAGATTTCAAAGTTGATGAGCAATAATTTGTTGGCCTGGAACCTGAACATGCTGCTATATTGATTTGCCCTTGTTTATTTCATTTCGTTGAAAAAGATTCTTTCACGTAGGTGCTGTTATTTCTTTTGCGAAATGAATATTATTATGATGTCGCTTTTTTTCAAAAGCAAGTCCAATTTGAGGGACCCCCAGTTTGCAATCGATTGTAAATTTAAACAATTAAACGATAATATGTTACATTTTACAATTCAAACCCTTTCGTGGATAGATAAATTTAAATTATACCGACAGATGGCAAGACCGTTATTCTCAAAGCATAAGACACAATTTAATGTTTTAACATTAGTCAAAAATACTTTAACTACAGTCTTTGAGTTAATACATTTACGATTAGCACAAATATTCTGAGTAAGAGATTTTCCGCCTGGCGTGAAATGCAAATCAATCTCTCTTTCTAATTCATCTGGTAAAACACATTTATCTCCTTGCCCCACACTGATGTGGGCAACTGTTTCTTTATCCAATATTTTGTACAATTTATTAAATACTATATGTTGTTTAAGAGTCTTGAAATCAGATACTTTTCTTAAATTAAAATAATAAGCCCCGTTGGTTATCCGACGTCAAGTAAACTGTACATGAATCTCATTGGGTTGTTTGAGAGCTTTCCTAATGTGTTCTAAGCAAAAATAAGGCAATAGTTGAAACTCGTCTAACAAGGAGAGGACCAAGTTTGGTAATCACAGATTTTGATTATTTTTATATATGTTTTAAGGTAGAAGCCTCATAGTCTCTGGTTCAACGGATTTTATGCAATTTAAATTTAATTTATTTAATTTTTAAGCCTGACTTTGAGATATTAAATATTTCTCATCATTTAAAGAGTTTTTTTTTTAAATGGATCCATTATTGACTAGTAAAAATTACAAAATCGTTACAAAATCTTACCTTATTTATTAATTATAAATTAATTCAAAGCGCAATCATACGTATTACAAATTTAAAAATTTTAATATGCAAAAAATATGTTGTAATTTATTTGTTATGCTAAATTTTAATATAATTGTGCTGTTTACATTAAAAACAGAGTAGTATTATCATCGCATTGACTTCTCTTGTTAAGGGTATATGTAAATGATGTTTCTTTAAAATCACGAATTGACACAATTGTTCAATATCATTGCATCGATAAAGCACATATGAAATACATTTTAAAAGTAAAAAAAAAAAAAAAACTGTTTAATGATGTTTTATAAAATTAATGCACAATATTATAATTTTTAATTAGAATTATTAAATAATAATTACAAGTATATTTATAAAACAAAAAATTAGAAATACAAACGTAGCTCGTCCCGGTTTCGAACTCGGTCCCTCGGATCAACGAGAAGACGCCATAACAACTGATCTACGATCAACGTAGTAACTTCGTTACGTTAAGTATATAAGTTGTGTTAAATATTAGACACCCCCCCCCCCAAATTTCTCGAGAAGTAAGGAGCGTTGTATAAAATCCGTTGAACCTGAGACTAAGGGGCTTCTACCCTACAACATATATAAAAATAATCAAAAAATATGTGATTACCAAGCTTGGTCCTCTCCTTGTAAGACTAATTCGTTTATTTTTTCATAATTCTGGATATGCTTGTCACGTAAGTTAGTTAGTTTGTTAGAGACTTTGTGCCCTAATAAATTAACAGGATTGTTGCTTTATATTGTTCTGAAACATTTTTAGTGTGAAAAGCTCTTTCTAAAGAAGAAAAGAAAACCCCATTCTTTAGGACGTATAGGGAGTTTTAGAGTTCAAATTCGAATATTTTTTATCAATTGATCCTACGATTCCGATATTATTTCGGTTTGACTAATATTAGGTTTAGCTTTAGATGAGTATAATATTAGCCAGATTTTGAATTAGTCTGTTCTAATTCATTTTTCGATCTTTACAGTTTCATTTTTTCAAGATTAATTTGCCTTTGTTCTTCCCTTTTAAGACTTTTAATTATAGTATTTGCTATCTCTGTTACAAAAGCTAGTTTATTTTTATTTATATCCCGATTTTTGATACTATCATTTAAATCATATAACAGTAATATATAGCATGTATAAATCATGTAACATTAAATCCTATAACAGTACAAATTAGAATAAAAAGATTCAATTACATCTTAATGAAGACTTCCAACAAATTGATCGCGCACGAAACTCTGTTGACATTCATCATTTCACTTAAATTGCATTTGAAATATGTCAGAAGATTAAAGCTCTCGTTATACTTTTCCAAGGCAAATTCTTCATAGCTCGGCGGACGATGTTGTATACACAGAATTTAAAACACACTCATACTCAATAAAAACTCAATTCAATACACTATTATATTTAAATTTATTCATAATATAACAAGAACGAAAAATCATGCGTCAAGCATAGATTATGTAACACTTTCCAACGCTTCCAAAATAGTTTTACAAATCATTACCGTTTAATAAGCTGAAAGATAACATCGAAGTAAACAATTTGGAAAACGCATAACACATTTAAAAACGTAATTTCGGGAATTTCCAATATTTATTTCCAACATATACAGTATTAGGAAAATATCCGAATACTTTTATTCAGCCCTGTATAGGATCTATAGATTTGTATATATACTACGTAGGATGCTAAATTTTAGTTCAGTTAAGAAACTTCTGGAGTTTCTGTAAATAAACGGAAATGTGTTCGCAAACTTTTGTGCTTCCCTGTATATGATCTACCGAATTTATACACACCACGTAATAAACAAAAAGTGAGTTAAATTTAAAATCGAGTTCAGTAACTTAAAACGCACTTCCAGGAATTATTTTTAACAGACAGTAGAGAATTCTTTTGTGTGTCCCTGTAAATAAACGATGACTGCTATACACACAATATTTTGTAGTAAGCCTCAGGTAATGCACCTTAGTTATATATATAAATTTCAATGCGTTTAAAATAGTGAAACATTATTTAAATAAACCGCACACGATTTTTCTCCATACACGTAATGTAACGGAATTCTTTTGACTTTCCCTGTAAAGTAACTATAAGTGCCATGCACACTGTGACATAAAAAAAATATTGTAAGTGCCGTTATAATATTATTATTTTAATGGATGGAAGGAATAATAAGGATCGTATAGTGAACTTTTAAATTATTATTTATTGCAGTTGTGATTTAAATAGGCAATTAACCCTGCACAATTTGTGCATCTGTTCTTTAGGTCGATATTCTTTGAGAAGAGAATCAAAAATATAAAATAAATTAAACTCTTACTTGTTCTTGGTTGAAAAATAAGAGACTCATACTACTTGAAATAAGAACTCGTTTAGGTTAGGATCCAATAATGTTTATTACATTTTCTTGAAGGAGGAAGGATGAGATGAAAGCTGCACATCAAGTCTTTAAAAAGTACTGGCTCAAATTTCGTAAAATTCGAAGAATCTTTGAAATATTCCTTCTGGGAGAATCCAATAAGGGATGTAGAATTAATGCAGAATTAAATTACCAGTTGATTTAAAACTTTTAAAATATTAAACTTAAAATTTACAACAGCATTTTTATAGAATAATTAAAAACTGAAAACGCGAAATTGATCTCCAAAGAATCAGCGCTACGCGATTCTAGGATACGAGTGCCGGCACAGGCCAGCCTCAGATCAGACGACGTTTTGCATAAAATTTACAGCATCATTTTTATTAAAATTCTGTTGGAGAAATGCGCTACATTATTATTTATACCCAGGAAAGGGGTGCACAAATGTTAAAGCAAGATTAATTTAAACTAATTTGATGATTAGGAATTACGCGAAAATTAAAAAGAGCAAATCAAACAGTCATTAACATTTAATAATTAAAAGAACGATTCTAATTTGTATTTGAAAGACACGCCCCTTTCGCCAGAAGCACCAGACGGCCAAAACATTAAACAGCTCCCGAAAACACACGGAACAAGTATCAAACGAGCGGCGGTGACGCATGCGCAAAACGCAGGAGCGGGGCCGCCGAATGCGATGACGTCACAACTCAAAAACAGCGCCGATTGAAGTGAACGTAGGAGGGATGCTTTGCCATAGAAACAACATCGCCAACTTAACGAACGCAGAGCACGATGAGGGCGGAGACGGCCTTGCCAAAAAAAGCAACGTACAAGGGGCGCGATCGCTGGTAAAAAGGCATTTTAAAAGAACAGCAGTTAAACTGGAAAGGCTATAAAATAGAAATACCTTGAGCTGAAATATAAAGTAATTTAAAAAGATAAAACTGTGATAAAGCTTTATCACACACACCCTATTCCATATTAAGCTTTTTGTAATGCACATTAGTCATATATATCAATTACGATGTGTTTGAAATTGTGTAACATAATTGAAATGAACTGCAAATGATTTTTCCCTATAGACCGTAATGTAACGGAACACTTTTGAGTGTCCCTGTAAAAAACTATAAGTGCTACACACTTCCGTTGAAATAGGAACCATGCTATAGATAACGACAATAACATATAAAAATTGCAGAGCAATCCGAGTATATTTACGCGAGTTAGAGCACGGACAGACGGCAGAAGGGCCATACAGCCAGACAAACCGAAGTCATAAACACTTTTCAACTAGGTTGGAAACTGTTAAAAAAGGCACTACTCATGGCTACCTCTCGAAAAACAAATCCACGGTATAACTTGTAAATATAACGCAGACGATAAAACACAAGGAATAAATATGACCGAACACATACTTTAATTAATATTTAAAAGTATAAAAAACGCACCCTAGTTTTACATATTTACATTGGTAGTAAAAGATAATAAATATTTGTTTCTTATTTAAATAAAAATGCGTACGTAGACAAATATTATTATAGTAATTTACTTTGTGTTTTAAACTGAATATTGTTTAATGTAAATTTCGCAAATCGATTGTTAATGCTTTAAGCATTATCCTAAAATAAAATTTATTGCTTTTTACATAAAAAAAACTTAAACTATTATTTAATTACTGTTTAAAAATGTTTATAGATTTGAATAAAGAAAACTTATTACTTGTTTTCCTTAACTGCTATTATAAAGTCTTGAGAGTAAGTTAAGGTACGTAGGAAAAAAAAATATTAAAAAAATAATTAAAAGTACTTAACATGAAGTTTATATTTTATTTGTTGTGAAAAGTAAGTGCACAACTCTTTTGTTTTCCTAATTATGTTAGTGAAATTTACCCTATTTTGCCTTTTTATATTTATTTAAAAAAGAGAAATCATTGCTTTTCTTAACCATTCTGTCATTTTTTTTCCTATTATTTGAAACTGTTATTTAATATATGGTCTCAAACTTTAGCTGAAATAATTCATATAACTGATTTTTAGTTTTAGAGAAACTAAAATTTCTCACTTTTAAAAAAAATAAATTTGGTATAACTATAAAGTTTAATACTTTAGGTAATACATTTTAGAGCAAAATAAAAAACGTTTTCTGTCCCAGGAGACAAATATCTTTAAAAAAAATAACATTTTTCACTTGGGGAGGGGGGGGGGTTATAAAATAATTTTTAGAAATTTTTCTTTAGAAAACAAAAGACGAAAACTGCATGGAAATACAACGTTTAGATAAAAAATAGAACTTTACATTCTACACGGTCTATGGTGGCCGACTTTTCATCCAAAGTTATCCACTTATTTCGGAAGATATTTTTTTGAAAACTTGTGATACTTAATTGATTTATCAAAATTCCAATGAAATATAAAGCTATTAAAACTTTGTTCAGTGTTTTAAAGTTATCTTTTCATTAGTTGCACCCTAGATCGTTTTCTTTGACAGAACAGTTTGAGTACCACCGCCGTTACAGGCAGATCAGACGAGATCATGAGTCCTTTTAGATTCCACGAAATGGTAGTAGATCTGATTATGGAAGATCCCACCGGAAAATTTTGAAAACTAAACTCAATACGTTGAAGGCATCCTTGAACGTATTCAGGAGGACGGAAACGTTAAATACATCGGACGACCACGAGCTTCGACCTCATTCAATGCTCCCAAATTTTAACAAAGAGTACTCATTTTTTTGTATTTAAAAATAAATATGATTCGTTATTTTAAAAATCTCTTTAAATAAAGATTTTATCAAGTTTCATAACTGTGATATATCTCTTAGTACGAAATTCACAACTGCGTTAAAATGATAACGTTTGATTAAAATTACCTATAAAATTTTTAACATTTGAAAATAAACACAATTGCACCAATTTGGGTTTTAAAGCGTTATATTGCAGATTTAAAAGTAAAATGAATGAATAGAAATCCAATTATTTAAAATTAAAACAACTCTAAAAAAGAATTGAATAATTCTTGAAATTCTAGTAACGCATTCAATTTGTTTGAAGTAAATTTAACGAACATTAAATATACCTCTCATTTAATATGTATCTTTGAACATAATCAAGTTTTAAAATTAACTCACAAGGTATGTGATTTTTATAATAATCTAGAAAATTTTCAACTCAAAGTGAGAGCAAATTACGTTCTATTTTAATTGGCTTTCACTTTTCGTTACAATAATTTAAAATTTCATTCATTTTTAATTAATAGTCCTTCTAATATTTTGAACATTTCAGCTTGTTCGATAAATTTTTAATATGAAAGCTGAAATTTAAAACTGTTGGTATATTACGCTAACGTATATATATATATATATATATATATATATATATGTGTGTGTGTGTGTGTGTGTGTGTGTGTGTGTGTGTAAAATTCCCAGATTAAATATATATTTTAATAAATGTCAACACTTAATTTTAAGATTATTGCTATTATTTACAATTTTAACGAACTGAAATATATTTTATAGTATTAAAGAATGGGTTTTGTAATATTAAAGAACCTTCTAGAAGAGCCACAGCGGTTATGGCCTTAAATTTAGAAACTAAATATTTTCCTAAAAATAGAATGCATCCTTTCTATAAATATGTTCAAAAGAATATATGTCTGTAACCAATGAAAAAGTGAAAATGGCTGTTAAAAAAATTATTTGTGAAAACCGATTTCAGCGTTTTAATATAACATACAAAATAGAATTTTGCATGTACAACATTTAAAAGGAATGTCAAGCAAGCAGTGCATTGAACAAGTGTAAGAGAAGGAAATTATAAGAATAATACTTAAAGATTGAGGATATTTTGCATTGTATATATCTATTAACTGTTATGAAATTTTTACCACTAACGAATGCAGAAATACAGCTATTTCATTCGATTTGTACATATATAACTATGCCGAGCATGATACAGAAATTACCATATACAATATAAAACCACAATATTGGCATCTGACTGAATAAACATTTGTTGTACTAAAATAGTTTAAATATTTTTATCTGAGTTAGATACTGATTTAAATTTAATAATTAAATCTTAAAACTATTCGTAGAATAAATATGTTCAGTTATTTAACAATGCTGTAATTAATCGATACATTTACATGATTCTTAAATAATTTGCAAACGTAAAAACATAATTAGCCACGTTTCGTTTATGAAATAATCTAACTATAAAAATGATACTTTTTTTAATTCGAAAAGTTATCAGTAATAACAAAAGGTTTGAAGAATATAGTGCAAAATGAAATAAAACTTTCAAAACAAACCTCGACTAAATTTTGACAAAATAAAATATTATTTTTCTTATAAACGATTTCGATACAATAAACAAACATACATATTTACAGTAAATTTTATGAACATATCTATTTAAATACACTATCAGAAAAAAACTGTAAATTTATGAGTGTTTGCCCTTCAATTTTCACGGGCAACAGCCTTATTTGATGAAAAACGGTCTAATCCACTAAATTAGTGGCCTTTTCCTATAGATACTTAGAAAATTAAGGTCAATACACATATTCTTACAGTTCTAGCCTATCTGTTAGCAAAAATACAGTACTACCCCATACATTTTCCTCCGCTAAGGTGTAACCCTTTATTTTAGTCGTGTTTCGAAAAATAATGTCACTTAACCGCGACCGTAACATGTTTTTTAACCCGCCAAAAAAAGCGATTCTGTGATGATTATCTAACGTGCTACGTGCTACGGAACAGTAAGTAAAGTGTTATTGTGTTACTTTACCCCGTAAAATTACGAGCTGCACAAAATAATGGGCATGGATTTTTTTTTTAAATTTATTTTTTATTTTTTTTTTTTATTTATTTATTTTTTTTTTTTTTTTACGGGGTATGATTGGAATCTCTGCTGCCGGCCTCTGCCCGTAATTTTACAGGGGTATTTTTAACTGTGTACCTGGTATCCTTAATATGTATTCAATTTTATTCAAAATCATGCTTTCTTATGAATATAACATATAAGTAAAAATGTAAATTTTTTAGGTTGGTGGCAACTGTTAAAGCGTCAGACAGTAACGAAACTAATGAAAATCCTGAAATCGCAATTAACAACCATGCCATTTATTTTACTCAAGCACGTGTGTGTGATTCTGTGTAGTATTTATGATGGCTGTAAAATTAAACCAATGTTTAGTTTTCCTGAAGTAGATTTATTTACTATTAAAATTAGGATTACATCAACCATGTCAGGCGTGTTATGTAATACATGAATAAAGTACATTAGTATTTGCACAATATATCAGTTTGAGTCATTTGATATTTTAAACAATACACATAAATGTCATAAAGTACGACGAGCTAAAGCTCTAAAGTCTCAGGAAATTAATAGAGGAAATCAATTATCACCTACCTTATTTTTTAAATAAGTGTTAAAAGGAAATTAATTTAATATATTTTTAATTGGTAATGGTGAACGTTCTAGATAATTAATTTATATGCCTATAACTTTAGTTAAATTAAAAAAAATCATATGTAATATTATTTTTAAAATAAAATTAAGTTATTTTTCATCTACTAAATTAGTTAACACAAACGTCTATAAAGCTGCAGTTCATAACATCTCATAATATAAGTGTAATTTGTCTTACAATAATAAAAAAACACCCATCCTTTAAAGATACTATAAATACAAATATTGCCTAAACAAACAGCAATTATCTAAGTTGCAAGACATTAGTAGACACATAACAATGTGTTTACATTCTGATATACTAAAATGTTTCTTAAACTCCACAATGTAATAAAGATAGAATTTGTTTTGAAATCTATGTGTAAATTTAATTAATAAGAATTTAAAGAAAGCACATTGAGTGTTTTATTCCATCAAAATATTTATAAGTCGAAGCCATAAAGTTACTTTTCATCATGTGTTAAAATGAAATGCAACGATTCGCAGCTTGGCAAAACAGTTTTCTATTTTGTAAAGTAAACACTAGTCATAATGCAAAGGTCTATATAAAAATATCTCTTTTATTAACCTATACATGGGGGGGGGAGGGTTGCAACAGCATCTGTCACGTTTTAATATGTATTCTTGAAAGAGGGGTTTCTAATATTGTTCACTTTTTTTAGAAAAAAAATTAATTATAAATCAGTAAATACGGCATTTTGAAAGCATTTACACTGTAAAGTGAAATATCTGAAATTCAGAAATTGGGAAACATTCTATGCTATGCCTGGCACATAAAGTTGCACGACTGTATCTCAGTCACTGCGCATATGATACAATTATACTAAATTTAGACACTTAAGTGTCTGAATTTCTAAATGTCTTAATTTCAGACATATCATCATTATTTAGACTTTCTCTCAGTTCTTTTATACTCTGATCATACTAAGACACTTATGTGTCTTCAATTAAGACATATATGATGCCTGAAATTTCACATTCACTTACTTAAGAGTCTGACTTGCTTTTTCAGACACATATGTGTCCCAATTTAAGACGACTCTATTTGTAGTGTAATTTGTGTTTTGTATATAAATTAAACATTATCTAATTACTAAGAATCTAATTACTTATTATTATTTTAACTTTTATTTACAATTTGTTATTTAATATTGTAAACAGAAAACTTATTTAATAGCCGCATTTATCTGCATCTTTTATTATGTTAATCCTTCAAGGAAAAAGAAGTAGAGTGGAAATTTTATTTATGAAAACCGTTGGCCGCTGTCCTTACATCGACCTTCTCTCCACGACTTCTCAATTATTTATTTCCTCGTAATATTCGTAAAAATTCAAATATTTAAAACTGTTTAAACACAATAGCTTGAAAATCAAATAAGATTTGTTTTAAATGACCTATACTTGTATATTTTGTTATGTTACATGTTTCGTCTTCTCAGATATTTTGCAATTAAATCTTTTTTTAACATTTTTAATTACAATATTATGCGAACGCAAATACAAATAGTCAGTAATTTTTATTTATAAAAAATTAGATAGTTATTGATATGATAAAGTGATTATAACTCTTTATTTTCGAATTATTTTTCAAAAATTTACTTATAACAAAACAATTTTTTTTAATTTATCAGAATTTGGATCCAGATTATATGACATAGATTATTCATTATTAGTGATGCTACATAATTTAAATGAGAAACCTATTTATTAAATAAATGTGCGATTTTAAACGTATTCTGAATATAAATATTTATCTTGTATCAAGTTAGGTGAAAGTATATTATTAATTACTAGCCTGCCTTCCGCCGTCTAGCCGGTCGTTTCCGAGTGGGGCCCAGATACATAGGGCAACGAACCACACTGACTTCGCTTGTGGCCCAGAAAGTGCATTTTACATGCAACCAGAAAAATATAAATTAAATACTTTAAATTAAAAGTACACGAAAATACCTAATAATAATGTATAAAAAGCACTTAAATAAAGATTTCGCGACATAAATATTTTTTTTGAGCCCCCTGAAGAAATACTACTAGGCCCTACCCGTGAATATCTAGGAATGGGGCCCAAGTAGTACTTTGTATCTGGCCCGCACTCGGAAGCGACTGGCTAGTATATAATAAAAATCAGCAATAGTTCTCTTTTCCGTCTAATCTTCCACAATTTAGTTCACAGGTTATGTTGCCCACGAATTCGCTAGCTCTAAAATCGCTGGAAATATATGATTAACTACATTTTATAGATTTGTAAAGCGGAGTTTCACATTCTGACTTAAAACTGCTGCTAAGATATGACACAATTACCTAAAACTTTCGACACACAGTGTGAACACCTTGATAGATTACTGTCTAAAATTGCTGAAATACATATTTAACTAATAGGTAGCCTTCAATACAAAAAAGTATAAAGCTACCTGTTGCAGCCGTTCGGAGGAAAGCAGTTCAGGAAAATTTCGATATATTTTCGAATTTTCACCGATCATGACCCCCAGACCTCAAAACCACACCACCTTCCGTTCAAATGTTGATTTCTATATATAGATATATCCATATATATATATATATATATATATCTGACCTATGTCATACGATAACGCTCGTATTTATAAATCAATTTTGATGAAACTAATTGTGTGTATTAAGCTCACCATTTCTCGACCGAGTTCGTTGGTCAGCTTGGTCCGCCATTTTGTTTCAAGATGGCGGCCACATAAAAATTTAAAACTAAAATAAATATACAAAAAAGTTAAAAATTCAAATTTATTTTTTAATTAAGTGTTAGGCCTTGATACGAGGATTCCAGAGCATTTTTTGGTTTACCCGTATCTTAAAAAAATGACTGAGATAGAGCAGTTTGAAATTCTAGGGAGGCTGACATTTTGAAACAAGACAGCACATTACAAAAATTTTCATTGTTGTAATCATTTTTCCAATCATACGGATAAAGCTATATATTCATATCCGTTGGCGCCAAATTCTCGCCAAACTTGGCGACATTTTGTGAAATATCGCCAAATTTGGCGTCCAAAATAAGTCTTCATAAATGAAGCCAATTTGGCTATTGCTCAATAATTTGCCGCATTTCTTATTCAAATTCAGAATTAACGAATCTTGTGTAAACGTTTTCTTTGCATTTTAACTTACTATTTTCGTGTAACATTAGCTAAAATTTTAAAACAAAGATATAGGAAAGCTACCTTTTCCTCCCGGTACAGGCCGGAAGGACTTTTTTCTAGTACATTTGTTATCCTAAATTTAACGCTTCTACCTATTACTGAGATATCGGAAAATAACATAAGAAATTCGACCCCCATTTAACCCTCTTTAGGGGCTGAATTTCTAAAATCGCGGAAATATATCTTTAACTATTTTTTAGAAGATTTGTTATCCTGAATCTGTGATTTCAAGCTCATAACAAAAAATGCTGCTGAGATATTGCAAACATTCGAAATGACCTAAAATTTTCGACCCCCATTTAGCCCCCTTAATGAGTGAATTTCTAAAATTGCTGAAATATACGTTTAATTATTTTTATAGCAGATTTGTTATCCTGAATTTCACGCTCTTATCCAAGACTACTGCTGAGATATGGAGAGAAGGTGAAATCATCGAAAATTACCGACCCTCCCCCATTTAACCCCCTTAGTAGTCGAATTTCCAAGATGGCCTAAAATACATGTTTAACTATTCTTTAGTAGATTTGTTATCACAAAGTTCACGCTCCTACCTATAATTCCTACTGAGATAGGGCAACGTAACCTAAAATATTTGACCTCCTATTTAACCCCCCTTAGTTGCTGAATTTCTAAAATTGCTGAAATATATGTTTTTCTATATTTTTTGTAGATTTGTTATCGCGAATTCCGAGCTCCTAACTAAAAATGCTGCTGAGATATAGCGAACAGGCAAAATGACCTAAAACTTTTGACCCCCATTTAACCCCCTTAATGGATGAATTTCTAAAATCGCTGAAATATGTGTTTAATTATTTTTTTAGTAGATCTGTTATCCTAAATTTCACGTTCCTATCTAAAACTGCTGCTGAGGTATGGCGAAAACGCGAAATGACTAAAAACTTTCGACCACCATATAACCCCCTTTGTGGTTGAATTTTTAAAATCGCTAAAATATGTGTTTAACTAACTTTTAGTACATTTCTTATCTTGAATTTCGCGTTTTTAACTAAAACTGTTGTTGAGATATGACAAAAAGGCAAAATCACCTAAAACTTTAGATCCCCCATTTAAACCCCTTAGTGGTTGAATTTCTAAAAACGCTGAAATACGTATTTAATTATTTTCTAGTAGATTTGTTATCTTGAACTTCACGCTCTTACCTAAAACTGCTTATGATATATGGTGAAAATGGGAAATTACGGAACATTTTTTACCCCTAATTTAACCCCCTTAGGGGTGGAATTTCTAAAATCGCCTGAAATACATGTTTATCTATTCTTTAGTAGAATTGTTATCCCAAATTTCAAGCTCCTATTTAAAACTCCTGTTGACATATGTCGAAAAGACAAAATTATCTAAAACTTTCGACCCCCCATTTGACCCCTTTATGCTGTGAATTTTCAAAAATCCTTTTTTAGTACGCGCCTACCTTGTGTCAAGAACATGTCTTCCAAATTTCATTGTTCTAGGACAAACGGTTGAGGCTCTGCGTTGATTATGGGAAAATCAAGCTACTCTTTTATAAGTATAGATTGAGCAATAATCAATCAATTTTGGAGTATATACAAGGAAAATAGAACAAATATATAATTTTAACAAATATGAAAACTGTAAAAATAAATATATCTCATAAAAACAACTCGTTGTAAGTGATCCCGCCAAGCCCCAAACCTAAAACGTCAGTCACAAAAACAAGTAATATCACATAAAAAGAAACGATATAGAAGTGCATACTCCGAGACCCGTGTAAAAATCTATCACCACTCATAATGTTTCCAAAGGACTCGGAGTGAGGTACAGTATGTGAAAACTGCTTGGCGACCAGCAGGCTTTTATAATGTTTGCGGTTCCTGCAATTACATATGACTATATTATTTTAATCTAATTTTATTTATTTATTTATTTATTTATTTTGCTCGCATAAAAGTGTAAAAAGTTGAAGCTTCCGTGTTTGCATGTCCTTTCTTATTTATGAACTTGAAAAATCAATTTGTTGATTAAAGTTATTTAAACTAAAAACACCTCTCTAACGAAGACGATTTTTTAAGTCTATATCTATATCTATATCTATATATATATCTATATATATCTATATATATATATATATATATATATATATATATAAACCTTATAATAAACGTTAACTAAATTGAGATATATTGCAGTAATTCTAGCGTAAGGGAATCGCATAAATCTGGGGAAAAATCCATTCTGTCAGTTCTTTCGCATACAAAAAAATTTATAACAGTGATATAACAAAAATTAAAAATTTATTTTTTGATTTTCAAAACTGATATACTGCATATATTATAAAAGCCTGCAGGTCGCCAAGCAGTTTTCACATACTGTACCTCACTCCGAGTCCTTTGGAAACATTATGAGTGGTGATAGATATTTACACGGGACTCAGAGTATGCACTTCTATATCGCTTCTTTTTATGTGATATTACTTCTTTTTGTGACGGACGTTTTAGGTTTGTGGCTTGGCGGGATCATTTACAACGAGTTGTTTTTGATGAGATATCACTCCTTTTTGTAAGGTATTTAATTTCAATTATAGAGATTCCATTTTTATTCAGAAAAGAAAAGATAAAAGAAAGATGAAAAGGGCAAAAAAATAATATTGATGCTATAAACAGAATTATACATCAGAATTATACAATTTATTGAGTGACTTATTCCAATGTACATGTCGCTACCATAGCAACGGGGGAAATTTTGTATTAATTTCCTTACATTGTATTCATGAGATTATTTATGACATATTTATTTTCCTTTTTCTTTTGTTTATATCACTCTTCCGTTTATATACATTAAAAAAAATAGAACATTTTACAGTAGTTTACAAACTAATTAAAATACTGCAGTTTTAGAAAAATGTGGAAAAATCAGAATCTTTTTTTTCGGTCAATTATAACAATAAGTTTATGTAGCATACTTTACTGGGAATAATATTTTTTTTTCTACGAACCATTGTAATTCACAGAGATTTTTATACTAATATATTAAATATTATTTTTGAAAATTACTGAGCACCTTAAACGTTTTTTTATTTATTACGTTTTTTAACTCAACGTTTCGAGAATCGGAAAAATTTAAGATTCGCAACGTTTGCAATATTATAAAAACTATTAAAGTAATTTTAAAACAGAAACTGTTCGTAGGATGACATGTATTCCAAAAATTTGTGTGATTTTGTAAATATACCGCAAAGACTACAGCGTTTACATAATAAACCGTTTAAAAAGATTTAAAATTTTATTAAATTTTTTTATCTGATAATTTATAAAGCTTTAAATTAGATTTTAAAAAGGAGCGTGATTAAACCAAAAAAGACTATATTTACTAAATGCACAAAATACATAAAGACACAAAATACATAATTAATGTTTCTAGTCTGTCCATTCCAATTCGGGAATCCGAAAATATAGGTCCCCAATCCCCGGCAGTCCATGAATTAATTATATGTATGCAACTGTTAAAATGTTCTCTTAGTCGACAATAGAGGCAATAAGTATAGCTCGCCAAATATGAAACACGGCATTGCTTCATCATGGCTTTGTTTCGTGAGGTGTTCGTTCTCCGAACATAAAAATCTCTCGAAAGTGTTCGTTATCCGAAAATAAAAATCTCACGCGAAAGCGTTCGTTAACCGATTTGTTCGTAAATCAAACAGTTCGTTACCGATCACCTATTGTATACGAAATTTAGCATTTTTAATATTTATGGGAAATTTAAGAAGTTCTTTCCTTTTCATTGTGCTCTAGACCGTTTTTAGAGCATTTTAAGTTCGTCATAGCGGAGATTCGATGAACGGAAAATATTTAAACGCAAAACTTCTAATCTTGGGGTAGCAACATTTTTACATTCTATTACTCAGCGCATGAATGTAAAGTTGGAATTTTGTAATCGCTATTTCAATCAATTCCTGATACGCTAGAATTATATATTTTTAAATAAACACAGTTTTTTTAATCGAGGAAAATACTATATTTTAATAGATTTAGAGCTTAAGATCGACGAGCTTTCAGGCGGACAAAATGAACTCGTATTAAATTTTAAAGCAAGATAATAAAACCTTACAGAGATTGAAACAGTGTAAAATCATTAAAATACATCTCACTAAGTAAATATACATTGGTTGTAATGAAATTAAGATCTTCTAAGAGACCCTGCAAACGAATCCTATATGGTTCAATGCCACTTTACAATAAAGAGTTTAAAGGAATCGGATGTAGTAACATATTTGAATATCTTGTGTATAGCCACTTTGACAAAAGTTATGCTATTTACCATTGCTTTTCCTGTGTGTTAAGTACAGGAATCAAGTACTTCAACGTAAAAATTAGCTAATTACAGAACTATTTAGTCTTATTAAAAATCTTTTGAGTTATCCTGTAAACGAACAATAAATTCTACAATTCTAATTTACAATTGGAAGCATCATGCACATACGTTCTTTTTGAAAAGAGTTAGACCATTGAATATTTCTTTGCTTCATCTTAAGTATAGGAATAAATCACTTTAAAGTGGTATACATAAAAAAACTAATTAATATTTTTACACGCAATATTAAACATTTGAACTACTCATAAAACAATTCAAATGCTGCAAACCGCGTAAAAATCGGAAAATTAAAACAACTCTTTAGCCCTATATCAAAAAATATTTTGTCAGACCCTGTAAACGAACCTTAAATGTTACTATATTTTTATAATAGGAAGCTTACTTGGGTCGACTGTAATAACATATCTTAATGTCATGTGTATACGACCATTCCTAAAAGAGTTGGGTCATTTATTATTTTTTTGCTCTACGTTAAGTATAGGAATCAATAACTTTAAACTGATATAAATAAAAAACTAATTAATATTTTTACATGAAACTTACAAAGGTTTGAACCACTCATAGAAAAAATTCAAATGACGTAAAGAGCGTAGAAATCCGATAATTATACATTGCTGTAGCCCTGTCAACAGTTCTTTGTCTGCACAAGATTTAAAAAGTGCAAAAAACAGCACTTTTAAAATCGCATTTACTGAAAACTTATTCGTTGGATTTTGCTTTACTTTTTATTTCTTGGTCACATGGCACGCCCCATTCCATAGAATCAAAAATTTTGTTTCTATCATAAATAGAACGCGAGATATAGATGTGTCAAAAACCCGTTTTGTCCCGTCCGCAAAATATAAACTAGACAGCGTGCTAAAATTTTTTTGTAAAATCGTTTGGCATCCATTGGCGGAAATTCCTTTCATTTACGGTTCAATTCATTGCTGTTTCTTATGCTTGGCGAGAAACTCTGTCGAGTTCCAATGATAAAAAAATACTTTTAAATGTAAGAAAGTATAAGTCTCATAGAAATATCTTTTGAATGTATAAATTATAAATAAAATTAAAGTGATATGATTGTTTTTATAATTTATCCAAAAAGAGTTATTTTTCAAAACAAGCATAAGATTGTTGTTTGAAGTTTTAAGCACTAAAGATAAAGAATAAATAATTATGAGTATAATTTTAAATTTTCCATAAATATGCTCTCTTGATTCAATTTTTTAAATAATATATAGCATTAGATTTTCGTGAAAGCAAAATATTGAACTTTTTTTCTGATTCATGAAATATAACAATACATGAAATAAAATATTATACTAACGGAAATTGCTTGTTCTCAAAGTGAGATTTAAACTCGAGTATGAGGAAATTCCTTGACATTTCCCCTAGAGCTATTCATTTTTTTGTCACTGTTATATTGTACCACGTCACCAAGCATAAACCTTTTATGTTGAATAAGGTTGTGTTCTGTAAAAATAAAATTCCTGATACGAATTTTAGTGTATTTTACATTTTAAAAAATACATAAATGTAAAATAAATCGCAGACCTAAGGCAATAAAATTTTATTCAGTATTATATTGTTGCAAAAATAAATAATATTTTTAAAAACCTAAAAACATGATAAAAACATAGCTACAATTGTTATAAGGGAACAAAAGGCGGATTTGTTTTGGGTAACAGAACATTTAAGAACCATGGATTTGCAAGAAGTATTTGAACCTTTTAGTATTTTAGCCAGAAGTAATTTTAGAGATAAAGAGTTTTTATATATCTAAACTTTTGTGCTTTTACAAATTTTTTTAGATCGGGTATCTTATTTTCAGGAAGTTTTCAAGAATGCATGATGTTTAATATGATATCAATAATATAGGAGGTATAAATCTGAATGACAATCTGCATCTTGATTATTCAAATATACCAGTTTAAGTTTATATGTACTACGTGTTAATGGAGAACTCGAGAAAGTGCTATAACATCATTAAATACAATTTTACCCTGCACAACCCTGTAAAATTAAAGTGGAACTAGCCTAAATTCTCAAGTATCTTGATTAAATTGTTCATTTTGACATAGAGTTTGCTATTTTAAGTTTAACAACCTCACTCCTGATGTCGACTACAGTAGACACTAAACAATACGTTTTAAAGTACTTTAATTGCTTCTAGATTTTGTATAAAGAATTACTCCTACAGATTTTCAATAGATTGGAGCATATTATATGCATTAATTTAGCTTAATTAAGTTGTTTTAAAATAACTTGAAAATGGCTCTTGTGGTCTCAGGACTGAGAAGGTTATAATTGAAATTGTTTGTTCATAATTTTTAAATTTATATTTATCTACCCTATATATATAAAATCCTAATGAAACGAATTTGTGAAACGATTTTATGAAACGAATTTATGAAACGATTTTATGAAACGGCTGATTAAACGACTGATTATGTTTCAGGGCTATTTTTAATAAAATATTAAACGCTTGATGGTGAAATTAATACCAATTGTCCATAAAAATCCGCGGATGTCAAAACTGGTAATAGAATTTGGAAATTAGAATTAGTTTTCGAGATATTAATTTTTTTCTAATTTTAATGACATTTCTGTAATGATGGCAACTAATTACTCAGTTTTTTTGTGACAAAAAAGGGGAAAAAATCGAAAAGGATCCCGATAGGGATTATTGATTTATTTTCATTCGTCATTTTCAAATTGAAATTGAATTTATCTTTTATTTCAATCGATAATGAAGACAAGATTGTGATTAAAATATGTTTTTCAGGAAAATTTGAAAAAAAAAAAATCACATTTCTATCGTCAGAGTTCAATCGTCTGTCAGCATTTAATTTAATTTATAAACTGAAAATATTTTGAATCCAAATGACGTCATTTATGCAAACGCACAAGAAAGGGGGGGAAAGTAATTAATAGTAAATATTATTTATAGATATCATTTTGTTATTTTTTTTTAAATTTAATTAAACGAATTTATAAAATCACTAATTCGGATATTTGAAACGAATATATAAAATAATAATTGCCCAACTGAACGCAAGGAGAATAAAATATCCTGCTTGGTTTTCTTTCTATTTGAATGAAAATATGACATCAATTATGGTAAAATGACATTTACACCTTCCTCTCTTTTATTGGCAGCAAGGAAAAAATGCTCCCTATATATTAGAGAAATGCTATTAAAGTTTAAAACATACTTTCTGTCAACCTATTCACTTTGTCATTTCGTATACAGAAGCATTTTCTCAATATTTATACAATTTGTTTAGCGTAAAATGTCATTTATCCTATTTTATATAATCAGAAGTAATTTGTATAGAAAAACAATAATAATATACGTATAATTAAAATACGCATATAAACAAAAAAATCGTCGAATTTGCTTCCATGGCTGTTTATGTCATTTGGCATCAATTCTCACTTTCTGATGCCCGAATTGCGCCAAGCTTTTTAAAAAAGCGTCAAGACCCCTATAATAGAAAAGCACCAAAAGTTCATCGGGAATGTTTTCATAACTTTTGGCAACAAATATATGTATATTAACGAATCTATCCGTTTTTGAAACTCGAATTACGCCAAACCTAAAAGAAAAGGATCCTATACTGGAAAAGTACCGGATTTTCTTATGGACAATATTCAAGTGACATAACATGGTGTAAAATTATCGCGTATAGCAAATTTGTTTAAATATCTCATCAATTGATGCCGAATAAATGCAGGGATGCATGCACAAAATATTTAAATAATTTTGTATGATAAATAATTATTAGAAAATTCGTATATACATATTAATTAAAATAAATAATTTACATATTTAAAATAACATGAAAATATGCATGATGGTGCACTGAAATAGAGAGAAAATTAAAACCTGTTACTGAAAATGTCTATAACATAGTACTTTTCAATACCTTGGTTCTTAATGTTATTCACAAGCAGATGGAATTTTTCTCATCCTTAAATGCAAAGGAAGAATAGAATACAGATCGTTGTTATAAAAGTCCGAGAGGTAGCCACAATTTAAACCTAACCATTTTATACAAGCTGCTCTTCAAGGTGTAATTGATTTTACTTATCAATCCCGAAAACAGTCGTCAGTTGTCGCAACAGCTGTGTATGGGGCCATGGTAATCAAAAATTGCCCCATTAAAACGTTAAAAGCATGGCAACCCAATTACAGATTTACCAATATTTTTAAAACAAAGCACGCTGTTATGTTTTTAGAGGCTTCGAAGTCTGAGCGGGGGTTGGCGAGCGTAGCTCGCAGGGGGTAGGCCCCCTAGTTAAAATATAATTATAAATCTGAGAAAATTGTAGATTAAGTAATATTTTATATAAAATTTTTATTATTTACATTTACAATAAATTTTTAATTTTGTTTTAAATTCTTACTACTGGAATAATTTACAAAATCCATGGAATTTAACTAGTATGTTGTGGACATCAGAATAAATTCTTCTATATTATTCAAATGTATTAATTTAAATAGAACAGCTTAAAGTGAGAAATTGCCGAGCGGGGATATCGCCCGTGGTAGCTCAGTGGTTAGAGCAACAGTACGGTCCTCTGTAGTTCCAAGTTAGATTCCTGGGACCAGATAATTTTACACCCGTTTTGGGTATATTTTATTATTTTATGTGTCTAAAATAAATTTTACTTAAATTGTACCCTAACGTAGCCCTGTTACTCACGACAATAGGAAGTGTAGTGCATTTGTTTGAATTTAACTTAGAGTTGCAGTGACTACTGAATAAAAATTGTACAGTTCAACAGTAACCCTTTATGAGTATACATCTGCACAATAAGACCAACATAATTATGTTTAATTAACTAGGACTTCCCTCAAAGGGATTAATCTGAGTGATATTGCTGAGAACATAGGGTTAACAATTACAATATAAAGAAAAAGAGCTAATTAAATGATAGAATTACAAAATATTATATATAAATTCCTATACACTGTTAAAAAAATGTAACAGTGTATATGACTGTACTACAGAGACCTGTACAACCCGTCTCTCTAGACAGTCAACTCGTTCATCAGATGTGTTGCCATAATTTTTTTTAACATGTGGCAAAGAATCTCATTTTCTTAAGCGCGTATTGCGCAAAACTTGAAAAAAAAAAAAAAAACGCCGGATCTTTTAAAACGCCAAGCTTTTTAAAGTTACGTAATTGGATTTGCAGCCAATAGATTATTCTATCAAGCGTGGCTTAACGCAAATTTAATTTCATTGTTGCACCTTTTTTTGTGTGTGAATTTAAAAGTTTTCTTCCTTGATTATATATCTATTATTAGTATAACTGTTTATATAAACTCTTACACTTCAAACCACATTGATAGCATGCTTTGCTACAAACCAGATTGCAAAACTATAGTCTAAATTACTATTAAAGTATACAAAAATTTTTTCGATGACTTCTGTAAAATAACTTTTACATTAAATCTCCATATCGGCAAAACTGAAAAATTACATATATTTCAAAGTTAAGCTTAACAGATACTTCTTGATTATTCTCTAGGAGGCTCTGCCCCTTGCGCCTTTACTTCGCCAATCCGCAGACTTTTCTTTTACCTGTTTGTCTGTCTCTCCACAATCTGTCTGTTTCCCTATCCGTTCTTCTGCCCGTCTCTCTAACCGATTGTCTATCTCTCTACACGTCTCGCTACCTGTCTCTATATTTCCCTACAGGTCTCGCTACCTGCCAATCTATTTCTCGAACCGTCTGTCTATCCGTCTAACTACTTGTATGTCTAGCCGTGTCTCTATCCATTTCGCTACCCATTTGTCTATCTGTCTCACAACTTGTCTATCTGTCTTTCTACCCGTCTGGCTATACGCCGCTCTACCCATCTTCTTACCCATCTCCGTACCCATCTATTGTCTCTCTACTCGTCTATATACCCGTCTCACTATCCGTCTGTTTTTGTACCCGACTCGCTACCAACCTCATTACCCGTCAGTCAACTCGTCTCTGTACTCATCTCTCTACTCGCCTCTTTATCTACCATGCTACGCGTCTCGCAACCTTTCTCGCTACATTCCTGTCTACCGGTATTGCTACCCGTCTCGTGACCCATCTCGCTACCTCTCTGTGAACCCTCTTTTTACATTTCTCTCTAGCCGTCTGTCTATTCGTTTCGCTACCCGTCAGCCTACCTATGTCGTTACTCGTCTATCTACTCGTCTGTCTACCCGTCTGTTTATTCGTCTTTCTACCTCTCGCCACCTCTTCCTAATATTTAAACAATTCATTTAATATACAGAAGCCGTTTATCAGTTATTAAATGCAAACATACGTAATTTATGTAATAAGTGTAATCAGATGCAATTTTTTTTAAATACATACATAAACCTGAATAATAATTCATCAATTTTGTGTTCATAGTTGTTTATATCATTTGACAGTAAATCTCAACTTCTTAAACCTGAATTGTCTCAAGCTTTTAAAAAAAACCACAAGGTCTGTATAACTGCAAAGTACCCTGAGTGTTATATTAGCTACCTGTTATTAAGTTAAGTGAAAGTTTCGTTATCGCGTTTGCAGCCAATTGCTTATGTCAGAACGCCATTTATTCATTACTGTAACTTTTTTTTTGGGGGGGGGGTAGGAGGGGAAGGGTTTCAAATATATACATTTAAATTAAAACTTTTGCATCCATGCCATTAGTGCTGTTTGTATTATTAACTAATACCTCGTACACCGAGTTTCATTTGAAATAAATGTAAAAGACTTCTTCTACAGTTTTTTTAGGAGAAACTTTCGTAATTGGGCCCAAAGCCAATCGGAGCATTTAATATCATTATTGTAACTCTTATAGAGTTAAAACAATATTGTTGCTAGCTTTACTCTTGTTTGAGACCAGCCTTGCATGTGTATCTGAATGGGGAAAAGTTTCGTATCCTATGGCGAAAATTTTTTTAAATGGTGCCAAAAGGTAGATTTAGCATCTTACAAAATTTTTCAAGAGAGCGGTAAAACATTTTTTTCAAATATTTACAAACATACGTTTATTAAAGCATGTTTTTGCACCATCTTAAAAATTTAAGCACGATGCTAAAATAATACTTTATCGCCATATTCGATATTTTAATAAGTAATGAAAATACATAAACAAACTTATTTAACAAACCTAACAGGCATTTTTGTGATAAATAATTGTTATTGTCAGGGGGTAAATTGTAAACAATTAATAAACGGCTAGTAAATAATAAATAGCATTTAAAATCTAAAAATGGAGAAGTGGTCCGTATAAAAATGCAAAACATAACATTATACGCTTGATATATGTAAATCTTTTTTTATTTTTTAATATTTTCGAAGGCACAGGTAAAAATCTCTTTTCCAAATACCAAATAGAAAATATACAAAATAGAAAAGTATCTGCAAAAAATATATTTACATAATACTACATCTGCAAAAAAATAAGATTTAGAAAAAGTAAGCCAAATCCTGCAGATCCCAACAATCACATCGAAAAACTTATCACCAAAAAAGAACTCTCCAAATCTTACGGCACAAGAGATGGGTTTTTCCTCTGAATGCAGACTATTAGTTTTTTTCTTGTACGATGGGTGATTATAATATAATTATTTCATTTCACATATTACATACCGTTTGATATATTGGTACTTTTATGTTATCCTGGCGCAGTTGATAAATCGCCAAATATTGTTCCTATAACATTTTCATATTGAATTCATTTCATTTAAATATAAACCTTTTACTCATTTAATTTAAAATACATGGCTTTCATTAATCCCATTTAAAATGCTAAAATGAGAAAAAAAAGAAATAATGCCATAAATCGAAACCTTTTATTTAAACACCAAAGAATTTTTTTTTTTTTTATTTACACTTACATTTTTTTTAATAAAAAAAGCTGCTATTGCTGAGATTTGCGCCAAATCTCTAATACCAAGTCTACCAAGTTATTGCGAGGTTTTTCTTTCAAACAGAAAAAAAAATACAGATTAATTTTCGATTTCTACTAAATTGAAATATATTTTATTGTGCTGAATATTAGTGCGTGCATATTTTTTTGCTCCATGTACTCCATGAACTTTTCAATTCCGATTGTCTACGAAAATCTCCCGCCGGTGAAAATGACGTACGCACAAAATTTTCGTGACGTATATACTTTAATTGTGTTTTTTATCTATATTTTTAATATAATTTCCAAACGGTTTGACATTTATTCTTGGTAATAAATAGACGTCGTTGTCACCTGTATAGGTACCTGCTGTAAAAATTTGAACGAAATCCGTTGAATATTTTTTGAGTTATGCTTGACGAAAGGTTTTAATATTCATTGTAGCTATATATGGGGCAAAGTAATACTGCGCTGTGTATGAGTCTTCGTGTTCACTCAGACAATAACTTCAAATATAAAATTTGGTTAATTTCTGTTCAATATAAACTGAGATAGAGCTGTAATATGCACCATGAAATATAGAACTGAAGAGCTCTGGGTGAGTGAACAAAGTCTAAATTGAAACGACACGATATTTAATAAATGCGTTACATTCTAAACTTGGTGAAATTCGATCCGATCGATTCTGAACTATATCTGTCATCAAAATCATGAAAAACACAGCACAGCAGCACCACCTGTTGAGTAAGATGCACACAAACCTAATCAGTACCAATTTATTCCGAGGTCTAACCGAATGTAAAGTTTTATAAAATTTCTCCTATATGTGCCGATATATAGATAAAATCCTAAAAATTGTGCAAAGTACAACACAGCAGCACCACATTTTGGAAAATACACACCGAAACGTAATAAGCACCTACGTTTGTCAATGTCTATCAGAATACGACATGTTGAATTTCCATTCCAGAGATGGGGAGATATAGTTATCACATCAGACCAATGAACAGATTAGACAGGGCAAGAAGCCTAAAAATTGACACGACTTGTAGAAAAAAAACATGCAATACAGGTAAAGAAAACATGTAATAAAATAATTTTGATGAATTTTGTCCAATTAAAAGTATCAAGAGGGAGTATTTGGTCGCCTTTTTCTAACTATATACTAGGTATAATAATCTTAACTATAAGTGAATAGATAAAAATAATTATGAGTTACATAGCTAAAATAAGTATGAGTTATACAGCCATGTTATGTTTCATAAATAAATATAAACGTGGGAGTTATAAAGAATAAAAAATACTTTTTTGAATACTTTTAAGTCTCATTTTAATTACAGGTTTTAAAAAAAATTCTTCAGTACTAATAACATTAAAATACAAATTAATTAGACTCCGTGCAAAAACTTGTGTTTTAAAAATAAAAAGTGTTCCAATATTCTTTAACAATACATATAATGAAACTTTATTGCTTTTAAAATACCATTAATTAATACGCTAACACTACACCAATGATCAGAAAATTAATTATCTTTTTACAAAAGATTTTTTTTTTATATAATTTTTAAAAATGAATTATAACCCGATATTTCTTGATTATTAATTAGCAAAACATTTAGGTAAAAATTCTTTAGATGTTTCGTCACGTAATAAAATTTAATTTTTGATACAATTAATCCTTTTTTAGTTGCATAAATTAAAATGAAATTTTTTAATGATATTTTAAAGGAATGAATACATTACTTAATTAAATTTTATGTGCTTTCTAACATGCTTAACAAGATTCTTTTCTTATTAAATTCTTATAGACAAAATGTAAAGTGAACATAAGGAAATGTTTTTGATATAATTTTTAAATTATACAAAGGTAAATTTGTAATTTTATTTTCCAATGTATCATAAAATAATTGAAAAATATTTATAGTCCTTATTATCCTTGTTTTTAAAATTTCAGCTAATATTACACAAACACGCGAAGTTAAAATGCGTGGAACTCGATTATAAGAGATTAAATCCCAGTTTTCGTCAATACTAAATTTGAATGAGAATTTCGCAAAATAAGTCATCTATATCCAAGTTGATTTTATTTATGAAGGTTTATGTTTGGTTGGCAAATGTGGTGATATTTCGCCAAGTATCGCGAAGTTTGGCGGTAATTTGACGCTGACGGATATGGCTACGTAATTTTAAACGTATGATAATAACAACAATAGTTACAACCATTAAAGTAAATTTGCAACATGCCATGTTTTCTAAAGCTCATATATAAAACCTAATTATGGAAAAATCAGTCACCCCAGGATATCAAACTGCTATATCTTAATATTTTTTAAGATAGAGGCAAAACCAGAAAAATTTGCCTGAATCCTTCAAGGCCGGAAACTTAAGAGGGAAAGCGTTTTAGATTTCTAACTCTTTTGTATATATTTTGCAATTAAAGTATTCAAATAGTCGACATTTTAAAGCAAGAAGGCAGACGAAGCTACCCAACGAACTCGATCGAGACTTTTACAAGTCCTGTACACACTCAGTCACAAACAAATCGATTAATAAATATGTTTGTTGTTGTTCGGCTAAAATGATTTTGTTTCGGAATTTCAGTGACCCTATAGTTTCAAATTGCTATATCTCAGCGTTTTGTTAGGCTAGAGGTGATTTTAAAAATGCTACGGAGTTCTAATTTGAAAGAATGAAAAATATCAATTTGTCTTGTACACCTTTTTTTAATTTTAAAAAATTAATAATAAAATTAATTGGTCACCATTTTGAAACATAATGGCGGATGATGTTGTCCAAAGAATGCGGTCGAAACATTTTTAGGTCCTGTACACATACTTAGTCATATTCAAATGGGTTCATAAATACGAGAGGTATAGCATAATAAAAATAAGATTGTTTCAAAATATCAGACACCGTAGAATTTCAAACTGCTCTATCTGAACCATTTTTAAAATACAACAAAAACAAAAAATGCTCCAGTACCCTTGTATCAAGATCTAACAGTTAACAGAAACATTTTTTGTTTCAATTCTTGTACATCTTTTCGATTTTTTAAAATAAAATAAGAAGCCATCATTTTTAAACAAGATGATGGATGAAGCGGACCAACGAACTCGGTCGAGACTTTGGTATGTCCAGTACACATGCTTAGTCATTTCCAAATCAGTTTAAAATTAAGAGAGTTACAGCACGATAAATGTCAGATATATGTATATATATATATATGGATGAATATATACATATCGACATTTGAACAGGGGGTAGTTTTGGATTTTGGAGGTCATGATCGGTGAAGATTTTCCTATAGATGGCTGCAATATGTAGCTTTTTACTTTTTGTATTGGAAGCTATCTAAAACAAAGTAATTTTCAGTAAATTTTCTTAGTTACATTATCTTAGAGATTTCCAATAAGCAATCCGAAAGTCTCTGTATACTGGAGACTTCCTCTTAATAAGTAGCAGAAAATATTTCGTTAAATCATACTTTAAGAAAATATTGATATATTACATGTGAAATACACCAAATATTGAGTAATAGATGAGAACTAATTCCATTCACAAAAATTTCGGAAGACCTTCATTTTGGTATTAGAAGTAAAGATCCAATGAGTCTCCAAAAAAGAAAGTTGTTTTACAATGTTTTTTACGGGTGGATTTAAAAGGGGAGGCATTTTAACTAAGTGGGATGGGGATCGGCAACTTTTTTTAAGTAGGTCAAGTGGGAATCATTTTTTATATGTTTGTTAATTCTGAATGGAATGCCGCCATCCGAAAGTCGATATGATCATATGTTACAAAATTACGTCAGGTTTAATGGATAGAAAGTCTAAAATTATACTTCAGTACAGGCAAAATAGGCTTTTACAGAAACAACACCGAATTCACAAAAATTGTGGAAGAGCTTTGTTTTGTTATTAGAAATGATCGTATGAGTTCCCAAACAGTAAAGTTGTTTTACTATGCTTTCGGAGGCAAAAGAGGCCATTTTACCTAATAGGAGAAGAACTCAACCTTTTTAAAATATGTCGAGTGGGGCATTGTTTACCATGTATTTTTTATTTCTGAATCGTATGACAGCCTTTGCAAGTCAAGACAATTAATGTTAGAAAGTTGCAATAGGTTCTATGCATAAAAAGTCCAAAATTATACTTTATGAGAGAGCACAATTTTATTACACTTATTTTATGTTCAAAATATGTTCTTTACATCATATTGAATAATCTTAAACTTATTAAATGTCCTCCAAATAGCAATAATCATAACCAGGGTCATCTGAGTCGATTTCAAAGTCATCGAAGCTGTGGGCATAAAATAAGATTAATAAAGTTGTGTTCTCACATAAAGTATAATTTTGAACTTTATATTCATGAAACCTCATCTTGAAAATGGTACGACTAGTTCCATTCTATTCATAAGTTAAAAATACGTAATAGAAAAGAGCCCAGTTGACCTACTTAAATAAAGTTGAATGTCTACCCTTCTGAAATAAAATGCTCGCCTTTTTCCCCATCCCACCCCATAAAAATTGGTAAAACAACTTAATTTTGGGGGACTCATCGTACCTTTCTTTCTACGGCCAAAACGAAGTTTTTCCCAAATTTTGATGAATGGGCATTCCTTGTCTCTCTAAAACCATATTTTACCTGTTACTCAGATTCTAGGACCGGTGGAAACCCTGCTCAGGGATAACATTTTCATCCATTCTCGGTAGTTCCCTTTAGACAGGTTAAATGCATCTTATTGTTACAATAATATTGCTACTAACTTAAATAAGAAAGATTCAATTCCGTCTGCACTCTATTTTCGTTCTTTCGAATAGCTTTTCAACAGTTGTTTTATGATCTTGAAAATTTTTGTCGAAATTATGCCCGATAACTTACACTACACTATAATACACTGTTGTTAATAAAGTGATCTTCAGTTCCGTTTTCGCAAAATATAAATTGCATGGCGATATTTTGCCAATAAAAGAAGTTTAAGAAATTGGCATCGTTAATATTATTATAACGAACATTTATGTGTGAAAAATCACCAATATATTTTCTTAGAAGGTTCATCAAGCATTTTATCTAGCAATAATTAAGCATCACATGACTTATTATTAATTTTAATATTATTGAAAAAAGGGATGCGTCAAAAAGATTGAAACAAGTTTGTTGCATTGGATATGTTTTATAAACATCATTGCTTGAATAACTATCAAAGATATATTTTTCTGTTTTATTTAATACTAGCGGCCCGTCCCGGCTTTGCACGGGTAGGCAATGTAATTTTTTTAGTAGATTTGTTTTCCTGAATTTCGCGCTCCTACCAAAAACTGTTGCTGAGATATGGCGAAATGACCTAAAACTTTCGAACCCCCTCCCCTTTAACCACCTTCAGGGGGGGGGGGGGGTTCTAAATTCAGTGAAATACGTGTTTAATCAATTGTTTAGTAGATTTGTTTTAATTAATTTCGCCCTCCTACATAAAAGCTGATATATGGCGAAGTGACCTAAACATTTCGACCCCCCCATTTAACCACCTTCTGGGGGGAATTTCCAAAATTTCTGAAATACATGTTTTATTCATTTTTTAGTAGATTTGTTTACTGATTTTCGAGCTCCTACCTATAACTGCTGCTGAGATATGGCGAAATGACCTAAATAATATTTGACCACAACCGTTTAACACCCTCCGGGACGGAAATTTCTAAAATCGCTGAATACATGTTTAATCATGTTTTTAGTAGGTTTGTTTTCCTGATTTTAGTGCTCCTACCTATAACTGCTGCTGAGATATGGCGAAACGACCTAAAACATTTGAGCCCCCCCCATTTAACACCTTCGGGGGAGGAGAATTTCTAAAATCGCTGAAACAGGTGTTTAATAATTTTTTTAGTAGATTTGTTTTCTGGAATTTTCGGGCTCCTACCTATAACTGCTGCTGAGATATGGCAAAATGACCTAAAATATACTCGAACCTCCCCTTTAACCCCCTTCTGTGGGGAATTTCTAAAATCGCTAAAACAGGTGTTTAATCATTTTTTTAGTAGATTTGTTTTCTGGAATTTCAAACTCCTACCTATAACTGCTGCAGAGATATGGCAAAATGACCTAAAACATTCGAACCCCTCCTTTAACCGCTTCGGGGGAGGGAATTTCTAAAATCTCTGAAACAGGTGTCTAATCATTTTTTTTAGTAGATTTGTTTTCTGGAATTTCAAGCTCCTACCTATAACTGCTGCTGAGATATGGAAAAATGACCTAAAACATTCTAACTCCTCCTTTAACCGCTTCGGGGGGAGGGGAATTTCTAAAATCTCTGAAACAGGTGTCTAATCATTTTTTAGTAGATTTGTTTTCTGGAATTTCAAGCTCCTAACTATAACTGCTGCTGAGACATGGCAAAATGACCTAAAACATTCGAACCCCCCCCCCCTTTAACCCCCTTCTGGGAGGAATTTCTAAAATCGATGAAACAGGTGTTTAATCATTTTTTTTAGTAGTAGATTTGTTTTCTGGAATTTCAAGCTCTTACCTATAACTGCTGCTGAGATATGGCGAAATGACCTAAAACATTCGACCACCCCCTTTAACCCCCTTCTGGGGGGAATTTCTGAAATCGATGAAATAAGTGTTTAATCATATTAGTAGCTTTGTTTTCCTGATTTTCGCGCTCCTACTTATAACTGCTGCTGAGATATGGCGAAATGATTTAAAACATTCGACCACCCCCATTAAACCCCCTTCTGGGGGTAATTTATAAAATCGCTGAAACAGGTGTTTAATCATTTTTTAGTAGATTTGTTTTCTGGAATTTCAAGCTCCTACCTATAACTGCTGCTGAGATATGGCAAAATGACTTAAAACATTCGAACCCCCCCTTTAACCCTCTTCTGGGGAGAATTTCTAAAATCGCTGAAACAGGTGTTTAATCATTTTTTTAGTAGATTTGTTTTCTGGAATTTCAAGCTTCTACCTATAACTGTGGCTGAGATATGGCAAAATGACCTAAAACATTCGAACCCCCCTTTAACCCCCTTCGAGTGGGAATTTTCAAAAATCCCTTCTTATTGCTTGCCTAGGCCATAACAGCAATCTACAGTCCAAATTGCGTGAACCTGACTTTATAGTAGTTTTGGCTGGGCGTTTCCTCTTTATATAATAGTATAGATAATGTTTAAATAAATATTTGATGTATATTTATGTTTTTTTAAAAACACAAATTCTTTCAAAGTAAATTGCAAACAAAATTAGCTCGAAATTTTTTTTCTAATGTTCATTACATCGCATTTCATTTTTTGTATAGAATTAATTCCCCTGAACATATTCTCCATCGAAGATTTTATTTTGTACTTTAAGATCAAACTAACAAATACTAATTTATTCATGTAACAGAATTTTGTAATGACATCAAAGCAGTAATTATAGTTTTGTTTTCGGTTTGTCAAAAGCGTCAGTGATTATATTACGTTTCTACATTATAATTTTTTTTTATGAAAAAACTCAGACATTTCTCAATTTTATAGTAATGTTTTGAAAAAAATTAGGAGAATCATTTTTATTTTATTAGCAATATTATTTTTTAAATTTTAATATGTTTTCATGTTATCATGTTAAATATTGGAATTCTTTTTAAAGTCACGGAAAAGTAGACTGTAAAAGTTGTTTTAGACAGAGCAGCTATACATGCCTGGTGTGATGCAATATTCCTGTTCACCATCATAGGCTAATTTGATATACTTAAGTATTTTAGTACATAATTTATTAATTTTGGACGCAGTTCTATTTGGATACAGTTTATATTATATTAGAAGTACAATAGAATCTTTACAAAAGAAAATATCCACACGGGAGAAAATGAAATTCTAGTTATTTTTAAAGATATTCAGTTTTAACCAAAAAATAATTTTCATTGCAGGTTATGACTAACTGGTTGAGTTGGCAATAAAGATTTTTTATTATCGTAACAATCTGAGTTTTGGTAAATGAAAAGTATAAATTTTGTATGAGATAAAGTAAATATATATATATATATATATATATATATATATATATATATATATATATATATATATATATATATATATCAACGATGGTAATTCATATTTTTCGAATATATTTTTATAACATACATATCATACTGTAAAAAGTATAAAGTTGCACATCAAAAATTTTATTTTGGGTCATAAGTAGCATGTTCACTTCAGACAAACAATAAGCATGATAAACTTATAGCTGATACATTATAGCATATGTATAGCATATGTATAGCTCAAATGTATAGCTATACATACGTATAGCTATACATTTGAAAGTTTAATTGTTCAAGATTTATTATATGATACTTTTTTTTTCACAATATGCTTTAAAATTGATATAAGAGCTCAGTATTTATCAATGATTAAACTAATTTGTGAAATTTGGTTGTATTATTTAAAATGTTAAAGATTTTACAATTTCAAATATAAAAACGGCTGTCAGAACGTAACTTGCGCGCACTCATCTATTCGAAATTCATTTTTGAAGTCAATTACTATTTGGAAAAAATTATATGCGGCAGAATTTGTAAGAGTGATTAAATTTTTTCCACGACAGTACATAAAAAATTATGTAAACAAACATCATTAATTTCATTAAAATTATACCTCAATTATACCCCTTTTTCAGTTTGATAAAATTGAAGTTATTTTAAATATAATTTATTTACCTATAATAAATACATAATAATACATACATAATCACTTACATAAATTCATAAATTGTTTCGAGGTTCCACAAAGTTTAATAGCCTCTTTTAAATATCAAATTAAGGTAAGTGATTACACGAGATTTTACAGGAGATCATTTTTCCACGACAGTGCATAAAAAATTATATAAACAAACATAATTAATTTCATTAAAAATATACCTCAATTATAACTTTTTTTTTTAGTTTGCTAAAATTGAAGTTATTTTAAATATGATTTATTTATCTATTTTGTTTACAAAAATTCATAAATTGTTTCGAGGTTCCACAAAGTTTATTAGCCTCTTTTAAATATCAAATTAAGCTAAATGATTACACGGTTTTAAAAAATGAAAGAAATGAGGGTGAGTAACTGATCTATGGAAAATATTAGTTATATGGTAGAATGAGGTTTGTTTCAGAATAGTATTGGATTGTAATGGATAAAGTAATAGTATTGTATATTAACATGACAGGTAATAATATTTTAATGTCATAAAAAATACTATAAAGAAGTTAAATATGTATATATTAACACATCATTAATACTTAGTTATCGTTTAATTCAAATGATAATAAATGCCACGCAAGTGTGTTTTATTAAATGTACAAATTAAATGTTTAATGATAAGACTTTTTCGTCAATAATATTCATTTTCGGTAAAAAAACAAACAAATAAGTATGATAATTATATACAACCTGTCTAAATATTTAATAAATAACAAAAAGAATTAAAGAGGTCTATAATGATTTTTAATTGTAACAAAATAAAAAGGTAAATCATATAAATAAAGTACTAATGTTTTATAACTAATAATTACAATGCATTGTTCAGTTTATGCAACAGCAGCTTTTTAATTTTCAAAATTAATTAACTTCCAACTTATTGAAAATATTAATTTAGAAAACTAAATATATATAGATAGATATGCTAGTTTTTTAATTAATGAATTTTTTAAAATAAAAGTAAGATTTGTTTTCATATTAGGTACTGTGTATATATATATGCACTATAAAATGTTCAATTTGTACACAGATTAGCATATAAATTACTAAGTATGATGTATGTTGTAAACTAGAACTGGCACTACTGTAATTCAATAGAGTTATTTGCATACAGTAATTGAATATATCCTTAATTAATGCTGTCAAAGTGTCTAATATATTGAGTATACTCTGAATTATATATGTGAAATCTAAATGAATATAAATATTTGAAAACTTTATATATAGATATATTGTATCATTTTCGATAAACATTGCATCAAAAAAACTTAGAAAAACGGAAAATCTTAAACCAAAAGTATAACATTCTCTTTTGTAAGTATTTAAAAAATAATAATAACATTTACAAATCTTTAACAATCACTTCGTTATTATTAAGACATGTTGAAAATATAAATAATTAACATAGTGCTTAAGAAAAAATTAATTTTTCTTCTGAAGTAGGACAATTGTAATCCCATTACCGGAACTAGAATTAATTTTGTAAATACAGTTTAATTTCTTTGTAGAGAAATTTCAAAGAGGACAGAAAAAAGTGTATGAAGACATACATTTTTTAGAATCGGATCCAACAGTATTTGATCCGATACATACCGTTGCATTATGTATTTCATTGAAAAGCTATATTTTTTTCTCCAAGAAAATACATTTTATATAAATCAACACAACTTTATTATCTTAAAAGGTTTTTGCTTTAATTTTTATCTTAAAATCACAAATCATTTTCTTGGTAACATATAGATCCTTAACTTGATACAAGATAATACAAATCAAAAATTAAAACATGAATTTTATTAAACACTAGCTGACCCACCCGGCGTTGCCCGAGACCGTGTAATAAACTTAAATCTCTTAAAAAACGAAACTCTGGCCACGGTCTCCGATGGCTTCGGCACCGTATACCAGTCATGCACACACTCTCAGGAAAAGCTTTTATTTCGCACTTCCACCACCAGGGTAGCATTTTGTTCTAGACAAACCTCTTCTGAACGAACCTCTGAGACAGGTACCTGCCGCCTACGCCACTGTAAAGTAGGCGTGCTACGGAAATGAGCTGGTACAGAGAAAATGTGAACATTATTAGCCGAGTTATTGATATAAGGCACAGTCTGAGAAAATAAACTTGAGGGAGGTGCCGCGTGGGAGGGGATGTTTAAGTGTCCTTCTGAAAATGACTAAGTAGGAGGATCCCGATGCATCTTTAAAAATTCGTTCATTTGGTTAAGCTGGGAACTTTTAAAATAAATTATCAACGTAAAACTAGCACAAATAAAAATATATGAAACAGCAAACAGCTCTTTGCCTATAAATTCCCATCATCAGTGCCAAATTTAAAAATATTAAAAACTGATTTAAAAGTTTAAGCCATGTATGTATGCTTACGATTCCGCACGCGACCAAGTTAGAATGGCAGTGGGTTTAAAAAAAAAGCGGAGTCAGGACCAGACTGGGCGAGTTTAAGTTCGGAGGAGAAAAACTTATTGTCTCGGCCAGTGGTACTTAAACTCGTCCAGTCTGTTCGCTACCCATCAATTTAGTTTAGTGTTATAGAGGGTGATTATTAAGTTAATTATAATATTTGGAATCAGTTGCGTTGAAATCGGAAATATACTTGATGAGATACAGAAACGGGGCATAGTAAGAGGAATAACCTTGAAAGGGGGGGGGTGGATGTTCAAGAGCCCTTCAGCAAATAACTAATTTGGAGGATTACTATACATCTTTAAAAATTTATTCATTTGGTTAAGCTAGGAACTTAATTTAATATTGGCTTAGAATATTATTCCGAAATAGTGGTATTATTTCAAGAAATCTGGCTTTCTAGAAATACATCTTGAAGCTATGAACGCTGTTTTTTACAATAATTTAGTAAAAATGGAACTGGTTTAGAGAAGTTCGGAACATTATTAGCTGAGATTTAAAATAGCGGAATTCTCTATAGAAAACAGCAATCAATTAAACGCTACAAATGAAGTTAAAAATTTTAAAATTGTTAAATGTAATTAGCTCTGTTGAAATCAGAGCAGTAGATTTGAATTTATTAATAAGGGGGGGGGGTCAATTAAGGAAAAAGCTGCCGCCAGGTGTCGTGCGGTCAAGTAAAATAAATGCGATATTTAATAAAAAGTTGTTCTTCCTTATCCCTCTCCATCCTCGCAAATATAACAAATAATCTGTTAAATAAAGTTTTCTGTTTTAATAATCTCTATCATAATATATGCCATGTAAAAAAACAAACCTTAAACCCAGCTAATTATCATGAAGAAAATCGTGCCTGGAAAATATTTCAAACAGGTGGCGTCTGTGCAATTTGTCGTTTGCTGTTGGCGAGACATTAGCATGGTTGTACGCCGATAACTTCAATCCATATAAACACTATTTCGTTAGAAGTCCTTATTTATGTATTGCTACTCGGGTTTATTTATTCATTTCTTGAAGACTCTGTAAAACCAACCAACCGAAGAAAAAAAACCTTTTTTATGATAGTTCTTTCTGGATTTTAATTAATATTTCAGTAAATAATTAGAATATTAAAATTCTGATCCTCAGGTGCACCAGGACAGGTTTTGGACTATCCTCACATAAATCTTCAGATTCTAGGTGCGCTAAATTTTAATAGTCATCGCCAACAGACAGATAGACAAACACACACACACCCAGACACACAAAGAGAAACATTATTTTATTAGTAAAGATTTATTAATGAAGTAGAAATATAAATTATTTCATAAATTTGACTATATTTTATCTGCATTTTAATGAAAATAATTAAAAGTGTATATAAAACAAACATTTGGCTGTAGAATAATTTTATACTTCTAAGCATTTTTGCCTTGAAGAAAACAAATTAAAATAATCCTTCGAAAATATTTTAATTATTTTTATTTACTTTGAACAATAAATACATTCTTGTTGGTATAAATTATTTTCACAAATTTTAAAGTGAAATTTTTTAAAATAAAGTCTACGATACAACAATTTTTTAAGGATCTACAATTAAAATTCCAGACGACACAGACAGAAGATATATTTTACTAGTACTTTTACCATTTAATACAAATTTGTTCTCATCATAGATATCTAATATACATTCAACATTAATATTTTCAAAGAATTTTAGTTTGCTCTTTATATTGCATTACTTAATTCATTTAACTCAATGTAAATGTGTTGCTTTGTTTAGGAATAACCTTACTTGATGTGCTTTCCGCATTTACAATTTTTGTACAATTTTTTAATTTACTATACACTCTAAGCATTATAAAACTAAACATGAAACTATACAAAGATATAAAGAAAATTTATCTCTAATATTCCATGTATTATAAATTTTTTGAACAGAGAACAATTTTTATTTAAAAAAAAAATCCTGTTTAAAGAAAGCATTTTAAAATTATCCCAATCGTGCAATTTTTAATAAAACGTTTACAAAGCATACAGAAAAAAAGAATGAAATGTGAACTACAAAATGTACGTCTACACATTTTCCATTCGTACTCATACGAGGTTCTCATTAAAACATAGTATTTATTCTTTACGGTAACTAAAAAATATATTTATTGTTTTTTTCGAAGCATTTGCGTTTGGATTTTAAACTGCTTTTTAGTATAAATGACAACTACAAAGTAAATGAAAATCAAACAACAACATACATATTGCTATCTGATAGAAATGAATTTTGAAAATCAACTTATAGTATATTGTAGTTCAAAAAATTATTTTTTTTAAATAAATTAATTAAAGTACGAAATTGAGGTCTGCGAAGTATATAATAAAATTTTCTTCACGAAAAAGACAGACATATGTTTTGAAACAAGTTATGACTTGTCTTTCATTTTAGTAATTTTAAAAACACATTATTTATACAGGCATCCGTATTTTGAATTTTTATTTTTTACAATTACGTCTAAAAATTCTGCGTTTGGAATTCTCAAAATTTTTTTAATATTTAGTGTATATTCGTCTGATTTGCATTCTAATCTCAAATTATTTATAATTCTTGCATATGTATTACTTTTCAAAATGATATACATTTATAGAATTAATTGGGATGTACATTTTTAGCTTATATTTAATCATATTTTCATACATATTTGCTTTTTGTTTTATGCAAGGTATTCATCCATAATATTTTATGAGAAATTTTCAATATGATGTAAGAAAAAATATGTATTTCTGGTAATTTAAACCTCGGATATTATAAATCAAAAACATGTTATAAATTGTAAGGGAAATATCATAAAATTAAAGTAAAAAGGTAGTTAACTAAAACTAAACTTGTTTATAAATATATGGACACTTTCAGCAAATTCATAATTATACTAGAGGAATGTGTGTGTGTTGGGAGGGGGGGAGTGTAAGATGAACTGTAACTGATCTGGCCACTTCTTTCAACCTTTTCTCCAACAAACAAGTAATATTAAAAAAATTAAGTCAATTCCTACTTTTTAATCATAAATATATAAAATAAACTCGTGCAGCATTAATTTCCCACGTTATCTTTTTTGAACATGATTTTATAGTCATCGTTGCGGTATTTTATTTCTGTGGCATCACTCATTTGAGATAAATCTTTCATTTCATTTATGAAAACAATGGGAGGAATTTTTTTCTCCCATTTAAAACTAAAATTAATTAATTAAATTTAATTAACGAATTAATATTTGAAAAAACTGTATTAACATAAAGTGTCATCCACTACAAGTTTGAAAAAAATTATTTGAACTTGAGTGAATGAATAGAAAATATTTTATTAACGATTGAAAATTTGAACAAGATATACAGTGTCTCACAAAAGTGATAGGACACTTGTGCTTTATAAAAAGAAACTGCAATAAAATAAATGAACAAACATGTGCAAAAATTTTTTGGGTGTGTTTCATATTTAAAGTTAGTAACAATTATTACATAACATACATTTTGTCAAAATATTAAAATATTAATTTAGTAAAAATACAATTGTTCAGAACGGAGCAAAAAATGGCTCACATAAGTGATGGGACACTTACTTTTCCATCAAATATTTATCCAAAAATTTTACTTTTTAAAAGGTTTTAATATTTTGTTGGATTTCCTTTTACTTTTAAAACATGATTTAATCTTTTTGGGATGGATTCGACTATTTTTTTTGTGATTTCTGGAGTGATTTTACCCCATTCTTCTTGAAGCACCGATTTTAGTTGTTGTTTTGAAGAAATGGTGTGTTTGCGAATTCTTGATTCCAATTCTTGCCAAATATTCTCTATGGGATTTAAGTCTGGAGATTGTGGTGGTGTTTTTATTATTTCAGGACAGTTATATAGCAGCCAGAGTCTAACGTTCAGAGCAGTGTGCTTGGGGTCATTGTCCTGGTAGAATTTAAAATCGTTATGAAGGTTCAATTTTCGTGCTGAAGATTTCAAATTTTGCTTTAAAATATCAATATACTTGTACTGATCCATTATACTGTCAATAAAAACAAGATTACCAACTCCAGCGGACGACATACACCCCCATACCATAACTCCTCCTCCACCATGTTTTACTGTTGGTACCAAGTTCTGTTTGCGAAGTTCTTCCCTGGGTTTTCTCCACACCAAGATTCTACCGTCAGAACCAAATATATTAAATTTATTCTCATCAGCAAATATAACTTTATTCCAGTAATCAGAATTCTTATTTATGTTGGATTTTGCGAAAGCTAGTCTGAGTTTTCTATTCTTTTCACTTACGAAGAATTTTTTCCTGGCTACTCTACCGTGATATCCAGCAGATCGAATTACCCTTCTAATAGTTTCAGGATTAACAATTATTCCATATAATGCTTGTAAATCAGCAGCAACTTTTGAAGCACTAATTCTTGGATTTTTTTTAATATTTCGAACGATAATTCGCTTTATTCCATTGGATAGCTTTGATGGTCAGCCAGGTCTTCTTTTATCCTGAATCATATGATTCTTTTTATATCGTTTAATGATATTGAAAACTGTTGAACGACTCAAGTTAACTGTTTCAGCAGTTTTTCTAATAGATTTTCCACGTTCAATATGCAAATTAATAACTAATTTTCGAATTTCAGGCGAAGTTTCTTTTCGTTTAGCATTCATGACTACACAGAGCTAAAAAACACAAAAATTCCAAAACAAACTGGAGAGAAATACTGCAGACGATTTTATAAATTATTGCCAATTGCTTTTAAGTAAAAATAAAACCCCAAAAAATATTTTTATTGCTTATTTCAGACGATTTTTGTTGCATATATAATGGTGTCCCATCACTTATGTGAGCTATTTTTTGCTCCGTTCTAAACATTTGTATTTTTATTAAATTAATATTTTAATATTTTGACAAAATGTATGTTATGTAATAATCTTTACTAAATTTAAGTATGAAACACACCCACAAAAAAAATGTGTACATGTTTTTTTAATTTATTTGATTAGTTTCCTTTTGTAAAGCACAAGTGTCCCATCACTTATGTGAGACACTGTATATAGAGTGTAAGCTAATAGTAGCAATTAAAAAAAATATTTGAAATGTCATTGTAAAAGGAAATTAGAAAAGGAAAAAATCACATCACCAGTGTCTGAATCTGTGTCATCCTATCAAAAAAAATCAGCATGATTCCGAGATTTGCACATAAAGCATTAGAACCAGAGTTCGTCCTTGACATTTTAGCACAGATAATGAAATTTTTACTGTCACAATCTTCCATTTGCAGTCATCCTCATCACCTTGTCCTACGACAGCCACATTTTGTTTAAAAGGACTTATCAATATACCGTTAATTATAAATAACCTACATTTTGTATCACTTTTCACGTTTAAATTGTATTTGGAGGCTATTTGTGTAAGAGATTGAAATAACTTATCATAGATGATGAATTTCTTGCACTTTGTTGTCCCTAAAATGCAGTAGCAGACTTGGAAATTAAACTTTAGATTACAACTACTCACAGGTTCTGAAGCGAATTGTTGATAGCGAGTTACATGAACCTATAGAAAGTGCACCAGATAGTGCACTTTCTGGTGCACTATCTAGCCTTGCTTCGTAAGGCTAGACGGGAGAAAAACTGAGTTCGTCATCTCAACTATTTCTTCATCTTCATCTGATTTACCAACATAAAATAATAAGCAAAAATTAGAACTTTCAGATAACGTAAAAGAAATTAGCTTTATGTATTGAAATGTTCTAAATTTCAGCCAATTTGTTTATTCTAGAAAGCAAGTTACTAATCTGATGTTTTTTTGTTGTTATTTTTTTATCATTTCCGGGCTCTTGGCATATTCTATTTTATACCACTTTATAATTTTATCTGTAAGTAGTAAAAAAACAAATTATATCCAAGTGATTTTTCTGGATTTTCGTAAGATATGCATTGTACTTCCATATCAAAAGTACCATAATATCAAAATTCCTATTTAATATTTTTCGTTTGACTATACCCAAAATAAAAATCCAGCGTGGCACACATCAATAACATTATTACAGAAATAAATTATTAAAACGCGAAATAATTATTTAATTTATCGACTTCCAAGAGAGTTTGTGCGATACAAATTTTCATAAAGACACAGTATCGAAAGTAACACAGTATCACAGTAAAGAAGGATCTTTTGAAATCCTTCTTTTAAGCCGAAGGGAAGTATTGAAGTGAAGAATAGCAACGACCGGCAGCGTTTTACGGTGCCGTATTTGAGAACTATTTAAGAAGGGTAACTCGTGTCGTAAAATTTTCGACAGCCCGGCCCGTAGTAAATTGAACTTGAATAAAAAATGATATATAAATATACAACTTAAAGTATCATATGCAAATCATCGCTTTATTAAAATGCGATAATTTTCGTGCAAATTTAAATGAATAATATTTAAAGCACTATTTTTTTAAATAGGTACTATTGAATAAAATAATATTATTTTTGGAAATATCAAAGAATTTAAATTTTATATGAACGTGACATTTGTTCTAAAAATGATATATGCTTCCATCATTGCATTCTGATACATATTTCGTATCATATAAGGGGAAAAAGTCATAAAAAATTTTCATCTTTTTTCACACTTGTATTTTATGTAGATGTTGGAAGTGGTCCAAAACATGAAGATAAAAAAAACAACGTTTCCTTAAGACAACCCAAGTTTTTCCTGTTTGCAATGGAAACGAGGCCGAAACATGCGAAAGTTTTCCTTTTCCTTTTCATTTTTTACGGAGTATAAAAGTTATAAAAATACTGTTGTAGCACAAACTGTACAATAAACCAAAGTTAAAACTAATAAGTAAAAAAAAAACACTCATAGTATATTTTATGCAATATTCGTGAACGAAAAAATGTAGTTATTATTTGTTCTCAAATAAATCTTGGAAAAATATCAAATATTTAAAGACATTTGCTGTTTTATTTGAATAAATCCACTGTTTATGCCAAATTTTATGAATTATATATGAAAAGTGTGTCACAAAAATATGAAAGGATTTTTTTTAATGTACTCGGTAATTCAATGTAATATTTTAAAACACATACAGCAAGCTTTGTATTATGAGAAAGAAATGTAAATCTTGACATTATTTTTCAGTATTATTGTTTCTATGCTGAAAAATTTATTTATATAATATCTTCAAATTATTGGAATGAAACATTAAGAATAAATAAAAATCATGAAATGGTTAAAGTGAAATTTTATCAATTTATTATTTAAGATAAACTGTTACATATCTCTAGTAATTGTCTTTAATGATTTAATATGAATGTTTTTCTTTGTTCTCTAGTTTTCATTTTGTTCTGCAAAATTTTATTATGAAAAAAGACAAGATGGAAAGTAATTCATTTCTAATTGTTCTATATTAAACCAGCATGAGACAAAACTACTACGCAGCTATATCTATATATATATAAGGTAAAGCTAGGAGAGTCTTTGCACAGTTCAAAAGAATAATAATAAAAAATCTAAATATTAATTTTTTGCTAAACTATCCATGAATAATTTTGACTTCCTTTGTTTTTTATGCATTTCTATTGCTATTTTGCTGTTATGCTATAATTTAATAGAACAGTTGTAATAAAACCAAGAAGATTATTTTGCGTAATCTGTCCTTACAGGGTTGGTGTGATTGCGCACATGGGTAAGAGAGATTGTTTCTAATAATAACTACAATTATACTGTTAACAATAGGAATTACACTGTTGACATTGTTGTAAGGTTTTTGTGAACAAATATTATTGTATTAGGAGTGAATATTCCAACATAATGATTTAAATATCACAAAAAAAGAAAGAATTAAAAAAAATTTGAAACATTTTAATTAAAGAAAAAAATTAATGAATCACAACAAGCAAGCCCAGATAAGATTACAAAATAACAAAAAGTTACTTGATAATAAGTTTAACTTAAAAGTAGTACATTTTCATTTTCACAGTTTCAATCTTTCCTTGTTAAGTTACAAAAGTTTTTGTCGTCCACTATTGATGCACGTAAATAGCATTGTTGTAAATAAATGCAAACATGTAACAAAATGCATTGTTGTAAATAGTGTAGCTTTCGTGCAAACCCCTGCCACAAGTAAGGGGCTGTGCATATATAACGTTATCAGTTTAAGGGAGAGGGGTTCGTGGCACTTTATATCGGAAGATATCTCTAGGGGGAGTGGGGTTATGTTTTGATATCGTTATCATTTTTTTAAACAAAATTCTCTTTTCTGTAATTTTTCCTTTTGAATCAAAATTGTTTGTTATCTTTTTTTATTCTGATGTCCATTTTATGAAAATACAAAATCAATTATTAAAGTCAATAAATGATTAGGAAATAATTTCATTCCAAAATATAGAATGCTACAACGTTCAGCACTCCGATTTTTCTGCCTTATGCGGTTATAATCTGCTGTTGGAGACACCAGGTGTGAAGCACATTTGATTGAAATGATATTCGTGTTTACTAATAAAGAAAAGAAAAAAAATTGTTGTCCATCTATTTTGTTGAAAAGAAGTTCTGCTTCTTTTTCCCCCTTCAGGGGCAAGTGCAAGAAAACAACATTACTGTTGAATGCTTTATGTAACAAAAAGCTATTATTGAACACTTTCAAACAGCAACTATATGTTTTAGGTGTTATTTGATATAAAGTTATTTCATGTATAATAGTAATAATTTATTGAATTTATCTCTTAATTTTAATCATTAAAGTATGTGAATAATAAATGTATAATCATTATCTGTATATCACTGCAAACGTATGAAAAAAATAATATGTTTTAGACATTGATAACGTTATCAATATATATTATAACGGGGTTCAAGGAATGGTAACGTATGATATCGTAAAGGAGGGAGGGAGTCCAAAAGTACCAAAAAGTTGATAACGTTATATATGTACATGCACAGCCCCTAATACATTGAATCCATTCAATGGTTGAAATTGACTCCTCGTATAGTTCATATATTTAGTGCGCTCATCCTTTGTTTTTTTCCTTCAGTTTTTTTGGACCCCACTTTTGTGGAAGCATTTTATTTTCATCTGTTTGCTATTTTTGTAGGTGCTTCTTTTTTAAGTCATTTTTCATGTATATTTTGTGGATCAGTAACATTCGTTGCACTTAGTTTCCTTTCTTATTTCGATGGTATTAAACTACTTAGAATGGGTGAAAGCTTTTCCAAAACTTTCGTAGCTGTATTTCTGGGAGTAACATTAGACTCCCTAGAAGTTGATGATTGACAAATGCATGTAGCTGCTACAATTGGATACAAGGATATGCCTACAATAAGAGAAAGTTTGGGTTTCATTGGTTGTAACGAGTACTGTTGTTGAAACGGATTTTTGATCTGTGGATTCTGATGGTAACTCAAGGATTTCAGGAACAGTTTGATTCATGCCTTGAACACAGACCAGCAAATATGCGTCTTCTGGGATCACTTCAATATTCAAGGGATAAATTCCAGGTTTCGATAATTAGGTGTTTTCAAAAATTATTTCAAAATTGATTCATTCATATGTGTTTATTTCATATACATGTAATATGAAATTTATGCAAATTTACCAATAAGCTGCGTAATCTCCCCTAGCATGGAAACTAATGGGAACAATGCGCCACCGCTCCTAAGAAGCAGATGCGCAAAATCTCTAATTTCGATAGGAGAGATTTTATTTAAAAATAGCCGCTTCTAAAACGAACTCTTGGTGTTCACACTGTTAGTTTAGATAGTAGCTTATGAGAAATTGTTTAAGTTTAAAATATTTTGTACTACTGACATTCTATAGAATTTCTGACGAATAGCTATGAAAATTCAAACACTTACTTTGGGAGAACAAAACAAAATAGCAATGATTTTTCCTTGACACTCAAAACAATCAATGTACACATCCAAGTAGACACTCCACTACTACTGTTGTACAACTACTTGGACACTCTGCGCGCGCACTCTACTACTTCTCCCCACAGTTCGTTGCCGTCTGCTGAAACATGAACTGCGTTCATCTACGCAGGTTCTCCCTCTCGCTGATTCACAGACGCCTCCGACTTCAATGGGCTGAGAAATACAGCGCGTGTCTTGTGAAGTTGCAACAATTTGCTTTTTTCGATAAATCTCGCTTAAATTGGGAGTACAATGATGGAAGAGTACGCGTTAGACGTTATAGAGGGGAACGTCTACTCCCACAGCGTGTTGTCCAGCGTCATACCACACAAACGCCTGACATCATGGTGTGGGGAGCTATTTCGTATAATTGTCGATACCATCTAGTGCACATTGCGGACAACCTCAATAGTGATAAGGGGAATTTGTGGAGCCAGAGGTCCTCCCCCGTTTTCTACGCATTCCAGGTGCTGTATTTAAGCTGGATAATGCCCGTGCACATGTTTCTCAGACTGTATAAGCTTTCTTCAGTACAAAACAGGTTTCGCTTCTTCCATGGTGTGCATATCCCCGGATATGTCTTCCATCGACCATGTCTGGGATTTCATTGGTTGGCGACTCGCTCGTACAGCTAGTGGGGCATACACTAAGACTTTGGCTTCAAGTCGAAGCCATCTGGAATGCCATTCCCCAGGATTACATTCAAAACCTGTATGATTCAATGCCACGACGTGTACATGCTCTGATCATTCATCGTGGCGGACACACAAAGTACTAATTTGCAATGTTCTTTTTGTTGTTTTTGTCTGGTAAATTTAATTGTTTGTTTGTACCACTATCATTAATATGTGGCATAAATTTAATTAATTTCTGACAATTCCTTCATGGTGTTGCAAGTTTCACAAACATGAGTGCATATACATACAGAGAGAGAGAGACAGATAGATAAATATGTAGATAGATATTTCTGCAGAACGCATTCAATTACCCAAATTCATTCATGTTTTATAATTAGGCTATATATAAGAAAAAAAATAGATGAATATAACATTGATATAACTGTACTCTTCTGTCAGAGCAAGATTATGATACCAAATCACACTTTCACAATAAAATCTTTTTGCATATTTTAATTCAATTAAATTATTTAATAGTACTTTATTATAAATTAAACTATAAATGCAACTTTGACGGGTGATATTTGAATGACTTTTGTTTCTGCAAATAAGTGCATTTGAAATAAAACCATATTTTTATTTAACTTTTATATTGTTGTTCAGGCAATGTGATATTTTATGTATTCTGCATTAAATAAATCTGAAAGTTATTTATAAATCAATTATTACATAAAAATATATACATTCAGGTTATTCAGAACTTCAGCACGAAAGTCTAAGGGGTGATAGAACTCGCCTAGAGAAGCTCAAAACACCACTTGATGACACCACAAGCATCATTTGAGTCACGACCATGCATTGTATGGTGTTTTGATCTTGTTTAGGCGTGTTATATCACTACTTAAAGCCTTGCCCAGGAGTTCCGAATGACCCCGTATATGTAGCATTTATAATTTTGCTGCAAATATGTTCAATCCCTCTTTTAAGGAATGACACAAATTTCTAACAAATCAGTAGCAAATATTCTTACTCACAGTGACCAGTGCTTTAATTACACAATGACAAACACAAACTTAAGATATCAAAGCAAACATTCCAGTATGCAGTAAGAAAGATGAGTACAGGTATTTATGAATTCTACATTCCTTAAAATTTCCCCGTAAAATAAACAGATCAGTCATCATGTTGAACTAAACATTTTTATTAGCCATTTCCGTCTAACAACGGAGGACATCATAAGCAGTATGATATTTCACCAAGCTTTCTGTCAAATATTACAAATGATATTTCATTACGCCGGTAAAAATATTATAACTATATCTCATTATTTAATTATTTTAGTGAAATTTGGCAGTTCACTCTTCACTGTTGTCTCCATGTTATTATAACAATTGGGAAATGCAGAAAAAGCTGCCTGTAGAGAAAAAGTCTCTACGTATTAATTTGAAAACATATTTCTTCAAAAATAAAACCAGCATTCACCGTATAGATCACTACCATTTTTTAAAAAACAAGCTAACTGTACGACAGCGAAGTACTCCGACTTATAATGGTACTCTATTCTGCAAGCAGTTCATTTCTTTCTCCCGCCGTACGCATGTCAAGGAGTAAGAGGGAGAAAAGTGAATTTTTTCCCAGTTTTTCCTCCGCGGAATGGCAACAGCGTGGGGTAGCTCAGTAGTATTCCTTTTTAGGATACTGTCGGTAGCTAGCCCGTTATATTTTTTGAGTTGCGTTTGTTTGAAAGAATGTTGTAAAGTTATACGAGATATGATCATCATCCATTTCGATCTATTCCTATGCTCGATTGTTTTTTACATTTGATGGATCGAAACAGAAGCCCAAGTTTTGTGTGGAATTCCGTAATTGGTGGTTCATCGAAATTAGTCTAGTGCAAGATATTGTTTTGTTAAAGTGTGTTAATTTTGCCTTAAATGAAGTTAGTGCGGCATGCAAGTCTTTTTTGACAGTGTAATTTGAGTAAAGTGTAAAGCTACAAAAATAATGTGATGATCAAGAAATGTACAGAATGAGAATCAAAAATATATTATCTTTTTTATCAAAAGCTGCATAAAGAAGATGCATTTCGATAAAGTTTTCAAGTCTTAAATTTGATTTGAGGTGGAATAACGAAAATGAGAGTTTTGCCGTGTAGTTGATAATATATTTCTTTAATTCATTTGGTTTCTAGTACTAGAAATATATATATATATATATATTTATATTTATTTATTTATTTATTTAAATTTCCTGTATGCATGCACATGTTTTTTTTTTCCGTTAAGTTCAATTATTCATGTTTTTCCTTTTCTAAATAAATATTCCAATTTGCACTTTCTGAGAATTTTTGGTATTTTAATTAAGTGTTCATTTCTTTTAATTTTCAAGGTAATTATTAAGAATATGAAATTTCATTCTTGTTTTTACCGCTATATACAATTGATCATGTGCAATATATTAACAATATTCTTCATTAATTAAAAGATCAAATCGCAACTCTTTATTTTCTCTTGCTGTTAATTATCAATTGTATTTATTTTTCAGTTTCTGGAGTTAATAATAATATTGGTAATTAATAGTAAGAACTTCCCCAGTGCATATGGGACCCCTTTTCTCATAAGTACACTTCCTTCTGAGTTCGTGCAGGTGTATATAAAGCTAACACTGAGGAGTGGAAACTACGCAATACAGCTAGATATTTAAACCAGTCAGAAACTTTGCCTATGGGCTTCGTCGCAAAAGCATAAATCTTCTATAATTTGTCTAAATTTTGGCGGAAAAATAATTCTAAGCGTCACTCCAAAAAGACTAAAATATTTTTTTATGAGCAAATCAAATGTTTTAGAAATCGAATACATTTAAGATGAGTGAGAGTAAAAAGTGCACGATGCATTGGAACATTATAATTTTGATAGGGAATACGGGAGAAAAGTATTTTAACCCCTTCGTCCCTGATTTTTTTTTCATTTTGGGAAAAAAAATTACTGTTATGCTAACAAAATGAAAAATAGCTATCGAAATCACATAAGTTATGGTTTAATGAAAGTTAACGAATCCGTTCTTTACCAAAACCTCACAAATTTAGTTATTTTGCGGGTTTTTCATATAACAATAGTCTAAGGAAGAAGGAAGAATTTTTGAAGACGTTTGGAAAATGTCGTATTACAACTAAATTAAACAAGCATAAAAATTTAGTAATACTTTTTATCTTTTATCACAAATTACCAATTCGGAAAAGAATTCCCAAATTTTAATTTAAAGAGTGAAACGTATGTTTTAATTAAAAGAAATGCCAATGGCTTGCTAATTAGTATTAAAATTATTATTATTATTATTATTACTATATGCTAAACATAAGTGAAGTCATAATAGGAAATGTAGAGATTCATACTATCACTATTAGGTGCTGGAATTAATAAAAATAATGTTTAAGACAAAATAATACTCAATAAAAGATATGTCCTATTAGTAGGATCTCAGGGCAGAAGGGGATAAGACAAAATATAATAAATTAAATGGTAACACTTTAGAAATATGAAAAATATGTTATATACATATAACATATTTTAAGTTATGATTTATCGTAAATTTCTTAATTTTTTTTTTCATTTAATTTATTTTAATTTGTCTTAAAATATTTTTTATTCTAATTCCTATTTTCCCCTGAAGAGTTTGTAATCACTGAACTGCATAAGTTTAAGTTAATTATTCACTTAAAATATCATTTCTATTTGAAGATATTCGTAGTGAATTATGTTCTTAGAAGAGAGTCCAGCGTAACGATGTCTAGACAGGCTAATCCTCCATGTGTTTGGAAAACATTCATTGGACGGAGAATCCACTTCTTCATTACTTTGGTTCGATGACTGCAATACTGAGATCTTATACGATTTATTTTGAGTAAGTTAATATTTGCTGATATTATGTTTATCTCATCGTGAGATAAATTCTCATATTTCAATTTTTTTATTTTCCGTAATCTCCGTATTTTTTCTATTACTCCGTATTTCTATTCCTCCCGGAATTGATATTTTACTGGAGAATGCTTTTTCAATTCCATGTGGTCCATGTTTCTTTGTTTCACCTGGAAGTTTCGCGGCGCGTACGGTACGCGAGGATTCCATCTTCCCGACATGTGCATTCACCAGACCTGATCACGTCAAAATACTAAAAAGGATTGACTTGTTCTTGGGAAAGGTTAACCCTTGTCAAGTTTTTGAACAAATTGTTCCTGCATTTTCTGCAACTGGGTATTTCAACCAACAAGTAAAAAATATTTAAAAAACAAATTAATATTTTAAACAAAAAAAATGACGATTCGTGTAAACGGTTTTCGAACTCTCCGAACTTCCGAAAAGAAAATGAATAACTTAACCATAATCTATTGTAATTTGCATTCAAAACAAGAGTCATAAAAAATTAAAACTTAAAGCTTAACTAAAAACAAGTAAAATTCAGTTAAACTATTGAAAAATTTAGAAAAAAAATAAAATTCATATAATATCCTGCCAGAAAAGTTCATTAGTATATTTTTATAAAATTCCATTGCCCCCCCCCCAATCACTAGTCTAACAAAAAAGTACGATACAATTCTAAAAAAAATCAAAATGAAACTCAACTCTGTGGAACTAAAATTAAGTTTCGTGTTTACTAAAAAGCCAGAATTCAGTTATTACTTGATTCCAGAAAATCCTCCCCAATAAAAAATATCTAAAATTTAAAGAGAAAATATCACAGCATGTATATAAATTTGGGAACAGATGCTTTACACTCACGCAGCGATGTTTGGCGACTTTTTGGTTGGCACGATTTTCAAGCCCGTGCCAAACTAATAACTTAATACAATGGCTAGAATTTCACTAAAGGAAAAAAATCCACCAAATTTGGCGACTTTTTTCCTTTTTATAACCGATTAAAAAAAACTGTGCGTAAGTGTATGGCATCATAGCCTAAATTTACATAAAACATTTCTTAACAACTGTAACAGGTTAAGAAATGATGATGAAGAATACTAAAAATGATTTTTAACAATTTTCTTCATTATCAGCACTATGAGACATCATGACTGGAACCTTGTGTATACGATGTGGTACGGATAAATAGCGTAAACAAAACGTGAAAGTTCTAAAAAGATACACAGTTCAGATGCTTTAAAATGACAGACATAAAAATAATAAAGTCAGAAGAAACTTGAATGCTTAAAGAAAACTTTAACACAGATGTATAATTCAGATTTTAAAAAATATCGGTTCAGCTCGCATCCGCTGCGGAAACCCATCACAGCAGAGCTTAAGATCTTCATCTTTACGGAATTTTCATGAAAACAAACTTTAAATATTTCGCAGTTTTTCCAAAAACTTGATAAGATAACTAGGTGACCTTCATCAAAAGCAAGATAATGATACAGCTTTTCGTTTTTATAGGATGAGCTTAAACTTTGCAGATACATGACTCTTTAAAAACAGCTGAGTACATGAGAAACACATTTTTTTTTCAACATTCCATATCATCAAAAATGCTTTGATTAAAAAGGCCATAATTCAAGATTAAAAAGAAAAAACACTTTCAAAATACGTGTTATGAAGCCGGAAAAAAAAAAAACATTTTAACAATTAAATGTTTAACGAAATGACTTTTATTTACTTTATATGTAACTTGCTTTCTTTAACAAGCTTTCAAAACACTCATTTTACTTTAAACAGGTTTAATTTAAAACACAAACTAACTAAAAATGAAATTATTATAACTGCGCCCCCCTCGCAAAGTCCGCTAAAGTCCGAGGGGGTTAACGTTAGACTTTTAAATTTAAATGCTGTAACTTTCAAGTTCAAGAACGGCAGAATTATAACAGAAAAAGCTTAAAAGTACTTAGGAATATCTATAGACTTTAATCTGCAAATAAACAGTAAAAATTGAAAACAAAAACATTTAAAACTTTACTTTATAAAATTTACAATTTTAAAAATATTTTAAAATAACTAACTAGCAGTCAGGAACGGGCCGAAACGGTGATGGACTATTGTTACATTTTAAGCATTAAAAGGTACATTAAATCAGCAGAGATAAGTTTACAGTCTGAAACCTAAAATGGTTGAACGCCCCATAACCGATATGAAAAAAATAGTCAACGTAAAGTAAAGATCTAGTATTGATTAACTTCTTAATGTAAAACTATAATGAGATATAATGATAGAAATAAAGACAAAAAGTTTAAGAACAAACATATTTATTAAAATGTTAAACATAAGTTAAATAAATCAAAAAGATAACTGAAAAAGATATTTATAACAATAGTTATTTACGGGATTAACCAAATTGCTAAAACGATGTAGAAATTACAGAAAATGATAATTCATAGGCTTCATAACTAGTATTGAAATAACAGCTGAACAAGCATATCTATTGTAACATAAGTTGTATTAGGTTTCGATGGCCCAAAGCAGAACTATTATATTAATGAGATAATTGAGGAAAAACATTTTATAAATATATGAGGAAGACTGCAGCTTTAGATAAAATTATAATGCCGGACTTTGATGGGAAACGAAATTTGCTAAATTAAAGTTTATTATTTAGTTGTATAATGAAATAAGCACATCGACATGAAAAACCAACAAAAATAACTTGTGAGAATTGATGACATACGGCTACTTCCTCCAGAGTTACGACGACTCAAGGATAGCCTTTACTAATGAAAATGAATTTCCTTAAAATACCGAATGGCGGTGGAATTCATTTCTTAAAAATATAAACAAGTTCCTTTGGAGATCAGTTGAAGACAGTTTAAATGAAGTACTATATTTAGCATTAGTTCTTGGCATATAACTTTAGAACCTTTCCGTTAACATAGTTAAGTTAAAAACGTATTAAGCATCCGCTATTTTCGGTGGACGACATCGTTAGATCTCTTAGTTACGACATGAAAGACAACACAATATACGAGACTAAACACAATCAAGACGAGACAGAAAAACGAAGCTAGACGAAACTAGACACAAACGAAGCTTACCGATGAGTGCGAAGCTTAGCCGATATCTGAACTTAGTATACAGAGTGAGATATAATACGAACGTAATACAAAAATGGAAAAAAACATACTTTGGAAAATTAACAGGGGTAAGAAAAAGCATACATGGTTTGAATAAATAATTTAAATAAAGGTTATTGAAATAAAGTGTATTTATGTAAAATGTAAATAAAGAAAATAACCAAACATCGACGTACCGTGACAAAAGAAGCACTATATTTGTTATCAAAAATGCGCCCCTAAACAAATTGTACACAAGTCTTCATAATTTGTAGAGCCTTTCCTTAATGTGCTGTTTCCCTTTAAGCAAATAAGAGAAATTTAAATGTGTTCGATTCCCAGTGTATTATACTATATATTTAACGCCAAAATTATTGTAATAAAAAAAAATTAATTTGTTTTCCTGTTTCTTGTATATTTGAAATTAAGAAAATTAACTGACTAGCTGCTTAAAATAACTATACAAATATAAATATTTTTGAAATTGTTTTGAATAAATATGAAAAAAATATGAAATGAACATTTAGCTTAAAAAAGAGGGAAAAAACGTCGCCCATTTCTACTGTGATCACTAATTTATGTAAAATGTTTCCATAGGAATAATTTTATTTGTCTATTACGATCTTATTATTGTAATATTTAGATAAAACTTTAAATACATATACATACGTAGTATAATTTTCTCAATCAAAAATCATACCTAATATTTCCTTCTTATAAAATTTGTTTATAAGTAAAATATTTACAATATGGAAATAGTCTAAATAATTTAATTGATAAGTAAAAAATAACATGTTTTTGTTCCAAATAATAGTTGCTATATTCTCAGGTTTTCTTCATTTACTATATAATCTTAATTACCATATAATAGGATAAATATAAAATATTAAGAAAGACTATCCTTATTAATATTTATTGAACGTTAAGAAAAATATCTTTTTAGAAACATTCTTCACTGTTAGGATTTTCTTTAATCCAAGCACAAACATAAGCGTGTGTTTAACGACTACAAAATAAACAGGAAACTTACTCAGTTAATATAGGGTACAAATTACTGCTCTTTATTAAAAATGTATGTTAAGCATCGACTTTCAAACTAAAACTCTGAATTTATCTCCTTAAAATGTATAATAATCTGCATAATATAGAAGAGTTGCGAAATATTTATGTTGAGTATTTTCAACATAGATGCAAATTCATGATATACTAAGCTTTAATGTGGTTATCAAAAGTGTAAAATATAAAATTTTAAAATGTTTAGAATAAACAGAATAATGTCTCTTATCACGCTTTATTTACCAAAGGATTAATTTACTGCTGAATCTTGGAGAATTGCGTAAAGATATGGAGATGAATAACAGTTTTCTAGGGTATGGACTAACTTTTTCAGTGAATGGGATGGTACTTATTTGTCTCGACTTGAAATATGTTCTTTGTAATGTAGCGTATGATATAAAAACGAAATTAAACTACATTGTTGAAGAATTAAATATTATAGAAATATGTAAAAATACTGAATTTGCTATTAATGTACTTATTTCGAATGAAGGTGCTAGTTTCAAAGGAATTCAGTGATGTTAGCTGACGAGGAAAGAAAATATTTATTGAAACTACTGCAATATTAAAAATTCATTCAAGTGTTGGAAATCTGAAACTTTTATCCGATTTGCAGGAAGCTTCATATACAGAGGTTTTGTCAACCGACAAAAATTACTGTGCATTTTAACAATTTTACAGACCAATTTCCAATTATACACCGTCGTTTTTCTTTATTTTTAGAAATATAATGCAAAATATGTAATGTAATAATGCAAAATTCAATGCAAATATGAAACATGTATCAAGCGAACCTAAGGGTCCTTACACAACCCTTGAATGCTTCTCTAATATCCAGAAATGCATTAAAATAAAAGCAAAATTCGCCAGAAAAATATTTTTGATGCTTAAAGCTATATAAAAATGTAGTTCGTTAAGAACATCAATTAAAGAGAACTATCACCAGAAAGACTTTTTTTAAAATGAAAATGGAAATACTTAGTAGGCTTTAACTTTGCACACGGTTCAGTCGTCTTTTGCGTTTGCCTTCTAACTACGTGCGGCTTTAGGGATCAAGAAGGACCAATTTTATTTGATCCGATAAGGGGCTGTTTGGCTTATTTTACTTCTTATATAAATCTGGAACCAAATTGACATAATTTCTCGATACTATTTTACTACAAACATTTTATCAATTTAAGAAAAGTATTCTTTGACAATTTTTCTCACTTGACGACATCCATTAAGTGATTCATAAAGTACCTAACACTGTTCAAAACTTAATTAAAACAATTACTGACTATAGACATATAACATAAATTCTAATTTCTGCAAGTGAAATATTACAAATGGAAGTTTTAAGAAAATATAGGACATATCTAAAGCCCTATTATGTCAATTTATATGTATAAACGTCAAAGTGTGTTCCTTATGCAAATCTACAAATTTTATCCGATTTGCAGGAAGCTTCATATACAGAGGTTTTGTCAACCGACAAAAATTACTCTGCATTTTAACAATTTTACAGACCAATTTCCAATTATACACCGTCGTTTTTCTTTATTTTTAGAAATATTCTTATGCAATTGCTTCCTGGACTGTTGATACATTTTTAAAGACAGACCAAGGTTAAAAAATATATAGAACGCGGGTAATTTGTTTCTATAAACAAATAAAAATTTAGAATCACTTGCTTTATTTTTGCATCTGAAATTGCCATCATTCTGATCATTTAATACAATTTAGAAATCATTAATAGATAATTTTCATAATGCGTTTTTTCATTCCTATTACCATATCTTAAAAAAAGAAATAGGTGAAAGTTTTTAATTTAAAAAAATCACTTTAGCTTGCTATGGAGCGTAAATCACAGCGGTGAATTCTCAATAATCGGGCCCACGTGAAATCAATACATTGTAATGGGAATTTTTTGGAATTGCATGAATTGCAGTCTTGAAATTGTGCTGTATTTTAAAGATAAAAATTTAATACTTAAATAAAAGTTTTCGGCAAAATCCTCAAACAAGGGCGACCCCCGATTTGGCGATTTTTTTGACGCACGCCAAGCACTGACCCGCGCCAACCCAAAAATCGGCAACCTCCAAATTCTACCCAATCGGAACGCATGCTCCCTACGGAAAGCTTCTTCACAAAGTAAGCATCGATTTTATTCATTTTTTCGACTATTTACAAAGTTTTAGTAATATTTTCTTCACGATTTTTCAATTTTTACAAACTTTTAGAAATATTTACCTGCGTATTTTTATATTTTTACAAACTTTTAGCAATATTTCTTCCGGATATTTCGATTTTTACAAGCATTTAGCAATATTTTCCTCTGTATTTTTGTATTTTTACAATTTAGCAATATTTTCCTCCGTATTTTTCTATTTTTACAAACTTTTAGCAATATTTCCACCGGATATTTCAATTTTTACAAACATGCTGTTATTAACTTACATATGTACGCTACGCCTACATTTTCCGAAAAAAACCCCTCTGGATGTATGGAACTCAACGTGCAGAGTTCTCTAGAATATACAAAACTCATACAAGCAGCGATTAGTAACTTATATATGAACGCTTCGCGTACATTTTCCGAATAAAAACACCTCTGGATGCACGCACCTCAACGTGCAGCGGTTCTAGAATATACGAAACTCATACAAGCAGCGATTAGTAACTTATATATGAACACTTCGCGTACATTTTCCGAAAAAAAATTCACCTCTGGATGCACGCACCTCAACGTGCAGCGGTTCTAGAATATACGAAACTCATACTTCAATAAAATCAACAAAAATTCACTTACCTTTTGTTTGTATTTAATCCATCTTTTAATTAGCATTAATAAACATATACAAGCAAACGTAGCGGCATGTATCGAATACAAAAATAAACTGTCTTGTTGCCAAAACGTCTATAGAAAAATAGTGTTGCCACTACAATAATATATGTATAACACCCATATTTCTCATCTTTCGTTTTTTTCTCTATTATTTCACGGGAATTATCCTTCTATAACATACCACAAAACGTCAAATCATTAAACTTCATAAAATACATTCCACAAACGCAATTCAAAAAATCCGACACACAATAATCCAATCAAAATTCTTACATCTTTGCATTGAGCTCAAAATACAATCCAATCTCCAGAACAAACAGCAATAAACCAACCAATCAACCACAGTAGGCGTGGAAGAAACATAAACGAACTAGTAGGAAGAAAATCTCATTTATCGCTTCGCCACCTTCGACGCCGCCAAGGGTCACCCTTGTTTGAGGATTCAACCAAGTTTTCTTTTTTTTAATAAACAATTTTTATTTATTTTTTAAGTGTTTTATATTGGATGGTATTGTTGTTTGGTTGTGATCTAAGATTAAATAGCAATCGTGTGTATTAATGTATCAAATAAATATAAAATCATTTTAATTGTTTAAAAACAAATCGAAGCTACGTTCATGAATTTCTGAAATTTAAAATTACAATCATTTACGCTTTGAGACTTTTTCGAAAACTTAAAACATGAACACATAAAACTTTTTTTTTTTTTTTTTTTTTTTTTTTTTTTTTTAAGGTGAAGGTATTATTTTTGATAATGTTCGTAGTGATATATTACTTTGATTTTGATTTTTTGCAGTCTTCGACTAACTGGGTCATTTTAGGGATTGTATTAAAAAGCGTACGATGAATTTTATACCTGTACAAAAACTATTATTGTTATTTTAAAGTGTTATAAATCTTTTTACTGAATAAAAATAGATTGATAGACCATGTGTTATTGATAAAATGCTGTCTGCATCAATTGTATCGGCCGTGTATCGTCTGTGATTTCTTTAGCAATCAGTATGATTGGATTAACATATTGAAGTATAACAAAGATTCTCAAAACGTATGCATAATGTTTTATTACTTGAAATGGAAAATTCCTTTAAAACTTTACAGTGAATGAGATAGCAATACTTCTTACTTAAGGATTTTATATAAACAGATCATAAAATATGATCATAAAATATCACATATGATAATAAAAACGTCGCATCAGTATGTCGGTATTAGGTCTAGAGGGTAAGCAGATCTCCTTGTCAAAGGGATATATACAGCAACCAACATAGAATTTGTTTTAACCTATTATTTTACAGATATCCTCCCACCTCATACTTTTCAATCCGAATACTAATTGACTGATCCAGTTGGTTCGTGTGAGTTCTGTGCAAAAGTGAGCCCCCCCCCCCCTTCTTCATTTTTCTTCTATTTATAATAAGCCTCTTTATTAGGGGTATTAAAATTAAATTTGCACGAGCTACCTGATCTTCTTCAATGGGACAACCTACAGAGCCAGTTTTTACACAGTACGGTACAGTAAAAATTCGTACTCGTCTCCTTCAGCAACAATTAAACCTGCTTCGTATTTCGGCCCAAAATTTTATTTGTAACCAGGTGCAACTTATCTATTAACGACAGCCGCTTTGTTTGTCTCTTCTCCCTTCCATTCATTTACAAATCTCAGTTTGCACCACCATTTGACTCCAAGAACATCTTCTTTATGTTCACCAAGCATGACGATGTAAATCGCTGAGATGTACAGTGCCAAAACAACAGAGATAATGCAAATGTAGAACCGATGCTGCACAGTAATTTAAACTAATCCACTAAATAGCACTGCAGCCATGGCGACCAGGTGCTACTCTGGTAAATCACCGACATGGGGTAATCAGCTAAATTTTGGCCCGTGGCCCGGTTTACAACTCGTTAACCTAGTCACTCCACGCGGAAGATAGGTGTTAGGTCAGCGATATATATATATATATATATATATATATATATATATATATATATATATATATATATATATATATATATATGTCGTGTTTCCAAGTTCAAATCCGGGAAAAAGGCAGTCGTGCTCGTGATAAATAGGGTTAGCGATGTTATTGGTTTCCCTTTTAGTTCGCATCAGGCGGCCGGGTGGTATCATCAACAACAAGAAATGTCAGTCCATATTTTTGTCGAAGAACCTTTTATTTCCAGTTTAAGACATCTCTTCAGGGAAAATGCTCATTAGCCAACGCTAAACGAAAAAAAATACAACGTTCCATTATTTTCTAGAATCCGTCCCCATTCTTTTAGCAAACACCAGCGTCGAAAAAAATCCTCTCCGAATCAGGATGATCGTGTTTTTTAAACTAGCTTGCGTAATAATACAGAATACGTCACGTGACCCACTTCTATCGAATCAAAAGGTCTCTTTTGGAACTTTATCAATATTTCCGGCGGATTTATTTTGTTGTAAAATGCAAAAATTTTCTACGCCCTTCCAGAATATTTCATAATCTCGTACCAGATGCCTGTCATATCAACAAACGAGCTTATCTGTTTTTGAGGCTGTAGCTAAACTTCGAATTTAATACGTAATAAAAATAATAAGAAGAAAAGAAAATGAATCTTTATAAAAGGGAAAAAAAGAAAGAAAGAATTAAAGTTTTTCGGAAATATTTTAATAGACATTTGATATTTAATAATAGGATAACTTTATGAAATAAGGTTTTTTGAGCGGAATATTTTAAGAGATACGATATTTTAGCATTTAAATAAAGAAGTTATAGCAATTTGACCACACGGGAATAATACTAATGAATTTTAATAATGGATTAAAATAAAGATGTTCTATTTAAAGAATAAATTAAAAAAGCTATCGCCATTTTTAGAATAACTACATTCGAATAAATATTATTAAGTGGATTAGGAATAATTGGCTTTACAGATGGATAGTAAAAGGCTATTTTAAGAATGAGAATTATTTTAATAAGCTGGGTTATATACCGAATATTATTGAATGGACAAATTTTATAAAATAATTGCGGAAAAAATTTAAATTTTGTAATATTATCCCCCCTCCCTAAAGATTTTGGATGAAGTTAATAGTTAAGTAACTATAAATTCAGACAATATAAATTTAATACTTTAGAAATTTGAATTTTGACTAGTATAAATTTAAAGACTGCCAGCAAGGAGATGGGGAATTTCTGAAGAACTGGAAGACAAAAACAAAAACAAAAATAAAATAATAGTAATCAATTAAAATTAATAGATAAATAAAAATAAAGCTACGAGCATTTCCCCTGTAAAATAATACAAGAAATGGTTACAATCTCACTTACCATTTGTAAGTGCACAAGAAAAATACAATAACAATAAATAATAAATATTAATAAACAAGAAAAACAGGATAATAATAGTAACAGAATTTTGCTTTTACCAAGTTCACAAGCTTTAGAATAAGTAGTCACTAGCAAATTGTTAAAACAAAGTTTTAAAAAAAAAATTCGACTTAATTCAAATTTGAGTTCATTAGATCCAACTGTTTTATTTCAGTCTCTTTCTTGGATCGTGATAAGTCCTCATTTTGTTTTTTTTTTAAAATGGTTACTGCAGTCCCTTTCTTAAAAATACAGTTTTTATGTAAAGGCTGAAAATAAAGACATTACTCCATCAAAATTTTAAAACTGTAGTCATTCTTACCAATACTTTATAATGACCTTATAATGCTAGCACTTGTCACAACATCGTCTCTTAAGTATCACATTAATTTTCTCACATAATAAACAAGTCAAATTATCTCTTGGTCGTTTATTGTACTTGGAATATGTTATCTTTGTTATATTCCTGTGGGATTTGTTATATTTCTGTTGGGATCCCACCATCTTTAACTAATATTTGTCAAACATTTTTTCACTAATAAATAATATAACTCTTCAATAATATAAATAAATGTTATAATAAAATTCAATTCATAAACATAACAATAATAACTTTCAATATAACTAATACTTCTCAACATATGTAGTAATTCATAATATAATTCAATAGTAGAAATAATAATATAATAACATCAGTATAATTTAAGAAAATATCACAGTTTGTTTATTTATTGTTAGGAAAAATATTGGTTGAGGATAAAATAATTACATAGCAAATAAATAAATTTATTATTTTTTAATTATATAAGAAAGTATTTTTGCCAGTCGAAAGTATACAAAAAATATATATATAATAATTTCAAAATCCAAATAAATTTAAATCTAAATATTTAGAAATTGAACTCTCAACCATTAGTTCCTTACAATAATTTTTTCCTCTGATACCCTTTTACAAAATTATACTGTTAAGTTATAAGTATTCATATCCTAAATGCAGAGAGTTGTTTTTTTCGGCAAACTTAGAATAAATAAAGACAATAAATAACAAATAAAAGATGTTAATTTTAGCTGAGAAATGGAATACAAAGGCAATTAGTTTAGATACTTAATTTTCTATTGTCACACCAAAACAATCACTGTAAAATCACATCATCACTATCCAATCATTTATATAATTATAGAAATACTTATAAACGGTTACTATTTGATTATCTATTGAAGTAAATAACATAATATTAAATTTTTGAAACAATTGGTTTAAGAAAAAGTAAATAAGTAAAAATAGTTTATTTTGATATAGAATTAAAACATTTAATTTTATTTTTCAACATCAATTTGACAATTCCTAAAATCAAAATACACATCTTATGCCTGCATAAGGTGTCTACTCAACCTAAAAAACTCTCAAAAACAAGTAAATATTTTAGTTGATCAGGCTAAAATATAACCACAATGTTGAAATAAAAGCTGTGACATTTATTTTAAAATTTTAAAATATTAAATTTTCAAAAATGGGTAATATCTCTGTTGTACACCAAAGACATACCTGATAATGTTGAAACTAGAGTAATAAGAGGTATTTAAAGAATTAGAATTTATTCTATTGTTTTTACTTTAGTTTGATTTTGTGATGGTGATTGTGATGTCTGTGGTGATTTTGATTGTTGTTTGGGTTGCTCATGAAATAGTCTGAAGTTATCTGGTGAAAAATAGGGTCGTAATTTAGACGCATGTACAATAACTGAATTTAATTTAGTCTCATAATTAAATTTGTCTATTTCATAGGTCACATCAGAAAGTTTATTTATTATTTTGTATGGTCCAGAGAAAGTAGGTTCTAATTTTCTAGTGTTAGGATATTTAAATTCTTCACAAATTACATAATCTTGTATTTCTAGTGGAGATTCAACAAATTTTCTATCATAGAGTCTTTTACTTTTAAGGTGGAATTCACAAGTTCGCGCTTTTGCAATTTTGAGTGCTTTATTAACAGGAGGGTAATAATTTTGTTTTAAAGGAGATTCATAAGGTAATTGACCATAAAATAAATAGGCAGGTGGGAATTTGGTTATGGAATGTGGTGTGTTATTGTATTCTTGGATGACTTGGTCTAATAATCTAGTCCAAGGTATTTTAGAAGAAATGGAATTAACTTTACATTTAAGTATAGTAACTATAGTTTGGTTCACTCGTTCTACCTTCCCATTGGTTTGGGGGTGATGTGATGATGTAAAACGTTGTTGAACATGATATTTTCTGAGGAATTTTTTGAATCTTGGAGACCTAAAAGATTTATGTCTATCGCTAAGTATTGTTTTAGGTGCTTGAATATTGAAAATTTGTTTTAAACAGTTAGTATATGTTTCGGTAGTAACACTTTTGGATGGAAAAACCCAAACAAACCTAGTTGCATGATCTATTATTATGTGTAAGAATTTTTTTGTTGAATTGTAATAATTAAATCCACCCACAGTATCTATAGAAAGACATTCAAAAGGTTGATCTGTGGCTGGCATAGCTTGTAACAAGCCAAATCTTTTTTGTTTTGGTTTTTTATTTCTCTGGCATGTATCACAATGTTTAACAAATTGTGTAATATCTATTGTCATGTTGGGCCAATAATAGTTTGGAGATATTAAGTTAAGCATTTTTTGTATTCCGAAGTGTCCAAAATTATCATGAGCAATATGTAATAATTTTCTCCTGAGTGACATTGGTACTACTATTTTTTTTAATCCTTTTCTCTGAATAATTATAATCCCATTCTCTTTTTTGTATTTTCTGTCACAAACATTATCTTTATCTTGCATCGCTATAATTTCTTTTTTGTCCAATAATAAACTTACATGTTGATTAAGATAAGCAACAGGATTTCGTGACAACATGTCCGCTTCGACATTTGTAGAACCTTTTTGATACTTGATCTCATAATCGAACATGCTAAGTTTTAAAGACCATCGAAAAAGTCTACCTCTTAGATTTTTAACATTCTTTAACCATACCAGAGATGCATGGTCGGTATGGATTGTGAATTTAGTACCATGAAAATAGTGATAAAACTTATCAAGAGTATCTATGATAGCAAGGCATTCCAATTCAGTTATAAAGTAATTTTGTTCATAACTCTTCAAAATTCTAGAATGGTAAGCAATAGGATGCAAAAAATGATCTTTCCCTGGTTGTTTTAGAACTGCACCTACTGCTACCTGAGAGGCATCTACAAACATGTGGAGGGGTAATTTTGGGTCATAAATTTTTAAAATTGGTTTTGCAATTAGAGTATTTTTTAATTTCTCAAAAGAGTTTTGACATTCTGAGTTCCAATCCCATATTGTGTTTTTCCTAAGTAATTTATTGAGGGGGTATCTAATTTCAGCATATTTATCTATGAATTTGTGATAAACATTAATGGAACCTAAAAATCGTTGTAGTTCTTTAACATTAGAGGGAGGTTTCAATTTTTTAATTGTCTCAATATTGGTATTAGCTGGAGTTAAAGTCCCATTGGTGATCTCATAGCCTAAGAAATTAATTTTATTTTGATTTAGTTTACATTTAGAAAGTTTAAGTTTAAGGTTTTCTAGTTTACAGATTTCAAAGATTTTTGCTAAGTGATTTAAATGTTCTTCTAGAAAGGAGGAGAAAATTATGATATCGTCGAAATAATGGCAAGCAAAATCAATTTTATACTTATTGAGGATTCTTCTAATGGTTCTATTAAATATCGGGGGGCCTGTCTTTATACCAAAGGGGAGCACCAGCCATTCGAAGAGGCCAAAATTGGTGGCAAAAGCCAATTTTTCTGTATCGGCTGGATGTATTGGTATGTGCCAGTAGCCAGAGGCTAAGTCCAAAGTGGAAAAATACTGGGCACTACTCAATTTATCTAAAATTTCATCGATAAGAGGTAAAGGTTCTGCATCGTTTTTAACTATTGCATTTAATTTCCTATAATCTATACATAGTCGGGTCTTTTTACCTTCCTCTCTTTTCATAGCCAAGGTGACGGGGGCAGAATAAGGACTATTGCTTTCTTTTATGAGACCAGCCGCTAACAAAGATTGAATTTGATTTTTTATTTCTTTTTCTTCTAAGGGGGAAGTTCTGTAGGGCCTCAAAGATATAGGTAGGTCAGATTTTAGTAAAACGCGTTGTGGTTCAATATTTATCTTACCCACATCATATTTATGTTTTGCAAAAATATCCCTATAATTTTGAACTATTTCCCTTAAATCCCCATTTTCAATTAAATTTATTTCCCCAATTAAATCTGAATTATAATCATTAATATCGCGAAAATTTTGAGGAGTCATTGAACTTCTGTAATCAGGCTGCACGTTACAATCATTGTAATTAGCTGCAAAAAAGTCCTGCGTATTCACAAAATTTTCATTAGTATATGGTGATACTTTGTCATCATTATATCCATTTAAACTCTCATTACTATCACCATTTGTTAATAACTCATCTTTACATGAAATAGTATCTTCATTATAAGTTGTTATCAAGTTACCATCATTAAATAAATTCAAATTGTCACAATCAGAAGTTATCAAGTTATCCTTACCTTGTTGTAGTTTTTTTACAGTTACAGTATTAAAATGAAGTGATCTCTCATCATGTATGGATATACTCCTATTTATAATCTTCCTTCCCTGTTTTACTGTACAATTCTTACAATTTATATTTAAATTAAATTTTGAACATTCTTTTAACCCCAAGATGCAGTAATCCAAATCTGTATCACATACTAAAAAGTTAACATATTTTTGTATTTTACCCACTTTAAGAAGAATACTACACTTTTGATTAATTTGTAAAAATCCCTTTGCCTGACCAATAGTAACTGGAGGAACAATTTCAATTTTAGCATTCAATTTTTTAACAAACTTTAATGGTAAAATTGCGATAGTTGAACCGGTATCGACGACACATGGTAAATTATAATTATTCGTATATCCATACACAATTAATTGTCAAATATTAGGAGTACCAATTGGAAGAGTATCAGAGGGTGTTGAGTTGTTATTAAAAATACACTCTTTTTCCCAGTGAAAAGCATTCATTATACCCTTGTTTACACAAATTCTACATGGCCTAGATGGGTACTGGTTCTGAAAATAATTGTTTTGTACTCCGTTTTGGAAATTTCTAGGTCTTTGAAAATTATAGTTTGGTCGAGGAACCCAGTTTCGAGGAGAATTAAATTGATTATTGGGCCAATTTGACTGAATCCAATGCCTAGGAGTATTAATTTGTTGAAAATTTGGTCTATTAGGCTGCACACTATATCGAGGAATGTCAAAATTAGTTGCATTAGGTTTACTTGGTAATGATGGACTTGTAACAGCAGGGGTGGAAACTTCCACAAATTGCTTAACAATTCTATACCATTCTGTTGTACTCTCAGGAGGGTTAACAATTAGGTAATTTTGATATTCTGGTTTTAAACCATCGGTTAATCCTTGTAGTAATATAGTTTCACATAAATGCAATTTCCTACAAATTTCAATTTTCTTTCTAAAATAAGTTTCTAAGTTACTTAAACTATCCAATTTCAAAGCAGAAAATTCAGAAAATTTCGGGATATTTACCCTAATAAAATTCTCAGTTAAGATATCAGCTATCTGTTCGTATTTAGTGCAATTAAGGCAATCATTAATGTAAATCTTAAGAGCTTCTCCCTTTAAATTTTGAGAAATATTTTTAAACTTCCAATCATCATCCTTCTTTTCTTTTTCACAAGCATCATCAAAGTATTTTAACCACGCTTGTATCTCAACTCCTAAATATGGATCAAATGCTATAAATTTTGGTTCTGCCATACTATTTAATCTAACAAAAGAGTTAACTCGATCTTCTTTTAAATATCCGGATCTTAAAAACATTAAATTTTAAACTTATAACACTATATACCATACAAATAACGAAATAGTAAATAAATATGTAATTTACGATCTCAGTAACATTTTAAAAATAATAGATTTTTTTTTTTTTTTTTTTTTTTTTTTCAGAATATCTGTTCTTAAAACATGAAAATATAAATTATACCACTGTCTATATATTACAATGACGTATCACACGAAATCATCAAATAAATTAATTAACCTTAACAACACTTAAATATTTGCAACAGAAATAAATTTTAAAAACAAAAATTTAATCAGTATAACATAGTATATAAAACCTTTAAATTTCAAAGTAGACTATTAAATAAATAAAACATTTTAAATATAACATAAACTAATAAATATCAACATATAAAGATACCAATAAATAAAAATACCAACTTACAGTTACTCTTGAGCATATTTCACAGGAAAGTTTCACACGTCTAAAAATCTTTAATTTTCAGATAACACAAAAGTTCTGCTTTTTCGCAATCCTTTAAAACCAACACCATGAAGACGCTTATGAAGATGAATAGTATATTCTCTAGCAACAACTTCACTTAGGCCAACTTTTCCTCTTCTTTTCTCTTTTAGGCTTGACCATTTTTAATTCATTATAAAAGTACAAAATAACAAAACACCAGACGTAAACGTGCTGTAATGGCGTAGACGTCCTCGTAACATATTCTTCTAATCGGCAAATTTCACGTTTAACTACACAAACTTTCTGTTGATCAACAGCATCCTGTCTGACTTATTATATATATATATACATATATATATATAGAGAGAGAGAGAGAAAGAGACCCGGGTTGCGGGAGATCAAGACTGGTTGCGATAATATCCATCAGTATTCCGTATTTGTGTTGCAATTCATTCCCATTTTGACTGGGGGATGTTGCGACCTCAAAAGCCGCATCCACCGTTGTCGCTGAAGCCAACGAAGCCAGATTTATTAAATAATATCAACTACAATTTTATTTATCAATTGTAATTTATCAATTACAATTTTATTTATCAATTGTAATTTATCAATTACAATTTTTAAGATCTGCTTTAATAGAATGTTATGTAAAAAATGTAGTAATTTACGGACTATTAAATTGCTTCCAAAAATATGAGAAGCTGATAAGAATATCCACATATATCCGAAAAAAGAAATCATTCTGGTGTAATGTATATCTAGTACAGTGTGTGCTTCACGACAATCGATTTATATGGTAATCTAATGCATATGCATATAGAAATTAAAACTTTCTTTATTTATGTAATTCGTTCTATAAATGCAGATGAAGTTTATTAAAAGACCAAAGATTTATTTTATTAGCAATAGTGAAAGTCTCACAGTAAATAACATTTTAGGCATAAAATATTTTTAAAATGGATAAACTGTAATTGGAGGAAACACTAATTATGAAATAATAAATTATTAATTTCAAAACAGCTTTTGAATATATCTCTTTTACAGATTACACTCTAAATTAAAATATTATCCAAGATGAATGATCAGAAAAGAAGGATTTGAATTTCGCATAGTTTCACTTAATTTATCTGAATCGAGCTTGATAAAGAAAAAAACTAACCATTGCCGATTTAACGAGCGCTATTTAAAATTTTATTCATTGAAAACAAAGGAAATTCAAAGTATTCGTTAATTATTTAAAGCAATTTTAAAAGATCTTCTAAATTTTGTAAAAATCCATTAAGCGGTCGATGAATATGCACTTAATTGTGGCTGAAATCCGAAAGAGACAGAATTTTATTTGGTAACAATTTTCTTTATATATATTTTAAATTCCGAGGAATCAATTGTTTTTTCATTTGCAATTATATATAATAATTTGTCAGTTATGTGTAATAATAACTGGTCGTTAATAAAATTAATTTTTTTATAAACTATACTACTTATCTGAGCACACGTTTTAATACTCATGTTCAAACATATATACTAAAAAAAGTACTTACACATTCGTACATATTAACATTACTTTACTTTGAAGCAAGTAAAGTTTTATGCTAATCAAATTCCTTCAATGCTATTTGGGTGATTTTACTAGCTTAAATATTTCCAAAAAACATTAAATAGGTGCCTACTTTGAAATCTGTTTTGCAATGATTAAAATGAATTTAACATTGGATGTTCCAAATTTTAAATCAGCATAAATTCTAAATGTAATGCTGTAGTATATAACTATTACCGAACCATTCTAATTTTAAACTGCCAGGATCTATTGGAAATAGAAAATAAAATTCTCTACTTTTCTTATTATTTTTCTATCAAAATGCTTCTGATGAAAATAAACTTCCAAAAATACACAAAATGTAATGTATCTGGCATAATAATATATATTTTGAAATTCATATTCGGAACAAAATGAATTAGAACCTATGATTTGTTTTCCAGAACGTGAATTATAGACGCTTGAAATATGCGATACCAAAATTAGATCTAATTTCACCAAACAGTGTGTGATTTACATTTAAAAGGTATTTTTGAATCGCAATCTGTTTTGCAACGATTAAAAATGAGTTAACATTGGATGATCCAAATTTTAAATCAGCATAATTCCTAAACTTACTGGGATAACTTCTCGGTTGCAACCCAAATATCCAGTTTACCAGAGAATTTAAATATGGTGGAACAAGTAAGGATTAGTAGTAAAATTTTTAAAGTTTAATACAATTTTAATATGTAGATAATCTTTAAAAATGTTTTCACTATAACAGGATTGTTAAAATTAATGAAGGAAAATTTTGGTTCAAAGAGATTTGTTTTGCAACTTTTAGAATTGAAATATAGACCATCGTTCTGGGGGAGGGATGATTACGTACTGTAGATTGGTACAGTAAAAGTCTGGTCTTTACAAGTGCAGATACGAGAGTATCAATGTATAACTGATTACAAATTAATATCGAAACATCAAATTATGCATGTTAGTGCTTCCTACTATAACACATCGTATAGCATTATAACACTATCAAAAGAAAGTATAATTTTATTACACACAGAGTTGATAAAAAATAGTTAATCATGACATATGTGTAGAATCATATGTGTGGAATCGGTGAAAAGCGGTCACTACGAACAGAATCTTGTGATATTAAACCCTACTTTCTTAAAAACGTGGTTTTTAAATGCTGGAGGTTCTGATAAGAAATTGATATTACGACATTGTTCAATGAGATATGGGATTAAAATAGAGCTACCTTTCGTGCCAATCCATACGACTACCTGTTCAGTGTGGCCTTACATTATCGCCATAAAATGATGTTTGAACCGAAGACTTCGTAGAAAAATCTTAAACGAGGTTCAAGAACGTTATGACCATACTCTTTCTTGTGAGGTCACAGTACTCGTATGCGGAAGAGAACCTGTCTTTCGTGCAATCGAATATATAATAATGTTGGACACAGCAAGATTGGAGGCATGTTCTCTTCATGGGTGAGTGAATATTAAGTACACTGTGCTTCATTCAAGATGAAAAGGAACAATAAAAAATATAATGATTGTCAATTTTCAGTAGAGAGTTCCAGATTTTATTTTTTTACTGATTTGGATATTTTAAAAAATAAATATATATTTTTTTCCTAAGGAAATCTAATCAGAAAAAGCTAAAATTAGCATATATGTCTTGAAATGGTTAAAAATTAATTTTAAAAAATCATACAAAATCAGTAAATTTAGATACAGCTTTTGAACAGAAAGAAAATATTTTCTTATCAACAGTGTAAAAATTTAAATTCCACAATGTTTAGAAGTTGTAAAAAGTGAAGTAAAAGGAAATTCACTGGTCAGGTTTTGTCATTGTCAATATAACGTCAGCGTTACACACGGATATGTTTTTGCGTTATAATATACATTTGTCATTGATTATAATTTCATAAAGTTGTAACATAATGGATATAGATATATTTTACAGCTGTCCAGAAGTCCAGATGTCAATGCAGTTAGTTCTTAAAATAGAATTTCGTACTTTTACGATATTCTGTACAATTTGAGTACTTTGCATAATTACATAACATAATATTTATAAAAATATTTTATTGATAAGAATTAAACTAATGCTATTTTCTCAAAACTGGAACACATTATTTTGAAACGTTTAATAGGAAATGTGCAGACGAAATTAAACTGGTATAGTGTAATTTCTCAGAGTACTTTTATTATTTAAAATACTTACAATAAATGTAATTATACATTTTAGGAATATGTCATACACTGAAGTGATATAGTAAATATTTTAGATGCTCTCCATATGCATAAAAACGATTTGTTATTTCAAAGATTGAAATAGACAGATTCAAATAAAATTCCTTTCGATTTTGTTACTTTTTTTCTCATAAATTTAACTTCTAGTTTTAAGGAAATATTAAAAGAAAGACAATTAATTTTCGTTAGAGTTAATCAACGAAGATAGATTTTTTTAGTCCCCTAGGTAATCAATTCCAGTTTTTTGAATAATTTAAAAATTCTCTCAACTATACAAGTTGTTTAATCACGTGAAATTAGATAAAATATTGTTGTATTAAAAGGTCATTAAAAAAATCTTACCATTATCCTGATGAAAAAATCAATAAGCTATTATGGCACTACTAATGAGATGGTTTTCAATGAAATAAGATAAAAAGCAACGTAGATGTGATAAAACAATTTTTAAAGTTTTTATTATGTATATACAATGGTTGATCAATAGATAGATATTCTTGTGCAAAGACTATTGAAAAATGGGTACATATTATATATATATATATATATATATATATATATATATATATATATATATATATATATATATATATATATATATATTAATGAGTATTTTTTTCATTTGTTCATAACTAATAATTAATAATTACCATTAAATATCTTTAAATCGTAAAGTAAGAATATGTGTGATCACGAACCACGTAGAAGCTAAATTTGTTTTTTAAGTTTTTCCAAATTTTTCTAAAGTATGTCATTTTGCCAAATCAGTTCTAATTTTAGAAAAGTACCTATTAAATTAAATGAATGTCTTTTCAGGTTAAAATATACTTAGCAAAACTATCCTTCAATAGATTATATTAAAGGGATTACATTCCTGGAGGTTTAGAAATTTTTATGAATAAATAAAGAATTAGTAAATTAATATACAACAAAAAAGTTTGCTGATACATAAATAATTAATTTTTAATTTTCCACCTAAATATGCAGTACAAATATATATTTATTATTTTATCGTAGCTTTTACTTCTCAAGCATAATTTTTTTTAATTCATGTTTTGATAAAACATAAGGAATATACAGAGTTCATATGAAGGGTGAAGATCCAAATATATTTTTGGCTACAGAAAACAATTTCGAGAGAAACACAAACAAAATTTGGTATCGATCGAAGCACTTCTTTTAGGGCAACACTTTGACCGCTTCTATTTCGAGGTAAATGGGGCCGTTGGGGCCGCTTCGTGTTGCAACCGTTGGGAAACGTTTCCTTTCAACACTAAGCGAACTCTAGAAGAAGTAAATCCATATACTTAAAGCTAACCTGCTTTTTAGTTTTTCGTGCAAAAATGCTATTTATACGCATGCGCGAGCATTCAGCTAATCAGCTAGAGGCTTTTACTATCTTCAGACGCGATGTTCCAGCCAATGAGGTGAAGGCTTTTTCCTCTCTCTAGAAGCGTATGTGTTCCATTTGGTTGTTCGGTTGTTGAAACTTTATAGATTTCTTTTATTAAGGTATTTTTTCATTTTACCGTATTTATTTTCTTTTTAAGTCGTATGTATTTTAGTACTTTGAATTTTTTATAACTAACCCTTTTTTTGAGAGAGAGAGAGATATCGTGGCACGAAATTCCGCGAATCGTTTCCGATGTAAACAAACTAATTTTAAACTTTTAATATGTAATTCTGTGTGATATGATTAAATTCAGGTTTTCTCAGCGACGATCACAGTATTTTTACCAAATAATTTTTGTATTAATCAAGCTTTTTTGGTTATTAAGCATAGCTAAACAGGAAAGAAAACTTTGTTATTTTAATATTTTGATGTGAATTATTTGCGTACATTTATAAGACGAGTTTCACTGAATAATTCAAGAAAAAAAAATCTCATCATTATACATATTTAGTTTTGCATTATTAATTATTTACTTGGCCTTTACTTTTAATATTTCAAACTTACAGCTGAATGTAACTATTAAAACATTTGAAATACTGTATTCGTAAAATGAAATTTCAGCTTAAACACTCGACAATTACTTTTACTTATGCATTATTAATTATTTACTTGGCCTTTACTTTTAATATTTCAAACTTACAGCTGAATGTAACTATTAAAACATTTGAAATACTGTATTCGTGAAATGAAATTAGTTTAAACACTCGACAATTACTTTTAGTTATGCATTATTAATTATTTACTTGGCCTTTACTTTTAATATTTCAAACTAAAATTTAATGTAACTATTAAAACATTTGAAATACTGTATTCGTAAAATGAAATTTCAGCTTAAACACTCGACAATTACTTTTAGTTATGCATTATTAATTATTTACTTGGCCTTTACTTTTAATATTTCAAACTTACAGCTAAATGTAATTATTAAAACATTTGAAATACTGTATTCGTAAAATGAAATTTCATCTTAAACACTCAACAATTACTTTTAGGTTAAATTCAGGTTTTCTCAGTGACGATCACAGTATTTTTACCAAATAATTAAAATAGAAATTGTGCAGGTTTCTGGTCACTGTTTTGTTTACATATTTTAAACAAAAATTTCAATTTAATAATGCACTGAAAATTATAATGAATGCTTACAATTAAACACAACAACACAAAACAAAAAATTTCACAAAAACACATTATTTCCCCGATATTTTCCTACAACTAATCAATAAATTTCATGATATTTTATTGCGATTTTAAACCATGAACTTTAGTACTTTTCTGTTATACGGACACTATGCCAAAATGTATGTATGTATGTTTGGCGACAATAGTGTACGTATAACGGAAAAGTGCCTGAATTATTATTTATATATATATATATATATAATATAAACATAATTGGCGACACAGCAAGTTTTCTGGATTTCTCCCTGTCTCTCTAACCACATTGCTAACAAAACAAAAAATTCACGAAAAACACATTATTTCCCCGATATTTTCCCACAACTAATCAATAAATTTCATGATATTTTATTGTGATTTTAAACCATGAACTTTAGTACTTTTCTGTTATACGGATACTATGCCAAAATGTATGTATGTATGTATGTTTGGCGACAATGGTGTCCGTATAACGGAAAAGTGCCTGAATTATTATTTTTTATATATATAAAATATAAACATAATTGGCGACACAGCAAGTTTTCTGGATGTGAAAGGCGGAGATGAATTTCATTCATTCAATGACCGTTTTAAAAGTTTCAAGTTTGGATTGAGTGCACCTGAACATAAAAACCGATACCTATTTCTATGTTCATGATTGAGTTATTTGGATATCTTTTCGTATAGCACAGAAAATCATTTCTCCCGCTTTCGTAATACAGATAAATTCTGGTGTATTTTTTTTTCTTCTTTTTATATCATAAGTACTTTTCTACTTTAAATTTTTTAATTGTCGAGTTTCTAAGCTGAAATTTCATTTTTCGAATGCAGTATTTCAAATGTTTTAATAATTACATTCAGCTGTAAGTTTGAAATATTTAAAATATTAAAAGTAAAGGTCAAGTAAATAATTAATAATGCATAACTAAATATGTATAATGATCAGAATGACATATTAAAATGTGTACAGAATGACATGAAAATTTTAAAAAACTGAAATTTTGCACTTGCAACTTAATTGTAAATTTCATTGTTTACATTGGAAACGATTTGTGGATTTTAAGAATTTGCTGAACTTCGTGTCACCAAATTACTAAATCTCTCTCTCTCACTCTCCAAAAAAAAAAAAAAAAGGGTTAGTTTAAAAAAATTCAAAGTAGCAAAATACATACAACACAAAAAGAAAATAAATACGGTAAAATGAAAAAATGACTTTAATAATAGAAATCCATAAATTTTCAACAACGACATCAAACGAACGTATCTCATCTTTCGTTTGTGATAAGGAACGCTCCTTTGGCCCCCTCCACTCATTAGCTGAATTGTAAAGGGCAAAATTGGGGGACAAAATGACTACAGCATTTCTGAGAAAAGAAAAAATCAGAAAATTCACAGAAAATAATTATTTTTGTTGCAAGTTGGGTTAACTGTCTTTATGGTTCGAGTCGATTTCAGACTGAGTGTAGATTTCTGCAAGTTGGATTTGGGTTAACCCGATTTTTCAAAAGTTAGTTCAAGTTCAGTATATTATTTCAGATTAAAACTATACCTATCAGGGCTTGAATTTCAGGGCGGGATTCGCACGGAAAATTTTGAAATCCCGCCCAAAAAAGATCATGAGCGGGAGCCTCCCGCCCAAAAAATTTCAGCATTTTTGGAGAAATTTGCATTATTTAATTTACCTGCAACCGAACGATAAATTTCGTGATTTTTTTTCCCCGCAACCGATTGACGGACTGTGTGTTTTTTCCGCGACTGATCGACGAACTTTGTGGTTTTTTCCGTGACAGATCAACGAACTTTGAGTTTTTTCTGCGACAGATCGACGAACATTGCGTTTTTTGGGGACATATCGACGAACTTTGCGTTTATTCCGCAATCGATCGACGAAATTTTTCTTTCTTCCCTGACTGATCAACAAACTTTGCATTTATTCCGCAATCGATCGACGAAATTTGCTTTTTTCCGCAACTGATCGACGAACTTTGCGTTTTTTCCGCGACAGATCAACGAACGTTGCATTTTTTTCTGTGACTGATCAACGAACTTTGCGTTTTTTCTGCGACAGATAGACGAACATTGCGTTTTTTAAGCGACTGATCGACGAACCTTGCGTTTTTTGGGGACAGATCGACGAATTTTTTGTTTATTCTGCAATCGATCGAAGAAATTTGCTTTTTTCCCACGACTGATTAACGAACTTTGCGTTTTTTGGTGACAGATCGACGAACTTAGCGTTTTTTCTGAGACAGATTGATGAACTTTGCGTCTTTTCCACGATCGATCGGTGAATCTCAATCAAGTAAAATCTAAAGTCAGAAATTTATTTAACAACCTAATTGTTAAGGGTCCCTAACACATTTAATGGAACTTGAAAAATACACTGCATATATAAAACTTAACTTTCTTGCCTTTTTTATAATAAAAATAAACATTTTACATAATCATTCTCAGTTGACTTAATTTTTTCAATGGTATTTTGTCATGTCTGCATTAATGTAATTCTTTAAATAGCACGTAAAAGAATAGTGGGGTTTAAAGATTTTTTTTCTCCCTCCCAAACATTACAACTCCCCTCCATTTAAAAATGTTGGTAGGGAGACTCCCGTCTTTGGAAAAATTGAATTTCAAGCCCTGCCTATAATATGTTTGTGTGTATTGAGGTTTGTATAGATGTTTGTGTGTGTGCTGTTTTTAATACAGACAGTTTCATTTTTCACACGAACCTTTCAAAAAATTCACATTCTTTGCGCAATGCTTTAACAAAATTCGCATTTTTTTCCGCGATTCTTTAATGAAATTCGCATTTTTTTCTGTATCTTTTTTTTGTCGAGATTCATAATTTTTTCAGCTATCCTATGATGTAATTCGTGTTTTTTTTTTCAGCGATAATTTGACGAAATTTGTGTTTTTTCTGCGATTTTTTTTTTCACGAAATTTGCGTTATTTTCCACGATTCTTTTATGAAATTTGCGTTTTTCTGTGATCCTTAGACGAAATTTTCTTTTTTCGCAATGCTTTGATAATAATCACATTTTCTCTGCTGCCTTTTGATAAGATTCATGAATTTTCAGCAATCCTTCGATGAAATTTGCGTTTTTTCAGCAATCTTTGAAGAAATTCGCATTTTTCTCGCGAAACTTTAACGAAATGTGCGTTTTCCAGCGATTTTTTGATAAAATACATTTTATTCCGCAATTTTTAGACGAAGTTTGGCAAGAAAGCGCTATCTTTGGGTGAAATTTCCTGTTTTGCGATTCTTTGACAAAATTTGCTCATCTTTTGTGTAAATCGCGTTTTTCTGTGGCCTTTTAACAAAATTCACGTTTTACATGATCCTTTGATGAAATTAGTGTTTTTCCCGTGATCATTTGACGAAATCTAGGATTTTTTTCCCGCGAAGATTGATTATATGTTTTTAGTCTGCAGGTGCCCTAAAAAGTTTGTGACGCCTGTCGCTGCATTGCACGCATTCTGCCACGGTGTATCAAACAAACAAAATTCATCCTAAAGAATTATTGTTTCGTTTCTGGAAATGAACAACCGTCAACTCATTTGCTGAATTATAAAGGGTGAAATGTGTAGGCACTGAGTATCATCTATACTATTAATGTCGGTAAACGTCTGTCTGTGTGTGTGTTGTTGTGTCTGGCGTCTGTAAGCACAAAACTCTGCATGCAAACGACGGACATAAGTGCTTTTGGTATAAAAAAATTCTTAAGTGGAGTTTTTAAAATTCACAACATTTTGCGGGAAAAGCGGGGGTGCGAACGAATTTAAAAAATGAGTCCGCATCAATAATTATGGCGGCGGGGGGGAGTATGTTTTGCCTACACGGGGCGGAGACTTTTCTTTGTTGACACCACTCATATAATATATTGTTCGAAAGGCCTGTGACTGCCTTTTCATGTTATGCATCTGTGTGGTCCATCCCCCCCCCTCCCCCTGCCAATTGGGGCACTTTTCTAAATTTTGCACATACCACTCATGTTATATATCGTTAAAAAGGTCTGTGACCGCTTAATCATATTATGCATCTCCGGTGTCCATCCCCCCCCCACTTTGCCCCCCCCTTAAGGGGGCAATTTTCTAAATTTTGTTGACACCCCTCATGTCATATATTGTTGGAAAGGTCTGTGACCGCTTAATGATATTATGCATCTCCAATGTCCATCTCCCCACTTTGCCCCCCCCCTCCCCCAAGGGGCTACTTTTCTAAAATTTGCAGACAACCCTCATGTCATATATCGTTGGAAAGGTCTGTGACTGCTTAATCATATGCATATCTCTGATGTCCATCTCCCCGCTTTCCCCCCCCCCCCCAAAGAGGTACTTTTCTAAATTTTGCACACAACCCTCATGTTATATATCGTTGGAAAGGTCTGTGACCACTTAATCATATTATGCATGTTCCGTGTCCATCCCCTACTTTACCCCCCCCAAGGGGGTACTTTTTAAAATTTTGCACACACCCCTCATGTTATATATCGTTGGAAAGGTCTGTGACCACTTAATCATATTATGCATGTTCCGTGTCCATCCCCTACTTTACCCCCCCCCCAAGGGGGTACTTTTTAAAATTTTGCACACACCCCTCATGTTACATATCGTTTGAAAGGTCTTTGACTGCTTATTCATGTTATGCATCTCCTTGGTCCATCCCGCCATTTCCCCCTCCCCAAGGGGGCACTTACCATTTACTTGCACAACAGCGCTAAATGTGTCAGATGAAAGAAATTCCGCGAGTACATGTGCCAGTGAAACTTAGCCAATTGCTGTTCTTCAACCTAGCTTTAATTCAAAGTGGGTTTTTTATTTATTTGAATTATTCTGCAAAAGTTTCAAACATTTTAAAGCAGCTATGAATTTTATTTTTATGGTACTATCAAGTTTTTTGCAGTCAAATTTTGACGGGTTCCATCTAGTTTAATTTTAAATTTACGGAAAAAAAAAGAAATATGCTGTCAAAATTTGGTGTTCGTATTGAAAACATTAGAGTTTGGTACTATTTCAGTACGAATCCATCTGCCTAAGCTTCTTTTTAAAACATAAATTTAAAGAAGCCTTAATTCCTAGTGAAATGGTTATTTTTGTTTTTCTCTACGAAAATTTTGCGGTTACATTTTATGGTGTGTATGGAAAAGAAAATTAATTTAACTTATATACATGCAGTATAGACCATAAATATCAATTTAATTCAACATACTCAAAATTCTATTTATGAACAGCATAATGGCGAATTTGGTGACTTTTAACTAAAATTAAATTATCTAGCACAGAAAATAATAGAATACAGTCAGAATTTCATTTTTTCTTAATAACACGACATCAACAATGAAACTTCATGAAAAAATGGTTTGAAGTGATTTTCCTCCTGAATCCTTCGCATTAAAAAACTGAAATAAGAATGAATAAGAATTGTCAATGAGATTTAGCGATAATGAAATTTTTCTATATGATTTCCCTTAAAACGAGAACGTCCTATGCTGCCCCTTCGACGGTTGCTAAAGTACCCACATCTCTCAGATATTTTGATTTCCGTGACCTTTATTATTCTCGTATTTTCAATTTTTCAGAAAATTATAAATGATTTGTTCATTTTGAACATTATTTATGAAGAAAACACCCTATAAGTAGAATCAACTCCAAAGTAAGATATTTGAAATTTTATTTTTACCTTTCTTTTTAAAACGTCTTTTTACTTTGTGATTCGTAATCTTTTATTCTGTTAATCTGAAAGTAATATTTTTTTCCGCTCTCTTCTCCCCACCCCCTTTGTCGAGAAAATTGATCAGTTCTGTGTACCGACTGAAAGTATTGCTGGCTGTTTCAGATTACTTTCTTTGTTGCTTTACTGTCTTTTCATTTCAATTTTTATCCATCTAATTATCGTTATAACTAAACAACTCTGTTGTTCGTTTTAAATCGTAAATTTGCTACTTATAGCTTAAAAAAGGTCTATTGCCAATTAAAATAGCTGCTCTTGTACGAAAGTTTTCAGAAACTGAATCTGAAGATGATGAATTATAGAAAAAGGGGGAAGTTACTTACGGAAATAATTATGAATCGGATTCTGATACAAATGAAGAATAAACGCTAAATGTTGCATCCAATAACGATGTAACTCATGTTGCTAAATTGGTACACAGAAGACAATATATGTAGATAAGAAAGGTTTTGGTAGGTATTCGAATCAAAATATCATGTTTCTCTACTTATGCCAAAAAATTCGAAAATACAGAATGCTTTTTCAGTGCCTGGCTATAATTTATATTAATGACAAACATGCCACAAATAAAAAATTACACCAAAAAAAGAGGCATGTTGTGTGATTGATACCCACAACTGGACAGTTAGATACTAGAGCTCGACGCCTTTATTGGAATTTTATATGTTCAAGATATAAGTGGTACAAATTGAATTTGCATTCATTCTTTATGGTGGAACCCATGGGATTTGAAAATTGGCAATAAATGTATGGTGAGAAATAGCGTGAAAGTCTACGATTTCTGAGATTTGATTGAAATCTGGTAGATATTTAGGGTTAAAATCAGATAATTTTCCGATGATATCTGTTATTTGGAGTAGATTCGTTGAAAAATATATTGCTTTCATCAAGCCTACAGAAAAAGGAAAACTAGATGAGCAGTTATTTCCAAGTAAAACTCGTTGTCTTTTCCAAGTAAAACTCGTTGTATATGATCTATAGAATTTATACACAAAAATAAATATTCAAATAATTAGTTAAATTTAAAAATGCATATTACAACATAAAACACACTTCGAGCAATTTTCCTCATAGAAAGTACTATAGCCATTTTCTTTTGTATATACCTCTAAAGAAACGATAGATGTCATGCACACCATACCCTACAGTAGGTATCCTATACGGCACTTAAGTATGCATATCAATTTCAATATGTTTGAAATAATGTAACATCATTAAAATGCATTTCAAACGAAATTTACCCACAAACAATAATGTAACCAATGCGTCTCCTTGTAAACGAACTATAAATTCTACACACTTAATTTTCAATACGAAACATGCCATAGTAATTATCAGTAACATATACTAATTACACAGCAATCCGAGTATATTTATTCGAGTTAGAACACAGACAGTAAGACAGACCGATGGCCAGCTAGACAGACAGACAGACAAAATGATGGCATAAAGACTTTTCAACTATGTTGGAAATTGTCAAAAAATGTAAAAGTATGTGCAATCTTACACAGTAATGTTTATACGATTGCGCATTGAACTCCGTGTGGTTTTTTATTTATTACTTTCATAATCCAAGCAGTTCTATCATCCTTCTCAAATGTTTTTGGTACCTTGTTACGTCATGATTAAAGTTTAATAACAAATACACAACAATTTTTGTACCCTCGTTATTTATTCCTTAATAGTAATTTATTTGAGAAAAGTACGTTTCATACCACTGTACGCTTTTACTCTCTAGTTTCAAACACTCCCATGGAAAACAAAATATCGAAATAATATTTCCAGAAATACACATAGGTAAGAAATTATTTATTTAAAGCAACTAATCCATTAATTTTCAAAGGCATAAAAAGAATGTAGATAGCATTACATCATTTTGGGAAAACGAAATTTATCTGTTTATTCTATTACTGTGTTTAACAAAATGATTAATTAAATACGATTTCTGTTTTTTTTCATTGTGAAGGCAATACGTTTTATTTTTATATTATTTGCAAACTAATTTTCTTTTATCTCTAATGCGATAAATTGGTTTTCCTCATGTTAACAGAAAAGCTAAAACCCAGAGAGAAAAATAACACTTAAGATAATACTCATTCATCTAACGGCAATTTAACAAATATCATATACATGCAGTTTTGTGAAATCGGCGCATTTTTCATACAGTTCAGATTCTTTGGCCTTTCTTTCTGCTTCTTCCCAAAAACAATCATTTTTCTTTACATTTGATACGAATTTTTCATACGAATACTATTTTTAATGAAAATGTGGGAGAATAATTATTTAACTTTTCAACTAGTTGCACTTTTTAAAATGCAACAATACAAGTCGAATTAAAAAACGTATTTTTTTTAAATGCTATTATTTATTTATTGAAGGAAAGTGTGTATACGAGCAAATCAAATAGGTATTTAAAATAATGTCTGCACAATTTTTGTGGAAGTAAAAATATTTAAACTGTAATGTAAAGTCCCTTGAAATATAATAAAAGTGTAAATCAGCAATGCAATTTACATAAAAAAAAGTTTAAATAAAATTTAATTTGCCGAAATAAAAGTTTTTTATTAGAATTAGACTATGACGATTTAGATCGAAACATTATGAAAACAGTTAAGTACCTGTATAGTAATCTATCTAAAAAAACAATAATGAATACATTTGAAAGAGTACTTGACAGAGCGTTAAGATAATCAATCTGAACTAGGCCTGACAAAGCTATTTTTTTCATAGAGTGACAATTTCACCGATCTTTGGGTAGTTGATGTAGATCACATTTAGCATCCTCAATCATAGTTATTTTTTATTCTACAGATGTTCAAGCATTTACACAATTTTCTGTATGGTATTTCCGTCAATGTTTCTAAAAAACATGTCCTTTTTAAAATTATTTTCCTATTTTCTGCGGAAAATTTTTTTTAATGTTCTAGTTTTTCCTATCTTTCTTCTAATTTTTTTTTCCCATTTCTTTTTCATAGCTTTGAAAAATGTTAATGTTGGAAAATTCTTCTTTCCATCTATTAGCATTTTGTAGACCGGTGTCTTGCTTATAATTCACCTTTCAAAATACGAGATTTTTATTCATTTCTTTATGATATTTTTATTTGTTTCTAGACGAATTTAATATCCTCTTGACGCACAGCAATATTTTTTCTGAAATTCATCCAGAAGTTCTTGACTAGGTTACATTTTTTTTAAAACCAATCATGTCCGGTTTTCATTTATTCTGTCATCCAATGCTATTTGGTTTTCATTTCTTTCGAATGCTTTTAAATCAGTTACAACTTGTTTTATTTCACCCGCTGTGCCTGTAATAAAGAGCGTGGACTATTAAATAGCCGCTACAGCTACTAGAATGTATCAAACAGCGTTCTTGTGACTGAAAGTTGATATTAATACTGACTTGTGAACATTATGCTATTTATTTTATGAATATTCCTGAAATATCGGGCATTCGTAAGAATAATGAACGCTAATATGTAAGGAGAGAAATGCAGCAACTATACAACTAGGCATCTGTATTCGAGCAGTGTAATAAAATTATCGCAATACTGTTCTATAACTAACTTAAAATTGTCTATATTGAACACTTCAGAATAAACACATGAAATCAGTATGTCTAATTCAAATTAACTTAACGTTTTGCAGAACATTTATTTATATGCTGCGCATCAAGGAATGTGATCCAACTTCAAATTTCAAGAGGCTCGCGTACTTCTGAGTGCCCTCCTTTATACCCCTGTGAATAGTGCAGATGAACCAGACCTATCTCAATACCGCAGACAATTGCAGACATCCAAGATCTAGTAGTGGTGCTTCCAACCAGAGAGAGAAGCGCCATTAATTTATCGCTCCTTCCGTAACTAGGAGAAAGAACTTTGTAAAATTATACTTTTACAAGACTCATATTGATAATATATCTTTTCATATTGATAATATATCATAAGACATACTCAAAAGCTATTAAATTAAAATAATATGTTATTATCTAAATATCGTATTTTCAGTCAAAAATAAATAGAAACAAAGGAATGAAAAGGCACATTTTTGACATCAGTGTGCAATATCTGCGTTGCTATATTTGCGATTCTATTTTTCGATTATTTTTATTTTGATTATATTTTTCGAACAGTAGAGCGAGATTATGAATCTCATTGTATTGTTCTGTCCTGTGTAAAATTTATGTTAATTAATGTTTATATTTATTAAGTTTATTATATTCAGTAAATGATACGTGTTATAATAAAAAAGTTATTATCCTACAGTATTTAGCTAATATGACTTCTTCTTTCATCTTCCTTTTATATCTTTAAATAGAAAGACGGTATTTTGCTCTTCCCTAAAGACAAATTATTATTATTGCGGAGTGTAATTATTTGTTTCTAATGAATGATTTTCTGTTTTGCAATATACGTACATAAATGTTTTTCAGTACGGGAAGAAGACAAATGTTTCTGTTGGTTTCAATATAGTTTGTGTTTAATTTATGAATGAACGTAACTTCTCTGTTTTTTTTAAGTAGGTTTAAACGAGGGGTGAAATAATGATGTAGCAGAAGTATTGACTTCATATAAATAACAATTTTTGCATTAATATTATCCTGTCTTGAGGCATTTTTTGTTAACAATAAAATATATTAATTAAATTTCTCTCAGTATTTTTTTTCTAGTTGATTCATAACTATTTGTATTAGATAGGCTGAAATAAATATCAACTAATTGAATGTGAAGTCAGTTGTGCTGCCATCTTACTATTTTTAAAGATCTTCAGCCTTTACTACTTTAGACAGGGGATTTCTTCTTTAATTATTCATGTATTTCTGAAAAGGACAAAACCAGAAATGTACACCTTAAATCCTGTTTTTTTTTTCAAATTTTAATAAAAGATTTCACAATGTCGAATATTTTAAAATGGTATATTATTTGAATGCAGTGGTGGAAAAGAAATTACCATTTTCAACTTCTTTAGCTACGTTGCACGTATATCTCTCAATTGACTCCACAACAGAAAAAAAAAACTTAGCAATTAAATTAAAGCATACGAGAAATTTAACATGAACCTGGTTTTTAGAATTTTTCAGTCAAATAAATTAATTTTGATGTGAATATTTATCTTTAAGCATTTTGGAATGAAATTTAAAAAAAATGGTAAAAAAATTGTAATTGATGATATTTAAAGGAACACTTTGAAACATATGTAAACAGTTAAAACAGTCACTCATTATAAAAAAAACAGTATGTAAGTAATTAAAATGCTTATAAAGATTAATAAGCAAATGATTTGTGTCTACTTCTGAAATGTATTTATTCAGGAAAAATTGTTTTTAATTTAAAATGTGAAAAAAATAAAGTTAGATTATATGAAAATTTCCGTGGTGAACAGCGATTTTAATTACATAAACATATATAATAGAGAGTAGTATAAAAATGGCAAACATTATTTTTATAAAAATTTAAAAAAAAGTAAATATATATTGCAGTTACTTTTTCCATTATTATATTAAAACACACTCTATAAGCAAGCTTAATTGAAGCGTACATTAATTTTGTTTTTCTGAAGATAGGAATTTTGCTATAAACATATAACTACACTCAAGATGTTATAAAATTGGACTCCTATCTATAAGCAGACTTGTATAGGTTTTACTCAAGACAGAAAAACTAGTTTGGAAAATATTATTAATATTGTAAGACTATCTGTTATTAATACAAAAAAGAAATGTATTATTGTATTTGTTTGTAAAAGTAAGAACCAAGACCTTTGAAAACGTATTGTGTATTTTATTAAAATGATTTTACTTGGAGTATGGATTTTTTAATACTTTAATGCAAACGACTTTTACTCGTGGAACATTCTGTAACAGAATACTTTTGTGTGACGCTGTATATGAACAATAAATCTTTTGCACACTATATTTTAGAAAAAGCATGTTAATATTACATAATTGTGTATCAATTTCATCATGTTTCGAATGGCGTAACATCATCAAAATGCAAATGAAACAATTTGTTCTTATTCGCCGTAATGTAACTGAATACTTTTGACTATTCATATAAATAAACTATAAATACTATGCACTTCATTTTCAATCGGGATCATGCTATTGTAAATGTCAACTACAGACAAAAATTTCAAGGCAATCCGAGTATATTTCTGAGTGTTACAGCAGGGACGTCAGATGGACAGAATTCATAAACACTTTTTAACTATGTTGGAAAGTGTTAAAAACAAATATATTTTACTGTGTAAACAACATTTGTAGATCTAGTATGTATTTAAAATTTTTAAATTAGCATTACACAAAAATTCATTTAAATTGTTAAATTATTCAGAATCGGATTGTCCCAGGATTTCACTTAACAATACTAATATAACAAATGAAAATAATAGCTGCTCTGTTATTTTTAATAAATAACGTTTCAAGACTTGAAAACGGATATTCAATTTATGAAATATAAGTTTCTCTAAATTTTATTTCACGCTCAGTACAGCATTCAGATTTTAAATGAAGACACGTTTTGTAAGCCTTCTCATATTTAATATTAGCTTAATATAATGAACTTAGTTTCAGAACGATTTTAAATTGCATATGATTGAGGTCGCATATTATATATATATATATATATATATATATATATATATATTATGAGTGTTTACAAATGCAGTTAATTTGTGATTTGTTAAGGCAAAATCCTAATATATATATATTTAGATTCAAATAACTTTGAAAAGAAAGTAAACAAATGATTTTAAAAATTGAAAGATTCATAAATCAATATATATATATTAGATATATATTCTGTTTCTTGATAATTTAATCTAGTTTAATTGGATGAAAACTAAAAATAAAATCTTCCATTTTATTTTACATTTATTTTGCCGAATTTCGAAGTAATTAATTTGATTTTGCATGCAAAATTCATTGCATAACTGGCCATTACTGTGCATATTTAGATGCGAATATGCAATTTTAAAAATTGTGACTTACTTTATTGAACGGTAAAAAAACTCTAATTTTCTTAATTATAAAGGAAGTTGCAAAAGAATTACGTTACATTTTCAGAAACAAACAAAACAAATAACAGAAAAAAAACATATTTTTGAAAAGCAATATAAAACTTTTCAGGCAAAAAATGCAAAGTGAACATTTAAAGCAGTAATGCAGGTGAACATTTAAAATTGTAATCTCTTGTTAATTTAATTAAAATATTTCTTTTTACTCTTTTCATCTCTTATGACAAACTCCTTATTCTTTAAAAACAACATAGAAAAATTTACGCTTAAAATAAATTATCGTATAATGCAAAAACGCTCTTTGTTATTTTACGCTTATATATTTGAAAAAAAAAATAATGCGTAAAATTAAATTAATAAGATTTTATATAATTTAATATTTCATTCCTTTTTATTCTTTTCAGAATGTGATCTAAAAGGTACGTTTAAATTTAAAATTTGCAATTCTTAATCAAATCTTTTATTTGAAGTTTCTAAGGACACAGAGATTGAAACGTTGAAAGGACTAAAGTTAATAGAAATAAATATATCCATGAAAACAATGGTCGTTATCTTTTCCTGATTTATCTCTTTGGTGTATTTCTTTACAATTTATTTATTTCAAAAACTATTATAACCAAATCAGTTCATATTAATTATCCATTACATTTTCAACTTTATATATAAATATCCATATTTTAAAAACAGTATTTGATAGAAATTTATTGAATTACACAATATTATAAATAAAACTTAAACAATTCGGGGAATAAATAGAAAAACGTTTTTTTTTTAAATAAAAGTGTTGAACAATAAAAACAACAGAAAATAAAATATACATTGTATAAAAAACACAATTTTTAGTTTAAAATTGTTTTTAGTGTATATATATATCCTTACCAAAACCATTAGAAATTTAATTCACTGGCAGTATAAATTTCCATGTTTCAATCACATAAATTTAGTATTCAGCAGGTCAATATTTGTAAGCAAATAAATCTTGTACTATCTAATAAAGGTTTATTGCTTCTTTGAGAATTCAAATTGAAATGTTATTTATTTTAAACTTCAAAAGAAAACTGCACGAATAAATTCGTAAAAATACAGCGTACAGAAGTATATTTATATTCAATGTAAACGAGTGAAAATCTATTGAAATAGCATTCTACGGATAGAAGAAGGTTAACATTATTTTTATGTGCTGCATATTTTAATGTCCTGGAACTACATTTGCATATCTACGACTAGATTTTTATAAAATGTACTATTATAAGGCGAACAATAATAATATATACTAGCGGAAGTACCCAGTGCTGCCCGGAATTTTAAGAATGTTTCTTTAGAGAAATCCCTTTCAAAATTAAATATGCAGTATAAAAAACATAATAAAAGAAAGCAGTCGAAACGATGTAAAGATGAATCGAATGAAAACCCAATAAAAAAGTATATAAATTTATATAAAAAAATCATCAGAAATGAGCTATAAATCAGCATGTTTTCATTCATCATTGGAACAATAAAAGCTAAAAAGAAAAATGCCAAATTTTCTTTGAACCATACATGTTGGAATTGTCTGAAAAAAAATTACTTCAAACCAGCTTCATAAATTTTATTTCTTGTTTCTTGATTCGGTGCAAATGCATACAAATTTCTTGAAAAGCCAACTCTTGAGAAAACAACGTAAAACTGTCCACGTGAAAAGCAATGTAATTCCAAGTTGACTCCAAAAACATATAAAAATTATCATGAACCTTATTGAACGACATGACGCACGCGCAGCCTTTGGTACAACCTGTCAAAATCGCTGCTTCAATTATAGACTAGAGCTTCTTAATTATTAATATTGTGCCGTTTCGAAATCTGGGAGAATTTAAATATATTTCTGAGAAGCATAGTGGGCGATCCAATCTTCAGTATCAAGATCTACGGAGACATTCCGGAGGGTTTATAGAGATTAAAATTTGGTAGGGTAGGGCACATTTTCTTTAACAACGGAACCTATTGATTTATACAGTATAATTCTCCAGGTAACTCTTCTTGAATATTCAAGTTGATGTTGTTTACACTATCACTTTGCGGTGCAGGTATCGCAAGTTTGCAAAGCCATTTATGGTGTGTTAAATGTTGACGAATATTTGGAAATACTTTCACGTTGAGTTCTTCGACAGACACAACTGTGTTACAAAATGCTTTTCTGATCAGACCAGTTACTGGATGAAACAGTATTAATTTAATATGAACATTTCACAAATGGTCAGCAAATTGACCATCCAATATGTTTAAATGCAGATGAACGCTCATATTTATAGTTAGTCGTAAACTGCGAACATGCCTCCAATGATTTGACGAGTTAATGCGTGCGTTAATTTCATCCGCCATTGTTCCTTTTAGAATGATTGAATGCCTGAGGGAGGCCACGCGGCCCAGCAAAGCCAGGCCGTAGAGCGTTAGCACCTCCCCCAGGGGCAATGTTTGTCAAAAATCTCTAGACAATGCAAAAGTGACTCCATCCATTAGTTGACTCTTTAAAATTGAAATACTTAATTAAGGCCTGCAAAGCATTCTCCTGTGATATGGTGAATTCATCCCATAGAATGACCTCATATTTTATTTTAAAGAAATCTGAAATCTTTCAGTAAGAATGGCCTCTGGGGACATATAAATTTATAGAATTTCTAATATATTCAAGGTGTGTATTTTAAGTAATGACACTGGCCAATGGGCAGCGTGCCAGTCGCTACAGCGCAATCTCCATGGGGCGGGAATTGTGGAGGGGGATCTAAGCTAAGCAACACACTGCGCGTCAGTTGGCACCGAACTGTGACGGGGTGTGTATAGCTAGTAGTGCGGAGTGCTTATGTGAATTTTGGTCACGTAGAAAAACGACGAAAATGGAGCATTCTCTCGAGCAGTGTTACTCAATCAAATTTTGCGTTTGCTTGGGCAAATCACCTGTTTTCTGGCTTTCCCTGATCAAGAAAGCCTACACGGAAGAATCCCTATTAAAAGCCCAGGTTTTTCGCCGGCACAGTAAATTTCGAAACGGACGGAAGAACGGAAGACTTGGAGATAGTTGGACGTCCTTCAACAGTCACCAGTGACGAAAATGTTAAAAAAGTGAAGAATCTCGACTCAGAACGATTCTGAGAACTCATATACTTTTACGGCCGTGACAAAATCGCTAAAGGACATTTCGGAAACTCACTTCTAGGGAGCGCTCGAAGTGTGGAAATATTGCTGTCCGTGCTGCATTGACGCAAGAGGAGACTACTTTGAAGACTTTTAAGTCGCTGTAACGATCGGATCAATAAAACATTATTAATCCAGACCCTGTCTCATTACTTAAAATACTGACCTTTATAATATGAGGCCAGTTTATGCACTTTTTGTGCACTATTCAGTTTGCAGTTTTTATGCATAAGTAGAGGGGCCAAAGGTCTGTATTTGTAAGGTATATTATAAGGCTTTATATTCTAAGGCAGTGTGAGGAGTGCATTGAATCATGATAAAACTCATTGTGGAAATATTGGCATATTTTAATATTTTCAGGTTATCTGAATTCATTTAGTTATTTTTAAATCTATTCCACATGTATATGTGTGTGTACATATATATGTCGGATTTTGTGCACTTTTTTTGCAAACTTTTTCTAGCTGGGTAGCAACAGATATACGGGAGAGATTCCATTTTTCTAACAAAACGGAAACTTTCTGATCAAAATTCACGGAAGACAATCTGTCAATAAACGAAATTTTTTAACAGTGTATGCACGCATAACATAAAGATGTTAAACTTGCCAATTTTCATGAAAACGTTTTTTCATTTGGAAATGGCAACAATTAAAGATTTTTTGATACCCACTACTAGGAAATAATAATATAAAATTAAATAATTTTTAAAAGAATAATTTGGATTGTGTGAATTAAATTATTTTTAATTTAAAGCCAGGCTAGAAGTTTTTAAACGGGAGAAAGTGGTTATTCCATAATGTATAGTTACGAATAGAATTTTCGTATAAGACATTCCAACTTTTAATAGCCCAAATTTGTTATTATTTGTTATTATTGTTAACATTTTTTATTATTTGACAAAAATGTGAAGTAAAATTACAATACGTTTATTTATTTTCTCATTCATGTTTTGTTTCAAAAGAAGAAGAAAATTCTTGTAAATATAAGTTTGAAACTTTAAAGTAAAATATTACAGATATCTGAGTTTCGTTTAATGATATAACGTTTCTTTCTGTATACAGACTGTGTCAAACATTAGGCTTTCTGTTTTTGCTTTTTAGTTAACTTTCTTTGATTCTTTAACAATGTCCCCGAAAGATAAATATGAACTATGCCATGATCCTTTGTTGGAAATAGCGATGATTAAAAGAGAAAGATTATTTGAAGACGTTCTCATTAAAATCTGTAGAAAAATGACATTGCATGTTTTTAAAACAAAATATATTTGAATGTTAAATGTTTGTAACTCTTCAAACATATGAAATGAAATAGCCAGAGGTAACAAATATCAGTATATATAAAAAAGCTTTTCTATTAGAAATGAAAATGCACAATATAGTCACTAACATATAACTTTTTTGTTTAATATTTTTATGAAATATAGGTGATTATTAAATAAAGTAATGAAAAAAGTTTTTTTTAATAATTGAATGTAGCTAGCAGATAATAGTATTTAAATCATTCGAAAAATCTATGAAATATCTCAAATAAATGTTTTATATTTCGAGAAAGATTTGAGAAAACTTGATTTATGTTAAGTAGTAAATATTTTTAAGAAAGCATAACAGAAGCAAACCGTCTGCTTGATAAATACTACAAGAAATTTTGAAACTTTTGATTGTATCATTATCGTATGTCAAGCATATGTTCGAACCTGTGCACTTTTTATGTATAATGAAAACTCCTACGTGTATACGGTTTAGGCAACTGAAAATGTCGCAGTTATTCTGCTATGCACACATAACATAAAGATGTTAAACATGCCAATTTTCATGAAAACGTTTCACAATAACACACGGCCGTATACTGTTAGAAGAGAATCAGTGATTGAGTAAAAATGACACTGGTAATGATGATTGGAAAAATAATTGAAAGGAATAAAAGTAATTTATATAGAATAAAATGTATTTTTTCTGTATTAGACATATAAATGCAAATACATTTTAATTTTAGAATGAACTGTTTTTCGCGTACTTGTTTCTTGAAATAATTTCTAATCGTATAATGAAAGCATTTTTACCATTTTTCTCATTTTTACATTTTTAGACAATTTCATAGGATTTATATCCATTTTTAAAATGATAATGATGATGATATATTTTTAGCAATTGAATATTATGTTTTAATTTTCTTTTGTTATGTTTGCATGTTTTAATGCTTTTTTACAAATATTATTTGCTAACTTAAATATTTTTAAATGCTCAAAAGTATCATTTTCATTGCGCGATTTAATTCGTATTATCTCATTTCTATCTTCCATTTTCTACCAAACATAAGCATCTACGATATATTATTTTCTGTTCTTATTTTTGTTTCTATCGACTGTTTTTGCGAAAGATAGATTTTATATCTGCATATGTAATATTGGTCTGTAATATATACAAGGTGATCCTGAATTCATGGTACAGACTTTAAACGTTGGTACAGATCATTGTAAAATTATTTTATTGTATAGGAAACCAGAGTCAAAATTCCATTTACTTAGTCAAAATTACAGGGCGTCTCACTCCAATCCGATGTCGCGTTTTTGTTTATAACTTTAATAGTATTGAAGATATTTGAGCAAACTCATCTTTGCGTGAATTGTAAGCATATTGTAAGGATTTCGTTAAAATATATTCACTACTATTAAAGTTATGAACGAAAAACGCAACTTCGGATTGGAGTGATAGGCCGAGGCTAACGAAAAAGACAGGCTACCGCGGTGCATTCCACTCATCTTTTTTTACAGACCGCTAGAGTGACGTGATGCTCTTTTCGTACACCTTCATTGGTGCATTCGAGCATCACGTGACTCCGGCGGTCTGTAAAAAAAGATACCAAGGTAAAATGGCACCACGGTAGCCTGTCTTTTTCGTTACCCTCGGATAGGCCCTGTAATTTTGAGTATATAAATGAATTTCCGACCCTGTTTTCCCATACAAAAATTGCTTGTTACAGTGTTTTGTACTAACCCTTAAAGTTTGTAACATGAATTCAGATCACCCTGCATATAATATATATAGATAGATAGATAGATTGTTTTCTGTTCTTCTTTTTCTTTCTATAGACTCTTTTTGCGAAAGATAGATTATATAAGATATTCTTTTATTCGTATATTATATAACATATTCTTTTATTCGTATATTATATAAGATTATTCTTTTTAAAATGTACTGATTTTTTTAACGTATCCATCTGTCTTTTAGAAAATATGTTAAAAAACGGTTTTTTTTATGAGATGGCAATAATTAAAGATTTTTCGAGACCCACTACTGGGAAATAATGGGGTCTTAATTAGCAAAATTTCGAAAACATACGATTTTGATAAGGAGAAGTCATTTATAAAAAGTATTTTCAAAACCTCTATGAGATCTATAATTGACATTATACGAGGATTAATTGAGATGTACGAAAAAAAATATTTTTTTGCGCTTCACCGTGATATTAAGTGATTAGATTGTCATGGCTTTTTGTGAAGTTCTCAGGTTATACTTCTTTTCTTTATGCTGTAAATTATGTTCCATGCTATTAGTCAAGTAATAACAGTTCATTAACAAATCTACTGGACTAAGTACGTAAGCCGGAATACATGTATATGAATGAAAAAAAAAAAACAACAACAAAAAACAAACAGAAGCAACTATATGGACTTGTCGATTATTTTTCAATGAACTAAAGCTAAGTTACAACATGTTGCTTTTTCGCATCTTTTAAATACATTATTCTAAAAAAACGTTTTTACCACAGAAGAATGGTTCGTATCTCCATAAATCTAATAGATATGTCACTTGAACGCAGAACATAATTTTAAAGGGCCGTAACTTTTCGTTAACAGATGATAATTAAAGGACGGTCTAAGACAGTGTTGTCCTGAGTTCCTTGAATTTTGCCGCGAGAAATTTGCAATATCTATATTTATAAAAGCATAAATACTTAAATTTAAAAATCTAGAAATATTTTTTATACTACTTAAAACATTATTTCACGCAAATACTAATCCAACAAATTTGATTCATTATATTATTACATATAACGAATTAATATCTATATGTATTATTTCGTATAATATGCATTTTTCTTTAATATGTAATTATTGCCACATTCATAGATTTGTTTCCGTGAAAGTAAATACGCATCACTTTAAAATACTTAATTATAATAATTATAATTGTACAAATGAAATTTTATTAATATCTTTTTGTGCCTGCGATGAGCTAATTATCGTTCTTCCGATTTTTCTGGAATATATTGCAATATTATCGATTTCTTTTTATACCGCTAACCAGGCCCCTACCTGCCCGGCGTGAATGCCTAGCTTGACGTGTTAGTACCTGGGTGCGTGTCGGAAATCGCCTAATTACAGCATGGCTGTGATCCACCTGACTATAGATTTATTGACATCGCTGCTGTGCTTGCTCTCTTGTGGTTTGCTACAGTTATCTTTGTTTGCCGGTTCAATGTTTCTGTTTAACTTTGTTGAATTGACAGATTTAATAGGTCTCGTAATTTAAAACCTTGATCAGGTGACGAGACCCTCACCTGACTAGGCACCCCCAGAGGTATAATTCACAGGTAACTTGGAGGGCTTTGCACTCACGACGGATTTTACATGCACCAGGCGCCATTAGCGCACATAGATTTTCATATTTGTCGTCTGTGTTGATTTGTCACACTCAAGGTGGATTGTCGCTGTAGTGTTTATCGCCTTTATCAGGAGGCTGATTTCACTTTTCGTTTTTATTTGTCTCTGACAGGGCTTTTTGCTGTTTTTATGGGCTCACTCCTGTTGTGGGTTGTTTCTGTCTGTTATCATTCTTTGGATTTTGTCTTGATATATTGTTACCTCTAGCTTGTACTAGAACTGGTTGTCACATTTTGAAACTTGGTCTTCTTTCGAGAGTTTCACTGGTTATTATGCCACTATCGTGGGTTTTGTCACGTTGTAACTTTTGTTACTGGTGGTTGTCACATTGTAACTTTTGTTACTTGTGGTTGTCACATTTCTGGATGTTGCACACTCATTTTTGTTGTCTTTGTCACTTTATCTCACCCAAGCATTGGGGATTTTGACTAAAATTTTTTTTTCCCTTCGTGAATACGCTTATTGCGATCAGTCCATTGCATCCTAATGGCTGTTGTCATTGCTTTTGAATTTCGTGCAACTTGTTGATTTGCTGTTTGAGAAATGGAGTAGGGCACTATTGGAGTGGGGCTTGTTCCGTGGACGTTAGTCCGTCATATACCTATGAGGCTGTATTCACTTGATGAGACACTGTTTTTTTTTGTTCCATATTCACTTTTTTTGGCAGATGTGCTTTGTGCATTCACCAATTAATCATTTTGTTGTGTTTTGTTAACTTTTTGTTGGCCATTTGAATTCATCGGTTAGTGAAATTCAGTCCTATATTATCGATTATATCCGCAGACTGTAAAATAAATTCAGGAACGTTCCTGGAAAATAATGGGCAGTTAATGTACCTAATTTATACCAGTAACATTTCTGGCAAAAAATAGAAAACTTTTTTAAGAATTCAGAAAAGTTAATATTAAAATTCAGTAACTTTTCTGGAATTATAGAGATAAGGTTACTCAATTCTTCAGAAAGGTTCCAGGTTTAAGTCGTTAACCTTCCTTGAAAACACCATGAACATACTAAAATTTCCCAGTAAAATCCAGTAACCTTCCGGGAATAAATCAGCAATCTTCCAAAAAAAATTTAGATATGTTCACATCCTGTCATCTTCCTGATTAAAACCAGGAACCTTCTTTAAGAATTTAGAAAAGTTCCGCAGAAAGTAATAGTACTTGAAAATATAAGGAAACTATAATTTGAAAAGAAGGCAGGGATAACTTGAAAAGAAGGCAATATTTCAGGGATGTTTCTGATACAGCAATATGATTCTTGTTGATATATAGCTCACAATTTAATTAGCTTAAACGTTTTGCAAAGTAATTTTTGTGTGTTTTAAGAATATTTTAAAATATTTAACTTATAAAAAATATTTTTTAAATTTTAATATTTATCTTATAAACATATTTGTTTAATTATAATATCAAATTTGTGTGCATTTTTTTAATGTCATTGTATTTAAATTTTTTCTTATAAAATATAGTTTGATGTTAAAAATAAACTTGTTTTTAAGATAAGTATATGTTGTTTCATTTAAAAATTGTATAATGTTTTCTTTTTTAAGTTAAATATTTTGAAAATTCATGAAATGCATTAAAAATTAGTTTACGGTTCAAAAATTATATCTATGTCTTAAGATTGGGCCAAAATTTGTTTATAATTACAAACACAGAAAAAAAAAAAAAAAAAAAACATAGATAAATTCCGAAAAAAATATACAACCTCTTTAACTTTATTCTTAAACAGAAATTTTGCTAAAATATACACAAATTTATGTTCAGTCTTAATATAATAAATTCACAAAGATTGCAGGTAGAAACATTAATCATTCTATAACTATAAAATCATTCTGCCCAATTTAAGCAAAGAACGTGTTTAACTTTTTGAGATAGACCACTTTAAAGTATCTTTTAATCACTGCTTACAGTGAGAACAACATATATATATATATATATATATATATATATGTGTAATAATAAAAAATTTTCGCCCTATTTCTTTAGTTAAATTATTCCAAATTCTTCAATTCTTTTTTCCCTCTCTTTTTAAAATATCTCTTAAATCTATTTTGTATTTTATTCCATAACTTAATCAAAATATTCTGTTATTTATCATTCTAAAAATCTTAATCTGTTAAAAGCTACACGTATTTATTAAAACCTTATTCTCTTAAATTGCAACACTGCCTCTAAACGCACCTGCCTAATTTCTTCTTTTGAGACATTTAATTTTATTCTTTGGAACTTTTGTAATACCATTTTTATTTCTATTTAATTCATTCGGCATCCCATGATTCCAAGCGGTTTTCGCGCCCAAAGGCCTTTTTACCTTTTTAATTTGCCGCTTCTGTTAAAGAGTTTTAATCATACGTCAGAGACACGTCTTCGTGGCCTCATTTTTTCATCCATTAGCGAGAAAGCTCCGCCTTCTTTATCCCCCTAGCGCCCTCCGAACATGGATGCGAGTGGACCAGCTTGTTCGCGCGTTTTGTACCTTTGGGCCAAATTTTGAAGTATTTATACGGTTACACTGGCTTCGGAGACAGAATTTACACGAATTAGTGGTTGTCATCTAATTGCCGTCACTGGGGAGTCTACACTAATGCATCGGTAGTATGTTCTTCAAGCTCTGCTAATTCTTCAAGATCTTCAAATGTGTTCAGTTTTAATGAAGCGAAAGTTGGTGGAGTTGCTTTCATCTCTGTGATCACAATAAAGCCACTGCTCATCTATTAAGTTATTAAGTCTTCTTTTTAATGTTTTTGGGAAATTTCTTCTGGATTTCACTGCCTCTGCTCAATTTTTACGACTGCAAATACCTTACGATTTCCGATGTGATATACTTCGAGATTTGTCTTCATGGTGAGTGACTCGAAGTGATGCCCTGTCCGGGTGTCATGACTACATTTCAACGATCTCGACTGCGGCTACCTCGATATGATTATCAGGTAATTTTAGTGGTTTCGGACTGAGATGTTCCGATTGTCTGGTGGAAAGAACGTTCAAGTCGCCAGCAATAGCGATCGTCTATAATGTGCCAATTTTCGACAGGAATGTATCATATATATATATATTATATAACTCGTGTAAATACAGAATTTTTAATACAGTATGCCTTAAAAGCTCAAATAATGTTGTTCTTTTGTGTTTTTTTTTTTTTTTTTTCAAAAAAGTTAATTTTTTGATGATTAAAATTTAATTTCTTTTAAAAAGAAAGCATACTTCAAATATACAAACATAGTAATATTTTTCATATGTGAGTAAATTTACATTTTAAAATGTTATAATCCTTGCAATATTGGTTTAAATCTTTTTTTTCAAATGGTCGTTTTAATAGGACAGAAAAGTATTTTATACACTTACATTCTGTTGCTCTCAATCTATGCATCAAATTATAAAAGTAAGAAATAATAATAATAATAATAATAATAATAATAATAATAATTATAATGATAATAATAATTATTATTATTATTTTACACTCCCTTTTATGGATTTTATTTGGTACAAAAAGTTACATAAACAACTTTAAAAGTCAGAAGCATGAAAAAAAATAATACTTTTAAACAGTTTGAAATGTTTACTAATTTTAGATTGTAGAAATTAAAAGCTTGTAGCTTAAAGGAAAAAAAACAGAATTGCGAAAAAAAAATTCCATCAATTACTGATTTAAAATACTTTAAATTATATTAAATTACGTACATACCTTTTTTTGTTATCCAACTGTTTGTCTGTGGAATCGTAACGACGATTATAATCCAAGAACCAAGAACAATTAATGAAATAAAACTAAAAAGCGACCAGGTGACAATGGAGGAAATATAAGAAACACCTCGCAAAGCCAACCCAGTTACCATTTGACTAATTATTGCATGAAATTAGGTTAAAATTATATTTTAAAATATTTTCCGTAGCCAAAAGAACGTACATCTACCGGCTTGTAGTTGAAAGAATAAAACGGCAGGTTTCTGACAGTGTCCAGTACGTTAGCTGATTTATTCATTGTTTGTCTTCCGCAGATGATTAGATTACCGCCTCACTTCCGCAAAACATTTTCAGGAAAATTTTCATTGCCTAAGATATTTCTTTCAATAATATATTTTTAAACTCAAGGCTGCTTTAAGCATTGGTGCAACGGAGCCAAGATGGCGGAGCGCGAACGCTAATAACAGAGACATTGCCGCGCAAAAAAAGCTTAATCCCTGAAGTCAGGAAACTATATGCTAAAGAAACTTGTTTTTCCCAGGAATCTGATGGAAACTTATGAAAACACGGAACGTTCCTGGAAATAATTAGTGAGGTTACAGAATTTTCTTACAGTGTAATTTGCGAGACAGGGCTTTTTCGATTGGTATCAATGATTCAGTTCATCTTCCATTATAATATATACTGCTCCTATAAAATAGCGAATATTGTAAATTTTTTGTGAAAAATATAATCAGAATTCCTTTTAATGGAAAAAAGGGGACAGAAATGCAAATTTTCCGCATTTTTAAACGTACATATGCAAATTTTATCCTTGATGTCAGAAATCACACATTAGCGATAGCGATTGAAATTTGACTATAAGATAATTCAAAGAAAGAATGCAAAACGAAGTGATCGATATACATTTACTGTATTGTATAGTTTAATGCGATATCTGAATTAAGTCATTTAACTAAATAAGAAGCAAGGAGTGGGATTTTAGAAGAGGGCCAATTACAATAAAAAATGTGTTGTCCTTTAGAAGGTCATATTATAAACTGCAAATAAATTTGTTACATTACGTGAAGGTTGAAGCAGGGATATATGGAACATGTTCGATCTCACATGTTTTAGCAAATACTCAATCACGGAGACAATTATGGTACCAACACCAAATTGAATAAAAAAATAAAATACTCGAAATGACCCGTAGCTGAAGTGCATAACTATGAAAATGTTCTACAACATTTGTGTTGGTTTGTGTAAGAGTATCAAGTTGTTTTCATGGAGATATAGATAAAGGTTTTCTTTCAAAAATTCAATATACTTCTGCATGCTTTTTACTCAAATCTTCGACATGTGTCAGCGAAATTTAATGTTACTTTCAGAAAACTTGTTACTTAATACAGTTAAAACAACATACTGCAATTAGAATATAAATACTAAAATACTAAATAATAAAATTATATATAAATGTAATTAATATTTGATGAAATATACCCAGTTTTATGAAATTTTTTTTAATTGAGCTTGCGTCTACGATAAGAAAAATGTTTTCACATAATTTAGTCGTCAACTAATATAGGGCAAATCATATGAAAAAGCGAATTGGATATTTTGAACCTGAACTTGATAAAAGTACGTGGATATTAAAGGATTGTACATAAATGGTCATCATCTAATAATTGACTTACAAAGAAGGGTACGAAGAAGTTAGTGTTTAACTTATGTCCACACGTAGCTTTGGAACGGATTCTTCGATTTTCTTTTCTTATTTTGTTGGTATGGGCTCGTTGGGATGCTTATGCAAGAAACTAAAACATCATTAAAAATGAAAATAAGAAAATGAATAAATGAATAAATGGAAAATAACAATTTATAGAGTACTCTTAACATCCAGCTAATTTTAGAAGTAAAATTAAATTCAACTCACTATTTAGCTGATTTGTTCCTGAATTTTCATCATATTGACTTTTTATATGTGTTGCCCTATATTGCTGACAAATGAATTATGCAAAAAAACATTGTTAGAGCATGCGCAGTTAAAAATTATTTCATTCAAATGCTCATATTTTATAAAATATTGTATGTATTTATAATGTAATCATGGTATTTTGTGTCTATTACGTACTATGTCAAGATTTCTGGATGTGACGTTAAGTTTGGTTAAAAATTCTGCATGGTATAAACAAAATCATACGAATATTTTTGGAACATTTTAAAGGAAATTTTATATCTTCATGGATACAAGAGCTATTCATATATTAAATGAACACATATATTATGGACATATGTAATTCCCAAATGTTACACACATAAGAATGTGTGTCAATTACAGATCATTTCGAGTAATTTATTTTACCTTGGTGATTACAAATCCTATGTTATATATTCAATTTCCTGTTGATCCTGTACTTTCCTTTGTCATCAACACTTCACTAAACAATTTCAGGTCAAATATGTACTGTGTATTTCTGAAGATTCAGAAAAAATTGTTACCTATCTCTCTAGATATTCCACAAAATATCTGAAATAAAAAGTGTCCGGTGACTTTTGAAAAATAAGTTACATTTTAAAAATTTATTCATTTTGCTTTAAAGTGTATTTATATGATAGTATTATTTAACGTTTTAATCATTTAAGGTTTTTTTTAAACAATGGTTTCCGAAAATATTAGTATTTTGTAACTTGACCGAGAAGAATATTAAATACTATAAAAATAACTTTATGAGTAACAAATAATAGTTTTATTATAAATAAAATACGTAATGTTTTTAATCTGTAAAAATATGGTACAGAAATGTTTCTAATTTTTTAAAAACGGTTTGATTTTGTTGTTTTTGTAATTGTATTTTTTGAATTGTGAATGATATGTTAATTTTTGAAGTTGTTACTTTAAGCCATGCATACTTTTTAATTAAAAAATCTTTCCTTTTTTTTTTCAGATTTTAGCCAGAGATGTGGATCAGTAGATGTGGAATGTTTTTCTCAAATATTTTTTTTTAAAGAAAAGTGTAATAGGTATTAAGTAGCAGACATTTTTCTATAAGTAACTTCTTAAAAATTGTAAATTTAATAAAATCGTTGAATACATATTTAAATAAATTCTATTATTTTTTTTAAGAAAATATCTATGTTTCAAGAAGTTATTTCGTATCCAAGCATCGGCAAGTAAAATACACTACGTTTGCTTATGATTTATATCTTTATGCTTAAACATAATTTTTAAAGTATTTAATTATGCATGCATGTTTACATATGAGGACTTTTCTTTAATCTGCCCGTTTTCATCGAGGTATCGCATCAGACAAAGTAAATGTTCTTAAAAAACTGGGTATAAAACTTATTGGACAGACATAGAACATATAATGAACACAGCGTGAGTTGTTTAGTGATTAACGAAAATTACTTCCAAAATATAGATATCTACCATTCAAATCCTAATTTTGTATTTTCCTCAAACGATAAATGTTCTAATTAAGTTAAATTATTTTTTTTTATTATTTGTATACTTTTTCCAAAAATATCATAAAAAATGAAAGAGAAATTATCAGTATATGTTCAGTGTGATCAGTATATGTAAAGATCAGTATCAGTATACACAAGTACACGAATAACAAAAAAGCGATAATGAACTTTTAAGAAAAAAAAAATCGTGAATTAAACAAAGGATTATAAAATGAGTAATCAGTGCTTTAAATTTGAGTGTTTCGAAAGAAAAATATGAACTTCTTAGCACTTTCCATGTAAATTTTGAAAAAAAAATTCTAAATATTATGGCTAATTCGATATTTTCTTATCAGAATGAAGAAGTACTTATAATTACATTCTCAATGTTTTACCAGAGCGTACTATTCTTTTATTATTCATGATTCATTATACATATTCTCCGCATTAACAAAATTTATAAAATCAAAATGCAGTAGTCCCTTAAAAAGTTAAATAAACGCAAGAGACTGTCGGTAAAAGTAAATAATGAGACTAGAAAATACTACTTTGCTGAAATGTCTATTTTAAACCTAGGAATATAAATGAAAAATTAAAAACAAGCAAATTGATTAAATAGGAGGAGCAAACTATATTAATTAAATTAGTTTAAAGATAGATGGAAACATAAAAAAGCACAAAAATTACTTGTAATTTTATTACACTTTTATCAATTTCTCCGCAAAAATTAAAGAAAAATAATTTATGCTATATCATGGCATCTAAGTAAAAATGGTGTAGTTAATGCGTTATGATATATATATACATTATTCCAAGCAAGATGTTGTCATGAAACCCATTACATAAATTAACGCTTTTTAAAACTTTTGACGTCGCTTTCAACTTTAAAATATAGCATTAAATTTTAACACTGGCATTTCAACTCCCAGATGCACAGAGTTTATGACGCGATGATTTAATTTTATATTTCGAAGGGTTGCAAAAGTGATTCAGACGTGTTTGAAAAATGTATTTAAAAATTAAGAGATTTGAAAACTTCAGTAATTACAATAAATATTTCTATATAATTAAATTAAATTGTATATACTAATTCGGAAATGGGAAATTTTTATTAGAAACATACATAAATAAAAATCCTAAACAAATGTTATTGGGTTACTAATTAAAAAAAATGCACAAATATAATATTTATTTCTTCTACGGAAAAAAATGTTTAGTCCCGTTTGTATGATTTTTGTGTGATCCTTGTAATATGGCTTCTAATACGGATTTGCACAAATGGGGCTTTCTGAATGAAAGTAAATTAAGTCCATCAAACATTACACAGAGATATTTTCAGGTAAAGTTAATGAACTCCACTGTCGTTCAAGGCAGTGTTGCTCACAAACACTACTCTAAGTGAAGTGTTTTGTCTATCCATGTCAATAAACGATAAATACAATGTACACCTTACTCTTCAGTAAGCAACTTATAGCGCACCTCAGTAATGGACATAAATTTCATTTTGTTTGAAATAGTGTAACATTATTTAAATATACTGCAAACGCTATTTCCTCGTAGGTCATTATGTAACAGAATTATTTTGCGTGATTCTGTAAATAAATAATATATGCTTTGCACTCCATGTTCTACAGAAAGCGTGTTTTAGTGCACTTAATAAATGCACATAAATTTCCTTATGTTTGAAAGGTGTAACATCATCAAATTGCAATTGAAACATATTTTAATTCCCATAGACCAAAATATAACAGGATAATTTTGACGGTAAACGAACTATAAATTCTACACACTTCATTTATATAGCGATTGTATTATGGTAAGCGTCAATAACATATACAAATTTCATGGCAATACAAGTATATTTACTATATTTGCGAGTGTTAGAGCAAGTGAAGCCGGACAGACGGACAAATGAACACACGACTTTCCGTGATTGAATAACTTTGTTGTAAATAACGTGAGGATGAAAACAAATTGAATACAATTTGGAATAATTTTTTTTCACACTTTTTAGGTGTGACTATAATCTAAAATCAAGATTTTCTTCGCAAATAAAACAAAAAGTAATGCTGTCCTATTTTCTCCGCTGACGCGATCATTACAAGCAGACATTATTTGTATATGATAATGATATGATTTATGCCATAACTTAGGTCACTTGCGAGGTTCACTGATCATTAAAATTCTTCAAAATGTCTAGAGGGAAACTGTCTACTGCTCCATTACAAACAGCTCCGGTAACAAACAGTAGTTCTTTATCTTTACTGTCTATTATTGCTTATGACGAAATTATTGTCATTGTAATCAGAACAATTTTTAAGAACCACAATGAATAACCCACATTATGAAAAACAATAGAGTATTCTTTAAAAGAGATTATTTTACTCTTTTATTTTTAATTCTGATTTAGTCAATCGATAATGGAATACAAAATGCAGGAGTCGCAGCATTATATATTTTCTATTTATTTGCTACTACTATTTCCAAGCTATAAATCTTCGTGGTTGATTTCTATAGCATGCGCTAAAGGAATATGTCATGAAGATTATAGTTTTAAAATATAATTACTTTATCAACAGCTTTTTACACATTTTTTTAAATTCTGATTAAGTCAATCGATAAAGGACTACAAAATGAAGCAGTACTTAGCAGATACTTATGCAGCAAAAGGAGTGCATAGAGAACCTTAATTCACCTGAGTTGTGACATAAGGGTTGTACACGTACAGTACGATGGGTATAACCGCAAACGGCCACCACAACGTTCCTTTATATAAAGGGAGAGCTTTTTTTTAAGTATCGGTCAAAATGAAACAAATTTATAGAGTTGACAGTTAATATTCAGTCAAACATAGAATACAGTAAAGATACAACTTTACCGATGCACTATTTTTTTAAACTTCAACAACCAGTATGAAATCTGTAAAAACCAAACCAAGAACGTAAATTCGAATGCAGTCAGTTTATATTATTACTTAATTAGTATATATATGTATTAATGTAGCTATTAGCATGCATAAAGTATAACAACTACTTTGCTATTGAGATGAACAGCAAACAAACCGAAAATGCTGTCTAATATTTTTCGAGAACAAGTTATTTTTCAAAAATCTCGAAAAATCAAAACAGAGAAAAGTCCTTAACAAAAGCATTATTGATCCAAAGATTTTAGGGGTCCAAGGACGTTAAATGCCTAAAGAAGAGAAAACGAAACGAGTAGAATTACCAGCCATTTAGAAAAACAATACTTTTGATGTCTGTTTAATGTTTATGGAATTATTAAGGGCTATTAATCGATGTAGATACATTTTTCTTATTTGGATTAATAATTTTAACCCTCTTAATTTTTAGAGACCCTGGGCAACCACCCAGTTTGGCACTTCCTAAGCCTATCCCTGGGTCGAAGGGATATTGGACGAAAATAGTCTACGAGGCTGCCACTATCATGCAAAATTAGTATTTTTTTAACTACCTAGTTCAGCAAAGATTACGTCTTGAGGAAAATTTCGCTAAGTAATGTAATGTGTGTTTAATCAAACTAGATTAATAAAACCTTACTAAACTTGGCATCTGGTCTGTTGGTAGCTAGTACGTTGGAAAATAAACGCACTCTTGGCATATATAAGAATTCTTCTGAAGCGTTTCAGTGATTTTTTTAAGAGTTCAAATTTTGGAAAATTATTGATAATATTAGAATGAGGACTTTGTATGTCAATTTTCCAATGCTTCACAAATATAACTTCTAATATAAAAAAACTGTAATATTTAGGTAATTTATTATATAATTTTTAGATATGTCCACACACACAAATAAAAATTCAAATTTTAATTCAGAATTAAAATAAATATTTTAATTCATGATTTGAAAATAATCCAACTTTTATTTTAAATTAAACCAATGGCAATAAACCTTTTGAATAAGTCCTGTCATTTTTAAATTTGAATAAATAAAATTCAATTTGAAAATTAAAATAAAAAAAACTGATAATATGAATCTCTGTTTTTTCCAATTTATTAAATAAAATATTAGGTTTATTTTATACATTAACATAAATCTTTATTTGATTAAAATGTATACGGAACTTTAATGAAGCAGCCTATTTTATGAAGATAATTATGTCTAACATAATAAAAATCCCAAAAATTAAAAATAGAAATTGCTGGTTGAAAGTACTTTCAATCTAAATAATTATATTCATACATATTTTTTAAATTTAAATTTAATTTGATAGATTAAAATTTGTTTTACCGCTGCAATTTATATGAGTCATTTTTAATTTTAATAAGTTCATATAATTTTCTATTTGGTGTAAAACTATAGGGATATTTATTATGTGAATATTTTATAATTAAAGTTATTTCTTACAGGAGAAAAATCCTGAAATTCTGTTGAAAATATACAAATTTCGGGTAAAAATATTTTCAGTCAAACAATTTATATATTTTTACATTTTCAATTTAATTTCATAGATTGTTTTAAAATTATACTGCTGGAATTTGTTTGAGTCATTTCTTAATTTTAATAATATTTTCTTTAACTAAATGTGGTCTGAATTGTGTTGTATAAAATAATGTATAAAATTCGTTCATGCGATACAGAGTTTTCAGATTTAAGATATACGGAGTGAAGAATGTATTATAATTATTTTATAATTATAATAGTTATTGTGTAAAAGAATGAGTTACATTAGTAATCGATCTCTGTTTTAAATTTCATGAGATTATTTTTAAAATTAACTACTTGAATTGCTGAAATTTTCAGATATTTAAATTTAATTCATCAAGCGATTTATTTTACAAAATTTCTTACTTTTTTTTTATTCTAACTTTTTTTTTTGCGATGCTAAAAATAAGTTCATATAGCTGCTATTTACCAGGAAATAAATTTGATACAAACAGAAAAGCATATTTTGTTTTCTTAGAATAACTTCTCTTTTAGAAATTTTATATTTATGGGGTTCGACATATTGGGCCTGAACATAGAATTCATTGCTTAAGAGATGACGAATTTCATGCCCTAAAATGTTCAATGTAGATACAATAGGAGAAATTAAAAAAAATGTATTTATAAAAAATTAAAATTTTCAGAAATGAAAGAACGAGTTTAAATAAGTTTGTTTTGTAATTCAAAGCCAAAACTTTCTCGCTCCATAACGATGACACGGATCTCGTTTTTTAGTTAAACGGTTTGACCTGTTCGCGAGTTTTTCTGCGAACAACAGTATTGCGCTATTAGCTCATTTTTCAGATTTTTGCATATGCCGTTTTTTGGCAACATATTAATTTCATGTCTGCATTTAAAAAGTAAATGTACAACTGTTCAGAACAGAAACACATGTAAAGATTTCTCCTATTTGACATCTATTTCATAACTAGCATCTTTAATCCTTCTATTTCACCAATTTCAAGAATGTTTTAAATTCTTCCAGAAATACCACTTTGGAAAATGTAATTCAACACATTATTTAATTTAGCTTAATTATTATAAATATTACATAAGTATGGCGTTCTTATAATTTAAAATTTTGAACCGCAATTATTAACAAAATTTTCCAGTCAAATATAAGATAACATTATCCGATGTAAATAGCTCTATTAAATGCAGTTTTACTTAAATATAAGCAATAATTGTTATTCGTGACTTATATCCTTATTAATACAGCAGCAAAATACATCGAGATTATGTGTTTGCTATAGACCAAGCTTTCAGAAAATACCAAAATACTCAGAGAAATGTCTATAAATATAATAATGTAAAACAGAAAAGTAAGAGAACATTTCCAGAATTAAGAAAGAAAATAAGATCATAATGGTAGCAGACAAAAGAGAGTATAACAGCAATTAAATAAATATTATTCTGATCACGAAAGAAAATTTTTTGTGCGAATCATATTACTACAATTACAAACAAAAAATAGTTATACATAGCTATACTAAAATAATCCAAAACGTTATGTACAATTTAAAGAAAATGTTGTTTTATTTAAGAGGTAACACTAACTATAAACAGAAATTCTCCTTGATTTTTCATAAAAGTTCAAAAATAATCTAAACAACGAAATAGCATTTGGTTTAAATATAATTTTTATGCCAATATTTATCATCAATAACGAATTTTGTTTTTAGTTAAAAATTAAATTGGCAGTTCTGGAGCTGTGAAAAATAGTTATATAAAACATTTAGCCCTCGACATGTGTTCCCCGAATGAACCCGAAACAGAAACATTTTTTTTTTTGATAATCTAATCAAAATAACAAAATTTGCAATAGAACAAAATTTGCAACTTACGATAATTAAAAATCATTAAATTTGTAAAAAATTCAAACATGTAAATAAAGTACGCATTTTCGTATAACGTTTGACTTTGTAGATCGTTTAAAAAAATGTATATTTTTTTATTAATTATAATAATCTTCTGTATTTATCTTAGAGAATTGTGTTGAAAATAAATGGTTAAAATTTTTAGGCGATCTGATGAAAACATGCTAACCAAACTCAAATACATGTTTCAAGTATAGATTACGTGCTCTATAAAATCCTCTCCATACAAAATAAAAGATGTTAACGTTTCTAAATATTGATATAATAAATACTTTCAAACCAATTTTTATTTCAATGCACAGTTTGTTTTAAACAAATCAAATTTCAGTGAATTCAGTCTTTGTAGGCATCGTTTTCCTTAACTAAAATAAAGGTATTTAAAAAATATTATTTCGTGCTTATATTTTACTTTTTCTTGAATTAACATTTAATTAAATTTAATAAATAAATTGTTAAACATAAATCTTAATTTTACTTTAATACGAGAATATGTTTAAAGATAGAAATTATTAAATATTTGTAATAGATGTTTTTTGCAAGAAAGAAAAAAAAATACTTCTAAAATTATACAAATTTCAAATATTCCTAAAGTACCGCAACATCAAACTGATATATAAGAATCCACAAGGAATTGTATTTAGAATTTTCCTTATTTCTAATTAATGATAATTTGAGGCATCCCAACTAAAAGAACATCCCAACAAACACAAGAATTGTGGCTGCATGGTTTAAACATTTAGGGCCAAAGAAATTTGGGGCCATTTATATCCAGCCACGGTTGTATATTAACTAATGTGCCACTACATTCGATTACCATCAGCAAACTGATAACGAGCGAGTGGAGTGAAAACTAAGTCATTTTTCGTATCTAGTAGTCACTTAAATTAAGTTCCGGCCAGCATATAAAAGTCTTTCATAATCTAGAAAGCCGAAGGACAGTGCTATCTAGGCTATCTAGTTGATATTTTGATTATAAGAGATAAAGAGAATATTTTTTCAACATAATTTTCATTATTTAAAGCGTGCTTTTAGGTGAAAGTAATAAAATAGTAAAGGGAAATGTTTATATTTTATAAACATAAAAATATATTTCAAACTTTTCTTTTTCTTTGCTTTTACCTATTTTTATAAATTACAAATAAAATTTTATTTTTTGTAAAGTATGTCTCAGGCGGTTCTCAAATTCCCTGCTCAACAACCACGAAACTTCCTGACACGTCTGCTGGCTCATTGTTAAACGTAAAGTCATAAAATTGGAAGGGCTTACAGTTGAAGTGATGTAGAAACAAATGGCGTTTTTCCTTTTTCATAAATATTTTACATATTGAGTTATATGCAATCTTTTTCACTTGACGACAGGTTTTTCTACTTTCCCGCACTGTCGCGCCAGAAATTCGGTTCAAAATGTCAAATTTGACAGTATTTCTGAAAGATATTTTCTCATTACCAGAAAATGGAATATGCTATTTGATTACATAGTTCTTGAATGAAATCTTTCATACTTGCCAATTTCAGACGGTTCCGAAAAAACTGAATTCAAAAATGTGTCCGAAAATAGCTGCTTTGAATTTGAGCACACTCTTAATACATATAAATGGATTTTTTTATGAGTACACTGGAATGAAAAGGAATATAATTTATTTATAATTTATATACTTTTTAAGAGGAAATATAGTCGATAACAAATTAATGGAAAATGCATTCAAATGCTAGTTTGATACTAAATATTAATTTCAACAATGTTTAGACATACCTATTATATAATCAACCTATTGAATTTTACTTAACGTTTATGTTCTGTACAGAAGCTGTGATTTAGACATTTTGTAGCAAGAACTAGTCACTTTGAAGTTTTGAAAAATGAGGGTAAATGACACTACGTATACATTGAGAAACAGATTGATCAATAAAGAAAATTAATTTACTTGTAAACCTGAAAGTTAGGGTTTTCAAAATCAGCTGTGAAAGTCACATTTTCATTCTGAAAAAAAAAATATTTTGTTTATTTTTTAAAGTTTTAAATCCACAATGTTTTCCTTTCATATGAGTATTGTTGTCAATAAGATTTAAATTAGTTTCTGAACATTTAAACTCTGTAACGTGAAATATGATTACAATCAGTTACATTCCACGATTTTATATAGTTTTTTAAATATTTTGATCGCATTCAATGCTGTTAATTTTAGAGGAAGATTGCAAGTCTATACGTTCCGTTATCGCATCAATTTGATAATCACAGGAAAGTCAACTGTTATATCTTTTCAGTAACAGGTACGCTTTTTAACTAGATATGCAAATTTTTGGAATTATCTTTCCAATGCAAAGATAAATAATTTCAGTAACTTGCAGTAATCATTCACTGTAATTCTGTAACTGATCATTAACAATCTTAACACAGACCGAGAATCCGCAAGAAGCACAACTTCTCTTATTATAACTCTACGAGATTTAGTAATGCATAAATTTCTGTTTACTGATGATAATCCTCAGTGTCTCAAATCCCGATATTCTATATACTAAAATTCATTAATCACAGAAAATGTATTCATGGCATAAAGATAATTCGGCTTCTTTACGTATAATTTTTATCTAAATACAATGTGCATTTGTTTATCATTATTCACAATACAAACTAGTAAATCTGCAGATCAGGAGCCTCAGGGGGCAGAGCCCTCTGAACCCCCCGTAATCTTATTAAATTTATATACGTGATTTCCTATTCATTGTGTGACTGATTCTAGTATATCTTGGATTTCGTTCTACGCAGTAGTTTTATTAGGATAAGCAACAATTTAAAAAATAATTTCATGTTATCCTAATACCCAAATAGCAATATTTACTTACCTGCCAACCACGAAACACCTGCATCTGATGGATAAGTTGAATAATATCTCATGTAGAAAAGTAATTTATAAAATGTAAACTGAATCTACTATTTTTACCTTACTCTATTTTAGAAATCTAGCGTTATTCCAATTTTTGTTTCGAAAAAACAGTTTCGATGGTCATACTATAATATTTATTTTACCTAAGTACATCCTGATTTAACTCGGTGGCAATAGCATACTAAAATCTCCCCAAAATAGGCATATTTGGAAACTTTTAAGCCTATTGTGTAATCATTCATAATCGTGCCCAAAAAGTATGTTTTATGATAGCTTTTATGTTCTCAATTTCCAGTAACTGTAATATTTCAGGATCGTTTTACTACTCTAATTTCTTCAGATTAACCACTTCGTTGTACGAGTGATTTTATACTATTTTTTAAATTATATTAATTTTTCAACGACGAAACATCCCATTTGTTCCAGTAAATGAATAATATCTCAGCTAATAAATGTATATATACAAATACATATATATACATCATGTAGTATGAGTTTATACAAATATAAACTCATACTACGAGACTTGAATCCATATTACACGTTGCATGTTTTTGTAATTTTCCTTTGGAAAAAATATTTCGGTAATCATTATACAGTACTTAAACGGCAACTTGTATCAAAATAAATTCTCTTTTATGTCAATAGAATATGAAAATCACCTGAAAATAATGTATTTTGCTAATAAAGTATTGCAGCAAAATAGTGCGATTTATTATAATTTTATTATTTTGATACAGTTTGAAATATGGTTGTTAAGCAACTAATAAATTAAAGAGTAAAGTAAAAAAAAATATTTTAAAATTTGTAAAAAATATGAAAATAACAGTTTTAGATTTCTCGAACAGATGCAAAAAAATTTCCAATAATTTAAACACTTTCCAAATTCTAATAAATGTGTTGGCAAATTTTCAAAGCTATTGGACATATTTACAACTTCCTTATCGAAAATTTAGCATCCATAATACTACGTTGAAATCCATTATTCAAATATACGATTTTCATTTCAGTTAAAAATGAAATTTGAAAATCGTCTGCATTCCTATAGGAAAGTATTAAGACCGAAAATGAAATGTTCAAAAATTTTCGAACGAATGGACCAAATGTATCTAAAAACTACACAGCTAATTCCGGGTACCTCACCAACATATCTACCAAATATCAACCTAATCGGATCATTTTGCGGCAGTTATCGCGAAACAGACAGGCAAACATACAGACAAACAAACAGACAGACAAAGAAACGGAAACCAAAAACTTTTCGCGTCAACATAGTGAGCCTTCACTGACGTTTCGGCAAAAACACAATGTGCATTTGTTTATCACTATTCACAATACAAATTATAGACGAATTTATATTATATTTTCATAAACCTTAAGAAAGGTTTGATTAAGAAACATTTGTCTTCTTCTACAGTGCACAAATATCAAGCATTTCTTTCAGATATGTGTTTCGATTTACAAGTGTCTATAGGTTAAATCCAGATTAGATGCCCCATCGAGTTAGTGTCCTTAGTATCTGTATTTCAGCTGTTGGACGTGTGTCGGAGCTAGTGACATTCAACAACTATCAATTGTTATAAGAAAGCGTAGTAGACCAAGTTACAGCGATTTACTTCTTGAAATAAATGTTTTATCTATCAAAAAAATATATTTCTTTTATCGTTGGCAAGTTTCATCTCCCCCCTCCCTTAATTTAAATTACACAAATTGGACCATCCTTAGAATATATAAAGTGTTTCGAACCCATTCATTAAGAAACATAAAAATCTAACATATTAAATTTGTGAATATTAAATTTGCTTCTCGAATTAGTTTTAAAGTTTGTACATATAATATAAAAAGAGGGGTGGGGGTAATCCCTCTTAGTTTAGATTTAACAAGTTTAGCTTTGGTTGAATTTTTCGAATGGCTTCCAATTGTGTATACCCATTCATTTGAAGAATTGGGAATATCAAATATTTTTTGATGTGGGAGTGTGATGCAGGATTAGTATATTGAGCATGTAAACTCATTTTTTTTTCAAAAAAAAAATCATAAATTGAATATAAAAAGGATATTATGTCAAATGTAAATATAGATTTTGAATTATAAATGTTAGTTACTTCCTATTCTTTTACGAATGGGGAATCTCTCCCGAACAACTGGGTTTTCTAGCCCTGAGGTCCGGGATAAATGCCCAAAATCATTGATTAAGTTTTTTGATAAAAACACATTTTTTGTGATATATATATATTAAGGTAATACTTTTTATGATGCTCTACATAAAATTTTTAGTATATAGCCTACATGTGCACTACAAAAATCATTGCTGTAAAAATGAAAAATGAAGGGGGGTTTAAGTAAGGAAACTTTCTTGAACTTGTCCTAAACAAATTAAAATATAAAACGTATTTTTATGTGGTACCTTTCATATACACTATATTGCCAAAGGTGATTGGTCACTTGCAATTTTAGACGTTTTGTTAACTATCTAGAAAAATACATGAGGAATTATCTTGAAATTGCAGGTGTGTAAACAGTATAGTATAGTTTATATATTTCCGTAACCCCATAGGGGGCTGTCAACAAATTGAAAAAGAACGAATATCTTTTGGATTACTCTGTAAAACCTAATGCAGCAAAAGTGTTCAAACTCGAGATTATTAATAAGTGGTTTATTGTAATATACCGTGTTAATTTTTATGAAGATAGCATGTATACTCAAAGAGAAATTAAGGTTTTTATAAAAACCGACCCAAATTTCACCAAGTTTTTTGCTTATAATTTGCAGAGTTCTTAATATAAAAAAGGGTTATTTTGAGAAAATATGTCAAACAACATTGTACATAATAATCTGCAATCGGAATTAAAAAATAATAAAAATTGTATGAAAAATGAGCAGGTTTACTAAACAGTGTTTCACTGCGCATGCGCGGATGCAATCAAAATATAATGTGCATAATGTATTAGCTAAGTAAAGCAACTTTTGTGAATGTCTCAAAATCATAGCTTGAAAATTCTGAAAATTATCGTCGATAGAATAAGCTCGAATCCGTTGTTCCCAAAAAGAAGCAAAAATATGAGGGGTTGTATCAAATATCTGTTGATTAGTGCTAAGATAGCGTACACAATGTTGCACGTACTACTATATTTGGATACAACCCCTCATCTTTTTGCTTGAGTTTGAACATTTTGCTACATTAGTTTTTACAGGGTAATCCAAAAGATATTCGTTCTTTTTCAATTTGTTGACAATCCCATATGGGGTTTCGGGAAAAAATATTCACGGAAATATATAAGCTATACACTGTACTGTTTACACACCTGCAGTTTCAGGTTAATTCCTCATGTATTTTTCTAGATAGTTAACAAAACGTCTAAAATCGCAAGTGACCAATCACCTTTGGCAATATAGTGTATAACGCTAACTTAAATTAATTTGTATAATTCTAGGATATCATGAAGTAGGTGAAATAACAAATACAAAATTTCATCTTTACATACACGAAACATGTTAAATTAAATAACAGATTGTAAAAATGTTGTTGACCATCAGAATTATGTTACTTTGTTTTGATTCTCCATATTTTATGAATTTTCAGTAATTTTCAAGAAAAAACGCGTCTTTCTATTGCAAAGATATATTAGCCGTGATATGTTTAACAGACAATAATCATTACTGAATTTTCTATCACCCTGTTTAATATATTTTATAATGAGTTACACATCACAGATGACACATGAAAGCATTTCTCTAAATATTTAAAAATAACTAAAAAGACGACAAAATTATTTATAATAAAAAGTGTTTTGAAATTACACTAAGCCCAATTAATTTCCATACTTGTGTCTGAAACTGTGTCTGTATTTTAACATAATGTCGATATTAAGTAAAAAAGTCTTTCATTGTGAAGCCGCATTCAGCTTCAATAAATCATTTTTATTTTTAAAAATGTTTAATCTTCGAGTGAACAATATAAAGCTGTTTAAAATTCGGTATCGTTCTCTTATACAAATTTAATCTAAAGAAACTGTCTTCTTCCAAACCATTCAAAAGAATTCGAAAAATCAACTCAATTTACATTTGTTCTTCAACTTTCTAGAGCTTTCAATCATCCGTTCTTTTTAAAAATATATATCTATCTATAGCATTGTTCTGAAAATATCTTCTCTATAGAATATTTATTGATTTTAAAACTATCTACTGAAAACGAAATAATTTTATCCAGAATATTAGGCTAGAATGACAAATATTCAAATTTATTTTTAAAATAATTTATTTGCTTCTATTTACTGAATATTGTCTTTACTAACAAATTTTACTACAACAATGGAAAAAATATTTAGAGCATGAATATTTAAAAAAAAATGCATCTAAAGTGGAAACTTCTTAATCTGAATTTTCAGCCATTCGACCGAAAATTACGTTTTTGCAAATTTTTGTTTAAAAAAGTCAGATTTGAGAATCGTCTTTATTCGGAAATTATACCAAACTTTGAAATTTTAAATATGGACACTTTATGGTAACATCATATTTAGAGATTTCGAAAAAGTTTACCTTAAAATATTAAGCGTGAAGTCATTCGATGAAGAAGTTCAGAAATTATGCACATTTAAATTTTTGAAATCCTAGTATTAATTTGATTGATAATAGTCCCAAAATCATCTGCAATAGATGTAGTTTTTTAAAATCTGCTTGGCAAAATAAGGTGATATTTTAGTTTCCCATATTTGAAGCTTTTATAAATAAATTCCTTTGTTTGAAATAAATCAAAGGTATAATAAATCATAACACCTTGTAGTAATATCTTTCTTTTATATGCTAAAAGGTGTAAACTAAAAACATAATATACAGTAAAATAACTTTTATTAGATTGTTGGCATGTTTCGGCTCACTCTGAGTCATTATAAAAAACAAATGAGAATAATCTCATTTATTTAATGATGTGACAATATTTCAAATATAATGAAATTAATATGAATTTATTATGTGGAATGAAACAATATGTCTGTAAAATATGGAGAGCAAAGCGTTTATCATTCATTTACAGGGTCACGCGAAATATTTCAATCACATAATGATCTAAAGGGGCCATTATTTTAATAATGTTAGTTTAATAATGTTATTTTAATAATGTTATTTTAATAATGTTGTTTTAATAAGTTTATATTTTAATAATGTTATACCATTTCAAATATAATAAAATTTATATACGTAACTGATGTGCATTACAAAATTCTTAGTAAACAATATAAATTGCGTAGCATTTATCATTCATTTGCAGGAATATACAAAAGAATTTGGTTACAGCACAGTCTATGAGTGATAATTGCAGGACTTGCGTGTTTAAATATAACTATTTTTTGCGTACTGTATGGTATGTATAAATTCTATAAATCATATACAGGGCCACAGAAAAGAATTAGAAAGCATTACTGTCTATGGACGAGAATTGCTTGATGGTGGTTTGTAGTTGTGTAATGCATTTTCATGTTCAATTATACTTAGTATACTAAAAGATTTTTGTAAACTATAAATAAATTCTTATACTTGGTTATGCAAAGGACTGGATGCATTGCTGTCAACGAAAGTAGCAGACTGAAAGTGCGTTTTAAAATGTGTATAATTTCTTTTTTACCCGAAAATTTTAGCTTAATATGTGGTGTGGATGAAATTCTGAAGATAACATACAGGATTTTAAAAAATATCGAGTACACATCCATCTATTGGTGGAATTTGTTTAAGACGTCATTTTAATATTGATATGCGTTTTATAACTGAACTGAATTATGTAGTGTACAGGTATATATAAATTTATTGAATATATACAGTAATATATTTCGCAGAAAAGAATTCGATTACATTTCCGACTTTGGACGACAATTTCTAAACTGTGATTTTGAAAAGTGTTTCAGGTTTGATTAATTGTTTACTTAGACAACTTCTTTCAAATCCTTAACCGGTGATGTGTCCTTCAAATAGTCCGGAATTTTTGAAAGTCTTTCATAATCTATTCTTGACGCATAATTTTCCCTTCTTGTTTTAATATAGCTTTGAATGTTATTATCGTAATTTCTCTTTCACGTATTATGAACGAACCATACCATTGTAACCAATTTTTATATAATCATAATATTCTTCAATTTATTTAAATTGTCAATTATGTTTATTTATTAGAAATTACAAACAGACAGATTCTGAATAATGTACTGATATGAATTGCGTATTTAAAATACAAAATATTTTAATTAAAAAAGTCGATGGAATATACAATTACTCACTTTAAAAAAATATTTTTTTTAGTAAACAAACATAAAATACGGTATGTAAAATTAGACTAAGGGACAACCAGTTACTTCAAAGAGTAATTTTAATTAAAAAGAAATTTGTAAAATTATTCACAATAAATTTAGAAAAAATGTACCTGACAGATTGTCTTAGACAACTAATATATATATATATATATATATATATATATATATATATAATGTGCTTTGAACAAGTTTAGTATTTAAAATTCTTCACAAGATTTGTTTCTTCTTCGATTTATTTTTATATCGATTTCACCTGTTCTGAAATGACTATTGAATTGAATATATCTTCAACTTCTGCAGCGTAAAATACTACAAAATATCGAAGCAATGCTTCGTTGTATTACTGAAATATTGGAGAATTTTTTAATAAGCTGGAAGTGGGAATAGGCATTAATGTAGAGGTTGTGAATGTGCATTCATTAAAAATATTTGATTATATCGTTATATCACGATATACTCACATCCGTTTTTAAATGTTTTGTGAAGTGCAAAAGTAAATGAAATTTTTTTTTAAATATTTCTTAAAGGAGATTTCATAAAATATCTAAGAATATAATTCTCGTTCAATCTATTTCTTTGTTGAATAGCAATTGTATTTCAAATTGTTCAGAATGTATCAGAAATTGTATAAGTTATTTGGGAAGAACTCTGTGGACAAACATACAATAAAAGGAAGAATAAATTGTCCGTCTAAAGTCTTTCTCTTCGAAACGAAACTAGAGAAGAAAAAAATTCGAATTGTTTTCATTCTTGAGAAAACAATTTCAACTGATAAAAATTGCATATGTTAGAAATTCTGATGTTTTAAAGCAAGTTATAGTAGTTTGAAAATGAGAGTAAGTTGCAGACATGTGTTTCGTATTTTGTGCTTATTTTGAATCCTTTTTCAACAACCCATTACTGTATCTCGCTTCAGTTTACTTGACACTTTTTCAAAAACATTTTCAAGAAGAGAATCTACAACTAAAATATTTAGTAATTGAAAACTTTTCGATTTCTAATGAAATATATACATTTAAAATTAAATGCAATGAGAATAACATCTTTAATTGGCTGTGGAAAATCCGTTTATTATGACGTGGTCACCAATCATTTCATTTGTTTAAAAATGCCACTCATCAAATTGGAATTTTTTCTGATATATTTATTACGATTTCAAAAAGCTTCCTTCATGTTTATAATCCTCAGAAATAAATATATTTTCGAGATTTAAAGAAGTATTTATAAAAACAATGTTTCTTTTGCTGCCACTGATTTTCGGAATCTTTTCCGAGTAGCATTTATAATGTATTAATCAGTATTAACCCTAAATAGAGACTTTTTGAATGCTATCAGTTCTCAAGTAAACATTTTCATGTTCGAAAAACATGTTTTACTTACAATTATGATAAATTAACAGCATTGACATTAACATTAAAACTAATATTTCTTTGTTACTTTTGCTTGTATAAATTTAATTACGGAGCTAAAAATATTTAATTGAGAATTGATTGTATATACAAAAACCAGATATTGCGGTTTGAGAAAATGGATTAATATACTATAAAACTACTCGGAAATGATTCCGAAAACCAGTGGCAACAAAAGTATCTTTGTTTTTATAAATGCTTCTTTAAATCCCGAAAATATATTGGTTTCTAAAGTATATACCAATAAAGATCGCTTTTGGGAATCATAGGAAAATTGAAAGAGGGAACTGTATATATTCGTTCGTGGGTATATTATAGTTTCGTAGATTAAAAAACATGAGGTTTTTTTTTTTTTTTTTTTTTTTTTTTTAACAGATTTGGAATGCATTTGGTCACAGATATGTACTGAATAGAGAGATACTCTGCAATTTTGGTATGGATAGAAATTGCGTTAAAAAATGTCGAGGTTATGTTAGTCTTCCGCCTTTAAATGGCAATCTCATATCATTTCTCAGTGTCTTTGGTACTTGACCCAACGTGTAGGTCAGCCAGGTTGCATAAAAACAACAAAAATAATATTCATTAAAGTAAGATCATTAAAGTAACCAACTAATAGAATACCAATACGTATATTTGATAAAAAGAGCTCTGTTGTTAGATAGCAAGAGAAATCTAATTAAAAAATACAAACAAAAAAATTGCTAAATATTGGAGGGCATGTCATCATTCTAAGAACACCTTACAAAGAGCAATACTACGAAGAGTTACGATAAAGCCGTACTCACAACCTCTGAAGTATTGTTAAAACGTTTTTCCGGATTATGTTAGTTTTTGTGATGTAGAATATAATAATAAGCTTTCACTTCGAACACGGATTAGCAATTCATCTAAATTTAAATATTTTTTTTGTAATATAATAGGCCGTGAAATATAGAACAATATAAAAACAAACATTTTCAAAAGTGCAATTGAAAATATATATTATGAAATATTTTTTTTTGGAAAAGATAGTGTATTTTCAGAATTCCAGTTGGAATTCGATCTCAAAGAACGCTTTTCATGAAACAGCCAGTGTTATCTGAAAGTGATAGGCAACCTGTAGGGAACCATCCTGCTATTTTTCTGACTCTACAAGGCTTTGATAGTTATTTAATTGTGATTGATAAAAAAAAGTAGCTATGTGCTATTTTCATCTTTATTATAATTTTTAAGCTTAAAATTAAATGCTTCTGTTATCAAAATTTATTTAACTTGTTAAAAATAAATTATCAATGTAAAATAGCACAAATAAAAAAATATAAAATTGCTGTTTCAGAGCCCCTAACGCTCCATCATCAGTGCCAAATTTAAAAGATCAATTATTACGTTGATAATTTATTTTTAATATAACGGTACAAAGTTCAATCCACCTATTTTAATCTTTAACTTGAGTCTATAATCCTGCTGCCACTTTAAACAATATTGCAACATGAAAGCAATATACATTCTCATAGTTTTTTTTTTTTTTTTTTAAATCAAATGCTTCAAATTTTTCATCAGATTTCTTCTATTTTTTATACTAATCATCCTCGTGTGAAAAAAAATGTTAAAAAATAATTTTTGAAAAAAAAAAAAAATTCGGGAGTTTTGATATTTAGTAACTGAGATTATTATCTGTCACATGATTCGTTGGTCTCGAATTATACAGGGATTCTAAAAGAGGGATAGTGTAAGAAGTACAAAAAGCTATTGCTACATTAAGTACATTTTAACTTTAATGGTCTAGAAGTACTACAAGTTTAATTAGCGAAAGGTTTAAATTAGTCCTCATACCAAGAAAATTTATGTAATAAATATGTTTATACCAAATACAAAAAAAAATAGTTAAACGTTTAGAGAGATTATTTACAAGCATATTTTCAAAGTAAAATTAATGATATGTTTAGTGATTAAGTTTAATATCTTTTTTAAGCTGTGGTACTAAACCGTTAAGAAAAAAAAAAATATTTTTTTTGCCGCAACATAGGCGGCATTCCACATAATATTGTAAATTCACCATGTTTAATTATTGCGACATAGGAACGTTAAAGTTTAAAATACCAATCAAAAACATTGATCCTAAATATTTGCGCCAATGGCTCCTTCAAAGAAAGTTGTCCATGTTCAAAGATACTTATAAATTGTAAAATACTTTATTCGACAGAATATTTTCATTATATACATTTTAATGTGTATAGCGTTATTTATAAAAAATTTCAAAACTTCAAAAAAGATAACCTTGTTTTATTTAAAAGTTTTAAAAGGCAAAGACATAGGAATTTGATAATTCTATTACTTTAAGTCTTCAATTTATTGCACATTGTTAAGCTCATTTTTAGAATCAAGTGACTGAAATTTATTTTTTAGCTTTTTTCTATTCCTATGGTGTTCGAAATATAAGGAATCGATATGGTATGATTCGATTTTTTTATTTTATCTGAGAATATAACGCAGCTGAAAAATTGTCGTTGGTAAACAAATAAATGGACATAGAAACATATTTTTAAATTTATTTATTTTTTGATTTTGTGAAAAATCGGGCTTATTGATTTTATAGAAACCGATTAAAACTTCAGGTGAATATGCTTCTATAAAAAAACAAAGAATATTGTTGAAATAGAAGTATATAAATGCTATTAAAGTTACATTAAACAACCTGTTATGTGTTACTTTGTATAAAAATATACTCTTTAATATCTGAATAAATATTGAAATAAAGAGTAAGATGAAGGTTTACTGTAGTAATGATTAATCGATACATAAAAATCGATGTAAAAAGTCTCCAACCGTATACGTTGTTTTATAAATTGGAGATATTTTTAACCAACTATCGATTTCCATTTAAATAATGACATTTCGTAAATACAAATGGTTTTTCCAGCAATTTATTTTGAAATTCTTCTTATTGTGAAAGAGTTTTCTTTTAATAATATACAAGTATCCTAACATGAACTGGTGGTTTCGAAATTCAATAATAAGTAAACGGCGCAAAATATTGAATTAATTCTTACTGAAATAATATTTTCTTAATCTCAGCAATTTCTTTACTATGATTCACTATATTAGTTCCAAATATCACAGGATTGTACTTACTCAATCTGTAATGATGCTCAGAATATTATTAAAAATTCAAGATGAAAGCAATTTTTGTTTATGTTTAAACAGCTAAACAGAAATAAATATTAAAACTGAATGAATTTCGATTAAGATTTATGCGTTAGTTTGAATATTGTAACAGTTTGAGATGCAACAGCAATAGTTATCGATGATGTTTGGAGCTAGAAAAAGGAAGCAAAGTACCGAAATTCCAGACTTGAAATTCAGCATGGCCGTTAACTGTAAGATGTAAATGTTCGCAGAAAACGGTAACAAAAATTCAAAATATAAAAAAGTGAAGTGATCGGAAAACGTCCAGAAACATTCTAAATTACGATTTATAAGGAATTATAAGTACAGAAACTTTAAACTTAAAATAACTGCTCTTCTAAGACGTACATTCTCGTACAGAACAGTTTAAAGAAATCGAAATTTAAAGGGGGTGTCAAGAGAAAAAAGTTATAAAATTGCACTTTCTGTAATAAAGGCGGGTCACGAAACTAGAAATTTGGCATGGTGGTTATTTATGACATGTAATTGTTCGCTATGAATGGCTTCTGAAAAATTCTAAATTTAAAAGGGTCAAATGAGAAGAAAACTTACAAAAATTGTTCTAAATTATGATTAATTTGGAATTGCAAGGGAAATAATCTTAACATTTGACATGGCTTCCACATTAACGACTTAAATGGTGGCACAGATCTGTTCAAAAAATCTAAATTTAAAGGTAAACATGAGAAAAAAGTTCTAAAATTACGATCTATGTGATAATGTTGGGGCTAGAAACCTAAAATTTCGACTGGTTATTAACTTTTAAGATATAAATGTTCGCTTAGAATAGTTTCTGAAAAGGGTAAATTTTAAGATTAAACGAGTTAAAGATTAAATGAGTTGAAAACATTCTAAATAACTATTAATTTGGAACTACTGAGCTGATTTCAAAATTTATTTGAGGATATTATTGGCACGTTTTATGCTTAATACTGCAGTACATTTACCACTGTGCAAGGGCCGTCAAAGGGATACAAGGGCTGCAAACTTTAAACATGCACACATAGATAACCAAGGCATAGATGCGCACGAACAATTTATATATCTGTTCAGATTTTATATATTAAGATATTGAAAAGAGAATAAAAATATTATTTAGTTACTATGCCACTCTTAGATACAATTGTTCAGAGCAATAAGGTGAAACGCGAATGCAGAATTTATTATAATGAATTACAATGACAATAATAAAGGAATATGACTAATATGACTGCCAATTAGGTAAGAAAGTACTGCATATTTAACATTTTACTGCACAAAAATGACGGTTAAATATACTAAACCAATTAATTAGTTAACGGCATTTTAATTTTTATGGTAGTTTATACTAATACTGTAAAAAAAAAAAAAAAAAAAAAAAAAAAAAAAAAAAAAAAAAAAATGTTTGCGGATATAGACTCTGAGACTACTGAACGAATTTTAAATATCCTTTCACTGTACGATTGATTATAAACAGACTACCTAAGTAGACAGCAAAGTATCTGCTTTTTGAATGATGTGGATGTGAATAGGTTAGAATGAGGATTTTTACCTTACGCTGTGTCTCATGCTCATCTAATTCAGTAAAACAGTGAGGTTTTATCAAAATTAATAATATATAAATTATCCATAGCAGTATAATTTCCCGTAATATAAATATTCAAAACAAATACCGCTTGGCATATTTCAATAACCATTCGTACTAAGACCGAACTTTTACAAGTAAATATATATTAAATAAAAAATCTGGAGGTCACACCAAAAATCTCAAACGCGTGAGCCGCTGAAAACTACATGATAAGGAATTTAGCCTCTATCAAAATCAAAAGAAAGAAAAGTTATACATATTCCTTAATATATATATATTATCAATGTGAATAAATTCCCATTTACTTAGAATTATTTTACCACTATCTCTCGTTTATACGTTAATTGTTTTGACTCACAGCTCTTTGAAAAAAACATTGTATTCTACCTTTAAATGCACTTATAAAGCGGGTATTTAAAAGAAATTTTATACTTTTATTTTATAGTCTAAATTTGATTAGTTAATATATTTCATAGTTCATTATTATAATTACTACCGCAATTAATATTTAATTGAACACTGTCATCATTAACCCTTCTTAAAAAGGTGAAACTGGTGAATGGATTGTAATATTGAAATAAACACCTTTTTTTGTTACGCTATTTCCTTTTCTTTGTTTTATTATTTTTGCTCTTTGAATTTAATTATTATCGATTGCTTTAATTAAAATTAATCAATTAGTTGATAATTAAGTTTTGTAAAAATTAAGGTATTATCTTGTTATCAGTAATACACAGCTGCACAACAGTTACAAATGATTGTTCATTGTTTTTCTTTAATTAGCTCATTATTGAAGCAATAATGGTTAATAACTGGTTAATAAGATTGGTCTTGTTTTATCTTGGTTTATCTTGACAGAGAATTATAAAAAAAAGCTTAAAACGATATGTTTAAACAAACAATACAAATTTCAATAACGCCGAAAGATTCCAGTTTGCCAGTTATTTGTTGTAGTCTTTGATATCCAAGAACATTACCTAGTATATTGCAGATATAGTGTTTCGATCTTTTAGAATTATAAATTATCAAAGTCTGATTGACAACATCAAATGTATGTTCTAAAATTAACTCACTCAGCTTAATTTTATGCAGGTCCCGTAAACGCTTCCCTAAATTTTATCAATTACTGGGTTATTATTTGTGTAATTTAAATGCAGTCCATTAATTCTAAATGAAATTTAATCTTCTCCCATTAGAAACGTTTGACAATTAAGCTTTTCTAGCTCTCACGATGAACAAAAGTAAGATTATTATAATGACAAAGTTAAAAAGAATATCTTATCTAACTTGATGCTAAATTGATTCAAGAAATGACTCGTAAATATTCTTCGTAAATGACTCATACTTTCATAAAAAAAATTATTCTTTTCGTCAGAAAAAATATATATTCTTACCACTAATCTAACTGTTCGAATATTATAAGATAATTACTGATTACGAGCAATACATATTTTTAGATTTTAGTTTTTGTTTCGATTTTTTTATATGTTTTATTTTCTTTGTCACCTATAAGGTATGTCTTTTGATGTCTCATTTTAAATGGCTAATAACAGATGAAATAAGTAAATATTTTACAAATTGAAAGATTATATGTATGGCTTCAGTTTCTATAGCTTACATGCATGGTTTTTTAACATTTCATAATGTTGATATTATTTAGTGGATTAAATTCGAGAGAATAGTTTGGAAGGAAAGGTGAAAAAATTATATTTTAAGCGTCGTTTTAGCAAAGTATAGAGAAAACTGTCCCAAAAATATACTTAGGTAAAATGGCATACCTTATGTTTCTTAATATTTTTGCTAGATGCCAGCACTTAACGATACGCAGTAATTTTGTGGAATCGATCAGCAATGATACGAATTCAATGACGAAGGTTTTAAGTTTGTATTTTTCAATGTTTATAAAGAAACTTTTTACATATACGTCGGACTATTTTTTGGAGTTAATTCACGTCTGTTCCATTTCAGTTTTTACGCATCTGAAGTATAAGGTGAGTTCTTATTTCTTTTTAGATTATTTTCTGTATATGCGAAAATTTTTAATTGAATGTGTTGTCAAATACTGCCTCTGTAAATACAATATGGTCATTGTAGGTAAGAGGACATGCCGCAGGCATGTTCACAAAACCTACTCGTTTGGGAATGAAAACCCTTGTTATTGGTCGCTGGTAGTCACGAGACATCAGAGTTAGGTTACCATAGTGTTGGCGTTAGTTTTCTTGCAAAGTTGACAATTATGAAGAAAATGAAAATGCCACTCTCTTCTAAAAAAACGTCTGTAACAAAATATTTATATAATATATATTATGAGCATTTTTATCTAATAACTGCTAATTTATTAATTTCATAAAGCGCAATTGCGATTACCTAAAATTAAGATTCCAGTTATTTGTAAAACAAGAAAAAAATATGCAAAAGATTTTCATTTATAAGCGATATTACTCCCCCCCCCCTCCTCTTCCAAAATAATTTTTTTTCATACTCTTATAATTTACAACCTATTCATTAAATTCCATAATGGCAATGAAATAGTACTGTTATTAAAATCCACAATATTTACTTATATATATTATTGAAATCTATATCTTTATCAACACAGATTTTATATTTGATATATATCGAAATATATATGGAAGTCTACATTACGATAAACGCTTTGAAAAGCTCAATAGATAATACAAAAATTTCATTCTAAAGTTAATCTTTCATTTTAATTATTATTTTAGTTTTTTTTTTATCAGTTGTCAACACATTTTCAAGAAACGACTGCAAATTTCTAAGATTCTAATAAATATGGCAGAAATGTAATTCAGGCATTTCTAATTGTTCGAATAGCATTGAACGCCGTCTTTTTTAACGATTTACTGCAATGTTTACATTTAGCAAATAAGATTTCCATTAATTTCTTCTGTTTAAGAAAAGCGAATAACTTCCAAAGATGGTAACCTACATTAACAAACGCCAGTCACAAGGGTTTTCATTCCCAAACGAGTAGGTTTTGTGAACATGCATGCCGCAGACATCTTTCCCGATCATGTTTTCTGTGCTTCAGTTGTGGCAGTACAAACTGCTAAATAAGTGCATGTGGCCGCTATAAAATAAGGAAACCAACGACAGCAACACCCGTTCTACAGATAACAGCCTATTTAGATCTAATCCATAAATTTTTACAGTTTCAGCGTCACCTCCGCCGATCTCAGCGCCGACAGCATCTGCTTCCAATACTCCGAAGACGTCTGTATCTTTTCAATCGTCAGCTTCTTCAAGTTTATCATCTTCATTTATCAGGTAACTTGATGTATCCCCAGTTTCTTGTGCACCCCATGTTAAATCATCCTCTAAAAAGAGGAAACAGGATGTTTCATAAGTTCTGACTGGCAGTCCTAATATTGTAGAAGTGAAGACAAAAGATGCCGAGTAATATAATTCACACTCAAGTCGTGCAGCTCTATATGGTAAGACGAAAATTCCTTTGTTACATCCAATGATGACGACAAATACATGCCGATGAGAAGGATGAAGCCGGTTTCTATTGCAATGATTTATTCAGTCACCCAAAACCGAATTAGAAGTGGATAAAATGTGTTAAGGGTTCAAAGTGGGCACATAAAGAATGTTCCAGTGTTTCTTGGTGTGCAAAAAATTATTTGTGACGTATGCCAGTAAAATTAATAGTAACTAATTAATAGCCTTTTTAGAACAGCACTGTAGATAAAATTACATAGTGGATCATTTTATGTAAATCGTTAATATGACGCTGTGAATTGTTTGTTAATTTTTAAAAAGTACCATTGTATTTTGTATACTTTGCAAAGTTATTTTGTAAAAAATAAAGTTCATCAGAAAAAATATGTATGAATAGCAGCTTTTTTTCTTTAGAATATGCATTTTTAGAGCAGTTTCTCTTTTGTTTATTATAATGAGATTGATTTTGATTTTACATAAAATATGGCATGTCCAGAAGTATTCCGTTACGTTACAGTCAATAGAAAAAAATCGTTTCAAGTGCATTTTGATGATGCTACGACATTTGAAACATGATGAAATTGATATAAAAATATGAAGCGACTAAAATATGATTTTTGAAGAATATGGAGTACAAAACATTTATTACTCATTTACAGGGCAATTTAAAATAATTCTGCTGCGCATTGTTCTGTGGGTAAAAATCGATTGCAGTGAAATTTAATGATATTTCACTATATCCAATGGTTGGAGTGTCATAGTTGATATTTTTTCCAACAGAGCGAAAATATGCCGGGACCAGGACTCAAACCTGGGTACTTTGGTTATTTACATGTCTCATTTTATTGTATGAAAAAACTAAATGTCATATTCTGTTAGTGTCAGAATGTGTTTCGTATTCTTTCACAAATTCATGATTTTTCGTTCATTTTTTTTTCTTTGACAAATGTATACGCTTCAAATTAATAGTTTAGGTAACAGTTTATACATAAATGCAATTTCTTTTTTCAAAATATTTTCTTTCATTACCACCTAAAAATGTAACTGTCATTTTTCTAAAACTTTAATAATCAGTGTTATATTATCAGTGCGATATTAGTGCTACATTTCTTATTTGAAAATCTATATTTTGACTCTCATATTTCTGCAATGTGACTATGTTGCCAATTAGATAAAAATGAAAACAGCCTTTATCTGTTTAAGAAATTGTTTTTTCTTTCTGAAGTTCTATCAAGAAGATGAATTTATCTATTAAATATCATTTGCATCCGTATTTCTAAATGTTTCTTTCATTTCGTTAAGAAATTTCTCTTCAATTCTTTCCAATGAGAAAATCTAATGTCGAGAATATCCTATGAACAAATAAAGCAAATATTTAATCCACGTACGCTATGTTGATAGCGTATCCTATAAATAAACATTAACTCATTGAAATTCAGAACATCATAACGAAGGATAATCCGTACATTAAACGAACTTTGAATTCTGAAAATATTGAAATTCTTTTCATACACGCAGTACAAATTTAATTTATTTTCTTTTGAAGAAAAAAATGCGTTACATAAGTATATTTGCTGCTTTCAGAAACAATTAGAATTTACATATAGTCGTGAAGGAAAGTAATAAACAGGAATAATATGATTAGATTGTGTGAATTTGCGTATGTGATAAAAAATGAAAATTTAGACATGAGAATAGAAAGAGACTATTAAATAATAAAATATGTATTTTTCCGTAACAATTTTCGTCATAAAACTTATTTTAAAAATAACAGATGAATTTTAAAATGGAATGAAAAATAACTTATCTTTTGTAAAGCTTTATTTTCTCATACGAATAAGGCATAAATTAAACAAAAAAATAATAATAATGTATTACTAATAAAATCTGAAAAACTTTCCAACACATCCAATTTTTTAATGCAATTTCATCTTTGGTTATGGTGACTTTACTTGTCTTTATCCAGTTGTAAGAACAGCCATTAGGTATACCAGCCAACTTCACAAGAGAAATTAAAAACAAGAACGACAAAACATGCATCACGACATAGAGTATGAAAATTTTTCCGCCACTATCAAATACTGTTAAGAAATCTCCTTTTTATTCATGCTATGAAATAAGATATCCAAATAAAAATAAAATAAAATAAAACATATGCTGTAAAAATTCATTTCCCAATGTGCTTTCTATATTACGAAACGTGGGAGAATTATTTCGTGCCCTGTATATAATCTGCCCACCTCGTAATACTAGTTAAGATGTAAAATGCATATCACAGGTGAAATGCACATCCACCAGTTAATGGTTCATAATCATTCCTGTGACAAAATTGGTTGTAGTGTTTCTTTAAAATAAATGATGAATTCTACATACACAATAATCTATATAAAACATGTTATAATGCATCTCAGTAATTTATATCAATTCCATTATCTTAGAAATAGTGTAACAACATTAAAATATACTGCAAAATATTTTCCTCCTTAGATCAGCGGTTCCCAACCTGGAGTACGCGTACCCCTGTAAGAACGTAAAATTGACATTGGTAATGGCGGCTAATGCTAAAAATTAATATTAAAATTAAAAATTAAAAACAAAACTCTAAACTTTTCGTTTTTAAAAAGAGACTTGTGACAACGTAAAATAGGCTATTCGAATAAAATGAATGTAAATACCTAAACTTATTAATTGATGAATTATTTGTTGCCATCTTGAAACATCTTGAGATTTTGCATGTGTCCTTTTGTTTCTTTTATTATCAGTTCATTTTAAATTATTCTAGAAATATCTAGATTAAACATGAATCGTATCGGGGCTACCAGTTTCTACGATTTCATTTAAAACACTTTTAAAAGCCGGTTATCATTTAAATGTTCAGTTGGTTAGCATTATCATAAACGCCTTAACGTGTAATAATGAGTGTAGCTTCACCCCTTCTTTGTGTATTCTTAATTTGACACCTTAGCTAATATTTAGTGTGCGTGTGACTTTATGTTGTGGTTAAAAATCTATAAATGGTTGAAAATAGGAATTCTGAATAGAACTGCATGTAAAACTGCTAATAAAATATCTAATGAAAGAAAACAAAAATATTTGGGGGAATTTTATGTGAGAAGGGGTACGCATAAACGAAAAATCTTAGCATGGGGTACGTGAGAGGAAAAATGTTGGGGACAGCTGCCTTAGACACTAATGTAATGCAATTATTTTGCGAGTACATGTAAATGAACTATAATTGCTACTTACTCTACACTCTATAGAAAGCATGCTGACGTGCACCTCGATGACGCATATCCATTTCTGTATGTTTGAAACAGTATAACGACATTAAAATTCACTGAAAACAATTTTTTACCAGTAACCATAATGTAATGGAATATTTTTGATTTTCCTTGTAAACTAATTATAAATGGTACATACTTCATTTTTAATACTGAACATGCTACGCTAAATATTCCTAACATATATGAATTACGCGACAAGACGAGTATATATGCGCGAAATACAGAACTGACAGACAGCCAGACAAACGAATTTCATACACACTTTTCAACTATTTTGGAATGTATTAAAAACGAGTAACATAGTTGATAGGCCAATTTCAGCAATTACAGTCACAGTGGTAAGGTAATGAAATTAATTTGTACAGCTCTGTATATTATCTAAAGATTTTTATACGCACCACGTAGTATCTTAAATTATAATTCAGCTAGAAAATGCATAACTCTGTTGAAAATTCACTTATCAGCTATCAAATTTATGCAACATCCATCTAAATCTCTAATGCAGGGCACGAAATTTCCGCTAACCAGCTCGCCATTGACGAGTAAATATTTAAGGTTGGCGAGTAAGTTTCGTCTTTTGAAATCTTGGGCTTGAAATCAAACTGTATACGCTCAGAATATCGTGCCTCAACCTAGCGACACGCGGAAGTGTTTTCAAATCAAGTCACGGCATTTATCTTCCAAAAGAAGAAAAAAATGCGGCGTCATCCACTTACATTTCTCTCATACAGAGGAACGAACTTCCCCCGTCTGCATTCGTTCCCACACTTTCACACCGCTCGCTGCTTTTTTCGCTTCCGAGGCTGAATTTGATCACTCTTCACTCCTGCGCAAAGTCAATCAGGTTTCGCCACCTAAGCTCAGCTGCTCCCGCATTTTTAACATTTCAAAAATTGTTCATGTTTTTCATGTATGTAAAATATTCTGGAATTAACAGACAGCTTCTTCTAATAATGGTCAATTTCAATTCAGTTTGTCATAAATATTTCACTTTCTGGGCAGGTGTGGGGGCCGACATTACTGTCTGAATGAATGTAAAATAGTGGCGAGCAAAAATTTTAGTCTGGCGAGTACCTTTTTAACTGAAATTTCATACCCTGCTCTAATGTATTAGTACTTTTTTTCACTGCACTGTATATGATCTTTTTATGCACACCTCAAAGTACGCTAAAAATAAATTCACTTATAAAACGCAAAAGATAAAAGTTCACTTCGGACATTCACCATTCATAGATAACATCGTGTCCATTTTGTTCACACACAGCCCAGTATACTAATTTATTTATATTCTACAAACATCCCATTTTGTGTACTGAAATATAGCTTTTTTTTTGCACCGTATATTAGAGTTGAGAGAGAAAATATGTACATATATCATCTATTTCCGATTCGCTATAGAGGGGGAAAGTAAGGAATGGCACTGATAAAAAAGAAAAAAATTCTTTTCAATTGCGCATATTGTCTAAAATTTACGAATTTCATGTGTTTTTTGCATTAAAACAATATAACTCCAGTAATATATTCTCACACTATAGCGTTGAAAAGTTGCCTATGGCATTAAAAAAAAACAATTATTTTTGAAATTTGATAGTTACTTCCTATCGAGCGTTATACCTCACACTTTATATTAAAAAAAATCGCTATATTTCACTTTTTAACACTTTTCATCGCAGTTGAAAAGTGTTTATGAATTCGGTTTTGTCTGTCCGCCATCTGTCTATCGTCTGTTTATGCTCTAACTCGCGTAAATATCCTCGAACTGCCTTGGAATTGATATACGTTATTGGTGTATAAGATGGCATGTTTAATATTGAAAATTAATTGTGTAGCATTTACGGTTCTTTTACTCAAAAGAATACCTTTAAAATACGGTCTATGGGGAAAAATCGTTTGCAGCATATTTTAATGATGTTTCACTATTTTAAACATATTCAGATTGATACATAACACTGAGGTACATTACAAGACGCTTACTTAAAATACGGTATGCATAGAATGTATCGTTCATTTACAGGGAACATCAAAAGAATTTGGTTAAAGTACTGTCTATAAACACTATTTACTGGAAATGCGTTTAAAGTTGTGATACACGTTTATATATGTAACTATTTTTTTGCATATTAATTGGTGCACATAAATTCTATAGATCAGATAAAGGGCTGCTCCAAAGATCTCACGTACATTCCTGTTAATTGACGGAAATTGCTGAAGGGGAATTTTCAGTTGTGCTATGTATTTAATAACTGAAGTATATTTTAGCATACTGTGCTGTATACACATAAATCTATAGTTCATATACAGGGCTTAACAACATCATTCGGATATGTTGTTTGACTATTGGTAGTAATTGCTGAAATTGGGTTTTCTAATATGTTATGCTTTTTCTAAATTGTTTACTTAGTAAACTGGGATGTTTTGTTACAGTGTTCTGAATGTGTACTAAAGTGTTACATAATCTATGCTTGACGCATGATTTTTCGTCCTTATATAAAAAATAAAATGCATTACATTTCCGGATCTGTATAGTTTGATTTGTTTACCGTCGGACCCCAGTTCACTACGAGAGGGAACCGTGACTACCTCTGTAGGTTTTCACACCCCTCGAGTTGTGGTAGAGCAAGTACGGGTTGAAACATCCCGACTTAAGGCCTGGTTCACTTCTGGGTTTCCAGCTCCGAAGCTGTTGGGGGACGCCGGCCCGTCTCCAAGTGTCTCGTGGTGACTCACCGTGGTTTCACCGCGTACCGCAACGGCTTACGTCGTCGACACGTGGGTTTAAGCTTAGAGGGTCCGCATGTGGCGGTCCTCTGACCGGCCGAAGCGCTGCAGGTTACCAACCTGCTGGCGCCATAAAAGTTCCTCAGGACTTGGGTTCGGTGGTTGTCTACGCAGCTTACTTTTGCCGTCGGACCCCAAGTCATCATAGTGAACGTCTGCAGCTCTTCGTTTGTCATGAAAGGTGAAACAAGAAAGCAAAATGATGCGCCAATTATATGTATAATAGATTATTTAACACTTTCCAGCACTTCTAAATTACTTTTACAAATCGTTACCATCTAATATGGTGAAAGATGATGTCTAAGTAATATATGGAAAACTCACAACACATTTAAAAACCCAATTTCAAGAATGGATTAATAGTATTCGAAAAAATATCGGAAATGTTTTGTGCAGCCCTTTTAATGATCTAAATTTTTGTATATATACTACATAGAGTGGTAAATATTAGTTCAGTTAGGAAACGCATAGCACAGTTTTAAATTTCCCTTTCTGGAATTTTTTTAAATAAACGGAAATGTACTCGAGTTTTTTGTGCTGCCCTGTGTATGTTCTATGGAATTTATACACACGAAGTAGTAGGAAAAAACTTAGTTAAATTTCAAAACGCGTTCTGAAACTCAAAGCCCGCTTCTAGCATTTATTGTTAAAATATAGTACTTTAACAGATTGCTTTTGTGTGTCCTTGAAAATGAACGATGTATGTTATACTCTCAATATTCTATTACTAAACCTCTTGTAATGCGCCTGAGAGATATATATCAATTTCAATATGTTTGGAATAGCAAAACACTATTAAAATAAACCGCAAATGGTTTTTCCCCATGGACTATAATGTAACGGAATTATTTTAAGTGTCCCTATACATAAACTGTAAGCATATGAGAATCATACCCGCCATATTATAGATAAGACTCTTGTAGTGCACCCCAGTGGCATATAATAATTTCACTATGTTTGAAATAGTGTAACATCATTAAAGTACACCGCAAATGATTTTTCCCCATATACAGTAATGTAACGGAATTCTTTTGAGTGTCCCTGTATATGAGTTATAAATGCTACACACTTTATTTTCAATACCAAACATACCTTAGTAAACCTCAATAATATATGTCAATTGCCTGAAAATCCGAGTATATTTAGGCGAGTTAGCGCTCGGAGAGACAAGCCAAATTTATAAACACTTTTCAACTATGTTGGAAAGTATTAAAAATTATGAATCATTTTCGATATTATCAAAACAACCCAGAACTCACCAAGGGGAGGTCGCAGTACTTTGAGTACCACCCACACCCTTTCCATTCAACGAGCCATGAACACTTGAACATGAACAGTCCGTGTAATCTATGGGCAATATATAATATTTAGTACATTTATTATTACTTCCTGTAAAAATTTTTAAATAATCATGCATGTAATATTGTCACATTTAAAGTCATCAGTCTTGCCCTTTGAAACTGTTTTTTTAGCAGAAACAACTTTATAGTGTTTTTGTGTTTATGTGTGTGTGAAAACTCAGGTATGATTTATCTGGATTATAATATTGTTCTAATGTAACCATCTCTTAACTCTGGTTCACAAACTTTTAATGACGCTTCTGAAAGTAGTTTTACGTCTCTTTCCACAGACTGAGTAAGGCCGTGGAACTCTGTTACATCTCACTTTTGTACTTTACCAGATTGTATGAAAGAGTTCATATAATCGTCTGTTATATTTCGATGTCGAGGTGGAGGAGATGATTTTTCTGAATTAAAATCAATAAATTCATCCTATTCAATGGCGTTTAAGTTGAGTGTTGGATTAACAAAGTTTCCCATTACTTCCACCTTTAAAGTACATTCTCTGCCTTTTAAAACGCTTCGTAGATTAAGCCCGCTTATTTGTATCCTCTTCTCAAAAATCTTAGCCAACACTATTTTTTCATTTTGTGCAAAAAACGCAGTTCGTTCGATCACGGACTCTGTTTCAGGTTATCAGGCAAATATCGAGATACTTAAGGCCCCATAAACATAAATATGGTAATTTGTACACCCCTACCTTATATTAATTCGAAACATACTGGAATGTAAGATTTAGTGATGAAATGAAATTAGAGTTTTAGTTCATTTGCAGGACTTGCTGTACTTAAATAAAGTCTAAGTAATCTATTTGACTAATGTAAGACATCTGGAATGCTAAATAAAGCCAGGATAACGATTAGACAGTTCATTTGGACAGTTGACTGTTTTCATATTGCAAGGAAAATATTTAAAAAAAATGCTGATATTTGCTTAATATATTTCGATCCACTTCAGAGATAGTACATTAGATTGATTTAAATGCCACTACTGACAGAGTTTCACACCCAATGAGTTTGTGTCCAGATGGCAAAATGAATTAGGCCCCATAGTTGCTCCATTTACTGGATCTGCATACGTAAAAATTAAATAATCACGGTAGATTCTATGTTCTATAGGAACTTCAATGCCTTTGAAATACTTCAAAAACCATAACAGGGTATCAAATGGATAATAGATGTTAGTTTTAATTTCTAAAAATAGTACAAAAACTTTTTCTGTAAGAAAAAAAAATCATTAATTAAATTAAATTTAAGGCATATGTGCGATAGCAGAATGTTATCTGATTTCAACAATCATTTTAATATATTTGTTTATCAATGCCATAGTCAATTTTTCTACGCTATAGCGTGTGCTAATATTACTGAAGTTGTTATTACCTTTAATACGAAAACACCTTGAAATTCTTCAATTTTGGGAAATTTTTGACTGCATGAGCGATTGGCAAATGTTATAAGATTCCAAAAATATTTTTTATCATTGCCATAGGCAACCATTTCACGCTATACCTAATAGAAAATACATATTTTAATTTTTTTCACATCACCCTACTGTATATAACATTTAAGATTTACACACAACAAGTAAATACTAAATTCTAGTTGAGCTTAAGTATCATAATATAGCTGAAAACACATTCCCAGAAATTATCGCTCATGAACAATACATTAAAATACACTGCAAATAATTTTCACCCATAGACTATAATGTAACGGAATACTTTTTTGTTTAGCTGTAGATAATTAATAACTGCTACGCATACCATATTCTATAGAGCGGATTGTGTGGATTACTTCAATAAGACACATAATTTTGTTTTTATGTTTGATGTAGCATAACTTCATTAAATTTCGCCACTGTTAACAAATTTCTCGATAGACCATAATGTAATGGAATTTTTGTGTGTATCCCTATATAAACGGATTATTTATGCTACACACTCCATTTTCAGTAGGGAATGTCCTATAGCGAAAATAAAAATCATATACGAATCACGGGAAAATCCGTGTAGATTTACGTGAGTTAGAGCGCGTATAGACGGGCGGCAGACGGCAGATGGAAGACAGACAGACAAACCTAAGTATAAACATTTGTGGAACTCCGTTGGAAACTGTTAGAAATGGGACGATCAAAACATTACAATTTTTACTTTATTTTTTTCTCTTTATATGATTAAAAGGGAATCATTTTCAATTCATCTGTTAACATAAAATTTCACATATTTTCTTGATAAATATTTAAAAAAAAATTGCAAGAATTCCGTTTGAAAATACCATTTTTAATGTAAACATAAATGAATAATTTTCTAAACGACATCTGTGAGTTTATATTAAAATGTTGTTAAATATTATAGTTAAATAACTTAAAATTTTACGCATATTAATACTGTATAAACTGCTTTTTTCAGAAATGCAATATTATTAAACAAGAATTAAACTTAACATTTTTTTGTGTAAATTATTATTCACGCCATTATTCACGCCATTATTCACGCCATTATTCACGCCATTATTCACGTCAGATAAGAAAATAGTGATTAAAGAATTGGCATTTTAAAATTGTCAAGTTAAATGTGATATATATAAAATGATTTTTCTGAGAAGGATTGAAACCTAATCTAGCAATTAATCACAAATAAACATAATGGCTTTAATTTATTTACACTTTCATGTAAAAAAAAAGAAGGAGCGATAATTGAAAGAAATGGGATAAAAACTGTGTTCACACATATCGCGGCTAAAAATTTTACTTTCCGTGCAATTCTTTAAACAAGTATTATATGATATATTGTGTTTTGTAAAAAAAAATATTATAATTTACTATGAGCGTAAAGGGTTTTGCAGTGTTAAAAAATCCACATTATCACTCCTAATAAGCTAAATATACATGTTTTTTTTAACTATCTTATTAATTTTTAATGAATATTAATGAACAATTTTTCATTGAAATTTAAGTTTCTTGTAACTGTAAATAAAAAAAAGTTAATAAATGAAAAAAAAAACTTAAATGGTAATTTTTTACAAGGAAATATGATATAATATTTAAAACGTTTACGTTAGTCTTACACTTAAATTAATACTAAATGGAAGCATAAAATGAATTTGTAAAAAAAAAAATAAAAGAACATTGTTTTTTTTTTTTTTAAAGAAAATTACTCTTTCGTTAAAAAAAAATATATATATATATATTTAAGGTACTCTTTTTTTTTTTTTTTTTTTTTTTTTTTGTAAAAAATAAAAACGCAAGCAAAAAAAAAAATAAAAATAAAAATAAATAAAATAAAATAAAATAAAGCATTTTTTTTACTACCATGGAGAGAAAAGATTTATTTGTTTGCAGTATTGCGAAAAAAAAAATCCTATTTAAAATTATTTTAATGAAATCTTTAATGAATATCCCAATAAATATATTTTTTAATTAAGATAATTTTAAATGTGAATTTCTTTCTTTTAACATATAAATTTATGATGTCCTAATAACTACACTAAAGGATTTTGCTAATACCCTGCTAACATTATGAGAAAATATTATAATAGTAACAGGAAATTTGTTGATGCTTAAAATAGATTTTTTAGAAAATGAATAATAATTTCAGTCACATATATTTTTCTGTACGTCCTAAATAATTTTCGAAAATATCCGTATTATTCAATAGGTACAAAAATTTCTATCCTATGATTATAAGATTTAAAAACAAATTCTTGAATGTGTGTATAATAATCGATGAGTAAACATGTGTGGACATTGTTGTGGACATTATTAGGTTATTATAGTAACAATATTAAACAAGTTGGATGTTACAATTCAAACGTAACAAATGAGGTTCGTTCGACCATAAATAATTTCAGTTAAATGAATTACATCATATGTTATTATTATATGATTAATTTCCGTAATAAAATAAGTACATTTTAAGTTGGCAACATTTTATCTTTTGTTAACATTTACAAAAAGTTTCAATGGGAAACTTAAGATAAGATTTGAAAATTTCGGAACATGAAATCCATATTTAGACTATTTTCCATTTAATATCTATTTCTCCGGAAATATCTATTAAAAAAACTGTCGGTAGATTATATGATTGCTATAATTAAACAATTTTAGAATACAAATTTGGTTTTTAAATTTAGTAATACGAAAATAATATGACTCCATCTTAAATATGACGTAATCCCCGTGGCAACCTAGAATCATTACCTATCATGAGATATCATTTGATTAATTACTTCTGATAGTATTTACTAGAATGAAGAAAGTTTTTATTAATATCGTTTTAAGGTTTAATTCGATTTTCATAAAATTCGAAATGACTCGACAAAAGTCTGCAACGATTATATATATTAAATTTGAAACAATTCGGTTGAGTTGTTTTTGCGCTGTTATATGAAGACAGACGGACGGATGGACCAGACGACGACTATAGGTGCTACGCATTTATATAGTTACGAACGCACCTAAAAATACTAGGAATGTCTACTCTTGAAATAAGATCGTGACACATATTTAATGAAATACGTTCTAGATGAACAAGAATATTAGTAGATCGTTAAACAGCTGTATTTGACATGTCCATCTGCCAAGTTTATGCAAAAACCATATTGCTGAAGTATGTATACGTTCTGCAGTGAAACTTAACGCAACAACTGAGCCTTTCTGTTAGACTTCTAATGTTTTCCTTTTTCGTAGTAGCTCCAGGCTTTATTTCCACAAAGTAGAGATGTGCTATGCGTCATGGCTTAAAATTATATCTACTTTTAATAAAATCCAAGAGCAGGAAAGTGTTGGTAACCATGACGAGTGCGACCATTTCGCTTTTTTATAATCCAGGCGGCCATTTTTATTCAAAATTCGTTTTTCGAATAAAACTGCATAAAAGTTACACCTTTTGAAATATCGTTCAAAATAAATTACTGTTTGAGAGATGACTTACATTCTGAGATAACTTCAGTTGAAATTAGGTTGGTGGCTAGAATCTCACTCCATGAAAGTAAACAAAAAATCATTCGTATCGATTGTTTAAAATATTAAACCATGGAGGTAATCGTTCTTAAAGTGAACGCAAAGCCATCGCAAACCATACTCGCTAAAATACTTCGTTCAGTCGTTGAGAAACTTTATCGACATCTATCGGTGATTAATATGAACAAACTTTTCTTTTAAAATTGTAGCTTAAATTCGGAATGAATATTTTTTATAAAATGTAATTAGAGCAAAAGGAAACATCCTCGATTTCATCATAATTTAAAAGCTCAATCAAATTTGAATTCCACTTGTGAAAAATCATTCCACAAGAACGAAATATGTTGATTAATTGATTTTTCAGTGCAATTGCTGACTCTGAATCTGGGGATCCAGTCACGATATCGTCCATATAACTGTCTGATAAAATTGCTTTTGCCGCTAAAGGAAATCTATCCTTCTCATCTAAGGCCAATTGTTTTATGCATCTTACGGCTAAAAAAGGACCGCATTTGGTTCCATATGTAACGGTGTTCATTTTAAAAGCAATTGGGAATTATTTTCATAATCTTTTCGCAGAACACGTAAAAGGTCCATTTGTGAAGGATCTAACAATATCTGACGAAACATTTTTGTAATATCGGCAGTTAGAGCAACTTTATATATTCGAAATCTTAACAAAATATCAAAAAGATCTTCCTTAACTTCACCGGAAAGCAAAATATCATTCAAACTTTTTCTGGTTGTGGTAGGGGCAGAGGCATTAAAGACAACCCTTAATTTAGTAGAGGATTTATCCGGTTTAAAAATGCTATTATGAGGCATGTAATAAACTACTAAATGAGAGTCTTCGACTGAAATTCTCTCCATATTCATTTAACAATTCGCAATAAAGTTTTTTCATAGCACTATTATTTCCCAATCTTTTTCCAGTTTGTTGTAAACGCTTTTCTGCTAAGTTTCTAGAATTTCCCAACAAATTTAATTGTTTAGTTTTAATCGGCCTTCCGGTATCATCCCGTTTGTGAGTTTTTTGAAAATGAGATTCACAGAATTCCTCTTCTTTACTTAGAAGACGGTCAGGTGAAATAATTTCTATTTCCCAAAATTTTTTAAGATTAGATTCAATATTCTCGAGTTCGAAATTAAATGTCAACTCACAATGTGAATTAGAAATCTTGATATTAACAGTTCCAGTAGCAATAAGGCCAAACACCGAATTTTGAAACATTAAATTTGGTAAAATGCGATTTTTTCCTTCTTTTATTATTTCATAAAAAAGTTCAGCCCCAATTATTAAATGAATTTTTCCCGGTATGTCAAAAGTAGGATCAGCTAACAATAACCGATTTAGTAACAATGCCTTATCAATTTTAATATTTGAAGAAGGCACACAGTCAGTAATTTTTGAAACAACAAAAAATTCACTAGGTGAAGAGAATGAAGAATTCTTATTACGAATTATCGTATTAACCTTCCCTTTCACATTAAAGGCATTTCCACCTAATCCACTGACGTAAATATTTATTCATTATTTTTTCAAGGCCAAATCGAAAGCGAGCTCTTTCGAAATATAATTAGTTTGACTTGCACTGTCAAGAATTCCACGAGCCTGGACGAAACACTTATGTAACGGACTATAAATATCAATATATGACGTAGACAAAATAACTGATTTTTTATTTTCATTATTATGTGAGACTACGAGATATTTCTAATAAATTTTGCTTATTCGATTCATCATTTTCATTACCACAACGGCGTCCTTCTGGCACCGTTGAAAATATTTCTATTTCAGAATCGGGTCTTTTTAATGACGTTTTATTTTGAAAGGATTTATTTTGATCTCGATGAAGTAATATATTATGCCTTGAATTACACATCTGGCAGTTATATTTTGAAACGCATTTCGAGAGTAGATGAGAATCGTTCAAACAATTTATACATAGTTTATTTTTTTTTACTTCATCAAATCTTTGAATTGCAGTCATTTTTAGAAAAACAGGACAAAGGTGTATTGCATGCGATTTTTTACAAACAAAACACTGATTAAATTTGAGAATAAAGGTTTTCTGACTGTTCTGGGCTTTAAATTTTTCCGAATTTACTTGTGTTCCTTGTAGGTTTTCCAAAATTTTAACACGATTTTGCAAGAATTCGATAAAAAAATCCCATTTGGGTAAATCTGTCGATGTTAATGTCATTTCGAATTCCTTGCATGTTGTTCTATCCAATTTTGTCAAAATAATATTAATCAATAAATTTTCACTAAAATTGTTCATTTCGACATTTATCACATTTAAAGCTCTTACATGCTTTAAAATACAATCAAGCAGCATTATTAATTTTTCAGCTGATTCAGTACAAATATTATCTAACATTAATAAAGATTTAATATGACTGTTAACTATTAATCTTTTATTATCAAATCTGTTCTTAAGTGCTTCAAATAATGAATCATATGTGTCATCAGTACTTTGGATTTGCTTCGCTCTCCCCACAAGAGAGGATTGCGAAAAAAAAAAAAAAAAAAAAAGCTTTTGATCATTAGTTAAAAATTCGTTTGAATCAATTATTTTTAAATTGAGTCTTAAAGTTATTTCAGTTTTCATAAGAACCATCGAATTTTGGCAATGGAATTTCCGGTAGCTTAATATTTTATTTTTTAGCATTATTAACACCATTACTTTCATTTATTAGATCAACATTTTTATTTTTAGAAAATTCAATCAATCTTTGAAATCTTACCTTAAGATTTTGGAGATCTTAGTCGATTTCTTGAAACTCAGCCTTGCATTTGTCTACTTCTTCGTCCTTCAAAATTTTATAACATTCCATTTTCAAATCGTCCAATTTGTCTTCAATCTTATTCAAATTTTCGATTTTATTTAAAATGTCCACTGAATCGGTTTTTTTCTGAATCATCGCATATAAAACTTGACAACTTTGTTAATTGAGCTTTTATATTGCTTCTTCTTCGGTTTAAAAACCTTGACATCCATTGTGACGATTTTTTTTAAAAACAAAAACACAATATAATCCAACGATCACTGATACTTCTCCGCGAGCGGTACCATTATGATGGCTACGAACATATGTGGATTGTATTTAAATAACTATTTACAGAATTTCAACGAATTCACTTTAACAAAACCATTTTTTTTAACAAACTATTGTTTTACGGAGCTCCCAACTGGAGACGCCGCACGAAACAAAGAGCAAACGACCTCTGATTTACATTTATCGCCAAGCGATATTAGAAGCCATGAGTGGCGCCAACAATAATAAATACTAGTAAATAACCACATAGAACCAGGGAACACTTCATTAAATACTTCTTCTGTTTGAAACTGTTTATTTGATTATAAAACCCCTCAAGAATGGCAGGTATGGATATAGGGAAGATAATTTTCAAATTTTGTTACTAGGGGCACTTCAGACACACTTGTCATCAGATAGTTGTTGTATCATAGGTTGAGTGTTATTCTACAATTCTATCTTTATCTGTTCAAGTGTTGTTTGGATGAACCCTGAGTTGTACTCTTTACACCTTTTGATATGGCACCCCTTATATGCAACTGGGCGAATGATTATATCGTAGGAAAATTTTGACAAATATGTCAGTATACCTGTACTACTTTCCAACATGTTTTCCACTTCTTTACTGTATAAGAGCAATGTGGCTGTTGGTAAAATATGAGAAAACAAACGCAGTAAGTATCCTTAGAATAAATCTCTGTTACTTAATTTTTTAAAGGAAAACCTATAATGTAAGGTAAAAATTTTCATTCCAAACAAAAACCATTTTACCTATTTTTTGCCATTTCATTGATAAATTTAATTGAAAAATGAAATTATAATGTTTTCTTTAAATGTATAGAAATTCCGATCCGTAAGATAAATATTATTAACCTCTGAAACTTAAATGTATTAACCATAACAAATCCATCCGGAGAAGTAAAGGTGTGGCTTTAATGATTTGAGACACGTCTAAAACAAACAGAAAATTTAAATCCTACTTTTCAACAAATTTATTTTCAAATGAAAACTAAAATTGCATTGCTAAAATATCTTCTTAAGTGAAAAACAAAACTCCAATCCTTAGTCACACAGTTAAAAGACTGTTAAGCCATAGGAGAATCCAAACATTACAACAAATCATTTTACTCTGAAAGTATATACAGGGTGTCCGAAAAGTCTGGAAACGGTCAAATAACACGAGAAATATACATCGGATTGAAAAATGGCAAAATGCATGTTCAATATTTTTGAAAAATCTATTTAGGGATACGAAAGTTGCCCCTCCCCGAACTTTGCCCCCCCCCGGGGGGGAAAGGGGGGAAACTTTGAAATCTTAAACCATGACCCCCATTTTTATTGCAGATTCGGATTCCACGAGGAAAAATACGTAACTTTTGCATTGAACATTTTCTTCGAAACATTGTAGATGTTAATATTTTAGAAAAATGGCAACTTTGATATCCCTAAATAGATTTTTCAAAACTATTGAACTTCCATTTTTCCGTTTTTCAATAGGATGTACATTTCTCGAGTTATTCGAGCGTTTCGAGACATTACAATGGTAACGATTCTCACAGCATTACACTCGATTACAGATCCATCTACAGTGTTTCGAAGAAAATGTTCAATACAAAACTTATGTATTTTTTTCCGTAGAATCCGAATCTGCAATAAAAAATGGGGGTCATCATTTAAGATTTCAAAGTTGCTCCCATTCCCCCCCCCCGGGGGTCAAAGTTGGGGTGGGCAACTTTCATATCCCTAAATAGATTTTTTTAAAATATTGAACATGCTTTTTGCCGTTTTTCAATCCGATGTATATTTCTTGAGTTATTTGACCGTTTCCAGACTTTTCAGACACCCTGTATATGCATTTTCAATGTGAATTCTTTAAAAAGAATAAACTAATATTCCATGAACGATTATTGTTACAACAACAAATCAAAGAATTACGAAATTTATCATTTCTTTTAGAAATTTTGAAATATAATAAAATTGCATTTTGGATGATTAAAAAAAATAGATAGTAATTCTGTATTTTTCTTTCTTTTTTACATTTATGCTCTTTTTTTTTTTTTTTTTTTTTTTTTTTTTAGCTTGAATTATGGTTCGATAAAATTTGCTAATGCACAGGATTACATATAAAATGTTCTACATATTAGATTTATTTAGGCATATAGTTGTCATTATTTCTTATATACTGTCTTTGTAATTGGTACAGATTTTTTGGAGAGAGCTTTAAATTTTTATAACTATTAAAATTGAAAGTTGTTCTTTTGGTAAAATAAAAAAAATCTCTAATTCCATAAATGAAAAAAAAAAAAGAGAAACATAAAAAAATAAGACATTTTACAAACTTATTTTAAATTTCTGGAAATAAATGCAGAATGTTATGCAGCATAATATGGTGCTATATGGAATTTTATGAAGTAATATAGTCAGAGACGGAGAGAAATCATATTACAAGTCAAGCCAAACAGTCTTTCTGTGATAAACAAGAAGGACAATTTAATTTTTCCCTCCAAAAGAAAGGTGTTCATTCCAAGCTGCCACATAATGTTTGATCATAACATTAAAAAAAAAAACGAAAGATAATGTAACGAAATATTAATAAAATTTCCTTTTGCAGTGAGCAATATCATGACATTCCAATTCGTGCTGCAAGAGCATAGCGATTTGGTCAGTAACATGGTAATTCCCGTCAACAAGTTCTCGAAATATGGGACGTCCCGTTTAAAGTATTCTGTACATAGATTGCAATCACTTTCAGAATATGTAACGATGTTAGCATATTTCGGATAAAACAAAGTAAGTCTGCGTTAGATCTTAATTTCTATACATTATCTCAATAATTCTTTAAGTTATGAACGAAAACTAGAAATCGACTCTAAATGAGAAACCCTGTTTTTGGACTAAATAAGTATATTACTGCCGCGCTTTCTATACAAAAAATGCTAGCCTTTACACTTGTACAATCTGAGTTTCTTGCAATATTGATCGAACATCATGTGTATGGGATTTGAATATACATTGTTTCTAAAGAACAAAATGATATATCATGTGTGAGTACTGTTGAAACAATAATTCAACGCAAGCCATAAACTTTTTTGCCATTAGATCTAAAATCTGAAACATATTCAAAATTGTTTTTTTCCACAAACTTTTATATATACAACTGACAATTTTTTAATGACTGTAGAGTAGTAACTAATTAGTTATTTATTTTTACATTTACATTTTCCTTCCATTTTTTTTTATTATTGCAAAAAGTTGTATATGATCATATTTTAAATAATTTACAAATTACCTTTATTTATGAATGCTTTTCAGTATATAAACCATTCAATAGTACGCACAAGCAAAAGAAACTATAATGTTTACAAAAATGGAAGAAAATATTGATCGCTTATCAATGAGGAATTCTACAGTATATCGAAACCATTTTCAACGAAATATGTTATTGCTTTTATTTAACATTTTGATATACTTTAAATTGAAATAAACATGTAAATTAAAGTATTGAATTATTTTGAAAAAAATTACAGAAATATTTCAATTAAGGGATAAGGGCACATATAGACAACGTCCATCTCATTTAATTAACATCAAATAAAACTATTTTATAAATTGTTATTAGATAGGATTATATTCAACTATTGAAAAATTTATAAATATTTTTATCTGATGTTAATTAGATGAAATACTTCTTGTTAATATATACCCCATCGTTTGCCTGTATCCTCCTCCCCCCTATATATCTATATATAATAATTATTATTCATTTTAAAAATAAATAAATCTTACAAGTTTTTTTTTTTTTTTTTTTTTTTTTTTTTTTTTTTTTTTTTTTGTAATTGTTTGTATATTTTTATATGGGCTTTTTATAATATGAAATAATATAGAAATGTACTTGAATTCTTTTGAATTAAAAATAATATGTTTAAACGTTTTAACCAATAGTTCAACATTGAAAGAATTTTTATTCATATTTTCAATTTTGCAGAATACAAGCATGAAATAATTTCTCACAAAATATACAAAATCTAAATCCCAACTGTGATTAATAAAAGCCACAATGAGAATAAACTTGCCAAAGTGGTATATTTCTTACCAATATTTCAGAATTCCTGCAAAAAAAAAAGAAAATATCTGATATGTGGGGATCTTCCCTCTCTATCTAATGACACATTTTATGAAGCGTAAAGACGTTGCTATAAATAGAAAATATGAGTTTTCAAGATTTATGTCAGTTCATTTACGGTGCAGTATGCTATACGGAACTAAAGCATAGACAAATGTGAATTGCATGTAATTGAGAGATGTTTATTTTTTTCTTTAGAGAAAGTTATTTCTTTAGAGAAATATGAAAAGTTCTGATGTTACAGACCATTTATTTCATTTTAAAAATATGAAATTAAAATATCTGAAAGTACGAATTCAACGTTCCTAAAGAAATTTAAAACTTAAAATCTTCAAATCAATTGCTGTATATCCATGGACAACCAATGTTTTATCATTATCTTCGTTGGATCAACATTATTATGCATTGTATCACATGCTTTATACATTAGATCACGTGTTTATTATCTGCGATATCGAATGCTGAAATAATTTGCAATGCTTTACGACAAAGTTGACAAATTTTAATGACTAATTTCTCTGTCTTTTGATCAATGTATCAATTTTATTGCCCGACTTTTACTATTTTAGAAGTATAGACACTTGGTTTTCAAAATTGGCATGCAGTGTTAAAATCTATTGTATTATGAACAAAATGAGACAAAAAAGATGTTAAATCAGTTTAGTATACATCACATTTCATGGACCTCGAAATATGTACACCAAATGACAGTTGTTTGTCCATTTCTGGCTTCCAATTAACATTTTTTTGTATTTTTCATCATTCGATTTTAGTTTCAATTCTTGTTCCGTTAGGATGTTTTTTTAAATGGCTAGTTGAACTGCAGTGGTTAGGCATGGATCACGGATCAATATTTCGACTGCAATACAGGAAAAATGCTTACATCTATGATTTATTGGAAGGTCAATGGGGTAAGAGTGGTCATGTAAAAGCAGATATTCTGTATGTGGTAAAGCATTTAATGGATGTAGTGGCGGAGTTTACAACGTTGGCATATAGAGAGATAGTGTCAACATAGACTAAATTAAAAACAATAGTTACCCATATTAAAATCTATGAGGCCTTGGCTGCGAGATTTTCGAGTCCTTGTTCCCAGAGTGGTGCAGCTGGTGACACGGCGTTTAAAAGTGTACGGCCGGGAGGCTCGTAAAATACGACTTTTCAGTAATAGTTACGTCAAGGCATGGTTAAGCTGTGGACGCGCTGAGACAAAAAGTGAAGAGAACTTGGAGAGAAGACCCAGGTTTCCCCATACCGGGACACATCTAAGAAAAAAAAAAGTGGATGTCCCAAGGCGACGACGAAGTCGAGTTTTACTGCTAAGTGTTAATGAGTATGTGGATGATGCTTCGGTATTGAGAACCATGGAGAGAATTATTGAAGGTGCTGCTACAGAGGGAGGTCGTTCAAATGGAACTGAGAAAAAGACGGATATTGATTTGGTAAAGAGGATAAGAACAAGAGGTGGCCGAAATAATTTTCTTTTGGACACGGATCATTGGATAAGGGATATTCCGGTTAATCGTAGACGAGTGTGTATAGATATATAGAGATAGTGTGTACCGGTATAGAGTGGTAGACAACGTCGCAATAATAAGGAGTATTAAATGCCAGCAATTCAGGTATATAGCTGCGAAATGTAGTAAAGATGCTAAATGTGTTAAGTGTGAAGGTGAGCATAATATTAAGGACTGTTCTGTGATCCAACTGTCTGGCTGGTGACATAGATTCTTTGGCAGATGATCGTAATGATAGCCCGGAATTTCCTGTATTTCAAAATCATCGCAGTAGTGTCCTTTCCAGGAGATTGTGACGGGCCCCTCGGTGATTCCAAACTTTTTAATGAATGTTCAGATCAATTTGCACCATTGTTGGGATGTCTCTGATTCCATGGTGCGTTATGTTTATGACAAATTCGTATCTGTATTTCTTTGCCACGATCCTTATATTTACGGTGTTTTTGTTGGTGTTCCCTTGGACTGATCCCCATTTGTTTTTTGTCTAAAAAATTAGCCGCTGCTGTGGTTTTAACTAACAGAGCCTTACTTGTGTTAGATGCATTACAACGAATAACGCAGTGTTTATTAATTTGACTGTGGTTGGTGGCCATATAACTATATGTTCACAATATTCATATCCGGCTGCGGATATAGATAGAGATTTTGCTGACTAGACAGCCTTGTTACAGGATTGTGCATATGTGTTGCTCGCCGGTGATTTTAATGTACCAATGAAACTGTTTGGTTACTCCCGGGAAAATGATAGAGCGGATGTTCAGTTATAGTATCTGGCAATGATGAAATTGTGTATAGTTAACGACTCGCATTCGCAATTGGCAGCAGAAGAGTAAGGACCCTGTGTATAGTTCGCAGAAAACAATCATCTCGGTGAATGTAAAATGAAATGGTGCAATGGGGAACTGAATCAAAGAACAGTTCTGTCCAAAGTACAGTATTTTGGTCTAAATGTTAGAATCACCCCCCCCCCCCAAAAAAAAAAAAAGAAACAGAAAATACATTTTAACACTCTAAATAATATGACCCTACTATTTTTATGTCTAGTAAACATGTCTTTTGACTCATTTTAATATTTTCAAACTTTATCTGATTTTTAATTATTTTTTTCATGAAATTCTAGCATTTAGACCAAAATACTGCACTCTCTACACAACTGTATTTTGATTCAACTGCACATTTCAGTGCTCCATTTCATTTTGAACACTCCCAGGTATTTTTTATGTGATCTATACACAGGGACCTTACGCTTCTATCGTCAATTGCTCTCCTGCACTTTTTCCTGCCTTTACCAGACTTGATATGCGTGACTTAGATATCCCTTTGTTAATTTACTTCCAATTTTACTTCAATTTTCTTCATAACCATAGCTTTATACACTTAACAATAATGCTGCACTTTGATTTCTGGGTAACTCATCAACTTTTTATGGTATTTTCTTAAATTTATTATGCTTTACGGGCTCAAAAATTGAAAGGTGGAAGAAAAGAACTTCAGCAGTTTGATCACAGTCATAAAAAAAAAGGGATAAAACTTCTCCTATAATTACCAAAATATGGCATATTTATTTTGAAATCTTACCCTAACTTTGATTGACACATTACCAAATAAAATGGAATCTGTCTGTCACTCGAAACATTCATTTGCATTGGCTACATTCAAGAAAAGAAAAATAATTAGCATCAACCTAACCAGGTTTTACTGACTTTTTCTGATTATTTGGCTATAACGTTTGATAAAAAAAATTATAATTGAACGAACTGTAATACATGATATTCTTCATTAAATTATTTTTTTATTGGTATTTTATGGTATTACTAAGAAATATTTGGTGTTATGAGCCATCAAACTTAAAAAAAAAAAACAAAAAAAAAAACAAAACAAAAAAAACATTTTCCCTAAAAGGTTTTCACAATTTTGGCCACCACTGTACTTTGTCATCCAGACAACCTCACTTCCTGAGGTTGGTAGAAAAGGCTTTTTGTACGCTTAGTAAATGGTCTGTCGAACGTAGTATTCTAAAAAGTTGTGCCGATGTTTTAAATGTATTGCCGACCTCTTTTCCACCTCTGAGTCGCAGGCTCTCTTCTTCGTATCCCCCCCTTCCACTACGTCTGTTACCCTATTGTGCTTGTGGTTTCCTACTGTGAAAACACTACCCTTTAAAACTTTCTTTGTATTAAAGATAATATATAAAGAAATACATTTCTTTTAATGTGAAATATTAATCTATATTTGTTTTTAAATTAATTAATCCTTTTAAAATATACACACATAGAAGTATTTTTTTCAGTGAATATAAAATGCTTAGCCAGTTTTTTTCACGAATTAATAAATACTCATCTCTAAATAAAGAGTCCGGCAAACATTGTATGAAATATTTTCAAATTAAAAGACAACTAGGTATTTAGTTTTTTGCAACTACGAATAGACATTCATAGTTAAAAACATTCTTTGATAATTAGAACATAATGAATTTAACTGCTGTACTCCTATTTAAAATACTTGAGTTTAAAGACTGGATTGGATTTGAAAATTTAAATAAATAAATTTATTATAAATAATGGTACGTAATACAATAGAAGACCACTAATCAGCACAGCTTTGTTCCAAGCGTTTTGCAGATTTGAGACTTTTTGCGGAATACATGTCATAATTATTTAATCTTAGTTTTTTTTTTTTTTTTTTTTTACTTTGAACAAATTTAGATTGTTAATGCTTAAAAATAAACAAATTACACACTTAAACATAATAATTATTTAAAAAATAACCTAACGATCATTATATGGTTTAAATCTATCATCGATATTTGTATTAAAACATTTGGTTTATGTTTTTGTATTGTAACTAACAGTCTACAAATGACTGCAATTGTCTGCTGGACCATAAAATTTTGCATTTAAAAATTTTTATATTCTTGGTAAATTAATTTAAAGATATGTGTAGGACAAATACATTTTTAAAAGGAAATAAATATTTTTATTTTATCATATGAATGATTAATAAAAAAAAATATTTTTATCAGTATTATCATTTTAAACTATAAAAAAGAATATGTAATTGATAATAACTGATTCATAAAGAATATCTAAATGATAATATATATCATAAGTCAAATTAAAGTTTGAGGGAAAACTGAAAAAAAAATTACATTAGAAAGTTTTTTTTAAGAATTAAATTTGTTTACATTCACATATGCAATGCAGATTATAGACATTTGCGAATTACAGGTTTGCAGATTAGAGCTACTGCAGCAATAAAATTTATATAATATTTGAAATAACTTTGAAATAATTTGAAATAATATTTTTTTCCAAAATATTTTTCTCAAAAATATATCTTAACGTATATCTTAACAACGACAAACTATCTGACACATTTTCTTACACGTTTTAAAACATAAAAGCATCATATTTCCATGCATGATTATTGAATTGAGTTGTAACTGGACAGTTTTTTTCCTCAATTTTCCCACAAATCATTAAAATGTAAAATTATAAGTGATTGTTGTCTCAGGACGGCAGTATTTTTACCTTTCCCATCCTGTCGCGTTCGGAAATTCTATTCAAAACGCCTACATGACAAAAGTTTCTGAAAGATGTTCTACCTTTACCAAAACACGGTAAAAACAGTTCAATTGCATAGTTTCTTGATATTAGCGGCTGAAAATTTAAAATGTTTGCGAGCAAAAAATGAATTTAAAAATGCATCGGATTTGAGAACGGCCTTTAAACAACTATTTGTGCTAAAATGTTTTTTTTTTTTTTTTTTAAATAAGAACAATTTTTAAAAAAGTACTTCTAAACTCTTCGGGTAAATTTTGGGAATAGAGAAAATACAGAACTATAAATATAAATAAATTTAACATCCCAATTGTAAGAAAAATTGAAAAGATTATTAGGAAAATTAATCATAATAATTTATAACATTAAGTCTTTTGTAGTATCTAAACTCGGACATTTCTGACGCGTTCATGAATTCGTTTATAATATTAAATATGCAAAATGTCCAGATATTCTTATTCGGATACTAAGAAATCCAATATTATTTTTCTTTTTCCAATAAAGGCAAATGATATTTCAGAAAATAATGTAAAATTCTATCAAAAAAGTTATTTATTATAGTAATACATTCACGATTTTATCTACTCCCTAACTCTTACTTTATGCAAATGCAAATATATTTTTTTTACCATTCTAAATTTATTATATAGTTTTTTTTCCACCTGTTCATTTAAATCACCAAAATAATTAAGTCTTCAGTCCAAAGTATTTTAAATATAACATTTTTTATCCTTTTGTTCTATTGTATTTGTTCTATTGTTTTCAGTATGAATAAATATTCATATTTCCTTTTAAAGTTTGCATAAATCCCTTCTAATTTCCAGATTATTTTCACAATAATTAACGAGTTATCGTTTATTTTTAAGATATGAAAAATTATTAATTTGTAAAGAAAATAGCTTAGAAATTTATACGCATTTCACGTCTTGTTCCTTGATTGACGATCTGTATCTGTTCTGGCTATAACATTACCTTGCTTGGAAGATAACAGTTAGATGGGTTACTTCAAACGGAGACAAAAAATGACCTGGAGGGGGAGAGTATAGTCACGTGATTCAGGAATAGACAGAAACTGCATTGGCTATATTATTCGGGACACATATTGTCGGGTATTAGTCACCTTATGGCGTCGGTCGATAATATTTTTTGAATAAATATCTACTAAAAGGAAGAATACCAACGTTATAAATGCACAAATAATACACAAAAAGCAGCAAAATCGAATCTACAAGGGAGATTCTTCTTCAGTGCGACAAGGAGCAAAGCACAGCGTGCTAGAAAAATCAAGACTGGACAAAACGACAGAGGGGCGGAGGCTTATATACCCGACGCGGGTAGAGAACGCTCCAAAAAGCAACCAATGAGAAGAAAGCAGAATGAAACAACTGAGTGTAGAAGTAGAGACATCTACCGGAGAACAAAAGAAACGAAAACCAAAAAAGGGAAATTAAATTAATGCTTTCCAAATATTTGGAAAATCAGGAGTACTAGATAAGTCATTTTTAGTTTATGTTTTTAACTGCTTTAACTAGTTTCCAAACATCAATTTTAATAAGAATGCAATTCTGATTTTGAACTTAACTAACTACACATTTTTTTGCCTGGTTCTTACTCTGACCTTTGGCCTTGACGTGTCAAAACCATTTCTGACCCTCTAATTCTCTGTCGTTCCTTGTGCAACTTTTGGAGTCATTATTATTGCTGTTATTATTATTATTTTCACATTCACAATCATTTTCTTGCTCCCCGGTAGTCTACCGTTTCTGCTCGAAACATCATGGTTTGAAACCATTTGCTCTGATCAATAAACGTTCGGGATTCTGCGCTTCTTGGAGACATCGGTATGTACCTTTTCTTTATACTTATAAGAACAAATAGTTATGATCGTGGGGTTAAATTTTATTGCATTTTATGACATTTTGACAAGTCTTTCATATATAAAGAGCTTCTACATCTAGAAATGGCAAATATAGAAGAGGTAGTTCCAAAAAATTGTTGAAGTAATAAATAGAAATTATTTAACATGGATATTTAAACAAAAATTCTTCAGTTCGGAATTTTTTTTCTTCACATGTTTTAAAGGACTAGACTGGGCAGTTCGTCTTACTCAATGAGGTCCTGCATATGCGGGATTCTTCAGGATAGACGCTACGCTCTTCTATGTGATCTTAGTCTTCCTTAAGCAGCCAATCACTATAACGACGTCCCCTAAGTTCGTCTAGAAAGACCTTCGTTTAATAAATATAAAATGATACAGATCCAAGATTCGTTTTTAAAACAGATTCGAGCGTCATAGGACACTCGGTGTATGCAGGCGCAGGCAGTAGAGACAGAAACTTTACGTCCCTTTGGATGGAGTTTTAAAATATTCAATCATAGAAATTAGAGGGAGATATTGGGGCCCCCAATATTAGGTTCATTAGGAATGACTTTCATTTAAAGATATAATTTTTTTATATTTATTTTAAGTACATCTAAGGTTATTATCACGGATCCTGGCAACGGCGAGCGGGTCAATTAATAGAACATATTTAAAATAATTCATGATCACATTAAAATAAATAAATTTTGATGACCAATTTTATTTTGGAATTTTTGATTTTATTGTTTCTATTTTTAAATGTTTTATAGATGATAACACATATCAGTTATTTTTTTTATTGAAAACTGAATAATTTTGATTTATTAAGCATTTTTTAGAATACAATATTCGGAACTTTCGTGTTATAGCGCGTCCAGAGGAGGAATTGGCAAGACACCAAGATTTATAGCTAAGTTATAAAGCGTATATGACATTATACAATATGATGTATGTAACATTTCGTGACGCATATTGCTCAGTTATAGTTATATATCACGCATATGTCATATATATATGTGACATGTGTGTATATGATGTATAAAGGGCATATAAGACGTAAATAATATGTATGTAATGGTGTATTTGAAATATATATATCCATATATATGACGCATATAAAAGCTTTGCTATGATCTTGACGGAATACTAATTGTAACATAGGTAAGATCGTAATTGTTGTGGCAGCTATAAAACGAAAGTATCCAATATTCTTTGAAGTTAAGTTTTGAAATTGATCGTTGCTATTATTGTTTTTCTTGTCCTTATTCTTTAATAAATTATTTCATTTAGAAAAAATATTCCATAAAACTCTATTTAAAGATGCAAATCACAAATATACTCACATTTGAAGGAAATCACTTTATAACCAGAAAACATCAATTAATGTCACGTCAAAAATAATTTAAATTACAAATTTTTAATCGAGTTTTTAATGGCGATAATATGAAACTTCTCTCATCGTAAGAGAAAATACTTGTTGAAAACATTGCTTTCATATTATTTATATTTCGAATTTTGTTCTCATCTTTTATCTTTTTTATCGGTGATCCTAGTATTAAAATAAACAAAAATATTTCACGAAACTCCAATTTTTTACATGTTAACTAATGCACTATTTTAAAAGATTCATAAATATTTATTATCCCAGATGATCTAAATTTTAGTAGAAAATAAATTTTCTATGAAGAATATTTATTTAAATAAGAATGGTTCTTTGAAAATGTAGATACATATAATACTTGTCTATGATAATGTTTATAAAACAAGTTATTGGCGATTCATTTTTCCTCAAACTTTCGTTTTCCTGAAATGTTAGATGTGTAGAGTTTAGTCTTATAAACGGTAAAGTTAAGTAGCTTTTGGTAACAAAAATATATATGTTACCGCTTTTTACAAACTTTTTTTCCACCTAGACATTTAGTTGAAAATCAATTATAGTAGCATAGAAGTATATAAAGTAGATTCCTCGAAGATATAAAAGAAAAGTTCTCTTTTGCAATGTAAATGAAGAGGAAAGGAAACATGTTTTTTTCCTCCATAAGAAAAGTTCATACTCAATGCTACAACATGCCTTTGAAAAGGAAAAGAAATTAGTTGTATTTCACATTCCCACAGATCCACAGATTACAAGATTTCATCTGATAGAGGAAAATGTTCCACGCGTATCTAATTTCTCCTTACTATTGTTGCTGCAAAATTTTATTTAATTTATTAATCATTTTACATAATAAATGAAAACATACAGATTATTACTTCAAATAATAAGCAAATTTTCCCGTACTTTTTGTTGCTGCAAAATTTAATTTAATTTATTATATATTTTACAGAATAAATGAAAACATACAGATTATTATTTAAAATAATAAACAAAACATGATTAAAATATAATTTAAGTAGACATTGCGAAGTTTGTTTTCTTTTAGAACTTTTTATGTAGTATGTAAGAAATAGCGCAGACAATAACTAGTAAACGAACTACTCCAGACTCGAAACTCATAACAATAAGCTAAAGCATGACAGTGAACAGACGAAATTCTTGTCTATTTTCAGTAAGCGCACAAATGCATTATAATTGCAGGAATGATATCAGTTATTTTGTGTCCTCTATAATCTGAATTTTAATTTAGATTTTTTTATATTTTGTTGGTGCACTAATATGATTTTTAATATACAGCATTCCACATTTTTATATATCTACAGGACGCGAATCAACAGAACATTTAAAGCCAATGATTATGACATTCGTTCACTGATATTTTCTGTTTCCCATACTTAATATTGGATATCTACTTCATATTGATATAAACAACAAAGTGAGAAGTTAGAACCAGAGTAGTCATTTATAACAATTTTTTGTGTTTATTGAATTCTGGTCAACACGTTTTTGCACGTTTTTTCCGTTATTTTACTCAGATATTATACGAAATTTTAATAAAAAGCTAATCCTTTTTAATTAATGCTCCTTTTAACTGAATGCCTTTAAAGTGCAAAATTATGAAAATTTGTAATATGTATTCAAATACAATTAATAAAATCTGTTTATTCCTTTACATTTATAAAGAATGGAAAAGATAAATATAATAGGAAAAAATAAAAATAATACTATTCATAACTTTATCAACGATAAAAATCTGATTTAGAAAGTGCTGCGTTAATTACACGTTCGTAACTTCAGAGCATAATTAAGTATCATGTTCAAATTAAATTAAATAGAATTTTTTTTTAATTAACCTCTTCGACATCTAGTGTATATTACTTTATAAAGCTTTGTGTGCGGCAAAGAAATATTTCTTTTTTAACAATAAAGACAAAATCAAGGCAAATATTAACAGATATATAAGGGTAATATCACAAAACACAATGAATTTTCTACATAGACAAAGTTTTGAAATTAAAATAATTTTAGAAAACGTATTAAAAGTATAATGCAATGGAAGTTATCATAAAATTGATACATTTGAGTTAGAACGTAACGGGAAAATGTCGTCTTCTTTTGAAAAAGAATGCACATAGTTTTTTTGAAAATCTTTCAGCTTTGTCACGATAAGTATGTCGATAAATATATTGCTGAACAGAACTCTATTCAACAGAATTAGGGAATAGACAAATTATATTTATGGTAAAAGAAAGTTATCCAAATTAACTCCAGTTTTAACGAAAAGTGTAGAAAATGTTAGTGAAAAAGCTCGTTTACCACGTCTCGTGTGCGTAAAACACGTAAACGTAGAATTTATTAAATATTCCAAAACTAGCTGTTACCCTTGACTTCGTTCACATAACATTTACAGAAAATTAATACATTAATTAGGCAACATACATAATTAGAAAACTCTTTAATACATTTTATAGTAGATAATACATCTGATAATCATAATCTGCGTATTTTTATTTTTATTTATATGATCATTTAAATTTCTTTCATGAACTTGGAATTGCATACTCTTTCAAATGATTAAGCGTGGAATACATTTTGTTTCTTTGTTATTCTATTTTAGCATTTCTATTTATTCTGTTTTACATTAATTGCTTTCATAGAAATTGATTTAATTTAAGTTTTCGTGTCAAAGAATGTTTTTAAAAATGATTATATCAGTAAATACTTTTGTGTAAATTTGTTAATTAACATGTAACTTTAGATATGATTTTTGTTTGATTAGAATAATCTAAAAGTCAACATAAATTATGTTTCTTTTTCAAAACAGTTCATGATATGATATTATTATATGATAGTTATAGTTATATGATATTTAAAAAAGAAATTAAAACTTGGATGATCATAGAAGTTTAAAAGTAAATTAAATAAGTAGAAAAATACTCTTAACCCTCATATATTTATGGTATTTTTATTTCACACTGCCACACTTTTAACAGTTATAGATTTACCAATAAAATCAAAATGTTTATCACGCTCCAAAACCTTTCAAAGTCCAAATGCTTATTTGTTAAGCAATGCAGTTTCTTATTTATTTGAATGGCGAAAACAATCTGAAAAAAGCACCCTATTTATGGAGCATTGTCATATTGATTGTTGTGTTGTAATTTAGGATTATTGGAGTTTCGAAATTTGACACGAATGTATTCCAATAAGTGTGCAAAAATTACCCTGAAGAGGCATTTTTAACTATAGATTTAGATATTTTAAAATTATAAAGAATTATATAAGTGTCAGAGAGAGATAACTAATAATACCTGGATTATTAATTGGCTTTTCCCTTGCTCTTTTCCATAGTCATGGTGCCTTTAAAAAATAGGAGAGAAGAATTTCTTGTTTAATTAGTGGCGTGGACTCTTCTAAATTTCACGTGAACGATGGCAAATTCCATTATCCAATGAAAATTGTATATGCTAACAACTTTTACAGCAACTTTAATATATTTATTAAATTTTATCGAAATTTAATATCCTGGAAAATTGTACGGCAGAAGAATGTTAAACTTACGCTTTAGCGACCAATGCATTCTGTGGAAATTACGCTACTTTGTGCAATTGCTCTAAAATACTAATATTTTATGAATAAACACCGGAACCTGATTTAAAATATGACGACACTTTATCTGGGGATAGATTTTTCTATGAACCCATACTTTTCTATTAAAAAAATTATTTCACTTCATGAATCATGTACTAATATGCACTTATATGTATCGATAATGTGTATGTTTGTTATCTTAACGTAGGCAAAACGTTGATCTAAATTGCTTGAAGTTTCGCTATGTTTCTCGCAATTTTCGAGTAGTTAGAATACATTATATTATGTGTAATAGTATATATTATGTGTATAGTCAAAATGGCTCCAAATCAAAATTACTTAAGTTTGAAACATGTTTACTCATTTCTGAAAACTTGCACATACTCAAAAATAAAACATCATGTGCTCATATTGGATTATGTCCATGTTTCAAAAATGAGTTTGAACTGATTCTAATCATTTTTGAGAATGCCCATGTTTCTAAAATGAGTATGAACTGACGCTTTATATGCTCAGTTTTGAGTATGTCCCTGTTTCAATATTCTGAGTATTTCTGGTATTTCAGAATTGAAATCATTGGGACGTCATATTTGAAACAAAAAGTTTCCTAACAAAATGAAAACATCGATTTACTCAGATTTGAAATTGTCATTTTTCTCTATGTAATAAAATATTATTTGCTCTTCTGCAATTCAAATCAGATTGATTTAATTATATTAAATTTTGGATGAAGCGTTTCAACACAATTTATATTATGGCGTCAGCTTTTGAGTTAATAATTGTTATTTCAAAACTGCATTAAAATAAAATTGGAAAAATTTTATTTAGTACTCTCTTGTATGAAGCAAGAAAACATTTCTTTCATTATTAGAAAATTTGGAGTTAGACTAAATGAAATTATGAGTTACAGTAAATCGAATTATTTTTAAAAAAGAAACATGAAATGTAGTCGCTATATTCACAAACAAACTGTTGTAAAAATTAAATAAAATAACGAAAATTAATCTGAAATTCAATGTAAATATCAAAGTTTCATTTTCTAATAAAAAATGTTAATCTTTCAAAATTATCTTTCTTCGGAGTTTTGCAGTTTTGGAAGGAAGGAATAAATATTAGATACATCTTTCTTATTTAGTATAATTGTTAATCTATATATATAAAAGTCTTTCTTGGTATGTGTGTGTGTGTGTATGTTTCTTATATAAATCTACAGTTTTTGCCCGATTTGGGCGAAGCTTAATGTACATATGCTTTAGAGCACGAGTAAAATTACTGAGAACTTAAAAAAAATTTCAGACAATTCTTTACCACTTTTTCAAACATTTCCCACAGTTTACCATTACAGAAATCTTTTTTTATTATTATTTAAAATTTCTAATGAATTTTTTTCGCGTTGCTATAAAAAGAAACTGCGTATAGACAATATTTTTATAAAATAATAAAAATTCAGATTCTGTCACTATAATTTGAAATCCGAAACTGACGTCCTTTTGGGCAGATAATGTGATTTGTTTCGTATATTACAAATATTGCTATACGTGCGTTTACATGACATAGTACATTGATTTAGATGTGTTTGGAGGTAAAAAATAAATAACTTATCCGCTATTTTTACATATAATTTGTTTCTAGTGTCACTTGGTGGCAACATAGATCCCAGGTTTCGTTTTTACCCTAGATGTTTATGTCCCCAATGAAGATAGCTAATTCACAAAAAACGAATAGTAATATCATTAAAGTAATGCCATATTGCTACTCAGAATATATCAAATGTTACTAAGACATTGGCGAAAAATCTTTATGATATATATCTTCATTTGAGTATTTGATCAAATTTTCACATTGAAATATCTCAGAAGTTCAAAAATGTGTCTTAGCACTCTCTTGCCCTGACCCCTGCAATTGTAAAAATGTTTATACTAAATGGAAACATTTACATTCTTGCATTATTTGAATAGTGATGAAAAGAAGATTGAAAAGTGTAAAAAATTAAATTTCATTGTGAATTTCATTTAAGTATGCTAAGCAGTTTCAGATTTCAGGCTTTGATATCGTGAATACTGAGATTCTTAAAATTATATCTTTCTGCATAAATATTTTTTAATCCTCTTAAATTTTTTCAGAAAAACTTTTAAATAAATTAGATTATCTGTAATCAGTTTCCATGACGATTTATGTGAACTTACAATATTTTGACTGATGAATTAAACGAATCGGTCTTTCGATATACATATATAAATAAACTATACTGAATTCAAATATAAAAAAGGTACTGAGTTTTGATGAAAGTTATGGTGTTAATTTTCACAGTGTATTTGGTCGTCTAAAAAAACAGTTTCATGAATAATTAAAATGTTGGTAAATAGTGCAATTAAACTGGTAATCATAATTTTTTAACTAATGGAGTCACTAATGGAGTAATTAAAAGAAAAATGAGTTTATTTTTTTCTTATTTATTTAAAACATAATTTTAAATAAATGAAACTAATTATTCAGACATGAATATGTTTTCTAAAATGGTTAATTGTACATTGATGTTAGGAAGTAATTGCAAACTTAATTTCTGTCACTCGTTTATTTTTGGGAACACTTTTACAACAACGATTTATTAAAAGTATTTTAATATAATATAAACCTTGAACTCTTAAAATTATATTACTTTACACAATGTAAACAAAATATTAAATCCACAAATAAATGTTTCAATAACTATATAGCAATGAATGAATTAAAATTAATTAAAGATTACAATTATATTTAACTCAAGTGCAGATATATCATGAATCTACTTACATACAACAAGAATGTCAATTCATAGGACAATAATTCATTTAAAAATACTTTTAAAATCAACTAATAAAAAATCAATAATTTAAAACATATTCTCCTTATCAAATACAAAAATAAGTTCTTATTCATTTTATATATTTCGTAATTCAAAAATAAAAGACTGTGAGATAGTGCAACTACCAAACAGTGAAAGTAACGTTATTTAATTTAATTAACTAAATTAAGCAACTACATCACATGTTTAATGATTCCTATTACATAACTTAGACATTTTTTAATGGACAAATATTACAAAATATGTAAAACTTAATTTTTTGTTCGATATTTTCGTTTTAAACACTAGAATTAAAATAAGAATTATTACTTTCGAATTGTTCTATATTTAATTCACCGAAAAATCTGAAATGGTTTACATCACAATATATTAATTAAGAAAAACATACTATATGTTTCCGAAATAGGAAATTAAGTAATTAAGTATAATTTACAGAAAACAGTTAAAAAGTTAACAATAGGGAAAAAAATATTTAACAATTTTATTTGTTTTTATTCTTTCGAATATAAATAACGATTGAGAAAAAAAAGTAATTTAGTATTGTATTGAAAATGTTGCTACATTTATTGAATTTATGTGTCATTCTAAATGTTGTTTGTTTCATTTCTTATAAATGTTTGATTCGCAACTGATGTCATTGTAATGTAATTTTAAAACTCGTTAAGTGAACTGTTAAGTGAAAATTATTATAAAGTTACTCGTTAAGTGAAAATTATTATAACTGTTACTCTAGTTTTTAAATCTTTGCTTTTATGGTATTTATGAAACCATTATTAGAATGCTGGAATGTACTACTTTCCGAATAATGTAATACTCAGTTTTAAATATTTTACTCGAACATTTCATAAATAAATTGGATTGTAAAGTTATTTGTGTACGTTCGGCGCTAAAAACAAAAATAAAGTTTCATTTATATTTCTCTCAATGTTTCTTGGATCCAATTAATATATTTTTTTCTTATTTTGTTATAATTTGTGTATCTATACTATTAAAAGAAAGTTTCGCTCTGTGTGTCTGTCTGTCGGCGATGGCTAGGAAAATCTAGTGCAGCTGGAAATCTGAAAAATGTAGGTGAGGATAGTCCAAAACCGATTGAGAATTTTAATATTTTAAAAACTAGCTTAGATATTAATTAAAAACTCAATAAAAAACACAAAAATGAGATTTTTTTGCTATCTTTTTTTTACTTCATCTGAACCCTGCAGCGGGGCTCACAAACGATCAATGAGATCTCTTATTTCACCGGGATCCGAAAAGTTGTCATTTTCACAGTTGTAAGATGGAGCACTGGGCCTTTTTAAAGGAGTTGCAAATTACAAAATCTAATTAAACTACACTTTCGAAATTAACACCGCGCGATTCGTTTAAATTCCAGGATTAATGGTTTCGAAAAATTAACAAGATCCGCCTCTTAGCAGCCGATATATTAATTACTTTTTCATTAACTGGATTGCATGTCTTCTCACAGCCCAGACTACCGTCTTCCAAACGGTAACTTTGGAAAGAAAGTAAATGTTTATACTAGGCTCATTTGGAATTTTTTAAAAAAAATATTGCATTTATCGATTTCAAATGCATGCATCTATGCGTATTTCTTAACGCTGGATACAGAAATCTTATTTTCATAAATATCAGATAATTACAACCGGAGATACTGATTAATTGTACATTAAATTGATCGCAGAAATATAATCTATTTTAACATATCATTTCACGCCAGACCCTGATCTGCGGAATGGTAAAAAATATAAAGTGAGCAGTTATAAGTTTAAGAAACTTTTTATTATCTACAAATTTTCAAAACTATATAAAATACGGTTTTGAAAATTGGTATACAGAAGCAAAACGATACGTCGGTTAAGATTTTCTACAAACCAAAAAAATCGGCTGGCAAATTTTTATTTTATAATTAAATCCAGATTTTTATTTATGAAAAAAAAAGAAATAAAAAGCTAATTGATAATGGAAGAATCTCAGCTAAGAAGTTAAATGGCATTATGGCTAATTAAAATTTATCTATTAGAGAGCGGGCTTAGTTATTAAATGTTGCCACTTGCTAAAACCTTAATTTTAAAGGATTTGATCGACTTAATAAATTATTATTCGCTTGGTTTCTTATATTTGCGGTGAACAACTTTTTATTAAATATCGCATTTAGTCAATATGACACATATTATTATAATACAGACTTGTGGACTTCGCCTGCGATCGGGACAATGGATGTATAATTAACTTAATAATCACCCTGTATAAATTAAAGTAAACTTATCAGTTATTTGTTTATTTCATTTCAAAGTATCTCTGGTTCTATGGGCCCGATTAAGACGAGTTTTGACTCATTCAACTTCGTTTCGATAGCCTTACATATTTTAGTTCCACTTTCTACCGCCAGGGCTGCATTTCTATCTCTGATTCTATGAGCCTGATCACAACAGAGTCATTTGACTTGATATCGAGTAACTTGAGTTTTGTTTAAGGCTATTATCACGGGGCCGAAGAACGTCGCGTGGATCAGCTAGTGTTTTTATAAAATTTAGATTATTAAAATTTTGAAAATCATGACAAAATCGCCGATAAATACATTGTGCTTTATATAGAAAACTTTGTAATATATATATATATATATATATATATATATATATATATATATATATATATATATATATATATATATATATATATATATATATATATGTCGTGTTTCCAAATTCAAATCCGGGAAAAAGGCAGTCGTGCTCGTGATAAATAGGGTTAGCGATGTGATTGGTTTCCCTTTTAGCTCGCATCAGGCGGCAGTGTGGTATCATCAACAACAAGAAATGTGAGTCCATATTTTTGTCGAAGAACCTTTTATTTCCAGTTTTAAGACATCTCTTCAGGGAAAATGCTCATTAGCCAACGCTAAACGAAAAAAAATACAACGTTCCATTATTTTCTAGAATCCGTCCCGATTCTTTTAGCAAACACCAGCGTCGAAAAAATCCTCTCCGAATCAGGATGATCGTGTTTTTAAACTAGCTTGCGTAATAATACAGAATACGTCACGTGACCCACTTCTATCGAATCAAAAGGTCTTTTTTGGAACTTTATCAATATTTCCGGTGGATTTATTTTGTTGTAAAATGCAAAAACTTTCTACGCCCTTCCAGAATATTCCATAATCTCGTACCAGATGCCTGTCATATCAACAAACGAGCTTATCTGTTTTTGAGGCTGTAGCTAAACTTCGAATTTAATACGTAATAAAAATAATAAGAAGAAAAGAAAATGAATCTTTATAAAAGGGAAAAAAAAAGAAAGAATTAAAGTTTTTCGGAAATATTTTAATAGACATTTGATATTTAATAATAGGATAACTTTATGAAATAAAGTTTTTTGAGCGGAATATTTTAAGAGATACGATATTTTAGCATTTAAATAAAGAAGTTATAGCAATTTGACCACACGGGAATAATACTAATGAATTTAAATAATGGATTAAAATAAAGATGTTCTATTTAAAGAATAAATTAAAAAAGCTATCGCCATTTTTAGAATAACTACATTCGAATAAATATTATTAAGTGGATTAGGAATAATTGGCTTTACATATGGATAGTAAAAGGCTATTTTAAGAATGAGAATTATTTTAATAAGCTGGGTTATATACCGAATTTTATTGAATGGACAAATTTTATAGAATAATTGCGGAAAAAAATTTAAATTTTGTAATATATATATATATGGTAAGTTGTCATTTCTGTAAGAAAATATACCAGCAGTTTTTTGTTCGTTTGTTTTTTATTTAATCTTATGCCGTAAACTATTATCTGTGCTGAAAATGTTTCAATTAATTATTTCTGAAAAAATTCAGTGCAACGACATACTTCAACACATTGTTCCCATTTCATTAAGCTGAAAATATAATTTAACTGCATGATAAATATATCATTTAGAAAGGAATTTCTAATAATTTGAAAAAATTCTAAAACTACATTTATTAAATTAATTAATTTATTAATTTAATTATATTAAATTAATTTCATCTTATTCAACATATATGAATTTTGAACATGCATTCTTTAAGAAGAAAAAATATAATATTTCAGGTTCGAAAACTGCTCCAAACGCAAATCACCCCACATATATATATGTTATTTTTCAAATATACCTAAGATTTAAAACAAATGCATTTTCTTATTTCACTGACTGTGAAACATAAGACCTTTTTTATTTTAAACTTTTAGAAGCAGTAATTCGTTAATTATTTATATTGACATATGCAATTTTTATTTTTCGTTTTATTTGTGCTTTCAGAAAAGTAGCTAGCGCGCATGATAATATTTTACGCTTTTTGAATTTTCTTTTTGACTATGTGTGCAGATTTTCCTGTGTATCAATTATTTATAGTTGTAAAAAATTTAGATAAATGAGCGTTGATGAAAACAAATTAATGCAACACTTACAAAACCGTTAAGTATTATCCTTTTTTTTTTTTTTTTTTTTTTTTTTTTTTTTTAATTCAATGTTTCACACTATGCTTCATGAAGCATAAAAAAGCAGATGGACGAAATATTTTCAAAACAGGATTGGAAAAAGCACATTGTAAATTTTAAAAGCTTTTTGATTGTCTTAGTTACAGATTTTACTTTTTGTACTTGTGCGAGAAACGAGAGCAAATAGAAAAAGTTGGATTTATGATTTTGAATTTATATATAGATATTGATATTTGAAAATACTTTGATTTGTACTGTTGAAAATTTTAGAAAAAAGTTAAAGAATATGTTGGATAAAATTAAGGTATTAATTTATTTATTCGTGAACATTGTTTTTCTTTCATTTACAACATCACTATATTAAATTTTGTATAATTATAACTAAAATCATATGTTGAATCAATAGAAATCTTTGAAGTCATCAAAGAAGAAGGAAGAAGTTTGTTCTTGATTGATTAGTACTATGAAACTAGAAGTAATTAATGGTATATTAATTATACTTAGTACTTATAGTTCCATTTCGATAATAAAAATAAAATAAAATTACAATTCTAAGAAAATTAAGAAAAAAATGTAATAATTACTTATTTTTAAATTTCAATCTTTGTACAACAAATAACAAAACTATACGATAGTGTAAAGTATATCGTTTTCTTTTTGTATGTTTTTTTTTCTTTTTAATTTTATAAAAATTGGATATATTATTATTTTTTTGTTTTTTACAATTAACACTACCCTCTATTTTTATAATGACTATTTCTTGTTAAAATGCATTAATGTACTCTTAAACATAAATGGGTTTCTTTTGATAACAAAAAATACATTAATTTAACTTTCTGAAACAAAACCCAATCATTTATGGAATTACAGACCGACAAAAAAAAAAGAAAAAGAAAGAAAGAAAGAAAATACCCCGTACATTTTATTCTCCAAATTATCCGACAAAAAAAAAGTACAATAATAATAATTCGACTAGAAATAAGACCTTTTTTTATCAATTTAGGTTAATAAAATCTTAGAGGTTGTCTTAATAGAGAAATGGCAGAAAGCTCTCAAACTTTCAATGCGAACTCTTAATTTTGAAATCATATTTGGGGGGGGGGGGGTTTGGCTATTTTTACCTTATTTAGATTACTAAACGGGAAGTTACTTGATCAAGTCATTTAGGAATTATGAAAGTTTAAATTTTGGAACCCCTATTGTTAAATCCGTTTATATTCGTTGAAAAACAAATAGCAATACTGACAGTTTTTGAAGTATAGTTCAAAACCTAATTGGCGGAATACGCTGTAATTTTGCATTTGCATATCAGAAGCTTCTGGAAATCGATTTCTGTTAATACATTTACAAAATGTACAAAAAGGTTACAAAATATTTCTTTTTCAAACAATTTCGTACAATTTCAGCATGCAGACTGTCCTCTAAGGTTATTTATTTAACATAAATTAGAAGTAGACTTAATTTCCAGTGGAAAGCTATTTATGATTTTTCTCGGAAAATATGCTGATGAAAATGTATGGGGCTTTCTCTCTTTTCATTTTTGGCTGATTGCACTTCCGGCATTACTTACAAAACCGTTCAATTTAATCATTTGTATTGTTTCATTATTTAACCGTTTGAGTGCTATGAAGCGCGATAGAGCCGCAATGTATCTGCGGATCAAACAAATTTTGTTTCAACCCAGAAATTTTATTCAATAATTGAAATCATTTAATTTTTATTCAACAGTTAAAGTATTTACAGCGATCTAGTGAGTTACATTTTATAAGATAAAATTTCTGGGTTGAAACGGAATCGTTTGTTCCGCGGATTATACGCCGAATTTTCAGCACTCAAACGGTTAATGTTTTACACTATGCTTTAAGAAGCAGATAAAAGCAGATGGACGCATCAATTTCAAAACAGCCTAGGGGAAAGTACACCGAACTAAAAAAAATTCTTTTTTCTTTAAAGAAAATCAAATGTTGGAAATTTTTAAAATCTTCTAAGTTGTCAAAGTTAGACATTTTACTTTCTTACTCGTGTAAAAAAAAGAAAATATAGGAAAAGTGAAAGTTTTGATTTGAATTTTCTTATATAAAAAAATTATATTTTTATTATTTTCAGTTCAAAAATGTTGAGACCAAAAGTTTTTCATGGTCTAAAATTTAAAACCATTTTTGTATCTTATTTAAAAGTCATTTTTTTCTGCTTAACAAAAATGTAAACTTTGTGTGCAAATTACTAAAGGTAAAATATTAAATCTTTTTTTAGAGTTTATTGTTAAGAAAAATCGTCCGAAAGCAAAGAAAATGAATAAGCAAAGTATATTTTTGTACATCATGTTCTTAATATGCTTCTTCAAGGTTTGTTTTAAAAATAATTGTAATAAATGTGTTTAAAAATAAAATGAAAAACATTTATTTCCTCTATATAATTTTTAATTAACGAAAATAACAAGAATTTAATGAAAACTTTTATTACGCATTTAAACCGTAAAAGTATTAGAAGTGGTACGCTTTACTTTTTTGTGAAAATTTTATAAATCCTATTTTTTTTTCTCAATTGAAGTATTTATAAATTGTTTCTTTTATTCAGGTATTTTTCCGCCAAAGAAGAAATTATTTGAATGCAATTTACGTACGAACAGTATCTTCTGAAAAGTAAAGTATCGAATAATTTCATCGAAAGCTTTTTTACACAATTTATTTTATAAAAAAATAACGAGCTTTCAAATTTGACTGAAAAGTTCAAGAATTTAAAATTAATTCTATGCATGAAAACGCATTTTTTCTAAAACTGTCTCTCTAAACTAATTTAAACATGAATTGTATATTCTTTCATACTTTTACAGCTTAAATATTTTTCAGATATACAATTAAGAATATAGGAATCCTTCATAATCAAGTTATGTTTGCCTATATGTGGTTTTGCACGAAATAACATTGGCATTCTGATATATTACTTTATTTACGTACAAATATTTTATGAATGTATTTATTACTTGTTACAATTGTTTTACTAACTAAATTTTACTGAGTTCTATAGTTTCGGAAATTTAATAAAAATCAGATTAAATATATTTTGAATATACTTTCATGATCTATTGCATCAGTAATTAAGAGACAGAAAGTCATATTGTCTTTTTCATATCAATTATATTTTCTGTATTTTTATAAATCTATACAGAAAAAATTGTTATAAATGTTACATTGTGTTACATTCTGAATTTATACATTGTGAAATCTGTGAAATCTACACGAGCAATCGTGGTCTTTTTTTTCATTTTTAACCTAAAATATGTAGTTTTCTGGGTGACACTTCTATATTGTTCTTACTTTCTGCAAGTTCAAGCAACACATCAAGATAAAAACAACAAAACTATTTGTCCAGAACTCAAGTGGTTATGTGATAATTTATATCCACAAAGTTGTGAGGAGTGTGGTTATGTGATGCACGTAATTTTTTTTTTATCAAAAGAGTTAAAGTTACGTGGCCAGAAAAACTCTAACAAATATATTTAGATATACTGATGTCGAAACAAGTGTTTAGGTCTAAAAAGACCAAGAAGCTTTTTAGCGTCAACAAAATAAAAATATATCATGCTGAGTTGATATAATCTTTATAGTTTCACTGATTTGAAAACTTGCATAAATGTTTTAATAATTATTCTTTAGATTGTTTATCTCATCAGCCAATTTAATCTATCCTACCATAACTGTTACACGGTCGTAATCATGATAGCATTCAAAATATATTTAGGCACTATGAAATTTACTTTTATTTAGAAAAGTACCTAATTTGTCTAAACAACACTGATCTTGATTTTCTAGAAATATATTAAAACATGAAATGGTTAATCTGGTGTCTATTTGTGTTAATTTCTTTATTTAAGATCTTTTTTTAGTATTTTGCGGCATTCATATAAACTAAATTCAAATCTAGATGCCTTTCGCATTCAAACGAACATTTATGTTACACTGTAAGCTGAAGATAGATATCTGAATATAGATAAGATATCTGAAGATAGATATTAGCTGCGAGACACTATGTAAAGATGTAGAACATTCTTTTTGACAATTTAATCCGTAGCAAATTCACATTTGTATTGTTAGATTGAGAGTTTTCATGTATTATGAACTTAAATATTTCTTCTATGTAGACACATTCATTTGAAATGAAGAAAAATATTTTGTTATTCACATATACTTCATATATACCTATGAACATATATACATATAACTCCATACATATAACTTCACTCATAATTTCATACATTGAACATGTGTACATATGACTTCTTATGAACATATATACATATGTTCTTCAATAATACACTATTCCTTTGCGAATAAAAACTACTCTTTTATATGAAACTTTTAATCCTTAAATAAATAATCATGTCAATAATGGAAATAAAAGTACATAAATATTTCTTCCTGAAAATGAAATCCTCTAACCAATGATAATAAAACAAAAGTTATTGGTAACGTGTAATCCAGATATCCAATCAAGATGAAGCAATCAATAAAGGCTCCAATTCTACTCTTTATAATGAAGATTTGAAAAAAATCAGTTTAAATTACGTCATGTTGACACAATCATTTCTCTTTAGATTTATCAATGTACAAATGTATTGCAAGATAAGCATAACATCATTTTCAAGGCGCAACCTTTTCCCGCGTACTTTATATACTTTGCTTTTATGCTTAACCACCATGTATACATATAAAAATATGTTTTGTATTTAATTGTAATGAAAAATAGCATCTGCCATATATATATACTCTGTCTAGATAGTGGCTCGTACTCGTTTGTTTATCACCGCCAAAGTTTGAGAAACATTAATCGTATTTTTAAACAAATTAAATATATACTAGATGTAACCTGTCAAAACTTGACAGAAACAAGTTACTATAACAATATCAATAAAACAAACTTCTTTATTATTTAAGAGGAGGATAGTATGAAACAGTGTTTCAAATATTTTACTTTAAAATATTTCTCCCTACTGAAATACTGTACTATATTCGATGCAAACTCCAAACAAACAATCTGTAAACAACTGTGTAATCAGTTTGAAATTACCGCCATATTCACCACTGCAAGAAAGAAATTTCATGGACCTATGAAGTATACAAATAGTATATTCCTACGTCCATATCATACTCAGTAAATAAAATAACTGTAAATAAAGCACACATCTTTCCCTTGTGAATGTGTGTGTTTGCAGCTGAGTGAGCTCCTATGCGCATGTGCATTGCATCTTCCCGAAGGCACTGTCGAAATTGGACGTTAAAATAGTTTTAAAATGTTTAAATAAAAAGTTTTAAAATGTCCTCTTTAATCATTGTTCATTCCAAGTCCATATCTTCAAAAACTTATCCATTGTTTTAAGCTAATCAATTTTTGTGTCAAGATATAGATTTTTTTTACAATAATAATATACAATCTGAAGATGAGGTAGATTTTTAAGGCTTTCAAGTGTAATTTATTTGTAAGGTTTCTTCAGTCCCTTTCCATAATCAGGAGGATTATCCCTCTTCCACAATCAGGAATCTTTTTCCTCTTATAAAGTAAAATATCCAAGGGAACTTTAAAAAATAATAAAATACAATTCCTAGCATCCTGTGATGCAACACATACATCAACAAACTCAGCATGATAGCAGATTTATGGCATTACGTTCAACATAAACTGAAAATCGGTTGTTTTGTTGACAGATTTCAGTTTAGCACTAAAATGCCCTATCTTATGGATAATATGATTTTATGATTTATCAAAGTCTTTTTCACTTTTAATGTTGGATAGAGCAATTTATTTCCAATTGTGTCAACTTTCCCAAGGGCTATTTTACATTATTGATAACCAAACTGATATCCATTCTTGAGACAGATTTGAAAAATAATTCATGCTTGAAAATTACTTAAAAAATCGGCAATTTTCAAATAAATTTCATTCAAAAGTTAAAATTGTTCTAATTGATGATGTAAGAATTGAAATTGTACGGTATTTAGAAGCGATGTAAGCGCAATAAAAACGAAAGTGATGGTGCCATTTAATGTCATAATCGTTATACATTTCTGAAAATTGTCATTGGGATTTAGCTGGCGTCCAAAAGTACACTACCAATTTTTGATGTCCACAAAGAAATCCAAAATGAAAGAAATAGATCTTTGCCGCTAATAAGGAACTGATAAATGAACTTATAATTATTATTTCAAGCTTTTTTTTTACCTTAACACTATTTTTAATAATTTTAATTTTCCAGGCATCCTTTACATTTGTGATTTTTTAATTAAAAAAATGAAATCATCTAACCTATAATAATAATAAAAAAGTAATTGGTAAATGTAATCAAGGTATGCAATCAAGATGAAGTAATCAATATCCTTGTCTAATCTTTATAATTAAGAATTGAAAAATAAGTTAAAATTACGTTATGTTGACGCTATCATGCGTATAATGTTTTCTCTTTAGATTTATCAGTCAAAAAATGCATTCCGAGCTAAGCATAACGTCATTTTCACCGGCGCAAACTTTTTACACGTACTTTATGTATACGTTACTTTTATGCTTAACCCCCATGTATACAAATAAAATATATTTTGTATTTAATTGTAATGAAAAAACTGGCATCAATAAATTTATAATGCATACATATAAAATAAATCCAATAGATAATATTTCCGTGACGCTACTATTCCCTTTTATTCCCTTATAAAAATAATGCGCACGTGAATAAATATTTTTACTGAAACTTAACTTGTAACTAAGTTTAAAAAACTCGGCCAAAAAAGCCACGTGTCTGAAAATTTTCCTTATTTCTCATTTTTTCCTCGCATCAATGGAAGTAATCCAATTACGACCATTTTACGACCATTCAAATATTTAAAATTAAAATTGTGATAATTAATAAAATTATTGAATAAAAGAATGCACAATAACAAATCTGTGACCAAATATATTTCATTTAAAATAAGAATCATGCAATTTGATGCTGAAGTTTTTTCTCACGATCTGTCGACAGAAAACGCTTAGCGTTTTAAATATATAGATATTAGGCTTAAAACGAAATCAGAAAGTATGTATTTAAAATGATTGGAAAATTGTAAATTCAAGGAACTTAATACTACTAGCTTTAACAACACAGTTACATTAAATTATAGTACCAATTACAAAGCAAAATGATCTGAAATGCAAGTTTTAAATTATTTAGCAGTAGAAAATTATATTTAAAAAAAGTTTAGCATTCAGTTTTTTTATAGGTCATTACATGTGCTTAGTCTCTATTTTCTCTTAATTATTAACTTTATCTTTTCATTCGTTAAAAACTAGTCCAAGAATTTAAAATATGCAACCAAACGAAATCTAGGAAAAAAATTTTCTTAGTTAAGATATAAATTTTGAACGAAGAAATGATTTGACAATTTCGCTTGGAGTTATTTTCTTTATATTTTTGTCGACACTCCATTAACACGACATATATTCTTCAGTTGAGTATGATTACATTATCTGGTTGATAAAAAAATACTTGTGATATTTTGTGATATATTAAGTTTTATCTTAGGGGCAAAGCAATTGTGTGACAAATTTAACTGCTGAAAAAGTAACATGTTTCTTTGTTAATAACAACAAGGGATATTTTTTAAAAATTTAAGTGCTTTTAAGAAATTTAAAGAAGGTTTAAAGAAGAAGATATTACATTTTTTTTTTAAATATCGATTTAACCTGCACTCAGAAAGGGTTTATAAATATAAGTTTCTTTTTCTTTTCACAATTTACGTCGCTTATTGCATATTTGAAGAATTTGGACTAGCTGGAAAAGTTATATTACAAGATTTCAGTGCTTTTATTTTTCTAAGATTAAATCAAAATTTTAATGAAAACTTTTCTAAAAATTCCCAATTCCAATTCCTGGCTTTATAAATTTGAAATTTTAAATTACAGACAAATTAAAAATTTCACCGTGCTCTTTTACATAAACATTAAAACTATCATAGCTTCACATTTAGATATTATAATAAAATATATAAATATATGTTTGTTTGTTTATATGTTTATAACGGGTACTTGTTTCTCCTTATTTACTTTCGATTATTTTATATTCAAGTATGGGCTTCAGGTACTAAATTAACAGTCAGTTGTTCACAATTAGTGAATTTAATGTGTTAAAAGCATTGCTGTTTGTTTGCATTAACACTCATACCGGTCACCAATAGTGATTATTTACTTTGGATTCTTCAAAAAGTTTTTAATTGTGGTTTTAAAAAATATATCAAAGACATAAAATTTATATCGATAATATAAGATATTATATAGATACTCCATTGTGGACAAAAATGTATATTAAAATTTATCCATGCTGCAATGTACAAATTTTAATATTAAACTTATATTTTGTAGATCAACACGGAATACGGGGCAAATTCTTATCGATTGGCTTTGTGTCGAAAACATTTAAATGAATTTATTGCAATGACTTGTTAATTATACTTTTTATGTTACGGGAGTTGACGAATATTATAAAAATAATTTAATTGCGCAACCGGCAGAAAAACCGATTTAATTACTATAATCGTAGAGCAAACTTTCATAATGATTTTAAAAACATTTACGGTGTGTACAGAGAATCTTGAAAAAAACTGTAAAGGACAGTAACTAATCATCATGCAAAGAAGGCTCGCAACTTAGTTTTTGATGTGGTAGTAGGCATTATCTGGTTAGTAACAGAATTGTGTCTACTACTTAGTATAGAGTAAATAATTGCTGGTTCGGTTAATGCATGGTAATTTTTCCAATCCGAATTCTAGTGTAAATGATAATGAAAAGAAAATTTCAAGAAATAACAAAGTAAGTTTAATCCAATTTTCGAGTATTTGAGGTCAAGATGGAGTAGCAAAGTATTGAATTCAGCTTGGACTGTGTGAACTGTGCTGCTTTGAAGGATTTTTTTTTTCTGTAAAGGTAAGTCTTTAGGAGAGACTTTCCGATAATAAAGTGTTACAAGTTCTGAAATCTGAACAAGCTTCTTCGTGACTAAATGTATTATACTCAGTCATTGGAGTTACATTTATAATTAATTTGAAATAAAGATGAAATGTTTCTTTATAATTAAATTTTTGTTGTCTTCTACTTTTCAATTTGTGTTTTCTTGTGGTAATAATATTACGTAAAACAAATCTCAACAATAATTTCTATAATGTACTAGCTAATCTACTCGGTCTTGTCCGTGATTTTAAGAATGTATGTTTAATGAAATGAAGTTCAAAATTAAACATACAGTATATTAAAAAAAAAGAAGTATGCGGGATATTATATATATGAATCGAATAAAAACCCTATATTACATTTAAATGATAAAGGTGTAAAATTAACAACTATAATATAAATTAAAATAACTTTTATTAGTTGTTTTACATGCTTCGACACTTTCCGAGTCATTTTCAAAAACAAAATGAGGATATTCTAAAGCTGCACGGGCTTTGAAGTTATTATTTTCATGTACTTTTTTAAAAATTACGCACGTTATCTATTATATTTTTACTTGATTGTTTATTTTCATATCTGTGACCATGGAGTAACTCGAGCCACAGTTTCGGTAAATTAAAAGATGCCGCATCGTTACATATTGTATTTTTGTGCGTGAGTATCTCTATGGTTTCTCTTATTATGGATGGATAGTATAGACTGGAGGGAAATATTATTTTACTTTCGTTGAAATTTATTTGGATGATTTCTTCTTGATATAATTGATGGATCTCCTTGATTACGGTGTGTACAAAGAATCTTGAAAGAAATTGTAAAGGACAGTAACGAATCATCATGCAAAGAAGGCTCGCAACTTAATTTTTGATGTGGTAGTAGGCATTATCTTGTTAGTAACAGAATTGTGTCTACTACTCAGTATAGAGTAAATAATTGCTGGTTCGGTTAATGCATGATAATTTTGCCCATCCGAATTCTATGAATAAAAACCCTTTATAAAAATATATAAATTTACATAATAAACTCATCAGAAATCATGTTCCATTCATCATTGAATCAATAAAAGCTGAAAATTCACAACTGCTAAGATTCCTTCAAATGTAACTTTACATATAGACGAAGAACATGTGTTGCCATTCTAAAAATGTAACGCTTTAATTTACGTTTTCATTTTGAATTTAGTTTGCGTAATTTTCAATTATTTTTTATTTAGTCTGGACGGCAGATTACCTACTTAGTAAAAAATCTGTGGTCCGGACTGAGACCGAGATTAAAACCTTTGACTGAAAATTTGTTTCCGAGTATTTTGTTATTTAAAAAGTTTTTTATTAAAAAACAATGTCAAATACAAAATTTTATGAATTTTATTTTTTAAAAATATCGGAATCTTTATTCCAATTCTTCACTAATAATGAGCTCTGGGGACATAAACATTTGTGGAAATTCTAATTATGCATACACACACGTATGTATGCGGAATAGATTTAAAATAGCGAAAACGAATTCAGAGAACTTCAAAATGTTAAAATATGTCAATATTTCCATAATCGTGTTTTTATGATGATTCAATACATTCCTCATACTCGACGCTAACGAAAAAGACAGGCTACCACGTGTATTCCACTTATCTTTTTTTACAGACCGCTAGAGTGACGTGATGCTCTTTTCGTACACCTTCATTGGTGTGTTCGAGCATCACGTGACTCCGGCGGTCTGTAAAAAAGATACGCGTAAAGCACAACGGTACCCTTTCTTTTTTGTTAGCCTCGCCTCATACTCACATGACGTTATATATTCACTTGATGACGTCATATTCACCTGATTTATGTATTTACTCATCGTTATGCTCCTTGTGTTATTGCAAACTCTTTGAAAATATTATGGATTGTACATTATAAAGTCGTTGAATGTATATTATTAGGGTGTTGAAATGAATTTATTTTCCAAGAAAAACCTGCTTATAGCATATCATTTGAACATTTAAAAATATATATGGTTAAAAGAAAAGGACATAAAATGGATGAATCCACTAATGCAAAATAGTAATTGGAAAAATTTTAAGTTTTCATTTTATGTTACCTGTTAATGAATACATTTCAGCAATTTTTATGAGATAAGTATCGTACGACATCTTAAATCTTATTATATGCAAAAAATTCGCATTATTGTGGTCAGTAATTTATGGCCTAAATCTTCCGATATAGTTTTTGTTCTTTTTAACACTTCCCAACCTAGTTGAAAAGTGTTTATGACTTCGGTTTGTCTGGCCGGATGGCCGTCTGCCGTCTGGCCGTCTGCCGTCTGCCGTCTGGCCGTCTGGCCGTCTGGCCGTGCTCTAACTCCCGTAAATATGCTCGGATTGCTCTGCAATTTTTATATGTTATTGTCGTTATCTATAGCATGTTCCCTATTTCAACGGAAGTGTGTAGCACTTAGTTTTTTTTACAGGGACATTCAAAAGAATTCCGTTACATTGCGGTCTATGGGGAAAAATCATTTGCGGATTATTTAAATAATGTTTCACTATTTTAAACACATTGAAATTTATATATATCACTAAGGTGCATTAGAAGAAGCTTAATATGGAATAGGGTGTGGATAGCACTTATAGTTACTTTACAGAGACAGTCAAAAGAATTCCGTTATATTACGTCTATGGAGAAAAATCGTCTTCGGTTTATTTAAATTATGTTTCACTATTTTAAACGCATTGAAATTTATATATATCATTAAGGTTTATTACAAGAGGCTTACTACAGAATATTGTGTGTAGAGCAGTCATCGTCCATTTACAGGGACACACAAAATCATTATCTACTGTCTGTTAACAATAATTCCTGGAAGTGCGTTTTAAGCTACTGAACGCAATTTCAATTTTAACTCGCTTTTTTCTATTACGTGGTGTGTATAAATTCTGTAGATCCTATACAGGGAAGCACAAAAGTTCGCGAACACATTTCCGTTTATTGACAGAAACTCCTGACGGAGAATTTTAAACTGCGCTACGCGTTTCCTAACTGAACAAAAATTTAGTATCCTATGTAGTATATATACAAATCTATAGATCATATACAGGGCTGAATAAAAGTATTTGGATATTTTTCCGAATATTGTATATGTTGGAAATTCCTAAAATCATGTTTTTAAATATTTTATGCGTTTTCCAAATTGTTTAATTAGATGTTATCTTTTAGCTTATTAAACGGTATGATTTGTAAGATTATTTTGGAAGCGTTGGAAAGTGTTACATAATCTATGCTTGACGCATGATTTTTCTTTCTTGTTTTATTTATTTATTATTATTTTGTTATCTTTTATCCTTTAAATGGTAATTTTGATCCAAACTGTTTTCGAATTAATGCTCCTGAAAACAAATATTTAGTGTTATTGTTAAAATGCAATTATTTTTTCATATTATTTTTCCAATTATTAAAATTAAATAATATAATAAATGTACTTCAATATTGGATTAAAATATTTTCAATTTGCTGTCAAAATACATTAGTCATACTTGTACATGTTTAATTTTATACGAAAATTTTTCTATTACAAGTAAATTAAAACGAAAAATAAATAAATTTAATTTTGAGTTTTAAAGCATTTATATTCAATTTAACGCAGCTTCATATAAAAAATAATTTAAATAAAATACTTCTAAATTGGTTCAGAAAATAATGTTTTACTTTATTTTAAAATTCAGATATAAATTAAATGTCATTAAATGAAAGTCTTTCAAAAATAATATCAAATAATTATTTCTAATGTATTACAGAATTACATATAAAATTTTAGAAATCGAACTCGCTTAATTCTTCATTTTCTGTTATATAAAATCCCCAATGTCCACGTATTTTTATATATTAGACGGGATTTTCAACTGCATAATTGTTCAATTCATTTCAATTTGAAATAGGGAAACAACTACCAGGATGTATTGGGGATACAAATTAAAATGGTCGTTCTTTGAAGAAACAAGAACGAAAAATCATACGTTAAGGATAGATTATGAAACGCATCAAAACACATTTAGAAAACTGTAACGAAATTTCACCGTGAAATAAGGTGAAAGAGTATATGTAAGTAAACAGTTTAGAAAATATATAACACAATGAAAAATACAGTTTTCGAAATTACCGTCCATTGTCAAAGAAGTAGTCGAATTATTTTGAGGAGACCTGTATATGATCTACAGTTTTGGATCTATACTACATAGCATGCAAAAAATAGTTCAGTTAGAAAATTTACATTTAGGAATTTTCGCCAATAGATGGAAATGCAATCGAAATCATTTGAACAGCGCTGTATATTATGTAAAGACTTTTGTACACACCACGTATCAAGCTGAAAGGTAAAAAAGGCATTCAGCTAAATAAAGCATAAGGCAACTTAAAAATTACCAACCGTAAACAACATTGAATCTTGTTCTTTGCATAGCCCTGTATATGAATTTATTTATATTCCACAAACTTCTATTAATCGACTAAATATTATCCAGCAGGAAAATGCGTAACACAATTAAAATCTACCCTTAAGCAGTTCAATTCCATAGTCTGAAATAGTTATGAATTTTCTTTTGTAGCCCTGTATATGATCAGCCGACTTTATACACACCACCTAATATGAGAAAATTTATTTAAACTTAAAAATGCAAACTAAGCTTCAATACGCACTTATCACACACAGACAGTAATTATCGCACGTATATTGTAACCGATATATTTTGCAGTTCCCTGTAAATGAACGATAAAGCCATTGCACACTACATTTTTCAGCGAAGAATTTATAGTGTACTTCAGTAATGCATATAAATTTCATTATGTTTGAAATAGTGAAACATCATTAAATTACACTGCAAACGATATTTTTCGTAGAACTACGAGCAACAAAATTATTTTGTTTGACCTTGTAAATGAATAATAAATGCTTTGCACCCCATATTGTACAAAAAGCATGCTTTGCTGCGGTTCATAATTATATATAAATTTCATCATGTTTCAAATGTCGTCACATCATCAAAATACACTCAAAACGATTATTTAACATTGACTGTAATGTAACGGAATACTTTTAACTGTCCCTGTAAAAAATGATAAGTGCTACACACTTCATTTTCAATAGGGAACATGCTGTAATAAACGATAAAAACATACCAAATTTTCAGGGCAATCCGAGTATATTTATGTGAGTTAGAACACGTATCGACGGCAGACGGCAGCTAGCAGGCAAACCGAAGTCATAAACACTTTTCAACTAGGTTGGAAAGTGTTAAAAATTAATTACAAATGAAATACTTTGTTATGTAGATTAAAATATGTATTTTCATCAGATAAATCAATTATAGTAGGAAATTTCAATTTATTATTATTAATATTATTGCCCTGAAACAGTTTAATAGAGATATATAAATAAAATTTATGTTTGGAATCATCATAAAAATTGTACACTATTGAAAGATGCTTTTAAATTTTCTGATTTTTTAAACATTCAATGGAAAAAAATTAAATGAGAAATAACTGCAATCGATTAAAAAGATCAATCTAGTTACTACAAAGTTAATAAAAATGGATTTGAATGGATAGAAAAATTCATCTCCTAAAAATAACATGCTTATGTGTCGAAATTCAATTTTGTTGTACATGCATATCTGATTGCACTTATTTAAACGATTTCCTAAATATAATGTATAAATGACACAACTTATAAATTATACTTAAAAATTAGTATTGTTAGAGTGTTAATTTTTTCCTATTCCTTAAATGGTAGAAGTTAGATGCTCGAATCATTATATTTCTGTTTACTACTTGAACATGTAACAGAAATTAAATATTTCTTTTCGTAAACATTTCGTCATTTAAAATTCTTACTCTTTTCATTTGCATCTTTTCACGATGGGTGGTTTAAATATCAGCCAGAAAGCTTCACCTCTTAAATAACAATAATAAACGTAAAATGTAACAAGCGCTTCTTTTACTCCACAGCTATTGTTATCTTATGATTTTTAAAATTTCATAACAACAAGCTTAACGTTTATAGACTGATTTATTCGAATGACAATTATATGCATATTCGATGTATACAACTTCAGTTAATAAAAATAAATATTTAGCACCTGGTCTTCTTGTGGCTTTAAGTTATGTTAATCATTTATATTCTGCTATTCCATGAAGCGTACATGCCGGACAGTGTACCTATAGAAATTAATTTGCTACATTTATACAGTAAAACATACTTTTTTACGTATCTAACGTTATTGATTTTTTCAATAATGCATCTTTTGCGTTCCACATGTACGATGTCGTACGCTTTCTTTCGCACTTCCCTCGTAAATGTAACACTGAGCAAGGATCCTTTTTTTAATGAATTTGCCCGAAATGTATGGTAGAGCATATAGATAAATTTATAGAAGGAAGTAGAGCTTTTCATAATGAAAAAAAAAGTTAAACAATAATTCTTGATTTTGTAATGCTTTTTTTTAGTTTTTGATTTCGATATCAATACCACAACTAATTTGTTAAAAAGGCATACAGAAGGAAACGAAAAAAAATAATAATACAGATTATAAATTTTAAGGTAAAAGCAATGAAATTACTACTTTTTTTTCATTTTCAGAAACATAAATATTCCTTTTAAACCCTTATATTATATCTTGAAAGAATAACAATTCAACACGCTTTTGAAAAATATATAATTACGTATACATGAGATTTCAACCAGAAGCACTATATTTGTTATAGTTGGAGAAAAAATTAAGCACATTTTTCAAACAGAATGAAAGGTATCTAGGCCAATAGCTCTGGTGCATATTGCGAAGGTCACAGGTTCGAAACCTGGCATAGATACTTTTCACTTTGTTGGAAAAATTCGTTCAACTTTGACCTCCACTTACATTATATATATATATATATATATATATATATATACGTATTGTTCATAGTACATAAAAAAAAACATATAAAATCAGATAAAGAAAGTCATGCAGATGCTTGTTATTATTCCATATTGTTATTCTTAATTTATCATTATTACAATTAGCCAAAATTTACATAATTATTGGTTAAATAATACAATATATATGCGAGTTGTTTTTTAAATCTCCGATGGACCACAAAAAAGACAAAAGTATAGAAAAAATTTAATGTATTACCAAAAGTTATGTACAAACATGGTGATTTTCTACATAATCATCGTGAAGATTGAAGCATTTGTAATAACGGTGGATAAGCTCTCCGATCCCTTCTTCGAAGAACTTTACTACCAGTGATGTGATTTGAACCGGAACGGTGTCTTGAAGATCATTATTCGTCTGGAAGCTTTTGCCTCCTAGTCAGTTCTTTAATTCATGGAAGAGATGGAAATCAATCGGCGTTAAGTTGGGGCTATACGACGTGTGATCAAACACGTCCCATTTAAACTCTCCAACAGCTGTTTGATTACAGTGATGCACAGTGTGCATCACTCAGGCAATTTCCCCTATAAGGATCAACAACGAAATCATTGTTTATGAATCGGAGTTTTTGGCGTTACAGGACTCAATAAACAAAGCAAATTCAACAATCTACAATAGTTCTACAATCTACACAGATAGACTTTCTAATCCAATTGCACTTGAAAACATAAATTCAAATAACCAAATCATAATTGAAATTATTCAGCAACTACAACAAACCCAAAAGTTTATTTATTTCCAATGGGTGGAGAAACATGCAGGAATAAGAGGCAACGAATTAGCCGATAGTTTAGCAAAAGAAGCAACTGCTTTAAGCGACATAAAATTTCATCCATTTCCTCCTTCTCACTTAGAGATAATAACGAAACATGAAATCCTCACAAAATGGCAAAGTGAATGGGATAATGCAGAGACTTCTCAGTATACGTATCAACTCTTTCCAAAAATGAAAAAAAAAACATAATTCGGAATCAAAGAAATTTGTACCTATTCGCAATAAATCCTGGTCCTTTTACATACTACTTGCATAAGTTTGAAAATCAACTTCAAGTCTCTGCCTATGAGGCCTCAGGGGCACATCTCTTCACTGTATATTAGAGTGCACTCTCACATCAACATACTAAATATTGAAACCTGCCTCCATGCTTCTACACAATTGGTTTAGCTGTGTTCTTAAAAGAACAAATTTACAACAGAACATAATATAGTGTATTAAGATTGGAAAAAAAATTGAAAGCGCGATAATTTCTGAAGCACTTGTAATTATGCTTCAAGAAAGCGTATAACACTATGTACACTGCATTTGGGGGGAGCATTAATCGTACCAGCCATGCTTACGCTGCTATTGCTCAGCTGAATATGACAAGCAGGTTTAAGAAGTAGCAGAACACCCACGAATCCTTACCTCTTATCAATTGTCTGGTTGTTTAGCGGCTCGATTGGAGGTTGAAAAAAGACCCTCGTGTATGTCAACATAATAGTTCTGAAATAAATTAACGAATTTTAATACACAAAACATTAAGTCTATTTTGTTGTTAAATTTCATTAATACGACACAACACATTTTTAAAAGACTATTTTTATAAACACACACACACACACATATATATATATATTAACCATTTTAGAAGAAAGTGAATTCTTCGAATTACATTTTCTATTTTTTTTCATATACTTTCTGCTGGTGAGTTCTGGGCCTCCTAATTGGAGATGGTTACTAATGCCCAATTACATAAACTCCCTACATTAGTTAAAGGAAGCACGGGTTAATGCTTCTTCCGGAAACGCTGGGTGTTGAATTATCAGGTTAAAGGTGTGATCGTGGCTTCTGGACGTCGGTGAAAATTTATAATGATCCCATAAAAGTTACTCATATTATTGAATTAAATTAACTACTCTAATAAAAAAAAAAGATCAGATTATTACGTTGTGATTATTTACGCCACCCTACGTCTTATGAAGCCGAACTAGATAAAGTATATAAATCCCTAACATACTCATAAATTATAAACTAGTCCGCCTGATAAACCAACTAAAATTAATAAACAATTAAATTAAAGGAAAAGAAGAAAAACACTACTCGATGACATATGGGTGTAACCCATATAAATTAAATACAAAGAGTTAAAAGTAAACGAAAAACATTTATTTACATATCTATTTACAAAGACATAAAAAATAGAGAACAAACATCCCTAACAGGATGTTAAATTTTAAGTATAAAAAATAAGATGAAACAATTGAATACTCATTAAAAGAGTTAGTGAGTCTTTTTCCGACTCGCACTACCGCACTTACGTGCATTAATTATATTTCAGAGAAGACACAATTTCTCTACATTGTCTAAAGTACTTCTACCAGTATTTATTTATTATTATACACATCCAATATGAGGGAATAGAGAACCACAGATACCTGTACTTTCAGAGCGCCCCTGGTCTGCATTAATGGCGATAGTCAAGCTCCACGGGTTAGGCAGAGATCCTCAGTTAGGTCCTCCTTTTTGTCTTATTCACTTCCACACCATTTCGGAAAACTACCTTCGTTTTTACAAATTACCAGCACTCTACTTTTTCTTTGAGATCTTACTCCATCGGACAGGACGTCAGGTACTGGTCCTCTTCCAGAATTCCTCTTGGGGCTCACTTTTTTCTTTTCCCCCGTCACTGGGCCGTCTATTGGCTCCAGTGTTTTGTAAAGAAGTCTCCGCCATCATCTCTTATTGGTTTTGCTAAATGTTATTCAGGACCACCTAGATGGGGTCCTAAATTGTACATTTGCTATGCACTTCCAAACAGCTATAAATTTTTCAGCTCGTAAATTTTTTTTCCGTAAAAGATGTCCTAGTTAGATCGCAGACCAGTGTCTCCGAAGGTAATAAAACTACTCTGGGTGGTCGATTCTATTTTCCCATACGAAAAAGAGACTATGTCCACTAATAAAATAAATACTCCACAGAAATTCCTGGTTATGCAATATATATACATAAAAAATACATATTAAAAAAATAAAAGTATATAAAATAAATAGTCCACAGAAATTCCTGGTTATACAATATATATACATGCAAAATACCTATTAAAACAATAAAAGTAAACTAATTTAGTCAGAAATTGGGAGGTGGCTCATATCTGACCACCACTTTCATTCGAAATAGATATTTTACAGTGTAATATTTGAAAAAAATCTTTTAAGACTTTATAAGTTTTTTAATTAAATGCAAACAATCAGAAAATAAAAGTTCAGTTTACTTACTTTTATTTTTATTACAATAGAAACTTTTTAAAAAATGGAGAAGTAACGTAATAAATTTTAACAAAATAAACACAATTCTTTATCTTTTTGGAAAATTATATGGAAAAAGTATTTCCTATAATTAAATAGATTGTAAATTTCCCATTTTTTAACGATTAGTTTTCATTTTTTTTCATTTCTTTAACATTTTGATATTTTTATCTTGTTTCTTTTGAAATTCATATTGTTTTTGTAAAACTATTCTTTTATAGCAAAACATATAAAGAAAATTAAAAAATCTAAATAATTAAGTTTGCGGTAAAAAAAAGGAAAAAATTAGCAGTATTTTTAATATAATAAAGATAATTTACTTTTACTTTTTTTTTTGATAATTAAAAAAAAGAGGGAAAATGCCTTAAAAAAATTATGAATAATGTTTATGTTATATGACTTTTTAATAGCGCATTTTTTGTTTAATTTTATCAATTAGGGAGTCAATATCGCTACGTTTTACCACTTTGTTATTTTCCTAGGATATGAAGCCTAAAAATGATTGATTTTTATTAAAATATCTGAATATTAATACTAGTTCGAAAAAAATTATTATTCCAGCTATTATTTTTTAACAACTTTATAAATTCTAAATATATTTTAGAAATCGCACGGATATTACCGTAAACGCGATCACCATAGAATGATTTTGAAACCGCCTTCAGCGTAGAAAAATTTTATAATTATATAAGATAATAATCTAATATTATTTTATGTAATACTTGTGTGAAAATCTATAATAATAAAATGTAGATATTGTTTGCTGAAAATCCTCTTTTTATGAAGGGTTTGCCCAAAGCCACAAAATTTGGCACAAAAAAAAAAAAAAATCTAAGATATACATTCTACAATGAAAAGAATAATCCATTAGAAATAGCATTTTACCTTACAAAAATTCGGGTAGTTCTGGTTTTTGGGTATGTTGTAAAGGTTGACCCTCTAATAATAAAATCAAGTTTTCGACCTTCTAGACCTTGTGCGTTTTTCACAATATTGAAAAAAAAAACAATATTTTTCGGCACTTATTTTCGATTTTTCTTAAATAACTCAATTTTAATGCATTTTACAAATAAAAGCACTGATACCATTTTGTAGAGCATAAAATTTTCTACAATATGCAGTATTCATGTTTGTAAATTGTCCAAATAGGGGGTAAGATACGGAGCCGGGAAAAGGGTTAAATTTGGAAAAAATGTAAAAATCCACAAATGACGTTAGTTTTTGCTTAATAACCCACTTTTAGTGCATTTTAGAAACAAAATTGTCATAATCAACTTTTTAGAGCATGAGATAGTCGATAGTTTCATTTATTATAGGTTGAGCCTCTAATAAAAAAACCAAGTTTTCGATCTTCTAGACCTTGTGCGTTTTTCACAATATTGAAAAAACCAATATTTTTCGGCACTTTTTTTATTTTTCTTAAATAACTCAATTTTAGTGCATTTTACAGAAAAAGCACTTTCACTATTTTGTAGAGCATACAATTCTCTACAACATACAGTATTCAGATTTGTAAATTGTCCAAATAGTGGGTAAAATATACGAAGCCGGGAAAGTAGGGTAAAATTTGCAAAAAATGCAAAAATCCACTAAAGACGTTAGTTTTTGCTTAATAACCTACTCTTAGTGCGTTTTAGAGCCAAAAGCACTTTCAACATTTTGTAGAAGATAAAATTATCTATAACATGCAGTATTCATATTTGTAAATTGTCCAAATAGGGGGTAAGATACGGAGCCGGGAAAATAGGGTTAAATTTGGAAAAAATGTAAAAATCCACAAATGACGTTAGTTTTTTCTTAATAACCTACTTAAAAGCTCTAAAAAGGACAATTTTGTTTCTAAAATGCACTAAAAGTGGGTTATTAAGCAAAAACTAACGTCATTTGTGGATTTTTATATTTTTTCCAAATTTAACCCTTTTTCCGGCTCCATATCTTACCCCCTATTAAGACAATTTACAAACATGAATACTGCATGTTGTAGAGAATTTTATGCTCTACAAAATGATAACAGTGCTTTTTCTGTAAAATGCACTAAAATTGAGTTATTTAAGAAAAATCGAAAAAAGTGCCGAAAAACATTGGTTTTTTCAATATTGTGAAAAACGCACAAGGTCTAGAAGGTCGAAAACTTGGTTTTTTTTATTAGAGGGTCAACCTTTACAGCATACCCAAAAATCAGAACTACCCGATTTTTTGTAAGGCAAGGCCCTTTTTTGCGCTATTTCTACTGCACTAGAATGAGATAATTTAAAATGAAACAATGGACCGATCCTTTTTGCTCATTTTTTTTTTCAAAAACCACTGCTTTTAATCGAAAATATATTTTTTTCAAAATTCTGTAAAATTATAATTATATATTGCAAAAATATATTATCTATTTATCCCTTTATACAGATACTTATTACGAAATATATTTTATTTTTATAAATTAAGGTAACCTTTGAAGAATATTTCAGCTAATTTTTATAACATAAACAATTTTGTTTGTTTTTACAACAATGCAAACCTATTCAATTGGAAAGTGCATTGTTAAGGTTAGACTTTTTTGTTTATTCTGCATAATGTATCTAATAATAATGTGCTATACACGATTGTATTTCTTAACATTACAGAAACAGAGATTTAATCAAGAATGCTGATTGCTTAAAAAGTTCTAAAGTTTTGACATCCAAGTTTTTCGCAGTTTGCCTGGACCTTGAATAGTTTGGCTATCCTCTTTATAAGTTAATTGAAATTACAGAACATTTTTATTAACTATGTTTTTACAGGGAATGCAAGTAAATTCGTGTTTCCAAAATAATAAGTAAAACCTTTTCATTTTCAAATGATCTAAGTGAGACAGTTTCTAATTTAAAAAAAATAAAACACGAATTAACAATAAATTTCATACACATAATTTAATTCCAAGCAAAAATTGAAAAATAAACCGAGTTAGTTACAGAAACAGGGTCTTCAAGCAGCAATCTTACATTTAACTTTATGGAATTATTTAGGGTTGAAATTTAACTTATATTAATATTTAGAATAAACCCTTTTATTTCATTATTCTCTTCTTTTGCCAAGGTTATTTAAATGAAATATGACTTTATTCCTTAACACTTATTCGAATTTCTATAATGGAAAATGCTCAATCACTTGAAAAATGTTATTGGCGCAAAATATTTAGTGTTATTTCCGTATGAAGTAAATGTATTAGCTGCTTTAATATATTTCAGTATTTCACACTAAATGTATAGTTTGCTTATGGTAGTTAAAAAGGGGGACTAATGTAATAAAGTTTAATATTTCTGTCATTAATGTAAAGTCATTGTTATTTAGCGTTACAAATCATGTCTCCTACATTTTTTCTAAAATGTCCATAATAAATACAATTTCTTTTTGTTTGGAGCACTAAAAGTGATATATGATCTTCTTCCAAAGAATATTTCTTACCCAAAGATAAAGATGTCTTCGACATAAAGTATGGAAAATGATAGAAATGTAGATCAAAAAGGAATTTATGTCTAAGATGTCAATGAAAAAGTTAGGGAAATAGGACGTGAATCAGGAGTTAATTTATTGTATGAATGCTTAAAAAAAGATTCGTTGAAACATTGTCGTTTTACCCTTAATGCAGATAACATTTTATTTAAAAAAGAAATATGAATAAAAATATCAAAGCACTGAAAAAATCTTTATTTAATAAAAAATATTAATAGAAATAAGTACTGAAATACTTTTTGTAATAATTAATTTATAATGGAAGGAATATTTGTTCAATTAAAATTATATAAAATTATATTGCAAGGTGGTTTTTTAACGTATTTAATAAATTTACAATGTCGTAAGTGTAGCGATGATTCTGCCAATAATTTTTACAATTATTTTCCTTTCACAAAAAAATAAATAAATAAAATAAATAACATAAAATATAATATATTCAATTCATTTACGTCTTAATTTCAGTAGAATAGAACAAAAATCACAGTTGTACGAAAATCATGAAATTGAGTTAAAATAGCAGTATTTCTGGTGTATAAAATACTCACAACGCTGCGAAACTATTTAAATTAAAAGTAACATTGACCGAGGTATGAGTCAAAACTATTTCAGTTTTGGTCAAGGAGACTGCGCATCATCAATTTTTTTCCATTGTATGAAAATTATACTTATTAATATTAGTAAATTATTATTTGTAATTGTAAAATTACAATTTTTTTTTGTTTAATATTGTGAATCAAATACTTTTGTTGTTGAAAACACTTTAATGATAATGCCGAAAATATATTTTTTAAATATTAAACTTTTTGTGATAAAATTGTATGATAGGTAAATTAATAGAGTGGCGCAATCTCTCATAGTAGAAATTAAATATATATATAAAAAAGTAGTATATATAAGTTGTGAAAATTTTTTTGATTTAGGAAATATAGAACCAAAAATCGCATGAAACTACTGTACGCACAGAAAAAAATTAGAGAAGAAAAATTTAATTAATGAAATTTAATTACATAAAAAAATTTAAATTCGTTGTACATCACCATGCTGGGGCTTACATGTCGGTGGTATGAAACAGAATAAATATTTTTACAAGGCTTTATATTTGTCCTTCTAATTAGTGTAGAATTATCATATCTAAATTTTCCTTTCTTTGCTGATAGATCTTTTTATATTACATTAACTCACGGATTTATGGCACAGCTTTTATAATTTGTGTACAATTATTGTCATACACACGAATTAGTAAGCACCATTTATTAAATAAACTATTTCAGGGGCAGAGTAATTCTGATGAAATACTGAAATGGTTGATTGGCAGCTGAATTTATAAATTAATTTCTTAGAATGTTCTTACAAAAAATTAATTTCCTGGTTTTCTTTACGCTCCTTATTAAAGAAAAAAATTATTAAAATATTCTGGGCGTTTTGGGGCAGCTACGATTAAAAATTAAGTGTTCACATTTGTTTACACCGCCCGTGAAAGTGTTAAATAACATTTATGGAAAACATAATCCATCTAGAAATGATATGATGTAAAAGGCAGGTTAGTTAGTCACACTTTAAAACATGTTAATTAAATGTACAATAGTCAAAATAAAAATACAACACCCCAAGCTAACTCCATAAATTATGCAATAAAACTGTATTTAGTACCAATGGATTAGTACTAACGTTTACTGTTTAATGTATATTTAAATTTGGTTATTGGGTCATCTACATATACAAATCGTACCAAACTTTAAAATCTTGAAAACTAACACCTAATCCTGGCATCATATTTAAATGTTTTGATAAATGTTGTATTCGAATATCAAATGGGAAGTAATTAAGCCAAATAGGTTAGGTATTAGGAAGGTTTAGAGATTTGAACTCCTAATGTTAAATTCATTTTCAATCGTTACAACACACACTTAAATGCGGGTATTACTTTAGGCACAACTCATTTACGACTTGGCGGAATGAGCTGTAATTTTGGATTCGCATACTTGAAGCTTAAACAATCGATTTCTATTGAAACATTTATATGTTAAGGTTCATATTTTATTTTTTCATTCGAAAAATAATTTCAAAAGGAAATATGAAATATATTTGGAATTACTTTTCAAAAAACAAATGAAATGTAACCTATGAAATTTCGAGCAGAAATCGATTTCTATAAGTTTCAAATATGCGAATGCAAAATGACAGCTCATTTTACGAAGTAGTTTTTTGAGCAATGCTTAAAATACCACCCGCATTGGATTCTGTTCTGTAACGAATATACATATATACAGGGTGATTCATAAAAGATGGGCAGAACTTTAAGGGGTTATAGTACACTTAAAGACAAATAATATTAAATAGGAGACTAAGGGTCCCAGACGTATTCCCAAGGAGATAGGGGCCATTAAAGTTTGGGGTCCGAAATTTCAAATGATTATAAAACATGGAAAAATTGGTCGATTCGTTTGCGGTTTTTGCAAAAAATTTTCTTTATGCCAGTATTTTCTTGAAATAAAATTTTAAAGTTCAATTTCAAAAAATGCCGATAGGGGGCGCTTTAGACTTTGGAGTAACAAACAACTATTTTTTAACGTTATTTTTTGTATTTCTTTAAATGATTTCGAAAGCTTAGACTTAAACTTAAATTTTGATCTAAAAATCTGAGTCCTAACGAGTAGTTAAGTAGCGTAAACTGAAATTTGAAATTTGAAACCCTTCTCCCCCCAGAACAAAAATCAGTTATTCCCGATCTTTGTGTCGTAGATCAGGCTCTAACTACTGCCGCGTTTTGCTAAAATTATTCTTTATGTCAGTATTTTCTTGAAAATAAATTTTAAAGAAAATTTTCAAAAAATTCCGATAGAGGGCGCTTTAGACTTTGGAGTAACGAACAACTATTTTATACCGTTATTTTTTGTGTCTCATTAAATGCTTTCTAAAGCTTAGACTTAAACTTAAATTTTCAGCTCAAAATCTGAATCGCTGAGCGTGGTTCAGTAGCGAGGGGAGGGGTTCAAATTTCAACTTCTGAACATAGTTCAGTTTGCACTACTTAACCATGCCCAACGATTCTGTGCTGTGATACGAGGCAAAAATACAACTTTCGTCAAGGACTGCATAGTCGGAATTCACTCATAAAGGCACTGGCACAGTTGGAAACGTCGCTCATGCAAACGTTAAAGCTCCATTCCTGACGCTAGTCACCGGGTGAAGAAGGAAACAGAAAGTATGCAAATGTCAAATGGGGAAGAAGAAGAACACGTATGCAAAATTTCGACACGATTCAGGCATAAAAACCACTGAACGGTGAGTCAAGTGTAAGTCGCTGTAGTAATGAATCGGAAGATGGTGCCCTTCACGAATAAGGAAAAGGCTGAGATGCATTTAATTTACGGAGCGGCAGATGGAAATGGTGCAGAGGCACAACGAATGTACGGAGAGCGATTTCCTAACAGGCGGTTGCCTAACCGCAAAACTTTCGAGCGCTTGCACAGACAGTTGTGTGAGACGGGATCATTTCTCGCTTCCCGGTCGAATGCAGGTCGTGCAAAAAAGGACGAATAAGTAGTTGTTGCAGAAGCCATTCTGGATGTAGTAGCGGCGCAGCCAAGTACAAGTACACGAACAGTGGCTAGCCAGGTGGATACCTCACAGTCCACGACTTGGAGGGTACTGAAGGATGAACATTTGCTCCCGTTTCATGTGCAACGAGTCCAGAAACTGTCTCCAGGGGATTATCCAAATCGTATTGAATTCGCCCGCTGGTTTCTGCAGCAGAACGCGCTAAATCCACATTTTGGACGAACTGTGCTTTTCACCGATGAATGTACCTTCACACGTGAAGGTACATTTAACACACACAATGCACATGTATGGGCGGATGTCAATCCACATGCTACGTATCCACATGCTCATCAGAGACGCTTTTCCATCAATGTTTGGGCAGGAATCCTCGGAGACCACCTAATCGGACCGTACCTTCTTCCTGAACGCCTCAACGGTAAAACATACCTCACATTTCTGCAACATGTGCTGCCAGACCTGTTAAACGTTGTTCCTCCACGCATCCGGCGGGTCATGTGGTTCCAGCACGATGGAGCGCCAGCCCATTACGTACGAGACGTCCGCAACTATCTGGACATCACATTTCCGAACAGATGGATTGGTCGAGGTGGTCCTGTTGCTTGGCCTGCTCGCTCGCCAGATCTTTCACCCCTCGATTTCTTTTTTTGGGGACAATTGAAGGCTCTTATGTATGAGACACCCATTGAATCCCCCGAGGAACTGGTCGCCAGACTTTCCGCCGCTGTAGGGGAAGTGCTCGAAAAGCCTGATGTTTTCGCGAATGTTCGCCGTTCCATTCGTCGCCGTTGTTCTGCGTGCATAACCTCTGGTGGTCACAATTTTGAACATTTATTGTGATTACATGTTAATAAATATGCTTTGGTAACATAATCCTAATTTGTGTCTTTTTACCTCGTATCACAGCACACAATGTGTGGACATGGTAAACTGAACTGTGCTCAGGAGTAGAAATTTCAAACCCCTCTCCCCAGAAACTTAACCACGTCTAACGATTCAGATTTTGGGCTGAAAATTTAAGTCTAAGCTTTAGAAAGCATTTAATGAGACACAAAAAATAACGGTATAAAATAGTTGTTCGTTACTCCAAAGTCTAAAGCGCCCTCTATCGGAATTTTTTGAAAATTTTCTTTAAAATTTATTTTCAAGAAAATACTGACATAAAGAATAATTTTAGCAAAACGCGGCAGTAGTTAGAGCCTAATCTACGACACAAAGATCGGGAATAACTGATTTTTGTTCTGGGGGGAGAAGGGTTTCAAATTTCAAATTTCAGTTTACGCTACTTAACTACTCGTTAGGACTCAGATTTTTAGATCAAAATTTAAGTTTAAGTCTAAGCTTTCGAAATCATTTAAAGAAATACAAAAAATAACGTTAAAAAATAGTTGTTTGTTACTCCAAAGTCTAAAGCGCCCCCTATCGGCATTTTTTGAAATTGAACTTTAAAATTTTATTTCAAGAAAATACTGGCATAAAGAAAATTTTTTGCAAAAACCGCAAACGAATCGACCAATTTTTCCATGTTTTATAATCATTTGAAATTTCGGACCCTAAACTTTAATGGCCCCTATCTCCTTGGGAATACGTCTGGGACCCTTAGTCTCCTATTTAATATTATTTGTCTTTAAGTGTACTATAACCCCTTAAAGTTCTGCCCATCTTTTATGAATCACCCTGTATATATATATATATATATATATTTAATATTAGAAGTTTTAAACTTTAAACCTACACAATTTTTAAACCACTGACCAAATGACTTCCCGCTTCTCATCCTAAAGAAAAATTTACGGATTATCCAAAATTAGGAATTTTTGTAGAACATTGTAAATTTTGTTACAATTTATATATGTAAACGACCTTTAAAGGAAATTTTAAGTGTAACTTTGCATTAAATTTTATATAATTTGTTAGTCTCCAACTTGGCCTATTAGTGATAAGTTCAACTATATTTTTGTGCCACGTGTGTGCGTGGATGCGTGCTTGGACATGTGTAACTTGTAATTATATCTACTGATATATGCAATTATGTGAGTAAATATCCAAAAAGGAATTCAAACTGAATTGGAAACGAACGTGGATGTCCCCTAATTAGGTCCATTGTAACACCTCTCCTAGAATTACAAACCACAATATTGGCGTCATTATTATGAAGTCAGCTTTACCGACGTTTGTGCTCTATATATAAATCGCTTATATATATAAATAATGTATCAAATGCATAGAGTAAAATAAAAAATGTTTTAAAGCTCCAAAAGTCAAGTTTAAAATTTATGATGGATTATCTGATTATTATTTACATAAGGGCATATTTAAAAAAAATTTCTCGGTGCATGTTTTTAAATAAAAATATCTTAAAATTATGTTGAATTTTATTTTATTTTCGAATTAATACAGAATGACCCCTTTACATAATGATCTAAAAAATTCAATCAGTTTTTAACCTGCTAATTAAGTTTATATCACCATAAAAATGATATTAAGTATCTTTTTTTAATTTTGTTTACTTTATTAAAGTTGGAAATTAAAATGAAAGTTAAGTGTAATGAAATAGAATTTTTAAGAAAAGAAACAATTTATTTTCCTGATAAGTACATAAATTATTTCTAAATAATTTTTGAGGATCAAACTAGATTAAATATATTTAAAAGTTGAGATTTATTTTATTATATTTCAGGCATTAACGGCTTAATATCTTTATCTTTTTACTCAAAATATCACTTTGTTTTTTACTTGTCAATTATTTTTAAAAACATTGCTGCTGATAATATAAAACAGGGATTAAATAAAGAATTCTTTATGACAGTAAACAATTTTAGTGACTTTAATTTGTAAACAATGTAAAGATTATACTTTCAATAATTAATAAAGGCGAAATTTCTTAAAAATAAAAATATATTTTAAACATTAGGCAACCGATATATCGAATAAAAAGTAGGTCTGTGATCCTATTTTTAGCCCCATCAAATGGTAATTTTACATGTACAGATTTAGAAATGTTTTATTTTTTCTCAATGTTATATTTTTCGGGCTGCTTAATACGAATTTCAACTTTGACATCTCGTACCTTGTCTTCCTAAAGAGTTATAAGCGATAAAATACCAAAATATCGTTTTTATATCGTTTTTTTCCTTGTGTTTTGGAAACGGTTATAATTTTTAGTAAAAGTTATTACAGCAAATTAAACTAGAAACTGTTTCTTATATCTTTCATGTGATTTTTTTTCTAGTGATAAAAATACACGCATACGGTTAAAAGGAATGTCTTGGGAATATTGAAATATCTACATAAAATGACGAGAAAGCGATTCGATCAATATACAATCATTTCAATCACCAAAATTGAAATTTTGGAAACTGATTAATTTGTAGTTGCTTTCAACTATGTTATTATTTGCATTACCAATTTTTACACTTTTTATAGCAGTAAAATAATTATTTGTAACTAGGAAAACACTCAAAGGAAGATCAGGACACCAATTTTAATTTTCCTCATGAGTTGAATAAAATAATAAAATATGTGAATGTTAAATTACAAAAGAACAAAACGAATATTGTAGTAACAATTATTTGCACTTCGTTTGCTTTGATGGCCATGGTTGATAAAAATCCTCTTCAGCAAAATCATGGTCAGTGAGTTGTTCGTCATAACTTAAAGACTGTGGTTACAGCTTCACTTCAATAAGTTTGTCTTGGGCAACAGAGTCATTGATTTCATCTTCTTTATCGTTATCCAAGCTAAATACGTTGATGTTATCGATACAGCCATAACAGTTTAGGCAGTGTAGCGAACAACTTTCTGTTTGCATCCACAATTTGCACGGCAATTTTCAGTGTATTTACATGAGATCTGTCTGAGTACAGCTTCCCGTTCTGGTGGATGCAAGTTTTAAATTAGCATGTTGCGTTATTAGTTTACATCAAGTCTCATTCTTCTACTACTTTCTCATGTCCCAGCCATTGCGGTAGTTGGTGGTATACCCTAAGGGAGTGCAATAGAGATAGTTCTTTTGGGGAAGGGGGTGATGTAATAATAGCAGCCGATTTTATATAACACCTTTAACTAAAGTTATAAAAGTAAGGTTGTGATTCCTCCACTGAACCCAGGCAAGTATACAATAAGTCCCAATGCAGCATTAGTGACCTTTAGATCAACGTCAGGATTTTTGAATGCCGCTATCACATTTTGCAAATCTGCATTATTTTTCAAAGTTTTCCGGAATTTTGTTTTGTTTTGTTATATATTGCAAATGTAGTATCATATCCACTTATGGCATGTCGAAACAGGATATGATTGCTATTGTTCTGTCGAATGCACTCGTCGGTGAATAGGTAGTTTTTCGTTTGCCTGCTTTCAAAATATTAACATTACGAAAAGTGCAAAGACCAATAATATTCGCCCAGAATTTTTCTAAAAAGCACGAGACCTTTGGTCGTCTGGGTTGTGGAAAAATTTACTGGTTTTAGTTAATATTAAAATTTTCTACCCCTTTTTGTTTTTTTTATAGTTTCTTAACTTATATTATATTTATTTTACCTTCTCTTAATCTTATTTTTATTCAATAGTTATCTTTCCGTTCTATTTATTTTGTTTTATGACTTTTTACAATGAAATAACTACTACAACTTTCACTTCTATGCAAATTTGTTTCATCTTCGTGCTGGATTTCTCTCGCATGTTATGGAATGTTGTGGAATGTTCTTTCACTTTCACCAAATGTATGTCTCCGTAATTAGCAGAGCTGCTATATTTAAGTTTGCATGTTATTTTGATAAAGCATTGAATTGCATTGGCGTTTTTGGTTACTCACTTGGCTTGATTTTGACACGCATCAGACTGCAGTAACATTTTTGCTTAAAAGCACGCGCGCGTTTGTATTTAGCCAGACATACACGTTCATCCCTTCCTTCATCTTTCAACACTCCAGTTTGATGTCGTTTGTTTCAAGAGGTTGTCATTTGTTCTGCCTAAATTGAAGATGTAATTTATTACTCCATGAAATCCCATCATTATTACTCCTCTTATCCTATCTGTCTCCCCCATCATGTTTTATCTTACGCTACTATAATGAAGCTTCAACCTGCTGTCAACTATAATTATGAAGGAATTCCATTAATTGCAGAAAAAAAGAGCATATAGCTGATATTAAATATAATAGAAAAACTACAGCCCTGGCAAGATTATATTAAGAAGAAACCATCCAAATAAATTTCAATGAAAGTAAAATAATATTTCCCTCCAGTCTATACTATCCATCCATAATAAGAGAAACCATAGATATACTAACACGCAAAAATACAATATGTAACGATGCGGCATCTTTTAATTTACCGAAACTGTCGCTAGAGTTACTCCATTGTCACAGATATGAAAATAAATAACCAAATAAAAAATAATAGATAGCGTGTGTAATTTTTAAAAAAGTACATGAAAACAATAACTTGAAAGCCCGTGCAACTTTGGAATATTCTCATTTTGTTTTTGAAAATGACTCGGAAAGAGTCGAAACATGTAAAACAACTAATAAAAGTTATTTTAATTTATATTATGTTGTTAATTTATACCTTTAGCATTTAAAAGGAATATATGAAGGAATTGTTAAATTATTTTTAAATCATCCTATCGAAAATAGTGCAGTTTATAAATTACATTTTACCTTGCTATAATCGCTTGCGTATGTAATGCACCTGCTTTCACATTTAGCTGTTTTATCCGGAGTTCATGTTCAGATTAGTATCTTATACAATCTTTTCTTGTTGTATTTTTTTGTTTTCAATATCACGTAGAAAGATAAAATGTTAGTACCAGTTTTCTATTTTAATTTCGTACAGCAAAGCCATGCCTGTCCATGAGACTATCACTAAACTCTTAGTGGTCTCAAAAAACGGACGAATGTTCTTATCACGAATTGAATAACTTCGTTTTAAATTGAACTAGTAGTCTCTGTCTAATTATACAGTCTTTCATGAATATTACTCATAAGTCAAAATTTACTATTTGTTGTGGAAGTAAAACAGAAATTATATATATTTTTTAAACACCTTATTTATAACTTTTAGTTTAATGTTTAGATTGAATTTCTTTGATATTTTCAGTCGGTACAAGAAGGATTAATCCTCCCATCTATCTATTTTAAGCTAAAATTTTACATGCATGATATTAGAAATTGCATATTTTTCAGCTTAAATGACTTGCGTAAATTAATATATTTTGTGATTTGCATCTCCCCCTCGTATAGCAGAAATATCGATATCGGCACCTATCGAAGATAACTTCGATAGTAAAAATATTTCGTTCCTGGCATTCAATAAGTTTTTTTTTAATTACAACAGTCATCTTTAAACATTATATGGCGACAGATGGTCATTTGTATGCAGCCATTTTGCATTTTACTTAACAGCTACATCCAGTATCCATCGTCTAATTGATAAGGGGTAAGAGATAAGAAAAGTAATACATTTTCCATACCCAGTAGCCACTGACTTTTCAGTCAGTATTTAAAAGTTTAGTATAATATAGAAAACGGCAGGCCGCTGTGATCTTTTTGATAAAAGGGTTATTAGATATTTTAAAAATTTGAACACATTTCAAAGTAATTTTCGTTATTTAAAGTCTGTCGTTAGATGAAAACATTATAAATTTTAAGAAATTTCTACAAAACGTTTTTCTATTAAGTTCTAAAAATAGATTAGAAGAACTATCATTTATAAAAAACACTAAAAAAATCGTTAATTATAGTTATAAAAGTGAATTGTTACTTTTAGGAACAGTCGAGTCAATATAATTAAATAACAAAACAGCACAACATTTCATCACATTTTTAACAGTATGTGTAACACAATATCGATCTAATCTTCATGAAATTTACGAAAACAAAAATTATTTTGATTTTGATTTAATATATAAAAGATCATTGTACATCTACGAAATTTTAATAAGTATCCAATAATTATACATGTCTGTGAAATAATACTTTTAATATTTTTTCTGTCCGACTTCAGGTTTTATAAATATTTTTCGATCGTTTGAGTTAAAAATGATTTTTCCCTATCATGCAGGGTTCTTTTGACAATATGTGGATGAATATTTCAGAAAATAAGCCAAGTAAAAAAATATTTTTGAAAACATAAGCGGTTGAATATAAGCTTTATCCTTTAATATTATCAAGTAGTTACGTTTGCCATAATTGCAATGAATTTAAATATTGTTATAATGTATTTTCTTCCTCTTGAAGAAAAAGGTATCACTCTCCCTTCGTTTTTGTCTTTTGCATTACTTGCGGCTGTTTCCTATACAGCTAGCTATAATAATCTGAAATCGTGGTTATTTCTGTCTGGTTTCTTTATGACTATATTTATGACTTATAAATTGAAAATCCTGACGTTTTTATTACTATATTTACTTTTTACCAATCGTTCAGAATATCTTGATCTGTGTCAAAACTGTGCGTCAGAGAAATTCCCCCAAAAAATCTCAATTGTACGTGGTAGTATTTTCATCGACCAGCATGGAATAATACATACGAAAACCCTTCCATTTGAAAAAAAATATTTGCATCGCACGCCTGTGTAATTCTTCTATTCCTATACAAAAAAGTAATACATAAGCATTACTTCTTAGTAGAGACACAGACAAGGTTTTGTTATTTTACATCGTGATTATACATCTATAAACTTCTCCACTGTTAATTTAAATTCTTACTTTCCGGTCATTAAACTCTTTCAACAATTTGCTGGGACCGATTCTTCTCCTTACTTATTTTATGCCAAAAAAGGGAGATTTTGGTCTCGTCAGACAAAATAGTAATGTCCCATTGTGCTGCCGTCCTTTTAACATGTCTTTTAGATCAGCTATATTTTCAAAAAATGTTGGAGTGATAAAAATAGCGTTTTTCGTGGAAATCTAGCATTTAAATCAAATACTTGAAGTCTGCGCAGAACAAGTTTTGCACCCAACATCTCATTGGCTTAAAGTATTTCCCCTTGTACACATCCAGTTTATTTTCTTCTGTCACCATTGCGCAGTCTCTTAATTCTTAAATACTCACTTGTTGTTGTACACCTTTTCTTGCGTTTACCACTTTTGTTTTGTAGTGACATTGTCTCCTTATACCGCTTTAAAAATTTAGAAGTGATTACATTTCCACAATTTGTTTTCTAATTTATTCATAGATGTAACCGTGTTTACTAAATAGTACTATTTTACGCCACGTTCTTTGTGTGTCATTTTTTTAATTTTCCTATGTTTTGTATCCAACTCTAATAAAATATTATAAATAACTGACAAATGTCCCTTTCAGAGTCCTCAAATTTCCTCCAAAACATGACTACAACAATTGATTCTTATTATTACCTGACTGACTGCAAAAACATGATGACTTTTGGCTCTCTAAAGACTGATGCTCATTGGTTGTATTCAAATAAAGTAAAGCTACGTAACCTAAGAGAGTTGTGTTTATTTGTGTATAGCTTTTGATTAAAAATTAATACAGAAGGTCGTTCACACTGTATGGAAACGATTTTCACAATTAATTTCTGTACATATATGCCATATTCTTTGCAACAATTTTACTCTACTGTATAGCCCTGATTCTTGATTATAACTCTGAATTGAAATTTTCGTCTTACTCGATTTTTCTCTTAGTATCAATTTTCAATCAATTATCAATCATATCAATTTTCTCCCACACCTCTTGAAAAACTTTCTAAAGTCTTCCAATGTGTTGTAGATAGCGCTTTCTAACGCTCACATTAACAAACACATATGTGGTGATAAATAAAAATGTATCGTAACACTGGATGAAACACGGCCTTATTTAAGTGAGTGTATCAAAAGAAGAGCAATTTTTATCAATTAATAGAAAAAAAAGAAATGGGTTTGTGAATGTAAAGAAAAATTTCCAAAAGAATTCATGCTTGCTGATGGAAATTGTTATGGAATTAAATTAAACGTAAAAAAAATGCAGTAAAGCTAAGGTGATTTCGCTTTATTATCAGTAAAATATTTTAAAATACATTTTTGAAGAAGAAATTCCAGCGTTATATGAGAAATACATTAAATGAGCTTCATAAGAACACAGTCTCCCAGCCGCACTTCCATGATTGAACTGACGCATATTTAGCAAAGAAAGAATCTCAAATGGAAATAAATTATGTCCGAAGTCCGAATTGAAAAAATGAATGTAAAATCACCTGACATCCCTCCCTCCCCCCCCCCGCCAGCAATGGTATTTTTCTGCATTTGCATTTTTTAAATGAATTCATGAACATTGAAAAGACTTTGGAAAGTTTTACTAGAGGTATCAGGAAAAATAGACATGACTGTCACAAGGATGTCATAGAAAAGGTATTATCATAGAAATGTCGAGCAAAAGCTTTAGCAAAAATTCAAAGCTATCCAACAAAGTCAAATTGTTGCAAATAATATGTTATTTATGCGTTGAAATTAACTTTGAAATTCATTTCAAGAAAATGTGAACGACCTTCTGTAATTGAAAAAGGGTATTTCATTATATACTTGATTAAATTATGTTTTCACTGATATATAATGTTATGACATTATTAAACAGAGAGTACTGTTAAAGCCATCAAGCCTAAAAAATACAACTCTTCAAAAAATGTTTCCAGAAATTCGGCCACTACTATATTAAAGAAATTATAATATATATATATATATATATATATACAGAGAGAGAGAGAGGGAGGGAGAGAGAGAGAGAGAGAGAGAGAGAGAGAGAGAGAGAGAGAGAGAGTTGAAAAATTCCTTATTAAACTTAAAATGTACCACAAATTTACTATAAAATGAAATAATAATAACTATAAAATGAAAAAAATAAATGTATGAACCAGAACATAATAAAATGAAAGAAACATTATGACGTTACCATGAAAAAATTAACCAAAAACAACGATTTAGCCAAATAAAATACTAAATTAATGAACAAAACAACCCAGGAGACAGGCTGTGCGGCTTGCGACACATAATTGCAAGGTTAAAACGTTTTTATTTATGCAACGATCCCCAAATTTACCTGCCGAGACCATAAAGAAAATTAAAAGGAAAACAATATTTAATCGAAATTCAACAAGTATAAATTTATGCAAAGACACTCGACACCTTCAACAGGGGAACGCTCACTATACAGAATCTCCCAACCGTCCGTCTCTAGAGGTCTGAGTTGGTTTCGATTACTGCATTTACTGACGAAATGAAACGTCATATTACTGATGAAATTGATTGGATAACCCTGACGCAAAGCAGTTTCTGACCATCCAATCAATTCCTCCTTCAATGTACCAATATTGGAGGTTAATCTGTTTAAACGGAGTAAACCGTTTATATATATACCAGCCGGTCTTCGCCCGTCTAGCCAGTCGTTTCCGAGTGGGGCCCAAATACATAATGCAGCGTAACGCCCTGATTTCGCTTGGGGCCAAGAAAGTGCATTTTATATGCAATCAGAAAAATATAAATGAAATACTTTAAATTAAAAGTATACGAAAGTAACTAATATAAAAAAGCACTTAAAGAATATAAAAAAGCACATAAATAAAGATTTAGCGACATAATTTTTTTTTCATGAGACTTCTGACAAAATACTACTGGGTCCTAATCGTAATTATCTAAGGGTGGGGCTCAAGTAGTACTTTGTATCTGGGCTCCACTCGGAAACGACCGGCTAGTAAATAATAAAAAATAAGTAATAGTTCTGTTTTTCATCTAATCTTCCGCAATCGGGTTCATAACCGATGTTGCCCACAAACATATAACCCTCTTCAGTGGCTGAATTTCTAAAATCACGAAAATACATGTTTAACTATTTTTTAGTAGATTTGTTATCCTAAATCTGTGATTTCAAGTTCATAACTAAAAATGCCGCAAACATTCGAAATGACCCAAAATTTTCGACCCCCATTTAGCCCCCCCTAATGGGTGAATTTCTAAAATCGCTGAAATATGTGTTTAATTATTTTTATATCAGATTTGTTATCCTGAATTTCACGCTCTTATCCAAAACTACTGATGAGATACGGTGAAAAGGTGAAATCATCAAAAATTATCGACCTCTCCCCATTTAACTCCCTTAGTACTTGAATTTCTAAAATCGCCTAACATGCATATTTAACTATTCTTTAGTAGATTTGTTATCCCGAAATTCACCCTCCTAACTATAACTTCTACTGAGATATGGCAAAATGGCGAAAACATTCAACCCCTATTTAACCCCCCTTAGTGTCTGAATTTCTAAAATCGCTGAAATATGTGTTTAACTATTTTTTCAGTAGATTTGTTATCCTGAGTTTCATGATTTCTTTCTATAATTTCTACTGAGATATGGCAAAATGACCTAGAATATTTGACCTCCTATTTAACCCCCCTTAGTTGCTGAATTTCTAAAATTGCTGAAATATATGTTTATCAATATTTTTTGTAGATTTGTTATCCTGAATTCCGAGCTCCTAACTAAAAATGCTGCTCAGATATAGTAAACAGAGAAAATTACCTAAAACTTTCGACCTACCATTTAACCCTCTTAATGGATGAATTTATAAAATCGTTGAAATATGTGTTTAATTATTTTTTTAGTAGATTTGTTATCCTGAATTTCGCGTTCCTATCTAAAACTGCTGCTGAAATATGGCGAAAACGCGAAATGACTAAAAACTTTAGACCCCCATTAAACCCCCTGAGTGGTTGAATTTTTAAAATCGCTGAAATATGTGTTTAACTAACTTTTAGTACATTTGTTATCTTGAATTTCGCGCTTTTAACTAAAACTGTTGTTGAGGTATGGTGAAAAGGCAAAATGACCTAAAACTTTAAACCCCCCATTTAACCCACTTAGTGGTTGAATTTCTAAAATCGTCTGAAATACATGTTTAACTATTCTTTAGTAGAATTATTATCCCAAATTTCAGGCACCTACTTAAAACTCCTGCTGAGATATGGCGGAAAGACGAAATTATCTCAAACTTTCGACCCCCATTTTACCCCCTTATGCTGTGAATTTTCAAAAATCCTTTCTTAGTACGCGCCTACATTGTGTGAAGAGCATGTCTTCCAAATTTCATTGTTCTAGAACAAATTGTTCAGGCTTGGCGTTTATTATGAGAAAATCAAGCTACTCCTTTATAAGTATAGATATGTTTTTGAAAATTCAGATATGTACATTTGATCCAAAATGTAGCATTGCGTAAATTTAAAGTCCTATTTTTAACACTTTCAACCTACTTGAAAAGTGTTTATGATTTCGGTTTGTCTGGCTGTCTGCCGTCTGCTGTCTGTCCGTGTTCTAACTCCCGTAAATATGCTAGGATTGCTCTGCAATTTTTATATGTTATTGTCGTTATCTATAGCATGTTCCATTTTTCAACTAAAGTGTGTAGAACTTATAGAATTTTTATGGAACACTCAAAAGAATTCCGTTACATTACTGTCTCTGGGGAAAAATCATTTGCGGTTCATTTTAATGATGTTACACAATTTCAAATACAATGTAATTGATATGCATCACTAAGGTGCACTACAAGAAGCTTAATATGGAATATGGCGTGCATAGCACTTATAGTTACTTTACAGGGATAGTCAAAAGAATTCCGTTACAATACGTCTATGGGAAAAAATCGTTTGCGGTTCAATTAAATAATGTTTCACTATTTTAAATGCATTGAAATTTATATATATCACAAAGATGCATTACAAGAGGTTTACTGCAGAATATTGTGTGTATAGCAGTCATCGTATCATTTACAGGTAACACAAGAGAATTCTCTACTGTCTGTTAACAATAATTCCTGGATGTGCATTTTAAGTTGCTGAACGCGATTTTAAATTTAACTCACTTTTTGTCTATTACTTGGTGTGTATAAATTCTGTATTTCATATACAGGGCAGCACAAAAGTTCACGAACATATTTCAGTTTATTGACAGACACTGCAGAAGGAGAATTTTAAACTGTGCTACGCGTTTCCTAACTAAACCAAAATTTAGCATCCTATGTAGTAAATATACAAATATATAGATCATATACAGAGCTGAATAAAAGTATTAGGATATTTTTCCGAATGTTGCATATGTTGGAAATTCCTAAAATTACGTTTTTATATATGTTATGCGTTTTCCAAATTGTTTACTTAGATGTTAACTTTCTGCTTATTAAACGGTAATGATTTGTAAAATTATTTTGGAAGCGTTGGAAAGTGTTACATAATCTATGATTGACGCATTATTTTTAGTTCTTCTTTATCATATATTTTAGTAATATGCTCTTTTTTTATTTTTTATTTATTTTTAATTTAATTTAAATATATATATATGTGTGTGTGTGTGTGTGTGTGTGTGTGTGTGCGTGTAAACTTTCTGTACAATTAAACCATCGAAACATAAGATATTGACCAAATATTATGAAATCAATATAAGAAATAGCAGAGGCAAAATTAAAATTAAAATATGTAGTCTTATGAAATGAAATATGTAAAATACAAATAAAAAAAAGGGTATATACACAGATGAAAGTTCATATTGTAAATCACATCTTCAAGGATATTATATTTCTTTCCCAAATAATAATATTTTTATATGTTTCTATAATAACTTTAAATAAACAGACTATTTCTGTTTTTAAAGGAAAATTTAAAAGGTCCCATATTGTTTCGGTTGATTTTCACGCTATTACATATTTTTATATGATAAGTAATTTATCATTAAAAAGCCTACAGAAAATAGCTCGTATAAGTTACATTAGGCGCAATGTTTTTATAAAAATGTATCTTGATCTTAGTAAACAATATGGTATACAATAGAAAATGTGCTTACTCAGTTTCTTGATAATTCTTAATATTTGCTTTGAGCATCAGAAATTCCATTAGCTTTCCTTAAACGAGTAATCTATACCTTGCTAAATTAATTTCTGTCTTAATAATATTATCCAAGTGTAGCTGAGGAAATGCATTTACATAAAATGCCTATAAACGGACTTGGATAATGCGAAATCGTAATAAGAGTTTGATTCATTATTCAAATAAGGTTATTCCAATTACGAATATACATGTATGTATTTTCATCTCACAGATCATATATCAAATTATTTTGCATTAACAAATCTGTGGAAGTGGTTTCAGAAGTGGTGACTAATGGATTTGTTCCATTGAAGAAGTGATAAAATTTGAATTAAAATTTATGTAAAATAAAACAAATTACTCTTTTTATGAATGAAAGATTTAATTATTCTAATAAAAGTAACTTTTATTAGATAGAAAATCACTTTAAAAAAATGTCCTTTGTGTGGTTTATTTTTTTTTCTTACTAAGTTTCCGTTGCTTATGAAACGAAGGATGTGGATTTTACTTGCTATTTTGTCAATACAAAATCAGCGCATTTCATTTAATTCCGATTTATTGTGTTTTTTATTACATATTAACAGGGAAATATAGCCTAAAAACTGTTTTTTTTTTTCTGTTTGCATATTTACAACAAAGATGGTGGAAATCATAATTTTGTACACTAAAAATTCCATAGAAATGTCCACCTAAACCAGCAGAATTTCTTGTAATTTCGTAAATTATGTGTTATGAAATTAATACTAGAAAACAATATATATTGTACTATATAACATTTTAAAAGAAATTTAATTTTCGTAAGATTTAAATATGTGTATCCGAAACTCTTGTTAAATCCCCTAAGTAGTTTTTGAGCAATGTTTAATATAATACCTGAAGCGCAGTTTGTTTAGCAACAATAAGAATTAATTTATCATTAATAACTAAGAATTTTACACGTGCAACCTAAATTTATTCACGAATTGACATTTTCCAATTTGATATTCGAAGGTACAGATTACCGAATAATCCAAATATTATGTCAAAATTAGGTGCTAGTATTCAAATATTAAAGAAGTTTGATTTTATTTCAACATGGAGACAGCCCTGTAGGTTTTCTTTGTTGATAAATAATGTAAAAATATACAATTCCAAGTAGAAATGTACATCTCGCATTGCTATGCGATAATAAATTAAAATAATAGGGTGTTATCTTTTTTTTTTGACTTGCTGCACATAAATGAGAAATACGAACATCGAATGTATCTCATACATCATATTCTATGACCTTTGGGATTTTTTAAAGATAACACAAAAACCACTGCGAGGCAAATCTAACATATTGTATGCGCGCATTGGAAAAAATTATCAATTGATTGTATGAATTTTTATAGTTGAAATAATTACATTTGTTGAATATTAATTTATTATTTCGTATTTCATGTTACAATTTAAACATAATTCCAAATTTTAATATGTATACTGGTACCAAAGCCAACTTCATGCACATCAGTTAATAATAGATACTATTTCTTATTGATTGGTACTGTTTTGTTTACTCTACTAAACAATGTTCAAAATTGCATAGGGTGATACTCTATGGAAATGTATAAAATGTATGAAATGTATGAAGTTACGATGCTTATCGTTCTATTTGCAGAATGCTAAAGCATTTTTGTAGGTGCTCGATCATATGATTTAGACTCTACTCATGTGAACTTCATAAATTTTATTATCATTTTAAGTTTATTTCAAAACTCCACATATACCAATTAAAAGAATTGAAATATGACTAACAAGATGTCGATGATTAAAGTGAAATGAAGAGAAATAAACGGTCAAAAGCGTCTGCGGAAGCGCGTGAAAACTTGATGGATGGAAAAAGTTTGACAGTTCCTTAATCATTAAAAATAGTTTATCATTTAAGTTTATACCATATATTTTTTGAATGTCAGCCTTTTAGTAGTGACACGTTAGTTATACAAATAAATGTATCTTTGTTACGTATAGTAAAATGCATATTACTACAATTTAATTACATATATTCATTTTTTATATTATATTATATTATATTATATTATCAGTTTTGCTGAGTGAATTTCAGATTATTTCGTTTATTGTGTTTTACTCTTCAAAAATGTATTGTTAAAGAAAAAAAAAAGCTTTTGATCATGTACTATTAATTGTGTACCATTTATTAATTAAAATAGATATACGGAAACGTAAACTTGCACATTTTAAATATGAAATCGATTCTGGAAAACTTGTATAAATAAATCAAAGATTCCATTTTCAAGGTGCACGTTTCAAGTATTCTTATTTCGCCATCATATTATAGTTTTTCCAATATCATGAGAAAAAAAATTAAGCGTTTTATGGATTTCCCACAATGCGTACTCAAATATATAAACTACATTACAAAATATATTATGGGAGAAGAAGACGAAAACGATTTCTTTTGAAATACTATTTTTGCACGGAAACATTATAAAATGAGTTTGGATATTTTTTTATATTTCTTCATATTGTGTTTCACAAAGACAATATATGGTGCAATTTAATGTTGGCTATTATGAAATATTTATTACTATGAAGTCAATTATACTGATTTGTAAAGATATAACAAGAACTAGATTTTTCCAAATGAGTAAAAAATACACCGTCCGGCAGTCCAACCTAGTACCTTTGATTTAAATTGTAAATGTCTTATCTGCTGAGCTACCTGGGCCGACAACAGGTTGACATATTTCAATAATAAAGTGTATGTACGTCTGCCTAGTTTAATATAGTGTATATACATACTGCATATTCTGTTGAGCTGTCTTTATGGCAGACCAGATGCTACTGCCAATAAGGTTATTTGATTGATATGTGTCCACTGATTGTCGGCCCCCGTTGCTCAATTGGTAGAGCGTTGGCAATTGAAGTCAAAGGTCTTGCGTTCGACGCCCATCCTGCGCATTTTTTTGAGTTTTCTCAGATTACAAGCTGCATAATTAAAAAAAATGTGTCACGAAAACTGTTTCAATCTAATGTTTTATTCAAAATTTACATAAAATAATGAGGGATAACTGTTTTTACTTTTGTTGCCGTATTTAAATTTATAATTTTTTGTCAATATAATGAAATAAATAAATCTTGTTTCATAAAGGTACATTTCCTTAATGTTTTTATTTTTGTTTGTCACACAATGTTAATTTACATATTTATTAGTAAAAACATGAATTGTTTCGTGTATGATTTCATTTCTAGTAATCTGAAGTAGCTTTCGTACTATAAAATTGCGTATTTTGAGTATTCTGTTCAAAATATTTTATATCCTTTTGAACAGTCTTTATTTCGGATCACATACTAAAATATCCAGTTTCTTTTGATATAATAAATCTGGACCACTTAGTTATTCTCAAAAAAGTGTTTATCGTCCTGTTATGTATATTTTCATTACAGCTTGCATCTTGCATATTGTAACTTAGATCTTAAGACTTAGTTTCAAAACTTTAGCACGTATAGTCAAATTCCCAAGTTTGAATCCTGGTATATATTTATATGTTTAACTCTGTTGGGATAATTTGCTCAACTTTCACCTCCACCTATAAGAATCTAGCATGTCGGGATGAAATCTTATATATAATTATAATTCACGGAGTAATGGAATTTCTATGTGTAACGTGTTTTAATCTGTAAAGTTGCCATAATGTCAGATCTGATGATAACAACAAATGAGTGAATTGTGTCAGGCAAGTTGTCATCTGAGCAGTTTAGTGGTAGATCATTAGCGCATATAACCCAAGTTCCAAGTTCGAATCATGGTTCAGTTACTTTTACTTTGTTGAAAAAATTTGATCAAATTTGATTTCCACCTAAGGAATAGATAATTAATGTTTGAGCGGAACGGATAATTCAATTTCCATTTCATCCTTATATTTCTTTTTCTTGTTTAGGTTTTGTTTGTTTTTTTTTAGTTATTTGGAATGGTCTCCTTTTGTTGGTTCTTCCAACAAGAACTAAAATATTATTTAATAAATAAATAATAAAAAATAACAATTTGTGGAAATTCGTTCTAAACGTTTACATATTTTACAGACCTTCATATTTCAGTTGCTACATATAGTCAATTACTAAAATATGGAAACGTAAATAAACTTTTATTATCTTTTGCGCATATGTAATTAAAAATGATTTCTCACGAATGCACAAATTTTATAAAATATTTAATATATTTATCTTCTAATTGAAGTATTTTGTTACTAGTGCACTTTGTAGAATTCCTTGAAAGTTGTGTTAAAATTGGTTGAATATACTGCAGGCTATAAAGAAAAAAATGCGGATTTATTTTATTTTTTCAAAACGAAGCTTTTATATGCTCTGAATACACGCGCTGTTCTTACACAAATAAACACAAATGTTGTACAAGGCCCACATAATCATCACATACAGCTACAGATCATTTCAAGAGGTTTTTTTTCTGCAGAGTAATTGCAAGTTTTTAATATAATTCAATTTGTTACTTATCCTTAACGATTCTCGTGACTGAAAATTCGCTGAAAAATATGAGGTTAAATATTCTCTTTATATTGCTAAATATCCAAATATTCTATTAATTTAGACAAAAAGTCTCAAATCGAAAATGTATAGGTGTATAATTTTAACACATGCAATGAAAAATTGAACGCGTGAATTCATATAATCTTGAATTGAATCTTTAACTCAATCTTAAATCTCTTTTTATTCTGCGATTTCCATAGCTGCGAGCAATCCAGTTTTTTTAATCAAATAAACATACATGGAAGAAGAAATTTCTAATGTGCTTAGGATGTTTGATTTGCTAATTTTATTATATTTATTCAATATAATTTCCAGTTCAAAATATGTTTATTTAAAAAAAAAAAAAAAAAAAAAAAAAAAAAAACCAGGAAAGTTTGCAACTATGCATTCACGGAATTCTATGAAATTTAGGAAAGCATTATTTATCTATACATATATACAGATTTGATTGCCACACCATTTTAGATTTTTCGTTATTTTTGTATGTGGAACGTAAATACATAAAAGTTAAATTTTTCCTGCAAAAACAAAAACAAAATATTAAATAACGTTTTAATTAGAGTGGAAAGAAAACTACAATTTTGCACTTTCTTCCGAAATTCAAAGGATTAAACTCTTGCCCATTTTTTTCCACTTGAAAAATTTGAGAAATAAGACATATTTTATTAAAGCAATTTTCTAGGTTTAATTAGAGAAATGTTCTGTAATTCACTGTACACATGTGTCACAAGTAAAAGTTAAAGAATTAAAAAACTTTCTTGATACTGCATTTCGTATCACTGTGAGAGGATCAAATATACGAGGTTACTACAGATATATCTCCATGTTTGCAGGATATGAGTCAATAAAATCTCCATTTCCGAACAATTGATTGATATAAAACTTACTAAAGAAAATATTCCATTTCACAATCTCTATATCACGAACTGTCTGTAAAATATGGGTTGCAAATTATACAAGTAGATGGTAATTAAAATTATTTAACGACAAAATATAAATAATTTGATTGTTATTCGAAGAAATCGTTTAATCCATTAAACCATTTTCTTTTTATGTTAGCATTCATAAGGTAGTTAAGCACAATATTGTTCTTTACTTGTATAATAGATATATTTGATATATTTAATAGAATCCAAAGGTTACAGTACAGCTATTATGCACATTTTCTATGAAATTCATGATCTCAAAACATACCCGCATAGCATGCACAGTCACAGTGACGTCATTGTAACGTCACTGTGAGTCACGTACGTCACGTCACATCTGTGACCAAAATGCCACCACTTTGTAACGTCACACTGTGACCAAAATGTGAACGTCTTGGAGATCTAAAGAAAACTTAAAATAAACTTTAGAACATCTTATAGCATAAAGAAAATTACTTTTTGACAGCTTTAAAAAATTTGGTGAGGTTGCAATGACGTCACAGCAAGTCACATAAGTCACGTATAACCTATGACCAAAATGTCAACACTCTGTGACTTCACGGTGTGATCGGAGAGTGAATTTGGGAAAAAAATCATAAAATATAGATTTGAATTATGTCATGTACCTAAATCATTAATAAAAATATTGTCACACACTATTTAAATATATTGAGTATTTCCAAGATAAAATAAAAAATAAATATCTGTCTACATATATGAGGCAGATAATTTTTTACAATTTTCATTACCATTTTCATGAAATTTAACAAAATATACTATATAATACACAGATAAAAGTCCTTAAATAGAAATTTAGTTACTTATCGAGTTATAAGCAATTCGTGTCACGTGACGACCAGTTTTTCTCCTGTCTTTCACTGTCACGTCGGATATTCAAATCAAAACGCCGACTTTGACATTCTTTTCTGAAAGATCTGCTTTTAACAAAAAATGGAAAAAGTTTTTCAATAACATAGTTTCTGAATAAAACCACGAGCCAATTTCGTGTATTTCCGAGCAAAATGAATTAAAAACATGTTATAAAGTGTATGTCATTCCTATAGCAATTTATCCAAAACTGGCCAGTGCTTAGTAAGATGTCACCTCTATTAAATATATTGCTCTTTTCGATAGAGTGTAAAAAATGAAAAAATTGTACTTAGGAAATTTTATTGCAATTTAAATTTATATCGAAATTACTTTATAAAGCCTATTAAATCAATTTTTATTTAAAATTTATCTTTACTTTTGACGTCTAAAGCAAATGCAATGGATTAAAAAATATATACAAATGTAATTTTTCACAGCTTATTTCTCAGAATACAAAACTCTCTCATATAAAAAAAGAATCATTAGAAGTTCATTTTTCAGCCATATAAATTATAAAGCTTTTGAAATGTCTTTATTTAAATTATTGTTTTCCTATGTCATTTGCGGTAAAGTTGGAAACATCTGCTAGTTGTTATTTTGTTGTGTTTAAACAATACTGCGCGCGCATATTGCAGGCAGACGATTTTTTTCATTCGAAGTTCAGATTAGCGTGTGTTGCGTTCTTTTAAGTTTGTAGATTTATATTATGTAAGTAAATTAACGTTTCAAAGTGAACAATCTCCATTTTAAAGTAAACCATCCATTTTAACATCTCCTTGTGTCTAGCCGGGTGCGTTCATAAGGCCAGGGTGATATTTGATTTCTCAGATCTATGAACACACCTCTTCTGCTGGAAAAATTTGAAAATTATTGTGGTGGATTTACAGTTTAATTTTTCAATGAGAGGGAAGCAAATAAGGAGCATTCAATCGTAACCCCTTTACCTATAGATCAGCAGGTAACTTTTAATGTCTTCGCAGTTTTGTTAATAGTGCATGTTTAGTACTAGTACACTTAATAGTGCATTATTTAAAAGTTAAGATGTTTAAATTTTCTTTTAAAAAATCACTTGTATTAAATTTTATCTTTAATGTTTTAAATTCTTTTAAATAGACTGTTTGGAAAAAAGCTTAAATTATTTACTAACAATATGTATTCTAAATGTAAAGTGTTATTTAAAATGAGGAATTTATTTAATATTTTGCGTTTCTTAATTCAATTTTCATAGTTATTCATTATAATTAAAAACATTGCAATTTTTAAAATTATTAATATTTGATTTGCAATTTGATAATTTCGTTGCTAGTGTAGGTTTCCAGAAATAATTTTCCGGTATATTTGAAAAAAAAAAATGTGACAATTTAATACATTGAATAATTTATTTGTCGAGAAAAAATAATAAATATTGAATAAATTGAATACACAAAAATAATAAATATTGATGAAACAATAAAATAACTGTTTAGTTAAGGTAATTTTTCCAGTTGTGTTATCGAATGTTTTTACTGTAAAAATTGATATTTAAGTTCTGCATTTAGTATTCTATCAAAAACTATAAATAAAATAATTTGTAAAAAAAAAATATATATATATATATATATTTTTTTTTTGGCCTTTATGATCTTAAGTTATATATTTCATTTACAACGAAAACTGTTTTACTGCTTGATACAATGTTTATTATTTAATAATATCGCACAATAAGTGTATCTATTATTTAAATTGATTCCTAATATAAATTTTTCAGAATGCTTATTTTAAAATGTATACTTATATTTTCTTTAAAGTTGTTCTCAAATCCAAAATAGCTAATTTCTGGCATATTTCTGAATTCATTTTTATTCGGAAATACATGAAATTGGCAGGTGTTCTTATTCAGAATAGGGTAGATGTGCCAGTAATGGACCGCCGTCCAGTAATGGGCCACCTTTAAAGTTTTTGGTTTATAAAAAAATAACCAATAAAAATTCAGCTTTTTTTTTATTTCATTAATATGCTATCTTTAAATTCTAGTTTTAAATACAATCATAATATCAATTATCTATTACTTTTTGTGAGGTGTCCATTACTGGAATTTAGGGTGTTTTGATTTATTTCTGTTATTTACAATTAAATTTCGATTCACATTGGGAAATGTGAGTATGAGCATGGTTAAATATTGTTGGTAGAGTAATATAATATTAAAAAATGTGGAATATAACAATTATAATTATTAATTAAAAAATAATTTTAAAAGAAATCCCTTAAGGGTGTCCAGCACCCGCACATCTACCCTATATATAATCGAATGGCGTTATCCATTTTTCGGTAACGGCAGATGATGTTTCAGAAAACACTATCAAAGTCGGTGTTTTGAACCAAATTTCCGACGCGCATCGTCAGAAACGGGTAAAACGTAACCGAAATTGATCTTAAGTATTACATTTATCTAAAAATGGAAAACGCTATTCATTCCAAATAGCTTTAATAATCAGGCATGCAAGTGCCATGCGTTTAAAAGTTTGTTCATAAATGTGTCAGAAAGTTTCGTGACACTGAGCGAGGGGAAATATGGCAAAGTATACACATTTAAAAACTTCAATACTTAACAGCAAAATAGCATAATTTTAAATATTGTCAATAATTTTGGTGGTTACATAAAACAAATGGAAGTAGAAGTTAATTTAAAAAGTTGTTATTTGCATAACCGAATTTCATATTATTGAAATATTTACTTTTATTATAATTTTTAATGGATCCATCTATTATTTTTATATTAGTATGCATTTTTTACATTTATAATTTTCTTGCTTAACGGCTACATTAGCCGGTTTCCCAAACAGATGCAAAATTTAAATTTTAATTTGAATACGAGTTGCATCAATAAAAATGATTGCCGATCCAATCCTTATCGTCGATCTTATCCGTATTTGGTGAAATTTTGTTATCCGAATCTATGCGAAATCATTTATCAGGTTCGGTCGGGTTGTGGGCCTACAGATTTTTTGTTGTTGTTGTTGTTGGGTTAGGGTAAGAATACGGGTTGAATCGAAATATAGTTTCAGTCAACCATCATTCATGTTAAAGTAGACATTCAATCATGTTCAAGAAGTATATAACAGGATTCGTGTATGACTCTAGATGCGAGCCGACATCAGAAATTGTATCGTAACACAATTTCTGATAAAATCTGATTACACGGTCGTATGCAAGATTCTATTCCAAACAAGACTTACAGTAAAAACATTATACCCGAATCGGGTCAGATCGGGTTCACGAAAATCAGGTCACACGACAACTAATCCAAATCTATTCTGTAGCCAAACAAATCCATAAAGATCGATCCGAAGTTTCTGGATTGGATTCGGGTAAAATCTGGTCACCCGACCCGGTGCAGTGTCGTCACAAACTTGAACCATAAAATATTTTTGATCCGAACAATCCGTATAGGATTCGGGTAAAATCTGGTCACCCTATCCGATGCAGATTCGTCACATTTTTCACATTGAAGTCGCACGGTGACTTCACAAAGTAGTCACATTGTGAGGTCACAGAAAGCCTTGAAAACGGCCATAATGACCTCGCATTTAGGTCACAGTGACTTCACATCGACGTCACTTGACGTCACGACGACGGTTACAAAGTCACAGTGTGGCTTCACAGTGACGTCGCCGTGACGTCACCATTCCTTACGGGTATTTAATTGAAGATAGATGTATAGAGAGTAATATATACATATACATATACATATACATACATATGTACAGTGTACAGTATGGCCACCAATGTCCCTTGCCACCCTTTTAACTTCAGAATGGCTGCTGCTATATTCATAAAAGTGGTGTCTAGGAATAGTAAACTAACCATGCGCTACTGCATGAAACCACCTACAGCGCCACCTGGTGGAAAATTGCGAAGTTAGCATTCCTATATCGAAATGGAAAGAGATAGGGGAAAAAGTGGTTTACAAAGTTGTAGAGCATCATCGATTTAGTACGAAAAGATACCTTGTGGACATTAATGCGAAGAATAGAACGGTTAAAACGCGCATTTGATTTTTCGTGATTTTCTAAAATGTGACGTCACAAAATTTGAACGGAAGGAGAAATTATTATCTTTCGGACAAAACAAGACACTGCAATGTCGTACAGTGGTATCGCTTGTGATTTCCAATCAAAACGACGCATTACGGACGCTTGTGCCAACGTGTCACCCTCTATGCTTCAATGTGCGCAATGTGAAATTCAAACAAGGATCCAAATGTGCATTGCAGCTGACGGTGAGAAGTTTGAACATCTCAAATAAAGGTACATTGTTTCAACTAGTTGTTTTTTCTTTCTAAGATCGTTTTGTTACTTCACAAGTGTAGGAAATTACAAAAAAAACAAATGCGCGTTTTAACCGTTCTATTATTCGCATTAATGTCCACAAGGTGTCTTTTCGTACAAAATCGATGATTCTCTACAACTTTGTAAATCACTTTTTTTCCCTATCTGTTTCCGTTTTCGAGATAGGAATGCTAACTCCGCAGTCTTCCACCAGGTGGCGCCGTAGCCAATTTCATTCAGTAGCGCTTGCCTACTTTACTATACCTAGACACTTTTATGAATATAGCAGCAGCCATTCCGAATTTAATAGGGTGACAAGGGACTTTAGTGGGCATACTGTATAACGAAATAGGTAACATATTTTTTATTTGAACCCACAAATCAAAACGTAATTGAGCAGAATAAATACATTTAACTAGAGTTGTATTTCATTTGATAGTAAAAGTTACAATAATAAACCTTAAAATACCATCAAAAAGCCTTTGAATGTTTGAAGGTATTAAAGTTCGCTATATGCATGATATGTGTATTGTGTATGTTGCATTAAACTGTTAGAATAAGATCCAAAATAACTAGTATAAAAAGACAATGTGTATAAAACAAAATTTTGAAATGCGAACAAGTATCCACAGATATTCTGCTCCAGTTAAACTTAATATTGCGATTTGTTTCAATTTAGAATGATGAAAGTTAGTTTGTTACTTATTGTTATTTAATGCATCATTTAAATCTAATTATATTTAATGATACACATATTTACATTCCTAAGTTCCTATCAAACTTATTATTGTTTTCTCTTTTATATGGGTAATAAATCAAATCCAGTTTAAAGCTGGTATTTTAAAAATAAATTTAATATTGTCACTCACATAATTATATTTAAAAGCAATAAGCAATTCTATCGTCAAACAACATTAACCTGTTCCATTAAAAATGCAATTTTCGCTTCCATAGTTACACGAAATTTGGAAATAATGAATGACAAATGTAATCTATTAATTCCTTCATTGGAATTAATCGAAAATTATGCTAAATAAAAATATGAATTGGTCACTCATAAAAAAGTACTCTAAGCTTTTTAAAATTTCTTCTCCATTTATTTTCACTTGAAATGAAGCACCAGTATCTATCAATTTAAAGTGAATATTACATTTGATTGCCTTTTATTTAAGAAAAAAGAAAATATTAGAATAACATTTTCAAACTGAAATGTTAGTTACATACTTAAAATTCTGTTAATTAAATATTTGCAATTTTTATTAAAACTATTTTCTTTTATTCCTAATCTTTTCTTTATAACCTTTATTTATTTACAGAGTAAAATAAAACTTATTAAACATCGGGAAAGGTAAGAATCTGTTGATATTATTTATAAGATTGAATCTAATAAAAATTCTTCAGAATAAAAATCATTTGATTTATAATTTTGTTAATGTGTTAGGTTGCTTTTTTTACGTAATATTTAAAATTAGAGAAAGATAAAATTTTCTTTTTCATGAAAGTTATGTTTTTTTTTCTTCAACTTAGTAATATCATAAAATATTTTAACTTATACCAAGGATAAAAAAGGATTGAAACGTTGAATTTACACTTTTATTAGATATTAAATTTTGAAAAATAGTCTGTGAAAGTGTTTTTACATATGAGATTTTGCAAATAGTTACAAAACTTTTATAATATGCAAATAATTTACAGTTAAGATTTTTTTATAACAAATACAACGTTATCGTAGACTCCTTCGAATTTTAAGGAAGTCTGGTACCAGTTTTGTTTATTAGAAAACTTCTATTTAATATTTAAATTCTTCGAATTTGAAATCCCTTGTGTGATAGCAAAATTTCTAATAAACAATAAACAGTAAACAATTTATTGCTTCAAGGGGATTACCAGTTGCACAGCAACTCCACTCCCTGTGTATGAGTACTTGTGTAACACATCTTAGAGGAGCTATGAAAGAAAGTATAACCGTAGCACAATATATGCACTATAATAAAAAAATAGATAAAGATAAACAGGTGAGGAAAGGTCTTCGTCTCAAGAGCACGAAGACGAAATGAGTATATATCCGCGATTAAATAAGACGAAAATTTCGGTAAAATATTTCTGGGAAATTGAACGCAGACCGAAATATCTAGACATATAAAAGTAATTATATGAAAAGGTATTTTCTGTAAAACTTTATTTAGAGATTAGCTGCATAATTGGATAGAAACAAGAACTCTGTGCTCCACTGTATCTGAATATATATATGAAACAAATTAAAAAAAAGTTTTCGCCGTTGACCTCATCAAAACTATAATTCTGTGTAAATCCCATTATTCTAAATTATTTTCTCGTTCTAGTATTTCGACTGTCAAAATTCCACCGTGCTAAAATACTTTATTCTAAATTCATTCTCTTAAAAAATGGCTCTGATCGCTCTGTTCTATTAAAATTACGCACTTTTGTTTCATTAAATAAATACATCCTAGCATTTAATTCTTTTAAACATCAATCTCCCAGCTAAAAATATTTTAACTCTCTTGAAAGAACAACCTATGTATTTTTATTTATTTTATTTTTATTTCCCTCTGTTTTCTGACAAAACAATATTCTTTCTCAAAATTATGAAAGCTAACTTCAGTCTCAGTGTAAAATATTATCTTGGCATCTTGCCCATGCTCGATAAAACCTACGTATTTTTTTTCTTCTTATTTATTCGAAGGAAATAGATTTTTCCGCAATGTTCTAGAAGTATTTTTCCCGCATTTTTTTCAGATTACGGTCTTATAGATTCGAAATCAGAGCGCTGGAGAATTTAGTTCTATAGCGCTGATTGGTCGAAAGACTGTTTAATGAAAATGTATTCTGGGGCGTTAGATAGAGATATACGCGGAGTTTCCCGCTCAGCGTCAGATTGCTCCTGGATCCGGTTGTACATGTAACCCCGTCGCGTACTTCCCGATCATCGAATAATCTCATTGGCTGCCGATAGATAGAAAAAACAACTGCCTGTAAGAACAAAAATGTCTTCTTAATTATTAAATTAAGTCACCAATTTTCTTCACGGTATTAAAATCATCATGTATGTATTTAGCATCATAATTAGTAAAGCATGGTCATTTTCTTTTACTTCGAATAAAAAAGTGAACTGAAACGGACTGTCTCTTATTTGCATTCTGTACGCACATTATGAAGTGAATTCTTGGCGCCCGACTGCAAATTCCTCGGAGGAAACACTTGCCTGGATAATGATTCTACAAAAATTATGGTGATACAAGTTAAATCGTGACATTATTCTTTTTAATGTCGAGAAGGATGTGCTAGATATCTTTTTAAAGTCAACGCGGATATGCCAGATAAAGGTGCTTTTGTTCGACCAGGTGCCGGTGTATGTACTTCAGCTGTCACGACGGTGTGGTAATTTAGATCGGAACATGTTTGTGTCGCTGAGTGAGATTTGTTAACCATCGGATTGAATTAAATGGAAACGTACTTTGATGACTTACTGTTTTGGTGCTGATTGAAAAATTGTAGTCTATGATATGGACATGCAGCCAAGTAAAAAGAAGACACGGTAGTTGTAAATTATGTTTTTATGGTTGATATTTTTATTTTGTGATTTTATGCTGTTTAAATATTTTTTATGTGTTTCTCTTTTATTGTTAATGATTCTTTAAATTCTATTGTTATTTAAATGTTATTAAGATCGGGGCTTTCTAAAGAAAATAGAGTACCTTCTTATATCCATATTGATAAAAGTAATAGGAAAATGGATGAAATTAAGATGATTGTATTTGACCCTAATTCGGGAATGGGGATTCAGCAGTGGCTAGAATATTTCAACCATATTTGTAGAAGAGAAAATAAGAATGAGGGATGGAAATTTAATCATATATCTCAATATCTTAAAGGGGAAGCTCTTAAAGTGTATGTTAATGATTGTCTAAATTGTGATGATTATGAACAAGTTGTAAAAATTTTAATAGAGAAGTTTATTAACTTAAAATGCTCAAAATTTTCTAATTTTACTACACTTAAACTGGATAAATTGATTGACTTATAAAATTATTTTAGAAAAAAGGTGGAGATAGGTAGACAGTTAAAATTATGTGAAACCATTCTGTTACAAGGATTGACTGATGGATTACGACCAGAATATCAAAATTCCATCAATGTAAATCATCCTGAAAATACCACTGACTGGTATAGGATTGTGAAGCAATTTGTTGAAGTTTCTCCATCTCTCAATACCCGACAACCAATCAATCAACCATATTGTCAGCCAAATTTTTCTGCTCCCCGTTTCCCAATGCAAGCTTTTCGGCAAAATTATCAGCCTTTCCGACCACTTAGGCCAGAATATGCTCCTCGGAATTGGCTACTAGCACGACAATTTAATCAGAGATCTCCTAATTATAGGAATCCTGTACAAAAAAGTCATTTTCAAAACCTTTATCCAAGCAGACCGTGCAGAATTTGTACCAATAAGGGGGTCAGAAATGCTTGGGAAAGAGAGTGTGTGTTTATAAGTAATACTACTCCCTCTGATACTCCTAATGCTTCTTCTTTTGCTTGTAATCCTGGTAATGAGTGACAATTAATAGTGTATGGGTACACCCCTAGTTATAATTTATCTTCTTTTGTGGATAGTGGTTCCACAATTGTCATTTTACCATTGAAATTTGTAGTAAAACTTAATGCTAAATTTGAGAAAATACCTACTACTATTATCGGTCAGGCAAAAGGGTTTATGGAAGTTAATCAGAAATGTAGAGTGCTCATCAGGGTTGGGAAAATTAGTAAATGGGTCTATTTTGTAGTATGTAATATAGATCTAAATTATGCAATATTGGGGTTAAAAGAGTGTTCAAAATTTCATTTAACAATTAATTGTAAAAATTGTATTGTCAAACAGGGGAAAAGAATTGTAAATAGAGGTGTAGCCATACAAAATGAGAAAGCTCTCCATTTTCATATTATTGATGTTAATAAAGTACAACAAGTGAATAATGAAAGAATAAAATTTGAAAATGATAGTAGTAATTTTGAAAATAAATATGATAATTAGAACAAGTTGAATTTTTATCAAGTAAATAGCAATTTTGAAAATAATGAAGAGCATAATGATTTGGATTTTTATCATGATGAACAACTAAATTTTGAGAACTGTGGTAATAGTATCATTATGCAGTCAAATGAGGAAAATAATGACTACGAAGTGCAACCAGATTATAGAAGACTCATGACTCCTTAAATTTCTCGAATAAATTTGATTAAAAATGGGGATTTAAGGGAATTAATTCAAGATTACATAGATATTTTTGCTAAACATAAATATGATGTGGGTAGAATTAATATTGAACCGCAACGCTTTTATCTTAAATCTGACCTACCAATACCTTTGAGGCCTTATAGACCTTCACCAGCTGAGGAAAGAGAAATTCAAAATCAAATTCAAGGATTGTTAGAAGCAGGATTAATTAAAGAGAGCAATAGTCCTTACTCGGCTCCTGTCACTTTGGCTATGAAAAGAGAGGGAGGCAAAAAGACTAGATTATGCAATGATTATCGAAAATTAAATGCAATAGTGAAAATGATGCCGAGCCATTTCCTCGTATCGATGGGATCTTGGATAAATTGAGTGGTGCTCAGTATTTTTCAACTTTGGACTTATCTTCCGGCTACTGGCACATACCCATACATCCCGCAGATACTGAAAAATTAGCTTTTGCTACTAGCTCTGGGTTATTCGAATGGTTAGTCCTCCCATTCGGTATAAAAACGGGGGCCCCCCATTTTCAATAGAACTATTAGAAGAATCCTAAATAAATGCAAAATAGATTTTGCTTGCCACTATTTCGATGATATTATAATTTTGTCCTCCTCTCTAAAAGAACATCTTGATCATTTAAATCAAATATTCAAAATTTATCAATTAGAAAACATTAAACTCAAATTATCCAAATGTAGATTGGCTCAGACTAAGATTAACTTTTTAGGATATGAAATTTATGATGAAATTCTAACTTCTGCAAATGCAAATATTGAAACTATAAAGAAATTAAAACCCCCAACCAATATTAAACACTTGCAAAGTTTCCTAGGATCAATAAATGTTTATCATAAATTTACAGATAAATATGCTCAAATTCGACAACCTCTTAATAAATTACTTAGAAAAAATACAATATGGAATTGGACTCCAGAATGTCAAGATTCTTTTAATAAATTGAAAGATGCTTTAATCCAAAAACCCATTCTTAAAATTTATGATTCAAAATTACCGCTTCATATGTTTGTTGACGCCTCACAGATGGCAGTAGGTGCAGTGCTTAAACAACCAGATAAAGAGGGGTTTCTGCATCCAATTGCTTGCCATTCAAGGAATTTGAAGAGTTATGAACAGAATTACTTTATTACAGAGTTAGAGTGTATAGCAATTACTGACACTCTAAATAAATTTTATCATTACTTCCATGGAGTCAGATTTACCATCCATACTGACCATGAATCTCTAGTTTGGTTAAAAAATGTTAAGAATCCTAGAGGAAGATTATTCAGGTTGTCTTTAAAATTAAGCATGTTTGAGAATGAAATCAAGTATGAAAAAGGGTCAACAAATGTCGAAGCCGACATGTTGTCCAGAAACCCTGTAATTTTTTTCAACCAGCATATTAATTTATTGTTAGATAAAGATGAAATAATAGAGATGCAGGATAAGGAAAATGATAGGAAATATCGATCAGAGATCGGAATAATCATACTTAAAAAACATGGATTTCGAAAAGTGGTAGTACCAATGGCTTTAAGAAATTAATTTTTACATATTGCACATGAGAATTATGGACATTTGGGTATACAAAAAAAGCAAAATTTAATTTCTTCAAACTATTATTGGCCTAATATGACAATAGATATAACCCAATATGTAAAACATTGTGACACTTGTCAGAAAAAAATAACCCAAAACAAAAAGATTTGGCTTATTACAAGCTCTACCAGCCACAGATCTACCTTTTGAGTGCCTCTCTATCGATACTGTGGGTGGATTTAATTATTATAACTCAACAAAGAAATTTTTACACATAATAATACATCATACCACAAGATATGTCTGGGCTTTTCCATCTAAAAATGTTACATCAGCCACATATATTAATTGTTTAAAACAAATTTTCAATAGTCAGATTCCCCAAACAATACTCAGTGATCGGCACAAGGCATTCCGGTCACCTCAATTCAAAAACTTTCTCAAGACACATAACATTAAACAAAGATTTACCTCTTCACATCATCTACAAACGAATGGGAAGGTTGAAAGGTTAACCAGACAGGGTTATCCCAGTTTTTCAAGTCACTAGATTAAAATGTAAAGTAAATTCAATCTCATCTAAAATTCTATGGACTGGGTTATTAGATCAAGTAATTCAAGAATACAATAATACTCCTCACTCCATAACTAATTTCCTAGCAGCATATCTATTTTATGGCAAATTACCTTATAACTCTCCTTTAAATCAAAATTATTATCCACCTGTTCAAGCAGCACTAAAAATTTCAAAATAGCGTACTAAAGAATTTCATTTCAAAAATAAAAGGTTATATGATAGGAAATTTGTTGAGTGTCCTTTAAATGTAAATAATTTTGTAATTTATGAAGAATTTAAATATCCCAATACTAGGAAGTTGGAACCCACTTTTTCATGTCCATACAAAATCATAAACAAACTTTCAGAAGTGACTTATGAAATAGACAGATTTAATTATGAAACTAAAGCCAATTCAGTAATTGTACATGTTTCTAAATTAAGACAATATTATTTTCCAGATGATTTCAAATTATTTCATGAAAATACACAACCAACACAAACCACTTCACATACAAGTTCACAACACCAAACATTAGTAAAAACAATATATTAATTTCTTCCAAAAGGTTTTATTTACAATAACTAGAAAAAAAAAAACTTTCTAAAATTAAAAATAAATTCTTTTTACCAGGTATATTCTTGGGTCAACACAGGGATACTACTTGTGTAATTCAATTAACTTTAAATATAAACAATAACTTCTCAACATTACTAGGTGTCTTTTAGCCTGATCAACTAGTTTTGGTACTTATTTTTGTTGAGTCTAAGTTAAATATTCTGTATAATTACAGTTTTTAGTAAATATTATTTATATTATTTAATGTATTCGCAGTAGCTATATTTATTTTGTTTAATACAATAAAGGTCTTGAATTATTCTTGAATGCTGATATTCTGTATTAGTCTAAAAGTTATATTGTGATATTGTAGTGAAATGTTTTGAAGAGATTAATTGAAAAATAAGGATTGCAATAGTGTAAATATAATAGTTTATATTCCAATTCTCTGACATCTATCTATCTAACAACTATTATTGTTATTATTATTTTGCTTATTACTTAAAAAGTGTAAAAATAAGTATATGATTCTACACTTAAATTTTGGTAATTAGCTATACCCGATTATGTCACAGATTTTAGTAGTTAAAAGAAGAGTATCAGAAAGGGATATTTTTGTTCACAATTGTTGGTTGAGTGAATCCTATATAAATATTTGGGCATCTAAATTATTTAGTATTGGAAAAATAATATATTGTTATTTTTTTATGCACAATTCGGATAGCAAAAAATCATTTCATTATCTTTTCAAGTAAGGAAAAAAACAGAGTTTGCTATTTTTTTTTCCTTAACCAAGAATTTTATATGGAATGTAATATTTACTGTGATATATTACTAGAGTAGTTATTGAAGTTTGTTGATATCATTTATTATTTGAAGAAATTTATTAATGTTATTATTTATTAAGAGAATATATTAGAAAAATGTTGAGAGATGTTATTAGTAAGACAAAATAGAATTATTTTTACAAATTGTTGACAAATTGATTAAACTGCTTACAATGAATTGTAGTTATAAAATGTTGATGAATTTTGGGTACTGAGGTTGTAATATACCAAAGTAGTGTATATACCATGAAGTACAATATGAATATAAAAAGGTAAATACAGAAAAGTTACTGATTGTGACAAAAGATAGCTATCACAAATATTCCACTCATGGAATAAATTAGCTCTGATCTCTAGTGTGACCATGAAAAGAGTGGCACCATAGATTAGAGTGGGGTCAATCCCAAACCACAATAGAGACAAAAAAGACTGAAATTTTGTGAGAACTGTTTGAGACAGTTTAAGACTACGGAAGCTTCAGAGTTCAGTTTTTCAATTAGTATGTATAGTATTAGTATTCTTCAGTTTTTCAATTAGTATGTATAGTATTAGTATTCTTCAGTATCAATGTAATTCAGTTTTTCAATTCGTATGTATAGTATTAGTATTATTCAGTTTTTCAATGTAATTAATTTCCAGCTTTATTCAGTTTTTCAATGTAATTAATTTCCAGCTTTATTATTTATTATATTGAATTCTTTATATATTATGTTATTAATATTATTTATTATGTTAGTTATTTCTTAGTTTATCTTGATGTATTCTCATTTATTTACACTTGCAAAAAGTAAGTAGTGTTGTAAAATTTATGTATTTTAGGTTATGCTTTACTCTAAAAAATGTTCTAATTTCTTTTCTTCCAAAATTTTAAGGCAATTGCTTTGTTCGTGATTCTTTGTGATTTAGAATTTTAGAATTTTTAGAATTTAGGAAAATTTTCAATTTTTTGTCACTTATCTGAACTGCTGTTAGGGAACTGCTGCTCAGATAAGCTTGTTTTTTTTTTTTTGGGGGGGGGGGATATGAAACAAATTAAAACAAAAAAAAATTCACCGTTGGCCTCATCAAAACTATAATTATGTGTAAATCTAATTATTCTAAATTATTTTCTCGTTCTAGTATTTCGACTGTCAAAATTCCACCGTGCTAAAATACTTTATTCTAAATTCATTCTCTTAAAAAAAAAGTCTCTGATCGCGCTGTTCTATTAAAATTACGCACTTTTGTATCATTAAATAAATGCATCCTAGAATTTAATTCTTTTAAACATCAATCTACCAGCTAAAAATATTGTAACTCTCTTGAAATAACAACCTATGACTTTTTATTTATTTTATTTTTATTTCCCTATGTTTTCTGACAAAACAATATTCTTTCTCAAAATTATGAAAGCTAACTTCAGTCTCAATGTAAAATATTATCTTGGCATCTTGCCCATGCTCGATAAAACCTACGTATTTTTATCTTCTTATTTATTCGAAGGAATTAGATTTTTCGGTAACGTTCTAGAAGTATTTTTTCCCGCATTTTTTTTCAGATTACGGTCTTATAGCTTCGAAATCAGAGCGCCGGAGAATTTAGTCCTATAGCGCTGATTGGTCGAAAGACTGTTTAATGAAAAGGTATTGTGGGGCGTTACATATAGATATACGCGGAGTTTCCCGCGCCGCGTCAGATTACTCCTGGATCCGGTTGTACATGTAACCCCGTCGCGTACTTCACAATCATCGAATAATCTCCTTGGCTGCCGATAGATAGAAAAAACAACTGACTGTAAGAAAAAAAGTTCTTCTTAATTATTAAATTAAGTCACCAAGTTTCTTCACGGTATTAAAATCATCATGTATGGTTTTAGCATCATAATTAGTAAAGCATGGCCATTTTCTTTTACTTCGAATAAAAAGTGAACTGGAACGGACTGTCTCTTATTTGCATTCTGTACGCACACTATGAAGTGAATTGTCGGCTCCCGACTGCAAATTCCTCGGAGGAACCCTTGCCTGGATAATGATTCTTCAAAAATTATGGTGATACAAGTTAAATCGTGACATATACTAATTATTACAATTTACAAAAAAACAGCTTGATTTTTTTATTGTTAATTCTATAATCTAAATGATTTCTATGCATTAGTAATTTCGAAAAGGGGGTAATTAGAATGAGACCCAAATAAGATTTCACACATTTGTATTGTAAAAAATATGTTACTATTTTATGAAATATGTTACTATTTAATCAAAATGACAGCATATCTTCGTAACTGTACACATATGCGAGATTATTGTCATCTATACATGTATGACGCTGAGTGATATTGTCATTCATTTCCCCGAAAATCTAATAACTTATTTTTTTTAAATAAAAGCGAAGTTGCTTCAACCTTTCGATAATTTTGTGTGAAGTCATGTAAATTTTCGTATTGAAGTGTCCACACGTAAAATTTTTATTATGTGTCAGATTTAGTGAACTAGGAAGTTAACAAAAGGCTCGCTATCCATCGATTTGGATGATTCTACGCCAAATAAACTGTAACATCTTTTCTGTTAACGTCTTGGCATCCATCCTGTTGGAAGATGGTCTTTTTCTCTGAAGAAAAGTGATATTTGAGAAAATTGACAAAATTCTCAGAAACACGTGTGATGATTGTATTTATTGTGTCTTACACTATTTGAAGATATCGATTGTCAGTTAAATGTCCTGCTCGAAAATGATGAGCGAGGATGGAATTTTCTAAGATTTCTGCAGAGACAATGATATTTTGTAGATATTGAGAGATGGCGCCCCTAAATATTTGCGAGTTGATTTCGTACCAGACGCGAGCGATTCGAAGCCTATACGTTATCCAGGTGTGATTTCTAATGACATTTTTCCTATGGGGGACATGAATACGATAATTTACAAGCCGCGCACCCAACATCATCCAAGAATTCAAGCAGCGAATAACGGAAGTGTGTTATGACATTTATCAGGTCATATTGAAGGAAGTAAGGGAGGAATTTCTGAACCGGTTCTATTACTGCAAATAATTGACAGACTGTCAGTTGGAACATCTTTAGGATTCAGTTGGGCTACTTTGAAATAAAATCGCATTTTTATTATACTAATAGTTTAAATTATGATACTAATAGTTTAAATTTAAAGTAGTCATAGAAAACAGCGTATGGCACTTCTTTAAATAAATAATTATTTATATTATTATAAATAATTATTTATTATAATTTTTAATTATATTACGACCTTTCCAACTTTCCGTACTGTTTCATATTTTAAAGTTAAACCTCCCAGCTGCCATTTACGACACCAATTCACAATTTTTTAAAATCAGACTAGATCTTTTTTTGAATTGATAGAATACGTTTTTTACCCAATTTCCAAATATTGCAAAGAATATCCGAGGTAAAAGTTGTAGTGTCCGACTTTTGGGAGACCCTGTATACTCGATGCACGTATTTCAATGCAGTGATCGACTACCTGTTAGAAATATGTAAAGAAACTCATATTCCTTAATGATAAAATTTTGTTTCACAAACAACCTTTAAACGAAACAAGTAAATATCAATAAATTGAATTTCTTAAAAGTATAGAAAATACATCCTAGATTTTACCTATATCTAATTTTAAATATTTTTAGAATGTACATAGTACTGAATAATAATAAAAAGAAAATTCAAATTTATTTAGAAAATCGTAGAAATATTCCCTAACTGCTAAGTAGCTTCTTTTGAGGAAGGATTCATGTAGATGAATTTCTTTCCAATTTTCAAAACAGAAAAATATTCACTACTTATGCCGTTGTCTGAATGTCATTCAGTAATTAATAATCTATTTAATGATGTTTAATGCTTACTTTTTTGCACTGAAAAACATAAAATGGAATAATCTATATATTTACCATTGATAATTGATATAAAGATTGATTATTCCGTTTGGTAGAAATTTGTAGATTTAATAAAGAACAAATCCTTCATTAAAATAAAAGTGCAGACTTAATTTCCAGAAAAATATAAATTGCTATAAAAGCTCGCTAGACCATAATTCTTAACTTTGCAAGAGACAGTTTGTAAAAAGATGGCATTTCTAAAGTTTTTTCTGAGGTATTTGGAAGAATATTGAAATATAGTTAAAATATATAAAAAGAAACTATAAAATTATTTTTTATATTTTTAGAGTAGTTATAATATATTTCAAAAAATACTGAAAACAGTGTAGTACCAAGCTATACACATTTTCATAGTTTTATTTATTAATGTGTTTACATATGCTGATAACCATTCACTTACTGTAACACATGGATATTTAAAAATGCGCTCTGAAATATTGAATACTGTTCTAATTTGTTCGAAATTACGTTTATTAAATATTTTCATTTTAAATTAGGATAAAAAGATTATTCAGAAAGAAAAACGATTATATTTGTTTTACTCCATATTCTCAAGAAATCTTTTTACCTATCCATGCATATGATTAAAGAAGTTGGAAAGACAAATTAAATTATCTTTGAATGCTTGAAAAATTTTCGGTGCTTATTTTGATATCTTTTAATTCTTTAGTTTAATCATGCGTGCATATTACGAAAATAAGTATATATAAAAGTAATCCACAGATTTTAAAATTTGTTAATAGTGCGTTTCATTTAAAAATGTTTTTTTCCTATTATTTTGCTTAAACACATCAACAGGCAAACAAATCAACGAAGGTTTCTATTTGTTTTATTTGTTTTATTCTTTAATTTATCTTTTTAGTTTAATTAACAAAATCTTATCAAATGATTACGATTCCAAAATACTAACTTATGCGCTATTGCTATTATTTTTAAAGCCCCATTAGAAAAGCACAATTTGTTTCATCTAATTCCAAATTAAAAATTAGACGATTTTCTTCATTAAAATACATTAAAAGTTCGTTCACTGAGAAAATTGTGTACTTTTTTAATTTTCAACACAAAATAAGAGTGCAGATTTTCATTTAAATTTATTGTTAAAGAATCATTTATTTAATTGCGATAAAGGAAAATAACTTCCTTTTTGATTACATAACATGCACACTGTTTGTGCAAAAATATACAATTTTTTTAAAAATGCAATATGTATATAGACTAATCAATGCGAAGAATCACCACAACACTACAATACTGAAAAATGTGATCTAAATTATTGTTTTGTTATTGGGCCTGACTATAATGTTATCTTAATACTATAATAAACGATATTTTAGTCTTTTTTACGAGAATATCAAATGAATTAATACTATGAGGTTATCCGTTTTCAGCAAAATATAAATTTATTTTAAAGTATCAAGAAGGTTCTTTAGACGTCAGTAAAACATGTAATAATGATGATTTCTTTTTATTGGAAAACTTTTAATTTACTTGGTGATTTTTTAAAATGTTTTATGTATTTTCTAATTTTACTTTAATGTGGAAGTATGGTAGAAATATATGTAAACCTTAGGAAAGTGATTAAAATAGTTTCAAGTTACATATATATATATATATATATATATATTGCTTTTTCGATTCGGAGCAATATATTTGAAATAAATACTTGTTAATTTTTTTAACAACCACAAAAATTCGGGACATTTATCTTTTCATAACAAATGCACTACGCATAAAAATTAATGAATGAAAAAGAATTTTATAGGTATGCAATAATATGAAATGCTCACACTACCTCTATTGTTGTATAGTATATTTCACTATAACGATGCTTTTGCACCATAATAACAACATTATTCTATCTTAAAGCAAAAATAAAGTATCCAACGCTTTAATACTAAGAGGGGATAATTTTACTGGCGAAAGTCAAAGTTTTTTAATTATTAAAAAACTTTAAATTTTTCTTTTTTTTTTTTCCAAAAACCTTCCCACAGAAGACACTGTTAAACATGGTAAGCCTCATATTATTCGAAAAACTACTCGAGCGTATGGTAAATCTTTTAAAGTTTACAGCATTTTATTTTATTTGTTCATATGATAACTTATTCGAAGATATATGCATCTTTTCCGAAAAAATATTTTAATAAAAAAAATTTATTTATTAAATTTATTTTAGGCTATTTTTTTTATAAAAATTAGTTTAACTTAAAAAATTTGAACGTTCAATATTAAATATTAAACATAAACATTAATTCATTTAATTTAATTTGTTTAAATAACAGTTGAGTGCATTGCATGACACTACACACTTACATTTGTTTTAATGCTATCAATAGCACTCACAATCAATCAAGTGTTATTATATCTCTGTCACATAAATCACTAAATGTGTTTTAATAAATTGAATTTCCACAACGATACAAACTGCACATTCAACAAGAATATATATTAACCAATTTTACATTTATAAAGGCAAAAAAAATCTTTTAAATAAAAGTTTTGTTAGTAATATATTGGAATTGCTTAATATAAAGTTATTTAACACTTGTAAACCTGAACTGTCAAGTTAAAGTATTACTTTATATATATATATATTGGTTAATATAATATAATATATTCAGGGATATTTTATTATTGTATTTATTATTACTTTATTTAATTAAATTATTTTTTATTTTATAATTTGTAATATAAATTTAATTTATTCCGAATTAAAAACGGAAATTTCAATCAGAAATTAGCAAATTGATTTATTCTTTTTAATTAAATTACTGAAATATTTCTTCTTTTCTCAGTTATTTTTCAAAAACTTTAATCAACATAATTTCTAAAAAAATATGAACTATATACCTGGAAACATGGCGTTTCGAAGAAATGGTTATTATTGTATAAAACATTTAAATAATTGTTTAAGTTACATTTATTAATGAGATTTGTTCCAATTCGACTCGAGTTAAATAATTATTTTTTTGAATAAAGAAGACTTCTAAAGTTTTTTGTGTGAAATATTTCGAAATAAACATAATACAGCACAATTGCATATGTTTCACTTGCAATGTTTTCATTTCGATTGCATCATAAAATACATGAATTTTTCTAATCACATATATGTACAGTTTACAGATACAGATATATGTACAGATTACAGGAAGTTAAGTCAAAATAATCATTATAAAGAGGATTTAACATAGTTTCAATTATGTACATATATATATATATATATATATATATATACATATTTTAAAAAGCAGCATACATATTTAAAGATCTCTTAAAATTACAAAATAAATTTAACTAAATTTTACAAAATTTTTCAAAAACTTTTATCTAAAATAAATATTTAATTATTATCGAAATGGTGATGCTGATCATTTAAATGCCTGTTTGTCTATAAAATAATCACAAAATCAGGCTTCAATGTGCACTTGTACATTTCTTAAATAAAAGAATTTTGGACCTACAATAGGAAGTTGTTTGTTGGATAGGAAGTTACAAAAGGAAGTTGTCGATATTTCCAGTAACTTGCGATAGTTTACACTGTAAATTCTAGTTTTATACAGGCATGCGGAACAGGTATAAAGATATAGTAGAGCCACGTTATTTAAATAATCTATGCAGCGAGGAGCGACGTAACCCAGTTTTTCAACTGCTAAAGTGTCAGAACTTATGAAATCGATAAATAACCTAAGCGAAATCGGATGTTTTAATATTGTGGCTTACATAAAGATTCCCAGTTATACTAATTTAACAGAATATTGAACAAGAAATGGAGAGTATAATTAGAACTATACCGACAGACCATAAGCAAGAAATGCAAAGCCTGGTGCTTCAAGAAATGAAAAAGCTTTTTAACAAACAAGTGAAATCGACTAATAAATAACTTAATTTTAAAAAATGCAGGATCCAGGTATGATTATCCTTGAAATTGACAAGTCTAATATATTAGCGGTTCTCGATAGATGCTAAAATACATTACTGATATGGATTGTGAAAAATTGAAACAAAACCTAACTAAAAAATGAAGAAGAAAATGAATAAAATCGCGAAAAATGGAACATAGCCTATATTTATGAAAAACATCATAAAGATTAATAAACTTGGCATTTTTCGTAGATTACAGAGAGGTTAAATAATTATAAACATTACTTTACGTCCTAAAATTTCCTGTTCAGTACCGACTTATTTTTTAGAAAAGTCATACGTATACTTTTTAATGGAGATGTTCTCGCATTCTAAATTAATTATAAAATCTACGGAAGATTTCATTCAGAAAATAAAACGCATGCTATTACCAGACAATTATATATTAGCCAGTAATGATATTTTTCGATGTTGCCTTCAATTGCTCCACGCGTAATTTTTAATAAGGATTTATTAGCAAGGATATTGATCAGAATGGATGAATTTAACTATGATACAAAATTAACTTTGAAGCATAGGCTTATTCTTATCAATATAAATAATTATTTTACCTAAATGTCTAAAATGTCGGTACAGGTCGATGAACGTTTAAAACAGAATCATGGAGCCCCAACGATATCCCTCATTTCGAGTTTGGTTTCAGAGTATATATTTGGTCTCATCACAAAGCTAGACTTTTTCATGCATATCACATAGTCTCCCACACTTGGCTCAGGTATGTTGACAAGATATATATATATATATATATATATATATATATATATATATATATATATATTGGGTGTCATCGATGGGGTTGTGTTTTAAAAAAAGTGTGCTTTCAACTTGTCTTTCAAATCATTTCTCTCAACTCGACTTAGTCAACATGTATGATGCATTGCCATGTGGATGTGAATATTATGCAGAAGTTGTGACATTTTAAGGATTCTGTATAATTATTGTGAGTAAAATATTTTATCTACACTTTACGCGTTCATATTTCCAATTTTATTATTTCAAAACTGTTATCTCGTGGTAATTTCGTGAGGTGTTAAATACAGTTTTTGGGATAATCGATGTGAGTGAAATATATTGTATATTCTTAATGGTTTTTATTTCCTATTTAAATATTTCCAAATTTTAATATTTCCAATTGATGTCTGGTAATAATTCAGTGTACCTGGATGATTCTATTGATCTTAGCATTATGCCAGTAGAATTATGAAACACTGAATTATTATTTAAAACACATGTGGGTGCATCCGGGCTGATGAGTACATGTGCATGTGTTTATTCATATCCAATTCATATTTAATTCTCATGTGGTCCAATTTTCCATTGTATATGGTTCATATTTAATTTATTAATCCATTTGTATTTACTTAATTGCAACTCCAATTTATAATTTTTTTTCCCTTTCTCTCTATTTCTTTTTTCTGTTTTCAATATTCTTTAGGTATGAGTAAAATTTGGCCAATTACCATTGAAGCACAAGCTATGGTAATATTATGTTTGCACATGTTAATTATTAGCTATGTGGTATTCTGTATACACAATATCATTAATTATCTCTTTGGAGATTTAAGTAGAATGATAATAGAACTTGATATGTTTTTTGAAATTCATAGACATTATAATTATATATATATATATATATATATATATATATATATATATATATATATATATATATATATATATATATATTAGCAATACAATTTTAACAAAACTAAAACGTCAGTAGTAACAAACCTGTAAAGATAACTGAAATGTCGGTACAGAAATATTTATTATTATTTTCTTTTTCATAAGTGAACTGTATATGTTCCTCCAAGGAATTAATAACGAAGAGAATATTATGCAAATCAATTTCAATTAAATACAACAATTAAATACGCCGTCCTCATAACGCGTGTAAAATGGGAAATTCAAATTGATGAAGAGGTTTAATAATACATGCAAATGGCACCAAGGGTAGGCTGAAAAGGGCGACCATTGATACATCGTCAGTCATAACAATAATCGGAAGTCATGGTAAAAATTAATATTAAAATTAATTTTAACAATTAACAATTAACATTTTTTAATTAACAATTTCAATTAAATACAACAATTAAATACGCCGTCCTCATAACCCGTGTAAAATGGGAAATTCAAATTGATGAAGAGGTTTAATAATACATGCAAATGGCACCAAGGGTAGGCTGAAAAGGGCGACCCTTGATACATCGTCAGTCATAACAATAATAGGAAGTCATGGTAAAAATTAATATTAAAATTAATTTTAACAATTAACAATTAACAATTTTTAATTAACAATTTCAATTAAATACAACAATTAAATACGCCGTCCTCATAACGCGTGTAAAATGGGAAATTCAAATTGATGAAGAGGTTTAATAATACATGCAAATGGCACCAAGGGTAGGCTGAAAAGGGCGACCATTGATACATCGTCAGCCATAACAATAATCGGAAGTCATGGTAAAAATTAATATTAAAATTATTATTGGTTTTTTAAAGTAACGCTTGCGAAGCTTTTCACATCGTGAAAACTTCGAATACTTTGATAAACAACTTAACAAGTACATCCAGATTTTCTCAAGTTTGGATTTTGTTTTAAATTCACTCTCCCACCCACATTTTTGTATGTGTTCATGAATTTACAACATTATACTGCATGAAATTCACGCTGACTTTTCATTCGTCTATGTCAACTGCGTCATACATGCCAAAATTGTTTAGCTCCGCTGATTCCTGGACTTTTTCTCATTTCGCCATTTCGCCTTTTCGCATAAGCTAATCTGCTTGCTCCATCCACATTTTTTTTATTTTTCAAAAATGTAATATATATTTTTTACTTATTTTGACATTGCACTAATGATAAAGTTTTACCAACTCCAAAACCGTTGTTTATTATCAACATGTTAACGTAATTTGTGCTTACTGTCACGTGTTTACCTGTACTGTATTTCCAGTTAATTTGTTAAGTAAACTTAATATTTTCCCATCCTGTCTGATTTTCTTTCTAAAATTCCTTTTACTTAATAAAATGAATCATTATATATAAGATATTGAAACTGATTTTAGGTCTTTTTATATATCCTCGAATAAAATGAAAAACAAAAAAGTAAAATAAATAATTAAAGACAAACCTAAATTCTTCATATAAGAAAATTAAAATTAAAACTTATTACCTAGCACTGATATAAGAATCTAATTTAAAATATACGTCTTAAATAAAATAAATTAAGGATTTATATATTCTTTAATAGTAACAGATATTAAATCGCGATTGAAAAAATAAAAATTGTTTTAATTTCTATTTCATTTTATTCCACTAAGCTGCAAAAACAAATATATTCAGAATAGAGTACAACACATTGTGTTCACTTTCATCCATTTTTGAATTAAAAATTTTCAGGAAAACAACATTATCTTACTTGCTGTATGTTTTCTAATCTGTAGTGTTCAATTTCACCTAAGTAGTTTAATTTGTAATAAATAAGAATTTGCATTATTTGTAACAAATGAATCTTTTCTTTCGTAATATATTTCGTGCTATTTGAATAGAAACTGTACTATTTTAAATTATTTAATTTCAGATGGTATTCATTAAAAATCCTGCCAACCATGACAAATATTACTTTGTAAGAATCAACATATCCGTTTATTATAAGCATATTAATGGAAATAGTATTTACGAGGGAAAGTCATTAAGTAAGTCACAAAAGATAATTAAATAATAACTTACAATGGTATTCATTTCAAAACTACTTTTATTTCTCACCATCTTCTCCACCAATATTTATGCACTTATATCACCGTTTTATCAGCGCCCAAACAACAGCTGCATAACATTCTTTAAATTGCTGTCTCAGCCACATTAGGATTCCAAGTTGAACCTTTTAATCATATGTGAACATCATCCTGCTTCCAAGATTTTTTTTTAGTGGACTAAACAGATGAAAATCGCTTGGGGTAAGTCGAAGTTGTATGGTGGATGTTGACGAAGTTCCAAGATGATGTTCACAGATGATGAAAAGGTTGAACTTGAACTTCTAATGTGGCTGAGACAGCAACCGAAAGAATGTTATGCAGCTGGTGTTTGGGCACTGATAAAACGGTGCTATCAGAGCATAAATAATGGTGGATAATATGATGAGAAATAAAAATAGTTTTGAAGTGAATATCATTGTAAGTTATTATTTATTTATCTTTTGTGACTTATTTAATGACTTTCCCTCGTAGTATTAGTTTTTATGTTAGATATTAATGAACTTTAAAAAAGGGGCGTTTTAGATATATTCTGTTAATAGCAATACACTAAATTATACATATACGTGGCGAAAAGAACTATGTAAAGAGAGTTTCTTTGGGGGGGGGGGGGGGGGGTTGAATGGCTTTTTCTTATATGATTTTGCTGTAGTTACTATATTATTTTAATTTAAAATTTATGAAATATTTTACACTCAATATTGAGAAACATTACAGAGTATTAAATAGCAGTGTTTACTTTTAAGAATTTTGAAAATCGGAATTATTTAAAACAAAATATCTGGTATATTTGGTAAAAAATAGGTAAAATCTTTATTAGATATTTTACACAAGGGTATAATATAAATTCTGTAAAAAAATATCTCTGATGCTAAAGGTAATTTTTTAACCACTAATCCTTTAAAAAGTTGTGAGAAACAGCTTTGAAATAAATTAAAAATATGATTTTTTTCATTGAAGATAGTTTCATGCAATGTTTAAATAAATACTATATAAGAAAAAAAATTACTAAATGTTATACTGAGTTTTGCTCTCTATATTCCATCTACTTTTGAGTTCTATTTTCCTATACGTGTTTTTAAATCGTCATAAGTGAAAATCTATATTTTTAGAGATGCACAAAAAATATATAAAATACTTTGGAATTCTTTCAGAAAATGTTTTCATTTTTCGCATTTTAAAGTATAAATTGTGGCATTGTTCAACGGTCATATTTTATGACACTGGCAGCTTGAAAGCTTTTTAAGACATATGCTACGATGGAAATATATATAAAAAAGATTATTTTTGTCGTATTTACTGATGCAAAATTTTGTGACAGCTCAGTTCTTCAGGTTAAAGACAAATTTTATAGAACAGCCCTTTTTTTATGATTCCGTAGATAATATTCTTGTAATGTTTTTTGTTTAGCAATAACAATATTATTCATAAAAATTATAGTTACATTAAAATGTGGTTTAAGTACTTAGTGCAAATTAAACAATTGCATATGCTTTAAACTAATTAATCTGCAATTGACTAAAATAATAAAGATATCGAAATAAATCAATGCTAATTTTGAAAATAATTTTGGATTTTTGGGATTTGACCATTAAAAAACCCGTTCCATCGTTTGTAAAAGCAAATGCAGCTTGCATTTTAAGAGTGATAAGACATAGAAATCTTGTTGTGTGTTTTGATTAAAGCATAGAATTCGTGTTAAGGTAAATTTATCCAAATCCATTCTTTTGCAAATTTTAAAATTTATGAAGCTTAAAATACACCTAGTTAATGAATAATTTTAAAAACAATATTATTTAAACAGAAGAAATTATTTACTTTAAAACAGACCTACTTTAACGTTTGAAAGTTATTACTAAGAATGCGATCAGATTCAGATGTCATTAAAAATTGATTTATTAGACTGATTTTTGTTTGCGTACCTTCGAATTTATTTATATTCTTTTTTAAATAGTTAAATAAATATTCCTACTTTAAAAATATTCATTTTTGTAATTTTTGTAAAAAATAAAACATTTGGGAATTAAATCTGAGTATAAATCTACACGCATCTTTCGTGTTAGCACATTTATATGTTTTTTTTTTTTTTTTTTTTTTTTTTATCATATATTTCTTTAAAAGTGACAGTTAATCATATTTCATCTTAATTTATAGTTAATGATTATTGCTGAATATAATAAGAAGTTCCAGGCAATAAAAATTCAAATAATACTTTTATATTATGTGTAGGTATATATATTTTTTAAAAACTATTATCTAATCCCCTTTCTAAAAGAAAATGTAAATGTGACATACATTTGTAAATAAAATTAAGTTAAGTAAGCAAGAAATAATACTATTTCCAAATTTTATGCGACTAGGCTCAATTTCTTTTCGCCATAAAATTATTATGTGATATAAAAAAATTATAGACTACCTAGAAAATCTAGGTAAATATTTTTATTAAAATCCTCAAATTATTCACTTCAAATTTCGCTAATTTAAAATTAACAGAATAAGATAAATTTTCATAAAACAATTTAAATTTTCTTTATTAAATTAACAAAAAAAGTATAACAGCAAACATCGACATTATCTTGATTTATAAATCGTCACTTTAATAAAGTGGAAAGGAGCCATTTTAGACGAGGATTGATCAAGGTACTTTATTCTATGACTTTAACCTATAAAACGTTTTCAGCAGTGATTTTATCTGATTTCAAGAATGAGAATAATTTTATGTATCGAACTTTATAATATTAATACAACATTCATGTACTACATAACATAAAATATTTCTTCTATCAATTATTGTATTATACACTGTCAATATACTCCTTCTTTGACACACTTTATTATAATTATTTACGCTATGCAATTCATTTTTTAAACTTATCCTGCGCATACTTATGAACATGTGTTTTTTTTTAAATATGTGTAAAAGATGTTTGTTTGAAAGAAAAATATCAAATTTCTTATTATATATATATATATATATATATCACGAAATTCAAAATTCCGTACACTATAAAATTTATTACATAAAAATTTCGCCTTCTTAATTCATCCTACAACCCTAGTTTATTAAAATATTTCCCATCTTAAAAATATCCCTTTTATTTTATTTATTTAAATCTCTTTCTATTTAAAATACGTGCTGTAATATTTTATTCCCCTTCAAAATATCGTAAAAAACACTTATCGTAATTATTTTCTTCGCTCTTTTTAACCAGGGCATTTTTGCTTAAAATTTCTGTTTCTTACATCAAAGAGTTTCACCGCATCCTAGGTCTATCATTGGTTGGTTAGTAATACAGCAATGTCTTAAATAGCGTTTCGCATGCTGGTATATAACATGAAACAAGATTTCTGGAGCTAAGAAATTCTGTAATATTCTTTTCTCTAAATAATACGTTGTTGCCTGTAAGATAGTCTATATGAATTCTTATGAATATGCATCGTAACATCTTATTAAACGTCCATTGCTAAAAGCTTTCAATGATGTCTAGTGGAGTGGGGACTGTTCATAAATATATTGTTTTAAAGAAATAATAAATATTTTTTCGATGATTTCATTTCTTCTTTTTTTCTGAAGAATTTCAATGACTATCGGCCAGAATGACTAAAATTTGAATGCGACTGCGTGAACTTCGATCTGATATAGCTATCTAATGTTGTGGCACACTTGAATTAAACTGCAGTCTTAAATTAATTTGCATCTTTGCAGCCGAGTATTGTGGTGGTTGCAGAAAATATAAACACGATGCAGTCGAAATCATTTTATTCAAGCATAATCAATCTTCTTTAGATTCCGGGGAAATGCTCTATTTACAAAACAATAGCTTTAACAACTTGGTTATTAACAACTCTCCATAGAACAACATCATATCTATTAGATACCAAATTAGCAGCAAGCAACAGTTTCTTTTTACATCTTTTCGACGACAAAATCCCCTGCTCTCGTTAGCTTGATAAAATTCACCGCTCGTTGCAGGAGAACGCATCAGTTAAAAAAAAAACTCTCCGATGACAACGTTCCATTATATTCCCAAATCCGTCCCGTTTTCTTTAGCAAACACCAGCGTCAAAAAATTCTCTCCGAATCAGTATGTGTAAGAGTTTTTAAACTCACTGGCGAAAGAACACAAAAACACGTCACATGACCGACTTTCATCAAATCACAAGGTTTTTTTTAAAGAACTCTATTAGCATTTCCGGTGGAATTATCTTGTCAAAAAATGGGTTCCTTCGCGGGGAAAATCATCTACGTTTTTCTAGAATTTTCCGATAATCTCGTACCAGATTCCTGCCATATCAACAAACCAATTTATCTGTTCTGAGGCTGTGGTTAAACTTCGAATTTAATACGTAATAAAAAAAAGAACAAAAAAAAAAGAAAATGAATCTTTGTAGAAGGGAAAAAAGAATTAAAGTTTTTCGGAAATATTTTAATACACATTTAATATTTAATAATACAATAACCTTACGGAATAGGATTTTCCGAGCGGAATAATTTAAGAGATGTGATATTTTAGCATTTAAATAAAGAAGTTATAGCAATTTGACTACAAGGGAATAATAATAATGAATTTTAATAATGGATTAAAATAAAGATGTTCTATTTAAAGAATAAATTAAAAAAACTATCGTCAATTTTAGAACTAATTACTTTCGAATAAATATTATTAAGTGGATTAGGATAAACTGGCTTTACATATGGATAGTAAAAGACTATTTTAAGAATAAGGATTATTTTAATAAGCTGGGGTTGTATACGGAACATTAATAAACGACAAAATTTATAGAATAATTTAGCAGATTGCGGAAAAAATCAAATTTTGTAATATATATATATATATATATATATATATATATATAAAGAGTATGTAAAAAATATTAAAAATCCTAAATCACTTATAAAAGTTTCTTTTCACTGAGAAAAATGACACTTTCAAATCCGAGTAAATCGGCTTTTTAAAACTTTTTGCTTCAAATATGACAACCCAATACTTCCAATTCTTAAATATAAGAAATACTCAGAATATTGAAAGATGGACATACTCAAAACTAAGCACATAGATGTCAGTTCATACTCCTTTTTGAAACATTGACATACTCAAAAATGATTAGAATTAGTTCGAATTCACCTTTGAAACATGTACATACTCAAATATGCGCACATGATTTATTCTTGATTGTGTGCATGTTTTCAGAAATGAGTATATATATGTTTCAAACTTCAGTAATTTTGATTCGGAGCCATTTTGACTAAGCGACATACTCCAATTTGAGTGATTTTTGCTCAGTTTTGAAAATGTCGTTGTTAGGGTGTACGCACCCGTAAAACGTTCGAATCATTTGATCTTAGATAACTCAACATTTGTAGTTCAATTTAAAAGCAGAAAGACTGTTGACAATACAATATATGGATTCAAATCTGTGTTGGGCACATTTCAGCAAATCGCATCATCATAATCATCGTCACATCGTCATAAAGTTTTCAAACAACAATATATGTTACTCAAAATTGACAATTTGTTTACGCATTAGGTAATATGTTACAAGGTTTTAGTTTCAGAAAGTACTTCAAACCATTCAACCGTATTCAATTTTTTTCTTATTAGAACTGTAATTAATAGGAGATCAACGCTCTATAGTTTGAAACAAACGCTTTATTGTGTGAAACAAACGCTCTATAGTTTTGGCAAACATTAATATCTACTGTAAACAGCAATCTATATTTAATACACCAGTTAATTTTAATCACAACAGCCTTTTTAAGTTACTCGTTTTGAGTTAAAAATCTAAAAATATATCCTTTATGAAATCTTAATACATTCACAGCGCGATAGAAAAAAAGTTGTATATTAACACACACGAAAAAAATGGGTAAATTATAAGTAGAAAAAACACATTTTTATAAAGTGTACTTAATCAAAAACTATATTAGAACAAAATTTTTGAAAAGAATATTTCAAAAGAATATGAGCAGAAAAGAATTTTCTAGTTCCCTCTTTCATTATTAAATGTGTACTTTGGGGAAGAGAACAAACTTTATAAACTGTTACCGGTTTTCAATAAAAACTTTTCACGCAAAAAGAAATATTTTTTAAAGTATATAAAAGTCTTACGCAAGATATTAAACTTCTTTTTGGGTGAGAGTTTTTGTAAATTAAAAAAATAAAGTACCGGACGTTTTTTGCATATTATAGGAATATTTGCTCTTTGGATTATGTTTCGCTTAAGAATGTAAAAGGAAATATTTTTTAAAAAAGTAGCATCTTGTTGTTCAACAAATATTTTAGTTACAATGCTAGTAATGGTGACATTAAAATGACATTTATAATGATGAAAAATTACATGTAAAATATTTTTAATTCGCATTGAAACATTCTGTATTATTCCATTTGGCATGTCCTTTATTAAGATTTTTTTGAAAATGTACAGTTTATATTCAACTGCACATATGTTTAGGAAAAGACATTACGGGAATATTGTACTTTTTATTCATTTATAACTATTGTCCATAGTAATAATATTAAATTGAACTATTTTAATAAAATAGTATTAACGGAATTTTAAGAATAAATTTTACTGATAGTAAAAAATTTAAAGATAACTTTCCTCTTTATTTATCTCACTCTCTGCCCTCTGTCCCCTTCTCCCTCCCCGCCTCTATCCCCCTCCCCTACCTATCTCTCTCTCTCTCTCTCTCATTATATATATATATACAGGGTGTATCTGAAATGCTTCAACAAACTTAGAGGGATGGTAGTACTCATGAAGACGAACAAAAAACGCAATGGAACATGGGGTCGCAAATGACGTTTAAAGGATGAAAATCGAGAAAATGCGTCTGGAAATGGACAAACTGAGACAAAAAAGAAACACTCCAGAAAATTATTTATTGCACATTATAGGTACAACACAGCTCGTGATGTCCAGAGAAAACAAATTTTACCACAATTGTTCAAAGTGTCGACCGCAGACATTATTACACAGAGTACATCTACGGGGGAACGACTGGTGGACACGTTCGAAGATTCCGGGAGATTTCTCCTGCAGCGGTCACAATACGCGCTACTACTTCTTCTGGCGTTTCTACTGGCGTCTCATAAATGAGGAATTTCATCTGTCCCCAGAAGAAGAAATCCAAAGGATTAAGGTCCGGCGAGCCAAGCAACAGAGCCACCACGTCCAATCTATCTTGCCGGATAAACTCCATCATGGTTACGCACGTCCACAGAAAAATGAGGCGGGGCACCATATTTGTTGCTGCACGCCGGCTTGCGTAGCAGAAAGCAAACCAGGTAGGATATTTATTGGTCTGTTTCTAATAGGATTGAAAATTTGCATATTCCTGCTCACAGATTTGTTTGGCTTTGTTCTACTTTTTTGTTATCTCTTTCTGACCGGATATGCACAAAGTGAAACAAAACCCAGCTTCGTGCTACTAGCCAGTTCTGCAGAAAAGCAGCATGCGAGATTGCGATATTTTTATTAGTTTTGCGATTTTTACCCTTTAAACGTCATTTGCGGCCCCATGTTCCATTGCATTTTTTGTTCGTCTTGATGAGTACTATCATCGTCCTAAGCTTGTTGAAGCATTTCAGATACACCCTGTATATATAATATGTGCTTCAAACGTGTTCATGACTTTCCTTTTGTCAGTCTATGGCGAGTAAATGTTTTTTAGGAAATTGTCAGGTAGACCAAAAATTAACATATAAATTATATTTCAAAAATATTGCCAAAACATTGCCGCGTGGAAATTACAAAACATAGTATCATGCTTGGATTATATTGCCAACCAGTAAAATGTCTTTAAAAATCAGACAGCTAATCATCTTTTCGTTTTATCCAAACATTCTTTTATAATTGATTCATTTTTTTGAACAAAATAAACGTTTTGAATATTTATAATGTAAAGTAATACCTCACAAAATAATTAATAGCAAAATGTAGACTAGTATTTAGTGAATCTGGAACCCCAATTCATTAGCCCTTGAGTCATGGACAAGAAATTCGATGGTAAACAGTATGAACAGTGTATATAAATACAATCGTTTGAGTTAAAGCCATGATTACTCTGAAGTTAAATTCATATCCAGCAAAATTTCTAAATCAATCACAAGGAATTGGATGTCAACCAACAATTAACTGTACATATCTGTGAAACAAAATTAGAATTAAATAAATAAAACGATATAAAACATGTATAAACAAGTAATATAGAATTGGAGGTGTGTATTTTTGTTGCATATCTGTAATATAGAATTTAAATAAAAAGCAGAATTTCTGTTGACTTGTACGCCACACAACTTTTTTATAGGCGTTATAATACGTATATTAAATTATATAACGATATAAGAACAGTGAAACAATTTCAGAGAATGCTAATTTTAAAAAAAGACTGTTTGCGTTATATCTTTCCCTATTGATCATTTTAGATTTTTTTTTGTTATGGCATTAGGTTCTCCATATTTAAAATTATATACCAGACAGATTTAAATTTCTTGTAAGTAATTTGGTATTTTATGGTACTTAAAAGAGGACTTGGTATACTTTAATCTAATTTTTTTTATTTGAATATTTTATAATACATTTTTGAAGTATTATTAAAGTGGTTAATGAAGTAAAGTGATTTAATCAAGAGAAAATGTAATTATCTTGGTAAAATTTAAAAGAAAGTTTTTTTGTGGCAAAATTTAAAACCAATTTAAAACCTTATTTTTCGTACAATTTTGAAAAATTTATAACTTTCATTGCATGTTTTTTTCAGGTGTTTTCTTAAACTGTAGTGATTATATTTTCAAAAATTTCACTAGTTTAACCCGCGAACTTGGGCATTGTGTCTTTCATGTCAGGATGTTCTTAAAATATGTCCCAATAACACACCCTTTCAATCAAAATGTCCACTATCTTATTAGTTGTGTTAAATATTATCTTAATGCAAATAATAGGCATTTCCAGTTTTTCTTTCGCTCATTACTATAAGAGAAAATAAATGTTTCGTGCATATTGTAACGAGTATATGTGTGTCCTTTTTTATATTTCAAATCGTATATATAATTTGAAAATGCATCATTATTTGAATTATAAAAATCAAATGAAGATATTATAGAATTTGTTATTGGACTTCATGCGGAATTTCTGAATTGATTAAAATACTAAAGCGGAATTAGACTCTGTTAACGAGTCGGACATTTTTGATTACCCTTATTAACATCTTAGGAGTGCTGGAATTATTGAATAAAGTTAAAAGTTGCCAAAACTGAATATGAGAACAACAAAACAGAATATTTTGTTTAAAATGCATAATTCTCTGCGTTTTACGCGAATAAAAGTATTTTGTCCGATCAACCCCGCAAGCGCTTCATTAAAACAAAATGAGAAGCGCATCTTTCAGGGTGGAGAAAAAATAAATTAAAGTTTATTTATAATGGCATGTGAAAGTACAATACAAATGACAATTTACTCAATTGTGATTATTTAAAAATATAAACTATTTATATTGCTAAAAATTCAATACCTAAATTTATGAAACACACCTTAAATAATTTCATCCATAAAAATAGCCAGTCAATTGTAAAGTATAAGTTGAAACTTTAGCAGTTCAAGTATTTGCAAAACTATTAACTTATTGGCAAAAAATTTAAGAAAAATAAATTTTACGATTGCAAGCCTGAGTAATTTAAAGAAAAATGGGTGCAAAAAATGCATTTTTTGTTCTTATTATTATCGGATCTGTAGTAACTTCGCCAGAATATACCAGGTATTGTCTAAATCATTTTTGAGCAAGAAAATTAGAAATTGTCGTTATCGTAATTTTTCACCAAATGAGGCGTGCCAAGTCCCCTTAACGGAATTAATTTAATTCTTATCATAAAATATTGTCGTAAACGACAGTTAACTGCAAATGACATTATCTTAAAAACATCTTCATGGAATGTTACATTTCACTGTGAGTATCAGAAAAGGATTTTATTGTACAAGTGCAACTATTTTGTATGAAACATTTGTGTTCAGTATTTCTTTTACACATGTGAGTTTTAAAAATGACAATTTGAATTTACGTAATTCTTATTTTCTGTTATATACGTAAGCATTGGATTAGTGATTTGTTTTGTATAATTTTGATATAATGGTAGATATAATTGTGTATCTGTTGTTCCGTGTTTTTCACGCATTAAGTGAAATAAGTATATCTTAATCTGTGAGATGAAAACGCGTCAAATCTATAGTGATGGCATTTTAATTTCGACACATCCGGTGTTGCTATCATGTTATGATTTTTTGATTAACTCCGTTTCTATCGGCCAGAAAAATTTCAAATTTTCGATTTAAAGTTTTTTAATTAAAATATACATGTGGATTCAAATTTGAAAATTTTAGTTTCGAATATGCAGCAGTTGTCTACTGTGGTGGACTCTTTTCTTTATTTTTGATCGTTGTAACTCCATGTTAAATTTAAAGGAACGCCCTTTATTTAATGCTCACAATTTTTCACTCGTAACTCTGATATATCATAATTATATAATAAATGCGAAAGTGTGTGTGAATGTTTGGCAGAAATTAGCGTCAAAACGTATACTTTAATTCCTTTCTATCTCTACATATATATGGATTATAGCCCAGAAATGACAATATGCTATATTTTATTTTATTGAAGTATTCTAGTTAATAATTAAAAAATTCATAATTTTCAAAGAGAATAAAAAGACCGTTTTTTTTTCGTTTAAAATTTTAAAATGGTTAAATTTACTTTATCGATGCAAATACTAAATCAAAACCCTGAAAAATAATTTTTACTCAACAATTTATTTTCATACACTAAGTAATTTTTCTTTTAATGAAATGCACAGAATGAATTATCACTTTACTAATCAGCGTACTACCATTAGAGTGAAAAAATGTCCTGACCGGTGTTCGTTCCCGGATCCCTTGGTATAGCGCACCAAGTGCTTTACCAATTAAGCTATCCAGACGACATGCAGTCTAGCATTCTCTCACTCTTATATGGTAAGGCTACAACCACGCAGCACAAGATGGAAAGTCAATCATGAGCACAACATGATTGACAGGTTTTTTCACTCTAATGGTTGTACGCTGATTAGTAAAGTGATAATTCATTCTCTGTATTTCATTAAACATTTACAGCGTACTTTCAGCTCTGCTGAAAAATTACTTGTTGTATAAATATTCACCGATACTGGTTTTAATTTGTCCCATGCATGTCAACTTTTGTTGTGCTCATGATTGACTTTCCATCTTGTGCTGCGTGGTTGTAGCCTTACCATATAAGAGTGAGAGAATGCTAGACTGCATGTCGTCTGGATAGCTTAATTGGTAAAGCACTTGGTGCGCTATACCAAGGGATCCGGGATCGAACACCGGTCAGGACATTTTTTCATTCTAATGGTTGTACGCTGATTAGAAAAGTGATAATTCATTTTGTGAATTTCATTAATTTATTTTCAATTAAAAACTTTCCACGTGAAAAGTGAAAATAAAATTAAAAAAATAAAGAAATAAAAAGAAGATGAAATAAAATTATTAGAAATAAAATTATTAGAAATAAAACGCTCATTTTTAGGAATGTGATAATAATAAAGTTTCATGAATAGGTAAGTGCACGAAAAGCAGGCGAATATGACGTCATAAATGTCGAAAATAAAAGGGATATAATTTAATGTTGAAATAAAATTATCTTGGTTTGTAAAATTGTTTCTTATTATTATCTCCATTTTGACTTTTCTTTTCCTTTTTTCTTCTTTTTCTCTTGTATTTCACTTGAAATGAGTATATTTCAAATGTATGTATTTGAAATGTATGTAATATATGTATGTTAAATGTATGTGTTTTAAATTAAAGCTCTGTATTTAAAATGAAATGAATCCAATACGAATGATGGCGAGGTTTATTGTCTGCGCGAAGCTAACATAAATATACCGTATTTTTCATTTAAATTTTTAAAAAACTATAAAAATGTTTGAAAAGAAAATAGATTGCAAATGTCAATAATATGCATCACAAAATTATCAATGTCGAAAATTACGGCATGGTTAGCGAAAATATTTCACGAGGGTTAATTGTTAATGGCGTTCGTTTGAGGAAATCTGAATAAAACTGACTTTATTTTTTTAAAAGAAAGTTGCATTTTTGTTGATAAAACCTAAAGATTTAATATGATTGCATCAAATATTATTTTCCCTCTACAGTATTAAAATTAAAGCTCAAGGGCTTGAAGTAAATTGCTACAATCGAGACACGTTTGTAGATTGCGGTTTGGTAACCGGATTTTAATTTCACGTTTATTTCTGCTTTAAAGGTATAAAAGTTCGTTGTCATTTTTAAAAATGGCTTTTTCGATTTTATTTATTTATTTAATTTTTTTAGTAATAGATTTTTGTAAATTTTATAGGATGAGAAAAATGGCATAGATTTCATTACAATGTTTAAATGTATTTACAATGTTTTTTTAAATTTTTAATAAAAAAAGATGTTATCGAAACGAAAATACAATTTATCGAAAAATTTACTTAATGTAAGAGCAAAGAAGGAATAAAAAGTAATGAAAATTTTCATCCTGCGAAATTGCGTAGACTTGAACAAGCTTATCATGCCATTTTTTTACAAATTCCTAATACATTGCTCAAAAAAATTAGCGGAGCAAGCAAATAAAAGAAAAAAAACCTTGCGAGACAGCCATGCATGGGTATAAAATGGAAAGTACACGTGTATCAATGCACAATACAGAAAATAAGACGCGAAAAAAATGTACGGGCTTTAATCCTTTGAAAGGATGGAAAGACATGAAAAGATGGTTTAGGGCAACAATTTGGTTACATGTACTAAATTACAAAAAAAAGTATTCTTTAGTAATGATGCAAGTTGTTTAATACTGCGTGTCGTCCAGTCTAACAGCTAAAACTGCTGCACACCTGTTTTTCATGGAAGTTATGAGGTTTTCGATAAGACTTTGAGGAATATTGTTCCAATCTTCAAGAATTGCAACCTTGTCTATAATGTGATATTTCACGAACAAATGTGTTGTTATTTCGAGTGCCCCTTTCCTTGGAGTGTCACACTCCAGACTAAATAGGGAAGCAGCATTTGACTCCAATCCGTTGCCTTCAATCTTGATGTTCAGCAGCCCAACTTCTGCGAGCCGCTCAGTGGCTTGTGGTCAACGGAATACAGAACATTGGCCTACGTGCATAGAGACCACCCTGGTGAAGCATATTTCGCACTATTTGGCTGGACACCTTTCGTCCTGTTGCTAAGAGATACCGTTTTTGCAACTGAGTATCATCCCCTTTTCTGTCTCGACTAGCTGTTAACAGGATATATCGGTCATCAGTTGCTGTGGTGCACGTGGTCAACCTTGCCCTGGTCGACATCTAACATTACCTTTTTCTTGGAATCGATTGCACAGCCTTGCAAGGACAACTCCAACAGCGTCCGCTACTCTTCGTTGTGTTTGCCCGGATTCAAGTCTATCTCTAATACGCCAAGCCAGGGATTCCGGTAAATCACGTTGTTGTGACATTTTCAAATCACCCTTTTCTGAAAACCAAAGCTGAGCAAGTGAATTTCGCAACTGAGACAGTCAAACAGACATTCTGCGAAATACTCATTTCTTCACTTATCTCCTTTTTTCTGGTTTTTGACGTCGTGAACTTTGATTTGCATATGAAGTTTTATTTTACTGTTTTTTGCTATGCTTTAAATTATGGATGTTTTAATTTAAGTTACTTATTAGTGTAAGTATTTGTGTAATTTCGTTAAAACCATGTGCTCCCTTAATTGTTTTGAGCAGTGTATTATAAATGCGTTATATATAGCAGAATATTTTGCTGATATAGGTAGAAGATAGCCATGAAAAAGGAGGTTATCTTTATAATCGTATCCGTAGCCAATTTGCTATCTTTAGCGAGCAAAACTTAGTACAAAATAAATACATTTTTGTAACCAGATTTCTTTTCCTTGCGTGGTATACATTTAATTGTATTGTAGATGATAATTTCTTCGCTCACCATGGATTCCTCTTTGAATTGGTTGCAGTTTCATTTTCGCGATTGTTTATATTATTTGACGCAAATTTTCACACTTAACACGGAGTTAATGCCTCTATAACAAAGAAATGCCGTATTGACTCCTATAAAATATGATAAAGCGTTGGATAAATATATATGTTTTTAATTATCAGGAGTGAAATATTTTGCTTAATTAATACATTTATTATTCTTTTCATGTTACGTGAAGGACGTCATGGGTAAAAACTAGTTATTTAATACATTAGAATGACTAAATAGAAGCATTCTGATGTCAACATCCCACTACTTATACTATAAAGGAACGATAAAAAAGATATTTGATAGGAAAATTCTTTTAAAACACAAACCTTTTTAAATGAAATTCACCACAATAGAATTGTAATTAATTATCCCAATCATTCAGGTAAATGGAGCTAGGACTAGACTAAAAATGTAATTATCAGAACTAAAAGAAAAATTTAAATTTAAAATTTGCCATATGAAAACTTAACGGATAACAATTTTATAGAAAGTGTACGAATGCAAAAAATATCGTTTTGAAAAAAAAAATCACCAAGTTACACTGAAATAATTAAAAAGTACTGAAATAATCGATGATATTTTACAAAATAAGATAGATTAAAGTTATTCAAGTAATGCCCTGATAAGAAAAAATAAATTTTCAAGATAATAAATTTAACTATTCACCATATATAACAATAGTTCAAATATGTTTAACGTTTTTAAAACAGTGGAATCGCTTAAATAACATGAATAAGATAAATAAACAAATCTGAAAGTAAATAAATATATTAAATGAAATATTGAACAACAACAACAAAAAAGCAAAGAATGTTTGCAATGCGTTATTAGCAAGCTAAAATAACTGAATTTCTTAGTTTGTATAATTTTAATTAAGAATTCTTAAATTTCCTTTTTAACAAATTTTTAGTAGCAGATTAACCTTTAAAAGGTTTTCTTTTTCTGATTATTTAACTTCAAAGATTTCTAATTAAAATAGTGCATACATGCAAGAAATAATGAAATTAGACAATCTATTTACTTTCTAAAAAAACTGATAAAAGAATTTAAATTGAATAAAATTGAAATTAGCTAAATAAACACTTTATTTACTTCACCGATAAGTCCATAAATATGCATTCTAGTACACATAATAGATTTAATAGGAAATAATGTTTGTTTTAATCTTACATCTTTATTTATTATTTAAGGACTTTACTAAATGACTAATTTTCCTATCTTCTGTGCTTTGATTATCAGGCTTGTTTTATAAAAATATTTTTTTTACAGTTTTATGAATTAAAAACATACAGAGAACTCTATCTATTGAACGTTATATTCACTATAATAAGTTAAAATACACAACATAAATACATTGATTCTCTATTTATTTATTACTAAAAAAGTGAAAATATTATATAAAAGTTTTAAAACATTAAAAACATCAAATATGTTAAAAAACACAGGTGTCAAACATGTCAAAATATCCCTAGAGCTTTCAGCTAAACACTAGCCATCATCAGGAGAGTTAAAATGAGAAGACATTGTAGCTCTAAGGTGTACACTCGTTAAGTAGTAAGGGTCGAAACCAAAAACATAAGGCTATCGTGGATAATTTGGAAAATATTATTGTACATTTTCGTATAGTGTTATGGTATAGTTTCGTAGATTAAAACGATTTTTATCTCCGCACTGTGTAATAGTTTAAACTAATACAGTTAGAAATTCACAAACGTACGTAAACCTTCAATAACGTTCCAAAATCCAGGTTATTATTCGTCTATTTAAACAGGTTTTACATCCATATATACAATTATCCAGGTATTACATACATTCACTCACAGGGTGAATTGCATGTTGTGTTAGGAAGTCTTTTGAACTTATTTTGAGTGAGTGTTGAATATTTTATTAAATTCAATTGCTGTTAGCATAATTCTGCCCATTTCCACAAAAAGCATAATCATTAATGACTTTAGCTTCTCCATTGAATTTAAAGCAAGATTCTTCTTGGCCAGTGTAACAATTCAATCCTACACACTTTAAATGACCCAGAAATTCAGACATTGAGGCTAATTGAAAACTGCGTTCTTATATGTTATGAGTGTCACATTTAGCTGTAGATACTAGTCTAGCATATTTTATTCTTTAGAATCTTAGTTATATTCTCCAAATGTTTTCGGACAATTGTACTGTTTGAAATAGTACCTGAAAGCCTCTGAATTTACCCACAAAGTTTTGTGTTAGTATTTTAATAGATGTTATATATATATATAATAATGCAATAATAAAGGAGATATATAAAAGGAGGTAGTCAAGTTAGAAAACCTGATTTCTGTTTGTTTCCCTATGTCTTTTAATGATTTAAAATTGAATTAAAAAAAATGTCCATTTTCAGTATAATTAAGTAACTATAGCATAAAATAATTTAACAATTTACGTTTACCTTTTAAATATCTTGTATTCTTTAAAGATAAACGTTTCAAAATTAAGCTTAGTTAATTCTAAATAATCTTCTGCACATAACCTTATACACAAAGTTGTATATTTTCTATTCTGGTTAAATACTCATTACTGGTCATAATGAGCAATTTAAACTCAGACATGTGTAATACTGTAACATTGTTTGGCATTTTATAACATAATGTACTGTTCAAATATCTGTCATAAGGAACTAAAGGAAGCTTATGAAATGAAAATTATGCTCATAACTGAATGTGTGGAACTACAGGAATCAACAAATGAGCAAATTACTTGGAATATTCCAACAGTCGGCATCATTTTGTTGTGACGTCTGATTGAATTTCTGTACATACTGCAAGCTGCGTGCACCCCGTGGAATTTTCAAGGAGCTACTTAAGATAAGAAAATTTCTATTTAATATTGTAAGGTATTGACTACTCCGTGAGTAGGCAATGTGTGAATGAGATCGTTTTGTCCATTAACCGACTATGTACGTACAAGTTATAAAGGCTCTCTATCTTTCTTTAACTTTCGATGGACAGCTGAATCCCTGAAATTGTGAGTCGCCGTGTAATTTCAATTATGCAAATTTTCTGGAGCTGGTCGATCGACACTGAAGTATATAAGCAGCGAATTTTGACTTGAGTTCAGAGCTCAGGGGAGCTAGAGTATACTTGGCCTGGGAAGTTGAATATTGCGACTTAGATTGAGATTTAGATTTAGCCTTGAGACCTCGCATCGAGTCTCAGGATTGATAATCGGCCTTAGTATTTTATACTGGAGTTTTATGCAGTTGTAAAGCTGATTTGAACCTGCATCAGTGCTTATTTAATTTGAAGGATAAGAGTGTTGGATCGTGCTTATATATTTTAAAGGTTAAGGTTCAATTATATTGTTTCAGTTTTGTTAAAGCTACAAATTGTTAGCAAGAACTCTTTAGTTAATTTAAACTTTTAGGAAAATTTCGTGGAGCTCACTCAAACACTCTGCTAATTGTGTTAATAAACCAGTTTCTGGTTTTAAAACAGTTGTACTTCTTTCCTCGTGCTCTACCACACCAGCGGACATTTTATTATGGCCGCTACAAATGGCGCCCAACTTCACGGGTTGTACGATGGCCCACATCCACGAGAGATAGTCCCCAGAGTTTACTTTGCCGGAAATTCTGATGTCACAGAATTTTTAAATAAATTGAACGATTATATTGCCTTTAACGATATTCCAGATAAAAACAAATATTTAGTATTGAAATGCTCTCTAAAGGATGAAGCCTTGCTTTGGCTTGAGAACATTGGACGTTTCTTGGTGACTGATGACGCGAAAAGATTTGAGCAAACATGCTCGCGCTCGGAGTTAACGAAAGCCTTTCCTAATGAGCGTAATGCAGCGGAATTAAGACGTGAATTCTATTGTAAACGCCAGACTATTTATGAAAAAGCGTCCGGATTTTTTCTGAGAAAGCTCGAATTGAAAAACAAATTGGCACTTGACGTTACTCATCAGGAGCTGATTGATATTCTGATTCCTCTTTTCTCAGTATCAATCCAGAACTTTATTGAACTGCGTGCCCCAGCGAATACAGCTGAACTCTATCAATTATTAATAAAGTATGAAGCGCGACATGAGGCGGATCACCATAGACAGAGAACCACACGAGAATTCAACGAGGGGGATAGGTTTATTAATAGGTCCAGGAATTATGATAATGAATATAATGGTCGTAATGTTCGTGGTCCAGTTAATTATGGGGATAGACAAAATTTTCAAAGAGCTAGTGGTGGTTTAAGGAATTATGATCAAGCTTATAATAATGGTTTCAGAAGAAATGAGGGGGTGAGCAGTCGCAATCGAAATGGTTTGGATAGAAGGAACGGCAATCCATCAACAGATCTCGACGAATCTACCGATAGTCAACCATCTCAGAAGTCATCACATCGACAGTGCCAAAGTGACGCACGAAAACGTGGCATGGACTATCTCCCCTCTACAACCAAACGGCGCAGGAGAATCGGCAGAAAGCGGACCTTGCCCTCCACATCGATGTCGGGAGCCTCACGGAAACGAACGACTTTCGATACTACATTCTTCAACCCTAGAGACAATCTTACCCAGCGGCACCATCGTCGAGACCCGCCTAGAAACAGAGCTACACTACATACCGGGCTTGCTCATTCATTATGATGACGTCACAAAAGGTGGCTGACTAGGAGGAAAGACATACAGCGATTGGCACAAAACGATGGGCGCGTTGCTTTGGACCAATCGCTGGTCGCGGTCAGCCACCATTTGTGACGTTTTGAGAGTGAATGAGCAAGCCCGGTATCTAGTGTTGCCTTGCTAGAAATCGTCGAGTCGACACTTCAATAAGCCCGCCTAGCAATCATCAGATGGACAAATCAGTAAGCCCGCCTAGAAGTCGTCGAGTGGAATCTACGAGCAGTCGTCGAGTGGACACTACACGAGCTCCTCCCAACGGACGTCGCGCGTCGCCATGGTTACAACACCCGGCTGCAGGCACGACAAGCGACAGTGGCCTCTCCTTACCAGTCTGAATCAGAACGGAGTTTCGTCCAAGGATTTTGGGGACGCCGCCGGAGTTCTTCTATGAGCCTACAAGCTTCCAGTTCATCTTCACTATAAAATCGGGTGACGACGTTCCATTTTTATTACTCTCATTATAAAGTACCTTTATTAATGCCAACAAGTTCATTGGACGGTGCAAAGCAGCTAAACTTTTTATAGTTACCTTTTGACCATTGTTTGGATTTTTGTATCTCGGCTTCACAAGTTGTACATTTAACTTCTGTTCAAAATTTTTGTCAAAATTTAAGTTATGATGTCAGAGAACATCTTTTGAGATTCACTGCTTTCATGTTCAAGAGATTGTTAAATTGCTTGTATAATTGTTCTATAAGTGTTCTGTGAATATTCTATGTATAAATTATGTGTATATTATGTGTATGATTGTTCTATATGTTGAATTTGAAATATGAATTTAGTATTATGGGTTTTTACACGCGCCGCGGATAGGCGTGCACGTGTTTTGCGATCAAGAGTTGCCCTTGACACGCGTGTTCTATTTCACTTTACTAACATTGTTACCAAATCTAACTTTCTCCCTTCGGTCGTGTTCGTGGTCGTTATCGCTTTAGTGTTGCATGTTGGGTTTTCGCAAGTTATGTAGTTTTAAAAGTGTTGTTGGTTATGCACTAGTTCTGAAGTTTTAAGTGTTGTTCGTTATACATTAGTTATGAGGTTACTTATTAGTTCTGTTGTTGTTAATTATGAATATTGTTAGTGTATTTCATAGTTATAACGTAAAAATGTATGTATGTAGATAATGAAGTTTGTTCCAGGAAGTAAACCATCTTGAAGCAGGTAATCTATTTATACAAGTTTTTTTATATTTTAGTTCTCAAGAAGAAGAATTGTGTTTTGAAGAAATTTGTAATATATATTTATACCTTTATATTTTATAAAAGAAAATTGTTTCACTTTCACAGCTCTGTTAGCTGTTAGTTTGTGACCATTGTAATTGAGCGAGTCATCTACATTGAATTTCGGGGATGTGAGTTTTTGGCAATTTGGGAATTTCTAGGAACGCTAATTTATTTCTTTGACAGATAGCTTTGTAGTGACGTTCTACTTTACAATTTGTTTCGGAACTTCATGGAATTTTGAAGGTAAAGTTGCGTATTTTTTTTTTTTTGGCAAGCTGTGAATTTTGTGAGGAAAATTTTGTGAGATTCTTCTGCATGATACTGCACATTTACAGGAGGTTATGATGAAAGTGTCGTCGATCTGACCAGTTTTTGCGTGATGGGTTAAAAGTACAAAATTTACATTTGGATTCAAAATTTAAATTTACCCGTCACATGTTGTGTTCATTCTTTGACTCGAAATTTTTAAAAGAAAAAGACGATGGTCTGCATTCAACCACCGCTTTTTCTTTCACAATTTCCGGGAGGGGTTGTAAGGTATTGACTACTCCGTGAGTAGGCAATGTGTGAATGAGATCGTTTTGTCCATTAACCGACTATGTGCGTACAAGTTATAAAGGCTCTCTATCTTTCTTTAACTTTCGATGGACAGCTGAATCCCTGAAACTGTGAGTCGCCGTGTAATTTCAATTATGCAAATTTTCTGGAGCTGGTCGATCGACACTGAAGTATATAAGCAGCCAATTTTGACTTGAGTTCAGAGCTCAGGGGAGCTAGAGTATACTCTTCCTGGAAAGTTGAATATTGCGACTTAGATTGAGATTGAGATTTAGATTTAGCCTTGAGACCACTCAGCGAGTCTCAGGATGGATAATCGGCCTTAGTATTTTATACTGGAGTTTTATGCAGTTGTAAAGCTGATTTGAACCTGCATCAGTGCTTATTTAATTTGAAGGATAAGAGTGTTGGATCGTGCTTATATATTTTAAAGGTTAAGGTTCAATTATATTGTTTCAGTTTTGTTAAAGCTACAAATTGTTAGCAAGAACTCTTTAGTTAATTTAAACTTTTAGGAAAATTTCGTGGAGCTCGCTCAAACGCCCTGTTAATTGTGTTAATAAACCAGTTTTTGGTTTTAAAACAGTTGTACTTCTTTCCTCGTCCTCTACCACACCAGCGGACATTTTAATATGGCCGCTACAATATTTAAATTACAAAATTCCCAATTCCCTTGTTTATTTACAGAATTTGCAATATATTTTTGTAGTTCAATATGGCGAAATATTCTGTTTAAAATTTTATGTAAAACTTTACACACCTTGAAACTGTTATATTATATTTTATTTAGGAACATGTAATTGTTAACTGCATCAATATATATTAAAAATATTTTTACTAATTTGAACGTAGCAAAAAAGATCGAGATTTGAAAAGGTTAAACTGATCACAATGAGTAAATATTCATATAATTGGATTGACAATTTGTCAGTGGCTTTTATTAATTATTTCAAGTGATTTGTTTTTTTATTTACCTCAAAATTATATTTTTTATTACAGAAATATAATATACATTTCCCGTAAATGTAAGATTTGTATAAAATATTGAATTTATTCTTTATAATTCGAAATTAAATCAAATTGTAATCAAATCAATTAAATTATTTCATTATTTTGAATTTATTACTCTTACTTAATACTTATTTAATACTCTTATTTAATTCTTATTTAATACTCTTATTTAATACTTATTTAATACTCTTATTTAATATTTATTTAATATTCTTATTTAATAATCGGCATTAACTTATCTGCATTTTTTATTATCGAAAATAAAAATTATAGCAACATATTTCCATCTTCAAAAAAGAAATAAATTTCTGCGCCTAATTATATTCATGGAAAATAAGATGCAAAAAAATATAGTTTAATTCAATACCGACGGACACAACAATACACCCAAAAAAGCCAATTAGTACAATGAATGAAAGTACTTATTTAGTTAAATTTCCCATTTTACTCATTGAAATCACCTTTTATATTTTCCTCTAAAAAACATTTTTCTTTGAACTTGTTAAATTGAATTACTAAAGTTCTATTGTAAGCGGAAAAATTTATTGAAAGGTTAAGCAACAAACTTCGTTCATTTATGCTTGAGAATCTTTAAAACATTTCTAGGTAAAAAGAAAAAAGTTGTGAAATATTTAACATTACATTGTATGAAAATATGACGTTAATAAGTCTCATAAAGAGTAATATATAATTTAGTAGCAATTTTAAAGTTTTTGTTGTCTTAATACATATTCCTATTATTTTTCTATTTTTTAATAAAATTAACCAGCATGCATATAATTATCGATTTGTGATCAACTATAAAATTTGATACTATTTCAACTATTTAATTTCGGTATCCAGACGTACAATTGAAATGTAAAAAAAAAAAAAAAAAAAAAAAGAATTCGAAAAAAAAAAAAAAAAAATTGGAATGCAAAATTTTAAAAATTAGTCTAAAAGCTTGAAACGGGATTCTTTTTACGAACTAAAAAAAAAAATAAAAATAAAAATAAAAATCACTGTAAAACTCAAAAACACGGTAAAAATCGCATAAAAAATTTGCGAAAAATTAAAAGCAAAATCACAGAGGAAAAATTCACTACATTAAGCTAAAGTATTAAAATAGAATTCCTTTTTAAAATCTTCAGAAATCGTGTCGAAACGCGAAGAAACGCTGAAATTCACATTAAATTTTTACAAAAAATGCAAAAATTATAGAAATTATAATTTACTATATTGCGATAAACAATTGATAACGGATTCATTTTATCAATGAAAAAAAAAATTACCACAAATTGAAAAAAAATACTAAAAACGCCAAAAAAAATTGTAAAAAAATTCACAAATCGCAGCAGGAGAAAATTTAGTATATTGTTCCAGAAGAATGAAACCAGGATCATTTGACGAATGTCAAAAAATTCCCACGAAACAGAAAAAAAAAACATTTATAATCGCATAAAAATTTACAAACAGATTAAAAAAAACCAAACATTTACTACATCGGAAACCAACTGTATCTGGCTAAAAGATCGGAACAAAATTTATTTTGCTAATGCTAAAAAAGCCGCCGCACGACACGAAAAACTGCTAAAAATCGCACACAAATGTCGCGAAACATTCAAAAATAGGTGTAAGAATTCCAAAGAAACAAAATTTAATAAGTTGTGGAGAAAGAAAAACCACATTCCATTTACTAATGTAAAAACATCGCCTTTGAACGCGAAAGAACGATAAATATCGTACACAAATTAAATTTAAAAAGGTCTAATCAAGAATTCCGAATACAGCTTTCAAAGTGCGTAACGTCAGGCATACTTGTACCTTCATGCCAGTTCTTATTGAAGGTGAAAAGCCTAAGAAGTAGGACTATCGTGAGATTAAAAAAAAAATTTGCCCTGCCATCAGGTTTAATGCTTTGTTGTCTCAGGTTATGTTGTAGCATATGGGATAATATATATATGTTGAGCTTTTATGTTTCAACGTGACTTCTACACTAGCATGCATGTCGCAGTTAATAACTTCGTTTTGGTATAAACCGTTAGCCGACTTGTCTGGGTTAACAGAGTGGTAGGGAATTAGCGCGTTTAGTCAAATGTTTCTGATTCGATTCTAAGCCCGGTTAACTTTTCACCTTCTGAAATTTCGATTTATATGCATGTGCATGCGTGTGTGTGTCTAAAAGGTAGAAAATTGATGAATACACAAACTTACTTAAAATTTATACTCGAAGTGATATGGATAAATAAACATACAGTCAACAAAAATTTTAAACTTTCATTTTCAAATTATATAATAATTAAATTACATTCAGCAATTTTTGTTAAATAAGCGTAATAATAAGATAATTTTTATTAATTGTACAGTCGTAAAAAAAAGGAACACACCCACTAACTCTGCTGCACATTATCGTAGAAAAATGTTACTGGTACGAAATGATTGGAAATGAAGTTTATTTCAAAAATAAGTACATAAACTTTGCTTAGGAATCCATCTACATATCAAAACTAGCCAAGCTTCAAAAGCCAATACCAGATTTTTTTTCAATGGCAACATCCAATTTTGACACGATATTTTAAGTCTTAGGTTCAACCTAGATAACTAAGCCTAGAATCAAGTCATTTAAATGATGAAATTTTTAATTAGAAACATTCAAAATTTAGGCCTTCTAATGTTAAATTACATTTTCGTGCTTTTATTAAAATCTACTGAAATTATAATCCTAATGTGCTAATTTTTTGTTTGGTCAAAAACCCAAACATAAATGCGTTACATTTGTAATTTTTAAAACTTAATAATATGAATTATGAAATTATTATTGGCAAAAATATGAATTGGAACCTACATTTTTTTGATGGATTATTATGTCCTGCTTTATGCATATTGAAAATTTCAAATTTTTCTTCCAAGTAATTTTTAAAGTATACTTAAAAAATGGTAAAATGTTGGTTTAAGGGGCCATTTATTATGTGCAGTAAAGCATAATTTGAAAAAAAAAGTATTTTGCTCATTTTATTGTTGATAAGAATAAGATTTTTTTTTTTTACTTTTTCTGTGTCTGCTTTTAATTTTTTTATTAAAATTACGTAAATCGTATTTCCGTGACACAAAAATTTACGTCAGTTATGTAAATTAGTTTCGCTTTTATTTTTTAACTAACAAAGCTAATTTTTTTTTAATGAACAGTCCTACCTTAGAAAAAATTCTTACTCATTATTTTTGTTACCTTTAATTGAATTTCTAGCTTCTTCTCCAGTCTAATAAATGTTTTCTGTAGTATATGTGCTTGAAGTAAAGTTTCTTATAAATGCATATGTTTTGTGTATTTGCTGAAATTTTTTTAAAAGATATGCCATTAGCAATCGAGTTAAGATTTATATTCAGACTGATAAGCAATTTTTCTGTGTTTTTTTTTACATGGTTTCATTATACTGTTTCATACCATTTTTTCTTCAAAATTTTGTATTAGCCAATATTCTTCGCATATAAATTTAGAAAAGAGCGAGTAAAATAAATTCAAAATCCGAGAAAACTATTTATTAAAACACCTATAAAATTCCAATCGCATTCAAATATTTGAAAACTATTTTAATAACAAATAACCATATATTTTTGAATCGGATAATTCAACTCTTGTAAACATTATAAAATGAATATTGCACTGTCTATAAGAGCTGACAGATATTAAGTGACTAAAATCAGGCCTCCCAAATGGTCCGCCAACTGAATACCAATATTTTTTACCAGAAAATTTCATTTTAAGTTTCTGCTACATTTCCGCAAAAAATTACCTACGAAGGTTGTTTCTGTAAAATTTGCAAGAAAAATCTAAAAATAAAATTTTTCTAAGAAAAAATTGGTATTCAAAAAGCGGACCATTTAGGAGCCCTGTAAAATATATATATGTTATATTGGTAAGAAATAATGCATTTATAGAAAAGACTTAGTCATTCTGTAGCATTTCAACAATCGACCGAATTTAAATTTGGATACAGCCCATAAAATATGCTCATTTTTAATTAACTATTTTCTCTAAAACTAATCGTAAGAATTTCATGAAATTTGGTATCTAGGCATAATTTGAGCTGAAGATTTAAAATCTCATCAAAATTGTGTCTTGCTATTGAAAAAACAAAGTTTGGGTTTGTTTTGGTATGTAGATGGTCCCCCCTAAGAAAGTTTTATACACATCATTTAAAAGTAGGCTTTATTTCCAAACTTTTGGTACCAGTAAATCTACAATAATTTGTTGCAGAGTTTGTTCACTTTTTCTCAACAACTGTACATAAATAAACACACACAGTGTTACATAATGCAAACACATTTTATCAATTTAGTCCATTCAATTAATTATTACATTTTTAAAAAAATATTTTAGAATCATAAATTCAGCACATATGATCTTCACAACCACATTTTTTTAAATTCTAGAATGTATTTATTTTATATATTTTTTCTTCTAAAATAAGCATAATTAAACCTTATAGCGTAATATTTTCAAAAGAAGTATAATTCATTCATGTTTAACTAAAAAAAAATAATAATAATGACATAATATTGTTTTACATTTAAATTTTAATTAAAGTTTATGCTTCAAAAATTTTCAAAGTTCCAATAAATAATTAATTAAAAGATATTATCTTTCTGCCACTTTGAAACAATAGTTAGATTTAAAGTAATTGAAATTATAATTAAACAGTTTAATATTATCAATAGACAGTTTTTCTTAGTTTTAAAATTTAAAATTATTGACACACAATTAATTTAGAAATTGACGGTAGTTTTAATTAATAAAAATAACTTCAATTTTAATTACACGGTAAATAAATTATAAGTTTTTTGGATAATTTAATTTTAACTATACATATTTTGCCGTTTGTGAGAATTATTATTTTATTTCATTTGTACATTTTTGAATATTGATAAAACTTCTCGTAGAATTAATTTTTACAGAATTATCGGAGGGTTAAATAAATGTTCATGATAAATATTTGTTCGCTTTTAAAGGACCATATTCGATAAGCATATAAATTTGGTATTACAAATAAATAGTACATCTCAGGCCAATTAATAACTAAAAATAGAAAAGGAAAAAGTATTGAAAAATTGATCTGCAAATAATAAATAATGCGTATAAAAATTATTGAACGTAAATTGATACTACTATAAAATATTTTATTTATTTTAGAAATATAATTGTATAAATATGTGTAAATATATAAAATAAATAAATAAATAAATAAATATAATAAATGTATAAATATATACAGGGTGTCCGAAATATCCGGAAACGGTCAAATAACTCGAGAAATATACATGGGATTGAAAAATGGAAAAAAATACGTGTTCAGTATTTTAGAAAAATGCCAACTTTTACATCCTTAAATAGATTTTTTAAAAATATGGAACACATATTTTTTTCGTTTTTCAATCCGATGTACATTTCTAGAGTTGTTCGACCGTCTTCCATACTTTTCAATGGAAACGATTCTCTTTGCATTCTACTCGATTACAGCGCCATCTATGATTTTTAGAAGAAAATGTAAAATACAAAAGTTACGTATTTTTCCGGTAGAAACTGAATCTGTAATAAAAAAGGTGGATTACTGTTTAAGATTTCGAAGCTGTCCCTTCTTTCCCCAGGGGTCCGGAGTTGAAGGGAAGGAACTTTGATATATCTAAATAGATTTTTCAAAACTGTTGAACGTGCACTTTTCCGTTTTTCAATCCGATGTATATTTCTCGAGTTATTCGACCATTTCCAGACTTTTCAAAGGAAACGGATCTCACGGCATTTTACTCGAGTACAGCGTCATCTACTACGATTTTCAAATGAAAATATTAAATACTAACGTTACGTATTTTTTCCGTGCAATCCGAATCGGTAATAAAAAAGGGGGAGGTATCAGATTATCATTTAAGATCAGGGGCAGAGTTGGGAGGGGGGACTTTGACATCCCTAAATAGATTTTTCAAAAATATCGAACATGCATTTTTCCGTTTTTCAATCCGATGTATATTTTTCGACTTATTCGGCCATTTCCAGACTTTTCTGATACCCTGTATATATATATATATATATATATATATATATATATATATATATATATATATATATATATATATATACAGGGTTGTTATAATTAAAGTTCGCCTATTCAGAAGGCTCTAGAGCCGGTTCTATGGCTCCAAACGAAACAAAATTTCACTAGTACGTAGTTGAAGAGATGCGCTCTGCGAAAATCGAAAAAAAAAGTTAGTTAAAATTTTTGTCAATAGGTGGCGCTGCGCCAATATTTAAGCCGATATTTGCAGATTCCTTTATTTTGTAAAAAACAAAATACAGGAAATTTTATTTCACCGTTGGTAAAAGTAAACTTTTTCAGATTCGTTATATCAATTTCATTCAATCCAGATGAAACACACAAAATCACAAAATTTCATCCAACGCTTGAAAAAGATTATATTTTATTCAAATTTTCGACGAACGACGTCAAAGTGACGTCGTAACTTCGAAAACCTGAAATACCCTTCTAATCACCTGGCGATTTTAAACTTGCTGATAAAGTGTATTTGTGATTACTCTGACAGTGGAACAGTTGATTGTTTCTGAAAAGCATTTGAATCTACGCTTTGTGGAGAATGGTAACTTTGAAAGAAAAGACACTTCTTGTAAAATTATTTTATCAAAATAACAGAAACGCAGCTGCAGCTCCTAGAGAATCCCGGAAACTAAAAGATGTTAGACATGATCTATTTAACTGTTGCATCTAATCTAAATATTACATAATATTGAATAATTATCATACACAATTTGAAAATTTGAAAATAAAAGTAGAAGAAAATTTTATTTTCAGCAATGAAAGAGGCAACTTTTATAGTTTTCTCGACCTTAGTCTTTTTAAAGTATATCATAGAACATTTATTTACTAGCAAACCCGCGGCTTTGCTCGCGTAATTGTTGAAATATGCCAACAAATATTCGAGGGTCTATTTTATTAGAGAAAATTATACTGTTACTGATAATTTTAAAATTACTAATTAAGCTACATTTTGAGTAAACTTCATTCTTTCACTGCATTAGGCGAACATGAGACTTAAATGAATGAGAAGAGCTAACATTAATTCCAAATAAATGGTAATTTAGAATGTATTTTGAAGGTTCATTTTTTATATCAAAATTAGAAATTATTAAAAGTTGTACTAAGCGAGTTTTTACATCTTAAAAGTAAGCATCATGCCAAATTCCAAACTTTTACTTAAGCAAACTACTATATCAACTATATCACAGAAATCGCACTTTCAGATTTTTTTTGTTCCGGCACACATTAAAGTTTCTAAATTTTAAAAACTGTTCTGTGAATGAATTTATGTTTCTAACGTAACAGCCATGTAAAATTTCAAGTTTCTATCCCTAACAATTTCAGATAAAGAGTAGTTTAGAAGGTTTTTAGAATTTTTTTCAATCATCTCATCCTTTTAAATTTCGAATTTCTTTAAAAATCATTCTTAAAGAGAATTGAAATCTTAAAATAGACACCATGCCAAATTTCAAATTTCTACACCATCAGTAACACTAAAATCGCAATTTTAGAACGTTTCTCGTTTCTGCACCTTTTAAAATTTCGAATTTCATAATAACTGTTCTGTGCGAGCTTTTGCATCTAAAAATTTACAGGCTTGTCAAATTTTAAGTTTCTATACCTAACAATTCTTAATAAACTCTAATTTAGAGCTTTTTCGTTCATTTTACATCTTTAAATGTTTAAATTTTAATAAACTGTTTATACCAAGAGTCTGAATATGAAAAGTTAGCACTATATTAAATTTAAAGTTTCGAACCTGAATATATCCAATTAAATCATAATTTAGAACGTTTGCCGCTCATATCACCCTTGTAAATTTTGAATTTATAAGAAACCGTTCCTAGCCAGCATTTACATTTTAAAAGTAACCATCATGCCAAATACCAAGCGTCTGTAGCAACTGTACAACATAAATCGGAATTTTAGAACTTTTTTTTTGCTTAAACACTTTGCTCCTAATCACTTTTAAATTTCTCATTTTTATAAAACTGTTCTGAGCGAGCCATTACGTCTCTGGAGTAACACCCATGAAAAATTTAAAGTTTATAGCCTTAACAGTTCCAAATAAATCGTAATTTGAAATGTTTTAAAAATGTTTTTCGCCCTTTGACACTTTTAAATTTAAATTTTTTTAAACTATTCTGTGCGACCATTTATGTCTTAAAAGTTACAGCCATGTAACATTTCAAGTTTCTGTTATTAACAAATACAATAAAATCGTAATTTAGAACGTTTTTAGAACACTTTCCGCTGATTTTAACCTTTCAAATTTCGAATTTCTTTACAAACCATTGCTAGCGAGAATTTTTAACTTAACAGTAACCGCCATGCCAAATTTAAAGTTTCTAGTACTTTCAGTATCACAAAAATAGTAATTTAGAGCGTTGTTTTCCCCTTTAGACTTTTAAATTCCGATAAAAAGATGTTTGGTGTGTAGATTTGCGTCTAAAAAGTAGCAGCCATGTTAAATTTCAAGTTTGTGTTCTTAACAATTCTATAAAAATCGTAAGTTAGATATTTTTCTTTCATATCATCCTTTTCAATTTCGAATTTTTTTAACTGTTCTTAGAGGGCATTTACATCTTATAAGTAACAACTTTGCCAAACTTCAAGTTTCTAATCCTTTCAGTATCACAAAAATCGCAATTTTAGAACTTTTTTCGCTCTTGCAACCCACTGTTGGTAGTGGCACCGATATAAAATATAACGTATGTTAGAGAAGGGACTGTTACCATAAATTTGTCATCATAATGTTTGAAATTGGTTTCAGTAGTTTTAGAGATTCCACAGAAATTGTAATGTAGAATGTTTTTAAAATGCATTTTACTCCCCTTTTAGATTTCGAAGTTTTTAGAAACTGATCTCAGAGAGCATTTACATCATATAAATAACTACCATGCCAAATTTAAAATTTCTAGCTTCTTCAGTATCATAAAAATTGCAATTTTAGAACGTTTTTCTCTGTTGCACCTCCCCTCTTTTGGGATTTTAACAACGACATAAAATATAGTCTATGTTAGAGCACAGACTGTCACCATCAATTTGTCCCCATTACATTTGAAATCGGTTTCGGTAGTTCCAGAGATTCCATAGAAATTGTGATTTAGAATGTTTTTAAAACGCTTTTCGCACATTTCACCCTCTTTTATTTCAAATTTTTTTAACTGTTCTTAGAGAGCAATCTACACCTTTTAAGTAACTACCATACCCAATTTCAATTTTCTAGCCCCTTCAGTATCTCAAAATTTATAATTTTAGAACGTTTTTCGCGGCTGCACTCGCCTGGGAGTAGTGGCACCGACAAAGAATGTAGCCTAGGTTGGGGCAGGGATTATCTCTATCAATTTGTTAACATCACTTTTGAAATCGGTTCTGTAGTTCCAGAGATTACTCCCTACAAACAAACAAACAAAACAAAATTAAACTTTACCCCTGTATAATATTGCTATAGACTAACAATAAGTAAAAAAAAAAGTTTTTCACCAACCTCTAAATAAACAACTTATAATGAATCATAAAAATTGCTTAAATATAAATTGACTGTACATTTGTGCCGCTAATACGATTTATATAACCTGACTATATATATAATCGAATACATAATCAGGAAATTTCTAAGTATATACAGATACGCTTGAAAGATAACTACTTCCTTCGCTTTACTTTGAACAAACGAATAATTATCACCTTGGTAATTTTCAAGTCTTAATTTGTGCACATGCAAAATATTTATTAATAAATAATGCGTGAATGTATCTGTTAACAAAAATTTACACATTGACTATTTAAGTTAACTAATATGGATAAATGTATAATTTTCAAAAAACAAACAAATTTATTGTTCTTGTAAAAAAAAAAAAAAAAAAAAAAAAAAAAAAAAAAAAAAAGTATTTTTGAAGTGTGAAGGGATTTGGATGATAAGTTAGATCATTATACCTTTAACTTAAGCGTAAATGAAAACAAAATGTCAAAATGTTTAACTATTCATTCACTTTTTGTGTCATCTGGAATGTTCTGCGGTTTCTCAAATCGCAGCACATTTTTCTCTAGTTAACATTTTGCTAAAGCTGATAAAGGTTGATCGTGAATGACCCGGATATACACATTCGGTCTTTTGTGCTTGCACAGCATAATTCTCCCTTGTTTTGTAGCTAATTCTTGTTTCAATTCAGCGCTAAGAATGGAGAAACCAAAAGTCTCTATATGGACAAAGTGCTATTTTAGACGACACAGTTCAAAGGAGGTTTGAGAAGTTTAAAGGTGGAAGTTTCAGCTTCGAAGAGGATGCCCCCACTAGACGACCAAAATCTGTAAACATAGGACATTTTAAAAGAAGATATCAAATGATCATGCACTCTACGTTCTGGAATAGTTAGTATGTGTGATAGTTTCTAAACTGTGTAGCGTGGGTTTTCAGCGACACCTTCTTTTAAAATGTCCTCCTTTACAGATGATCATCGTCCAGAGTGGGCATGATCTTCAAGGCTTAAATTTCCGCGCTTAAACTTCTCAAACCACCTTCGAACAATGTCATCTGAAACAGCACTTTAGTCATATACTACACAAATTGTATGAGCAGTCTGACTAGCATTTTGACGTTTCTTGAAATAAAAGAGCATAGTATGACGGAAATGAACTTTTTGTTTTTTCATACTTAGTACTGCACTGAAACAAAATTTATGCCACAACACAGGCGATAATTTTGTAGCGCAAGTAGAAAAGACCGATTGAACATATCTGGGTCATTCAATGTCACGCCTTTTCAGAAGTAGCACAATAACTAGACGAAACCGCGCTTCGCTTTGGAAAAACGCAGAACATTTCTGTTGACTCAATAAATAATCTGTGTACATCGGTAGCAAAATAACAAAATTATCCCAGTATGGTCCCAGTAATATCAAATTATCCCAGTAATATCGAAATTATCCCAGTAATATCAAAATTATCCCAGTAACAAAATTATAACAAAATTATCCCAGTATTATGCCAGTAATATCAAAATTATCCCAGTTACAAAATTATAACAGAATTATCCCAGTATTATCCCAGTAATATCAAAATTATCCCAGTATGGCCACCAAACAAGAGCTGTGTAACAATTGAAGTGAACATAAATGTTGCATAATAATGAATTGCGTATAATAAAAAAATAATTCAATTTTTCAATATAACAAACAAGAAAAAATTGAGCTGTAGTTAATGTAGGTAATTCTTAGATAATAGTAAATTTTTTGTCCCTGGCCAAAGAAAAATGTTAATTTTGTCAGTTTGCTATGATTGCTTACATTTGCTGTCAAAAATTATTTTCAATCTGTATATTGTGTACTGGTTTAAATGTGAAACATTTTAATTTCGATATTTAAAAATACTGAAATGTTGTATATGTCTCTACCATGATTTCTAACAAATGTAAAATTTATTAATTGAAACCTTTTATTTGTAATCCTTCATGCCTAAAGCAACGATTACCTGGATGTATTTCAGTTCTTTCTTTTTATATATATTGTATTTTAGACATAACCGAATGATATTCTATTGATTATCCTTATTTAAAGTTCGTCCCTAGAAGTAATTTTCATACCAAGGCACAGTAGGTTTTCATTGGCCTCTCGTTGGTATTTTCACATTAATAATGTTTTAAAAATGTATAGTTTCACCAATTATTCGAAGCAGTAATGTCTTTTTTTGTTGTTTTTGTTTTACTATGTATGTTCTGCATTTTGTTTCTCTCACTTCAAATTTTTAGTCATTGCATTTATTATGCGTCTTTACAAATTTTGTTATTATTGAAATACAATTTTAGCAATTAATCTATTATGAATAAATTAAAAATAATAATAAAAAAAAATGGTGGCTGCTTTCAGAATAAATATATTATCAATTGTTACAATTTAGCCCTAAAATAGGCTTACTCTTAAAATAGACATAACGGAATTTGTCAACGCGTTTTGGAGTTATAATAAAGTTTTCGGAGATGGTTTAACGCAGTTTTAGTAGGTAGTAACGGATTTTTCGACATTAAAAGAAAATCCTTCATTTTTCCGCAGTTAAAATTGCCATAATTTTATTATATGAAGTCATTTTAACTAAATAATAGGAATTTAAACAAGAAAACTTTTTAAGGCAGAAATTTAACATTATCTGAGAATGACACTCCGCGAATGGGGTGTATTATGTTTTCTAATTAATTATAATAATAACTAGAATAATAATTAGAATAATTATAATTCATCAGAAAATATTAGAATTTAATACAAAAATATAGCACAACATTGCAATGAATGGCTCTAATTTTGCGTTCGATAGTGTTTAATTTCATATCGCGCTTGACAAAGAATTATTTATAACAAATTCAGATATTCAAATTTATGTTTATGTGCATATTATCCACACTATTTCACAAGCTGATAAACTATTATTTAAATTTACTCAAATTTATTTATTTCTATAATGTTCTAACGATAATGTTACGATTTACATTATGCTGTATATGTTATTAGGGATATGGGATACGTTTGTAAATTTTGATTATATACGGAATCATTTCTAAGAAAAAATTCCAAATTCAATTATTCATTATTCATTTAAATTAGTGCTTATTATTGGGTACTTCTTTATTTTTTCTTAAATGAGAAGAAAATATTTAGCTAATGCGGTGAATGAAATATTGTCATTTAAAATAAAATATTGTATTTCCTTAAAGCACTCATAAAATCACAAATACAGCAATGCAATTTAAACAGTAATGCATTTCACGATTATCTAGTTAAATGTTATTCAAATTATGTATGTACATATTCATGCGTGTAATGTACTGGAAATGTACAAACATTATTTTCGATTACGTTATGTTTGTTTATCTGATACTTAAAAGGGGATTTAATGCCATAAATCTTATCTATTATAAATTCAAATAAGGTTAGTATATTAAAGCAATACTAGAATTTATTTTTAGTTGAGGAAAATTTAGATTCATATGATCTAATGTTATTTTCAAATATGATACAACGTTATTTTCGAACGTCATGTAGAAAGTTATAAGTCACAGAAACATATAAGTCGACATTTATGATAGTGAAATAAGGTATATAGATATATCGATAATTAAACATATAGATATATAGATAGTAGACAGAAAATTGAAATATGTATTCAACTAAAATTCATGGGATATACCGTTCAATTTTGATACATATTGTACAGGAGTACTTGCTTATACGCAAATATTTATACTACACACGTCCGCATACTTGTCAAATTGTCGCCTTATTTATCAAAATTTGTCGACAGAAAGAAGTAGCCAAAAAATGTGCCAAGTTCGCGAAATCTCTACATAAAAGAAATTATAACAATACACATATTTTACCCATCAACAAAATAGCATGATATCGGGATTTTTGAGTAGAAGAAATACCATATGTGTTTTGTTAGATTTTGTTTTAATAGAAATAAACCTACATTTAAATGTTTTACGTTTAATTTTAAGGAATCAAACTTCGCTATATTCGATATTTCTTAAACATTAAAAATGTAAAGTAATATTCGAAACAAGAAAAGAAAATAATACTTGATTATAAAAATATATTAATAATACCTTTACATACGCATTCAAAAGCACAGACATATGATTTATAAAACTTATATATTCTTGCAATTTAAGGGCACACATAAATTAATCACCCACAAACACATACTCAACAATATAATCTTCGCCTTATTTAATGGCAGATTTCTGCGATTAAATCATTATTAAATTAATTTTAAAAAGTATTATTACAACATTGGGATAGAAAAAACGTAGAAATTGGCAGCTATGCGAGCATACTCATGATCAGTAAATAGTGTGTTAAGCGTAATATCAATATTTATTTGTTTTTAATGTTGAATTCATAAAATCTGTAGTAATATACAGATATTCACTATTTAATAGAAGATTTCACAATAGAAGGGCTAACATCAAAATTAACTTAAGGATAAAAGTAATCTAAGAATAAATCTCCAGCTGGGGGTTCATAGTATATATTCAAATATCTTTTTATACTGAACTATCTCTTCTTTCCATAAAAAAGACGTATTCGGTAGATTTATTCGCATGACAATATATATATATATATATATTGAAGTTTGTAGTGTAAAATTTGTGCTTATGAAAAAATGTTTTACAAAGCAACTTATGGCGCCTTAAAGCTTTTTTTTAATATCTAGCTGAGAACACAATATATTTTAATAATTTCTTATTTTATTAGAAATCTGTCTCAAACTATTTTAAACTTTTTAAGAAATAAACAGATTTATTTTTCTAAACTTTAATATTTCAAATGAAATTTTAGATTTTATTTCTTATAGAACAATAAACTTAATCTAGGTGTCATGATATCATATTAATTTGATTTCATCTACATGTTAATGTATTGTATTGATTTCTTGTGTTTAAATAACTATTGTTCCTGTTCAATAAAGTTGTTTTAAACGGGTGTCTAATACACATTGAATTAAAAACGAGAAATGTACCAATGGCAATCATATTCAAAATTGTTTTTATGTTGCTTGCCACATTAGATCAATGAGTTAGGAAGTAACAATAACAACTAATTCTAATAATATCATTCTCAGATCTGCAAGAAAATTGAAATAATTTTATACGTCATACAACATTAGGGTGTGAATATTTTACGAAAAATAAATCTTTTATTGGTGTATATACAATTGTGTATTTTTCCGAGAATCAAACGTTATTAAAGCAAAATGTTTCAAGCAATACTTTTTAAGAGCGTAAATATAAATAAATCACTCTACAGAATTCAATCAACAAGCTTTATTTTTGTAAATCAAACTGAATTATATAATATTATATTCATTAAAATTACTTTTTAAGATGAAAATAAAATAAAATTATTCACTAATCCTTTTTTGATGTAAGAAAATCAGTTTTGAATGTGGACTAGAAAAATAATAAATTATATAAAATAAAAAAAATATTATTTATAATACTTTTGTTCAATAAATATTATTTATTTTTGCCATTGCATTGTGATCGTTCTTCATTGTTATCGTTTGTTTGCGACTTTTTTAATACGAAAATTATTCGATGGCGTAACATGTTTTTCTGGAAATATACGAAGAACAATATTTTTAAATTCAACCGCACACGGAAATTTTAACATTTATGTTCTCAAAATTGATTTTATTGTAAATTGTATTAAACAATTTTTTTCAATGCTGATATACTTTTGAATATTCATATAAAGGATATTAGAAATAAGTACATAATTTTAAAATGATTTTTATGTATCTCTTCATATATTGTAAACATCATGATATATATTGTTTATATTGCCAACATCCCTTTTCTATGCATTTACAAGAAATACAACTATTAATAACGTATCATTCAAAAAGGTTTTGTACCAGCTTCTGACATAGTACACTCACATTTTGTTAAAACATGTTTTTCGATTAAAAATAGGAGTTGATTAAAAGTTAAATCAACTTTATTTTCATAAATGAAATAAAAAGTTTTTCTCAAAAGAATGTTGTCACAAATTTAAAATACCGTGTTATATCGTTTTAAAAAATGATTATAAAAATAAATAGTACAAAAAAGATAAAACGTCTCCACAAGGACTTTAAAATTCAGATGCTTAGAAAAAAAAAGACACCATCGATCGTTCGAAACAGTGGTTTATCACGAGTAGCGTAAAGTGTAAGATTTGTTATATTTAATTAAATTTTATATTATATATATTCAATTTATTTTTCTTTGACCCATATTTTTTCAGAAGAAGATGAAGTGATCTTCTATTGCAATTAAAATACGATATTTACTTTTTTTCTCGCGCGCCTTTTGCTATCTTTAATCAGTCTATACTGTAACTTTGATAGAAAAAATGAGATGATGTCCTTAGGACAAAGGTTATTTCCACAGAACAGTTGTAAATTATTCAAAGAAAATCACGATATTCTTTCTATATAATACAATTTTAATAATTGAGGAATTCTTGCATCTTGAGAATTTTTTATGAATTGTTGTTATATATATATATATATATATATATATGTGTGTGTGTGTGTGTGTGTGTGTGTTTAACTGAATCTCAGATGCTATTAATATACAGGTCAATTTAGTAATAATATCCTCATAGCCGTCAAGAAATTCCAACAAAAAGGTATGTGAACGTTTTTCGTCAGAACCTGGTGTACTATATATAGAAAAAAACGCTACCAAAATCTAACAACCGGAAGTGGTTTATTTGCAAGATGTCCGCCGTTAACTATGAAAATCAGCAAAACTTCTGTTACTTTGTTATTTTTAAGCGAAGAAGAATTATTTTTCTATTAAACTGTTACGGTTGTGCAGGGCAAAAGTATTGATCCTGGCTTACTCTTCGATCGATTTCTTATCGTCTCCAGATCAGGACACTTAGATATAGAGAAAGTGAGCAGATATGAGCTTAGTGCCTACACAACATCACGTTTTAAAAACAACCACATTCTGAGAAAGGCCGATAAGCCACAATTCACCCATGTCATTGATGGACATTTTAACAATGATTATCAATTGAAACAATTTTGTCATGCATTGTTACACCTCGAATGTTTATGGTGTTGATAAAAAATAAGTTTAAGGAAAAAATTATATATGTATCGTGTATTTCATTGCTGTGCAACTGCATTCACATTACCAGGCAAGAATCCCACAGATATAGTCAGTCACTGATATGATAGTCACATGATGGATGTTGATTTTAATGGCAACCATACAAGAACTCTGGCAGCTTTGAGTTACTAGGCACTTACGAAGAAAGTCGTCACAGCCAAAAAAATTGTTCATGCAGAACGTCATCTTCCAACTGAGTGTTTCGCAAAATTCCATTCTCAAATAATGTATTGTTAAACCATGATATGCATGAATATGGCTACTGAAATTACCTATGATAATGTACATATATATATATATATATATATATATATATTAAAACCTCAAATGAAAGTATGAAGGTCTAGTAAATTAGTGTAACATTCATGAATAATTTTTTTGACATAAGTGGAATTTCATATATACATTAGTTCCTCATTCCACGTAATATCTTATTATTTTAACAAGCTTTATCAAAATGTATTTTCGGTATTAGGATCAGTTTTAAGTAACGAATGCTGTTTGAATTATGAGAAATTTCTTTTTATGACAGTCCAAAAATATCAATGGCTTAAAGGGAATTTTTAAAGAATACTAAGATCATAATGTGCTTACAAGATTTATTTATTTGAAAATATAATTGAGGAGTTTATTTTTCCATCGCTTATATTCATTTAACTTACTAGAATAATTAAAACTTTTAATATTTATTCTTTTAAAACTTTTAGATTAATGTAAGAAAAATATGAATAATAATAATTAAAATCTATTATTCATTAATGGTTTAACAGATAGCTCCTTTTTACACAGATCGATAATTATAGACTGAAGATGAAAAGCTAAAATGAAACTATAAACTTCTATTAAATTATTGTAATATTCATTAATAATATTTCAGAAACAATTGTAGTTCCATATACACATTAGTTCCAAATTTTACGTAATATCTTATTATTTTAAGAAGCATTATCAAAAGGTATTTTCAGTATCAGTATCTAAATAAAAATTATTACTGATTTGTTAAAATATATTTTGTTGGAAAATACTCAATTATGATAGCTACGAAACTGCCTATCAGTTTTCAGCATTTGGTTTTTTAGTATTTTCTGTTACTTATTATTTTATATATCGAGTACTAATATTTAAAAAATCAGTACAAATGAATTGTTAACACTTAAGTACTTCTTAACAGTTTATAAGTTGTACTTTTGTACAAAATCACTAGAGCTAATTTTAATTAGTACACATTCCAAAGTTACATAAGATAATTTAAATCATTTCAGATTTAAGGGAAAATTTAAGGTGTTATTTAGAAATTTACTTAATTAATTTCTTACTCTTATTGAGAGTTTGTAAATTGATTTTATGTCTAAAAATTTCAAGGTGATAACTATTGCTACACATGTGTTAATTTGGCATTTTGTATTTCATGTGGCATGATAACAAAAAGCATACGTTATGACGAGATGATTTTATGTAAATTAGATGGATAAAAATTATATTAAAACACAGATCAAGAAACGTACATTTAACCCCTATCCCCTCATCGTACTAAAAATAGGACAGCAAGAATAAGCGGACTGTATATAAATTCTGTTGAATATTTTAATTCAAATTAAATGCGATTTATTATTTAAAAGTCATTTAAAGATATATTTGTCTTTTTCGCAAGTTTAAATTAATGTTGCATACATTTTATAAAATTTTTAAAATGGCAATTTCTACAGATTTTTTTTTTTTTTTTTACTTTTTCAAAATACAATATTTTTAAAGTATTGAGCTCCAAGAAATTCACACATATAAATTTATTGAGGTATTATCCCATATTCAACTATACCAGTGAAAAAACATTTTCAAAAAACTAATCTAGGAGATAAACTTTCCTTGCATTTTTGACTGTGCAGAAAATAGGACGATCGTACAATCCACTACTAACTAACCCCCATCAGTTATTAATGGAAAAATTACATTCCAAACATTGTTACTCTCCAACTAATGCAAGCGCACAAAAGTCTGTCTGACAGGTGCACATCAAATTCATTAACATTTTCCCGTTTTTTTAACACCTTCCAACATAGTTTAAAAGTGTTTATGATTTCGATTTGTTTATCTGTGATATGTCTGTGTCTCTCCATGCCCTAACTCGCTTAAATATACTGGTATTGCCATGAAATTGATATATGTTTATCAGGTTTACTATGAAATGTTCAGTATTGAAAATTAAGTATGTATCTCTTATAGTTCATTTAGAGGGACACTCAAAAGAATTCAGTTACATTACAGTCTATAGGGAAAAATCATTTCCGATGAATTTTAATGATGTTACATTATTTCATATATATTTAAATTGATATATATCACTAAGGTATACTACAATATTATTACTATAGAATATGGTGTACATAGCATTCAAGGTTCATTTACAGGGACACACAAAAGCATTCGGTTAGGATATTGTCCAAGAACAATAATTGTTGGAAGTGCGTTTTAAGTTATGGTACGTTTTTTAGATACGATTTTTAGATATTTTTTTTTGTTTATTGCTTTGTATGTATAAATTGCGTAGATGATATACAGGGCAGCATAAAAAATCTCGAGTATATTTCCGTTTATTGATGGAAATGTTGTTGGTTTGAAGTGCGTTTATTTTTAATATTATTTGTTAATGCGTTTGAAACAGCATACTTCATGGAAACTCAATCAGCTATTTAGAGATGACAGTCTCAGCTTGCTTTATTTTTGAAGACATATAACAGTTGCCTATTTGGCACTTTCTATCCAAGGAAACCTTCTGGTTGAAATTTGTGTGTTCAACAGGTTAATGAATATTTTCTAAAGCTTAAAAATGAACATTTAAAAAAATATATCCAGAAATTCGACAAAGAAGATGTCAGCTAAAAACCTGTAAAGCAAAAACAACTATTTGTAAAAAATGCAACATTGGACTATGCATAATATATTTTATTCCACCTAAGTAACAGCAAATAGCAGGGAATTGTACCATTGTCCTATTTTTAGAACAGACGGTACCGATCAAACTAATAAAAGTTTGGTAAGTTTTTTTTTGTTTTATGCGTATACATAGGCTTAGAGAAACACATATTTAAGATTGTTTAAAAAATATATTAATTTTTTAATGCTTGGAAAGATATGGGTTAATTACGTAATTACCAGTTATGATTTAAGTAAATAAAAATTACGTATTGAGTTACGTAAATATTAATTACGTTCGAAAATGACGCCATATGCTACGACACATAGGTTTAGTTTATAAATCATCACAATCACACTAGAACGTGTCACATTATTGGGAGCATATCAAATATGGCGACTTAAATAATATACAAAATTTATATAAAAAAATGTGGGTATATTTTAAAGATTTTGCGGTATACAGATAAAGTGTTATCTTTTGTGACTGAGCTATATCTAGTTAACATAATCTTCAAAGATTTAAAGCAAGGATCCGGTTTCGCTTATGAAGGCTGTTCTTCAATTTTGCAGAATTTTACAATTGCTCTTATTTAACTTCCTTATCTGTCTGAAATAACAAGAGCAATGATTGAAACTACACAACATAAGGTTTCATTTTTGTTTGATTTGAAAGTGAAGAAAATAGAAACCAATTTAGAAAAAAAAAAAACAGAAATACGAATGTTTTTTCCGATTATATGGATAGTTCTTGGAGGCCACGAGACTAATGACCTAATGAACATTGGTACATTTCGTTTTCATACGAACAGTTCACATATATTACTAATAAGTTTATTCGAAAAAAAAAAACTTGCTATGGATCCCATGCCAGAAAAAATAATCTATTTTCTATATGTGCTGTGGTTTCTATGTTGTACAGTACGTGACATACAAACAGCATTGTAGTATTAGCGCTTTCTATACTAAACATAAAAGGCATACCTTTCAGCACACTATACATTCACCGTGATATAAATAAAAATAAAAATGGCATAGAAAAAATAATATATAAGCTTATTTTCTGTGTGAAAACACCTATAATTATCGCATAAATGCATTCAAACATGAAAATCATATATATTTTGCCAGCGTTAACTTTTGTAGGATATTGCAATAGTTTGGCATATGTTATAAATTAAATTTACAGTCATAGTTCTCCACAAACATACTTCTTTTATTAATTCTGTATGTTTTTTTTTGGCATTTAATTTAAATCAGGGATTGTTTGTTGTAGCATTTTTATCATTCAAATGTACAGTGAAATGAAACTCGCCGTTTTATCTGTTACATGAAGATATGGAAAGAAAAGAATATAAATCAAATAATATTTCTCGGGTGACAGAGAGAAGAGTTTTTATACTTATGCAAATGTCTTTTATGCAAAAGAAAAAATAAATACATTTTATATGTTGCTACATCTGCATTTTACGAAAATGCGCGTATAAAACTCAAGCACATTGTTTCTCAGTATACACAGCTGGTGTTCTACTTCTGTCAAACACATTTATACTTTGATAAAAAAAAGTGTATTTCAATATGTATTTGAGATCAAAGCCATCTTTATCTCACTGTTAAAACACAAAGTATTTTGAGAAATAATCATATTAAAAATTTATGCACATATTGAATTAATTCAATTTTGAATAAAATTATTAAATTTATTCAAACATTACATTTTGCTTATTGCTTAATGATATAATATTTTTTTAAAACAAATTATGTAGGATTTGTTATAAAAGTTACAAATAATAATCTGGATACACTCCAACAACCTTTGACTAACACTAGAGTTGTGAAACAATTACACTAGTTTACAAAAAAAAATTGTTCATGAAATGAAACATATATTATTTAAGTAGGCTATGGACGGTAGTTAAAAAAATATTTTTATTTTTTGTAGCACGTCACAATTCTGAGATATAAAAGGTCTTTGTTTTTTATCTACCTGCAATTGTTTAAATACGTTTATCATTTTATTTTGTAAACAACTGTGTGATTCAAAAATATTATTTTCATATAAAAATGTCATCTAGAATGTGTAAACTACATCCAATCCGATTTTGTTATGTTTTTGGCAAAATTGTTCAGTTAAATTGTGGTTTTTGTATAACAAAACCATTGCAAAAAGTCTATTTAAATTATTTTGGATTCCTGGTGTCAAATCAAGATAAAAATTGGGTTCCTCATGGGATTTGCACTAATTGTGGATTGGTCCTTAGCTTATAGTATTCAGGTAAAAATAAATCACTGAAATTTGGTAAACCAATGATATGGAGAGAGCCAACTAACTACGTAACCGATTGTTACTTTTGTTTAACAAAAACTTTTGGTTTTAATTCAAAAAATAAAGGTAGCATAAAATATGCAGACGTTCCATCAGTGACTAAGCCAGGCCTTCATTCAGAGGATTTACCAGTTCCCACACCACTTGGCAGAAGTGACCAAACTCACACAGATACATCAATTAGTATTACAATGAATGAGCATAGTGACAGTGAACAATCAAGCTCAGATAACTTTGTCGGTGATGGGACAGTGCATTTAATAACTCAGTCTGAACTCAACGATCTTATAAGAGATTTGCAATTGTCTAAGTCAAAAGCAGAATTATTTGGCTCTAGGCAGCAACAGTGGAAATTTCTTGCTCCTAGTACAAAAGTTAGTATTTATAAAGAGATTGTTGAAAATTTATTGCAAACTTACGAGAGTATGGGTGTAAATATGTCACTAAAAATTCATTTTTTGCATTCCCATTTAGATTTTTTCCCAGAAAATCTTGGTGGTATGAGTGATGAACACGGTGAGCGATTTCACCAAGATTTAATATCATTTGAGCAAAATTATAAAGGTTTTTGGGACCAAAATATGCTAGGTGACTATTGTTGGTCTGTTGTGATAGATACAGATGAAAATATTTATTAAAAAAAGAGCAAAAGAGCAAAAATTACCCATTTTTAACTGTCTATTGTTTATTTAGATATAGTTATTTGTGAAAATCTTCTTAATAAATATTTCAAAAAACTAACGTGCTGGATTTTTTTAAATATTTTTTCCTAGATGTAGATACCCAAGATCGTATGTATTTCACTTCATGAACAAAAGTCATGTAAACTAGCGTTATCTGTGTATAGTAGAAATGTATGCGAGAGAGAATATAGTGTCTCTAGAGGCCACATTTGGATGTTATCGATACTATCTAAAATAAGGCATGAAATGTAAAAAGAGAAAAAAAAAACTTCACTAGAAGCCCTGAAATGTAAATTTTACAACAATACATCACTAATCAGATCATTCAAATTTATTAATTAAAATTACTATGCTGAGCAAAATCAAATTTTACTTAATAACAAAATTATGTTTACAATTAAATTTTGTATGCTAAACAAAACCACTATACATATCTGCAGAAGTATATCTTTGTCCTCGAACTACAAACTCTTGTTGCAGATTCAGCACAATTTCAGCTGTTACATTGCTGCATCCAATTTGGTTTTACGGTTTTGTGGATCATCAATATTAGACTTGCTTTTACACGTAATACTGTGAGAATAAGTTTAATGGGGTAATGTGACATTGGTGACCACACCACATTATCTCCGTAGTCGATTATCCTGTACCCGAAATTTTTGGAGAACAATATTCACACTCATGCAGTGGATGTTCTGGGACATAGTTATGCTGGAACCACAGTGAACGCTGATTCACTACAGTAATATTATCAAGAAAAAAAGGTCTTGTGATTTTCAATAACTGAAAGTACAGGGTGGTTATAAAAAACTTCGAGGTGAGATTTCAGATATAGTTATTCAGAGGTATGAGCTCGGGATTCTGCGAACGGCAACAAAGTGGTGCTGACAGTTACGGTTACAGGTACAGAAACTCGAAATTTTCCAGTGGTAGCGCCCATTTCTTTTCATCGAAAAATGTTCAGCGCATGCGAAAACCCTAAGGAGCGTTAGAGCCGTACGTGTATCGCAAGAAACCTACTCGATATGCACGCACAAAAAACAGCTCTGCGAACGGCCAAAAAAATACGATTGGAGTGCACGGAGGAAATTTGCATATGACACAGATTCAGCACACCAATCACTGATTACAACACAGATCGTTGAAAAAAATCTTTTATTTTGATTACACTTTTTCCACATGGGGGCCATCACAGGCAATTACACATTGCATGCGGGCGACTATGGACAATACAGCCGAACGTAACATCGCATAAGGGATGTTTGCAATCTCACGTTTGATAGAATCTTTCAAATCTGGCAAAGTCTGTGGATTGCACGTGTACACTCTAGATTTGAGATACCCCTAGAACCAGAAATCCATAGGAAAAAGGTCGAGGGATCGCAGAGGCCACGGAAATGGAAAATGGCGTGAAGTGACACGGTCGCCAAAATGCTGTTAAAGGACCTTGCGAACAGACCTCGCTATATGTGGAGGTGGACCATCTTGCATCCAAACGAAGTCATTCAGTGCATTTCTATGCAGCAATTCCGGTATAACATAATTTTGCAGCATTGCCGTATAGCGGGAGCCTGTTACAGAGCAAGTTACAAATCCCGTTGGTGTCGCTTCCTCAAAGAAGTATGACCCGAGGATAATTGTGCCTGCAATGCCGCGCCACACAGTAACTTTGACGTCGTATAAAGGTACTGGTGCCACAGCGTGTGGATTCATGTCTGCCCAGTGCACACAATTTTTGGTGTTGCCGGTGCCAGTTAAGGTGAAATGTGCCTCGTCTGTCCATAATATGTGAAGAGTCCAGTCGTTATCTTTATCATATCAGATAAGAAATGCATTAGCAAAGTTTATACGTTGTTGATGGTCCCCCACTTCCAACATCTGGACGCGCTGGTACGGGTAAGGAAACATGCAGATTACAGAGCGCAGTAGCTTTAGAACCGTTGATTTCGATATATCCAATACAAGAGATGAACCTCTTGCAGTTTGCATGTGTCCTGTAGTCACTGTGTGATGAACCTCCATGACAGTATCCTCAGGAACAGTTGGTGGTCCGGATCGCGGTCTATCACAGGTGCAGCCAGTTTCTTGGAATTTCTTTAATAAATCACGAAGAGCTTGCGGTCTGCATGGACCACGTATTTGGTGATAGTTTCGATGGTAAACACGCAATGTTTTCGCAGCATTCATCCAATTTTTATAATAGAGTTTTACCAATTCACCACGAACTGTCATTTGACTGTCATTGACTGTCATTTGTCTGAAGAGTCATTTCGTCGGCATGTGCGTGCTCCTGACTGACGAACTAACATACCCACCACACTTTTTATCCGTTTTCTACGCTGACTATCTGGCGAACGGCATTCCGTGATTGGTGTTTTGCCTCTGTCGTATGAAAATTTCCTTCTTGCGCCCTGATCGTGTTTTTTTGGACGTTCGCAGATCTGTTTTTGTGCGTGCATAACACGTCCGTTTATTGCGATTTACGTACCGTTCCGACGCTCTTTAGGGTTTTCGCATGCGTTGAGCATTTTGCGATGAAACAAAATGGGCGTTGCCATTTGAAAATTTCGAGTTTCTGTAGCTATAACCATAACCGTGAGCGCCAATTTGTTGCCGTTCACAGAATACCGAGCTCATACCTGTGAATAACTATATCTGAAATCTCGACTCTAGCGGCCGATCATCTCGATCGGCCGCTAGAGTTCGATATATCGCAAAATTTTTTTAGGACAACCCTGTACATTTGTCTCGTTACGTTCTCATAGTTGAAAACTGTTTCTATTACGCGATTGTTTCAAATTCCACAACAAATAACGAAAGACCACACCATTTGATGACTAATTACTTGTCGCCATGACTAGATTTAAAGCATTTAATAGTGCGAATTGTGCCACTTACACATTATCATTCCACACCAAACTTTTGACTATTCTTAAGTAATATTTCAATGTTTTGAATTTCAGTGACGTATTTAAATCTATGATCGGACACAGGAAGAATTACTTTTTGTGGCTGCTTCTAATAATGTTATTTTCGTATGTGTTATTGCTGACTAATTTGAGCACATTCTGCACTTTTATAATTGGTTGTTTTTCGCTATATCTCAAGGGAAATAGTGTCAATATTGTCTGATTTTTCTACTGTTCACTCTAGTGTGAGTTAGATATTTAAGAAAAAAGTACTTTAAAAATTATACCTCATAAAGTTGACAGCTATATATTATTTAAAAAAACAGCATTTACTTATTAAAAATATTCTATACAATTATATAAAAATATAAAATTGTTACATGACAGTAAGGATTTTTGACCCTCTTTTTCCTAGCATGCTCAAATTAGTATTTTACATAAAATAGCATGTCATTTTGTCTCATATAAATAGCTTATTATGTATTCTATTTTTTTAAACCATCATAATTTTAAAAGGCAATAAAATATCTTTAACACTTGCTAACATAGTTGAAAAGTGTTTATGAATTCGGTGTGTCTGGCCGTTTGTATGGCCGCCTGCCTTTCCGTACTATATCTCACGTAAATATACCACGATTGCCATGTAATTGATATACGATATTGAGATTTACCATGGCATGTTCGATTTTGAAAATAAATTTAATACCAATTACAATTCATTTCACTCAAACGAATTCTCTTACATTATTGTGTATGTAGAAAAATCGTTTGCAGTGTACGTTACACTATTTCATTCAAATTAAAATTGATGTACATCACTGAGACGCACTATACAAGTTGTTTACTAAAAATATTGGCATAGCATTTATCATTCATTCACAGCGGCACACAAGAGAATTCGGTAACAATTTAACTCTTTTTTTGCATATTACTGGTTATAAATTCTACAGATCATGTAAAGGGCTGCACAAAATAATTTGAGTACTTTTCCGCTTAATGACGGAAATTTTAGTAGGCAAAACGTCCTGTCCCGGGCGCCAAAAAATGTAGATACGCCACTGATCGACCATAGTCTGCTTTGTAGCTGAATGATTATGTGCCTCTCTATAAATGAACAATAAATGTTACGCAAACTATAATCTATAGGAAACATGTTGTAGTGCATCTGTGTGATATTTTTTTAATTCTATTATGTTTGAAGTATCATATCATGATTAGTATTCATCGCGAACGATTTTTCCACCATACAGCATTATGTACCGGAATTATTTTGTGCGTTTCGGTAGGCGAACTAAACGAGTACTAATCTTTACCAATCAGTATTTTTGAATGAAAAATAATAAAGGGAAGTTTAATGCTACGTACTCTATACTGTTGCGAAAGCACTATTTATTCCACCTCTGTGATGTATATTAATTTCATTATGTTTGAAGCATTATAAAACCTTTACAATGCATCAAAACCAATTTTTTTCTATAGACCATAATGTAACAGAAGTATTTTGTGTGTCCTTGTAAAAAAAAAAAAAAAAAACAATAAATGCTACACACTTCATTTTCAATACCGAGAATTCTATAGAAGACTTCAACAACAAATATCAATTACATGTCAGTCCGAGTATATTTACGGAAGGCTGAACACGGACACACGAAAAGACGTCCATATAGACAGAAAAACCGAATCCAAAAACACTTTCAAATAGTTTGGAAAGTGTTTTTGGAATTAGGGTTTAAAATTCAGGTCAGAAGAAAATTTAATCGTAGTCTCCACCACAGGAACTATTTTACTGGTGGGAATAACTGCTTAGTAACAGTAGCTATACAGTAAACAAACAAATGTATATTTCGTTTTTTTATTGAATGCGAAAATGTGGTAAATAATTTATTTTTACAAAAACGAAATTATTATTTGAAATTTTAAAGGAAAATTTATTAAAAAAAAAGGCTAAATATTTCCACAGAAGTAACATTTTTGAAAACAGAAATAAAAGTTTTATATACAAATTAAATTATTCAGTAGATAGTTCATGTCTCTTACAATTTCATCCCATATGTGATCTTGATAGCTGAATTACTAACTGTCTCACATTACCCACCAGTTCAAGGACACCGTCCAAGGACAGTAGATGTTCAAAACCATTTTTTTCATTTCATCCTCTTGTACTGAAATTTTGCACACTAAGTAAGTCATACATTGTCTAAGTAAATTAAGCAATCTTATGCAAACATGTGTGTAGTTAATTTATTCATTAATTAAAATATATTAATTAGTCGTTCCAATTAAAAATGCTCCAAGCGCATTAAAATTGGCTTTAGGAACATGGTGTTTTATTAAATAGTAGCTTTATATTATTGCAACAAAAGTTGGTATGTGTTTTAAAATTGTACCACTATATTGAGAAAAATTATTAAATAATTTCCAATATTTACATTTTTTTAATTTCACGGAAAAAAGTTATATAATTACCAAATTTTCGTTTTATGTATAGTAATGCATGCATATTAATAGTAAGTTTTGAAATATAGCACATTGCGAACAATAATAGTTAATATTATGAAAATTGGATAAAACATAAGACACCTGAAACATTTTGAATATTTTAACTCGGCGAAAATTCTCATTTATAGAAAACGGTATTTGAAGTTTATTTTTTAGTGTAACTCAGTTACGGTGTCAAATTTGAAATGCTTCTAACTTCGATAGGAAACTTTGAAACTGCATGTGGTTTTTGGGAAATGTTGCAGTTAAGATTAAAATATAGTAATAAACCAAAAGAAGAAAAACGATCTTTTAGTCTATTTTAGACCCAACTGAAGGTCCCCGGTCCCCGTAATGAGACATTTCAGAGAAAAATGCATTTAAAAATTTACGTAGAAGTAATAGAGCTTTGATAGACAATGTAAGCAGAAACCTGTAAAAATACGGAATGGTTTAAACTAAAAAAATCATTTTTGAAGGTTTTAATTTAACATGTCCCCCTTAAATGTATTTTAGATTTGAATTGTGAATTACGGTCCTGTTCTTAATTATTTCATTTTATTTTTATAAAAATGCGAAAGACACAAAATATATGTGCAGAAATTCTAATATGTCAATATATTATACTTTTATTTTTCAGAGATTTTTCTAGATGATTTTCCCGGGTGTAGCTCGTTTACATTGAATACAAATATCCTACAAAATACTGCATTTTTAAAAGGATTTAAATTCATGTAGTTTAAAATAGAAAGTTTAAAATAAATAACATTTCAATTTCACTTCTCAGAGTAGCAGCGAACGTTTAGTAGATAGTAAGAAACCTATTTGCTTACAAATATTTACTCGCTGAATAACAATACCATTTAGTTTAAATGTGCAAATCTTTACTTTCGGTGTAATAAATTTTCCCGTGATTTTAGGAACAGAAAAAATATATAGCCATTAATTTAAATATTACCGTTAACTTAAATAAAGTTTTTATTCAAAGGAGTGCATGTGTTTTTTTTTGATAAAATCTATAAAGTGGGAAATCATGTTTCTTCACTTACTACCAAAAAATTTAATTGTTGATTAATTGAAGTTTCTAATACCTGTGAAATAGAAAGCAGATTTCCTTTTAAATATTTTTTTAATATTATTTTTTGACATTAAAGGCTGATTAGTAAATTATTTATATTATTTTGATATATTTTTTTTGTATGCGTTATTCAATATTCTAACATTTTGATTGCTTAAATCAAGATAAAAATCGTAATTACTTGGGTTATTTTACGATTTCACCATGAAAACCATGGAGTGTTTCTATTAATGTTGTGTTTGTTTTTTAAATTTTGTTAATAATAACCTATTGATTGAAAAAATTTCTTCCAGAACAAATACCCTAACAAGGAAATATACAAGGCGACACATGAAGACATTTTTTTAACTTAATAATTTCAGTTTGCAACAATTCCAAATTTAATGTCAATATATTTCGTGTCAATATTACTTATATTTTATAAGATATAACTCAAATGATATTTATATATGATTTCCCGCATAATTCAAACTTTATCATAAAAAAGGCTATTTTGTAAAAATAAAATTCGAGTGAAAATTACTTACTCTTCCACGGTTGCGAATCTCCCACGATGAATTATTTATGATGAGCTACAATATAATCTGTTAATAATAAATAAAAAAATATTAACTAAAATTATATTAAATAAAATTGAACGTGTTCTGCCACATCATTTGTACGCAGATATTGTTTTTCAACAATTCATTTGCTGCTGAGTAGAATCGATTCAAAATTAAATCTGAAAGTAACACATCATAAAATAAGTGATTCACCAAACAGAAACCGGTGATATTTTAGTCTATTTCACATATTAAACTTAAGAACTATAAATCCGATAATAATTTGAAAATGTATAAAATTGGTTTAGTAATCTTTATAATTCAATGCTACATAACACATAGAATAAAATCATCGCTTTTTGTCAATTATTCAGGACGATTTCTTAAGGTATTAAAATATAATGTACAATTTCAGCCATTAAACAATGATATCTTAATACGGAAAATATTTTATAAAATATTTCGTATTCATGTAGAAATTCCATCTCGCTCAGAAATTATATTCAAGTAAATTTTTAAAGTAAGTTCAACATTTTACAAGGATTTTCTTTCAATTCTATAGTAGAAGCATTTTTAAATAAAAAAAATATATAACCGACGAAAATATATAGAAGTTGTGGAGATCCACTAAGATTCGTCCGTTAAATTCCCCGCGTACCAGAAAGAAAATGATGTTAGCAGGTACAAGATTTTGCATACAGAAATGAGAGGAGACATTAAGAGTTAACGTCGATATATCTACTGCAGAGCATCACAAGAAGAGACTTCTGCCGGCAGCCAGCTGATGACAAGATGCTATAGGCCTTTACCAGCTCTCCTGTGTCTTTTCTTCCGAAAATGCCAATTGAAGATATCCCGATCCCAACCAGCATAATATAGATACATGCCCTAATCGGTGTTGCTCTTTGAAGAGGAGTATATGGTGAAGTATTAAGTAATATAAATGTTTTATAATTAATTGTTCGCGGATGATTACTGCATCGATTTAACAAAGACAAAGGACTTTTTTTCCCATATTCACTGTACGACCAAAACCAATGTATATTTTGCTCACTTATGTCCAAGTTATGAGTTTCATGTATATGTCCATTGTTTTTAATTTAATATCGTATGAATGTAGTATGAAACTTTTGTAGTGGTATATGCATAGAATTAGAAAACGGATTTAAATTAATTTACTAAATAAATTTCAATTTATAGATGGATTGTAATCAATAATTTTAAAAAACAGATGTTATCTAAATTTTACGATCAATGATGGATTATATAAGCAATATTTTTATTTTTTACAAGAATGCAAATAAATTTTATCGTATTTCTAGCTGAAGACCGAGTTTTTTTTTTTTTGGGGGGGGGAGGGGAGGGGTATATCTGTGCAGTAATTTCTATATTTAATATTGAAGTCGTGCGTTTAAAGACATTTTTTTTTTGTTTCTTATTTTATTTTTTAGAACACTTGGGTCGATATATGAAAATGATCTAGGTCAACCACTTTCAATCACCGTATATGCCACACCCCCACAGAATCGTACCCCCACAGAATGGTCCTCGAACATTCGAGAACGTTCTGGATCATTCCGATCCATATGTAAACCTCGAAAAGCGCATTCAAAATGCATTTTTAATTTAATTACAGTTAATTATTTTTTAATTTATTGATCAAATGAAAAGATTCTAGTTCATTTTGTTCTTTGTTGCAACATTAATAAGTTTGAAAAATTTTGAGGTTCTATCTAAATTATTTTTGGAGAAATCGTGCGCGCAATTTGAAAATCATTGTTGTGAATTAAATGCATTTACAGTTTTCACTCTGCATTCAAAAACAAAGAATAACGATTGCGTTTTACTTTATATCTTTGTCAATAATTATCGCCTCTGAAAGACATTTGTACCTTTCTACTCAGAATAAAATGCACTATTTACTGACATCAAAACCTTGAAATTTTGATCATTTTAAAGGTGATCTGTCCCTTTACGGAAGTCTGGTTGCATCAGTAGGTAGGCGAACCAGCGTGAAAGATATATTGTTGGTGGCTTGAAGATGTGAAGAGGGGAGGTGAGGGTGCATTGTAAGGTGTAATGGAGAGAGTTGCCCCTGTGACCACAGGTACAGAGCGGAGATTCAGTTTAGCCGATTTTAGCAAGGTAATCTGGGATGGGCCTATGTTTGGTGGCGAATAAATATAGATTTCTATGATGTAGGAGGCGTACTGTGAGGACTTTATGCGATAGGAGAAGCGGCCAGTGTCGACGTAGTGCCATTTTTAATGGCTTGGTCGTTAAGATGAGGCTGTTAAGGGAATGAACTGTTCGTGCGCCCTGGGTAATGTGGTTGCTTCTTTGGCTAGATGGTCCGCCTGTTCATTACCCTGTATTCCGGAGTGACCCTTCACCCATTTCAAAGAAATTCTTTGTGTTGTTGATTGAAGAAGTGTGATAATGTCTATTACTATTAGGTGTGTTCTTGGCAGGGCTTGTAGGGCTTGAAAGACTGTCTGTGTTGATAAGGTGATTGTTGTAATCTGAGGACCTTGCCCAGCAAGCCGCTTCCTTTATAGCGAGTAGTTCAGCTTGATATACTAAATTTTCTGTCGTAGTTGTGTCTGAGCTTTATGGATTAGTGTGTCTTCTTGGTGTACACAGAAATCGTAAGCTGTTCCATGTTCCGATTTGGAGCCGTCTGTAAATATTTTATGTCGTAGGTGTCGTATTTTTCCTCATCTGCTAGCCATCTCATGTAGGGCTTGTAGGGTTGTATGTACGATGATGTAGTCTTGCTCTGGTATAATGTTGGGTAATGGTTTTCTATGGGGGTGTGCAGTCTGAGGACGTTTCCCGCTATTGCTTCTTTCTCTAATTGTAAGTGGAGAGGTAATGATTGATGTGAACTCACTAAAATCTTTAAACAACACATTTACTCTAATTCACATTGGCTAAAATGTGCAATTAAATTGTGGATACGATTAAAGAAAATTAATAATACAATGAGATTAACATGAAAGAGCAACACTTAAGCACGAAAATAAAATATGTTAACAAAAAAGCATATTTAAATTTTCTATTTTTTTTTACCAATTCATTAAAATTTTTTATATATTCCGATTGAACATGTTAAAATGATTTATCTGCGAGTTTCATATGATATTTTTTAATGTATTTTATGTAATATGCAATTTAATTCACATGAAATACATAACACTTTGGAAATATTTTAATAATAAATCCATAAAAATATATTATAAAAAATCTTTTAAAAAATTTGAACATTAAATGAAAGAAAAAAAAAAAGTAACTGAAAGAAGTTAGAAATTACGGAATTTCTATTTTCAAAAGTATCAGAATATCGGAAATTAAAAAAAGTGTTGAAAAAATCTAGGTATTAAGATTTTTAATTAAAAAATCCACATAATCTAAAGTAATGTCAACAAAATTTAGTGAACTCACGTCATTAGTACGCGTTTGTAACTTAGATAAACATAACGCTTCATATTACAAAGATGTTTAAAACAAAATAAAGATTTATGTCATGATGTTAAAAGTATTTGCAATGTTTTATGTCAGATTACAGAAATTTAAAACATGTGAAACACTTACATTAAAAATAGAATACCGTCATGATAATATAAAAACGCTCAGAATAAGCAATACTTCATATTGACATATAAAATTCTGACAAATCTCTTAGCTAAAACATAATTTATTAATTAGTTACAATTAAGTTCTGCCTATAAAATATTTACTGTAAATCCTGTACAAATTTCAAAAGTTAACCTAAATTCAGCTTCATGTTCTAGTTCAGTAATTTATATCATTGTTTGTTTATTCATGATAAATTTTAATGTAAGAACTTCCTTGATTTTGAAAACTATTATCAAAACGACCGAAAAGTCCTAGATATATTTTCCACTAGATTAAAATATTGAAATTCCAGCTTACAAATGGTAAAACATTAGATTGACGAAAGGTTTGTTTGATTTAGCAGTAATTATTTTGGATTTAACTATTTACAATTTTGGATAGTATAACGAAATATGTTTGCAGAAAATAATTTGTGCACATTCATATTAATATTTTCTATTGAAATTTTTATACATTTTTAATGATAATTGAAGGGTTTTGAAATTAATCTCATTGCCTATGTATAAATGTTATGTTAATCCTTAGAAAATATAATAGCACATTCTAATTTCATAAAGCGATGGTTAATATTTTATAATAGTGTATTTTATAATAGTAACATGGTAATTCATTATTAATATATAATGACATGGTAAAAGCTTTAGAGCTTATTTAATGATAAATAAAGCTTTAAAATATTAACACTAGTAAATTTAAAGCTATAAATGAGAGTAGAAGTATAATATAAATTTCATATCTTTATTATTTGTTGATGCATATATCGGCGAAAGCAAGCAAATATTCTTATGTACCCACATCTATCTGAGCATAAAATGAACAACATTTTCAACCGTTGGCTTGATTATTGAACAATGTAATATATCGCAATCATAAATCGTAGTAAAGTTGAGACAGGGCCGTTTTTTTGGAATTCTATCTGTGACTTGCATAATTATATTTCTAAAGAAAACACCATTGGTGATCATGTGTGTTTGGCATTGTCTTAAATATTTATTGATCACGTTTGATAAAGAAGTTGTAAACATTGATAAAAATAAATTTTTACTTGGAATAAAATGCCATCTCTCACATGTAAGAGAAACTGAATTATCTGTTATTTGACCCGTGCTTATACATTGATCGTTTGTTGAACATTAACGCGAGAAGTCATTGATTTCAAAACACCTACAGTTTTTAATGACTCTGCATGTTTTTTTTTTTCAATAAAGCAAATTTCAATCGTGCACACAGTCTGTCGAAAACTAACTTGTAATTTATTCTTTTACTTTTATTATGCAGTATTTTAGTTTGGATTTAGTATTCTCTTAAGAGCTATTTCCATCTGTGATACGATAGGCTTTTTGGATTTCTTACACACAAGCTAGCCTGTTCCAATTCAGTAACGAATCTTTAATTCAGCCTACCAAGTTCCATTTTTTTTCTAGAAATAATCATAGCAAAATTTGTCACAGAATTATTAAGTTACGCTTTGTACCATTCTCTATATTACTTGATTTAGAAGAAATATAAAATCACTTAAAATAAATTTAGGGTATTTAGAAATTTTTACCATTTTGTATTCAAATAATTAACATAAAATTAACAAGAATCTACTACCCCTTGACATCATTTTCTAAAAGTTCATAGCGGATTTTTTTAGTCGCTTAAATGGCGTACATTTAAGTGAAGCCATAAGTATCAGAAACATAAATAGGAGTTAGGAGAATTGCTATTTAAGTCTCAATACAAGAGCAAAAAGGCTGCGCCGAGTGAAATAATAATAATAATAAAAGCGACATGTTTATAAAATTAACGCAAAAAAGGCATAAAGCACTCTCTATAAGGTAAAAGAACAAGAACATTACTATACTATTACGTTCGACTTGAGTTAGCTAAAATATTAATTTTAATAGAAACAACCTAAACAATTGTGCATAAAAGGTTAATTCAAGAGTTTAAAATCCACATTCGCACATACAATTTAAAGGTAGTGTAATCATTGTTTTTAGAATAGTGACTTTGGATTGTGACTCTACAGCAATTTCCATGTAGTAGAGGACATGTTTTAAAGGCTTGAGAATCTACACTAGGCAAAGTAACGCGCAAGATAATGTTAAGTCTATGGGAAGATTTTTTTTAGAATTTCACGCTCTCATTTTAATATTTTGAAATTATTTATTTTGCATAGAATAGCTAAGGTTGGTCTCTAACATTGTTAGTTTTTACTTTTTCGGTTTTGGTTCCAGTTTTTTTTATATAAGGGTACTTTCGCTTTTAAAACCGGTTCCAACTGGTTCCAAAATTTCAAATACCCGCTTATAAAAAAAAAAAAAAAAAAAAAACTTTAACCAGAATCTGAAAAGTACAAACTAACAACATTAGAGATCAACATGAGCTACTCTATACAAAAACAGCACTTAAAAATATTAAAATGCGAGCGACAAATTTGAAAATAACCTTCCCATAGACTTAACATTAGCTCTAGTATTTCTTCCCGTGACTAATGTAGGCTCTTCAGAGAAAATTCTATTTACGCAACGACATTTGTAAGGCGTTGTTAAACCAATTACAGCGTTCTTTACAAATATCTTGGTTGTATATCTATTTTTTAACCCTCTGATTGCCTGAGTCTTTCCTGCATTTTCATAAAAATATTTGTAAAACTTAAAATAATTTAAATTTTCTTTTCCCGTCTGTTTCTGACGTACACTTGATATATCTTGATTTTGCATGTATATTAAAATATAATTTTTAAAAAATAATATTTTTGTCTAGAGCCTATTTAAGTTGTTTTGGGGAAACGGAAAAAATACGGGCAAAACACTTAGAGGGTTTTAAATACATATTTTCCTAGAATATCTGAGGTCGATATCTACCCGTGTATCTTTTTCATTCTGTTTTCTCTGGATGTCTTCAATTTTGGAACCCATTTCGAAATTTACCGAATATAAATGTTATAAAAAAATTCTATATTTTCGCTTACAAAAAAAGGATATAAGTTTAATAATTAACAATATTTAATATAATTAGTCTTAATTTTTATAAGATAGCTAGTAACATTCAATAAAGGGGATTATATTGTTAAACACAATTTCCAGCGAAAATGAAAAATTTAATGAAAGTCTTAAAAAAGATAAAAAAGTAATCATTTTAACACAAACAAAGGATTCTTTTTACTTAATTAATATCATTTCTTGTCCTACAGTTTCAATAATAAAGGTTTTTTTAAAACTTGTCAGAAATATCTTCAGGATTAGGTATGTGTACTATGCGATTTAAATTTTATACAAATCTTAGCATAAATGTAGGTGAATTTTTTCAAGAAAATATATTAAATTTTCACTCTAATTTTGTTTTAAACCTTTAAGCTTTTGTTTAAATTTAATTTTTTTAATCTGGAAAAGAATGATTTTTAATTAATTAAATAATTATAATGTTATATAAACTATAGTCTTGTAAATAAAAGCTAATAACTCTGCCGAAACTATAAAAATAAGCAGGGATTAATCGATAAGTAATAAGATATGCAAAATAATTCTATACTTAAATTCTGTTTAGGAGACGGTCCACATATATAATTTGTAGCAAACATTAAAATTTTCAATAAAAACACCTAATTGTTATATTATATATTCATCAGTATATTATTATACATTCTTCAGTCCCTTCGGATACTAAATGGTACTTCTTTTGTAATTACACCGGTTTATAATTTGGAGCTCCTAATTGTAAATTATTTTGTACTTGTTGCAAAAACACATTACAATGTGGATAGTATGAAAACATATATAAAACTGTACTAGGTGGAATAAACTGTAAATTTAGATTCACATATTTGAAGCTTCTAGAATTCCAGAGTATGTTTAAAAAATCATAAGCTACAATTCATATATGTTTCGAAAAATAATTAAACAATATGTAATTTTTAAATATCTTAAAAATATGAAGTTGAATATTTAAATGTTTTAACAGAAATTGATTTCTGATTTCTAGAAGTATAAAAACTGTGAAGCAAAAAGTATAGCACATTACGTCATGTATGCTTAAAAAACTCCCTGCATTGCAATCTACTTTGAAAAGAATAAAAATGAGTTTAAAACTGAGAGTTCCAACCTGTATAATACCTAAACTACTTGACTGACTGACATCCCATTTGGAATACGAAAGGAAAATGTACCCAACATTCCAAATGTGATGTCATATTTTAATATTACACTGTAAAAAATTGTCCTTAAGGTTCCGGAAAAAAGTGGTGGCATTAAGATGCCACGGCTTTTTGCTGTTACGTTTCACAACAAAGTAGTGAAACATTCCAATTTTCAATAATCATTTTTATTCTGTGTATTATTTAAGCAATTAAATTTTAAAGTTTCATATTACAGATAAAATAAAAATTCAAATAATGAAGCATAAAAAGATTTAAATTAGCTACTTACTTTATCGGTTGATTTCCAAACAAAGAATGTCATTTGTTCAGATTGCACTTCTCTCTACACTATTAAAAATTTGCAGCAAACTGTCCAGTCATTCGACCGTTTTTTGAAAAAACGGTTTCATAACCGTAATTTAACTCTGTCCTGACCATAATATGGGCAATAATATTATCAGAATAGAGTTAAATTACGGATATGTAACCGTTTTCTATAAAAACGGTCGAATGACTAGACAGTTTGCTGCAAATTTTTAACAGTGTAAGTACCTAAACAGCTATTTTTTATTCTTCTTTGGTTATCAAATTGGCTAATGGAACATAAAACATGAAGAACGCATGCGCAGAATGTAGTTTACGGAAAAATTGAAACCTCTCAAACATATTACACAAATTATTGCCGTAATTGACGTGAGACATAAAGAAATTCGAAATTCCAGTAAAATGTGCGAAATGTTTCAGGATAATTTCCTGAGACATTCCGAATTTTTTTTACAGTGTATTATTGAAACGTTAATAGTTTATTACAATTGCTGTAGGTAGGCGGCCCCCTACTCAAAATTTAAGTATAGAGATATTTAGTAGATGTTATTACTAATGTATTGGTAATAGTCACATTTTTAGACGATTATGTTCGGCAGAGTTAGTAGGGAGTGATAATTATTTTTTACAGGACTGTACATGATGAACATTAAAAACATTATTGCAGAACATTAATTATATGAGAGGGGATTAATGAAAATAAGACATTTTTAATATCTAGATAAATGTTTTATACTTGCTGTCATGGCAATTACGACAAGTTTATTATTGTCAATTTTTTTTTTGCAGAGTTCAATTTATTTAATCGCTAGAATTATGAATAAACACAAAATACGTAGTGGGATTGCATAAAATATATTTATAAAAAAGCTGATGTTTTGAGAAGATTAAAGCTCATCAGTCTTTAAAATTTTTATTGCATTCTGAATGTTCAACGACTCCGGAACGAATGCCTCACACAACAGGTGTAAAGGAACAAATATGCTACTGTGAATCACTAGATTACCTTTCTTATATTTCGAAATTCTCATCTTTTGACTAACATTTATTTGGATTTCTTTAAAGAAGTGTTAGGTGTAGATAGATATTCATCGCATACAGAAGTCAAAGAAATTTCTTGCGGTATGATTAATACACTTTCTAGTCCTTTTTATTAAACAACAACGAAAGAAATCAATATGTTGAACAAAGTTTGTAGATGTTAAAACAAGCTATCTGGAAAAATAACATTAGTATATTTTTGGTGAATTATTTTTAAAGATTATTTCAAAAATAATCTTTAAAAAATCCTCCTTTATACTAACCTAGAAATCCATCCGTAGATTTTGTAAGTACCTTTGTTAAATAAAATCAAATAATCCATACTGTTTTATGTTACAGTGAAGGAATAACGCAAAGAATACCAAATTTGGAACATTTTCTTTATATAAATATATATATATTTAAAAAGAAAAATGGAACAAAGAAAAGAAATGTTTAAAAAATTCTGATAGAGCGCTTTATAACATCTGTTGAACCAATGACTACTGTACTCATCGAGAAAAATCGAAATCGAGAAGCCACCTTTCATTTCTGCAAGAGACGTGCCTGACATGCCACTTTGGTGTGGCCTTACTTTTAACTATACTACCATAACACTTTAAACTATGAAGTTGCTTTACGCTAATTTGCGCGTGTGAAAAGAATGTGTAAGGGAAAATGTCATTTGACTCAATATATACTGAGGAATGTGGTTGGGAAAATCGAAATGATTAGGTCTTTTGATGTAAAATGTGGAAGAAGATAATAATTAATATTTCTATGCAGAACACACGATGGGTGTTAGTGCAAGTGGAGGAGCTTGATGTTTAGATTTCCATTCTCGTACTGCTTAAAAAAGTCTAATGAAAGTAAAACCGTTTTATATTTATAAAATTCGATTTCTTCTCTAATTATTACATCTATCGTAAACTGGAGACTAACAGTTGCGCTTACGTTTATTGCACGAATCTATGTAGATAATGCCTTTCCATGAAAGATTTTATGAGTATGACTTTTATATGATGCAGCTCCTCTTTTTTTTTCAAAGGCACAGAAAATAATCAGAAATAAGGGAGCAAAACATGCTTCAGAGCCAGTAAATGTTTTTCAAAAAACTGCCTTTCCACTCTAAAATAATCACTCTATCGTGTGATTTTAGCGGACGTTTTACTTTCAACATTTCTTTCTTTCGGAATCGCGGCTAACACTGTCTGTAAAGTGCACGGATGTTGTAAATAAAACATCTTCACATGTTGAAAGCTTTTATTGCTCCTTTCTCAAAGAAATTTTATGCATGATGTAATTCCACCCTATCATGTGTGACTACTTCAACAGCTCTTTTAAATACATTTGGAAGGAAATAGAATAATAACCAAGTATTTTAAGATGATTCGTGTCTTTCGAAATCCCAGGGTGTGATGCCATAAAATTTTTAACTCTAGAGATACTTAAAATATAATGTGTACCGATGAGTCACATTGTTTTAATTTTTTATGTTCCAATTTATGAATTTGGGAAAATTTCTCCTTCCGACACTCTTTTGGAAGTTTTAAAAAATACGTTAAATATATTATTTAAGAAATCGTTAAAACATTTAAAACAGACTTTGTCTGATACAATTAAGTAATTAAATCGGTATTTATAAAGGTTTTTAAGAATATTTACAATTCTATTCTAATCATTTTAGTATTTTATAGACTGCAAAGATGTACAAATATAATGGCCTTGAATATAAGTAAAAGTAATTTTTAGAACGGAAGAGTTTCCATTCCATGTATTTAAACATATAAAAATGTCATTTTATTTATTTTTTGTTTGTTTGTTCAAAATTCATATAATAAAGTTTCACCTATTATTTTATATTGTTCATTGCAAAGCTGTTACAATAGATATGTTTAATAAATTTATTTTAAAACAAGTAAATGAATAGATAAATAATACCCGCTGCCTTCACTATAATTATTTTAGAAAAATATATCGTTAACTTTTCAACAGGAAGAAAAGGGGGATTAAAATAACTATTACTGTCTTATAAATATAAGCTTTGCCAATATATTTACAATTTCATTCACTGTCTTTCTTAAAAATCAAAATCTGTTAGTTTCCTAATTGATATTCTATATATATAAATAAACCATTCTTTCAAGCAAAATTCTGAAAAGAATAAAAAAAGAACATAATTTCAAATTTTTATTAACTTAATTTTAATCATTATCTTTTTAAAAATACATCTAAGCGTAAACTTACTATGTCATTTTTTAAACTAAGGGATGTTTACTTTCAAATAAAAATGTACGGTGTTATTTTAAGAAATTGAGAGAATTAGCTAAAGTATTTTGCATGAAAAAAAGGAAAATAACTTAAATTAAACTTACAAAAGATCCTGAAAAGATCCTATGTTTTTCTGCTTAAAATAACCAAAAAAAATTTATATTATGTATTTTTTATATCAATAATATTTTCTTTGTATTAATTTGCTTTCTTTTCTTTTTTGTACAAGGAATTCATATTCTTTTGTTATTAAGGGGTTATATACGTTCTCTACTTAAAAAATCAAATAAAATCGAATCTGTTTATTTGACGGAAATTAAATCCTTATCGTCTGTAGAATTATGGGCAAAAATATTTAAAGTGATATCTCAATCACTAAAAGGATATGACCAAACATGTGAGCACGCGCACCATCGATAAAACCGACCTTTGCCGAAAAGATTTTACCAAAGATTCTATTTCCTTTTAAATGAGCAGATTAAGGCACAAGAGGGTCCACACTATGGCTCAAGAATAGCAAATTAAGTTAAAAAAAATATATATCAGTATAATTTTCTCTTCTAAATCTTTAAACACGATTTTCTGGAAACTACAATTTTCAACATGAGCAGTATGATAACCTGAACAATTTTTAATATTTTTGGATAGCATTTGCGATTATCTAAGGATAATTAATTTTTTTATGGATCGACCAGCCATTTTTTGAAATTTTTAATTCTTTATATTTTCCAAATAATTCTAAATGTGAAAATTTTGGAAGAAAAAAATGAAAAGTTTTTTCAAAATAGTACAATTTTCTTATTTTTCAAACATTCAAAAATGTGAGACCTTATCTACAATCTTAATCTACAAGAAGAAAGTGAGACTTTAATATTTTTTGTTTCTACAGGAAGTTAGGATGCTGCTCATCGAGGCCAGATGTTGCAGGTTTCCGACGTTATATGTGACCAAATTTAATAAACAAATATTTTTAAATACTTGAAACAATAAAAAACAACGTGCAATTATTTGTTTTTCAATTAATTTTACTATCTTCGTAAAACAAATTCCAAAATATGTCAACTTTTGTCGCCGATAAATTATACAACCTTCCCCCCTACCCCTTAAGTTTTCTGACATTTTTTTTTATTTTGCTGAATATTAACATTATCACTATTGATTAATATGATTTTAAAAACAAAATTAATTTTAGCATTAAATTGTGCAGTTCATAAAAGGCAGATAAATATATATTTTAGTAAAATGTTATCAATTAAATTTATATTTTAAATATTATTAAATAAATCAGTCAAGAAACTCATGAATTTATGCAATAATGACAATTACCAATACCAACTGAGAATTCTTTCTGCCTGGTTCCAAAAGTGGCAATTTACAATAAATGTTTAATAGAGCAATTTTTTTTCTTTTTTCCAATATAAGGTATAGAAGTATCGATAAATATAAAATTAAGTTTAAAAAAAACCAATCTATCATGGTCATCAAGCTTTGGTGTTCTTTCCGATCAATGACTAACTTTAAAACAACAAATTCACACTTTGTTTAAGAAGTTTCAAATAGCTAAAATTACTTATTCCGCTGTCGCACAGTGGTGCAGACAATTAATCTCTGTTCCCGTCTAGATCACCGAAAGTGAAGCAGCATCAACCATGGCCAGGGTTTGAGAGGGTGCCCAACTCTCTCGACTGCGGATGCTGTGGTACCGTGTACGTTAATGGGAGCTGGTGGGGTAAAATCTGTTCGGGGCTCCAATGTCCTCCAAGTTTGAAAACGATACCTCTGGGACATGCCAATCCCGGTACAGGTCTCTCATCTGGAATTTATTCAAAATTAGGAGACCAGCTCTAGAAGTCCAATCTCTCTTGAGGCTCTGGCACCCCTTCTTTCAGAGAAGTTCCATGGCACTTTCCCTGACACGACAACAACAACTTATTCCCCTTATTAGCTCGATATAGTGTCTTATCCATTAAAAGTAAATTGTCCTTGTACATGTACACTTCTTACTTACTTCTCATACTTATTTGTAGTTGTTCGAGATGACCACTTCAAATTAAAAGTCATATCACAATACACATAGAAGCGTCAAATTCAACTATTCGTTTGAAATATAATGTGAATTACAATGTTCGATATTTTCACACCCGTAAATAAATTTATTATTCTAGATTTAATTATTTTATCCAGCATTCAAACGATTATTTTATCTCTCTTCGGAAAACTCAGACAATAGAGCGTTAAACAAACTCCATGTCAATGAGATATCTGACAAAAATAACAGTACGAGATACAAAATGGGTATTTCCTTAATGATTTCATTTTATCTTGAATTTATTGTATGTACGTTTATTATTTGGTATATAGGGGAGACCGGGGCAAGATGAAGAGTGTGGCAAGATGACGAATGTCTTAATTTTTCCGTTTTCCGCTAGGTGGCAGTATCAACCGGACACTACTGGCACTCCTATAGGCCGTTCGTTAAACAATACTATAGAGACGCTGAAATCGCCATTTTTGTGTCAGTTGTGAAACTTTGATTTTTTCTGCTGCCACGTTATAACTTTTATGCATGTGTAAATAAGCTCTGCTACAGATACAGGTAAGATATATCGTTTCTCTTTAATATTTATGAGTAACTTAGTTTAAATACTACTTATTACCATGAATAAATGTCAATTAATCGCCTTCCTTCATGGCAATGAAAACGAATATTTTTAAACAGGCAGTCCGGGGCAAGATGACTAGCTCATCCTCTGGCACTGTGTTTCGGAATTTATTAAACTAACTATGTTGTCCATTCTAATTAAATCCTGTAAACGCTTGTTTGTCTGTGTGTTTGTTCGCACGACCTTGCGCTTCTATCTTCTCTTTGGCTAAGGGGCGGATGGGATCGGAGGAGGTGTCGTTCGAAAGGGGGCGACCAGAGGAAGACATTTTTGCCATCCGCTAAGATCCTCCTAGCCTCCCGAAAGAAAAACCCCATAGGGGTCCGTATCTCCACTTCCAAGCGTCCGATCGGTACGAGGAGAGTACCATTCGACGGGGTAAAGACCTCCCCCCCTCCCCCGCTTGTCCCTCTCCTCCCAAAAAATTCAAAAAGCATTTAAGGCCAACTTCCCGCATTGTGACCCACCAACAGAAGAATGGATCCAGTGCTGTAAATGCCAAGAGTGGTGGCATGAGGAATGTTCCAATTATGAAAATGGCATTTTTATTTGTGACTATTGTTAGCTGCAGAACTAAACACTTCAAAATTACGTTACAATCAATACATTATGCTTAGTTTGATACTTTGTAAGATGTAAAAACACAGTTATCATTTGTTAAACCATGTAACATATTCAAAAGATAAAATATGTTTAATCTTTTTCAGTGTTGTCATCTTGCCCCAAGGCCAAAGTCATCTTGCCCCAGTACTGGGGCAAAATGACGATTTGTTAATGTTATGATAAAATAAAATTATCCTTTATTTTTTTTATTTTAAAAATTAAATGGTAATATATTTAATACTACAAAGGTATACTCTATCAGTTCATGTAAAATTAATTTTACTATTACTTCAAAATAAATTAATAAACAACAAAAATTGTTAACATAGTCATCTTGCCCCGGTCTCCCCTATCACATTAATTTTTTTCTGCGCATCAAAGCTTTCTTCCTCTCTCTAGTATTTTCCTTTATTCACTCTGTTTATGCTTCTACGTCATCACTCGGTTCCTCCCACCTGGACGCATGGACCTCTGAAATTTAATTGGCTGGATCTAGGATTTCGTAGTTCCCCTATAAATATGGTATTTTAATAGCAGCATTAATTGCTCTGGCAGCGACTCTTACTAATTTACTGGTGGGGCTTTTTAAAAGCCAATGGGTTCCCCGGTAGCCTTGTGGCAAAAATGAATTCTTTTGCAGGGCCATAGATACCACCTTTAATTCAACGGAATAATCGTCTGTTTGATCCAGTTAGACATATAACAGTCACTTCCTCCTTCTCAATCTTTTTTATTGACAGTACTTTAATAATATTAATATCTTAAGTGCAATTATATATTTATAACAAAATTACAAAAAATATCATAAAAGTCTAAAGGAAAATATAAAATTTAAAAAATATCTTTTTCTATACCTAAATTTTCTACTTTGCTTTCTAATGCTATACTTAAACTTTCTGTTTTAGATATTTGTGTCTCCGATTTATATGAGCTGTGTTTTCCCCAGTCTGCGTTGTATTCTACTTAAACTCCCCCATTACTACATACTAATCCTGTTCGTATTCTATCTTGTTATGTGGCTGCGACGTGTGATCTTGACCACAGGTACCCTGCATCAAAGCAACTTTGAATCAAGCATTTATTTCTAGCTCTTCGTTCACGTTCGTTTTAGTTAGACATCTGTCGTAAACATATTTGACAGATTTTTTAAAAATGTTAATCGCTTTTTCTTTTTTTAAGAACATATTTTACAGATTTCTTTTATAATACTATGAAGGAATTTTTAGGTAGCTTTCATTACAAAAATATACCTATTGCAGCCGTTCGGAGGAAAGCAATTCCAAAACCTTTTTGTATATATTCACCGGTCATGATCCCCAGACCCCCAAACCATCCTCCGTTCAAATGTTGATATATATATATATATATGACATATGTCATGCTGTAACTCTCTTATTTATGAACCGATTCGGACGTGACTGAGTATGTGTATAGGACATACCAAGGTCTCGACCGAGTTAGCTGGCCAGCTTCATCCGTCATCTTGTTTCAAAATGGCCGCCAGTTAATCATCCTCACCTTATCATCCTCAAGTGCACAAATCAGCACAACAAATCAATTTTATGAAGAATTTACAACAGATATTTTTGGTCCATCGATTATCCCACAATCACCACAAGAAGTACAGATTTCATCAGCGCTGCCATTTCTATTACAAGAACTAACACAAGCCATTTTTTCTTTCAATAGCAACAAAGCTCCTGATACAGATGAAATCGACCACCATATTTTAGGCAAATTATTTAAAACACATACGGATCTCCTCTTAAATATGTATAATTCACTCCTTCAACTTAATTATTTCTCAGATCAATGGAAGGTGGGTGAGATGGTGAACTTTATTAAGAATAAAAAACCACCAGAGAAATCAACTTTATACTGGCCAATTACTCTCCTACCAATATTCGGAAAGGTGTACGAGAAGCTTTTAATCAAACGTTTAAATTTCTCACTACCCAATCGCAACAGCTTCAGACGTTCCAACATCGTTTCCAGGAGGGCCGCTCTACCGAGTCAGCAATACAGGAACTATTCCCATTAATTGACATCAATGTGGGGAAAAATCCTTATACGTCACTTTTATCAATAGATTTTAAAAATGCTTTTGACTTTGGAAAGTAACAGCAGCAGAACTTAAAAAACTAAACATTCCTTCAGCCTACCATAACACCGTACTTCCTTTCATGTACATGCGAGGAACCTATACAAATTGGTTATCAGATAATATTCATTGGTTCAAAAAGGATTGACCACAAGGCTCATGCCTTGGCCTCTTCCTGTGGCGCATCTTTGTAAATAAATTGTTAAAAATTCTAAAAGAAAAAGGTCTACGGGTGATAGCCTATGCTGATGATATTCTGTTAGTGTTGGAACAGACACACGCCGTAAACTTTAAGCACAAGGAAAAGAAGCACTAGAGATTATAAGTATCTGGGCACTAGCAAACGATATGTCAATTCCATACAACAGATGCCAGGCGCTCAATCTTCGCCGTCCTAGATGCCTCAAAAGAGCACCAATTTTCAAAATCGACGGATGCAGTATTAAAGCAGAAACCTCAATCTCCTGTTTAGGCGTAATCCTGGACAATACCCTATCATTTCTTCCGCATTTAAGACAAAAGAGACAGGAAATAAATGCAATTATACAAAATCTTCTAAAATTTGCCTCAACTTATGAAGGACTATCTAAACAGATTCTAAAAACATGGTACTTAAACATTTGAGAAAAACAATTCTCTTACGCTGCAGCAGCATGGTTCACAAAGCTACAATGCTCACATGGATACCGCTTCCTCTCTACAATACAATACCAACATTTATTGGTCATTACAAGAGCTTATAAGAAATCTTGAACAGCTGCATTGTGTGTTCTCAGTGGAATAGTTCCCATAACTATACAACTTATAAGAATAGCAGTATCAGGGAGAATACTCAGGCTTGGGATTCCATATGAAGAACATCAATCATACAACTACCAACCAAAAGTAAATTCAGCACTAACAATCCCATTTAAAGATTATCTAAATTGGTTACAAGAGGAAGATACATCACTTTCAGAAATTTCAATTTCTACAGATGGATGTAAATCGGAAAATCGGACGGCTTGCGCATTTTGCGCCTATCAAGATAACATAAGAAAATACATCCATCATAAAATACTTCATAAGAAAACCCCTTATTCCAAGTGGATTTTCTGGCGATTAATGATGCAATTCAATGGGAAAATTCAACAAAGCACGTATCTTTCATAATCTTAACGGATAGCATTTCGAATCTTCAAGCTTTGGAGAACGTTTTTACAACAGATTACATAGTCTCAAATATAATAAAATTTCTCCAAAATACCTCGAAAATAATCTCTTTTAAATGGATAAGAGGCCACTCGGGCATTGAGGGTAACGAAGAAGCACACAACTTAGCAAAATCAGCCATTAACCTCTCATCGCCAGAAAATCAACGTTTTTATCCTTTCCCAGCATCTTAACCTCAAAAGACTTCTCAGATTGCAAGCATTACAAGATTGACAAGTGGAGTGGGATTATGGAACAACAGTCCGCTATATTTACAACCTTGACCTAAAGTATCGGAAAACTTTTTTACTGACTCACAAAAACATCTATATAATGGCAACCAACCACGGACCGTTTTCGCTCTATTTGTATAACATCGACAGAAAACCGTCTCCATTGTGCACCTGTGGCCGGCTTGGTGACTCGCTAAATTATATACTGCAATGTACTATTACATCGAATTTTCATCTCAAACGACCAACAAACACACCACTCCATTCATGGTTCTCCTTTATCCTAAAAAGTAATACCTCATTAAACAAAATTATCAACAAAATTATTAATGTATAAAATTGATAGAGGACAATGAATACATTTTTCAAAGCTCTCTCCCGCATCTGGACCTAGAGGATTAGCTGGGCATTACCTGGACTACTTAACTTGAAACTTTTACATCCAATTTATGGACTATAAAAACATTTACATACAATTTATGGACTATAAAACTCTTACTTCAAATTTATGGACTATAAAAACTTTTATATCCAATTTATGCACCATATTTAAAAAAAGAAAATGCATTATACTATGTTAAAACCTAATGGCCTAAACCTCATTTGTAATTTTTTTTTAATAAACTTGACGAGCAGGGCTTATAGAGCTCAAGCCATATGGTAGGCTCCCCTGCTTGGTTGAATCTGAATCTGAATCTGAATCTGAATTTGAATCTGTGACTGATTATGTGTACAGAACATACCAAGGTCTCAACCGAGTTCGTTGGCCATCTTCATGCGCCATCTTGTTTCAAAATGGCAGCAAGTTTATTTTTTTATTTTTTTAAATTCAAAAATATGTATAAAAATTTATTAATTGAAACAGTTGTTTGCGTTAACTGTTAGATCGTGATACAAGGATTCCGGAAAATTTTTTGTTTTGGCTTTATCGCAAAAAATGGTTGAGATATGGCAGTTTGAAATTCTAGGGTGTCTGACATTTTGAAACAATCTGATTTTTCTTATGCTGTAACTCTCAAGCTGAAATTCACAATCAAGTTCAGTATTAACGAAAACCGGAATTGGATCTCTATAACAGGGTTCCAAGCACTTTAGCTTCGGGTGCTTGAGTAAAAAGGTTGAATTTTTAAATCATGAACTATGAAAGCTACCTTTTCATCCCGGTACATGCCGGAAAGACTTTTCTAAGTAAAAAAATACCCAATTCTTTATTTTCGCATGAACAAATCAATAAGATGTTTCATTCGAGGTGTTCAATTAAAATATTTAAAGCAGTTATTATCAGTGGCATATCTTCAAAGTTATTTTTAAATATTAAACATAGACCATGATTAAATGTTCTCCAGTTGGAAATGTGATAGGTATCTCCGGTGTGGTTCTGATGTCGCAGAATCAAATTAAACAGAGTCATAATCTTAAGTACGCATGTTTGGAAAGTATATGAATTGATAATTCATATAAAAAGATTTTGCCACTTACTATACAAGCATACAAAGTGTGACTGATAAATAAGATGACTGATCGCAGAAATATTACAAAATTCTATATTTAAAAAAAAGAACCTTATTGTCGTTTGAAGTACTCCGCGCAAGATGTGATGCATTTATGACAAGATTCATACAAATGTTGGAAACTTCTGGAATAGTGCTTCTTTGCTACCGTAAGTTCCGTGGTAAAAGAAGCTTAGATATGTATGATTTTCAGTGTCTATTCAGTTTGCAATCGTGGCATCTTTATCCGCCGTATCGATAAAACTGCCATACAACTTCATCCGTTGTTATTTTTGCTCATAACTTAGGTGATCAGGGAGAAAATTTGTGCAAAGTTTACGTTTGTCGAAATCCTTGATAGCAATAGTTTGTACGTTTCACTAGGAAGATTCAATTCGTCCGCCATTATTCGGACAGATAAATGGCGATTTCGTAGCAATAACTTGCAAAAGCTCTCGAGAATTGTCGTTGTTCTGCTCGTCACCGTTCTACCACAACGATGTTCATCCTCTAAGCTCATAAAACTTTCGCAAAAGCCTTTGAACCACTGAAAAACTAAATACACTGAAATGTCTTGCGAGAAACGGTTTAATCTGCGTACGCATTTATTAGCATTATGTGGATTTCCGTTGCACTTTTAACCATTTTGAAACAGAATTTCTTTTTTTTCTCTGATCCACGGGGCAATGCACTAACAACTTTTACTTTGACAATACCTCGTGAACAAACACCTACCAAGAAATTTCGAAAGCAAAGCGCAAAATTTACATAAAACAAGAAAGAGCGTAATTCGCATGTGTCAGCGTGTCGGGCTCTTCACATTTTCAAAAGAATGTGGGATTCATCATAACTATAGAACTCAAATTGTATTTGTCATTGTGATAGAGGAAATAAGACTGAAAATGAATAAAATTCATTTTATAAATATTGTTCAAACAAACAATGTCTACTTAATGGCTTGTCAAAATGTACATATTAGAGATGTGATGGCCTCAGACCGAGCCCGAGATCGGGCACGATACTTGTTTGGTTCAATTTTTATACCAGTTTTGAGGATCGAGAAGTGTTAGGCACAAAGTGGAAATTTTATTTTTCCCAAACTGAAAAAATGAAATTTGAGAAACAGCAATGTAGTCTAATTTTCTTTACGTGTTTTACATTCCTTTAAAAATCCATTTGAAAGGGGAATTGAATTTAATAGTTATTTTACATTATTTTAGTAATTTTTATTAATGAGAGAAATATTCTAAAGTTGACATTGAAAAGCTTTTGGGGAACTGTGACTGTTAGTAACATAAAGAATCCGTCGGATATCCCTTGTCTATCCTCTATTTCTGTTTGAAGTCCTTTTGAACTCATATACTTTGGCCATAACTGTACACAGGTATTTAAAAATAATAATAATTGTAACATTCGCAGTTTTCTGCCAGTGGTTGAGTATAAATAACAAAATTGCCATTTTACACACGTTTTCGGGGACATGAGGATCACGAAACGTTGCCAAGGGAAAGAATTTTGGATTAAGCCTTATTTCTATGTAAAAAGAGTTTATTAAATATTATTAATATTTTTCCACTAGCTGCTTTCAAAATCGGGCTCAGGCATTGATGACACAAATGTTTTCGATCACTGATGATATCGAAATTAAAATTGTCGGGCTTGATCTCCAAAAAAAAAAAAAAAAAAACGATATCGAACTCATCTCTAGTGAATATACTAGAATACAATCATTTTACTATAAAATAGGGCTGAATATATATATATATATATATATATATTTTTTTTTTAACACATTCTTAATTTTTTTTTTATATTCTTTGATTATTGAAGTTCTTTACTGGCAGAGAGGATAAAGAACAGGTTAAGCATTGTTTTTGTTTTTGTTGTTGTTGTTTTGAAAAACTCGTTCATTTGAAAGCTGTTTTTATTTTTTTCTTTAAATTTATGCGAATAAATATTATTTTTATGATTTTTATTGTATGATTATAATTTAAACAATACAGTGATATATTTTAAACATTACAATAATCAGTAAATTAAATTATCTAAAAAAGCATAATTTATGTATTTGATAATTTCAATACTATTAAAGGTAATTATTTTAAATTTTTTTACATATTTCCAATAATTATTTTAAATTGAACTAAACTTCTGGGGAAAAAAGAATGTATCTATCCATATTCTGAGCTCTATAATGTATTGAGGTGTACTAATATAAACAGTTTAAATATTTTTCAAATACCCTGGTTTTCTTTGTAGATGTTGAAATGTATAAATATTTACCCTTATATATTTTTGATAAATCAGATCAAATAAATAAAGAAATGTATATATAATATTTAAATGTATACATATAATTTTCATTCTGGTAGCTATTTCATTTAGTATCCAGGAGGTCAAAATTATTAAGATAATTTTGAGAAAATTCACACTGCACATTGATTGTATTATAAAAGATTATCGTTCTAGCTCTGAAAATCTTAATTTAAGCGCAACTTTAAGGAGTTATTCTATTGTATACTATTATAGTAATAGCATTTGAAAGAAATAATAAAGAGAATGAATATTTAAAAAAAAATCATCAGAAAGAATTTAAATGGTGAAAAATAAAGTACATAAGAAAATTTAAATATGAATATTTTATATATTGCATAACGTAGAGTGGAACGAAATTAAATTCAAGCGAAAATTTAATTCTATAAAGTTTTAAATCCATAACAGTTAAATTTAAGTCCACAAAAAGGAATGTTGTTTTGCATTTCATTAGATGAGCTTACAGAAATATGTGTCATATCTTTTATTTCGTAATATATTATTTACACGGAAATTCTTGCGAAAGAAATTAATGAAAAAAAAAAAAGAAAAACTCATGCCTGTTTCAGTTATAAAATGTTTTCTTATATACTGGGAATATAATACAGTAATGAAGAAAATTATTATTATAATGAAAAATGTTAAAATAATAACGTAATCAGATTTAAATATAAATGAATAACAAAAATAACAATTTATTGTGCAGAAAACAAAATAGCATTGCTAATTCTACAGACAATATTTAACAATTAGAATTGTTAGAAAATAACTTTAAATATTTTTATGTTTAAAATGGAGAATGGAACCCAACTACATGGTAATTATTTAAAGCTTTTGAAAGAGTTAACTAAAATTCAAACAAGGCTGAACACAGCTTTTCGGTAGAATTTGATGATTGCAAATATATATTAATAAATGAAGGATTATTCATACAAAATCATTTTTAGAAAAATAACTCAAAACTGTTTATACTTACACTAACAGTGTAGATAAGCAAAGATTTACTTCTGCACACAATTTAAAAGTAATATCGTTTAAATGACCTAAAAAATTATGATTCTCTAATAAGGCAATTCAGAAGGTTAACTCTTAGTTTAAAAAATAAATAAATGAACAAAAAAAATGATTTATTAGTTTTTGTAAAATTTTGAATGTATGATGCCGTGATAATGAGTTAGAATTACACACTATAAACTGAACGTATTTAATTGAGAATTGCATTAGAATAATATTGAATTGACAGAAGCGATATGAATTTTTAAAGATCTTTTAAAAGTATATTTAAAGTATTTGTTAATAACTAATTGCATAATTTCATAATTTATTTATTTTTTAATTATAACAATTGCATATATTATCTTTCTTTTTTGTTCGGGTTTTTAGATATTTCTCCACAAGATTTCGAAACATAAAGTTTTTTAAATACTCATGAGTATTCATAGTGTTCTAAATTGTATGGGCCATGATTTATATCTCTTAAATAAATGCGATGTTGTATTTATATATTAATAATATTAAACATATGTCATTCATAAAAGTTTTATAATAGTTTATCTATGAAATGTATGTTACTGAGATATAAATAATGTAACTTAACACTTAGCTTTCCATAGCATTATGCCATAATTTATATTTTTCTTTCGTGTTTTGAAATACAATGTAACCTGTAAAAACACAATGCTGTATTTTAGTAACCATTACTGAATCATTTGTTATTTAGTTACAAAATCTTTTAAAACGGAAAAAAATGCATATTAGTAATGGGCATAACGATTATTTTGATTATTCGAATGAATAAATCGGGCATGCGCAGAAGCATATCTGTCAAACTTCAAAATTTTTTTAATTCAATTTCTACCAGAAATTTTGAAAAAAAAAGTTTCTGCAGAAACTTATTTTTTCAAAATTTCTGGTAGTAATTGAATAAAAAAAAATTGAAGTTTGACAGATATGCTTCTGTGCATGCCCGAATTATTCATTCGAATAAAAAAAATTGTTATGCCCATCACTACTGCATATGTTTTCTATGTTGTGTCCGCCCCACCAGTGGCTGAGAGGTTGTGCTCTCGAAGCTGGTAGACGGGAGGTGCTGGGTTCGATCCCAATCGCGCCCGTCGGCCTAATCGTTCGGAGTTTTCGTGGTTTTCTTCGAACCGTGGATTTATCCATGCGTAAATACGGGTTAGGTTCCCTTAGAAAGACCCCCACGAAGGGCACTCCCCCCGGGCCTATATCCCTAGTGTAGATAATTGGCCGTCAATAATCAACCCAACCCTATGTTGTGTCCATTTGAAAAGCATTGTTGTTAAAAGTTGGGATATTTTTTATACGAAATCATTTCCAGTGCAAATGTTTGATTTAGAATCTGCTTTTCAACAAATAGACTTATGTGTATCAAACATTTTAATTACGTAAGGATGAAAAGTAGTTCTCTTCAGAAACTATAAATAATCCAATTTATGTAAAATAAAGTTATGATCTCTGCAGAACATTTTAGCTCGTAAGACATCTATAGAAAGAAAGTATTATAAAAATCGTAAGAAAATATTATAAAAAATCCCATTTAAATATTTTCTATTAAGAAATCTCTAATCCTTTGCGGTAAAAAACATTTCTTTTTTGACAGTGTATAGTTTCGGAATTAAAGATTTAGAATTATTTGAGATTTTCTTACTGAATAAATAATTAAGAGAATCTACGTACTTTTTGATTTGAGTCGAGGGTTCAATTCCATCTCTAAATTTCGATCTCCATCCATTGAACAGAATATAATAATGAATAATCACATAGGGAATGCTGAATGCTGAATAATCATTGAATTTATGTACAATCCCAGATCTGATATTCTATGAATTTAATATCTCACCAATCAAAACAGAACTTTTTGTTCCGCGTTAGTAACACAAGATTTTCCTTTAAAAACCAGCATAATTTTCGTAGAAGGAATGGTGTATTAAAATAAATTAAATTAGTCAGTTCACATTCATTACTTGAGACTTGAATATTTTCACACATTTAATAAGGTATAATAAGACGTTGAATTGAATTAGAATCACTACACACTTTGAATTCAGACTCAAAAACAGAATAGAACTTTACGTTCAGAATAAAAAAACAGAATCATAACAGAATGATCTTTTTACATGACTGTCCCGTAGAAAAAAAAATCAGGGTCGCAGACTTTCACAAAATCTAAGAAATAAATGAAAGAAAATTAGTAACACATATTACAGAAAAAATGATGACAGAATTTTTTAAACATAAGAATAATTAAAGTTCTAGTATATTTTAAAGTTTATAGAATGTCTTTTATAAAATGTCTGACGTAATAAGCTGAAAATCAAAGCATAGTCCTTTTAACTGTTTTTTGGTGCTGACATCTAGATGGAAGACTTACAGTTAAAATCGTACAGACAGTATTATCAAATAATAATAATAATAATAATAATAATAATAATAATAATAATAATAGTACATGTTGTCTTTCAAAATTTCTAAAATTCGCAAAGACATGAAAAATTAACTTTTCACTCCAAAATATTTTTTGAAGTTGCGAATTTTTTGAAATTTTCATCTCGAGCTGTGGCACTTAAATCAAGTATAATAAATATACTCAACGCTTTTAAAAGAAATTAATCAACGTGAATCACTTACAATTTATAGAAGTCTTCTATTTTCTGTTAAATAAGTAAACACCAAAAATGAGGACTGGAAACATAAAAATTGAATTACCATAGTTATTGTATTACGTACTTTTGCTTCAAATATCAATAAAAGGTGATCCTAAATTTGAGTATCTTTGTTGCCACATTTCTTTATATATAATATTTTTATAATTGTATTTATTAAATATGTGTATATAAATTTCAAATATTGTATTTTAAAAAATAAATACCTATCTAAAGAATAAATCTCCTTTTTTCTTTTAAATGAAATTTTACATTTTAAATTAATGCATATTTTAAACTGGTAGAACCAGTTGCATTAAGAAAGATTAAATTTTAACTTGTTATGAAATTTGATATTTTTCACAATGATATTATTTTCAGTTTCATTTCAGTAATAAACAACTTTATTATGATTTATTAAACAAAGGATTTTTTTATCAGGAAAAATACTTAATTATCAACGCGTTTATATTTTTAATCAACATCTGATACTAAAAAACAAATTACAGTATTATCATCATCTCGTATCCTTATTTTTCTACTCATCATTTATTTCGTATAAAATTTTCTTTATTTTTTTTACCGAATTGTTTAATATTTCTATATTTAGCATTTTTAAGGGATTATCATCATGACACAAACAAGCGCTTTCTCACTATACAAATTTCCTTTGTTATTTTCTGAAAAATCCAAATCCGTTTTATAGAACTTGTATGCTATTAAACTTAGCAATTTTATTTTCACTCGCGCTCAGATAATTCATTTTCTTTCAATAGAGTTTTATTGCAATTAGTCTCTTAACGTGTACTTATAAAGTGTTATGTATTTATTATGGATTTTATAAAATTTAATATGATAAATATTATCAATTAATCTTAATATTTAGCTCATATCAATTATATATATACATATATAATATATTGTGTGTTTCAAAATATTAATTATACAATATTGTGTGAAGATGTATTAGATGCACAAATTGCATATTGAGATAACATTAAAATTTTAATATTTTATTGATGTTGTGTGTCTACATTGTTATGATTCAATAATTATTACACACGACTGTTAATTATCTTGATCGTATGACGCTTATATACTTTTGTGCGGCAGATCAAATCATATGAGATGTAATCTTCCCAACTAGATCCGGTCCAGGATTCGAACCCGTTAAACCTTGGCTGAAGCTGCCAATGCTCTACCAACTGAGTAATCCCGGACGAATATGGCTGAACTAATTCACCCAGTTAATCTTAATTATCATAACATCTGGTCTGATATTTGAATCAGCACAACAGAATAAATCGCAGGTAATGGGACCTAAAGTAAACGCTGGAATCGTGATCACAATAGATTAATTATAACACAATTACGGATTCAAATTATACACAATTCGAATCCAGTCCCGGACTCTTTCACGCAGTTAGGAAGATTACATCTCATATGATTTCTTTACTAATTTGAATAATTGTGTCATAATTAATCTATTATATCCAATCATACTTTAAGCATTTAATTATAATGTTAATTACAGGTAGGTCATATTTGCATGTGGACAGGATTATGTGAGACTAACTTAAGTTTTAACGTGTCAATTTCACGTGAGTGATAATTGGCAGTTTTTCAATTTTATCTGTTGTTATTTGAAAACTATTATAGTCATTTTTGAAAACAATTTATACACTGAAAGAAATGTAATAATTTTTTATTGCTGGGAGTAAAATTGTATAATGTTTAATAAGAACTGAAAACTGCTTTTTATTTTAAAGAATAAAATTCAGAATATGAAACAACAGCTAGGAAAAGCACTAGTATGACAAAACAAATTTTAAATTATTTTTAAAGAGTGGGTTTCCTTCTATGAAACGTCAAATCAAATAAAAAAGGAATAGTAATAGTCATAAGTAATAAAGATAATTAACGTTACTTTTAAAAAATCGGCCGTGTTATGATTAAGTAAAAATATATCTGCTTGGAATATAAACATATTACTTCTACACTGTAAAAAATGACGAGTGTTTCTGAATCTACGAAAATATAATATAATGACGAATAAATTTATAATATACACTCATCGTTATTAATCATGATTCTGAACAGTGTTTTTTTAACTTTAGAAACCTCAGACATCAATGACATTTCGAGATTTAGAGAATCATTTATAAAACAAAATTGTTCTAGCTGCCTGTAATTTTCCGAAAAATTTACAAGTAGCTTTTAAAGTGTATTAATCAGTTTTCTAAGTCCGGAAATATAGTTTTTTCGATTGTTATCCATTCTCAAGTAAATATTTTCATGTTCAACAAATATGTTTAACAGACAAACATGCAAAATTAAAAGTGTTAACATTAACATTAAAATTAAGATTATTTCTTTACTCTTTCATGTATAAATTAACTTATACAGCTGAAAACGTTTACTTGAGAATGGATGACATTCAATAAAAAGGTATTCCAGGCTGAGGAAACTGATTAAAACACTATAAAAACTATTTGGAAACGTTTCTGAAAAATACGGGCAGTTTTTGGGTTATTTTGTTTTTATAAATAATTCTTTAAATTTTGGAACTGTTTTGCTTTCTGGGGATTCAAAAGACAATGGAACACGCTTTTCGGAATGTCGGATAACTCAGAAGATTATATTATATTTTCGTTCGTGGTTATAGTATATTTTCATAAAATAAGAAACATTGATCATTTTTTACAGTGTAGAAGTTAGTATATACTTTTATTTTAAAGCGTTTTTAACTCCATTTATTGTTCTATCTTTTTTTTTTTTTTTTTTACAAATGTATTTTAAAGATACATTTGTGTTTTTAATTTTATGACAACCTAATGAAAGATGTGTTAGTGCATAATGGAAAATCGTTGCTTTGAACAATTAGGGAATGAGATTGGGAAATATAACGCGGTTTAAAATCTATTCAGAGCATTATGAACAGTATTTCCTCTCTAGAAGAGTTAATTTAAATAATTTCCTCAACACTTTAAATCTATTCACTACCTCGTACAATACGTCTCGTAAATGTCACTTAAAATATTAAATGTTAGCAGGAAATATTGTTTAAAACGTTTCGCAGTGGATTATTATTATTTTAATAAGTAATTCAGTAGTACGAAATAATTGACCAATTACATAGCATCAAACAAAGACATTTTTCGTATTAAGCAATTAATGTACAATATATATATATATATATATATTAAAAGTTATCGGCATTTAAAAAAAGGTGTTTTTAAAAGATAATTACGGTGTAAACATAAACCGTCGACAAATATTTTTCCATTAATAATAATGGAACTTCTCCGGTTTTTATTTTTTTGATATTTTCCCAATTCACATATATAGTAAAAGTGATGTAAAAGTGTGCAAAGTAAGCTACATTTCTGTCACATGACGCATAATTGACGGTCCACTGTAAAATGACACAATTTTTTCTTAATCTAGGAATATATAGTACCACAGCCAGCGAAAGCACAATAACCTCTTCTGGGTCAATCACGATTTCGAAAAGTGTTCTATATCGTTATAAACGACAAAATCCAATATCTTCTGATAATTAAAGAAGTATTAATAAAAAGAAAGTTTCCTTTGCTGCCACTGATTTTCAGAAACGTTTACAAGTAGTTTTTATAGTGTATTAATCAATTTTGTCAAATCCGAATACAAGTGGTTAGAATGCTATCAATTGTCAAGTAAAAGTTTTCATGTTCAACAAACATGTTTTATAGACAAATATGATAAATGCATAGCTTTAACATTATCATTAAAATTAAAATTGTCTTGTTATTATTGCGCTTTCCGAAATCGTTGGTAACACGCAAGAGGTTATTGTTTATTTTCGCTGTTGGTTATATTCTATTTTCGCAGATTAAGAAATATTTACCTTTTTAGGTAGATTTCGTAAGAAATACTACCTATAACATTCTCCCCTAAGTTAGAATTTTTGAAATTTTTTTGCATATCTACGCAGATCATGACTCTCAGAACCCAAAACCACCCCCAATTCAATACTTTATCTATCTATCTATCTATCTATCTATCTATCTATGTCACTTTTTTATGGACACGATAACTCGAATAATTCTTCACAAATCTTTTCCAAACTGATACATAAAATCAAGGGGCATAAAATCTCGGTCAAGTTTATTAATGTGCAAAATCGAACCAAGGGGGAGGAAATGGGGGGGGCTTTTTGTGATAACAGAAAAAAGCCTATAACGTCTTAATTATAATACGTATCGAATCCGTTTAAAGTTATTATTACTTGTAGGAAAAGGTCGGAAAATGTATGCATAACAAATTTTTTATATCATTAAAAAGGGCCCCAAGGGGGGGAAAGGGGGGTTTAGAAGAAAAAAATTCATAACTTCGTCAATTTACAAGATATCAAATCCACTAAATTTATTATAAATCTTCTTACTATTATCTAAAACTTTTACATTGACAAGTTTTTTATAGGACAAACCCTTATAGCAAAAAAAAAAAATTAAAAACAAAAAAATCCCTGCCGGCTCCGCCTGCGAACAAGTTAGATTTCGAAGTGGGCTGTCCCTTATGGAACCCAACTGCGGCATCATGGCAAAAAGGTCATTTCTTCCGCCCAACGGTCTGCATCTTCGAAATCTACCTGTGCCTGTAGGCCGAGCCGTCAGGGATTTTTTTACTGTGCAACTGTCTCCAGTATGTGTCCGTTTCTCTCCGGAATTTTTAGTCCCTACATTTTTCTCCAAATCAAAGAATTTCTTCTATTAAAATTATGAACAATCGAAAATTGTACATTCTAAGATAAAATGAATAGGAATATCTTCCGATCTAATCAGAGAAATTCCATCAAATCATCCAGGCTTTCAGCAAATACTACATGAATGTGTTCTTTTTTTTGCAGAGTTGTACAGTTTGTTTGCAACAACATTCCAATTACATTATTACGGATACAACTCAAAAAATGAAAACTAAAAAATTACAAATAAGGCTAAACATGTAACTTAATTTACCTTCCCCCCCCAAAAAAAGTATTTAAACGTAAGGAATGTACTATAAAACTGAGTACATCTGAACATGTTAAACTATTGTACTACTCATGTTAACGAATACATGCATTGCAATTAACGTACACAGCAGATTATTAATTACTTATAATTATAATAAATCATAAAAAGTTACTTAAATCCAACAGAAAAAAATAATCATATTTACACCCTTCTTTCAAACATAATTGAGATAAAAATTCTTTACTACATAATTTGAAGATATTTTAAACGTATTTTAAAGATTATTAAAAAATATATACATTCATAAATATAATTATGGTTCTTATAATGACAATTAAATTATAGTTATAATATCTAAGAAAAAGCACATATAATATTTGAATTTAATCTGGAACTAATTTATTAATCAGATTTATGAGATACCCGTTGTTAATAGTGATGTCTAATTTTAACTAATTCACCAACAAAAATTTCTTCGAGAGAATCACTAAAGTGTCTCTTAATCAGGAATCTAAATGTAGATAACTTACAAGAAAATGAAGTGAACGCATCAAAAGGTATTATATTTAAATTCGCTACTGTTTTCCTATAAACTGAACAAATAAATAAATAAATAAATAAACATTTACCTCCCTCTTCTATGTATAGGAAACCAGTAGCGAATTATATAGTAATATAGTAATTATAGAGCAATATAGTACGACTATCTACGGAATAATGGGTAATAATGTGCTGTATCAGAATTAAAAAAAATTAAATTTTGAAGCATAATGCCTTATGTTACCTCGACAAGTTCACAACATTGTAAACCGTATGCGACAACGCTGAATTGAAATTATTAAACACAAAAATAACGCAGTGGATATGGAAAGTTTCTATTATATAGAAAAAGTTGTTTATCTTTCTTCGTCTATTGCGCATGCGGTGAAGATGCAATTCATTATATTTTAATAAAATAAATTATTTTTAGTTTTTATGTTTATATTTATGTTAGTTTAGCAAAATCCAATAACATGGTTTATATGTGGATTAATACAATGATATTTTCGTTCATATCATTTTGCACTCCATTGTATACAGGTTATTGTAAAAGCAAACATTTAAAATTTATGTCCTGCTTTACGAAGTACTACCTATAGCTACAAGCCGCCCTACTTTTAAACCCATTTAACTTAAAATATTTATTTTTTCAAAAATAATAACTTAATTTTTTAAAACTAATTTATAAAAGCTGCACAGTTACATTATTCAATATAAATAATGTTATGTGTCCTACATTTTAAAATTTTAAGTATATTCTAATGTTCGATCTTTAAAGTGATTATCCCTTATTATTTTATTTCAGGACATTTTCAAGTCAGATAACACAAAATTATCTATAATATATATAATCCATATCAATCTGACAGCAATTAATATATATATTTACATAATAATTTCTCAGGAAGATTTCATATAATTAATATTTTCTCAAAAAATGTACGCGAGCGTTTAAAGTCTATCACGGCAAAAATAAGGCTTATTGCATTCTTATGTGTTGAGAACTAGTGCAATCTTTCTTAAAATATCCTTTGAACGTGATTATCTAGAAAAATACCACTAAAGATATATGAAACTTCTTTGGCCAAATTCCAAGTCACTTAACATAACAAAGTTAATTTCCGCAGCTCCGAAAACCGACATAATACTAAGTATCTAATTTGACTCATAGAATATATTTCCTTTAGAAGGAAATTATTCCTAAGAGAATATATATATATATATATAATATACATAGTATACAAACACACACACACATATATATATATATGTAATATACATAGTATACGCGCATACATATATATATATATATATATATATATATATATATATATATATATATATATATATATATATATATATATATATATATATATATATATATAGAGAGAGAGAGAGAGAGAGAGAGAGAGAGAGAGAGAGAGAGAGATTTAATACAACGCTGTTCTAAATTGAAAGTTTTTCAGAATGACATTTTATAACTACTCAGAATAGAAATTTATCATCCTTTTAATGCATTTAATTTTATTCAAAATGCAAGTTCTTTGATTGAATAATTAATTAAATACAGCTACTGTCATGATAAGTAAAATGAAAACTGTTACATTTGTATGTATTTGAACTAATATTAAATGCTTTTGATAAAAGAAAAATATAGGGTAAACTGGGATCAGACACCGCGGTGGAACAGATGCCGCAAAGGTTGTGTTGGCGACACTAGTGCTTCCTAGGCCAAATTAAGAAGTTCGTTATGTGCCTCTGTGCTGTGTTCTGTATTGTTCGCGTTCCCACCATTTAATTGTTAGTATTTTAAACTTTATTCCAATTTTCATGCTTCAAATCTGCGTGGTAAGTTTCTAAAACTATTCTATTAAAGTGTTGTTACTTATTTTAAACCTAATAAGTAGATATTTCATCCCAAAGACGTTGTATCTGTAGACTACATCCTCATAGAATAAATCCATACGCTTGAACTTCACTATCTTTTTTTACGTCACACAAAATGGCGGTGCGCATCATACCCGGTACTATAGGACAAATGCCGCACCTAGGTAGAGGTACAGATTTCGAAAAAAATATTTTTGTTTTTCGGTTTAATAAGTTCATCACTACAATTTCAGTGGAACTTACATATAAATGAACGTCATTTCTGTCCTAATTCAGTTGAGGGTGGAATTGCTATAAGCGCCACAAGAATGCAGTTTGGTGAACTACTTTCTAAAACTTGGGGACAAGCAGCGAACGACGTTTCGAAACGCTATAAAAAGCAAAAGAAACGAGAAAGCGTCAAACGACGACAGCTTGGCGTAAGTAAAATGTGTAAAAAAAGGAAGGGGAAGACCAAATTGAAAACACCTCACTTTAGAAAGAAACTGAAATATGAGTCCCCTTTCGAAAGCGACGAAAGTGTTTCCTTATGGATTCTGACCATAGTATTGGATTGGAATTTGATGACTGAATATGCCGAGCGTCTTGAGACTTATCGGGAAACAAAGTCTAAAGCAGGCTGGATTCAGTGGATCAAATGCAATCAGTGGCTACATGAAACATGCTCAATTTACTCTTGCAACGGGAAGTGATGATTGTATTCGAATTGGTAATACGAAATCATAGAATAGAGAATAAAAAACAAAAATAAAAAAGACTAGGACATACATGCTCTCCCTTCATGTAAATTCAAATGTTTTCTTTGTCAATGTCTTTTCAATGTTTGTTTCAATTTATATTTTAAGTTTTATCTTTTATCAGCTTACACATTTTGATTAAACTTTTCACAATTTAGTGACATGTATAATTTTTGTAAGTTTACTGTTTTATATTTTCATTATAAGTAGTTTGAGAGTTGAAATAAAAATATGATTTGCTTGAAAAAAAAAAAAAAAAAAAAAAAAAAAAAAAAAAAAAACTAGGGTATTTTATTAATCCATGTGCGTCTGTCCCACACCCTATGCGATATCTGACCCAGCATATAAAATATGATGTTGAAAAATGACAAAAATAATTACGCCTACTTTATTAAAAGGCTTTTAACTTGTTTAACATAGAAATTAGATTCTAAAGAGTCTGATTAATGATTTCTGGTATTTAGTTCGTAGTTTTTTTGCTATATTGTAAATTATACAAGGAGAAAAGTCAAATTATGGCATCTATTCCCACTTTACCCTAAAGTTATTTTCATAAAAAAATAATGTTACAAATGTAATAACTTTTTCATTTTAATTATTTTAACGTTTTAACCTTAATTTTATAATTGAAAAATTATTAATGATAAATATTAACCATGACTTTACGAATTTTACAAAATCTCCAGCAAAAAATTCTAGTCGTCAGTAAAAAAATATTTACCCCCCCACTTCTTTCCCCATTATTGATTTTCAAAAAGCACAAAAGTTTAATATGAATGAACTAGCGTCCCGTCCCAGCTTCGCGTGGGTAGACAATGTGTCGACTACAGTGTAGGGTAGGGAAGGGTAGGTACGTTAAAAAAAAGTTCTTCTAAATCAGAAAAAAGCGAGAGTGACACAAAACTGCAGTAATTACAAATTTTTAACAAACTTTGTAGTCGAAGTACAAACTTTAAATAAAAGCTTGTAAAAATGTGATAAACATTTTTGTTGTGTTTATGTACATATTGATGTAAATAAATTTATTTTAATGAAGCAGAACTACCCGGTTTCGCCCGAGTTAAACTTGGCGTTCCGGGTAACATAAGTAAAAATATAATATCCTAATAATACGCCAATCATAATAACACATTCGCGTCCGAAAACCGTCAAAATTACAATCACAAAAAACTTATGTTATTTTGACGCAATGATACTAAATCTCTCAGTTTTATAAACGATATATTTTTTCTTAAATGTATTAATAATATCTAATCAACTACTCTATCTTGTCAAAAATCAGCAATAGTTATCTTATTAGTCTAATCTTCTATAATGGGGTTCATATCCAATGTTTAACCGATTGGTGAATTCCTACACAGAAATACGTGTTTACCTATTTTTTAGTAGATTTGGTATACTGAATTTCACGCTCTTACCTAAAACTTCTGCAGAAATATGGAGAAATGGCCTAAAACGTTCGACGCCCCCCATTTAATCCCCCTTAGAGATTTAATTCCTAAAATCGCTGAAATACGTGTTTAACCATTTTTTTAGTAGATGTGTTATTCTGAATTTGATGCTCATACCTAAAGCTGCTACTGAGATACGGCGAAATGACGTAAACATTCGACCCCCACATTTATCCCCTTACGGACTGAATTTCTACAATAGCTGAAATACATGGTTGATAATTTTTTTACTCAATTTGTTATCCTGAATTTCATGCTCTTACCTAAAACTACTGCTAACATATTGCGAAATAACATAAAACGTTTGATCCTACCCCCATTAACCCCCTTAGTGGGTAAATTTGTAAAAGCGCTGAAATACATGTTTAACCCTTTTTAGTAGATGTGTTCATGCTCATAACTAAAACTGCTGTTGAAGTATAGCGAAATGACCTAAAACGTTCGACCCTCACCCCCCCCCAGTTAACTCCCATAGTGGGTGAATTTCTAAAATCGCTGAAATACATGTTTAATTAATTTTTATAGTACAACTGTTTTCCTGAATTTCGCGCTCCTACCTAAAACTGCTGCTGAGATATGGCGAAATGACCCGAAACATTCGACCACCCCTTTAACCACCTTTGGGTGAGAGGGGATTTTCAAAAATATTTTCTTATTGCTTGTCTAGGTCATAACAGCGATCTGCCGTCCAATTTTCGTGATCCTGACTTTAATCATTTCTGCTGGACAATGATGAGTTTGTATGTCAGCCAATCAGGCATTCTCTCTTTATATAATAGTATAGATTGAGAAAAAAGTAACAGCAAGCATAGATTAAAATTAATAGTTACATAGCTTAGAATAGTATATAATTTAAAAAGATATTATAAACTAAGTTATCCAATGAAACTTATCAAAATTTTATATATCTGAAAAAAAGAAAAAAATACCGTTAAGGCTGAATTAACCGGCATGTTCGAAAAATGCTGATTGCCGATTGCTTCAAATGTCCGGATAGTTGAATGCTTCAAAATCTATATCTGTTGAGGGCTATATCGGTGAAATGTTAAAGTAAGAAAACAAGTTTTTGCCTATTTTAATGTCAAAGATTGAAATAATTCTGTTTCTGTTATTTTATTTTGATGAACTTATCATAAAAAATAAAAGTTATTTTTTTTATATATTTTATTTGATAATATAATGTCTAAGTTTATTTCTTAATAAGGGAGAAAATTCATTATTAGCCCATCAACTCATTTCTCAGGTAAATTTTTTAAACAAAAAAACAAAACACGCCAGATTAAGTAACTTGGTCGGTATATAGAAAAATTTTGTCACCAGTGGCGACCAGGCGACTGTATTTGTCAAGCCCTCATAATAACTATATTATAATATTTTTTCTTTTATTTAGACCCATTTGCTTTTACATACTACATACAAAGTAACATGTGTATTTGGAAGTACAGCATCAATTTGATATATATTTTATAAAACTAAAACGCTCTAGCCACATGCGAGGAATATCATTTTACATGACAATAGGAAACCGTAGGAAAACCTTGTTTTCCAAACATTGGAATATCGGGTCTTCAGTGAATAATCAATGTTTTTTTTTTTTTTTTCATCACAGAGTAAAAATTAAAAAAAAAAAAAAAAAACATGTTTCTTCTGCTATCAAACTGTAAAAAAAGGGTTTTTTTACTGGGGTTTAGGCATTTTCATTTCCAATTTTTTCATATCTGTCATTTACAGACAAGAATACATTATTGATTTTTTAAACAACGCCATTTAAGAAAACTTCTGTAAAAAACAAGTATGTCATGCCAATTACGAAAGAAATTCAAAGAGGTTATTTTATTTTATGATCTTAGAATTTGTCATAAATGCTATTTTAGTTACATTAGAAGTATTCCATACCATTTATTAAAAGCCAATTTTTATAAAACTTTTAGTTACACAATAGCAGCAGTAAATACATGCCTGAATATACTATGTATACTGAGTTTCCTAGTTCAGTTATTTTCATATAGAAATATAGAAATATATGTATATAGCTACATATTCATAAAAAGAAAGAAAGACTGAAACATAGAAGGAAACATATATTTTTTTAATTCTCTCCTTTGATATTCCTTAAAAATTTCGTTACAAAATATACTAAAGACCGTAACTCAAATAAATGTTTCTTTCTTAATTATATGCAAATTATTTAAATTAATGAACCTCAATCTACGATAAATTATTCGGCTTATGCATTGCTCACATGTAGAACCGTTATAGACCCTGTGAATATAGCATGCGATTTTTCTATTTAAAATGCGTAATGAACTTCACTGCGTGCTTTTAACTCGCACCAGTAACGTTTTAATTGAATGTATCGTTAAAATTATACTTACAAAGGATTTCCGCAATAAGATAACTGAATGTAACATAAAATGTGTTTTATGCTAGTGTCTTACGTCTGATCTAAACATTTTTCAGCTAACGTTGCTTTTTAATGTTATTAAAATTTAATTAAAATAAACCTAAGTCATATACAATTATTAAAAAAGTTTTTCTACTGAATCGCGTTTTTGTATCATTAAAACTAGTGTACCTTCGAAAAGAATACCATTTGTATTATGAAATAAAATTAAAGGTATTTATTATTACTTTTAAGTAACTTTGAGGTGGTAAGTATTGTTGTAATAAAAAATAGACCAACATTACTTTTTACATGAACAGTATATGTTATGTGTATTTGTAATATACACGATCATCTGGTAAACTCAGATAACAAAATGGTATCAGAGCAAACCACTCTTATAGTTGTGCCCAACGTTGAATAAAATCCCCAAATATTACACAAACTAATTACATTAAGTTTTACATAGAGTTTTATTAACTACTAACAGTGGGCCCGGTGTTGTTCGGAACTTGTATAATAAATTTAACTATATCAAAAATCACCATTCCGTTTCCCAGAATAACTACGAAATATATCTTGGTACGCTGGTCAGTTTTTCCAAACGAAACTCTTTCCACGCGCCGAATAAAAAAAAAGCTCCTGACCACGAGGTCACATACTTCGCCATAGCAACGGTTGTTTGCGATAAAAGGGTTATTTAGAAAGCCAAATCTGAAACACTTTCCTCATTGAAATTTATCTGCTATTCAGAGAACTGCGCAGCTTTCTTAATTAATTAGAAAAAACTATTTTATATATTTTTATATTTTTAAATCAATTCCGGAAAGTCTGTGCCATACATGGGTATAAAATACATTATTGGATATATAAGATATAAAATAGAATTTTGTTGAAACAAATCTAACTGCTTATTTTCAGCAAAGGAGGGACTGCAAAAATCTCTGCACAAATTCCGGATAAACTTTATTGAAAAGAGACCAAGTATTACTATATTGTGCTACACGATTAAATTTCAATTGCTCTTATGAAGGTATCAAAATCACTGACGAACATGAAAGATCGGAGAAATACGTGAAGTTTTCCGTTGAATGTAAAAAATCAAAACATATAACCAGAAAAATTAAATTCTGAGCCTTAGGTACATTCGAACCTATCCAGAACTTAATTTACAAACATTTATGTGCCTTAGAATTCACTAGGAGTCGCCAACAACAAAACGGATATACACACAGAGAACGTGAGACAAGAGAGTGTCAGAGAAAAACTTTTTTTTTATATATAAATGTGTAAGATTTTTTAGTGAGTGATTAGAAAAGACACATCAAATACGAATATATTGGTAGATTAAAAAGACCCAAATATCTATGGAAATTTATTTAACATAATGAATTTCTCTGAAAGAATTCTTTAGAAATCATTTTAATCCTCCGTTAGGTGCGTGACATGTACTAACGTGTGTAGGCGCGTGATCAAGATTTATTACTGTTTAAAATTACCAGAAAAAAAAAACTTCAAGAAAAACTGTTGGATTCCATTCTCTTAAGAAGTAATAATATAATTTTAGAAAATTTAATTACGTCACACTTTCTATTGTTCTATTGAACAAATTTCTATTGTTCTTAACAACTGCATTACGTAAGTAATGCAGTTGTTAAGAACAATAGAAATTTGTTCTTATTTTTTAATGATTATTTTACATACAAAGGCAAAACTTAAATAAAAGCATCAAAAGCAAAAAAATTAAGTACTAAGTTTATATAAGCAGATAATACTTACAAATATCATTTGTATTTAAGAAAATAGAGTATTCTGATCCATTGAACAAGATTTTGGAATTTCAGTTATTCAAACACAATATACAGATGCCAGCAATTGTGTTTTTTACATGCAAACTGCTGCCATTTCCAGCAATCTCGTCTGGAAGATTTATTTAGACTTCTTGGGCATATGCTACAACGTCCGACATAATTTTCCCTCTTAGTTTGTCCATAGGTTGCTGAACTTTTGGAATATCTAAGAGAATACTTGCACGTACGTCTTCTCAATTCCACAGGTAAATATTTCACTGTAGATCTAGAAATCTAGATTATATTTATGGCCGTATTCATTCTCATGCAAAAGCTTCAATGGATTTTCGCCTTTTAGTCGTTTTCGCAGCGTTATTTATCCTGTAATCTGAATATGCGTTTCAGACAGATAAGTTCAATAAATCGTAGAAAATCACTGTCGGCCATCGTCTAGAATTCCTTGCAACATTATAGCTTTGGCGCATTTGATCTACTAAATCTACGCCATTTTTTGTTTTATTGTAGAAGGTTACCATTTCTGGTTTTGCCCATACTTGATGCAATTAATACAGCTTTATATTTCTTTGGGACAATAAACCAAAGTGCAATTACTACCAAAGTGCATTCGTGTTGAAATCCAAAAAGAGAACTGTTCTCGTTCCTTGTTTTTTTTTAGTAAAAAATCGGGGGGGTCGGGAGGTGGAAAAATTCGGATCCCGCTTGTTTTTCTACAAAGTACTAGTGCTAAGATTTTCCCCTTTTGCAATGTGTCCATCAGTAGAAAACTTGTAAATCAGTTATCGGTTGTGATAATCTGGTTAGTACCTTCAACATGGCTGGACTAGTCGGCGAATAATATCTCTGGCAGTATTCTATGGGCCCGATTTCAACGGGAATTGGTTTATTAAACTGAACAAAAACTAGTCAAGATATAGCTAACTAATTAAAACATAGATTTGGTACCTCCTGGCGGTGGATAGTGGAACTAACAGATTTTCCGCGCGTACACAGTACGCTTTCTACACGGTGCCGTAAGCAGCGGGAACGAGTGTGGGAGTTTCGTTTGGAAAAAGGTTTATTTAGAACAGAATTCTCCACCTGGTGGTGGAAACTTAAACTAAAAGCTTTTTCAGCGCGTGTTCAGGACGTCTACTATACACAGCAGTGGGGACACGTGCCAGAAATTCGTTTAGTACAGAATGTACCACCTGGCGGTGGAACTAAAATATTTTCCTGCCCGTGCGCTGAAAAGGGCAATTTTTATTCAAACCGCAAAATAAAGATTCCGATTTGATAATCCCAGAAAACGAAATATTCTCATTTTCACTCATTCTCGAGTATTAAGAAAAGTATTGGAGGTATTGATTCGAAACGCACAGTCTGTACGTAGTTTATTTTTCTGATTTCGAAAATACAAATTTTGTGAAAATCTACGGTAACTTTAAAAAAAAATGACCAAAAACTGACCCGCTTTGAATCAAATGATCCAGACACCTGAGGGGGTTGTATTGAATTTACTTCTGCTTCGGGGTCCATCTCTCTATTTAATATCCAAAAGACAAATATAGTTACCCGAGGAACTGTTTCGTGCAGCGAATTTTAGATTGATTTCACATTTTGTATTATTTGTTGACAGGACCGGAAAACGCCGGACGGAACATCTAGTAATTGAATAAAATTGTAAAGTATTAATAAGAATTTTAAAATGCATAATGACTTGGTTAAAAATTTAAATAAATTGAACAGACTTTATTCGATTTTGTAAAAGCAAAGTTATTTTCAATTGTCAAATTGAATAATAAAATGTTTTATAATAATATATATTTTTTTAGTATAACATAAGTTACAGTAACTTATAACCATTGGGGTAAATATACTTTGTAAGTTTTTATGATCTAATTCCAGTTATTTGTATGTAATTTCGTAACACTTTACCTTCCATTGGAAACCCAAAGTGATAATAGTAAATTAAACACAAATACATATTTCTACAATATTTTAGTTAGAAAAGTCAAATAAACTTTGAAGCTGTCAACACAATTATGGTATGCAAATATTTGTTCAAAAATATCCTGATAAAAAATGTTCGTTGTTAGCATTTATATATAATTTTCATACATGCTCTAATTACTCGATAAAAAACATTCAACATTTGTTTAACTTTGCAAAACGAATGGAAATATTTGCAAGTAGTATGTTGAAATGTATATCTTGCAAGCATTATGTTTCAAGTATTTGCAACCATTATATTGCATGAAAATGTATAGCTTAAGTAGTTTGAAAACACAAAATTGAAAAAAAAATTATCTATTTAACTAAAAATTAAAGAATTTGTATTTAAACAAAAATTTCCTTTTGTGAAATAAACACTCCGATTATTTTGTATATAACCAGACACTTTGCAACATTGTGAAAGATATAAATTATACATAATTACGTGTCTTGTGATTGTTTTAGTATTCATGACAAGATATTTAAATAGATTATGGTGTTTATTGATTTTTCTTTTAAACACAAATGTTGAAATGACTAAAACACTGATGTACTTTACATTAATATGGAAGTTTCATAAAAAGACAAAGAAATTGAAGAAATACACATAGGCGAAGGCAGCATGAAACGCATACTTAAATACACATTATAAAGAATTTAAAGTAGTGTTTCAAAGAACTAAATATAGACCTAAACTGGGTATTTCACTTACTTTCATTCCCTCACTTACCTTCACTTATTTTCAATTATATCAATTGCTACAATTTATATAGCCACGATAATAATTTCTTAAAAAGGCGCGTATAAAAAATGATGAAATGAGACATAATTGAAGAAATTTAAAATAAATTAACCGCAGGTATTTAACATTGAAATATTTTCTTTTTATATTATATAAAAATAATGCTACGTTAAACGAATTACGAAATGTATGATTTAAAGAGGTTTATATGACTGAAAAAGACTCATGCGGTATATTTACAAAGTAAATTTACTACCAGAAAAAATCAATATAACAAAACTCTATGCGTGCAAACTTATGGAATATCAGATATTCTTAATATGAGCAAATCCTTTGTGCGTGTGTGAATGCAAATTTTATCTTAAAAACGGCTCTAACGATTTTGACGAAATTTTGTATCCTACCGTTTTGGGGAACAGAAGGACATCGACTAGGCCACATGTTCGAGAAAATTCAATTAGAGGATCATTTTGAGTCACAACAAGTCAGGATCCAGCTAATTTTATTTAAAAAACGGCTAACACGATTTTGACTAAATTTTGTATCCTACTCATTTGGATTACGAGAAGACCATTGGGCTGGGCCACATGTTTGAGAAAATTTGATTAGTGGGTCATTTTGAGTCACAACATGTCAGGGTCACGCTAATTTTATTTAAAAATGGCTGTAACGATTTTGAGTAAATTTGTATCCTGGGGGTTACGAGAAGGCCATTGAGCAAGGTCCCATGTTCGAGAAAATTCGATTAGTGGGTAATTTTGGGATCACTATGGGTCAATGCATTTCAATGGGAAGGAAGGTTGAAACAGTTATTAAGTTGTTGAACAGTTGGCAAAAAGGAAAGTCGCAAAGTTGGCAACATTTTGTTAAATTTGGCGATACTTGGCGAAATGTTGGTGACATTGGCAAGAAAATCGACTTTCAAGATTACCAGTGCCAAAACCCATGCTTGGCGCCTAATAAAAATGTCGCCAAGTTTGAAAATTGTCGCCAAATTTTGGCGAAAATATTAGTTTTTAAAATCTGAAATAATTTTCTACAAATTTGTAATAGCAGTCGCGATAAATGATTCAACCGTGATTGAACCATAATTGAAATCGATTCAGAGTCTATGGAACGTTCTCAAAAACAGAATTCAACCAATTAGGATAAATAGAATTTTGATTGCTATATTGCTCTGTACTTGGCCAAACCACGCCAAATTTTCGAGGAGAACGCTCTTTTGCTCCGCTGAATGAACTGAATTATGCTTTAGCTTCTACTTTCGGATAAGGCAAATTAATGTCGCCACATGTGCATTTGTACTTTTTATATAAATGTTTTTCATATGTTGTGTAACTATTCTATATAATTTATCTATTTTGGGTAGTTTGATTTAGATAAATAACTGATACATAGACAGTTACAAAAAGAAAATACATTATTTTCGGACATATTAAAACAGGCATACATTAAGATCATTTTTCAATGATCATTTAGTTATAGATCATTGGGTTAAAGATCATTTTTCAATGTTTTGCGTCAAATATATTTACTAATTTTTAATTCCTTTGATTAATGTTTTTATTTCTAATTAGCCAAATTGTTAACGTTGGTCAAAAGTCAGCGAGAACCGTGAATACATTGCATTGTATTGGTAGTAGTTATTAAAAGTGGATTTCAAAATATTTTATGCGTTTTCCAGGTGCAATAAATTTTAGTATTCTATGGCGTGTTAATACAATACTTTCTTATACAGGTAAGCACAAAAAGATTCGATTATATTACGATGTGCGAGTATTGTTTAATCAACTATGTTTAGAATTTTGTGAATTAACATTTACCTTTGTTATAAAGATTTTCTTCTATAAGCACTATTGATGCAGCAAAATAAGTTTTACAGAAGGCGTCTTTAAATAATAATATAAATGTATACATATTATTGTTCACAAATATAATTTATTAACCATTATCAAGGATGATCTAGATTAAAAACTTTGAATTTTTGAAACTTGGTGGGTTTGGTCGCAAACATTTAAATGGAAAATTAAATAAAACTTCTACGACATATAGGAGTTGAATATTCATAAATAAATCAAGCTATCTGTTACGAAGGTGAAAGATTTTCAAACCATGTAAATGTAGGAGTTTAAATAAAATATCTTAAGTTGTTGTTGAACTATTGGTAAAGTTTCAAACCATTGCTTCCAATATTCGAGAATTAAGCGACACATTAAATTATTTGCAATTTTTAATTTGTTGCTAGTCAGTGAAAGAAGTATAAACTGAAGATTTTTTAATACTATTCTCATAATATTGGAACATATTTTATAGATTATTTATGAGCACATGATAGTTTTGTTGTTTAAATTGAAAAGTATAATTAGTATTAGGTTAAAAAAATAACATAATTTTAATGCACGGTTACACGATCTTGCTTTTAACACACACATTTCCTTTGTGTCACCAAATTTTTCAGCTACAAACTTAGCTTTAAGTTTATTAAAGAAGAAATTATAAAAAGTTTACAAAATGTAAAATGTATCAATATTTGTATATAACCGTTCTTTGGAAAATATAATAAAACAGATTTTTTAAAAATACATTGCAATTATAGTAGATTACACTTAGCTTGAATGATGTACTTGTCAGCAAGTTGTTAAAAATGTATTTTTTTCTTTTTCTTTTTTATCTATGCAAAAATATAAAAACAAATGTCACGTTTGATGTTATTTTATGCTAACATAAAAAAAAGATATTAGGGGATTTTTTGCTTAAGTATAAAAAGAGGTAATTAAGAATTGTAAAGTACATTTACATTAATTAAAAATCTGCAATATTTTTTACGCATTTGTTTTTATTTTAAAAATGTTGAAAGTTTAAAAAAACTAGATTTAGAAAGCTAATGAGACAACGTTAAAGTTTCGATTAAACAATCAATTATCGATAGTAATTTTTCATTTTAGTTTCAGTTTTTCAAAAAACTGTAATTTATTTAATTTGTCAATACACTGTGCAATAACAAAATGTTCCGACTTAAGAAGAGTGATTTAAAGAATTTTTTTTATTAATATTACATACATGTATCTAAACATTATAGGTAATTTTCATAACATTGAAATTTTACAATTTCTGATGATTGTTGACGAATTGTTGAATATAATATTTTTTAATTTTATACTTATTAAACAATGCTACTTTTAAGTTTATTTGCTATTTTATCTATTAGTTTATAAATAAATATTTTGTAATTAAATGTGCAATTACACAATTTGTGTGAAAAACCACACAATATAAGGAAAGATAAAATAAAAGTGAAATCTTTTTCTTTATTTATATTTTTCGCCAATTGCTTTTATGTAAATCAGAAATCCCTTTGATTTTTTTTAGTTTAGAATATAGTGTTTTTAAATATAAATAGAAGAATGTAATGTCGGTTCTTTACAACTAAAACAAATATTGAAAAAAAAAAGAGTTATTGTATTAATAAATCGTTACAGCTGTGTGGTGAAGCAATATCTTTTTTTTGTAAAAAAAAGCTGTACATTTTTTATGAAGAAATGCCACTTTAAAAGGTCTATAGTAAAGGTGTTTAATCACATGAAGTTCATTAAAATTGGAAAGTATGTTTACATAATTTAATATATAAGATACTAAAAGTTTTTATACCGTTTTATCTATTTAGAAATTTATTAAACAAACGCAGTGATTGAGTTTCGAAGACTCCATAAAGTCTATTGCTAATACTTCGAAAAACCGGTGTTACGAAAACAATTGTATAAAATTTTAATTAAAGTTCTATTAATTTTTATATTAATTAATATATTATTAATGTATTATTATTATTATTATGTTCTATATATAATATATAATATATACTATGATATATATTATTACCATTATTATTATTATTATTAATATATATTAATATATTTTTATATTAATTTATATTAATTACATTAAAATAATATAGTTGACTTACTGTAGCTTTCTCCATAAATAATAAACAAATGTAAAGAATTGAAAAATTAGAAAAAAAATGAGAAATGTTTCTTAATCTAAGAAAATATTATATAACCACGAACGAAAATATAGAATAATCCCTTTCGTATTATACATGGTTCCGAAAAGCGTTCTTTATCTGAAGAAATCTCATACAACAATATATTTTGGTGATTTGAAGAAGCATTAATAAAAACAAAGTTTTAATTTTGCCGTCAATGATTTTCAAAAATGTTACCAATTTTTTTATTTTTTTATTTTATTTATTTATTTATTTATTTTTTTTTTGTACTTTAAAATGTTTTTTCAAACCGGAATATCGGTTTTTTGGATGATATCAATATTCAATTAAACCCTTTCAACTGCGTAATTTGAATTGTACAATCAGTTGCAATATATATAAATGTTTTTGTTAATTTACCATGTTTGTCTTATTGTCATATTTGATGAAAATGAAAATATTTATTTTAAATTGATATCATACTAAAAATCAATATTTATGTTTCAGAAAACTAATTAATACACTATAAAAACTACTTGAAAATGTATCCAAAAAACAGTAACAGCAAAATAAGCTTTATTTTTTAAATTTTTCTTTTTTTTTTTTTTTAATTTTAGGCATTTGTTGGTTTTTGATGTTACTAAATATAACGAAATGTTTTCGAAAATGTGGATAGCATGGATTGTATATACTTGTTCCTGGTTATATTATATTTCCCTAGATTTTATTGGTATGATCTTTAAAAAACAAACTCTATAATAAAGGTGTTTATTAATTCATTGGAAATTAAGGAAAAGTTCATTAAATTTGGAAAGTGTATTTACATAATTTTAAATATAAGATCCTAAAACGTTTTTATACCTTCTAGCAATTTAGAAATCTATTGAACATTCCCTTTCGTGTTACCTATGTTTCCAAAAAACATTTTTTATCTGAAGAGATCTCATAAAACAATTTATTTTGGATATTCGAAAAAACATTAATAAAAACAAAGTTTTTTTTTTCACCGATTTTCAGAAATGTTACCGAGAATTTTTGTCTGGAAGAAGGGCTTAGGTTACTAAATTAAAATTTCAAAGAATGAGAAAAAACTATTAATATCGTAGATTACGATGGCTTGGGCACCTAGTGCAACACAGAACCTTTTTCGATCCTAATTATCCTCCCACTTTTTCATCACGCAGGGCATTGACGAGTAGTAAAAGACTGCTTAGTTGAGTAAATAAAGTAATAATATTTATTGCTTTATTTTTTTTTATTTAAAATATACAAGCTTGGATATTGTGAAATTGCAATTTTTAACGCTGGGTAATAAAAAATCATTCCAATTCCAACAAGTCATTTTCCATCAAAAAGTCCAACTTTATAAATTTTTTTACAAAGGCCCTTTTTCCAGATACCCACTCATTTGTCTTTTTATACATTGGAAAACTGGAAATTTCACCAATTTTATGAATTCAAAAGTTCTATTTTTCTAATAACATCTGCCCTAACTGTGAAATTTTAAACAAAGCGACTCTATGCATTCCAATGCGAGCTCTACATTTTTTACCCTTTGACAAATATTTCAATTTTTACTATTTAAAATAAATGACAAAATATACTTTCATCTACATCGTATTCGATATTTTAAATTTTGAAATGGGCGTTATTATAAATGTCTCTTTATATGCAAATATATATAGTAATAAATAGTGAATTTAAAAATATTTCATAAGCGTTTGAAATAGGTATTAGATAAGCGAATAACAAAATCAATCATGAGGTAAAATGTATGAAGGCAAAGTATTTTTATTTAAGGTTGTTGCTCCGTAAAACAGTTAAGGATTTACATTTCGCCCAAGATAAATTATTTTTTTTAATTGAAGGAATGTTAAATACTTTAACATTCATTAATGTTCTTCCGTATCCAGTCGCAATGATTTATTTTTCCTATCAATTTTAAAAATGAAATTTTATTAAAGTAGTTAATTTTATTAAAGTACGTTTATAAAATACTATTGCAAAACAAAGTGAGATTTATTAGTATCAGGGTTCGTACAGCTCCTGGAATTTTGAGACCCTTAAATTCTTCGGGACCAGTATTTTCTTACAGAAAATCTTTCCTTAAAAGGAAGCGAAGTGCCACGAGTTCACCTACATTTCTTTTTCTATACAGAAAATACTGGTGAAACTCCTGGAAAAATCCCTGATCTGTACGAACTCTGTAGTTTCATAAAAGAAAACTCCGTGCAACTGGGATGTTTGACCCACATTTTACTAAATTTCTCGTAATTTGTGTTTGACATACAATAGAATCTCAACCTGCAACATATAAATAGCTTATTATATATTCTATCTTTTCAAAGGGCTAAAAATTTGAAACGGTACTAAATGACATTTAAAAAATTACTTCCCATTATCTTGAAAACTAGGTCAAACTTTCTCACTTTTGGGAAGTTTACTGTAAGCCAGACTTGACCTACTAAATAAAATGATATTATATTCTTAGCATAAACTTTATATTATATAAGTGATATTTATTTAATTGTTTTTACTATATAAATTGTATGGTACGAAAAATTATTTTATCTGGTTGTTGCAAAAATTAACAATTTTTAATATATTAATTTATCACAGTCGCAATTTTACAAATTTATGAATATTCTGATAATCAGGCAAGTCAAATATAATTTTTACAGATAAAGTTTTGATTATATGTCGTTGCTTAAGAACATGATGCCTAATTCAAAATCTTTAGCACAAGCTACGATGTATATATATTACGCATAAAATGTGATTTATGGAGATGTATTTTGACTGAATTGTTCCGAAATCTAAAATAATTTTGTTTGAATTTACACTTCACAGTATTTATTAATAGGTAATTTTGCATTCTGTTTACAACTGACGATTTGCATTATAGTCCTTATGTAAAATTATTTATATAAAGCATGCTATTAATTCTCAAATAAGTTAATTATTATTATTACTGATGATGCAAAACCAAATTATTAAAATATGTTCACTTGAACTAGATGTAAAATTAGAGATTTTAAATCGGCCAAACATTTCCAGACACAATACGTAAAAATTTTCGCACGAAAAAAAAAATAATAAAAAAAAAACATTGCAACATACCGTACCAGGTTCTAATTACCAGTGCTGCCAGATCTGATGGATTTTTCATTCAGAAATTCTAAAATGATATAAGAAATTTTTGAATAGTAATTTTCTTGTAATTTATTTGCGAATGTATATCATTATATAGAACAACTTCACGCTTTCTAGTAAGAATTTGGAATTTCTAAATGAAATTCCGCCAGATGTGGCAACGCTGTAATTAACTACCGTATCTTCTAAATAATTAAATAAAGTACACTATAAAACAAAAATATATTCTTAAATTTATTCACAAGAAGCATAGAAGCTTACGACAAGCAAATTGAAAACTTACTTTAATGGGAGAAATTTGATTCACTTTATTTCTTTTATTATCACCAAAAAATGCTAAAAACGAGCATTGACAAGTATAAGAGGTTTATAAGAGGTAACCCTCTTCTGCTATTCAATAAAAACGATTATTTGAATGAAAATTCATGTATGATCAAGCATTCCTAGTTTCCTCATATATTATACATATCCCAATACGAAATCGAAATCCTTCTACTCTTAAAAATAAGTTTTCCAATTTAAACAGTTCATAATATATGAAAAATATCCTTTCATCGAACGTTATTCTCTTTATATGCAAATATGTGTAGTGATAAATAACGAATAGAAATATATTCCTTAAACAATTAAAATATGCTTTTAATATATAGCGAAGAATAAAATAAATAATGTAGTAAAATTTATGAAGGCCAAAGTATTTTCTCAGTTGCTATATCCTTGAAACCTATTAAGGATTACATTTCGTCCGAGATAAATGATTCTTAAAAATTGAAGGAATGTTAAGTACTTTACCATCCATCAAGTTGTCTGGTTCTTCCGTAATCACTCTCAAGCATTTATTCATCCTGTCACGTATATCAACGAAATTTTCTTTACACCGCAGTTAAATTTATAATTTTATTGACGTGCGTTCATGAAATACGTTCGAAGAACTGGGACGGAGTATGATTTATTAAGACCATAAAAAGAAATCAGACACAATTAAAAATAGTTTAATAAATTGTATTTTAAGTAATTTGTGAAATAAGCTATAGTTTTATACATAAGATATATTACTTTATATAATGTTTTTTTAGATTATTATATAGCACTCTTAAAAGTAAAACAAAAATGAAATAAATTTATTCTAAATTTTTGTTACTTCATAGGCAGATATTATATAATTTAAAACAAATGGTGTTTATATAAAAAAAAGTTGTTCTATACTTAGATACGTTTTTTACGTTCAGATTATCAAAATTATCAGTGTTTGAGAATTCAAAACAATGAGTAACTTTCCGTTGAGAGATTTTTTTTAATCAATGTTTACAAGCAACATTTGATCCCTTTTATTCGTAACTATTCTAATTATAGGAATATTATGCGGTTTGTTAAATGCTCAGAAATCATAACACTGTAATGCGTATAAGTATACATATACCGCATGTCCCTTATGTATATATATATATATATATATATATATATATATTTTTTTTTTTTTTCATAACTCATAAAAAATGGAATGAATTGGTATACGGTTTCGAAATAAGGTAAATCTTTTGTAGAATAATTCGCATACAGATAACGCGTGCTTCAAGCATCTAAAATGAAAGAAACGTGCGATTCACAGGCTTATAAAACACAGGTAAGACACCTTATAGGGTAAGTGTGACAGCAGTTGAGCCTATAAGAAATAGACTATAAAAGAAATATAAAAAAAAGAGTTTGCTTTCAGCAGAAATTTATAAATATTTATAAAGTTAAAAGTGCTCTTCAACAGCAAAAAAAAAAACTTTTTAAGCTTGTGACTTTTTTCATTTTTACCTAATTTGACACGCGAGACTCAGCATGCAGTTCAGACCTAAAGTTTCAGTTGTTGAAACATTTAAAATATTTTAACTGTTTTTAAATAAAATTAATTTAGAACAGCAAAATAAGTAAAGTTTTTATTTAAAGTTTTAACACAGTTTTATTTTATTAGAATTATTTAAAAAATATATTTACTTTTATTTCGAAGAATTATTTATTATTTAAAAGAATATTAAACATATTTTTAAACAATTGTGATTTTAATGGACATCTGCTTTGAATTTGCTCTGCATTTAGCGATGAAAAATCACTCCTATATTTGTCAGTAATTATTTTTTTTTCACAAAACTGCATTAATGCAACTGGAACATTACACGATATTGAATTTTATCGTATGATGATGACGAATAGCACTAAAGTAGAAAATCTTCCCTAATTAAAAGTATTTGATTTGTCTCTGTTGGAACTTTTTCGTTTTCTTACTTTTACTCTCTCTTACTTAAAAACCCTTATATTTCCTGCTACTCTTTTTCTATTTTTAATTTTTAATTTTTTATAACGATACTCTTACCAGAAATCTGATATAATCACGATTGGTCACATTTAATTCTTGTGTTTATTTAACCGAAAGTGCTCACATTTTTTCAATCCATAGTAATGTATGGCCATAGTAATGGATCCATAGTAAGTATCCATAGTAATGGATGGATCTGGCAATCCACTCGGATGCGGTCCACTATTGACTATGGTTACTGCTGTCAATTCATCTGTTTGGTATTGGATTTTTTTCTGCGATAGTCGCGTTCATACTGTTTGATTTATCACCCTTGTTGCACTTGTTTTCTCAGGCGCGAAGAGCAATTACATACGCTAAACAGATAGCTGTATTTCCGAAATTCACGTTTTCTCTTTTTATTGCATAGCAATGAGGCTGAAGCCACTAATGTTTATACCTCTTCTGTTTTCCTGCTTTTTCAATGGGCGTACAGTAGAAATATTTACTCCATTATAAACAATGCATTACGTGGTATCAAATAATAAAAAATGAATTTCTTATTTTTTTTATATTATTTTACAGTGAATAAATGTGTTGAATATGCCATTTTCTTTATTTCTATTATTCTGTCCTTATTTCAATAGTTTTCATAGAACTGTAATACACACATTACAGTTATTCCAGAATTAACAAACCAAAAATCCAACTAAAGAAATTTTAGATGTACTTTGGATAAAATGCAATCATTCACCAAGCTTTCACATTTTGCGAGTTCTGTAAATCACATGTGTGTTAGGATATTCACTTCAATAACAATAGAATAAACACTCAATAATAAGTAGAATAACCACTTAAATATTTTCTAGAATCTTCACAAGAAAAGTCAATATCTTGATGATGACAAAGTGTCAGCTATACTAGAAATGTTTTTACTTCTCCCAGTAGTCCACTGGTAAACAAAAAAATATCGATGCACTGTTAGTTAATAACATAAATATTAATTTTAAACTTCCAATAAATCTAATATTTTACTACACGATTAAATTGAACACATAAAACTAAAAAAGATAAAAAAAATCAATTAAACATTGAAATGCGAGAGAAAATACTTATGAGACGCATGTGTTTTTGATATTCCTTAATCAGCTTCACGGAAACATCCCGAAGGCGAAATCCCACGTTAGTCTCTGAGATAATTTAAATGCGTGATTACACATTACCTAATATAGTTATCAAATTACTGGTTTCAGCATCAAATGTAGGCGTCCGATGCCGATGAGGTACGTTTTTAAAAATTGTATGCTTAAATTTTAAGTATTTTTTTCGAAAATGATAAAATTTCATCAAGCGGAAATTTTAAAGTGTATGGGATTTATTAAAATGCCAGTTTGTTGTTTTAATGGTATAATAAATGAACATCTTAGACTTCAACCTCGCCTGTAGACCCGATTACGGAATATTAGCGTTAAAGTTACATGAAAACCACTGAAGCAATAAAGTAAACACATACACTGCAGGAAAATGAAGTAATATAAAATACAATCTTGAATTACTTAGAGCAAGGTTGTCGAGGCTTTTGACATATTCGAGTGTCGCTTTCGGGGAAAAGTTTGCCTTAGAAGAAAGCATATGCTGTATTAATATTGCCGACAGTTGTTAAGCGAAAATGTTTTGTTAAAAAATATATTTATAATTTTTAAATCCTGACTGCAAGTGAGAGCTTTATATAAGAACTGACTTCGCATCCAATGGCACCTTGAATTGACTACTTGGACGTCCTTATCTGAGTCCTTATTAGGTGGCATTCAATACAAAAAAGTATAAAGCTACCTATTTTAGCCGTTCGGAGGAAAGCAGTTCCGGAAAATTTCGATATATTTTCACCGATCATGACCCCCAGACCCCAAAACCACCCTTCGTTCAAATGTTGATTTATATATATATATATATATATATTTATATATATATATATATATATATATATATATAAATGGCGGCCAGCTTGGTCCGCCATTTTGTTTCAAGATGGCGGCCACTTAAGAATTTAAAACTAAAATAAATATACAAAAAAGTTAAAAATTCAAATTTATTTCGTAATTAAGTGTTAGGCCTTGATACGAGAATTCCAGAGCATTTTTTGGTTTACCTCTATCTTAAAAAATGGCTGAGTTAGAGCAGTTTGAAATTCTACGGTGGCTGACATTTTGAAACAAGACAGCACATTACAAAAATTTTCATTGTTGTAATAATTTTCCCAATCAAACGCATAAAACTATATATACATATCCGTTAGCGCCAAATTTTCGCCAAACGTGGCGACATTTGGCGAAATATCGCCAAATTTGGCGACCAAAATAAGTCTTCACAAATGAAGTCAATTTGGTTATTGCTCAATAATTTGGCGAATTTCTTATTCAAATTCAGTATTAACGAATCTTTTGTAAACGTTTTCTTTGCATTTTAACTTGCTGTTAAAACGGAGATATAGGAAAGCTACCTTTTCCTCCCGGTACAGGCCGGAAGGACTTTTTGAGTTAGCCGGCTTTATGCATGATTCTGAACTCGACTTGCAGTAAAAGGATCGGGTTTCTTACAAAGTCAGGTTACGTGGCCCGGTGGCAGATTTCTAATGAGAATGTGACCTGAAAAAAAATATACTTTTTCGGGTCGGATTCGGGTGAGTTCTGGTCACCCAATCCGATGCAGATTCGTCACAAAGTCACAGTTTACACACTGAAATCACACTATAATTTTACAAAGCGGTCCCAATATGATGCCACAGAAGAGTTAAAAACCATAACTATTTCACTTCCAGAATCAAAAAGACACTTTGTAACGTCACAATGCTATACGTAAAGTAACACAATACTTTATTACATTTATTTGTTTATTTATTTTATTTATTATAGAAAAGGAAAGAATAAAATTCAAAGTATGAGCAAAATTTAATCCATAAATTTTAAAGAATCAACAAATATGTATTAGCTAATGATTACTATAAAGAAACATGCACAATAAAGAAAAAGGGAAAAAAAACAGAAAACATTTTCAGAATTTAATTATTTAATGAAACTGAAAAATTTAAAAAAGTGTTTAATGGAACTGATAGCGCTATGTATTGTAAGACATCAGTTAAATAATGAAAATACATTATTTTATTAAAATTAGTTAATACTTTTAATTACTTTTACGAAATATAATCAGAACTTAACAATACGTATACTTTTTAAATTTTGAATTAAAATTATATTAACGTAGTTACATTAATATTTAAATTTATACCGGGATTAAGTTTTGAAAATAAATTTTGCAATCTACAGCAATATGCTTTTTTCAAAGTGAAAACAACAAATTTATTTCATTTTTAACTAAACCATAAAACGGAGAAAAAATCAAAATATGTTAAAGAATTTGACGAAATTATTGAAATAAAATAATTTTTTCTTGAAAAAATGGATATATTTTTACTTTTTACGTTAATTCTTTTAAAATTTCATTTCATTTTGTATTTTTTGGTTTAATATATATATATATATATATATATATTAGACACAGTAGGGCATTTACAATAGCAGTCAGTATCTGTAAGATGTCACAATTAACCATAAGTGAAACAGGTACAGTAGTGACCAATGTTTACCTTATTTGAGGAAGCGACAGCAGTTGCAAAATTTATACGGAGATGAACTTTAAAAAAAACAGCTGACAGTTGATGAAAATTAATGTACTACTTTATCTGGATCTACCAAATAGATTTAAATACTTTTTATAAATGATTTTGACATTAGTTAACTCTAAATTTCTCGTTCAGAAAGAAATATAAATAAAAAATATATATATAAATAATTACACGATTTTTAAAACCAGAAAAAAATCGCACGTGATGAAAAAACAGATGACATTTATCAACCTGATTAACAATGATATTCCTGTTTCTTGAACACTACTGAAGCTATTTCGACACTTTTGTATAGTTTTGAGAGTATCTAAACTATAAATTAGTCGATCGGCAAGAAATAATAATACAAAATAGTTACGAAATTTATTCTACAAAAATAGATAATTTTGTACATATATTTAGAGATGGTTATAGAAGGAATGGTCAAGTTATAGTTACCTAAGTTAAAAGAATTAAATAAAGCATTGAAATCGCTTCAGTGGCTCTGAAGAAATCAGTTTCCTCAATGTCAGATGTTTTACACCTTTTTTATTTATTTATTTATTTATTTTTTTGGTTTTGTAAAATATGATACGATTATATATAAATTCGAGATTTGTTTGCAAAAATGAATGCGAATTCTCCGCAGAGGTGTACACTTACGAAAGTAGTGGATTCCCCAACTCTACATTCTTTTCGAAATAGGTTCGTTTGAAAAAACAATCGGTGTAGCGGGCGAAATTGTATTTATAGTTAATTAATTATTATATTATATTTATTAAAAAAATTACACATAAAATAAGTATGTAAATGTTTATTGATATTGATGTTTAATAAAATCTTAGATATGAAACAATATTTTTAACTGATTGTTTTCCGATAATAGATATAGTTGTAAATTCTAATTCCAGTTATTTAGGGTATGGCATAAAAAATCTCATAAATATAAATCAGATAAATTAGTTAATTAGATTTAAATATATAAAGAAATTAAACTAACGATATAATTTTATTATTTTTTTTTTTATTTACTGGGAAAATGAAAAAAATCATGCAAAATTTAGTATATAATAAAAAAATTAACAAATTTTGGAAAGTGCATTTTTAATGGGGCAATATAAATTTTTATATTAAATATTTATTTTGTTAAAAGTTATTGCGGCAGTAAAAATTTTAACACTCTTTTTAACTGAATTTCTGTCAAAAATTCCTCACATTTAAATTTATATCATAAAAATGAAAGTTTTATCGTGCATTTCATCGACCATTTATTCAAATAAGTCTCAAAATCTCATTTGGAGAGATATTTGAATGATAACGCGGACGATATAAATGATACAAGAATGATATTCTCTATCATTAGGAGAGAATAACTTCAAGTGTTCATTTCAGACAGTTTGTCACTGAAAGTGTTTTATGTCTAACATTAACGTAATTTTTTATATATTTTTTATGTTTGAAGTGTAAGTGTTCAAAGATTAAATAGAATTGATGAAATAGAAAGAATAATGATAAGAATATATAAAAATATAGGAAAATGTTATAAAATACAGTTCCGAGCATTTGTCAAGTTGTGTATTATTTGAAATAGGTTTGAATGACAATCTTTGTTTTATTTAATCATAATACCGTAATTAAATAACAAAAGGGTACTAGTCGGCAAAATTTATAGAAACTTTGAATAAATAAGTTCCATTATGGTAACTCTGATTTCGAGTATTTTCTCCTATCAATTCAACTTATTTGATAATAATTTTACATTCAACATGAAATGCAAATATGTCTTTTCTTTGACAGATTTCAGGTTAGCACTAAATGCGCAATTTTATTGTTAATTTGGTTAATTTTCCACAATGAGGTCCATAGCCTATTGGCATATCTATATTATAAAGCAAATATATGCCCATCAGTAACGCGAAACTCCAAACTGACACCAGATGTTACGAAATGTGCTATAGGGATTGATTCGGACGCACATTATCTGTGCTTCTAAATATCCCATAAGTTCAAATTTTAGACCATCGAATAGAGCAAAAAACTGTACTTTGAAATAAATACTGTTTGGGAACTTTAACTTAAGATACAACATTTTTTTAATTTTTAAAATAATTTTGAAGTATGTATTTTTTTTAATCTATTAACACGTGGCTGAACGATAAACATTTGTTTGTTACAATAAAGCAAAAAAAAAATTCGGTAATGAAAATATAGGCCAAACTAATGAGAAAGTGGAACGATTCATGCAACTTACGACCTTAATCGTGTAAACATATATTGAGGGATCCTCCTTCTGGTTTTCGTAAACGTGATTTGAAACACGTATGTTTTTGGGAAAAAAAAACGGCATTCCTATATAACTTAACGGATATTTGTATCCATAATGACAACGCTTGAAACTGAATCAAATTACGGACACAATTGTAAGTATTAACAGAATATTTATTTATAATCAAAATAACGTCTTTTTCCGTTGGATATTCGACCAAAACACAAAAATTACAATAAACTAAAACATGAGTTAAATAATTCAAAGAGGGAGCGGGGAATATTTGTCTTTTCTGTGCAAAGCCTACGACATTAGTGAAATAGCCGCTGAACTGAAATACAGTAACCCATGCAGTATAAAATAAAAATAGCCACCCGTTTTTGCTAAGCGTTTAAAAGTGGTCAACACATTTCTGTCGACGACGGAAAAGACAGGGAACAAAAGGACTTTCTCTCTATTAAAAATTATAGATATTTATTTTTGAAGTTTAAATTAGGTTTAAGAAATAATCATACAGAAGGAATCCTAATCTGAAAAATCTCAATGTTCTAATTTCTTAGTATAGATTATTTTTTATTAAAAATATTAATAATATTCCTTTTTCCCACTTTATAGTACTCGGAAGAAAATAATAAAACTAACAATTAATAATTAATAAAATTTAAAAAAAAAATTAAATTATTTTTTACTGAAAAAACAAACAACTAGATCAAATATAGATAATATTTTTATTGAACATTTATAATGTTTTAAAAGAAGATAAGTTTTGAAGAAAGTTTATGATGAAGAACTATAATTTGTATAGCAGAAAGAGTAGTGGCAAAAAATCGAATTTCAAGGACTACATTAAATAAGAAAAAGTAATAATAATTAAAATATATTGCGGTTTTTTTTTCATTATTATGATTATTATAATTATTAAAAAGAGTATAAATGAATATGATGCAGAAATATGAAACGGAAGCATTTAGCTGATTCTTGTTAAATAAGACTAAATTTACTGCGCTTGAATAGTGTAAATTTTTATATCTGTCATTATTATATTCCATATGTAAATAGAGATAATTTTTCCAGTGATAGTTCAAATCTGTTTGTAAATAACCACATAAAGTATAACGTTGGTTACTGTGTTTCAAGGAGACTGTTACATTCATTGTATGTAGTTTTGAAATTTTCTCTTGGCATACAAACTGTGCAATCATGCTGTCATTTTCTACTCAAGTACTATCTATACCATACATATAGATGCAGAAAAAGTGTTTGTTTACTTATGTAACATTTTTTGTTTAATTCTACATTCAAAATTAAGTAATGAAACTACTTTCTAAATTCCTATTTGATATTATTCAGTAAAATTAAAATATAATTTGTATACGTAAAAGTATACGTATACATTTACATTTTCTAAATACACTGATGTCCAGAAATTAAGGGGCAGTGACCATTTTCAGACGTTTCGTCGAATATCTATTAAAACTCGTGACGAAATGCCCGAAACGCCATTGAACTTTGTGTATGTAAAGGCCATGTTTGACTTCATGTTTTTCAGTGAAGATTTTGTCGCGAGTACAATTACGGGCAGCAATAATAATTTTATTAATAAAATAATATTTTCGATCACCCAAGTAACAAAAAATGCTAAACATGGTCTGTCACTATAGCAAATGACTATGTATGTCCTGTTGAACATTTGCGTGCATTTGTGTAAGCATAACACGTATATTCGTGCAGATGTTAATGTTTCTGTGAAAAAAATAATTTTTTTTCATAGCATGCAGAGTGTTTAGCCGAATTTAACACCGCTTTCTAAAAACTTGAAAAAACATTATAGAAATAGTATACTGCAATTAAAATATTGATATGTTAAATATTTGATGAGATATGGGTATTTGTATCAAATTGATTTGTATCAAACCAATTATGTTGTTCCATATTAGAAATCATTTCGTACTAATGCATTTTTTTAAATTAAATTTATGAAAATAAACTTAAGGCTAAAGCTACTGGCTTTTTAAAATATGTGTAGGTTTGTACTACATTGCTGGTTTTATGCATATGCATGTACTCTAATAAATTGTAATATATAACATTTTACATTGAGAAAGTGATACAGGTACATATATAATAAGATAATTTGGAAATTTAGAAAAATAAGTTGCATAAAATATTCAGAAAATGTTTGAAAACAGCAACCGTAAATTTTTGCTGAACAGTAAAATAATTTTATTTGTCTCAAGGAAATGTATTTATATTTTCGAACAGAATGATTTCTAATTAATAAATACAATTCAAACAGTAGATAGTTCATTTTTCATTTTAAATATGCAAGAAATAATATTAAATATAAGATGTTTAATTTAAACGTTTTAATAAAATTCTAATTTTAGATTTGAAAATAATCATAAATAGTTACTAAATAAAAATAATTAAGCCACTGAATACGAGGATCATTAAACATTCTTTATTTAAATAAATAAATAGTTATTTTCATTAAATGTTAATCACCATATTTATTCAGTTATTATGAAGTTTTGATTAAAATAAATCATTTAATGCGTGTGAAAATTGAATTTAAAGAATGAATAAGCATGTTAATTTAAAAAAAAAACCTTAATACTAGGCGCATGATTCAAGTATGCATGTTCTGTTTTGATTCATTTTATAGAATTATTTATAGTTCAAATGAACTATTACAAAACGCATAAATATGCAAAATATGAATGAACAGTTAAACATTCTGTTCTTTCATTCTTGAAGACGATTCTGCAAAATTAAAAAATAATAATAATAATACAACTTCTTAATGAAACGCACATTTACGGAAATAATTGAAAACAAATGAATAAATCTATTTTAATACTTGGAAATGTTTACACGCATTGAATTCGTAATATTCAAACTTTAATTGCTTAAAAGGCGTAAAGGCAACAAAGTGAAAAAGTATCCAAGCCGGGACTCGAACCCAGGTCATCAATACAGCGCACTGACGCTCTACCAACTAAATCATTTGAAACGTCACCCAGTTTGGCACTTTTCACTATAATATGTTGGCAAGGCTACAAACACAGCACAAGATAGAATATATTTCGTGAGAAACCAACACTGGGGCAAACACGAAACCAAAGAGAATCCAGCATCTATAATTGCATTCGATATTCATCGATAATTACATCATTGTCTATTAGCGTTTTATTTTTTTATCTGTCATGTGGACTAAATACGATATTTGACTTTGAAAAAATTTATTTTCATTAATGTAAAATTAATTTATATCTTTGGTTGTAATGGCCGGATTTTGTTAATTTTAAGAATCTTTTAATTCGGAAAGAAAGATGATTCAAGTGATTTTAATTTAATACTACTAACAGTGTAGAGGTTAATTTATATCTAGCAAATATTCTTCCGCGTTATAATAATAATTTAATAATGCATCAGTTCTTATTAAAATATATGTTTTCTTAGAAACGCTAAATGAATAAAATGAGCAAGGAAATTCAAGCGGCATACAATGACTCATCAAAAGAGTTTTAGCCCTTACAAGGGGAGTACGGCGACCAAAACGCAGTATCTATGCAGCAAACCTATGTGTATCGATATAGTATAATCTGTAGATAAACATATGAAAGCCGTAAAGGTCCGTCAAGATCATATTCTGTAAAAGTTGCTCTTTTTCGGTTTCTTTGATGTGGGGGATCTTTGTCACGCTGCGAGAAATGAGAGTCCTTGACATGTTTACAAACTATCCTGGAGAGAATATATTTGTGATGATTTTATATGTTTTATTTCAAAGGGCAAAAGAAAAGGTCACAACTGTCCACAGAGCCTTTCAAAATGAAAAACTCAGAGAAAAAATGCCCTTAAAAGGGGAGTTTCCGCGGACGAAAACGCAGTACCTATGCAGCGAACCTATGTATATCGATATAGAATAATCTGTAGATAAACATATGAAAGACGTAAAGGTTCGTCAAGATCATATTCTGCAAAAGTTGCTCTTTTTCGGCTTCTTTGATGTGGTGGATCTTTGTCACGTTGCGAGAAAGGAGAGTCCTTGACATGTTTAGAAACTCTCTTGGAGAAAATATATTTGTGATGATTTTATGCATTTTGCTTCCAAGGGCAAAAAAAAAGTCACAACTGTCCACAGAGACTTTGAAAATAAAAATCCAGAGAAATAATGCATGACTTATTTTCGCAGATTGCGATCTGACCGAACATTAAAGCGCAGCAGCTGGGGGAGGGGTTTCAAAAAGCCAACTACAAAACTTACGTAACAGTTGATATTCTGATAAATTAACTCCGCTTGACGTTTTTTTCCTTATTTTTTCATTAAATACATAAAATTTGTATAGATATGCTCAAAAATATTTTTTTACCTTTTTTTATTTACTTTTACTAAATACTTATACATCTACTTAAATTTTCAGCAGAGCTGAAATTACGCTGAGAATTAATGAATACAAAGGATGTCAAGTATCACTTTACTACACATAGCGTACAACGAACAGAGTGGGAAAATGTTCAGACCGGGGATCGAATCCGGATATCTTGGTATAGGGCACCAATGGCTTTTACCATTTAGGCAGCCAGGACGACATCCAGTCTAGCATTCCTTCAGTCTTACATGATAAAGCTGTAACTTCTGCAGCACACGATGGAACGTAAATCATGAGCACATCTTTAGTGGCATGCACGAGACAAATTAAACGCAATATCGGTGAATATTTATGTATCAAATTAAATTTTCAGTAGAGCTGGAATTATGCTGAGAATAAATGAATACAAAGGATGTGGATTATCACTTATATTGCAGACAGCGTACAACCAACAGAGCGAAAAGATATTCTGACCGAGGATTAAACCCGGATAGCTTGGTATAGCGCACAAAGTACTTTCACGATTTAAGCCACTATGACGACATCCATTCTAGCATTACTTCACTCTTATATGGTAAGACTACAACTTCTGCAGCACAAAGATGGAACGCCAATCATGAGCCTAAATTCAGTGACATGAGTGAGACAAATTAAGTCCAGTACCGGTGAATATTTATATATCTAATTGGTGCGCTATACCAAGGTATCCGGGTTCGATCCCCGGTCTGGACGTTTGTTCACGCTGTTGGTTGTACGCTGTGTGTAGTAAAGTGATAATTGACATCATTTGTATTCAGTAATTCACAGCCTAATTTCAGCTCTGCTGAAAATTTAATAAGATATATAAATATTCACCGATACTGGGTTTAATTTGTCTTATGCATGACATTGAAGTTGTGCTCATAATTGCCGTTCCATCTTACCGTATAAGAGTGAAGGAATGCTATATTCGATATCGTCCTGGTGGCTTAAATGGTAAAAGCACTTGGTGCGCTATACCAAGGTATCCGGGTTCGATCCCCGGTCTGAACATTTTTTCACTCTGTTGGTTGTACGCTGTGTGTAGTAAAGTGATAATTCACATCATCTGTACTTATACACGTTTTCCCAATTGTGGTTTGAAAATAATTAATAAAAGAAAGTACGGACTGTCTGCGACTCGAACAAAGAAGAGAAATTGAGAAAGCTACAATGCATATTATGCTGCTGGTCCCCTTGTTAAACAGAGCAATTCATCGGAAAATAAACTGTTAGGTAAATTTTGAGGGGGTTTTTCCTTAAGCACTGCTTCTCCCCCACCCAGCTGTCCATTGCACTTTCTGACTATATGTTCAGCTACTGACTATACTCCATCCTAAACACAAAGGTTCACTGCATGCTACGTTTATAACCTCAGAACCTGCCTTTGTTAGTTTGACGGAAAATAGTATCATTATTTCTTCAAACAAATCTTTGAAAATTATTAAGAAAATAAAGGTGAATCATTTGAGAAAAGTAATATATTTCTACCTGGGTTACAGCATTTGTCAATTTATTGATATGCAATATAATATCCTGGTATGTTTCAATGTTTGAAAAATATATTGCATTTGTTTTTCAAATAGAACATTTTTGGATTTAAATCATCTTTCCAAATACCTATTTGCAATTTCTTTTAAATATTCTACGCGAAATATGAAATTTGTCATATTTAATGTTGAGTAATAAGTCCTACAAAAGCGTTTTCAGTTTTTCGTATCCTTGAAATAAATTACATAACATTTTAAATCATATTTATTGTCCAGAGAAAATAAACAAATGTTTGCTACTTAAAATAATATATAACTTTAGAAAAATAAATTCGACAATATGTTGCATGCTAGTAGCAATTTTTCCATTTTGCATTTAACTGTTTTGAAATTTAAATTACCCTTCTTTAAAATGATAAATGTAAAGAAATTTGCATTTTATTTCTAACGGCTATTCAAAACTAAAATACAAAATTAAACATCAGATAAGTTGAGGAAATAACATATTAAAATAATTTATTTCTATTTTTAACTAAAAAAAAAGTAATTATCCTTGGTTTAAAAAATACACTTATAACATAAATGTGATTATGATATATATATATATATATAAAGAAAACGGAGTATAAAAAACAAGTTACCGGAGTTTTGAACATGCAGTCCAGAGTGCATATCTCAAAATTGTAAAAACTTTAATATATATATAAATATTTTAAACTGAAGATATATTGTAAATTGGCAAACAAATGCACCCAAAACCATCGCTATATGAAAACAAGAACGAAAAATCATGCGTCAAGCATAGATTATGTAGCACTTTCCAACGCTTCTAAAATAATTTTACAAATCATTACCGTTTAATAAGCTGAAAGATGACATCTAAGTAAACAATTTGGAAAACGCATAACATATTTAAAAACGTAATTTCAGGAATTTTCAATATATACAATATTCGGAAAAATATCCGAATACTTTTATGTAGCCCTGTATATGATCTATAGATTTGTATATATACATAGGATGCTAAATTTTAGTTTAGTTAGGAAACGCGTAGCACAGTTTAAATTCTCCTTCTGGAGTTTCTGTCAATAAACGGAAATGTGTTCGCGAACTTTTGTGCTGCCCTGTATAGGATCTACAGAATTTATACACACCACGTAATAGACAAAAAGCTAGTTAAGATTAAAATCGCGTTCAGTAACTTAAAACGCACTTCCAGGAATTATTGTTAACAGACAGTAGAGAATTCTTTTGTGTGTCCCTGTAAATGAACGATGACTGCTATACACACACTATTCTGTAGTAAGCCTCTTGTAATGCACCTTAGTAATATATATAAACTTCAATGCGTTTAAAATAGTGGAACATTATTTAAATAAGCCGCAGACGATTTTTCTCCATAGACGTAATGTAACGGAATTATTTTGACTGTCCCTGTAAAGTAACTCTAAGTGCTATACACCTACTATTCCATATTAAGCTTCTTCTAATGCATCTTAGTGATCTATATAAATTTCAATGCGTTTACAATAGTGAAACATTTTTAAAATAAACCGCAAATGATTTTTCCCCATAGACATCAATGTAACGGAATTCTTTTGAGTGTCCCTGTAAGAAAACTATAAGTGCTACACACTTCAGTTGAAATAGGGAACGTGCCATAGATAACGACAATAACATATAAAAATTGCAGAGCAATCCGAGTATATTTACGGGAGTTAGAGCACGGACAGACGGCCAGACGGCCAGACGGCCATACGGCCAGACGGCCATCCGGCCATACGGCCAGACAAACCGAAGTCATAAGCACTTTTCAACTAGGTTGGAAAGTGCTAAAAAGAAGCCTTCGCTAAGCGTGGGTGATAAATCGAACACATGTTACTTTATGTTTAAATATAGTACAGTTGGACTATCGCACAAATAGGACTATTAGCAATAAATTTACCTTCATTTTGGAAAAAAAAAAATATTGGTGCGTATGCGAATGCATGCATGGTGGACGTGCGTGTTTGTGAGCTTAAGTATACGTCTACTTTGTTGCAAGTTTAGGAAAAATTCCCTAATTGGGCTCACAGAAAGTGGGCATGCATTAATGATGGTAGATTGTTACATAATAAATTTTATTTTTAATACTATCATACAGTTAATTCACATTTTTTGCCAATATCAGTATGCCATCAGGTTTTCTGACACACGATTATCAGCTTTACAGTATATCCAGGGTGATTCGTGAAAAATGTGGATAGGTGAAAAACGTGGGCAAAATGACATGGTATATCAGTCTTTCAATAAGGATAAAAAATTGCATAGGAACAGAGGGTCGCAAACTCCTGTAGAGGGCGCTAGAGCCACGAGAGGGCGTTGCGATACAAACACGAGCTGATCAAACCGAGATTGTCTTCATTTGAGCCGTGGATGCGTTGGGAGTAACATGACTAGTTACAAGTACCGCGAAATGGCTGATATGCAATTAATTTACGGCATGGCCAACTGCAAATGACGAGAAGCTTTGCGAATGTATCGTGAGAACTATCCTGGTAGAATCCTGGTAGCCGCTCATTCTTTGCCACTCTGTATCGACGATTGTGTGAAACCGGCTCGTTTGACATGCACAAGCCGGATGCTGGTCGCCAACGAATAACTCGAACAGTTGATGCTGAAGAAAGGGATGTCCAAGAACTCCAGAGTATTCCTACAACAAGTACACGAGTTGTATCCCAAGCGAGCCATATCCCACCAATCTACCGTCTGGCGCATTGTACATGACGAAGGACTACATCCGTATCATTTAAAACGCGTCCAGGCACTGGAACCGAGAGACTACAACAATCGTATGGATTTTGCCTTATATACTATTTTTTACTGTTTATTTCATTATTTTTATTCTGTTTGGTACCAGACCATAATTATCATTTTGTCTTTAAATGTTGAATCATTAGACATCGTTGAAATGTTGTTAGTTAATATATCTTTCTTAGTTGTTGTTGAATTAACATGCCTTTATATCTGAACGGTGTGAGAAGACTGGATGATTTGATTTTTTTTCAAATTAACATTTATTTTGAAAAATTTTGATAAACTAGAAATATATTTAAAATGATAATTTGGTTCAAGGAGATTAGTGCAGAGTATTCACGCAAAGTTACATTGAAGTATTTTAGAAAATCTGGATTGAAGGAGCAACTAATAATAAGTATACTAAATTATCCTGCATTCCCCTATCTGTATTTTTTTATCGTATTTGAGGTATGATTTATTTAACGAAAATAAATTAATCGTACTGAAATTATTCTCTGTCTATGAATAGAAAGAAATAACTATACGTTTTGAAACCAGTTAATATGCAGTTTGTTTCAGGTAGAATTGCACTTAACATTTCTAACTTTTCTTTATATTTTAATAATTAAACAGTTGCAAATGTCAGAATAATTTGTTTTTCAAAGCCTTATAAATTTTAACTTGAAGAATAAATATATTTTTAGATGACTTTTTAAGTTTATAAGCACAAAGACAATTTCTAGTTACTATATATATATATATATATATATATATATATATATATAATCGTGTGATATCATAAAAAATGTACAAATATAATTTTTTTAATATAACACATTTATTTCTCTTTTTTGCTATAAAAAAACACCAATATAAATTTTTAACCCGGCTTGTTTGTCCATTCATGCATGCATATTATAGTAGTATCTACATTGATATTACGCTATGTAGATTTTAATTACGGAAATGATGGTATTGTAAAAGCAGTGTGCAATGGAAAAAATTCAGGACAAACTGCTTTTCAGCAAAACAATTTTTAAGACAAGTGGTAGCATAGTGCCTAGCTACTCTTTTATGGGGGTAACCTACCATCAAATAGATTGCACGTGAGCACAATGTGCGCAAATGAGCCTATTCTATCATTTATTTAATTTTGCAAGAATAATGGTGTCTGCCTGAATCTTATCATCTCGGTTATCATATGCAATTATATGCTAATCAAGTTATTGTGATCGACTAGTGAGTATAAATACAGAAGTAGACGTTGAATCCAACAGATTTTGCCGAGTCTCTCGCTAGTCATTCTACATTACAGTTTTTGGATGGTCATTCAAGCTTTGTGTAATTTGCGATGCGGTTGACGGGGATTAAGTGTGCATATTTTTTAAGCTGTTAATCTCTGCACTTCTAATAAATTGATTTTGAAGTCCAGGTGTTTCCATATAGCTAGTGGCACTGACGTAATTCAAAGTGCTATTATTTATAGTGCTTTCCTGCGCATTTAGTGAACTTCTACATAGCAGTGGTCTGAAATACGATTAGAGTACCGATCTTGTTGAAGTTCATTTTAGACCTAGAATATTTATTGGAGTTTAACCCATTATTTTTGTCAGCTCAGTGTACTTTATTATCAAAGTTGGCCATACCTAACATAGTATCGCAGCTCAACTATATTGACATTCTTAATTTTTATACTAAATTTGTGCTTTTATTTTAATTATTTGCTTAATAGCTACTCATTCTTGTGGTGACCTGCCTTACGAGTACGCCCAATGTTGTGCTCATATAAAGTTAAAAACAAAACAAAACATTTTTTTTAATCCATTGATATAATATTAACATTTTTATATACCGTGAGGCCAGATTTAAAACACTCCTACACTGACCTCCTTGAATATCGAACTACTTGGTCTAAAGGCTTTAAATTTTATGCACATAACATTTAAGACATGCGAAAAGGGATTAAACAAAAAAAATAGCTCCAGAAACACCGATAGCTGGTGTTGTACAACAGAAAATATGAAAAAAATGGCAAAAAAGTAAATAAACAAACACATGCTAAATAAAAATTTCCTTTTTAATTTGTATTATCTTTATGGAAAAAAAATAATGAAGCATAAAATGCAATTACTGCACTGTAAGCACACAAATTTGGATATACCTCTGATTTGTAGCCATGTTCTGGGTATAAACGAGGATACAAACTGAGGAATGTAATTCTGATCAGTGATAGATGTCACGCTTCTCGCACATGCTTTGTTTGCGAAGCTGTTTTATGAAACAAAAGGAAATTCTGCAGCTGCACTTCGAGAGATTAGACAACTTAAAAATTTGCGCAATAAATTAGCGCCATTTCTTCCACAAGCTCTACAGAGAATAATCGCTCGATTCGAGAAAACTGGACATCTTGGAGTTCAGCTGCAGAGAGGAGGTAAACAGGTTCGTTCAAATGTCGAGGAAGATGTTGCCACCGCTGTTGTTGAACAGTCAATGGATAATGTTATAGGCTGTAGTAGTGCACGTGCAGAGTCGGAGCACTTGGGTGTTCCCTATAGCACAGTGTTGAACATATTGAGAAAAATGTTGCATTGTTCCCCGTACAAAATCAGTCATAATAAACAGTTGCTGGCCGTGGCCATCGACAGGGAGAAGTGACTGGACTTTGCATTGACCTTTCTTGCTAGATTTGAAGAGGATGCATCGTGGTCGTGGCAGGTTCTGGGGAGTGATGACGCCCATTTCTACCTCAGTGGCATAGTGAACAGTTGTATTTGGGTCACAGAAAACCCCGTACATTCCAGAAGATCTCACTCCACTCAGCAAAAGTTAATGTATTTTGTGGATTCTAAGGCACATTGATTCTTGTTTTTTTTTTCTTTTTCGAAGAGGCTACTCACAATGGCCCTGTGACATGTACCGTATCCGCCAAAAAGTACAAAAATATTCTCGAAACATTTCTCGTACCTTATTTGCAACACCGGCAATGTCTTGACTCAACTATCTTCATCCAAGGTGGAATTCCTCCCGAAATGGGAGTCTGTGTATGGCAGTTTCTTTGGCAACATTTCACAATTGACCTGTGAGCAGTCATGCGTTTCCGACAATCTGGCCATCACATTCTCCGGATCATAATCCGTGTGATGTTTAACTGTGAGGACTCTTAAAAAATCTTGTTTATCTAGGACATTGATTTATCTGGCACAGTTGATAAAAGGTAGCACTCTGTTTATGAAAAGCATCTCATTTGATTAGTTACGATCCCCAGTTGAACAAGTTCCACACAGACTGCAGATTTTACATCCTCAGGAAGTAAATCATATTGAGCAGCATTCCCTACGTCGATAAGGTCTTTTTCACATGAATATTTGGTACGTTCAAATAAAAAGTGTTTAAAATATGTGTTTGTGTCTTTGCTGTATATGATCAGTTGTACATAGCTCTCTATTGATGATTTCTGGAGCTAAAAATTGGTTTCTTGTAATACGTTTCCTCCTTGTCTTGAATAATATTTGTACAAAATTTGATGCTTATACACTGAGTAGTTTAATATATAGAGAGGTCGATGTAAGGGAGTTTTAATTCTGTCCAGCCAGTATAATAATGAACAGGAAGTTGTTAAGTAATATTTTCCAACATAGTCGAAATGTGTTTATAACCTTGATTAGTTTGTCAGCAGTCTGCCGTCTATCTGTCCATACTCTAACTTACATCATTATGCTCGGATTGCCATGTAATTGACATATATTTAGGAAGTTTTCTGTAGTGTGTTCGCTATTTAATGTTATGTGTGTAGCATTTAGTATTAATTTATAGGGCGAACACACAAAAACTTTTCGTTACATTATGTTCTGTGGGTAAAAATCGTTTGCATTTTTTTAAAAGATGTTATGATATTTTAATCTTAATAAAATGTAAATATCACAAAGGTGGACTTCACCATGCTTTCTATAATATAGACAGTAAGAAAGGTTTACTGTTCATTTACAGGGGCACTCAAAAGAATTACATCGCATTAAGATTTATGTGGAGTAATTTTTTACAGAGTACTTCAAAGATGTTCTACTACTGTAAAGTTAATTAAATTAGTAGGTATAGCAGCGATGCGTACTTGCTAACTATAGATTATGGAGTGTGTAACGTTTATCGTTCATTTAGATAAACATACAAAATAATTTTGTGAGAGTACTGAGTATTAGCGATTGGCCTGCGGAATGCATTTTTAAACTTAACACATTTTTTTATGAATTACATAGTGTGTATACATTCTGTAGATCATATACATAACTGCAAAAAATAATTCTCAAATATTACAACCTATTGAAAATTACTTACTAAAAACTGATTTTTACTGTATTAAATGTTTACATTTTTGACATTGAATTACGTTATATATTTAGATATCTCAATTCATTGTTTTAAAAAATGAAATTTATTAACAGTATTTCTACTGATAGCGTTATAAAGAGTTTCATAGTAAATGTCTGATGCATGATGTTCCCCTCTGATTTGTCACCCATGCACAAAATGTCTGAAAGACATTTTGTTTTTTATGTTACATAGTTTTGAACTGAAAATAGATTTCTTGCTCTTATTATAGAAAATATTGTTTTATTAAGGAAGTATTCTTATCACGTTTTCTTAATTTTCTAAGAACTATTTCGGAATACAGACTTATTTATTTTAAAAAATCCGCAAATAAAAACAACAGATTATGAAGATAATTTTAGGCGAATATGTCTAAACTATATTTTCATATTATGATAAGGTTTTTATATTGTTTTGCGACTTTTCTCTAATAAAACTAGAGATATTGGATTCGTACATGACTGCCTATTTCAAATTATTAAAAAGAATGTAAAGCTTTATAATTTTATGTCATTTTTTATATGTTATAGAAAATTAAAAACAAAACGGCGTTTTTTTTTTCTTGTATTGTTTCGTAATTCCGTACAGTTAAAATACGGAAACATATTCAGAAAGATCGTACTCTTACTCCTCAAATGCTGCAATCAATTTGAAAAAATATCGCTTTTAGCATTTTGAAAAAATAATTTCAAAAATGATTGTTTTCCCGAAGGACGTTTTTCCTCTTGCGTGAACACCCAGAGCGCACTTTAGAGATACAGGCAAACCAAACATATGGTGTTAAAGCCGAAACCTTCTTCTAATTGACGATATAATTAGTTTTAAAAAAAGCATAAGCAACAATTTCGAAAATAATTTCATGTTACCTAATACTCAAAGAACAATATTTACTTACCTGCCAACCACGAAACACCTGCATCTGATGGATAAGTTGAATATATATCTCATGTACAAAAGCAACTTATAAAATGCAAACTAAATCTACTATTTTCGCTTATATCTATTTTAGAAATCTAGCGTTATTACAATTTTTAATTCGAAAAAACAGTTTTGAAGGTCATTCTATAATATTTATTTTATCTAAGTACATCCTGATCTAACTCGATGGCGATAGCGTACTAAAATCTTCCCAAAGTAGGCATATTTGAATGCTTTTAAACTTATTGTGTTTATTCATAATCGTGCCTACTACCAATTCACTAAAAACCAAACATGATTTGGCGCTATAAAGTTTTTTTGTGATAGATTTTAAGTTCCCAATTTCCAGTAATTGTAATATTTCGGGATCGTTTTACTACTCTAATTTCTGTAGATTAACCATCTTGTTGTACCATTAATTTTATCCTATTTTTAAAATTATATTAACATTTCAACGACGAAACATCCATTTCTGTTCCAGAAATTGAATAATATCTCATGTAAGAACTATACATATATAAATGCAAACTCATACTAAGAGACTTTAATCCATATTACACGTACAATGTTTTTGTAATTTTCGTTTGGAAAAAAAAAATATTTCGGTAATCATTCTATAATAGTTAAATGACAACTTGTATCAAAATGAGAATAATGTATTTTGCTGATAAAGTATTGTAGCAAAATAGTGTCAGTTACTTAAATTTTATTATTATTTTGATATTCTTTGAAATATGGTTGCTAAGCAACCGATAAATTAAAGAGCAAAGTAGAAAAAAAAAAGAATGCTTTTTAAAATTTGTAAAAACTATGAAAATAAAATGTTTTATATTTCTCGAACAGATGCCAAATTATTGGCCAAGCTATTTGATATGTTTAGCATGCAAAATTTTACGTTAAAATCCATTATTAGGTAGCTTTCAATACAAAAAAGTATAAAGCTACCTATTGCAGCCGTTCGGAGGAAAGCAGTTCCGGAAAATTTCGATATATTTTCACCGATCATGACCCCCAGACCCCAAAACCACCCTCCGTTCAAATGTTGATTTATATATATATATATATATATATATATATATATCTCCATATATATATATATATATATATCTCCATATATATATATATATATATATATATCTCCATATATACAGGGTGATTCATAAAAGATGGGCAGAACTTTAAGGGGTTATAGTACACTTAAAGACAAATAATATTAAATAGGAGACTAAGGGTCCCAGACGTATTCCCAAGGAGATAGGGGGCATTAAAGTTTAGGGTCCGAAATTTCAAATGATTATAAAACATGGAAAAATTGGTCGATTCGTTTGCGGTTTTTGCAAAAAATTTTCTTTATGCCAGTATTTTCTTGAAATAAAATTTTAAAGTTCAATTTCAAAAAATGCCGATAGGGGGCGCTTTAGACTTTGGAGTAACAAACAACTATTTTTTAACGTTATTTTTTGTATTTCTTTAAATGATTTCGAAAGCTTAGACTTAAACTTAAATTTTGATCTAAAAATCTGAGTCCTAACGAGTAGTTAAGTAGCGTAAACTGAAATTTGAAATTTGAAACCCTTCTCCCCCCAGAACAAAAATCAGTTATTCCCGATCTTTGTGTCGTAGATTAGGCTCTAACTACTGCTGCGTTTTGCTAAAATTATTCTTTATGTCAGTATTTTCTTGAAAATAAATTTTAAAGAAAATTTTCAAAAAATTCCGATAGAGGGCGCTTTAGACTTTGGAGTAACGAACAACTATTTTATACCGTTATTTTTTGTGTCTCATTAAATGCTTTCTAAAGCTTAGACTTAAATTTTCAGCCCAAAATCTGAATCGTTAGACGTGGTTAAGTTTCTGGGGAGAGGGGTTTGAAATTTCTACTCCTGAGCACAGTTCAGTTTACCATGTCCACACATTGTGTGCTGTGATACGAGGTAAAAAGACACAAATTAGGATTATGTTACCAAAGCATATTTATTAACATGTAATCACAATAAATGTTCAAAATTGTGACCACCAGAGGTTATGCACGCAGAACAACGGCGACGAATGGAACGGCGAACATTCGCGAAAACATCAGGCTTTTCGAGCACTTCCCCTACAGCGGCGGAAAGTCTGGCGACCAGTTCCTCGGGGGATTCAATGGGTGTCTCATACATAAGAGCCTTCAATCGTCCCCAAAAAAAGAAATCGAGGGGTGAAAGATCTGGCGAGCGAGCAGGCCAAGCAACAGGACCACCTCGACCAATCCATCTGTTCGGAAATGTGATGTCCAGATAGTTGCGGACGTCTCGTACGTAATGGGCTGGCGCTCCATCGTGCTGGAACCACATGACCCGCCGGATGCGTGGAGTAACAACGTTTAACAGGTCTGGCAGCACATGTTGCAGAAATGTGAGGTATGTTTTACCGTTGAGGCGTTCAGGAAGAAGGTACGGTCCGATTAGGTGGTCTCCGAGGATTCCTGCCCAAACATTGATGGAAAAGCGTCTCTGATGAGCATGTGGATACGTAGCATGTGGATTGACATCCGCCCATACATGTGCATTGTGTGTGTTAAATGTACCTTCACGTGTGAAGGTACATTCATCGGTGAAAAGCACAGTTCGTCCAAAATGTGGATTTAGCGCGTTCTGCTGCAGAAACCAGCGGGCGAATTCAATACGATTTGGATAATCCCCTGGAGACAGTTTCTGGACTCGTTGCACATGAAACGGGAGCAAATGTTCATCCTTCAGTACCCTCCAAGTCGTGGACTGTGAGGTATCCACCTGGCTAGCCACTGTTCGTGTACTTGTACTTGGCTGCGCCGCTACTACATCCAGAATGGCTTCTGCAACAACTACTGATTCGTCCTTTTTTGCACGACCTGCATTCGACCGGGAAGCGAGAAATGATCCCGTCTCACACAACTGTCTGTGCAAGCGCTCGAAAGTTTTGCGGTTAGGCAACCGCCTGTTAGGAAATCGCTCTCCGTACATTCGTTGTGCCTCTGCACCATTTCCATCTGCCGCTCCGTAAATTAAATGCATCTCAGCCTTTTCCTTATTCGTGAAGGGCACCATCTTCCGATTCATTACTACAGCGACTTACACTTGACTCACCGTTCAGTGGTTTTTATGCCTGAATCGTGTCGAAATTTTGCATACGTGTTCTTCTTCTTCCCCATTTGACATTTGCATACTTTCTGTTTCCTTCTTCACCCGGTGACTAGCGTCAGGAATGGAGCTTTAACGTTTGCATGAGCGACGTTTCCAACTGTGCCAGTGCCTTTATGAGTGAATTCCGACTATGCAGTCCTTGACGAAAGTTGTATTTTTGCCTCGTATCACAGCACAGAATCGTTGGGCATGGTTAAGTAGTGCAAACTGAACTATGTTCAGAAGTTGAAATTTGAACCCCCTCCCCTCGCTACTGAACCACGCTCAGCGATTCAGATTTTGAGCTGAAAATTTAAGTTTAAGTCTAAGCTTTAGAAAGCATTTAATGAGACACAAAAACTAACGGTATAAAATAGTTGTTCGTTACTCCAAAGTCTAAAGCGCCCTCTATCGGAATTTTTTGAAAATTTTCTTTAAAATTTATTTTCAAGAAAATACTGACATAAAGAATAATTTTAGCAAAACGCGGCAGTAGTTAGAGCCTAATCTACGACACAAAGATCGGGAATAACTGATTTTTGTTCTGGGGGGAGAAGGGTTTCAAATTTCAAATTTCAGTTTACGCTACTTAACTACTCGTTAGGACTCAGATTTTTAGATCAAAATTTAAGTTTAAGTCTAAGCTTTCGAAATCATTTAAAGAAATACAAAAAATAACGTTAAAAAATAGTTGTTTGTTACTCCAAAGTCTAAAGCGCCCCCTATCGGCATTTTTTGAAATTGAACTTTAAAATTTTATTTCAAGAAAATACTGGCATAAAGAAAATTTTTTGCAAAAACCGCAAACGAATCGACCAATTTTTCCATGTTTTATAATCATTTGAAATTTCGGACCCTAAACTTTAATGCCCCCTATCTCCTTGGGAATACGTCTGGGACCCTTAGTCTCCTATTTAATATTATTTGTCTTTAAGTGTACTATAACCCCTTAAAGTTCTGCCCATCTTTTATGAATCACCCTGTATATATCTGACCTATGTCATACGATAACGCTCGTATTTATAAATCAATTTTAATGAAACTAATTGTGTGTAGTAAGCTCACCAATGTCTCGACCGAGTTCGTTGGCCAGCTTGGTCCGCCATTTTGTTTCAAGATGGCGGCCATTTAAAAATTTAAAACTAAAATAAATATACAAAAAAGTTAAAAATTCAAATTTATTTTTTAATTAAATGTTAGGCCTTGATACGAGGATTCCAGAGCATTTTTTGGTTTACCTCTATCTTAAAAAATGGCTGAGATAGAGCAGTTTGAAATTCTAGGGTGGCTGACATTTTGAAACAAGACAGCACATTACAAAAATTTTCATTGTTGTAATAATTTTCCCAATCATACGCATAAAACTATATATTCATATCCGTTAGCGCCAAACTCTCGCCAAACTTGGCGACATTTGGCGAAATATCGCCAAATTTGGCGACCAAAATAAGTTTTCATAAATGAAGCTAATTTGGCTATTGCTCAATAATTTGGCGAATTTCTTATTCAAATTCAGTATTAACGAATCTTTTGTAAACGTTTCTTTGCATTTTAACTTGCTGTTTTCGTGTAACATTAGCTAAAATTTTAAAACGAAGATATAGGAAAGCTACCTTTTCCTCCCGGTACAGGCCGGAAGGACTTTTCAAATATACGATTTTCATTTCAGTTAAAAATGAAATTTGAAAATCGTCTGCATTTCTGTAGGAAAGTATTATGTCCTAAAAAGAAATGTTCTATATTTTTCGAACGAGTGAACCAAATGTAACTACAAACTATGCAGTTAATTCCGGGTAACTCACCAATATACATACCAAAGATCAACCTAATCGGATCATGTTTGCGGCATTTATCACTGAACAGACAGACGGAAACCAAAAATTTGTCGCGTCTCCACAGCCTTCACTGATGTTTCGGCAATGAACAGAAAAAGATTTTAGATTGGAAATTTAAGCATATTGATTGCTAAAAATATAAATGTTAACAAAGTTAACTCTTTCAATTTATACAACTACTTAAACAATAATTTTGTATGTTTTTTAAGGTAATGCCCTATATTTGTAACACAATAGTTCGGAAAAGAATATTTTGGTACTCTAAGTCTTCAGTTTATTTTAGAGTTATTTATTCTTTTCGCCAGTATAATAGACTGGAAATCATAGAAAATACTAAAAGAAAAGAAAATTCTGGTGTTTACAAAACTTAACCCCATTGAAGTTCCAATTCTTAAAATGAGAACATGGTTAAAGAGAAAAATAATAAAACTCATAGCTTTTGAAAGGAATAAAATGTAATTTTCCTTACTGGTTCTTTTATCTGATTTTTCTTTCCCTTTTTATACTGAACTTTATTTAATGGGACGTTCTATTTCATAAACTAGAACAAAAATTATTTATAGTAGAATATATTTTAGCGTATAACACGCTCCGGTGTTTAACGCACGCCTACACTGTCAGACTTCCTTTTTCTATTTTAGATATATTTGTCGTATAACACGAACCTCCTTCTTTTTAAAGAAACATTCATGAGATGCATAGCAAAAAATAAAATAAACATTAATGTAAAGTATAAAAACTATTATTGTTCATGTATTCTGATAGCGAAAATTCTTTTATTTTGCAACAAATATCATGTTCATTACATTAGAAATCTTAGTTTTTATGACCATCTTTTAGTTTTCTTAATTTTTAATCTTTCATTTTTATAAATGGAGTATAACGCACACTTCTAATTTTCGATCAATTTTCTGTGTTCAGAAGTGCACGTTATACGCCGTAATATACGGTAATTAAAATTAAGATCTTTAAATGATAAGTACTATATTACTAAAATGTTGAAAGAAATTTCGATATAAGATTCTCCAAATACATTGATTTTTATTCATTTACAAAATTTTCGAATGTTACTTGTTTTTTCTAAGAATATCTATTTTAGGATAAATCCAGAGGGGGGAAATAGGTGGGCATACTCTCCATCTCTGAAAATGATGAAAACAGATGTTTTTCAAAAATTCATTAAAAGTTACAAAAAAATCACATTTCATATCTTAAAAAAAAAAAAAAAAATCTTGCCAAATTACACTTTAGTGCCAAACAATTAGACATCGTGTGGAAAATTTCAAAAAAATCCATAAAAATAATAAATTCGTTAGTTTTTAAAGAGTAAAATTAATTTTTTTCTAGATATTTATTATAAGGATAACATGGTTTATCTATTCAAACAATGAAATTTCGTACTTCTTGTAAAATACTTATATTATACATTATATTTGAGGAAAAATTTTTCTCAAAAAATATTTTTCCCTGCTCAACAAAACGAATATTTCTCAACACATTTTCATGAACATTTTATGTGTTTACATTCCTGTACAAAAAACTAAACAGCGTATCCCCAATTAACACGGATTGCTATCCGATACTTGTTGTTTCGTTATTGTGATGACCTTAGAAGTAGCTTTTGAGCCGATATCAATGACGACAATTTTGTTGACATTTGCTTATAACGTTTCTTTTAGAAGGATAAAAAATGGTATTTGATTTCTTAGAATCCAAAAAAAAAAAAAACATTATGTTTTAAAATGTTTTTGAAACTAAAAATGATTTTGTTAAAAGTATGAGAAAATAGTATTTTTAAATTTCATAAAGGAGATTATTCACGAGCACATTTTTCGCTAACAAGTTTTCTTTTAGCGTCAAGCATAAATATTGGTGTAAATAGAGGTCTAAACAGACATATCAGATGTTGATAATTTTTGAAGAATAGATTTAAATTCTCCAAAATACATATTAAATATTTGAATATAAAATAATGATTATTTTTAAAGTCCGTGTTTATATGATAAGTGGGATCCGTACGAAAAAGGAGATGAAGGTGAATGCTTTGATAAACAAAACATTCTCAGCTAAATGATGGAACATTATTTATATTCAATTAAAGTACGTGTGTCGACTATCCCTTGCAATATACTTTTGATAACGACTCAACAATTCTTGAAACTGTCTCATTTCATTATCGCATGGAAAACACTCTTAACATGGTTTTGAATTTACCCAGACACGTGTCGTCATGAAAAGAAATATGGTCAATAGATGCATTGTAGCACTTGATTGTTTCTTGAACAGACTTCTCCAATAAACCGCACCTGTAACTAATTGGAAATGAGCGATATTCATAAATCCTGATTTTCAGTGCCCCATGCTGTAGGTCCTCCATGCTATATCGAAAAATGCCTTTTTCTGCAGATTTCAGAGGCACTTCAAACAAATGTGAACAAATAACATTAAGAAGATATGTAAAGTATTTTTCTAGATTTACACAAGAATCGTTTAATTATGAACACATTCCCCTAACCTCTCTTGTCCTTGTATAGTGAGTCATGTACACGTATAGTGACTCAAGATGGAAATAACCCTCATAATATTTTATCGTCAAGTCATCGCAGAGAGATGCAAGATGCATCATTCGAATGATAATTATGTCTTCTGTAAATTTGTATGAATAAAGGAAGTTTATAGAAGGTGTCTCCATATTGAAAAAAGTAACAATTCTTAAACTTTTTAATACAAACACCTAATTTTGGCATCGTATTTTGATTCTTCGTTAATCTTTACTGTTGTGCAGATTCTTGAACGCAGCATATAGAAGTAATCTTCATAGTCAGTATAAAGTAGGGACGTAAGAAATCATTTCCTCTCAGCATTCTGAAACGCGTAGAATGATAATGTCCCGGACTCGGATGTTATTACCGTGCCCAAAATTCCAGTACTAGAATTAAGGATAAAATATAACAGGGCATGATTAAGAGGGGATTAAATCCATGCATATTATTATGAGAAAAAAATAAATTGATCTTAAAACTGAAATATTTATCAATATTATTTTCGAATATTTGTGTAGTGAAAATATTAAAGAAATTGGTGGAATTGTGAAGTGGAAATTTTAAAGTTTTAAATTTAGTAATCAGGAAAATTATTATATTCTTCTTTATTTTGAACGCGCACCTTAAAACACAGTATAACACATTTGAGGGGGAAATTTTAAAAGCCGAAATACTCATTTTATTTATCTCACACGTTTTTATTCTTGTGCATAGTCATTAAACACAATAAGAGAAAGTAGTTGCATATAGAGCAAAAATATAGAATATACCTTCTGGGCAAATATGCCAACGAATAACAATTTACGCATTATCATTTTCTATCTATTCAATATAAATAAGTAATGCACTGTTCTTAGGAATAGGATAGCTAGAGGATAATAAATGAGAAACAGGGACATTATTACTCTCAAGAAAAATCACAGAGAGAATCCTGGATGTGTTTTCAAGCAAGCACTGTGATATCAGCAGTCTGAGTTGGAATATGCGGCTTTATATCAGTGGCATTTGATCTGTTAAGAAATTTGAAAGATCAGAGATCAGACAAGCAGAATGCTTGTTCAGAATTTTGTCATTCATTCTTTTGTATCCAAAAAATTTCCGATGTCAGAAGTCGAGTTCAGGAGATTCTATACAGGGCGTTATAATTACGGTCGTGGACTGAGGAAGCCTCACATGCAGACTGTAGAAGAATTGTGCTTTCACCAGAGTTCTATGTCTTAATGATTCGTAGTTATTTTGCTAACTCAATCCAGACTTTTCTCTGCATCCGCTTGAATAAAATCTTTCTGATCGTAGTGTTTAATGTCTGAATGAAATCTGAAGAAGTTAATTTTTCAAAGCATGATCTCTGCATCCCGTCTTATGTATATTTTTTGTACTTTCTTTGATGAAATTATTTTTTTTTGTACTCAAAATTTCTTGGGGGTACCAGGGAACTGTCTCTAATTGGCTATAGAGATAGGGAAGGATACAACCTTCTTGAGGTAATATTTTCCGCATTGGTTCGAATGAAGTTACTGGGATAGTAAATCCAGACTTTCATCTTTGCGGGGAGTGTTTTCCATAATATATCGCGTAAATTCGTCTTTACTAGCCCCATAAAATTTTTTGTTACGTCATGAATCGACCCACTGAAACAAGTCTCCAAAGTGGTGCCAGAAACGTTTTCCAAATATTATTTCTTACCATTTTCGTAAGGCAGATCTATCTAGCAATCGAAAACGTGTTAAAATTATAATACATAACTTACTGTCACTACGATACTATCATATGCATATTTAAAGTCATTATAGTAAATTTGAATATTTAATTCAAAATTCGAAGTTTTAGAAATCAGATTTTAAAATAATTGTGTGATCAGTACATATACATATATATTATATGCGTGATTAAATTCTAAAATTATATAAATAAATGAATAGGCAGTTTTTTAGAAAGGGCAGTTGTACTAATGTTTACAAAATTTACCTTCGGATTCCAAACGTGAAATCATTAGTTGAAAAAGTTATGTCTTTATGTAGATATAAAACTTTGAAAATCTTAATATGGAATATATTTTTAATAGTACTGAATAATCTGCAAGCTGGGTAGTTTTTGAAGAGTAATTCAAAAGTATTTGTCGTAATGAGCTTCATATATGAATGTGCGTAATTGAAGCTTCAGGAAATCAATTTTTGCAAAACTTTTTATGTAACAACACATATTCTTGTCGAATATAAATTTCATATTTTATAATTTATGACATCCTCTACGACAATATGTTCCTAAAATAGTATTGATGAATTCAATTTATTGAACAACCAACTTTGCCTAGTGACAAATACGTTTATGCTAACGATACGTTTAAAACACTGAAAACAATCACATACAAACACGCCAAAATTCAAAAATCGCAAATTTTACTACAGTAGACTCAGACAATGTAACCAGAAAACCTTCAAGATAAGCAAAAAAAATCGGTGAAAACTCGAAATTCGTGGAAGTCAAAATTTAATAGTATATTGTGCTAAAAGTTTGAAACCAAACTCTTTTTTTGACGATAAAAAAATCGACGCAGTATTAGAAAAAATGCTAAACATGTAATGGGAAATTCCATTAAAAATAGCTAAAGTTAAAAAAAACGTAAAGAACAGAACATACTATATCAGACTAAAAGTTTGAAATGGTATTCCTTTTACTAATGTAAAAAAATCCCCGCAAAAGGCGAAAAAAAATGAAAAATTGAATAAAAAATTCGCGAAACTTCAAAATTCGCTGTACGAATTCCTAATAAACTTTATTGAAACGAGGGCAAATTTTACTATATTGGGCTAAAAGATTAAAACCGGGTTATTTTTATTAATGTAGAAAAAACGTCTCGAAACGTGAAAACAATAAACGTGAAACAATACTGAAAATCGCATTGAAAATCCATAAAACTAATAAAATCATCGAGGACAAAATTTACTATATTACTCTAAAAGTGTGAAACCTATGTCAAAAACTCGCCGCGGTACTCGAAAAATCGCTAAAAAAACGCACAAAGAAAATCAAAATAAAAAAAAGCTAAAATTCAATAGTCATGTAGGACAAAATTTACATTATTAGGCTAAGAGTATGAAATCAAATTCATCTTTGCAATGACAAAAAACCTCCTTTGAACGCAAAAAAATGACATAATAAAAATTCCCGGAAAATTCAAAAATCGCTGTACGAATTCCAAATAAACTTTATTGAAAAGAGGAAAAAAGTTTAAATATTGTGTTAAAAGACTGAAACGGGGTTCTATTTATTATTGTAGAAAATTAGCCTCGAAACCTGAAAAAAATATTAAAAATCGCCTTTAAAAGTAAATTTAAAAAATCCAATCAAAAACTCCGAAATCGGGATTCGTGGTGCATTACAACAGATATATAATTACCTTCGTTCCAAATTTTGTACTTCTTCGCTCAGTGGTCTCTTCACAACATAGCACAAACACAAACACAGATGCAAACTTCTTTCCTTATTAATCACACTGACAATCGACTAATATGGAAGGTTTAAAAGTCACAATCACCTATCACTTTTGTTGATTGTGATTTTGATATGTAAGATTATTTCCCCGTTTTCTAAGAAGATGGCCCTTTACTGATACACTTACATTATGTATTTAATATTTACACTTAATACACTCATGTTTGTACAACTTGTAACACCATGAAGGAATTATGCAAATTGAACGAAACTTGCAGAAAATGTAAAGTGAGGTAAGACATGCAAATGATTAGAATTACAAAACGATTGCGCATGCGTGGAAGAAGAACCGGCCCCGTATCATTTGCTTGTTCCAGGTATATATAGGACTGTAAAGATTCGTTTAAATCCATTTATCCTCCTCTGTCTGCGGTAAACGTTTCATAGCTGGCCAATATGCCACGTCTAAAGCAGATGAAGCCGTACCAACAACTAACGGAGTTCGTACGAGGCCGCATCGTCGGTATGCGAGAAGGTGAATTTCCGTATCAAGAAATCGCAAGCCGCACGCAGTGTAATGACACAACAGTGATGCGTGTTTGTAAGAAATGGACGGAGGAGAATCAAACAAGGCGAAAACTTTGCAGTTGGGCACGCAATACCCGAATGGCACGGGACTACAGACACCTCAACCGCAGGGCTGTGACGGACCATGCAACGTCCTCTCGTGTGTTAGTACAACGTTGGAGCACACCTACAGGTGTTTTTTTGTCCAGCACCACAGTTCTTCGCCGTCAGCTGCAGCATGAACTGCGTGCAAGGGTTCCTGTACGCCGGATTCCCCTCTCGCTAAATCACAGACGTCTCCGACTTCAATGGGCTACGAAACACAGCGCGTGGTGTGTCCAGTGGCAACAAGTTTCTTTTTCCGATGAATCTCTCTACAATCTGGAGTACAATGATGGACAAGTACGCGTCAGCTGTTACAGAGGGCAACGTCTACTCCCGCAGTGTGTTATCCAGCGTCATACCGCAGAAACGCCTGGCATCATCGTGTGGGGATCTATTGGGTATAATTGTCGATACCATCTGGTGCACATTGCCAAACACCTCAACAGTAATCGCTACATAAGGGACATTGTGGAGCCAAAGATCCTCCCCCTTCTTCGACGCAATCCGGATGCTGTATTTTTGCAGGATAATGCCCGTACACATGTTTTACAGACTGCACAAGCCTTTATCAGTGCACAACAGATTTTTCTTTTTCCAGGGCCTGCTTATTCCCCAGATATGTTTCCCATCGAGTATGTCTGGGATTTCATTGGTCGGCGGCTCGCTCGTACAGCTGAAAGGGCACTCAGTAAGACTGAACTTTGGCTTAAAGTCGAAGCAGTCTAGAATGGCATTTCCCAGGATTACATTCCGAACCTGATTCAATGCCTCGGTGTGTACAGGCTCTCATTGCACAGCGTGATGGACACACAAAGTACTAATTTATGACGTCCTTTTTGTTTTTTTGTCTTGGAAATTTTAAGGTCTTTTTCTACCACTATCAGTAATATGTCGAATAAATTTATTAATTATTGACAATTCTTTTATTGTGTTGCAATTTTCACAAACATGAGTGTAAAAATGAAAAAAACTCAATATATATATTAGCAATTTTATTTACTCCATACTTGACAAAACTTCACCTAGTTAATGAAACAGATGTTTGATAAATGTATCTTTCTTTAATACGGTTTACGTTAATACGGTTTATTAGTTATAGTTATGCTGTGCTAATATAACATATTACAGATTTTCAAGTTTTTATTTTTATATATTTTACAAATTTAAATCTTAGCAATTACAAGTTCATAATGCATTCATGCACGCACAATTTAATATTGCTTTATTTGAAAAACAAGCTATTTCTAAATATGTCATTTAATTATTCAATCGGTACAAGACTGAAATCAATTTGATCACTGTCTGTATTTATCTTTACTTTATTTCATCACAGATAGAGTAGCGAAACGAACAAACATGTCAGCTTCATTTTTCAAGCAAAATAACTGTGGTGAAAGTTTAAATTTTACTAAAAATATACAACAAAATATAAAAAAAAGAAAAATATTTGTTTCTCTTATACAAATCTAAAAAAGGAATCTTCGCATTTTTTCTTATGTTTAAATCAGAAGTTATACGTTTTAATGTAGAAAATTAAACTCTTAATGCAGAAATATATTCCACTTTCGAACCATTATATCTTAACGGGTGATATATATTTCTTTTTCTTACTTCGTATTGCATTTTTAAAATAAATTTTAATACTTAAAATTCCATGTTTAATATTCCGTTTGGTGTTATTTGTTGATTACCAAATGTTTATAACACGAATAATATATATACGTATTCTTATATATATATAACTTTCCCTGTCTTGCAAATAGTTCGAGTAAAGTTTAAATTGTTTGTTGAACAATAAACCTATGTGTAGGGTTGTCGATAAAAGAAGGTTGTCGATATGTGACCCTTCAGCAATCGTACCATCCATTCAAGGAAATGAACTATCATTCGGGATGCGCACAAACATAAGGTAGTGAACAACAGTCAAGCTCTCACAATTACTGTTTCAATAATTTTGAAAATTCTATATTTAGCTAAAATCGTCCACTTTTATTTTGCAACATTATCTTCACAGTAAAAACATCATAAATGGAGTTTAGAAATTTTCAATTCAAACCCGAAATTTTCCTTATTTTATTGGCTTAGATTAATCAAAATTTTAAGTTAAACTTTTCTACCTCTGATAGTGCATTAAATTCCAGCAAAAATGTTTTCGGTTAATAATTATTGAGTAACCGTTATTATTTATCAATTAAAATGAATTTGCTTACCTGTAAATTTCTAAGTATATTTTTGTTTTTAAATATACCTGGAAAGTGTACCTGTGTGTATACCTGAAATGCAGAGAAATGAATTTTTAATCTTAATTCAACGTATCGAATAGTAATGTCAGTCTTCTACACTCAATGGCCAAAATAATATAGCCACGTTTCACTGAAACTTCAACTTGTACCTGTAACATGTGCACTGATGTAATTAACCGGATTTTCTGATAAAAAGTTTGCTCAGAATCACCAGTGAACTTTGCATTTTGTAAATCAATGCGAAAAAAAATTATATTTCGGTGATTTTGAATGAGATTATGGGGGGGGGGGGGTGGAATACCATTTTCAGTATATCAGAAATCGCTAAATTTCTTGTCTTAATCGTAGAAAATGTCTCTTGTCTTAAAAGAATTGCATCTAAGCTAAACAATATTTCTAGCTAAAAGTGGAAATATGGGCGAAATTTTCTTGTGAACAATAAAGGTGTCAGGTGAATGACACACGTAGTTTGTAGTAATAGAAGACAACACAATAGAATACAAGACAAAATCATTGAAAAGCGTATCTGAGTGCTAATTTTATGGATCATAAAACTGATCTTAAGAATATAAGTTTCAGTAAAGATTGGACATAATATTTTGGCCACTCAGTGTATAACACTCTCGCTTAATGATCCTAAATTAGGTTGTAAAAAACGGTATTTTAAAAACGGTTTTCGTCTAAGTTATATTTTAACTGGCTCTCTACTTAAATGTTATGGCATAATATCTGACATAAATAATTCATAATAATCAAATTTTTAATTGTTTAATAAGCGTATAGCTAACATACGGAAAAAGTACCCAAGCCGGGACTCGAACCTGGGTCATCAGTATAGCGCATTGACGTTCTATCAACTGAACCACTTGGGAACGATACTCAATATTGAACTTTCTCCCTATAACAAGTTGGCAAGTCTACAAACGCAGCATTTCTATGAAAAAAAATTCCAAAGTATTAAATAATTCATCTTTACGCAAACTAAATTAGCATTATAATTATACTAATACATTTTGTAAAGTATAAATCTTTAGCAGAAATGATATATATATTACAAAATGTAAAATTCCATACCCTATTAACTTTATTATATAAAAAATTCATTTTATTAATATTCTACTTACAACCTTAGTTTATTAAAATATTCTATTACTGTCCATATTTAAAACATTTTTTTATCCTAATTACTTAATTTAACTTTTTTATTTCCCGCTAAATAAGATGTAGAAATTACATTTCTTAAGAATATTTCTTTTTAAAAATCCTGTTTTTTTAATTTTTTTATTAAATAAAATATTTCCTATTTATGCCCACATTTAAATCGCTTTTATTTCTTTTAGTATGTGTAAATTCACCATTTTTCCTCTCCTAATAGTCTAAACAATTCATTCTTTTAAATTGTTTTCAATACGCAAAAAATGAAAGTTATTCTTTCAGTTTCACGTGTTTTTTAATTTCGATAATGATCTAGAAAATTCTTTTTCCGCCAAAATCCTGGGGGAGACGTAATTCCTCAATTTTAATTCACCAGTAAAAATGAAGTACGCAGGTAATGTTGAACATGCATTGGGTGAAATAGCTCACGTGTTATGCAATTCTTCTTGCTCCGCTTCATTAAAAACGTACTGACGGAGAGAGAGAGAAAAAAGAGGGGATTTTGTCGTCGAAGTGACTGTTAAAATAAAATGTTGCTGGCGTTCTAGTTTGTTTTAACATAGAGAATTGGTAAGAGAGAGCTATCCCCGGGAATTTAACGATGAGTGTATTTTAAATAAATGAATTCGAGTGTCATTGTGTTCTTTTTTCTTTTATTCTACATACTACTCGGCCTACTACTGCTTAAAGTTCAAACTACGACTGCATTAATTTGGAGATGTTTGCCATCTTTTTCTTCTGTTGTATTGATGCTAAAACAATAGCAGAATGCAACATATACATATTTATATTATCATACTCCGACTACCAAGAATCAGAATAGTAAGAGTATTTGTCTTGCGGAGTTTTTAACCATCATGATTAGAATGGTGTCGAAAGGAGCATACTTTTATAATTATAATTTTTTAATTCATTCATTTTAAATAATATTTAAAATTAAAAAACCATTTTACAGAAAAAACAAAACGCATCGTGCAAGAGTTTTCATAAGATTTCGTATAAAATAAAATTTAAGGAAATGCCATTACTAATTATCGAGTTACTTCTAACCGATGTTTCGCATAATTTCTGATTGCAGACTTTTCGATTATTTATATCTCACTAATATTTAAAATTGGTGATAATATCTCCACATTATAAACTTAACATATTTTTAAATGAGGGTGTTGCTATTTAATTTGGGTAACTTAGATTGAATTTTTAGATGTAAATAATACTTTTATAATAAATTAAATAATTTATTTTCATAAAAAAATATTTCATGAAGGAAATTGTTTATTTTTCAAGAAACAAATTAAGTTATAGACCATGTGAAGATGGTTTTATACTTTAAATTGAGTGATATGCAGATGTTAGGAACAAATTATGACTCAGTCATATATTATTTTCTTCCCTAAAATTCCTTTATAGTAAATTTAGGAAAAAAGTTCCGTAAAAATAAATGTAAAAGTGTATTAAAATAAAAGAAAAAGTTTTTTCTATCACTTTTAGTCACGCGACAACAGGTCCATATAAATACGCTAAAACATTTTTACGTACATGGGATGTATTGATTTCCGGAATAAAAAGAAATATTTGTGAACATGGCTAACAGAATGTACCGAAACTGTTGCCATTAATTCTATAAAAAATTAATACTACACGAGCAGATTCTAGTTATAAAGATTAATAAAGAGAAGTTTGACACATGTTATGGATTATGTACGATATATTTTCTTGCCTACAGTTTATTTAAAGTAATCTTTCGAAAAGTGTTAGGCGATAAAGATAATCTGTTCTAGAATGAGAAAACATTACTATTTTTTTTTATTATTCGGTTCTGTTATGCATTAAAAGAACATTATTTTTTTTTTTTTAAATCTTGAATTAAGGGAAAGTAGAGTGCCATTTACCTTATTTTTCGTTGCTTCTGGAAGCTAGAATTTGAAACCGAATTTAATATAAATTTGCATACATACTCAGCACTTCTTCTTGTACAGTAATATAATATTAAATACATTATTAATTCATCGCATATTTATTAATAAATGATTATTTACAAAAATTTTAATTATCTATTTTTAGAACCTCTTCCCTGGTGGGTAATACCGCGTGGATATGTTAATCTTACAGGAAAAGAAAAGTGTAGACTTCATTTAGATACGAAACAATATATTTTATTTTACAACTTTAACTAAAGAAATATATAAATTTAATTTTTAAGTATACGGATTTAATAATTTTATCAAATTAAAGATAATTTTATTATCTCAATTGCAATTTGAGAAACTGCGGAAAAGAAGTTTTCAACTTCATCAAGAAATATCAGCTTTATAAAAATCATAATCACTCTTTACCGTCGGTAGTTTTGACTGCCTTTTCTTCAAACATTGTTTACAGGTTATTAACTTATTGTCTAACTGTAACTTTTTTTATCCTGTTTAGAATATACCGCTTTACCCCACGAGAATGAAAGTCAAAACTTAAGTCCTAAAATTGCACCTATAAATGCTCGCAACAGTTTCTTTGTGCGAAATACATCCTTATTAAATATTCTACAGACGATAATATAAATAGTTTTAAAAAACTTTAAATGTGTTTATGTTTAAAAATTTTGAAAACTAGCAAACATAAAACGTAAAAAGGATTAAATAAACTTTCCAACACGAAAATTATACAAATGACAGTATGGGATACCATAAATATCTGCTTATGATTCTATCCTAGAGATAGAATCATAAGAAGTATTTTAACATATAGAAGTATTTCAACTACTAGTCGTTCATTGGATGCCCAAAATATTCTAAGCTGAGAATTTCTGGTTTTTATCCGAGTATAGAGTTATTTCCATATATTCCCTATTTTTCAATACCAACAGAAACGTTTTTATAATTCAAATACTATGATCTGCTATTGCAGTATACATTATTTTTATTATTGCAGTTTATTGCAATGATTTAGTATATTAAACTAGTTTGATTTGATTTTTAGAAAAAACTTGTCTTCTGACAGCATTCTTGAAATATATATATTTAAATATAGAAATATTTCTATATTTTACTTTTGATTGTTTTGAATATTTTTGGTATAAATTGTGTATTGGTGTATTTGTTATAAATTAATTTAATGGAACAGTTGAGAGGAGCAATAAAATATTCAAAATAACAAACATAAATTTGTGTAAATAATAATTTTAAATTAATTTAACTTCACTAGCATGGAACATTTTTGGTAAGCTGACGATTAATTATATTAAGAAGTTTATATTTAGCATGCTGAGAAATGACATCATTTATACATTGCTTATTATATTTTTAATTTTCAATGATATTACCAACCGTAATTGAAATAAAATAGAAATATCGGATTGGCTAAAAATAGCTACATGATATACATGGACAAAAAAAGTGGTTATGTATATATATACAGAAAAAAGTAAAAAAAAAAAGAAATTACTGTGCCATTCTGTAAAATAACAGTGTGTATTTTTTAAATGACCCCTATATACTGTCCATTTGGTAATTCTAGCTTAAAGCTATAGTATAGTATTTCTTCCAATCGTTTGAAGAGAACATCTATTCAAGAATATTGACATTCATCTTACATATGAATAAAATTCAATAATGTCAGAGCATAGCTGGCTCTGTTATATGTTAAGAAGTATTTCAGTTTAAAGAATAGCTGGTTAAGTTTGCCGTATTAACTTGTGTATAGAATATAGACACTAATTTCATTCTATATAAGATCACTCAAACTGATGTACTGCGTAAATAACAAAAGTTAAGTTTTACATAAAATGCAATAAAAGGTTGATTATATGTCTGAAACAAACAGTAAATGCATCTAATATAAAAAAATGTGTTAAAATTCATAAAATTATAAAAATTCCGAAGTACTTTAACAATGTTTGTCTGTAATAAGAGATGTGCATCATTTTTTTTTTACTCTAGGGTGCCTCTTTGTTGTATGGGCTCCCGTGTATGAACCGCCAAGCGTCCAAGTTGTGTCACCAAATTATACGACATACATGATATTATAAAAATGTATGATGTATGTTACATTTCATGATGTACATGTCTAAACCATACTTTTATATGACATATGTATATGACATCGGCATAAGATGTATATGACATGGGTATAAGATGGATATGACATGGGTATAAGGTGTATATGACATAATAGACAATATTACGTATATATTAACGTATATGGCGAATATATTGGATTTTTGAATATATATATACACGCGTAAATATTATGCATATATAAGGTTGACGATGACCTTGGCGAAATCGTAACTGCTATCTTGATGGAATCGTAAATGTAGGGGTCGTTATAACAAAGAAGCACGGATATTAGTAATAATAATTTTACAAGCAATTCTTTTTGCTTTATCATATGCTTTAAAAGTTGCGTAAGAATTCATTTATTTTTTTTAAATATAATATATTTGTTTGAAGAATAATCTATATTATAACTGTTTTAGAAAATAACCGTTTCATAAAGATGTAAAGTTTATTGCACCCAGAAAAAAGTTTTGTTGAATCAACAAAAATTTGGTTGACCCAACAAAACTTTTCGTTTAAATATGGGTCAATGGAAATTTTGTTTGAATTAACAAAACAAATATTGATGATTTTTTTTGAAATTCCAACAAAAAAATTTGTATCGTCAGCAAAAAAATGTTTTGTTAATTCAAGTAAAATGGTTAAATTTTACTTGAATTCACAAAATTATTTTTGTTAAATAGCTATATGCTATGTGTTATTTTAACAATCTATTTTCTTTTTTCAACAAAATATATTTTGTTTGATTAAATAATAAAATATGCTATATTACAAACTTGTTTTGTTTATACTACAAAACATTTTGTTAAATGAACCAATCTAAATATGCAATTTTAACTCTATTTTTTTAATTCATTTTCAGCAGTGAATTACGCCTGTAAACCTTGAATAGTAAGAAGTGAACTTTTATCGCGCGTTTTTTCAAGCGAAAACCGAGAGAGTGAAAATTGCCCAAACCGGGAGTCGATCCCGGGTCCTCAGAGGCTCTACCACTGAGCTACAAGGAACGAGAGCTAAGCCCGGCATTTCTCCCTCTTATATATGTCGGAACGGCTGCAACTGCAGCACAAGGTGTAAATGTCATCACGAGCACGCAAATTTTTGAGGCAAACATCAGACGACAATACAGAGCCCAGCATACGGCAACACATAGTTAATTTTTAATTAATTTTCAGCAGTAAATTACGCCTGCAAAACGCAGGATAAAATTTCACTGTTATATTTTACCAGTGTACTTTCTTCCAGTACCAGAGTACTTTCTTCTTGTACAGATAGAAGATAGTAATAAATGGGACAGGGGCATTTTTAAAACTACCTTTGTCCGTCCCAATGAAAAAAAGTTTTAATTATCCAAAAATTTTGTTAATCCTTTAATTATATAGCTATATAAGTCAAATAAATCGAGTTACGTTCAAAGATTACAGGCGTAATTCACTGCTGAAAATGAGATAGAGCTATTGCAGAAATCGCGAAAAATGCAACATAGCAGTGCCACCTGTTGCGCGTTTTACACCAAAACCTAATCAGCAACAATTTATATCAGGAAATAACTGAATATAAAGTTTTATTAAATTCCGTGCATTAGTTCTTGAGATAGAGCGCCCACAAAATTTGTGTCACATACAGACAGACAGAGTCATTGACAGTCATTTTCTAAAAACAGTCAAATCGTGTTCAGGACCTTCTAAAATCCGTCGGAAACCGGAAGAAGAAAATTTTCATGGTTCCAATACTTTTTCTTGTAAACATATAAGAAAGTAATAAATGGGACAGGGGGATTTTTAAAACTACCTTGGTCCGTCCCAATGAAAAAAATTTTAATTATCCAAAAATTATGTTAATCCTTTAATTATATAGCTATATAACTCAAATAAATCGAGTTACGGGAGAGAGTTATAGCTACTACCCAACAATTTAAATTTTTCAAAAATTTTGCTGGAATTACAAAATTATTGTAAAATGAAAAAAACAGATTTTGTTAATTCAAGTAAAATTGATGAAATTTTGTTAAAATTTTGTAAGCGTGTTAACAATATTTTTTTGTCTAAGCAACAAAACCAATTTTCTTACTTCAACTAAAAGTTTTGCTAAAACAACCAAAATGTACTCAACAAAACATGTTTTGTTGTTTTAATCAATTCCTTTTTCTGGGTGTGATACGTAACTTTCTAAAACTGGAATAGACACTGATATCCAAAAATTAAGGGGCAGTGGCCGATTTTTTCGATTTTAGACATTTTGTCAAATAGCTACTGAAATTCTTTACGAATTGTCCTTGAACTTCAAGAATGCAAAGAAGATATTTGGCTTTATAATTTTCATTGAAGATTTTGTCGGGAGGACAATTAGGAGGGGGGGGGGATAATTTTAATAATAAAATAATATTTGCAATACTCCAAGCAACAGAAAATGCTCAAAATGGTCTGTCACTGTAGCAAATGACTATGTAGCTCTTGTTCAACTGTTTTGCGCATTTGTGTAAGAATAGCACTCTTACTATTCTTGAAGATTTTAACGTTTCTGTGAAAAAATCAACTGTTTTATTTTTATAGCATGCAGAGTTTTTAACCGAATTTAACACCGCGTTCCGAAAACTTGACAAAGAAGAGTAGAAATAGTATACTGCAATTAAAATAATAATATATTGAATATTTGATGACGTATAAGTATTTGTATGAAATAAATTTTAACTGCGCATGCGAACTATAGAAAAAAATTCTTTGTCATGATTTGATAGTCAATACTATAGAACAACTCATATAAAAAGACATGACTAATAGCGTAAAAACTCAAAAAGATACAGGAAATACAGTGCGCTAATCCTTAAAATGGGAAGGAAATACCATAGTATTGTATCAGTTCCTTGGGAAAACGCAAATATTATTTTAATTTTAAATTTATTATCACCCCCCTCCCCTACTTGTCCTCGGAGCTAAATATTCACTTTAAAACATGGAGTCAAACATGTTCTTTACATCCTCAAAGTTCAAGGGCATTTCGGGCATTTCCTCACGAATTTCAGTAGATATTCGACGAAACGTCTGAAATCGAAAGTGTCCGGTCACTACCACTGGACATGGACATCACTGTATGCACAAAAGTGAACGAAAATTTTAACTGGTCAGTTACAAGAAACAATAAAATATTTTGCATTGAATTTAATTTCCACTAGTATTTCACAATTTCATAAATTAGTTGTTTTACTTTTTTTAGTTATTTCTTTATTTTTCCCCAGATACGTTTATGGATAATCCCACGAACTAAAATCATATCTTTCTTTTTTCTTAATTCAATATTTTATTAAAATATTTAGAAATTAATATTTATATATTTATAGAAAAATATTATAAAGTTTTTAAATAATGTATCTGTATAGGAATGTCTTCTCTATAGCATCATGTAGATGGCATTATTTTAATTGGCTGTTATATGTTTATTCGAACAAAAAAAAAAAAAAAAAAAAAAAAAAAAAAAAAAAAAAAAATCTATGATGAAATTTTGTAGTGTTAATTTTAAGTGAACATTTTTATTTATTTATTTATTTGCATGAAAACGGCATTCATGTATAAAATGTTATACAAATCGAATCACTTCATAGAAATGAAATAATAGCGTAATTTGAGTGTAATATACAACATTTATATGTTAATTTAACTTATGTCTTGTTTGACAGATTATTCATTTGAATTTTTGTGAAGTGTAAAAGTGCATGTAAAACGGCTAGTGTCTCCGTATGTATTGTCAGCTACATTCTTAATTATGGAGCGATTAGTTCAAAATTTTTTAGACGTGAAAGGCTATCTTTGTTGTACTGACGTGATGACATCTCATTCCCCACAACGTAATCTATCATTTTGTAAAGCAAATTTTCAACGTAGATTTGTTTTTTTTAAAATAATTCCTAATTCGAAATTTATTTAAATAATAATTTAAAAAAAAATACACGTATTGCACAAAATAAATAGTGTGTGCTATTTTGGAGTTTTTTAATTTTTTCTTCTACTAAACACACTCAATACATCAGTAAAGAGTATTGGCGTAATGAGTGTGGTTAATGTTCAAGTAAAGTGCTTCACGGCAAATAAGGTGAGAAATATCTGTTAAATTCTCATAAACACATCAATATTTCTATTTTTAATACGAATTTCGTATATACTTACGCTTCAGTATTACATCTTAATAATTAATCAAACAAGATTAAATAAGGAAAAAACGCACATGGCACATTTAATTAAAAATAAGTGAATTTAAAATAATGAAATGAAAAGTGAATTCTAATGTAACGTAATTTCCTTTCATTTTTAAATGACATTTTCCTAAATGTACATACAAATTTGAAACGTCAGGCATTTTAATACTTCGTGAAATTTAAAATATTTAAACAGAATTATTAAATGCAAATTTTATTAAACTTTGATTAGATTTGCTACAAATGAACTTGTTATGTTTAATTTGTTTATTGTCAAAAGTTAATGAAAATTTCAGGTATTTAATTAATATTCTCAAAGTTATTTTATATTTCCACGAATGAACATTTACTAATTTATATTTCTTTAAGTGCTTCAGTGTTTCTGTGAAGAGCAGTTATTATAAAATCCAATTTCTTTTTATATAATTTAATTTTATATTTTTATGAATGTTTTAGTTTATTTTAATGAAACTTTGTATAATTAATGTAGTTATGACTCGGGAAATCACACTTTCCATTGCTGATTTAGTCACGAATTAATTTAATGTACTAAAACAAAACTGAATAAAACAAAGATGATATTTTGTATCATAAAATTGTTGAAAAACTTCTACAGAGTTTATACAAAACTTCATTCAATTTTTCTAAGTTATTTGCAACAAAATGTAATTGTTTTAAAAGCCTTTTGACAATATGTTACTTGCGGTTTCATTTGTACTTCTATTTCGTTTTTCAATTGAACTTTTTTTTGAACTGCTTTTTAAATGCTAAATCCAGGTATGTGTATTAAAAGTTTATTTAAGCTGACTGCTGACAGCATTTTGTTTGTTTATGTTGCTAGTGTTTGTTAAGCCTACCACAATGGCTTGTACATAGTTGTTTGGTGTAATTATTAACGTTATTCTGATTTGTTAGAATTTAAGTAAAAAAATGTTTTTATATAACCCGTCAGCACACGCGCCCCATCCATTACGTTACTACACGGGCGGGATAAATTTTACCCCAATGGATTTGCTTGTGTAAATTTCCCCCCGGTTTGATTATAAACAAAAATTTATATTTTGAAATAAACTGTAAATCAACAAAGAAGATAATTTAACTTAAAATAAGAAGTTCTTTTATATTAAAAAAAATAAAAAAACATAAAATCTAACACTAAGATTTTTTTCTGCATATCATTACATACAAAGCTTTTACAATCCAAATTCAGCCATGAAAATACAAAAAAATATAAAACGGATATATAGAAACTGTATGTGCAAGAGTTGTTAACGTATAAAAGAACTATTATATTATTATTTGCATTGCATAAACATTTGCATTAACATTTTCCTATGATTATGGGTTACGTTATAACACGCGTGGGACAAATTTCCTCCCACGTGACATTTTTATAACTAAATAATGGAAAATTCACAACCGGAGGTAAATTCTTTTGAACCACATCTTGATATCATTCAGCTTGAAGAGTACTATAAAGCTCAGAATGATCACGAACGATTTTCGCACATTTTTAAGTAATAGTTGTGAGCTGGGATAGATTTTATCCCAGCGCGTGTGCTGACGGGTTAAATATGTCTTATTTTAGAACTGAGATAAAATCTGCGTGTGGAATCTCCGAAAGTGAAACGTATGTAGTAATAAATACTTGGATCAGTTTTTAGAAATGTCCCAAAAGCGAATAAATACTGCATATCAGCATGATTATATTAATTTTTACATTAAATAATTTGAGTCAAAATTTTAAATTATGAGTAAATAAGAAACAAAAATACAAATAGGAACTACAGCAAAATTTATACTTGGGAAATGACATCTATGACATTCCAATAGAAGTAATGAATTCTTTTTAGAAATATAACGATGTAGAAGGCCAAACTCATTTAAAGCTGCATTTGTAATCACGAAATTTATAATGCCAATTATTTTTTTTACCGTACAATTTCAAAACCAATTCTTTATTTAATATTCCTTTTTTATTATTAATTTTACAATTTTATAATTTTAAAATTGTTTTTATAATTCATATATTATTACTAAATAGGATATATGTTTGATAAATGAGGTATATTTCTTCAGAAATGGTAAATGTATCTTTTAATATTTTTTTATCTATAGATATAATGTAACTGGTCTATTTAATAATAGAAATATATTACTTTTAAATTTAATAAACTATAACTTGCTTACAAAGAAATGTTACGTAATAAATGTTAGAAGACTTATTATTTTTTAAATCGAACAAAATGAATTTTTTACGGCTCTTATCATATTCTATGATGGTTTGATCTTTCATTTTGTAATTTAAAAGAGATTGGATTTTTCCTCACTATATTGAACGAAAATGGAAAAGTGAAATTGTTTTTTACTCCAGTGAACATGAGATCATTAAAAAAAAATAAGAAATTGGAAAATCTCTATTAAAATATATAGCATACTTTTTTAACTATAATATATAGCAATATTTCTGAACAATCGTAAAGAATGTATGGATTTAAAAATTATGGATTTTATATCTTCAAGCATAACATGAGAATATTTTATTAAAATGTTTATATTTAAATCTAACTTTTCGATAAAAATAAAGAAATTAAGTAGATAAAAATCATTTCATAGGTTTCATACATTTTTGTCTTTTATTGTCGATACAATTATATGATGGTCAGGTTAAAAACGATGACATTTACAAATTGACATAAGCTAGTTTTTCATTTTTTTTTCATTACACGCCGAATTTATCGTTCTTTGTATTTATACTTATCGTCAACTGTGTTTTTCAATGTAGTTTAATTTTTCTTCCCTTTTCTTACCTAAATTCAACTTCGATTCTCAAAGATTTATTTTCATTTTTGGCACCATCCAAGTTTGTCAAATAAATTTTTTTTCTATCATCTAACATATATATTTCAAATAAACAGATGTATATATAAATAGTAATGTATATATTTGGAATCAACAAAAATATTATTCTTCCGAATATACTTATTAAATATGATTATTGGAAGCAAAATAATATGTTTGCGAATTATAACGCTTCGATGTTTTAACCATACGGTATTTATATGCATCTTCTCCCCTTTATATATTCAAAATTAATTATCTGATCAATGTAAAAGTAGGAAGAAATATCTTAAAAAGCATCTAGTTATTGTTATTGTTATTCTATTGTTATTCTATCTATAGTTATTGTTATTCTATTTATATCTATAATAATAAGGAAAGAAGCTCTCTCTGTGTGTGATATTGTGTGTCTATGGACTATGTTCTGAAGAGACTGCTGCACGCAGAGCTACACAGTTTCGTAGGACGGTACATCCATGTACGTAGTTATGCACCTGGAAGACCGATTTTGGATTAGATTTTTTTCCAAGTTTGCCAAACAAAATTATTCCTTTCAACTTTCACATATATATTCCTAATAACCATAGATATATATATTTGGAATATATATACAGGGTGATTATAAAGAAACTATCCCGATATATGAGCCCCTAACTGTCATATCGTTCACAGAAACTGAATGAAATTTTGGTTTAAAGTATTTTGAGGCATGCGCTCAAGAATCATGTGAAAAACAACAGTTAAATTCTAACAGTTACGGTTACAGTGACAAAATTTCAAAAATGTCAAATGGCAATACCTATTTTTTTATTGGAATGTGATCTTTATAGTGAAAAACCATAAAAAGCGTTGAACGGTACCTGTATCACGAAAATTGCCGGCGCTAGACAGACTAAGAAGAATAGTGAAAACAACCAATAAGGACAGAGAAGCAACAGAAAACAAAACATTTTATTGTGTTTCATACATTTTCCATTTCACACACGACGACAATTTACATGCGGCAGATGGTGGATACCACTGAACAATAAATCTTTTACTTTCTGTTGCTTCTCTGTCCTTTATTGGTTGTTTTCACTTTTCTTCTTAGTCTGTCTAGCGCCGGCGATTTTCGTGCTACAAGTACCGTTCCAACGCGTCTTTTTCACTATGAAGATCACATTCCAATGCAAAAAATAGGTGTTGCCATTTGAAATTTTCGAAATTTTGTCACTGTAACCGTAACTGTTAGAAATTGACTGTTGTTTTTCACATGAATCTTGAGTGCATACCTCAGAATACTTTAAACCAAAATTTCATTCAGTTTCTCTGAACGATATGACAGTTAGGGGCTCATATATCTGGTAGTTTTTTTATAATCACCCTGTATATATATATATATATATATATATATATATATATGGACTAAATAGAAAATGTATTCTTTCGAAAACACGTATTAAAAATGATTATTGGAAGCAAAAGAATATCTTTACGAAATATAACACTTTGATGTTGTAACCATACGGTATTTAAATGCCTTTTCTCCTCTTTATGTATTCAAAATTAATTATCTGAACAATGTAAAAGTAGGAAGAAGTACCTTAAAAAGCATCTAGTTATTGTTATTCTATTTATATATATAACATAAAGGAAAAAAATCTCTCTCTGTGCGTATGATTGTGTGTGTCTATCGACAATGTTCTGAAGAGCACACAGAGCTACACCATTTCGTAGGACGGTACATCTATGTATGTAGGTATGCAAATAAAAACAAGATTTTTGATTTTTCGAATAGATATTCTTTATTTAATTTGTTATGTGATTTTCAGCGTTTTTCCACGTTCCGAAGGGAAAGGCTACGCATAGCGGAAGAGTTGACGGGAGCTCAAGGTAGCAATCGACACAGAAAAATTCCGGAATTTCGAAGTATTAATTTTTAAAGAAAGCGGCTCGCAATTAGCCGATATGTTAATTAAAAAAAACATTAAAAACTACTCCTCAAGAAAGCATTTTTTCAACAAAACGGCAAAGCAAACGTACACCTGCTTTTCATTAGCAAGCGAAAATTAATGAATTGAGAATTTGCAATAATTAGCGAAGATTAAGAAAAGTATTTGAGGTATCGATTTGAAACTCATCATACATCCGCAGAAAATTGTTTGCATCTTGGGTTCTATGGGATGGATTTCAACGGGAATCGTTTCATTCAACTGGAATACAATTTCAAACTTTTAGTTTAATACTTAATTGTCTGCCGCGATTTTCAATGGCATTCTTTTCTAGGGTTCTATAGGGAATTCTTTCAACTCCACCGCCGGACCAAAATCTTTAATTCCCTATTCCCTAGCCGGATGCCTCAGGGCTAGTTACCCTGGGGTACGCCATGTTTAGGGGACAATTTTCCTATATTTTATTTTATCTTTTCATTTATTTTACTAATTTTTTATGTTTTGTGTTGTTTTGTCTGCCTGTGAGGTGTTAGCGGTAGCATTTGTAGGCTTTCAATGTTCCGAGATGGTGGTAGAGTGAGTCTCAGGTACTGGCTTCTGGCTAGGCTCTGAGCCGATGGTTCGCTCCTATGGGCTGCCATTCATAACCTGGGGTCGGTGATGCTACGGGCATCTTTTGGCCCATTTCTCGATCATTGTGTGGGAGCCGGAATCGCTTAACAGCCCGGTCAGTGGTCATGCCCAGTATTGGATAAGTACCGTTACATACGTTAGATTAATTTACATGTAAAAGTATGTTTTCTTAAATTTAGACTTCTCTTACCACCATTTTCGAACAATAACCTCGCTGACCTCCATTCTTTTCTTGGGTTCTATGGGACCGATTTCAACGAGAATTGGTTTATTTAACTCTCCCGCCTGACCACATTTTTTCTTTAATTCCCTACTACGCAGTCGAATGCCTCAGGAATAGTCACCTTGGGATACACCGGGTGTGGGGGCAAAGTGTCGTATTTTTGTAATTCCATCTTTTCATTTATTTTACTTTTTTGCATGTTTTGTGCTGTTTATTCCACTGGTGCGTTGTTAGTGTTCGCCTTTGTTTTCATTCTAATGTTTCGAGCTGACGGTAGATTAATTCTCATTTACTGGTTCCTGTCTAATTTCTAGGCCGATGGTCTGCTCCTATGCGCTGACTTTCGTAACCTAAGGGCGATAATGCTACGGGCCTAGCTTGGGGACAGAACCTTCTCCTGGCCATTTCTCAATTACTGAATGAGAGCTTATTGCTAACGGTACGGAATCTGTTAATAGCCAGTCATGTCCAGTAATGGAGAAGTAGAGTTACTTAAGTTAGTTTTATTTACATGTAGAAGTATGTTTGTCCAAATATAGACTTTATTTACCACCATTTTCGAACAGTGACTTTGCATTGTTTACTCTGGTTCTATGGACCAGTTTTCAACGGTGTATTGGTTCATTGAACTCCCCTTTAATTAAGTTTTAAAAATATGTTTTCTTATCTATTTACTTCAGTTGCCACCCTTTTCGAACAGTAACTTCACATATTTTTCTCGGGTTCTACGGTACCGATTTCAGCGGGAATTGGTTCATTCAACTGGAATTCAATTTCAAACTTTTAGCATAATACAGTACATTTTGTCGATGCGATTCTTCGGCTTTTTTCGCGTTTCGCGACGATTTTTGAGTTTGTGAAAGAACTCAAGTTAAAATGTTTTGGTCCTCCAATGTAAATTTTGCCCTCTGCAAATTTTGGATTTTTAGAATTTTTTTATGAGATTTTTAGCAGATATTTTTTTTATAGTTTCGCTGCGATAATTTCCACATTTGTAAAACGAATTCGACTTTAAAATCTCTTAGCACAATATTCTAAATTTTGACCTATTTTTAATAAAGTGCATTCGGTATTCATGCAGCGATATTTGATTTTTTCGTGAATTTGTTATGCGACTTTTTGAAAATTTTCGTGTTTTCGGCATTTATAAAATAAATCCTGATTTAATATTTTACCTCAATATAATAAACTTTATCCTCAGCGACTTTTGAAATGCATTTTCGTGACTTTTAGAGATTTCTCCCAATTCTCTGCGATTTTTCCTTATTATTAAAAATAATAAAATTTCAAACTTCTAGCACAATATACACTGCTTGATAATTACTAAGGAACAGAGACATTTTCCTTCATATTTAATGATAATCATCCTTTAATGAAATGGCACTTAGTGCATTTTTAATAGAGGCACTAATATATCATTAACATGCAAAAGATACGATATTATCAGATAACATACAAAACAAAAACAACGAAATTTGCTTCTTACAACATTTTTCAACAGTTACGAAAAATGCTTGTTCTGAAAAAAAGGAGCACATACGCGTCGATGAGTATGGGAATGACCTCCTCCGACATTGATAAACATTTTGAATCATTTGTGCATGCTTTTTACTAAACAGTTGAGGAGAGAGTTCGGGGAAATCTCTCCCATTCGTCTCACAAAACAAATTTAAGATCCTGCGCTAAATATCGTCTCTTTCTAGTATGAGGGACACTTCAGTTGTCTTAGATGAGTAGACATTGTTATCCATGAACAGAAAAATTCTGGTCGCACTGCCCCACGAATAAGATGGATATAACGCTGGAGAACGCCTGTGCAATACCAGTACAACGTCACTGTAATGTTTTTCAAATATGTGAAGCCGAATTCTGCCATCATACCTGATACCTGATCACACAATAACTTTCGACCATAGTTATCAGTTTCCTGGACATTCTGGTGATTGAAATAAACTCTCTCTTTCCTCACCAGCCGTTGTATGAGATTCATTAGAAAACGTAATTCTGTACCACAGTTTCTAACCCCAACGAATATGTTCCTTACACCGAAATAAACTTTCTGTATGATATTTTGCTTACAGTGGAATGCATGTAATAAGCTGCTGTGCATCTAAGCAAGCATTATTCAATCACCAAGAAATGGTTCTTACAAATAATAAAGTTCCAATAACGTTGGGAAGGTCTGGGGATATCTGACCAGGAGTACCGGGTGTATGTTTTCTTGGCTACAAGGCAGTCAAATGGATACTCTTGAAGTGTGATGATCCTACCAAGGTGAACCAGAATGCCTTCTCGTGTACCTCCACATCTAGGAGTATTTTTAAACCACAAGATGTCTCTAATCGATCACAAGATCTCTAAAAAGATAAACTCTTCGAGTTATCTTTTGCTTTGGTAACTTGGGTGAAACTTTGCCCCACCTTGATAGATCTCCTCAATCATGATCGTATACAATCAAATAATATCTGACAGATATATAACACTCAGTATCTGTCGTCCAACAACGAAATTTAGAGATCTACAGTGGTGGCCAAAAGTTAGGACATTTTTTGAAAGTTTCATGTTTTTCAACATTGTGTGCTTGTAGAATATATTAATTTTCACTTAAATACAGACGTTTATATATCAAAATTAAAGGTAATTTAATGTAGAATTTAATAATAAAAACAGTATTACAATATATGTATTACAAAAAGAGTTATGCTCATTTTAGTAGAACAAACAAACACAAATCATTTTGAATAAGGACGTGTTTTGTAATAAAAGCGTACTAAAGCCAATCACAAACACTGTTCTGAGGACCAATCAAATGTCTGTAACTATAGTTTAGGTTATTTGAATGGTAAAAGAGTTATTGTTGTGGAAATATTTTGCGGAATGATGCATACTAGTACAATTAAATAGAGTATTGCTGTTTTTGAATATTTAAAGTCCTTTTTTTAATTAAACTAATTTTAAACAATGTCATCAACAAGAAGAACTAATTGGGCATCTACAAAAAGAAGCCGAATTGTCATATTGAGGGAAAATGGCCTCTCTTATGCTGAAATTACAAGACAAGTTGGTGGTTGAGTGACTTGTTCTGGTGTACGAAAGTTCTGTTTACGTTATGAAAAAACGAAATCAGTGGAAAATAAGGCCAAATCAGGCCGAAAAAAATGCACAAATGCTATTGCTGATAGAAAAATTAAACAGCTATGCCTTCAAGATAGAAAAATTTCATCAGATGCCATTAGATGTGAAATGAATGCAGCGGGTATTGCAGTAAGTTCAAGAACAATAAGAAGAAGGTTATCAGGATTTGGACTACATGCTAGAATTCCAAGGAAAAAGGCCATATTTAAATCAAAAGCAATGCGAAAAACGAGTTAAGTGGACAAAATAACACATTAAATGGTCAGAAAATCAATGCAAGCAAGTAATCTGGAGCAATGACAGTAAAATATCGCTCTTTGGTAGTGATGGTAGAAAATACGTGAGACATAGAGTAAGAGAAGCACTTCATCCTGATTGAATTGAAGCAACTACAAAAAACCCAACAAATGTCATGATTTGGGCATGTATGTCTGCAGATGGTGTTAGCCGAATTCAAGTGATTCATGGCATTCTGAATGCCAAAAAATACATCGAAACTGTCCTGGAACCAAAAGTGATACCTTCCATCAGGGATCTCTTCCCCAACAATTCACCATTTATTTTTCAACAGGATTCAGCTCCATGCCACACAGCAAAAGTATGCAAAGCCTGGTTTCAAAATAAAGGCATACATATATTACCATGGCCAGGAAACAGCCCTGATCTCAATCCAATTGAAAATTTGTGGCGACGTTTGAAAATTCTTGTACCAAAAAAACGTCCATCCAATAAAAGACAACTTATTGAAGCTATAATTGATTCTTGGCACCGTGCGATTACGAAAGATGAACTCCAAACACTCGTTCACTCGATGAAAAGACGCTGTGAAGCTGTCTTAAAAAAGGTTTATCCTACTAAGTATTGATTGTGTAAGTATTACTTTTAAAAAATGCAAATCTAAGATAGATCTTACTATTAGTTGTATAACTTTCTTTGCAATACAGATATTGTAATACTGTTTTTATTATTAAATTCTACATCAAATTACCTTCCATATGATATATAAACGTTTGTATTTAAGTGAAAATTAATATATTCTACAAGCACACAAAGTAGAAAAACATGAAGCTTTCAAAAAATGTCCACACTTTTGGCCACCACTGTATCTACAGAAATTGACAGTGTGGCTTCCGCCTAAGGTATTAGAACGTGTAATTTCAAAGACCGAAACCATGCGGATGCACTGCTTTTAATACAGGTAGGTGACCTTGACCTGTATTAAAAGCAGTGACCTAAATGAAGTGACCTTGAAATACAATGTTTTCTACCGTTGTTTTTTCAGTGATTGCGTGTCTTTTATGAAACACAATTTGGCAAAAATTCGTTATCTCTTAGCATTTTTCAAGCAATATAGTAAATTTTGTTACTTTTTCAAAGAAGATTATTCGCAATTCGTGCAGTAAATTTTAGATTGTTTTCAAGTTTCGTGCTATTTTTTGACGAAACCGAGCAACGCAAGGCGGATCAGCCAGTTTATAATATTTCATATATAATTCAGAATGAGTTTCAAAAATATATTAAATTTAAATTTTAAAAACTCGAATATTAAGTTTTTAAAATCTATATTTTATTTGATATAAATATTAAAACATTTACATAAACGGAATTCATAAGTCAAAAAGTAAATCTACTATCATTGTTTTGAGTTAAATATTATAATGCAATTTAAAAAACAAACGTTATTTAACGTATTTATTTGTGATGAAGTGACAATACATTGGGATTTCATTTGCATGACTGGAAGAATAATAGTGCATGGTGATTCTGTAACTTTTATTTCTATAAAAGTTTTCATCATGTTCAAAAAGCGTGTTTATTACGGCTCTGAAATTTTGTATGAATTCTTGCAAAAAAACATTTGTAGACAGCAGGAGATTACTGACTTAAAATTGCTCATCATCGATAGGAACTTGCATTAAGTAGTTTAAGTGCACTAAATGCACTTTTCTCCGCAAACAAAGTATTGTTGATTGTTTTTTTTTTTCTAATTCTTCCTGTCCACGGCAAAAACATGACTTATTTTTTTAAATTTTAATGACTGTTCGATAGAAATTGTCCAAGTTATCCTCTATTTGCCATCCACAGTCTTCTTTTCAAGTTACAGAATGTGCGTTTCCTCCATTTTTAAGCTGAAATTTGGTAAATAGTATGAGATTAATTGTTTGTGCAGTTTTTAGAAAGAGCTTTAAAATGATGTATCATAAATATATTTTTATTTTTTTTAATGTATGATTTGTTTTGAAAGATATTTTCAATTTAAATAAACTGTTTTCATTTACCTTTCTTACCAGTACAATATATTATAATTGCTAATGAATAAAATATATTTTCATAGACCCGTACATTTTTGTATGTAATACATACATTTGCAGGCCAAATTTCCTCGGTTGAAATGACGTTTAGAAAGAAGAAAAAATAAATAAATCATATCTATCTAGTAATCAATCTCAATTTCAGATAGATGATGAATGACTTTTGGTCAAAGTTCCAGTTTTAGATTTCGATAACACGTAAAAATGTCTTTTCTCACGGACATTTCTTATATATAATAGGAAATTCGAATGTTATATACTAAATTTAGGATTTCTACATTGTACAATCGTTATATTTACGTAAGATAACATAATTTATTGCATAATCTTTAATTAACATTTAGTAAGAAATGAATGTGGAGTTGCATGGAAAAAAAATAGGAATAATGTTATGTATAAGGCAGCAAAAAGTATTTTTTAAACTATAATAAATGCAGATTTTATACGTTACGAAATTTAATGTTTTGTTTTAGTTTCGAATTTAATCTATACCATAATCTATACCGGATCTTTAATCTATACCAAATCTTTAATCTATACCATATTTTTAATGTTTTGTAATTTAAGAAATAATATATACCTATTGTAATGCCTATACAAATTTCCAAAGACAAAATGTAGAAAGCAAAGAAATTCTGTTACTTTTCAAATAAAAAAAATTACAGTTTTTCGGCCGTTTTTAACGTTTTGGCATGTAACGTCTTATGTATATGTACTAGTTACATAGATTAAGCCGAAACTATAGTTGCAAGATTAAGCTGTTTGTGATGTTCTAAGGTTGTTTAATCATGACAAGCCGCACTCAGCCTGCAACCCGTGGGCCATAGCGGATTGTTACAACGGGCTGCAGCAGGAGTTATTGTTAAAAGATTAGGCTGTTTTTGATAATTTTAAGGTTTTTTCATCTAGACCAGCCCCATTCAACCTGAAACCCTCGGGCCGCATGTTGTTCAACGACCTTTTATGTACGGCCAAACACATACAATCATTAATCCTTATGTATAAAAATTTCAGATGAGTACAAAATGTATTTAAGACCATCACATATTGGTTTATATACACTCCGTATAAAATAATCTACGCACCAAGAAGTTGTTCGATTGTAATGAAATGTCGGATGCAAAGATGTTTAAAAAAACATGAAACTGATTACAAATGTGGTGTCAAAAAAAATTAATAGAAAGATCTCCAGCATCGGAAATATGCTTCCAGTAGGAGTATACAAGGAGCTATTCCTGATCTAAAATTCTAAATTTTTGTTGTATTTCGACTGCGGATATCCTGCGTCGTCTGTGACAATTTCTTGCTGAAGATTCGTGCTTATTATGAGCAAATTACACTGTTCGAAATCGGTGTCGTCGTATTGAGAAAGGCTGCATTGGCAGATCGAACAATCCTTCGATGAAAAAAATAGTAACATAAGTTGTAAAATTGCACCTTTCTTTTTGAAATGATTTCTATTTTGCTCCTGTTTTTCTGAATATATCCCACGTTTGAAATAAATGAAAAGTTTACTACCAAAATTAGATTATTTAAATAATACAAATAATTTAAGAAAAATAGGAAATTATATTAAATACGTATTTTTAAATTTAAATTTAAAATTTTTCACCACATGCAGCTATTATATTCAATAAATAGTGATAATTAAATCTGTATACAAAACATTTCAGTTAAGATATCCGAAATAAAATTTTGTAAAATATTATACTGTTTATTTCATAATTCGAAAAATATATATTTCAGCTAACCTGAAATTTTTTACGCTTTAATCTGCTTCAAAAAGTAACACTCACACACACACACACATATATATATATATATATTTACAGTGGCAGTCAAAAGTTTCCGGCGAGTTAGTTTCTTTGATTTGTTTGCCAGAACGTTTCAGCGAAGAAGCACGATTGCTTCAAAAGTTAGGAATATGGAAATGACCGCTGACCACTTGATCATTTTGATTGGATACTGAAGACACTTGATGCAAACGGAAGGAATTCGAAATTCGGGTGCGCAAAAGTTTCCGTCCATTCGTCATTCGTTAGTGTTTGCTATCGATAAAGTGTTGTTTTGACCTTGTTTGTTAATTAATCAACGTGAATAACGTAGTTGAAATTCAAAAATGAAAAGTTCAACAGTTTTGTTCGCAAACGAGTGATTTGTTTGTCGCTAAAGGGCCAACTCTATCGTGAGATTGCGGCAAAATTATCGAAAGAAAAATCTACTGTGAACGATATTTCAAAAATATATAAAGATGGCCATGGCCTTCAGGACTTTCCACGTTCCGGGAGACCCCAAAAAATGACTATTCGTGTGCACAGAATTATCAAGAGAAAAGCAGTTGATGACCCGCATAAAAATGCTGCTGCAATATTCCGCGATTTACGGAGTGAATATATTGCTGAAATAAGTCGATCTACGTCGGTGTTAAAAAAAAACGTTCATAAGTAAAAAAAATCCGCGGGGCCCAACTGGCGTTTTCCAAGGAACACACTGGAAAAAAGTACTATTTTCTGAGGAATCGAAGTTCAACCTTTTTGGGAGTGATGGCAGACACTATATCCGACGACTTAAAAACAAAAGATATGATTCAAGGTATCTTATTCCTACATTGAAGTATGGCGGAGAACACATAATGCTGTGGGGAGCAGTTTCTGAAAAAGGTATCGGTCAGTTATTTTAAATCCGCGGAAAGATGAATTGTGCAATGTATAAGGATATCTTGTAAGTTCATTTGCTGCCTTATTGGAGGAAAAACTGTGGTCGCAACTATTTCTTTCAGCAGGATAAAACAGCGTTCCAAACCATATATGAAAGCTCGTCAAGCAGTGGCTTTCGAACAAAAAAATCCCGCTTTTGAAATGACCAGCCCAAACACTCGATTTGAATCCAATAGAAAATCCTTGAAAGGAACGTGACAAACGTGTGCGAAATTATAAATATTCCAATTCAGCAGAATTATCCTTAAAATTCCAAGAAGAATGGAAAAAACTTACCATAGACGATTTTCAACCGTTCATTGAATCGATGCTACATCGCTGCGCCGCAGTACTTATTGCTAAAGTTATGACGACAAAATGCTAATTGTAAATATTGTTGATCACTATTATTTTCTATTATAACACCATATTTAACCAAACTTGCCAAGATGGCCGGACACTTTTGAGGACATCCTTTTTACTTTGAAATTCATTTTGTCAATTAAATTTATTGATATTTATTTGTTAGTCCATAAATAAGTTTCTAACTATTATGTCAATAAAATGTATAAGTATCAGTTTGAGATTCCTCTTCATGAAGGTATACTTAAAAATTAACCAAAATTTTTATGCTGGCCGGAAATTTTTGATTGCGACTGTATACACATATATATCATATATGTATATTTATGCATGAATAGGCATATAGATAGATATATGTTTTTTAATCCTCCGTATCAGACACTTTAACTGATGAAGGTAATAAGAATATCTCATGTTTCTTGAGTAAATTTTATTTGTTTTACAATACATTTTTAGTAGCGTGCAATTGATTATTAGCAGCTGAATAAATGTCTGTTCTACATCCACAACACTAGAATTAAGTACTAACAAGATTAAATATACTAAGAAGTACTCATGCCATCATTTAAAAAATTTCTCTGAGAACTTAATACGATGTTCCGCATAAAATATACTCAAGATGCTGAAATTAAGCTATTATCTAATGGCTACTAATGCCTGTTATAGAAATATTCTACAGTGGTGGAAAAAATTATAAAGCCGCTTGAAAATATGATATAATTAAAAAACAAAATATAGAACATTTATAAAATTTCATACATATATATTATATGCTACAAGGAAGTAAAGAAAAAAATAAATTCATTGACAGCTACATTAATAAAAGATTAATAGACTTAAGAAAATTTTCTGTACAAAGGAAGTTGGAAATAATTATAAAGTCGATACATGTATTTCATCAATAATCGATGTGAGACCCATTTTTTTCGATGACTTTGACTAGTCTTTTGTTCATTGAATCTATCAGACCACACAAAGTACTTGCATCAGCATTATTCCAGCAATTTTTAAAAGCATTCATCAAATCTAACTTTAAATTGAATTTTCGTCCATTTTTGTAAACATTTCTAAACATTTTGTAAACATTGCTAAAATTCCCCAATGATTTTCTATTACATTCAGATCGGGTCTATGAGCTGGCCACTGAAGGCATTTCACCTGATTAGTTTCCAGCTAAGATTTAGTTGACTTCGAAACATGAACGGAAGCGTTGTCTTGCTAAAATGTCCAGTCTCCTGAAGTTATAAGAGGAGCAAATGGGTAATAAATTATCTCCTAACATTTCTTGATACATAACCCAATTCTTTTTGTTATGCATGAAAACAATTGGAGTGGTTCCACAGGCAACTAATGCAGCCCAAACCATTACCGAGCCACCTCCAAATTGACGCTTTGAAAAAATATCAGGCTCCTGTCGTAAATCATGCCAAAAATATTTATAGCCGTCGGGTCCATCGAAATTAAATTTCTTTTCATCGGAAAAGACAACATCTCTCCAATTTGTGCCTTCGGTTACATGTTTTCGTGCAAAGTCTAAGCGAGCATTTTTGTGGTACTTAGAAAGAGGTGGTTTTCCTTTAATTTTTTTTAAATTGAACAATGGGATTGTTACTTAAAACATTTCTTACCGTTCGGCTTGTATATGGTAATTGTAACTGTTCTTGAATTTGGGCATATGACATTATTTGTCCGCAAACTAGCTTCCGGATTTGTCTTGATTGCCTTACAGTTAAGGATTTCGGTCTTCCTGTATGCTTTCTTACTGCCGTAATCTTCGGGATTTCTGAGAAAACTGCTTACTGCAGCCTTGGACCTTCCTATTTTTCTTGCAATATTAGAACCAGACATTCCAACTTCATTTAAAGTTAATATTTTAATTTGTTGAACATCGGATAACTTTTTTCCTCTTGGCGTTGTATTAAACAAACCAAATACAAAATGAATGCACGTAACGCGTTTACATTTACCTAAACTTTCATGGCGACCTATTTTCTTAAGTCTGGCATAATGCCAAATGAGGCTAGAACCATCGGCTTTATACTTTTTTCCAAGTTGTTTTTCATTGGTTGTAAGAAATTAGCATAATTTATGTTCCCCCTTTCGTTTTACCAAATAAAGTTTATGTGTATTATTGCAATGTTGATCATGCAAATGAAAATAGAATTTGCGTTATCAACAATTCCATTACTTTTTGAATTTTGTAAATTTTTCTATCGGCTTTATAATTTTTTCCAGCACTGTAGTTAATACAAAAATGCACATTTTTTGTAAATGGCACCTCATGCAAATTATCATATAACTAGTACAAAACCCCTGTCAAAAATGACGGATTGTTGTTCTGCGCTGTATTTAAACAACATGAAGATTTTATTATTGAAAGGTTTGTGTTGTAGAAAAGTACTTTTTAAAAATGACAAATGATTTCTACAAATAAAAATAATAAGGATTTTTTTTCTTTTTTTTTTTACTGAATATATAATTTTTGAAATAGTTCAACGATTGAACAAAACGTTCAAACTAAATATTAAAAAAATAATCCATGTGCGAAAGTTTTTGTAAAAAAGTGTTATCAATGAGTTTATAAAGAACTTGACTCACCACATAGCTCATTGTTTGGTTACATAAGCAAAATTAAATGCAAATTAGGCAGTATTATATACTCCTTATATTTTAATTACGTTTCATAAGAAAAAAATCTTCCGATGGAAGCAAAATTTCAAAATTTAAGTGATATAAGTTAGGTTCTTAAAAATGGATATAACTAAGAAAAGAAATAACATTAAGAAATAAATAACATAAAGCTGTAACATTTAAAAGTTGGTCTTGAAATAAATCAATACGTCATGAATTTTCTTATTTTAAAAACATTCTTATATACATTTTGTACAATATATTATCAGGTTTTTATACAACTTTTTTTTAATTTTATATATATTTTGCAACAAAAAGTTCCTTCGTTTATATTAGTTGCCAATAGATGGTGATAAAGTAATATTTACAAAAGAAGCTTCATACTGGAACTTGATCGATCACCGGTTACCGCAAAGCCTCTCTACGAAAGCAGTCACCACCATTTCTGAAAAAAGTGTTTACTGAAAAAAAATGTTTACACAAATGTTGATACACATGCTTTTTTATGAAAATATGCTGAACAGACACGATTTGAGGTAATAGAAATTATCATTTAGTTGTCTTTTGTTACCATATGTTTTTCATTAAGCCTCACATGGCGTTTAGCTACGCTCGGGTTTGCAGCTCCGACTCGGTTCGCCCTCTCAGAGTAAAGGAAAAGACTAGAGAGGTGGTAAACCGTAAAAACGACTTGCAATATGAAGCCGGTTATCACTCAAATCATTAGGCCCAAACAAGCCAAGCACGTGGAACAAGGGCTGACTTCATTGGACGGGGAGAGGTTTTTATAGCACGCCACCAGTTATTTGGACCGACTTTAGGGTTGCATTTTTAGATTCACGCCAAACGTAAACATTTTACCTTTATTTCCCTCTTTACTTTGTGGTTTGTCCTGGAATGATTACCTACACTTTCCTACACTTGGATTTGCCGAAAGATGGCTGCTAAAATAGTTTTTGAAGTTTTTAAACAAAGTTAAAATACAAGGCGCATTCTATAAAAACAGAGAATTATTTTTTTTTACATTGTGGCAACACCGCGAAACTAAAAAACAAAACTGCAGGCAATGTTTTCGGACTGTTAATCGTAAGTTTATAAATATTCTAAACGAAGCAGGTGGTTTTATTTTCGTAGTTTCGTGCTTGTTTAAAAAACTCTTTTTATTTGCCCTACAGAAACAGAGGTGAGTGATTCAAAGTTAAAAACGAAATCCGTTGAGCCATAAAATTTTTCTCTCGTTTTGGCAAAACAGATCCAGAAACAGTTAATGAAAGAAGCTTACGAAGACAAATGTTTTGATGAGTCTACGATTTTTAGATGGCATGGTGATTTAAAAAAAGGACGTTTGTCTGCAGAACTGGCTCCTAAGCCTGACCGACCAGAACGTGTTGTGAATGATCGAAATCTTAACACTGTGTGCGGAATCTTGCAAGAAATAAGTTAAACTATATGAAACGATACCTTGCATACTTATAGTAAATTTTAAACATGTAGATTTTCTTATGATACCTAAGATTTATGGTTTCATTAATTTTTTTAATTTTATTTAAATGCAATATTTTTAGCATTTTTAGCATCTTGTTACAGATATCAGAAAAGGTCGCTGATTATCAAAATCCTGTTTTGTTATTTGTCTATATTGTTTTATTTCTATTATTCTGTATTTTTTATATATTATTAACAGGTTTTCATGCGTTTTTGCCATCAAATGTTTTTAAAATACCGAATTGTCTAATGCGTCGTAGCGGGATAATTGATTGAGACGTAAACATTGAATTTCGTCGATTATTGTTGTCTAAAAATGGTTATATCGCTTACTTAAGACCATATTTCATAAATAAAAAAGTTTTTTGCGCATGAAAATGGAAAAGACTTGTTGGAAGGAAAGAGTTATGCTTTTAATCACATTCTAGCCACTAATTACTTTCTCTCGGTTGTTATAACTAAATTTAATAAAATTTGTTTTATATAGATACCCTGTTACAGAGATAATATGAGTTAATAGTCAAATAATTTATATTTATTCTTGTTTAATATAAAAAAATATACTTTTGAAATTATTTATACAGCATAGGTGGGAAAAATGTTTCGCATAACAGTTTCTTTTGACATGCTACTATGACATTGTTGTAATTTGATAAATAAATGTTTTTGTCAATTTATAGCCAATAAATATGTCATTTATTTTATTCACATTATTAAATTACTGCAGATTGCGGCGCATGTAGCGCACCGTGACAATACGCACACCTACGAATCGATGCTGTATTTTTTTTTTACGTATATTAGCTATTAACGAGATACATTTTTCCTGATAAGAAACCTTTATGAGAGTTGTAGCAAGAAAACACAATAAGTAGCCTTATAAATATAATAAGTAGTACAAACAAAAGTAATAAGCAGATGCACAGCAACGACATACGCTACTGCTTTACGTATGTGTTTGAAACCCCAAGAAAGCGTTTGGAATAGTATTTACATTTATTAAAATAATCACGTGTTGTTTATTAATATAACTACTCTTGTTTATTAATATAAAAATCTTATTTCTTATACATCATTTTTAATTTCCATTTTTATGCTCGGTGTATAACACGCACCTGTAAATGTTGTCCAATTTTCTTGTTTGAAATCTGCGCGTTGTACGCCGGAATGTACGCTACCTTTATAGGCTCGAAATTACATATCTCATAGTCAAGCAATTCTATTCTCATATTTAGGCTATTGCTCAGGGTTTCGGGATTCGAGATTTTTTTAATTCCAAATATATACCATATTGTCTCCCAAATAATCTTCGCTTTTTAAAAAAAATCACGGGGGTAGGTCATTAAATATAGCTAAGATTATTATAACGAATCATTGGTACATATGATGAGATGAAAACAATCCTCAACTTGGCAACACTGTTAGGGCTGTTAAATTTAAATTTAAACTGGGAAAGCGGGAAATATATGTTAATGCATTTCGGGTCCTTTTAGATGAATTTTAAAAGCATATTTGTTGTTAAAAATTATGACGGAATTTTTCGCCTAAGTACCCAATTTTATTCCAGATATATATTTTAACAAATGAAGGGGTTAGAATGAAAGTGGAGTAAGTCAAAAATTTGAAAGATCTAGATAACCATATTTTCACTGAACGTATATTAATTTATGTTCAGTGTGACAGTCAAATAAGTCAAATTTCACTTAGGGAGTCGCTAGAGGTCAAAACAAATTGGACCACGTAATGCAAAGGCAATACGACAAGTTTCACAAAACCCCTTCCTTTCTCAAATTACTAAATATTCACTTACTCCACTGTCACTTTAATCCCCTCAAATATTGAAATATATACTTTATTAAAGAAAAATTATTTTTCGGAGAAAAAAATCCTACTTACGGGAGAGTAGGATAAAACCGGGTACACTGTTTTTAGGGCAGCACCCGTCTTAACTACATTCCTTAACGTCCACTAGTAGTGTACAATGAGCTTTCAAAGTGTGTTAATCTCTGTGTCCGTTGGAAAGAAATTCACCTCAAAATTTTAAATTTTTCGCCGTCTTTCCTTCTCTTCAAATGAATCCAGCCTGACGGATTTATTTGAAGTAAGTAAAACACTATGTTAGAAGAGTGTATGTACAGATATTCAGGAAAATGACCATGTTGAATTTTGACTGACTGTTGGGGAAAGAGATGAAGCTTCTGTGTTTGCATGTCCTTTCTTATTTATGAGCTTGAAAAATCAATTTGTGGTTTTATTTACCATTATTTAAACTAGAAACACCACTTTTACGAAGAGGATTTTTTAAGTAACGTTAACTAAATTGAGATATATTGCAGTAATTCTAGCGTAAGCGGAATCTCATAGATCTGGGGGAAAATCCGTTCTGTCAGTTCTTTCACATGCAAAAATATTTATAAAAATGATATAACAAAAATTAAAATTTTATTTTTTCGATTTTCAAAATTGATATACATCATATATTATAAAAGCTTGCAGGTCGCCAAGCAGTTTTCACATACTGTACCTCACTCCGAGTCCTTTGGAAACATTATGAGTGGTGATAGATTCTTACACGAGACTCGGAGTATGCACTTCTATATCGCTTCTTTTTATGTGATATCACTTCTTTTTATGACTGACGTTTTAGGTTTGTGGCTTGGCGGGATCATTTACAACGAGTTGTTTTAATGATATATCACTCCTTTTGTAAGATATTTAATTTCAATTGTACAGATTACATTTTTATTCAGAAAAGAAAAGATAAAAGAAAGATGAAAGGGGCAAAAAAAATAATAATAGTGATACTATAAACAGAATTATACATCAGAATTATACAATTTATTGAGTGACTTATTCCAATGTACATGTCGCTACCATAGCAACGGGGAAACTTTTATATTAATTTCCTTACATTGTATTCATCAGATTATTTATGACATGTTTATTTTCCTTTTTCTTCTGTTTATATCACTCTTGCGTTTATATACATTCAAAAAACAAAAAAATAGAAAAATTTATAGTAGTTTACAAACTAATTAAAATACTGCAGTTTTAGAAAAATGTGGAAAAATTAGAAGCATTTTTTTCGGTCAATTATAACAATAAGTTTATGGAGCATACTTTACCGAGAATAATCAATTTTTTTTTCTACGAACCATTGTAATTCACAGGGATTTTTATACTAATATATTACATATTATTTTTGAAAATTACTGAGCACCTTAAAATTTTTTTATTTGTTAAGTTTTTTAAGGGGACGGTGGACGTTCAAAACCATTTTTTTCATTTTTCACTGAATTGTACTGAAATTTTGCACACATAATAATTGATACATTTTATAAGTAAATTAAGCAATTGTATTAAAAATGTGTATAACTAATTAATTTATTAATTAAAATATATTAATTAATCACTCTAATTAAAAATGCTCCATGCGCATTAAATTTGGCTTCAGGAACTTGGTGTTTTGTTAAATGGTAGCTTTATATTATTACAACAAAAGTTGGTATGCGTTTTAAAATTGTACCAATATATTGAGAAAAATTAATAAAAAACTTCCAATATTTACAATTTTTTTTTCAATTTTCACGGAAAAATGTTATATAACTACGAAATTTTCCTTTTATGTACAGTAATGCATGCATATTAATACCAAGTTTTGAAAGATAGCACCCTGCTAACAATAATACTTAATAATATGAAAATTGGATGAAATATAAGACACCTGGAACATTTTCAATATTTTAACTCGGCGAAAATTCTCATTTACAGAAAACGCGATTTAAAGTTTTATTGTTTAGTGTAACTCAGTTACGGTGTCAAATTTGAAATGCTCGTAACTTTGACATGAATCTTTGCAATTGCATACGGTTTTTGCAAATGTTTCAGTTAAAATTGAAGTATAGTAATAAACCAAAATAAGAAAAACGATTTTGTAGTCGATTTTAACCCAACTGAAGGTCCACGGTCCCCAACGTTTCGAGAATCGGAAAAATAAAAGATTCGCAACATTTGCAAAAGTATAAAAACTATTAAAGTGATTTCAAAATAGAAACTGTTTGTAGGATGACATGTATTAAAAAATTTTGTGCGACTTTGTAAATATACCGCAAAGACTAAAGCGCTTACATAATGAAACGTTTAAAAAGATGTAAAATTGTATTAAAATTTCTGATCTGATAATTCATAAAGCTTTAAATTAGATTTTAAAAAGGAGCGTGATTAAACCAAAACAGACTATATTTACTAAATGCACGAACTACATAATTAATGTTTCTAGTCTGTCCATTCCAATTCAGGGATCCTAAAATATAGGTCCCCAATCCCCGGCAGTCCATGAATTAATTAGGACATATGTATGCAACTGTTAAAATGTTCTCTAAGACGACGATAGAGGCAGTAAGTATAGCTCGGCAAATATGAAACACAGCAATGCTTCATCATGGCTTTGCTTCGTGTATCTCCGAACATAAAAATCTCACGCGAAAGTGTTCGTAAACCAAACAGTTCATTACCGATCACCTATTGTATACGAAATTTAGCATTTTAAATTTTTATGTGGAATTTAAGAAGTTATTTCCTTTTCATTATGCTCTAGGCCCGATTTTAGAGCATTTTAAGTTCGTCATAGCAGGAGATTCGATGAACGACAAATATTTAAACGCAAAACTTCTAATCTTGGGGTAGCAACATTTTTACATTCTGTTACTCAGCGCATGAATAAATTTCAATCAATTCTTGATACGCTAGAATTATATATTTATAAATAAACACAGTTTTTTTTAATCGATGAAAATACTATTTTTTAATATAAGATCGATTGTTTCAGGCGGACAAAATGAACTCGTATTAAATTTTAAAGCAAGATAATAAAACCTTACAGAGATTGAAACAGTATAAAATCATTAGAATACATCTCACTAAGTAAATATACATCGGTTGTAATGTAATCAAGATTTTCTAAGAGACCCTGTAAACGAAACGTATATGGTTCAATGCCGCTTTAGAATAGTGAGTTTAAATGAATCGGATGTTGTAACATATTTGAATATCTTGTGTATCTAGCCATTTTGAAAAAAGTTATGCTATTTACTATTGTTTTTCCTCTGTGTCAAGTACAGGAATCAAGTACTTCAACGTAAAAATACGTTAATTACACAACTATTTAGTCTTATTAAAAAATCTTTTGAGTTACCCTGTAAACGAACAGTAATTTCTACAATTCTGTTTTATAATAGGAAGCTAACTTAGGTCGTTCGTAGTAACATATTTTAACATCATGCGCATACGTTCTTTTTTAGAAGAGTTAGACCATTTTATATTTCTTTGAATCTTTTTAAGCATAGGAATAAATCACTTTAAAGTGGTATACATAAAAAACTAATTAATATTTTTACACGAAATATTTAACATTTGAACTACTCACAAAAATAATTCAAATGTTGGAAACCGCGCAAAAATCGGATAATTACACAACTCTTTAGCCCTATATCAAAAGATCTTTTGTGAGACCCTGTAAACGAACCTTAAATGTTACTATTTTTTTATAAACGGAAGCTTACTTGGGTCGACTGTAAAAACATATCTGAATATCATGTGTATAGGACCATTCCTAAAAGAGTTGGGTCATTTATTTATTTTTTCGCTCTATGTTAAGTATAGGAATCAATAACTTTAAACTTCTTAAAATCAAAAACTAATTAATAGTTTTACATGAACTTTACAAAGTTTTGAACTACTCATTAAAACAATTCAAATGACGTAAACCGCGTAAAAATCCGATAATTACACATTGCTGTAGCCCTGTCAACAGTTTTTTGCTCTATGTTAAGTATAGGAATCAATAACTTTAAACTGATATAAATCAAAAACTAATTAATATTTTTACATGAAACTTACAAAGGTTTGAACTACTCATAAAAAAATTCAAATGACGTAAACCGCGTAAAAATCCGATAATTACACATTGCTGTAGCACTGTCAACAGTTTTTGGTCTGAACAAGATTTAAAAAGTGCAAAAAACAGCACTTTTAAAATCGCATTTACTGAAAACCTATTCGTTGGATTTTGCTTTACTTTTGATTTTTTAGTCACTTGGCACGCCCCATTCCATAGAATCAAGAATTTTGTTTCTATCATAAATAGAACGCGAGATATAGATGTGTCAAATACCCGTTTTGTCCCGTCCGCAAAATATAAACTAGACAGAGTGCTAAAATAATTTTGTCAAATCGTTTGGCATCCATTGGCGGAAATTCCTTTCATTTGCTGTTCAATGCATTGCTGTTTCTTATGCTTGGCGTGAAACTCTGTCGAGTTTGTATGATTCTGTCATATAAAATTTCAATTTATTTTCTCTGCATTTTACAGAACGGGATAAGTAGAAGGATGAATACCACTTTAATATATATATACTTTATGTAAATTTCAGGTATTTACTGGAATTTTAATTAGATATTTTTGTTTGCTAAATCGGGCATGAAACCCACAAAGTGAAAAAGTGTCCAAGCCTTTATTCGAACCAGGATAATTGGCATTAAGTGCCAGTTCTCTACCACTGAGCTACCTGTACGATATCCTGTCTGGCAATCTTCACTCTTATAAGTTGGCAAGGTTGCAACCTCGAAGCACAAGCTGGTCTTCATGAATCATTACTTCTGTGTCAAGCATGAGACGCAAAAAACACAAATCATATATATTCTACAAGATATTTATAGTTTTATGTTATGTTGTTTGTTATATATCTTTGTATAAAATAGATATTGAACAATAATCCACAGGGAAATATAATGCTTATTTAAATACACTATAGAAAACTGACATGAAACTCATATAAAAAATAAGGTATTTCATATTTCTTATTACTATTTCTATATGTTTAAAATAAATGTGTTCTTCAAATAGAATTAGGAATTTTTTTTTTTCAATCAGGAGTTTTTATCGCTAATTTTATTAAGTAGAGTAAAATTGAATTTAAAATGAAAGAACGTTAAACCAAAATTGACTCTCTTCGAATTCTTTTTTCACAATTCCATTTTAAAAAGATGATGTCATGCACTTATAAAAAGATTTTCGCTAGAGATTTAAAATAGTTTTACTTTTACGTTTCAACATTTTTCTTGAAGGCTTATGTAAATGAAAACGCATCAAAGCATGAACATTTCTCATCGGCTTTTGAAAAGATCATTTAGTTTTCTCTTTCAATGAAATTTTAAAAATCGAATCAATGAATTTTTCCATTTTGTAAAATGGATTATATATATATATATATATATATATTAAAAAATTAGACATTTTTTAAATAATAAGGTATATTTTTAAATATTACCAACTGAATAAAGATAGTTTTATCTTAAAAAACTAAGTATTATAAAAAAGCATTACAACATTTTAAATGAGATACTTTTTACAGAATATAAAATTACTTTTAATTTTTTTAATAGTAATATTTGTTATGTAAAATATCTCAGAAATGTTACGTATTGTGTTATGATTACGCAAAATCCGAGAACAATAAAGACGTAGTGTATCTGTCATTCGAAATCACTATCCTGTTATTTAATATCTCATAGCCAAATATTTAATGAATTAGTCAAACCAATTGAAGCAGTAAAAAAACAGAGATTAGTGAACACTTTCCCATTACATTTACAAAAAGAAAAAAATAGTGCATTTTCACAATATTAACATGCAAACTGCCCATATGAATAAAAACTCTCTGGATCCAGGATTGCCAGTTTGACTTCCTTTTATTATGGAAAAAAAAAAGTTCAAACGAAAATTCCGAAAGATATTTTAAAAAATAAATAATAAGGAAATTTCGGCCATTAAATAAACGAAAAATTATTATACGAAATTTCTGGTATGAAATTTCTAAATAAAATAGCACGCTAATCTAGCAATTGTGTCTGTATCGCTAAAATATGTAATAGAAGGCGATCGCTTGAAATGCATTTGTGACATTTATTTAATCTTTTATTCAAATGAATTGTAACACTTAAAGTGCATAAATTAGAGAAATAGAACTATAATAGGAACCTGACTTTATCTTTATTTTGGGTGTTTGCGTTTCCTTCAGGCGTCCGTAACTTTCCCAATACGTGTGTTTGTGCCATACGTAATAGTTTGGTTCTTTATTTCCCAAATTGTAAATTAATTAAAATGTCATAAACAGATGCATTTTTTAAAAATACGGAAAAAATTTTAATTAGGGAAAAAACATTTAATCGTGACTCGGTGCTATCAGAGTGTGATTATCTATCTAAAATTAACAATTTTTTTCATAGAAATAAAATGAAGAAAAAAATTTTATGTTTTGTGCAAAAAATATGTTTTATTAAACAATATTTAAGTGTTTTTTTAACTACTATTCATGGAAGATTAATTATCTGATGAATTAAAAGTGAAAGAAGGATATTTGGAATTTATTTTGATAAACCTTTGTGATCAGCGCTGACTGATAGATGCTAGATGTTAAAATTCTAATGTTTTTGACATACTTATGATACATCGATTCTAATAAAATATTTACACTCTATATTTTAATAAAATGGATTTTTTTAATTAATATATATTTTTTCTTTTTTAATTAAATGTTTAAATACAAAATTCAAGTAGTCCTCAAACAACTGTTTTTGACACGGAATTAAATCGCTTAACCTTGTACACATATAATATGAATATCTTCACAATGCCAAATTAATTAATCTTGTACAGATATAATATATAATATATAATATATAATATTAATAGCCAGACATGATGCCTAATTAATTAATCTTTTAAAGAAAAGAATTGATCCTATTGGTATGAACAATAAATCAGGGGTTTATATGATACCCTACAAATATAAGGTAAGAAATAAAATATTAAATTATATTGGTCTAGAAAATTCCAGGTAAGTGTTAATGTGCATATTCAATATGTTAGTAAAAATAGGCTTGCTATCGCGTTTCCAGACTGTTCTGAACTAGAGACATTGAAAGTTTAATAGAGCTAAAATCATTATGCGTGCTTCCGATTTTAATAGTTGTACAATTCTGGAAATTTTAGAAATATTAGTGCAAGCAAACAACTGTTGTAACGATGTTTTGTCATACCAAATACTGCGTATCTCGTTCAAACTACTTCAAGTCAGAGGAGAGTTTGGTCTCTCGAGTGAATCGAGGGGTTGGGATTTCTTTAACTATTATTAGTGGATTTGACTTTATTATTAGTGGTTTGGAATCTTTATGAATGTTTTCATTTTTTTTTGTATAGTAAATCAAATGTGAATTTATGGCTTCGTGTAGACAATATACACTTTATAAGTCAGTTTATTAGTAATTTTTTAAACCTGAACTGCACCAAAATGAAAGAGAAACAAAAGGACAGTGGTACAGAAATTTCCTGCTTCGAGGAAATTGATGATAGTAAAATAACGGACTCTATAATGGAATACATAATGTAATTACTGCGTAAGTGTTTTCAAAGTGACTTATTTTTAATATATACATATAATAAATGAACGTAGACATATGAGTGTTTTTAATTCTGTAAAACAGATATTTTAGAGGTAAATGAACGTTTGATAAAAATTGAAATTCAATAACTGTTTATTGCATAACTAAGTATGCATTTCTTTAATTATTTTAAAATTACGGAAATTTGTATATTTCGTTTGTGCAACATAGGTAGGTATATACAGTTTTTGAGAAAAAAAAAACATTTTTATTTAGGTTATATAGGTATAACATAATAAGTATATAATTTAAGTATAATATAATAAATTATAGTAAATGTAAAACATATAAATAAATTAGAAAAAATAAAGAACAAATTAATACAGTAGTTATAATTTTTTTATGCTTTTTACATTTCAATTATAAAACTATACCGAATTTACCAAACAGACTGAAACGCGCTTTAATGTTTGCATACTGAACATACGTAATTAATGTAATTTGGAAATTCTTCAAAATTAGATAGGATTAAGGATGAAATAGACCAACAATTAATTTTAATAACGTTAATTTTTTTAATTTTTACTTTCTTCTACCTTTACAAGAATAATGTATTGGATTCATGAAAATTTTCGACTTCCAGTTTCCGACGTATTTAGAAGGTCCTGAATACGATTTGACTGTTTTCAGAAAATGTATGTCTGGGAGTCTGGGAGTCTGGGAATCTGCCTGTCTGTATGTGACAAAAATTTTGTGGGCGCACTATCTCAAGAACAAATGCACGGAATTTAATAAAATTTTAGATTCAGTTAGACCTTGATATAAATGGGTGCTGATCGGTTTTGGTGTAAATAGGCCAACAGGTGACGCTGCTATGCTACTTTTTCATGATTTTTAAGATATCTATATCTCAAGAACTAATGCACGGATTTTCATCAAACTTAATGTTAGAACCTTCGGTAGCACAGTATATTTTCTTTAATTATAAATTATTAACTTATTCTTCATCTTTAAAAATCCAGGATAAATTATAAAAAAGTCATGCAGCTTACCTGGAATTCATCATCGCGTCGTAAGAAATCCACAGTGAGATATTTATAATCATTATCATTTTATTCTTGATCTAGTTTTGGTGTATCCATTGGAGTCGTCGTCAGATCACTATTTAGGAAATAAAAATAATATTAGTAATGAAGCACAGATTCACAGGTAATGAGCGAAGATCCATGTTGATTTTAACACTATATTATTCTGTTTCTTGATTATACATGTAAATAAATGAGCGTAGAGACTGCTTAAAGATGCTCTACTTTTACACTAAAATTAAGTTACATTTCTACATTCATACACACAACTTAACAAGAACGTTACATTTTACATATTGAAGAAAAGTTTAGAGAAAGCACACACGCACACGCAAAGTTCAAGGTTGAAGGAACAATCTGCATTTTTTACTGAGTTCTTAATTTCGATATGAATCCAGCTGGATACATTCAATTTAGATCACATTAGTTTTCATTCGAGATACAAAAGTTAATGTGTCGAGATTTCAACAGTTAATGTTTTTCAGCTGCAATGTTTATCAAGATATTTGTTAGTCACCGAGTAATTTCCGATGCGGTTTTCCTTATCTTTTATGACACGTGGAGATTAGTCACGAGTAAAAGGTTTCTTCGTCACTTTAAATTCAGTTAGACGTTGACATAAGTTGTTGATTAGGTTTTGGTGTGCAGGTGGTGCTGCTATGCTGCATTGTTCAGGATTTACATGATTTTAGCGATAGTCCTATCTCGAGAAACTTCAGATTCAGTTAGACCTTAATGTAAAATGGTGCTGAGATTCGTTTTTAGTGTATGCGAAACCTGTGTGAAAAAGAAGATAGTTTTGGGATTGGCATATCCGACTAGTTTTAATTATTTACGGTCTATATGTCCAATAAGTTATAGTTAAAAACAAATTTTTCCGTTCTTTGAGAAGTACAACAGCAAAATAAGCATTCGTATACGGTGAAAACTAACCGAGTTATGACATTTTTACTTTTATCAAAGTTCGAATCTTTCCAAGAATCATCTGCCATTCTTAGTACCCAAAAGCTCAGAAATTTCATAATATTCAAAGTATCATAACACTGTGACGTTTGGTCATTGGTCACTTTGTTATTATACTTATCTGAACATGGATCATTTTTCTCTAAATATAACTTAAACGACCTTCGGACCGTAAAAAATTTTAAAAAATGTAACTTTTTGAAAATAAATGACATTTGGCCACATAAAATTAAATCCTTACTTACTTTGAAAACGCTTTCATTTTCCTTTGCTTACGTATCTCCAACAGACTAAAACTTCGCCTTTGAATGTGTTAAGGATATCCTGTATATTAGCCTGAAAAATTTATTTGATTTATGAATAACGTGTGAACTTGTTTTACTCAAAATAAAATTTAAAGTCTTATTAAAGTAGAATATTTTACTGAATTATGGAAATTTATTCAACAACATACATTTTATTTAATTTTTATTTCTGACATTCTACAATTATTGTAAATTACAAATTTTACTTGGAAAAAACTTTGATCTCGGCAAAAATATAGATACACATTTATGTAAGTGTTTAACCTATTTGTAAAGACTTAAATATATTATTTAAAAACGTGCGAAAGTTAAAAAAATGTAAAGTTACATATTTACCACCTTTACGAAAGACTTTTAAACGTGTTCTTGGTAATGGTACATATTTGTACTTCTTAGAGCTTGATTTTTATATATAACAGTTTTATAAATTGAATAATAATAGTTTTATAAGTTTCATTAATTAAACGATAAACTAAACTATATTTTCTTTACACATTGCATTTATGTAACGAATTACATAAAAATAATGAAAATATATGATTATGCATAATAGTTCTATGTCAGATATATACGGTCAGTGCTTTATTGTTGCAGCACGTTGATCAACGACAATTTTGGACAAAGAATGAAAACTATTCTTAAAAATAGAAGATCTTTACAAAAGATCGAAAATCTTCATGAAAAAAAAAATCCTGAAGTAGATATAACATATTTTTAATACATTAATATTTGTAGCATAAAGTGATTTACTATAAATTAGTAATAGTGATTTACTTAAAATATAAAGGACGCAATAATTCATAATAACTGATATTTTCCTAACAAATTAGGATGTCTGATTGAATTTACTTACCATGCTACCGCTTATTTCAACATCATTAAATCAATTTTATAAGATGATAACTTGATTTTCTTAGAGAAATTAATTCTTTCCTGACAGAGAGTTTTATCATCATAAATCAATTACGTTTTTCTTTTTTTAGATTGTCAATGTTGTAATGCTAACACGTGCAAAAATTCTGTGCTCAACAGTCTATTTTATATTTAATTAAAAAATTAATTGTTTACACATTTTCATGTTATTTGCAGTTCGAAGCGCAAATAAACACTAAAAATACACGTTTGCACCTGCATTATAAAATATGCGCTAAAGCATATATATTTAAATAAATATATATTAAGGTCTATGTGCTTAATGATCTGTATTTCATACTTTACTTTTATGTTAACTCTTGCTTTTAATACATAAAATCTGTGTTTTAATTTCTTGTACCATTTATATATTTCTTTTTAAAGAGAGGGGAAATCTTAATAGTAACTTAATGTAGTTTTACGATTTATTTTCTGAAATAAAGGGAAAAATGCAAAATATTTTCAAAACTCCTTATCCTGTGATGTCTGGTAAATTTCACTGTAGCATGTCTGACTTTTTAATGTTAGAGAGTAGAGAAAATCGAGGTTAGATGTCCCAACTGGCTTGTTGCCCTAGTTACTGTATTTCAGATATTGGATGTTTGACAGAGCTAATGACCTTCCTCAACTCTCAATTGTTATACAAAAAATTAGTAAACGAAATTTCTGCGATTTTGTTCTACAAATAAAAGTTATATTCATCAGAGAAGGTAATTTTGGCTTTTGTTTTATGTTATTGTAAGATAAAGAAAAGTAGAAGATGAATTATAATGTACTTACTAGGGATTTTTCATTAAATATTTAGTGAAAGTTTTAAAACGGGTACAGACTACTGTGTTAATTATAAGTTGCAGCCGTATTCGTTCTAGCCAGATTCCAGAGCTACTGGCTGTGTTATCTATGCCGATTAAAACGATACATGCCCCACCTGCATCGTGGATACATGCCCAATCTGCATCGTGGATACATGCCTCACTTGTGATGTGGAAAAAGTCACCCCATTTATAATTATCAAAAAACTTGTTCTGTGATAAAATATTTTTTAAATCCTCAGGAATGTGAGAATAAATTCTTCATTTGGTGGAACATGGCCCTTCCGGGGGCTCATTACCTAATAAGTCAGAGAGCGATGGTAGTTTGTGATAAATTCTCCATTTATGCAGTGGTTAAAAAAATCATATGTTTCATTTGAGAAGGTTGATTCAAAAGATTGCAATACCCTCACATTTTTAAGTGAAAAATATTTAAGTGTTTGGTATTTATAGATCTGATAAGAGCATTTTCATTCACACATTCCAAACTTTCCCTCTCTTTTTTTATATCGGAATATATTCAAAAGCACACCCAGAAAAAGGAATTGATTAAAACAACAAAACCCGTTTTGTTGAGTACATTTTGGTTGTTTTAGTCAAATTTTTAGTTCAAGTAAAAAAATTGGTTTTGTTGCTTGGACAAAAAAATATTGTTAACACTCGTACAAAATTTTAACAAAATTTCACCAATTTTACTTGAACTAACAAAATTTGTTTCTTTTAATTTTACAATATTTTTGTAATTCCAGCAAAATTTTGTTATTTTTGAAAAATTTAAATTCTTGTGTAGTAGCCATATCTCTCTTACGTAACTTGATTTATTTGACTTATATAGCTATATAATTACATGATTAACATAATTTTGGGGTAATTAAAACTTTTTTTTCACTGGGACGGACAAAGGTAGTTTTAAAAATCCCCCTGTCCCACTTATTACCGTCTTCTATCTTTGCAAGAAGAAATAATTGGATTCATGAAAATTTTCGATTTCCGGTTGTCCTGAACGCGATTTCGCTGTTTTTATCTCAAGAACTAATGCACGAAATTTAATAAAACCTTTTATTCAGTTACTTTCTGATATAAATTGTTGCTGATTACTTTTTACTTTAAATCGCGCAACAGGTGGCGCTGCTATGTTGCAATTTTCGTGATTTCTGCAATAGCTCTATCTCATTTTCAGCAGTCAAATACGCCTGTAATCTTTGAATAATAACAAGGAAATTTATATCCTGCTTTTTACAGGCGTCATTCACTGCTGAAAATGAATAAAATTTAACTATGTGTAGCCGTATGCTGTGCTTTGTACTGTCGTCTCATGTTTGCCGCAGAAATTGGCGTGCTCCTTATGACATTCCATCTTGTGCTGCGATTGCAGCCGTTCCGACATATATAAGAGTGAGAAATGCCGAACTCAGATATCGTTCCTGGTAGCGCAGTGGTAAAGCGTCAGGCTGCTGTTCTGAGGACCCGGGATCGACTCCCGGCATGGGCAATTTTCATTCTCTCGGTTTGCGCTTGAAAAAAAGCCCGATAAAATTCGCTTGTTATTGTTCAAGGTTTACAAGCGTAATTCACTGTTGAAAATGAATTAAAAAATAGTTAGAATTGCATATGTAGATTGGTTCATTTAACAAATGTTTTTGTAGTATAAACAAAACAAGTTCGTAATATAACATATTTTATTGATTAAACAAACAAAATATAGTTTGTTGAAAAAAGAAAATAGATTGTTAAAATAATACATAGCATATATCTATGTAACAAAAATAATTTTGTTAATTCAAGTAAAATTGAACCATTTTACTTGAATTAACAAAACATTTTTTTGCTGACGATACAAATTTTTTTTTGGAATTGCAAAAAAAATCAACAATATTTTTTTTGTTGATTCAAACGAAATTTCCATTGACCCATATTTAAACAAAAAGTTTCGTTGGGGCAAACAAATTTTTGTTGATTCAACAAAACTTTTTTCTGTGTGCACTAAATTGAAATCTTAATACAAAATAGAAACCTAAAATGCTTTGAGTATATCATTCTAACAGAACATTCGGTAAGATCCGAGATCCACTATATTAGAGGTATAAGTCCTCTTTATGCATCATTATTTATTTAAACAATAGTCCTTTCATTGCTGGTAATTTTTCTCACCACCCCCATTAATATAAATTACATAGGTTTAACATTTCGTAGAATGTATAAAATATTTTGAACTCATTTATTATGAAACATAAAAATCTAACGCATTTAATTTAAGAATTTTAAATTTGCTTCCTGAATTAGTTTTTAGAATTTGTACATCAAATATAAATTGTAATATAATCCCTCTTAGTTTAGACTAAACAAGTTTAGCCTTCTTTAGAATTATCCTATTGGCTTCAAATTCTGTACACCCATTTATTCAAAGCATTTGTTCAAAGAACTACCCTTTGGTGTGGGAGTGTAATGCAAGATTCTTATAGAGAGCCTGTAAGCTGAATGCTTTTCAAAACAAAAATCATAAATTTGAAGTAAAAAGGATATTAAGTCAAATTTAAATCCAGATTTTTAATTATAAATGTTAATTACCCTTGCTTCCTATTCTTTTATATTATATGAAATCTATCATGATCAAGTGGGGTGTCTAACCCTGAGGTCCGCGATATATAGCCAAAATCATTGATTATTTTTTTTTGTAAAACACTATTTTATATGATATTTATATTGAAGTAATGTTTTTATGATGTTCAACATAAATTATATAGGTTATATGTGCAGTACAAACATAATTGTTTTAATAAAGAAAAATGTAGGGGGTCTTAAGTAGGGCAACTATCTCCGATTTACCATAATGCCAAAGTAGAAAAAAATACATAGATGTAATATGATTCAATTTTTAAACAATGCACAGTATGCATTGTTCAAAAACCCAGAAAAACTTAATAACCCAGAAAAACTTTAGTAATTAGCATTTCTTTAGTCACTCTACTTCTTCCGAATAAATCCATACTTAAAATCATTATTAAACCTTCTAATTCGTAAAACTTTCTTTCGTAAAATATCATTATTTATCCAAACAATTTCTTTAAATAGAAAATAATTTAAAGTAAATGAAATAAATATATAGAAAGATTCTAATGCAATTAAAATCATATTTCAGGGAGACCCGTCCTTTATCCAGGAAAATAATTAAATTCCTTTACTAAATACATTATCCTAACAGTGTAAATTTTCTATGAATCGGAAGAAAATTCTTTCAAAATGTTTATTACAAAATTTACTAATATCTAATACGTGCATGTGTAGGTATTCTGAATGAAAAGCAGAATTTGTAATACGTATTACATTTTCATCAAACCATGGAAGAATTTAAAAAAAAAACAAGCACTTTCAAATATTTTTTATGCCATTCGTTTTTAAAGCAAAACATATTTGACAGTATAAATTAAATTGTATTTTAACATAATAAATATAAATATTTACACGTTATAACGAGATTAAAATAATATTAAATATGAAGTAAATATTGTATTGACTAAGTAAGATTTAACGAAATCCTCTACTTATAGCTTTAGTTAATCATTTTGTAAAAATTTTGTAGGAATTTGAACTTCTTTACAGAGACAGGGTACATAAAAAAAAATCAAATTCAATATTTCTAGAATTTCCACAACATTTTTGGAACATTTTAAAATACGATTTTCAAATAACTGTATATAATACAAAACAATATTACACTATGACAAAATAAAATACCGATTTAGAATTGTTAATGCATAAATTAAAACAAGTATTTCAAACTCTAATATTTGAAATAGCAATTTTGAAAAACTAACGCTTTGTCTTAAGCACTACTTAAAGTATAATTTTAATCACGAAATAAAATGTACGTAATTAGATCTAGTAAATAATAAATTAAGACAAAATTGAGCATATGTACAGCTGAAATCAGAAACTTATAATATTTTATCTCATGATAAATCTTAATGGAAAAAAAAAATGTTCTGCTGAAAAAGCATAGTGAGAAAGAAAGAACTGCAAAGTTAATAATCTCATTTGAAGGACAGTTAAACTTCGATTCTTACACCTTTGACATTTATTAAAGTTTCATTCTTTATTTAACGGGACAACTGTCTTGCTTTTATATGAAGAAGCTGAACTTTTTCGGGGAGAATTCTTTTTATTATAGTTCATTTCCTTAGTTTATCTGAAAATAAAGCTGCAATTTTACTATTATTTAATTAGTTAATGTTTATTTAAATTTTAATCAGTTTTTAGAAAACAAAATTTTAATTATAAGATAGCCCTATATTGTGTTTAAAAAAAGTATATTTTATATATCCATTTAATGCAAATTCTTAGGTTGTAATATTTGAATTTTTAAAATAAGCAGTTTTTTTATCCGTTTATTTCTTTTTCAAAATTGTGACTAAATTATTATGTGTTATAAATTTACTCTTGTCTACGACGGTGCATGTTGCTAAGTATAGAAGATATCGCATTCTTACACAAAACTGGATGTTTGATTAATTATTTTAGTACGCTGCACCATTCAATTTACGACCAAAAAGTACTTATTTCTGATACCAGAGCCCTCATTAGTATAAACAATTGATCTACTATTTATAGAAGCTTTCTAAATATTGTGTTATATATATATATATATATATATATATATATATATATATATATATATATATATATATATATATATATATATATATATATATTATTAAAACTACCGTAAAATTCTGAAAATATGCCCCTCCACCTGGATAACCTGAATTATTGGCAAAAGTGGGGAGAGGCTTAAAAACGGACTGTTCTTGAACATTTCCTCAATACTAACACTTAATATTAATGTCTATTAACATAAAATTATTGGTACACGATAATGTATATTACGTATATATTTAAAATAATATATTCTAAGAAAATTTTACAAATAAAAAAACAAACAAAAAGTAATAAAATGAAACTAAAAAATACAACATTGGTATTCATTAGAGGAAAATCCATCGAAATACTCCATTTCGTCGTCATTATCATAAACAAGAAAGAAAAATCATGCACCAAGTATAGATTATGAAACACTTTCTAACACAACAAAATACGTTAACAAACCATCGATGTTTAATAAGGTATATAAGTTATCTAAGTAAACATTTCAGGAAAACACAAAACACATTTGAAAACCAGATTTTAGCAATTACCGTCCACAGCCGGAAAAGTACTACAATTCTTTTCTGCGGCCCCGTATATAATTTATATATTTGTATATACTCTACAGTATGCTACAATTTAGTTTAGAAATAAAACAAACAGAACAGTTGGAAATTCATCTTCATTTGTTTCTACCAATAGACGCAAACAAACTTGAATTATTTTGTACAGTTCTGTATATCACATTAAGCTTTTTATACACGTCACAATTTAAACTATTGTTTAATTCAGACAAATACACGCTGAAATCAAACTTCCAGAAATTATCATACAGAGGAAGCCATGTATTCAGTCCTTTGCGTGGCCTTGTATATAATTTTATTTATATTCTACAAAACTTTCTTGGTATACTAAATATATTTTACGTTGAAAATGCATAACGCGATTAAAAACCCTTTTAATCAATTTACGCTAATGTACCGCAATGCTTACGAATTTTTTTGTGTAACATTGTATCGGATCTGTAGCATTTATACATACCTTATATAGCATTCAAAAATTTAGTTAAACGCATACCTAACTAAAATCCCACTTCCAATTATGGCTTACAAACAATACTTTGGAGTCAGTGCTGTACCCAAAAAATTTTGTGAGTCCCTGTGAATTAACAATAAATGCTACGATGTACATAACAAGTATCTTGTAGTAAACCTCAATAATGTATATCAATTTCATTATATTTGAAATGGCGTAACATAATTAAAATACACTACAAATAGTTTTTTCCCCGTAGACCATTACGTAAAAGAATAATTTTGTATAGCACTGTAAATAATAGAAAAAACTTTTACACTCCATAGTCCATATTTTACAGAAAGCATGTCTTAGCGCATCTCGGAAATTGATATCAATTCCATTATGTTTGTAATAATGTAACATGGTTAAAATGCGCCGCAAACGATTTTCCACATTAAACCATAATGTAATGAAATTCTTTTCAGTTTCCCTGTAAATTAATTATAAGTGCTAGACGTACCATGTTCGATAGTAAGCATCTTGTAGTGTATTTCAGTGATGTATATCAATTTCAATGTATTTGAAATAGTGTCACGTCATTAAAATGCACTGCAAATGTTTTTCCCCCGTAGTCCCTAATATAACGGCATTCTTTTGAGTGCCCCTGTAAAAAAGTATAAGTGCTACACACTTCATTTTCAATTCCGAACATGCTATAGTAAACCTCAATAATATATATCAATTGCATGACTATCCGGATATTTTTACGCGACTTAGAGCACGGGCAGACAGACAGATGGCAGACAGATAGATCGACAGACAGACGGCAGACGGATAGACATGCAAGCCGAATTCATTAACATTTTTCAACTATGTTGGAAAGTGTTAAAAACGAGATTAATTCAGTTTTCTCTAAATTCTTCTGCGATGCTTTCACCTCACGGCAATGGCCGTTGCGCATCTCACCGACTTCGGAGGCGTTGGTCGAGGGCATTATTAATTCAGCAGCGCAAAAATGAACTTACAATCAGTTTTTCCGTAATTATTTCCCAGGTTCACGATACCGACGTCGACACGATTAGTCGTGTCTTCCAAGCACTTCTGGATCTTTGTTTCAAAATGCTTATTCCAGGAGACGTCTGCTGGTTGGAGAAGTCGTTTACATCGTAGCGGATTTAAAAGGAATTCATTGTGAAAACTCTCCAAAATTTTCTTTGCATCGATCGACTTGTTGATAGGGGTGCAGTCCAAAATTAACATATGACATACATCATCTATATTTTGCTTCTAAACTCTTCTAGCTCATTCTTCGAATTTCTCGGACGTCATCCATCCATTTGATGTAGATATAAGAGGGACATTAGACGGAATCATGAGCTTGCTATATGCTTTAGCTGGAATTTTCCCCGGGTTCTTTGAAAATGACGAATGCTCGTAACTTCTATCTGTCTGCATGTGCTTCTAAAGCGACAGTAAACACCCTTTCGCTTCAGCCACTGGTAGTGATGCCAGCAGTCACTTCTCCCTTTATAGCGTTCATCCGATTTGACGGTGTGTCGAATCGGCACATGGTTTGATCCATGTTAGTTATATTGAATGCCGTGTAATCTTTCTCGTATCGAAGTTCCTTAATGCATCGATGGAAGGCAGAAATTTTTAGGTAAGCTCCTCTAGCGGTTTTTGGTCATATTTGTATCCTTCCGCATGCTTACACCAAAGCGATGCTTCCAGTTTGAAATACATCTGTTCGAAAGTTTGGGGTCTGGAATTTCAAGTTCGTTTGATTCTGATCTAAAGGGATTTTCAAATAGGAAACTCATTGGAATTTGAAAAACACAAGGTAGCTGCACCTGTTTTTCGCATGGGTACGGCAAATTGGAAATTATAACAGTCATACAGAGCAACAGAACATCTGTTTTCCAATGTCACATGTTTTTCCACGAAAAAAAGCAATTCAAAATATAAAAATATAGAGGAAGCAAAGAAGATGCAATGAAAAGGGGCAGGACACATTTTCCACATCAAACAAGAGCAGAGCGCATCGGCATTTAAATTAAAAAGGACCAGTCGCGGTGCCATTTCAAAAACGTCAAACGGGAACACTAGGGAACATGAGAATAAAAAAACTAACCGTGGCGCACTTATCGACATCGTAAACAAAATTAGTCGTCAAGGGGTGGGTGAAAACTCATTCCAACCAAACATTTATAGTAGGAGGTCTTACAAACGGATTTTTTTCGAAAAATGAAGTGTCTTGAAAATTGGTGTCAGGGGGTCGCTTACATTCGGATCAGGGGTGTATTTTCGGAATATTTTATTATTTCTTGTTTCTGTTAAGTTGTATTTTTACAGAAAATAAAAGTTTGAATTTGAATTTCTTTTCTTTCTTAGCCGTTTATGAAATCAAAATTATTTATGTGAGATTCATGAATCAAATTCTGTATCTGGACAGATCGGTATGAAACGTAGTTTCCATTATATTCCAACTGCACTAATATCTTTTTATAAAACATTTTACATGAAAATATTTGCTGTAGAGACAAAATAGAAAAAAATAATGAAAGGAAATTCAAAACGTTTGAAAAATAAAATATTTCAACATATTTTTTAAGTAGGTAAAATTTGAATTTAGAAAGACAATTCAAGAAAATGAATATCTCTCAGAAAAGAAATATGGATATATTTTTGGATGAAATTCACATATATTGCGATTTTTCAAAGCTATTTACATGCAAAAAAATCATCGAATTATATTGTTCATGAAGGACATTTTAAAAGGAATATTTTTCATCTAATGCGAGTGACACGTTCCAAAAACTGACTTTATTTTGCGTGAGAAAAATATATGACAGGATAGTAATAGTTTTGAATTCACAAAAGTATTGGGAAAATTTTTCCCGATGTCTTTTATAGGATAATGCATTCAGTAAACAGAAAAGTAACAGTTTTTGAAATATTACTTTAAATAAAAATGAAAATATTAGTGAAAATGAATAAAACAGAAATATCAACGGCACAGTTTCTTCCTAAGAGAAAACAATAAAATTTATTAAATTTTATTTTAAATATGCGTTTAAAGAATAAGGATAAAAAGAAATTGTAATTCACCAAAACATTTTAAAGACTTGTATTTTCTTTAGTTTTAAAATACCATTCCAGGAAATACAAAATAAGAAATATAAATTAAACTTGAATTAAAATATTTAAAAGGCTTTTTCTCCAAAAACGTTTAATTGTAATTGTGTCTTTCATCATAATTAATAATGCGAATATTTTAAGCCGCTGGTGTAAGTGCGTGTTTCTATTGTCATAATTGTCTGAGTGCAACGAAGACTCATACACAGCGCAGTATTACTTTGCCCCATATATAGCTACGATGGATATTAAAACCTTTCGTCAAGCATAACTCAAAAAATATTTAACGGATTTCGTTCAAATTTTTACAGCAGGTACCTATAAAGGTGACAACGTCGTCTATTTATTACCAAGAATAAGTGTCAAACCATTTGGAAGTTATATTAAAAAAATAGATAAAAAAGCACAATTAATGTACATACGTCACTAAATTTTGTGCGTACGTCATTTTCACCGGCGGGAGATTTTCGTAGACAATCGGAATTGAAAAGTTCATGGAATACATGGAGCAAAAAAATATGCAAGCACTAATATTCAGCACAATAAAATATATTTCAATTTAATAAAAATGGAAAGTTAATCTGGAATTTTTTCTGTTTGAAAAGTATTAGAGATTAGTAAGAGTATTCTAGGCGCTGTAGTAAGAGTAGTATTAGTATTAGAGATTTGGCGTAAATCACACCATTAGCAGCTTTTTTATTTCGCGTGTGTATGTTAGGAACAATTCTTTGATGTTTAAATAAAAGGTTTCGATTTGTGGCCTTATTTCTTATTTTCTTTTCCTTTTTAGTATTTTAAATGGAATTAGTGAAAGGCGTGTATTTTAAATTAAATGAGTGAAAGACGCGTATTTTTAATGTATGTATTTCAAATGAAATCAGTGAAAGATTTATATTTAAATGAAATGAATGCAATATGAAGATGTTATGAGAAAAATATTTGGCGATTTATCAACTGCGCCAAGTTAACATAAAAGTACCAATACATATGTGGGTACTTCTCTATTATCCCGTCGACCACTTTTCATAACAAAAAACTATCGCCAAATAAACGGGAGAACGTTGTCATTGAAATATCAAAATACATAAATAAATAAAATATAAGAATTTAAGGACACAATTGTTATTTTAATGAATGGAATAACTAATAAATCAGTAAAACATAATGAAAAATACACGCAAATGTCGCGTTAAAAACCACTTGATGACGTAACAAACACGTATAATGCTTCTGACATCAAGTAAATGGGACTGCATTTTTGGCGTTTAATCTAACAGTTTGGCGATAGTTTTTTGTTATGAAAAGTGGTCGACGGGATAATAGAGCAGTACCTCTATGTAAAATGAAACAAAGCACAGATGTCATATACGCACCACGTTGGCGCGATTTTTCCCTCCACCAGCTTGGGGAAAACTTTGTTTTTGAATATTAGTTACAAATAGTGTGACAAATAGTACACGTGATTTTTTATTTCAATATAAAAATAAAATAACGTAATAAATGAAACAGCTTCTATTATTTTAAAAAAGGAAATAAAAATAAATAAATAATAGTTTGATATAAATAAAGGCGCGGATGTCATATACGCACCACATTGGCGCGATTGCAACAAAATGGCAATTTTATGCCTCACATGGTAACCCGGTTATTTTGTTTCAATTGTTGTTTATTAACTTTTATTTTTTATTTTAATTCTATAAATTGTTTTTATTATATATATCAATATTTATTTATATCAAACTATGATTTATTTATTTTTATTTCCCATTTTTGAATAATAGGAGCTATTTCATTTATTACGTTATTTTATTTTTATATTGAAATAAAAAATTACATGCTATTATTGTATGGTATTTGTAACTAATATTCAAAAACAAAGTTCTCGCCAAATTGGCGGGGGAAAAATCGCGCCAAACTGGTGCGTATATGACATCTGTGCCTAAATTAATATTGATATACATATAAAAATAATCTATAGAATTAAAATAAAAAAATAAAAGTAAACAAACACAACAAACAGTTTTCGCCAAAGGGGCGGGGGGAAAATCGCGCCAACGTGGTGAGTATATGGCATCTGTGCCGGGATTTTTACCCTTTTATCTGTGCTTTCGGAAATATAAAAAAATTAAAAAATTCTTATATCAGGTGTATAATGTTTTGCATTTTTATACGGACCACTTCTCCATTTTAAGATTTTAAATGCTATTTATATCAGATATTTCTTTCTTGAGATTCCCACAAGTTTTTTCAGGTAATTTTTTTAGTTCGCTTATTAGTTGTTTACAATTTGCCCCCCTGGCAATAACAATTATTTATCACAAAAAATGGGTACTTCTCTATTATCCCGTCGACCACTTTTCATAACAAAAAACTATCGCCAAACTGTAACGCTAAATAAACGGGAGAACGTTGCCATTGAAATATCAAAATAAATAAAATATAAGAATTTAAGGACACAATTGTTACTTTAATGAATGAAATAACTAATAAATCAGTAAAACATAATGAAAAATACACGCAAATGTCGAATTAAAAACCACTTGATGGCATAACAAATACATATAATGCTTCTGGCATCAAGTAAATGGGACTGTATTTTTGGCGTTTAATCTTAGTTTGGCGATAGTTTTTTGTTATGAAAAGTGGTCGACGGGATAATAGAGAAGTACCCAAAAATGGCTTAGTTTTGTTAAATTTGTTTGTTATGTATTTTCATTTCTTATTAAAATATCGAAAATGGCAATAAAATTTTATTTTAGCACCGTACTTAATTTTTTAAAATGGCTCAAAAACATGGTTTAATAAACGTATATTTGTAAATATTTAAAAAAAACATGTTTTTCCGCTCTCTAGAAAAATTTGTAAGATTCTACAACTGCCTTTGGCACCAACCAGTACATGATACGGAACTTTTCCCTATTCCGATACACAAAAGAGGTTGGTCACAAACAAGAGTAATGCTAGCAACAATATTGTTTTAACTCTATAAGAGTTAGAAACAATAATGATATTAAATTCCCCGATTAGCTTAGGGCCCGATTACGGAACTTTCTCCTAGAAAAAAAAAACTGTAGAAGTCTTTTACATTTGTTTCGAATGAAGCTCGATCAACAAAGTATTAATTGATAATACAAACAACACTAATATTAACATGGGGGCAAAAGTTTGAATTTAAGTGTATATATTTGGAACCTTCCCCCCCCCAACCACCCACCAAAAAAAGAAAAAGAAAGTTACAGAAATGAATTTAAAATGGCGTGAAGCCACCCTTTCTGACATAAGAAATTGGCTGCGAACCCGATTACGAAACTTTCACTTAACTTAATAACATGTATCTAATAGCCCTGAGGACAATTCCCCTTCCCAGTTATACGGACCTTGGGGCTTTTTTAAAAAGCTTGACGCAGTTCGGGTTGAAGAAGTTGAGATTTACTGTCAAATGACATAAACTACTATGAAAATAAAACTGGTGAATTATTATGCTGGTTTATGTATGTATTTAAAAAAATTGCATCTGATTACACTCTTTAGATAAATTACTCCTGTTTGCATTTAATAACAGATAAACGGCTTTCGTTTACTAAATTGTTTAAATATTGGGGAGAGTTGGCGAGAGATAGATAGACGTGTAAACAAACGGGTAGACAGACGGGTAGAGAGACGGATAGCCACAGAGATAAGCTAACGGGTAGCGAAACGAATAGACAGACGGGTAGAGAGGCATGTGCAAAAAAGGGTTGACAGAGGGGTAGTGAGATGGGTAGGGAGACGGGTAGCGTGGTGGATAGAGAGACGACTTGACAGACGGGTAGAGAGAGGGGTATATAGACAGACAGACGTGTTGATAGACGAGTAGTGTAACGGGAAGCGAGACAGGTAGAGACACGATTAAAGAGTCGGGTAGAAAGACAGACGGATACTGAGACGGGTATACAGAAGAGTAGAGAGACAGTAGACAGATGAGTTCGAAGAGAGACACAGCTAAGACATACGAGTAGTTAGACTGGTAGACACGTTTGTAGCAAAGCATGTTATCAATGTGGTTTGAAGTATACGAGTTTCTATAAATAGTTATACAAATAAACAAAGGAAATTTTTTTAATTCAAATATTAAATATTTGATTTAATATTTCAATATTTAATATTTTATTTAGATATTTGTCACAAAGAAAATGTTGCAAAAATTAAATTAAATTTGCGTTAAACTACGCTTGCTAAAATACGCTATTGGCTGCAAATCTGATTATGTGACTTTAAAAATATCGTTTTAAAAGATCCGGCGTTTTTTTTTTTTTTTTTTTTTTTTTTTTTTTTTTTTTTTTTTTTTAAGTTTTGAGCAATTCCCGCTTAAGAAAATGAGATTATTTGCCAAATGTTATAAAAAAATGCATATGAAAACATAACAGTATATGAATTTATATATGATATTTTGTAATTATATCATTTAATTTGCTATTTTTCATATGTTGTATCTTTATCTATCTCTTGTCTATCATATGCTGTATATTCACTTGTTGATATCTTCTTTATATCGTAATTGTTAACTTTATGTTCTCAGCAATATCACTCAGACTAATCCCTTTGAGGGAAGTCCTAGTTATATTTTACATCATGTAATAATTATGAAATTACAATAGGAATGTAGGAATTTATATACAAATTTGTATGTTTGTAATATAGTTTAAGATTTTTTTTTAATTGTTCAAGTTACAGCCATCTACCAATAATAGGTATTTTGAAATAAAACGTTATTGAACAATACGAAGAATGTACATGCAGCTAAAAGTAAAATATTAATAAGAAATTAATTCATAAGAATATGTTACTCTCCAAATACGGAACATGCTAAACGTGAAAAACCAAAAAAAAATATATATATATATATATATATAGTCTTCCAGCCGTCCAAAGTTCAACAGCGAAACAAGAGGTACCACAGCTAATTAATGGACAAAGAATAAGAGTGTCAGACCGAGTAGATAATCAACAAAAAAATTCATGCGCTACACAAGTATTTATTTTACAAATTACTGGTGATAGAAGAGAAATGTTCATAAAATTTCAGTGCTGCTTGAAACACGTAGAAATGAATATTTAGTATAAATGGCATTGCTGGAAAAAAACTGCTGAGAAAAAAAAATCGAAATCGAAAGAAGAATACATATGTCCTAAGGGATAGTTATTCCATGCATATTCCTTTGCTGCCAAAACTGATTTTCCAAAGTTGCGGTTGGTGCAGGTTGACCATATTTATTTTCATAATTAAGGGTTCAAATATATAGGGAAGTTTATATAGAAAATACAGTTAAAAATCATGAGAAAATATATCGATGATATACCGAGTTGCATTTCAATTGGTTTTTCTTAATAAATTTGTCGTTTTATCTTTAAATGAACTCAGGTTAAATTTTCACTGCAAAGTTAGTTAAGAAGAACAATTCGTCTGGTAGGTTTAATTTTTTTTAAATATCTGAAATTAAAATTTACTCATCTTATCTACACGTGGTAATGGGTTCAAATGTATCTACATTTATTTTTATTTTCTTATAATATTTATTTTTCCTATTTCTTGTACTCATAATAGTGAAATTAAAAAAATTCTTTCCCGATGAGAAATCTTAATACTTTGTGGAGGAGTTCAGGAATAATCTTAACTACGCTACTCAAATGAATGGGAAAAATACCGAATATGTCGAAGCACGAATAGTGGTCAAAGATTAGTTACAGAATCAATTTCTACTGTTGATTTCTGTGTGCTAGTCACTACATATTTTTTCCATTTTAAATAAATTAGTTTGGGTTTTCGTTTTCAAGCGATAATTATTAACCTTTTATGTGAAATATTTTTATAAACGTTCGTTGTTTTCCCTCTTTACATAAAATCAATGTAGCGGTCTGTTTAAAAAACGATTACTTTAATAATATAAATGACATGATGTCCTATATTTTGCATATAAAAGAAGCTTCATGTGCCTATTTCGAATTGAAATATCATTAATTTTGGTTCTCAATATTTAATTAAAGTCGTTCAATTATTGCTGAGATTAAATTTAAACTGAAGCATTTAACGATAAGAAGATAAGGCGAATTTACTCAGACGTTATTATGTTTTTAAAGTTATTTTTTTTAATTTTAACTCTTAATATCTATTAGATGTCTCACAGAACGTTGCTTTTTTTAATTCGAAGTTCTACTTTTTGTTTAACAATAGATACTAGTGAAATTTTATTCGGTTTTGGAGACCTAGTACTTTAACCAGAAACTTCTGACTAGTTGAATGTGAAGTATAAAAATCATGTGTATAATGCTTAGTACACAAATAGTGTCCTATGATGTAATCGAGCCTTTTATTCAATCCACTGGTCTCAGAGACTGCTCACAGCATCTATGTGATAATTTTTGTCACAGAATATAAGGATATTCCATATTTATGTTCCTTAAAAGTTTAATAAATAAAAAATGTAACTTTAAGATAAAATATTAGCATACTTTGTGCTTCTTGAATAGCATTCAAAAACATGTAGTTCGACAGGAATTGTGTATTTTGTTTTAAAAAAAGAAACTACTTTTTTTAATAATGCCTTTAAATTAAAAATATAAATTCACCAATCCCTAACTATTAAAAAATGTATTTATTTATATTTATTTAAAACGTTTACTTTAAAACGTTTTCCATTTAAAAATAGTTGTAGGTTTTATTTATTTATTTATTTATTTTACGTCGTGTATTTTTACAGCATCGTTTGTTTGGTAATTAGGATTATCGGTCTACTTATATCCCAAGTAATGGATGCTTTATTTCGCTAATTTAACATATAACACTAGGGGCTTTGCCTACTACGAACTATTCTCGCCAACCTTTGTCCATCTAAATACAGGCTAATTTGTTCTGTTTTCACATATTACTGTATCACAGCAGATTGAACGATATTATCATGATCAGTAACTAACTGCTGTAATCGGGTTGCCATTTATTTTCCTTTGACGGGTGATTTTTCTGTGCCCAAGGACGCATGAACCGCTCTCGCGATCTGCCGGCGGTTTTTGTAATTGATTAAGTAAGATCAATTACACATTTGAAAATCAGCTTGAATGAAATGATTAAGTAAAAAATGTCGCTGCCTCCTGAATTTTCAAAACGACGATATGAAAAAATTTCTCCCTTTGGGTTCGAGGCTACAAACATTCGTCTGCTTGGGAATTACATTCAGAACGACAATGATGGGAATCAAAATGTTTAGAAATTTAATCTTTTCTTTTACCTTTAACTCGAGTTTTAGATCTCTTCCGAAACATGTATAGGCTATACATGAATTCTTATATCTATTTGAATGCAACATCATACATATTTTTCATTTTATTTATAAAATGAAAATTGATAATTTTAATTAATAAGTATATTTTAATTTTATACTATATATTTATAAAGCAACAATTCGTTAAAAATAAATCTAAATTATTTTACGCATGTATTTGCCTATATTTATGCTAAATCAAGTTGTGAAATATATAAACAACTGGGCTTGCAGTCTTTTTTACGCCACGTGATTCCCTCTGTGACATCACATGATTACGGTACACAAGAAATTCATTTTAAATGCATCTTTTAAAATATCACTACTTTTCACTATTAAATGCTTTTCGCACGAAATAATTTAATTAATTTAATGTTATCATTCTAATTTAATATTCACGTGTAAATATATTTTTCAATTAAAATGTTTTGTAATTACCTTTATTTGGGCTTTTAAAAATATTTCAACAATAGGTACAATTTGGAAATTGTACATCGAACGTGACAAATGAGATGCGTTCGGCCTATAACTAGTTTTTTTTAATATCACATCTTAGTGCAATAGCTGTTACACTCTTATGCAAAAATGCATGAATAAAAAAATTATTTTATGTGCAGATTTTCTTATTATAGGTATAATTTTATTTTATGAAATTAAGTTTCAATACACTTTTGCAAACACTTAATTACAGTAGTGTTACATTAAAATTATACAATGCGCAAATATCCAATACAAGGCAATATTAAAAAAAAAAAAAAAAAAAAAAAAAAAAAAAAAAGTTATTATTTCACTGAAAAAATAAATTATATCGTCTGTTATTATGATAATGATTTATTTCCGCAATAAGATAAGTACATTTTAAGTTGGCAACATTTTATCTTTTTTGACATTTACTGAAAATTCTAATGGGAAACTTAAGCCTAGCTTTGAAAATTCAGAACTTCAAATCCATATTTAGATTATTTTTTCGTATAATATATATATCGCCTGAAACATCTATCCAAACAACTGTCGGTAGATTATATGATTACTATAATTAAACAATTTTAGTATACAAATTCGGTTTTTAAATTCAGTAATACGGAAATAATATGACTCCATCTTAAATATGACGTAATCACCATGCCAATGTAGAATCATTACCTATCATGGAAAATCAAATAATTAATTGCATATGACAGGATTTAATAGAAGGAAGAAAACTTTTATTAATATATTTTAATTTTGATTTGATTTTCATAAAATTTGAAATGACTCGACAAAATTCTGCAACGATTATATGTAGTAAATTTCAAACCATTTGGTTAAGTAGTTTTTGCACTGATATATGCGAACAGACGCACAGACGGAAGGACCAGACGACGTCTATGGGTGCTTCGTATTTATATAATTACGAACGCAGCTAAAAAATGGTTGTTGTAAACTATGAATTGAATATCTCTTCCAAAATGAAATTTTTAATACAGCATTACAAAAAATCACAAATATAGACAAATAAAAAAAATGATTGCATACTGCACACCACAATCTATTCAAGTATGTGCCTGCGAAAAATGGTTAAATTGTTATTCATATTTTTTTGATCCTGAGAAACATTTTTAACTGATATATTTTGACCGATTTCTACATTAAATAGCATTTAAATTAATTTTTCGATTTAAAAGCTGTCTGATTCAGCATGTTTATCATATATATTTTTTAAACATTACCACTTTTAATGTTTGTTATTAAATGTCTTTTTTATGATCAGCCGAGAAAGGGAAAAGGTTACAATAAATTAATTTACGGCAGCAGTAGCGGCGGCGGTGACGGTTGCAGGATTAATTACTTAGAATAGAGAAAAACAATTTGTAAATTATCATTAATTTTTAAAATAAACTATACATTTATAATTTTTTTTAATTGTTATAATTTAAGAAGATAAATTATAATTTAAATATATTTATGTAGTACTTTGTTTGCAATTAAATAAAAAAAAAAAAAAAACGCTTGCATGATAAAATTATCAAGTATGTCTATGATATTTAATTATCTGTATTATCCCGGTTATTTTATGCATTATTAAAGCGTTATCTAGAGTATAAGACATAAAAATAAGATAAACCGGACTTCTTAAAATACACTAAAATTGATGAAATTTAACAAACAATTTGCATGTAATATTGTGATACATTTGGAATTATTTTGTTATTATTTATCACAATATTTGTTCTTAAAATTGATTGATGTATTTATTATTTAAAATTTCATGTTTATTATGAGAAAGTTAATTTTAATTAGTGCTAGTTGAAGGTTCTTGTTCAAACAATTTAAAAATATGTTCAAATTTATAAATACAAATTCCCGTTTCTGTTCTCTTCAAATGAGTATTATTTAGATATTCTCATAATTAGCATAAAACTATGTTTTTAATGTTAAACAAATAACGTTGTTTTATTGAAATAGTTACGGTGATACAATATTTGTTATTGTAATTGTTAGCTTCAAATGAGCTACGTTACTCTAGCAGATTAATTTTATTGGAAAATGAATATCACTGGGGAAATTAACTAGCAAGTTTGTACCGCTAGGAATTTAACTGCTGGAAATAACTTTAATTACTGTGTTTTTAAACTCATAATATTAATGCATAGAAAAGGTGTACTGAATTGTTAACAATTAATTTAAGTATTTCATGCTGACGGACTATGCCTGTAATCATTTAACATGTGAAATCAAAGCATGTGGAAGTTCGTGTTACGTAAGTAATATTTCGGATATTTCAGAAAATTTACTTCTTAAATGTGACATTTATTTTCTTCATAAAAATATAAAAATTCCAAATTCGAGTACTTATTTTATATTTTCTTTACAAATTTGGATAAAATCTGATAGCAAGCAAAAAATTCTAGTCGCACGATTTTTCAACTGCCATTTTCAAAAACTATAAAAGTTTTTTTATGAATTAGTTGAGAAAAAATAATAACAGGGATAGTTTAGAATAACACATAATTTATTGCTAATTAGCAATATAATTTTTAATTCACACATGAAAATGAAAAAATATTTCAACTTAATTTATTGAAATAATGTAATCTAAATTTCAGTTTGAGAATATATTCCTCAATTTTTTTTATAGCAAAATGTATCAAGTACTGTGTATTAAATAAAAAAAAATAATTCTCATTGCTAATTAGACACCTGTTATAAACTAAGTTTTCTAATGAAACTTATCAAATTTATATCTCTCTAAAAAATAAAAAATAAATACTGTAAAGGTTGAACTCACCGACATGTTCCGAAAACCGGGGCCATAGTGAAAAACTTCTCGTTTTTGCGATGGTCCCTGGAAAATACCGATAGCCAAATGCTTCAAATGTACCCATAGTTGAGTACTACAAAATATTTATTTGATAAAGGGGTCTTCGATGAAAAAGTGAAGCAGGAAAAAACAAATTCTTATTTTCCTGTTGAAATCAGTCAAATAATTCTGATTTTATTAAGTTAAAATTTGTATTTCATGAATTTATTTTTGCGTAATTAAAAATAAAAGTTGAAATATATATTTTTTTTAATTTCGTCAGTGGTCACCCAGTGACCGCATTTGTCAAGCCCTGTCTGCAACCATAATATGTTTATGACTTTAATAAAGAAGTAATCAAATTAAGAATAAGCCACTTTAAAACTACATTCTATGTGAACGCAATAAACATCAATAATCTTAGGGAGAAAACTATTTATAATTTTATAATAAATACTGTTCGATGTACAGTGTGGTTATAATTAAAGTGACAGTACTCAGCGTGCTCTATATCGCTATCTAATTGTGAGAACGAAGCCAATTTTTTTATTAGGAAACACTTAGCTCCAAAAGTAACCGCTTATTGGAAATATGGCGCGGTGTAACAGAAAAGAGAGTTTTAAAAAGGCAGAATCAGTAATGAAATAAAATTAACATTTAGCACATTCAGTTTTATATCAGTATTGATTCTCATTTTTTAAACCATCTTTTCTATCACACAGTGCCACATTTCCACCTAATGGTGACTTTTGAAACTGTTTTTTCCGGAAAACTTTGTCCTCCGTCTTGTTTAATCACAATACAAAATTTTGCTCCATTCTTGAAATTAGATCGCGCTACAGAGAACGCTGAGTACTGTCACATTAATTATGGCCACCCTTTACATGATTTGAAATTATTGAAAAATTGGAAGAAAAAAAATTGCATTCATATTATAAATTCAGAATATGAAAAGAAATATCTTTCATTCATGTAAAATATTTATAACTTATAAATATAATGTAAGCCATTTATTTAGATAATATTATTATGTAAGTTATCGTTTCAGAGAAATTAAATAACAAATATTTACCAATAACAATGACTATACACAAACCATTTTTAGTTAATCTATTTATTAAATATCCTTATAAACGTAGATGAAAGTAACACTGTTTCTTTAATTTTCATTAAAATGAATCGATGGGTAGACTTATTTAACTACAGTAACTCCTACGAAATGTCTAAATTTGTATTTTTCAAGAGATATTCATATATTGTAAAAATAAGACACAATATAAATTATTTTAAATCGCAGATATATTCATAATTAATATAACTTTTAATTCATACATGAAAATGAAAAATATTTCTAATGATATGTGTTTTCGAAGATACAACACAGTCTAATTCTATTTTATGTGCAAATGAAAATCTATTGAAATAATGTAATCTAAATTTCAGTTTCAGAATATGTTCCTCAATATTTTTTATAGCAAAATGTATAACGTACTGTGTAATAAATTAAAAAAAATAATTATCATTGCAATAATATAAAATACTAAGTAATATAGTCACATACAGTTGAGTGAAAAATGATAACTGAATCATACTATGCAAAGACATTCTCACCTGACCGACATTTTATTACATTTGTTGCCATTTGCAACTCAAATATTGAAAGAATGAGACGTTTCTTATATACTTCCTGCTACATTTAATGAAAATACACTTTTATGAGAAATAGTTGAAAGTACTTATACCTAAAATTCTAAAGCAAAACTCGTGTATAAATATGACATAATCAAACGTGCGCACTTCATGAACAAATGCAAAACATGTTACTGCATTTAAAATTTTCACGAAATTAGGATTATCATTTCGTTTTTCTATTTTTCACAGCCAAATAGCCACATCGAGATCACGGCACTGAAGGTCTGTTTATCTACTGGTAGTAAAAACTGTAAAAGACGATACGCTTTGGACTAGAGTTGTTCTAAAATGTTCATCAAATTTTGGTGTGTAATTTTTGATAGACCCATTAGCGGCTAATTTACTTTTAAATGCTGAGAGGATTTTAGCAGATGTACTAAGGTCTACGTATCTGAAATTTTTCATATGTTAAAAAATTAAAATGAGTTTTAAAAGGAGAAAATGGACAATAATTGATATTTGTTGATTGGTTGGTTGGTTGATTTTATGACGGCCAATTATCAACACGAGGGATATAGGCCCTGGGAGGAGTGTCCTCCGTGGGGGTCTTTCTAAGGGATCCTAACCGTATTTACGGCAAAGTTCGAAGAAAACAACGGAAAACTCCGAGCGGTTAGGTCGACGAGCGCGACAGGGGTTTGAACCCAGCACCTCCCGTCTACCAGATGTAAGAGCAGAACCTCTCAGCCACTGGTTGGGCTTGATATTTGTTGAATCAACATATTTAGGAATTTCCACAAATTGATATACTGGTGTTTTTCTTTAGCTGAATACTTAATTGCGCAGTTAGAATTATCAAAATAGAAAAATGCACGCATTTACCAGAAATAAACCTAAAAATAGCGGTTTATATTGAAGTAAAGAAAAATAAACATGACCAGTGGAACTAGTTTCGAAATTTGCATATACATTATATGCTGTTTTGTAATTTTCATTTACTTTTCTGACACTGTATTTTATTATTATTCAATTTGCTTCATAATTTCCCTTCTGTACTTACTGCCTTCTTCCGACTGGCTAATGTTTTCTATGTGATTTGATGATGCCTTCTGCTTTCCTATTTCCATGTTTCCTTTAACCTATCCTTTTATCTTCAATTTCATTTCATTCTTGTTTCTGCCTTCAAACGCGTAGCACATCGCCTTTGTGTCTGAAGTAAAAATACAATGATTTTTCGAAAGACCTCATGCATTTTTTATAGTTGTTATTAAGAAGTGTTTTGCCTTTATTTAAATTTATTTTAGAATACCAAAGAGAAACTCATTATATAAAGTATTTTAGGAATTCTGAAGGTTTAAAGTTTAGACCTCCTGATGGTAAATTCACTTGTAATCGTTGCTAGAAAGATTGCAATGTGGATACTTTTTTAGGCATAACTCAACAACTAATCTGCAGGAATGAGCTGTAATTTTTCATTTGCATATTTGAAGCTTCATGGAATTATTTTTTGTTAAAAAATTAACAGGTAACAAATATTACAATTGATATATTTTTCAAAAATTAATTTCAAACAATATTTTTTTAAATAAATTTTCGAAAGCATTATGAACGGTGACCTATGAATTATTTAATTTAAATCGATTTCTAGTGGCTTCAAATATGCGAATCCAAAATTACAGCACTTTCCGAGAAGTAGACTTTGAGTTACGCTTAAAAATCTACCCGAATTGTGATCGGTTTTGAAACGATTATAAATTAATTTAACACTAGAAGCTTCGAACTTTAAATCTTCATAATTTCTACAGTTCTTACCTGGATGACTTCTCGTTTGGTATTTTAATATACAATTTCCCGAAAAAACTAAATATGATGTGAAAATTACGTGTTCCTATTGAAAATTTCAGAGTTTGATACAATTTCACTATCAAGACGACACACTAATATATATATATATATGTGTTTAATATTCATTAACAGAAAACTTAATTTCAAGTTGAATGGCTATTTCCATTTATTTCTGGGATAATTTGGTGATTTAAATGTATTACATTTTCTCTTTTTATGGGCCGATTGTCCATGCGCAACACATTTACGAGATCCTAAGAGATAGTAAAGTAAAATACCACACTGTTAAGTATAAAAAAATGCATATGGAATAATGGTATATTCAGATGTGTAAAATAAATTACGTGTACTTTCAAATAAAAATTGCAAAACAAATTAAATACGACACTTTTTTCTTTTAAAGACGACCTGTAACATATAAAAAATCAATTATGCGTTTTAAATCTTACAGTAAAGCATTTGATATGGCTTTTGGGAAAAAAGATCGATTCACTTATATATTAGAAGATTTAGCTTACACCAAACATAAAAGAAAAGTCAGAACGTTTATATTTTTTTAACCATAGAAACTTTTTCCTTATTTTTCTAGAATTTTGTAAGAAAATATACCGTCAGACGGAAATTTAATCTCTACTAAATTTAAAAATTCTTATTCTTGTACACAAAATCAACTTTAGAATGTAAAATATGATTTTTTTAATTCGTGGAAAAGGATTATTTTATAAAAAGAAGATTCCTTTGTCACGCTAAATATTTCTTTACTTTTAAAAAACACTACAGAAAAACTCACTTTCGTAAGAAATCCCACATGTAGCAGAATTTTTCTTGGATTCAGATGCATACAGAAACAAAAGACAAAATATGTTTTTTATGTATACCTAGCGATTTTTGTATAATAATTATAAAAAATAATATTTAATATTTCGCCATATTTAAAAATTCCAAATAAATTTAAAGTTGTATTTTTATTTTATTTTTTTTAATTTGTTATCAAAAGAACAATTTAAAACTTGTATTTTATAATTTAATTACATTGATGATTAACGTAAACAGGATTTACATGACCTGACGAGGTCAATTGTGTTACTTAAAACGTGCAAAAGATAAGGTGTTATTTTAACACCTCACTTTCAAAAAATAATGCGAACGCCTATTGCTATGGTAAAGCATAGGGAAAGAAGTTATTAACACTCTTAAACTTTCAAAATACTATATATTTATACAACGTTGAAAATGTTCCCCTTTTTCGACAAAAAATATTCAAAACAGTATTTTTTTTCTTTTTCACCTTACATATTATAAAAAATGTATCACGAAAATTAAAGAGGAGAGAATAATAATAAAATAAATAAAACATGGGCAATATATGTAACATCCTGCCACCTTTAGTTTATATCTTGTAATCGAAACTTTACATGAAATAAATATATTTACATGAACATTTTAAATTGAGTCTGTCTGGTATTTTTATCATTCTACCAGATCTAGTCATTTTATCTTGTAAATATGACTCGTCTTTTGAATGCCTGACCTGTGTTTCATTCAAAATTGGTTCAAGAAATATATTTTTTATACAATTACTCGATGACACTTCCGGGAGATAAATTAATTGAATAGGCTGAAGTAATGAGACGTCTGTAGTTTTAAGAGGTGATATCTTCCATATTTGCCTTGATTGAGCTCTTTAACATGTACTAATAAACAATTAATCCTTTTCTTGTTACCTACTTCCACAAAGAGTGTATCTCCTGTAACAAATGAACTCTGGTATCACTTCCCATTTGGTTGTTTGATAAGAAGACCCAAATAGTTTGATATCAATCGATTTCTTTGATCCTTTTTCAGTGCTTACATATATTTATGTCTTCTACTGAGAGACGTTTCCCCTATTGCATCAGTAAACCACACTCATGAATATTTTTTCAGAAACATAGCCGGAGATATGTGTTTGATAGATTATTTATACCATATATAAGTTAATGGGTAATACATTATAATTATTTTCAATCAGCCAATATAGTTATCATCCCTTCGTAATCCACTTAGGCTTGTCCTAAGATTCTTTTAAATATATGTCTTATAAGTCTCATGAGACTAATCCACCATCCGCCGCACCATGCAGCTGCCGGTGAGTCACATTTCCATTTAATTGATTTGACTGCTCCGGCTTCTTTTGTATGCAACTCTAGTTTAATATTTTCCAAAATTTGTTGAACCAACAAAACTGGAACCATTCTCTTAATATGTAATTGAACATCTTCCTCTTCGATATACAGATATTCTTAAAGCCACCAGAAATCTACTACAGAAGCTGAAGTAACAAGTTCAAAATTCACAGATCTGTAGATAGCACATGTAAATAATAGAATTCAATTATTTTAATTATATTTAAGTTACTGAGAAAAAACAGAAATAGAACAAAATGTTTTACTCGATTTTATGGCAGAGAAACAGGACAAGATTCCAAATTCATAATTTTAAATCGTTTACAAGTGGTACATTTGGATAAAATAGTAGTCACAGTTCTTTTTCTAATCAAAAAACTGTTTTTTTTTCTCTCAGCAAACTCAAAAGAATCTGAGTACGTACATGTCAATATTTGAGATGATAAGCTAAAATAAATTATTTAATAATTTTCAGATTTGAAGGAACAACCATACATGTGAAGAACTCCATACTGCCTTACTATACATAATTTTAGTATTTACGCATATTATGTCTTGTTCATCTACAAATGTCTCAAGCATTTTCATTCTGTAATCAATTTTATTGGAAAACAGTCATTTGGTATCATCCGAAATATTTTCGTTTCTACGTTTTTAAATTCATGACTTGTCAATTCTCTATTCATTTGTTCTTTTGGGTTAAACGAATAATGTCTGCAAAGATGAATCCAAAAAACAAAACACATTATTTTTTTTAAGTTGAAAAATACCGATAGTACCAAATTTTTCCTGAACTTTTATCAACATTTGTCTGTAATTTTGTAAATTTTGATATCTCTTTTTCAATGTCTTCTTCATATATGATTAATATGTGAACTTCATTATTTATAATATTTTTCAGGGTTCCTATGTCGATGTATGCCCTCACACCATTTGAGAGATACCAAATGTTTTGCGTTACAGATTATACATCTTAGGTATGCTGGATTAATTCCACCAGTTATATGTTTCCATAAAACAGGGTCACTAAACTTTTGGATATCTTGACTCGGTTTCTAACAAAAACGGATGAGTTCTCTTCACTGGATATCCATGTAAGCACTGTCTTAGAATAACTCCAAAATATTTTACCATAAATCCCCAGCCCAGTGCGTCATTACTGTTTTAGACAATCTGGCACAAATCATAGAAGATAAAAGTTCCATTGTAGGTATAGTTCCGCATTATAAAGAACCGATGCGGGATTTCTCAGCAAAAAGTAATGACACTACTTTATCTTTGCTTGCTATCCTCAAAAATGTAATAGCAGCATGGACATACTGGCTAGCATCACAAAATATGTGACGAGTACAACCTTTCAAAGTATCTGTGGTTAACGGAATATATCTAGGAATCTGAACTTCTTGTAAAATGTTAAATTCGCGAAACTATTCAATAAACGTACCTTTTAGATAACTTATAATTTCTTCATCCAAGCGTCGCTATATTCTTTATTTTCTGTAACATCATCTTGGGACAAATCATAACTGAAGGCGTAAAACCAACTGTATCAAAAATTTATGCGCGACAGATAGCATGTTTCGTTTGATTATTTTTTTCCAAATTTATATCTGTCATTCCGCTTACATTAGCCTTTAAATAGTCTAGAGATCTTTTCCATTGCAATCCCAGTACAGCAGTTTATTCGCAATATTCGATATTCTTTCATTCTTTTGTCTGTTCTCACCCTCTCAGTTCATCTCCAACGTTAGACATAAGTAACTTATAATGAGCAATAAGCATTTCCAATTCTTTCTACGTATGGAGACAGTCAACATAAAATCTTCTGAGTAATTGCTGTTTAAGATTGGTGACGTATTCTTCATAGTTTTTAATGTGATATTCGATGATGAAATGAGAAGAAAAAAGAAACGTTTGACCACCAAACACGACTCTAGTATATTGAAGCATTCTAATATACCTTATTTCTGGATCATCAAAACCACGGAAAACGGAAAAAGGTCCCGAATCTTGTTTAAGAAAACATATTTGTAAAAGTGGTATCTTGATATCAGCTACAACATTAAATTATTTCCTCTAAATCGTATGAGAATGTCCGGAAATAATTCAGTGAGTTTTGATCCACAATTGAAACACTGATTAAACAATATGTGGTGCTGGATTGCTGATGCGTTTAACACTGGACTAATGGGAGGTGTACTGATATCCTGTATCACTTGTAAATGAGGAAAATAGTTTACATACAGATTCATTTCACATTCAGTAATTTCTACAATCAGTTTATCATCAAGCCCCCTTAAAAGCACCATTTCATATTTCTCGTACATGTTATTTGAAATCAACTGTTTGTAACATTATTTCTTAACTTTAATTATCTGATAAAGGTGGTGAATATGTTGCCCATGGAAGAAAATGCACCAATTCATAACGATTCAAGGATTCTGCAAAGAAACTTCATAGCGATTATATTCATTTCTTTCATGATTCTTTTCAGCTCGAATGTTAATTGTATGAAGCCTACGACAAGTTTGTCGTTACAATAATAGGTCCTTGACAATTTGCATTCATACTATGCATCTATTTTTGTTTAAAATCTTATTTACTTTGGCATTTTGCGAAATGCAGTCAAATTAATTAAATACCCAGTTAATATGAGTTAATGACAACGCTGAATCATTTCTAAGAGTTATAAAACGATCTACTTTTTCTAATTTTATAAAATTGGATGCAAAGTACATTTTTTAAATATCTTAATATATATATGAAAGCGTTCAAAATCATCTAAAAATGTTTGGAGAATAATTTAAGAATAAAATGATTAGTTTGCTTAAAATTTCTCTAAGGCAACTCAATATTTGTGACAGTTTCTTGAATATATGTATATGAAAAAGAGTTTTAATCAATAATAAAGTTTGGCAAAATAATTAGGAAAAGTTTTATATGTCATATTCATTGCATTATTTTTTAAACTGTTTGAGTTTAAAAGGTTATTATAACAATGTGTTCCATAAAATAGTATTTAATTTGTTTTCCACCATTTTAAAACTATTTAATTTCTGATTTTTAATTATTTTTAAGAGAAACTCTCCCATTAAAATATAGTTAAACAGTAATAGTTGAAAAATTAAAAATTAAACAGCATATAACAATTGTGATATTATGCGGCTCTCAAGCGTCTTAATTATTATTATTGAGATAATTGTAATTTGCTTTTATTAAATGTATGGGGGTAAACAATGACAGAGTATTTCTTTACAGCAGATTCGAGTTTTCTGAATTTAGATAAACTTAAAGTAGGAGAGTTAGGAGAAAATAGAAACAAAAAAATGCAGAAATCTTTCTGAATTCAGATTAGCCGCACAACGAAATTTTGCTTTTAAGAAAAAAATATTAATTTATTCTTATTTAACGTGTATAATTGTATTTTTTTCTGCAAAACTACCCTTGGAACTACAGAAATTCCTCCTGGAGTATTATATCTATATCTGGATAACATATATCTGGATTCATGACTGGACCATAAATGTTGAAACAGATACATCTCAAATATTTGAGGCAATTTGTCTGAATGAAAAATTTATGCTTTACCTAAACATCATAAAACTAACGTATTGCCCAGACTAATTTTCTAAAACACTGGACATGTCCCTTATCTGCATTACAAATATTTTACCGTTTCTTTCTTTAAGCTGTTTTGAAACTTGTAGAATTATACAATGATTTTCTAAATTTTAATATAACATTTTATTTACTCATTAAATATTTCGATATTTAGCAGAAATGCGAGGCACTGATTACTTCTTTATCCAAGTAACTAAAGTTACAAAAGCATTGTCAAAAACAGCGGTTTGCCATCTTATAAATCTTTCGAATGCTCAATCCGAAGTCGGTGACATTATATGTGCATGAGCAGAATGGCCGATGCAATTATGCTAAGAAAATTGCTTCTTCTTACAGCCTGTATAAAAAGAAAAATATTACATCCTAACTAACCCTGTTTAAATCGTCATATAAAATATGACTGGTAACAATCAATTAGATTTAACGTCTACTAATTGATACTAACTTAAATTTTACTTTGGTAGTCGTCTACATACACAAATTTTAACAAATTTTGACATCATATTTGGATTCGTACATAAATGCCACTTTCTGATACCAAACTAGATAAACTTTTGTCAAGTAATTTAGGAATTATGTAGGTATACGAAAATTTTTAAGCATAACTCAAAAGCTTCACTGCAGAATAAAAATTAACTTTAGATTCGCATATTTAAAGCTTCTAGAAATCGTTTTCTGTAAAATAACAAAATCACAGTTGCAATTCATATTTGTTTCGAAAATAATTTCGATAAAATAATTTATTTTTAGGAAAACAAATAGAAAATAAAATGTTTACCATGCCCTAAGGAGAAATAAAGAACAGATCCTTATTTTGAATGTTCCATAAAACAGCTACATTGAGAAAAAGAAAAGTTATTTCGTTCAAATGAAGTTACTTGGGTCACTTTGGAAAACCTCTTATATATTACGAAGTAATTATATATTACGTAGTATATATTACGAAGTAAGTATATATTACGAAGTATATTACGAAGTCTTAGTACTTATAACCTGAACTGTAATTTTGAAAGAAGATTGCGTTAATGAAAAAAAAAATCCTTTAACACCGGGGTAAAAAGAGTGAAATTTTAAAAACGGTATACAGACAAGGATAATAATGTTGGGCAATCAAATTTAAAGTTTAAAAATGTTTATAGATACTGTTCAGCTATCCGATTAAAAAAAAATTGTGGTACACACACCTACACATACCATAAATTTGTTAACATCTCAAAAATTCATAAAAAAGTTAAGGAATTTGTTTATTTGAATGCGGTTGGCAAAAAACTTATTCTCATGTGGGGTATTTTTTATTTCTTGGTAACGAAAACATTTTTAGTGAAAAATTTTGTCAATAGACGGCGGTTCATGCACTCCCATACAGGGTTGATTTTTCGCTACGGGGTGAACAACATATATCCAGCGTACAGCAGTATTTTGTCATCCTTAGCAGAGTTAAATTAAGCCATGTCCCCCCAAATCTCCTGCATAAAATACGGATATTCTTATATCCCTCAATTAACAGTGTTCTCACTCTCTTGCAAAGTGTAATTGCTTGTCACATAGAGCTTGACAAATAGAGCATTTACTGCTATGAGCTTGTAAATATTTGGATGCGAAAAAACGCAATTTTGCACGTAATTTTGTGATTTTAATGTTAAAACGCCATTGAGGAAATGTTTCACTATTTTTTTTTTCTTTAACAAAAAAAAAAAAAAAAAAAAAAAAAAATCTCGACATTTTATTTGAAATCGCATTCAAATAAATCAATAGCTTTACTTGAATGTTAAAAAATTTATGAGACACACGACATATCTATAAATATATATATAATATATATAAAGGCACACATTTCTGCATGTATGTAATTTTTTTATGCATGAAGATTTATATTTGTAAAAAATATATCTTTTCACAAAATGAATATCTGTTTTAAAAATCCCGATGCATATTTATATAAAATAATCTTTCTGTTTTGTAATATTTCTGAAAATTAAAATTTGAATACACAAGAAAACTGCGAAAAAAAGAACGTTATTCGACATTTTAAGGATTTCAAAAACAAATATTTACATATTTTCTTAAATATTTTTAAGCCTTTTATATTCTTAATCTCTGGGGAAGATAAAACATCTCTAATTATTGTAAGAATATGATAATCTTCTCTTGTAATTTAAGCTTTTTTAATTCTTAGGATTTAAGATATTTTTGAAAAAGAGATAATAACAAAAAAATAAAAATGGAATAGTTTTTATTTTTGAATCATTTATTTTTTAAATGTCCTGCTGGTACATTACCAGTTTCTTTTTAGTTCATTGTAACTTAGACATTTCTGAAAATTGTACAGAATTCAATATTATTATGTTACAAATGTCGAGAAATTTTGCATAGAAATTCCCTATTTATGTACATTTGTTCGCAAAAACTTTTGTATAAGTTACCATAAAGGCGAAAGGTATTATAATGTAATTTATAATTTCTAGCAAATGAACTAAAGTTTATTTAATCCCACCTTAAAATGTATTCTTATATATTTTCTTAACACTTTTTAAATTTAATCTATTAAAATGCATAAAATTAGTAGTTATTTAGTTTCTTTATATCCTTATATTTGGAAACTGATTGTGGAAGCACTTCAAAAGTTAAAATCTAGAAACATTAATGCTATAATATAATCTTTATCTAAAATACCTTAAAAATATATCTCAACTTATATGACAAAATTTGATTTAATTTCTCTCGTTTTGTAGTCGATAATATCCGTTTATATACATTGCAAATGAAGCATTTATGGTATGGCGCCACATTATCACATAATTAATTTTTAATGTTATGTGGCAAATATAGAATACCTTAAAAAAATTGATCTTTACATTTGAACTTGTCTACTGAATTTTGAAGAGAGGTTTTTTTTTTTTTTTTTTTTTTTTTTTTTTTTTAATAAAATTACAGTTGTTCTATTATATAGAAAATAAAGATGTTGTGAAATGTAAATGGCATACAATATGAATTCTATAAAAATGATTTCTTTGCAATCTTTAGCATACTAAACATTTTTTATAAACTTTTTACTGTTAGAAAGTAACTTAAATAAACAATACATTTATCTGAAAAGCATCATTATATTTGTTAGTTTGATAAAAGAATTTACAATTGGAAAACAAAATGTGTTACATTACATAACATGCAAGTATATAAATCAATTTGCACATTCGTATGAATGGAAATATAATTTTGTGTACATATGAAAGATTCGAAATAAAATTGTAGAAACTTTAATACTAAATATTTTTCTAACTGCTTATCTGAACTGAATAAAACAAAATTAAATAGCCGTTTATTTTTAATGAAAATCATTGTCATATTTTATTGACATAAGTTTGCAACTCATATCTGATATTCCTGGTAAACTCACGTTATTTCTGCTTTTGAATCATATCGATTTTGTTTTGTTGCGAAATGCTAAAAAAAAAAAAAAATTGGATACAAATAGTTTTTGTATTAGTTCAATTCCTATTGAAAAGTCAAAACGCCTATAGGCATTCGAAATATATATATATTTAAATATCGAGGCAAAACCAATTTTTACAGGCTAATAATATCTATCTTAAGAACTATTTTTTTCAAGAAACATATTATATACTAAAGATAATAGGAAATTGATAACAATGTATAATTAAAATTCTGTGTAAGTATAATAATGTTAAAAGTATACGTTAAAAATATTTTAATATCTTATAAGTAAATCTAATTTTAAAATGACGTATAGAAAAAAGACTATTACAGATGGAAAATTTAAACAGTATAAGTTGTATCTATGATGTAAAGGAAATACATTAGTAACGCTGATAGTAATATTGATGGTGGCAACATCTGACTGATACATTTCAATTTCATTGCATTTTTTTGGAAATTATAAACATCACACAAATTTAATTTTTACACCGTCGAGTAGAAAATAAAATGTATTTTCAAATTCAATTTGCTTGGAAACTATATCTCGTAAAACTAAATTAATAAAACAGTGTTCAAGTATGAATATTTTGAAGTATGTGTATAGCGTAATTAGGGAAAATTAACACCATGTGCACTTAAAACAATATAAATTATTCAGCATTTGTTTGTTTCTATATAATATGCTATATTTAAAATATCAAACGAAATTTAAACTTCACAGATAAATAAATAAATATATATATATAAGATACTTTTCCATATGGTAGTAAATTATACCAACAAACTATTGACATATTATCTCTGACAAATGATGTATTGGCAGAATCACTAATTTGCAGTCGTTAGTCGATCACGATGGAAGGCGATTTCATGAATACGTTGGAAATTTTCCTGTCTAATTAAAAAGAAACTGCATTATCATCAACAAAATTTTTAACTTTACAAGGTAGTGACAATTCCACACAGAGACAGAGGAGTGACTTGCTTAGTGATTGGTTGAAAAGGATGAGCGAGGTGGGCAAATCATGACGTAAAGTCGGAACTCTTTACCAAAAGCGAAGAAATAAAAATGTGAATAATTTAGACGCGGGAATTACTTGCAAAGAAAGCTGGGATATCGAATAATAATTTTAATAAAAACAAAAATGGTATTAAGCAACATTCTAAAGAAATAAAAATTTAATGTCTTAAATATGAAGGAATAAAATAGGGGGTTTCTACAAAGAAGTGTCGTTTTTAACATATTAACGTTTTTAGAATAAGAATTAGATGAATAGGTTGATTAAAGGTATGGAATTATATAAATTATATTTAAGATATTATTAAAAGACAGGAAAAAAGGTAGATATTGTAAGAATTTAGCAGTTATGTAATTGAACTGTGCACTTAAACACTGAAATAATCAGAATCACAATGATTCCTATAAATAATGAAATACTTCGCAATTGACACTGTCATGCGACTAATGCGAAGGTAAAGAAATGCTTTATGATGTAGTTGTTGGTTAATCTAAAAAATATATTAAATATGCTAAAACCTGTTAAAGTTTTAAATTAAAAACGATTTTCAACTATGTTCTGTACACCATATTTTATCGGGAATCTTTAACACGAGTTGCCCGGGATGGATTGCCTTGTTATTCTAATAATCATTTTAAACGTCCTTAAAAGGGTTCCTAAATCATTATAATGAAATTTTAATGTAAAATTAAATAATAATACATGAAATTTATAAATAATAAGGAAACATACTCTATTCCTTCATTTATCTGATAGTGCGCTTGGAATAAAAAGAAATAGTCAATCTAATTATTAGAATATATCCATTTAGTGTTGTTTACTGCGAACTTAATGTAATGAACAACAATTTAATTTACTTCGTTGATAAGGGAGATTAGTAAACTTCGATTTTCTCTTTAAATTAGATTCCTCTTTAAATTAGATTTCTCTTTAAATTAGCTATTACTGTATAACAAAATCTCCTTGTAGGATATCTCCTAATTCTTAATTTAAATTGACACAGATTGAAATTAAGCTCTGCATACATGGAAGTTTGAATGTCTTTTTCAGTCTTTTGTTAAAGCGATTTTAATTGATACATATATTTCAAAATGAATTGTTTGGGATTTTGAAATGTATCATGAAAACAATATCTGTATGAAGAAGATTTGGAATAAACTTAAAATAATAATTTTCTGTCAACATTTTAGATAATATAGGATGATATTTGAAAAAAAAAACTGATATATTATTTATATTAACATAGACAGAAAATATTTAACTGAAGTTAAATCGAAAAAATTATTATAAATTTGAATGTTATTAAATTTTACAAATGTCAGTTTCCTGTAAAATAAAAATTTGTTCTAGATTTTAAATAAAATATTCCAAATGCAATTATGAATGTAATGCAACATGCAATATGAATGTAAGGATAAGATCTTCATTGGTGTACAAAAAAGGTTATTCTTCAAATATTTTATGACAGCATAATTTTATATTATAAACATATAATTCAAACAAAAAAATGTTTGTTAGAACAAAGATGGAATATAAGATAAGATGGAATGTGTTCATTTTTATGCATTGGCCCTAAGCAAAATAAGAACTTCAAATTTTCGTTTTCACAGCGTAAATTCGTTATTTTATCTAAAAGAATGTTAGTTATGACTACATAGATGTAAAATATTTTGTGATTTTGTTTAATGCGTGCAGCCAATTTGACATGTATTTATGAACAAACAATTATCAATGAAATCCTAAACATCTAATGTTTATTTTTAAATATACAATTTTAAAATTTTTAATTTACTTCGTACATATATTAAAGGTTAAAATATCCCGTTAAAATGATATGACGAGAAAAGAAAAAACCAAATGTTTATTTCAGAAATATAATTGTTTTTACAATAATGCATTTTATTATATAATGCATTATCCATACAAAAAATTTATCATTTAATATTTATTACTGCCGATGCGTGGTTAATTCACTGATAGAATTCAAATCCTAGAACTTTAATAAAACTTTCTTTACATGCACAGTCTAAAATTTAATTTTTACTGAAATTGCATATATAATTCAATTTTCACTTTAACGTCTTTATTGTTTCACTATTGTTGCACTATTGTTTTACAAGTTTTATTTTAATATAAAATTTATCACAATTTATTATTTTTATTTCGTTAACAGTACTAATCCATTAAGAAAGTCTCTTACAATATGATTAATGAGAAATTTTTAAAGTGGATAATTTACACTTTCATTTAAATAGCTCTTTTTGCGTTTATGAAATTAAAATTGTATCGCTGTTAAAAATATCCCCGTAAAATTACGTGCAGATGCCGGCAGCAGAGATTCCAGTCACACCCCGTAAAACTACGGGGCAAAGTAATACAGCATTATAATGCACTTTAAAACACAATAAAACTTTACTTACTTTTCCGTAGCACGTAGCACGTTAGATAATCATCACAGAATCGCTTTTTTGGCGGGTTAAAAAATATGTTACGGACGCGGTTAAGTGATATTATTTTTCGAAACACGACTAAAATGAAGGGTTAGACCCTAGCGGAGGAACATATGGGGTCGTACCATATTTTTGCTGATGGCTAGAACTGTAAGAATATGTGGATTGCCCTTAATGTTCTAAGTATCTAAGGGATAAGGCCGCTTATTTAGTGTATCAGACCATGCTTCATCAAATAAGGCTGTTGCCCGTGAAATCTGAAGGGCAAATGCTGATAATTTTACAGTTTCTTTTCAGTGTGTACTCATCGTACTTTAAGACTTACTTTTTACAATTCGCGTTCCCAGATATTTTATCTCCATATATTCGGATAGTCTGAAGTAATGTGAATATAATGTGTTTATTTTCTTTTGAACAAATTTTTATAAACAATATATGTATTTTTTGGACCAATGTCATGCATATTTTTATGATTTTAAATAATGTTCTACCAATAAAAATGTGCTCGAAATTTCAGAAAAGCTTGCTCATGTTATATATAATTTCTATTTTATAAAATCATCTATTTTAGTAGTAGATGAACTTGGGGTATTATGGAATAGTCATGAAATGTGGAATACCAAGGTTTCTGTTTGGTAAACTGCTGTCACCAAGCGGTAATATCATAAACTACTTAAGAATGTTTCCAGAATGCCCCCACGAACGCAAAGTTCGTCGGTCGATGTCAGGGCGCGTTGTGTGAATATGTTTCTTTTTCATCTTTGGAATGTTTCAGGAGATAATTTTTCAATATTTTTCATTCATTGTTAGAAATAATATTTTTACGTTGAAATTAAGCATAATGTACGTCGAAATACTAACAGTTTATACTATAACACACGTTTTTGAGCTCTTGATTCACAAAAATAAACATAGAATATTTTTTTTCCCAAACTGGCGGTGTCGGGTTATATGGAATACCAATACCTCTGTAATACACCATGGTTATGGTGGCGCAAAGACAGATCCTTATATTTGTGATTTGTACAAATCTGAAGTATCAACTGAAGTATATTGGCTAACTACCTTGCACTATATTCCGATCATGCTCTCTTGATACCATTACATGTGTTTTTTGATAAATTGTGTTCGTTTTCTCCGTATTTAAACCCTTTATTCCATATTTTCCGACTATCACATAATAACATCCAAAATGATGTCAATATTTTTATTTATTTGCATGTTTCGTAAAATGATTTTTGTCTACAAATAATTAATAACAGATATTTGATGTTTGTGATTGAATTGAGTTTTCGTGTTTTAAAATATGTCGAGCTGTGACATTGTGTCAAACATAAATGATATTCCATAATATCTGAAGTTCCTCTACGTGTCAATTTTAATTTTCGTAAAATATAATAATTTCTTAAATATATTAATTGTATTTACTTTCTATCAGTTGAAAATAAGATGCTGCATTTATAAATCCAATTGAGAAAGCGGGTATTGAAGAAATTTATTTTTAGAGTTTAAATTCAATTTCATATTTTGAGATATGAAAACAGTTTCATAACAGCTGATAATTTTTTAAATACCGATTTTAAGAAATCAGCTTCAGCAAGATTTAGGTTGAGCAAGCTTTAGGTTTAGAGAACTAGCAAGCTTTATACAATTTACACCGTTTTTTATTTATTTTTCGTTTAACATATTTATTCTGAAAATTTAGAATTCTTCTAAGAATTATAAAATGAAACATATTTGTATATATTTTGTTTTCATTCTTTCAAATATTAGTTCTGTAATTAAGCGGAATTTTACAATTTATCAAAATCTAAATTTAAAAATGATCAGCTGTTATGAAACTCTTTTCTTATCTCAAAAAATAAAATTGAATTTAAAATCGAAATGCGACTTTTATCAATATGTGCTTTTCAATTGCATTTATAAAAGTAGCATGTTATTTGCAACTGATAGAAAGTAAATAGCATTATGTGATATGTAGATTCTCGAAATATTTAAAGATAAAAGTAAGTTATGTAACCTTAAAATGGAAAAACAATTTACGTCATGGTTCATATTCAAGTTTCTCGAGTATCAGTTTTCATCAATTAGGTTTCTCATAAAATAATCTAAGGTTCTTTTCATGTTAAAAACGATATTGGAGGAGATGTCGTAGCATTTATAATTACATTAACGTGTTCCAAAATAGAAAAGTAAGCTACACATTGTACGTACAACATGTTTCTTTCAATATATTTTAACGTCTACTTATTTTGTCAAAAGTTATCTTAGAAGTATGTTTATTTCTCAGAATTAAAAATATGTAAATTAGATCAATTTAGGCTTCTATTACCACAAAAATTGAAGACATTGTGAAAATAATATTTTGAAAACATATTTTAATGATAATTTAATATACTGTGGCCAGTTAAACGTGAACAAAATCTATGCAATATTATTTTAAAATAACAATTATTCCAACATTCTGGAAAATATATCATAAAATTACGCAATATTTTGCTTAATAAAAATGGAGTTCGAATATTTATTTCATATAAAATTTCATAAAAAATTCTTTTAACTATTAAAATTATGAAATGTCGAAGATAGCATTTTATATTCAGTTGTTAAAATTATAAATGAATGTGGGTGCATTTATATAATAATTTTATTTACATTTTTATTGCTAAAGAAAATTGCTTAGCTGTAAAATATTTCATTTTAAATGTCAAAATGTATGCTTTCCAAAGCAAAATTATAGATTTTAGGCATGTATGAATGCGCACGTTAACAATATAAAATTTATTTATATTATTAAAACAACAAAATTTGCACCCTTACAGATTTTATAAGCTGATTATGCTTGGACATTGTAATGGCGATTTTTTCGATGGTGATGAAATAAAAGAAAGGCAAAATATCGCAAAACATATTTTTGAAAACCCATAAATACAGAGAACTTGCGAATAAATATAATGCTTTCACTTGTCGAGACCTGTCATTTCAATTAAGTGGATAATTAGTATCTTACAATCTTTTAATCATTTATCGAATTAATAATGTTGTAATGCAGTACAGACATTGATTTATGTAAAAATAACACTGACATTAGGACGAAACGCATTTATCGAAAGTTTTAGATCATTTAAAACTTATTGTTTAGTTTTCTTTTTACTAAAATATCATTTAACTTATTTAAGATGATAATTGTATGTAAATAGTTTTAATAATTGTGTTATGTTACAGGAAAAGCAGTAAAGAAAGTATCCATGTTTCCCATAATAGTTTTTCTTTACGCAGCTTGGAAAATTTATTGCGAAATTTCGTACATATTCTATTTCATTTTTGAAGTAAATAACGTGTACTTACGCAAGTAATGTAAAAAATGGCACCGTCTGATTAAAAAGATAATGCAATATGACACTTGTTTCTTAAAACAAAATGAATTAAATATGCTTAGTACAAATAATTACTTTTCATTTATTTATGGTCTATTTAGCCATATATTCAACCCTATATTATGACATATATTGTTTATAAATACATAAATTACACTTAAAATAACATATTAGTATAATAATATCCCCTTTTATGCCATGTATTTGACAAAAATATTTCAAAAATAAAATTTCTTAATACAAATCTTTAAAACTTTTTTTGAAACAGCTTGTCCTTAAAGAGAAGATTTGAAATGTTTAAAAGTATATATAAATGAATAAAACCCCCACAACATAAAAGAGAATAGATAAGAAAATATAATTACAAAATGAGAACACTAATAAACAAATGAGGAAAATTTTTTTTAAGTAAATCTAAGAAAAAGAGAATGATTGATGCGCTGTGCTGTATTATCAATCATACATTTGACAACAGATTATAGTATCTCTGTTGTTTCTAAGTGTTATTTTATTCATTTCTGAAACAATGTACACAATGTTCATTAAATATTTAATTTAAGTTTCTCAAATGGGATATAAAAAACATTTTGAAATTTTTGGCAAATCTCTAACTTCTACTAGTTTTTAAATTCATTAAAAAAATTAAAATTAAATATATTTTTAAAATAAAATGGGAATGTTGTATCATTTTTAATCATTTTATTGTTTTACGTTTTACGTTTTACGTTTTTTTCTTTCTTTTTTTTTGGCACAATTATGTTAGAATAATCTCTCATTCATTATCATCCCGTCAAAATTGTTTGTTGTCAAAACCGTTTCAACTGTTTAACAAGTTTTCTCTTTAAACTTCATACATATCAATATCATATTCACAGTTTTTTTAAAGTTTTGCTACGTTTTTCTTTTTTTAATTTCGTAAAAATAATCCGGTTTTAATATTTCAGCCCAGTTCAGTAAAATTTGTCATCTGCAATTTTTGATTTTTTTTTTTGCGAATATTTTATGCGATTTTTAGCCATTTTCTGCTTCCCGGGACAGTAAAAAAAAATCGTTCAGAGAATATGGTGTCAATTTATTAGCCTAATATAGTATATTTTGTTCTCTGCCATATTAGATTTTTTTGCGAAATTTTTCTGTTATTTTTAGCGTGTTTCCTCGGTTTGTAACGATTTTTTGTCATTAATAGGAATTCGGTTTCAGTATTTTAACCCAATATAGTAAATTTTGTCCTCTCCAATATTTGAATTTTCGCGAATTGTTTATGTATTTTTAGTGTATCGTCGCTATTTTTTTTTGACAGACTTAAGAAAAAAAAATCCGGTTGTAACATTTTGACCAATATAATAATTTTTGTTCTGCAATTTTTGAATTTGTGATGAATTTGTTTTATGCGATTTACGGCATTTTCCGGCATTTCGCGGGGATTCTCGGACAGTTTTTTTACTGAAACAGAAAGACCTCCGCAGTAAATGCTTGTACTGCCATGATTAAATGCAAGTTGAAAGAATACCAAATCGTTTTCTACAGCAATGGGAACGATGATCCTTGACTTCACTGCTTGTCTGTCCGTGTGAGACTTATCAGACAAAAAATCCGGTCTGTAGAGCATGGATGTCCCCTCCCCTCCTGGTCCTCTTTAATGATGCCTTATATACATATTCAAGTATGCATTGAAATGGAGTGCGCCGGGAAGCGCAACATAGGGCTGGGTGGTGAACAGTTGATAAATGTGTACAACAAAGAGAATATTTGTGAAAAAGGCAACAGTACAAAGTACAAAGTAATATTACTGCCAAGGATTACAAGAAAGGGACATCGAAAAAAACTAACGAAGTCAAAGTAAATGTAACAGTTTAGTTGTGAGATGTCAAACCACCCTGTGAATAGTTTGTGTTTTATGAATGAAATGAAGATTTTTTTTTAAATGTTCAAGGTTCATAGCATATTCAAAGTTCGCAACTTATTTAATATCGTTACAAATTCACTGTGAAGTTCAAATGATAAGCATTTTTACAATGAAGTTAATGAAGGTGTTTGCTAAGTGGAAAATTTTAATCTAATTTCATCTATGCCAAAAAAATTAATAGAATAACTTAAGGTTCCCTTCATTCGACCATCGAGTGGACATAGCTCATACGGGTGAACTCTGTCGAAAGCAGCGGGGTCCCCTATCCCGGTTCCTTTAATTACAGTTTTGATAGGAAAAAACTGACCTGCGAGTCTCTGCTAGTTCATTTCATTAAAGTAGTAACTAATATAATAAATAAATGATATGTTAAATTATTTTAAACGGCATTTTTAAGATGAAATAATATGTGGAAAGGACTCGCAATAAAACATTTAATTATGTCTTATGAAAAATCATGCCTTGGATAACAGCGGTTTTGATTAACAACAATGAATTTGGAACGAATTACCGACGTCATCAAAGGTACCATTGTACAGTGATTTTAATGCATCTCATTCAAAGCTCATACTTTGAAGAAAAAATCATGATCATGGCATCTCAGAAAATGTGAAGAGATTCAGATAACAGATGATAGACGAAAATTAAGTATTGACAATAAATAAAAAATAATAATAAAGAGACAGAAAAATATTTTAACTATGCACAAAATATATTTTGACTGTACTACGAAAAGTGAGATTCCTTTAGAGAGGCATTTTTAAAGAAAAATATAGTGATTTCTCGTTAACGTGAAAATACATTCTAAATGGTTTTCACAATCATTATGTTCTGGTCAGCACAGATTTGAACAAGCAAACCTGGGTGCCAAAAGGTATAGCTGGGTTATCTACTGAGCTAAGTAAATCCGTAAAAAATGAAGAAATATAAAGTGAAAATAAAAGTAGTTCATCGTCTTTTCATTTTCGGATCAATACGAAAGAATTTTTAATTGACTGTGTGGGGAATTTGTTTTATTTAAAATTCGGAAAGGTTTAGTCTTACAATATAAAAAAAAAATACAAACACAAATGCAATTTGTATAATAACTAATAGAAATTGCAAATTAACAGACAAAGAAAGTAAAGACGTTTTTGACATTATGTTTCTTAAAATATAGTATGTTATATATCTACTTGCAACTTACTATTTTTTTTTTTTTAGATTTCCTTACATAGTCTACTTTTTATCTTTACATATTCTACTTTTACATAGTTCTTTTCATATTCTACTTTTTATTCATATCACAAATAGGCTTAAATGACAATGTCAGCATACATATTGCCAATTTCGTATATTCGTTTGTTTTGTAAAGTTAAAATTTACAATTCCAAAAATCTTTTATTTTCACCTTCCTGATTATGATTTGTGAAGATAAAAACTAATTTATTAAAACGTAAGTGACAGGTAAAAAGGCAAATAAATAATAAATGTTATAGATATTTTGGTTTTCCAACATTTAATTTTATATAAATATTAGAAAATACGCGGTCTACTAAAAAAAATAGATCAGATTAATTTAAATATTGTATGGACTGTATAAATTTATTTTGAATAACAAAGGAAGAGCGGACGCTCAGGTCGCCTTCAATCAACACAACTTTTTCTTAACTCTCTTCATTCACTTCTATTTCACTTTCAATCGAGAGGAGTTCCGACGGCCTCTTACGGGACCTACAAATTCTCAATTTTCAACAATAAACATTCTCCTCCGGATTGAAATATACAAATTTCAATAACTTAGAAATCTTATAATCATATAAATTTACATAGCACAATTGCAGCAAAAACTTTTACACAACAAATAGATATACACAACATAACAATAAAAAATTTAAAACTGACAATAATTAATCACTATATTCCTTCTGAGGTATCAATAGAAAGGACAGCTATTTTCGTAATTGTACGCTTTAATTCACCTGATTTAGTGCAAACCTTTATTAACCTTACCTTGCCATCCGCTCCTGTATAAATTTCACTTATGCGGCCTAAGGCACATTTACATATATGCAAAAAGCCTTCTTTCACTAGTACCATTAAACCTGTAGTTAAATTATCCTTCTCCACTATCCATTTAGATTTCTTCTGTAACGTAATTAAATTATCTTATTTCCATTTTCCCCGAATTTTCTGGATGACCCTCGTAGTCCTCCACCAACGGCGTAAACGATTAATATTAATATCAATTATCGACTGTTCGGTTATAGCATTGATTGGTCTCCCGATCAAACAATGACCTGCAGTCAAGACCTCAAAATCGTAAAAGTCATTTGACAAGGGGGTAAGAGGTCGAGTGTTCAAAATATCTTCTACCTGAATAACAATAGTTTCGAACTCTTCATAATTAAATTGCAAGTCGCCCATCGCTTTTTGAAAGTGATTCTTCACAGATTTTACTCCAGAATCCCAAAGTCCTCCGAAATGAGGAGATTCGGAAGGTGTGAATTTCCAGTCGATATTTTCAGAAATTAAATATTTTGCTAAAATCGCATTTGGAAAATTTATCATTTTGTAAAACACCTTCAATTTGGAATTTTCCCCTCCTAAATTCCTAGCGTTATCCGTAAGTATCGAACCCTAGCCATGAACCGCTTAAGAGTGGCAATCAGAGCATCAGAAGTTAAATCTGTAAGACGTTCAAGATCGATTGCTCGAGTCACGAAACATATACAAACACAGATAAATATTTTATTCCAAGGAACCTTTGCGCTGATTTTTATTTAGCTACTAAAAATTTAGCACAAAGATCCAAACCGGTAGAATTAAATGCTAGTCACATATTAATTCTCTCATATGGTAATTCACCCATTAACTGCGAGCAAGGAGTTTGTTTTAACTTGCAAATAATACAAGTAAGTACCGTTTTTCTTACCAAATTTCTACACCCTAGAGGCCAAAATTTTAATCTCACAGAATTCAAGCGTCCTTGAGGAACTAGACATGAACACCAACATGAAACAGACGCTTATGCATGGTTAAAAAATAAATTTTATTTAATTTTGAATTTTTTGCCATAATAGAAGCATGTTACTGTTCATAAGATAAGGAAGTTTTGTTGAGTCTTCCACTAACACGCATGATTCCCTTATCGTCTATAAATGGATTTAAAGTATTAAGAATGCCAGTCAGAGCCTTCTTACCATCTAAATTTTGTTGTGAGGCTGTAATTAAAATATTTTTAGCCTCCTTAACTTCTGAAAAGGTCAAATGACCTCTGCTTTTAACATGATTTCTGCAGCTATAAATAAATTTGCGAATAAAAGAAAAAACATGTAAAGACTTCTTCAAAGGTCAAATGACCTCTTCTTTTAACATGATTTCTGCAGTTAAAAATAAATTTGCGAATAAAAGAAAAAGCATGTAAAATTTTGTAATAGTCATTTGTCAATTCAAAGAGTTTGTCAAAAAAAACTAAAATTTTCCTTGATAACAAATGAAGTCACTGTACAGTTATTTGCTTTTTCGGAAGATTTAATTTCACTTAAATAGTTCTCATTTTTACTTTCACTTAGTAAGTCACTTTCAGTGGAAACCGACTGCAAACAACTTGAAAGTTCTGGATCCATAAAAATTTTGGTGCCTGTAAACCACTTGGAATTGTTCACAAGAGAGTCCGCACTTATTTCTTGTGAAATACTATTATATAGCTATCTTCATTGGGGGCATAAACGTCTGGGGCAAAAGCAAAACCTGGGACATATGCTGCCACCAAGTGACATTAGAAAAAAATTATATGTAGGATATTATAATTTGCAATATTGAGCAACAGATTAGAGTGTTAGATTTATTTCACCAAAAATGTTGCTTGGCACTTTCTTCCTCCGACTCCCTCAATTCATCGGATAAAATATAAGTTTTAAACGAATTGATGTCCATAGACAACATTCTGTAACCACAATTGAGCAGGAATGCGCCACAAAATCAAAAGAAATAATAGTTGAAGTATGTGAATCAATAGTTATAAGCAGCGTATTGACCAGAACGGTAATAATTGTGAACACCAGCCATAGAAGGAAAAGTTATACATTTTATGTCGATTATTTTGCAATTTAATATTAATTATACGTAATTAAAGACTGGAGTTATAATCATTCAAAATGTGTATACATTTTTCTTATGTACCATGTATTATAGTATTAAAAGAAGTTTTCACTAACGTACAAATAAATTTGCATCATAATATAGAAGTATTGAAGCATTGCTTTTATACTTTCAATGGGATCCTTGAGCTTGTTTCATGGAGCTGAATTTTTAAAAATCCGTTGCAAACGAAGACTTATAATCTGAAGTATTAAGCAAGCTTATTGCGATATTCGTTCTTAAAATATGCAAAAGACAAAAGTGCTATTTTGACAAGCTCTTCACATGTGGAACAGAATACATATTTTATTGTTGTTCTTCGTACTCTTCTTTTACTACTATATAAAAGTCAATAAATCCTATTTTTTTAATCAGATTTTAAATAAGAATATCTTGAAAGGTCAGTAATTTTTTTTCAGAAACTGATAAATTTTCGGCTTGTTGAAAAAACAGAGTGTTAAATAGGTTTTCAATACAGTTATTTTCACTGCTCCGCTTCGAAAAATATTGCCTAATAAGTGAGCCATTGAACTATTTTTTACTTCATTTGATAATTTTACGTTTTCTTAGATATGAAACTGTAAAGTGTCTCGAAAACTTATGGAGTATTTTGATACAAGATTACCAAAAATTGAATTTCTTAATCACAGATTTGATTTTTTCAAACACCCTAAAATTGATTATGAAATTGTTTTGTAATGTTTTGAATATGCAAGCTTTTGAAGCCCATTTGCTTTCAGTAAATTTAGAGCTCAGCCCAAAAGGACAGCTTTAAAAATTTTGTGAACTTCATGCCTCAATTTAAATAATCTTGAAAGTACTTATTCTTGTGAAAGCCACCCCTGTGTTCAAAAACAATGTAGAATGGAAGTTGTTAATATTTTCACACACAGATTTGAATAGTATGTAGTTTGTTGAAATGACCTTAATAACAATAACAACTTTGACATGTTCACGCAGCCTATTCTACCTTCAATGAGTCTAGCAAAGGTTTGGTCGGTAAGCTGTATTTTTATGCTGTCATGCAATTAATTGTGCGAGAAAATTTATTGTTTGAGAGAAAAAAAATTCACATGGTCTTCACCGAAATTTTACAGCATCTTTGACAAAAGGATATATCGCATTTTAACGTATTTTATGATTTTCCCTGCTTTTAGTACAATGATTAGTTATTCTGTACGATGCTGCAACACCATTCTCGTTGTTTTTGTAGAAAACAATAAGAGGCTAAATTAGGGCCGTTTAATAGTTGCTGAAACAAACCAACATCCTTTTGTTTATAAATTAAATATTTTGTCTCTAACTGGCCCGTTAACAAAGATGGTTTCGTCCTACCATTAAGAGCTATCTTTCCAGAAATAACACTGACATGGAGAAGGCCAATCTTTGTAATCACAGATTTAGATTATTTTTATATATGTTATAGGGTAGAAGCCCCTTACTCTCAGGTTCAACGGATTTTATACAACGCTCTTTAGTTCTCGAGAAATAGGGGGTTCTAATATTATAACACAACTTAAATACCGTAATTTCCGGCCTATAACCCGCGGATCAAACAATTATGTTTTGACACGGACATTTTTTTTAAATAAAACTTTACTTACGAAATCGCTGTAAATATTTGACTTCAGTTATTGAATAAAATTTATGGGTTGAGACTTAAATACCGTAATTTCCGGCTTAAAATCCGCGTGTAAATCAATAATGTTTCAACCGAGAAATTTTATTCAATAATTGAAGTCAACAATTTACAACGATTTAGTAAGTTACGTTTTAAAAAAGAAAATTTCCGGTCGAAACATGATTGTTTGATTCGCGGATTATAGGCCGGAAATTAATCTATTTAAGTTGTGTAATAATATTTTACCCTCTATTTCTCGAAAACTAAGGAGCGTTGTATAAAATCCGTTGAAACTCAGACTAAGGAGCTTCTATCATACAACATATATATTATCAAAATCTGTGATTACCAAGATTGGACCCCTCCTTGTGAGTGATTTTAGGAAGACAACATCTTTTGTGAATGAAAATCTGTGTATACAACAATGGTTCTAAGGTACATGGGTGCACCTCTTTTGATGAAACCTATATAACACACAAGCATGGATTTTCCATATCGATTCAAACACTACAGGAATTGGTCAATAAATTCCTTTTTCACAGAAATAACCGTGGATGATATTAAATATGTTTTTCTGTAAGAGTAGCAGATCTTTTTCAAGCACGTTATCATTAAAACTTATTTTGCAATACCAAGCAAAATTGACAGACTGAAGAAATCTTTACTCTTATCCACTTATATTGAAAAGGAAGGACTCTTTTTTTTTTTGAATTACTGTACATTCAATATCGTCAGTCATGTCATTAATTCTGCGAGAAACTTTATTGTTTGAGAAATAATATTTTTAATTTTTTTACGCAAGGTCTTCACCGAACATACATTGAACAGCATCATATACAAAGGATATATCCCATTTTATCATATTGCATGATTTTTACTGCTTTTAGTAACATGATTAGTTATTCTGAACGATGCTTCAACACCATTCTCATTGTTTTTGTAGAACACACATAAGATGCTGCATTAGGATCGCTTGATAGTTTCTGACAGAAACCGACATCTTTATGTTTATAAATTGTCTCTAATTAGCGTATTAATAAAGATGTTTTTTTTCCTACCATTAGACACTATGCTTCCAGAAGCAACACAGTGATTTGGGGAATCTGTTGTGAATGAAAATATATCAAGTATTCATTTTTGTATACATATTTATTTAATGGAGAACTGGTTTTTTGATTTTTATTTAGAGTACTTATTATTATAGTTTATGTTTATTAAATAGCCGAAGAGGTCAATTAAAAGTTGCACCCAGGTCCTTTTGCACTCCTCAATAATCAGATTATTTCGAGGCACTTGCATTTCCTGCATCATCAGGTTGAATTTCAATCCGAGTTGCAGTTCTATTAAGAATTTCAGATTCCATCCAGTTATCCATTTTAACCGCAAATCAAGGTCACTCAAATAAAAAGTTAACACTTCAAATTAAATACCCATTAATGGAATGAAGCCTTAGTGTTCATATTCGTTAGTGACATAATTCCGCCTATTCAAAAAGGAAAATATGGGCTTGGAATTCAACACGTTTTAACATAAAACATTGAAACTAAAAGATTAGAGATAACTTAGGAGTCCTTAAATTATTATTAAAAATGGAATAATAAGAAAAATGGGGAAGAAATAATATTGTACAATGATGAATGACAGTTTTCGGTATGATTGGGAATAAAACATATATGTAATCATACAATATATTAGGAATGGGTGGAGCTAGTGAAATTTAATTGTTAGTGGACTACTAGGTCTATGGAGCCTTTTCCTTCATTTTACGAATAACACATTGGAGTTACACATGAGACGAATTTTGTAATCCACACTATAAATTTTTTTATAGGTTTTCAGTTCAACCATTTTGTGATTTCCGGGGTTACGCGTTCCCCAGGTTGGGAACCACTGCTCTAGTGGAAAGAATAATTTAGATTATTTTATACAGCCTTCCAAAATTGCTAGTTTTTGATTTCGAAATGATCAGATTTTCTTAAACTTATTAATAATTTCAAATCCAATTTACGTAACAGGAGTTTAATAGAGATATTTTCTTACAATATATTTTCTTATAACATGTATAAAGTCGTTGTCAAACAATCGAAATTTCTCCAACTGTTTCATATAATTTGAATAAAAAACTTGCAATGTCATTTAAAAATTAAACTTTTTGGGGTTTTTGAATGATTTTTTTATACTATTTCAAAACTTTTTTACATATTATACGTTCCTAACATTTAGCCAATGTATTTTAGATCAGGTATTGGAATAACAAAAAAAGAAAAATCATGTTAAAAATTTAGATTAATAAACACTTTCTAACACATTCAGGATACCGTAACGAAACATTGTACCACTGTGTGATAATGTGAAAAGTGATATCTAAGTAAACAATTAAAAACACAGATAACACATTTGAAAACACAATTTCAACAAGTACTATCTATGGACGGAAAAGTATTCAAATTTTTTGTGCAGCCCTGTATATCGCCTATAAAATTTCTACACACCAAGTAATAGGCAAAAATTTAATTTATATACATATCTGTATACATACTACATAGTAGGCTAAAATTTATTTCTTTAGGAAACATATTGCAAAACTGAAACTTCAGCAATCGCCATCAATAAACGGAAGTGTACTGGAATTCTTTTGTGCATTCCTACATGTGCGCTAACGAATTTATACACACCTAGTAAAATGTTAAAAATTAGTTAAATTTAAAAATATATACCACAAATGAAAACACACTTCCACAAATAATCACTCATAGACAGTACTGAAATCGAATTATTTTGTGTGTTCCTATAAATGAATGATAAATTGTATGCTCACCACGTTCTACAGTAGGCATTTTATTGCACTCCTGTGACGTATATCAATTTCAATATGTTTGCAACATAGTAACATCATAAAATTCCCCTCAATGCATTTTTTCCATAAACCATAATGTAACTCATTTCTTTTGAGTGTTCCTCTACACGAACATCGAAATGCTACTTTTCAGTAGCTTACTTTTCAATAGCGAACATGCTATAGATTGATATATATTATAAATATATTAATTGATATATATTATTCCTCAATAATATATATGAATTACATGGTAATCAAAGAATATTTAAGTGAGTTCGGGCACAAACAAACAGACGGACGGCTAAACTAATTTCTTAAACACTTTTCAAATATGTTGGAATGTATTATATATAATGCATATTAAAAATAATGCATAACATTGTATTATGTGTAAGTAACATTTGAAAGCTTTCTAATGGCTTCAAAAGTGTTTTTCAGTCAAAAAGTTTTGCAATAAATAACACTTCTTATAAGTAATTATGCATCTTTAAATAGATGAGGCAGCTATCGCATTTTTAAAAATTTCTGGAAATTCTTACAATCTTGCTTCAAAAGTTACTCTACACTATTCACGCTCTTTAAAAAGAAAACAAATTTATTATTTTTCAGCAATTTTCATATTCAATATACTTGCTGATTATATAATACGTGTGACCGATATTATTACCAAATCAAAATGTCTGAACCCAAGCTTTTTTTTGGAACCGGCTTTTAGTTAAGAGTAGGACGTAGATGTACTTAGAAAATAGACTATTTCAATGTTGAAAAGCAAAAATCTTTGTCATTTCTATATTTTAAAAAAGTCGATCTATTGAAAATCTACCTAAAAACAAAATACGTTTTATATTAAGAAAAAAAAAAGGGGGGATTAATATGAATGAGATTCAATTGATTAAAATATTAATCTTACGAAATTGAGATTGATTATATAAAACTATCGATTGATAAACTGTATTTATTAAACTATTTATTATTTTAAACATATTTATAATATGGTACAAGTATAAGTGTTTTATACAATGATAATTTATATTAAGTATACATAATCAAAACAACTCATAATCCACATAATTATCAAAACAACCCATATCCATTCTCTCATAATGCCCATAATTATTTTTTAATTAAACATTTTGTATTTTCGAGTTGGGGTATAAAATTTAATAATGTAATTAGAATATAGTTTATATGAATGTTTTACAGAATTTGCAAAACACCAATACTGTATATATATATATATATATATATATATATATATATAATATTTCTTTTACGCCTCGTTATATTGAGGGACTAACAATCCTATTAAACTTAATTATCTTAATTAAATCTTTTGAAATAAATATATTCTTGATGATATAACAAGTTTTGTTTATTGTTTGACATAAAATAAGGCATATGTTTAAGTTTCAGCTTAATTAATTTTTAACTCGGAAACATAAAAAGTCTTTCGCACATCCCACTGCAAAGTTCTTTGGAAAAGAGATGTAAAATACCTTTAAAATTATTTTCTAAACACTGTGTAAAATATTTAAAATTAATTAGAATTTCAGAAATTTTCCTTTTTGGAATCATTTTCTTAGTTATGCATATTTAATATATATTTTTTTTTTACAATATGCAATTTCTTTATTCCATTTGTTTGATCAACATCTTTATGTTAAATAAACTATTCCCGAGTTATATATGACAATGTTATTATACGAGTCAGAAAATTTTATTTTATTTTAAAAGCTATACATGTAGCTTTAATTTTGAGCACAAGTATATTTGGATAGTAGTTAAAAATTCGACACGCATGTCTGGAAAATTTGTTCGAGAAATTATAATTTGTTTCAGTTCCTTGTTAAAAATAAACATATTCTTTTTGAGCCTTATAAATATGAATTTTCAATAATGCATTATTTTATTACATTAATATTAATATTATATTTATAATAATAATAATTATTATTATTATTATTATTATTTGTCCATAATAATGCAAATTAGTTCTGCAATGCACTTCTTATGCATATTTGATATTTTTATTTTTACAAAATGCAATTTCTTTATTCCATTTGTTTGATCAAAATCTTTATGTTAAATAGACTATTCCTGAGTTATATATGACAATGTTATTTTACAAATCAGAAGATTTTATTTTGAATTAAAAGTTATACGTGTAGCTTTAATTTTGAGCACCAGTATATTTGGATAGTATTTAAAAATTCAGCTTGCATGTCTCGAAACTCTGTTCGAGAAAATATAATTTGTTTCAGTTCCTTGTTAGAAATAAATATATTCTTTCTTGCGCCTTATAAATATGAATTTTCAATTTTGCATTATTTTGTTATATTAATATTAATATTACATTGTTATAATAATATCAATTATTATTATTATTATTATTTCTCCGTACTACTGCAAATTAGTTCTATAAATCAAGTTATCGGGAGTTTCAAAAACGTTTACTGAAACACATAATTTTATGCCATTAGACAAAATTGTCATCATAAACTAACAAGGAAAAAAAAGAAATTATATTAGAAATAATATAATAAATCAATTTAAATTTCAAACATTTCTAAATAATTTCGTGTATATTCTTTTTAAATTTTTCGTGTTTTCAAAATAAATTTAATCCCCTATCTAAAGAAAACTAGCATTTCAGTAATGCATATAATTTTAAATGCAGCTGAGTGGAATATATTAAAATGAACAGCAAATTTCGTAGTCTTAACAAGTCTGATAATGTTATAAACTTAACAGTTTTTACATAAAAATGAATGATAAACAAGATTGTGAGTACCTCATGTGAAGTGTCTCACTTGTCTTGCATTCTTTAAAACATTGAAAATTTTCAAGAACTTACTTCATATTAAAAAAGTTTTAATTATATTAAGAGAGAATATTTCTTAAGAAATCCTATAATTTTAAAGATTGATAAGCTTCTACTGTGGTATGAGAAACAAAATTTAAAATATTAATGTTAAAGACTGTTCATTCACTACTTTAAACGAGAAGAGTAAATTATGTGGTAGATTTACTTATGAGATTGCATAATTTTAAAGATGTAAAAGCTTCTGTTGTGGAACCAAATATCAGAATTTAAAAAAAAGGGAAAATGAAAGATTATCCAATACTGTAACTTAAAAAAAAAGTATAATTTAAAATACACTAATGTATTACATAATATACATTACAAAATATATATCATAATATGTAATTTATACAACTGTAAATGGTATATGTAAATAACTATTGCTTATGAATACGCTAAATGAAAAGCGTTTATATGATTCGAAACTACTGCTTAATAGATTATAATCAGTATTTTTAAAACTAAATAAGTCAATTTTTTTAAAGGATATTTTTGTGTCAAACGCGCTCTTGGATGTAATGGCATATGTTTGTGTAATTGTCGTTTATTGCAAAAACTGCATTAGGCAACGACAATATCAATATATATTCCAATGAACATAAAACAATAAGAAAATGTGATCGAACTCGCTGATGAATATGACTAAGCGGCCTTAATGTATAGGTACCATGGATTAATATTTTAAATATAGCTATTTTCCAATAGTAATCTTCTCATTATCTAATATTAGAACCCTGCATTTAATGAGACAAATATTCCTAATCGGTAATACTGTTTCAGGTGCATACGTAAATCATTTATATCTATTTTGTCAAATATCTCATGAAAATAGTATTAATATCATTTTTTGTATAACTTGTAGGACACTAAATCCCATTGACTGTAAAAACAGCATAAGTTCAAATGCATTAAAAAAATTAAGTTTACTTTTTTAATTCTTAGAAATTACATAATTGCTAACCAACATACATATTTAAAGATTTAATAAATATATTAAGCACAGAAAATGCCTTAAAATATCTAACTTCTGTGTGTAACACAGTTTTCATTTATTCCTGAAATATCTTAAATCTTGAATTTATGTAGTTTTTGAAATTACGTAATATTTTGATTTCCCTTTTAACCCTTTCCAACATAGTTGAAAAGTGTTTATTAACACCTTAAGCATCATATTCAATTTAGTGATAGTGTGCTCAATACCAGCTATGTTAAACTTCGACAAAACTATAAAAATTCGAAAACACAAAATGCATACCGGAAATTCTAAAAGAATAATTTTAGTTCATGCAATCACAGTTTTTTCTATGGCTCTCTCAAGATATGATATACGCTAACTCATCTCCAGGGGGTTGTTTTCTCAAACAAGGAACCCCATTGAACCTATAAACTGTTCACCTGTTCAACAGTTGCCGAACAGTTGATGTTGGCTAAGGGGCCTCCGAGTTGCGATCAACTTTATTATAATTAGAATTTATTATAATTAGAACCTTTATTTATTTCATAATTTGCAAAATTAATATGGTATTATTATTTATTATCAAACTGTATAAAAATAGTTTTGATAACAGTAAAAGTTAAAATTATCATGGTATCATCCTCGTAAATGTAATGGGTAACACTAAATGAAATTTCTGTAATTGTGATTATAATGTGTTGTAAATTGTCACATTTTAAATTAGAATATCCCTTTTATTCCTATACAATTATAAGCTTCTTATGATAACATAGGAAATTCATAATCATTTAATTATAACATACCATATAATGTTTCCATTGTCAGAAAATTTACAAATTGTATTACTTTTAATATTAAATTCATGAATTTTCACATTGCTAACAAAGCATATAACTAACAGACTGAAACTCGTCCAAGTTAGTAATCGAACACTGACCCTTGGAATAACATTGCAATGCTCTACCATTTAACTACGAAGACGATACCGAGCTTGGCATCTCTAACTCAACGTCCTCGTATCGTCCTGATAAAGCAGCGCTTCACAACAAAGCACGTACCCCTTGCTTTGGCTATTCTTTCGGAGTACCCCCTTTTATCAGAAACATGGCCTCACTCATAAAACGAAAATATGTTCTTTTATAAATTATGACTATACTCATTTAAAATAAGTAAACGTTCCTATTAATACAAGTTAGTGACATAACCCCGCCTATTCGAAAACGCAAATAAGGGCCTGCTTTTCAACGCGTTTTAAAATAAAGCATTAGGAATAGGAACTCTGACGTAATTAAGTTGTTCTGCAATTATCATTAAAAACGGAATAATGAGATAAATGTGGTGGAAAAGTAATATTGTATAATGATCAATGACAGTTTTTGAGAAGATGGGAGTAAATATATAAGTACTCATGCAATACGATTAGCGCTGGGGGGTAGTTAGTGATATTCAATAGTCAATGAATTATTATGTTTAGTGGGCCTTTCCCCTAATTTTGAGTATAACATATTGTAATTACACATGAGACTAACTTTGTAATTGAAAGAGTAGAAACTTTCTGTATGTGTTTTCAGTGCAACCATTTTTGTGATTTCCGCCATTACCGATATTAATTGTACGTATCCCCTGCAGACACTCCACATACTAACAGGGGTACGCGTACCCCAGTTAGTAAACGCTTTGATAGAGTATTAGAGTTAATCCAAGGGTACTGGTTTGATTCCCGGTTTGAACATTTTTCACTCTGTCGGTTATATGCTTTGTTAGCAAGCAATGTGGAAATTCACGAATTTAATATTCAATAATTTTGGGCATAATTTAACTGCTGAAAATTAATAAAAAGTTTATATTACTTTATTGAATAATGTTATCTCTGACACGAAAACAGTGACTAAGAATAAAAGATACTAATTTGTTAAAAGGAGCATGTTACTCACCAATTGGGTAAAAATGTTAAAATTTCTCATTTAAAATTATATATATAAAGGGGAGACGGGGGCAAGATGACTACGTTAACAATTTTTGTTGTTTATTAATTTATTTTGAAGTAATAGTAAAATTAATTTTACATGACCTGATAGAGTATACCTTTGTAGTATTAAATACATTACCATTTAATTTTCAAATAAATAAAATAAAGGATAATTTTACTTTTAATAACATTAACAAATCGTCATCTTGCCCCAGTTGACTTTGGCCTTGAGGCAAGATGACAACACTGAAAAATATTGAACATATTTTATCTTTTGAATATGTTACATGGTTTAACAAATGATAACTGTGTTTTTACATCTTACAAAGTATCAAACTAAGCATAATGCATTGATTGTAACGTAATTTTGAAGTGTTTAGTTGTGCAGCTAACAATAGTCACAGATAAAAATGCCATTTTCATAATTGGAACATTCCTCATGCCACCACTCTTGGCATTTACAGCACTGGATCCATTCTTCTGTTGGTGGGTCACAATGCCGGAAGTTAGCCTTCAGCGCTTTTTGCATTTTTTGGGAGGAGGGGGACCAGCGGGGGAGGGGGAGTTCTTGACCCTGTCGAACAGTACTCTCCTCGTACCGATCGGGCGCTTGGAAGTGGAGATATCGACCCCGATATGGTTTTTCTTTCGGGAGGCTAGGGGGGGCTTAGCGGATGGCAAAAATATCTTCCTTTGACCGCCCCCTTTCAAACGACACCTCCCTGTAATGACGTTTCTCATTACATATCCTCTTATTCTTTAAAATTAATCCCCCCCCTTTGTTGTTTCAAAATTATTTAATTTATTTAACTTTTCCTATTTTTTTTATTAACAGTAAAATAACTTTATTCTACCCTTCTCCATTTTTGCTTATTAATTTTTAATATCCGTTTTATTCAGTGCGGTTTCACTTAATTTATATTACGCATTTTTCTTGTCATGTCAGTTTCATTTCCCAGCCTGCAGAAATAAAAGAAATATGTATTCACACCCATACTGCATTTTTTCTCTTCCTTTTCACACCAGCCGGCATTTGCGAATATAAATAATAAAAGAAAGATAAAGTAACTGCTTTCTTTGTACTCCCTTCTACGCCGTCATTTCCCTAACGAATTTTCAGTTCTCATATGCAACCAATATCTAAATTTAGCACTTAGTTTTGTCTAAATTCTAACGTTCATGCATTCCATTTTAATAATCCTCGCTCGATCGGCACTTCATGTAATTACAAAAATTTGTACAACCCTCTCTTCCCATGAATCTTCTGCCGGTCTGTAATTTTCAAAATTACTCCCTTAACTCTCCAAAATACTTTGTTCCTTTGCCTGATTATCGCCAAATTCATTGTATATGTTGGCGACTGATAACGAAAACCGCACGCCAAAAATAAAAAAGTGCAAATTATGTTCGAAACAATTTGTATCACTCTTATCTCGACTGTTTCAGTATTAACCTAATTTGTATGCCTCCTCTTCAGTGATTATTGCCTGTAACACGAACCTGGATACCAAATCAACTGCAAAATAAAATTGTGCTTTGGACAATTTTGTAATGAAACTATTCTCTCCCACATCTAACGTTTATTCCAGCTTAGCAGTATTTCCACATATATATATATTTTATTCCTGTGACGCCGCAGCTATGCATCCGTTTACTCAATATATCTGGATTCCACAGTATAAACAATTGGTGCATCTAGGGTACAGGCAATATTTTTTCGTCACTGGAGAGGAGGGATCTTTAATTTAATCACATGACTGATCAAATATGTTTATACAAGGACTAAAAAATGATATCTCTTACAAACTGTCCGTTCCATGAAATGACTGCTTCTTCTTTCGAGTTAAAAAAAAATATATATATAACAAGACTCTGTGGATTATGGGAACTATATATGGATTATATTGTCAGCTTCCTGTTTTTGCTACCCGGATATCTAGACCGGTGACTGAAGTTCTGATCATTTTTATCCCTGCTGACTGCGGAATCAAGAGTTCTCCAATGTGTTAGCGACAGAATATTTTCGCGTGTTCGGATTGACTTCGTAAACACCCCACCCTCGCCGCCTCATCTGTCAGTACGGTTCCTTCCTCAGCTCGCCCTGTTTTTCGAAACTAATGTGCAAGCCTTTTTTTTCTGTGCTCCGTCTAAGAATCACAACAAACAGTGTGCCTTCCTTACTGATGTGGGATATTAAAAAAAAAGAGAAATCGCTCGCCCGGTTCTTCGCTCGGGCCTATTCCCGCTCCCGCTCCCTCCCCTGTGCGTCGAAAATTTGCTCCGCGCTCTTCGTTTTGGGAATATTGCAGGTCCAATAGTTGATCCAATTTGCGGGTCTCTCTAACTTCAATGTGCGTGGCTTTGTGAAAGAATATTTACAATTTCTTAAGTGATTTTCAGTGATATGTGTGATTTTAAATCATATGTGTGATATGTGACAACTGGTACGCGCGGATTGTGTTCGACAGCAGTTTATATAAATAGGAAAACAGAAACTACCTTCAAAGTGTTTGTATACGAAATATTGGGGTATATTTTATTTCTCCTTTAACTACGTAATTTGTGTGCGCCAAGTGAATTTTGTACCTGCAAAGATTTTCACCTCCAAAGTTTGTGTTCTTCTAGGATCCTAATTTCTCAGGATGATACTAACTGTTGAATGAAACGAACATATTAGTATCACTGAATGAAATAAATCAACAAAGAAAGTAACACAGTTGTGAAAATATAGATAAATCATAGGAATATCGAAAACAATAACAAAAAATGAGGCACTTTGTGTCTCCAAATCCAATATATTTTGTTCTTTCTCTCTCATAACTAAACGAATAAATAAATAGATATATAATGGATTGGGTGCAAAAAAAAGGTAAATAAATAGAATTGGCTGACCGTATTCAACATCGAATAACAGTTTAGGATTTTCAGAGCATAAACAGAGAAGATTTTTTTCCCAATTTCTAATTAAAATGTTGCTTTAAAATAATTATGCATTGTTTCCCTAAACTTCTCTTTTCATGCTCAAGATTTTTTGTTTTAACTATTATCAATATTTGGTTTACATTTTTTTAACAGAATATTTAAACCTTCTTCATTTTTATATTATTAAAAATACTATTTTTTTTAGTGATATTTTTAATAGTTTACAATATCATATATAGATATATATATTTTTGTGTGTTGTCATTTTGCAAATTGAAGTTACATTATAAAAAAAAATAGACGTAATTTTTCTTTTTTGTTTTCCTCAAAGGTTTGTATTAATTAAGAATTACGTATTATGGTTTTTCCTTTTTCGTTTACTTCTACACATTTTTTTTTGAGAACTCCTCAATTAATTATTATTTTTGTTTTGCAATTTTTACCCCCAATATAATTAAAGCTATATGGTATTGCTTCTATATGGTATCTAAATATGGTTTTATATAATTTTCATGGTTATCAAAAATTATAGTGACGGGGACGGTAAGTATATTTATAAAAAAAAAGAAATTATTTACATTTCTCTCTCTATAGATATATTGTATTCTTGTGAAATTAGAGTTTTTGCCTCTACTTTAAAAAGTTATTGATATATACATAACCATATATAAATGTTTTGTGACTTTCTGCACATATTTCAGATTTTACTATTCCTTCATAGATTTTATTTAACAAAAAAATAATAAAAAAGGAATTGCATTTGTTTCAGTTAACCATTGTTATTTTATGTAGTGTGTACTTTCAAAAGACATTTTTGCACTAAGTTATTCGCACACATCTTCTCTCTCACGTATTCCTTTTTATTTATGTAGCTAATTTCAGTATTATTGATCATTAGTTATCTTTTTAACGCAAAAAAATGCCTAGGAAAAATAAAAATGAACAGAAATCTATTCAAGATATTCAAACGTTACATGAACAGGCTCCTTTAATTGGAACAACGAACCCATTTCTATCTTAGACAAATCCCTTTTCAAAATTTCTTGAACCCATCTGGTTGAAGAGACACTAAATCGTGATGCTGAAATTATTTCCACTGACTTCGAAGCTTTTGACAAACTTGTCACTTCGATTAATAACCCTACTTTGTCTAAAGAATTCTTGACCTTAAGAAATCAAATAAATGTACAGTTTAAATTTCTCATGGAAAATTATAAACTTGTTTTACAGGAACATAATGATGTAGTGAAAGAGAAAGATAATTTATTAACAGTAAACAGAAAAATCTTAGAACGACTTCACACACTATCATTGAAAAATAAACATGAACACAAGTCTGAAGAAACACAAATTGCTAAGATAAGGTTTCCTAAAAATGAAAAACGTAAATGTATGCATAATGTATGCACACAAACTGAAATTTTTGTTGACGAACATTTACACAAGGTAGCATCTCAGGATATATGTCACGAAGATTCACAACTTACCACGACTCATATTAAGATTACAAAGTGTCAGTCAAAATGTACAGAAACTGCCACATTTTAGCAAAATATGTCTATCGAGCCTTCTAATGTGCAGGAACTTAAGCCAACTCGTATTATAATTTGTAAGTTACCAGAAAAATACAATATCCCTGATATTTTGATAGGAATTTCTGACATTTTACAGTCACCTGTCCCTTTTATCCAAGTTATAAAAAAATACAAACTCAAATACATCAATGCTTTTAATTGGATTTTGGAGATTTCTCCGGAAAGTGCTAAACAATTACTCTATCGTAAAGAGATTCCCATTCAGTCAAAATTTTACCCAGTGAAACCATTTATAGACATTAAACGTTGTTTTAGATGTCAGACGTATCAACATCTTGCAAAAGGGTGTTGTAATTATTTCACATGTGCTGTCTGCTCAGGTCCACACTATGATCCTCAATGTGCAAACACTCCTAAATGCATTAATTGCATTACAAATAATAATAATAACACTCAATTTGATATTTGTCACCCTGCATTTGCTCATGATTGTCCTTCACTAAAGCGACACATTGTTGAAGAACGGAAACATATTTACAAGTACACTTAGGTTAATTTAAAAAAAAAAAAAAGTTAATAACATGATTTATTTTGCCCTCTCACTTAAAAACACACTCCATACGATTTTTTTTCTGTAATTCAGCTAACTACATGCATATCAGTTGGTATACAGTTATTTTAATACTTCTATACACAACATAACATTTTACCTTTCTTTCTATTCATTTATACATAATTTTTAGAGTTTATTTTCTTTTTTTTGTAAGCATCTCTGTGTACAGTTTAGTTCATCTTTTCATTTACCTATTTTAACGATCGGAAATGGTTAAATGATCTGATGTATTATTTTGTATGATAATTTTTCTTGATGCGGGTCGTCATTTTTTTTTCTCATACAGGGTAATTTTAACTGGTTATGTACACACATATGCATTTTTTTCCCTCGCTTATTTACTATTTACACTCCAACATACAAACTTTTATATTATTTTAACATTAATTTTTTTCAGTTTTACACCACTTGCATTGAAACATAAACAAACTCTCACTTTACTCCACGTTCCTATTTTAATTTATTCTTTAATAATTCCACTTGGAATTTCTATTTCTCAAAAGTTTTTATTGTCAACGGTATTTTTATATGTTTTTTTAAAGACATATAGTTCATTGCAACATTAACACATATAGTTCATTGTTTTTTTTAGGGTTATTATATACACCGAAAACTGCTGCTCATAGTTACTCATTGTGTACTCATTGAGATCATTGTTTCGTTTTTTTTGTGTATTATGCAAAAAAAAACGCTCATTGCGTATAGTTCATTGTACTTTCAGTTTTTTTAGTGTATACGGAAACCTTTACTCATTGTTTACTCATAGGTTAGTTCATAGTTTTCTCATTGACACAATTACACGACACATCCTTGGATCATGTCATAGCGTTTGCCATATTGTGCTTGATGCATTGGTGACTCGATATCTTTTCATAAAGATTCTGAGTCTTGTACACACATACCGTTGAGTTTTCCTTTCCTTTACCCTCCTACATGTCTAATTTTATTAGGTATACACACCTTTTTTTTTCCTTTTTCATCTTTGTAAAATAATTTCACACTAAATTTTTTGTGTAATTTCAAGGCATTCTAAGGCCACCCTCACTTTGTTGGTAAACAAAGATTCCTGTCAGCACCTTTCTACACATTAATACTCAGATGATATGTTGGGTCATACACTGTTCTTCTTACATGTTAGAGTTATGACATTAGTCTTGATACAAAAACGACTAAAAAAAACTCTTTTGTTTTGTTTTTCTTTACATATAAAATAAGCTTTACCATATAATATCTCTTTACTTTTTCTCTTTTGCTTATGTTGTTTTATAGTAAAATATACACATCACACAATTCATAAGATATATCCTTCTACAAATAATATTAGATTAACAATCCCTTTTTAATCTTACTTCAACTTAACTTTTAATTTTATATGCTTACACATAAGAATACATGTCTTAAACATTTCTACTTAATACTGAACATTTTAACTGTGTTTATTTTTTTTTTAAAGGCTTGTTTGATTTCTTTCACACAGACTGATGTGTCACTCTGAAAATCACAAAAAGTTTTTAATGCAAAAATTTCACGCACATTAACATTAATCCCAACTTCAATTACCTATTTCAATTTTATTCTGTCTTTTCAATATTATAAATAAATGCATTTTTTTACACTAAGCTAAGTTTAGGACGTACTTGCACTTGCATTTTCACGATAATGACAAACTGTCTCTCTACACTCTCGGATAGTATTTTGAGTTTGATAAATAAGATAAATATATAGCTATTTTTATTTTTTTTACTAATTATTACCATCTGAAGTTCAGGTCAACTCAGAATTTTGTGCCCTATACTACCAAACTTAATAGTGCGGAGAGACATTCATCAATTGGTGTAGCATTTTTTAAAAAAAGGACTCATACAAGACATTGACTAGTACTCCTTGTTGGAGATCACTTCTGGTCTTCAAGGTGGAGCAAGGAATTAATATCGTGGTCAAGAACAACCATAATATGGACTCTCATTACGTCAATATTTTCCCTAGGACGTAAAGCACTTAAGCTTGAGACATTATAGTTGTCACATGACAAGATTTGGGGCAGATTTTTTATTAGTTTGCCACATGCATTCTTTTCTGTCCCGTGCTATGCACGAAATATTTTCTTTTTATATATTTTTTTCTACTCATTTAATTATGCTTATTCATTATTACATTTTATACTTGAATATATATATAACCTTTTCTTCTATATTTTTATACATTTGTAGTGTGTTTTATTATTGTATGTGTTTGTTTATTTTGTGAACTTAAATTTTTGGCATCAGTTTAGATTCAAATGAATCATTTTTTTTTTGAGAAGAATAATGATAATTTGTCTGCTTTAATCTTCTCTATTTTATGACCATATTGAAGTCCTTAAAGAAAATAATAAAATGACTGTTATAAATTTCCCGGTACCGGATGATTAAAGAAAGGATATCCATGTTAAAAAGAAAACCTCGTTAAATAAAAAGTTGCAACTATAAAAAAAAAAAAGATTATTATACAGAGGTTAAAATTTTAATGGTCACAATAAATATGATGCTTATGATGCCAGTATTGCATGTTGATTCATTACAGGTTTGTTTTGCATTTTCACATTTTTATTACTGTATTATTGTATTTTTTTTATATTTTCATGCAAAGAGACACGGTATTTTCTCGCGCTATTAGGTAAGGATTGAATTTCATTCTCGTTCGCGGGGTGAGATATGTAATGACGTTTCTCATTACATATCCTCTTATTCTTTAAAATTAACCCCCCCCCCCTTTTGTTGTTTCAAAATTATTTAATTTATTTAACTTTTCCTATTTTTTTTATTAACAGTAAAATAACTTTATTCTACCCTTCTCCATTTTTGCTTATTAATTTTTAATATCCGTTTTATTCAGTGCGGTTTCACTTAATTTATATTACGCATTTTTCTTGTCATGTCAGTTTCATTTCCCAGCCTGCAGAAATAAAAGAAATATGTATTCACACCCATACTGCATTTTTTCTCTTCCTTTTCACACCAGCCGGCATTTGCGAATATAAATAATAAAAGAAAGATAAAGTAACTGCTTTCTTTGTACTTCCTTCTACGCCGTCATTTCCCTAACGAATTTTCAGTTCTCATATGCAACCAATATCTAAATTTAGCACTTAGTTTTGTCTAAATTCTAACGTTCATGCATTCCATTTTAATAATCCTCGCTCGATCGGCACTTCATGTAATTACAAAAATTTGTACAACCCTCTCTTCCCACGAATCTTCTGCCGGTCTGTAATTTTCAAAATTACTCCCTTAACTCTCCAAAATACTTTGTTCCTTTGCCTGATTATCGCCAAATTCATTGTATATGTTGGCGACTGATAACGAAAACCGCACGCCAAAAATAAAAAAGTGCAAATTATGTTCGAAACAATTTGTATCACTCTTATCTCGACTGTTTCAGTATTAACCTAATTTGTATGCCTCCTCTTCAGTGATTATTGCCTGTAACACGAACCTGGATACCAAATCAACTGCAAAATAAAATTGTGCTTTGGACAATTTTGTAATGAAACTATTCTCTCCCACATCTAACGTTTATTCCAGCTTAGCAGTATTTCCACATATATATATATTTTATTCCTGTGACGCCGCAGCTATGCATCCGTTTACTCAATATATCTGGATTCCACAGTATACTCCCCTGATCCCATGCGCCTCTTAGCCCCAAAGGAAATAAAAGCGCAAGGTCGTGCGAACAAACACACAGACAAACAAGCGTTTACAGGATTTAAATAGAATGGACAACATAGTTAGTTTAATAAATTCCGAAACACAGGGCCAGATGACGAGCTTAACATCTTACCCCGGAATGCCTGTTTAAAAATATTCGTTTTCATTGCCATGAAGGAAGGCGATTAATTGACATTTATTCATGGCAATAGGTAGTATTTAAACTAAGTTACTCATAAATATTAAAGAGAAACGATATATCTTACCTGTATCTGTAGCAGAGCTGATTTACACATGCATAAATGTTATAACGTGGCAGCGTAAAACAATCAAAGCTTCACAACTGACACAAAAATGGCGTTTTCGGAGTCTCTATAGTATTGTTTAACGAACAGCCGATAGGAGAGCCAGTAGTGTCCGGGAGATGCTGCCACCTAGCGGAAAACGGAAAAATTAAGACATTCGTCATCTTGCCCCACTCTTCATTTTGCCCCACTCTTCATCTTGCCCCGGTCTCCACTATTCGATTTTAAAAATATAGTCTTTTAAATACGTTGATGTTATTATAAAATAATGAAGATATTAGCAAGGCATTCCATATTTTATTACGCTACGTGAATGTCAGTGTCTTTTGAAAAATAAGAATTGTTTTTATTTTTAAATTCCTTTCAATATGCCTTTGTACGAAGATAATTTCGTTATATTTACCTTAATCATGGTACAATTTTTGAAATTTCATTATTACGTCGGTGAATTACATATATTACGTTTCTAGTATGAGTTTCTGGATTATAATTCCAGCATATTTAAATTTAGAATATACCATAAATCCTTATGATTGTCAAAATTGCACTGAAAAATTTGCATATATGAATTTCTATAAATCATCATTTGTTATGATTTCATATAGAACGGCTCTTTAACATTTCCAAAATATTTAGTATAAAGCTAAATTCATAAACATTCCATTTTAAAATTATTGCAAATACTTATATTAAAAAGCATTGATCTGCGTAAAACACTCTGAATTGCAGTTTACTTTTTTTAGCTTAGGTAACGAATTTTATAAATTGATCTGCTATGATGAATTACAAAATTTCAAAGCAGTTTTACATTAAATATATGGACATATTTAGTAGTATCTGTTTATGTAGTATAGGTAAGTGCTTAAGGGAATGTGTACTTTATTAAGTACTTTACTTTTTATTTTCAGAACGATGGTTAAAATCTGAAATGGGTATGCGTTAACACCAAACTATACATATTATAAGTAAAATATACACAACATGCAAAATTTACTTTTTTAAAAATTTTTAATTATCTACTAAAATATATATTTTTTAAAGTTTTCTGAAAATATTCCTATAGAGAATGAAAGGGAAAATATTGTATCTATATCCAAATTTTTATCTTCAAGCACAAAAAAAATTCTTTTATCAAAGCCATCGAGTGAAAAATATCTGAAATCTAAAGAATATGATTCAAAATAACAATAACATCAAAAGTACTCAAAGTCATTCAACGCCATAAAATACCAAAAAATGTTTTACCACAAAATTTTGAGTTATTGTGGGTAAGCTTTAGTGCGGTAATGCTTTTCTGGGCTTTTGAAAAAACATGTCATCCATTCTGGAGTTCTTTTGTGTGATTCTTAAAATACAGCTTATAATCAAAAGTATCTTTTGTAAAGAATATTTCTGTGGCTTCTTTTATATGTATTTTTATGTATTATACACGATTTCATCAAACAAAGAATACAGTGAAACAAAAATGAGTTTTGATAATTCTCCTAATATCTATAACTAGTACAAACATAAAATTTTGAAACTACAATTTTTCATTTTAAAAAGGCGTATTGCATATTATATTTATTCACAGTTACATGCGTAAAAATAAAACTTATAAACCAAAATTTTACAAGAAACATATATTTTTATTAGAGTTTAAAAATTCCACATAGTATTATTAAAAATACATACGTACTGTCATGAGACACGAACACACATACACATACATGTAATAATAAAAAAATTTCGCCCTATTTCTTTAGTTAAATTATTCCAAATTCTTCAATTCTTTTTCCCTCTCTTTTTAAAATATCTCTTAAATCTATTTTGTATTTTATTCCATAACTTAATCAAAATATTCTGTTATTTATCATTCTAAAAATCTTAATCTGTTAAAAGCTACACGTATTTATTAAAACCTTATTCTCTTAAATTGCAACACTGCCTCTAAACGCACCTGCCTAATTTCTTCTTTTGAGACATTTAATTTTATTCTTTGGAACTTTTGTAATACCATTTTTATTTCTATTTAATTCATTCGGCATCCCATGATTCCAAGCGGTTTTCGCGCCCAAAGGCCTTTTTACCTTTTTAATTTGCCGCTTCTGTTAAAGAGTTTTAATCATACGTCAGAGACACGTCTTCGTGGCCTCATTTTTTCATCCATTAGCGAGAAAGCTCCGCCTTCTTTATCCCCCTAGCGCCCTCCGAACATGGATGCGAGTGGACCAGCTTGTTCGCGCGTTTTGTACCTTTGGGCCAAATTTTGAAGTATTTATACGGTTACACTGGCTTCGGAGACAGAATTTACACGAATTAGTGGTTGTCATCTAATTGCCGTCACTGGGGAATCTACACTAATGCATCGGTAGTATGTTCTTCAAGCTCTGCTAATTCTTCAAGATCTTCAAATGTGTTCAGTTTTAATGAAGCGAAAGTTGGTGGAGTTGCTTTCATCTCTGTGATCACAATAAAGCCACTGCTCATCTATTAAGTTATTAAGTCTTCTTTTTAATGTTTTTGGGAAATTTCTTCTGGATTTCACTGCCTCTGCTCAATTTTTACGACTGCTAATACACTACAATTTCCGATGTGATATACTTCGAGATTTGTCTTCATGGAGAGCGACTCGAAGTGATGCCCTGTCCGGGTGTCATGACTACATTTCAACGATCTCGACTGCGGCTACCTCGATATGATTATCAGGTAATTTTAGTGGTTTCGGACTGAGATGTTCCGATTGTCTGGTGGAAAGAACGTTCAAGTCGACAGCCATAGCGATATGTCAGGATAACTGATGACCTGTGTAATAAAAACATTTTGGAGACTTCCCAGTGATATTGGAGAACAACTACCGATTAGTTGTCAAATTATCACTCATAAGTGTTTATAAATTTATCCCAGAAGTGACGTCTGTAAGTTAAATTATTCTTTTATTTTTATTGATTTCTTATTTTATTGATTTGTTATTATTGGCTTATATAGAACAAAAATTGTTCTTAGAATACTTTAGAAGAATTTTGTTCCTTTTATCCTGAACATTTAGAACTTACGAAATTTAATATTTATTCTTATGTATTGTTAAAAAATTAATTTTATTTGGTTAAGCTCACAAATATTACTGAAAGTTTTGAACTGCTCTGATATTTATTCCTATATTACTTCATTTTACAAGAGTAACTTCATTTTATGTTCTTATTTTATCATTTAATTATAGTCCCTTTTCATTCGGTGATATTTATTCATAGGAAATAATTTCTATTTATTGAAAAAATATATGAGTAATCTCTTTTCAAGTAACATGTATTGGAACATATTCTATGCCATTCTAAAAATGCATAAAAATTTATTAGATTATCTGAAATTACAGCTTCACTGATTGCATAATAATCGCAAAAATAGCTTTTGAAGTTTATTAATGTGAAAAAAAAATGTGTTATCTCAAAAGAAAGTTGAGTAACATTGAAAGGGTAAAATTATTGTGCAGTTAATTTATTTGTTTATTTTATTACTTTTGTTTTTTGATGCTATATTCTGAGAGTACAATTCAAGAGCCAAAAAAATTGTTCTTACGAAATAATGATACTTATTTTAAAAAAGTGTTTTATTTATTTCATTCTAAATTGTGATATTCATATATAGTGGATCTATTTATAGAAAGATTATAGTAGTAGTTTACATTTACTATTTAAGTGAAATGAATTTTAATATGAATTGGACTTTTTTTACTGTTGAATATTATTTAGTTTGTTATTTAAATTATTAAGAGTTAGATATTTACAGTTGTTGTTAAGTTAAAGAATTCTTTATACATTGTTATTTTTTTTACATGTTATTAAAGTCAGGGTTTGTTAAAGTTATTGTTGAAAGTAAGGGTACTCAAACCAAAATGGCTGAAAAAGAGCTTAATGTTATTATTTTTGACCCAGAAAGTGGGATGAATGTTGTGTCTTGGCTTAGACACTTTGAAGGATCAGCCCCTCCAGATAAAAAAAAGTGGAAAATCAACAATATTTCCAAATATTTGAAGGGCGAAGCATTAAAGGTGTATGTTAATGAATGTCTAGATTGTAAAGAGTATGAAAAAATTGCTGAGATCTTAACTGAAAAATTTCTGAAAGTAACAGTCCCCCGTTTTTCTGATTTCGCCTCGCTGAAATTGCATGACCTAAACAACTTAGAAAATTATTTCCGTCAGAAAATAGAGATAGGTCGACAACTTAAACTATGTGAAACTATTATTTTACAAGGATTGACAGATGGCTTAAAACCTGAATACCAGAACTATTTAATAGTAAATCCTCCTGAATCTACTACCGATTGGTATAGATTAGTTAAACAACTTGTTGTCATTCCATCTCATTCGAGCAGTAACAATAACAGTAATGTTAGAAATATGTCTCAAAATTCCAGACCTTTTTCTCAACCAATTAATTCACCTAGACATTGGATTCGCCCTCAACCTAATTACAGGAATCCATAATATATGACAGTTAATTGTATCAGGATATGTAAATAACAGGGAACTACCTTGTGTGATTGACTCTGGCTCAACCATATGTATTTTGCCTTTTAAATTTGTTAAATTCTTAAATGATAAAGTTATAAATATTCCACCTGTTATTATTGGCCAAGCCAAAGGAACTGTTGTAATAGATAAAGCTTGTACTTTATTGTTTAAATTAGGTAATGTGCAACAAAATATTAGATTTTTAATATGTAATACAAATTTAGATTATGCTATACTAGGTTTAAAAGAATGCTGTAAGTTTAATTTAATTATTGACTGTGCTACATGTAGAGTATTACAAGGAGACCTTGTTTTAAATGAATCTAAGAACATATCCAGTGATAAATTAAGGTTACTTAATTTTAATGTTAACTATGTTTATCAGAGAGTGCAACCCGATTATGGAAAGATCATATCTCCTCAATCCTTTGTTCCATCTAATGTTGATAATTCTAAATTAATTGGGGAAATAAATTCTATAGAAAATGAAACTTTAAGGGAAAGTATAAGGGATTATTTAGATATATTTTCTAAAAATAAATTTGATGTCGGGAGAATTAATATCGAACCGCAACGTATTCTTCTTAATTCTGACCTACCAATATCTCTGAGGCCATACAGAACTTCCCCTTTAGAAGAAAAAGAGATTTCGGATCAAATTCATTCACTATTAGATGCTGGTTTAATTAAAGAGAGCAATAGTCCCTATTCTGCCCCTGTTACATTAGTAATGAAAAGAGAAGAAGGTAAAAAAACTAGATTATGTGTTGACTATAGAAAATTAAATGCAATAATGAAAAATGACGCAGAACCCCTACCTCGTATCGATGGAATTTTAGATAAACTGAGTAGTGCGCAGTATTTTTCAACTTTAGATTTAGCCTCTGGCTACTGGCACATACCCATACATCCATCCGATACTGAAAAATTGGCTTTTGCTACCAACTTTGGGCTCTTTGAATGGTTAGTTCTGCCCTTCGGGATTAAATTAGGCCCCCCGATATTTAATAGAACCCTTAGAAGAATACTTACTAAATACAAAATAGACTTTGCTTGCCATTATTTTGATGATATCATTATTTTTTCTTCCTCATTAGAAGAACACATGCAACATTTAAACAAATTTTTGAATTATGTAGACGCGAAAACATTAAACTTAAACTCTCTAAATGCAATTTTGTCCAAAATAAAATTAACTTCTTAGGATATACCATCCAGAATGGCACATTAACTCCTGCTAATGCTAATATTGAAGTAATAAAAAAACTAAAACCCCCTTCAAATATAAAGGAACTTCAGAGATTCTTAGGATCTATCAATGTTTATCACAAGTTTATAGATAAATATGCCGAAATTCGAGTCCCTCTTAACAGATTACTCAGAAAAAATACACTATGGGAATGGAATACAGATTGTCAAAATTCTTTTCAAAAATTAAAAGATGCCTTAATACCCAAACCTATCTTAAAAAATTATGACCCTAAGTTACCCCTCCATATGTTTGTTGATGCCTCACAGGTGGCAGTAGGTGCAGTCTTAAAACAACCTGATAGTAATAATTTTTTACATCCAATTGCTTATTACTCTAGAGGATTGAGAAGTTATGAGAAGAATTATTTTATTACCGAGTTAGAGTGTATTGCCATCATTGACACCTTTGACAAATTCTATCATTATTTTCATGGTGTAAAATTTACCATTCATACTGATCATGCATCTCTTGTATGGTTAAAAAATACTAAACATTTGAGATGCAGGTTATTTAGATGGTCTTTGAAGTTGAGCGTGTTTGAATATAATATAGTTTACGAAAAGGGATCCACAAATGTCGAAGCCGACATGTTGTCGAGAAACCCAATTTCACATTTTATTCAACCACTTACTTTTCTTCCGGACGTTAAAGAAATTATAGAGAGGCAGGAAAAAGATAATGTGTGTGGTAAAAATTATCTAAAGGAAAATGGACTTATGATAGTAAAAAAGAAAGGTTTTAGAAAAATAGTAGTCCCCATGTCTTTAAGGAGAAAAATACTAAATGTTGCTCATGAAAAATTTGGTCATCCTGGTATCCAAAAAATGTTAAATTTAATCTCCCCTAATTATTATTGGCCTGACATGACGCAAGATATAACCAATTTTGTAAAACATTGTGATATTTGTCAAAAGAATAAAAAACCCAGACAGAAAAAAATTGGCTTATTAAAAGCTATGCACACCACAGATCAACCTTTTGAATGTCTTTTTATTGATACTGTGGGAGGATTCAATTATTATAACTCCACCAAAAAATATCTACACATCATCATCGACCATGCTACTAGATATGTTTGGGCTTTCCCCTCAAAAAGTGTTACCACAGAAACTTATACTAATTGTATAAACCAAGTTTTTAATATTCAAACACCACAACAATTATTCTGTTTTAATAAAATTCTTAATGTCCAGACCCATCAAAAAGTGTTAAGTGATAGAAATGCAGCCTTTACTTCATCTAGATTTAAAAAATTTCTGCGAAACCACAATATTAAGCAACGTTTAACCACATCACATCATCCTCAAACGAATGGCAAATGTGAGAGAGCGAACCAGACAATAGTTACTAGATTGAAGTGTAAAGTCAATTCTACCAACTCCAAAATTCCTTGGACAAAAATTTTGACAGAAGTAGTTAATGAGTATAACAATACCCCTCATTCTATCACTAAATTCCCTCCTGCTTACTTACTTTTTGGCCAATTACCCTATGATTCTCCTCTTCAACAAAATTATTACCCTCCTGTTCAAGAAGCCCTTAAACTTGCTAAAGAACGCACTGATGAATTCTATTGGAGAAGTAAAAAATATTATGATCGAAATTATCTAGAACCAAAATTTGAGATTGGAGATCTTGTAATTTATGAAGAGTTCCAATATCCTAATACCAGAAAACTTTCACAAGTCTTTAGTGGTCCTTATCAAATCCTTAATAAGTTATCTGATGTCAATTTTGAAATTGATAGACAAATTCAAAATAAACCTACTGAAATAGTACATGTATCAAAATTACGCCCTTATTATCCTCCTGATCAATTAAAATTATCCCATGAGAACCAACAACAAACTAATGTTTCGTCTTGATTTTAATATAATCCAAAAATAAACGAAATAAAATAAATTAATAATTAACTGATCAATTCTCTTCTGTATAACCGTGGTGTTCTTGATTGTGCACACGAGAGTGTCACTGTTGAAGTTTCCACTTGAGTCAACTTTTTATGCTGGCGTAATTTAGTTGATTTAAGTTAGGAGTTTCTGATACTGAATTGGATTAGATTAGAATAATAAATTAAACAGTATTAACTAAACTAATAAAATAAACTGGATTAAATTATATCTTAAACTAATCAAATATGATATCTTAATACTAATTGAGAATTGTCCAACCTTTCTTAATATGCTACAAGGTCCCATTTTTTCATTTCACAACTTATGTTTTCTTGTTTGACTGAAAGCAAGATAGTTACATAACCATCATCTACACAATAATGATTGTTTTCACGAATTTTTCTTATTTATTCTTTTTTTTGTATTATGTATTTTATTGAGTATATTTCATACCTCATTCACTACTATATGGATGAGATATTAATTATATACTTAAGAAAGTAATTAAAGAAAGAGTGTGATATTTTTGAATTATAATGCTTGTTATTGCTGAACTTATTGTTGAATATTATTATTATTAGTTATACTATTTTTAATTTGATATTGAGATTAAATATTACTTGAATTTGAATACTACTTGAATTTGAATATGTTGAGATATATAAATTTTTACTTCTAGAAGTAAACAAGTAATAAAGTAGTAAAGGTAATGGAAGTTATAAAGGTAATAATGGTAATAGTAATTTTGATGTTGAGTAAAAAACTCTTATACTGCTTACATTACCTATTTGCCTTTTTAGGTAATTACCATTTGTCAGACAAACTATACCATAACAAAATACTCATTTCTCTTAAGTTTTTCTTAGCATTCCATTCAGGACTGAGTTTTTCAGACAAACATAAATTTAATATTTGAAAATTAACTTATGATTATTGTTATTGTTAAGTATTATTATTTTAAAATTTTTATTGTTGATATTCTTCTTCTTCTTATTATTATTATTGTATTATTTGTGTTTTATTGTTGTTAATATTAATCTTAGTACTATTTTCGAGTTGTTGCTAGTAAATATAAAGCATTCAGATGAACTTTAATTCTGAAATAGACTTTCATAAGGAAGATCAGTAAGATCTAAAATTTGAAGGATTTTTCTCTTTCAATTTGTAAACTGTTCAGTTTGTGAGGTATTCAAATAACTTTTTTGGATGGACTATCACTCAGACGAGAACTGAACGACAAATTAAGCAACAATTCTACAAGCAATTTGCAACAAATTTTGTAAGATGATACTCTGGAAGTATGTTATCTATTATTTTAAAGTATTACAATTCTTTTCTTATTTTGTTTAATATTTTCTAAAGCTTTTTATGTCATTGTTAACAAGATTAATATCTTGTAATTGTATTTTTATTAACAACTCCACCAATTCGCGTTATAGTTATTAAATTTAATGTTATTGGGCATTAATGAATAAATTTTGGAAATGTACTTATTTTGACTTCCTCCAGTTGACAAATTGTAATCCAAGTCCGTGTAACATTTCCCTTCAATGAACTTGCAGGTCATATGACATACCGGTTCATTCGTCTTTTTGGGTGGGGGGATATGTAATAATAAAAAAATTTCTCCCTATTTCTTTAGTTAAATTATTCCAAATTCTTCAATTCTTTTTTCCCTCTCTTTTTAAAATATCTCTTAAATCTATTTTGTATTTTATTCCATAACTTAATCAAAATATTCTGTTATTTATCATTCTAAAAATCTTAATCTGTTAAAAGCTACACGTATTTATTAAAACCTTATTCTCTTAAATTGCAACACTGCCTCTAAACGCACCTGCCTAATTTCTTCTTTTGAGACATTTAATTTTATTCTTTGGAACTTTTGTAATACCATTTTTATTTCTATTTAATTCATTCGGCATCCCATGATTCCAAGCGGTTTTCGCGCCCAAAGGCCTTTTTACCTTTTTAATTTGCCGCTTCTGTTAAAGAGTTTTAATCATACGTCAGAGACACGTCTTCGTGGCCTCATTTTTTCATCCATTAGCGAAAAAGCTCCGCCTTCTTTATCCCCCTAGCGCCCTCCGAACATGGATGCGAGTGGACCAGCTTGTTCGCGCATTTTGTACCTTTGGGCCAAATTTTGAAGTATTTATACGGTTACACTGGCTTCGGAGACAGAATTTACACGAATTAGTGGTTGTCATCTAATTGCCGTCACTGGGGAGTCTACACTAATGCATCGGTAGTATGTTCTTCAAGCTCTGCTAATTTTTAAAGATCTTCAAATGTGTTCAGTTTTAATGAAGCGAAAGTTGGTGGAGTTGCTTTCATCTCTGTGATCACAATAAAGCCACTGCTCATCTATTAAGTTATTAAGTCTTCTTTTTAATGTTTCTGGGAAATTTCTTCTGGATTTCACTGCCTCTGCTCAATTTTTACGACTGCTAATACACTACGATTTCCGATGTGATATACTTCGAGATTTGTCTTCATGGAGAGCGACTCGAAGTGATGCCCTGTCCGGGTGTCATGACTACATTTCAACGATCTGGACTGCGGCTACCTCGATATGATTATCAGGTAATTTTAGTGGTTTCGGACTGAGATGTTCCGATTGTCTGGTGGAAAGAACGTTCAAGTCGACAGCCATAGCGATCGTCTATAATGTGCCAATTTTCGACAGGAATGTATCATACATATATATATATATATATATATATATATATATATATATATATATATATATATATATATATATATATATATACATGTGTGTGTGTGTGTACGATTTATGTGCCGATTGCATATTACAGAGTGTTTTATTAATGCTTTCGATTTTTTCATAAGCTAAGTATAATACGTAAAGCTAAAGTACAAAAAGACCATTTGCATAAATGGTAAGAGTTATTGACACTGAATAGAAAAATACAGACAAACTTATATACGCATATACAGCACTATAGCACCTATACATGGTGTCTCCAAAATAATGAAAGGCGTCTTTTAAACTGTTAGAGGTCATTAGACAGCGAATATAGCAAAAGTGTTGACACAAGACATAGAAAATAAGATAGTCTTAAAAAGTATTCCTGAAATTCATATTTAAAAGTTTTTACAGTACACCTCTAGACAAAATTTGTCAGTTGGAATATTTTCACTTTGTTTGCAATAAGATCATAAAAACTGAAAGATTAATTCTTATTAAAAATCAACTATTGTAACTGTGCAGCTTACATCCAATTAGAAATATAAATCTGTGAAATATTTAAAAAAAAACACGACACATAGTACATTTCCAGTTGATCTGAAATACAAGAGAATGGATGCTTCCAGCAATTTTAGTGGTGAAACACTCGAAAATATTTACTGGTGAGTAAAATAGAATCTCTAAGGAGGTACGGGGGATTTCCGTGTCTCAAATGCAACAGTTATGGATGTTCACGATTCAACTGAGGTAGAAATGGGCCCCATCGGTCCACAGAATCTGCTATAGACACGATGCATCCACTTGAATTCTAGCAAGAAAGGTCAATCCAAAGCTTAGTCGCTTTTCGCCGTCGATTGCCAAAAACTGTTGATAATGTTGTACCGCACTATCTATCGGTGTTTCCTGAACTAAAATGAATTTTTCGTTTAAACCGTTTCCCATGTCTTTAATAGTATATGTACAAAATCCGAAGTATTTACACTGAGTAGTTCGATACACAGGGAGGTCAAAGTAGGGATGTTTTAATTCTGGCCACCAGGTATATAAGAATGCTCAGCTTGTACGATGTACGCACGCCATGATCCGTTACTCCGCGGAATTCTAAATGACGCTTTTTTGCATTGTGTTAAAAAGGAGGATAAAAAAATGTCTGCAAATGCAACATTATCCATTTGAAGATAAATGTTATTTTCGCTGTGTAAATGAGTGTTGCGCAGTGACTAAAATAATTATTAAAACACGTTTAATGTCAGAAAATACATTTCTCTGCTCATTCTCCCCTCCTCCACCTTCAACAAATCTGAGACAAGGGAATATGAATGAAAATGTTTATTGAAGCTATGTCATTTTTAAGTAATTGTAATAAAACACTTAAGATTTCTGAATAAAAATGTACGATTAAATTTAATTATGAACACATTTTCGCGAGCGGGAGTTTAAACTGCATTGTTTTTAAATGCAACTAGATGTGATTTTCTGAATATGGTGCAATTTGCGTAAAAAATACGTATGGAGGTATAATTAATGCAAAAAGGTATAATTAATGATAAATATCAATGCATAGATATCAAGAATTTTTGTTTTTACGCTTGCTGAATTTCTTTTAATAGAATAGAGCTTAAAATAATTCTTTGAATAAATTCGATTAAAAAACTGTCATCTTCAGCCTGTTTATCAAATATTTCTTTCTAAAACTACAAGTTTTCATGTTTTTGTATGGAATAATATTTTAAGTATTAGCTATAAAAATAAAAAAATTAAATGGTAGACTCAAAAGCGACATTGGCACACAACCGTCAAAACATTTTTTAGGTAGAGACATTTAAAAATAATGTAATGTTGATTGATCAAATACTTTTTTCTAGATTTTCTTTTATATATTAATAAAAATAATTCTTAATTATAAACTTTTAATTTCTACCATACATCAGAAACTATCAATATAAAATAAATAACAAATGTAGTTTAAATTTTTAATTTTTAATACCGTTTTTTTCTCTTAATTTGAAAACACACACACACTAGATGCAATGATTAATTGGAAATTTTAAAGCAAGTATGATACTTGTTACGTAAAATTACAGAAGAAAACAAATATTAATCGATACTTATTAATTAAAATAGAGAAATGCGGTTTTATATTTCAAAATAAGTTATATATTTTGATAAGAGGAACGATTCTTTATACTTTATGGCTGATGCATTCTTCATACCTATCACAAATTATGAACTTTATCTGTTATCAGAAAAAACGATAGGAAGTATTAAGCATTTTTCGGAATGTATATTTATGTATCGAAAGCTTTTCTTTTGCTATTTACTTATGTTTATAGTGGCTATAAACAAAGTAGACCGAGTCAGATATTATATCAAAGAATATCAATAAAATTTTAATGTACAGTATGTGACACAATTCACACAATTACATTAAAAAAAATATTAACATGGTGTTCAACATATTTTGCTGTTTATCAGTGCATTTTATTTTTTGTCAAGAACACATAAATGTGAAACATGATATTTAGGTACTTTTATGTTAATATATATATATACATATATATATATATATATATATATATATATATATATATATATATACATATGTATATATACACTATATTGCCAAAGGTGACCGGTCACTTGCGATTTTAGACGTTTTGTTAACTATCTATAAAAATACATGAGGAATTAACCTGAAACTGCAGGTGTGTAAACAGTATAGTATAGGTTATATATTTCCGCAAAGATTTTTTCACGAAACCCCATAGGGGACTGTCAATAAATTGAAAAAGAAACTAATATCTCTTGGATAACCCTGTAAAAACTAATGTAGCAAAGGCGTTCAAACTCGATATTAGTAATAGGTGGCTTATTGTTATATACTCTGTTCATTTTTATGAGGATAGAATGTATACTCGTAGTAAAATTAAGGTTTTTATAAAAACAGTCCCAAATTTCGCTTAGTTTTTTGCTTATAATTTGCTGAGTTCTTAATATAAAAAAGGGTTATTTTCAGAGAATATGGCAAACAACATTGTACATAATACTCTGTAATCAGAATTAAAAAATAATAAAAATTGGATGAAAAATGAGCAGGTTTACTAAAAAAATGTTTCACTGCGCATGCGCGAATGCAATCAAAATATAATATGCATAATGTATTAGCTAAGTATATAGAGCAACTTTTGTGAAAGTCTCAAAATCATAGCTTGAAAATTCCGAAAATTATCGTCCATAGAATAAGCTCGAAATCCGTTGTTCTCAAAAAGAAGCGAAAATATGAGGGGTTGTATCAAATATCTGTTGATTAGTGCCAAGATAGCGTACAAAACTTTGCTTCCTTTTGGGAACAACGGATTTCAAGCTTATTCTATCGACCATAATTTTCAGAATTTTCAAGCTATGATTTTGAGACTTTCACAAAAGTTGCTCTATATATTTAGATAATACATTATGTATATTACATTTTGATCGCATTCGCGTATGCGCAGTGAAACATTTTTTAGTAAACCTGCTCAATTTTCATCCAATTTTTATTATTTTTTATTTTGATTGCAAAGTATTATGTACAATGTTGTTTGTCAAATTTTCGGAAAATAACTTTTTTTTAAAATTAAGAACTCTGCAAATTATAAGCAAAAAACTAGGCAAAATTTGGGACTGTTTTTATAGAAACCTTAATTTCTCTACGAGTATACATGCTATCCTCATAAAAATGAATACAGTATATTACAATAAGCCACTTGTTAATAATCTCGAGTTTGAACGCCTTTGATACATTAGTTTTTATAGAGTTATCCTAAAGATATTCGTTCTATTTCAATTTGTTGACAGTCCCCTATGGGGTTTCGTGAAAAAATCTTCGCGGAAATATATAACCTATACTATACTGTTTACACACCTGCAGTTTCATGTTAATTTCTTATGTATTTTTCTAGATAGTTAACAAAACGTCTAAAATCGCAAGTGACCGGTCACCTTTGGCAATATAGTGTATGTGTATATATATCACTGGAGCAACGCTAACATAAAAGTACCACATTTGTTATAGAAACAGACATCAGAATCATAAATACAGATTATTCACGACCCTGATTTTATCGTGTACCGTGATTTTTACAAAATCATACATCATGTGAGAAACTTAAATTTTTAATCCATAAACAGGATGATTAATAAAAAAAAATATCGCGATATATGAGGCCCCAAGTATCATACCATTCACAAAAACTGAATGAAATTTTCGTTTAAATAATTTTGAGGTATGCGCTTAAAAATCATATGAAAAACAACAGTTGAATTCTAACAGTTATGGTTACAGTGACAAAATTTCGAAAACTTCAAATGGCTACGCTTATTTTTATTTATTGGAATGCGATCTTCTTAGTGTAAAACCGTAAAAAGCGTTATCACAATACCTGTAACACAAAAATCGTCGGCGCTAGACAGATTGAAAATAATCAATAAGGACAGAGCAGCAACAGAAAACAAAACATTTTATTATGAATAAATGATCACATTTAATCAGACATAAACATTACATAAATACACTAAAAACATTAAATTACTACATGCTAACGTTTCGAGCTATAATTTAGCTTCTCCTTTTTCGTGTATTTATGTAATGTTTATGTCTGATTAAATGTGATAATTTATTTAAAATTTATTCATCAGACGTTAAAAATGTTTAGTCATTTTATTATGCTTCATAAAATTTTCCACTTCACACAAGATGACACTTTGCATGCGGCAGATGGTGGATATCACTGAACAATAAAATGTTTTTCTTTCTCTTGTATTCATTCTGTTTTATTCCGTTGCTACAATTTAAGGTAAACCCTCCCACCTCTCCCCAAATAAAAAGTCTTAGCGATGGCTCTGCTGAGCACATTATGTAGTAAACCGAATGAGCTATTATTGAAGTTGAAATGATTGTAGCAAAAATAACACTTGTCCAAAATTATCGATGATACTCATTTGACTGCCTCATTTGACTGCCTCATAAATCAAATTCTATCTATACACGACTTTTTTCTACCTGAGCAAAATTTTGTATTTTTTTTTTGTTTCTTTGTTTTAATCATTTAATTTAATTTGCATTATTCAACTTAATAAAATATTTAATTTAATGATTGTTTCCATTACTTAAAATACATTTATGTGCATTTTCTACATCAGATTAATTATTTAGAATAATGTGGCATGATTCTGTGTTACACATTTCGCATTATCTTATTAAGTAAACGTTGAATCATTTAGTAGAAATTACTCTAAAATAATACTTTTTTTTGATAAATTCAATACAATATTTCAATTTCTACACATAGTTTTGTAGCAAATGTTTTAAAACTCCAATGATATAATGTCCCACTTGATTTAATATTATATTCAAAATAACTCTTCATCTAATATTTCAACAGAGCATATGAATCCATCTTTTATAGGTATATTGTTGGAAAGGAAATTTTGCAAAGTTTTAATGAAATTGCAAACCTTTCAATAACATTATTATTAAGTTTTATTTTTTCAAATTATATTGAACGAAATATAATAAACGGATATATATATATATATATATATATATATATATATATATATATATGTGTGTATATATTGTGCTGTCCTTTAAAAAAAACCCATTTTTTGAACTTATCTTTATATAAAGTCTAATAAAGAATACAAAAAAATTAAACATAGCAATATTTTCACAGCTTGTTCTCACTAAGATTTTAATGCGGAGCAGATTTCATTCTATCAGTATGTTACAAAATAACAGCCAAAAAAGCAAAAATTTTGAACAAAACCCCACTTTTCCCCCAAAAAAACCCTTGTTACCTAAAAAAAGCCTACATGTAAAAATACTAGGAAATAAAATTATTTGACAGCAATTTTTTTTTCAGTATTATTTATTTTTAAACCATAATTCTGCAAAAAAATACTTAATATTTCATTATTTTTGTAAACTGAAAGAATTTCAAGTGCAAAATAAAAAATATAATTATTTGTAAATTTGCTCCAGACTTTTCCATTTCTTTGCATACATCTTCAGTAAATTTAAGAAGAAAATTATTAAACAACATTTGTAAATTTTTCGAGAGTTTATTACTGGAGAAGCATCAGTAATGGCCACATTTTGGTTTATTTTGTTCTGAATAATATGGTCATCAGATTCAAACTTGAGTACTCTGTTAATTTTTGTTGACATTAAACAATTTATTTGACGATCATCATTTACTTCTCCAGTAATTACTCCTCCATGAAACTTTAAATTAACTTATTTAACAATCACCTACTGGCCACATTGTAACTTCCCAGCTTCTGGTACTGAACAGAATAAATCATTGTCTTCATTATCGGTAATATCACTTGCGGTGTTCAAAATTGCGGTTTCTTCTCTATTATGCAGATCTGCATCTGATAAATCTGAGCTGCATAAGAATATTTATTACTTTTCTTTTCCTGACTGCCATCTTCACTAGTAGTAGTACTTTCATTCTCGATGCTTTTTTTTTGTATCTCTTTTACGCAGTGAACAGCTTACAATGCTTTTAAGTATCTGGAAATTCATATGATTTTAACATTTCATCTATTTCTTTATGAGTAATAATTGAAACACTCATATGCTTTCTTTACATCTTGTACGAGCTGTAGTTTGTGTTTTGTTAAATTGATCAGTGTCAATCTAGAAAAAAATTGTATCTAATTGATATTAAACTAGTCGGATGTGTCAATCCCAAAACTTTTTTCTATCTCACACAGGTTTCGAATACACTAAAAAGAATCAGCACCAATTTATATAAAGGTCTAACTGAATCTAAAGTTTTATTAAATTCCGTGCATTAGTTCTTGAGATATGACTATTGCTAAAATCGTGTAAATCCTGTAAAATGCAGCATAGCAGCGTCACCTGTTAGACCAAAACGTCATCAACAACAACTTATGTCAACGTCTAACTGAATCTGATGTTTGATGAAAATTCGTGTATGTTCTTGAGATATAGTTATTGTGTTAATAAAGAAAAAAGTAGCATAACAGTGCCACCTTTTTGGATATTTACACCAAAACGTAAGCAGCATCTATTTATGTCAAGGTCTAACAGAATAGGAAGTCTTATGAAATTTCGTGCATTCGTTCTTGAGATATAACTACCGTAAAAATAATGAAAAAAGTACTACAGTGGCGCCACCTGTTGGGATATCTACACCAAAACGTAATCAGCGTCTATTTATGTCAAGGTCTAACTAAATATGAAGTTTGATTACAATGAGTGCATTAGGTCTTGAGATAGAGCTATTTTAGCAATTGCGAAAAAAGTAGCATAGCAGCGCCACCTGTTGGGCGATTTTCACCAAAAAGTAATCAGCACCAATTTATATCAGGGACTAACTGAATATAAAGTTTTATTAAATTTCGTGCATTAGTTCTTGAAATGAAGCCCCCACAAAATTTTTTTCACATAAAGACAGACAGAGTCACAGACAGACTTTTTTCTAAAAACAGTCAAATAGTGTTCAGAACCTTCTAAAACGTATAAATCCATCGAAAACCGTAAGTCGAAAATTTTCATGAATCCAATACTTTCTTCTTGAAAGATAGAAAAAAGTAAAAATATTGAGTACTGGGAATGGATTGGTTCTGTTTCCAGAACATCCGCCAACTTTGGCACACAAAATTTTATTTTACTATCGCATTTCTTCAACATTTTTGCAGCATTTTTAAAGCTTTCAGTTTTTCCTACCATTGATGCAGTAACCCTAGGGACAGCAAGTTTCAAGTCATACTATCATATCTGAACCTTTAGCCCATATTTGGCACCAAATAAATTTCCATTTCCTTTAATATCTAATTACGTTTTTCAGCAGCCACCATATGGCACTTTTCCTGCAAGGAAATAGTAAAATTTTCTTGCATTATATCGAGGATTCTACTTTTACTGGTTGCAATATGTTTATATTAACATATTTATTTGGTCTATTTAAATTTAGATTAATACTGATAAAATTTTTAATAAAAATTTACTGTTTAACACTTTTAAATAAAAAAGTTGCCACTAGTTTAAATATAGTGACCACTTGTAAAACTGCTACCACTGGCCACTAATGAAATTTCTTAATTTTGCCTTTTACCTAATATTATTAGTCCTCCTTTTTTCCAGCGTTGTATTTGTTTAAACATGGAAAATAACAGATTTAACTTTCCTGGTCAAAATATGTTTTGATCATCAGTAGTTAAGACTCATTTTGATTCGGAAAAAGAGATTAAAATTTATTTTGTTAAAATAAATTTAATACAACATGTGTTACTTATTAAGTAACAACTTTTGCTGTATTGAGGCTAACTCGGATCAAACTCTATTATTATCTTTAGTGCTGAAGAGTTTACACATTTCACCAGGTGCATTATGAAATCCAAAAATTTCAAAAGTTTTTTTTTAATAGAGTTTCAATTACTTTTGAGTGGTTGAATCAATATTGACCACTTTTAGATGGTTAAAACCCGTTTTTATCCCAATCCTGGTTAATATGAGTTTTGACTGATCAAAATTACAACCCTGGCTTTACCTTCTCAGATGATAAAGTAAAGATAATGAAGTTCATCAATGACACAGAAAGGGTACACGCTTGTTCTTGAAAGAATATTTGCTGATTAAATTGCTGCCACTTCCTTCCTGAATTGTACTACGCTTTTCTTATATGGTATATTTTAAATTACATAGGAAAGGGGGAATACATAAGATTTCAAGTTTTACCTCTTATGCGAAAGGCAATGATATTTTGTTCAAAACTGTGCAATCTTATAGTTCATCTGTATGGATAGAAAAGTAGTCAAGTTAGCAGCTATGCATCTATATTAGTTATTCCTACCTTAAGTAAAATATTTTGCATTAAAAAGCGAAAAGAGTGAATAAAATAAAATAAATTAAAGTTTGAAAACATCTAAATAATGTGTAAAATACAAGTGAAGGGTATCTATGTGTAAAAAAGATTGAGGGGTTTTATTTTTACAAACACTGATTTTTTTTTTTTTATGACATGCTAAGAAAACAAAAATCCTTAGAAGTGCTTTCAAGATGCATTAAATTTGCATAATTTAATTATGTTCCTTAAGAATAAATGTCTTTTTAAGAAAATTTCTATATTTTATCATTTATTTATTAAAAAAATTTTCGTTTTTTTTTTTTTTTAAATTTCAGCATGGGTTTTTTTAGTTCTATTTTCAAAGGTCGCTAGCTGATCCATACATGACATAATCAGTTGAAAATGTAACATTTTATTCACACATTAATGATTTAACATAAAAATATTTTAAAATTTATGTACATAACTTTAACTTATCGTATTATAACAAGCAAATATGTGAAAATGAAGCTCATGTTTTCCAAAATTCTGCATTATTAGATTAAATTCCTTTAAAACTAAATAAAAACTCCTTAGGCATTATCAAATGTTTTTATTGTTCTAAATGGTGTATAGAAACAGGGCAAAACCAAAAACTGACTTCAGTGAAATACTAGGGTGGGTTTTTTTTAGGAAACTTTTCACACTGGGTTTGTTTTAGAAGACAACACAATTATATGCCAATTTTGTATCTATGATCGTTCATAATGTCCTTTTTTAACATAATAATTCTCTGCACTACCTATTTTCACGGACATTATTTTATTTTTCAACATATAAATAAGCATTGTACATGTCTAAAAGTCTTTAAAAATACCTTTAAAACCGCACAAAACCAGCAATCTTTTAAAAATTATAAAAAAGTAAAAATGTTTTCACCTGTCACCCTCAGGCATCTTCAGTCACTAATTTATGCCATTTTATCCGAATCTCATTTGTCTATTTATAATGTTCTTTCCCATAGTTTAAAATTAATTTAATGAATTATTTCTTCTAGTTACTCGTATACATCATTTATTTGAGAATCATTTCAAACTAAATAGTCAATATATTAAATACATGCATTATAATATTTACATAGTACTACATTCTGTGACGCACAGGTAGATATTGTTCGAAATTATGTCATATTCTATATGTGTATTGTAAAGCAAGTCCCTGTTTTAAATTAAAGGATACAACATTATAAATTTTAGTTCAGTTATACCAAACGTATATTTTAAATGACACATACTCTAATGTCGTAAAATATCGTACTATAAACGACTTAATATAAGTATTCATATTGACTCATACAAGTATTTCAATTACATCAGAAGAAAATCATAATCTTAATCTAACAACCAGAAATACAGTTGTTAATAGTTTATTCTAAACAAAATATTTATTTCGGTTGTTATGTAACCATATTCGTTGGAAGAATTTTTATAACATCTGTGCTCGAAAAATCTTTTTAACCATATCTGAAGTTAAGCGAGTTTGAAGGATAACTAGCACGAAAGTGAGGAATGGCTCTCTAAAACTAAATTTAAACTTTTCGCATGAACAAGGACTTATAGTATATCGAAAATATTCGCGAAGAAAATCGTTTTCAGAAAAAGTTGAAATGCAAATAGTTGAGGTGCAAATACGTGTAGTTGATCCAATGAGAAATTTGGATAATATAAGTGTGTTTTCTGTTAATCCTATTTAGTACTGAATAAATATTTCAGAAATATCTTTTAAAATCGAAAACACAAGCAATTATCTGAAGCTTGTTATAAATAAACCTTTAGTGATTTCTGTGTTAAATGAAAGTGCAAGTTATTGAAAAATGCTTTTAAGAAATAAGTGACTTCACTTAATTTTTTCAATAACAGGAGATATTTGATTACGTAATGTAATAGAAGAGATTTAAAGTCAAAGAATTTTAGATCATTGATTGTTTATTTATGTTATTCAGAAAGGTAATCTTTTATTTTGTTTTGATCAATCGTACCATTAGTGACAAGTATTAACTTTTAATGGATTGGTAAAACCAAGTAACAACACGTGTTCATAAACATCCCTCGATAATGATTCTATAATATAAAACAAAATATGTCTGTGAGTAATACTGATGTCATATTGATGGCAGGGTCTGGATAATAAATTTCGCTTACAGTGCAATTTTTTTAACTTCTAAACATAGCAGAATTTCAATTTTTACGCTGTCGAATACGCTAATTTGTTTTTATTTCAAATGCAATTTGTTTAATAAATGTATCACGATTTAGTTATTTCTTATGATCTACCAAATATTAACACGTTTGCACTTTAAACAATATAAATAGTTCAACATTAGATTCCAGCTAAAATTTCATAACGAAATAAAAATTTCGTCAATAATTAAATAAAATTGGTAACATGAAATAAATGAAACACAAATTAACAGACATGTAATCGTATTAACCGCTAATTATTGAAATTATTTGAATAAAAAAGGCTGTTGTAAGTAACGATCGTTGGTGATATTTTCGGCTATTAAATCCTCGCATGTAGCTAACACGAAAGTATCGTTTTTAATAAATTAAAAATTTTATTTGAATACATTATTGATATTTTTCATATAAAAGTGCTTTTTGGTGTTTATGAGCAATCTAAAAAAATATATTAAATATAAAAAAATAGAGTTTTCCGTAGTAAAAAAAAAAAAATTACCTATTTTCTGTAACCGGGGAAGATAGGGTTGGATCCTTCATAACGTAGTTAAAAATAAAATATAATGTATTAAATAAATATAAGTAACTAGTAAACATTATGATAAATATATATATACGTATATAAGGTAAAGCTAGGATAGTCTGCGCACAATTCAAAAGAATAACAATAAAACATCTAAATATTAATTTTTTGCTAAACTATTCATGAATAATTTTTACTTGATTTGTTTTTTATGCATTTCCATTGCTATTTTGTTGTTATGTTGCAATTTAATAGAACAGTTGTAATAAAACGAAGAAAGTTATTTTGCGCAATCTGTCCTTACAGGGTTGGTGTGATTGCGCACATGGGTAGGTGAGATTGTTACTAATAATAACTGCAATTAAATTGTTAACAATAATAATTACACTTAAATGACATTGCTGTAAGGTTTTTGTGAACAAATATTATTGTATTAGGAATGAATATTTCAACCTAATCATTAAAGAATCAGAAAAAGGAAATAATTTTAAAAACGATTAAAAAAATTTAATTAAAGGAAAAAAAATTAAAGAATCAGAAAAAGCAAGTCCAGATAAGATTACAAAATAAAATTATGTCACTTAATAAACACGTTTTACTTAAAATTACTCCATTTTCATTTTTCATTTTTTATGCAAATTTACCAATAAGCTGCGTAATCTCTCCTAGCATGGAAACTAATGGGAACACTGCGCCATCTCTCCTAAGTAGCAGATGCGCAAACTCTCCAATTTCGGTAGGAGAGATTCCGAGGCCTTTTATTTAAACATGACCTCTTCTAAAAGGAACCGTTGATGTTCACATTGTTAGTCTAGATTAGTAGCTTATGAGAAATCGTTTCAGTTTAAAATATTTTATACTATTGACATTGTATAGAAAATCGGATGAATAGCTATGAAAATTCAAGCACTTACTTTGGGAAAAAACAAATAAAATAGCAATACTTTATCTTAGATGCTCAAAGCAATCAAAGTGTACTTTCAAGTAGACACTCCACTACTGTTGTTGTACAACTACCTGGAGTCGCTGCTCGCTCACTCTACTCCTTCCCCCCGAACCTATATGTGCGCAATCTCTCCGACCGCGTCATCTCTCCTGGCTTTACCTTATCTAATGCATCTGATATTAATTTTTTTAGAAATCTTAAATACATGCAAATTACACTACGGAAAAATATTATGTTGGAAATATACTAAAATCATTCTTCTATGTTTATTTATATGCAACACAATCTACATGAATAGTCGGCTAAAGAACAAAGGGAATACGTTAGCCCATACATTTTATTCACCAAAATGTCCCAGAAAAATAAGGCCACTTAACTGAAACTATCATCTTCTTTCAATTTATATTTTCAAATATTAGATGGGGAGCCGTCCTTATTGTCAAATTTTAAGAAACTATGAAATTTTCCAATACGAAAAAGTAATTGTGATCTCTTATTTGGATTTTGAATATTTGTTAATTTGTACCTAAGAGGTAACCTTAGTTTATTTTAACTGTACCAATCGGGAAGACAATCGGTTAAGAAGTTTAGGAACGAGGATCGTTTAAAGTTTTGAACTACAAATGTTAAATTCATTTTTATCAATAGTTGCAAAATAAAACGGTGATGTGTGTAATCTTCTAAGCATAACTTAAAAACATCTTGGTGGAGTGAGTTAATATTTTATATTTCTACATTTGAAGCCCGATTTCTGTCAAAATTTTTATAGTTCATAATGTATATTTTTATCAAATATTAATTACATAATTCATATAATAATAAAAGTACCAGCAGTCAAATAGTTAAGAACATTGTTTTTTTATAACGTAAAATAAATCTTTTAATAAGTAGATCATTTTCAACAGTGACACGTGTTAATATATATTTTTATTATCGTATAATGCATGCTTTTATATCTCAGCAATTTTGTTTAAAGGAATTATAACATTTTTGTAAAGCAAGTGACATATAACAACAGAATTTTTTCTAGTAGTCAGACTTTCTCATCACTTGTATCGCTATAATTGAGATAATATCAACATTTTAATGAATTTACACTGAATGAAAACTTATAACGTCTTGATCTAGAAAGAATAAGTAGTTATTTTCTAAATCCCTCAATTAGAAATATAGATTTCCGAGTTTTGCGAGTAAGTTAAACAAATAAACTGAATAGAAGAAATGATTGAGAGACGGTGATGAGACGATACATTATATTATGAATCGTTTGAATAGCGAGAAATTGTCACTTGGGTTATAGAATAAATTTATGAACTATAATTATAATTACTAGAATTAACCTCTTGTGTTACATTTATTTGCAGAGATCTTTAAATACGTTTAACAATGATAATATAGAAAAACGCTCTTGATTTTTAATAGGATAAACTAGAACTCTCCAGCAAAGGGAACTAGAATTGATAAGGATGATATGAATTATTTTTCTAGAGCCACGATTTACTTTCTAGTTGCCAGTGGCAGATTTTGTTTTCAGTGTAAACTACCTAATGTTATTGAAAAATATACACTATATTATTAGGGAGTAAATAAATCACTTATTGCAATAGCTATTAAGAGAGTCTGTACTGGAAATTTTCTGATGTTTAGGGAGACAGAATAGAAAATATAGGTGTCAGGGTAAAACAGCAAAGTTTACTTAAAATATTAATTTAGAAGATCATATAGATATATGGAATACAACTAAATTAGTAAATATCAAATATAAGCTCAATTTATGCAGTAATCTTATACACATAAAATTATTTAGTTTTAAAATACAATTTATGAACTGTTCTCTCAGGTATAAAAATTTTTAATGAATCCCATTCATATTAATCATTGTTAAATATTTTAAACCATCTTTCTAATCAGAACTTGTGACAGAACTACAAAGGTGAAATTGATGGTACCCCCACACAAGGCGCCATCATCTAGAATAGGAGTTGACAGCCTTCATCGCCGTCAATTATCACTGTTCATGAACTGACGATCCGTAAGAAAACTAGCAAAATGTTTTTCACCAGAACTCATTTAGAGTTTCTGTGATACTGATAAATACCACTGTCTGAAAAAATTTAGTGAAATGGATATTTTCTCTAATGTGTTCGCTTGTTGAAAATCATATAATTTTGTTAAGAATAAGCACCTCTTCACGTCACATTCCGATCATTATCACTCATATATGCAATCGAAATCACAATTTTTTGTGATTCCGATAGCATCGTAAGTAGTTGTCATTTTTTTATTAGCTTGTCTCTATTGTAAAGATTTAACAAGCTAAGATAGTTGTTTTTCAATGTGACGATTTTTCTCCACATTTAATATTATTCGCTACTGCATCATTAGGCTACTATTTATTGTTGCAATGGTATCATTCATTTACATTAATCATGTATATTAACAATAACATGGATCACGCTAAACAATCACATATTATAATATAACATATTTCAAAAATTTGGAGAAATAAATTGAGAGATACTAATGTAAAGACCTTGAGATAAGTGCATTTTGGGTATTTCATCATGGAAGTTGAGGGTAAAGATCACAGTTGTTCCTATTTCACATTATTTTTGCTAATGGAGATTTGTGATTAGACAGAGATCTAAACATCATTGTTAGTACTCGTAAAAAGTATTAACTCGCATTGTTATGAGTGTTTTATTTTATTTTAGAGCATTATCTTTAATATATTTTATTCTTTAGTTTTATTTATTTAGTTTGTCTTATCCGAAATCAGTATGATTAACACACCAGAGTGTACAGACAGACCTACAGACATACGGATAAGTAGATGTTTGGATATTTGCGCAAACTACAATTTAAATGTAACAGAAATATAATTAATTGTTTGTAGAAGTGTATCGAAACTTAATTTCAGAAAATAAAATTAATATCTATAATATGGAAAATCTGCACATAAAATAAATTTTGTATTCATGCATTTTTGCATACGAGTGCAACAGCTATTGAACCAAGTTCTGGATAGTTATAAAACTAGTTATAGTACGAACGCACCTCATTTGTAATGTTTTACGTACATTTTTCAATTTGTTTAATATTAATAACGATCGCTGGAATATCTACATTCCAGGGTATAACGAATAAGAAAATATGTCATATTTAACAGGTGCGCGTCATACCGCGATCTACGTTTTACATGGCCTGTGCATGACATTTAAAACGTCACATGGAGTGGTTCATTTCTACAGGGTAATTGGTGCAAAACTGAGGGCGCGGCTCTTTGCACCAATCGCCATGTAAAAATGATCCACTTCATGTGACGTTTTAAACGTCATGCACCGGCCGTGTATAACATACGCCAGATATAAAAATAAAAAATAAAAAATTAAGCATAAGAACTGAGATTTGTATTTTAATGAACTAGAGAAAAAGTCGTGATTATGTAAATGAATTAGTTATTCTAAACGATTTTTTTTGTTCAAGTAGTCTGGATTGACAGTAGTGTATGTCCTCACTTTGCATTTGCATATTTTCCTTATGTTTTTACTACTTATTATACTTTTTAATGCTCTATATTGCATTTCCATTCTACATATCCCCGAAGGTTTTTTTTGCAAAAATGGGACTGCTCAATGAGCTATAAAGATTCTTATAGTTCGTTAGGAGTGTGCGTAACACAAAGAATATACCTAAAAATAAACAGTCTCAAATCTTAGCTGTACGTTATGCAGTCTCATAATCTTAGCTGTACGTTATGCGCCGGAATATATGGTAATTGTCTGTTCACTTGTTGCTTTTCTTTAATTAAAAAGCTTTTTTTTATATTTTTATGAAATACATTTTTCATTGTAAGTCATTTTTAGATCGAATTATCACTCTGGCTGTAAAACGCGTCTCGCTGTTTTCAAAGGCAGGTTTATAGAAAATTATTTCTTAAATTAAATATTGACTCATCAATCATCACAGCCTATTTATACTTGCCATTTTTCTCTATCAAGAATTTGGAAATATGATGACAAATATCTATGTTTTGAGATATGCAAAAAACAAATGTTTTCTGTGTTTCACAAATTAGTGTATCCCTTCTTAGCTAATACAAATTTATCAATTGTTATAGCTAATAAGTCTATAATAAATAATTACTTCCTCTAACGTCTGTTTAAATAAGAACATGGAATCACTTCTTGGAATTAATATTAGGCAACAGTATTCGGCTGACTTAATTACAAATTTTGTATTATGTAAATGAATATATAATACTCTCTAGAGAAATATGTTACTTTTATAGTATTCTTTAACATCAAAATAATTTCTGAGGGGAGAGGGAGCGCTTTTTCTATTGTAATTGAACAAAATATTCGTACTAAATTTACAAATGTCGGTAAATGTTTTCAGATACGTATGTTTCTGATTCTAAATCTTCTGTAAAAGTTTTTTAATTTGTGACAAAAATACCTAAATGAAAATTCTCTATTTATTTGCTTGTTGATTATTCAAAAGATTATATTTAAACATAAAACAATTTAAAACAATAGAATATTATAAAATTTAAACTTTTACACTCAGCAAAATATTTTAATTAGTTTAGTATTTTGTATTAATCTATATATGTATTAATCTAAAGCAGTATGAATTCTGTTAAAATATTTTAAAAGAAAGATATACGTAACTTAAACACAAAAATAACAAATTTCAATCCAGTTTCGGATAACTAGTTTTGATTATATTAGCTATTGAAGAATTTTTATTTAAAAGGGCAGGAATTCTATGATTCTCTTTAAGGTATTTTAATTTCATACTATGGGAAATTTGATGTTATATTATCCTGATACTTTATCTTTATTATTTTAAATTCCTTTCAGACGGAATTAATAAGTTTTATAGCACACTTACGCCGAGAAACACTTTCGCAACCATTTGTACAGCAAACATTTATAGCGTGTGCACAGTATTTAACAGAAGAATAAATATTAAGTTAAAGAAGATAATTTTAAAAATTTTAAATTAATTGAGTATAATTATATTTGTATTAATCTAAATCAGTATGAATTCTGTTAAAATATTTTAAAAGAAACCTATACATAACTTAATCACAAAAATAACATGTTTTTGTAATAAAAAATAACAAATACAGTTTCGGAATTTCGTTCCAAAGAAATGTTTTAATCATTCCATAATTTACATTTTCAAATATTAAAGTTCTTTTTTTTATATAAAAGAACAAATGTATAAGCTTACTATTTCTGGATCTCATGGTTTCCTAACATAAATGCATTTTGAATTATTATTAAACTCGTATAAGAATATGTATCATCATTTCCTTTCATCAATTAGTATAGAGTTGTATATGAATACACAATAAAGTTTGCTTAGCCAATTGCCCAAATACAGGGTGGGGCAAATAAAAGTAGCCCGGAGAACAGAGTTCCAGGTTACAAAGAAACACTGGAAAAGAAAGGAAATTCTAGTTGGCTAACCTGTCTATAGCAGATGTTGAAAATGTGTACCATTCATCTCTTGGCCCTTTTGTGCCCTGGTCAGTAAGTTTCCGTATGAAGATCGAAGCTGGACTTGTGGAATTGCTGTAATCTCATCAGAAATGTTCTGCTGCAGTTCTTGCAGACTATGAGGGTTGTTGCGATACAACTTAGGCTTGAGGGTTCCCCACAAAAAGTAATCGCACACAGATCAGGTGACCTGGATGGCCCGCTAAGGACGACACCAGACAGACCTCTGCTAACAACTCCGTCAGGAGTGAAGGTTGTGTAAATTTTATCCATGGTTCGGAGGGCTGTATGGTAAGCTGCTAACATCCCGTTGGAAGTAACTGTAGGTTTTTCTTCCTCAGTTAATCCTGCCACAAATGTACTAAACATGTTGGAAATGTAACGCTCTGAATGAAAGAAGATGGGACCAATAATGCGCCGTGCAGACACAGCACACCAAACCTCAACCTTCTGATCATGCAATGGTGTTTGGTCGAAGTGATGCGGATTTTTCGCTGCTCAGAACCTGTTACTCTGGGAGTTGACATAACCACTCAGGTGAAACCAGGCTTCATCAGACATAAAGAAAAGATCTATGTCCAACAAATTCATTGTTATCTCAGTGAACAGCCAATCACAAAACTCGAGGCGGTGAGGAGCATCTGCTGGTTTTAATGAAGGAACAACAGACACTCTGTAGGGATGTATTTTAAGGTCCAGGTGGAGTATTCGTCCGCATGATCGACGTGATATACCAGTCTCTTGTGGCAGGCGTCAGGTTGATTTGTTAGGACTGAGAAGCATTTTTTGCCTAACTGCATCCATATTTTCTGGTGTTCGGACACGTTTTGGAACGATTTTTGCCTTGTTCAAAACAGATCCTGTCTGACGCCATTTTGTGACAAATCGTTGCATGGCACTCTTTGCTGGCACTTTGGCACCATTAAATTTATGAGCAGACAACCGACAACACTGTTTCGCGAATTTGTTTTAACGTAATTTTCTACAACGAGCACCCTCTGTTGGACTGTCAGTACCATCTACAGGGTGGCGAGTAGCCAGGGAAGAACAAATTTGACTTTTTAATCCATCAAATAATCAACATGATTTTTCCATAAGAATATACTGGATTGATTTATATAAATACAATTTTAATGCTGTACTTGGTATATTTAATTCAATTGATCCATGTATCAAGTTTATTTTGAAGCTCAACAACATCTAGCTTTCCTAGATGTCCTAGTAATTCATAATGATTGTGATATTTTGACAACAGTTTACCGTAAACCTTTTGCAGTAAGTTTGCCCCCTCATTATAGATCCAATCATCCACCACATAAAAATTAGCAGCTTTCAATACACTTATTTTCCGAGAACGTAAAATTTGTTCAAATTCTCAGTTGTTTAACAATGAAATTAACTATATTAAAGCAGTCGCCATCGATCGTGGATTTAAGTTGAATATATTTAACCGTATTTTATCTAAACCTCAGACAATCACTGATTCTGTTCCAGCTAATAAAGAATTTAAAAATGTTATTGTCTTACCTTATTTTCATAAAAACAGTACACAAATTTCTCGTATTCTAAATAGGTTTAGTTTCAAAGTTGTTTTCTCTCCAAACAATCCAGTCTTAAAGATCCAATTGATGAGCATAATACCTGGGGCATTTACAGAATTTTTGTGAATGCGGCCTCTCTTACATTGGGCAGACGAAGCGTGCTCTTAGAATTAGACTGAAAGAACACCCAAAAGTATGTTAAAAAGCAGGAGTAAGAGAAATCTACAATAGCTAAACATTGTTGGAATTCTAACCACAGGTTTAATTATTCAGAACATGAAATTGTCCAAAAATGTAATTCAGTTATAGATCTCCACTTTTACGAGGCTTACTTTATTCACAAAAATAGTTTATCCTTGGGGAATGATATGGCCAGCACATCCTTTTCTCTCGCAAGTGTGGAGGGATCCTGCGCAGTGACTCCTATTTTCAGTTATTTCCGGTTAAATACGTCATTTCTTTGGGATATATAAACTCTTGCTTTGGCATTTTCAGTCAAGCCAGTACTCTGGGCTATAACCGAGGGGTTCTTTAAACCCATTTTTATTTTTTTTATCGCACTGAGGAAGGGGGTCGAGGAATCCTTGAAACGGCCGTATACGGTTTTTTATGCCAATTTTTCATATTTGTGCGTTACAACGTGGTTATTGGTTTTGGTTTATGAATATACCGGTGTTTATCACTTTTTTTTTACTTTATTTTTCTCTGACCACTAACCACCCTAATCTCCTCATTTGCACTGAACACATTTACACAGACACAGCTCACACTAATATCTGAACCGGTTTTGATCACAAGGTGTGCGTACACGTGGTCCGCGCGTCAATCACTCACGTCCAATCCTATCCACTTGTCCGGGCCACTTTTATTTGCCCCAACCTGTATATCAATGCAGTGTTCGAAAAATAAGTATGTTATGCAATAATGAAAATCCTCATCCAAGTTATTGGTTGCCCGCAGTAGGCACGATGTTCGCTATTATCGTTATTCAATTGTAAATTCCTAAACAGTTTGTTTTAGATTTAGAAGTACGGTTCTTATAGAAATTATTTCAAATGTTGTTCTTTATCAAATTAGAAGCCATTTACACAAAAATAGTCATTATTTTAGGTTACAAAACTTAAGGTTTTGAATGGTCTGTGTTCTCCACAAAGTTTATTTAGAAAAACTATATCCATGCGATAACAAGTAAATCAGTAAAAAATCACTCTGTTACAAAAGAAACACAGAGTTGTTTTTTTTTATTTTATGAATTTCAACAATTCCTTTAGACTGAAAAAATAAAAAACGCTTCAAACCTTTGTTATGCACAAGTTAGGGAGTATTGCAAGTGATATCAATTTAATTATTATAGTAAGTTCTATAATTTTGTAATTGCTCTTCTTCGTGTAATTTCCATATCGATTTTTTCACACAAGAATTTTGATTCATGTATATTCTTTAACTTATAAGCATCTTTCTTTTCTTTTTGAAAAACAGTAAACTGATATCCGAAAAAAAAAACTTTATAAGACGGACTTTCATTATTTAATTTTTAACCCTTAATTGCCTAGTGATGTAAATTTCCATCACTTTTTATTTAACTTTTAATAAATAAATCAACTTCTTCGCCACCACTATATTTATATAGAAATATTAATTGAGTAATTTTCCAGTGAACTATGTTGTTGAACAAAGTTAAAAATCTATCTTAAAATTTCTGGTATCTAATATTTAATATATGTATAAAAAAACACAATTGTAAAAGAAATATTCATGCAAAGAAGGGTTAAAAGTACATTCCTTACGTTTTAAAAAATAAGAATAGGATATCAGATGTTAAATCTTCCATCTTTTTTTTAGATAAATAATTGAAAAACAAGCTCTTTTTCTTACAAACATTTTTTTTCTTTTACATTAAAATCCTTGCAATTCGACAATTCTAATACGCCAAGCAAATAACTTAATCAATTGAATGTTTTATATCATAACAATAATAAAGACATTGCATTGTGTGTTTTTTTATTTTTCAAAATTAAAAAAAACCCATTTAAAGATTGTGAATTTGTTTCACTTCTGAACAAACTACTGTTTAGAAATGAAAATGTTATTCGAATTTTTTAGAATTTTTTTTTATATTTTAAACAAACTAATATCTGATAAGCAAAAAGCATTATTTTTTTTTTTTTGCAACATGCTTAATTTAACCACAATTTTAAAGGTTTTTTTTTTTAATTTTTTGTAGATTTGTAGTTTATATTGTTTTGATTTGGATTTTTATTGTTTTATTTTTTAAAGAATCTGCATTTAAGGTACATTTTATTTATTCATAGCATTTTTTCTTACTCATTGTTGATAAGTTTTAAGGAAATGAATTTCCATTTCTTGAATATATAAATATATTAGAATATTTTACTATCTATATTTACGTATAAGCGAAAAAAAACTCACGCAATAGGGTTTTTAATTAATTGAGTCTATTGTATTCTAAACAATGACAATATTACTTTTTTCTATTGCTACAAGCATGAATATAATTAGTGTTGTTACTTAAAACACAGAACATAAACTACACTTTAACGACATATACTTTCATTTATACTCTCTGAGATCCCCATACACATAGGTGTCATTCCTAAACAATATAACATCACAGCATTCTAATAATAAGGATTATTCTAGGGAGCTAAGTGCTTACAAAATCTTTGGACAGATATGAAATTATATTTTATGGAATTATTTTATTTCTTGTATTACCATGTCAGATTTTGATTCTTGATGCATTTGCTTCAATTGCCAATTCTTTCCTTGTTTGCGAAGTAAGCCAGATGTTAAATTCTGTCTTGATTTTCAGCCAAACCCTGTCTCAGAATTAATATATTATCAGTTAGATGTTGATTTTTTATATTTTCTTTCATATTTTCTGGCTCGCTATGTCAAATTGAACAAAAATATTTTTTTTGTTTATTTACGAAAATATTATATAACTATGTACGAAAATATACGAAAATATACGACCTTGTCACTATAACACTATAAAAAGTTTTTGTAACGCTTCCGAAAAATGGTGGCAGCAAAAAAAATCGTTATTTTTGTACACTATTTTTCAAATTTCGAAAATATATTGTGTTCTGAGGTTTATGTTGATAATGAAATCTTTACGGAATCATTTAAAAACTTGCAAGATGTTACTACATATGTTTGTTGTTGGTTTTTTCTTAGATTAAAAAACATTTGTTTTTCTTTTACCGTATATAAGTTTAAGAATTCAAATAATTCCTGCTACGTATATTGTAATAATTCATATTACGTTTCTTATAATAACTCATGTTATGTTTCTTGTAATAATTCATTTTAAACAATTCAAATTAAAATAATCGTTTTTAACGAAGAATATAATATAGCAACTAAATGACATTGTTAAATTTCACTGCAATCCCATCTAAACGTACTATAGAGTGGGTAGTTAAGTTGGATGATTTCAAACATATTAACATAAAATATTATAAACTCACTTAAAGAAAATTAAAAATTGACTGAAATATTAAAATTATAACTGAATTTATGCAGACAACAATAACGAAATAATATTAATTTTAATGTAAATTTAGTACTGATAATTTACCATATTTGTCTGTAAAACATATATTTGTTGAACATGAAACTGTATACTTGAGAATTGATTCCATTCTAAAAAGCGATATTCCAGATTGAGAAAACTGATTAATACTGTATAAAACTACTCAGAAAATTTTCTGAAAATTAGTGGCAGCAAAATAAAATCCAATCGGTACAATTTGCTCTGTAACCCGTTTGGACATGTTATCATTACGTAATAAAGTTTTGTTAGATAAACATAAAAAAAATGCAGAATCGTCAAATGAAGCTTTGCGTTCCTATCGTAGAGGTGGAAAGAACAGGAGTAAAAAGTGGAAATGCAACGATGACTGATGACTATTACAACACATGATGACTATTACAAATGTATGCGTCAAGCATATATTATGAAACACTTTCTTACACTTTCAGAATACTTTAACGAAAATTTGCTGTTTAATAAGGTAAAAAAAAAGATACCTCAGTAGACATAATATGCATAAAACATTATAAAACCTGATGTTAGCTTTAACGTACATTGCCAGAAAGGCATTCGAATGCATGTGAGAAGCCGTGTATATGATCTATACATTTGTATATACTCTACATAGTATACTAAAATCAAGTTTAGCAAGAAAATGCATAACACAGATGAAAATTCACCTTCAGTAATTTATAACAATATATGTAAACCTACTTGAATTATTTTCTACAGCCCTGTATATTACCTATAGATTTTTATACACGCCATATATTAAGCTAAAATTTAATTCAGGCAAAAATACGCGAAAAACTATTGAAATTTCACTACCATATCCCTGCACGTATCCAGTTCTTTGCATAGCCCTGTATGGGATTTTATTTATGTTCTAAAAACATCCTTTAGTGTACTAAATATAAATGTGCTTGAAAATGATTACTCGCTTTAAAAGCATCTTTAAGCAATTCACGCTCATGCTCCGAAATGCTAACGAATAATTTTGTGTTGCCCTATATATGATCTATAAAATTTAAACTATGCAAAAAATTTATTTAAACAAAGAAACTCATATCATAACTGAAAACGCACTACCAGCAATTATCACTAATACAAAATATTTCGGAGGCAGTAATACATCCGATATATTTTGTGTGTCCCTGTGAAGCAACGATAAATGCACATAATATTCTACAGCAAGCATCTGGTAGTAAACCTCTGCAATATATATCCATTTTATTATGTTTGGAATACTGCAACATATTTCTAAATACTCTGCCAAAAGTTTTTCGCCGTAGACCATTATATAACCAAATTATTTTGTGTGACACAAGTAAATTGCTCTTCACTCCATATTCAAGAGAAAGCATGTTTTAGTGCACCTCACAAATTTATATCAATATCATTATGTTTGAATCAGTTTAACATAATGTAAAATAGACACCAAAGTCTTTTTTACTCATCGACTATAATAGTGCGTAATTCTGTTGAGTGCCTCTGTTAATGAACTATAACGACTACATAATTTATTTTCAATACCTAACATGCCAGAGTAAACGGTAATAACATGTGTCTATTACATGGCAATTCAAATATATTTACGCACGTTAGCGCTCGGACAGACAGACGGACAGATAGATAGTCGTCCAGACAAACCGAATAAATAAACACTTTTTAACTATGTTGGAAAGTGTTAAAAAGGCTCAAGGAAACAAGCTCATTGGAAGATCGTCCAAAAAGAGGAGAGTCCAAATTTTAATTGCAGTTGTGAACGAGGTGGAACTGGTGTCGACTCACAATACATATGTAAGCACTTGGTGAATGTTATACATGTGCAATTTGACGACTAACTGGAGTTTCTTGTGGAAGAGTGGCGATTTCCTACGATGATTCTCAAGAGATATCCGTATAAATTCAGCATTTGCAAGAACTAAAATCAACTGAGTTTATAACACGTCAAGTTTAGCAAATTGCGTTTTCAGAAAAATGGAAGCCGATGCAGAATGACGTTTAAAGGTCTTGTGGATAGGTAAGGAACACTTTTTACTAAGTGTAAGTGCCAACACATAAAGCCGCCGCATACCTGCAAGAGAAAGCAACTTATAAGCATTGATAGAAAACCTCTTCATAAGCTAAAGGTAACAGTGTGGTGGTGTCACAGCTTCTTTTGTCTTTGCACTTTTTTCTTTTTTCTTCAAGAAGATTTGTGGGGGTAGATTTCAAACATTTTCTTTGATAGGTGACCGATGTTCAGCACTTTTATAGAATAAAGTCATTCCTCACTTGCAAGACAGGCAATCGCTCCATTCCATAACATTCATGTAGATTCTACATTGCATTTGCTTGTACTTCAACTACATTTACTACTTCTATATTCGTAGATTTATAAAAAATGTCTACGTGTCACGTTTTTATTATCTCAGTGAACGTATGTGTAATTTCATTTAGCTCTTGAAAATATTCCGTGTATATAATGTACACACATTTTAGGTCTAAATATTTAAATGCAATCGCTCATTATATGCGACTAAATATGATAGCTATGAAAGTGGGACAAAAAAATATCTGTTTTGAAATTGTTTTTCCTGTTTCGGTAGATTCAAGGAAAATATCTTCTTAATCATTATGTATTTTTATAAAGGTTATTTATTCATATTATTAAATAAATTCTGAATGAAAGTGTTGCACATTTTGTATTAATGCTTAATGCAAGATGTGATGTCAATCACGCATCAATTGTAAAATTCCAAAAAAATTGATCATCCCCTACTAATTCCCCCTATTATTATTTGTCGAATAAAAACGTTATATGTACCAATCAAATGAAAATAATGTTTACTATTCAGAACGATGCATAAGTATGCCTTCAAACGCCATCTACATAAAAAAAAATTGCACCCACTCTACTTATATCTTGACATTTTATTAGAGTTTCTAGTATGAAAGCAATCCCGAAATGTAAATAGTTTATGTATTTTTTCTTAAGTCTTCATAGAATTAAAAAAGAAAATTTTTTAGAGATGTATCGATAAATTTAGAAAAAATAAAAATGCGATCTTGTAACGTTATCTGATAACGATAATGTAACGTTATCTGAAAGAAAATATTATATTTTTGTTTCGGTTACTTTTTAAAATGTTTCGCCCTGTGATGGAAACAATAACGGAAGACGGTCTAAAATTGTACAACAAATCGAAAACTAATTATAAGAAAGAACTGTAGAATCATACAGCCATATTTTGGATGATGCTAATTTTATTCAATGTAAAAATCAAAGTAAGTTACAATTCAGGATTTTATTTTTTAGTATGATTATATTAATAATTTTCATAAGTAAAGATGCCTATAAGCAAAAATGTCCAGATTATGACTATTTACATATTATTATTGTTTTTTTTAAATTTAATTATCGAATCTACGAAATTTAAATTTATGAAATGCATCATAAGAGTCATTAATTAAAAAATGGAATTAATGGGAAAATATATTTTGCAATTTTATCATTTAGATCATGCTGGCAAAAATTAATTTAGTATTGAAACTCTCAATCGTTTAAAAGGAAATGGTTGCAGCAACAATCCTTTTTCGCATATTTTTAATTATAGGACATTTACGAAACTTTCTGAGAATGTATACTAGGGATGCCTACATTCTCTTTAACGTAAAATTTTAAAATTGGTATTTTCATTATTTTTCGCAATATGAAGGATTGCCGAATAATTTTTAATTGAATATGTGCAACATATTTATAATATAATACAAGAGTCTTATAATCGTTTAAAAACCAGATTTTACTTTGTAAAACGTACTTGTTACTTTTGTACTTCTGTTATAGAACACGAATTTAAACAATTTGTTTAGGGAAAAAATACAATTGTTTGAAAGAAGTAGGAAACGTATTTAGAAAAAACAAATTCTTGAATTTTCCGTCCACTTTTCTCGTAAAATAGCATAAGAATCAGACGGTTAAATTGTTATATTTTTTTCTCAAGCAAAAAAATATTTGCATAATTTATAAAAATCTTTCTTTTTATCATTTCGAGAAAAACGGTATATCTTTTCAGTTTACTATTTTCATGAAAATACAGAAACGGCTTTTTTTTTTAAAATAAACAATTTAAAAATACATTAGAGTATTAAAATTAAATGTTGCAGAATCCACATTGAAATAACGATTAATATTTCCTTTAGAAAATATCACTTAACCCTTAATTGCATAGTGATGTAAATTTCCATCACTGTTTATTTAACTTTTAATAAATAAATCAACTTCTTCGCCACCACTATATTTATATAGAAATATTAATCCAGTAAATTTCCCGTGAACTATGTTGCTGAACAAAGTTAAAAATCTATCTTAAAATTTCTGGTGTCTAATATTTAATATATGTATTAAAAAACACAATTGTAAAAGAAAAACTCATGCGAAGAAGAGTTAAATGAGTTACAAGGCAAAAACGTGAAAAATATAAATTTTGGGTTTTTTTTATATTTTAAATCCGCTATTTCACCCCTTTGTAATGATAGTTTAGTTTTGTTTGTATTGGAAAGAGAAGTTAAAAAAATAGGAATTTTGTTTTTGTTTTTTAATATCTGGTAATATTTCATGAGTACATCATTTTAAATTAAGTTTTCGCAAAATATTCCTTTTGAACTTCAACGAACCTTTGTTATAGAAACATTATAGTTTGTAAATTTTCAAAGTATTCTAGACATATATCTGTTTAATTTGAAGTAAACTGTTGTAACTAATATATTTATACTTTTTAAAAAAAATACATTGCTTAAAAAAAGCATATTATTTTATATTTATCAGTTGTTTCTATTTTAGATTTTTACAATAATAACTAAAAATATCTTTGTATGAACTTGACTGCATTTTATCAAGAATTATTTATTTGAAGCATACATAAAAAACAATCAAGTGCATATCATCGCTGATTTATGTGAAAAAAATATACCATTTTAATATGGCATAGGCCATTCCGACTACCCTTTAAAGTAATTTGTTTATATTATAACCAAAAGAACTGCAACATCCTGAAAATGACAAGTAAATAAAAATCTAACTATATAAATGCCTAGCAAATAAATATATAATGATGATCAAATAACGTAATTTGTTTACACGCATCTGTAACATCCATAAAATTATTAACAGATAAATTATAATGTTCATACTCACTTTTATTTTGATTTTTTAAATTTAAATATTAATTTGTGTAGATACTAAATTTTAAGCTTTTTCATTAAACAAATAATTCAATAATTACCTGTTAATTTTGAAATCATTTCTTCGTATTTGTCAAGACATAACTGCTAGATCTGATATACTAATGTCAAGACATGTATTTTTGAATGCATTTTTGCGCTACATACAAAATTTATATTAATATTTTTTATTATTCAAAACGAAAGATTATTAAATAGCAATAAGCAGACATTTTAAGAAGATTGTTTCTTTCCTATGATTGGTATTGCTGTGTAATCATTACTTCATTCATTATTATGTATGAAAAACTTTTGTAAAAAACTAATTGGTTTACTGCTGAAAAATTCCCAACTATTTTGTTTTAATTATTTATTTGAAATTTGAAAATACAATTTTAAGTAATAAAAATAAACAGAAAGTTTTTCCATCTATGTACAGTCTCCAATTCTTAAGTATACAAATGTGCATTATTCCAACTTCAGAAACACGCTAAATATTAGTTAAAGTGAGTTTGTGGATTGTATCAATTTTGAGAAACTCAATTTGAAAAATTTGTGATTTTGTGGCGTTCATAAAAAAGCAGAAAATATATATTTAAATTTAATTTAACGAAGGGCTACATAAAATTATCAATTTCATACCAGTAACTATTGCAACTCACTTTGTTTGTAGACGAGACAATTAAGTTTTATAATGAATTTTAATTTTCCCTCCAAAATAAGGGAAAACATGCCTAGTTATCCTTTTGGATTGAAATTTCTCTTCTCTCTTAAAACTCCCGTCAGATTTTTAAATCAGAACACTAAAATAAATTGAACAGTATTATCTGAACTTCGTTTGCTTTTAAAATGGATTTCAACATTAACTGTTATCGTTTTGTTTAACAAACCTAAGTCACTTAATTATCGGAATAAACATTGTGGAAAAATTACTTTTTATATTTCTGTGACCACATTTCCTATAAAAATTTTATTATATACATTTATTTCAATTCCCATAAATGGCAATACATGTTATGTATGTGCTATGTTGTCAATATTTTATTGTTTTCAATAATATTTTATCTTTTTTGCGTGATAAATCTTCAACGTGTGCTAATTTTCATATTACAAATCTGAAAGGAAAAAAATAATTAATCTAACTTTAATCATTTTAAAACCACCTAGAATTTTGGGACCACCCTGCTGTTTTATCTCATATTTGTACAGCTAAATGCTAAAATTATAATTGTATTTAAATATAAAGATATAAATCAACATCAAACGCTCAACTTCTAAATGTTATTTAAACAAATACATCAATGAACAGTGCAGCAAAAAATATGCCGATGACAAATGACTTCGCATTATGACATAACTGTAGTTAAACCATTGCGTAATCGCAAAAGAAGAATTCCAATTCGTATTATTCAATCAAACAACTACAATTATAAAAACTAAAATATTTGAACTTTTATGTGCCTCTGAAACAAATTTATGTGTGGTATAATAAATATTTTCCTAAAAAAATATTTTAATATACTTGAAAATTTATTTAAATTTTGCATTAAATTAGACGTTTTTTTTTGTAGAAACTATAAGGTAATTCGGGGGAACTCGTCATATAATATGATGTTTTGCTTAGTAGAACCAAAACTGAAATGAAAAGATAATGAAAAAAATACACCATGCTCTACAATACCTAATTGATTATGTATATTTATTAATTCCTTTCCCAGCATGTACATGATTGCAAAATCTAATGTTAAGTAAACGCGTGTAATTGTGGCATGTCCTCCCATATATACGGGGAAGATGCCACCAGATATGGGGTAATATGTAACACCAAAGTAAATAAGAAAAATAAAACGAACGTTGGAACATTACCTGTGAATTAACAATAACTATGGAAAAAAACAAATCTGTAAACGGAATTAATTTTTTTCAAATTTACTTTTCTAAAACTAAAAACGGTACAGGTTTGAATATTAGCCTGCGCAACATTTCATTCAGTGCAGATGATCACCACTGCAATCGTCCGTCGTGCAACAATTCCTTGCATTTGAAACACTGAATCCAATCTCTTTTGAGGCTTTTTTTAGCGTAAAAGTATCCTTTAAATGCAACACAAAAATCTTCATCATTATCCGCATCAAATCTATCGCCACTGGTATCCAGAGGAATTTCTTCACTTGAGGAAGACGAGCTTAGACGTTTCTTTTGCTTCTGTATTTTCAAAAATCTCTTTTTCATATGTAGTTTAGAAGGGTTTTTTTTTTAAATTATTTATTTTGTCTTTTCCAGCCTTTTCTGGTTTTCTTTGGCCTTTTCCCGCATAGCTTTTCTCCTCACTGATGCAGTTCAAGACCTCTTCTGTTTGCTTTTTACGCCTAGATAGTTTAGGTTTTCTGACCTGAGGAATAGGGCTGATTGCTTCTAGACAGGAAATCCCGTCCCCCGGAGCAACTGTTGGTGTACCGCCACATGATATGTTGATGGAAGCAAGTGCTGGTGTAGGCTTATTGTCACGTGCGCCGTTTGTGGAAGCGGCAGCTTTATCATTTCTAGAACCACCAGAGATAGCAAACGCATGCTCTGGGATTACTTGTAAGTTATAGCGATAAATCCCAGTAGCTGAAAATCCAGAAGGGCCATTTACTACTCTGGATGCCTTGCTCCAATCTGTATTCAGAAGAGATCCAAACTAAAGTCGATTACGATCTGGCTTGTTGTGGATCCAGGTGTTCAAGGCTTGTCGCCAATATGTTTTCAATGGTTTTACTTGGAAAACAGAAATGAATTACTTCATTTATTTTCACTTACATAATTTATTTCTGAACCATGTAGCGTCTTCCCCCAGATATCGTGGGGAGATGCCACACACGCTTATTTCCGTATTGGTACACGTTTATGGCGCTTCTTCTTGGCTTGTGTGTGCCAGAATGCGGAACTCACTTGAGTTACTAATATTGTCTTTAAAATAAAACATCCGTTTATGAAATTTAAATATGAACAACGGAACATTATAAGTGCTTTACTCAACAGGTTAAATGCGCACGAGATAAAAAAATAACGGTGATTAAAGGAAACAAATTAAGATAAACTCACAAACCACGTGCACACTGGGACAAGACTCCTCACACAAGCGGGTCAGTATTGCCATCTGTTTTAACAAACTTGCGTTTTCTTCCAACTTGCATCTTTCCCCGAACCCCCTTACATGACACTACACTCGAAGTTTATTTTAGTGTCTTTAAAAAAGCCGTATTCAATATGCTAACTACTTTTAATATCACTCTTCTTTACCTCAATATCATATTCAAATTTTATACATGCTCGTCTACTTCTAGTCAATAATTTGTAATAAATGGATTAGAAAGATGGTGACGTTAGATTTAGATGATGTCCTTTACTATGTTACTATTTATATGTTTCTTACTTGAATATTTGAACTTTCGTATACCTCTTAAACAAATTTATGTGTGATATAATGAACATTTTCATTAAAATATATTGTGATATACTTGAACACCTTATTGAAATTTTGCATTAAATTAGCCATTTTTGTAGAAACTATACATGACAGTACACTTTAAGTTCTTTTAGTGTCTTTAAAATTCTCGTATTCAATATGTTAAGTGCTTCTAATGGAAATAAATTACTGCTTTTTATCTCATTGCATATTCAAATTTTATACACACTCGTCTATTTGTATTAAATCATTTGCATGTAATAAATGGATTAGAAAGTCGATGACGTTAGATTTATATGTAGTTACTATGTTACTATTTAGATGTCTCTTACTTCAAGAATATTTCTTTTAAATTTTCTGGTGGTTCTTTTATTTAATCGGCGCTCCTTGCACCCCAAGTAAGGACGAGGCGTTTCAGCGATGATTACGGTAATTACGCAAATGTTATGTCCAAAAAAATTTTTTTGAACCATAATATCGATCACATCACAAAAATTTCCATTTATGAATTCCAAAGACCATATCCTGAATGTTTCAAGATATTCCAATGTGAAGCAGTTTGTCACAAAATAATCTCTTTAACGTTAAGATTATTAAACGCCGCGCACCGTCAATAATCTTCACGAAATGCTCCAGTGCGTGTTTAAGGTAATGTAAAATCTAAATTACGAATGTGTAATCAAGCATATATGAACAGAGATATTTCATTTATCGATTTTAATAAAGTATTCATATTCCACTGTAAACAATCTCGTACAAACAAAGAAGATACATAAAAATTTAAACATAGACAGAACATACATTAAAAATAAGTATCATGTCAACTTGTGTAACATTTGTTTTTATTTAAGTTTGTCAAATATGCATTACAGATTTCTCACGATTTGTTAATTTTGAAATTCGGATTTCGGGCCGATCTGGATTTAAATTAAATTTTTCCTTTTGGAACAAATCTTCAACATTCGGTAACAGCCATACGTAGAATATAGAGAATTCTAAATTAATGAAGTACAATTGTATTTCCTTTAACTTAGTGCACGCATACCTAATTTAGAAAATATTATTTAATGGCAGGCCATTAATTTGGATTCTACTGTAAATTCATGAATTATTTTAAATACAAAATGATATCTTTGCAGTGATTTACCTGGCTTTGTATACTGAAGATACTTTCATAAAATTGATTTATTTGATTTATACTATGGGAACATTTTGAATAATATATACCTTCATTAAACAATGGATTTTTTTAAAGTAATGAAAGTATACATATACAGTGACAAATTAAGCGTGTAATACTTTACTCAGAAACGCATTTACTTAAAGTTATAACTTATGCAATGCGTAGACCACATATTAATCCATACCAAAAGTATAAAACAATATTTATAACATTTTATATTATTTTATAGTAAAATTTGCTAGAGTCATTTATTTCATTATGTTACTGATTTGTAGAGTCTATAATGTATTTATTTATAATAATTTGGTTATGAATTAACCATCGATAATTTTATAATTTTTTTATAATAAAAAAAATACAAATATATTTTCTAAGACCTCCCTAGAAATCTTTCTGTAATATTTAAAAAATAATGTTGATGCAAATATTATGCTTCCTAACACAGAATATTAAAAAAAAGTATAGAAATCGAATAAAAAATAGTTTAGTATCATAAATATTCGACGTTATTTACAATGCGTTATATTTGTAATACACACACACACACACATATATATATACGCTATAGCCCGAATCATGTATTATTTTAGCTAATTATAGCGTATACTTGGATGAAATCGTACATTTTGTGGTATCTGTAGTAATTCGAGGCCTGAAGATTCTGTTACAGGGCAAATAATTCAAATAATAATTCAAACAAATAATTCATTTATTCATCTTTTTTTATATTTTCATTTTCTTACCTCCAGTATTTTTTATATTATTTTGGTTATATATTGTATTTTATTTTGGAATTAAATTTTGAAAATTATAAAATGTATAATTTTGATTAATAATTAAAAATTATTATTACTATTATTTTTAAATATGGTTAAAAAGTCCAGTAACTGACAAAATCATTATTCCGAAACACCAATAACTGACACAATGTGAACCAATGACTGACACTTCATCTGCAAAGATAAATAAAAGTTACTGTATAATTCAAAGAATTTATCCTTTAAAAATGCTGTAATCTTTATTATAAATGTCAAAATACTTTAATCATCTACTTTTTTAAAAAGTAGCGACTAAAAACTACTTTTAAAATTAGTCACTGCTTCGCTACTTTTAGATTTTCGCTAAGGGTTCAATTAATACTAGAAATTGAATACATGGATTACATAATAAAGCGACTATTTTGTTATATTTCACCTGGCAGGTTACAATTTAATAAATGCGGCATAACCGAGGGAATTAAAAATTAAGAACGATAACATAGAATTAAATGTTTTATTTTTGTCTCCAAATTGTTAGTTTATACACAAATTTCAAATTTCATTGCAAGATTAAGTGATATATTATAATTTAGGAAATTACAGAAACACAACTCTAAATGTAAACAATAAATATTTCTGAATCATAAGAAACCCAGCTTTAAAATATGAAGATCTAATAACTGGTAAATAGACAAGTGTTGCTAGCAAGTAAATCATTTTCTTTAGTAGGTTATTACTTGATTTCAGCAGCAAGTGTCAATGGGAAAAATCTATGACTTCATGCGATGTATTACTATAAACAACAGTTGAGATTCTCAAATTATTGAGCAGATTAAATTTTGCACAGGAGAAGCAAGTTTTGGCAACGTGCTATACAGAATGGCACATTTTTTCCCCTGAACTAGCATTCAAAGTAGCTCGGATCTCACTACAAACTACTGATTTTTTATATCACGCTACTTTCTACACTATATTGTTCAAAAATACAGTGCACTACACTACAAAGTACTGTAAAAAGTATCGATCACTGTTGTTTCGCTATTTCCGATCCATGGGTTCAAGTTTTTCTTTTCATGCTCAAGCTTTCGTTTATGCTGCTGTTTTTTCTTGTTATTTTTTCTCCTTCTTCTTTCTGTTTATGCTATTTTATATATATTATGTTACGGATGCATGTGTCCTATTTTTTTCAAGTTTTAAATTATTAGTAAAGCAGATATCCAATAACTGACATTTATGAACCAGTAACTGATTTGTGGTGTCAGACACTGGTAAAGCAACTTAAATTTTAATTGTGTTTGCTGCAATATAAATTTAATTTAATATTATGCATTTTTAAACAATTCAAATAATATATTTCATCTTCTTTAATACAACCAATAAACGACATCTCTGTCAGACACTGGTGAAATGAAATTCTATGAACCAATAACTGGCACCCCTATTAAGCTAAATTAAATGACTATAAACAATAAATCTTGGCCCTAATGTATCATAAGCATCTTTAAGATAATTTCTACAAGAATAACTTTTAAGTAAAAAGTTTAGGATCATTGCATTACAAATAGATTAAAAAAAAACACTTCCTTAATTTTAGAAATAAGATGGGTGCTTGAAAATTGCACTTTTTGTATTCTCAAAAGTTTATTCCTCATTGAATATGTTATTGGCCCTCCAGTTTTGAATACATTGACTCCAAAATATAAATACGTGTCTATGTTACCAATACATGACATTAATTTGCAGAATTTTACATCAAAAAGGCTTATTTAAGTTAGATTTTTGCTCGAGTGTCAGTTACTGGTTAGGTGTAAATAACTGGAGGTTTCACCCTATTTATTTTTTTCCTTAATTGTTGTATGATGATTCTGTGTTGCCTTTTAACGGTTATATATTCATACGTGGCCTATTTGATTTGAAAAGTAACTTACGTTTCGCCGTTGGGTGGCGAGAGATAGCACTAGTGTTCCTATCTTTGTATCGGAGCATCCACTGAATCATTATCCATCGGGATGTAATCATTTGCTGTGCGTCTGCTTTGTCAGTGATGCCTCTGCTTTGTTTACTGTGAATGTTTAAAATGTGTGCCGCAATAGAAAACCCCGGGAGTTGTGAGGTGCGATTAAAATTGAGATAAATTGAAATTCATTGGGAACTTTGTGCAGTGTATGGAAACGATATAATGAGTGAAGCCGGAGTGAGGCAGTGGTGTATCATGTTTAGAAATGGCCGCACTAATGATCACGATGACTCGCGAAGCGGCCGACCGAGCATTGTTAATGTTGAACTGCGGGGGAAAATCAATGTTAAGATTCGATTTTCACTTGTTCCTTCCTACACATGAAGACCTGGCTCGCAACACAAATCTTCGACGATGACGAGGAACTGCATGCATTCATCCGTGCATGGTTGAAGTGTCAGGCGGTAAAAGTAGATGCCGATGAAATTAACAAGCTGGTGTACCGTTATGATAAATGTTTTAATTTATACAGGGATTATGTTGAGAAGTAGCTGAATATTGCGTCTTTCAAATGTAAGTAATAAAGAATGTTTCCTTTCATTCTTTATACGTAAACATAAGTTACTTTCCGAATAGCCCTTGCATATATATACTTTTCTTTAAAAAGTTTTAATGAAATACCAAAAATTACATTTGTTTATTTTAATATTTAATTACATTGATTTTATAAATACTAATTTAATTACAAAATAATAGCGATAAGAACTATTTCATTAAATGAAGTTTTTAAGATATAAAGATTTTGCAATCATAATTAGTTATGATATATCAACAATTCTCAACTCCCTAAAGAAATAGACTTATTTGCTTTAATTGCACTTTCGATCCATTTGTGATGCTATTTCTACGATTTATTTCTTTAAAACTTTATCTTTGAACAAGAGATAACTTTACTCAGTTATGAATGATATGTTTTATCTATATAGTGACAACTTCTATGTCACAATATACATTGCACATAATATCATATTTTCTTAAAAAATTAGCAGAAAAAATTGCATGGATAGTTGATCACCAGAATCCTCTATTTTAGAAGCCAGTGATTTATTTTGTTTTTTGTTAAATAGCTAACTTTTGTTAACTAAAATTTAATTAATGTTATATATATATATATATATATATATATATATTATTTTGGAAGATAACATTATAATACCAAAGGCACTTTTTTCATTTCTCTATTGTGAGATTTTTTTTTGAGATTTTTTTTTACAAGTGTTGTATTTAATACGATGGTATTCAAACTGAAATGTATTCTATGTATACGTCCCATTATCAGAACGCTATGTAATTGTTTCCTCTCTTTATAATCATCTTCATTTTTCTAATTAATAATATTTGTAACATACTACTAAAAAGCTGTGATAAAAAGGCGGGGAATATGCAGTTCCTGTTATTCTGCGTTTGAGAATGTCGTCATGACTCAATCATTGAAGGATCGGTCTCTGCTTGTGAAGCTTTTTTACAAGAACGGTAAATGCGACAAATGCATTGAAGAAATTGCTTTAAAAGGTTTAAGAAGCGGTTAGGCGTTTAAGAAGCTGTTAAGCGGTTAAGAAGCGGCGAAGAAGAGTTAAGTCATCGACAGCCACAACAGCTTGTCACCTTTTAATTAACATATTATGACCAGTAAAGAGCCATCTTTCGGTAAATGTTTGAACTTTTTTTCTTTCACAAAACAAATTCCCATAGCTTCACGTATATTCGGATGAAATATCAGGTCATTCTGACTAGTGGTCTTTTTTACAACCTTTTGAAAGTGCAACTTTAATTATAATCACCCTGTATATATATATAAAATAACATTTACAAATTATATAATAACATTTGCAAAATTTTCTTTCGAAAAGTTTAAAATTTTCATGTTTTGATGAATTATGTATATATATATATATATAGAAAGAGAGAGAGAAAGTCCAAATACCTGCTAGTAGATGTTCGGAGAACTGAACACAGCGCAGCATAGTGGCGATAGGCTTTGCTAAAATCTATGTAATTTACAAACAGTAAGAGTAAAAGTGTCAACACAACGAAATCTGAGATATCAAAACTTTTTGAGGTATGTGTTTATCTTTTTTTTCTGTTTTTATACTGACCGTATATTGGACGAATTGACGATTAAATTGTTTTGTAGACATTTTTAGCTCCAAAATGCCGCAAGCACGTTATTCGTATTTTACTATATGAATGAATAACAGCAATTTTAACTTATTCTTTTGAGATCCAAGTTCGTATTTTTCGTGCAAATTTTATCATAATTCAGATTATTGCTCCTTTTGAGAGTAGAAATGAATAAATATGTTCATGTATTTAAAAAAATATTTATATATATAGTTTTTTAGCGTGTCCAATAAATTGGACATTGAATCTTCGTCTTGTGAAAAACATAATATTGATTTACATGAATCTGAATGGAATACTCTTAATATTGGACAAAAATTAATGACACCAAATTGAATCAACTCGAGTAGTGATGGCATGACATATGAGTGTGCGACACAGCGTGGAATTAGTAAATACTCCAGCATCTCGCATCCGTCCGGCATGACTTTGCCACACTGTGCAGTGCTGCTTCATCTCATCCAAACATCAATTAGTAATTGGCTAACTCAGGAAAAGCAACTTAGGCAACAAGATAAACTGAAACCACGTCGGTCTAGAGATTTATCATACGGGTATTCGCTTGCGGAGATCACACACCCCTTTAAAAATGACATTACTGTATAAATGCAATATATTAACGCAAACTGCAACCTTCATATAAATATTTAGAAATTGGATTTTGTGAATTCGGAAATATTTTTGGCTCACCAAAGAAGAAACTTGAAATTACTTTGCTATTTTTGTTAATAACATATTTAGTTCGATTGTTTACGATTATTCCCATCATGATAGCGCAAACATGTCTAACAAACCAGGAACTTTAATTTTAAATACATTCTGCCCACCTAAATATTTCCTTGTCTCTATCGACTTTCAACTTGACACCACTTAAATAGTAGCTGGCATCAAAACTAATAGACCCGAAAGTTGATTCAAGTTTCGATGAATTATTGGATAATAGGGTCATAAAAATTATTTTTAAAAAATCAAAAATTAATAGAATGAAAATAAAATTATTTTTATGATTATTCTCCATAATTAGCTTTTTGTATATTCCGCATTTAGAAAAGAAATTATAAAAATTATTAAAAAATCAGACTTCTTCCCTCCTTTTCTATACATTTGCATTAAAATGAAAAAATGGATCTATTAGGATGTTGTTAAAAAAGGTACACTCTTTTATCATGTATAACTACGAAAGTCGTTTAAATTTTCGTTAAATAATTTTTTTCGTGATGTGCTTTCTAAATTTATATCTAAAATAAAACATAAACTAAAAATGTATTTCTGATAATGCATTATCGTTTTTTTCTTTGCAATATTTCGTTTTACAATATAGATAAAAGAATATTGCCTACAAATCTTCTGTGATAAATATTAAATGAGAGAACAAAAATATAAATTATTTTATATAGTTTATTTACTTGTCTGTATACTATACATAAAAAAGCTTAATGTAAATTACTTAAACTACCGTTGACGAGCTGTGATGATTCATCATTTTTATACAAAAGTCTTCGTTTTCCTAATGATTTATTTCTTCACCGTAAGACTTTTTTAATATTAATGTATAAGAACAACAAAATACCCTTCTCATACGCGACTTTTGTTTTCTTCTGTTTCAATTATTTTAGCTATGAAGCCAAAAATAATTCCTTTAGTACAATTATTGACTCTATGTGGGCGCAGACGAAGAAGTGGGTGGACTGAACAAAATATAATTCTTGTTTCTAATTTTATGAGATGCATTACGTTTGACTTCGAAGTATAATTTCCTACTGACAATAAACAACGTTTTATTATTTATATTATGATTTTTTTGTATATAATTTATATGTTTTATGACAGAGTATTAGATGAAATTAATTTATTATCTTAAAATAAAATGCTTATTTAGAATAATATTTTCACATGTTAAATAAATATAGACGAGTCTACACTCTACAACCTACATAATAGGTTATGATAATATTTTAAAATTTAATAGCCAGTAGATATTATTGTTACCCTAGGATATACATATTTATTTCAAGCCATGAAAACAATCCTATGACAATGAACAAAAACACGTGTGTATTATACCTTTATACTGCTATACCTATATACTGACGTGTGTATTATACCTTTATTCCCTAATTCTATAAAAAATAACATAGGAATTTCTAAAAGTCGTTATTTTTACTGTCAAGAAATCCTTTTTTAAAAGAAAAAATATCGGTAATATTAAAATTTGTTTGAGAAAAATCTCTTATTTTAAAAACCATTTTGTAGAGAGAATAACTTAAAATAATACGATTAGGAAATAATACTGACATATATTAGATAAGAAACGTTTCTCTAATATTTGGTTATATGTGCGAGATATTCTAAGGTAGTAATAAAACATGTTATTGCGGATAATGTTTGAAAAATGTTTAAAAGTAGTTCAGAATCTCTCACAAGGAGACCGCCAAACATGATGCGCAAAGATTTTGATGATTTTAAAGTATGTTATAGAGATCATAACCCTAACTATTCAGGTCAAAGGTTTCCTTCAAATGGGCTTTAGTTTTCGAGAAATTTCGGGTTAAAGTTCAGCATGCATTTCAAATACCCATTAGTTCGCAATCTTGAATAAGGACTCCGTAGTGCCGAGGTAGCGTTCGCGATTTGAGAGCCGGAGGAGGGTGTTCTGTCCTCTTGCGTGACTTTTACCTTTTTTAACAAATTTTATATATTTTTCGCGTTATAAGTTTTATGCAGAATTATGAATTCTGCATCTTTGAACTTTTTGATATTTTCCTAATAAATTTCGTGAAAATTTACATTTTTTTTTTCTTTTTTGTGCAGTTTTGAAATTAATATTTCTATTGACGAAATTCCAAGCTAATTAATTCCAACAACATATCTTAAAAGGAGTAATCAAATATTAAAGCAATAACGCTTATATCCAAGTTTTAGCCAGTTATATATATTTTGTATGTTATTTAAATACATTTAACTGTAAAGTTCAAACTCAACATCATTTTTGATTTGCACAAATAAAAAATATATTACAAATATTTTTTTTTCAGTCTAACAAGTCAATGCCATGCAGAAAAATTCAACTAGAAATAAAAAATCGTTTGTAAATTACAATACATATAAAAAATATCTGAAAAAAAATCGTCTGCAATGACTTTTACGGCAATATCAGAATAAATAAAATTTTCTTTTTATCTATTTCGCTCAGCTTCCTTTGCAGACTATTACCACGTTTGAAATAATTTATTTTTCGAATTTAATGCATTTTTTAATATAGTTATCACAATTTTATTTAAAGAATATATAATATGCTAATTTATACATTCTTCCAATATTGTTAAAAGAGTTATTTAAAGGCGATTTTTAATGAAGAATTTGTTTAGAATATTTTTGCGATATGTATCACACAATTAGTTCCATATTTAATAAACTAAAAATGTCGATGTCGGTGATGATAAATATTTTAGTAATTCAGCAGTTAACGTATTTCAATATATTTAAAACAAATCAAATAATAAAATTATATATTATTTTGTTAATTTTTTTTAATCATTTAAATTTTTTTAATAGAAAATGCAAATAGAATAAATGCATTATTTCATAAATACAATAAATAAATAAGTAAATATACATAAATGTAAACAATAATCATTTTAAAAAGACGAGATATCAAGACATAAATTAGTTTGGAGTTTCGTCAAAAGAAATATTAGAATAAAAATTGCGCAAAAACTATAAATTTTCCCGAAATATTCGAAAATGTAAATGGAATTTATTAGAAAAATATTAAAAAGTTCAAAGATGCAGAATTCATAATTCTGCATAAAACTTATTACGCGACAAATATATAAAATTTGTTTAAAAAGGGTAAAAGTCACGCAAGAGGACAGAACACCCACCTCCGGTTCTCAAATCGCGAACGCTACCTCGGCACCACGGAGACCTTGTTCAAGATTGCGAACTAATGGGTATTTGAAATGCATGATGAACTTTAACCCGAAATTTCTCGAAAACTAAAGCCCATTTAAAGGAAACCTTTGACCTGAATAGTTAGGGTTATGATCTCTATAACATACTTTAAAATCATCGAAATCTGTGCGCATCATGTTTGGCGGTCTACTTGTCAGTACCACAGCCTATTTTCGATAATAATCGTAAGAGATTTAATTATAGACTTCGGTAGAATTACAAATAAATACAGAAAAGAAAATGTTGTATTGTCATCTAGTACTTCCTAGAAATTTAAGGGAATTTGTTATTATTTCTTTTAACAAATACAGCTATATTTTTAGGTTTGAATATAAATATTATTAACTTGCATCACTAATAAGATAATTCTGAAGATGAAATTTCAATTCACGCAGAAATCTTAGCATATATATTTAGGCTATCTATATCTATCTCCTTTTTATATATATATTTCGCATATTTGTAGCATTTTCAAACATAGTTCAAAAGTGTTTATAAATTCCGTTTGTCTGTCTGCCGTCTGTCGTCTGTCTGTCTGCCGTCTACCTGTCTTTGCTCCCTCGTAAATATACTCGAATTGCAAAGATGTTATTAAAGTTTACTGTAGAATGAATGGTATTGAAAATGAAATGTGTAACATTTATAGTTCGTTTATATAGTCACGCAAAAGAATTCCTTTACAATATGGTCTATGAAAAAAATCGTTAGTTGTGAATTTTATTAATGTTACAATATTTGAAACAAAATGAGATTGGTATGCTACACTGAGATGGACTACAACATGCTTTCTCAGGAGTATAGAATGAGTTGCAGTTAAAGTTTGTATACATGGACTCAAAAAAGAATTCTATTACATTATGACCTAAGAGGTAATATTGTGTGCGATGCCTTTAAATCTTGTCATGATACTTCAAACAAAAGGAAATCACTGAAGCGTACTAAACACTGTTTTTTATATATTATGGAGTGTATACCATTTATCTTTCGTTTGCAGTTCATTTAGGAGACAAACAAATTCGGTTATAGTACTGAGTAAGATCGATAATTGCTGGAAGTGTGTTTTTCAGCAGGGTGTGCATTTTTAAATATCTAATTTTGGATGTATTAGGTGGTTTGTATAAATTATATAGTTTTCACATTACTGGATATATACAGCAGTTGTTTAAAATTTATTTTTACTGAATTATGTGTTTTTTTAAGTTGCTTATTTAGATATCTCATTTCATTTTAGAAAAAACATGACATTTCTTAATAATAATTTGTTATTGTTGGAAAGTGTTTTATAATCTATGATTGGTGAATGAGTTTTCACTCTTTTATAATTACTCTTGGTATCTGATCTTGGAAAAACAGTAACTATTTTTCGATTTTTTTTTTTACAATTATCATGCTCTCTTAAATAAACACAAAAAAAATTTTCGAGTCTAATGCGAAAAATAAATAACAATCTGAAAAAAATAATATTTGATGTACATCATAATGATACTCTACAAGTATAATCGTCCAAATCCTTTCTTCTGAAAAGAAATTGAGATTACATCATACTTCTCTCAGAATATAATTTTCGTTTTTTTGTTTAAAGTTCATAATGAGAATTCTAATGTACGAATGATTGTTGAAACTTTGATTTTACAGCTTACAATAATAGTTTATATCTTCCTTACATGATAAATTTAAGTAATAATTTATAAATTTCATTTTTTAAAAATAGTGTACTAAAATTCAACGACTACAGTAATTTACGAAAAATTACTTAGCTTCCTGTTTTTCCATTTTAAAGATATATTATCTTCTTTTTAAATTCAGTCTGTCTCAAAAAACATTTTAAGAATGAAATTGCATTACACATTCATTTTTATTGATTTATGTGACAAGAGTAATTGAAAAGAGCAGCTGTTCTATCGGAATTCTTTTATAAATGTCTTTCAGGCACATAAATTCCGGGAATCAATTTTTCTTGTTTTTGGATTTTATCATACGTGTTACTAAATATGTTTAACTTAATGTACTTCAGTAACTTTATTAACGTTAAGTTTTAAATGCTCATTGTACACATAAAATTTTATCTGTGGTTATTGATAATTGCATATGTTTTCTAGAATAAAATTTCGATAAAGCTAATGTATATTAAATTTAACTGTCAGGAAATTTGTTTGTATATTTCTGAAAGAGGATATTAGACAATAATAAGTACAAAAGAAAAAAAAAGCATATACGCTTTAAATATAATAAATATATTGTCTTAGCACCAGGTTTTATTAACGAGCCTTTATTTAGTACTTCTTCATCGATGTCTTAAAAGTATATTTTACAACTTCTTACGTGGAACTTAAATTCGCAAATGAAGTAGAGTTTAAACTCTAGGATGCATAACATGTGTATTTTGTAACCGGCTACGAAAATTTAAACACCATGTGATAATTTTACACTACATTATTTGCAAATATGACTGAACGCGATATACTTTTCGTTAAATGTTAAGATTAGATGAAGTATAGGTCTGTGTAGAGGTGTAGAACAAAAAATATTTTTAGTAATGAGAAGAAAATATGATCGTGAATTTTCTGGGTACCGATATCGGGATTTGAGCATTTTGTCAGCACTATGATCTCATGGTACAAACTGAAATTTTAAATAAAATAATCTTCTTTGAAAAGGTACAAAAACTAAGCAGGGCCATGGAAGGTCGCTTTTGGATATTTACGATGTTGGATATAAAATTCGGAAGTGCTCATTAATGTATGTTCATTTCCATAATTTTTAATTCATTTTTCTTCTCATAGTTTAAGGAAAATCATATATTTTAAATACATATTTCATAAACCGTTGATTATTTTATTTTAAAATTTCGTTTTTAAAATTTTAAACAAGAACAAAAACATTGAGTTTATAACAGTAAAAATAAGAGGTTTTAAATTTGCATTTTTTGTGAATGATTTTAGCCTCGGTAATTCATATTTAAAATAAACGTAAATGTTCAAAAAGCATTGTTTCATTGTAAGAACTGCGCACAAAACTACATTTAATTCTTTATTTAAATAGTAATTTAATAAAGAATTGAAAACTGTAAATATTTATGCAAATTAGATTATTATAATTCTTTCCATGCAGGATAAAAGTGATTAATGATAATTAATATAAAATGAAACTTTAAAGCTCTTATTATAGATCTCCCAAATGTTTCCCAGAAAAACTATTTGCATTACCGATTAAAAAGATTAAGACCAAAAACTTTAATACTTTAAACCTATTACAACTATCATGAAAAGAAAACCAAGTACAACAAAATGTGAATGCCAGTATTTGTTACGTACAAATATTTACTTTATGCTAAAGAGCTAAATATATGAAATAACGAAGTATGTTTTATGCGAATGATGAGCTGGTATTTTGTTAAAATAACTTTTAATTTAAATTATTTGTATACAATATTTTAAGAAACACTATTAAGAAACTATATTGAAACGTATCGTTAGTAATTATGAAAAGTCTTAGTATGGTGAACAATTTGTTTTATCAGGCACCTTTGCATTTTTACAAAGGGTATGTTTTCAAACTCGATGTAATATAAATCTTGTCATTTTTATTGCATATAATGGCAGTTTTATTTATATTTATTTCTAAAATAATTCGAAAAATATAATATCCATTTTTAAAAATAAATAGTGTTTCCTTTATATACGAGTTTAGTTTTTTTACATTCCTATCAAGATCGAATTGAAGAAATTACAGCAAGTAATATAATATATATATATTTTTAAGTTAATAATAATCATGTAATAAACACATTCAATAGTGTGGGATTTCTCATCAGCGAATACCACTTACAATTTCGATTTTCTAAAACTAAATAAAGTGAAAAAATTAATAAAAAGTTTTTAAAAAAGTATCACAGAATATTATTTCCATTTTGCAACAATTTATATTATTTAACTAAAGGTAGCATTCATAGATATTTGTATTGAAATTAAAAAAGAACAAAATTATTTGTACGGAAAATTAAAAAAATAAATACATGCATATGTAACCTATCTTAACATGAAACATTAACTTTTTTGAGTAGCTAAGTTTAATTAATTACCATCTCATTGAAATAGTTCTCATTACTGGATTTAAAGAGACTGTATTAGACTATTTGTAGCATGGTAATACTAAGTACATTATCAATTACTCTACTTCTTCTGTAAATCGCGGTATAAGTTACATCACATCATGGTGTAATGTAAGATTATAAAGATCAATGATGTTAACGACACAATTAAAAAAAAATAACAAAAATTATCTTCCTTTAAAAACGATATATAGGGATATTTATCCTTTGATTATTTTTCAATCAGACATCTTATACATTATTAAATATAAAAATATTCCCTTGTTGGCCACAACAGTTTTATAACAATGGTGATATGGGTTAATCAATTAAACTCCTATTTAAAACGTTGTAATTAAACTAACTAAAAATAAACTAAATATTTTATTTACCTTGTCTACTGGAAGCGTTTTTGTTATATTTTAGAAAATTTTGATTACTATGGTTACTGGCTAATTTTAATTAATAACTGAAATTTAGCATTTTCTTTATCATAAATTTAATACATACAACAATATTTCGCTTTAACGTAACAGATAAAGGCATATTCCTGATTAAAATGATTTTTAATAAGCTCACCGTTTCCTCTAAATTTTTTTTAATGTAAACATTTTAAACTGAATTTAACTAAATCCTTTAATGGACTTTGAAAATCATTCTCCAGTTAACTATGAGATAAAGTCATCCAATTTATCCGATCTAATGCTTTTCATAATCAAATTCTAATTAAATAACTTATTATTTTTAAATTTAATATGAAGGAAAGAAGTTAAGTTTTTTTTTTTTTTTTTAGAGAGAAAAGCTTAATAAAATGCCATATTTTGATACCAGCTTGAGTAGGAATTATTTCATATCCGGGCTTATGAGCTTCAATCAACAAAAAAGTTATTAGAGCGTTATTAGAAAAATAATTTTAAGTGCGTACATTATTATTTCATTAAATATTATTTTTCAGCAGAAAACTCTATTTGATGTATATTGTTGCTTTTTTGGTATAAAAAGCCCGAAAAAAAACATTTAATTCTGAGTAATTTGTATATCTAATTTATAATGAACAATTGCAAATAATTTGTTAATTCTGGGTTATACAAAAAATAAACTTGTTCAGCAAAAATATTTTGTTTTTCACGCACCACATAACGTATTATTTTGAACATTTTTACCCAACTTAGTGTAATGTTCTATGTTCCGACATATATAGATAAAAATTCACAAAATATAAAATTGTATAAAAAAGGGAATAAAAAAATTATTAGAACAAATTGGAGATCATTATACTAAACACAAATATATCTCGTTAAGTGTTTAAATTTTCTAATAATTCTGTATTTATTTATATGAGCTGCTATTTTTAAAACTCAAATTGATCCAATTATAGATATTTTCTATAAACATAATTGATTCTATGAATACGACTGTATCTGTAGTTGATGTTTGTGAAGTTTCAAGAAGTTCAGAGAGTCGAGAATAAATGTAAGTTGCCACAAAAAACTCTCTCTTTCACACGTATGGCAGAGTTCTGCATGCGGTGCTGGTTTTTTTGGCGAGTTAATTTTGGCGATAAGTAATGATGTGTTAGTTGTGATCTGCAGTCTTTGGGATTGCATTTTTAACTACTGGAATTAACTTTATCTACGTGACGTCACACACTTCTTGGCGCCATTTTGAATTTTTTTGCCGATCGTGCCAACCAACAGCCATCCAGGATAAGGAATTTTTCCACACACGTGCACCGTACAAGTGAAAGAGAGAGGTTTGCCGTTTAAATTACACTAAGGCGGTTCTTAAAAAAGATGCCCCTGCAACTTCACGAAAATCATGGCACTTGAAGGAATTATTATTGAAATTATTTGTAAATGAACAGTTTTTTTCCAATACATGGTCTTACAGTTGTTGGTCAGTGAGATCTAAAATTCCCAAAGTTAATGTTAAACACACAGGCATGTAATGTATCCGTATTTTAAAATATCTCTGCATAAGATTAATATTTTTAGCTTTTATTTTATGTGTACTGTTTTTAAAGGATGTATCTTTTTGTTTGTTAAATGTCAAAGTATTTATAAAATATATACTTAATTTTATGTTATGCGTTACAATCTTTCTCAGTTTAGCTAGACTTTTAATACGTACCATTATAAATTTAGTACACACAGCGTGTCCGAGAAAGGTCTTTATATTCTAAACATTAGTAACAAAAATACTAACAAGTGAAATGAAATGCAGTGTGCTGCAAAAGAATGAAGAAAGCAGAACTGGCGCATTGAAGGACTGCTAAAGTTCCATGTTATCGTACCATCATTCCTTAATCCCTTAAAAGTCACGTTTTGGGCGTTATTTTCTTCAAATACTCACCGGTCCATGTTTTTGACATAAAACGATTACTGAATCGCTCTGTCTGGACCATGTGCGTGAATTTATGGAGATGCAAAATGCCTTGGAGAATAATGGAAAGACCTCATGCTTCATGCAAGACAGTGAACGTTCACATAGAACGTCTGAAGTCCTTTATTTCCTAAACAAAAAATTCGATGATCGTGCCATTCCCTTGAATTATTGCGAGTTTACGAGAAGAGGCATGTATTGCTCTCCCTATTCACTCTATTTGACTCCTTGTTTCTTTTTTTCGTAGGGGCACCTGAAAGACGATGTGAATCTCCAAAATCGAAAATCGATTATTTTACTGAAACAGCACATCCTGATTGTGAGACCATTCACGGTATAACGTTAGTACTGGTTTCTGCGAATGTTTTTCTCAGACTGCACCATGTTGTTTTTGCAAATGATGAATAAAGTGGAAACATAGTTATATAATTTGTGCAGATTTATTCGAATAATCTTAATTCATGTTTTTTTTTAATTCCCCCATTTAGCAACACCATCTGTTGATAAGCTTTGCAACTAATTTTTAAATTCTGTGAATTTCTTAAAATCTTAAAATTTACTGGTTTCATAATTTCTTTCTCTATCCGTTTTTAAATAATTTTTCAAATGTACCCATAATATTTGAGACATCCTATATGAAGGCTTACAAAAGTAATCTATCCACAATGTTCGAAACTTGATTATCAAAATTTTGATCAGTTTCGTTGATCCAAAAAAAGCTTTAACCATCGAAGCCAACACGTTTTAGGAGCAAACTGTGTTTCGTGCAATAATTCTTATCATAAATTCTTCAACTATTAAGAAACATTCTAATTTCTTCAAGCATACAATATCTTATATTTTTGCGAGTGAAATAACGTTTATTTTTAAACACATTAGCAATGAAAATAGGTAATATGGTTTTCCAATACTCGTATCACATGTAAGTATTAGAAATCTTTATAATATGAATGCACATGTATTCTAAATTATATAAAATTCACAATATCTGTAATTTCTTAGTTCCGGAGTATTATATTAATATATTTTGCCAGACACCGGAAAATAGGATTACGTTAGTTACATTGAAGCCCCCCTTGAATACGCAAAATGTTTTCCGTTTCCAAAATACATTAAAAAATCCATTAAAGCCATTAAATATATTCTTATTCTCCATTTTTTGCGTTATCTTTCCAAAATTGGCTTTTCTCTGTTATAATGAAAATCAAATATGAATTTCGCTTCGGGTTAGTATTGTTTTATAGGTTATTCAAAGGTGGATATTCTGGTGGATATAAATTTCATGTAAAATATTCTTCCCCTAAGCATTAAAATAAGGAAAACATATTAGAAACTCATATTTCATAGTAATATATTTATTATTTAAATTAAAATAAGATTTTGATTTAAAGAATTCCTTTAGTATGTTATATTACTAGTCAGCTGATGATCGTTCAAATCACGAGATCTTCATATTTTATAAAGTACTTTTTTAAATAATAATATATGAAACCACCTGGTAGTTTTCAATAGTTTAAAATTTTAAATTACTTGTAGATTAAGTCCAAAAATTTGGAAACGTGCTTTGTTACCCTTATGCCTGAAAGTTTTTCAATGATAGCGTACGTAAATAAAACGTTGTAAATATGTGTAAATTATACATACAATTATATATGTGTGCAACGGATGTAGTAGGAAAGAGTTTGGAGACTGTGCTGAGATCTCTAAAACGAATTGTAAGAGACAGCAACTATTTTACTGTGGTGTAGAGACGAATGTGACGTGAGATGTGGGCAAGAAAAAATACATATTTAGTGCAGTGTGTTTCCAGTCAAAGCATGTCTCAGAACTTTTTTATGCATGCAGTAGATATAGCATATAAGTATACACATTTGCAGTTTATCTGTGTAATATTTTATTATTTTTACTTTTGTTGCTAAAATGTAAAATAATTTATGTAATAACTTTTTAACTGCTGAAATATTGCTGCTTTGCATTGTGCTTTTCAAATACATTAATGTGCTAATGTTAAAGATAAATATCGATTCTTAATGTTACAGTTTCTCTGTTTTATCTACAAATGCAGTAGGTGTACGGTAACAAAGCACAGTATCATATGAATTTATTGAAACTTATATTTCTTACTATTCTTTCTATTCTAAGTTAAAGATTCTCTGTTTTATCTACCAGGGCATGCATACATCTTCGACAGAAACATTGCACATGCTGTAGTTGGTGTACGGTTGGAAAGCTATGTGTCATATGTATATATTGAATCTAATCTTTCTTCATTTATGAGACGAACATATTTTTGTTACTAAAAAATCTCTATACGATAAAATTGTAATAATAAGACAATAAAAATCAAATCATTATCGATTGAAAAAATTAACAATCACTTTAGAAAAATTAAATATAGATTCATAACTACATCACCATATGACACATGGATGTTGAAACTTCTGATTTATGAAATTTCTATTACAATTTAGACAACGAGAATACTAATGAAATATTATTACATATATTAGAGACTGTTACAAAACACAATATTAGATAAACGATTTTAATACCGAGTTTTTTTAACTTTATTTACAAAAATAATATTACACTTTACAAAAGTAATTCGTAGAATAATTTTCTGTGAATGGATACATCAGGGTTCGTGTGTATCAGGTGAAGAATAACAGAACTTTCGTAATGTAAAATCGCCCCATTGAAGGAAAAAATATCTGTTTTTAGATATAGCAACCATTGTGGTATTCAACCCCCTTAAATTTCTTGAATTACCTGAGGCGTACGAATCCTGTACAACAGCTGTAAATACCTTTATGATTATGAATGAAGCTAATCAGTTTATTTATGTATAATTAGCAAAACATAAATGCAGATTATTGTTATAATAAGTATTTGTTCCGAAGGGTGATTATTAAACACTAAAGCAAAAAAGCAAAAAGAAAATTAAAAAAAGATATCATTCAGACATTTGTTGAAATGTTTTTCACGCTTGGGTATTAAGAACTGAAAATTAAAAAAAAAAATAAAACGAAACATTTATTTAATTTAAAAGAAAATTCGATAATAACATGGATAAAATTGAAGAGATATAACACAGATATTTCGCTAAAAAATAAAAGAAAATGTTTGCAAGCACTTTTGTAGATCATTTCATTAATGCTTACAGCAGAAAGAATTTGCTAAGTGCAAAATATTTTTTTTTACAATAATGAATCTTTTAAAAATATTTTTAATCGTTATTTTTTCAATGGTCAAAGAAAAAATGAGATATCCAATTCATAATAGTTTTAATTTTTTTAAATAAAAGTAGTAATTATGAGCCAATTTGTACAAGTTTCAACATAAGTTATTTGGATATCTATAACCTGTTAGTTTTTTTAACTGACACTAGGTGGAATGATCTGATTCGTCACAAGTTCGATTTATTTATTTATATTAGTGGGGAGGGGAGGGGAATCTGGGTTTTTTGTTCATGTTATTAGTATCGTATGCAAAAGTACGGCTATAAAGTGCAATATTTGCTACAAGATATCATATAGAAAACAATGAAATATTTGTACACTGACATTTTAAGAAAAATACGCATTAAAAATAATTTATAAACCAAAATATTTGACCGTATTTCAAAGTAAATTTCCGATTGTTGTAAGAAAATACCCTGAACTTCGAGATAAGAGAATGTTTGTGACTGATAAAACTCATCCCACTATTTATCCAGTTTTCGGAAACTTCAGAAATGATATCCTACATTGTGTTTTAAATTTTTATCTTTGAACTTTCCTTACTATTTCTGGAAAACTTTCAACTACCAAGAATATATATTAATCTTATTAACAAAGATTTTGAATACTAGATATTGTATTAAGTAATTGTGAAAAATGAAAGTGTATAATCAGTTCTTAAAAAAAAAGAAATTAAGGAACCCTTTTTTGAGTAAATAAAAGGTATAGTTAATATAGGAATGAACAATTTAAATTATTAAAGGGATATGTTAAATAGTTTGTTTGAAAGTATAATTGATTCCATTATTTTTTCTTATAAAATATAATGTTTATTCTTTATAAGTGTAAAATAATGATAAAGATTATGCAACAAAATTTCAATAAAATTATTAAACTTTAATGAAAGTAAAAACCAATTATATTATAATTATTATGAAATTGCATTTTCTTTCTCGAAATGTGAATTCGTCATATTAAATAATTAAAATATTAAATTGAATTTGCAAAAATGTAGTATACTTCAAAATATGCAATAAATATTTAATATTTTTTGTTTTTAAATTTAAGATGCCCATATAGCATTAAAACTACCTTACTTTCTAGTCTATTTATACCAATTTTTAATATAAAGTTTTAAAATATAATACCTATATCAAATACATTTTTAAAAATGCTTTGAATAACAATAAAACAATATGTATCTGAATATTTTTCCTTACTCCCATTAGCAATAATAAAGTAATATACATTATTGTCATACATGCATTGTCGTTCTCCATTACTTAGATTTTAAGAACAAATGCACTAAAAAAACATTACTATATCTGAAAATTTAAGTAAAACCTTGATTCACATCCTATAGAAAGAATAATAATAAAAAAAATTCAACGTCCTTTGTCTTATTATCTAGATCCTCTGTTTTTAAATTTATGTATGAAAAAAATATGTGTTACATTAAAAGATGTTTTTTTCAAATGTTGTATATCCAGAGAAATATAAAGAAACAAAATGAAAATAATGAAAAATGCTATTCTATTTTAAGTGTGTTTCAATGAAAGGTAAAAAAAAAAAGAATCTCATAAATTAAATAAGTGAAAAACTTTATGTTTTCATTGCATTTTATTAAAAATATACTTATTTCACAGAGTAATAAATTACAGAACGAATAAAATTCAGCTTTAATTATTTTTTCCACCAAAAAAGTAATAATATAAATTTCCATTTCTGTTAATGCCATTGCTTTTATTTTGCTGTATATGATTCTAAAATTTGCAAACTCTGAAGATGCAAAAATTCAATTATCTGTATTTTATTTCCTTATTTAGAGCGATGATTCATTTAAGTGCATTTAAATGAAAAAAAAAATATGTGCATAAAGGAATTTTATGTGGAACATTTGCAAGTGTTCATTTTACTGATATTTTCTATTGAGAAAATATTTTAAAAATTGTATTTTTGTTCCAGAATTTCAAGATTTCCCTTTAATAAGCCACATTTTTTTAAAATGTGAAATCAATAGTTGCAAAAATCATTAAGAAGAAAGATGAAATAGTTTTCAAGAAATAGCCATAAGTTTATCAAATTCGTATATATAACTCAAGGTAAAATGTTTTAATTTAGAAATTTGATTTATTTTATTATTTCGGATTTGTTTTACATTTTACGGCATCCCTATGCCTGTTTCTCAAGTGGTAGCAGCATTTTGTTCATTCATACGTACAAAGGTATTAATTGTAAGTTTTCGGTTAATTAAATCTTTTAAAATACTATTTAAACAACTTCATTATAAATATACAGATGAATATAAAATAATCTGCACGTCTGTGAACAAAATATTACAAATTTTGTGTAGTTTACAGAAGTTTGCCTCTAAGTAGCCATAAAGAAGAAGGAGTATCAATATCTCAACAATTGTTATAAGTGTCGTATATTTCACAGCACTCTCTGAGAAATCCTGCGATCTCAGACTTAGACACTCACAAAAATAAATGCTTTTTGGAGCATGGTTGTCAGGAACTTCCAAGATGGAAATAGCAAACTTCTTCGATGTGCAAGAAATGAGAAATCAATGGTTTTGACAGCGTATTCAAAATGTGGCACAATTGAGGTTTGTATCCTCTCCTACATTAAAAAGAATATAGTTGGAACATTTGTTGTGTATTGAACAACAGCGTACTACAAACAAAAATGGCTGTGAAGGACGGACGAGTGTAGAAACACTGAAATAATAGAGAGCGCATAATCTTCCGTTTTACCAGATAATGCGAACCATTTTCTGAAGTCGTCTGTTTCAACGAAATCTCCTTACTGCTAATATTTTTCAAAGTAACAATTCTTAAACCATCACGTAATATTTTCATGAGACATTAAGGGTATGGCGTTTGACTTTAGCAGTAGCGAAAAGGCACCCCATCTGACCCATAACCATATTTCAAACCATCAAGCTTCTTTTATATCTGGGAAACGCTCTGAACATGACAGCAGTGAACAAACGACGGTGTAATTTTCAAATACGGGGTTCGATATCTCGACACACATATTCTTCTGCAGGTAAAAATAAAACTGATCACAGTCGGAGTGTATTTGATTATCATGTCTCTTGTTCTGTCCATCTCTTGTTTCAACTTCTCAATATATCATGAAAAAAGCAGGAAATAGCAGTGAGTATAAGAACATAAAGGAGCTCTTAACATTGCTTTTCAGAAACGTGCTTCATCCTAAAAGATATAGTGTAATAAACTATCTATATATATTTAAATGTAATCATAAAACCATCTGCAATTTCCTACCATATTTCAAAATACGGATTTAATTTTTATTAAAAACATTTTTTTCAGTAATAAAAGGAAATTTGATTTTTAATGGATACAGTGTATTACATTGGAGAATTATTTTAAAGAAAACGTTTTAAGTGCAGTGAAATGTTTCGTTTTTTTTAAAATATTATATTGCAGTTGTATACGATTCTTGCGTTATGATTTTATGTAGAAGAACATTCTCCCATTTATGGTTCGTAACATTTAGGCACACTGATCTAATAAATCTAAATAGTGCATATGAAAGTTTGTTTTAAAGATCAAATTCATGCATGTATTTTCATTTACAAATTGTACGTCATTTATAAACAATTGAGTAATTTTATACATTCCATATTATCAATCTATTCTCATAATGTGTTATATGTGTCACAAAGATTGGGTGCTTAATTAAACTATCTCAACGAAACAATTCCTTAACTTGTACATATTTGTAAAATAATTCATTTTTATTTATTTCCTTCTAAAATATATAGAATGTTTAACAGTCAGAATTACAGATACGCCTTTAAAAAGAATATATTTATTAAACGGAAACTTCATTTTTTTTAGTTTCGATTAACTATGGTAAAGATATAACTGGATTCAGTATGATTTTGAAGAAAAAACCGCCATATTATATGTTTGAATATCTCTTTGGATTACAGAAAAATAGCCACCGGTACAATACCATAAAAAATCAATTTAAGCACTGTATTTAATAGACTGTGAAAACACGTTTGATTTCATTACTAATGAGAATTGTTAGATGATTAAACATGATAATTTCCTCGTAGAATTGTGCAAAATTTACACGTACACGTTGCAAAGTTAGGTCCTGATACAGAAAATAACATGACTTATAAGTAAATTTAACTTTTCAAACAGCACAGAAATATAAATATTTCGATAGCCAATCACTGTCTTAATTATGTCTCTAAATACCTGTAGAAATGCGACATTTTAAAATCCTGTATTAAAAGAAATGAGTTAAGAATTCAGTTATTATTAGCAAATCTGTGATATGCACTTTTTATAGATCAGTAGAATTTCATTACTTTTTTTACTGTTAAAAATTACCGTAAAACGCTAAAATGTAAAACTCTTCTCAGTAGGGTAAGACTCTTGAGTGATAAGGGTGAAACCTTTGCTGCCCAAACAGACCGTTTTTACTGCCATATTATCTGGACATTGAATGGTTATGCGGGGTCTGCAATGCCGCGGGCTCTTATCCGGGGTCATGTACATTTGATATTAAGACCGCTGCTAAACAGGGCCTCCCGCCATACGCAAGAAAGGGGCTGGATGATGTCCGGTTTCAGGAGGTAAGTCCATGGCGTCATGACCACCCTGCGCATATGAAAGCCCACAAGAGCAACCAGAGACACAAGAACTAATCAAGGGCTCCATCTCGAGATTTGATCTACCCCCAGTTCGGATTATATAAAATCTAAAGAGGTGACCACTGGCTCAGTTCCGGAGGACAAAACAAAAAATCATAAAAAATTAGTAAACATAAAAACTACATAGATAAAAAAATAGGAAATTTAGTCCACCATCACCGTGACGTTCCGGGGTGACTAGGCCCGGGGCGACTAGGCCCGGGGCGCCGTATGAGAAAGTAGAAATTGTAGCAAAAACATGGTTCGTCCGGATCTAAAACCGTCCTTGCTCGCAAACTCGCCTTCTCTACATACGGCCACATAATATCCATGCTTTTAACCAATTCCCCCCCCCCCACAACTGAACCCAACCTATACCGGTCTGTTTCAGGCGCCACCGCCAGAGCACTGAGACCTACCGAGAGAAGTACGCATCTCGGCTAGCCTCTGGAGTGACCAGAGCAAGAAGGATGAAGCAGAGGCCGCACAATGCCATATCTAGATCAGAGTAACCCGGGGAGTCCTTGAGCCCGCTAGGAACACCCAAATCCCGCAGTAAAAGGCACACGCATGAACTCGGTAGTAGATACTCTATCTGTACCTGCATCCATCTCGGATACCGCTTTGGCTTCCTCTCGAAACTAAAAGGTGCCGCTACAGAGTCCTCGGCCGAGCTCAAGGTCATGCTATTATTGATTAACCGGATTTAGTCGGGGCTACCCGCCAGACTAAAATGTAGGTAAATTTCATATAAGCTAAGAATTTCGAATAATAATTTCGAATTTTATAAATTATATATAGTTATTATTTTATTTTTTGAAATATGGAACTGAATTTTATTGTTGAATTTTTATTTTGTTTATCGGACATATTGCACGATACTCTACAAATTTTATTTTAAAAGGATTATTTTTCTTCAAACATATTATCATATAAATGATGAGAAATTTCTTTCGTTACTTTCACAAGACATAGAATAGAAATAAATTTAAAATGCACAAATTTAACATTGTAATCAAAACTCAATAAAAAACTTCCTTTAATATAAAAGAAAAAAAAAGACAACACAAGAATTATCATAAATACTGAAGTATTTTTCAAGCACGTTTTTCAAATTATCAGTAAAATAATGAAAATTCTATATTTATTTTTTCCTGCATTTTTTAAAGTTTAATTTTTCTACTTGCATCTTAAAAAATTAGCGTAAACTATTTGTTTCTTTTCGGAGTTTTTAATAATCCTTTCAAAGAAAAAAATGCAAAGTATAAGATTTTGCAATGAAATTATAAAACCATTAAAAAGGATTTGTTTAAATGATAAAAAACGACAGAAAGAAGTTTTAATTTAAAGCATAAAATGTAAGTGACTTTTTGTATTTCATAAAATGAAATCTTGCGTGCAAATGTTTTAAATCTTTTTTAGTATATTTTGTGGCATAATTACCTATGTCATTTGAGATATTTCACTTTATTCTTATATAAAATTTAACTTTTACTGAAGAAAAATAAAATACATATATTGACTCGTTAGCGAATATTATATTTCCATTTAAATAAGGCTTTATAAAAAAAGGTGATATGCAAATGAATCTTTCTCGGTCATTTTTTTATTTTAAATTCGAATTTAAATTATTCCTACTTTTTAGAATATTTTATACTTCAAAAAACATAAACAGCTACAATGGTTGTAAAACGAACAAGTTAAACTAAAAAGCACCAATTTAGATAAAGTGAAATATATATGTTTTTTAATTAAAACATAAATTAAATTGAAAAAATACGTCCATACCAGGATAGAAGAATTTTACTTCGGAATGCAGAGGGATGTGTTGTGATAGTTTAAAATCTAGTAACAATCCGTGCCTCAAAACGTGAGGTTTATGGATGGAGCCTCGATGGTTATTGTATAAACCTTTAACTGCTGTGTCAGGAATTGTCGTATAGGTATTGTAAGTGATCTTTGAGATCGCATTATCAAAGATGAATCAAAGACCCTAATAAAGACCTTAACTAATTGGATATTCTTTCTGTACTAAACTTTATATATAGGATAATTAAAATTAAAATTTACCTTTTCAGAACTCTCTAGCGATAGTACTAAAGCTCGAAACAAAACAAAAATCCTCCACTACTATCTAGAGTTAAACTGAAAATTACAAGTTAAACTGTGAAAATTGAAAAAAAGGAGCACTCTGTGAGACAGCTAAAACCAGTTAATGGTTAAGAGAATTAAGATCTGCGTTAAACAAACCCATGCTTATTACATTTTAGTCCTTTCTGGCTGTGATTATAGGGTTTTTGAATTGTGAAAATCATATTCACGCATTGGGTACAGATTTTATGTTCATAATAAAGATATCGTAATTAATTTTCAATTGTTCAAAATTGTGCACGGTTGTTTAACACGACGATTTGGGTTCAGGGGATACAATATCAGATCCGGAGTCACAACACACCAAAATGACATTGGCTCTATGTATATTCCTTGAGAAAATAGGATGGGCCTGATTCAGAACACGATTGCGACGATATATTTCATTATTGTTGTTTCTCATTTCCACGCGGCTTTTCAACCTTCCTTTAGAGATTACCTGATTTCTTTATCTAGATTAATGTCGCAGTTCTAGAATATGTAGAGTCGTGGAAAATAAAACTGAAAATCTCCTTCTATCTCTGCAACAAATTTTTATAGAAGAAATTTACTGGTACCAAACAATTGGTAATAAAGTCTACTTTTAAAAATCTATATACAATTTTCTCAGGGGGCATCTACATATCAAAACAAACCCAAACTTTGTTTTCTTCAATACCAAGACCCAATTTTGATACTACACTTGAAATCTCCAGTTCAAACTATGCCTGGATACCAAACTTCATGAAATTCAATAGTTTCATTGATTAGTTTCATTAAAAATAATCATTTTAAAATAATCCTATTTTAGGGGATGTATCCAAATTGAAGTTCGGTACTCGATTGTTGAAATGCTACCGAAGGACTAAGTCACTTCTATTAATGTATTCTTTCTTGCCAATATAACCATTTTACTCACTTAATACGTTTACAACAATGTAGCAAAAAACCAGCGAAATACGGTAAAATCCTTTTCAATATTCATGTTAATATGATGTTTACAACAGTTGAATCATGCGATTAAAAAAATATATATAAAGTTATCTGTGATTAAAATAGTTTTTGAACATGTGGATGTGATTGGAATTGAATTTTATAGGTGTTTTTATTATGCTTTTTCTCAGATTTTGAAATTATTTTACTCGCTTGTTTCTAAATTTATATTTGAAGAATATCGGCGAATACAAAATTTAGAATAAAAAATAGTATGAAGCAGTATAAGAAAACAATGTAGCAAAAAACCCAGAGAAATTGTTTTTCAGCCTGATTATAAATCTTAACTAGATTGCTAATGGCATATTTTTAAAACTTTTTCAGCAAATAACACATATGCATTAATAGGAAACTTTACTTCAAACATACATAGTCCAGAAAAAATAAAATAGGCTTATTAGACTGGAAAAGAAGCTAGAAATTGAATTAAAGGTAACAAAAATAATGAGTATTAATTTCTAAGATATAACTGTTCGTTTTATAAAACGAGCTTTGTTAATAAATTAAAGAAACTAATTTACATAACTGACGCCAAATTATGTCTTATGCAAATACGAATAATATAATTTTTAATAAAACAAATAAAGGGAGACACATAAAAACAAATCCTATTTTAATCACCTGTAAAATGAGTAAAATATTTTTTTCAAATTATGCTTTTCTGCACATTATAGAAAAAGTATAGACATTAAGCCAGTATCTTGCCATTTTTAAGCATAATTTGACAACAACTTGGAAAAAAAAATGAAATTTTGAATGCGCTTGAAGCAGGACATAATAAATATAAATCCACAAAAAAATTGTAGGTTGCATTTCATAATTTTTTCTGATATTAATTTCATAACTCATAATTTATAATATAAAATTATAAAAATCAAAAATTCAACTTATTTATGTTTGACTTTTTTAGTATTATAATCAAACAAAAAAATTAGTAGATTAGGATTGTAATTTCAGGAGATATTATATTAAAGATATGAAAATGCAATTTAACTTTAGAAGTCCTAAATTTTGATTGTTTATAATTCCAAAACGTATAGTCCAAATGACTTGAAATTTGGTATTTAAGCATAGTTTCAACCAGAAAATTACAATATCGTTTCAAAATTGGCTGTTGCTATTGAAAAAAACAAAGTGTGGGCGGTTTCTGATATGTAGATGGCCTCCTAAGCAAATTTTATATACATCATATAAAAGTAGGCTTTGTTTCCAATCGTTATACCAGTAACTTTCTTTTACGATAATTTGCTGCAGAGTTAGTAGGGGTGTTCACATTTTTTTGCCACGAGTGTACATGTACATTCTTCCTTGCATCACCGATGTTTCGCTCCATACACACTGTTTTTCTATGAACACTAGATTTCCGAAACGCGATAATTTCATCAGTTTCTAAATTTATGTTAAAATGGCCTAAAAATAATAATAATTATTATAAAAATATGAATTTGTGGATATTAAGATGGAAAAAAAATTGCCCTATTTTCTGCGCCGGATACCTAATTTCGTGTATCTGTATAAGGTGAGCGAAAGCTATTACGAAAGTAACAGTGAAAATGACAAACTGCCTTAAATATAGTGTGAATTACTGTGTATCTCATGTAATGTTTTAAAAAAAAATAGAGTTTTTCCTCTGTAGATGCGCCCACATAATTATTATTTTTTAAATCATCCCATTTTTTTATTTTGTATATACAGGGTTAGCAAGAAATAATTTTCACACTTCAGAGGACTCTATTAATGCATTCTATTGGTCCAGATGAGATAAAATTTTAATTACAGATATTTCAAATAATACGCTTGACATTTGATAAAGAAAAAAATAATACAAAAATTTGTAATACACATAAAACGTTTAATATGCTTTATAAACGTTAAATAATTAAAATAAAAGTAGTATTAAAACTACTCAATATGTCCCCCTTCATTTTCAACAATGGACTCTAATCGCAGAATCCTATTTTGCACAGCAGACCGGAGTGAGTCTGCCGTAATATTAAGAATATGGCGACGAATGCTGACTCTAGTTCTGGCCCAGATGCTGACCTTTTACGGTATAAAATGTCCTTCAGGAAACCCCACAACCAAAAGTCGCAGGGGGGAAGTGGTCTCCAGCAAACGAGGAGCAATTGCTTTACACGGCAATCAATGTGAGGAGGTGCGCTTTCCTTCATGAAAATGATGTCCCAAAGGCATCTACGCTGTTGAAGCTGTGGGATTGCAAAATCCCTCAGCATATCGCGGTACCTATCAAGGTACAGTAGTCCTGTGACCGGACATGTTTGGATTCCATTTGCAGTTATCCCTTCAAAAAATACGGTTATTACAAGTACCCTTAAAACCACTACATTCTGTAACTTGTTCAGGATGCAAGGGTTATTCCTGGATAGCGTGAGGGTTTTCAGCTACATAAATTCGACAATTGTGGGTGTTACCTTGCGAATTGAGGCAAAAACGGGATTCGTCGATCCACAGAATGTTCTTTGGCCAAGTTATGTCAACCACCATTCGAGCAAGGAACTCAAGTGCAAAACTTTTACGACCTATGAGGTCTACAATAGGTGCACAGGCTTGATTTTGTAGGCATAAAAATTTAAAATCCGCCATAAAATCTATCGTACAGTAGAATACGGCATACCCAATACGCAGTGAAACAACTGGCACACTCATACTGCCATGCGGCGACTGCCTGCTGGCTTCAATGACCGCGGTAGCTACATATTCGGCGCTAGAAAACAGGATTTGATTTCGCCGATTTGCCCAGTTGTATTAAAATATCTTGCGTAGCGTAAGGCACATGACGTGTTTGAAGCTTTCTTAACTGCTTAATACCGGCGGGATTCGTTTTCAGCTGCAAAATTCAAATAATTTCCGGTAATAATAATTCAAAGAAGATACGGAGTTCTGCTGTTTCTGATAGATCACGAAGCTTGGTGGCAATTTGTCGCATGAAGGGCACTCATGCGAATGTATTGACATATATTAACATAGAAGTAACTTTTACGTAATCCCATGGGAAACAGCGGTCACTAACGTATATTTTTCTCGGGAATTATTAAAGCTATTTCAATATCGTTATAGTTATCGCAATATTTAAATTACAAATTGATCGTTCGGAAATAAATTAAAGTTGTAAGATTTATGCAAACAAAAATTTTCAGTTTTTAAATTAATGTTACTAAATAAATTGATTTTACAGAAAAAAATATAGAAAAACAGCCCAATTATGATACGAAAGAAAAAAGAAATATAATGAAATTGATTCATAGGTTCCTGACAAAAACATTCATATCAGCTATTTTCCAAAGGATATTGCAAACGCTGTTTCCGTTTACAACACTGTTAAGGGCACAAATCATTTTTTTTTCATTTAAAAGGATGTAAATTTCATTTTCGTCTTGCATTTTAATGTAACTTAACTTTAAATAAAGCGCAAATACTAACATTAAGTCGTGTTGATATTTAACTGTCTCAACTACTTTTTACACAATAACAATTAAGACTCGGGTACTTTCATCTAGTGTCAAAAATTTTCAAAAAGTGTCACTACAATTATTGTGATATGTAGGGAAACGTTTAAAAAAACTAAAATTTAATTTGCATTATTGTTGTGATTTCATCTTATATAAAAATTAATGAAATCATTATCTTCTAACTACACTTTTCTTTTCTTCATATGTTTTAACTGCAAATAGTTTTTGAAATATTTTCTCCTTTGAATTCCGACAAGAGCTCCTAGTTCTATAGTATTTTATGCAAGTGATAGAAGTCAAAGAAGGTCTTAGACGCCCCAATTGCCATATTTGTATATTGCCGTATTGCATATCGCGCATGCGTATATAATACCATCCTGTTTTTAACAAACAAATTAAGTGCATATACTGCTTAGAAGACGATGTTAACGGTAAATTTGAAAGCATTTTCTAATTTAACCGCAACAAAAATGATAATAGGAAAGCAAAATTTTACAAAGTCATTATTTAAAGAACTAAATTTTACAACTGAAATCACAGTATTTACTCACGTATACCTTCCTTTTAAAATACCAGTTTCTGCATTATGATCCCACTAAAAACTACGTTCAAAAATAAAATAAATACCTCCAATAAAATACCATCAATATACGCCCTACTTATTGTATTAATATTTGTATTAATATTTGTCAATAAAAGACAAAAGCTCTTCGCGACGCTTATTTTTTTTTAGAAAATATATTTTTAAAGAAAATTGAAATCTATATGTAACAGAATTGTCAAGTAATTTGCCTAAATCTTACACACAATAATTGCAATTTGAAAGATGTGAATTAGTGAGTTATAAATTCCCAGCGGTTAAATAAACTAATGTCAAATAATAAAAGTAAAATTGCACAGCTGACATTAAGCTTTCCGGTGTACATATTTATTCATTCAGAATCATCCTGTTTTCATATGTTTTATTTCATCCTGTCATATAAAAAAGAACTTTCCCGGTTTAGTTAAGATATTCTCTAATAAAATTTCAGTTTTCGGATTTATATGCCGCGTTTTTCTGCATGATGGGAAAAAATATCATTAAGTAATCACATAGAATAAAATAATAAGAGAAATAAAAGAAAAAAGCATATAGAGTAAAATGACAAGAAAGAAAAAGTAATGACAAGAGAATAATATTTTTTCTCTTATCTAGAGTGCTGAGATTTTAGTACTCAGTCAGATTTATTTTTTAAACGCATGAATTATATTCAATGTTTAACATTTTCGTTGAAGAAATGGTACCACACAATATAAACATCACTATTTTCAAACTTCGTAGTAAATCAATTTACCAAATGTTATAGAAGTGTACTAAGAAGTTTTTGGTTTGGATTTTTCCTAATACAAACGTTCAAACCAAAATATGAAACACGATTAACAAAATAAGTAGGAAACATATAAAATAACATAAAAACATTAATGTACGCTTTTTTCATATTTTCTGTCAGCACAACTAATTGATTTTCGTTTTTACTTAATTTTTAGAAAGAAAAAGTATAAAAACAGTTATGGAAGCAACTAAGAATTCTATAAAAATAAGATTTTAGATATTACGAACTAAATGCTTAAATTAATAAAAAATATTTATGAACAGAAAAATATAGACAATTATAAAACACCATCTCATTTTTCTCACATCTCATATTTATATACTTAAAGGTAAGATATATAAAAGTATATTAGTTTCTTAAACATCGAAAATAAACTGCCCACTGAAACGTACTTAATAAAGCAATGGTGCAATACAAGATATCTTGGTATTGTATGACATGTTTTATAATTTTTTTGTATGGAAAACAATATCTGCATTTTTTCTAATAACATACTCTAATACAAAAGCATAAAAAGTAATGTAATAATGTATATTTAATAAATGCATATGTTCGCGTTCTCTTTTTTGGAATTGGATGTCTAAAACTTCATGTTCTCGATTAAAAATTATCCATTCTTCGGGCATGTCTTCATACATCTACTTCCTCGAAAACTTTAGTCGTGAGTAATATGAGCACAGACTTCACTTTACATAAATTATGTGACCTGGATCCTAGACGTAATAAAAAAAAAGAAATCTGTCATTACTGCTCAGATAAATTACATTCTGCTGTAATAGTTATAGTTTATCCATCATTGCATTTTGCCAAATCATGTTTAATTTAAGTTTATCTGAAAAAAAAATCCAGCTTCACATGGAATCATTTAAGCATAGTGAAATCTTGAAATATATAAATAATTTGAGGACATGCAAAAATTTAAATCTAGATTCTAATTTACCTTTCTCTAGAATAGATTATTCATTTATATCGTTACATCTCTGACAGAAACTGAAATGAGTAAAGGATAATTTATAGGTTGTTTGTTTTATACCAATTAAATGCGAAAAAAAATTAATTCTAGTGCCTGTCTCATGCATTATCCGACATTCATAATTTTAACGAAGAAATTGTTTAAGTCAACCGATGTTATCATGTTACTTCCACTTCTAACCATAGATCCCAGGATAAGTAACATTAAATAATACTAAAAAACAGACAGCAATTAATTACATTACGTCAAAGAATAACATAACATAGTCTTATGAAGAGAATCTGTTCGGTAAATGAAGCAAAGGTCTCGTATTTGCATAATTATTTCAATATTAATGTTTTATATGAAGTTTCAAAAATAGATGATAATTTATTGATATTCATAAATTCCATTTAAAGATTTATTTTCGACAATTTCAAACAATTCTATCAGTATGGAGTTCCTTCTGTACCCTAGCATTACTTCATATATTTAAAAAAAAAAAAAAAAAAATCTGAAATTTTAAAACTTTACTGTTAATAGAACTGATATACTTATTTGTATAATCTATAAGATGCATTATTACGTATGACAGCAACTAATAATATAAACAGTCTTCCCTGCAAATAGGTAATGTACGCTATGTATTTATATTGGAATTATTATAATCAAATTTAATTTGTCTTTGATACGGAAAAAAATCATTCACTTTTTTTAAATAATGTCAATGCATTTAATTTGTTTTTGATTTCTTTTCAAAGTTTTATATACCTGTATTGACTTTTATTTACATAGATGGTACTATTATTTCTAAAATTCATCTGCAACATTATTATCTTACATACGGAAAAAAAAATTCCTTCATCCATTCCATCCCATTAAAAAAGAAAAAAAAATCCATCCATTCCTTCATCTATTTTCATTAAAAAAAAATTCCAATTTTCTCCTATCTCTAAAAAGACTTTTCAAATAAAATTATTGATGCTACAGAATTTACATACATAAAGAAAATGTGAAATCGAAGCTGTACAGAAAAAAATGGCGGTGATGGAAAATGGGAATGATTTTATATTTGCCTAAAATTTAATAAATTAAAAATGTATTCTTTACTCGGCATGGAAAGATTGTCTGTAATTTATTAATACTTGCAATGCGTTCAGTATTTTCAAATTCAAATACTGAATAAAACTTGAATATTTTTTATATGGACTTTCATATTCATATAAGCATGTATGATAGTATTTTTCCTTCAATAGATTGCAATACCATATTTTGTCTAATAACGTAAATTATATTACTTTATTTGTTAAAATTAAAAATACAAAAGACTAATTATGAAACACATGGAAATGTAAACTTTTTGGATATTTTCTAAGTTGGGATACAAATTGGACATAAATTAACAAACTGTCTCTCAAATTTATAGGATAGATTTTCAAAAATGAATATTCTGAAATTTAAACAGATTAATATTTCATTTGAAGTTGCTTTTCGTACCGTTGTCGTTGATGATTAGTAGTTTTTTCCTAAAATAACATAGCAAAACCTACTTTTTATTTCCACAATGGGTTTCCTTCTACAGAAGTAAATCGCTTAATTGGGATCACAACCATTTTTAGAGCATTTATTTTAATTTTTAGATAAATGGGTATATAAATAAGGGTCATAACACCATATTACAAGATGATCAAAATTAAAAAGGTTGTATTTAGATTACACTGACATGAAATACCTGTATTAACTGCAGCGATACACATATATTTCAAAATCTATGGTTTTAATAACTGAAGCAAAAATGCAAGTTTTGAATGACAGAATGAGATTTGTGCTATAATACCTGTAATTTGCATACTTGTAATACGAGTGTTGCTATTTATAGTTCTGACCTAGTAATGAAAAAACAAATATTTATGATCAACATTGGATTTATTGTTTTTCAAAGTATTCTCCATGTAGATCAATATACTTTTGCATGCGTTTGAACCAATTTTCGAAGCACTGTTTCTACTCAAATGGAGGTAACTCCAAAACATACATTTTGAATACATCAACCGCTTCTTCCGGTGCCGAAAATCGTTGTCTACGTAATTTATTTTTTATATGTGAGAATTAAAAAAAGTCATTGGGTGCCAAATCAGGGCTGTACGGTGGTTGACCCATCAATCCGATGTTTTGGCCTTTCAGAAATTCCTTTGTTTGAGACGATGTGCAAGAGCTCGCATTGTCATGATGAAGAATTATTCGCCTGTTCTTCTGCTTTTTTTACATTTATCCGATGACTTCTCTCTGGCAAACAAATGGTCGTGTACAATTCAGAATTGACTGTCCTGCATTGCTCTAACGCCACTGTCTCCACGTGACCGGTAATGCCGAAGAAACAGGCAACCATGTGCTTCATCCTCGAACAAATTGTGTTACATAATACTCATTCCCTTGTGTAATTGTTGTTTCCTGATACATTTGTAAAGTTATATTCCTCTTGTCCCTATTTCTACTTACCACAAATATCTCAGTTTTATTGGAAATAAGAACATTCGTTGCAGGTTTGTAATTCTTATGAAAACACATTTTGTCTGAATTAATATATTCGATGACTTAGAAGCTTTGTTGTTTTATGTATAAAATAATTTAGGCCCTAGCGAATTATCTGGTAGAATGATATTCATATTAATCGATTAGTCAATAAAGTACACTATTTTACCTTATATTAGTGGAAGCGCTTCGCATATGTGTGGAATTAAGAAAATTCCCAGTACTGTAATGTAATTCATTCTACCGCACTCAAGATTTTCTAGACTGTTATTTTATACCTTCATAAATAAAATCCTTATAATCAAGGAATGGTGTGCAAGAAGTTAACTTGCTATTTTCCTGATTGATTTTAATGTCTTGAAAAATAGATGTCGTTTAATTAAAGATATAAAAGTTAGTAATGTCTTTTAAGTGTTAAAACATTTTTTAAAACCTTTAACTGATTACACACCGTAATAAGTTAGTGTATGTAAACATTTCACACAACAACAAACTGTTTAAAAAATTGAAGAAAAATAACAAAAGAAAATATTAAAAAAAATAATTGCGGTTCTTAACAATCTTCAATGGATTCTGAATATTATTTTTTACAGATAAATTAAATTATTGACAATCTGTGTGCAGAAGTAGCTTTTTTGTTTATAAGGTAATTATATTTTCATTTATATTTCAGAGCTAATTGTGGAAGGAAAAACTTCATAACTTTTTTTAGCAAAACATCTAATTGCGTGTAATGAAGCGTTGTAATATGATAATTGTTCGTAAATAAAGATATGTATTTCTGTTTCTTTAACACTACTTTGTAAATACGTTTTTAATGAAATGTTAAAAAATAACATTCTGTGCATTAACAAAAACTGTCATATATTTTGTGTGTTTTTATAATGCTTTTTTTTTTTTGGTTTATAATGTTTTACATTTTATTTTTTTAAATAATTTTCTAATGATAATTTCTTTTATTAAAAAACACTTGCTATTTACTTTTTTTTCCAATTATATTTTCTATCAGTGTTTTAATTTACAATATTTCTATTCCATTTTTTAAAGCTGTAATGCTTGTACTCTTTGTTCATTGTTGGTGAGTAGAAGTACAACTATATCCTTCCCCTTACGTTATATTTTGTTGAGAACGTGATTTAAGCGCAATCTAATTTACAAAGACCATAACACCAGAAAAAAAAATAGATATTTTAATGGTGTTTATATATTTTTGTATAGCACAGTTTGTTCTATATTTATACTAATTTTTATAATATTTGAATTAATTTATGTATATGTTTTACACAGACTTCCTATACAAATGAAAAATGCATTTTTCTACTAAAGCGCCAGATAGACTAGAACAATTTGGTGAAGCATAATACATTTAACAGTATTATGACAGCAGGCAGGGTTTTACGAGAACAATAGCAGGCGCTTAGAAAACTGCCAATCGCATGTGAGGTGGTAGGATTTTGAGGGTCCCAAATTATTTATAATAAGGGAGCAAGCATATGTACGGTGAAATATTACTTTTTTCAGATGATTTCAGAGGTCGCCTTCTGAAATGCTTTCAGGTTACTTTTTAAGATGAATTTTAGAGATCACTTGTAGCAGATTGCTTCGGAAAAACATGATTTGCAGAGATATCTTGTTGCTTTATTTTAGTCTCTGCTGATATAAAAGTTACAGTCCAGTAGATAATGTTTTCTCCAGGCTTTGCCAGCAATTTGTTAATCTCAGGCTTAATATTATACTTTTGGTTCATTCTGGGAATATACACCCATTCTAAATGTTTGAATAAAATTTAGCTTATATTTAACCTGAATGGTCTCTATAAACTGTCGCTACAATGAGTGCGTGCAGTATCCCCGGAAAAACAGTCTGACCTGAAGAAGAAATCTACATCTGGATGATAGAACTGAAGTAACCGCTTTCTTATGAATTACAAGTATTCTGATGCGGAAATCGAGAAAACTCTCCCCGTTGATGTTCAACAAAGTTAAACAGAAACCTTGAACCGGCAAACAAAGATAGCGGTAGCAAATCACAAGAGAGCAAGCACAGCAGCGATGTGAACAAATCAATAGTCAGGTGGATCACAGCCATGCTGTGATCAGGCGATTTCCGCCCCGCACCCAGGTACTAACCCGTTAAGCTAGGCATTCATGCCGGGCAGGTAGGGGCCTGGTTAGCGGTATAAAAAAAAAAAAAAAGCGATTTCCATAACATCCGCTTTAATAAAAAGCTATGCGTTGCTGACGACTGGGATTTTCTCTAATCGTTGCCACAGATTAATTTCGGAAAATGAAACATTTGAAGTTACTGAAAAAATTAATAGCTCGAAAAGTATTTGTCATAAATTTGTTAGTCAAACTGCGTTAGAAAGTAAAAAAATTGCATTTTTCTTGCTATAAATTTCAAATATAATGATTATGCGTTTTTCAAATACTGAATTTCAAAAATTACCAAATTTTACAATGGAGTACCGTAGCGAAACCTTCACGAATAAAAATATAATGATAACGACAATGCGTCCTGACATATGTACTGACTGTAGCACGAGTCACAAATTATGGTAACCTTATTATTCTGTTAAAATAGAAAAGTGAATTATGATGTAACGAGTGCATGATTTTTATTTAATTTTTGACAAATAGCATACTTTAGTCCACCTCAGTGAGGCATATCAATTTCATTATATTTGTAGTATAGTAACTTCATTAAAATCCAACGGAAACGCCGAATGGATTTTGACGGAACTTTCACTGTTAGTTACATGAGTTTTCAAGGATCGTTATAGTATATAGCATATCGTTTTATCGTTCTTTACCAAATTATACTGTAAATGAACAACGAAAAGAGTTTGTCCTTAACAGCCCGAAATTTGTCTGACATATTAAAAATGTAATAACGCAATGGCGTTCGTATCGTTTTCAGAAATTCAGAAGGACATTCCAAGTAAAGGTCCATAAGGTTTTAAAACACAAGGTTAATATTTATTAATTATATATTAATATGTCAATAATATATTAAAGGTGCGTTAAGAGAAATTGACCGGCGTAGCTTGCTAGTGTTTAAATAATAGTACTATGTCTTCCGGTACTGTTGCCATTGCTAGATGGTTAAATTTGTTTAATTCTACGATAACCTGCAAAATACTCAAATGTTTTAAAGCTGATTATAAGTAAGCACAAAGTTTAATTGTACGACATAATATTTTAGAACAAATACTGATTGTGAGATTTAAACACAAAGGTATAAAAATAAAATTAATAATGTTTCTACAAATAACAGTAAAGTTTTATGCAAAGAACTTTAAAAATTATTGGACGAATGATATCGTAGGTAAAAGATCTGAAATTTTAATTATGATGATGAGGAGTTTTCTTGTATATATTTTTGTATGTAAATAAATGTAGTTAACTTTTTATATTGGTTCTCGCTTCTTTCTGCATCATGTGTTCCAGTTAATTTAATTTATAGACTGAAATATTCCTGCAATTTGTAAGTTACTGGTAATCCAATCAGAAACTGATTTCATAACTTAACAGCGCATAAAATAGATTTTGATGGAACAAAAATACATAACGCGATAATTCTATTTAATTGTTATTATTATTTTAGGTTAAGTTTATGTTCGTTAACATTTATAAATTCCAACCAGAGCTAAGCGATCATGAATTATTTTTACAGTCATATTTACCTGAAAACGGGGGAATTATCTCACTACATGATGTCTGGGAACAGTTTAATTTCGTAACCAGTGTTTTTAAATAATATTTAGATCTTTCCTACAAATGTAATATTTCACTGACTGTTCAGTAAAAAGGGAAAATTGTAATATTGTTTTTTTCTAAAAATATGTTTAATATGCGACAAAAATGGTTATTTTTAGAAGATATATAAAACTAAATTATCTGTATGAAGATGACCCTGAAGTATTAAGAATTAATTAATGATTTAAAACTGTATATTAAAAGTCGAATATGTTTAAATACTTCATGTACTCATGGAAAAACTGGAGCTCATTAAACGAGTACATTCTATATCGACAGTTAGTGTTCAATAGTATACATCGTTTCGAGAATATAAAAAATAAAACAATATTCTACATTATAATAGCAATATCCTAGAGTGCATTTTGTATATAGTTGTTTCATTTGTACAGTTGTCGGATATTTGAAGAAATTTATTATTTAGAAGTTCTATGGATATCAGTGGTACATATGGTACTTTATTCATACCGATATATTAGAAGAAGATAAGTAGATATTCAGAGAGCAGATTTGTTCTAAATAATAATTTATGACAGTATAATATATTTTTTCATCGAAAAGTGCTCACAAGATGCTCTAATTTAAAATTAATGATACGTGATATGTTTAGAAATGCTAGATTAATATTTCTTTGTCATATTTTTAATTGTATTTTATATGTGAACACCTCAAAAAATGCATAAATAATATTAAGGTTTAACTTTAAAATGCAACTATCTAATGAAGCGTATGGGAATTATATTCCATATCAGTTCAACGCTTCATAAATGATAGATATTCAAAATATAAGCATGTACTGGATTGGGTGTTTGAATACCTTGCGAATTTAACTTATTTAACAGGTAAAAAAATAAACAAGCATTTGGAAAATTTACTGAAACAGTCCTGCTGACGGAAATAGATGACTCAAAATCGCATGGTTAAGGTAAAGCCAGGAGATATGGCGCGGTGGGCGAGATTGCGCACATTGAGGTTCGGGGGGGAAGAAGTAGAGTGAGCGCGCAGCGACTCCAGGTGTTGTACAACAGGAGTAGTGGAGTGTCTACTTGAAAGTGCACGGTGACTGTTTTGAGCGACTAAGATAAAACATTGCTAGTTTGTTTTGTTTTCCCAAAGTGAGTGCTTGAATTTTCATAGCTATTCGTCAGAATTTCTATACAATGTCAGTAGTACAAAATATTTTAAATTTAAGCGATTTCTAATAAGCTACTAATCTAGAATAACAGTATGAACACCAACGGTTCGTTTTAGTAGCGGCTATGTTTAAATAAAAGGCCGCGCAATCTCTCCTACCGAAATTGGAGAGTTTGTGCATCTGCTACTCAGGAGAGATGACGCATTGTTCCCAATAGTTTCCATGCTAGGAGATATTACGCAGCTTATTGGTAAATTTGCTAAAAAAAGAAAGTAAAAATGAAAATGGACTAATTTTAAGTTAAACGTGTTATCAAGTAACTTAATGGTTTTTTGTATTCATATCTGCACTTACTTTTTCTGAATCTTTAATTTTATTCCTTTAATTAAATTTTTTTAATCATTTTTAAAATTATTTCCTTATTCTGATTCTTTAATCATTTGGTTGAAATATTCACCCCTAATACAATAATATTTGTTCACAAAAACCTTACAACAATGTCATTTAAGTGTAATTATTATTGTTAACAATTTCATTTTAGTTATTATTAGTAACAATCTCTCCTATCCATGTGCGCAATCACACCAACCCTGTAAGGACAGATTGCGCAAAATAACTGTTTTGGTTTTATTGCAACTGTTCTATTAAATTACAACATAACAACAAATTAGCAATGGAAATGCATAAAAAACAAGTGAAGTAAAAATTATTCATGGTTAGTTTAGCAAAAACATAATATTTAAATTTTTATTGTTATTCTTTTGAATTGTGCGCAGACTCTCCTAGCTTTACCTTATATAATGGTTGAAATTTTGGGCATTGTACCATTTAAGTGCCAGTTGAAACAAAATTACATCATAACAATTCGTTCAAACCTGAAGTTAGGTAACAAGTAAACACATAAAGGTCGTAATTATCAGTGGCTTGTAAATTTCCAGCTTTAACATGGAGCTCAGGACTGAACATATTCTGATTTTTTTTTTTTTATCTATTGAGTTGATAGTATTGAAAATCCTCATTATTGAAAATCCACATGCCAAATAACAACAATTTGTGCACTATTTGTTCTTTTCGAGTTTTCTGATTTCTATTTCGAATTATGTAATTGTGCATAAACTTTTCAAAGATTCATGAACGAAATGTTGGGAAATATACCGTTCTGTTTTGTTTACTTAGGCGATATACGCATTTTTAGTCAAAATAAGGCTGAACACAAAATTAATTTACGCATGCTATTTGAATTATTAAATGCATATGAACTCACAGTTAATGCTTCAAAATTCTTATTTTGTGTCCCATGCATTTCTTTTTTAGGCCTATTTATTTCGCAGTAGCGAACAAAATCCCTCCCTGATAAGGCCGCAGCGATATTTGCTTACGTAAAATAACTTCAAAGATTCCTTAGATAAAAAAAAAATTCCTACTTTTTTGCCAAATATTACTATACATCAAACAGCCCTCAGCAACTAGTTAAAAGGCGATAAATTACAAAATGAAAAGAGAGTGATCGGATGAAGCGGAATGTGATTTTTTAAGATGTAAGGAATTAATTGTAAATGCAACACAATCGGTACAACCGGAAGCATACTTTTTTGCCGAATGTTCGTAAACATCAAACAGTCCTCAGCAACTAGTTAAAAAGCAATAAATGACAAAACGAAAAGAGAGTGATCGGATGAAGCGGAATGTGATTTTTTTTAAATGTAAGGAATTAATTGTAAATGCAATCCTATTGGCACAATGGGAAACAAAAGATAAATTAGTTTTACAAGTAGATATTTGAGATTTCGCAATTGGCGGAGCATTATAACAATTAGTTGAAAATGAATTGCAGTCCCTTGCATTCTTTTCTCTCAAACTACTTAGGTGACATGGACATTGAAATATTAAATGCATATGTACTTATAGTTAATACTTCAAAATGCTTATTTGGTGTCCCTTACATTTTTTTAGGCCTCTCTATTTCGCAGTAGGGAACAAAAGCCCTCGCTGATAAGATCGCAGCCATATTAGCTTACGTAAAATAACTTCAAAGATTTCATGGATATAAAAATGTTTCCTTTCTTTTAGTGCTGAATGTAGCTAAACATCAAACGATCTTCAGCAACTAGTTAAAAAGCGCTAAATGGCAAAACGAAAGAAGAGTGGTCGGATGAAGCAGAATGTGAATTTTTAAAATGTAAGGAATTAATTGTAAATGCAACCCTATTGGCGCAACCGGAAGCAGAAGATGAATTAGTTTTGCAAGTAGATACTTCATATTTAGCAATTGGTGGAGCATTATAACAATTAGTTGAAAATGAATTGCAGGCCTTTGCATTTTTTTCTCGCAAACTTACCAAAGATGAACATGCTTACAGTGCATACGATAGAGCGTTAATCACAGCGTATACTGGTATCAGGCATTTTCGTCACATGCTCGAAGCAAGATGTTTCACCTTTTGAAAGATCATAAACCATTAACGTATGCATTCAAACAGCATACAGACAAACATTCACGAAGGCAAACCATTTAGTTATATTTTATATGCCAATTAATGACCGATATAAATCATATAAAGGGATATGAAAACATCCCAGCAAACACGCTTTCACGGATCGCTGTTATAACAAAGCCAAATCCTATCGATTATGAAGACATTCCAAAAGTGCAAATATATGACCCTTAATTATAAAATTTAACCCGCAAAATTTACAATTAAATATATTTATTTAACAGGTCATATAAACGCAATACAATGTGATTTCTCAACAGGTACGAAAATATCTTACATCCCTGTGTTCATTTCGTAAACAATTATTTCGTAATTGCATAAGTTTTCGTATCCAGGAATTAAAGTGCAACTAAAGTGTTGAAGTCTAGATTCATTTGGCCTTCTATTAATAAAGATTGCGTAACTTGGTCATGAGAATGTGTAGCGTGTCATAAAGCTAAGGTCTGCCGTCATATTAAAATCCCGTTAGGTTCTTTTCCAAATCAAACTAAGTGATTTGATCATGTGCATCTCGATCTTGTCAATCCTCACATCCTCAAGGCATCTTCTGTTATAACACAATTGTGGACTGATTTACATGTTGGGAAGAAGCTGTAGTTATCATGGATATTAGTGCGCCGACAATAACTACAATTTTCCAAAATCATTGGATCACGAGGATCGATTGCTCATCAGTAATCAGAACGAATCATGATATGCAGCTCTACCTTTATTCCGATTTTGGTGATAGCTGTATCTATGTATCTATGGGATCGAATTTGATCAAATTTCGTTCTAAGTTAATCATAATCAACACTGATTAGTTTTAGCTGTAATTTAATCAAAAGGTCGAGCAACTGTGCTGTGTTGTACGTTCCATGCTTTTAGATATACCTATACCTTACTATTTACTATGAAATGCTTTATTGCATGTAAACATAACTCTGTTAGAAGCTCTAAAATGTATTGTTTTCAATAACAAATCACCGACTAAAATACTCCGCTAACAGCTGCGATATTTTAAGAGTTTCTGATAAAGTTATTCTTACACGTATGGCGGTCATATCGTCACTTCTATGTGAAACTATCGAATGTTAAAAATGCATCTTTCATTAGTTTTAAAAATGGGGCGATTGTCACCACTAAATTTTAATATAATTCTTCAACAGGGTTGCCTGTTGATCCGTTTTCATTCAGAAATTTCGAATCCATACCAGAAAGTTAAAATGAAAATTTTTAATTTATTTAATGACAGACATTTCGTGGTTACTTAAAGTAAAAAAAAGTCAAAATTTCCGGTATGAATTCGGGGTTTCGGAATAAAAAAAAGCCTGATTAGCAACCCTGTTCTTAGCAGAAATTTTATTGGTATTTTTAGTAGGAGAATAATTCTAATTACATTTAGTGGTGACAAACGGCCCATTTTCAAGTAATGAAAAATGCATTATTCATATTCAATTGTTTCACATGGTAGTAACGATAACATACTAAAGCGAGGAAGCTCTACATTTTTATAGTTGACATTTTGCTGCTATCTCTTCATAATTTTCAAGCTAGCTCGACAATTTCCACATTTCGCCACTAGTGAACGCTGAAAACTTTCTCATATGATATGCATAATAATTTTGCTGTAGTTAAATACTTGTTCCACCATTCGTGTTTTATGGATTGAAGAGACATTTGAGGGTACCGGCACATTAAGCTGAAACCATACCTTGACATCCGGCCAAGACAGTTTACATGGAATGGGTCACTTATTTCATGCACATTTGTGTTATGTGTTTCATATTTCAGTGTTCTATTTCTTCCAGAGTCTTCGAGAGAGATATTCAGAATCAATTTCTACAGCGGATATAGTTGCGAATCTCACACAAAGCACATGTTTTGAACCTTGCTTTATTAACCTTATTCTGAGGAGGCACAAAATGAAACAAAAGTTTTCTATCCAATTTAGGCGTTTTTTCCAGTGATTTATATCACTGTAAACAAATCAGCAGCGTCTCTTTTGCGCTATGGGCTTATTGAGATATGGACATTGCGATCGTTTATTTCTGCGACTGTGACAACTTCAACAATTCTGTTACATATCATAGGTACATGATTGGAAAAGTAAAAAAAAACCTTTAAATTCATTTATACTGTAGTTATAGCTTATTAAAGTAAGTTCAAATTAATCGCGACTGGATATGTGACCCGATTTGAGGCCTAGTAATGATGAATGGATTGATTTCTGATGTTTAATTTTGCAATTTTTTTTTAACTCAGAATGTTTTACTAGATCTTCAGTTTCTTGTAATATGAGCTATAAAATAACAAACTTGGTGATTTGATCGGTTTTCTGCAACTATGTAATAGGGAACTTTACAGGAGGACCCCTAGTTGCTCAATTACACTATTTCTGACTCTGACAGTTTGCAGATGTTCGTCTTTCACTTATATGTGTGTTTTGTTTGCGATTGCATCAAATTTGAAAGGGGTCAAGTAGTGACCGTATCCAAATTTGAGTCACTTGACTGAAATTAAAATGGTAACTAAGTGGTGTTTACGTTTTATTAAAAAATACAAGGAATTCGCTAGATAAAGGCTGTTTTTTGTATGAAGAATTTTCTAGTTCTTTGACATACTGATTTAGAATTAACCAAACAGCCTTTCCTGATGAGATCGAGTGTTAAAGAAGGAAATCCTTCACTAATATTTAGTCCTGTTTCGAATTGATGTCGTTTTATAGACTCACGAGGTGTAATCAGAGTAGAAGGAATGTTGAAAATGCTAATTTAAACCTAGATCATAAAAATATGATTTTATTGCAAAATAATCATAATTTCACTTATTACTGTAATTAATCATTATGATATTTTTTATTCTCGAATAGGTTCGGAGCTATTCTGCCCTTTTTTACGACACGATTCCTGATTGCAAGAGCAAGAACCATATAAAAAAACAATTCAAAATTGCATGTCTTACCTAAAGAAAAGTTCAAAGCCATCTCAACAGGTGTTGATCGACTTACCGTTAAGACCATGTTATCCCATGTAGGGTATTTTTTAAAGTACGTCTTTGCAGGTTGAATACATAAGTCAATGTAATTATATTTATATATATAGTTGCAAAAGAAATGAAAATATATCATAATTTAACTGTCAAAGAATACATGAATGTTATTGTAAAAAAACTGTATCTGAAAGATAGATAAAGTATAAAATACCTATTTGTCATTACTCGAATTATTATTATATTCCAGTTATTTTTTTCAAAAAATGCATTGTGTATATATATATATATATATATATTAATAATATTAATATATATAATTAATTAATGGGTAATTAATGTTTCAGACGCAACATTAATGTACAACACTTTTATGAAAATACGATAAAATGTATTTATGTCTTCGAATATATAAATACAATCATAAATAAACGTCCGCATGTTTTTTTTTTTTAATTATGTGATTTAGACTAATTTTTTTTTTGCTAAAACATTATATTTTGTGATATATGTGTGCTTTTTTGAATTCGTAAATTTAGTTTATGATCATTTCAATTTAAAATACTCTCTTCAAGACAAATTTAAATACAAACGAAATTTTTTTTTTTTTCTAAAACAATTGTTGCATTTTATTTTCTTTTTGATACTATTTAAATATTATTATAATATAATATAATATATTATATAACCTATTTTTTTATTAGATTGTTTTGCAACATTTAGTTATTTTGCTTTAAAAAAACATTTAATTTCCTACATTAAAAAGAATAAATTAAGATATTGCTTATGCATTCTTAGTGTGAAATTCTAATAGTCATTATAAAATGTAACTTAAATGTCCATTAAAAAGTAGTTATTTCAGGTATAACAGCTTTACGATTTGTAAATTATATGTGTCATGTAAATAGAGTATTGTCCATAATATATATATATTTATATTTTTGTTAAATTACTGAGTATGAAAATTGTAATATGTGAAATATGCATCAATATTAATGTACAACATTATTGTAATGCCTTGAAAAATTCTCTGTTATTTTAATAGCCAATCACCAGTGGCAGAATATTCATAAGGGTAATTAATGTTTCAGACGCAACATTAATGTACAACACTTTTATGAAAATACGATAAAATGTATTTATGTCTTCGAATATATAAATACAATCATAAATAAACGTCCGCATGTTTTGTTTTTTTTTTAATTATGTGATTTAGACTAATTTTTTTTTTGCTAAAACATTATATTTTGTGATATATGTGTGCTTTTTTGAATTCGTAAATTTAGTTTATGATCATTTCAATTTAAAATACTCTCTTCAAGACAAATTTAAATACAAACGAAAATTTTTTTTTCTAAAACAATTGTTGCATTTTATTTTCTTTTTGATACTATTTAAATATACTAATGAAAAAAAGAGAATTTTACAATCAATAAATTGTTAAAATGTCAACTGATGAACAAGATTGTACATTCTTCGTGTAAAACGATGTAAAAAAAAAAAAAGAAAAAAAAACATTCTTATTGAACTTTCAAAAATGCCCAATTAATTTTCATTTTAAAGCTCGTATTTAATAAATTTTTAATATATCAACAGATGAACAAGCATTATTTGTGTAAAAAGATGCAAAAATATATTGAACTTAAAAAAAAAGCCTAAATAATTTTCCTTTTAAAGCTCGTTTTAGTATTAACTACTTCAGCAAAGAATACTACATCGAGTTACGTAAAGCACTTGTTGAAAAAAATTGAATTTTGAAATATCAACATATCTTGTTTAAAAATGTATTACTCAAAATATATTTTTATATTTCATGGAATATCAAGCTGTTTGAATTTAGATATATTTTTTGTCTCAATCTTTTATATTTATTTTATTTTTTAAAGAAGATATATGCCTAAGTCAAAAATCTTTCCAATTATATTTTATGTTTGTTTGAAAGTATTTTTACCTTTCTAAAAACATAAGAATTTGCGCGTTTAGATAAATGTATTTTGGGCCCAACTTCTAAAGTACATAAGATTTTCACCTCAATAAAAATGTGAAAATATATTTGAGATGGCTTTAGAGGGGAAAAATTTGAGATATCCTACTTTGTGCTGATATATAAGTTTTTTATCGCTCTGTCAACATTTTTCGAATAGTTCAAATATATAGTAATAGGCAATTTCTTTTGCAGTTATACGTAGATATAAATATAATGTAGATATATATATATAAAACGATTTTGAAAGTTTTTAAAAATCAATATACTTGTTAAAATCAATATAAAAAATATACGGAAATATTTTAAAATATTTTAAATTGAGATTAACTTAATATTTTTTTATTCTTAAAACATATATCGTGTACTTCAAAGGAAACTACAGGAAAGGTTAATGAATATTTGAAACTTTTATTTATGCTCTAACTAAATGAAATCACGTAAGTTAGTCTACAATTTGTATATGAGTTTCCTTGCTACATTATTTTTCATGTGTCGTCAGAATGTTCCAAAAAATTCTAGTGCTTTTTATAGTTCATCCTATTGGGGGATGTATTAAGCGTTAAAGATCATATTGCGAGTAGGGGACATTTGAAAGTAGTTAATGTTATTCGTTACTTTCACAACTTCTATCGGAAAGTATTTTTAAATGTTTGTCACTCACTTTCAAAAACTTAAATTAACACATAAAGCTTAAAGCATCAAAGTAAACATATTTAAATTTTTCAGAATTGTTTTTTTTCTTAGTTAGTACTTCCATGTATATTTTTAAAATCTGTAAATAAAAGAAAATAAAGAGAAGAATGCAATAATATGTTATTTTATAGTTTTAAATGCCTTATAATACTGAATAACTTTCAGAAATTTCAACGTTTTTAGGAATTTATTAATTTTTATTTTCAATTTCCAACAAAATTCGAAAAGCTTTTTTTCAGTTTATTCATAGTTTACCCATCCGCATTAATCCTTTAATAAACAAAACGCCATTTAATGGATTTTTATTTGAACAATTTCATATGGACTGTGATTATTCCTTTGACTGAAATTTTTGCATATATAAAAGTATGTATATTTCTATTATAATTAGTGCGATTAAATGTTTTCGAGGCAGCATTTGTTTTGCATCAAAACATGCTATTGATTTCTACTTATATAGTTAAATATTCACGATTTACAGCTGTTGTTTTACGTTATGTGTTTCAAGTGCCTGATATTTTTTTTTTGTTAGTCAAAAGCATGAGTCGAAAAACTCAAAGTAATCATAACGCGCACGTACACCAATTTTGAACAGGTGGAAACTTTTTACAGTGGAACAATCATTTAATTAACAAAAGTTTAGACTATTAGTAATATATTTAATATAAATATTAGGATATTAGAATTTATCGAATAGTCTGCACATCATACGTGTGTAGTTGCTTGGAAAGGGGTGAAGCCGAAAACAAAAACGGTTTATGTTTTTGAAGAAACTTATCTTAAAATGAATCAAAAATATTATGAAGAACATTTTCTTGAAAAAATGTAAAACCATGTTTATAAATATACATCAATAACAAAAATTATAAGAACTAAAGATCTTCTTAAAACTCCATCAAAAACTTTAAAATGCGCTAGGCCTTTCGAAAGATCTGAGTCTTTCTTCGTCAGGCGAAAAAAGGCGTGCTTCTACTATGAAAGCAGCAGCAAGACGCCAGTTTCAACTTATTTTCAACAAAAATGATTTTTCTTCAATAGGCAGCACATCAACCAAATTTGTTTACAGAATGATTGTTAAACATTAAACTGATTTTCATCTAACAACAAAACATTTAGTTTTATGTAAGAAATATGATCTTTTCAATTGAGTTTATCGATTCATGTCTTTATATAACAAAAGAAAAAAATCAAAGAGCATTTAAAACAAAAAATTATTAATATGCCTCGTCAAAATAGTATCAATATAGTGTCAACAATAAAATAACAAAATAGTAAAAGATATGATGTAACCAAACATATTCCGCGCCCTTTATTTCTTTTCTTTTTCGTTTGTTATAAACATAACATATGATGCTAAAATATTGATGTGCATTGTTGATTTCTATTAAATTTAATTAAGAAAATTATAATTACTATACATACATTATATTTTTAAATAAAAGTAATTCTACGTGTATTTATACTTTAAACATACATTTTTGCAATACTAGCAGTGCTGCCACATCTGGCGGATTATTTATTCAGAAATTCCAAACTCTTAACAGAAATTTTAGTTATATTTGGTTTATAAATGATAAATATTCCATGAATAATTAAAATAAATATGATTAAAAAATTCTGGTGATTGTACGGATTTTTTTATTAAAATACCCGCAAGATTTGGCAACACTGACTACTAGGTTTCAAAACCGAATTCAGAAATTTTAACTCTAGTAAATTTTAAGCATTTTAAAATTTGAATTAAAAATGTACATTTGATTAAGAGTAGCTTCATTATATTACTTTTAAAGATAATTTGATTGTACAATTGAATCATCTTTTTTTTCTGTAATTAATTTGTAAATTTAAACAAAATCGTTGAATAACAACAGTTATAAGAAAAAAATTAGCATATTTGTTATTTTTTGATACGTAACTAACGTTGTAACTTCTTTTGGAAAGTATGCATTCTATTCATTACATTATAAACGGCAATAGTTTCACAATGAACTTAATTGATTTTGATGAAGAGTTTATGTTGCACTAAGTTCTATATAGTACTGTTTAAAATATTCATTAAAATCTATTTTCTTTTAATTCTGATTTTTTTTAAACATATATTTTCTTACATATAATAAAAATTTAAAACATATCATTAATTTTTGTTTGTCAAATTTTTTTAGTAATTTTAAAATTGCATTTTCACCTAGATATAATAAAAAGTGGCTATAAAAGATTGTTTCTTACATCACACTGTTTTTAAATATTTAAATATTGAAATAAGATTCATTTAAAACTATTCATTCATTTTTTAAAACAATTATACACAATAGTTGACTTTAAATTTAAAAAAATTGAGCTTGCTGATAAGCGTGATTGATTTACGTAATTTGTTTTAAATACAAAAAAAGCTTGATGCATTTCCATCTAATTTTTTTTTGTTAAATATTCTTTCTGTCGCTATTTATAAGAGTGTTATTTTTGGCCCTTAGTTAAGTAATTTATTGATTAAATACCACAGAGTATTCTTCAACCCATAGATACAAGAGGACCGACACGTCAATTTAAACAGTTCTAGGAGAAAGAGCGATTAACGAATAAAATAATACATTTATTTTACCTTTCATATATAATATTACACGAGTTCTTTTTACACTTATTATAATAAAAGTAAACCTCGTTATTTAAAATTTTTCATATCTAAACCCATAACAATTCATTAATTTACTTTTTTCATAGTATTATATGTAATTTTTCTAATAATTAAACATATTACGTCTGAATACAAATTTTAAAACTTAAACAAATTTTTAAATCATACATTTAATAAAACTAAAAAAAAACGACACTTCAATATTATATTGTAAAATCAATTATAATAGAAGTTTCAAACGTTGTACAAGCTCTTCATCAGTACAAATGTCAATCAATAACTGAAGCTTATGTTCACCATGTTCCTCATGGTCACTTTCCTCAAATTCACCACATGTGTAACCTGACCAAATATTATTATTTGAAAATATTAAAATATTTAAATCAAACTGCAATATATTTAAAAGTCAAAAAAGTTTAGAATGTTGGTTTATAAGATTACAAAAATCTCTCTTAAAAGAATCATAATATACGTTCGTACTGCTACGTATACATCGCAGTAATTTAATATTTTAAATACCATATTGTTGAATTGCAACATGATTTTGTCGCCAAACAATTTGATTTTAAGCAAAAAAGGAATAAGCGTGACATCGGTCCTAACGGTGTTAAAAAAATGGTGTTTTTTCAAGTATAAGACAGCATTTTGGGTGTAATTTTTTACATTCAAATGCAAATTATATAAATAACAGTTAAATTTATAAAAGTTAAGGCAAATATTTAAATTTTAGTGTAAACGTCTGCTATACACACATTATTACCACACATTTAAAAAATGTTTCAATAATCATTTATTTTTATTTTTATTTGCATACCGTTTTTTTCTTTTTGAAGATTTTTGCTTTTTTTCACTGAAATTTACTCTGCTGGAATCCAAAGATAAAAAACTGTAGTAGATCTGCCAGAAGATGACGTATATATTACAAAATGTAATGTAATGTAGAGAGATTTTATTTAAGCTACCAAAACCACACATAGCACCAATCTCAGATGCCCGGAGTTCAAGAATTAACAAATGAAATTAATAACCCGAGCATTATTTAAATTCAATGGTCAATCTTTGCAATGATTGTAATATTTTGTTTTTTAGTAGAATGGTGACTTGAGAACATTTTAATTTCTATTGGTCATAACGGACAAATTCTCTATCAAAACTCTACCATAAATTATCAAATAAAAGAGTTGCTCCTTAATAGCCCGAATTTTGTCTAACATATAAAATACTATTAGTTCAATGACACTCGAATTGTATTCAGCAATATGGAAATATTTTCCAGGTGAAGGTCCGCATTACTTCAAAATACATGGTCGAATTCACCATATCGTTTGATTCCAGGATCAGTTGGAAAATGAACCAGCGCAGCGGGGATAGCCTTCTAGTATATATATATACAACATCTATATCAAATATTTGAATATATTTGTTAAAGTAGTGGGTTTTTACAGTGGGTGAGGGGGTTTATTGCTTCAGTCTTAGTAACGAAAGGGAAACTATTTATTTATATTTTGTATACAAATCTTCATATAAAAAAGTGTTTTAACTAGAAAATCCTTTTACAAAAATGATCTTATCGAAAATAGAAAAAATCAGTAGAAAAAAGTCATACTTTTGAAATATTTTAAAAAATTGTATTTTCAAAGGATTCTTATAATTGTAGATTCATTTTTGAACGTCAAATATTTTCAAAACCATGCGGAGTGATAACCTTAATATTTCTATAGATATTCCTTTCTACGAGCAGGAATATATTTTTATAAATAATCTAAACATTTATACGAGATATTACAATTTTTTTTAATGATTTTTCCAAATTCATGATGTTGTTTTACAACTTTAAATTTGATAGAGATATAAGTGGATACATTTATGGAACTCTTTGAATTACTCATATTTATTTTACTACATTATTATTTTTTTCTTTTCGTTTTCTACACTGGTTGATAAGTTTTATGGTGCATATCTCACCATGAGACTTACCACATATGTTAAAGGTTGTTGTTTTATAACTTTAAATGTGATAATACAGGGTGTCTGGTAAGTCTTTTGCATTAAAGAAAATTATTTAAATTTAAATGTATTGTAGCAGACTATATTATATGTACAACAAGGCTTGTTGTGTCCGAATTTCCTTTGCAATAGTAACGAAATAAATTAGTTAAGTTATCAACTAGTAAAAATAATTAACAAAATGTCATACCAAAATTTGGTTTTCGCCATAAAATGCACCAAAATGTGCGATTTTCCGCAGAAAATGTACGAATAAGGTGATGAAAAGAGTTCCATAAATACGTTAACAGTTATTTACAAATTTTCAAAATAATTTGTCAAACGACAATTGGTCGGAAGGTTTTTGGCAATTAAGTTTTTGGCTATTATATAACTGCAAAATTAGTTCAAAGAAAGTTTAAACTACTTTTTACTTTTGTCAAAAACATCCGATGCTTCGACAAGTCTTATGCATCAAAAATGTATGTGCTTCTACTTATGGAGAAACTTCGATACGACAATTTATTAATTATTTATGATTTTTTTGAAACGTGAACATACTTACTATAGAACATCATGTTTTTGTATTTTAGAATATATTTTGCAGAAAGTAAAAATAATAAAAAAAATCTAAAATGAATTAAAAGTCATAATATATTACAAACGAAATACGAATACAGATAATACTGCTTAGCTATTATAAAGCAACATCCAATTTCTGAGTATTGTTTGCGTTCGGATGACCTTTTTTGTGAAATGAATTATTTTTCCAAATTAAATTCATTTATAATCCACCTCTGAAGTAAAAATACGAATAAATATAAAAGTATAATAAAAAAACACACACACACTTAATAATTCAATGTTTATCACTCTTAATTTTAGGATTGCAATGCATGTTCTACCAAAAAATTCCAGTTACGCTTATTTGGTGAAGTTGCCCGATTATGGAAAATTCGTCGCGTTTATTTACGCTCACTATAAAGAGTCAACATATAAAATTATAAAAAAAATGTATAATCTTTGCTCTGTTTCTGTTTTAAGATATGCTAACAGGACTTACAAAAGTAATATTTATCTCATCAATTCATGATTTCTAAATTATTATTTCAACATATAATCATAATTTAATTAATATTAAATAATTCATTGAAAAAGCGCACTTTTAAACATATTATTACACTCTTTAATTTTTATTTATAATTTATTTTCTACTGTTTACAGTTCGAAATATTTAGTTGATGCCGTTTCAAAGCAATCTGGCATATTTTAGCGAGCGTGGTTTAAGCATAATTTCCTCCATTGTTGTTCTAACTCATGTACAGTTGTAACAAGAGAGAATATTTGGTGATTTATCACCTGCACACGTACAGCGCAAAAAATTCCTTAAAATTTATTTATTAATGTCTAATTAAGTTCTAAAAATATTAAAATATTGTATTCTCATCAGAAACAGACCGTGGTTCATAATTATAATTCCAGAACATCAGGAAGTGAAAGAAAAATCGATTACAATATTACATCTTTACGCATATGTTATGAACCCAGTTAAGTTAAACAAAACAGTCTAAAAATGTAACATTGTAGTTACATTGTTTGCAGATTTTCTTTAAACTTTTAATTTTAAACAGAAATTCCTTAATTTTTAACACTTTCCAATATAGTTTAAAAGTTTTTATGAATTCGGTTTCTCTGTCAGTCTGTCTCTCCGTCCGTCTGTTTACCGACTCTCCGTGCTCTAACTCGCGTAAATATACTCGGATTGTCATACAATTGATATAAGTTATTGAGGTTTATTATGGCATGCTCGGTACTGAAAAGGAAGTATGTAGCACTTATACTTCGTGTACAGCGGCACTTAAAATAATGCCGTTACCTTATGATCTATGTGGGACAATGTTTTGAAGTGTATTTTAATGATGTTACATTGTTTCAAATATACTGAAATTGATATCACCACTGAAATTCACTAGAAGATGCTGACTATCGAATATAGCATGTGTAGCACTTATAATTAGTTTACAAGATTACTCAAAAGAAGTCCGTTATATAATGGTATATGGGGGGGGGGCAATCGTTTGCGTTGCTTTTTAATCATGTGACACTATTACAAACATATTCAAATAGATATCATTTTTTTAAGATGCACTAAAACATGCTTTCTGTAGAATATGGAATGAAAAGTATTTATCATTCATTTACAGGGCCACACAGCGTATTCGATTACATAATGTTTTACGGGTAAAAACAGTTTGAAGCGTATTTTAATTATGTTACACTGTTTGAAATATAATGAAATTGATATCCATTACTGAGATTTACTACAAGATACTAATGAAATAATAATGTGTGCATAGAATTTATCGTTCATTTACATGGGCACAGAAATGATTCCGAATACAGTATGGTATCCGAAGTATTATAAAAAGCTATAATTGCTGGAAGTGCGGTTTCAGATAGGTATGTGTTTAACTAAATTTTTGCATACTATGTGGTTTGTATAAATGCTATACACCACACACACGGCTACAAAAAAGAATGGGAGTACATTTCTGGATATGGCCTGTAATTTCTAAAATCTGTTTTTCAAATGGGATTTGAGTTTTCTAAAATGTTTACTTAGGTATTTTATTTACATTATTAAACAGCGAAGGTTTTTTATTTAAAAGTATTATGTTAGTATTGTAAAGTGTTTCCTAAACTATGCCGGATGCATGATTTTTCTTTCTTCTTTAATATTTAAGCCAGTAACTGCACATACCGCTCTAATTGATATATTTATTTTTTTCCTATTTTTACATCATGCTATTTGGACATTTTTCTGGGCAATGGATTTAAACGTTTGAAATTTCTGAATGAAATATCACAATTTTTGTCCAAAATGTCAGAATTTTCGTTTAAAATGATTGATATGTTCTTCTTAAATGTCTGTAACGTATAGAACTGTGTTCACAAAGTTTAACTTCTAGTTCATTGCACAAATAAAATATTTATAAACGAATGTTGGAAAGTGTCATTGGAATATCCGGAACTATTATCGACGTATCGATATTACGGCAAATCAAGCGTCATGAAAACCAAGTTTTTCAACAAACGCATTTTAATTTTTTGTTTAAATAATAAAAGAAAGAACACGCATTTTCCTTCAATATTTGAAACTACTAAGGATGCAGCATTATTAAAAGTGTTCTGTCTAATATTTAGACAGAAATGCTAGATATAAAAATAAACAGTTATGTTTCCTGGTTTGTGTTTTTAATTATAACTATTTATTTATTTTTTATTTACACTTTATTTTTGGGACATATAGATCAAAATCAGGTATTTTTGGAATCCGAAATATTAGCTTAAAGAAACGATAGGATAAAAGGTATTTGTGAAAACACACGCGAAAACTGTTATTTAACAGTAGGAAATTCCATAATCAATATGGACGATTTGAGAATGGGAAAAAAGTTAAAATCGTAAATCAAATCATTTCTAAAGATATGATGAAATATTTACAAATATTACAAATATTTATTTTTTAGTTTCTTATTAAAATAGGCTTGAAAATATAAAACAAAAATTATCATTTTTATTTCATTTTATATATATGTATATATATATGTGGCTTTCCCATATGACTTGGAATATATTGGGTTTTACATTTTAAAGCAACATGGACATTTGAAAACGATTCAAACGCCATTGCGTTATTATATTTTTTAAAGTGTTGTACAAAATTTGGGCTATTAAGCACCAACCATTTTATCTGATCATTTACATAATCATTTAGATCAGCAATTTTTGCACAGAAATGAGGTCGTCATGCAACAGAAATTAAAATGTTCTCTTGTCACCACACTACTAAAATCCAGAGCATTACAATGACAGCAGATACTGAACATTACACCTAAATAATGTTCGGGTGATATATTCTCATTGCTTAGTTCTTTATTTCCGGGGCTCGCAGCTTGGAGCTAAGTGTGGTTCTCGTAATTTAAATGCAAACTCACTCTACCTTTCCGTTATATTTTGTCATACATATCCGCTTCTGGCAAGTGTTTTTTCATCTTTGGATCTCATAAATGTAAATGCAGTCAAAAGTGTCAACTTTCCTGCTTAGTACCCCAGATGGGCCGTGGATCATTGTTTCTTGGTGTTGTCATGGAAGACTTGGTCTAGGTCTGGATCAGGTATTTCAGCACCTATGACTTTATCAGTGGACTCAGGTTTTATTTTCTCTTCAAGCTACAGGGGTATATGAGTTCGTTCATGCATATTGCCGAGTCCTCCAGTGAAAGAGAACGGCAACATAACATTCTTTCCTAGGTATGATAAAAGGCCGTCCGTTCTTGTCAAGGCGTACTTTAGGTGTAGATACTTCTCACTACTCAGTATTTTCCGGTGTTGATGAATATAATTGAGTCACGCAGCCACAATTTTAGCAAACATGTCAACCGAAAATTGATTAAGAAGGTTTCGAAAAAGCAGTAGGTACCATTCTTCACCCTCTAGCTCAAATATCCTATTATCCTGTATCTGTAAAAGTCAGCAGCCTGAACCATCTTATTAAGAGGAGCTTTGGTCTTCACGCCACGCTGCGATATACTGATGTAATGACCATCCTCTCCATGTCAGAATATTAGAGGGATTTGGGGAGTGTGATAGGCAGGCACGATGTGGGTCACTGATTGTAACAATTTCTTGTCTCTACTGATGAGAACATAATTCAGTGGCAGTTCACATTGTTAGTCAGGATCTTCTCAAGATCCTGACTAGCAATGACAAATTATTCCGTTGGAATAGTAACGGATGTATTTTGGAACATTATCACTTGTAATGTTAGAAATATTAATATATTGGCGCTAAAGACGTCGCCAAATTATAGAAAATGAGCAATATCGAAATCGTACACACCATCGAAACTTTATTTCAGCAAGTACGTTTTATTCATTTTATTTCAAACTCGTGATATTTATGGAAATAAGAATAATACGCAATTACATAAATAATAATAAAAGAAAGGAGTCCAAAATTTGACAATGTATTTTTAAGATTTTATCTAATCAAAATATCAGCTATATTTTTTTCTTATCCAGTCGCAAATGATAAATCACCAAGTATTGTTTGAACATATACGGATGTATTTTAAAAATTATGACTTGTATTGTTAGACTTTTGATGTTTTGTCTCCAAAGACATGGCCAAATACGAAAATGTGCAATATCTTACAATTATTAGACTTAGAATATTTTATTTGGTACCATTCGATTCAACAGACAAAAATACATTAAAATATGTTACCGTTTGAGACATAATTATAATACTGGAATATTAAGGAATTTTTTCATAGTGTGTTCCCTTTCCGATGCCCCTTAGGGATGAAGTTTTAGAAAATCCTTTCTTAGTGCTCTTCTATATCCTAAGAAGTATTTGTACCCCAAATTTCATGTTTGTAGGTTCAGTGGTTTGGGCTGTGTGTTGATGTTCTCCCCAGTCAGGACTTTCATTTATATATATATATATATATATATACCTATTAACAATATTCCTACTTAAATTTACAAATGTAAAATGCATTTAGGTTATTGAAAAATCTTATTTCGACTTTCTTAAGGAGCTGTTCATTGAATGTCATAGTTTTGCTAAACATAGGTGTTCGCTTTATAGTATAATTTCTAAACGCGGTTACGAAAAATATATTTATCCCAGCCGTTTGTGAAATTATACTTATATTTTCTCCTATTTCAATCGTTTGTTTTTGTTTTAAAGAGAAATCTCTAGGTCCATTCTAACTTTTAAACTGTTTTTTAATCTTTAAGGGTTCTATTTTGTATATCCTTTTATAATTATTTTCTATTGGAACAGAAAATAGATATAAACAAATCGATCTGAAGTTGAATATTTATAGTTAAAGAAAAGTGAATGATTTTGAGAAATATTTATTCTTTCATAGATGGGCTGATCATCAGTCATTCACCATCACATATTACACAATTAATGGCGCCGCATAATTCCTGCTAAATCCTTAAAATCACTGTGTTTAAACAAAATTCATAATTATAGGATTAATTCTGATCTACGTTTCTAAAATAATGATTAATCTCAAATTGTTGTTAAAGCGTGGTAACGATATACAGAATGGTCGGAAAATAACTGGCAGACTATTAAAGAGTGTTTAAGAGAAAATAAGCAAGCATTTTTTGCCACAATATGTGTCCGAAAATGGAGCGTTTCCGTGTTGGTGATGAAAAAATGTGAAAGCTGCAACGAAAAACAGCGTATAATACCAATAGATGGCGCTTATATGCGTTTCGGACTTTCTGACCCACAATTTGTGACAATAAATATTTATTTTGGTCACCTCTATTTACTTTAATATTTTGCCAGATAGTTTCAGATCACTCTGTATTTAAATACACATAAATAAAAAAATATTTTGAAGTTTTTTAGAGGACGTTTAATTAATCTTAAGATCAATTAATATCTTTAATTTATAAAAGAATAGCATTCCATGTTAGTCGAAAAAAGGATTATATTTCTATTGATTTTACAAGATAAAATAATAGATTATTTTAAGAAGAAAATATACGCTCAAAGTCGCATTAAAATTATAATATACTTACAAGGTAAATATACTATAACTTTTTTAAAATTATTTTTACTTTACAAAAAAAAAAAAAAAAAAAAAAAAAAAAAACATTTAGTTTGCAGAAACCTTTTGATATTTTAAAATTTAGGTAAATAAATTTCACAGCTTAATATTTTAACTATTTAAACAAACTTCATTTTTGAAAAACAAAATGCAAGCTTTCTAATTAATTTTAAACAATCGAAAGCGGGACTTCTATTCTTTACACAGAATAATGAAAAAAATGTGAATGAAATGCAAAATTTAACTAAGTAATTTTCTTTTTTTAATTAACAGTTCAAACGAGAGTGCTGTTGTATACTCAACATAATTTAAATAGAGTAGCTTTTACTTGCTTCATTCACTGTATTTTCTCTCAATTTAATTAGTGCTTTAAATTTTATCGGTTCATTTGTACTTATAAATAAATTGTAATTATTTACTTTTAAAATATTGGAAATTGTATAACACAAATTATGTAATTAAACAGCGAATTTTCACACACAGTTAAAAATTTGCAGCAAACTGTCCAGTCATTTGACCGTTTTTATAGAAAACGGTTACATATCCGTAATTTAACTCTAATATGACCATAATATGGGCAATATTATGGTCAGAATAGAGTTTAATTGCAGTTATGTAAGCATTTTTCATAAAAACGGTCAAATGACTGGACAGTTTGCTGAAAATTTTTAACAGTGCAAAGTATTACAGTAAATTTGTTTAAAGATATTGAATAACATACATTATGTTGTTTTTGAATACAAAAATATTTTTTAATGAATAATTGATAAATTGTAAGTAAATTATTAACATTTAGGCCCAAAATTACGAATCAAAAGTTTCTCCACCTCAAAAATTACCTTCATTAATGTCTGAAGAAAGATTAGAAAGTTTGTAAAATAATAATAACAATAATACAGGGTGTCCATAATTGAACGACCCTACTTTAAAGTTGTCTACAGACGAAACTATTGGTCAGAAAGTTGTGAAGAACATAATGGAGGAATGGGAATTTGTTTAAGCGAAAAAAAAAGGTTCAAAATTTCGCCGCCAGAGCGCGTATTTTAATGAATTAGACATTTAGCATACATTTACGATAGGTAACAAATTTTATTTCAACAAAACATGTTAAACGAAACTTTTTTCGCGACATGTTTTTAGCATTTCCCAGAAAACACTGCGGTCATCTGTTTAACATGCTATCTTACGATTCCAGATGGTAGCTGAAACTGATAGCCGTCATGTGGCACATGTTTTGTTGCAATAGAATACGTACACTATGGTAAATGTATGATACATGTGTAATTCATTAAAAAACGCCCTCTGGTGGCGAAATTTTGAACTTAATTTTTTTTCGCTTAAACAAATTCCCATTCCTTCATTAGGTACTTCACAAAATTTCGCAACTTTCTGACCAATAGTTTCGTCTGTAGACAACTTTAAAGTAGGGTCGTTTAATTACCCACATAGCATGCACAGTAGGGTGGAGTGAAAAAACGAAAGTTGGAATTTTGATTTCGGATAGCAGCCAAAAGTGTCCTTTTAGTACCTATAATATACGTGCAAAATTTTATGAATTTTGAAAAACTCCTTCAGGGCTCTACCCACGACCTTTATATTTTCATTGTTTCACGCAATAGGTTTTTACCATAAATTGTACATTTACAGTGTTCGTTGGTAATCTTGTTTGACATTTTTACATTTAAAATGTTTAGTGTAACTTCCTTTATAATTTCTAAACCTTAAATCTTTATTTTAAAAATTTTTAAACGTTTTATTGAGCTTTACAAATTATTTTTTTCATTTTTAGCGCAAAAATGAGGGCGAGTGGAGGCAAACCGAAATTTACCATTACTAAACGTGCAGTGGAATCTCTCTTATTTGGTGAGCCTTCAAAACTAAATTAAGTTGTTTTGCGAACAATAGAAGACGTTATAAAATGTTACTTATACATATGACAAGAATTAAAACAAAGTTAGAATGGTAAAGATCCACCAAAGTCATAGGTAATTCAAATCCTAAGAGAGAAGATCGAAGAAATTTGGAAGAAAGCATCAATTCTTATAGTTTACCAGAGGGGTATTGATCAAATGATAGACAACGATTTTTCTAAATATCAGAGTCTTATTCGATTCTCCAAATCCAAAAGAAATGATAATTACATGAAGAAGGTTCAGTTTTTCAAATCTGAAGCTGTAAATAAACTTCTAGACATTTCGGAGCGCAAATACAAGCCAATTCCTAAATGTACTTGTGAAAAATCAAGGAAGGTGCCTCCAAAAGAACAGGAATTTCTTCTTGACAAAAGGTCAGCAAGAAAAAGGGTTATTGGTATGCTTGATAAAGCCTAGACAAGTAAATTGAGACAAAGAGAAGACAGGAAAACAAGGAAGTCGATGTGGGCTGAAAAGCCAAGTTTAAATTCTGCAGTTAATCAGGGCAGTACAGTTGTTATGTATTTTGACAGTGGTGATGAAGAAAGAAGTAGTAGCTCTTCACCAGGGTGTGAAGATTTAATATCCGTATCACAAGCATCTACTGATAAAGAAGAGTCACAAAGACAAATGAGAACACATCTCCTACGGGTTCAAGGATCTCAGATCAGTATAGGGTTTCTGATAGATGCGTGGCAGCAATAGCTTCTGCAACTCTGCAAGATATTGGTATTATAATAGAAAACTATTCATCACATATAATTCACAGAAGCAAAGTACGCAGAGAACGAAAGAAAACTAGAAAATGTGCTAAAAAGATGATCTGAAAGCTTTAGAAGCGGGAATCGAAAGTATATATTTTGATGGAAGAAAATATAAAACACTACATCAAGAGAAAATTGGAGATAAATTACATCGAATAACTATAAGTAAAGAACATGTATGTCTGGTTGAAGAGCATAATTCACTGTATCAGGGACACATTACACCGTCTTCCGGATCTGGAAAGCATATTGCAGAAAGCACTTTAAAATACTGCACTGAAAACAACTTAAACCTTGACAAACTATGGCTGTAGGTTGTGACGGAACAGCTGTAAACACAGAAAGAAATAATAGTGCTATTAGATATTTTGAAACAAAGATTGGCAAAAGATTGAAAGTTTGATTTTGAAAGATTCGTGAAATTAGTTACACATGCAACATTGGAAGTTGTAGGAGTAGAAGCAAGGGACGGATATATACGAGCAAAAATCAAATCGCGAAACATAATGCTTAGTTTTGATTACCAAAGGCCAATATAAATTAGAGTGAATACTCAGATAGTTTTAGAGTCCATCGTATCTATCCATTTTATTGTATTCCTATATATTTAGAAAATTGTCTTTCCTATACATTCAGAGAACTATCTTTCATGTATATTCAAAACATAAAACTGAACTGTATAAATAATTATTTTACTTTTTTTTAATCTTTTTCTTTAAAATTTACATTTTAGTGTGACCGTTACCTTCAAGGTCTCAAAACATGACGGCACTTAGATTGATCACATGTAATACTTATATCAGTCATATTTTATGGGTTATATTACTAAAATCAGAGAAATTCTGCAAAAAAAATAATTTGAATACTTTACACTACATAGTGCATATCTTGGATTTTCACATATAAAGGGCATAAGTTTTTAAGAGTTGGTAGAGCCCTAAAGATGAATTCCAAATTAAATGAAAATTTAACCTAATAATCAGTATGCCAATGCTCAAATTTTGAGACCTATCCGAAGAAAAAATTCCAAAAAGAAAATTTCATGATTATTTACACTTTTTTGGTTTTTCACATATAAAAGGCATAATCTTTAAGAGCTGGTAGAGCCCTAAAGATGAATTCCAATTGAAATGAAAATTTAACCTAATATTCAGTGTGCCAAAAGGCAAATTTTAAGACCTATCCAAAGAAAAAATTCCCCAAAAAAATTTTTAAGGCCATTTTCACTCCACCCTAATGCACAGTCACAGTGACGTCACTGTGAGTCATGTCGTCACATCTGTGACCCAAATGCCACCACTTTGTAACATCACACTGTGACCAAAATGTGAACGTCTTGGAGATCTCAAGAAAACTTAAAATAAACTTTAGAACATCTTATGGCATAAAGAAAATTACTTTTTGACAGCTTTAAAAAATTTTGTGACGTTGCAATGACGTCACTGCAAGTCACATAAGTCACGTAAACCAAAATGCCAACACTCTGTGACTTCACTGTGTGATCGGAGATTGAATTTGGAAAAAAAAACTCATGAAATATAGATTTGAATTATGTCATGTACCTAAATCATTAATAAAAATATTGTCACACACTATTTAAATATATTGAGTATTTCCAAAATAAAATAATAAATAAATATCTGTCTACATATATGCGGCAGATAATTTTTTACAATCTTCATTACCATTTTCATGAAATTTAACAAAATATACTATATAATACACAGGTAAAAATCCTTAAATAGAAATTTAGTTACTTATCGAGTTATAAGCAATTCGTGTCACGTGACGACCAGTTTTTCTCCTGTCCTTCACTGTCACGTCGGATATTCAAATCAAAACGCCGACTTTGACATTATTTTCTGAAAGATCTTCTGCTTTTAACAAAACATGGAAAAGGTTTGTCAATAACATAGTTTCTGAATAAAACCACGATCCAATTTCGTGTATTTCCGAGCAAAAATGAATTAATAACATGTTATAAAGTATATGTCATTCCTATAGCAATTTATCCAAAACTGGCCAGTGCTTTGTAAGATGTCACCTGTATTAAATACATTGTTTTTTTCGATAGAGTGTAAAAAATGAAAAAATTGTACTTAGGAAATTTGATTGCAATTTAAATTTATATCGAAATTACTTTTTAAAGCCTATTAAATCAATTTTTATTTAAAATTTATCTTTACTTTTGACGTCTAAAGCAAATGCAATGGATTAAAAAAATATATAAAAATGTAATTTTTCACAGCTTATTTCTAAGAATACAAAACTCTCTCATATAAAAAAAGAATATTATAGCATCATTAGAAGTTCATTTTTCAGCCATATGAATTATAAAGCTTTTGAAATGTCTTTATTTAAATTATTTTCTTCCTATATCATTTGCGGTAAAGTTGGAAACATCTGCTAGTTGTAATTTTGTTGTGTTTAAACAATACTGCGCGCGCATGTTGAAGGCAGACGATTTTTTCTCATTCGAAGTTCGGATTAGCGTGTGTTGCGTTCTTTGAAGTTTGTAGATTTATACTGTGTAAGTAAATTAACGTTTTAAAGTGAACAATCTCCATTTTAAAGTAAACCATCCCTTTTAACATCTCCCTGTGTCTAGCCGGGTGCGTTCATAAGGCCTGGGTGATATTTGATTTCTCAGATCTATGAACACACCTCTTCTGCTGGAATAATTTGAAAATTATTGTAGTGGATTTACAGTCTAATTTTTCAATGAAAGGGAAACAGATAAAGAACATTCAATCGTAACCCCTTTACCTATAGATCAGCAGGTAACTTTTAATGTCTTCGCAGTTTTGTTAATAGTGCATGCTTAGTACTAGTACATTTAATAGTGCATTATTTAAAAGTTAAGATGTTTAAATTTTCTTTTAAAAAATCACTTGTATTAAATTTTACCTTTAATGTTTTAATTTTTTTTTTAAATAGACTGTTTGGAAAAAAGCTTAAAGTATTTACTAACAATATGTATTCTAAATGTAAAATGTTATTTAAAATTAGGAATTTTTTTAATATTTTGCGTTTCTTAGTTCAATTTTCATAGTTATTCATTATAATTAAAAGCATTGCAATTTTTAAAACTATTAATATTTGATTTGCAATTTGATAATTTCGTTGCTAGTGTAGGTTTCCAGAAATAATTTTCCGGTACATTTGAAAAAAAATGTGACAATTTAATGCATTGAATAATTTATTTGTCGAGATATGTCAATGTTAGGTGCGCAAAAATAATAAATATTGATGAAACAATAAAATAACTGTTTAGTTAAGGTAATTTTTCCAGTTGTGTTATCGAATGTTTTTATTGTAAAAATTGATATTTAAGTTCTGCATTTAGTATTCTATCAAAAACTATAAATAAAATATTATGTAAAGAAAAAAATATATAATTTTTTTTGGCATTTATGATCTTAAGTTCTATATTTCATTTACAACGAAAACTGTTTTACTCCTTGATACAATGTTTATTATTTAATAATATCGTACAATAGGTATATCTATTATTTAAATTGATTCCTAATATAAATTTTTCAGAATGCTTATTTTAAAATGTATACTTATATTTTCTTTAAAGTTGTTCTCAAATCCAAAATAGCTAATTTCTGACATATTTCTGAATTTATTTTTATTCGGAAATACATGAAATTGGCAGGTGTTCTTATTCAGAATAGGGTAGATGTGCCAGTAATGGACCGCCTTCCAGTAATGGGACACCTTCAATGTTTTTTGTTTATAAAAAATAACCAATAAAAATTCAGCTTTTTTTATTTCATTAATATGCTATCTTTAAATTCTAGTTTTAAATACAATCATAATATCAATTATCTATTACTTTTTGTGAGGTGTCCATTACTGGAATTTAGGGTGTTTTGATTTATTTCTGTTATTTACAATTAAATTTCGATTCACGTGACTATGCGCATGGTTAAATATTGTTGGTAGAGTAATATAATATTAAAACATTTTGAATATAACAGTTATAACTATTAATTAAAAAATAATTTTTAAAGAAATTCCTTAAGGGCCTTATCACTGGCACATCTATCCTATATATAATCGAATGGCTTTATCCATTTTTTTGGTAACGGCAGATGATGTTTCAGAAAACACTATCAAAGTCGGTGTTTGAACCAAATTTCCGACGCGCAGCGTCAGAAATGGGTAAAACGTGACCGAAATTGATCTTAAGTATTACATTTATCTAAAAATGTAAAACGCTATTCATTCCAAATAGCTTTAATAATCAGGCATGCAAGTGCCATGCGTTTAAAAGTTTGTTCATAAATGTGTCAGAAAGTTTCGTGACACTGAGCGAGGGGAAATATGGCAAAGTATACACACTTAAAAACTTTAATACTTAACAGCAAAATAGCATAGTTTTAATTATTGTCAATATTTTTGGTGGTTACATAAAACAAATGGAAGTAGAAGTTAATTTAAAAAGTTGTTATTTGCACAATAGAATTTCATATTATTGAAATATTTACTTTTATTATAATTTTTAATGGATTCATCTATTATTTTTATATTAGTATGCGTTTTTTACATTTATAATTTTCTTGCTTAACGGCTATATTATCCGGTTTCCCAATGAGATGCAAAGTTTTAATTTGAATACGAGTTGCATCAATAAAAATGATTGCCGCTCCAATCCTTATCGTCGATCTTATCCGTATTTGGTGAAATCTTGTTATCCGAATCAATGCGAAACCATTTATCAGATTCGGTCGGGTTGTGGGCCTACAGATTTTTTGTTGTTGTTGTTGTTGGGTTAAGGTCAGAATACGGGTTGAATCGAAATATAGTTTCAGTCAACCATCATTCATGTTCAAGTAGACATTCAATCATGTTCAAGTAGACATTCAATCATGTTCAAGTAGACATTCAATCATGTTCAAGAAGTATATAACCAGATTCGTGTATGACTCTAGATCCGAGCCGACACCAGAAATTGTATCGTAACACAATTTCTGATAAAGTCTGGTTACTCGGTCGTATGCAAGATTCTATTCCAAACAAGACTTACAGTAAAAACATTATACCCGACTCGGTTCAGATCGGGTTCACGAAAATCAGGTCACACGACAACTAATCCAAATCTATTCTGTAGCCAAACAAATCCAAAAACATCGATCCGAAGTTTCTGGATTGGATTCGGGTAAAATCTGGTCACCCTACCCGGTGCAGTGTCGTCACAAACGTCACAAACTTGAACCATAAAAAATTTTTGATCCGAACGATCCGTATAGGATTCGGGTAAAATATGGTCACCCTATCCTATGCAGATTCGTCACATTTTTCACATTGAAGTCGCACGGTGACTTCACAAAGTAGTCACATTGTGAGGTCACAGAAAGCCTTGAAAACGGCCATAACGACCTCGTATTTAGATCACAGTGACTTCACATCGACGTCACTTGACGTCACGACGACGGTCACAAAGTCACAGTGTGACTTCACAGTGACGTCGCCGTGACGTCCCCATGCCTTACGGGTATGGACACCCTGTATGGAGCTTAAATATGTTTTTTATACTAAAACTGATTTAATAAATCAGTAGTAAATGCACTTTTTGTGAAAGATTTACAAGAAAAAATTGATTAATAACAAAAAATACTGCTATATAATCTCGCTATTTTTATAAAAACACAGTAAAAAATGTATAGTAACCCTTTATACAAATGATAAGGATTTTGTGGTTGAAAATGTTTCAAATAACATTTTTAATAACAGAAATGCTTGAAATACACTCATGTAAATAGCTCAGAAAATAACCACTAAAAACCATATTTAGTTATTACTGTTTTGTTGGACTTTTTAAATGAGACAAATCAAATTATGAAACATAAAATTTACTTTTATTAATAGACGGATTAAATAAATTTTATGTTACATTTTACTTTATATATACATAACAAGATCGTCTGAGTACAAAGAGTTAAGTAAATCCAAAGAAATAACACATAATCCCACACTGTTTCTAATTACCAGAGGTTTTAAACGGTATCGTTTTAAATTTTAGTAAATTCTAAACTAATTCCACACTTTAAATATCATCATTTTTTTAGAAAATTCTTTTGTATTTCAATCATTTCTACAATGTATGAAAACAAGGCATAGATTTTGGGTGATGAAAAAGCAAGCCTGCAGACGTGTAAAGTCTTTTGAAGTAATTTTGAGATTTTTATAATCTATACTAATATTATAAAGTAGTAAAGTTTGTTTTTTGTTTGTTTGTTTGTTTGTAGGGGGTAATCAGGTAGCAAATTGATGGTGACAATCCCTGCTCCAACATATGCTATATTTTATGTCCGTGCCACAACCCCCAAGGGGGTGCAGCAGCGAAAAATGTTCTAAACTTTCGATTTTTTGATACTGAAGGAGCTAGAAAGATGAAATTTGGCATGGTAGTTACTTATAAGATGTAAATGCTCTCTAAGAACAAATTGTAAAAAAATTCGAAAATTAAAAGGCTGAGATGAGCAAAAAGCGTTCTAAAAACATTCTAAATTACAATTTCTATGGAATCTCTGGAACTACAGAGCCGTTTTCAAAAGTGATGGTGGCAGATTGATGGTGACAGTCTCTGCTCCAACATAGGCTATAGACACTACCCCCAGGGGGGTGCAGGAGCGAAAAACGATCTAAAATTTCGAATTTTTATACACTGAAGGAGCTAAAACTTGAAATTTGGCATTGCAGTTACTTATAAGATGTAAATGCTCGCTAAGAACAAAATGTAAAAAAATTCGAAATTTAAAAGGATGAGATGAGCAAAAAACAATCTAAAAACATTCTAAATTACAATTTCTATGGAATCTCTGGAACTACAGAGCCGTTTTCAAAAGAGATGGTGGTAAATTGATGGTGACAGTCTCTGCTCCAACACAGGATATATTTTATTTCCTTTCTAGTATTATCAGGGGTAGAAGGTTCGAAAAACGTTCTAAAATTTCGATTTTTATACGCTGAAGGAGCAAGAAACTGGAAATTTGGCATTGTAGTTACTTATAAGATGTAAATGCTCTCTAAGAACAAATTCTAAAAAAAGTCGAAATTTAAAAGAGTGAGATGAGCGAAAAGCATTCATTCTACATTACAATTTCTATGGAATCTCTGAAACTACAAAGCCGTTTTCAAAAGTGATGGTGGCAAATTGATGGTGACACTCTCTGCTCCAACATAGGCTATATATTAAGTTGGAGCCACTATCCGCAGGGGTGTGCAGGAGCGAAAAACGTTCTAAAATTTTGATTTTTTTATACTGAAGGAGCTAGAAACATGCAATTTGGCATGGTATTTACTTATCAGATGTAAATGCTCTCTAAGAACAAATTCTACAAAATTTCAAAATTTAAAAGTGTGAGATGAGCGAAAAACGATCTAAAAACATTCTAATTTACAATTCATGTGGGATCTCTGGAACTACAGAACCGTTTTAAAAAGTGATGGTGGGAAATTGATGGTGACAGACCCTTCTCTAACATACGCTATATTTTATGTCGGTGCCACTACCCCCATTGGGGTGCAGGAACGAAAAACGTTCTAAAATTTCAATTTTTTATACACTGAAGGAGCTAGAAACTTAAAATTTGGCATTGTAGTTACTTATAAGATATAAATGTACTCTAAGAACAAATTCTAAAAAAAATCCGAAACTTAAAGTGGGAGTCGAACAAAAAGCGTTCTAAAAATATTCTAAATTACAATTTCTATGGAATCTCTGGAACTACAGAGCCGTTTTCAAAAGTGATGGTGGCAAATTGATGTGACAGTCCCTGCTCCATCATTGGCTATATTTTATGTTGGAGCCACTACCCGCAGGGGGGTGCAGGAGCGAAAAACGTTCTATAATTTCGATTTTTTATAAACTGAAGGAGCTAGAAACATGAAATTTGGCATGGTAGTTACTTATAAGATATAAATGCTCTCTCAGAACAAATTCTACAAAAAATCGAAATTTAAAAGGGTGAGATGAGCGAAAAGCGTTTTAAAAATATTCTAAATTACAATTTGTAAGGAATCTCTGGAACTACAGAACTGTTTTCAAAAGTGATGGTGGCAAATTGATGGTGACAGTCCCTGCTCCAATATAGGCTATATTTTATGTCGGTGCCACTACCACAGACGGGGAGGGGGTAAAAGAGCGAGAAACGTTCTAAATTTTTGATTTTTTTTCGACATTAGTGTGGTTTAATTAGTAATTTCTGAATTATCTGTGGCAGTAAAATTTCCTCTAATGAAAATAGGCCAACGAATACCACTTGGCATTTTTCAAGAATTACGCGAGCAAAGCTGCGGGCTCTGCTAGTTATAAATAAAAATGATCAATATTGATTATAAGAAAATGTTTAAAGAGAGATCTACAATGCTGTGATCATAACTATTACCATATATTTCTTTCACGCAACAATGGTTAATCTGCGTATTTTATTTATTTTTTGTCACAAAGAAAGATTTTTGTAAAATTTGCATTATCGTCCAAAAAATGCCCTTTTAGAAAGAAAAAGCCGTACTGGAAATAATGATTCTGATTATGTGTCTGAAAGTTTCGCATTAAAAAAATAATAATTAAGACCGTCTGACGATAAATATTAATGTCTTAAAACATAATGTATATCAAGATGTACAGAAACTTCTGTGTCAACTGGTATACGTGAGAAAAATATTTAAAACTTTTAAACTTTTTAATGTAATGGAAAACTCTTTACAATTTCGATTTGTATGTGCACCATCTGCCGCTTGTTCGTCATTCCGTGCTCTAACACTTGTAAATATACTCGAATTTATAACAAACATGTCATGTGATTTATATATGTTATTGAAGATTACTATAGAGGAAATTCTATTGCAAATGCAGTGTGTAACATTTATAGTTCGTTTTCAATGGCACTTAAAGTAATTCCGTTACATTAGATCTATAGAAGAAAGTCATTTGCAGTGCATTTTAATCATGCTCCACTATTTCAAAAACAATGAAATTACATGCGTTGCAATTTTCCAACTGGTTGAAAAATGTCCGGGACAGTAATCGAACCAGGGATATCTTTGCTGAAGCTGCCAATGCTCAGCCAACTGAACCATCGCGGACAAATCTGTAGTACCTAATTCACCCAACTTTATCGATCGTAGTATCTGGTCTGATATCTGAATGAGCTCAACAGAAGAAATCGCAGGTAATGGAACTCCAGTAAACGCTGGATACGTAAATACACTAAATAAATTTTAATACAATTATTGTAATTGTTAAATAAATCACAGCCAAGAGACCCCTGGTGTTGCAAAATGAAAAGGAACCACCAGATGGCGCTAAGCGCGTAGAACTTTTAGACTGACTGACTGTTTTATTCACTTTACGTTTGTACATAGCTTGTCGTGTATTCGTTCTGTATCGTCTTTAAGTGTGTCTACCTGTCCAATAAATAATCTTCATTAGTAAAAGATGTTTCTACCTTTAAAGAAGCTCATAGAGCACGAACCAGAAAATTAGGTGAGATCAAACCTTTTATTTACTTTTATTCTCTTGTCTGATTTAAGAAAGTTTACGAAATTTCTCTTTTATGGTGCCGAAATTCCCAAGAGTTGAAATTTAGAAAATGGCGCTACCTAGCGAATTAGATAAATCAAAAAGTATGCGTAAGTCTCTTAGAACATCTTTAACGAAGATTATTAACAGAATAACTGAATATTTGGCAGGAGACGAAAAAGATATAGACGAAATTGAAGATCTTAAAATTCAATTAATCGAGAATGCAGAACAAGTTTACAAATTAGATTCAGAAATTCAGAAACTTGTAGATAACTTAGAAACGCTAGAAAAAGATGTATCATCCAGTCAAGAATATCGCGAAAAAATTACGAAAACGAAAGCTAAAATTGATCGATATTTAAAGCGTAATGCTCCTAACGAAAGTAAAATAAACTCTTCTATTCTATTGTCCACAGAACCTGATGAATCAAAGAATTATTCTCACGTAAGATTACCGAAGCTTACGATACAACCTTTCGATGGGAAATATGAAAATTGGCAGGAATTCTGGGGGCAATTTGAAGTAGCTATACATGAAAATGTAAAGTTAACTAACATAGAGAAGTTAAATTACTTAAAGAATTTCTTAACAGGAGCAGCTTTAAAATGTATTCATAGTTTAGCTTTAACACAAAATAATTACGATGTCGCGATCGGAATGTTAAAAGAAAGATTCGGAAAAAATGAATTAATAATACGATCGCATGTAAACAAGCTATTAAGCCTAAATCCTGTAAAATCTGGAGCGAATTTAAGAGAGCTTAGACAATTGCATGATACCTGTATTATTCAAATCAGAAGTCTCGAAACAGCCGGAGTAGAATTAAATAACTATGGGGGAATTTTATTCGCTATTTTAGTCAAATTAATTCCTGAAGAAATTGTTCTAGGATTCAATCGTTCTGCTGGCGAAGATTCTTGGAACTGTGCCAAATTATTAGAATTTCTGAAACATGAAATCGAAACGCGAGAAAAAACGTATATGTTTCGAAATGATGAAGTATTTGAAAGGAATAAAATTAAAGAGTTACCTTATCGAAAAGATGAAACTCATAAAAGCCTCATATACCCACCGCAGCTACATTAAATACTCTTATCAAGAAAGACTGTTTATTTTGCAATGGGGAACACGAAAATTTTAACTGCCCCTTAACCATTAATGAACGGAAATCAAGTCTTTTACGAAAGGGTTATTGCTTTCTTTGCCTTCGCAAATCACATGTATCAAAATTTTGCCGCGAAAAAATGCGTTGCAACATTTGTACTCGAAGACATAATGTTTTAATTTGTGACGAAACTGAAAGGCAACATAACAAAAAGGAAAGCGTCTCAAACTCTCCCGAAAGAAAAAATGATTCCAATGCTCTGAGTTGCGCAACAACTGCAGTAAACGAAAATGTATTTTTACAAACAGCCGTCGCCTTTTTAAGTAATAATTCTCAGGAAAGAAAAATAAAAATTATCATGGATTCGGGGTCGCAAAATACGTTCATCGATAAAACGTTATCTCGTAAATTTAATTTAGAAGTTATAGGAAAAGAAAAATTAGCAATTTATGCTTTTGGGTCAAAACCAAAGAAATCTATTGTAAGAAATAGGGTAAAAGTAAATTTACGAAGCATTTATGATCCAAAGAAAATTATTTCTATAGAAGCAATTGAAACATCTTCCATATCGGAAGCTGAAATTCAAGGTCTCAGTAAAGAAATTCACAAATTTTGTAATGAAGCCAAAATACAGATAGCTGATATTGAAGGGTCTGAAAATTTAAGGGTTTCTCTTTTAATTGGGTCAGACTATTTCTGTAAAATCGCTACAGGGAAAGTCAAAAGAGTGTCCGGTGCTTTAGTAGGAATGGAAACGAAACTAGGTTATGTATTTAATGGTTCTGAAGCTAAACGCAAGAATTTTAAGGATGTTAGCGTAATGAATGTTATAGTGCGTAATCAAAATTTAGAAGAATCAGACATTTTGAAAAGATTGTTCGATTTAGAAGGTTTGGGAATATCGCGTAGTGAAAATCTGAATGAAGATGACGAAGTTATGAAAGAATTTGAAAATTCTACGAAACTAATCGAAGGTCGCTACCAAGTTAAATTACCATGGAACGAACATTCTGAGTCGCTACATGATAACTATAATAATGCTAACAACCGTTTGCGAACACTTGTCAAAAGATTTAAGAAAAATCGAAATTTACTCTGACGGAATTTTCCATTCCAATTTAGTCACTTCAAAGACTAGGGTTGCACCAGTTAAAGAAATAACTCTGCCGAGGTTAGAGCTTCTTGCTGCACTTATAGGAGCCAGATTGTTCGATCATATTCGACTACATTCAAGCACACCGAAGGATACGAAGACTATATTTTGGTCAGATTCCACGATTGTTCTTCACTGGATCAAGAATAATTCTCGAAAATTGAAGATGTTTGTCAAGAACAGAGTAGATGAAATCAAGAAAATATCTGAACCTGATTGTTGGAATCACTGTCCTGGGAATAACCCTGCTGATATTTTAACACGGGGTGAAAACTTAACCAGTCTAAAGGACCTGGAGCTTTGGTGGTTTGGGCCACCGTGGCTAAGGAAGTGCGAAAGTCAATGGCCACAATCCAACGTTCATACCGATCAGGAAACCAACTTAGAAAATAAAGAATATGAAATGGTGAATATGCTCCTGACAACGAAACTTGAAGATCTTTTCGATATCCGAAGATTCAGCAAACTTAAACAAATATTACGAATTACTGCATGGATTCAAAGATTCATCCACAATACAAGGAATCCTCAGAGTAAGAGAAGTGGTCCCTTGGCTACAGAAGAACTTGAATTTGCCGAAGAATACTGGATTAAACTTACACAAATGGAGCATTTTCCCGAAGAATATTCAGCGCTGACGCAAGGAAAACCAGTACCAGCAAACTCAGTTATTCGACCGTTCAATCCAATTTTAAATGAAAGAAAAATAATCTTGATTGGTGGACGATTACAGCAAGCTAATATCTCATACCATGAAACTCATCCCGTTTTACTACCTGGTAAATCCCATTTATCAAATCTTATCATCAAAGACTGTCATGAAAAAACAAGGCATGGTGGTGTATCGGAAACTTTAACACAACTCAGAGAAAAAACTTGGATATTGAAAGCAAGACAAAGAATCAAGAGTTTGATATTTAGATGCAATTTATGTGAAAAACTTCGTGTTAAACCTGTCACCCAGATTCCTGCACCTCTACCTGCCGACAGAATAAATGAAGCCTATCCATTCCAAGTTACAGGCCTAGATTACTTAGGTCCGTTGTACATTAAAGATCACAATGAGACTAAGAAAACTTACATATTGCTCTTCACATAGTGCTGTAACAAGAGCAGTACACCTAGAATTAACCCCGGACTTGACCACAAAAACGTTCATTCAAGCGTTCCGAAAATTTGTAGGAAGACCGGTGCAGCTTCTTTGCCCACTTGAATTTTCAACACTTTCGTCTCCAGACGAACTTCGCCCGGCGGAAGTTGTTGCAAAATGAAAAGGAACCACCAGATGGCACTAAGCGCGTAGAACTTTTAGACTGACTGACTGTTTTGTTTACTTTACGTTTGTACATAGCTTGTCGTGTATTCGTTCTGTATCGTCTTTAAGTATGTCTACCTGTCCAATAAATAATCTTCATTAGTAAAAGATGTTTCTACCTTTAAAGAAGCTCATAGAACACGAACCAGAAAATTAGGTGAGATCAAACCTTTTATTTACTTTTATTCTCTTGTATGATTTAAGAAAGTTTACGAAATTTCTCTTTTACCTGGTTCCAAATCCTGGTCCGGACATATTTAGTCCAGTTGAAAAATTGCAACTCCCTTTACTTATTTACCAGTTAGAATAATTGTGTTAAAATTCGTCTAATAGTGAAAATAGTATGCATTTATAAGTTGCACTAAAATATACAGGGTGACAATTATTGAACTATATGAAATAAAACGTAAATTACTACTACTGAGCGTACAAACTTTATTCAACATGTAAACGTCACTACAGATATTCGGATTTAGGTTATGACACATTTGATACGCCTGCCCTTATTTGCTATGATGTGGCGCAGACGAATGCCAAAATTCTGCATGACCTGCTGAAGTGTCGGAACATCGATGCTGTCGATGACCTCCTGAATGGTGGTTTTCATCTCAGCATGGTTTTGGGGTTATTTCTGTACATATTGTCTATAATATAGCCCCACAAAAATGAGTCACATGTGTTCAGATCCAGAAAATATGGCGGCCAAGCGAGTCCCATTCCAGTGGCATCTAGGTACCCCAGAGCCAGAATGCGGACCCCAAAGTGATCCTCCAAGACATCAAACACTTTCTTGGTTCGATGGGGTCGAACCGACATTGCCAACACTGTCATCACAACACTACTAGTTCTCTCAAACTTGCGAATCAAATTTTTGATTGTTAGCACACTTGGAGCGGTTGTCTTCTGCTTGTATTCGGTCGCAAACTGCCTTTGAGCCGCAATCGGGCTATTATTGCTCGCATAGTAGGTATTCACAAGCGATTTACGCTCAGGCACGACATTTTCAATTGCAAATGGCCGAAAACAACAAGTTGCGTACTAATTCCCATCATGCCCTGTGGCCAACCACGAAGTTTGAACTTCATCACGCAAACCGTTCAGAAGTTAAAACGGTTTAATTTCATATAGTTCCATAATTGTCACCCTGTATGTTCTGTAGAATATGGAGTATAAAGCATTTACATAGCCACACAAAATGATTCCGTTACATAATGTTCTACAGCGAAAAATCGTTTCTAGTGTATGTTAATGGTGTTACACTAATTCAAACATAATGAAAATTGTATACACTACCGAATTTTTCTACAAAATTTACTGTAAAATATGATGTTTATAGTATTTTTCGTTCATTTAGAGGGATGCACAAAAGAGTTCGGGTAGTGAGCTATCTATGAGTGATAAACGCTGGAAGTGTGTTTTCATTTGTAGCATGCGTTTTTATGTTTGACTATTATTTTTCAATTTACATGATGTGTATAAATTCTACAGATCTTATACAGGAATGCACAAAATAATTCGTAAGTATGGCTGTGTATAGATGTATTGCTTAAGGGTTCTTTTTACATTTTCTACTGACATAGATTGTGTAATATAAGAAATGTTTGGAGCTTATAAATAAAATCATGTACAAAGATACGCAAAAAACTGGATACATTGTCATCTGTGCATTGTAATTATAAACAATGCCTTTTTGTGGTGATATGGGTTTTTTTCCCTGAATTAAATTTTAGCCTAATCTGTGGTTTGCATACAATTCTGCATATAATCTACACAAATCTATAGATCTTATATAGGGCTGCAGAGAGGAATTCGACAACTTTTCCAAAATTTGACGGTAATTTATGAAATCGGATATTTTAAAGTGTTATGCGTTTCTGTAACTGTTTACCGTCACATTTTATTACCCCTTATTCAGCGATAAAGTTCCGTTAGAGTATGTATATGTTGGAATGCGATTAATAATATTTGCTTGGGCATAATTTCTCTTTGTGATATTAAGTAAAAATCAGCATTGTATATATTATAAAAAAATACACTACGAGGTGAAGTGTGGCAGAAATGGCAGAAAGATCATTGGGTCCATGACAATTGGAGCGTCATTTAAAACATTCTGTCCGGAAAGAAAGATGATGTAGATACATCCATGATTATTATGCCAATATATATTTAAAATATATTAAAGTAATACTGTTGTACAGACTGAGCAGCTAAATTTGTGGAGTTTACTGACATTTAGGGACATGGTATAATAATTGCGGGTGAAAGTTAGAATATTTTGCACTACTCTCTTACAATTTACATTTCTTATCTCTCGACTCTCACACATTCGGGAAGTTCCACCATATTCAGTTATAAAATCAGTTTATAATATAAATAGATATTAATATTCTTAAACATTTATCTAGCTTGTTAAAAACATTACATTTCATACTATTTTTGTGTAGATTTTTTAAAATTGTATATATTATTGATTATAACATGATAACTACTGCAAATTATTTAAATAATTTTAAGGGGACTTTTACAGCAGATAAAAATTATAAATTTAAATATCTAATGGAGAAACTTTAAAAATATTTATGATATAATAATTAGTAAAGCATACATTTATTACTATTATTAATGATTCTATTTCTCAATACAATACTTATTAGAAATGGTTATTTTTATGGTGCGAGCCTCCAACTTAAAATTCGAAGGGAAAAAAATAATATTCGTGCTTTTAGTAATCAATAGAATTTGTTTCAAATATTGATATTCTAATATTGTCTTATTTATTAGATAATAAATATTGCTTAATCGGTTATCTGTTACATTGATTTTAACTTGTGCGCGTAATTTAATTTATTTCAGTACGTTATATTTAAATTTACGGTGAAGAAGATGGGAAACAACGGTAATGGAAAATAAATTAATGCATTTTTCAATAATTGCAATTCTATATAATTTCCAAGCTAATTTATATAGCAGTCTATCACTTTAAAATAAAGTAATTTTAATAGAATGTTTATTTAATTAAAGTAAAAGGAATAATAATATACACGCAAAACAAATCTCAGATTTTTAAAAACATTTTTGATAATATTCTGTTACTATTCTCGTTAAAGTGCTAAGTGCATTTAGTTTAAGTAGTAATTTCGATGACAAACATAATCTTTTTAAAACTTGCTGTATAGTTTATATTTTATTATATTATTAAAAATGAGAAGTGTACATAACAGCCTTTTTATTGTCTAGAGGCTATGCCACGTGACTTATCTTTACATACTTTCTTTTAACTTACATTTCTGTATGTATGTGGCAGTCAAATCTTGATACTCATTTTTCTACTCTTCTTTTTGACATAGAGCATTGCAATTTGGAATATATATGTATTCCTGAGGGAATACATGAGTTGGGCATTATTATTTTTTTAATAAATCCCTAAGGGGGATGAACGTTCGCCCAAAACTTGCATTTGCACCATAGAAATAAAGTTACGATTGTTTAATTGAAAAAATTGCTCCATTGTTGTAATCTATTTTCACCATATTGTTTCCCGCAACATTATGACGTCCGATTTGGGTGACGTACACGTTTGTGCTTTATAATATAAGTTGACTTTTTCGCGAATTTTAATAAATGTTTAAAAAAATTACATTTATTTATTATTTTAAGTAGCATACACATTGATAAATAATAAAGAGATAGTTATTTGTAAAAGTATTTTAATTTGGTAAAAAATAAATAATTCGAAATTATACATTTATTAATAGAAATTAACTTTCATATAATTGCATGCATTGCATATATAATTCATATATTACATTTCATTTATGCAATTTCAGCATTTTGAAGTTCTTGTGCATAGTCCACACTTAGGTTAAACTTGTACAATAACTCAATAATCAATATAGGTTGAAGACATAACAAGCATTAATCTACGAATCTTCTCTTGACTGGTTTATTTTTTTAGAGCTAGAGTGCCTTTATTTGTCAGAGTAGCGACACATGTCGTAGGCTCACGTTCATTTTAGTTTTTTTCCTCCAAATTATAGCAACTCGCCTTGAAGGACACGGAGCTATACTCTTAGACGTGTTTTAGATTAGCAAATAAACAATTTACGAAAATAGCAGGCTTTCGAATTCTGATATTGATTTGATAAAAATTACACCAGAAGGTATATATGCATGGACATAAATGGGACTCCGAAAACGATTTTTATTTATTTTTCATTGAAGTGCTCGATAAAACAAAATAATTGTTCAATTATTCCAAAGCGATTTGCCCAACCAATTATTCCTAATCAAGTTGTTATCACATGAAAATATTACACGTTTTTTTGGTTTATAGAGCACTTTTGAGTAATGTACGTGATAAATGTTTGCAAATGAAGAGGCAAACATTTTCATTTAAAAAGGCTATTTTTCCAACATGCTCTTGCTTCTGGGACTTTTCACACACGCTGAGCTTAAGATTATGGATTCAACTATACAAAAATTAATGTTTGCTGATTTTTAAGCAAAACGTTTACGTTTTAAGAAATCGCTGGGCAAAAATATACGGCTTAGCAAACCTTGTCTTTTTCATGTTATACATTTTGCTTCATCGGTAAAAATTTTGAATGTTAATGCTATTTTTATTATTAAATATTTATTATTAAAATTTACTGTGAAAAAGTATTTTATTAGGTTCCTTATTTTATTAATAAAATTGCATAAATTACTGTTTTTAAATACTTAGATTTTATCAAACTTTACAAAAAACATCAAAACTGTTAAGTAAATTTTGTGAAATAAATAATTTTATCTTTGTATGAAAGCCAAAATTATCATAAATTTTAATAACGAATATCAGTTTAAAAATATAAACAAATAGGAAATTATTCTTTCGGAATTACAGAATAGATGTATGATTTTCTTCTGAAGTAGTTTTCCTTTGAAAATTAGCTTTCTACGTGATGCATGAGAAATGTTATCAATGTAGATCAAATAGTAAGTTATGTCTAACATTTCAAAGATATGTTAGACATAATTTTCTAGTCCTATACTTTCGTATATTTCAAAGAAATGTTAGACATCTAAGGCAAAAATTGGCAGTTAATTTAATATATAAAATTTTTCAAAATATTTTAAAGATATATTGTGTATATATTTTCTTTAAAAAACAACTATAAATCTTTCAATACACGTATACCAGAAACAAGTTTCAAAGTGCTTTAAAAATTATTTTAATATTTTATAAAAATATCTGTTTCAAAAAGTAAAATATAGCTTATTAGTAAAAATGAAAGATAGCTTATCACTACCGTGGAAATATTAAAAAACCACAGAATTACAAAAACAGTGTCACTATATCAACAAAAAAAATGTTCAACTTATATTTAACTTTCTCTTTTAAGATAGAGCTATAAAAAATTGTATCAAGAAACAAAACTGGGCATGGGGAACCGAAGTAACAAAATAAATGAAGAGGTTCGTATTGAGAATTTCGGCATTCGTATAAAAATAAACATTTTAAAGGTTCTTCAAGTAATTTTACTTAAAATCATTTTACAGGAAAAGTCATGCGACATTGTTGCAAACTGTGTTATTCTATTCAAACTGTTAATTTTTAACACTTTCAAACAAAGTTGCTAAAACTTTCCAACGAAGTTTAAAGTGTTTATGAATTCGGTTTGTCTGTCTGGCCCGTCCTCTAACTCTCGTACATCTACATGGACTGCCATGTAATTTTTCTATGCTATTGATGTTTAGTATAGAATATTCGAAATTAAAAATAAAGCGTGTATCACTTATAATTCGTTTACCTGGAAACGCAAAAAAAATTCTGTTATATTGGGATTCTATAGGGAAAATCGTTCATGGTGCATCTTATTTTACCAACGAAGTTAAATTGTTTATGAAATTAGTTTGTCTGTCTGGCCCGTCCTCTAACTCTCGTATATCTACTGAGAAGGATTACAAAATGCTTTCTCAGGAGCATAGAGTAAGTAATATTTATAGCTCTTTTACAGGAACACGCAAAATTATTTCAATAAATTATGATCTATACACTGTAAAAAATTTTTTGTCAAATTAACGGAAAAAAACTGTCAATTTTGGAGCCAGTTTAAAACCGTTTAATTTACAGGAAATATCTGTAATGTTTTACGTGAAGTGACTGTTTTTTTAACAGTTTCATACTGTTATATTTACAGAGATAAACTGTTAATTTAACAGAAATATTTTGTGGTTTTTACAGAGAAAACCTGTAAATTTTACAAGAAAAATCTGTAAATTTTATGAAAAAAATCTGTAAATTTTACGAAAAAAATCTGTAAATTTTACGAAAAAAATCTGTAAATTTTAACAACCTTCCTGTGTTTTTAACAGTTAAATGCTGTTATATTTACAGAGATAAACTGTTATTTTAACAGAAATATTCTGTGATTTTTACAAAGAAAACCTGTAAATTTTACGAGAAATATCTGTTTTTTAACAGTTAAATGCTGTTGCATTTACAGAGATAAACTGTTATTTTAACAGAAATATTCTGTGATTTTTATAGAGAAAACCTGTAAATTTTACAAGAAATATCTGGTTTTTTTACAGTTAAATGCTGTTGCATTTACAGAGATAAACTGTTATTTTAACAGAAATATTCTGTGATTTTTACAGAGAAAGCTTGTAAATTTTACGAGAAATATCTGTAATTTGTAACAAACTTTCTGTTTTTTTAACAGTTAAATGTCGTTGCATTTACAGAGATAAACTGTTATTTTAACAGAAATATTTTGCAATTTTTACAGATAAAACATGTAAATCTTACGAGAAAAATCTGTATTCTTTGCAGAAATCTCTTGTTTTTTAAGACAAATACAGGACGCTCTAAAATTATTGAAACACGCTTTAATATTTTATCTGTGGGAGATTTGTAGGCAATGTAAATTACAAAATTGTTCAAAATAAGTTAGAATACAAAATTATTTTGATGAAATGGTTTTGCCATTAATTTCAAAAAGTTACACTTGAAATTTTTATCGGATGCCTGGGTCTTACAAGTTATATTTAGGAAAGTATTATCCCTGTTCTGACAAATACAACAGTCAAAATTGCATTATTCTATGACTAAAACCCACAGAGTTACACTTTAAGAGTTTATGAAATTTCAGAAGTTTCTGAACTCTAAACACAGACAGATGATGTTTAGTGCCAGAAAACTCTGAAATTTCATATAATTCTAACTTAGTGTACTTTGATTACAGAAGAATGGAATTATTACTGTTGTACCCTCAGAGTAAGGAGAAAGTATTTCTAAATATAACTTACATGAACCAGGAGCCCAATAAAAATTTAAAGAGTAACTTTTTCAGAACTAATTCATCAATATAATCACAATTCCTACTTTATTTTGAACATTTTTGCAATTTACTTTGCATGCATATCTCCAACAGGTAAAAAATTAAAGCATGTTTCAATCTTTTTGGGACATCCTGTATGCTTATTTATAAACAAATGTGCTGACTTTGGTATAAAAAGGTGAACATTTTGCTAAAAAAATAATTTGGTGAAAACTGCAATATATTTAAAAGCAACATTTGTGAATTTATCACTCAAGGTTGGTGAGGCATCCCCTTCTAGTAAATAAAATACAAAAAATTTTCAAAATATAGCAAGTATATCTTTTACATACTCGCATCGACAATTTTTGATAAAATATTCAACACACTCACCAGTCTTTGAATTTGAATAACACTATTTCCAAATAGTAATTCTGCAACTTAATAAAGCAGAAATTACTACTTGAAATAGTGGTATGAAAATTCAAGGACATTGTGGAGCACACTCTTATTCCAAAACGAAATATTCTTGAATTTTTAATTAGTTGCTTTTATATTAAGTATTGAAAACTTGATGAATTGCTATATTGACTAAGCGATTCCTAAACATATAACAAGATAGACAGATGATGCTGTCAGTCGAACCTACTAATTAATAAAGTGAAATGATATTAAGCTTGTAATTTCTAACCTATTATGCTTGCTTTTTATCATGGCTTTAACTAATAATATTTATTAAATGAACAGGGTATTTATTTGTAATTACTACAGTCTCAATTTTTCGAAAAATATCCATATTTAGTATTTTTTAATTTTTTAAAATACTCGGCCTTTAAAATTTCCCACTAATTTTATTTGTATCAGTCTCACTCTAAAAAAACCCGAACTTAAAATTTGCTGTATCCAGCTAACGATTTACAATATATATTTTTAATTACTTGAATTTAATTTTACATTTTCATACATTATTTTATTATTAAACCATGGATATTTAGAAAATTTCTTTCATAGTTCTTAGATGAATATTTTTCCTTCTTTCTATTTTCTCTTCTTTTCTTTTTCACATTTTACGGAAAAAATCACATATTTTTCTACATTGTTGATAATCGTCATACAAAATTTAGTAAAAATTGTAGACCATTTCAATTTATTTAATCGATAATTACATGCAAAATTTTTTAACTTAAATATTTTTATTACAAAATCAATCATTTGTAAAAATATTGTTGGATGCTATATTTTACTTAATTATAAAACATTCGAATAAAAAAGACAAATCATGTAACTTCTCCTCCTGAAATAAAACATGACTTACAGCCAAAAATATTTCATAAATCATTCTGTCGGCAATGGGAATCTAACGCATCTTCTTTGGAGATAACCAGTTCTTAAACCGACGCCTTAGACGACTGGGCCATCGTGACCTCGGTCTGTTAATCTTTAAAACTGAACAGGTTATAGATTTAATTTTACTCATGCGCAGTAATGTCCATTTTGCGCTGGATAATTCATACTTAAATTTTTAGGCTTGTACTTTAATGTATACTAGATAGTACCCGTCAAGATTTGAAGGTAAACAACTTGAAAATTCCATTAGTAATATGTTTTATTTTTTAATTAGTACCATTTAACTAATTAAGTATTGAAAACTTGATGAATTGTCATACTGTGTAAGCGATTCCTATACGAATAAAGCCATAGACAGCGCTGTCAGTTCAAACTATTCAACTAATGAAGTGAAAGGATTTTAAGCTTGTAATTTATAGCCTATTATACTTGCTTTTTGGCAGGAATTTAAATAACATTATTAATTGAATGAGCATAGCAATCATTGATGGTATTTATTTTTACCTAAAAAAATAAAAAATAAATAAAAAAATAAAATCTATATATATATTTGTCTTACGTGGCGCGAAAATAGGGCTGAATTTGTAGCTTATGGTTTCGCAACAACCGTAGTTTCCAGAGCTTAGACCAATGAACAGACTAGATTGTGTTAGATCAGCTCCACCTCCAATCCAATATGGCGGTCACTGTGAGAGCAGTAAAACCATAGAATGAAACTCAAACTAGCAATTATTAAAAATAAAATAACATGTACGTAATCCAAAGCGTCTGAGATGATCCCCATTTTAATTATGAGTAATATCGTTAATTTCAAAAGAATTCTCAACTCTTATTTAGAATTCATTTACGAATTTCACTCACTTAAAAATCGAAAAAAATTTCAACTGTTTAGGTTGCACCTGCCGCCATCTGTTGCTGTAAATTGAAGTAAAAAAATATTTTTTTTTTTTGTAAAAATCTATAATCATTTTTTTTTCTTAATGAATTTAAGCCGCGCTGTACAATATTATAGGTGCAACAAGTTTTAAACTAATTATGTTTCCAAGATCCTTTTTTCATAGTATTTAAATGATTTATATGTCCATTGGTAGCGCCAACTAAATGCATTTTTAGTTATCTTTTCAATGGAGAATTACTTTTTTACATTAAAAAAAAAAATTGTCAATTTCGTATGTTCAAATGTTTTATGGTAGAACTTATTCCGGCTAGAATTGCTGAAAGATAAAAAGGGGCGAGCGAGCCAAGCGAGCTGGGACCGCGTAGCGGTCTCAATGTGAATTGCTTCGCAATTCACGGGGGATTGGCGAGCGTCAGCGAGTAGGGGGCTGAGCCCCTAGTATATATATATATATATATCAATATTTAGTGTTTTCTAATTTATTTAATTATGTAACCTTTAATTTTTCATTACTTTTATTTTTACAGCCTGACTAAAGCATTATTCATATGTTAAATCATGTATATCACGGTCATTTCTTTTATAGTTCTTATATGAATATTTTTCCTTCTTTCTTTCCCTCTCCGTTTTTTTTTTCTTTTACGGAGAATAATCACATACTTTTCTTAGTATATAAACATATCTTCTTGATAATGGTCAGACAAAATAAAGATAAAAGATTGGGTAAATTTATTTAATCGATAACACATGCCAAATCTTTCAATTTAAATATTTTCAATATAAAATTGGTAATTTAAAAAATATCATCATGTGTTAAATTTTACTTACTACAGTCGCAATATTTAAAAAATAATAACAATGCTGAGTAATTTCAGAATATTTTTTTATTCTTTTTTATGAGTCTTATACTCTAAAACCATGAACTTAAAATTTGTTACTTGCAGCTAACGATTTATAATACATATTTTTTGGTTAGTTGAATTTTATTTTGCATTTTAATACATCATTTAATTATTAAATCATGGATATCAAGGTAATTTCCTTAAGATTTCCGTATGAATATATTTCTGTGCTTATATTTTTATAAAAAATAATAACATACTTTTCTTAGTATATATATGACACCTTGATAATGGTCATGCCGAATATAACAAAAATTGTAGATCAGTTCAATTTATTTAATCGATAATCACATGCAAAATCTTTTTAATTTAAATATAAAATTGTTTAATTTAAAATAAAATATTGTTGGATGTTAAAATTTACTTCATTATAAAGCATTCGAATTTAAAAAAAAATTACAAATTGTACAAATTTTCCTGAATTAAAGTAAGACATTATTGAAATGAATTACTTTATCGCCAATAAAGTAGCAAAAATCAGAACGCCCAGACGAGGAATCGAACCCATGCAGTCAACATATGCCACAGCTTAAAACCGGCGACTTAAACCACTCAGCTATCCTGACTTCATCTTAGTTCATTCTAAAACTAAATATGTTCTAGGTTTAATGTTACGCATGCGCATATATCCTTTAAAATTTTTCTGCCAGTGAAGTATCACAATTGGGTGTTTGTGAATCAAATCTGAATATTTTATAGCTTATTTTTCTTTTATGTTGCCCCTATATATATGTATATATAAGCAATCCGTGTAGCGAGGTGAAAATTACTATCCATTGTATTACCATTTTAACTCGTCCTCCTCCGCCCCCCTCCTCGCCAGAAGCTCCATTTCTTGTAGAAATTAAAATTTCGTCTGTCAAATATTAAAATTGTGCGTTCTTGTGCTAAATTTCAGAATTTTATCTTATATATTTAAATTAACCCCTTCTCAACTCTGCCCCCCACCCTTTATCCTGAAAAAGCAGAAAAAAAAACAGATAATGGAGGAAGTTTTCCCACTTTCTTCTTTTTTATTTCACCCTCTTTAAAATCGCTCTATGTATAATTGTTAATATTGTCTCCCCCCCACCCCCAAAAAAAACATTATTGGTGAAAATGAAATATTGAAAAAAAATTATGTATATATATATATATATATATATATATAAATATTATATATATATATATATATATATATATATATATGTTTCGCTGTGAATTTAGTGCATTGAAAGAATTTATAGATGGTATTATCTTTTCAACCAGCCTTCGCGCGCGCTCCTCTCCCCCCCCCCCTAACTTCCATCCAACCCTTGAAAAAAAAAGGCATCGAAAACTTCCCTCAGTAAAATGTCAAAACAATTCTCCCCCCAAATCTCAGAATTTTATTTCATGTTTTTCTGTTAGTCTATGAATATCCCCCCCCCCCCCCCCAAATAAATAATGAAAAATCTTAACTTTATAAAAATTTCTCATTTTTTCGCCTTTGGCGGGTTTTTAAATGACATTGACAGGCGAACAGAAAAAATCAGAATGCTGTTAGAGCTCAGTATTATTTGAATCTGTTAGGAATAATAATAATAATAATAATAATAAAAACAGAAAAAAAACTGTTTTTTCTTTTAAACAGCTTTTTTTCCCTTTAAAAAATATGGATTTTTTCTGTAAAAATTACAAAATCCATATTTTTTACGAGAAAAAAACTGTTTTTTTTTAAAAAAAAACAGTTTTTTTCTGTAAAAAATATGGATTTTGTAAATTTTACAGAAATAAACCATATTTTTTCTGTAAAAAAATGGTTTTTTTCTGTAAAAATAACAGACTTTTTTTAAAGTGTAGAGGAAAAGCGGTTGAGGTGCATTTTTATTTTTATAAGATGCTTCAAACATAATGAAATTTGAAAGAAGCAGCGATCTGTACTACAGTATAGATTATAGAGTATATAGCATACATCTTTCAATCAAAGAGACTCACAAACTAAGGACTGGCACTGATCGATAATTGCTGGAAGTGCATTTTCACTGCAATATAAATTCTTAAACTTATCTAATGATTAATACATTAGATGGTGTATTTAAATTCTATAGATTGATCTATAGAATATAGTTTATATATATAGAATATAGTCTATATATATCTATAGCGTAGATCGGCCGAATGCGTTAGGCTGCATTAGGCTGTTCGTACACATTACTGCATATTGGCAGCAATTAGTAAAAATGTACTTTTAATGCGTTATTATTATTTTTTTTAATTAATCATTTAAAAACCTCATTTCATTGTATAAAAAAATGCAAAGTCTGAATAACAATTTGTTACCGTTAGAAAGTGTTTCATAATCTATACATGATGCATGATTTTTCATTCATGTCATAATTGCATCCATTTTGGGTTTGTATGTTTTGTGGGCCTTTTTTTCTGCCCATTTTATCTTTTTTTCCTCAAAGAAACGTTTTTATGCGAAAAAAAATGTCATAATGTATTATTAGTCATGTAAAAATATCTTACACTTTCCACAAAAAATATTTGCATGGTACGAACTATGCAAAAGTGTGAAAAAGCAGATAGAAATTCAATAAAATGAACTAAAGTGGTAGAGAAAAAACCTAACATTTTCCTCGTTTGTGCAATTCTAGAAAGTAGTTTTACGAATGAGTGAATTGTTTAAAATTTTTCTCTTGTATGAATAAATAGAAATAAAAGACTAATATTTTTTATGCAGCAATAAAGTTTTTATCTTTCAACTCGATTATTGTATTCTTTTTTTGTAGAAGAAATGTATTTAAAAAAATGTTTTAAGCAGAAAAGTTAAACATTTTAAATGTTTACATTGCTCTTGATACTGCAGTACATAAAATATGATTTGAATCTGTATCATGATCTCATACATTTCGAGTTTACTGTTTTTGTTCAGTGCATATAATATATATACTATATATATAAAAGAAATATATATATAATTAATTTTAAGCGCAGAGTACTATCCATTGTTTTTCTTTTAGTACACTTTATTTTAAAGTTTGTTAGCCCATCGTTATATGACGCATAAAGGGAATCAAGAAAAATACAGAATAAATCCGAAATCTCAGAAAAATCAAGTGCATTAAAATTAAGGTAAATGATTATGGACTTTCTAAATGTCTTCTCTCTGTCAGTAATATTACTTTATACATAAACTATATTTTAAAATAAAATTAATGATAAAATTTTACCATTATTGTAATGGAAGTATATATTTTGCTTCAAAATCAAAACTATAGTAAGCATTGCTTTTCGATCTGCAGGTAAAAATAATGATATATAGTTGAATAATTGATATAACGAGGGGCTACTTTACATGAATTGGTTTCTTCATGAACATACTAATAAATACAATATATTTCTACCCCAAAATACACTGCTCAAAACAATTAGCGGGTCATATGGTTTTAACGAAATTAAGTAAATGCTTACACCAATAAATAAATTAAATTAAAGCATCCGTAGTTTTAAAAGGAGTAGAAAACAGAAAAATAAAACTTCATATGCAAATCGAAATGTAAGACGTCATAAACCAGAGAAAGAAGATAAGTGCAGAAAACGAGATTTCACAGAAATGTCTGTTTAATGGTCCCGGTTCTGAAATTCAATTGCTCAGCTTTTGTTTTGAGAAAAGGCGATTTGAAAATGTCACAACAACATGATTTACTGGAATCCATGACTTAGAGTATTAGCGCGAGACTTGAATCCGAGCAAACACAACGAAGTGCAGCAGACGCTGTTGGAGTCGCGAGAAATGTCATTGCGAGGTTGTGGAATCGATTCAAAGGAACAGAAAACGCTGGACGTTGACCAGGGAAAGGTCGGCCACGTGCTACCACAGCAACTGATGGTCGATATATCTTGTTAACAGCTCGTCGAATTAGAACAGGCAATGCTACTCAATTGAAAAAACAGTTGCTCTGGGCAACAGGACGAAGAAGGTCCATCCAAATAGTCCGAAATAGGCTTCATCAGGGTGGTCTGTATTCCGTTGAAATAGAGCCAGCATAGGATTCGAAAAGGTGGGCTGTTTAACATCAAGTTTGGAGGCAAGTGCTGTTTACAAACGAGTCCCGATTCAGTCTGGAGTGTGACACCTGCCATTTTCTGTTTGCGGACAAAAGGAGCACTCAAAATAATCCCACACTCGTTCGTAAAAGATCACATTACAAACAAGGTGGGTTGACGGTATGGGCTGGAATGAGCATAGGTGCACGTACGGACCTGTATATCATTCACTATGGCACTTTGACGACCCAAATGTATGCAGACCAGATACGTAGACATCGTGTCGTACCTTACGCTGCAGTCATGGTTATTCCTTTGTTTTCATGCATGATAATGCCAGACCGCATACTGCTCGTCCAGTTTAGAGCACGCTTGAATCTAAAACAATACAGCGTATGGAAAAACCAGAATGCTCTCCTGGCCTCAATCCGATCGAGCATGTTTGGGACACACTCGGACGACGCATTGCAGCGAGACCAAGACCTTCATTTACTGTCTGGGACTTTGAGATTGCAATTCTTGAAGAGTGGAACAGTATTCCCCAAAGTCTTAGCGACAACCTCATCGCATCCTTGGTAAACAGGAGTGAAGCAGTCTTAGATATTCGAAGAAACCATACGCTGTATTAAAAATCTTTTATCACTTCTAAACAATACTTTTTTTGTCATTTACATGTAACAAATTGTTGTCCTAACCCATCTTTTTATATTCTTTCCATCATTTTAAAGAATTAAAGCTCCTTTACAAAAAATTGTTTGCGTCATTTTATTTCTGTATTGTGCATTGATACACATATACTCTCCATTTTATGCCCATGCATGGCTGTCCTGCACGGTTATCTTCACTTTGCTTGCTCCCAAATTTGTTTGAGCAGTGTAGAAACAAAACAATTAAACATATCAAAACCAATTTAAAACTGAATATTAAGTATTAACCCTATGTTGTCAGTTAACACCATAAAAATGTTTTACGCTGATTACGTTGAAGAATAAGGCGCTTTATTCATTATTGATGAAAACGCAGTGGTTGTAAAACAAAAGATTCATAAACAATTCATTTTATTTGATTAAAATTTGAAGGTAAAACTTAAAAAAATCTAAACTAATTTAAAATATAACGAGCATTTTTTTAGATTTTTTATTTTTTAAATCAGTTTAGATATTCATAGATATTTCATACTGATTCGGAGAAATTTAAATTTGAACATTTTTAATTTAATGCAATAACTTTTCTTAAGCAAGGTCATTGTCTCCAAGTAATAGAAAACAGTATTACAATAATTTTGTATTTAAAAATATACTTTATCCGATTTTTTTTAAATATGTTTTCTTACTAAAAATATTTCACAGAAATAAGTTTTATCAAATTAATCTTTATTTAAAGAAAAATATTACAATATATCTCGTTTGAATTTTAGAACATACTATATAGATAAACGAATGAACTCAAATATCATTTTTGTCAATAAATTATTATTGACTGACTATAACTTACCACCTTATATCTTCCCAAGAGTTATTTCAAGTGTTAGTTGAATTTAGATATTTTGCAAATATTTAAATATTTAACAGTATATCCTCAGCATAATCTCATGTATTACACGAATTTATACACTATCATTATTTTAAAATATCGTTTCTTCTTCTAACTTTAAAATTTTAAAATTCAATTTATTAGCTTAACAATATTGTCTACATCAAGAGTTCTTTCGACTAATAAATAAAATTCATAATTTATATTCATAAATATAATATTTTTACATTTACATTTAAAATCATATTTGAGAAGTATATGTGACATTTAATGGGTTTGAGCTGCCATTCAGTCAGACACTTTTATATGACATCTAGTTATTTGAATTAAGAACTTTATTTTATATTTTAGTGTTTCTTAACGATTCAAATCTTTTTTTAGAAATAAATATATAAGAAATACATATATAAATATTTTTATTACATTTATAGTCACAATTGAAACTCATTTTCACCGGAATTTTTTTATTCTATTTTTACAGGCTTTGGAAACTAAAATTTTGTTGACAGCGTTAAAACATTTTTCATTTTTAACTGTCTTATTTATAAAAGATATGATGACAACCTTTCTCACTCTCTTCTTCTTCTTCTTCAAAAAAAAAAAAATATATATATACTGGTAACTATCATACTTCACGAAGAAGATATATTTTTTTCTCTAGACTAAGCAAATTTTGAACACAGTAGTACAGTTTGGTATTTCCTTTGCGTACAGATATAATAACTGAATTTCTGCTCTTACAAATTTAAGTTATTTGCTTTTTCTCTTACCTGTACTTTAGCGATAACAATATTTGTGAATTAAAATAAAGCCTCTAAGATATGTTTTACTTGAGAAAAAAGAAATTTCAGTAGTCCTTTGTAACTTTTATTACAATCTATAAGACAATACAAAAGTTCACTTTAACACGTTTTGCTTGTAGTATGTCATTGAATTAAGGCTTATCTGAAAGTAAAGTATATTTTCTTTCATAAGATCACACTGAATTCTGAAATATGACATCGCCTGGTATATTATTTTTATTCCGTTTTGAATGCATCTTTTATTGTTATAACGGAATGTATTTCAATTTTTTTTTCATAACAGGAACTGCGAATCTATGGTAAACGTGCCAAAGGTGGCATGCGACCAAGGCTCGAATAACATCTGAAAGAAGGGGAAGCATAAACAAAGTATCATTTTTGGGCCCCTTTTCGTTTGGAAATGTTTTCTAAATTCTACATACTGTCATAACTACAGCGTTTCGAGCGGGATCTGTGAGTACGGTAGTGTGTATAACATGGGGCACAGTTCAACTATTAAAACAGTTAAATTTATTAAACTGAAGATTTAGAGACTATAGCTAAACACTAGCAGTTAGGTACTTTTAGTATTGTGGATAAGTAGACTTTTTTGATCTGGACCAGGTGACGAAAAAATGTTAATATAGTTTGTTTACACACTTAGTGTTTGTTCACTATATTAAGCCTCTAGGTTTCTCTTCCGTATATGTATACTGGATACATCTTAGATAAGGGGAGTCTTAGATCAGGGATCTTTCACTTCACGGCACTTAGCATCTCTCCGTTAATAGCTCCTGGCAGCAGGGAGAAGGGTCTATCTTCCTTCACTATTCAAACCAAAATGAGTCCCCTCTTCTCAATCTTTCTCTCTTCTGTCTCAGGGAGGCGGGGGGGGCATTGGCGGTGAATTCCCTAACATTTTGGTTCTATATTGAGATAGAGCTCTTGACTCCATTGAGTCACTGCGATTTCATCATGACCTCAAATGCATCTGAGACCCAAATGTTGCAATAGTAAAATATGGGTGGTCTCTACAGCCATTTAAGTTTTAAAAGTCGCCACGATGTCTAGCTCATTCAAACTAGTAGTCGAAACTGTCACTAGAAAAATACCGATGTGTGTCTTTGATCTTCCGTCTCTGCCTTGGTGTCATCTTCACTAACGTGGAAAAAGATCTTATGCGAGAAATTGTGCTAGCCGGGATTATTAAGTATCTCAAGATATCACAATACATGGAAACACATCAATTCTTCAAATAATTCCAGAGATAGCTTAACCAAGTTCACATATATTTCATTAAAATAGCTTATTTTGTGTTCCGTGAATAGACTTTAGATAGAGTATATGTAGTACTTTATATTCAGTTACGCTAGTGTTTTATACAACCAGCACATCACGGTGTCATAGGATTAACTGACAGACCATTGCTCATAATCTAATGTCCATGTTAGATAAATTTCCTCTGGTAGTGTGACTTTTCCCCTGCATTAGGCAAACTTTCCATACCAATAAACTTAAAATTGGAATGTAAAAAAAAATATAAAAATGGGATTTAGGGATGTAATTTTACAGTCATTTTGGAGCCCGTCTTATATTTTAGATGGGAAGTTTATGCTTTATGTGCTGTTTGAGTTGCCTGACACGCGACAGGATATTCACAGCACGATAATAATTTTCTAAATAAACAAATATATTAATATTACACAAACTACACGAATTTAGAGTATGAGCATGTATATTGCTTGTCAGTTCAATTGATTGGAAAATACAGATAACTAAATGAACCTTATTTATATCCAGTTTTCCAGACAAGAATTGTTACTTTTTGCCTACAGTTAATTGAGAAAAACGGCTTTACTTGCGTGCGTGACATCACATGCACATTATCTATTTAAAACATGAAACCGTTTAAAGAAATCCAATACTACTGTACTCATAGAAAATTTTTAAACAATATTATTAAATACTCAGAAATTTTTAACTGAGAAATTATATTTACAATGTAAATTAAACAGAATTTTCTAAAGTTGCGTTTTGGAATTATGTGATTTTTGATGCAAAACATTATTTCTCAAAAATATATTGTTCTTTTAAGAATTGGATAATAATTTCGAAGTTGGTGAAATGAAAATGGCGCCACGTTGTCGAAAAATATATTAGTTTTAAAAATTAAAATAGATGTTTTACATTAAAAAAATACATAATTTTTTTTTCCGATAAACCATTTTACTTTTAATTCCTTTTGTTTTAACACACATTTTTGAAGAAAAATTAATGGAAAATACTGTATTGTTTTCTTTAAATCCAATTTTTATTAATAGTGGGCATCTAATATCCATCTGCATCCAAAGAACTTAAATTTGCCTCCTTGGTTCAAGCTCAAGCTGAAAAAAGTTACGATGTAATGATTGCTAAAGGTGAATATTTGACAGACGATTTTTGGTTATGTAGAATAAATTCAATCATGAAGTTTGAATGCTCAAAAATATGTTTTTATTTCTTAGAAAATTTACTTTAATATTAACAAACCAATGGAAACAATTTGGCTTTGTAAAATTAGGAGCTACGTTATTTATTTTTATCTCCAAACACATTTAAATAAATGTGCTATGTCGTTTAAACGCACTTATAGTAATCTATCTAAATATGCGAAAAAAATCCCATTAACTGCCCATAATAACGTCAGTTTCTTATTTCAAATTATAGTGCGAGAATCTGAATTTGTATTGGTTTATAAAAATATTGCATACAATTGTTGTACAATATAACTTACAGAGTTGAAACTTTGTGTTTATATAGCTGAATACCAGCTATGAAGCTCAAAATATTAAAATTTGAAAAAATCGTATTATTTTAATAAATAGAGATAAAAAGTCAAAATTCTAACAGCCTTTTCCTATTAAATTTAAACATTTTTTGTTACAGCAGTTGCAAAAAATTAAAAATCCACAATGAAATTCTTTCTACAATAATTAATTTTCTATTGAACGATTTCCACGTGAAAAATATGAAAATGAAATAAAATGTTTCACCAATTGAAAAAAATATTAATATGAAATAAAATTGATTGACGTCACAGTGGTAATAAAACGGAAATTTTCAAAGATTTCTCAATAATACAAGGAGTATGAGTATGTGTATGTACAAAAAAGCAGATTAATATCAAGCCATTAGAGAATATAAAAGAAAATCTGACGTCATATTGGAAGTTTAACGAATTTTTCAAATGTTTGAGAATAATACAAAGCGAGTATTAATATGAGTAATAGAAAATAGTAAATATATGAGTTTGAGAAACATATTGAATCATGATAAAAATCCGATTATGGAAATATTCGCATATTTTAACATGTTGAGGTGTATAACATGTTTAATTTTGAAATTATTTTTTTTAAATATCGCATTTAGTCCGCATGACAGATATTATTATGACAGAATATAATAGCGGGCTTCGCCCGCTATCTGGCTGTTTTATATATTCGAAAAAACGAAAAAATAGACCGGTAAATTTTTACTTTATAAAGAACGTGATTTTTTTTTGTTGCTAAATGAAATTTGTTTGGATCTATTAAAGAAAGGATAAAGTGTTTCGAAAGGATTATTAAACGAATCCCTTTGAGCGATCTTCGGTCACATTTACCTACTTGTTTTTTGTTGCTGTTGGTGGCAATCATGGTCACTTAACATATTTAAAAAAAGAAACAAATGGCACTCGAAAGAGAAAGAACTCACCATTCCTACCCTATCATTATGATTACTACTTATTTTATCTGATATTGAAGAAAAGGTATCATTTGACAAAATATTACTAAGTATTAAGCAGTTATGAGTGTATTTTTCTTGTAAAATAAGAATATTTTATGAAGTTAATTCGTCATCTAGTAGCGAAGCAGTATCTACTAGCGTCTAGTAGCAAGTAGAATGTATGCAAATTAATAAACGCTATTGTAGAATTTGTAATTGCATGGAATTCAGTATATAAAATTCTTTTTTTATTCATGTTAGATGTACATTTGTACATCCGCTGTCTAAACATAATACAAAAGATTCTTGATATACGTCTTTAAAAGCCATACTAGTCGATACTTCAACTATCTTTGATTTACTTTAGTTAAAGGTGCAGGCTTTCTATTAGCATTTTGGTTTCTGCATTAGGAAGCTTTATGCCATATTTTCAAACAATGGTTGCATTTGAAATTTCGATAATCACTTTCCACCGCAAAATGTTAATTCTGATTCTTTTTCCATTTTTAATTTTTTTCCGTCCTTCATTACCTTATTTATTTTTTGTATAATATGCGTTTTGTGAATCTGGAGTGATTTTTCATTTTATAGCTTTTCATTCTTCAAACATTTCATTTTTCAAGGATTTTAGTTTATGTAGTTCATCTTTTGATCCAATGAAACACTAAAATTTTCGAAGTTTTCAGGAACACTGTATAGACGCAGAATACATAATAAATCATCGGCGATTTCTATTTCTATTTCTCTTATTTTATACACTATTTCAAAGAAAATGTTCAAATGTCCAGACTTCGTTTCATTTACAGACATTTTTCTATATGAAATTGTTTTAAATGGGTTAAATCGTGATTTACCTCGATTCATAAAAAGCTTTCAGTTTATTCCATACAGATCTTGAAGTCACACAATGCTTAATATTACACACATAATTAAAGATTTACGGCAAGAATTATATCAGAACAAGCTTTTTGATCAGTTTCGAGCTACTTCTTTTGATCTACAGCTCCGTCAGCTGGTTTTATTTCTTTACCGGCTACTTAATTTCATTGATATTTTTTTTATTAGAACAATTTCGTTTTGAAGTTTTCAGATATTCGAATTGCCGTTACTGAGATTTTCAACAGTCTTTAAATGAGACTATATTACAGAGTTTGCCACAGCCTGAAATAAGAAAAATTAATGAATACTCTTAGTGAATAGTAATGAATAAAGCGTAGTAGAATTAAGCATAGTACTGAATAGTCTTAACAGAACGAAGAAAAATTCTTAGTTTAATTTTATATATAAGAGTTCCAAATCTAAAAGTTAGAATTAAACATAGTATCTGAGAGTTACAACACAGTAAAATGGTTTCCATAGACGTATATTAAAAATTTGGTTTATGAGGCATGCAGAGTTAGTACCTGGAGATAAACCATTTTAATAACACGAACACGGGTAAAAAATAACTACATGGCTGGAAAGCCACAAATTGACTTTCTGATTTAACAAAACACTTTCGCTCATAGAGCGGTCTTGTGATACTGTCGTTATCCTTATATTCTATACCAGCGGGGAAGGCCGAGCTACGCTCTGTTAAAGTGTGATTTATGTTCAACTCAATATAACAATAAATTCTCACTGTATTATTGCTATAAAACAGATTGTTTTATAAAAGTATCATTTACAGAAACAATCAATCTTAAAACTATGTACATATTTCTATATTTTACATTACTTACAAATGTGGCATTGCTGAACTTGAAAGTCGATCTTCCGCCATGTTTTGCCAATATTACCAATATTTCGCCAAATTTGGCGATAATGACCCACTAATAAAATTTGATGAAATGAAAATGACCCACTAATAAACTTTTTTCGGCAATTTGACCTAGCCCAATGGTCTTCTCGTGCTCGAAAACAGTCGAAAAAACAATTTAGTCAAAATCGTTTTAGCCGTTTTTTAAGTAAAATTTGCTTGACCCTGACCCGTAATGATCCAAAATGACCCATTAATCAAATTTTCTCGATCATGTGACCTAACGCAATTTTCTTATAGTGTCTGAAATCATTATGATACAAAATTTAGTCAAAAACGTTAGAAACATTTTTTAGATAAAATTAGCTTGGCTCATAGCGACTCCAAAGTGACCCACTAATAAAATTTTCTTGAAGATGTCACCCAACTCAGTGGTTTTCTCGTGCCTGGAAACAATAGGATACAAAATTTGGTCAAAGTCATCCAAACTATTTTTTAGATAAAATTCGCTTGACCCACAGTGACCCAAAAATGACCCACTAATCGAATTTTCTCGAACATTGGACTTTGTCACTTCTCATAAACCAAAATGGTAAGATAAAAAATTTAATCAAAATAATTTCAGCCATTTTTTACATAAAATTAGCTTGACCCTGAACTGCAGTGACCCAAAATAACCTGTTAAACGAATTTTGTCGATGATATGACCTAGCCCAATGATTTTCTCGTTCCTGAAAATGATAAAATATAAAGTTTGGTCAAAATCGTTAGAGACGTTTTTAGATAAAATTAGCTTGACCCGCGGTGACCCCAAAATGACCCTCTTATCTAATTTTCTGGAACATGTGACCTAGCCGAATGATCTTCTCGTGCTCAAAAACGGTCTGATATCAAATTTAGTCAAAATCGCTTGAGGCGATTTTTAGATATAATTAGCTTGTCCCCGACCCCTAGTGACCGAAAATGGCCCACTAATATAATTTTATCGAACATGTGACCTAACCCACTCGTGTTCTGGTGCCCAAAAACGGTAGGATATAAAATATCGTCAAAATCGTTAGAGCTATTTTTAAGATAAAATTTACTTACACAAACATTCACACAAACTTACGATTTGCTCGTATTATAATATATGATGTACAAAAAGAATAAAATGACTGTATTCCAACATTTTTAAAAACACTTTAAATTTTTAAAATAATTAAAAAAAATTAAATTTAAATAATTAGGAGCTCTTAGGTAGTTTTATAGAAATGTATCTCGTAATTTCTCTGTAATTTAAAGAATACGGACTTTATTCGTGGTTTAAGAATTCTAAATTCATCTTCTATATCACGTGAAAAGGCGTTACGCCATGAAAACGAAAACAAATTATATTCTATATTTACATTATTAATTCTTAAAATGGAGACGATTTTGAATTTTGCAGTAACAGAATGCAGTTTATTGAAAAATATTAAATGAATTATTAGAAAAAACACGTTTATATTGACTTTTGAATACATTCTTAGTACAATTAAAGGTACAATATCTTAAAAATTATGCATACAATATATTACTGCGTATACCACACACTTTGGAAAACAGAAATGTGAGCAAAATTTACAGGTGCGCGTTATACGCCGCTATGAAAATGACAGATTAAACATTAAGGAAAAAGTGATAATCATAAGAATTGAAATTTCATAATTATAGATAATGCAATTTATTTACAAAAAATATAAAATGTAACAGATTTATAATGTTTACTTTTGGATTATATGAAAAGTACTAATTATGTTTTTAATATTCTGTATTGTATTTTTTTGCTACATATCTCATAAAAATATATTTTATTCTCTTTATTCACTTATCGCAATTTCCGTCGTATAATCCGCGGATCAAACAATCTTGTTTCGTCCCAGAAATTTTATTTTATAAAATGTAACTTACTAGATCACTGAAAATATTAGACTTCACTTATTGAATAAAATTTCTGGGAAATCTCGGAAATTACGGTATATATATATGTATTAAAGATTACTTTTAAATTAAAGGTTTGGTTAGATTTAGTAAAAGAACTTGTTCGCTGTCTTTTGATTTCAAAAGTGTTATATTATATGTATGTGAGTATGACAGCACGAGACGCCAGCGCATAGCAACAGCGATAAAAAAAGTGGTTAGAAACAAGTTGAGCTCAGCAGTAAATGGAGCAAGCTAAGCATATAGCTATACTATATAACCAAAATTCTTCATTAAAAGAATGAAATTCAGGAGAGATTTTTAAGTGAATTACGTAAACTTCCAATGCTGTGTGGCAAAACAGCAATAACATATATATATATGTTATATAAAAATTTTATTTCCTTCGCATATCCTTCGCATTTATTTCGCATTATTCCTTTAAATTAATCTAACTTCTGACATAGTCATTATTTCCTTAATTCTTAATAATATTTATTCCTATTTAATGTCCTTTTAAAAGTAATAAAACGTATATTAATATTTATCTTATTCCAAATCTTAATCTCAAACTTTAAGCTCATTCGTAGCTTTTATCAACTCCCCAATCTATAAAATTCTGAGAGACGCTTTGTCATTTCGAATGTTTTTAAAAGCCATTTTTTTATTCCATGCTTTGCTTCGCGCGCTGTGTATTTTTCACGTCAAAAATAATGCGCAGCTAAGATGGGGATTCTTTTGTGTTAAATCTTCTCCCTCGCACCGCATTCGCTTAGCTTAAATTTGCCTCTCACTCATTGGATCGTGCGCTCGTTACGTCGTTTTCAGTAACTCTACTCGTCGTGGACAAAACTGACTTGCAAGCTTTTGGAGAGTAGATTTTTGTCGTGTTTGGAAGTGCTGACCAAATGGTTATCTCGTGTTTAACTGACTTAGAATTTCATAACAGCTCTTTAAGATCTATTAAATAATGTAGTGAGCAATCGTCAAGCCTGAGGTTTATACGTTTATACCGGATACTGTGTGAACTGTAACTGGCATCGCTCCTGTTCATTAATAAACGATTTATCTGGAAATTGGCTTCTCCTTATTGAAGAAACTCTTGTGGTGTCTCATCATTGCCTAACCTCCTCGCCATGATTCTTGATACCGTCTGCAATCATTCTACATCTTTAACAAACTGCCATTTTCTCGTGGAATATAACCCCATCTTCATAAAAAGTTCACACACACACACACACACACACATATATATATATATATATATATATATATATATATAATAAAACTTTTGTAAATAATAACCATTAAACCACATAAATAATCAAAAATATATAAACCGATAATTACAATATCAAGAAATTCGGATGCAGAAAAAACATATGATATTGTACAGCAGTGTACAAAATTGCGATTATCAATGTAGGAATTAACAGTAAGCATTACAAAAGCAAGTGAATAGGTAGCAATTGTGCGCAATTTTTTGGAAAATTTAAAATATGAAATATACAAATACACAACTAAATGCGCAATTGCAGCTATGAAATGATGTATTTTAAATTATGATTAATTTATTTTGCAAAATCTGGGAAGTGTGTACATGATAAACAGTGTAACAAATGCAAAATTATTTTATAAATGAAACAAGATGAAAAACTATCTAATAATAAATGCACATTTGCAGCAATTTACTAAGGAAGTTTAATATAATAAAACTTTTGTAAATAATAATCTTTAAATATGTATATATATATATATATATATATATAGATAGATAGATAGATAAATAGATAGATAGATAGATAGATAGATAGAGAGAGAGAGATAGATATATATTAGATATATATAATATAAATACCTATTTTGTGTCTGGAACTTTTGTGAAATACGTTTTCTCAAAATATGTCATCAGAAAAAATGTTTACAGTTCAAATATTTTCCTTCATGCGGCTAAATGAAATTCTTTACAATTTTTTATGCTTTTTCATTTTGCACTTTTTACTTAAAAAAAATATGACGAAAGACTCTTTTATTCTGTTACCTAAAGAGGAATATGAAGTTTTACAATAACATGTACTTTTTTGAGTAATTTAAATATGAGCTAGTAAATTTAAATTTGAATAGTATCACCGTATACAGAGTGTTAAATTTATATGACAAAAAATTATGAGGGTTGTTAGTAGAAATCAAGAGAAATAAAAATTACAATGGAATATAGTTTCGCAAACAACATATTCACAGGGTGTTCTTCTCTAACGGAACTCGGCTTTTCTGTCACTATTTTTCTGAAAATGACGTATATTGTAATAAAGAAATAAATAAGGGTGATGTGAAAAAATTCGAAATACCTATTTTCGATTCGCTATAACATGAAAACGTTACCTATGGCATTGGTAAGGAAGGGACATTTTTTTTTCTAAATAGGATAATATCTTCTAACTGCGCATACCACAAAAAATTTCTGAAAATTGACGAATTGCATTTTTTTTCTCATAAAAAGAAAAATAACTCGGGTGCTATTTTCACACGCTATAGTTCTGAAAAGTTGCCTATGATAGTTATACAAAATATGAAGAAAAGTTACTTAAATTCGCATAACATATTTCAATCGCACATACCGGCGAAAAATTATGAATATTAACGAATTTAAAAAATTTTCCGTATTAAAGATAAATATAATTCAAGTAATAATTTCAGACCCTATAACGTGTAGAAGTTGCCAATAGTATTTACAAAATGCTTCAATGCTTTTTTGAATCAGATAATATCCTGCGATCACGCACATACCCTAAACTTAATTAAAAAATCGTTTTATAAGAAATGGGATGTTTGTTCTATTTTTTCGAAAGGAAATCGAATATCTATTATCAATTTGGATCCCTGCTATCATTTTTGAAATATTAAGAAGGTCTTGGATTTATTATAGAACATAGAAACTTCCGTGACGATTCACATTATAATTTTAGAGCTTTAAACGAATTACGTGATAGTGATAGTTCACTCAACTTAGTGATAGTTCCTCGCTAGTATAGAGCCATAACGGAAAACACCGACACACTGACTGTCCTTCCTAAAAAAAATCGAGTTTTCATTAGAAGACTCAGAAGTTGTTAGAGAAGATGTTGCTAACACCAAAGAGTTTTTGGAGAATTCCTTGATTCCTCAAATTGAAATCTGCGTTGGACGTCCATTGCAAAGAGCCATCTGTTTACTTCGTTCCATCGAGTCTGCCACCTGCTTCAACACGTAGATAAAACAACTACGAAAGCTAATTCATTTTGTGGACTAATAGGACAGCAAATCCTGAGATGTGATGCGCTACCACTGGTAAACTTTGAATCAATCGATTGCATAACGCCTGAAGTGGATCGAGGGAAATTAAGAAAAGGTAAAAAATATTTCCTTGAAAACAAAAGAGGCAACTGCCCAAATTAATTGTTTAGTCGTAACCCCGGCACAATTTTCGTATTCCAGATGATTTACTAATTCCAATATACTCCTTAAAAATCACGTTAATACAGAAAGTTTGTCACATAACCTAAAGTTGTAGTTAATTTTATCAATAAATCTTAAATCCCAATCTTATACGAATTTAAAGTAAACAAGGATTTTATGGATGGCCTCTTCATATTTATTGTCATTGAAACTTTCCTTTACTTGCTTGATACAATGAAACCAGATGTAGATCTTGTGGTCGAATAAACTGTATTATCTCCCAACAATGAAAATTTATTGACGGTTATAATTTTTAAGAGGTCTTGTTCTGAGAAGAGTTTTAAAAGTAATATAATGTCTTTTTAAAGAGAAAACTAACAAAAACTTTGTTACTCCAACACTAAACCGCAAGGATTCTGATTATATTGAATTCATTCATTTAATCTGAATCAAACCACTTCCTCCCCCTCTACGTTGAAATATAACGAATGATGATATCAAATATTTGATAGAATCTTTTGACGTACCAAAATGACAGTAAAGAAAGTTCACCTACCGCACTGTCTTTATTGAAATATGTGTAAAACTTGTTTCAAAAGCATCATTAAATTTTTGTGTACCAGATTTAAGGGATGCTTACATTTGAACAATGCTACAATCCAGATCAATCATGAGGCCTCCGTGGCCGAGTGGTTAAGACACCATTCCGCTAATCGCTTGTGAGCGTAGGAATCAGGTCGGCGGTTTCGACTCCCGCCAGCTCCGTTGCACACACTTTGTGGAGCTGCCGGATGTAACTCTCTGGTGTTGTAAATTTCCTTGTGTCTATCTCGTCCCTGTATATTGACGATGACTTATAAGCGGGCACTTGATGTCAAGCACACAAGTCAGACGTATGTTCTCAATAAACAAACAAACAAACAAACAAAAAGATCAATCATGCTTGAGCTGTCAAAAATTTTCTGTTGAAAAGATTGTTTAAAATGGTAAGACTTGGAAGCTTGAAATATAACAACTCTATGATTATTTAAAATTTTCTGCAGGAAATTAATACTACATATTGTATATTAATACTACATATTGTATATTGTACATAGGTATCATACACCACTCAAGTGTTCATGTCTGGTTAGAGTAAAAGGTACCGAGCACTCGATGTGTAGCCAGTTTTCTATATGGAGTTCTGTGCTGTTTTGATAATACCGAAAACGATTCACCTCTCTGATGTTTCCTGACAAGCAAAGTGGTGTACATTTTGCCTATGCAGTGTTGAGGTTCGTTGGTAAACACATCGAACTATAAGGATACAAACATGTAATGCATTTTACTAAAAGAAAATTTAAAAAAAATGTAAAAATGTAGTTATTTTTATACATTTTAATGTATATGTGCGATTGGAAGATGTTTCTTATTTCAAGAAACTTCTTTTAATCTATTTTATCAATTCTATTGCCGACATTTTTACGCTATAGCGTGTGAATATATTGCTGGAATTACTTTCCTTTTCGATACAAAACTAGTCGGATGTGCCAATCCCAAAACTTTCTTCTATCTCAGTCATGTTAATACTTTAAAATTCGCTGTCACATCGCCAATAAAATCAATATTTTTCGTCATTTTGTTGTACGTCAGCTGCTTGCGAATCGTCGGGTTACCGGGATGCGATCAACTTATGTATACTAAACTACAAAAAGTCCTTCTGGCCTGAACCTACAGGAACAGATAGCCTCCCTATTCCTTGGTTTTACGATTTTAGTTAATTTTACTGGAAAACACGAAGGTAAAATGCGTGGAACCTAATTAAAGAAGATTCAATCCCAGTTCTCGTCAACATTGAATTTGAATGAGAATATCGCCAAATTAGTCCTCTACAGCCAAGTTGGCTTCATTTATGGCAACCTATTTTGGTCACCAAATTTGGCAATATTTCGCCAACTGTCGCCAAGTTTGGTGAGAATTTGACGTTGGCGAATATAAATATATAGTTAAAAGCATGTAATAGGAACGATGGTTACAACAATGAAAGAAAATTTCCCGAAACCATGTTAGCTAAAACTCATAAATTTAACCCGTTTATGAATGAATTATGCTGTCTTCTTTGAAAATGTCAGCCGCCCTAAAATTTCAAACCGCTATATCTCAGCCATTTTTTAAGATAGAGGCAAAACAAAAATTGTTCGGGATTCTCCGGATAAAGGCCGAATATTTAGCGAAAAAAACTTTTAGGATTTCTAATTTTTTGTACATCTTTTTTAATTTGAAATCTTTAAATGGCTATCATAGCGCCCCCTTTCGTCGAAATATCCCCAAATTTTAATAGAACCTTCTTGCCATATCCAAAAACATATAATTTTTTTTTGAAGCATAACTTCATACACTTTTCGATGATACAATACTGAAAATGGAACAAAAATATCAATCACAGCGCCCCCTTTCGTTGAAATATTCCCAGATTCTAATAGAACCTGCTTGCCATAGCCAAAAACACAGAAAAAAAAGTGGTTCAATTTGAAGCACAACTTCATACACTTTTCGATGATACAATGAGGACGGACAGACGGACAGACAGACATTTTGTAAAAGCATGTTTATCGGAATCTCTGACCCCTAAAATGTGTAAATCCGTCGAAAACCGGAAGTCGAAAATTTTTTCGATTACAATACTTTCTTCTATTATAGATAGAAGAAAGTAAAAACTTTGAAATTTGTCAATTTCGGAAAATTTCGGAGGTGTGCGCTGCGCGATTGGGAGATATCCGATTTTTAAGAAAAAATCATTTCTTATCCATAACTTACGCAGCTTTTCCGCTATAGTGAATAGGAAATATATATTTCGCTTTTTTCTAACATCCTAATAGACATACTCTCTGTTTTTCTAAAAGTGATAACACCACACAATTTCTAGAAGTTCGCATCATACAAGCGAGGTTTAAATAATAATACTTATTGAAAACAATAAAACTCATAGCACGCATCTCTTAAAGTGAGTGCACAATTCTTTCATATATTTAAAAGTTTTAATGTATAATCCAAGTATAGAGTGAAGGAGAAACTTTATTATGCACAACAATATAAATGACAAACTTTGTGATATTTTTTTTTTGTACAGACTGCATACGTATTAATTTATTCACTAATGTGAAGAGGCTATTATTCAAATATAATTCAGCTTTACACTTAACAGATTGATATGTTCATTACAAAGTTATAAATGAATTGACATGTTGATTCTGGAATTGTGATACATGTCATAGTTGACTGTATTTTGAATGAACATCTGCTGAATTTGAATAATTTATATACATGATATATATACATTTTCCAATTCAGATGAAACGAGATACACATTTAATATTATAGAAGGAAAACTACATTTACTAGAAACATGCAAATTTCTATTTATAATTAAGTTAACTATTAATGATTAACATTTCACAGAGGAAACTGGATATTTTTTAAAACTATATTGCACATAAACGCACGCATTATAATTTTCACGATATTGACTGTTTCCGATATTGACTGTTAACTGATAGTTTTGAATATTGATTAAGCATACAGAATTTTGGAGTTTACTATTAAATATTTAAAAGTATTAAAAATATTTATTGTGTTTATAAAATTGGCAAAAAAATAACAAGTGTATTCGCTAATTTAAAAGGAGCTGTTTTTACAAGAAGATTTCTTATTATTATTTTATATACCTATGGTATGCCTGTTACGTGCTGTGAATATATGAGTATTTACTACATTAACACACTTTTTTATTATTAGCTAATTTACTATTAATCTTGTGCAAGGGTCATTCAAAGGATTCTAAATCTATTTTTATTACCAATTCTTATTATGAATGAAACATTTTTAAAAAGAAAATGATCGTTTACACAAAACAACTAACTTTTTGTCAATCAAACAACATTATGTATAAAATATTGTTAGAAGAAATGCACAAAAACTTCAATAAAAATACTTATAGAGGATAAAGTTTGCCGAGTATTGAACCTAATACAGTCGACGCTCGTTATACCGACCCCTCTCGTGCCAATGAAAACGGTCGTTATAATGGTAGGTCCCTATAATGATAGTGAACGGAAAAAAAACTAATCAGGTGCAGTACAATTAAGGTTTCAATGGAAATTCTATATTACAATCTTATTACATATTTTTGTTTACTTTTGTATCAAATAAACATTGGCAATGCAAAAATATAAAAAATCAATTTAAGAGAATAATTGCATATTTCTAAAATAAAATTTTAAATTAAAGTTAAATCATAAAAAAAGTTACTTGCGTATTAACATTTATTTTCTATAAAAATAATTCAAAATTGTTGTTTGTTTTTTGTGCATTTGATATTTTCTTAATGAGGATAAGTAACTGTCTGTGTTTTCTTGTCTTTCAAAAAATGTTTTAAAGTGTCAATAGCATTTGACACATTTTTTACATTAGGTATCGGAGGTGATGGTATACTGTCTTCAACCGATCACTCTATTTCTTCTTGTATAGAATACCGAGAAATTATGTCATTTTTCGTTAGATTTTACACAAAGTCTACAACGCAGTCAGTCAAAACATAATCATTAAATTCAGTTTTTCTTTCAAATCTATTTTCTCACAAATTTCTTGCAAAGCCCTTCTACCTCCTTAAAACTTTCGTCATTGATTCACTGATTAGTATCTAACATTTCATCGGTCAATTTTAGAGGTTCGGATTGCACTTCAAAACCAGCATGACGAAAGCAATTATTAATGGTTTCCTCTGTAACTGCATTTCATGCTGCTTTGGAAAGGTGTAATGTTGAAAGAATATCGACTTTATAAATTTTGTCTTCGTCTAGTGCAGAATTTTTTTTTCTCAACAGTAATTTCCTGTAATTGCGTTTGATACTTAGGATGATGCCTTGATCGAGAGGCTGAAGAACAGACGTGACGTTGGGCAAAAAATATTCCACTGTCATAGACTTCAAACCCGTAATCTGAAGATGGGCAGTAAAATTGTCCATTCGGTCGCTGTATTGGGAAATATTCCACTGGCCGGCCATTATACTGGATGTAAAAATAACATAGCATAAAGGGGTTAATTTCGGGACATTTTTCGTCGGTCGTTATGATGATGCAGTCGCTATAATGGGCGGACGTTATAACGAGTGTCAACTGTACCAAAATACGTAGATTCGATATTAATGACCATTGTACAGACATTTTTTATACTTTCTCAGATTGAAATCAGTAAAACATTAAACTAAGATATATTGATTTCGGATCAACATGATCAGAATGCGATTAATACAACTCACAAATACGAAATTTTCCTTCGTATTATAGGCAATATTTTGTACATGTATTTTGAATCTTTTGTTCAAAAGACATTTTAGATGTTTTTGAAACTCAATAATACATCAAAGTTTCAATTATTGTGGAAGAATATCGTTCCCTGCAACATTTAATTCAATAGAGATTTTATAGAAGGCGGAAAGGAATATTTTTGACGTATGGTGAATCACGAATTATTTGTTGCAGTAGAAAATATATTACAATCCCTCTTGTAAAAATCAATTTTTTTCATAATTCTCGCATTATTATGCAAAATATAAAGTAACAGGAAATTGGTAGTGCTAAAATTCTTTGTCTTTTACACTTTGTCTTCCTGTGTATTACAATAAAATAGGATTTTAAGAATAAAACAGCTTTCTAAGTCTTATCAGACATAACATTATAATAAAATGCCTATCTGTCATAGATATAAAAACAAGATATGCTGTAGTCTAGCAACAAAACTGACAATACATTATTTTTCAAATGATATGCCGAGTCTGTACCATTATCAACAGTTTTGCTTTGAATTTTTTTGAACGAAATTTGATTTATTACTTCCCAACTGCACAAAAAGCCATTTGTAGCACTGAACTCACTGAATTTAATTATCATTCTAATTCATGAGCTTTCTGACTCAACACCAATCCACTGCGAGGAACATTATTCTAGGTCGTTTACAAGCGAACCGCTGTAAAAAATTATCGTTAACCTTAGATTCATTTTCATACCGTATTACTTATTTGGTTGAGATTTTCGTTATATATGTAATCATTCAATATTTTTTCATTGTTGTTCATGTTTTTTTTATGTGAGCTTGCAATAGCTACTGTTTTTTTGCAAGTTTCAATTCTATATATATATTTGCATATGCGAAATAAATAGCACTTATTAAACACTTATTAAAGCGTTCTAATTAAGGTCGTCTCGAAGAAAAATCACAATAATAAAACATTTTAAAATTGTTTAAACATGTTGAAAATTATAAGTAACTTGAGAATATTGTTTATTCTGAATGATATAAGAATGGTTCTTTGACGGAAAAACATTACTATTTACTTCTGATTATAATGATCCAGTCTGTGTACAGTTGATAGGCGCTTCAAACGAATAATTTCCCTGTCCACCGCCGATAGACGATTGCGATTATCACGCTTTCTGATTGGTTGTTAAACCGAACACTTCTTAAGACATTTCCGGTTGAACTTGGTTTCTTATATAATATCTATTAATTTCTATAGAATTTAATTTCTAAATATAATATAATTAATAATATAATATAATATATAAAATACATAATAATATATATACTATTATATATATAATATTAATATATGTATTTAATATATATATATATAATTGATATAATAAATTATATAATCTGAATAATTTCTATATAATCTAATAATATCTATTAATTCTTATATAGGGCAGTTGCAATTTACGTCATGCTGGAGGTCGCACACAACAGATAAGCAGTTCTGATTAATGGAACTACCCTGACCTCCAGTTTAAATACAATGGTTGATCAGCTGATTGCAATTTATCTATATCTTCTTACATCTCCATAATCCTCTCAAATAATGGAAATGACTTAAGAAGCATTTGCTTTTACAACCAATCAGAAAGTGTAACAATCCCAATCGTTGATCGGTGGTGAAGACGGAAATTATGCGCTTCAAACACTGGATGGAATTCGGCTAATGGAACGTTATTGAAAGTTTTCCACATCACACATTTTATTTTGACCAGAAAAAATATGAAGGTAAAATGAATAGCACATGTATCTGTGAATATGTGTTTATCACATAAAGTATAGCGTTATCTTAAATCTAAAGCATGTAATGAGTTCAATTTATCTTTAAAAAATAATAATTAAAAGAAGATTTATCATCTAAGACAAGTTACAATGCCCATTAAGTAAAACATAAATTAAAAGACAAATTTTACTCATTTCGTACACTTTTAATAAAAGAATGGAGAGTAACAAAGATATCTCATTGCCAAAAACAAGTATTTAGAAAAGTGCGTTATTTAAATAATTGATTAAAATGACATAGTGACGTACAAAAATTAAATTGAAAATAGTTATAAGAAAACATTTTCTAAAAAGAAAAGTGTATTAAAAATTTTCTGACTCCTAAATGATTTGAATACATATATTAAATCTTGTAAACATAATGTTAATTAACGTAACAGCTAATTACAATTTATTATAATTTTTTATTACTTTTTAAAACGACGGTTTTTCTTAGTTTCTTCTTAAGAATAGCTATTAATATTAGAAATTATCTCTATAAACAGATCTACATTATTAAAATTTTATTTAGATAGAAATTATATAATTATCAAGCAATATAAATCTCGAAAACCTACATACTGTATTCATAACATACTGTTGCGTTGAAAGCTTTATTTATGTTATAGTGGCGATACTACATAATGCAATTCATTCTTTATTTCCATCGTGCAAGTAGAACATATCGTCTAATTCTGTTTTTTTTTCTAAAGCCATTCTACTTCTGCCTCTGTATTTTTTAAACTAAAAAGTAAAAAAATTATTCTGTCGATAAAAATGATTTTAACAAATTTTTATTTAACTTGCTTTGTCTGTCCGTTCGGTTCAAATATCGCAGTCCAATTTTCACACACTTTCTATGCTACAATTGAACGAATTTTTGAAAATGTGAAGTATTTCTGGTGACATTACAATTATTCTCTAATATATATATGTATTGAAAATTTGTCTCTGCCTCCCTTTAAGGGAAAAAAATGTCCATTAAGGGTTCGTAAATTCCATTGATTGTTTCAGAAAAATGCTGATTTTCTTTGATTAACCCTTTCCGGCGCGGAGTAAGTCTGTTTTTAAAATGATGAAATTATGGACTGACACCAGAATTTACAAAAGAATTCCTTAGAAAATAAAAATTTGCTTATTTTTCCGTAGTTTATAAAAGGAAAAATTTAATTAAATATTCTTGGTGCCGTTCGTTAGTTTTGGAATTAAAATTAGGTGTCCTTTTTTGTGGACACCGCCCGCTAAAGGGTTAAATTGTAGCATTGTTTGTGAATGAACCATCTCTCAGTTCCACGCAATTTATGAATGGATGTGGGTTCGGTTCCAAGGAGGATGTTGATTGACTTTTTTCGTGCATTGAAACCTAATTCAAAATTCCATAATCATTTTATTTTCTTTAAAAACAAACTGATATAACAAAATCATTCTCAACTGAATTTGTAACTATGGAAAAATATAATTCATATTTTTTCATGATTTCAGAATCTTTAATTATGAAAAAAGAAATATTGTAGTTAACTGAAAAATATCTATGGTTAATTTTTATAAAGCTAGAGGACTCTGCTCCCTACGAGTTACGCTCGCCAATCCCTGTTCTCACACCGGAAAGTGCAGAAACACGCTAATTTGATCGGCTCTAAAATGATTACGAAAGATCAAATTATAATTAAACGACCTGTGGAGATCTCCTGTAATCGGGCTACAATTCATTTTCTTTCCTTTGACTGAGGGATTTTAAGGTCGAATCAACTACTATTGAAGCAGCTAACAGCTGTTTTCGTGATTGATTAAATAACATCAAATAAATAATTGATAATCGAACCGTGTAAAACAGCCTACTAAACTATGTCGGTGCATCAAGGAATTTTATAACGATGGTATAAGAAAATTGTTTTCAGTAAGACGTATTAAATGTATCATATTCCAATATAACGTAATTTTCAAACGTTTTTTTTTCTATTACTAAACGTAAAAATATAGTCTTTAATTAAAGGGAGATGTTATTATTTACTCTGTTTTAAAACTTGCAACAATAGGTAAAATATTTTGTCGAAAAAATGAATCTCTCGTGTATATATATATATATATATATATTCAATTGAAACTGTTTGGAAATATTGTTATTTGGGAATTTAAAATATACGCAAGTTTCCCCATTTAATTATTTGACGAGTTATAATTCAATTATTATTTTCAAGTTCTATCTCTTTTTTTTAATATTCACGCGCAAGTGCATATTTTATGACGCAAGTTTCTCCATTTCTCACACGTGATCATTTAATTATTATTTTAAAGTTTTTTTTCTTTTTTTTAATAGTCACGTGTATATATTTTTTTTTAATTCAAAAGGTATGTTATTATGTGCGCTATTTTACAAATTGTGAAATATTTAAATATATAGCTTTTTTGAAATGTGAAGTAAATCTCAACTAAAATAATAAAATTTTGAATAAAAACAATTGAAAAAATATTGTCAAAAGATTAGTCAAATAAACATAAACTTACACACTCCGTACCACAAGCTTATCAACTAAGTTCTTTCAAAATGTTATTAAATTCCTATGCATAGATCTTATTCCTATAATCTTTTTTAACAGAACTATTTTGACCGACTTTAATATTAAATATCTCTTTAAATAATTCTTCGATTTAAAGCTGCCTGTTTCAACGTATTTGTCAAATATTTTTCTATAAAACGACTAATTTTCATATTTTTATATGCAATAGTTTTCTGAATACCAGAAAGACCTCTAGGCACAAAAACTGCATTGCCAGTGGCTGCGGGGGGCGATGGTTACATTTTTCTATTAAATATAGAGAGATAAATAACTTTTTAAACAAATTATGCATCAACAGTGATAAGTCATACACGATAAAATAAATATATCGTTGAATAAGTGACTTTAATATGAAACAGCTTCATAATTTTTTAATGACTTTACATTATTGAGATTTAGTTTTCTTTTAAATCGTTAACTTGTTTAAATATTACAATTAGCGAACAATTATCAGGCCAGAGTTATTTCAATTTTAAATCAGTATAATATTTTATTTGAAGTAATTTTCTTTATAACTCTGACCTCAATTAGAGTAATAATTAAATTACTGGCATTTTTTATCAAAGTAAAGCAAAACTAATTTTGCCATGAAAATAATCTTATTAAATAGCTGATACGTATTAGATGAATGTACATTGATTATTTTTATTTTCTTACGAAGTTAAATGTTCCTAAAATGTTCTTAACTTAGTGTTAGGTTTAAAAATTCCACTGTTTGCAAATTAAAAATATGTATCCGTATTTACCTGGAGCAGTTCTTCCGCCAAGTCGAGAAAGCACAGCCGTAAGCATCCATTTTTGGAAGAAACTCAGGGCACTTTTCACTCCCCCCCCCCATATCTTTGCGCTGGAATTTCCCAGAAACCTGAAACTTCGTTTATATGAAAAACTTTGTAAATGGGATTAAATTTTGAATTTTCACGGTTTTATCTTTTCTTGTTCCGAAGACATATGAACTCAAATTTTGCATTTTTTTACACTCACTCACTCACTCACCTATCATCAAAAGATAAGGTACATCGCGTAGCCCTAGAAACTTGAATTTTGGAATAAATATAGTGTTTAGGATACAAAAAAATGAAAGGATACAAAATCTGATTAATTAGAAAATTCGAAAAAAAAAATTAAAAATTGAAAATAATTCGATCTTGTAGACTTAGAAACTTAAAATTCGGCGTAAAGGTAATGTTTAGGATTCAGAAAAAGCTTAAAATAACAACAAAAAGAAATATTCGAAAATCAATTTTTAAAAATCGAAAAAAATGGAAAAAATAAATTTGATAATTCAATTTTGTAGCGCTAGAAACATGAAATTTGGCATAAAGTTAGTATTTAGGATACAAAATAAGAGAAAAGGAATAAATCCGAAAAATTCGAAAAATGTTAAATATTTTGATCCAGTAGTCTTAGAAACTTAAATTTTGGTGCAAAGGTAGTGTTTAGAATTTAAAAAAGGAAAAAAAAATTAAATATTTGGGAAATTTGAAAATAAAATCAAAAAATTTAAATATTTGTAAAAAATTGAAAATCCGAAAATAGTTGATTTTGTCATCCTAGAAATTTGAAATATCGTATATAGGTAGGGTTTAGGATAAAAAAAAAAGAAATAATTAAAAAATTTATAAATTTCGAAGAAAAAAATTGAAAAATCAAAAAATCGAAAATAGTTTGATTTGTTAGAATTTTCTGGAACTTTTAGTTTTTTCTTTCTTTGTATCCCTAAACAGTATTTTTATGCCAAATATCAAGTGTATAGGGCTACGAGTAATACCTCAGATTGGTAGCAACTTTCCTGGAAGTAATTGAGTGTACGTTTAATCTCCCTTCCATATATTTGTACTGGAAACGCCCAGAAACTTGAAACATTTTCTAGTTTATAAACTATATTAATATATTATATAACTATATTATATATTACTAGTAATTTAAATTAACCAGATGTATTAATCAACTTACCATTATTTAGTCTTTCTTTTTTATCTTAAATAGTACTTTTATGTCAAATATCAAGTATCCAGAGCTACGAGTAATATATCAGAAGGGTAGAACCTTTCATGGAAGCAATTGGGAGTACTTTTGACACTTGAAACTTCTTTTTATCTACAGAACTTTGCAAACGGAATTAAAGCTACAATTTTTTTATTCCTGCAAATAATAGGGAAAGAGTGTGAAGAGGCTTAGTGAAAACCAGTGGATGATGTTCAAAAATAGCCCAAAGTCAAGAAAAAGAGGATTACTTACAAAAATAAGTAAATTCCCAATGACAGTTATGACAATGCAATAATATGACAGTTTAAAAAACAATGGATTTAATTTTGCGCCACAAAATGATCGCCAAAATATGCCAAAGGGCTTCCATAAACTGCAACAATGAAATATTTTAACGGCTAAAAAATAGAAAATTTATTATAAATAGAAAATTAAGAATGTGTTATTTAATATATATATATATATATATATATATATATATATATATATGCATTTATCAACTAACAGTTTAATATTAATTAATGGTACAGATGTACACATCAAGATATCTTTTGACGCCAAAATGGTGATTTTATGTGTGGGCAACCCGTTTCATGAGAGTTCTTCGTCTGGCAACCCAGTAGAGCATCTTGCGTGTGTTTTATATTAAACTAGCTGATCCGTCCGGCATTGCCCGGTCGCAAATTCACAATCACTCCACATGACGCCAACCTCTGTCGCCAAGCGCTTTGGCTAGAAAATGAACTTCGCCCATGCGTGGCATTTGCCCGGCCGTACAAGTACTATTGAATAGATAGATGTTTTATTACAATTGTACATCCTACAACATTCCTCCTACCTTTTTACCTCGAGTTTTAGCGTCAGCATTAAAATGTTTTAAAAATAAATGAAAGCTTTCATTTTTTAAAGATATTACAAAGATTCAGTAGTTACTTGGCAGCTTAGGCTACCAAGCTCATGAAAATGGATCATTTCCTGTTTTGTAAACAGTTACATTAAATAAACAATAATTGCTTTTATAAAATAAGCTTAGAAAGAAGTAAAAATACATTTTATAATACATGGCGTTATTTACATTTTTTACCTTTTATATTACTTTATTTAATCTCGAATAAACACGGATACTTATTTATTATATTTAGTTAAACGCTTTTTCACTTTTCAATTATCCCCCCTCCCCCCCCCCAAAAAAAAAAAATCTTATATAGTTTGTTAAGCATTGATAGGATGAGATACATTCTAAAGGGGATAATACAGCACTGCAATAACACCAAGTTCAATAAAATAAAAAATAATAAGATAGTTAGGTTTTTACTTTTCAAATTCATCCTAATTAAGTATATATACATATATATTTAAATAAATTTGTTAGTAGATTAGAGAAGAAACCTAATTGAGCATTCCAGCAATGGATATTAAATCTTAAAAATAAATAAAATTTTGTAATGTAAATGACCATTAGTATAAAAAAAATCCAGTTTTCTATTGCTGGAAAAAAAACATGCAATTTTTGTAAGAAAGCAAAGAAGATATAAATGAATTACGTAAAGCCATCTCTTATCTTGTTCAGTAAAAATTTCACTGAAAGACAGTGGAACTCTAAAGCAATATTTTATGCTTGAGTAATTCAATAAGATATATTGAATATCAGATATTGAGATCAGATATATTGTATATTCAATAAGATATATTGTATATTCAATAAGATATATTGTGTATTCAATAAGATATATTGTATATTCAATAAGATATATTGTATATTCAATAAGATATATGGAATATTCAATAAGATATATTGAATATTATTCTGTATCCCAGGGTTTGAGTCTCGAATTGGTTTATCTATTGTAATAAGAGAGGGCACCACCATACACCATACACTGATTAAATGAAACGAGATACGATTTCACGACCTCACGGAAACGTATTTTGAGCGGCTGTAACTTTGAGGTGCGTCGAATGGTTTTTTTAATGGCACAAAAGCAAAATGAATAAAAGGTTGTTGAGTTTTATATGATTTTCACTTATCTTATTGAAATATATTATTTTCACATGTTCTGAATGGCGATAATATAAGATTGGGTAAATTTTTGTTTATCGAATCGCCGTCGTTTGCGATACCACATTATAAAACATGCAAGGAAGAGTTCAGAAAAAAATAATAAAAGATGAATTTTTATTGGATATTTTTTTATAAAGCAAAAACTTCTACAAAATTTTATTTATTTTAAAGATTTTAAAGATTTAATATCCATTGCTGGAATGCTCAATTAAGTTTCTTCTCTAATCTACTAACAAATTTATTTAAAAAATATATATATATATATACTTAATTAGGATGAATTTGAAAAGTAAAAACCTAACTATCCTAATTATTTTATTGAATTTGGTGTTATTGCAGTGCTGTATTATCCACTTTAGAATGTATCTCATTCTATCAATGCTTAACAAACTATATAAGACTGTTTTTATTGGGGGGAGGGGAGGATAATTTAAAAGTGAAAAAGCATTTAACTAAATATGATAAATAAGTATCCGTGTTTATTCGAGATTAAATAAAGTAATATAAAATGTAAAAAATGTAAATAACATCATGTATTATAAAATGTATTTTTATTTCTTTCTAAGCTTATTTTATAAAAACAATTATTGTTTATTTAATGTAACTGTTTACAAAACAGGAAATGATCCATTTTCATGAGCTTGGTAGCCTAAGCTACCAAGTAACTACTGAATCTTTGTAATATCTTTAAAAAATGAAAGCTTTCATTTATTTTTAAAGCATTTTAATGCTGTCGATAAAACTCGAGGTAAAAAGGTAGGAGGAATGTTGAAGGATGTAAAATTTTAATAAAACATCTATCTATTCAATAGTACTTGTACGATTTTGAGTTTGCCGGCCAAATGCCACGCATGCGCGAAGTTCATTTTTTCGCCAAAGCGCTTGGCCACAGAGGTTGGCGTCAAGTGCGTAGGATGTTGAGTGATTGTGAATTTGCTGCCCGGTCCCGCCAAAAAATAGTACGACACGCGAAAACACTGCAGCGAAACCATTTCTCTCTTAACCCTTTCCCGCGGTCAAGTACAATAAATGATATTTAATAAAAAGTCGTTTCCCCCTCCGACCCTGCCATCACCGAAAAAAATAATATATATTTAACTTCACTTTATACGATCTCAGAACTTTTTACGATAAAAGAGTCACGACACTTGGCTGCTTTTTTTGAATGTGACGTTTTTGAAGGTTACTATTTTCACAAAAGACAATTGCTGATTTTTTAGAAAAATTTTTTGAACATATGATAAACATTTGTTTATCATATGTTCATAACAAATGTTTATCATATAAACATTTGTTTAGTTGTAAAAACAGCTATAATTATAATCTGAAACAAAAAAAACTATTAAAAATAAAGTTTTATTTTTATGTAACTTAATTTACGACAATATTTCAAAGTCGCATTTGCTCAAAGGAATATTTCTATCAAATTCGCAAATTTCTGTAATGGGAGAATATTTTTCGAACTTTGACACTTGAATCTATATTTATGTAACTGTTTCTCAAATATCTATAGAATGCATCATAAATATCTTCAAAGTTTAAATTGCGTCAAACAAACTTCTACTCGAGATTGTAATGAAAGAAAAATGTTTAGAACATGATTAAACAATATAATTACCCAGTGGTCATTTTGAAAGTTTTTAAATATTACATGCCAGTTATTTTAATCAAATCTGACTATTTTATATTCAGGTTGATTTATTTTATATTTCCACAAGTAGGATAGAATAACAAGTTATTTAGTCTGTGATAGAAAGTATTAAAAAGATCCAGTTTCGTAATAAACTTATTTCGTTAGTTCAATATTTAATATAAGCATAATCAAATTTATAACACACTTTCATAATCATCCTTTGAATTTGATGGACATAAACACATTCTTGTAAATTATATTCTAATACAGTTTAAATATATGATTGACTCTTAACTTCGAATCAATTTAAAACATTTGACAAATAATGACATAATATTAATATAATTGGAAATATGATTTGTTAATATACCTAATCATGTATGAGAAACTGTCATTCTTCGTTGATAACAAAAATGCATGGAATGATTCATAAAATTAATTATAAAAATTTTGACTAAATTAGCGCAATTAAATATATTTAATTATCCGTTATTAATAAATAATTATTATTAACTTTAATTTTTACATTATATTCATTTTTAATATTAGATTACTTTGCTTTATAAAATTTTAGAAGTAAGAAATTATTCATCACACATTATATAGAACAATTAAATAGTATCATTTTAAAGATTGTGAATTATTATTCAATGTATTAAAGCATATTATTATTACAGAAACGATAACGTAACACCCGCGGCTGGAAACTGTATTTATCGAGGTATTATAGAGTAAAATTATTACAAATCCTGCAAGAAAAGTAAATTTTATATATATATTTACGTTTGTATGAATGTATGTATGTATTTTTATGTATGAAAAATAAACTTAAATGGGATAATCCAAAATCACAGCCCTCTCCGCCAAGTAGCTGCAAAGTTATGTGTAAAAAACTATCCTCACTGCAACTAAAATGTATATATTAGAAAATTATAAAGAAATTACCGTTAGGCATTCCAATGTTTACATCTTCATCTAAATTATTTCACCGATTGTGTTCCTGTTTGCATCTGAAATTACATTAACCCAAGTATTTATCCGCTAGTGGTTACATGCTAAACATTGTTATACCAATTTAGAGCGAATGGGGTTATAAATTTAATTTGAATAATTTGTTAATTCTAATATGAAGACTGTCCTATAAGCTTATTTTTTAGCCCTAAATGAAAGAAAACACAATTCTCGATTAATGGCTACTTTTTTTTCTCTGCTACAATTTGAATGCTCAAATGTATGTTTTATTTTCCCCTTGACAAATAGACATTTTTTTTAACTATGAAACGTATAGAAAATATTCTATTTAAAAATGTAGTCAATAATATTGGCATTTAATAAATAGAAACAAAAATACTTACTTTTATTATCTACATATTTAAATTAAAAAGATTATAAGAAAATTAAGTAATTTCAAAATCGTTATAACATAGGAAAGATAATAAATCCTACACTATGAAACGCTATGGAAAAATTTAATTAACGTTCTTTTTTATAATTTCTGAACTATATTATCTTAAAGTAAAATCAACCATTATTTTATTTGTTCTTTTAGATTTTGTCTATGCTATGATCTGCTACATGTTTCAGTTGTGGTAAAGATTCTTTGAAATTTTTTTTTTTAGAAAACAGATTCGTAAGAATTTTTGAATTGAGAGATACTTTTGTATGTTTTTGTTTGAAAATCATTGTATTAAATATTTTGTTTAAAACCTTGAGAAGCTTTCATCCATTTTAATTCTCGATTTTTATTTCTGAATCTAAAGGTTTAACATTCTTAGTTTTTATAGTAATTCCACTACAAATAATGCTTTGTTTTAAGAGCATTCGTACAAAAACGAGTCTGCTGAAATAGTCTGGAAAAGAAAAAGAAAAATAGTTTTAAACTTTGAGAAACTTTCACGCGAAACATTTTACTTTCTTTTTATTTTTAAAAGGTTTTATGAGTAGGAAAATATTGCATAAAAATTTGCATTAGATTAAAAATATTGCGTGATTAAGCAATACTTAAAGATTGCACAACTGATGGGAGGGAAAATAAAAAATTAAATTAAAGAAGCATGATTGATGATAAAATATTTTAAACAGGTTTGAAAGATACAGGAATAATTGACATATTTCATTATTTAAAATAAAAACATTTAGAATTAAAAAGTACTAATTATCTGAGTATTGCATTTTAATTCTAAATGCTTTTTCCTTTTTTTAAATAATGAAATATGCCGATTATTCATATATCTTTCAAACCTGTTTAAAAATATTTCATCATATTTCATCATATTTTATCTTGATAGTTAATGAATTTTCAAAGTTTGTCTGGTTTATTTACCAGACAAAATTTGAAAATTGATCAATTGTCCAATTAAGTAAAACTACTAATTACTTACTAGGGCTGGAAATAATTCCAAAGAATATTAATAAAGCAACATTCATCCCTGAAATATTTGTATAGTTTATAATTTGATTAAATCTCAAATTCTATTTAAATTACATAAATTATTGAAACACATCGGATAATATACAGAGTGTCTCATTTATTTTGCAACCCACGTAAACGCGAAGCAAATGAAAGCCACGAGTGCACGCGCACACAGTTAGTGCAGGTAGCAGTGTGCAGGGGCGTGCGAACAACACTACCAACACGCTAGAAAACCGCACGAGACATTTCAGTGCTAAGGAGAACGAAGTGAAAGGTAGTGTTGCGTCCTCGTGCTATGTGCAGAAAAACACGCGCTTATTATTGAACATCTTTGTACAAAACAGTCAAGGAACGATATGAAAACAAGTTACCAGACTCGGTGGTGCCGAATAAAAGGACAATTAAGCGAATCGTGGGCCATTTTCAAACAGAATGGACTGTGGAACCGAAAAGAAAGAACCGTCTGTCGTTTGTCCTAACTGACAACAAAATAAAGGAAATCGAGACGAAAGTCAAGGAGAAACCGGCAACGTCAGTAAGAAAATTAGCAGATGAACGTTTCGTTTGGTTTCAACAGGATGGCGCTTCTGCGCATACGGCCAACGGCACTCTGTCATTTTCCAAGAATTTTTTTGTGATCGGCTAATTACAAAGGGACTATTGGCCTCCACGCAGTCCAGGCCTGTCACCGCCCGATTTCTTCTTGTGGGGCTATTTGAAAAATCGAGTGTTCCGTGAACCGGTAGCCTCGATTACTGAACTGAAAACTCGCATTACGGAAGAGATAAATGCTATCACACCAAACACATTACCACAATCACATTACCACAACCATAAACACATTCACCAAGAAACCGCCTTAAACGGGCCCAGATATGTAAAGTTGAAGACGGCGGACACTTCCAACATCTTTTGTAGTCGTATAAGCACTTCTGTAAAATAAAAATTAATGTTTGTACATTGTTTTTTATTTTGGGGTTGCAAAATAAATGAGACTCTCTGTATATATATATATATATATATATATATATCATTAGTAAATTCAAAACTTTATTTAAAAAATACAGAGACTAAAGAATGATATATTCTCCAAATGGGAACTCAAGCGGGAGTACCGTTTGGAAGCTATTGTGGTCACATACACACACACACACGCACACACACACATATATATATATATATATATCATGTTTACTAATGTGTTTGGAAAGTAAAAATGGGCAAGTACATACAAAAAAATTACAGCTTAAAAAAGAAAATTAAATTAAAGAAATTGTCGGAAATCATGTAAACTTACATCTTTCTTTATATATACAAAATCAAAGCTAAATATTTATTAAATGATGGATCATATTTATCTTTAGTCTAATTCTTCATTTTTCATTCAGATATATACGAAAATGTATAATAGTGTTTTTTTTTTTTCAAAATGCATCTGTAGCACAAAAGATTACTGTTAGCTTGAAACCTCTTCTTATATATGACTGAACCATACACACATACCGAAAACAAAAGCATTAAATAAAGAATAATATGAATTTTAAATAAAAAAAAGACAGTCTAAGATTTATAATTTTAAAGTCTCTGCATTCTTATTATGACGCTAAAATGTATCAAACAAAATGTCAGAATCGATACACTTTAAGAAAGTTTTAAAGACATCAACTTAGAAAAAAATCAATTCGACACTTGGGGCTGTCGAAATTTTTCAAAAAAAGAGAAAGTATATATTTCTCAGATCTCTAGAATTATTGAAAAATACTTAAATGTTGACAGTTTGATGAAGTGTTGGATCTTGGCACAGTTTAGATGTCTTTTTTCTTTCTAAATTTTTGAATAATGATCTGAGATAGAGAAAGAAATTTCAGAAAATAATTTTTAACTGCAGAAATAAGAATTTCTTCCGATTATACAGAAACTACCTTTTAAAATATATATTAATCTTATCAAACAAATTTTCGTGAATTGGGTGGCTGCTTATATGGGCACCAATTGCATGCAGTTAATTAGAACATGTCTTTACATGTTGCCATAAATTACATTTGTTAATTAAATTTGTTATGAGATTTTTAAGCTTTCATTGATAATAGAATTATGCTAAGAATGTAATTTTAGTTTTGAGATTAAAATACTTTTATTCTATAGCATGCTTATAGAAAGTTGAAAAAAAGTTTAATCTAGTCCATAATTTGTTATGATATTCAAAATATTCTAGCCATGTGCATCAAATAACATACATGAATTAAACATACAGTGAATAGGGAAGTAAAATAGAACTTTCTCCTTATTTTTGTCACAAAAATGGTCATAACAATTAGAAGATTATCATTTCAAGTGTACGATAACAAAAAAAAACTGTTAATGCGTTCCATGCATTTGTACGTTCACAAATATTTTCATTTTCTGATAACCAGTATAAAGTATAGACGTAATTATTGCTTTCATTTTGTAACTTAGTATATAACTTCGAAAGTTTTAACAACGTATATCGAAACCAAAAATTTTCCTGTTTATATTTCAAAGAGCTTCAAAAACAAAACGTTAAATATTTTTTTGAAAAAAAAATAGAACTTTTATTATTTCGCATGTGTTAATCAATATATCCGATTTGATAAAACGATGCATGGATATATTTTTATCATTTGTAATTAGTTTTTTGGTAATCTAAAAATGTTTTAAACGAAACATCTGTTCGGTTTCTCAGACATTTGAGACACTTATATTAAACTATCAAAACCCACTGCTTTGCAAGCATAGTTGTTGAAATATGGCAAGTGGTCTTGTGCGCTTTTGAAATGGATGTGGTATTTATTAAATACTATATATTATGTAAGGTTCCATATAAATTGTAATTTAGAACGATTTTAGAACGTTTCCAGTTCATTTTACCATTTTAAATTTCGTATTGCATTAGAAACTATTCTTAATGACCATTTGTGTCTTAAAAGTAACAGCCTTGCTAAAATTCAAGTTTCTAGTCCCTTCACTATCCTAAAAATAGTAAGTTTAGAACGTCATTACCGCCTCCTTCTCATCCTTTTAAATTTAGAAAAAAATGTTTTGTGCGTGTATTTGCGCCTTAAAAATAGAAGCCATGTCGAATTTCCAGTTTCTATCATTAATAATTCTATATAAATCGTTATTTAAAACGTTTCCTTTCAAAGAAAAAAAGATCGAAGTTTTCGAAAAAAAGATTTCCTTTCACTTTACCCTTTTAAATTTTCACCATTTTAGAAACCATCCGTAGCAAGCATTGTTATTTTAAAAGTAATCGTCATGAAACATTTTTTGCTTATAGTCCATTCAGTATATAAAAAAAAACATACAGATAATTGAACGTCTTTTTCCCCTGCACCCTTTAAAATTTCAAATGTTTTAAAATATTCTTCTGTGCGTGCATTTGCGTCTTAAAAAAACAGTGTTGCCTAATTTCAAGTTTCTATCCTTAACCATTCTATAGAAAACGTAATTTAGACCGTTTTTAGAACGTTCTTAGTGCATTTACTCCCTTTTAAATTTCGAGTTCTTTAGGAACCATTTTTAGAGAGCATTTACATCTTATAAGTAAGTACCATGAGAAATTCCAAGGTTCTACATCCTTCAGTACCACAAAAATAGCAATTTAAGAATGTTTTTCACTCCGGCACCCACTTGGGGATAGTGGTACCAACATTAAATATAACCTATGTTGGAATAGGGACAGTCACAATCAATTTACCACCATTACTTTTCAAATCGGTTTGGTAGTTCCAGAGGTTATCTCTTGCAAACAAGCAAACAAACGCTACTTCTTTGTAATATTAGCATAGATTCAGTTTCTTGAATGCCAAACAGTACGCATGCTCAGTATTATGCAGCACATGTAACAACATTTCTAAACAAAATTTGAAACAGAAACGTTATTTTAAAAACTAGATCACTTTCAATATAAAAAGCATTTTTAAATACCATACATTATATTTTTATAATGAATGAGAAAATTATTTCAAATATTCTGTAATATTTGCGGGGGTTGGAAATTCTGAATACTGACTACAATTAAATGTTTATATATACTTTTAGATATTCCATAGAAGACTGAAGTAAAATAAAATAAACAGAAATCTTTAATATTTTAAATGAATTCTTTCTTATTTATATATATATTCTATCTTCAACAAAAATATATAAATTCTCGACAGACCTACCTTTTGTAATAACTTTCAAAAGTTGGAATATCATTTTGAATACGATTGTAAAACGAGTTGCATTCTATCTTAGAATATCTGCAGGAATTATGTAATGAATGTTATGATGGAGAGTGAAAACATCCATTTTATCTAAATTCAAAAATATATATTGGTGAATGAAAATACCCATCTATAAAGGTGACTGGTTTTGCATTTGATTTTGGCTTCGCGCAAGTTTTTTGTCGCATTGGACAAAGTTTCTTCGTTTGAAAAGAAGTTGTGTTTCTGAACAGAATGGAAGCGTCCAGAGTCAAGCAGCGAGGGGTAGTGCGTTTTTCGGTGTCTGCAGGGGCAATAAACGCAAACATTTTTCACCAAACGAAGCACGTTTAAGGTGAACACTGTTTAGGCTGTTCAGCTGTGAACAACTGGAGTTTCAGATACGGTAGACAGACAGTCAACCGATGCACCGACCGTGGCAGGTCCACGCTGGTATCACCGATGCATCACTCGCCGCTGCTGATTAGATGGTATAGTCCAGACTTGTCGCCTTGTGATTTTCAAATCTTCGGGATACTTAAGAAGGCACTCCGAAAACAACCGTTTACTTCGCAAGACGAAGTGAAAGAATGGATACGAAAATTCTTCCAAGATCAGCCCTACTGGTGATACGATGGGACAAATGCCTCAACAAATACAGTGATTATTTTTCGAGTTGTAATAACATATTACTTGTACATTTCTGCTTTTCATTTGGACTCTCCTTACATCTTTGTCTGTAAATTCCTACAGCAAAAAGTCCAAAAATATTTCTTCCGTAACAATTGATTCGATATACCACAAGACTTCAATACATCGCAATTTGAAATTTATAAATTAATTGTTTGTTTAACAGTTAAAATATTGCCTGGTAACTTTAGTTATACATGCATTTGGAATAAAAGATATGTATAAAATTTTGTTTTGTTTCCATCTAATATTTTGAAAGTTTTGAAAAAGTTATAACGAATATGCAGTTATGAAAGAATTTTAGACATAGTTATTTTTTACAATATAATTCAATATTTTACTTCAAATTCTTGTAAATTTTCTCATATCACGCATATTTACTTTACACATAGGAGAAAAATACATAACAAAGCACATTCCGACATTATTAAATTATCGTTACAAAATTTTATTGTTTCAAATAGTGAAATGGTATTAAACGGAAATATATCAAAATCCTTTTGTTCAATCCAAAATATTCTGTATATTCTATACTTACTACATAGTATCATATAAACTGATGTCCAGAAATTAAGGGCCGTTGATCGATTTCAGACGTTTTGTCGAATATTTTCTGAAATTTGGGAGGAAAGGCCTGAAATGCCCTTTAACTCTGAGGACGTAAAGAACATGTTTTTCAGTGAAGATTTAGTCCCGATGACAATTAAAGGGGCAATATTAAATTTAATAATAAAGTAATATTTGCGTTTCTCCAAGAAACAAAAAATACTCAAAATGATCCGTCCCTGTAGCAAATGACTATGTAGGTCTTGTTCAACGCTTTTGTGCATTTGTGTAAGAATAAAACGCATATGCTTGAAGATGTGAAAAATGTTTTCTGTGAAAAATTCAAATGTTTTATTTATAGCATGCAGAGTTTTTAACCGAATTTAACATCACTTTCCAAAAACTTGACAAAGAATTGTAGAAATAGCATACTGCAATTAAGATATTAATATATTGAATATAAGATGCGGTATGGGTATTTGTATGAAATAATTTTAACTGCGCATGTGCGAACTACAGCAAAGTTTCTTGTCATAAATTGGTAGTCAATGTTATAGAGTAACTCATATAAAAAAAACAGTAAAATATTGAGAAAAATCAGAAATATAGAGGAAATACAATGAGCTAATGTATAAATTTGGAAAGAAATCCCATATAGCTACAGGGACGAATCATTTTGAGCATTTTCTGTTTCTTGGGGAAACTCAAATTTTGTTTTATTATTAAATTTATTACTACCCCTCTAATTGTCCTCGGGTCTGAATCTTCATTGAAAAACATGAAGTCAATTAAGTTCTTTAAATCCTCAAATTTCAAAGTCATTTCAGGCATTTCCTGAATTCGAGCAATTCATGAATTTCAGTAGATATTCGACAAAACCTCTGAAATCGTTCACTGCCCCTTAATTTCTGGACATCAGTGTATATTGTAAAGAAATAACACGTCAATAAATAATGCTGTCATCATATATATGGTGGCAACACCTTAACCAATGTACATTTTGCATTGGTCGCAATTTTATTAATTTCTAACCTTTGGAGTTTTTCAGTTTTTTTAACATCGTATAGGAATTTAAAAAGTCCTTCCGGCCTGTACCGGAAGGAAAAGGTAGCTTTCCTATATCTTCGTTTTAAAAATTTAGCTAATGTTACTCGAAAACAGCAAGCTAAAATACAAAGAAACCGTTTACAAAAGATTCGTTAATACTGAATTTGAATAAGAAATTCGCTAAATTATTGAGCTATAGCCAAGTTGGCTTCATTTATGAAGACTTATTTTGGTTGCCAAAATTGGCGATATTTCGCCAAATGTCGCCAAGTTTCGCGAGAATTTGGCGCTAACGGATATGAATATATGAGTATAATTGGGAAAATGATTACAACAATGAAAGAAAATATTTTGCGAGAAATCGCGTTCACTAAAACTTCTAAATTAATCGTTGGTTTTTTTTGTAATGTGCTGTCTTGTTTAAAAATGTCAGCCACCCTAGAATTTCAAACTGCTCTAACTCAGCCATTTTTTAAGATAGAGGTAAACCAAAAAATGCTTTGGAATCCTCGTATCAAGGCCTAACACAAAATTAAAAAATAAATTTGAATTTTTAACTTTTTTGTATATTTATTTTAGCGACTTAAATTTTTAAGTGGCCGCCATCTTGAAACAAAAGGGCGGACCAAGCTGGCCAACGTACTCGGTCGAGACATTGGTGAGCTTAATATACACAATTAGTTTCATCGAAATTGATTTATAAATACGAGCGTTATCGTATGACATAGATCAGATATATATATATGAATCAACATTTGAACGGAGGGTGGTTTTGGGGTCTGGGGGTCATGATCGGTGAAAATATATCGAAATTTTCCGGAATTGCTTTCCTCCGAACGGCTGCAATAGGTAGATTTATACTTTTTTGTATTGAAAGCTACCTAAAATAAAACGTCAATTTATAATGCTGTCATCATATATATGGTGGCAACACCTTAACCAATGTACATTTCGCATTGGTCGCAATTTTATTATTTTCTAACCTTTCCAGTGTTTCAGTTTTTTTAACATCGTATAGCAATAAAACATACTTTCAACTGCAGTTTCTCTAAAACCTATATCTCAATTTAGTGATTTTTATGTCTTTATAGGAATTTTCAAGAATGATTTAAAAAAAATCTCTAGAGAATAATAATAACTTAACAGTAAAGTTAGTTCGGATTTTCATTACATTATAAACTTATTTATTGAATAAATAAATACAAATGTAACATATATGTAATCCATTCACACGCTTAAACACTGAAATAATCAAAATCATGCAGGTTGCTGTGAAAAGCGAAATATTTGGCTAATTCTTCAGCTATAATCAACTGGCATGAGCAAATATTAAAGCACCGCTTTTAATAAACTTCAAAACTTTATATAAATACGAAATTCATACTTTTTATATAAAAGAAACTAAAATATATGTTAGATGTAAGAAATTTATTAGTGTTTTTAATTAAAAATATTTGATACCCCGGACTGTGTAAACAATAACGTCGGCTTGCATCTCGTGGAACATATAAATTGTTAAACTTGTAACATAGAATAAATGTTTTCTTACAATCGTAATCTAAAAAATATAATAATAGCGGGATAAATTATCCTTTTGAAATAAATCCTACATTAAGTATCAAAGAGATCTATTTATTAGTTTTAATGCCATAAAAAGTCAACGTTTATGGAATTTTAAAGAAGAACATCTGACACTGAAAACAATAGCCTTTACATTGGGAGCTCAGTTATTGCATAATTGGAAAATACGGTTTTATATAACAAATTAACATGTTCAAAACCTAAAAAAATGTATTTATCATAAAGCTAATCGTAAAACATCTAATAGTTTGAGTGTTCGCGAAATGATAACTCTAATCAAAACATTTACTGCTTTGTGCACTTCAATGTAGTCCTTTTATGTATAAAAATGATACCAACACAAAAATTTTGGTTCTTCAGTTGATACAAATGCAAGAATTATCTTGAAGTTAAAGGACATTTGCCATGTAGTTGTCCGCTAAAATATCTTTTACAAATAACTTACAGCACAGGAAACAAGTCATTAATGAATATAACGTTTTAAGTTCTACTATTATTTCGAAAACACATTCTGGAAAATAAGGGGCATAAATACTTATATATGTGCACTGGTTTCCAAAAATTAAGGAAAAATCCTAAAAATAGCGGTAACTCAATATATTACATGTACATTTTAATGAAACTCAGCCACAACATACAACACATAGTAAGGTATAAAATAACATGAAAAGAAATTACCAGACAATTATAGTGTTTCTAAAAATAGCATAATTATAAAATTACCAAAATCAATTTGTCAGTTTCGTATAGGAAAAGTGCCTTGAATATGCCGTATGATCACCCCTAGTAGCAATACAGCACATACAGCGATGTGTCATACTGTCAATTACGCGGTCGATGAGTTTGCTGGGGAGTGCGAGCCATTGCTCTTGCGAAGCACTTGGTAGAGGTGCGAGGAGGGGGATTGAGAGCAGCAACACGTCTTCCTAAAGCATCCCAAACATGCTCGATGGGATTCAAGTCCGGTGATGGAGCTGGTCATTCCATGCGCTGAAATGTCTGGTGTTGAAGATAATCTTCCACGATGCGAGCCCTGTGCGGTCTAGTGTTTTCGTCATGAAACAGGAAATCATTGCCTATTGCACTGGCATAAGGATGGACATAAGTATCAAGGATGTCACCTCTATAGACATAAGCATTCACGGTTCCACGTGGAACAACATGGTGATCTGTGCGTCCACCCAAACAGATACCACCCCAATTGAAGATATTGCCTCCTCCCTATGAATCTCTTTCACGAATGTTTGATGGACGATAACGTGTTCTCTGTACTCTCCTAATCAAATAAAGTCTACTATCGCTTTGGCACTAAACCGGGGCCTCATCTGTGAAGAGAACACGCGTCCATTGATCAGCTGTCCAGAGGACATGTTGACATGCCCGCATCAAACGTACCCTCCGGTAACGTGTGGTGAGCGGCACACAAATTGCTGGTAGCGTCGCGTAAAGTCCACCTTCATGGAGCTTTCTACGCACAGCAGACATTAACACCAACATTTCCGTGGCTGCAGCAAGACAGTGTCTAAGATGAGGTGGTCTTGCGGTTCTATTCCTTCGTGCAGATAACCACATATATCGATCATCGGCGCTTGTCGAAACCTTTGGCCGTCTTTGGCTGAAACTTCTTAAGCCCGACCCAGTGGTTTTAAATTGTTTCCAAAGACTATGAACCACAGAAGAACTAACATTTAGCCGTCTAGCCCCTCTGTCTGATTTTGTCCGGCCTCCAATCTTCCAATAGCTCTAAATCGCAGTTCTGTGGACAAATGATGCCTCGAGGTCATTGAAATGAATTTGCTATCCCAGATTTATAATATCCCTATCACAGCGACAACTGCAGACTTACTCTCTAACGTGCATTTTTCTGTTTCTTACAGATGACGCAAGGCGATTGCAGCGCCACTAATTTGCATTTGGTATTTTTATTCAGCATCTTTTATTTGACTATATATGCAATATCAATATGCAATACTATATATGCAATATCTATAATTTGCTATATATGCAATTGACTATATCATACGGATTGCATTCTTTTTGAACGAGTTATCGCTATTTTTGTGATTTTTCCTTACTTTTTGGAAACCAGTGTATAAGATAATATCTCTGTTCATTGCACATCCAAAATTAGCCTTCGCTGAAGCGCTGTGGGAATACTTCTTTTTTAACACTTTCCAACATAGTTGGAAATGTTTATGACTCCGGTTTGTTTGTCTGCCGTATGACTACTGTCATCACTCAGTTTACCATCTACCATCTACTATCGTCTATTATCGTCTACCATCTATTATCTATTATCGTCTCTCCACTGACCCTCCGTTCCCAATTAATTAATTAATGTCATTCAAATTTACTATGATATGTTTGCAATTGAAAAGAAAGTGTGTAGCATTTATGTTCAGTTACAGGGACACTTAAAAGAATTAATGTACATTATGACTTAAGAGAAAAATCGTTGGCGGTATATTTTATTGTTTACAATATTTATAAGTTAATGGAATTATATTCATTTCAAAGTTGACCTAAAACATATATTCTGTCATATACTGAGATCAAAGCATTTATGATTCGTTTACATTGTAATAAACATAATTCTATTGCATACTGATATACGGGAGCAACTGTTTGCGGAGTATTTTAATGATGTTACACTATTTCAAACAAAATAACATTTATATGCTTTACTGGGTTTCGCTGCAAAATGTTTGCTCAAGAATATGCTGTGCATCGCATTTCTCGTTCATTTACAGAAACATGCAAAATATTTCGGTTGCATCACTGTCTATTAGCGTTAATCGTTAAAAATGTTTCACTTATGAAATGGTTTTTATGTTTAATTAATTTTTGCGGGATGCAAAATGTTTATATATTCTATAGATACATTACAGGTCTATACAAAATATTTCGTAAGAATTGCTGTGTATGTCCGTGAATAAATTAAAGTTGTTTTTAATCGTGTTATGCTTTTCCTAGCAGAAGTATTTTTAGTACCCTAAGATATGTTTGTATGTTATAAATAAATTATTATGCAACACTACGCAAGGAACTGGACACATTATGGACCGTCTATGAATGGATATTTCTACAAGTGCTTTTATAGTAGTGTTATGTATTTTGCTTGAATTAAATTTGGACTTAATTGGTGGTTCGTATTAAAAAAATCCAAAGATTCGTTCAAATGAATTCGAATGCATTTCCGTCTACTGGAAGGAGTTGCTGGATGGCTTCTTCAGCTGTGATATGCGTTTTCTAAATAAACTAAATTTTAGCCGACTATGTAAGATATATATAAAACCGTAGATCATATACAAGGGTACACAAAAGAATTCGAATTCCTCTCCATTATGGACTGTAATCGCTAAAATCTGATCTCCAAATGTGGTACGTGTTTTTTTAAATTGTTTACTTATATATCCTCATTCATCTTATTAAACTGTAAAATTTCGTTAAAGTATTTTGGAAACGTTGGATAGTGTTTCAAAATCTATGCTTGACACAATATTTTTTCTGCTTGTTTCATTTTTGCATTTAAAGAATATTAAAAAAACAACATATGAATACCTAAACGTTAAATATATAAGTGTAGTTGTATGTGTTACAGGTAAATGTATGTGGATGATATGATACATTAATTTTCTCTACTTGCTACAATAATAATAATAATAATAATAATAATAAATGTTACTTACTTTTATTATCTGCTTAATTTACATTTTATGAAATTTAAATAATTTAAAAATAATTATAACATGAACGTTTCTAAGTCATGCTTTATTAAATGCTACGAAATATTTCAATACACATTATTTTTTAAAATTTAAAAACTATATTATCTTAAAGTAAAATCCACCAAATATTAATTATTCTATTTATATATATATATATTAAAGCATAAGCACTACGTCGTATTACTTAATAACTTATTTAGTACTTATTAGTGTATTTAATTGTCTGATAAAATTTGTGTTCTTATATTGTAAAATATTAATTATTCTTTTACATTGATCCGATCCGCTAAAGTTTCTATGTGGTAAAATTTCTTTGAAATATTTTTTCAAAATCAAATTCTTAAGGTTTTTTGATTTGAGATATGCTTTTGTATCCCTTTGTTAAAAGAAATTGTATTAAAAAATTTAGTTTCAAAGCTCGAGAAGTTTTCAACCATTTTAATTCCTGTTTTTCTGTTCTGTATCTAAAGGTTTTACATTCTTACTTTTTATAGGTATTCTACTACAAATAATGGCTTGTTTTAAAAGAATACAAAGAAAAACGGCGCTAAAATAGTCTGGAATAGAAAAAGAAAAAAAAAAGTTTTAAATTTTAGAAATTATTCATGTGAAACGTTTTTCTCTTTTGTTATTTTGGAAAAGTTCTAAGAGTAGAAAAAATCTCACTAAAATATGCATGAGATTAAAAATGTCGCGTGATTAAGCAATATTTAAATTTCCATAAGTGATATGAGGAAAAATAAAAGAGAAAATAAAAGAAGCATGATTGAAGATAATATATTCTTATATAGGACTGAAAGATTTGGGAATAAGTGATATATTTCATTATTGCTTAATGAAAAAAGCATTTATATTTTAAAACTAAAGCTAAATTGATTATAATTTATTAATGATAAATAAACAATCTTTCAAAATAGCTTAATTACGTCATTAAGTGTAACTACTAATTACTTTCTAGTGCACAAATTAATCCCAATGCGTATTAATTAAGAAGTATTTCTCGTTATTTTTTAAATTATTTTACTATTTATAATTTGATTATGTCTCAAATTCCATTTTAATTAAATGAATTATTCCGATAATATATATTGTATTAAATTCGAAACATAAAAAAATTCAAAGTTTTCATCCACTTAGCTATACTTATAAGAAATATAAATAATTTCGAAAATAATTTCTCATATCTAAAGAATCTATTATAAATTTCTAACTGAGCAATATATAGCTATTGTTTAAAAATACGATTCATGGTACAATATTTTAAAACATAAATGAAAGATATAGTAATCATTGACATATTTTATTATTTTGTCTTAAAACGAATCCAGAAAAACAAAAAGAAATACTCAAATAATTAATTATTAATTATAATTAAATGCGGACAAATTTTAAAATTCATTATTTCAGCCTTTAAATGAAGCTACAAATTAATTACTTACTAACGCTTTAAATATTTACAAAGAAAATAAATCAAGCAATTTCTTCTTACTTTGAAATAGGTTTATTGTTAATATTTTGAATAATCTCAAACTCTATTTAAATTTTTTTTAAATATTTAAATTATTCAGTTTCCAGCAATATGATATCTTTTTAAATTTAAAACTTCATTAGAAATCCAGAGTGTGTTATTTAGTTATAACGTTAATACAATTATCAAATTTTTTAAATTATTCCTCATTTTTGTAGAATCTATGAAAAGTTTTAATACTGAAAAATATGAAGATATTCTTTATTCATCTTATATTATTTTTCGTTTTTACTTTAAAACGTTGTTGTCTGTTTTATTATTCAAACATTAATTATATTCTTTTCATATTATTAAATAATTAAATGCGCACCCTTAATTATAATCTCTTGAAAATAATGCTTTAAATATCTTTAATTAACAGTATATCGTTTTAAATATCATAGTATAACTATAAATAACGTAAGTATAATATTATTTAATTTTAATTTTAAGCAATCTAAAGCTATTAGAAACCTTCATAATAAACATTGATGATAAACATAAATTTATCCTAATATTCACCTATATTATAAATGATATTTTGTTATAATACAGGGTGGTTATTAATTAACGTGAGGTGTTCAGAGCCCTCTAGCAAGTACAGTATTGGACGTAACATAACCAAATTTGATGAGCATGCATAGTAGACCGTGGGATTTTGAATTCTAAAAAAATAGTTCAAAAATTCGCTTCTAGGGCAATTTTGGCGCTGTTTACCGACTAAAATGCATTAATTTGCATAAAATCCGTTCTGTGTAGCGATCATGAGTATAAAAGGAAAGGCTGGGAAACTTCTCATCATTCTGAGACCAACTGCTTTGCGATGGCTCTTACCTTACGGGATCGTGCTTTGCCAGTCAAGCTGTATTATTAACGGAACGAGAATTGCAATGCTGCTCTTCGTGAATTTCGCCTATTAAAGATGTTGCGAAAAGAACCGATGATCATAATAAATTTACGAAAGATGATTCAACGGTTTGAAACTACAGTGACTCTAGAACGGCAACCAGGCCAAGGACGCAAAGTGACTAGTCAGCAACAAGTTGAAGAAGTTGCAACTGCTATTGTCGAAAAGGAGATGGAAAATGTGCAGGGTACCAGCAGCGCTTGGGCAGTATCTCGGCACACGCAAATCCCATACTCAACGGTGAGGAAGATCCTGCATCAGATGTTATAGTTTTATCCGTACAAAATCTGTTCTGTTCAAGAAATGCTCCCAGGCGATGCGGCCACCCGATTAGATTTTTCATTGATATTTTTAGCACGCATGCAAGATGATGCTACATGGCCATGGCAGATTTTATGGAGCGATGAAGCGCACTTTCATGCTACAGAACTTCACGATTCCACAACTGTTGCAGCGAGGATGTCTCGATTCGACCATACTCATGCAGGATGGTGCACCACACCACATTGGACTTAGGGTACAGCGTGTGTTGCGGCAAAATTTTTCTGACAACATAATCATTAGTCGTGCATTTCCTACGGCATGGCCACCGAGGTCGCCCGATCTCAATCCTTGTGATTTTTTGTTGCGGGGATTTCTTAAAGGTGCTGTTCATCAAGGACATGTCTCCGATGTCGCAACGTTGAGAGATCGAATAACGTTACAAGTGAGGCAAATCAACTCTGATATGCTGCGAGCGGCAGTAGAAAACATCGTCCATCGTATGCAGTTCTTTGAATATACCAATGGTGCTCATATTGAACCTAATTTGTAAGTAAAAAACCCTTGTTGTAAATAAAATTGATGTGTACTGTATTGTTTGGCATTTAATCATTCAATATTTACACTAATACACTTTTGCAGCGCCAAAACTGCCCACAGTGGCGAATTTTTGAACTTTTTTTAAAATTTGAAATCCCATGGTCTACTATGCATGTTCATCAAATTTGGTTATGTTTCGTCCAATACTTTACTCGCTAGAGGGCTCTGAATACCTCACGTTAATTAATAACCACCCTGTATATTAATAGACGATTCATTGTATGACTTTGGGTACCACTTTGTTACCAGACTAAAATGTGTAAATGGATGTACCTGCTAAATTTTGATTAAAAATGTGTGTATGTGTGTATATACTGCATTTTTTCCTTACAAGCAATTTACAACAATGCTGCATTTATGTCCTGAAGGACAACTTATGAAGCCTGTATATTTTAAAGTAGGACACTATATTGTTAATTCGTCTAAATAATTCCGTCTGTGTAACAGAGCCTCCTTTCTTTTACAGTTTATCCTAAAGTAAACTTTGTGAACAGTTGTCAGAATGCTGGCCACAAAAATATGTGCTCCAGCCTATGTTCCTGAGTAAAAAAGACACGCGGAATGGGCGTAGCGATCATGCAAATTATCTTAGGTTTTCCCTGTTCGAGACTAATAATGCGGTTTACTTGTCTTTAAAAAGACCTTCTTGAAGGTACACTGCTCAAAACAATTAATTGGTTCTAACAAAATTACACAAATACTTACACCAATAAGGAACTTAAAATAAAGCATCCATAATTTAAAGCATAGCAGTAAAACAGTAACATAAAATTTCATATGCAAGTCAAAGTTCATGATGTAAAAAACCAGAAAAAGTTTATAAGTGCAGAAATCATGGTTTTGCAGAAATGTCTGTTTCACTGGCATATTTGCGAAAATCAATTGCTAAGCTTTTGTTTTGAAAAAAGATGATTTGAAAATGTCAGAACAACGTGATTTACCGGAATCCATGGGTTGGCGTATTAGAGAGAGACTTAAATCCGGACAAACACAATGAAATGTAGCGGACGTTGGAGTTGCAAGAAATGTCCTTGCAAGGCTATGGAATCGATTCCATGAAACAGGAAATGTTAGATGTCGAACAGGAAAACGTCGAGCATGTGCACCACAGCAACTGATGACCGATATAGCATGTTAGCAGCTTGTCGAGACAGAAAATGGGATGCTACTCAGCTGCAAAGACAATAAGCTCTTGGCAACATGACGGAGGGTGTCCAGACAAACAGTGCGAAATATGCTTCATCAGGGTGGTCTCTACGCACATAGGCCAATGTTCTGAATTCTTTTGACATCACGCCACCGTGCGGCCCAAAGAAGGTGGGCTGCTGAACATCAAGATTGAAGACAACGGATTGGAGTTAAATGCTGTTTACAAACGAGTCTCTATTAAGTCTGGAGTGTGAAACTTGACGTGTGTTGGTATGGAGAGAAAGGAGCACTCGAAATAACCCCACATCCGTTCGTGAAAAATTCACATTACAGACAAGGTGGGTTGAAGGTATGGGCTAGAAACAGCATAGGTGGACGTACGGACCTGCATATAATTTGGAATGGCACTTTGACGGCCCAAAAGTATGCAGACGAGATACTGAGACCTCATATCGTACCTTGCGCATCACCCATGGTGAATCCTTTGTTTTCATGCATGATAATGCTACAGCGGGTACAGCTCATCTGGTGGAGAACATGGTTGAAGCTGAAACAATACTGCGTATGGAATAGCCACCATGCTTTCCCGACCTGAATCCGATCGAGCATGTTTAGGACACACTCGGACGACAAATTGCATCGAGACGAAGGCTTTATTTTCTTGACTGGGACAAGGAGATTGCAATTCTGGAAGAGTGGAACAGTATTCCTCAAAGTCTTATCAATAACCACATCGCATCCATAGAAAACAAATGTGCAACAGTCTTAACTGTTCGAGAGGACCACACGCCTATTAAACAACTTGCATCATTACTAAACAATACATGTTTTGTCATTTACATGTAACCAAATTATTGCCCTAAACCATTTTTTCATGTTATTTCAATACTTTCAAAGAATTAAAGCTCCCTTACGATTATTTTGCGTATTTTTTTCTGTATTGCGTATTGATACACGTGTACTCTTTATTTTATACCCATGCATGGCTGTCTCGAATGGTTCTTTTCTCTTCCTTGCTTGCTTCCCTAATTTTGTTTAGCAGTGTATCTCTTCAATTGTAATGTAACCTAATAGAGCCTATGCGTAAAAAAATCCATACCTCCTAAAAAAAGTACTTTTTGTGGATTTCCTTGTAGTGACCGATATATATATATATATATATATATATATATATAAGAAATATTTTATTAGTCCTTATTCATTTAATTTTAAAATTCACATTCAAAATTATTTTATTTTTTTCCTTTTTAAAACTTCCCCTGTAAACTTTTCTTTATTTCATAACATTTCGTTTTTTGTTACCTTTGTACTTCCGGTATTGGATTTTACTAGAAGCTTCGATATCATTCTTTGCCTATGCTCACTTCCTGTTCTAAGCTCCACCCCTCGCCAATCAAATTCAAATGTTTTTAATACGTATTTTTTTTATCTCTGCCGATTGGCGTTTTTCAATTTTTGGCACCCTCTCCCCTGCGTGCCCTGTCAGCGCGGATGCTGCACGCTTTCGACACTCACACAGAGATGTTGGCTGCTAGAGTGTAACGTGATGACTTGCCTGGCTGTAAAAAAAAAATGTTATGCGTCTAAAGCTACGATATGAAAAAAATATTTCTTTTTAAAAAGAAATTATGATGAATTTGACCTCCTTATTAGTTTCCTCTGAGTACGGCAACAATAAAAATCTTCTCCACCAACGTAAAAAAAAAGACGGTTGTGTGTGATGGTAGCTCACTGGAACCTGACATATATGGCGAAAATGGCTGATTGTCATTCGAGTGGTGATACCTTTTTTTGTTCTACAAATTGCTTGATAAAGTCATATGTTTTATTTTTTTTAAATCAACATATCCGAGTTTCCCAAGAGAAAAAATGTCATTAATTTCTTTATGATGGTGTTTATTTAAAACGTCAGTTGTGTATTTATAATTCAAGAAATAGAGGTGAATCTATAAAGAAGAGATTCCCTCAGAAATACTCCTTTTTCAAGATTCTTTATAAATAAAGATTAATATTGAAGCTGCAATTTTCAGTGCAAGTTCTTTTAATCACGTCTCTCACTTGTGTTCCTTTTTAGGTTGATGCAGGTAATATTTTAATTTTATCTTCATTGTTCTTGATTATAAATCTGCATGAATAAATATTTAGCGAATCTTTATTTAATAATTAATGTCATGACGAAGTGGTCTTTTGCGGCCATAACAATATATGTACTCACTATATTCTTTTGATCACAAGCCCAAATATATATTATTTGGAATATTAACAAGATTCCACTGTATAAAAAAAGGAACTATCATCCAACCACCACACAGACAACCTAGAGTTGTGGAATTAATGGGGTGCAAATAAAAAAGTTAATTTTTGGTTTAAAAACATGAAATAATATTTTTAGTCGCAAAACAAAATTGGACGAGAAATCGTCAGCATCCTATCGAACTACGTCACTTTCATGCCGATTTTCTCAACAAATTTTATACAAACCTCGGTCTATGACACTATATGTAAAAACAAAATTTGGTAGAAGAATATTTATAAATTCTCCACTTAAACTGAAAAAAATCGAGAAAATCGCTATCACCTCGCCTCTTTCGCGGAAATATTCTTATTTTCAACTGGGATCAGACTGCTGCAGTCAAAACCATAATGAAGTTTGGTTCAGTTCTGTACACATTCTTGTACATTTTTGGATTATACAATATTGAAAATGATACGAAAATTGCCATCACCCTAAAACGTGTAAATCCGTTTAAAACAGGAAGTTGAAAAACATGTAAATCCGTTTAAAACCGAAAGTTGAAAAACATGTCGGTTAAAATACTTTCTTTTAATATTGATAGAAGATAGGTGCAATAATAACGTTATATATATTTTTTTACAAATTCTTGCTAAGATTTATGTACTGAAACGGTTTTTTGTTTACTGATATCCTGTATATAAAAATTATGGCAATGCAAAATCATTTATGTTGAAAATGTCACTATTTCAAATAATTTTCAAAGAACAGAAAAAAGTTTAAAGAATAAAAAATAAAAAATAAAAAAATAAATTTCTATAGAAAATTTATTTATTTTTAAGTGTAGTCTGAAGTGTAGATTTTTCTAAATTAAAATATTGCTTTACTTTTCCCTTTATATTTAATTACATATTCCGTAAACATATCCTTTATTAATAAAAGACGAATTGTATTTATAATTCCTTCGATTGCGTTACATTAAGAAACATAATTTGTGTACAAGTGTATTCTGTTAACAATTCCTTTTGAAATTAAACGATGTTTTTTAATATTAAATGTACTTTTAATTTTTCGATTACTTAGAACACTTTTGTGTCTTAAATAAACGAGACAATACTTCATTGATACCCTTTGTTATTTCATTTGTTTTATTAGTTTCAAATATATTTTTAATTAAAAGATGAAGTCTATTTTAAATATTTAAGATTAAGTTTATTTAAAACGCAACAGTTTCTAAATAGTATGTTTTGTTACATTTACAGACTTTTTTTTCAAGTAATTATTGAATTGAAATGATACATATTGGATTAATCATTTTAGATTAAAATCATTTAAAAAAAATACTTATTTAAAAAGAAATAAAGTTTTACAATCAATAATGTTGTTAATTTACTTTATTTCAATTCATTTAAACACAGTTTTAACTTTGAAATGTGTATCAAAATTTTTGTTCAGAAGGGAATAATAATATTTTCAGATGGCATAAATATTTTGAGGTACTAAAGAGGTCATAAAGTAATTCAAAAAATCTCGCACCTTAATAAGTGAAATATGTTAATAAATACATATTTAAAACAAATTTAAATTAAATTAAATAGACATTCAGATAAACAGACACATAGATTGGTGTTGGCGATATGTTTTATATGTATTTATGAATCTTGCGTCATAATTATCTTTTACGATTTTGCAGTCTTGTTTGCAAAAAATAGTTATTTATGCTGATAATAAAACGTACGTAACATTGAATTTGTTTGTAATATTGAATATTTTATATTTTTCGATAAGTAGCATGCATTTAAATTTGTTTCAATGCAGTGATAAAATATAATACAAAGCTGCAAATTGCAACAACTTCTAAAATAAATTGGAAGTAAAGATTAAAATCCCAATATTTTGACTATTTACAGCAATTTCTTTTGGGAAAGTAATTTACAACTTTTTTTTCACGGTACATAATATATTAAAAATGACTTTTTATTCTTTATTATAGTAAATTTATTTCGCTATAAAGAAAACTAGACTATTTTTATTATCTGAATGACTCGAAATTTCCATTAAGTGTGAGTAAGTCATTCTTACTGCATATCAATTTTGGGATATCATTAGTAAATATTTTTAAAATTAATTAACAGCTTAACTATTGTATCTTTATTGTATTAATTGTACTTAAGAGATATAAATCAAACTTTTCTGTTATTTATGTGTGTTAATTTTTGAGCCATTTATTCTTACGAAATCAGCTGGATTTGAACACTGGACCTCATGTTTTCACTGTGGAGGCGTTAACTCTGAGCATATGAGACCTAATTAAATACACATACTGGAAACAAAAACATTAAATAAAGACTAAAATGCAATTTTAAATTTTTAAAAATTATTCACTAACATTTACAATTATAAAGTTTCTGTATTCTTAATATGGCGCAACAATGTTTCAAACAAAATGTCAGAATCAATGCACTTTAAGACTGTTTTAACAATATCAGCTTAGAAAGAAATCAATTAGACACTTCATACAGTCGATTTGCTTTTTATTTTTTTATTTATTTTTATTTATTTATTTATTTTGTCATTTTTTTAGAAATTATATATTTTTCAGATCTCTAGAATTATTGAAATAAACTTAAATTTGACAGAATAATGATGTTTTAGATCTTGACACAGTTTAAATGTCGTTTTACATTCTATATTTATTAATAATAGTCTAAGATAGAGCAAGAAATTTCATAAGAAGTTTTTTATTTGCACTGTAAAACGACAAATGTTTCGTAATTTAAGAAAATACAGGGTTATTTATAAGTAAGTATACAACTTCCGGATGCTGTGAAACAGGAACAGTTTAAGGCACTTTACCCAAATGCAAGCCGTAAAGTAGGTGTACGCATAATGTTTTTTTTTTTGTTTTGTTTTGTTTTTTATGCTGCTATGCGAAGTGACATAGATGATACTTAGCGTATCACGCGAATAGCAGTAAAAATGGCTGCGTTTGTAGTGGAGAAGGCATTTTGTGTTCTTGAAGCTAGCAAAATGGAGTCTGTCACTATTGTGCAATGGTCTTTTTCAACACAATTTGTAAAAGAACCCCTAACCAGAAAAACAATCACAGATGTTATATTTGTACACCCTTAGTCACATGAAACACATCAAATAGTTAATCTCATTCGGTCCACTTTGCAGGAATAGCCAGTAGTTTCAAAATTTTTAAACCAATCATAAATGGATTTTCCGCTTAGAGGTTCTTTTCTTAATCGTCTTCGAAAATGCCGTTGCACAATGGTGACAGATTCCGTTTTGCTCAATTCAAGATCACAAAATGCCTTCTCCACTGCAGACGCAGCCATATCTACTGATATTCGTGTGACACGCTAGCTATCGCCTATGTCACTTCTCACAGCAGCGGGAAAAAAAATGTTTGAGTACACCTACCTTAAGGCTTGCATTTGGGGTACGTGCTGTTCCTGTTTTACAGCATATGGAAGTTGTATATTTACTTATGATTCACCCTGTATAACATAGCCATGAACAAAAAAATACAATAAAAGTTCTTTTTCTTTACAAATTTCAAAAACCAAATTACTTTCGAGATTTAAAGAAATATTTATTTAAAAAAATGTCTTGTTCACTGCCACCGATTTTTGGAAAGGCTTCCGTGCCAAAAACAGAAACCTTGTATTTATAAATGATTCTATAAATCTCAAAAATATATTGGTTTCTGAGGTTTGTAATGATAAAGAACGTTTTCTGGAATTATGTGTAACTCGGAAGAGGTTATTGCATATTTTTTTTCGTGGTTATATTAGATATTCGTAGATTAAAAAAAAACATTTTTCTTTATTCACTGTGTATCGAATAAAATTTTCTTGCGATCATTTTTAATATAAGTTATTTTTGTCATACAGATTTTCATGAATTGATGTGACTAATTATAAAAGCACCAAATGAATGTAGATAATAGGTATATTTTTTGTTGCATTTCGCCATAAATATAACTCCGTTAATTAAATTTGTTAGTTGAATTTTTCAACGTTTTCTCCTAATAGCATTATGTTTTCTAAAAAAGTAATTAGTCGTTTTGATATATAAGTATGTTCAAGACATTTTATTTTTTAACTAGCTTGCACGCAATTTTAAAATCAACATTTCTTTTACATAACTAATTTTACATAAAATTATTTGAATAATTAGGGGATACAACTGTTTATATATATTAATAGTTAGAAAAATCGGTAAATATATGTACCATTTGAATGCATATTTTATGACTGTTATAGATTGTTGGTTATACGCTAAGTATTAAGTAATAATTGATATTCTTTGTTATATAAGTAATATCCAGCGTAATTTCAACTCTCCTGAAAATTTAATTAGCATATATTACAGATTTCATGAAAAAAAAATAAAAAAAAATAAAATATTATAAGATTTCTAATAGTTAAACACACGATATATTATGGTACGTATAGTCTTAATATTAGTATTTTTTAAAAAAACATTATCCTTCCTTTAACTTTGTGGTAAATTATTTGACTCAAAGCTCAAACATTTATTGAAAAAAAAATCCATTAATTTGAATCAGATATAGCTGAGACCTATAGTTCAGACCTAGCTGATAAAATCAATTAAATGAGATCATTCCATCTACTGGCATTAACCTCCTGTAGAGAGTAAATGAAATAATATAGATTAGTTATATATTTAGTTAATTACGAATTAAAATTCAAATCACAGCTTATTTTTGTCATAAGAATGTTCATAGAAATTAGAACCTTATCATTGTAAGTCAACTATATAAAAAAAAATATGTTAAAGGGTTACATTATTTTGTACGTCTACTAATATTTGTATTTGCTTGTAAATTGAATAGTGTATAGATGTAATTATTATTTCCATTATGTAGCAAATTCATTATGTATGCAAAGATTTTCTTTAAGTTAAAGTGCATCGACAATACAGTTCTCCTTAAAAAGGCGTTTGCAAATAATTTACTTCAGGAAAACAATAAATTAATGGAGTTAACGCTTTCAGTGCGAATGTTATTTAAAAATCATATTCTCGTAAACAAATAACATAAATATATACATCTATATGGAATAATAATGCTGTTCATTGCATATTCACAAACATTGCATACCGATCTTTTAACACATTCCAACATAGTTGAAAAATGTTTATGACTTCTGTTTGCAAGCCGTCTGCCGTCTGTTTGTCGTCTGAAAAATGGCAAGTGTTTGCTTGCCGTCTGTTCCTGCACTAACTCACGTAAATAAACTCTGATTGATTGCATGCAATTTATGCATGTTATTCATGATTATTCTGGTATATATGCTAATTAAATTTTCAACCGAGCTTTTGGTATTTTCGCTATTGAAAATGAATTGCATAGCGTTTATAGCTCGTTTACAGAGACATTAAATAATTCAGATACATTCTGCTATCTGGGAAAAAATCGTTTGCGAATTATATTACTGTTTCACTATTTCAAACATAATGAAATTAATATGAATATCTGAGGTGCACTGTTCGTAGAATATAGCGAGTAAATTATTTATTATTCGTTTTCAGAGCCACACTAAAGAATTCGCTTCATATTGTCCTGCAGGGGAAAACTGTTCGCGGCGTATTTTAATGATTTTAAACTATTTCATAAGTAATGAAATTTATATAGTCTATAAATTATTGTAGGGGTTTCCTTATATCATAACTTTTGATTTAAGAACATGACAAAAACTTTTATTGCATTTTTGTAATGTACAACTAAAAATGTTTTATTTATTTATTTATTTATTTATTTATTTTTAAATAAACAAGTTATGTATTCTCCGCAAATTTATGAGACAATTCTAGCGGCGTCGCTTTATTGAAGGCTGAGATATGAGAATTCAAAATGGCGAGAGCACATGAGAAATAATTGTGCGTATTGTGGTTCTTAGAAACAAAATCCATGACAACTACGCAATGTCCCTTCAGGAATACGTACAGTAAGTACAGATCTTTTTGATACCTTTGATAAAATTTTAATAATCAAAAGTATTTGATTTTGACTTGCAACTTTATGCAAATGTAACTTTATCTGCGTTATTTAAAAAAACATTTTTGAGTTGTACTTTATGAATATGTAACATATTTCCAATATTTTTAGTCATGTTCTTAAATTAAAAAAATGTGAGGAAAAGAAACCCCGAAAATAATTTATGGATTCCCTGTACTTTACGGAGGTTCATTACAAGATGGAATCTGTAGAATATTATGTGCATAGATTTTTCGTTCATTTACAGATACACACAAAAGAATCCGATTACAGTACTGTATATTAACGTTAATCGTTGGGCGCGCGTTTTCACTTATAGTATGTGCTTTTAAGTTTAATGACATTTTGCATGATACTTGGTGTGTATCAAAATTCTATAGATAATTTTCAGGGTTACACAAAAGAATGTGCAAACATTGCTGTGTATGGACGTGAATTGCTTAAAGGTGTTTTTTAACTGAACTAACTATTTTCCAGTTGAACATTTTTTAGTATATTAAAAGATATTTGCAGGATACAAATAAATTCATATAGAAAGTTACAGAAAAAAGTCGATACATTGCATTTAATGGATGGTATTTTCTCGAAGTGTGTTTTTAGTAGTGTTATGTATTTTCTGTCTGAATTAAATTTTAGCTTAATATGTGGCATGTACAGGGTGATTTTTTTTAAAGTTAAGAAAGTAAAACACTATAATAAAAGGACCACTGATCCAAATGACCTGGAATTTCACCAGTATGCTACCAAAGCAATGGGAATTTTTTTGGCGTGGTTAAAAAAAAACTTAAAATCGCACCGACAGATGGCGCTGTAAGTTAACAAAAACAAAGAATATCGTCAGTGGGAGGAAAACAATGGACGGTACTTTGAGAAAACGAAAATTTTATTACGCATATCAAAAACATACATTATGAAGTAATTGGGAAAAGGAACTGCAAGCACCTTCGCAGAAACAGAACGAAATAAAAATATGGAGTAAAGCATTCGTACGGAACTACACAACTAACGCAATAACTTTTCAATGTGCTGTCCACCGTTTTCAGCTACGAGTTAGAAACGTGAAACCACATATTCCACAACACAGCAAAGAGTATCCACCGTGTATGTATCGTTTGCAAGCTCGTCTCCCGACTTTACTGCATATACAGCGCCATCTATCGGTGCGATTTTAAGTGTATTTTAACCACGCCTAAAAAAATCCCATTGCTTTGGGAGCATACTGGTGAAATTTCAGGTCATTTGGATCAGTGGTTCTTTTGTTATAGGGTTTTACTTTCACAACTTTAAAAAAAATCACCCTGTACAATATGTAGATACTATACAAGACTGATTAAAATAAATCGAGTACATTTCCGTCTATTAACATAAAATACTTAAGGTGATTTTTCAACAGGGTTATGCGTTTTATTACTAAACTAAATTTTAGATTACTATGTAAGACTATAAAAAATCGTCATCATATACAAAGCTGCACGAATGATTTCGAGTTACTTTCCACTATGGACGGTAATTGCTGAAATCTCGTACTGAAATACGACAGCGTTTATAATTTTTTGCTTAGATATCTTTACTTTTCTTATTAAACCGTAAAGTTTTGTTCAAGTATTCTGAAAACTTCGAAAAGTGTTTTATTTTCTATGCATGATTTTTCATTTTTACTTTTTAATCCAAACATTTAAATAGCTTTTAAACATACTTATAAATAGCTGAATGTTAAACACGTAAGTATCTGTTATATGTGAATGACATGAACAATTTATTTGCTTTTTTTCTATGTGAGAATATTTTCTATCGCTTATTGAATGCTGTACAATAGCAATAATTCGTTTTATTAGAAAATATTATGAATTTAACATCACCAATTCAAAAGTAAAATCAACCACAATTTCAGTTTTCCTCTACTTTGATAAAAGATCTATTCTTCCCTACCGTGTGTGCAAACACATGTGTAAAAAGAAATTTAGAATTATCTTAAATAAAGTTGAAATACTAAACTGAAGGATTTTCTTCATAGTCTTAAAATGTAAATAAGAAAATAATAATCTAAATTATTTTTATTCAAAAAGATTTGCACTTTATTTCGTAAGAATTATTTTTAATACCTTCAGAAACATGATCTTCAAGTCATAAAAACTGTAATAAATTTAGAAATATAATTAAAGAGTTTTAAGAAATTGAAAACACTTTCACTAATCACATTTCAATTAAGTGATTGCATTTGAAAATAAATGTAATTTTAGGAACAATATTATCAGGAAGAATAGTTGTTTGAACAAAAAGCAGAAAAGTATTCATAGTTGATAAATATTTACGAAAAAATAAATATTTTGCACACACAATAGATATTTTGGAAAAAAGAAAAAAAAAAAAGATTTTTTTTTCTTTTATTATGTGGTTTTTTAACAGTATAATAGAAAATTATTTCTTTTAATAACAAATATTTAAATGAAACGCGTGTTACATTTACAGAATTATGAAAATAATTAAAATAGTAATTTAAGACTGGAAATTTAAACAGGAAAATGTTTAAGTAACTAGTAATATTCGATCATGCAGCTGAAACTAAAAAACTAAGTTTAAACTCTTTTTTGCAGCTTGAGTATAATTAATGTAGTATAAATAATACAGTAAAACAATTCGTTCAATTGCAAACCATCTGATAGCACTAAAATACAGCTGCACCGAAACGATATTCACGTGATACTAAAACCTTCTGATTATGGTAAAACATTCAACTAATCTATATCAATATGTAACAGATAATCTATACCAATATATAACAGATAATCAAATAAAATCTTTATATGCAATGCTGTTATGATGCTTTAGAGCACTCTTTTATCCACCTGCTTGTTTAATGGTTAAAACGTTGTCTCCACAGGGGAAAAAATATCTCCTAATCCCAATTTAGGTTTGGATGTTATTAGTATGTTGAACGATTTTTTTACCCTTGTTTAAAAAAGATTATTAAAACTGTGGGCTTTAGTGGAAATATAGTCACTTTATCCTAATAATATTATAAATCCGATTGTGTGCAAATGTTAGGCTGAAGCCAGCGTCAAAATGGAGCATTTAATGATCCTGTATCTTTGCATATAGATCGATTATAACACTCGAGTGAACATAGGCTGGGTTTTGTTTATTTTATTCAAATATTTTTCTTAATAATTCAAAATTTCATTATTTTCATAGAGAATAAATGGACATTTTTTCGTATAATATTTTTAAATGGTTAAATTTACTTTACCGTTGCTAATACTTTATCGTTGCCAAAAACTAAATCAAAACCCGAAATAATAATTTTTACTCAACAATTTAGTTTCAATTAAAAAATTTTCACGTGAAAAATGAAAATGAAATAAAAAAATTAAAGAATTAAAAAGAAGATTAAGTAATATTATTACAAATAAAACGTTATTTTTTTAGTTTTTGATAATAATACAAGGTTTCAATATGCGTAACCATAGAAAACAGGCGAATATGATGTCGTACATAAAAAATAAAGCGGATATGTTTGATGGTGAAATAAAATTATCTTGGGTTTTTTTCTTTACTTTTCTTCTTTCTTTTTCTTTTGTATGGTAACAGTACTTGGCGTTTTACCGTCTGCGCACGGCTAATATAACTATATCGTATTTTTTTTTTAAATTTTTAAAAAGTAAAGAGAAGTTTGAAAAGAAAATGGTTAGCAAATCTCAATAATATGCTCCGCTAAATTATCCATGTCGAAAATGATGTCATGGATAGCGAGAAATAGTTATTTTTATTCTTAAAACTAAAAGAAATAACTCGATTACCTAAAAAAAATGACGAATGTTAATAGTTCCATTTTTGTTGATAAAACCTAAAGATTTAATATTATTTCGTTAAAGTAACATAATTGCCCTGTACCAGTATTGAAATTAATTGCCTGGAAAAGAAAATTAACAAGAATTATGTCATTAAAAAGGGATTTCTCTGGGGAAAAAGAGACGTCATATTTGAAATAAAACGGGAATTTTCAAATATGTTTTAAAATGAGTGGGAATCAATTCCTTACATTAATAATACAAAGATCAGTAAGTATAGAAAGTAGATGAGTTTCACGCCATATTTATAACGGAAAATTTAAATGTTTTTTTATCTATACTGATTATTAAGAATGAGTATCCGTTATATACGGATGAGAGTTTTCTGCAAAAAATCACATCGTAATTTTAAGAAAAGCAAAAGGGACACGAATCCATTATATTAAAATCTAACCGTGTGTTTGTATTTCGCAACTACTCTTAGACTATCGAACGCAACGCGATTTACTTAATACCGATTATCAGTGATCCGAGGATGTCACACAAACTCTCAGAATTTAAAAAAGTAAATTAAATGCCAATTTTTTTTTTTTTTTTTTTTTTTTTTTTTTTTTTTTTTTTTTTTTTTTTTTTTTTAACGAAGTTTCTCTAAAAACAGAAAGTAAATTACTCCACATTTGTGTATAAAAAGGAGAAATAAAACAGATCAGTATATTTTTTACACCATTTTCTCATTAAAACTGAAAAACAGAATTTATTTTCACTTTGAATAGATGGTGAAAACAAAATCTGGATTTCAGTAAATTATCCGAAAAACAAAAACATATTTTCAAATATTCAAACTTCATGAATCAATTTATTCTGGAGAACAAAAATTGTCAGTCAAGATACTGTCATTTAGAAAACAAGATTTGTTTCAGCAGCTATACATTAAACCAAGGAGGCAGAATTGAATTTAAAGAAAAAGTATATACTTTTTCCCAATTAATGTTTTTTTTTCTTTTCTTTTCTTTTCTTTTTTTAATTCTTTTTTCACATTAAGGATGGCTGTTAAAACGTTTCGCAAAGGCGTTAAAAGTAAAATTGTTTATCAGGTAAAATTGACATTTGTTTTTACCCAATTCGTCTATTTCCACGATTTTATTTGGCCCTCCTTTTTGCATTGGTTGAAATTTAATTTTCGCGATTATTTGGCACAAAATTTCACTTTTTTAAGACTGAGTTATGTCAAGGTCCCTATAACAAAAAATACCGTATTGTCTCCTATGAAATGTGATAAATAGTTAATTATTAACTTTTTTAATTATCGGGAGGGAAATATTTTGCTTAATTAGTGTATTTATTTTTCTTTTAATGTTGCGTGAACGAAGTCACGGGTAACAGCTAGTTGTTCAATATAGTTTATTGTTTAACATTTCATGAGTTCTAGATTTAACATCTTACCAGGTCATGGTTCAACCTAAACAAGTTTATAGTACAATAATAAGGCGGTGGAAGGTTTCACCATACTATGGTGGCAACATTTTTGAAATGTCTGGTTAATTTCCGAACAAAATTTCTAACTGTTAATAGCATATTAATTCCGTTCAACTGAAATTAATACTACGTAATACTTATTGTTTATGTATCAGCTTATATCCGCTTACACTGTAGTTAAATAATTGATAATTTTGTATAACAGTTTTATTATTATATTTTTTTTCTTTTTCATTCATTTAATATTTTGAGAAACTCTACACATTGAAACTTACACAGGCTTAAAAATAATTGATACTCTCAGCTATATTGATCCTTTCTTATTTTATCTGCACAATAACTTAAAGTGTTTCTTTTTTAGTATTTTGATACAATGGCTGCTAGTATCACTTACAGTTCTTTTTCTACTTTAACAAGCAAGGTTTTGAAAATGATTTCGTTGTTTTGTAGGTTTTTAAATATAGATATTTTATTATTGATTTACCAACGATTTAGATAGCGAATTACTTCTAAATAATAGCATAGTCGTGACAAAAATAAATAATAGTTAATTATAAACTAAGCTAGTAATTGATAAAATTGAAAATAATGTTAAAGTACAGCTATTTTTTAAAATGTATATTTGCAATTATTATAAGAAATATTTCTTAATTCATTTGTACTAATTTAGATAGTTTTGGATTTTTTACATTTCGATTTTACATTAGCAAATGTTATAAAATCAGTAGCATGTTTAAAAGGACCAAACGCCTTATTTTACAAAAATTACATTTTAAAAATGCGTAGTCTTTTATAAATATAATGTATAAAATATAGTATGTTATTAAGAAATTGCATAGTACCTTTAATGATCAAATACATTTTGTCTCAACAGACTGTAGACACCTTGAAGATACTGAAACATAGTGAAAAACGTGCCATGTAAATTCAGATTGGTGGATTCGCTATATCGTTAACATGCCAGTCCGAAGGTGTGATGAAAAATAGTTTGACGTTCAAAAAATATGCACACAGGACAGCATTTGAACAGAAATAATATTACAATTTCAAGATACTTAGAATTCTTTTGATAGCTCTGAAACGTGAAATCTTCCTACAATTTGTTTATGCATAAATTTGCTTGGGGAACGTATTCAGGCTACAAGAAAGGGCGAATGATTAGCATCAGAAAAGACGTTTCAGTCACTATCCTTGTAATGGTCAAACGTACGATCTCAAATTTGGCTGTATTACTGAACATAACCTCTTTCTGTTAATACAAGAGTCTATTCCTAATTTTTTTGCACAGTAGCTCTTTGTCATAACTGCTAGCTTAGAAGTATGGAAAGCAATGTGATGGGCTAACTTAATGGTTTTTTGTCAACTGAAATTAATGACTTTTATGTACGTCAGTGACATTGTGCAGAATGACATCCGTGTGCTCTTAAGTCGTTTAAGTGTCGTTTACCTGAGACAAAGGCTTAATATCCGCACTACAAATCTACGAGGGACAGTCGAAAAATAAGTTTCCCCGGGCGACTGTGGACAGAGATGTGTATGAAAGACAAAAATGTAATGAGACATTAAAGATTAAACATAATTTTATTTTTTTCACATAAGTACCAAGTACATTGAGATATTTGTCATACCGCTTTATAAACTTCAAAAAGCCCTCCAGGGAAAAAACAGGGATTTGCCTATGGACGAAGCGTTGAACTGCTATGGGCGAAAGACGACACAGCAGGTGAACGCGAACGTGCAAGACACCGATACCATTGGGTAGAGATCGACTGCGATCAAGCAGATGGCGCTGTTGACTGCAACTTGTTTTTTATGTAGATAAGTTTTTGGTCGTACGAAAAACTTTCCCCCGGTGAAAAAAGTGTCATATCATGCGCCAATTTTCATTCAGAAAATATAAGTATTTTATTGAAATTACACAAAGTGGTTTAATTTCTACAGAACGTATCGTCCGCAAGTACATAAGTTTAATGTAATTTTATCGCACAATCATCAATAAGCATGATTTTACCAAAACGTCTAAATGCATTAGGTTTATGTAGGAGTTCATGTAGGAAATATATTTTAAATTGATATTGTGCTCTACTTGTGACACTATTCACGTACATTTCAAAGAAAACCAATGCCACTAATTTAGAAAAAAAAATTATGACGCCCCCTCCTTCCTGTTTAATGTAACGTTGCTTGCAGTTACTTGCTAATTCATGAACTTGATAAAATATATTTACTCATATAATTATTTTAAACAATATTCTTCAACACGAAAACATAAAAGAAATCAATATCAATGAAAGCAATAAATGTACTAAAAAAAAGAAACATTAAAAAGAGAATAATAATACAGCAAATTTACTCAATACACTTAATTTTAAAGAAAGCTTATGAAATTATTAGCACATGGAAGAAATTTAAATGATCTTACATAATAAAGCATAAATATGTATTGAGATCATCAGAGGTACTGTCTTCAACAAAATGTAATAAAAGTTCGTTAATTGTACATGTTTTTAGTTATCGGAAATGGAACTTGCTGCATAATTAGTGGATACATTCTACTTTGATTCTTACGTGAACGAAGTTACATGTAACAGCTAATGATACACATAGTTTTGTGATAGAGTTGATGTGGAAAAAGATATGAAAAAAAGCTAATAGTTTGCACTGAATTAAATTCTGTTTTAATATAAGTTTTAAAAAATAGTTTTAAATAATTCAATCAATATCATAGCCTAAATTTTTACAATAATAAAAAATTAGAATAAAAACTACAATCAATATAATGACATAGTAAAATTTATTTAAGCCATTTTTTTTTTATTTTGTTATTTTTTTACTTTGTATTAAGTTTTCGTTGTAAAACAGATGTAAGTATAATGCAACTTTTCATGATTTTCTTCGGATAAAATCCAACAGTTAAAAGTAGATTTTTTGTACTTTTATAAATCGAATACAAATATAACCTTCATTGTTTTACAAAATATTCTTGATATTCTCTGGCATTCTAAATCATAAACTTAAAAGTTTACTCTATCTACAGTAATATTAGAAAAACTAACTTACATTACGTTGTTGGTAATAAACTTAGGATAAATTGTCTTTACAACTCACGAGACATATCTCATTCCATTATCTTTCCTATTCATAAGGTTTTTATAGGCCGTAAAATACTTATCAGCTCATTGGAAGTTGAATCAATCTTATTCTTAGCGGATGCCAAATATATTTGTTTCAAATGGAGAAATAACTGAAACTATAGTGAAATAGTTTAGTTATAGTTGATAGTTCTATTTTTTGATATTTTTGATTTATTAATAGTGTAACGATTAAATATAAGGTTTTACTAAAAAGATAAAATATAACTTTGGCCAGGTTGAATAAGAGAAAATGCCTTATCTGTTTTTTTTTTATTTAACAAGGTTTATTAACAAGGCATTTAACTGAAAAATCATTTGTATCTATTGAATTCATATGGAAATAATTTTGCTTTTAAATAAGTCCCAGTATGCATTTTAAATTTAACTATGATTTAATTTTTTAAATAAAACAAATTTTTGCGTCCTTTGAAGCAAATAAATTCTTTACAAATCAGATTCTTTTAAATTAGTTCCAAATCGGTAAAATGTTAGTTTTTTGAGTAAATTAAAAATTATTTCCATTCAATAAATGTACGCATACTTAAATTGATTATACCAGGTAAAAGGTAGTAAATATAAATAAAATAATGCAAAAATGATAACCTTTATTAACAATTATGTGAGATACGTTTTTGAATTCTTAACTAACTTCTAATGAAAAAATTATGTTAGAAAATCTGAATAAGAAACACTTGTCGTACATTAAATCAATCAGTTTTTTAATGCAAAATATCCAGAAGAAATTAAATTTCCAAGATTGCGGCTGTGTTTTAATTAATTATTTATTTTTATTAGGGGAATTTTATCAAATGGGAATGATTGGGAAACCTTAGGGGACGATTAAGCTTATAGGTGAAACATATTCCAATAATGTGGGATTTTGAAAAAAAAAAATTCTAAGCAAATTTTTAAATTCACCAGAGATATAAATGACGCTTATGCACATCTATGTATATCTTGTGAAACGTGTTTTCCATAAATGTGACCTATATATGTATATATATGCATCTTAAAATCTCTTTTTTATTCACTTTTCCTGATGGGCTTAAAAAATTCCGACATATTTGTCGTAAGTTGCTATTTTTTTTTCTTTAAATTCTCGTGACAATACTTATTGCTTAATACTTATATTGCAATAAATAAGCTTTTATAGCATTTGTGTTTTAATATTAACGCTTCCCAAAGAACAAAAATTTTCGAACAAAAAGCGTTTATGTATTTGGATCGTCTGTCCGTCTGTTTCTGAGTCCTCCTTTTAGGTTTCGCAAATATACATATATAACCACGTAATAGATTTGTTATTGACAATCACAATTGCATGTTTTCTAATCAAAATTGAATATGTAGCATTTAAAGTTTATTTACGGGGACGAATAATTCACGTAAGTTGTAGCCTATGGGCGGTAATTATTTGAAGCATATTTTAATAATATTACAGTAATTCAAGCCTTACGAAATTGACCCGTGTTACTGATATGCTCTACATGACATTTCTTATAAATCATGGTGCGCGTTCGTATTTATCGTTCATTTATAAGAACACACAAAAGTATCCGATAGTATAACTGCCTATAGGAAATCTTTTATATGTATTTTAATGACGAAATTTCGTTCTACATAACGAAACTGATATTGTTATAAAGATGCCGAATAAAATATTCTCTCTATTAAATTGTACGCGTAAAATATATTGTTTTTTATATGACCACTAAAACAAATTCAGATATATTATCTTCTATGAGCGACAGTGGCTGGAAGCGCGCTTTCAAGTTTAACGAAATGTTTGTAAGGTTTGTGGTGGGTATAAATTTTATAGATCATATAGACGACATAAATGAGTGTTAGATTACATTACCGTCTATGCGTGTGAGATGCCAAAAATGTGTTTTCAAGTGTGTCATGAGTAGAGTTACAAAAAACCGGTTTATTCCCAGGGGTATTTCCAATAGACACGGTTTATTCCCAGGTTTATTGCCAAAAGACCTGGTTTATTCCCAAAAAAACCAAGTTTATTCCCCAAAAACGTGGTTTATTCCCATGTTTAAACCGGGTTTTTTCTTGCCTTTGCAACTCTATTCATAAGTTCTTCAGTTGAAATGAATTTCAGTACCCTATGTTATTTACAGCATATATACAAGTTTATATACTTGGAAACACAAAGGAAAACATTCTTGTCTATGAAAGGTAATTACTGAAAATGAGTTTTCAAAATATTATGCATTTTCTGAATTGTTTATTCATAGATTTCCTTCATTATATATGCAAATATAAAGTTTTTCAACAGAGGTGCTGAAAATGTTTTAAAATCTATTCATACCGTATGATTTTCCTATCTTGTTATTCCAGAAACATATCATCTACTTCACACAAAAATAAAAGTTTTTAAAATGAAATACGTTAAAGAATTCAAAATTTTACTTAACATTTGATTTTAATTAACTTTTGTTTTTGTTATCTTATTGCTTTCTCTCGAATTTATTTCCACATAACGGTTTTATATATACACTGATATGATTCATCATACTTTATATGTAAAGTGTTATCTTACATTTACGTAAAATTAATGCATTGAAAGAAGATCGAATGTTATTTTTAGCACTGCAAAATAAATGAGATTATATTTTACCTATAATTTTTGTAAATATTTCTGAATGTAATATGTTTTAGTTTAGATATTAAAGTTTAAAAAGCTATTGTTTCATTGATGTGTGAAATACTAAATTGAAAAATTTATACTGTTTGAAAAGCAATTTACAACAAAAAGTTAACTACTTTTTAAAAATTACAGCAATTTAAATCCGCTCTGTAACCCCGCAAAATTTTATTTTTGAAATACATTACACTAAATTACACGAATTATTTATAAAAATATTCAGCAAATTCATTATATATACAAAGCTGACACTGGGACCTAGAAAAAAGTTTTTTGATGCTATCATTGACGAAAAGTAGCCAATTAAAAATACAAGGACATACATTTTGAAAAATGAATTATTTTAAACACATTACACTATAAAAAATATTACATTTAAATTACTTAAAACGTACTAAAATTAATATTATAAACATTTTAATCTATAAAAAGTAAAGATATTTCTTACTTTGTTGCTTTTTTTGCTATTAAATCTAACAAGATTGGGAATTCGGAAAGATCACTTATAATGCGAATAGTAAATAAGGTAGTCCATTCTTAAAACGCGGACATAAATTATGCATGAATCATATAATTAGGAAAATAAGAGGTTCACTCTGAGATTTAAGTTAACTATGAGTTTTGAATTTCATTAAATAATCTTTGTTTTTTATTTTATTTTATATAACTGAATATTTTTTACCACTTTGATTGAATTTAGTTATTTGATCATTTAGATATCTCCTTTCATTTCTCATTGCATTTCATTTTCTCATGAAACAGAACGTTGTACTGATACAAGCAAAAATTTAAATTATATCAATTAGATTTTTTTTATTTTTAACGACCATTTTCAGGCTGCGATTTCTCGAATTATAACGACGCATTGTCATAATAAAGAAGCAGTTATTGAAATATTTACCGTCTGATACAGAAGTTTTCATTTGAAGCTTGCATTTAAAAGTAAAGGAAAGATTTTTTCCCCTAAAATATTTATTTAATGTGTCAATTTAATAAAAAAAATCTCTTCCCATGCAGACGTTTTCACTTGAACATTGTGTTTATGTTGGTAAAATAAATAGATTATTTCTTCTTTTTTAAGATTCTGGAATCTTTTTTTATCTTAAAAGAACATTTTATGTAGTGTTAAATTAAAAACTATATCTTATGATACATATATTTTCATTTCAACTTGTGTTTATGTTGGTGAAATTAACTGATTATTATTAGTTTTTAGTTTTTAAAAACAATATTACTTAGCAAACGTATACATGATAATAGAATGACAGAAAATGCGCTCGGTCTAAGAAATCTCCAATAAAAAAAAAACTGCCATTCCAGTAATGTGCGAATGCCATATATATTCCTCGTTTCACCCCGGAAAATGAGACTACACTCCCATAAAACTCTGAGATGACAGATGATTAAACAGCCTAGCTTCAAAACCAGGAATTTAACTTTAGGGTACACACGTATGTACTCTAGCCTTTGTTTGGGGATAGGTTTTTAGGGTACATACGTCGTACCCGTCTTTCCCCTATGCTTAACAGCTGGATCGCCCCGAGAGGGTGATTTCGATTTCGATTTCGTCGTACCCGCCAAATCCTAGAGGTTAACAGCTAAGGAAGTATACAAGTTTCCTTTTTATAAAAAGCAGCAAAAAAATCAATTCATCCATTACCATGATATTTTGGATACTGATTTAAACAACACCGTTTCGAGATAAATTGTTCAAAGTCTTGCAGCTTATACTGCTCAAAATTGAACAATTCTATATGCGTTTTTTTTTAAATTATTAAATTATATTTTTATTTATATGAAAATATATTTTTATTGGTAACATTGTATTTATACATTTGTCTATGCTCAATGCAAATAAAAAATGAAATTGATGATGTGCATTTGTTTTAAAAGCATTTAATCAGCTTTTGAAGTAGCAATTGAAAACAAAGGAAGAAAAACTATTAAAAATCGAAAACGATGCTTTTGAAAAAAAATAAAATTGTGCCGTTGTCAATAGATAAAAAAGTTTTTTTTTATTTGAAGTACAAATGCTTTTACGTAATGTTTAAATATTCTAATGAAAAAAAAAACAAAAGCCCTATTATACTGGGACTGTAAAAATATTTATTTTATAAATATACATAGTGGAATATTATTACTATCATGATGTTTCTACATAAGAAATTTCTTACTTTTATGAGGAGTTTAAAAATCCTATTCAAAAAATTATTACTTTATTATAAAAAGAGAATATACTGTCAATATATTATATCTTTTTGGTTCAAATTAGACATCAACAGCATGCTGAAAGTACGTCTTTGAAAATCAGAAACTTTCTTTTCATTTTTGAAACAAACCGTGACAGTACTGATCATTAGTTATGTCAAAGATCTTTAAGAAATGCTATCAGAAAAATTCGAAAACATTATTTTGAAAGAATCCAAATATCTTTCTTGTCAAAGATAATAATAATCATAAAAAGGGAGAAAATTTGGATTTATTTTAAATTAACTCTTTTTTCAAACTTCGGATACGATCTTGAGAAATATAAATTCTTAAAAATATATATAAATAGTTAGATGATTAAATCCTAGAGATGATGCTGGAAAGGCAGCTTTATAGTCACCATTTGTTAGTCAAAAAATATATGAAATTTGGGTTTTATTTACAAATAAATTACAAATTACCTATGCAATTACATATAAGGAAAAATAATATATTTTCGACATAGAGATTGCAATTTAAGTGGGTTTTAACATCAAACATCTGTCCAATTGTGATTTTTAAATAGTAATCCAGTAGCAGGGATGACCAGGGATGACCACCTCGGGAACTCAGCCTACGCTTTTGTGTGATAGTGAAATCCCGAGGGGCAGACCAAAACCACTAACAGCACTTGTTGCAAATAACTTTTTCAATGTATATACTACAATTTTACATTATAACATAAATATCTATGATTTGTTGGTTTATGAACAGTTTATAGACAATTCAGTTTACAATTGACTTATTATAGAACAGGACTTCACTAAACCATATTTGTGAAGTTTATACAGAATTCATAATTATTTAAGTATGCCAGCAATATATAACTACAGAAAACAGAATACAACATAGATGTTGGGAGACATTCATTTAAGATCCTTAATTATTCTATTACATGCATTTGTAAATAAAATGACTCACATCTTTAAAGCAGTTTCAACTTAGCAGATTTATTTTCATAGAACAAAAATTTGTTTTTAATATCCAAAAACTAAGACTTTTAGAGTGTTGCAAAATTTAACAGCAAAGTTACATAAAATAGTGAATTAGATAAACATAATACAACGAGCTAAACATAACCTTCTTCCTTACCTCTTGAAGTTGTTTTGCAAAAGTATCAGATGTTGTTTGAGTTGTATCTTCGTAGAAAAAATCTCCTGGTAATCGTATGTTTTGTCCATAGACCATCTGGACAATGATGTGTTCCGAGTCTCTGCATGGCAGTGCGTAGACCCAGAAGAACAGTTGGCAGTGTTTTACTCCAGGCCAGGCTGTGTGTCATTAGTGCTGTCTTTAAAGATCTGTGAAGACGTTCAACTTTTTCATTGGCTTGAGGGTGATAGGCAGTCGTGGGCTGCAATTTTATTCTACACATTTTCGACTGGGCGTTCAACAACTCTGATCTAAACTGTGCACCACGATCCATGACGAGTCGGCATGGGGTTCCAAATCTAGAAATCCAATTACCGCAAAATGCTTCGGCAACTGTTTTGGTTGAAATGCTCTCAGCGGAATTACTTCCATCCAACTAGTATACCCGTCGTTGCAGGTCAGGCAGTAGATATTTCCGTTCGATGGTGGTAAAGATCCTATCAGGTCAATATGGACGTATAAATAGAATAGCTGGCGAGTATCTTTAAACTTTTCAATTTTTGGCATGTCTTATATTTTTTAAGTATGATTGTACTTTAATATGTACTTGTGCACGTTAAATATAAGTTATAAGATTGTTATTGCCATATTAAAAAGTAGAATGATATTAATGCTGAATGCGTTTATGAAGTTTTGCAGGTTGTTTTTTATAAATATAAATTATTGAAACGTACTAGTGCAAACAAATTTATATATATATTCATTGCATTGTTTTGTAATTCTCTCAATTACTTTTTCATTTATGATTTCACAGCTACAATAAACAAATGTGCTTATACAACGAAAAACTTTATATTTTTCTTTTAAATAAAAGTTACATTATGTGCAAAAAACAAATATATAGTAGAATTAATTAAAATATAATTTACTCATAAATTTTAATATAATTATTTTTAGGACTAAATATAATATGGATATGTAATTAAATTTCTAAAACATTTTTTATCTGGCAAGAATAGCAGTTTAAATATTTAAAACATCATATGTGTGATTAAAATTTACTTTTATAGTGATTTTAATCATCAAGTTTTCTAGTTATTATTCCGGGTGTTAAATTCCTTTTAAGCAAATACATTAATTAATTCTCTTTCAGTGCATTTCCGTATCCAATTACAAACATTGAACGAAAAAGTTTAGTGCTTCCACATTTTTAAAAGCTAATGTAAAGGAAAAATACTTAAAAAGAAAAACTAAATATTCTTTTGATGCCTTTTTACTGAAGAAATTTAAAATAAACATTCGTTTTATTTTTTACATTAATTTAAAATAAATGAAATTGAAGAAAAGTAAAAGCAAAAATATTTTATTTTTTGGAAAATCCATGTCGTTATTTTATAATTTTTTTTTAAAATATGTTTTGTTTCCTTCTAGTTCAAGATTCAATTAAAGTTCATAAAATAAATTGAAATATAAAAATTTTAGGAAATGATTTTTGATTTGATATGAAATATGAAACATGGGAGACAAATTGACAGTATCATATAAACTATGCCTATGTATATTACATAAGAAATAGAAAGAAATGAAGAAACAAGAATATCTCGGGCAAGAAATGTAATTTTTTTAATTGGAATTTTAAAATACAGATGAAATATTAAGTATCGGATAAACCGAATTTAACGTGAAACTTAAAAAAAAAAAAAAAAAAAAAAAAAAAAAAAAAAAAAAAAATTGTAAAATTAATAAAAATTTGATTTTTAAAAATTGTAATGTAATTTTTTCTCACGGTCACTCATTTTTCTCACAACTGTTTTTCTAGCAGCAAAAACTTTTATATGCATTTATATTAAGTTTAAACAAAACCAGTGATACAAATTTTTATATTGCTAGCTGAACCGAACGGCGTTGCTCAGGCCCTTGGCAATAAATTTAAACAAACCTAAATTGTGTATGATTTTCTATGTTTAACACGATGTTGTACGAAATTATATTTTGATTGAAAACTTCGTGAAAACAAATTGATATTTAGAGATAAAAATATTCGTAAGAAGACATTTCTTGTTTTTTCACACTGGGTCGTTTCATAATTTTTTTTTTAAATGAAGTTATTTCTGTCCGAAATCTTTGAAATTTTTAATGGACATAAATATAACGATTTTACAGTTAGTGTAAAAAATTTGTGATAAAATATTGTTACCTATTTATAAAAGAAAAATGTTTTCTTCTCGATTTTTTTATTTTTTGTTTCTTTGTTTTCGCGTCGGCTCCTTTAAGAAAAAATATAGTTCTCATCTACCGAACTCTCTGAAAGTTTTATCGGTTATACATATACATACTATATCAAAGCTCTGTTTATAATGTCGTGAAAAAAGATGCATATTTATTAATGAAAACACGAATCAAAGCACACTGAAGACATGTCAAAAATCACCACTTTTTCGAATTTTTTAAAAATATTTCTCAGATTTTATATTTTTTAAAATACTTCTACACATCAAAATGTTTCGAAAACTTTTTAGGTGGTGTAAATCTGGTCTACTGAGATGCTGTAATACGATTGTGTCGAAATATGAAGTGTTTGTTACTTTTAGCGTAGGAAAAAGATTGTTTTAGTGATGCGCGAAGTGACCTGAGTTAGCAGGTGTTTTTGAAAAAGTTAAAACCGATTACACTGACGAATAGAACAAAATTTTAGCTTTAAGAGCATATTATTGGCTTGTCGCTACCTCTAAAATTAAAACATAAGGGTGTTGCCATAAGGGTGAAAACGTCTGTATGGGAACGAAACTTTATTTTATTTTTATTTTTTTTTTGGTCAAAAGGTTAACAATGATATTTTTTTTCAAATTGATTTATGCATTTGAGACATAATAGTACAATATTTCTTAATAAGTTTTCCAATTTTAACTGTATAGTAGGGTTTGGCCGATTTAGACCGATTTAAAACTGCCAAATAACACACACACACAAAGAAACCGCTGTTCGGTTCTTCATATCCTTCCGCTGCTTAAATCGGGTTCTGAGCATGCACGAGCGCTTTCGACTCGCAAAGAAACAGATAATTTTTAAATTAATTTCTCGGCTAATTATCAAAATATTAAAAATATGAGGCTCAATTGAATGTATATAAATCCAAATTTTCAGACCTGTGTGAATCGTAGATTTTGCTGGTCATCACTGACAATCAGACACGGACACACACACAGAAATAATCTATCTTTTATTAATATAGATAATATTTTAATATAATTAAAAACAAGAATAAAAACATACTAGATAGAACCCGTCAAAACTTGACGACAAAAAACTTGATAGTACCATAAAAATAAAATTCATAACTGCTTTAAAATGTTTGACATTTTTGCCGAATAATTCAAGGGTTATGTGTGCAAAATTTAGAAAAGTACCCCACTTCGGGGGGGGGGGTGGCAAAGTGGGGGAGGGACAACAGAGATGCTTAATATGACTAAGCGGTCTCAGACCTTTCCAACAATATATCACATGAGCGGTATCGGCAAAATTTTAAAAAGAGCCCCCCTTGGGAGGGGAGGTGGCAGGATGAACCCCGCAGATGCATAATATGATTAAGCGGTCACAGACCTTTCAAACTATATATCACATGAGTGGTGTATTCAAAATTTAGAAAATTACGCCACTTGGGGGGGGGGCGCAAAGTGGGGGATGGACTCCAGAGATGCATAAGCAGTCTAGATTAAGCAGTCTAGGGGAAAATTTGGGTGGTGGACATGGGAGATGCATAATATGATTAAGTGGTCACATACCTTTCTAATTATTTATCTCATGAGGGGTGTATGCAAAATTTAGAAAACTGCCCACTTAGGGGGGGCAAAGTGGGGGATGGACACCGGATATACATAATATGATTAAGCGGTCTCAGACCTTTCCAACAATATATCAAATGCCGAAATTTAGATCGCCAAAATTTAGAAAAGTTCATCCCCGTGGGAGGGGGTGGGAGGATGGACCCCGGAGAAGCATAACATGAATAAGCGGTCAAAGACCTTTTCAACAATATATCACAGACTTGGGTGGGCAAAGTGAGGGGATGGACACGTGAGATGCATAATATGATTACGCGGTCACAGACCTTTCCAACGATATATCACATGAGGGGTTTCGGCAAAATTTAGAAAAATGCCGCACTTGGGGGGGGGGGGGCAAAGTGCAGGAACAGCCCCGGAGATGCATAACATGAATAAGCGGTCACGGGCCTTTCAAACGATTTGCCAATTGTGATGATTTATTGGAAAATGAGATTTATTTTCGCTGTCGCTCGACGAATTCTGAAACCATTTGGCGAATTTCGTGATTTTTTTTTCTCCCGAAATCATTTGACGAATTTTGCGTTTTTTTTCTCAAAGTCATTTGACGATATTCGCAATTACTTTACCCGAGACCATTTGATTAATTTCACAACTTCTACGCTAACGATTGACGAATTTTGCAATTTATCGACTATCGATTAACAATTTTCATGATTTTTTCTGAACGTTCGACAAATTGCAAACTTTTTTCCCCCACTCATGTTCGGTGAATTTCGCACTTTATTTTGCTGACTTTAAATGAATTTTGCAATTTTGTTCTATGATTGTTAGACAAATTTCTCTATTTTTCCTCCGAGATCATTTGATGAATTTTGCAATTCTTTCCCGAATTTTTTGACGACAATATGACGAATTTTTTCACGACAATTTGATGATTTTTTTCACGACAATTTGATGAAATTAAATTTTTTTATGCAATAATTTTGCGAAATTCACTCTATTTTTCGCGATCGATGGACAAAATCTGCTATTTATTTCAATGATTCTTTGACAAAATTAGCTTTCTTCACGACCATTTGATGAATTTCATGATTTTTCCGACATTGATTGACAAATTTCATGATTTATTAACCGAGACAATTTGACGAATTTGCTGATTTCTTTCCCCAGACCAGTTGATGATTTTCGCTATTTATTCCCCAATCGTTTAATGAATTTTGTGATTTTTTTTATCAAGTATTTGTAAATATGTTATTGTCCTGTGCTTAAAAAAACGAGTAAAAAAATCCATCTATTACCAATGTTAGATAGTAAATTAGCAGATCATTTGTTGGTGGTGTGCTGATAAATGGAAGAGCGTCGGATGAGGAAGTTCTGTGAGTACATCTGCTAATTGCTGATCCCCAGCTTGGATTTGAAATGAGGTGGGTTTTTCATTTATGTGAATTATTGATAAGAAGTATTCTGTAAAAAAAAATAACATTTTGAAGCGGTTATAAATTATGTGATACCATCGAGTTGTTTGTCGTTAAGTTATGACAGTTCCATCATTAAATACTATTTCTCTCATTAAAAAAGCATTGTTTACATTTTTGAAATTACTTTTATTAAATGCGTACAATAAATATAGATTGTTAGAATTATTACTAAGAATTATTCTGTAAAAATGTTTAACATTCTAAAACACGTTAGTAACTGTTTTTTCTATAGATACAATATTTTAGTTTCTTATATATGCTATGTTGAAAATGGATGGAACCCGTCAAAATTTGATGGCAAACAACTTTATGGTAACATTTTAAAAAGTTCATAAAAATACAATATTCATAGAATTTTTTTTTAATTTACAGATAAAGAAATTTTTGAAGTTAAAATTTCTTTATCTTTATCAAATATAAACATTTAACAGCATTATATCTATCATCATACTACCAATAGAAGATAATACTGTCCCAGTTGCACTCACTTCCAAGTACACCCAGGTCGAGTGCCCGTACGCACTAACCTTTATACAGTAGACTCCTTTAAATCCGCAAAGCTTAAAACCAGAGGTTGTGCAGATTTCTGGCCACTGTTTTGTTTACATTTTTAAACAGCAATCTGAATTTAATAAAGCACTTGAAATTATAATGGATCCTTACAATAAAGTAAAATTATAAAAAAATAGAAAAATATTTTTCTTATATTAAAAGCAAAGGTAAAGTATATAATTAAGAATGCATAACTAAATATGCATAATGATGAGATATTTTTTTCCTTTAATTATTCATTGACACTCTCTTTCTAAATATACACCAATAATTCACATAAAAATTTTAAAATAACAAAGTTTTATTTTATGTTTTAGCCATTTCTAATAACCAAAAAGCTTGATTAAAACATAAATGTACAGGGTGATTATAAAAAAAATATCCCGATATATGAGCCCCTAACTATCATACCGTTCACAGAAACTGAATGAAACTTTGGTTTAAAGTATTTTGAGGTATGTGCTCAAGAATCATATGAAAGACAACAGTTAAATTCTAACAGTTACGGTTACAGTGTCAAAATTTCGAAAATTTCAAATGGTAACACCTACTTTTTTTTATTGGAATGTGATCTTCATAGTGAAAAACCATAAAAAGCGCTGGAACGGTACCTGTAGCACGAAAATCGCCGGCGCGAGACAGACTAAGAAGAATAGTGAAAACAACCAATAAGGACAGAGAAGCAACAGAAAACAAAACATTTTATTGTGTTTCATACATTTTCCATTTTACACACGACGACACTTTACCTGCGGCAGATTGTGGATAGCACTGAACACTACTTGTCCATTTCGATGTTATCAAAAAATATTTGAATTTTATGATATACTACAACAAAATTACCTGTACAGATTTGTTGGGAACTTTTATAAAATTTAAATCACAAACTATCTGAGACAGAACACCGATACTGAATTATGGCTTCAACATTTTTCTATTAACGTAATATTTTTTTTTTTGTAACTCTTGCAGTTTTTGCTTTTTGGATGGAGATGAATCTACATTTTTTTTCTAAGCATTATAACGCTTTTTATCGTACTCTTTCCGTTTTTGTTTTCTTCTTTTTCGGGAACTCCTTATAGTGATAGTTATGCCCATCTCCCTGATACAATAAATTAACTTCTATTTTACCCCTAGCTCCCAACATTGTGACATTATCATTATGTGAATATTAAAAATTATTGTTGCCGCATCTAACTCTAAATGACTACCGTGTGTACGATCTTTTAACATTATATTTACGTAATCGTTTTCATTAATAATCGGAACACCGTAAGAATCATCCCCGATAGTAAACAGACTATAAGAGTTCCAATTTCGTATTAAGTGTTCTACTACATTTTTACGGACGAATGAATAATTATTTTCTGTACTATATAAACAAAAGGAGAAAGCTCTAAAAAGGCAATTTCCGTCGGCATCGATATCGCGAAAGTTAAATGACTCTAAATTCATTTATAAGAGTAAAATGGAAATGGACACTTAAGTATTTATAAAAATAAATAAAATAATAAATAAAACAAATAACTTCAAAGCCGTCCATAGTTTTATATAAATAAAATAAATACCTTCAAAATTCCCCCAAGGTTTAATGCAATTGCAGGAAGTCATAAAGTAACTCGAGATGAATGAACGATCCCAATACGCATCTAGACAGGAAAGCCCTCACCTCATTGGCTGAAACATCCCGGAACAGTTTCTGACGCATGCGTATTGAGCACAATTTCATGTGAGTTGACGAAAAATGCCTTTGCTTTTAAATATATAGAAGATATGTTGATGCAACATATGATACAAGATATAAAATATGATATAACATATATGTACTTTAGATATTGCATCAGTGATATACCAGTTGTAATAGTCAAAAAGGATCACATGTCAGATTTTTTTTTTTGTTTTTGTTTGTGATTCGAGTAATCACATATATGAAACTTTAAATATTACCATATTCTGCGTGTCTTTTATTACATACTTTTTTGTAAAAATACAAAGAATAAAAAAAAATATTTTAAAGCTTAATTATATGCTAGATATTTTTAATTTGTTAACAACTTTTAATTATTTCTTAATTAGATATATTTGAATTGACTATTATACAGATTATATCATAATTCCACCCGGGTAATTTGAAAGGTTATCAATAACAAATTAATAGAATATATTATTATGAATACAGCAGAAAGTTTCATACCATTATATAAAAAATCACTCCAGATATTCAATTACTGGGATGGACATGCTTCGTAAAATAGCACTCATCCACCATGGACTCCACGTTCAACTGACATAATTTCATAGGATTCTTTCTTGTGGGGAAGAATTAAATATCATGTTTTCTTGCCTCCTATGACATGTGATATAACAGCTTTTCGAGGAAAAATCACACGTGTGTCCACTAACGTTGAGTATGAGATGTTGGGACAAACATGACAATTTTTTTAAATTGAATTATACCACGTCAACCGACGGACTATAAGTTGAATTTATCCTTCATATAGTGGTATGAAACTTTCTGCTATATTCGCAACAGTTTTTTAGAAATAAATTTTGAAAGATCTAAAGGGTGTTATAATATCTTATAACACCATCTTACCGTCTTATTGCCTTACCTTATTGCCTTATTTATTGCCTTACTTATTGCCTTATTTACCTTATACCGTCTTATTGCATAAAATAAAAAAAAGTTCTTAAAAATTAGAAAGATCATAAATTTCTGTCCATATTTGCTTTATAAAAACTTTACTTTATTTTCTCAAAATAAAAACTTATATTTTCTACATTGCATTTTTACTGTTAGTTAGTTCATTTGTACCATATCAGAAACATGAAGTAGCGTATTTTAGCTTCAAGATGAAATTGTAAACATGTGAAAAACGTTATCATTTCACTTAGAATGTCATATAATACCAATGCTCAATTTATTGTATTGCGAACGTAATTTTTTTTGGTATTGTGTTACGGATAAAAAAAGTATCATTATAACTGTGAATATTTTGTCGGTTGCGCTATTTCATTTTTATACCACGTCCCAAAAATGCACAACACACCACTACCAAGCGCTTGAAATTTCCAAAAAGGTGTAACATATTTTTAATGAATTCAAGAGAAATCTAATAAAAAGTTCGTACAACGTGCATTCGCAGCTTTTTGAGCACATAAAATACATATAATTTCAGTTAAAATATTAAGTGTATGTCATATTTTTTTAAATAGATGTAAATTTCTTAAACTATAAACACAAGAACTTCAAAAATGAAACAACATAAAACATCACAAAAATGTATCTTAGTAGGATCAACATATGCATAAAAAAGTGTTAACTGTTTCTTCCCAAGTATCGCAACCCACTGCTAGCTTCCACACTCCATAAAATTAACAAAAAATAAAAAAATAAATTTCAAAGAACTTCTAAAGTTATTAACATAATGAAAAATAAAATCAAAACAATACACATTATAATAATACAAGTGTTTGGGGAAAGTACTATATAAATAACACCTCTGACAGAGAAATACGCGATCTAGAAATTTTAAGACATAGAAATTAATGGAACGTTATCATACAAAATATTGCAAAATTTTAAAACATGTGATCATTTTTAATATTTTGCAACATGTTAAAAATTATGAAAGCATTGTATGAAATGAAGTTGTTCTTCATTATTCATATTGAGCGCGATGTACATACATCCCCTGGAATTTATATTTTTTCGAAAAATAGCATTATGGTGCTATAGATTAATCATTACAATATTCATGAAGAATGCTTAATTTCTAGTAAGTATTGTTTTTTCTTTTTACTCGATTTCTTTGCTCATATATAATCACATCATTTCTAAGAACACCAAATTTAATTAAAATTTTAATAAATTGTATGTGTACATAATCAGAATAAATGAATCGTTATCGTGTGATTTATGAAATAAAAAAGAAAGTTCTCTAAAAAACGCAAATATTCTTCGTTACATTACTGAAACACAATGTGGCAAAAATGTTTCGAAATTTTTAAATTTTAGGAAAACAACTTATTGATTGTTAGGGTTATTTTAATTAATTCTAAAAATACAGAACATAAATAATTGAACATGCACTGCAAAATAGTATTTTTGTATAGACGAGTTTTAGAATTTCTGATTAGCAGACGTATTTTAAAATATCAAACTAAGTATTTTATTTTGAATTTTAAAAGATTAGCATGAACATTAGACATCAGGAAATAAACAGCCTGGAAGTAAAACGAAAACACACACAGTATATTTGCAATTTAGGGTGGGTACTTTGCTGATAAAATGTTAACAGTGCCGTAGATCAAAATACTATCAAATTTATTTATTAGGCTCAATGGCAACTTCACTTTAAGTTCCCTCACAACGACTTGTGGAATGTCTGGATACAGCTATAAAACTTCACTCTAACATAACTCTAATTTAACTCTACCAAAAATGTATACAAAACTTTCTCAATTCTAAGTAACATTACAAAAGTTGACTTTCCTCTTAAACTACTTTTAAAATTAAGAAACGTCCTTTATCATAGTCATCAGTGATCATAATTTCTAAAATAATTATGAGCCCCATGAACGCAAAAACAATTTTCGTTCAGAAGATTATTTTATGTTATATTACAACCAGGTAAAGTAAACTTGAATAAGTTAAGAAATCTCCATTCAGCACAAGAACTATCCCAAAATCCCACTTTACGTTTAGTTACAAGTACCTTTATATAGCAATAAATTTGAGAAATTGACTCTCATTTGCATAAGTGCAGACAGTAAAGATCTCTACTTGGGAGTATGAAAATTAGAATACGATTATAGAGGGAAAAGTATAAACTACAAATATGTTAGAAAAACTAAAATTTACCACAACACATTCATATCCCCAAAATCCAATATTTTATCAAAATAGAACTATTTACCCAAACTTTGGAAATTCACTTCAGATTTATCTTGATTTCGTTTTCAAACTAACTACTTTTAAAACTAAGCAAAGTACTTTATTGTAGTTATCGGGGATCATAGTTTCTAAAATATCTATGAGCCTCGTGAACGCAAAAACAATTTTTGCTCCGAAGATTATTTTATGTTATCTTATAACTGGGTAACGTAAACTTAAAGTAGTTTAGAAATCTCCATGAGTGCAGAAAACCTAACCTAAAATCACACTTTACGTTTAGTTACAAGTGCCTTTATAGTGCAATAAATCTGAGAACTTGACTGTCATTTGCATAGGTGCAGACAGTTAAAATCTCTGCTTGGGAGTATGAAAATTAGAGTACGATTATAGAAGGAAAAGTATAAACTAAAAATATGTTAGAAAAATTAAAATTTACCACAACACATTCATATCCCCAAAATCCAATATTTTATCAAAATAGAACTATTTACCCAAACTTTGGAAATTCACTTCAGATTTATCTTGATTTCGTTTTCAAACTAACTACTTTTAAAACTAAGCAAAGTACTTTATTGTAGTTATCGGGGATCATAGTTTCTAAAATATCTATGAGCCTCGTGAACGCAAAAACAATTTTTGCTCCGAAGATTATTTTATGTTATCTTATAACTGGGTAACGTAAACTTAAAGTAGTTTAGAAATCCATGAGTGCAGAAAACCTAACCTAAAATCACACTTTACTTTTAGTTACAAGTGCCTTTATACTGCAATAAATCTGAGAACTTAACTGTCATTTGCATAAGTGCAGACAGTTAAAATCTCTACTTGGGAGTTTGAAAAGTAGAAGACGGTTAGAGAATGAAAATTATAAACTAAAAGTCTGTTAGAAAAACTAAAATTCACCACAACACATTCACATCACTTAAAATTTACTACTTCAACAATTTTTACTAAATTTAACCACTAATATTACCGAAACTTACAGTTACAATCCAATCGTATTAAGCTATAATATCTGCATATCGATCCAGTAGTTTTCTAGCAATTCTGAAGTTTTTTTTTTTTTTTGAAATTATACATATAAATATTTGAAATACATATTATCTAAATATAAGATACATTTGTATATAGCAAATTGTTTTCTTCTTTAATTTAAATCTGAGCGTATTTTTTAATTAAAATTATAGGGAAAATATGTATTTTATAAAGAGTTTAATTAATTTCAATATTAGTGCAAAGTTTAAAAATAAGGCTTTACAAATGATCGTTTATAAGAATCAATTTCTTTTTTGTTCCAGTATCGCTAATTTCTGATCAGTTATGTAATCTTTAGAACTAATTTTTATGTAATTTTTCTTACATAAATTCAGTGTGTTTGATGTTTAACTCATTTCTTTATTTCTCTTATATGTCATAAGCATACAATCACGCATAATACAGGGTAAAATGCCTGAGGTTAGTAACACAAAGCCAGAGCTACTAACTAAATGTATCATATGAAATTGTACGTTTCGTTTTAATGTTTTAAGATTCCTTTTATGCATTTTAAGAGCTCATTACAGTGTTTAATAAAAAATTAAAAAACAAATTGGTCTAACTTATTAATGAAGATTGCAAACAATGTTTAACCTCTCAAACAAATTCGCCAAAAAACGTAAAAAGTAAAGAAAGCAAGTTGCTGGAGCACAATTTTAATTGACCAGATTTTTCTGAGATTATAAGACATTTCTGTCTTTTGATTTGAAAATTTCAGGAAGCTTTAATCTTAGTTTTGCAAACTTTTTTCTGTTTTGAGGGAGAGGGATCATACATAAAAAGTCCATTTTTTCTAGGTAACAGTATTACGCAGAACAGTTGTTACAATTGGTAATTTTTACGTGAAATAGCGGAAATTTCTGTATTTAAAAGTAAATTAGTCAGGACAAAACATCATGTCTCGTTCTTTATCGAAATATGATAACCGAAACACATAATTAAATTTACGTTTTTTTAGAGTATATGACCTGTTTGTTTTCGCACAAAATTGAGGTACATAAATATTTTATATGTCATTTTATAAGACTAAATATCAGCTAAGTGAATTTTTGTTGTAAATATATGATAACTTTTTGAATACATACAAATATAAGCACAAAGAAGTTTTACAAATTCCATAAACTAATTAATATTTATTCATTATAAATAACGGAAAACCAAAAAAAAAACTACGTAAAATATTAATTTTATTAATATATTACATAAAGTATTGCTCAGAATAGAATTTTAAATCAGCGATTATTTCATATAGCTTTTTCTAAACAGTATAATACTTTTTTTCTGTATTGTTGTTATTGGGATGATTTTTACACTGTCTAAAAATAAATGAAATCCTGGTTGTTAATAAAAAAAATTATAGTAAGTGGCTGATATAAGTTATACATTCAAAATTAATAAGAATTATATATTTTTTTATTAGTTTGTAAATGTACGAGGTAAATCAAAGAAACCTGGGTAGCATGTTATATCACGTATACCAAAATATTTTCATAACAGTCCGAATATAAGCTGTTTATTTTAGCATTATTTTTTATAAAGCTTTTACTTATATTTCGATTTAAAAAATAAGTCTGCTGTCATCTGAAATATTTATACCAAAGTTGTTTTGAAAAAAAAATATGTAAATAACAGAAAATAAAATATACTTTTATCGGCAAATGAAAACTTTTGTGCATATGTAAAGGAAAACTGTAGAAAATTTTAAACATCATCATACTAGGAAAGATCTTTCCTGAACCCATACATCAAACGAATGGAAAAATACAATCGTCAAGATATGAATTCAATATCTACTCTTTCTAACTTTTGCAAAATATACGTTTCTTATATTTAAAAATATGTGGAAAGAAAATATTTCTGATTTTTTTAAATCTACATCTAGTTGAAACAAACTTGATGTATTTCATTGATTTGTGGTTGATACTGTTATCGCATATGAAATATCATTTTGTTCTTAAAAAACACAAACATCTATATTTTCATAAAATATGTCGAGAAGTTTTTAAAGCGTTTGATTAACATTTTTAAATTTCACAAAAACTTTGACAACATTCAGTATATATTTTCTTTTTAACACAATTTTATCAAAAATTATGATTTAAATCTAGACTACATTTCTATCCAAAAATATGATGATTGTAAAATACAAGGTATACATAAATGATTGTCCTCGTTTCTTAACCTCATAACTTTTTATTAAGAATATGACAAAAAATATTATTACATATTAGTACATTACAACTCAAAAGTTTTTTTTAGAAACACAAACAAAGTTACACATGGGTAAAGTTGCAACTTAAAACGCTATTAATCAAATAACGATTATAATAAAATAGTTATTACTAAATTTTATCAAATTATGAAAACGTTTGTAATTAATTATGAGTACAAAGTTAGATAGATAGATATTAGATAATTCATTAATATTTTTTTATCAATTTGATAAAATTTAAATATTAATTATTATTTGACTATAATCGTTATTTTATTAATAGCATATTGAGTTCCAACTTTACCCATATGTAACTTTTTTTATATTAATAAAAAATCGTTTTTATTTGCAATTTACGAATATGTAATAATATTTTTCATCATGTTCTTAAATCAAAAGATATGAGATCAGGAAACCGGGACAATCACTTATGTTCATCCAGTCTTATGATTTGCTTAACTATATTTATGTCATACTTATTATCTATACATATTCAGCATTTTGAAGAAATATTTCTGTTCATTTATTTGTATAGAATTCAAGTAGCGATTAATAGATTTTATTATTGCGATCATGCGATAAAAAACAATCATAATCGGACGTGATTTTACAGTGCAAAAACCTCATTTATTTTAATTTTTTGTGTCTGTGTAAAATGAAAACAGATTTAACAAATACAAGATAAACAAGCGAGCAAGGAATACCGAGCTATCCTCGGTCAAAATTAGCTTTGAGTTCAAATATCATGACCCATGACCAAAATGACCCACTAATCAATTTTTCTCGAACATGTGACTAAACTCAATTGTCTTCTCGTGCACGAGACTCGTAGGATTTAAAATTTATTCAAAATAGTCTGAGGGTTTATAGATAAAATTATCTTGACCCACAGTGACCCAAAAATGACACACTAATTGAATTTTCTCGGGCATGTAACCTAACCCAATGATTTTCTCATTCCCGAAACTCGTAGGATACAAAATTTAATCAAAATCGTTAGAACCGTTTTTCAGATAAAATTAACTTGACCACCGTTGACCCAAAATGACCCACTAATTGAAAGTTCTCGGACATGTGAGCCAGCCCAATAGTCTTCTGGTGCCCGAAAATGGTAAGCTACAAAATTTATCCAAAATCATGCAAACCGTTTTTTAGATACAATTAGCTTGACACTGACCCATGGTGACCCAAAATGACCCACTAATCGAATTTTCTCGAACATGTGACCTAGCCCAATGGTTTTCGGGTGTCCCAAAACGGTAAGATACAAGATTCCGTCAAACTCGTTAGAGCCGTTTTTAAGATAAAATGTGCATATCTCTCTGTTTCTCTCTCTTTCTCTCTCTCTCTCTCTCTATATATATATATATATATATAACCACACACACACACTCAAGATTTGCTCGTATTAGAATACATGATATAGCTATCAAGATTAAATAAAATTATATTTTAATTTGATTAAAATCCAAGTTCTTATTTAGCCAATGTAATAAACCGTTGTTCATGGTTTTATGAAATCGCTGTTTGGTAGCTTCTTTTTAAACAATTTTTTTATAAGAGTAACAACACAAATATAAGTTATATTATATCAGATGTTTTTTTTGTATATTTCATACGAGTATCTTTGTTTCCTATAATGTCAAATTTCCTATAATGTCCTATATTTGTTAAAAAAAGAAACATCACGTTCGTTATTTTGTAGACAGGTGGGTAAAAACATCCAGATTAATGTTTTTATCTAGTTAATTACTTTTTTAATTAATTATATATTTAATACTTGTATTTCACTTTCAACGAAAAAGATAAATTTGAACAATAAAATGTACTTTTGTTTATTGTGAAAAATGTTTATTAGGCTCAAAAAATCTTTTTTTATTTTTAAAAATTATTATGTTAGAACGGCAAGTCACAAAAAATGGCCTTTTGAGGAATTTAAATAAAATTTTTCATGAGAGGGAAAATTAGAAATATAGCTTTAGTTACATAAGTAAAATTTATATTTGTATAAAAATTAATAATTTTACATGAAAATACTTTCAGATATTCTTAACGATATAATACTTAACGATTATTATGCGAGTTCAGTTGCTAAAATTTATTATGTAAATAAGATTTATTTTCATAGCAAATCAATGTTTTATGTCCAATAACAATTCTTATCAATCATATATCGATCATTTCTCATTAATCATATATCTAAAATTGCATATCAAATGCAAATATATCGGATAATATTAACGATGATCGAACTTTTATGTCATAAGCCGATATGAACAAACAATTATAAAGTAATATTAGCATAAATAAATATTTGCATTCGCTATTTTTAGATTTAATAAAATAATAAATTTCAATATTGTTTTTTTAATAATGTCATTCTTACTTAGAAAATAAATACATAAACACAAAAAAATGTAATTTCTGAACTGAATGTAAAGGTGTCCAGGCCGGGATTTTATCCCAGGACTTGGCTTAAGATGTCAAGGTCCTGGTCTTGTTTCCAACTCTCTACCAACGGAGCTAACCTGGACAAATCCGGCGGACACATTTCTCTCAGGCAACTTTTGATAATGACTTCGGGCGTGTTATCTGAAATAGCTCAACAGAATAAATCGCAGGTAATGGAATTCCAAGTAAATGTGTATACATAATTACACTTCATTAATTCGACACAATTATTCTAACTGGTAAAAAAAATCATACGGGTTGAAAATTCCCAACTTAATGAAAGAGTACTCAGGCCAGAATTGGAACACAGGACCTTGTCTTGAACTTTGACCACCCCGCCATCTGAGCTATCCTGGTCAAATACGGCGGATTTCGTGTAAATATAGCTAAACCGAAAGGGCATGTAGATACTAAATTCATTGTAGAAATAAGTGCATGTAGAAATAAATGCATTGAAGCAATTAAAATGTTAATTAATTATTAATCTTAGTAATTATGAAGTTTCTTCTACATTATCAATGTAGAAGACAAAACCAATTAGTTTTCTATAATATACAATAAAACCTTGATTGTCCGAAAATAGTTTTTCCGAATTAATTATTGGGATTCAACTAATGAATTCGGACTTTAACATTCAATGCATATTAAAATACTAGATACAAGCTTATTTTACTTTAAATTTGTCATTGTTCAATGTAGAACGATTTTGTCTATTACATAATACATGATATATACATACATACTTTTATGTTAAAATATGAAAGATTAGAAAAAAATGTTTTTACGGAATTAGGCCAAATAATTGAAGTAAAACAAAAAAGCTATTGACAAAGGAACTTCGAAATAACATCAAAATAAGAAAAGGCGTAAAATTGCTCCTATCAGAAGCTGGGAAGAGCATCATATGTATTAAAGTAAATTGGAGTCTCTGGTTGTTCAAAGCACCTAAGTGCTGTATCTGGTATTTATTTAAACTCACTGTGAGTAATAGTTTTCTCTCTTCTTTGTGTTTCTCTTTAACTTCAGAATTTTCTTTATATACTCTTTTGACTATTCAGTAATACGTAAAAAGTTGTGGGGCGTTAATTGGGTTAAGAAAAGTTTTGATGCCATATTTAAATTTTCCGATAAGCTTCTCTAAGATGACTGCGAGGTGTTTGATATTGATATATAAATAATAATCTGAAAATTATCTTTTATAGAGACAATATGTTTTTTTAAAAACACAAGGTCACAATCTACGAAAGATCTAACTAATGTTTGCGTCTGAACATCACCCATGCAAATTTCTTCATATCTACAAATTTTAAAAGTTAAACATTTTCTTCTCCAATCCTGTTCTACATGAAATACTATAATACTTTTACTTTTAATGTAGTGTATTTAACATACTATTTTAATGAAGTAATTCAACTGTTTTCGCCAAATAAACACGTCTGTAAACTTTCGCGAATGGGTATTGTATCTCATACCTTTTCGCTGTGGCCTTGTATCTGTTGACAGATGTAGATAAGAATACTCGGTTAACCAAAAAAATCGATAGGAATTCTGTAAACCAAAATTGCTTTTGTACCACGCTTTTTGGATAATCGGGCTTCTAATAGAGTAATATATAACACATATAATAATATGCCTAACAAAGATTTAATTTTATTTATTCTTTAATAAAACATGTGAAATGAAAATTAATTACTAATTGAATATAACCTCTTAACAATGTAGTGATCCGACTTGTCTATGAGAATTTTACTAGTTCTTTTCTAGATTTATAGTATATTCAGCCTTCAAGTTCCTAGATCTTCTATTGTATTTTGCCAACATGTTGCTCAGCGTATGGTGTTATAGCCACCTAAAATTTTTCATTTAAAAAAATTTCGATTTATTTGTATTTACAATATTAATTTTTATGTGTAATTGATTTTCTATATACAGATTCAATTGATAATTTCCATATAAAAATATATACAAACTCTGGATTTGTATGAACTTTTATATTTTCCAGTAATCCTTGCATTATTTTTATACACTGTGATCTCTAACCCTTACAAAATATTGTTTTGAAATGAGAGTTAATTTATAATATTTATTAGATCACTTAATTAATCGAACTTTAATGTGTTAAAAATGAGACTTACTAAAAATATTTCTAAATCACTTTATAACATGGGACATACATACGTATGAAGGAAAATAATAAAATGTATGGTATCATGCAGCAGAAATCACATGCAAAGACATTTTTTCCTTTTTAAGTATAAAAAAATATATTTTGTAGATATATATTTATATATATTGATATAAAATCAAGATATAAAACCGACGTATTTGTTGACGTAAATCGTTTGAGGTAAATTGTTATATTTAAAATATTTTTCTTAATAATTCTTAAATTTTAATAATTTATTAATGATTGCTCGAAGAACTGTAAGTTGAACAAATAAGTTAAAAAAAATTAAATTTTTAATGTTTATAAATAACAAAAATAAATATTTTACTATTCCTAACACCTAACCTACGAATAACCTTTACATCCTTAAAACTTATATTCGGTGTTGAGAAAACTGATTAATACATTGTAAAACAACATGAAAACATTTCTGGAATTCTGTGGCATCAAAACAAATGCAGTTTCTGTAAATACGTCTTTAAATCTCAAAAATATTTTTGTTTGTGATGTTTTTAATGATAAAGAACATTTTTATGATAGCAGTAACTACCTTGGTACCAAGGTAGCAGTACCTACCTTGGTACTGCTGTGAAAAAAATACGTAGATACTTTAAATGAGGTTATAGCATACTTTTGTTCCTGGTTACAATATATTTTCATAGATTAAGAAATATTTGTCTTTTGGTACTGTTTACTGCTTACTACATAGAAGTTACAAAATATTTTAGAAAGTATAATCTAATTATTATAACCGAATTATTGAATTGCTTTAACTGCTATATTAAAAAATATTAAATAACTTAAGAATTGATAATATTATATTTAAATATAAATCTAATGAACTTTTTTTTTTCTTGATAATTTTTTGTAAATTGTTGTGTGGACATTTTTAAATTTCCTATTGTATGAAAATTTAATATTTTACATTTAGGTAAGTTTTACTAATAAATATAAAATAATTTATTCTTAACTACAATAGTTATATTTTTAAATATTATTAAACATGAAATGTAAACATTTTATTGCAAAGATAAATGTTTCGAATTGTATTACAGATATTTACTTTCCAAACGAAGCAAAACTTCTTTCAACGTTAATCGTCAATTTACAGCTAAAATAAGCCACATTTATTTAACAAACTAATGAGATAGGGTGTTTTGGTGATACTTTGAATTATTACACAATTGCGTACGTTTCCATTCAAAATTACATTTCAGAATTAATTTTCTAGTGTTTGTTTTAACTTACAGTAGAAACATTTTAGAAAATTACATATTAGAAAATTTACATTTTCTTTCCTATATTATTTTCTGTACGGAACATTTTCTCGTTGTAAAATTTATTGTGACACTAAATATTAACCATTTCATTTTGTGGCATGTTTAGATTTTTAAAGAAGTGCTTTATTCCCTTTTAATGGAGTTTTGCTATTATAATTTGTGAATTGCTGCCTACAGTCATTTCAGATGAGATGGAAGTTTTAATGTGTTTGCGAATGAAATAGTTTTAATAGTTATTAAGAATGAAAGATTATATATTTTATGATAACTCGGAGATATAAACGTGTTACTGAAAATAGGAGAATCTTTTTTAAATGAAAACTTTAATAGTTTTTAAATGATCAGGGTCCATAAGCCGTGTTTTTGGCCCATGATTTATATAACTTATACAAGCTCAGAGTACGTATTATTCGTAGTTTTTGATGAAAAATATGCCATTTCACCTAATTGTACCTCAATTTTTAATATATTTTTTAATATTTTACTATGAGCGCTGCTTTGCAACACTTTTATTATATATATATATATATATATTGTAAATTTTGATGTATTTTATAATATATGTAAAGAAGAAAGTGTTGCACAATTGCGCTCATATAAATAATTGAGGTAAAATTAGGCGAAATTGAGTATTTTTCAACAAAAACTACGAATAATACGAATTTTAAGCTTGTGTAAGTCCTATAAATTCGAACAAAATGCAAAAACTATTGCTGAAATCGTACAGGATAAACCTTCTAATATTAAAAGGTGAAATAATTAAGCCAGTCTAACAAAATCAAGTTTTGGCTTATTTCATGGGCCAAAAACACGGCTTATGGACCCTGATCCTTTAATATTTTTTTTACACTGACTACTAACGATATCAAAAAGAATTTATATATCAAAATTATTAAGAATTGAAATTAAAGAGATATATTCATATTAACCTCATCCCAGGAGTTAATAGATAACGAAGACACTAATGATTTCGCTAGTTACAATAGCCTTTTTAATTGTGATAATTTCAGTAATTTAAGCACGTAGTTCGATTACATGTCTGTTAAATTTGTGTTTTATTTATATTTGAGCTTTGATATTATTCCATTCCGAAAATACTGACAGACATCAGTAAATATATACATGTCAAAACACAACCTCTGCGTGTCCTGAATTAAATTCCAAATTAAATTTTTATCATCATCATTTTTGTTTAGTGCTTAATAATCTTCCGTTTTCGACAGTGTTTGAATTTTCTCTTAATTTAATAACGCTTTCAGTCATTATTGACTAGATTGGAAATAAATAAATTGCATTTAAATTTCTTCAATTTTCAGTTAATCGAATTTAAACATGTTGAAGTAATCTAAATTAGCGTACTTTGTGTAACTTCACTGTATTTTGAAATCACTGTACATTGTATCATTGTACATTCACACTTTATATCACTGTACTCAATCAATAAAATGCCAAATATACTCTGTCGCGAGCCGCCTACTGCATGTGTGTCATTTAATTTGCCGTCTCTGGTCTTTGTGGGAAAATAGCTTGCTGACTTTAATGATGTTCCACTATTTAAAACATAATTAAATTGATGTGCATTTACCAGGTGTAGTAAAGCGTGTTTTTGTAGTATACGGAATGCAAAGCTTCGATCATTCATTTAATGGGCAACACTATATAATTCAATTACGGAACATTCTACGGGGTAAAATCGTTTGCAGTGTATTCCAGAGTTTGCAGTGTATTCCTGCACTATTGGAAATTAAGTGTGTAACATTTATAGCCCGTTTTTAATGGCGCTTAAAGGAATTCTATTACATTAGATCAATTTGTGAAAATCGTTTGCAGTGCATGTTAATCTTGTTACACTATTTAAAAAAAGTGAATTTTCTATACGTTATTCCGGTGCATTATAAGATGTTTACTGTACACTATAGCGTGGGTAGAATTTATCGTTAATTTACAAGGACACGCAAAAGCTGCACATTATAAAATATGATAAAGTAACATATATTTTAGATGCGCCAAACTTTTTCCACCCCCACAATGTGAATGTGTTTGAAACCAAATGATAAACATATTACGTGATATATAGAAAGTCGTAAAAAATAAATGAGGTTAAACTAAATCACAGTAAGTCAGAGGGGTCAGTCGGGCGCACAAAGCAAGATGTTGAGAACATGTCGACCACATGGGTAGCAAGCAGTACAAAAAAGCAATCAGAAGTATTAAAATTGGCACAAACACAGAAAACATCGAATATATCATGAGAGATATAAATGTTCATCGTAGGAAGCGATATTCTTCCTCTATAAAAAGGGGAATTGCTTTTTGCGTATTGCTAATCAATTACACCGAAGAAGGGTTAATAAATGTCAGTCACGAATCAAAGTTAAATATAAAAATACACACACTATCCACGATTTGATTCTTAGATTGTAATTGCAACGTATTAATAGTACAAGTGCAACATACATGGAAATAGCAATAATGGAAAGGAATGCCGATTTTTCGAATACACGATGGACCCAGAAATATTCTCTGAACTTTTGACGGGAAAAATTCCACGATCTGCAAGGTTGTGAAAAGTGTTTCATGAGGCTAAACTGTTCAAAATTTGCAACAAACTGTCCAGTCATTTGACCTTTTTTTGAAAAAAACGGTTACATTACCGTACTTACATTACCGTACTTTAACTCCATCCTGACAATAATATGGTTAATAATATTGTTAGAATAGAGTTAAATTATGGTTATGTAGTCGTTTTCTATAAAAACGGTCGAATGACTGGACAGTTTGCTGAAAATTTTTAACAGTGTACAAGAAAATATAGAAAATAATAACAAATCTCACTAAACAGTTCGAGATATTGATAAAGCCAAAATTGCTCAAGAAACACTAACAGCCGCAATTTTGGAAATTAAATAATACTAATTCTTATGAACTCTGCACTAGGTTATATAATCTAAAAGAGATGTACAAAAAAAATCAATTTACTTTATGCTAAGAGATTTGTTGAACCTCATACAAGTTCGTACACATGGTAAAAGACGAATGTTTCTTAATCTTCAAAAATATAATATAAACATGAAAGAATATATACAATAACATCTTCCAAATTTCCCACAAATTCGAAAATAGGAAAATGTTTACTTAATAGATTTACAGTACAAAGGAAATCAATATTCCTGAAAGTATTTGTAAACTTTTCTTAATTAGTACATACAGTATCAGAAAATGAAACTGTTGAAAAAAGTATGATATGATGACCTGTTTTAGCAAATTTGACAATTTACGTTGTAACGCAGGATATTGCAATAATCATCACTGCTGGAACAAGCGTGTTTAATTGTAATTTGATAATATTCGAAGCTATTCCAAATAAAAAGTGATCAATTTATTTTAATTGGTTTTTAAATATTGTACAATCTAAAGAAATTTATTTATATGTAATTTATGCTTAATTTAATTTACTATGCAGTCTCAAACAAATCAACAATTTCAAACAAATGATTCACATGAAGACAATATTCTGTTTAATCTGGTAAAATGTTTTTTTCCCTTCCTATTGAACTCACTTCGTCTGTAAATAAGGGATAAAAATTATTATTTTTTTTAGAGTATATCAGATATCCGAAATGCGATGGGCTGACGACGCTTCTGCCAAATGCACGTTTTTCGTAAGGGTTATGACTCATTTTGGACTTTTTCCAAATGATGTCAAGAAATGTTAGAACAGTTAGAAGCATTTTTCAGAATTTTATTACCGCAATATGGTAAATTTTTTATGATTATCATTATGGAAGATTTATCAATCTTCGACTTTTTAAGTAACACGTTTTTACAGGCTACACCAAAGGTTTTTATAGTAAGTCAAGCCTACTATAAATTAAAAAAAAAAACGAAATACAAAATATTAAATGCCAACATTTGATATAAAATATTTATAGTAGATTTTATTTATTATACTAAAAAGTATTTATACACATGGACCGTAGTTGATAAAAATTTAGAGCATTATTATTAGTTTTTTAAATGAAGATTAATATATATATATACATATATATATATATCATAAAAAAAAGAAAAAGATACTTTTTACGCTTTTGAATATTCTTACTTCTATTTGTAGCATATATAATTTTTACAGCTTAGTTTATTTTGTGTTTTCATCTTTTTAAAATTAATTAATATAAACTTGAAATAATAGTTCTGTTTACGTACATTTAAATTTGCCATAGCGAGTAGAAAAAAACATTAGATTGCACAAATCTAACAAGATTTTACTACGTTTCTGATAAAATATGAAGAAAAAAGTTTCTAAATAATTCATCATATTTTAAACTGCATGACATTTTTTTTAAACTTGCTGATATTTTTTTTATTCTATTTATTACCAACTCGATATATATGTTTAATTTTCCGTTAAAAAATATCATTGTTTATATAAACAGTTTTAAGGTATCCGTCTACGTTTAAAACGTCAATTTCGATGAAAATTCGCATTTTTGTTTTATTTGATTTTCTTATAGAATGAACATTTCTGTTTCTAAATATGTTTTTATTTTTCCTGTACGCCTATTAGAAATGAAATTAGAGACCTTTAAAAAACAGCTGACGTCGTTAATTTATACCGGAAGTGGAGATATCTAAACCGGAAGTAGATCGAAAATTGAGGTTTATTAAACTGTTTTCGCGCATTTTTTAGTTTTTACAGTTAATATTATATTTTAGCTTTATCTATAGCACTACCTCAAAAGGTTTTTTTTACTACTTTATTAGCATTTTCTGCAAAATTTGATTTTTATCAAGAGAAGTTGAATACTATTGCTCTAACTCAAAATTTTATTATTCTATAACCATGAAATTTTTTGAGCAGCTATTTCATAATGTCTAAAGCGTAATGAAATAAAGAATTGATTATAGGTAAATAATTTGTTAATATGTAGCTACTTTTATGAAACATTACACGTAAAAATACAGAATTTTTCTATGTAATTGTATATAATTAGCTGTATCTCTTTTAGATTTCCGTATATTGACTAGTTTTTAGTTCATTACACTCAAGAGTGTCTAATATGCATATGTTAAAAAATATTTGTGTTATATGCATTTTTTTTTGTTTTTAGAACCGGAGCCGTTTTTATAAAAAAATGCTAAAAAATGACTAAAATTCTTCAAAATTTTTAAAAGTTTATAAATATTTTATATTTTTTCATTATTTTTCTTATTTTGTATTATACTATACTTAAAAGTGCCAAAACAATATCAAAATTACAGTTTATTTATAAAAAATGGCTTTTTAAATAGTCGGATAGCAATAAATATTAACATAACGACTTACAGTAGTAAACTCGAAATTTCTCCAAAAATAATTAAATGCATAAAAATATAGAAATATGTGTAAAATAAGCAAGTAAAAGGCTATAGTTATAAATTTAGTGGTTTTTAAAGTGTTTATTTAATTAAAAAAGTTCCTTTAAACTCATATGAAAACTTTAAAAGCGTTTTCTGAAAAATTCGATTTTCATCGGAAAAGGTAAACGACTATAGCTCTAACTCAAAATTTTATAATCCTATAACCAGGCAATTTTTTGTGTAGCTTTTCGATAATGTCTAGTGAACTAAAGAATTAGCTCTAAGTGACTTATTTTTTTATATATAGCTATTTTTATGAAGAATTACACGTAAAATTACTGAAATTTTCTATGTAATTGTATATAATCAGCTGTATCTCTTTTAGATTTCCGTATATTGACTAGTTTTTAGTTCATTACACTCAAGAGTGTCTAATATCCATATGTTAAAAAAATATTTGTGTTATATGCATTTTTTTCTTTTTTTTTTTTTTTTTTAGAGCCGGAGACGTTTTTATAAAAAAATGCTAAAAAATGACTAAAATTCTTCAAAATTTCTAAAAGTTGCATAAATATTTTATATTTTTTCATTATTGTCTTTATCCTGTGCTAGATTACACTGAAAAATACCAAAAAATGTGTCAAAAGTAATATTTTTTTTAAAAAAATGTCTCCGTACGTAGTCGGATACCTTAATATGATACATTTTTTAAAGTAATAAATTTATGTATTTTTTCCTGGTCAATATTTCAAAAAGTGCTAAACACCTTAAAAATTATATAGTGACTTTTCATGTAATGAATGTAAATTGCCTATTAAATTGTACATGTGGTAAATAACAAAAAAATTAAAGTAAACAGTATATTAGAATGTTTGTATTAATATAAAACCTCAAGAATTCTTAATTTTATTTACTGAAAATTTTTAACCAAACATGACAAGATGATTTTTAAAATTTGTGACCTTTTTCTGTTTTTATCACATATTTTGCTTTCAGGGAGAAAATTTAAATAATACCTTTTAGAGAAGTGGAATGATTACTAATCATTCTACTTTCCTAAAAGTTTTTTTTTTTTTTTTTTTTTTTTTTTTTTTTACCCCAAAATATGCGCAAAAATATTTCGGTAAAGGAAATTGAGTATACCGATTATCATATTTTCATGAATTTGCAGAATCATAAAACTGGTAAAGTTATTTTGAGTGCATATATTTTAACAGAATATTCTTATTTTATATTCCAAAATATTTTTCATTTTATGCCTCATACTAAGAGATAAATCACATCCGTATTCATAAATTCAAAGGAAATATAAAATTTAAAAAAAAAAAGGGTCAAGCGAATAAAAACTGCTAAATTGCTTTGCTTAAATATTGAAATATAGACTAGGAAAAATAATAAAAGATCTTGAAAATAGACAAATATATAGTAAAAATGCTGAAATGAATATTCTGTTCCAAATCAGCGATTTACTGACTGAATTGTTAGTCGAATTGTTTCCATTAAAATTATAAGCCAAAACATAATTTTAATGTTACAATGTCCACAAATATTGCTATATGGTCTTTTGCAAAAAAGTACATTATTTCAAATATTATTTTTCACTATAATATATATATTTTTAATCAAAAGCAAAATTATAACTGAAGTAGCTGGCATTCAACCACACTTTTTTTTTTTTTTTTTTTTTTTTTTTTTTTTTTTTATAGCGAATAATGAAATCGCATTCTTTTTCAAATTACTAAAATTGGTATACGATCCTCACTTAACTTTTTTTCTCTTAGCTCAAAATAAAGTTGTTTTTACTATAATGTATGAGATATGATTATAGTAGCAGATAAAAAAAGTATCCGTGTCTCAGATAGCAAAGAAAAAAGTCAAAGAAATAAGAATCGAATTGAAAGTTACTTTAATTTATATAAAAAATAGGATGATTAGAAACTTGAATTGGAATTTACTACATTTTAGAAAAGCATAGCGATAACAATATTTTTTCTTTATTTTTTATATGAATATAAAGTGTGATGTTTGATTTCTTAAACACATTTCCTTCTATCTAAAGATAAAGTAGTTTTTGACATGAATGATGGGAAATGGTATCAGCTTAGATAAGAAAAGAGTTTAAATCTCTCATTCCAAAGTAAACAAAGTAGAAAAATGAAATGAAAATAGAGAATTGGCATTACAGATTGCACTTTAAAATATTTCTGGCGAAAAAGTATAGACATTTCTTGAAGACTAATCATAATAATGCAGAACCATACAATGTTAAATTATTTATAAAATCGAGTTTTAAAATAATTTTTTTAAAGGAAATATGGTAAGAATTTTCGACAGATGTCAATAAAGTGATAGCAAATTGATGATATTTCTGAAGTAAAAAATAGTATTTCTTTAGGATTTTTCTTCGAACATGAGTTAAGAAACATAAAAAATTACAAAAATGCAATAAAATACAGAAGTTCTGCTCCTTTCTTTTTGCCGCAAGATACAAGAAAAAAAACACATGTATCATACATAAATTTTGGCACTCTGTTCGATAATATATTTATATTTCCGAATATTTTAATATTAATATGCTTATGTGATTATTTACATTAACTTATCCGTTTGATGCTTTAAACATTTACTTAAAGTGTATTTATTAATTTTTGAATGTTTGATACTCACAAATATTTGGTCAAAGTACAATTTCAAAGGAAAAATTTCATCCCTAATATACTATTCACCCAACAAACCAATCACAATTTCTCGAAATCAGGTTGTGTGATTGCAAAAAGTATACATATCAAAATCATGACCAAATTACACAGAATCCAATAACTATTATTTTTATTAAAATGTATACCACGAAATAAATATCAATCCATTGAGATAAATATAAATTAAATTTAGAGGGACTCGTTAATCTTCATTTTGAAAAAAAGACGAAAATATTCTTAATTTATTTCCTTAAAATGAAGTTAGACATCAACACCACAGTATACAAGTAGAAAATTTTTCAATTGAGAAAAATGTATCTCGGCCTCGAATCGAACCCAGAACTTTTGGCTTAAATTGTCACTGATTTTCCAATAAAGCTACCTGGAGTAAAAACCAGGAGACACAATTCTCTGAGACTCAGTTGGAACAACATTGGCTATTAAATAAAAGGTTCTGGGTTCTATTCCCGGCCAGGACATTTTTCACACAGTTGGAAAATTTTCAACTTAAGATGACTTCACCAATCACTATGATTGTGATAAAATATAAACAAGAAGGAAACATTATGCTTCAAGCATAGCAGTTGAAACACTTTCCAATACTTCCAGAAATTTTTATCAAAACATCGCCGTTTAATTCGATAAAGAAGATTCCTAAGCAGACATTATAGAAAATGCATAACAGATTTGAAAATCAGATTTCAGCAATTAACGTCCATAAGCGAAAAGGTACTCCGAATATTTTTAGCGGTCATGTATATCCGCTATAGATAAGTATATGTTCTAAATAGTATGCTAAAATTAAGTGTAGAATGAAAACGCATAGCACAATTGAAAATCTACCATCAACAATTTCTATCAATAGACGGAATCGTATTTGAATTCCTTTGTATAACCTTTTCACATATTTGAATATAAATTTACATATGTGATTATTTACATTAAGTTGCACGTTCGACACTGTAAAAGTTTATTTAAATTGTACTTACTAATTTTTATATGATTAATTCTGACAAACATTTGGTCAATGTGCAATTATGTATACCTCCACTATATTATCTACAGATTTTTATACACGCCATATATTAAGTTAAATTTGAATTCATGCAAAAATGCATAAAACTACTGAAATCACAGTTCCAGGAATTACTATTCATAGCAAGTCATGTATCCATTTTTTTTTGCTTAGCCCTGTATATGATTTTATTTCTATTCTACAAACATCCATTAATATACTAATTATAAATGAACTTGAAAATGCATAACTCAATTTCAAAACACCTTTAAGCAATTCATACATGTGCTCAGTAACGCTTGTCAATACTTTCGTGTAGCCCGTATATGATGTATAAATGTATGCGCACTACGTAGTATGCAATAATTTTGTTTGTCTTTAAACCTTATATCATAATTGAAAACGAAATTCCAGAAATTATCCTTATTAGATAATGCTTCGGATACAATACTGTATCCGTGTGTAATCTTTTATGTGTCCCTTTAAATAAACCATAAATACTCATCTCGTATTGTCAGTATCAATCTTAGTCTTTATTTAAACAAATCTTTATTTAACTATACTTAACTTTTATAATTAAATATGATTTTGTATAAAATTTATGATTTTTTTTATAGCTCTCTTCTTATTTATAAGTACTCACAATTATCTTAGAAAAACTATTGCTTTGTGTACAAAAACACTGATACTCTTTTCAGAGTAAAAATGTTTCCAAATGCTTTCATGTTAAATTAAAGAACAGCAGTATTAAGGGTATACATTGCTATTTACCTAAATTACTTTTAAATTCTATTAAATTTTAAATGATCAAACTAATCTGTTTCATTAAAATTTGATAATTCTTTTTTGAAACATATATATATATATATATATATATATATATATATATATATATTTAATTGCTGAAAATATATAAATTCTAAATTGTTTTGCATTTCACCAATTCAATCAAGAAATAAGAATTTTCTAAATACACTCTTGCTTAGTGAAAATAAAAAATACCATGAAAAATATCTTCTACATAACAATTAGAAACATGAATATAAAGGACTGAATTATAAAAGAGTATCAAGGGAATATTGTCTGGTTTACTGAGAACATCAAATGCTTCTAAAAATAGTTGCTTTTCAAAAATTTTAAATCATATTTTAACTCATAGTAGAGTGTCTGAATAAATTACACACAGTAAGCAAGGAACTATGTATCTACTTATACAAACAAACAATTTTACTGACTGAGTATGTAAATTTAAAAAAAAAAGAGAGAAAAATAAAACAGCATTTTAATTTGCAAAAGTAAATTTTTCTTAACAAATATGTTTGTTGAAGAGAATTATTTTTCAGTTTGCTAAGGATTTTGTATATTGTTTTGTTTGTGTAAAATGCATTTGTTTTATTTCAAATGATAACATTTCGAAACTGAATAAATGTAACTTACCTATCATTCTAGTATATATAATGTGGCGCTTAATAATATTTCGACTATTTAAGTAGTACTAAGCAGGGTAAAAAGTAAAAAAAAAATGCTATATCTGTCACAAACCGCTATAACAAAACACTAATGCATGTACAGAGTAGTGATTTTTTAGTATTCCAGTGTACTTGTCTATCTGTCTTGCTCACATTTTTTTCAATAATTGTCAACTTAAAACTCTTATTATCTTTTATCAAAATGTAATTCATACAACATGACCAAACTGGAATATATATATAAAAATGTGGGAATTATTAGAAGTAACAGCAACAATAATATGAACTCAATGAATTATTACTTTTCACGAGCAGGGATAAAAGCGATGATCACGCAATACCAAGAAACGCTCGCCTGCATGAGCGGTTGTTCTATAGATTTGAGCCATTGCGGTGGATGGATTTTTGCTCAGGGAAGCTTGCAAATGTTAATATTAAAATACGGAAGTTGGTACGTTCATAAATAATAATACTATTTGATATTTGTATTTGAATCTTCAGTTGTATATGCTGTTATTTTATTAAACCTTTTTGTTTATATTATATTTGAAGAATCTTCTGTTGTATTGAAACTACATATTGGTTATCATAATCCCACATATATATTTCTTTTTATGCCTTTAAAATATATCTCAAATTGTGGTATTTCTATTTTAAAGGAAATAGTAACATATACACATAATATAATTAGTTCATAGCATTGCATTTTTTAAATGCTTAACACACTGTTATATGTACGCACCAGGTATATGTATGCAACAGAACAGTAAAATGCTTATCATGTTACATTTAATTTCATTATCTTAATATATAAACAAATGTATTTTAATAGTGCATGCATTTTTACATATTATGTACAAATTAGAAATAAAGCACATATAAAACACACACATACAGATATGCAGTTTTACATAAACATACTACAACCCGTATTCCATTGGTATTCTATAATCGTTTCTTTAACAAGTTTCTTTCCATTTTACTGACCACGAACATTTTTTCTATTAAATTTTTAATGAGATAATTGTTTTTCTATACTTTTTTTCGCGAAAAAAGTATCATTACTCGTTTCAATTTTCAGTTTTTAAAGAATTTAAAAAATATTTCCTTTTGCATTTGAATGAACTTTTATACTCAGCTTTTCAATTAATAAAAACATTATTCTAAGATTGAAAATGTGTTTTGTGCTGTTATTCTTCTTTTCTTCATATGAAAACAAAAACAATGAAAATTTTGAAGATTTTAATGTAGATAGCAAATAATTTAATAACTATTTTTTTTTCTTTTAAACAAACTTTTAAAAATAATATCTAGATTCTAGAAGCCTTCTTTCTGAGGGGAGTTTAAATTAGTGATAACATGATTATTTTGTGTCTTTGAATGAAAATTACTTTTCAAATATAATGTGATACATGGCATTTTGTTGAAAATCTTTTTAACCCATTAAAGCCTATTTGTACCATATGGAACCGGGATAGCTGCCCATCATTTTGTTGTTTGTATACCAGTATACTTTAAGAGAAATATTCTCTTTAATTGATAACATAAACTTCCTAATAAAAGGAGACTAAAGTTGCTATTTTGAAAAATTGGTATGAAATGCAATTTTTTCATTTTGAAGAGAAAAATAATTCCGGCTTTAATGGGTTAATAAAGTGAACGACTTTTAAAGTCATGCACATTTTGCAAGTAAAAAATTATTTTTTTTAATAATTTGGGTAAAAAAAAAAAATACAAAAAATAAGATTTTAGAAAAAATGATTAAATACAGTCATACATCGGCTAATGCAAATAATTAATTTCAGATAAATATTTATTAGCTGAAATATTTTTTAACAGAAACGTGATTTCATCATAGCTCTCTACAGTTTAATAATTTCGGGTACTGTCCGAAATATAAATACCAGTTTTATAAAACATAAAAAAAAACACTGTAAAAGAGTAAAATCCATCCAATCTTTGAACACATATTTAGTCAGAAGAAAATGGAATGTAAATTGGAAAAATGAAGATTTTAATATACGCTTTCAAAAAGTTTTTGCTATTAGTGTTCTAAATCTCTACAGTTAATTTAAATTGAGTGATTTGTTTTTTAGTAGCTGGTCTGCGTTTGTTTTCTGTGGAAGAAGTAAAAATACTGTCCAGGGCTGATTGAACTTCTTTTTTTTTCCAGAATGTTTTAAAGTTATTTTTGAACTTTTGTTCTAGAATGCACATATTTGTTTATTTCAACTTATTTGGGATACCACGAAAGACTGAAAGTCTCCACTGTAATGTAGCACTTTTAAAACGTCATCTGTTAACATTCTTTCTTTTTTGTTCCTGCATTCCCATTTCTTTGATCATGACTTGTGTTTTTCTTTGTCCTAATCCAGTTGTCAATGAATGTCTTCAAGATTTAGTGTTTTCAGATTTTTAACATTCCCTAGATGTAAAAGAAAATCTGACATTACTGTTGCTTATTATTTCAATCATATTGTAGCAAAATGCTTAGCTACCATTTTATAAGCGTACTTTAGTGGGCGAGTGAATTTTTGAGATTTTGTGCGCGATCCTGATGTCCTGAAACACTAATATTTGTGCGTGAATGATAAATCTATTATGTCTCTATTAAAGGTTGAAAAATGGGGGAAAATATATCTCCGGAATATGGCTGTCGTGATTATTTTGAAATGATGTGTTACTTAGGTAACTGTGGTTGGCTAGTGGCTATATACAGTGAGTCGTTAGTTGGAATCCGCGGAGTTGGAATTTATCTCGCTTAACTGCAATAAAGGTCTTAAGAGCTATATACGACACGTGGAGTTATAGAGGGGAATTCCTTTTTGTGCTTAGAAGGATAGTTTGCTGCCAAGAAGTAGATTTTTAGATTTCAAAAAAGAAGAATCGTGACTCTTGGAATCTGTTTAGACATTGAGCTTCCAGTAAGAATTAGGCTTTCTTGAAAATATAATTGTGCAAATTAATTACAGCACTTGCAAATTAACGCTTAAAGAGGTGTCTGATTACGTTTAAAAGTAAAAATGTTTTTTCTACTTATCTTCCTCTTTGTTCTAAGTTTTTAACAAACCGTTGTTATTGTTAAATTGTAAATTGTCCGCATGTACTTATTTCAAGTAAACAGCCAAGAATTCTGTCATAATTTTAGTAAAAGTCCTGCGAAATTTCAGTGGATAGATTCAAAAATAATTTTTGAATTACTTAATGCTCCCTATGATAAAGGAAAGTTCAACCCAACGAGACACAGTACTTTTAATTACTTTACTAAAGACTATTAGTCTTTAGATATAAAATACAGAAAATACTCAAACGGGTATATTTTTAACCATGCGTATTAAGCCATAAATTAGGAGTCCAGAAAGGAATGATTTCTTGTCGAACCACATCACATCCTTACCAAAGGTTGCTAACGACAGATGAATTTTCCCTTAAAAGGATATTTTGAGCATTAGAACACAGTATACATATTAAAACTAAAACTGAAGTAGCATTTTGTGGCAAATTACCATTAAATAGCAAAAATATTTGAAAACATTTTTTTTTCTAATTTCTAATTTGTAAATTTAAACAAAATATTCAAAATATTTTATTTTTTGCAGCTAACAAATAAAGGAAATACATGGGTAGATTTTCACAAATTTGCCGTTTTAGAATACACCGTTTCAGAGTAAATACCCTCAAACCCCGGATTAAGCCTATTGAAAAAAAATCACTTAGAATATTGCAATACGTGTTTCGGTTACAGCCGTTCGTTTAAACGTGCTGTAACTCAGGTAATAACGCAAAATGTAAATGAGGTTTTTCGCACGTTATTTAGAAAATAATTCGAAATAAGTTCATAAATGAAAATCCCATTTTAAGGTATCCGAATACCTTCGGAGGGCCTTTTTTAAAATTATTTTAAAATATGACTTGTTTTTGCATTGTATATGTGATTAAAAAAGATGTGATGATGTGATTAAAAAAGTAAAATAACACAGAAAAAGTTATACATTTCAAATTTTTTTTTATATTTTGGGGAAAAAATAAGCAAAAAACAGCGAAAATGATCACTTCCGCAAAACATCAAAACTCAACTTTAAATCAAGATATTTTTATTTTGTAAGCATTATTATAATTATTAAACCTTTTTCTGGGGAATGAACTACTCTCATATTTGTGAGTCAAATATTTAAAACTATATAGAACGTTAATCAGTGATGAAGCAAAAATTACTAAAAATTTATTGCAAATTGGAAACTTTATCAATAATTTAAAAAAAAACTAATACACTTACTGTTACGAGTGTAGTTCATTCCCTTTATTGCACTTTGCAAAGCATACAAAAAAAAATTGAAAGAGATTCATCCATAATGTTTTCCTTTATGATGTTTTGCGTAAACGTAAAATGTTAAAAAATTGATTTTCAGAAAACGCAAAAACAAGATATAATTCAAAATCTTCCTTTATTTTGAAAAGCTAACCTTAATATGTTACTCAATTTATACACTATATTATCTATTTTGTTTAAAACAATTGCTGTTTTTCTTTTTCAAATTCTTTTAAAATTTTCTCTGCTTCTTTACTTTTGGGTTTACATAGCATTGAAAAAAGTGCTGACTTCCGGTATATAACGATACTTCCGGTTTCAAAATACCGATACTTAGTAATTTTAAAAAGGCAATAACTTGACTTCTAAATAAGATATAAACAAAATTCAAACAGATTTGGAAAGATAAAGAGTCCGGCTATTATATTATACCAAAATCTAAAAATCGATATTTTGGCCGAAAATCGGCTTTCAAAGGTGTTCGGATACCATCAAAAATTAACAGAGTTCTTTTGAAATAAATCAGACAATTTCAATTATAAAGATCATATAAAGAAGTAAAAATACAGAAACAAAAGGTCTATTTGAAGCATAGCTTAATTTAAATGTTAAATGCCAATTAATCCTTTTTTGTCTGTTTCATTAAAACGTAAAATGTTGCTAACCTCATTAACTATACGTTGAAATGATATTCCTGTAACCACTGTTGTTGTTCTTCATAATCTGTAAAAAATGGCTGCAAATTGAATTCTACAAATTTTGTTATGAACTAGACACAATAATGAACAAAAACAAATTATTATTGTGTACTCGTGACATATAAATTTCATGTAAAATTTATTGTTACATCAATACGTCCGGCAGTATACTTGAAATTCTAAGTAACAAAACTTGCAAAATGTTTAAGAAAGATTTTTCCCCCTAAGTTCTGTATACATATAACTTATAAATATATTACTTATATGTATATATATAATTCTGTAAACAATATAAATTAACAATATTAAAGATATAAAAAATAATTTTACATTATTCCTTAGAAAGTAAGGGGTTGTTACACAAACCTAAGCTTCTTCTTCAACATCGGTCGTTTTCAATTAAGTTCAAAACTACCATGTCAATACCCTTAAAAATAAAATTTATTTATAAAAATATCTGATGTTTAATTTTTTTTAAACTTTTAATACATTTAATAAATATTCTTTAGCATGTATCACATAATATACCCTGTTTATATAATTATATATAATTAGTAATAATCTTTATAATATACTTTACTTATATTCTAAATATGTTTTCTATATAACATATTCTAAATAATATTCATATATTGTGTTATATATATATACATATATATATATATATATATATATATATATATATATATATATATATATATATATATATATATATATATATATATATATATATATATATATATAATATATATATGTATATAACACATGTATTATTTTAAATATATAAATAAAAAAATAATATAACGTACTCTAAATACATTTTTGTCGATTACAAAGTGAGCGATTATGCTTTAGCTGGTCAAAAAATACCTGAATCCCTATTAGCATTTCGATTTATATATTGGTCATTATCTGCTTTTAGTTAGAGATAGCTCACATGGATATGAAATTACTTTAAAAATAATAAAGTGCAAACTACTCTTTAATGAAGCTGAAATGATCGTGAAAATTACTTGTTATATATGCACATCGTTATAATCGATTTTTTTTACAATATGTGGTGATTTGCAGAAAATTAAAAAAAAAATCGATTTGCATCCTGTTTTGGAGTATCACGCTTTTCACTATCAAAGTCCTACACTATTATGGTATTGTTACATTCTAAATTGATGCCGTTCATACAAATAAGAAAATGTATACACTAAGAACGAAATTGTGATAAAATTAATAATAGATTAGATATATATTATATATTTCTTAGAATTTTACAGAACGACATTTCCATTTTAAAATGTGTTTATTATCAATTACCATAGTCCAATAGACATTTCAGAAGTCTTTAGTCATACTCTTAATATACCAAATATAAACTATTAAAATATATAATCAATGCCTGCAAATATACATATTTTTACATTCGAAAATAATTGAGCATTTCTGAAAGACTTATTACGTATTCAAATATTATTAACCATGCAAAATTTAAATTGTTCTATCATTAATAGACATAAAACTCTAACATGTTGATCTGTGCAATTTCAATTTGAAGACAACTTTTTGAAGTATGATGGAAATAAGAATTGTTGGGATACAGAAAATGAATAAAAATAATACAATTATACGGTAATAAAGCAATTCATTTCCATAATAAAAATTATAGGATAATTTTTATTTTATATACTATATTAGTATGCGATTCGTTTTCCTTTTCCTGATGAATCACAATTCCAAGAAAAGAGAAACATATAAAAAAATCTTTTAATGAATGGCTACCTATTTTTTGAACAGCTTTTGTAACCGGAAATACGGGTGTTTTATTAACGGTTTATAAATGATCAATTATGTTAATGATAACGAAATTCCCGAGGTATACCAGTGAAATGCATCCTGAATCATTACGAGAACACCTCACTGGAAAAGACCCAAAACAATTGCAAAATACTTGACAGAAATGAAATCGTAACATTTAGACCATGTTTTACACCTCTTAGTTTTCAACAGCCCAATGAAATAATTGAAATAATCTGCGGTACACTGCCGGATAAAAGGTATCGCAGACTGGTAATTTTTCTGCGAAAAATCGTATTAAAAATTATAGGTACCAATCGGATAGGCATAATGTCTCTTATTCAACTCGACGTAAAATCAATTCTACGGATGTTGTCTACATATTAAATATTGAATCAACTTTCATTTATAAGTTAATACATTTATAAGTAAGACCTACTTTTATCACTGCATTTTTGTCCCTTGGATAAAGTAGCCCGGAAAAGTATATAGTTTATATTTCTTATTAAATAGTCTTAGAGTAAAAATAGTTTAAAGTTCCAAGGTGCTAAAGTTAAATGGAACGTTTTTAGGAGCATTCGTAATTATATAAATACGTAGCGCCTATAGTCGTCGTCTGGTCTTTCCGTTTGTCCGCATATAACAGCGCAGAAACTACCGAACTGAAAAGTTTGAAATATAATATAATATAATATCTATATCCAATGGTTGGAGTAACATAGTTGAGATTTTTTCCAACAGAGCGAAAATATGTCGGAACCAGGACGCGCACCTGGGTACTTTGGTACCAACGCTATCCCTACTGAGTTATCCCAACGATATCCTGGTTGGCATTTTTCACTCTTATTTGTTAGACAAGGCTGCGAACTGCAGCGCTGATTTCATTCATCAGAGCTATAACTATAGCATTTTACATGATGAATCTGAAATAACACGGAAACTCTTGTATATCATGTAATTAGTTCATAATGAACAGAGGTAAGTATATTCAACTAAGTAAATTACACTGCTCAAAACAATTAAAGCATATTTGAAGTTTTATATAAAAAAAAAGATATAAACGAAATTTTTTTTGCCGAAAATAGAAGAAGAGAATCACAAATGCAAATTTTTCTGGTTTTCAAACTGTGGAGTATGCAAATTTTGAGTTCGACGTCAAAAACGTCGCTTCAGCGGCAGCGAATGAAATTTGACTTTCAACTGGATAAAAGAGAATGAAGACAAGGATGATCGGCATTCAGTGATTGCTTTGTTTCGATGAGTACGATGTCTCAGCGAAGTCATTTGACAGATTCAGAAGCTTGGAGAATTGTTGGTAGGTTAGAAGGGGTCTAAACTCAAGCCGAAGTAGCGCAAGCCATTGGAGTGTCCCAAAGTGTCATTTCCAGGATCTGGAACCGTTTTTTGGAGAGTGGATGTGCAGGCCGAAGACCAGGGCAAGGTCGTAGACGGGCAACAACGCCCAATGAAGATCGGTATTTAGCGTTAACAGCTCGGAGACACCGAAACATGAACGCTACTCTTCTCCAACAACACCTTCGCTCGGCTACAGGCACCAAGATTTCAACTCAGACTGTCCGAAACCGGTTCCATGCTGTTGGTCTGTATGCTCGCCGACCAATGGTATGTGTTAGATTAACATCAAGGCATCGTCGCGACCGCAGGGAGTGGGCAACCGAGCATGTCAACTGGAGGAGAAATGAATGGAGCAATATTCTGTTTTCTGACGAGTCCCGTTTTTCTGTGCATCCGGATAATAGGTGTATTTTCATCTGGAGGGACCGTGGCAGTAGGAATAATCCTGCGTTCGTGCACGAAAATGTCAGATTTGGCGGTGGAGGAGTGTTGGTGTATGGTGGCATCTCCATTGACGGGCGCACTGACCTCTACATCATTCGAGATGGAGCTCTGACTAGTCGCCGATATAGGGATGAGATCCTCAGACCTATTGTAGTCCCTTACGCTGCAGCAATCGGAGATAACTTCATTTTAATGGACGATAACTGCAGGCCACATCGTGCAAACCTGGTGGAGGATTTCCTTTTCGAGGAAGGAATCGTTCGAATGGAATGGCCAGCGTGTTCTCCAGACATGAATCCAATCGAGCACGTTTGGGACGCTCTAGGAAGACGAGTTTCTGGCCGCCAACAACCCCCACAAACTCTCCAAGAACTGGAAAGAGCTCTTCTGGAAGAGTGGGGCAGAATACCCCAACTCGTCATTAATAGCCTCATTGAGTCCATGCCTCAAAGGTGTTCAACGTTGCTGGCCGCCCGTGGAAACCATACCCCCTACTGAAAATGATTTTCTTTGAAGAAAACACTTTTTCTTATTCTTTTTTTCTCATATGCACAAATTGTGTCTTTTTCCTTTTGTACACAAATGCGCAATAAAATGCATTTTTTTCTGCCAAACATGTGTAATTTATTCTCATATAACCTACTATGTCTGTCGACCATGTATCAATCAGCTAAAAAGTTTCCCAGATACAAAATCCACCTAAAACTGCAATATCCTTTAATTGTTTTGAGCAGTGTATATCCAATGGTCGGAGTATCATAGTTGAGATTTTTTCCAACAGAGCGAAAATATGCCGGGACCAGGACTCAAAACTTAGGTACTTTGGTTTGCCATACCAACGCCCTCCCTACTGAGCTATCCCGACGATATCCTGGTTGGCATATTTCACTCTTATTTGTCGGACAAAACTGCGAACTACAGCGCTAATTTCATTCATCAGAGCTATAACTATAGCATTTTACATGATGAATCTGAAATAACACGGAAACTCCTGTATACCATGTAAATAGGTCATACTTTCCTCTGTTCATTATGACCTAATTACATGTTATACAGGAGTTTCCGTGTTACTTCATATTCATCATGTAAAATGCTATAGTTATAACTCTGATGAATGAAATTTGAATATATAATCGTATAATATAATGGATATAATATAATCGTTGCAGAAATTAGTCGAGTTATTTCACATTTTCTGAAAATCAAATCAAAACTTAAAAAGATATTAATAAAAATTTTCTTCATTCTATTAAATCCCATCATAGGTAATTGATTCATTGATATCCTATGATATGTAATGATTCTAGGTGGCCATGGCGATTACGTCATATTTAAGATTTAGTCATTTTATTTCCCTTTTACTAAATTTAAAAACAGAATTTGTATACTAAAATTGTTTAATTACAGCAATCATATAATTTACCGGCAGTTTTTTTGGATAGATGTTTCAGGAGTAACATATATTAAATGGAAAAATCATCTAAATATGAATTGTAACTTCAGAATTTTTCAAAGCTAGGCTTACATTTCCCATTGGAATATTTAGTATATGTCTACAAAAGATAAAATGTTGCCAGTTAAAAATGTACTTATTTTATTAGGGAAATTAATCATATCATAATAACAGATGATATAATTCACTTCATTGAAACCAGTAATAGTACGAACGAACCTCATTTGTCGCGTTTGACGTAGAATTTCTAACTTGTTTTTATTGAAATACATCTTTTTAATAATGAAAATTCATAATAAATTCATAATAAAACATTATGAATAAATTAAAAATTGATATTAAAATAAATATAAATTAAGTATAAATCTATATTATCATTAGTCAATGAAAAATTAATATTCAATGAACTTATTAAATTAGTTTTTACATAAAAATAACAAACGTCATTCAAAACATAGCTATGTGCTTTTACAGCTCATTCTTATGATTAATTTGCGATGTGTACAGAGTATTTAATTTCCAACGTTCTTAAGAGCGTTCTGACGTTCTTAATCCATTTATGTTTTACAACGCAGGAATGAAAATCTTAGACTTTAACCCGAAATATTTGAGAATGTGTATTTATACAAGATTAGTTTAATTTACAAGTATCCTAAACATTAAAATATTTACCAGAAATAATTCTGTATATAAGTTAATCAGTTTATTGGTTCAAGGGGATTCCCAGTTGCGTTGCAACTCCATTTCCTGTCTTCACAAATACCCGTAGATAAATTGCGGCGCAACTGTGAATCCCCTTGAACCAATAAACTGATTAACTGATAACTGAATTATTTCTGGTTACTATTTTAATGTTTAGGATGCTTCTCTATAACAACTTAATTTATTTTTCCAAATTTATCGATAAACGCCTCATACATTTAGTTTTAGAAAGCAATGGAAATCTAAGAAAAATTGCATAAACTATGTATTTTTACGGCAGCTTTGTTGGAACGTAAATAAGAGTCAAAAGTGAGTGTTTCCATTTAAAAAAATGAAAGTTGCAATATTAATATTTTGATGTCCCCCAATCATAAGTAATGTACAGTATTAAATAGTTATACCAGTTGGTCTTTACCTATAGATGTCTTATCTATATATTAATAATGTCTATCGATATCTTAATAATGTCTTATCTATATCTTAATAATGTAATCATTTTAATTTCATAAATAGTATTTTGTTTCTAATAGAATCAGCTCGATAAACCTCAGTACTGGCCATAACATTCGATCAGTAAATCGAATGCTGTAGATGCAACGCATAAGGAAGCTCAGATGTCTTATCCGTTTATTGACAACAAATTAGTAGGAGGTGATTAATTTTTTTGTCCAGGACTGCATTGCACATTGTTATGTGATCTAATAAGACTATAAGAAACTTCACTTCTCCATACTAATGTTTATGAAATTGTTAATAAATCAATTTCAATTATAATACAGCATTAATATATTATCGTCATTAGTAAAATAAAATTACACTATTTCATTACTCTGTATTATGCTGATCATTACTGACTATTAAAGTACTAAATAAGCTAAAATAAAATGTTATTGTAAAATTACAGTTCGTAAAATTATTAACATAAATCGTAATAACAAAATCATCTATAATTCCTTTATTGTGATTAATTTATGTTAATAGTTTTGTAATTAACTGGGGGTGTTAATTTTATTTTTACTTATTAATAACATACAACAATAGCTCCTCATACACCGCGAAATATACTAATGTAGCAATATTACGATATATTGATTCTAAAATCTCCCAGACACATTCGATGATAAGAATGAAAGATTTTTCGAAATTTCATTAGGATATAATTTTCAAGGATTTCTATATGTCCATCAATTTGAAAACGTAATTATTAAAGTGCTTTGTAAATTTGATTATGTTGTAATTTAATATTTAAGCTAACGATATTTATAACGAATAAATTAAAACGAATAAATTATCGGAAGATATAGAATATTTAGATTTGATTAAAATAACTGACATGTAATATTTGAAAATGACAGCATGAAATTTACTTGGTTTGACCATGTCTTGAAGCTTTTGCCTTAATTAAAACTTTGAGAAGAAGATAGTATAATATAATTTTGAACTTGAAAGATACTTTTGTTCGGCTTTATACACATTTAAGAAAATGTTATGTAAATTAATTGAAATTATCGAATATTCTATGACTAGGCAGGGTAGAACAATAAGCGATGAGTTTATTTTTATTTATAGTTTTTTGTAGCACCCTGATTTAATATATATATATATACAGGGTCATTCATAATTCCCTCCGGGGTTTCGAAACGTTATAGTAAAAAAACGAAGACGAATATGAAAAAAAGAAACATATGAAATTATTCCGAAACTATTCAAGTTTTACTTACATACATTACAGGTGTTCTATGTGTGAACCCTTGGTCACACGGCATACATCCATGCGATAGTCCAGTTCCTGCCATACTCCGTTTCTTTAAATCTGAATCAGTGGTGTCAGTTCAACGGGCCTTTCGTTGTAAATATCGAAAACAGGGAGCAACTGACAAAACAATTCATGTGTGGTACCGGAAATTTAAAGAAACGGAGTATGGCAGGAACTGGACTATCGCATGGATGTATGACGTGTGACCAAGGGTTCACACATAGAACACCTGTAATGTATGTAAGTAAAACTTGAATAGTTTCGGAATAATTTCATATGTTTCTTTTTTTCATATTCGTCTTCGTTTTTTTACTATAACGTTTCGAAACCCCGGAGGGAATTATGAATGACCCTGTATATATATATATATATATTACTTCCAGAAAACTAAATTAAATGCCAATTTGTGAAATGAATGTTAATTTTTCGAAATGAACATTTTTATTTTCATTTAATGCAAAACCAATATATTTTTTATTAATCACTGTAAGCATTTTGGTTCATTAATTCGAGCATCCTATATTGTTACTTACAATATTTTTTTTTCCAAAGTTCAACAAGTTTTTTTTATTACTCGACGGTACACATCTGCTGATCATGACGCAGAAAATCTATAATTAACGTCTTGGTCAATACAGAACTAATCGCCCGGTATATTGTTGCAGAACGTTCGAAAATAATGAAATCCTATAGAATCAAGTGCTGAAAATTAAAAGGGTGTGGTAGAATTTTATATTGGAATCAGATAGTGTTTTGGAGATACATGGAGATTAGCTCAGAAGAAGGACATGTTGGCGACCAGTGCGCTTTTGCTGAATCTCTGCAGATTACGTTCATTGAGTGAACACAGAAATCTGTATTCACTTACTCGTTCTTCGGAAATTAATGTTCTCCTTGCAGTTACACAATACGCAATATTTATCTGTGTTGGATAAAGTTATTGTACCCCTAGTGGGTGTTTTTGTTTTCTGTTAATCATATATTTCCGTGTGCGGATTTACATTGAAGTAAAAGCACAATAATTTGCCCCTGGTAAAAATGCAGTACTGGAATCTTTTCTTTTAGCCATGTTTAGACTTTTGAACACTTCTCGTCTCTTAACTTCGCATCTCAATTTAAAAACCTCATAAAAATAAATCAGGCATTTAATAAATAACGCAATACAATCAATAAATAAAAGGCATACAATTGATATTTCGTTTTAATAAAACTGAACATGAAACACTATACAGAAATGTGCCACACACACACTATATTGTCGTGATTACCACTTATGTAATCTATTTAATCATCCGAACGTTTGTATAACTGAAGTAGATCCATTCCCTAAATTCTTTTTTATTCGGCGCTCTATTACTGTTATTTAAGACATGGACGACAGATTGATAAAAATACTGATGTTGAAGCTTCCTTATGTGTGGCATCTAGAGCATTCGATTTACTTGTTGAATGTTATGGTCGGTACTGAGTTTTATCGTGCTGATTCCATTGCAACAAAATACTATTTATGAAATTAAAGTGATTAAATTATTAAGAAATAATTAGTATTTAAAGATTAGATTACATCAATATATGCATAAGTGTTATATTTACAAATTTGCCAAAATGAAATAAAATAGAAAGTGATACAAACATTAATTTGATAAATATTTAAATGAATTTTATTTCTCATTTTTCATAAATGATTTCTTTTACAGTCTTCCCGTCATTCAAAATCTATTAAATATTCTATCTCCACATATTTTTTGACTCGATTAAAATATCGTAATAAAAAGATGGTATGTTTATTTTTTCACATAGGTTGTGTGTTAATATTTAAATAAAGCTTTATGGGACAAATAATCTATATAAATTTATAAAATACAAAATTACCACTTACATTTTTTCTTACATTAACTGGAACCCAGATAATAAATTATTTCAGTCTTTTATCGGAGAAAAGCATTGCGTATTTATTTTTCAACAGATATTTATTGTTCCAATTTTATGTGATGCAAAATAAAAAGGTGGGGAATTTCACTAAATTTATCAAAATTATTCCAAAGACAAGACGAATAATTAAACTTTTGTTGAATATACATTAATTGAAAATTTTATTTCGTCAATAAAAACTGCAAAGCAATTAGTAAATCTAAGACAATTTATGCTTAAAAAACTACACGTAATGTTTTTTGTAACTTCGGATTTTTTTTTCTTGTAAACATTGGGACACTTAAAACTAATCTTAAGTAAGAAACACTTTAGGGACATTTAATTGCTCATGAAAAAAAAAATCAATATACATTCACCTAATACAGATTATGTTTTTTTTAACTAACGTTATTTTCGTGATAAAATAATTAATTTTACTTTTTACGAGATAAAAAGGGAGAATAATTTAATTACTCTAATTAAGACCTTTCAAAGCCAGAAATATAATGAAAATTACTTTAAGAAAAACTATTATAATGGTATTAAGTTAAAATAGCACTAAGTCTGTTCATCTCAGAAAAAAATAAACACCTGCTAATAAACACCTGCAATTGTTCACTAATTGAAAATTTTAAACGTTTAATACATTTTTCTAAAAGTAATCTAATTAATAAAAAGTCATTTAAAAAATAAGAAAAGCTACTTCATACTGAATGTACTTATAAAGAGACTGTTTTCCTTTTCATTTTCACCTTTGACGTACGTAGTATTTGTTAAAATATTTTTTTTTCTTTAAAAATGTACGTAGAGCATTTCCGGTGTATATTTTATGGCACGTTTCTTGGTTTTAATTTTATCTTAGATTTTTTTAAATTAAGAAAATAGTTTAATTTGTATTTAATTATGCAAAAATATTTCTAAAAAACTTTTGTGTAATATATGTAATAATCGACGACACGAAAATAAAATAACATCTATGGGTCAAAATAAGAATTCCAGCTTGATTGCAAATGAACATACTCTAATGGCTCTTGATTAAATAATAAAGATGTACATTTATAACGAAATATCAAATATTTTCAGCAACTTTAATTAAAACATACTAAACATGGCCGACTGTTGATCTTAAATACAGAAACAATGTGTTACGTCTGATTGCATCGAGAGTCAAAGAGCATCTCTTCTATTTTCAGAGACAAATATTCATATTCCAACAATAAAAGGTAAGAAGTCGCCTTTTTCCCGGGCTTCTCGAGCCCCAGTCTGGAAATCTACAAACTCTAGTCTACTCTTTGACACGTTATAGGCGAACTTCCGCCCCCACAACTCAGGCGTCCTGCTGATCTTGAGTCCTCACAGACCTCATCAATCATAGTGACCAGATCAGGAACCAACAGACTTCAATTCTGAAAAATACTAAAATACGCACAACATTAAACAACAAATTGATACTGAAATGCATAAGGATTCCTAGAATAGTGTAATAATAGTAAAAGAAAACTGAAGACAATAATCAATAAATGTAAAATAATAATAACTGAATGTTCTACGAAGTTCATAAAATAAAATAAAAAGTGTATACAACTGGCCACAGCTTCATGCAGTCGGCTGCGCTCGAAGTTAGTGTTGGACTTTCATGGGACCCAACTTTTTTCACATCGTACTCATATTTTGTTTTCACATTTGTTATCTGACAAGGAGCGAAAAACTTATGTCTTAATTTCATATCCGTTCCAAACTGAGTCCTTTGTACAGCAACTAAGTTCCGAGTTTGTAGGTGTTGGCTTTTTTACCTTTTTTGTTTATGCATTTCTGTTCTCTTCCTGTATTTTCTAAATGTTTTCCTTTACAATTTCCTTACTTAATCCTCTCTCTATGCCATTATCGACTTAAGATGATCTTCGTCCAGAATGTGTTTGATTCTCAGATTGGTTTTGTGACTTAACTTCACTACAGTGAAAAGCTCGAACGGTGTGAACTTAGTGCTTCTACAGACGGTGCTGTTGATAATGCGTTGCACTGAAGCTAAACAATTATACCACTTGGTTGGATCCTCTATATTAAGGAAGGCCAAAATAGGGATCTTTCCTTTAAAAATCTATTTATCTTATAAACTGAATTTTCATGTATAATACTGCACAAATGAAATGTTATTTTACTGTTGGGGAGTTATATGCTGTTTCTTAATAGATTGTGAATATACATATTTAGTCGTTCATTTCATCATATGATAAAGAATGAAGAAGGAAACTATATATATATATATATATATATATATATATATATATATATATATATATATATAGATATATAAATATAGATATAGATATATAGATATATATACATATTTATATATTTGCACAACGTATCGTGTATGCGCAAAGTAATTCGTTTTCTTTTAAAACTTTGGGGTTCAAAAGTTAGATTACACTACAAAATATCCAATTTTTATATCTTACTGTAAAATGCGCGCTATTATTTACACAAAAGATTCAAAATTTCAATTCAAATTTCGGAGTTTACAACAAAATATTTTGTAAGCAATGTGTCGCCTTAATGTGCCGGAATAAGCAATGTGTCGGAATTGAAATCCTGTTTTTCGATATTATTTTAAATCTTGCAGGTTCACACGTATATGTCTTCGCAATATGTTTACAATCAATAATTTATGCCACATTTCTATCATTTGACTTACTTTTTTAAACAATATGTACAAATATTTCATATTTTTCCATTTAATTCACCTAAAAATAGGATCAGTAATTAAACTGTTGCTGAATAATATACGTACTAAATAAGAAATATTTTTGCAAGTCACAACTTTTTAATAGAAAATGCAATATAATTTATTTGTTTGTGAAATAATTCATGAGCTGTTTTTGTTCAAATGTAAAAATGCACGCAGAAAAAAATCGCATTGGCAAAATTTATGATATTTGAAACAGCAATTTTTTCTAGACAGGTTAGTGTTATTTGTATTATTATTGATTTTTGTTAATTTTAGATTATTAAAATATAATGTCAAGTGGACAAAAATTGAGCATTTTTGAAACCACGTTTTTCCATATTCCAGTCCTTCCAATCCCGACTTGGTGCCGTCAAATTTTCATGTTTCATTCACTTGGATCAGTTTGCGCACTGTTTCATCCAATTTTGACGTATTATTGAGGGCTTGGGTGGAAGAATTCGACTCAAAATTTCAGAAATTTCGATAACAGAGGTATCAAATTTATAGAAAGATGGGAGGAAGTCCGAAACAAAAGCAGAGAGTATATTATTGAATGATTATTTGTATTTCATTTGTTTAAAACGAATTTTAAAAAGCGCTTATGAAATATTCTTTAACCCAATACAACATGTTTTCGGAATAAAATTTTTTGTCATAAATAAGTTGGATTCAACATAAAACTTTCATTTTGAAATGTAAAATTAAACATGCTAATTTAATCTTATAAAACATGCAAAAAAAAATCACCTAATAAAATATCAATCACTTATTTTAATAAAAATGAAAAATTCATAAAACATTATTAAATTTTCGACTGACGGTGAACCTAACTGCAATAATATAAAAGATAAAAATGTTACACCATATTACACATTATGTAGTTAATACTTATTTACAGGAAAAAACTTGAAAGTAAAAGAATGACAATACTTAATTTAAAACGATATTTTTATTTAAATGCAGCTGTAATATATCCTAAGTAACATTGAAAAGTTATTTTATACATCATAATTTCAGTAACAGAGATATATATAATTAGTAAAATTAATCTATGAAAATTTTCAGTTTCTAAATTTAAGTATGATTATTCCTGTATAAATTATATTTGTGAATGAATGTACTTAATCAAATATATATATATATATATATATATATATATATATTTCATTTTTAGATAATATGTCATATAAACATCAGAAATACTACAGAGCAGAAATTTTAACCTTCAATTTTTAAGACGCACACCATTTTTAGAGCGCATTTTAAATGTATAAAAAGTGCGCCTTATAGAACGGAAAATACTGTACTTAATATTTTCGTAATATATACTTCATCAAAAAAATATTAGAAATTTTTTTTTTAAAAAAAGCTCTTAGAAATTTCGAAAGAATTAAAAAAAAAATAATAAAATATGTTTTTCGTTCCTTCTTTCATTATTAAATGTCTGCTTTGGAGGAACGAAAAATTATATAAAGTCTTACCAATTTTCAATAAAGAACTTTTTGCTCTTGAAGAAATATTTAAGTGAATGAATGTTTTACACACTATATTAAACTTCTTTTTAGTTATATATATATATATATATATATATATATATATATATATATATATATATATATATATATTCTAAATTCATATTACTGCAGAACATTGAATTTTTTTTATTATGAGAATATTTGCTCTTTTGCTCTTTTAAAATATGTATGCCATAAAAAAAGTAAATTAATATTTGATATGAACAAGAACATAGTTTTTAAATTATTTTCTGTTACCTTAGAGATTTGAGAAATAAAGTTATTTTTAATTTTTTAAGTGAAACATTATAATGTGTTATTCCATTTTCATAAATTTTAGATAATTTATTTTACATTTTCATTATGTAATGTACGAAATATATGTTATTTATATTTAACACAAGGGTAGTCGCGTCTTTTTTAGAACGTTATTGGTCTTTTTGCCTCTGATCACCAAACACAGAAAATGAAAAACAATATACAAATATCATTTAATATTCGAAATCTTCATTTTAATGAAGTTATAACTTTCTAGGTTCCTTAAATTATACATTTTTCTCACAATCTTTGAAATATTGGGAAAAAGTTAAAATAAACGAACACTAGTGATCGTTTCGCAGACATTTTTATGAATATATCTGCAAAATAAAAAGACAGAGACGTCTTGTTACTTGACTGTATGGTTGTGGAGAAACATTTAAGTTCAGTTACAGGGAATTTCCCCAACGAATTTGTAAGGGGATATGTTCTAGAAAAAGATATTTCATATGGGAGGCAAAAAGACAAACACGAGACTACTCTCCGTTTAGTTGCAAAAATACAGAAAATCGTATTTCTTACTATTTTAATAGCTAGCTTATCCATCCGGCGCACTGTGGAGTATTTTACACAATTAATTTTCATGTGTTTTAAAGTTAATCCCATTATTCTTGACTTACTATTAGTAAATATACTTTATTAATGTTATACATGCATAAATGTATGTATTTATTTGGATAAATAATTATATAATACAAAGTTTACTTAATTATTTATTATGAAGAAAATCTCGTGTGAATAAATATAGACTAAAAACCAACGTTTAACACACAATATTAAACTGTTGCATCATGAACAGACGTTCGTTTCGTGAGTACTTGGACTCACATCATCAGTGTCAGTAAAAATTTAAATTTAAATTTATATCCCCCCAAAGACATGAAATTGAGTCGAGAAACCCAAATGAAAAACAACAAGACACGAAAGATCATCTCGCCAGAGCAACCAATACGATTAGGCCATAAATGATACACTGTGACACAGTACATCCAGAAAGGATGTAAGAGATGTAAGGTACGCTTGAAAAGTCGTAGACCAGGGAGTTACCAAATTCATGAATGTAAACTGCTTCAAAAAGGTCTAAATCTAAAGGAATTTGTCCTATATAGGACAGACTAAACAACAACTCCGTTTCAGAATCAATGAACACAGTAACTATGTTACGAAAAAGGAATTACAAAAATACTCTATCACTTGTGACTGTTGGTGTGAGGGACATAATTCCAACTTTGATTCAGCCACTATTATTAAGAAATGCAATACTCCTTTAGATTTAGACTTTTTTGAGGCAGTTTATATTCATAAATTCGGTAACTCCCTGATCAAATATTTTTCAAGCGTACCTTACATCTCACCTTTCTGGGTTGATTTACTGCATCACAGTGCATCACTTCCGGCTTAATATTATTGGTTGCTCCTGCGTGATGAGCTTTCGGTGTTCTGTTGTTTACCATTTGTGTTTCTCGACTCAATTTCATGTCTATGGAAGGATATAATTTTTTATTTCTATTTTTACTGACACTGATGTTGTGAGTCCAAGTACTCACAAAACGTACGTCTGTTCATGATACTACAGTTTGATAATGTGTATTAAACGTTGATTTTTAATCCAATTGTTTATTGTTAATTGTTTATAACAGAAAATTTATTATTTATAGTTTTTTTACAAGTACTGTTTAATTAAATGCGGTTAATTTTACTACCCATAAATGCTTAATTATTTATGAAAACGAACGCATATAATATATATATTACTTTGATTTAGTATTTGCCAAACTTGAGTTTCTATAGTATAGAGATTACTACTATAGTACATTATAAAAATCAAATTCGATGTAATGTTTCAACCTAGGTTAATTTCTTTTAAACAAAGAATATACAAGCGGAGTATTTAACTTAAAAGTAATTCTGTTTATTTGTTAATATTATATTTATGTAATATAACTTCATATATAACGTTCATATATAACATATAATGATATAACGTTAGATTTATATATATAATATGGGTATACTATAAACAAGAGTTACTAAGCTTATGATGAAAATATAAAGGAATAATGAATCATCTTTCAAAAAGAATGCAGACACTGTAGCCTTTTAAACTTGCCGAAGTGAACTGCAATGTAGATTAGAGAATAACAGAACTTAAAGCTGTTATTCCATGAAGGATTGAAGGTTTGCATGGAGAAGTGCATTCGTATTGGATAAAAATAATCGAACACACAATGAAAAGCTTGTAAATATGTATTGGATTCATTTTTTTAACAAAAATATCTTTTTGGAAACACATTTTCCACAATGTTAACGTCCTTCGTCAGGTACTAAAAGCTCATTGATTTCTTAAACATGATCATGCACTGCAGGCCATCCAAAATGCAACACCATGAAAGAACCATCCAAACATCGTGAAATTTGCACAATGTGTACACCTCGATAGGATATGCAAATGATTACGATTTCAGTGCAGGAGTGCACCATAGGCGACTGCAGAGTCCTTTACATTCTGTATCTAAAAGGGGGGTATATTGCCGGTTTGAATAATGTGAATTGTTCCTTTGATTGATTTTTGTGGGTGCAGTTTCAAGATGCCTCTTAGAAAAACACAAGCCCCAATCGAAGACGTTTATGAGTTCGACCATAACAGAATCGTTTCATACAGATGTTGTGGATAATACTTACAAGAAATTGACCATCGTATCGGACGTATCCAAGCAAACAGTCAATACGGAATTGGTCGATGCAGGAGGGAACAATTGACCGACAGAAGCGATTGGAACCGCCTCGTCACACCACGTGTTGGAAAGTCAGGCATATTGTGTGCATGACACTGATGGAGCGCACTCCCACATTCGTAACCATATCACAACAAATACAATCTGTGACACAACAATTGGTGTTTGCACAAATTCGATTCAACGTTGTTGCAGTACAGTGGAATGTCCACTAGCAGTCAAATGCTTCGCTTACATTTGACATTAGCGTTTACAATAGTCCTCTAAACGGCGGAAATGGACATCCGAAAGACATGACATTGTGTTTTCAGAAGAATCATGCCCCTGTCTATCGTTCCACGATGGTCGGATTAAAGTTTGGGGACATTGCGGAAAGAAGCTTACAACTGTTGTGTTATACATCGTCATACTAGTCATGCATCCGGTATTATACTGTGCGGTGGTATTAGATGCCATATCTGCAAATCCCCTCCAGTACGCATTAACGGTACGCTTACTAGCCAGTGCTACATCTCTGAGGTTCGGCGGCCTATTCTCCTTCGGTACATTTAGTGCTCGCCTGCGGCCACGTTTTAAAAGGACATTGAGAGAGCACATGTTGCACTCAGTGTTCAAGATTTCTTCTTAGCCCACCATATTGCATTGTTATCCTAGCCTTCCCGTTCTTTAGATCTATTGCTTATCAAATACGTCTGGCTAATGATACGAGAACGCCTAGTCTGGCATGCCGCACACATGAGTACACTAGATGAACTTTGTCTAAGTTTGGAAGCAGCATGTGCTGCAATTCTCCAACAACACATCTAAAGTTTATTTGACCCAATGCCGCTGCGTATAGCGGTGATTATTAACAGACGTGGAAGCATCACTTCTTACTGATTTTCTCGTCTCTCTCACCCCAAAGAAGGCTGTATTTCAAATCAATTAACATTGATACTCTGTGTAATCTCTGAAATAAATTTGGCTTTAATATCTCTTGTACTTCTATGTGTTGCATTTTGGATGACCAGCAGTGTAAAATCGTTGTGTGACCTTGTCGGATATTGTACAGTAAAACATAGATATTAAAGTTTATAGTTTGTTTTAAATATTACAAAATTCAGAAGAATAGAGATTGAAATAGTAAAAACAGTTTGAAGACTTACTATGAAGTTCTTTTAAGCAGTTATAAAGAGATCACATTGAAAGGGTTTTTGTAGACTGATAGCTTAAAAGTATATACGAGTAAGTCGTACATATATATAAAAATTTTAATTTGAATGTGAAACAAAGAAAATCTGACTATATCTGCAAATTGAGAATACTTTTACTTTATTATAGAATTAATATTTTAGTGTGAACAGAATGGTTAACATGTAAAACAAAAGAAAATCATTTAAAATATAAAAAAGATGATTAAAAAAATGAAAAATTATATCGAACATTCACACTTCTTTTAAAGATAAATATAATAATTTTCATAGTTTGTATCATTTTAATTAAATGTTTTTATTTCCATTTCTTACACATTTCTTTTGTTTGTTTAGTGTTCGATTTTCTCTTTTTAATCTTTCAAAAAAATTCCGTCAAAAACTTCACAGAGATCTCATTAAAATTATCAAGTCATGCATGAATCGGGGACCACTTGAGTTACTTTTATTTTATTATACAAGAAAGTGAAAGTCAACTTAAGAAAAATATTATGAAGTTCAACTAAATAAACATTTTATTTTTTTTCAGTGATAAAGCCCTAAATATGTATTTTGGCGAATTTAATAAAGTTAACAAAAATTTTTACTTCTTATTTTTAATGGAATTCTTAATTTGAAATTAATTAAAAAATAGGTATTGATTGCTACCTATGAATTTTTTAACTGAAATACCTTTCTAGAAGCTTCAAATATGCGAATATAAAATTACAGCTGTTTCCGCTAATTAGTAATAGATGTATTTTTAAGAAAACTACCAGCATTGCAATCTGTTTTACAACGATTAAAAATGAAATTAACATTAAGAGTTCTCATTTTTTTACCTGCATAATTCCTGCAATATTTGACCTAATGACTTTCTTTTGGTATCTATCTCAGGGTATCATTTACTAAATAATTCAAATACAATGTCAAAAATATGTGTTAGTATTATAAACTTTAAATTTCGATACAAGTTATATATATAGACCACTTATAAAAAAAAATTAAATGTAACATTAAATAGGTGACGTTATTTACTAATATATTGCTACAAATCACATTTTTATACTATGAATTGAAATAGAGTTAGTAGGAGGTGTTTCCTTTTTCTTAGACGACTGTGCAAATTTTAATAGAATTAAATACAATTTTAGAATTTACACTTTTAAGAATTTAACTTTTTAAATTTTTGGGAAGATTAATTTAAAACGGAATTAAAACATTACATTTTGTGGTGTAAATTTTAAAATATTAAAATTTAACCACGTAAAAGATTATTTACAGCATTTTGTAAAATTATACTTGGTAATGAAAATTTGAATTACTATTTTTTAAATATATATTTTATAAAAGAAAAATAGTGACAATTAGAAACTGATACGATGAAACAAAAAATACAGTCAGGTGTATTGGATAACTTTTTTTAAAATATTTATTTTTTATATTTTTTTAAATATAATTTTATTTGCAGTTATTAAATTCAAATATTGTTTCCAAAAATATGTTAATAATTCGATTGCTAAATTAATTTATAAAGAATACATCATTTAAATTTGAGACCTTTATATTAAATATTAAAATTTGATAGTCTTTTAAATTCTCGTTAATTGTGCTATAATTGGTAATATTGCTTTCTCTCCAGTTACACTTCCAAACGTCTTTTAGGAGAGATTTATGTTGAATGATTATGTTTATTTATGTTGTTATTATGAATAATTATGTTGTTATTATGAATAATTATGTTGTTATTATGAATGAATTATGTTTCACAGTTTAAATTTGTAAATAAAGCCAGATGTATTTTTGCGTGGAGTAACTCAAAATATAAATTACGGAAGTAATCAATATTTTAAACAAAAGTTACATGCAATTCTTTGAAAAATGTGCTTATCTTCACAGCTAATATTTGTAACCGCCACCATTTTTAAAACAATTATTACTAAACTCAAATAATGTTTCTATGATCGTGACGTAAAACATTTTTTTTACATTTTGGAATCTTTTTGTTTAAGTAAAACAAAAGTTTTTACCTAAAAAGGGGATAAACAAAAACCAGTGAGACACATATAAAATGTTTTTATATTTTGTTATCTTGTTTTTCAGTAGCAGCATATACTTAAAATCCGTATGATAAAACCATTTTATATTTTTATTGTACTAAAAATGATGTATGTTCCTATTTTGAATCATCTCTCGTATCAAAAGATTAAGATTTTTTTTGGTAGAATTAACGTTATCAACATAAATCAAACAAGAATTTATGTTACACATTCCAAATAGAATCATTTGGAAATATTTCACAAGTAAGAAGTTAATTTAGTATATATTTATGCTCTTCAGTCTTTGAACGAAAAGTTGTATACATTTTTCAATCTGATCATATATTTATTAGAATTTAACACTGTATGAACACACTTCTTTTAAATTTATATTTAAGAAATAAAGTTGTTAGAAGAAATTATTGAAGATACATTCAAATCTGATTCTAAAGTAATAGAAATCGCTCAGTGTTTTTTATAGTAAAAATATGCATAAACTACAATTTGATGAATTATTCCAATTCTATAAATTAAAGGTTTCTTTAATGATTGTACAGTCCTACACAATAAATAAATAAATAAATAAAAGAGAATATCGTTTTATACACAATCTTCTTTCGATGTTTCGTTTAAAAAACACTATAGGGTTGTCTCCATATTGAAACGGTTATACACTTTGAAATTTTCTATGAGAAAACCCAAACTTGAAAATAACAGTTGCAATCAAAAATTGCTATTATTCGGAACATTTTATCTTCGGATATCAAACGGGAAATCATTCAATGAAGTCGTTTATGAAATATTCAGATGTAAAATTTGGAATTCCTAATGTTAAATTCCTATTTATTTAACAGTTCCAAAAAAAAATGTCGGTATTTTTAAATACACAACTCAGAACCAACTTGGTGGATTGAAGAGCAATTGTCGGGCTGAAAGCTTCTAGAAATCGATTTCAACTGAAAAGGTTTTAAAGATACATATGTATTTTTTTTTTTTTTTACTTTCATAATATATAGATTATGTACATAAAACAGAAATACTTCAATGTTGAAGAAATTGAATAAACTGCTTTAATAAGAAAAAACATACTCTATTTAATTACAAGACTTTTACAAAATGTTAAAGTAGCACCAAAACATGCAGAAAAATTGCTGTCGGTCAAATAAACGCCATACTTTAAATTGAGTTACAGTTATAATGATTGTAACGTACACTAATTAACGCTGCTGTATTATTAACAACGAGTATTCATCAAACCGCTAAACGACATTCACCGTGTAATATTCCACGCAGTAATAACCTTTTTACACTACATTTCTGCTTTTCTTATTAAGAAGTTATGCTGTTTTCAATTAAAATAAAACATTAGTTGTAATCTTCAAACAATATTTTGCACGTGTTTAATTTAATGAGTATCCGTATGTTTTAATACACACTGAAAATAAGATATCACTGAAAATAAGATAATAGCATTTTTTTAAAACCATTTTCAGTTGCAGGCAAAAATACATCCGGGACACTTTTTATGAAGGTTGCAGTAGATCTGGCGTATTATAAGAAAAGGATACTGCAACCGCCTTCAGAAAAACTTAAGAGTCATAAGTCTGAACAACAAGACAATAATACATATTTATTTACCGCGATGTGAATGACATCTTTATCAACCATTAATTCAGAAGTTATCAAGAGGACTGAAATAAATCAGTAAACAATGAAGACTTGGAGAAAAACTTAAAGATATGGTAATCTTCATTTGTAGAAAAATCCAAAATATCAATTTTCCAAATTTTAGTTTGAAATGTATTTAGATATCACTAGTCTATTTAGCCAAAGTTACGTAAAGGTCCGAGGATTATAAATATGTGAAAAAAGCTGTTAAATGTATCCATTTCTCTTTAAATGATTCAAAGTTGAAATGTTTATAGGTTTTTTTTTTCTCAGTTTGTGTTTCTTTAGTATATCATTATTGACAAAGTGCTGAAATTTTAACAAATACTATTCAAATAATATAAAAGAAATCACACGTTATTTTTAAATTAAAGTGTAATTACTGCTTAAAGTGATAAAAACATTAAAAAAATGCTAAAAAATATATTTTAATATATATATGACATAGGTATCATGCGGCGATTTCTTCAAGATCAAAATAATAAATAACCTATTTACTCAAAACTTTTGAAAATAATAAACACAAATCAGAATATCACATGTCTAATGTAAGTATGTTCTTAAATTGGTCAAACTGGAAAACGTGAAAATTATTATTTTATTGCTTTTTTCATTTATAAATCATCGCGTGCCACATTTTAGGTAATTCAAAAGAAACTGATTCGTTGCACATGTGCTCGTTTAGCAAATATATTTCTATTGATTCACGGATAATGGATGGGAAAAAAACAATTTTTGGAAAAATTATTTTACTATTCTTGAAATCAATCTGCAAAGGAACTATTATATGTAGTCTAGCCAAGGCTGTATTTCTTGTGTCATATTTGATATCTACCATATGTTCTTTTGTTCTCGTTTTAAATTTTCCTTTTGTCATTCCTATATATTATTGTAATCTTCCATCTGCCCTGATCAATGGCATATCATAAATACCGGATAGTTGATCAGGTTCTACTGGGTCTATTATCTACCTACTAAGTTTTTTTTAATTTTGAGGAAGGTTTTGAGATAAGACAGATATTGAATTTGCTATGTTTATATTTTATTTTTTGAAAGAACCCATGAAAATACTGTAACGAACGAATTTATTCAACTTTTGGATAACATTAATTTTCCGAAGAAATATTTAATAGCTAGTCTAGATGTCATCTCTCTATACCCATCCGTTGACACTCAACAAGTCCCTACAAGAATAAATAACTACAATGAAAAATTCAGGAACAATAATGACAATACGAAACCACATTAAAGAGTTATCTTTATCTTATAATTAATAAAAACTATTTTACATTTGACAATAAAATCTATAAACAAAATAATGGGGCCCGATGGGTTCCCCCATATATGGACTTTTAGATGAGTTTATATTACGACCTTTAGAAACTGATATATATATAATAAATTACATTATACCCTCATACGATGATTGGATACGTAGACGATATTTTCATCATTTGGAAACACACGGATACCTCGCTTAATAGATTTCTTGCTTAGATCAATAGCATTGTTTCTATGATTAAATTCACTAAGGAAGTTGAACAAAATGATACACTTCTTATATCGATGTACTCTTAATCAAAACTCACCATGTCATAGAACGTACTGTATTTTCCTGGGTTCTTTGAAAGATTAAAATATAAACATAGCAAATTCAATATCTGCCTTATCGCAAAACCTTTCACAAAATTAAAAGAACATAATATGTAGAAAAATAATTCCAATACAACATTATCAACTCTCCGGTGTTTATCAAATCCCATTCTCCAGGGCAGATGGAATATTTCAATACTATTTAGGAATGACAAACAGAAAATTTAAGACGTTAAGAAAAGAACATATGGCAGATATCAAATATGACAGAAGAAATACAGCCTTGGCTAGACTAAATAGAATAGAGTCTTTGCAGATTGATTTCAAGAAAAGTAAAAAAAAAATCGATCAAGAGTTTATTTCCCATCCATTATACGTGAATCAATAGAAATATATTTGCGAAACTATCACATATGTGACGAATCTGCTTCTTTTGAATTCCTAAAATTTGGCACGCGATGATTTTTAAATTAAAAAAAAAACAATAAAATATCATAATATATATAATTTTCACGCTTTCCAGGTTGACCAATTTAAGCTCCATCTTACATTATACATGTAATTTCGTGATTTGTGTTTATCATTTTCAAAAATTTTGAAAAAAAAAAAATATTTATCATTTTGATCTTGAAGAAGTCGCCGTTTGAGCGCATAAAACATACGTCATCTACATATTAAAAGGCATTTTTAGCTTTTTTGTGTTATGTTTTTATCACTTTAAGCAGTAATTATACTTTAATTTAAATACTATCAATTAACTCGATATTTATTCGACAATCCTTAAGGTATATTTCAGAAAGTTAGGGATATCATTTTTAGTAATTTAAATAGACATATTTTTTTAAATACTAATGTTAAGTAAAATAAATGTTCTGTATTTTTACATATGTCATGATACATATTCATTTTTCTTTAAGCTAATTAATTTTTTGGAAATGCGTTCCCTACCGTTATACAACACGCTTCGAAGAAAAGCATGAATAATGATACATTTCAAAAAGTTAAACATTTTAAGAAAAGTAAGGTTTTAAAATTTTCTTTCTTTCTTTCTTTTTTTTACTGTAAGAGTCGCAATTTCTCTTTTTTAAATTATTTCTTCATAAAATCATTTAATAATATGTCAAAAAGGAATTAAAACTCTCTGAAAAAAATGTGTTCCAATAGTTACCGTAATTTAGAAATATTAAAATTTTGGCATTGGTAGATTCCAGGTTTTATACCATTTTGCATTATTTCGCACTTTAGAAAATCTAGGTAAAACATCGACTACAGCTGAGGTATAAAATAATCGAGGTTCATTTTTTTATTATTAAAACATAAAAATGTAATTATATATATTTTTAATATATTTTAAGGAATTTAGTGTTGCATAGCAATGTTTTTCACATTTATTTTTTTTTTCTGTCAAAGAGCATTTTTAGGCTGATTGTCTATGTTTCATTCAAGACAGCATGACAGGTGAAATTAGGTTCTGAAAACTCCATCTTTCAGGATGAATTCCTGGCGATCAAAGGAGTCATCCAATGGGAAGATAACCTCAACTACACAAGCTCATAATCCATTCTGTGTATTCATGCTTTCAGTCGCCAAAAAATATTTTTAGATCTAACTATCTAGCTGCAAACATAATACAAGCTCTACAACATTGAATCAAAATTTTCTATTTTTAGTGGATTCGTGGACACTCTGGAGTCGTTGGGAATGAGGCGACAAACTAGCTAACAAGGCAGCTTTTTACTGCACATCACAAGATATAGATGTTATGTGTCTTCCATATTCATCTTCATATCTTAAAAAAAACAGCTAAACATATCTCTACTTCAAAACTGGCTACAAGAATGGGATTATGCCCAAACGGGGTGCTATATATACGGCTACCTCCCAAAAGTGTCTAATTAGCTGTGACTATATTATAGAAATATCTAGGTATTCGCAACAAATCATGGGCAATTCCCGTCATACCTCTACAATTTTGATAGTGTTTTTTCTACGCATTGCACCTGTGGCCAAAGTGGCACGTCATTGCATTACATGCTAAACTACACCTTAACTTCACATTTTCACATAAGAAAGCCACAATCAACATCACTATCATCGTGGTTAACAAATAATAGATTGTATTTGACTAATTGTGCATAATCCATATATATTTCAGAATGTCTTGCCGCTCATTCACCAACTTTTCTAATGATTTTATTAATGTGTTATTTTTCATTGCAATCTAAACAGACTCTGGACTTATTCTCTGCATGAAGAAAAAAACTAACAGTACAGTCCATAAACCTCGTATAACTTTGTGAAACATTACCGTAATATAAGATGGAAGATTTCTAATATACGCTGCTGTATGGGGCTAGTACAACTTTTGGGAAGGCCTCCCCACCTAGATGAACTTGTTAATTACCCATCATATGTAGTATAGGATAAATCTTGCAATCGTTTTAAAAATCGAAAAAAAAATTGTCGACGGATTTACACGTTTCAGACAATGGAGATTCCAAAAAACATATTTTTAGGGAAAAAAATTGCCGTCCGTCGGTCTGTGTGTCTTGTGTGTCTGTAAACGCTTTATCTCCCGAACAAATTCAGATAGACTTGAAATTTGGTATGTAACTTATTATGTAATAATGGGAAGAAGCTTACTGGTTTTCAGTAACCTCGATTATCCGGAACTATTTTTTTCGGACTCTTGAAATATTCGTTCTGATAAAAGGTATGCAGAAATTTTCGAAATTGTTTATTTTAGGGCATGAATATGAAAGACAATAAAAAACAAATTTTGAAAAAAAGAATGGAGTCGATCGAATAATTAGTTGCCAAGATATTTGAATTCCTATTTTTTACACTCTTCGATTTTTCGTGAATCTGTATTTCATTCAAATTTCAAAGATACATTTTAATTGAAAATGAGACGCTTAATCCGACGCAGTAAACCGTTACTTAATAGGATTATTATTTTTGGCGTTATAAGGATGTTTCTTTTACGCAATTCAGTAAAAGAGCATTTAAACTTTGTAACGTCATCAAGCCACGATTTTATTCGAATTGCAATGCATTTTATAAATAGTTTACACATGTTTTATTTTCCTATTTTATATTATGCATGTGCATAATATAATTTTATATTATGCTTGCTTATGATGGGTAGGTATTGCGGTAGCCCCCAACGACTAGTTTCTTGACGAGATCAAATTTTACACTGTGTTTTAGTCTTCGAAAGAAAATTATTTCGCATTTCCATTTTTCTTGACTTTGGAATTCTTGAATGAAAAAGTTATTTTACCACCACATTTTTAGGTTCATTCATTTCATCATCCACTAGATTACACAAGTTTTCTACATGAAAGCTCTCTGGTTTAAAATTCTAATGTTGATTAGGATATACGAAAAGGTTTCTCAATTATATAGAGAAAATAAAAAATGATTGTCTTGAAATAAATGCATTGTTAAGGGATTTTTTTTTTTTCAGAATGTCCACTCAATATGCAAACTTAACTCTTATATGTACTATAATGCCACGGGGGACGGCATTGATAGCTGCTACGATTTTGTAATGAAGTGAAATCAAGTTTCAGGGACATAGTTCATCAGACAGCTTTTTGTGAATAGTTCTAGAGGCATTATATCTGGAAATTGATGCATCCAATACGTCAGTGTATTGCATTGAAACAGTCATTTAGAATAGCCAACAACGAACAAGAAAACAATGCGTAGAATTTTCAGTTTTTATTACATGTTATCGCATAGTACGAAAATCTAGGACTAATATTTTCAATAAAATAAAAATTTTAAATCAAGGAGGGTCCATGAGGACATCCTGTGCGTATATAAATCTAAAGGTGGGGGTTATGTGTATTTAATAAATATTTTAATTCACATTTATTGTAATTTGTTGCGATTTATTCATGAGGCAAATTTATTATAACCAGCTATAAAACTAATTGTATACAACATAAAACATTATATTATTTTTTAATTAAATTCTTTATTTTAATAGTTATTTAAATGTAATGAGAAATATTTTATATAAATGTGCTAAATATTATATATTTATTAATTAGTCTAAAAAACACAATAGTCTATAAAAAGTAAATTTTTTTTTATTGAAAGAGTGTTTAAATTTATTGAAGAAAGCAGTTTTTTGTTTAAATTGGCATTTGAATTTTCCTTCACTTTCAAGGCTGAACAATTGTTTTATGACGAAAATAGAAAAACATACACAATATTGTATAAAATATCATAAAATATGATTTAATAAAAATCTGCACTAAGTAATGTAGGCTATGTTCAAGAAAATTACAGAGCATAAAATATTTAAAAATGTAGTAATATTGTTTCTTAAAACACGGTTTAATTTATGTTGCAGCAGCTGTCGAATTAATTTACTTAATTAACATAAAACAACTTTCATTAACAAGAATGAAATAATGTTATTTTTCACTCTAAATTTTGTTCTTAAATGTTGATTTTTTAAAAATGTTTATAAATATTTAGATTTTATTTTATAACTGATATATTTTAAAATAATATTTTTTTAAAGCATAAACAAAGTTTCGAATCTTGAACAACAAAATAGTACACATTTTGAAAAAAAGCTGTAAATCTTGAACTTAATCAGTTTAAAGAACGCATTTTTACGTATTTTAATGAAAAAAGGCAAAGTAAACGTCAGAAGTATTTGACTATGGTGTTTAAAAACTTTATTTTTTGAGCGTTGTTTTCAATAAATAAACGAATAAGATATATGTGCTGAAAGATAACATATTTACTGTTTCATAAAATTTTCAGTATTTGCTTTCATTTTTTTTTTCTTATTTTGAATTCTTATTTGAGAAAAGGAAGTCTTGGTTTCTATCTCTTTATTTTTTCAATGAAATTTTATTAGTTTCAATTTTCTTTATTCAATTTTCACGTCATTGTTACTGTGTATTACTTGGTTTTTAGACAGTGGAATAAGTTATTATATCTAAGATTGAAAGCTGTGATATTCTTATAAAAATATATTTGTATGAGAAAATTAAAATAAATTAAGCAAACAACATTCGACCATTTCTATAGCTTCAATTCTAATTAATACAAGAAATATATAAATATTACCCGATAATTGAAGAAATTTTATTAATAATCTTATATGCTTTATTTTGTCATTAAAAGTCATCTACACGTTGAAATAGAAAATAATTTTTAAAAGTTGAATTAAAAATCATAATTTTAATGCTTATTAAAGCTTTACATGCCTAAAATCATAAAAATTAACATTTTCATCAATTTTGAAAAAAATGCATAATTTGGTATAAATTATTAAAAACTGAGGCAATTAATATTTTAATATGAATTGATTTGTTTTAAACAATGATTGATATTGTTTCTTTAAAAAAATGGCTATTAGAGACTCAGTAGGTAATTTACGAATTTTTAAAAATTATATTAAAGATTATATTAAAGATAGTATTAAAGATTTATTAAAATAAATTATCTATGCACTAAACTTTGCAAAATCGAAGGCGAGTACGTACTTGAAGAAACTAAATACAGCATAGTCGAAATGCCATCAAAATAACTTTTCGTTCACATTCGAGCATGAGTTGTTTTGTTATTAATAAATTGCTAAAACGAAAAATATAGTGAAATATACTTTATGTTAAACTCCAAAATCATTTTGTTATACTTCATATATCTAAGTAGAGTAAGTTAAAAAAATATATCTTATCTCACCATTTAATAAAGAATAGCTGCAATATCAGTAAATCTTCGAAATACGTTTCTGGCTAATGACAAGTCGTCAAACACATTTTCATTCCCGATTAGTATGTTTTTAATCCATAATGTTGAAAATGTTTATTTTTGCTATACTCGCAAGGCAACTTCAATGAAAGTTAGGCAATTTCAATAAAAATAGGGGTTCAATTTGATAATTTCAATGTTTGTACACAAAACAATTTGTGTACAGCATCTCAAGAAAATTTCTCTATAACGGAAGTTTGGGAAAAAACCCGGAACAAAGTTAATTTAAAAATGCCCAAATTTGCATTGATGCTTAAGTTGTATCCAGATTAAATTAAACTCTATTATTGTTCATAAACACTTTTCATAAACACTTTTCAACTGCGTTTTAAAGTGTGCCTGTCTTGTGGTCTCACATGTTACTACCGATAGGCAATTAAATCGTATATTTTATCAAACGGCACTCATACTTTACTGTGCACATAAATTGTTTTTATATCGACTTATCTTTCATTAAACTTCTGTAACTAATTACAAAAAAGCTTATTTTCAGAAGTATTTTGATAGGAATTTCTTAATGTTAAATAGCATTAACTTCGTATACACTCACATATAACATTTTAAGTGTTTTAAAATTTAATTTACATATTAAAGAAAAATTATTTAATGATGTAGAAAAAATCCACATATAGATCCATGAAGCTGATTTCGCTATTATAGATATAATTTGGTATGTTAACTTCATTAGTATATTAAAAGTTTGAATGCCTAGAAAAATTACGCATTATGTATTAGCATTAAATATGTTTAATAATTCGTGACATCTTTCAATTGTGTTTCGAGACTTTGTATATGATAAGATCGACAAAGGTCATTAATACCATATGTTTAAAACCATCTTTCATTGTTCTGGGAGGTTTTATATGCTTACTAGCTGATCCATCCGGCGTTGCGCGGAAATCAGTAACTTTCCTTTGTGGTTTCAATATAAATAATCATTTTCGGCGCGCATTCTGTTCTAAACAAACCTCTTTCCGAACGTAACTCCGACACTCGTCCCCGCTGCGTACGGCATTGTATAGGAGGCGTGATACGCTCTCGCTTCATTACTCGAGGCCACACTCGAGGCTACTACCACACACAAGCACCAGTGGTCTGTGCAAGGTAGTTGTGGATACAAAGTGAAATATAGGGACACATACGTCTACACGAAAATCCCCTAGGTCGACCATTTTCAACCACCATATCTCCCACACCCTACAGCTACCGACATGCAACCAACATGATTGCACAATAGGAGACTCGAGGCAGCTACCAGACACAAACACCAATGGTGTGTGCTGGCAGTACATAAAAAAGGACAGTTCTGCATCAACTGTGGAAGGTAGGAAGGGTTTAAACTTTTCTGTGAGAACGCCCTATTTTTATCTACTATGTGATGGTGTGAAATTAGGTTAGAATTTATTGAATTTATTCTTTAAATTGTTTTAAATTAGTTTCGACTTTTTTTTCTCTTTAGTAGCGCCATCTATGAGAAGTATTTTGGAAAGTATTTTCATGATTTGTTTAAGCGGGGTTCAATTTGAGATCAACAAGTTTAGGAAGCGTAAGCGTTTAGTGTGGGTTTCTTGGGTGTAGCTGATAGTAGTGGGGAAAGACTGATTCAGTCGTGCGTTGGTATATTTATGGTGAATTATTTAGTATCTTTATAATTTGTCTTAGTTTTAATGCGTGGGATAAATTAAATGTTGAGATTTTTTCTTTGTCTTGAAGATTATTTTTTCGTTTCATAGCTTAAGATTAAAATCATTTTTCTATTTTTAATAATTAGATATTTCAAGATGCGAAATATAGGGACACACATGTCTATTTTTATTTACAGATATAGATTATCAAAATTAGGACTTTTAAAAAATGCAATATAATGTAAAATTCTCAACTTATCAATAAATTTCTCAATTTACGAATAAAATAGTATTACTGTAAAAAATGTAATCGTAAAAATCAAATACGATTTTCACGTAATATAAGACAAATGTTATAATTCAAACAAATTATTACACAATCGTTTATTGCAAAATAATATTGATTATCATTAGATGTGAAAATATTTACACTAAACGGACACGCACAAAATATATGCAAATGTGGCCTTGGTGGAGTTGTCTGGAAATATGATTCCTAATTCGTCATGGTTGTTAATTAGCATTTATTATCGAATAACATTTCTTGATGTATTTAATTTTCAAAAAAATGGCAGCTATGATATTGAAAATATGATATTTTTAATAAACATAGGAAACCAGAAATTTTATTGAATAATAAAATTTAACACAAAAACAAATGTAAGTAGAATTTCTTTTTTCATGGTTCAAATTATGTTTCTTTGACCTATAAAAACTCGAAAGTTGGCTAATAGGCAATATTATTTAAGATATTCCGATGGTCATAGCTTCACAACTAATCCCTATACATGTCTCTACTATTTAGGAAACTTGATCATCATCGCATGGACTACAACATCTTGAAGTTTCACAAAAATCCAACGAGACTACTTTTCCAAACATTTTCTGCGTGGTCCTATTCAAAGTACTGTTTTTAAATAATTGTATGGAATTGATTGACTGAATTGCTTTCACATAATCAGTAAAGTAGAAAAAAAACTGCAAAACCCTAATTAAATTTGGCTTTAGAAGACCATACTCAATTGAAGATTTCTGAAATTAAACAAGTCAAAGATAAGTGGTGTCCAAAAAGCATAGAGTTGACAGCTATAAAAAAAAATCAATATACATTTTTATATATACTAGATATCTTTTATTAAAATATAGGTTTTGCAAAATTTATATTCGCTGTTAAAGAAAATAATAAAATGTATCATAAGAAGATTGTAAAAAGACTGTATATTAAATTAACTGCCTATTTTCGCCCTATATTTCTAAAATTTCTTTGAAATTTTACAGAAAAAGAACAAGGAAGTTATGTATAACATATCTTTGAAATGTTAGACATTACTTATTATTTGATCTACGTTGATAACATTTCTCATTCATCACGTAGAAGGCAACTGTATTTTTCAAACAAGAAATATTTCGAAAGAGAATCATACATCAAATTTATTAGTTATAAAATAGAAATTTTTATCATTCGTATTTTGAAAAATTTGCATGTTGTAAAGATATGTATTAATAATTTAGGCTTTCAAATAAAAAGATAATTACTTATTCCATATAATTAAATTTTATTTTTTTGTTTTATTTTGATGAAATATTTCCCAAAAAGGTGTGTTTGAAAGGAAGATTTATGAAAATACCATTCATAACTGCAGAACCTTGTGAAAACAATTCTCAACTTGTAAAATACAAAACAACTATATGTTAATATTGACACTTTAACAATAAACTTAGTATTGCAAATTTTAACAGTTGACGCAAATTGAATAAGAATCAATATGTAATAAAATAATAAAGAAATTAATTTTGGCAGTCACTTCTCTAAATAAGTAATGTTGGTATCACAATGCATCCTCAAATTCACATGTAGAATTTTATTGCTCTCCATCAACTCATATTGCCCTTGCTAGTTTTCCATATATATATTTTTTCTACTAGTTTAAAACAATATTTAGAAATGACTTGTTAACAATATGCTCACCATTTGACAGAAACCAATTAAGAATGGGATGTATTACCAAACAATGTTTCATTGAAACATAATGTGTGGCCTACTAATTTGTAAATAATCTAGTAATAAGTGGTCAAAAAGTACTTTTTAGTAAGCTGTAACATCCTTGCGATTATTTTAAAATATATGATATATGATATATGTTTCTCCTACTCATTTAAATAAAACCCAAACTGTTATCGACAAGCCCATGTCATTTGGAAAAAAATACATATTTTCTTTTCGTGTGTAATTCCAGTAAAATTGCAAATCATGTGCCACATTTTTTTGTTTATCATTAAACATTACTTTTTTCTATTCTTCTTGAGGAAATAATAATCTCTTTTCATTGTGTTTTTTAGTTAACTTAAAACTACCTATCTTATTTTGTAATTTAAATTTTTTTTATTTCTTCAAGATTCTAGATTGTGCACTCTTAGAAACCGAAATGATTTTTTTCATTCTTAAAATTTTCAAAATAGTTCGGCCAAAATTAAACTGTTAGCAAATGTCTCCTTTGATAAGCTGATATTTGTTTCGCTATCAACATGAATTCCTGTTCCCATAAAAACGTTCATAAAGTATTATGTTGGATTTAAAATTGTGCTATTAGATTTATCGCATCCTTTTCAAAACTGCAAATTCAACTTTCTCGGTTTAACAGTTTTAATAGTGTTACTGAGTAATAAAAGTTACACAGCGTTTGAAAATCAAAGTTGCTTAATCGCCACGAGTTGCATTTACTATAAGAAATATTTTCATAAATCAGGAATAATCGTGCTTTAAATTTAAAAAAAAATCAAATACGAGCCTGTTTCTACAACAACTAAATAAATGCATTTTTCTTTGTTAAATAGTTAATATTTTTTCCTTCGTCACTGTCACAAATTAAGATAAGAAAATACTTGATTGTTTTTCAGAATTAAATGGATTTTTCAGGTGTACTTATCATTATGCAGTGCAGTGTATTTATGAACTTAAAACCGCCCATAGTTTTACTTATTTATTATGCAAAAAGTAACGTATTAATTAAAAACACATAGAATTTTGTTTACATAATTTCGTTTTGTTAATTTATATCTCTAGCACTAAAGTTCATACATTATCTGAAAAGAATTATTTTAATTTTACAGAAAATGGAGTTAAAAATGGATTCCATGGTAAAAATCTTTAAAGGCTAATACATTACTGATTTCGTTTCATAGGTTATTTTTTTTTTACATATTCTATTATAGATAGAGTTATTATACACATTACTGAAGTATATCCGTATACTAAATATGCTCAATATATCAAGCATGATCTATACGAGATAATTATACTAAACATTATTAATCACTAAAAGATGAACTACATTTAATAATTTAAATAGACTAGAAATGTCGCGACACAGCGATCAAATATCCTTCCTGCTATTCGGGTGCTAAGAAGATTGCACATAAATATAATATCAAAATTCTGTTGACTTTATTACATATTGTATTTTATCAAGGCTACTTCCTCCATTTCGCGGTGCCTGCACATGTTTCCGAACTCATATTCATCGATCGCAATAGACGTATGAAGGGATATTATATTAGACAAGACGTTAGATGCAACATGCGCCTCAAAATTGTTAAGAGCAACTATTTTTAAAGCCGTAGGTTAACATTGTGTTGCAGAGCAGCGTCAACTTTGATGGCTTTTGTAATAAGACTGTTGTAATCTCCTATTTGAATAATCAGGCTGTTTTCGTTACTTAACCCTCTAAGCGTGTAGAACGTAATATTCCGTTCACTAAGCTCCAGGTTTCACTGCAATATATTCAATGTTTAAAATAATATAATTCTATAGATTTAATGAATTTTCAAAACATTGAAGAATGATTAATACTTTCAAGGGTTACATTCATATTTGTAATTAAGTTTTATTTATAATGCTGAAAGAATCCTATTTTTTTAGCATTTAAAACAAAATGCAGAGAAAACAACATTACAATGTTACCCTTTTTCAAAACGCTCAGAGGGCTAAATAGCTTTTAACTAATAATTGTATGATCTTTCTGAACTTGGCAGTGTGTTTTTATAAGAATATCTTGCATAATTTAGGAGATATGACAGTTTTCCTTAAAAATTGCGAATGTATAAGAAAGACAAGGATAACAGCAATTTTGTAAAATTATTCTCTGCCGCATGCTTAATAAAATATACTGTTTGATTGCTAAATAAGGCACAAAATTTAATTCAAACTGCTAATTTACTTCAAATTAAACCGTTTATTCACATTTTATTTCAGTTCATGTTATTTTTTGACACGATATTGTGCTTTTTAAAAGAATATTGAAATAAACATATTCATTTACAGCATTATGTTACTGAATTTTAAATAATTTTAACACTACCTGATAAATCATTTTCTGTAAGCCATCCTAGTGATTTAGTCCACCGAATCGGACTGGGACAAACTGAGCAAACGATCGCTAATATTGCCACACGCATGCTCTATCCGTGTGCGATTGGGAGACTTCAGTGTTAAAAGAAGCTTCTGAATGTTTTGAGAGACTGTCTTTGGATGATTACATATGAGGTCGGGCGTTATCTTTATGAATCAAAAGCTTTTAGCTCTAATTAACACACTATTTTGGTGCTATATTATTACAATGGATACGAATACCAGAGACGTTCATAAACGCTAGAAGATATCCTAGCGATTTATCTATGACGATTTCACCCCAAAACCTAGTACCGCGCTATAATGGAGTATGGCGTAAACAAGTTTCAGAAAGATTGGCGATGGTCCTACTTTCACGTTACTTTTAATTTCCTACCCAGCTAGAAAAAATTTTCAATAAATTGAAAAAATGTGCATACAATCCGAACGTGTCTGACAAATCTAACTATGCATAAAAAGTGCACACAGATTTTTGCATAGAAAGTGCATATACTGTATTATACACAAAAAGTGCATTAATTGAAATGTGCAAAAAAACGCCAGTGCTGCCATCTGTGGACCTTTTCGGAAGTTTCTTTAATTGTTGATGTGGGGATAATTATCACGTTTTGGTTTTCAACAAGAAAGGATCGAATTTGCAATCGTGGAAACAGGTATACAGAAAGTTATCGGTCTTGCCACTGGGGTCGTGCTTGGATATGTTTTACAATGCGTGCAATGGATGATGAAATTAAATATGCTGTGTATTGAAATTCTTATAAGGAAAATGGTAACTTTATTTTAGCTGATATAATTCCGTCACGCTTTAATTAATGAGGTTAATTTATTACAGGGTTTTTCTACGGTTAATGGATCATTAGAATATGACAAGATTATTATAATTTATTACAGAAATTTTCTTTGCTTAACGAATAGTTAGAATGCGGTCTAATTAATTTGTTGCTGAGAAATTAGAAATTTTGAATTGAATATTGTAGAGATTTTGTGAGTTTGATATGATGGTTAGGTTTTTAACACATTACTATTTATAGGTTGGGGGATCACTTTTACATATTTTCAATTCTATTGTTATAAATGTATTTCTTAAATATAGAAGCGCAAATAAGATCTTCAAATTTTTCGCTTAAATTTTATTTATACGCGATTTTGAAAAACACAATAAATTTATTCTTTTCGAATAACTGAAATTAATGAAACCTTAAGAGAAAATACAGCTAAGATCTTTACGTTGGTATAGGAGAGGCTTTTTTCCCTAATTTTCACATGGAAATTACTTTTTAGTTCTGTTTTTTTTAGTTTATGTGTTGTAATTTTATTCCAAACGGGTACTTCAAAGCAGTGTTGAACTCAGGCAGCGATGGTCCGGCGGGAACCCCACCCAGTATTTTGAAATTTAAGAAACTAGATTTACTTTTTCTCCGATTTAAAAAAAATACTAAATTTATTTTTTCGAGTAACATAAAGTAATTAAACACTAAGTGAAAGAACAGCTTTCCGTTGGGGGTGGGAATTTTCCCCCTAAATCCCCCATGGAAATTAATTTTTAGGTTTTTTTTATGTTTATGTGTTAAAAATTTATATAAAACGGGTGGCTCAAAGAGGTGTCGCATTCAAGCGGCAGTGGCAGGCGGGAAATCCCCACCCCGGATTTTGAAATTTAATAAAAACAAAATTTTATTTTTCTCCTATTTTAAAAGACATAGTGCATTTTTTCCTCGTGTAACTTAAAATAATGAAACACTATTAGAGAGAGAAACTAAGAATTTTACTTTTAAACTGAGCTTCCCCGTATGTTTCCCATGCAAGTTATTTTTTTTATCTCTTTTTTTTAACTCTTTTGTGCATAAAAAACACAGGATACGTACTTATGGATACGTACTTATTTTATGCAAAAAACTGTGCACAGTTTTAAAACATAGAAAATGTACTTTTTTCTATGCATAAAAAATACAGATATTTTACAAAAAAGTGTATACTTTTCAAATATCGAAAATTATTCACTTTGTATGCACACATTTTGTACAATTCATCATTTATCGCAAATAAATTCAATTTTTTCTCGCTGGGTTTGCGGCGACTTGTCAAACAGAAGCGAGATATTTAAAAGCGATAATATACATGTAAATATATGGTTTCTTTATTGTAATGCAACTGATATTGGGTCTAATACAAGAGCGAGACCTTTCCACCTTTTTTAAAACATGAAAATTAGAGCTTTCGTTTAAAAGTATTGCGAGTACATACATTAGAAAAATACGTTGAAGCGGATTGCATAATCACCCTCGAATGAAGTCGGTTAAAAATAGTGTAAAATGAAAACGTTGAATATAAATTAATCAGTAAGGAAAATTTTACGAAAATATTTTTATATGTGGAATATTCATACTTTTCATCTTTTAAAATTATTTTGTGGTTGTTAATAAAAATTCATAAAAAGGTATGTAAATATTAAGTATTCCGGTTAATGCCACAAAATTAATAATGGTTTTCTAATTTAAAAACACTAATCTTTAAAAACTTTATCTCAAAACTATAGAAAGAGAGTTCTTGAAACATGTAAAAGAAAGAAAATATCCATCTGAAAATGTCATGTCTACCGCCCATAAGTCATTCTAGGATTTCACCAAATCTAATCTATGTTATTGCGTTCTGTAAGATTTATAGTCGCAAAGGATACTGAACAGATTTTTTTTTAAGAAATAAGTTAGAAAAATGGGTTTATTTTCGATTTTGCTACCTGTTAGTAAGTTTTATTCTTTTAATCTTTGAAATAATTGAAACAGTTTTGAACTTAGTAATTTTATAGAGATTGGTCTGATATATGTGTTTTTCATATTATCATTATTATTAGAGGCATGATAAAGAGAAAGAACTACATAAAATATTGGTTTAACTTATTTATTTAAAAGATTGTTTAAAGTGGCATTCTCACGTTTTTTTTTTGTTGTTGTTGTTGTTGTTTATTAATTTAGTGTTAACAAGGAAGGAACATCCATGTCCGCTATCTCTCTCAAACTTAGCTACTTTGCAAAGTGAGAACTCTCCGCTCCATATATATTACTTGCAGGCATGTATTATCTATACGGAGATAACATCAGCACAGAGTTCACAGGAGGTAATATACTTGAATACTGGTTACAGATGATTGTGCTTTGCCCCGATGTTCCGATAGCAACTGGAACGCCAGATGTGAAATATTATATTCAAATGTATAATGCTGCGTTTAAATTAGTTGAAACAAGCTTTAATATTTGCATTCTCTAGATGAATAGGCAACGTAAGCTCTAAAATAAGACTGGCACAGCTGTCCGCACTAGGGTATAATTTTGGCGGTAAAATGGCGATTTTATGCCTGGGAAACCAGGCGGTTTCGGCTAGATTTTGTTTCGTATGGCAGCCCGAAAGAGCAGAAACCGTATGTTTTTTAATTTAACTAATTATTGTGTGTGTTTTATAATAAAATTGTGTGTTTTTTTAATATAAAATAAACTATTTCATAATAAAATAAGAGTAACATGTTGTTTTAGCAGTCTCTAATAGGTATCTGAAAATGGAGTTTTCTCGCGAAAATGACGATAAATAAAATTTACGCAAACCCCGATATATCTGTGACAGCTGTTTCGAAATACTTTATAAAATATTCCGATTGTTAATTTATAATTTGTTGTTTATTTTCGCATACCCTCATTAAATTTTTACACCAACCTTCTAGTAACATTGGTCTGCTAGCATTTTTTTCCTTTTGATAGAGAATATTGTTAGAAAAAACTCCATACATTCATAACAATATAACTTAATTATAATAAATAAATACTGGTGAATTTTAATATATTCTCGTACCATTTAAAATAGCAATTCACAAATTATCTCTGAAAAAAGGATCACATGGAAATTGGCAACGGCGTTCTTTATATATAAAAAAATTTAACAAGTATAAAAAAATTAATTATAATCACATTTAAATTAAGCATTACGTAGGGAGATAATGTAAGTTGGTAATAGTAACTTAAAATCCCAGATTCTTCACTCAGAAAAGGCAATTCACAAAGCATTCTCTTAATATTTTCATACGACACCACATACATAACTCAGCTCTTGGATAATGGATCTAAAATTTGTATACTGGAGTTCTTCCGCATTCGCATAATTGCAACTATCGATTATGTCCAACTGCATTTGATGAATGAGTGCTATAAACCGGTGTTCGAAGTAGACCTCATAAGACAAAAAACGTGAAGGAGTAAACCAGTATAACTAAAGGGTCATTAGAAAGCTTCTTACACATATGATATATTTCTTATCGAAGCTCTAGTAAAGGCAGTTTTCCAAATTTACATCCTCGTGCGTAGAAGTACCATTTCGTTAATTACACATATTTCATGCAATTGATAACGTGTTTCAGAAAATAAATTGTAATACATTTAAAATAAATTGCGTACATTTTGAGCATCCACGAATGTCTTCATAAATGCCTAGTTCAATACATTTTCAATTCAAAATTATCACCAAATGGACGCAGACAGCCCTCTCTAGTAGTGTATTTTACGAGGGAAAGTCATTAAGTAAGTCACAAAAGATAATTAAATAATAACTTACAATGATATTCACTTCAAAACTATTTTTATTTCTCAATATATTCTCCACCAATATTTATGCATTTATATCACCGTTTTATCAGTGCCCCAACACCAGCTGCATAACATTCTTTAGGTTGCTGTCTCATCCACATTAGGACTTCAAGTTGAACCTTTTCATCATGTGTGAACATCATCTTGCTTCCAAGATGATTTTTTTAGTGGACTAAACAGATGAAAATCGCTTGGAGCTAAGTTGAAGCTGTATGGTGGATGTTGAAGAAGTAGCCAACCAAACTTTTAAATTGTCTCCTGTGTTCAACTTGAAGTCCTAATGTGGCTGAAACAGCAACCCAAAGAATGTTATGCAGCTGGTGTTGGGATACTGATAAAACGGTGAATTAAGTGCATAAATAGTGGTGGAGAATGTGTTGAGAAATAAAAATAGTTTTGAAGTGAATATCATTGTAAGTTATTATTTAATTATCTTTTGTGACTTACTTAATGACTTACCCTCGTATGAGGAATAAATATTCTTTATTATTCTAGTACAGATAATTCTTTATACTAATTGCTCCATATTACTTATAAATACTCAGTTCACGGAATAATCTCAGTCTACTTCCTTTTATAGTACAATCGAGTTCAGAACACTACAAGTCGATCAAAGTGAAAGGGTGAAGCGGTTGCAGTCTGTCAATAGAAAATGGTTGCCACTGATATTTTTCAAGATTTCTAGTTGCTGATGTTGTAGATAGTTCAAAACATCGACTTATTGCGCGGATATTTGTTCGCGGGATGATAGAAAACAAGTCGTTCATGTCAGTCAGTTGACATGTGTGCAAACAATTTCTTTCAACGTCAATTCTTGGATAAAGTTCTCCCATAACGCTTACTTCTTTCATCATTTGATAACTGAATGCATGGAACATATACGTAAATTTGAATATTATGCCTATTTTCACAAGCATTTTTTGCATTATTCCTATTTCACAAGCGAGACTCATTGTTAATTCAAAACTACTGCTTTTTATTAAAAAATTCACATTCTAAAACCAGATATGTGTTGTTAATTTGTCACTTTATAACATTCAATGCTGATTATTTACACAACATTTATTGAACGAATTAGACAGAGTATATTTCTATAGACAGATGTAATAAGTCAAGAGCACCGCGAAAGGATTTTAAAAAAGTAAAAGCAGGTTTAACATCGCAATTGTCGAACTGCATGGTTCAAGATATGAGTTAAGTTTTTGGCAAGGCAATATGAATACCTACAACGTGTTCCAGTAGTTTGCAATACACATGTCGGAAAGTCCCTCATATTTATAGAGTTTCACAGATGAGGGAAATAATACTTTTTGGAATATCTTGATATTTTATAGTGTATTTTAAAAATTCCGTAAAAGTAAAAGTTCTAAGAAAGGATGAGAGTATTATATTAAATTATTTTTGTTGAGTACGCAGCGAAATATTCCGATAATTTACGAAATTGTAAACTTTTTCAAGGGTTTACTTTCTATTGAGAAGATCCATATAATTTCACTTGTAGACGATAAAGGGGCTCAACTAAATATCTTAAGTCCAGTATAAGAAACTATAAATTACTTTTATTACACAAAACATATTTTTAAATTTGATTTATGGAACAAAATATTATGAAATAGTTTGTTATTTAAACTAAATGTTTTCTTCTAAATACTGAAATACTGTAAATTCAATTACTAGATATTTATTCTATAATTCAAAAGTTGTGATAAAAGTTTCGTAGGTATTTGAACTGATATAAAATTTAAATTAACCAAGTAAAACAAAAATCTCCCAATTTATCATCTATTGAATTGGTAGCACCACTTTGGTAAAAGCCCATTAATTAAATTAAGAGAAAAAAAAATAAATTTTCTGTTCCATTCTTTACACTCTATCTCTTGTAAGGGAAATAAAAATTTCTTTTTTGTATTGAGTAAACTCAATTTGGAAAAATAAAGTCTCTTAAAATAAAAGTAATTAAAATTAGGGCTTCTATTGGCAATAAGTTTTTTTTTTTTTTTTTTTTTTTTTTTTTTACTTTTTATCCACCCCTATTTCACATTAATGATATTCTAGGTAGATTTCTACTAATCTTCGAGATGTAATATTACTTGAAATAGTGGTAAAAAAAGAATAAAAAAGCCAGTGGCAGTCCTGTGAAAGATTAAACTGTATACTTTACATTTTTAAACTTTAAAATTTAAAGAGAACATTTATTGAAAAAAAAATCCTTGATAATTTAGAAAGTTCATTGAAAAGAATACTTATTTTACGCACATTGTTGGGTTATATAAAATATTGAGTTGTAATTAAAAAATGGTATACAAATAAAATACAAACTGCTATATTAGGATATTAAGGCTAAATTTCTGTTCTTGAATAAACATGTGATAATAAAAAATTAGCCTGAATCATTTTGTATCAAAGCAGAATGTTTCTGCATCTTTACAGGTTGCGACCAGGAACAATAAATATTCGACTATATCGTTCAGATTGATGGAGGTTGTGTTAATTTTAATGGATTGCCTTTCTTACTTCACACTATTTGGTATTCAGAGTTATACTTTACGGTGAAACAGAATTTGTATTTAAACATCCATTCCGACTAATGTTTTTGACCTACAACATATGTTCTTAACACCAAAAGAATACACGAGGGGTGTTTTTAAAGTAAGTACCGTTTCGATATAAAAAAAAAATACAAAGGCATTTTTTTAACAATTTTATTTTTACACGAAAGGCTGATTTTAATCTACTTTCACAAAATAATTCTCGTCTATATTATGGCACTTATAGTATCCAACGACAAGATTGTGTATGCTATTCTCATAGAAGTATAACACCTGCTGTGCTAACCACTGCATAATCGCCATTTTGACGCCGTCATTGTCGTTGTAGCGCTGACATTCAAGGTTTTTCTTGAAGTACAGGAACAAGTTATAGTTACTTGGCGCTAGGTCAGGGCAGTACAGAGGTTGTTGAAGCTGTTTCCAATTACATAACGCAATAGAATCACCAGTTTAACACTGATCAAGCGCAAAGTTATGAGCATTTGTTGCTGCACTTAACAAAGCACCTCCACCATCAGTACTCCAACAGCCCTGACAACATCAAAACGGCGGTGATGCAGTAATTAGCTTATTAGTTTTTGGTGAAAATTGCACAATAGGTGGCGTTGCTACTTTCTTTTTTCGCGATTTCCAAAATAGCTCTATCTCAAGAACTACCGCACTTATTTTCATAAAACTTCAGATTCAGTTAGACCTTGACATAAATAGACGCTGCTTACGTTTTGGTTTAGATATCTCAACAGGTGTCGCTGTTATAACACTTTTTTCATGATTTTTACGATACTTAGAAATAATGGCCGGAATTTCATTAAATTTCAGATTCTGTTAGACCTTGACATAAATAGATGCTGTCTACGTTTTGGTGTAAATAGCCCAACAGGTGGCACCGCTATGCTACTTTTTTTCACTTTTATCGCAATTACTATGTCTCAAGAACTAATGCAAGAATTCTCATCAAACTTTATATTCAGTTAGTCGTTGACATATGTTGCTGTTGATTTGTTTTTGGTCTAAATCTCCCAACAGGTAGCGCTGTTATGCTACATTTCGCAAGATTTATACAATTTTATCAATAGTCATATCGCAAAAACTAATGCACGGAATTTAATAAAACTTTAGATTCAGTTAGACCTTGATATAATTTGGTGCTGATTCTTTTTAGTGTATGCGAAACCTATGTCAGATAGAAGAAATTTTTGCACATCCGACTATTTTAATATCAAAATGGTTCTTACTTAAAAAAAAAACACCCCTCGTATTTTTTGCATCTTCCTGACAGGAATTAACACGTCTGATTTGTTTCTTTCACTTATACATGTATGCGATCATAAGCGCTTAAGTGATATCACTGAAATATTTTGGATTCAATAGTTAGCGCAAAAAAAGAATATAGAATCTTCTTCAAAAACTTACATGCCCTCATAAAAATGTAATGCTTCAATTCGGTTGTTCTTTAGTAACTGCGAAGCAAAGCACATCAAAAACTTTAAAAATACGCTAAATTGATCCTCTCTAAAACGATTACGGAAGTTTGAATTATAATTAAACTACCAATTGCGATCTCCTGTAATAAGGTTTCCATTCATTTTTCTTTGATTGGGGAATTTTAAGGCCGAATCAACTGATGTCGAATCAGCTAATATATGTTTTCATGACTGATTAAAACTATTTGGGAATATTATTTGAGCATTTTAAACAAGGCGTAATTTATCAATTTAAACAAGGCGCCATTTACTTCTTTTAAGGCATAATAATTTAATTATTATTTTGAATTTTTATTTCTATTTTTTATATTTATTTGAAAGTACATTTTTTTACATAATTTTCCCCATATACTGTTTTTAATACGTGATCATTTAATTATTAGTTTTATTTCTGTTTTTAATGGCCAAGTGTAAATACATGTAAGGTAAAGCTAGGATAGTCTGCGCCCAATTCAAAAGAATAGCAAAGAAGAATCTAAATATTAATTTTTTGCTAAACTATTCATGAATAATTTTTACTTCATTTGTTTTTTATGCATTTCCATTGCTATTTTGCTGTTATGTTGTAATTTAATAGAACAGTTGTAATAAAACCAAGAAAGCTATTTTTCGCAATCTGTCCTTACAGGGTTAGTGTGATTGCGCACATGGGTAGTAGAGATTGTTACTAATAATAACTACAATTAAATTGTTAACAAAAATATTTACACTTAAAGATATTGCTGTAAGGTTTTTGTGAACAAATATTATTGTATTAGGAGTGAATATTTCAACCTAATGATTAAGGATTCAGAAAAAGGAAATAATTTTAAAAACGATTAAAACATTTTAATTAAAGGAAATTAAATTAAAGATTCAGAAAAAGCAAGTCCAGATAAGATTACAAAATAAAATTATGTTACTTAAAAACACGATTAACTTAAAATTAGTTAGTTTTCATTTTTTATTTTTATATGCAAATTTATCATTAAGCTGCGTAATCTCTCCTAGCATGGAAACTAATGGGAATACCGCGCCATCTCTCCTAAGTAGCAGATGCGCAATCTCCCCAATTTTAGTAGGAGATATTGCATGGCCTTTTATTCAAACATGACCTCTTCTTAAACGAACCGTTGATGTTCACATTGTTAGTCTAGATTAGTAGCTTATGAGAAATCGTTTAAGTTTAAAATATTTTGTACTATTGACATTGTATAGAAATTCTGATGAATAGCTATTAAAATTCAAGCACTTACTTTGAGAAAACAAAACAAAACAGCAATACTTAATCTTAGACGCTCAAAGCAATCAACGTGCACTTTCAAGTAGACACTCCACTACTGTTGTTGTACAACTAACTGGTGTCACTGCGCTGTCACTCTACTCCTTTCCCCCGAACCTCTATGTGCGCAATAACTCTGACCGCGTCATCTCTCCTGGCTTTACCTTAATTTAAAAGGAAAATTATTATGTGCGCTATTTAACAAATTGGCAAGAATTTAAAAAATGGCCTTTTCGAAATATGAAATAAACCTCCATTGAAATAATGGAAATCTGGATAAAAACTTTAAAAGAGACCTCTAAAAATTAGTTAAATTAAAAAAAATAATTGCACACTGCACTCCGCAAGCTTGTCAACGATATCTCTTCAAAAACATAAGGTAAAGCTAGGAGAGTCTGCGCACAATTCAAAGGAATAACAATAAAAAATCTAAATATTAATTTTTTGCTAAACTATCCCTGGATAATTTTTACTTCATCTGTTTTTATGCATCTCCATCGCTATTTTGTTGTTATGTTGCAATTTAATAGAACAATTGCAATAAAACCAAAAAAGTTATTTTGCACAATCTCTCCTTACAGGGTTGGTGGGATTCCGCACATGGGTAGGAGAGATTGTTACTAATAATAACTACAATTGAATTGTTAACAATAATAATTACACTTAAAAGATATTGTTGTAAGGTTTTTCAGAACAAATCTTATTGTATTAGGAGTGAATATTTCAACCTAATGATTAAAGAATCAGCAAAAGGAAACAATTTTAAAAACAATTGAAAAGTTTTAATTAAAGGGGGAAAAATGAAGAATCAGAAAAAGCAAGTCTAGATAAGATTACAAAATAACATTAAGTTACTTGATAACACGTTTAACTTAAAATTAGTCCATTTTCATTTTTCATTTTTTTATGCAGATTTACCAATAAGCTGCGCAATATCTCCTACCATGGAAACTAATGGGACAATGCACCATCTATCCTATGTAGCAGATGCGCAAACTGTCCAATTTCGGTAGAAGAGATTGCGCGGCCTTTTATTTAAACAAGGCCGCTACTAAAACGAACCGTTGATGTTCACATTGTTAGTCTAGATTAGTAGCTTATGAGAAATTGTTTAAGTTTAAAATATTTTGTACTACTGGCATTGTATAGAAATTCTGACGAATATATATGAAAATTCAAGCACTTATTTTGGGGAAACAAAACAAAATAGCAATGCTTTATTTTAGACGCTCAAAACAATCAACCTTCACTTTCAAATAGACACTCCAGCACTGCTGTTGTACAACTACCTAGAGTCGCTGCGCGCTCACTCTACTCCTTCCCCCCGAACATCTATTTGCGCTATATCTGCGACCGCGCCATCTCTCCTGGATTTACCTTAATCAATTATAACACCTTGTAATAATATATTTCTTTATAATGCTAAAAGGTGTAAATTAACATCATAATATACAGTAAAAGAACTTTTAATAGATTCTTGACATGTTTCGGCTCATTCCGAGCCATTTTAAAAAATAAATGAGATTATTCTATAATCGCACGATCTTTGAAGTTATTATTTGAAATGCTATCATTTAATTTTCATGTACGCTTTTAAAAATTACGCATAAGACAATCTGTAACGATGCAGGATCTTTTAACTTACCGAAATGATGGCTCGAGTTAATCCATGGTTACCAATATGCAAATAAACAACCAAGTGAAAATAAAAGATAATGTGCGTAATTTTTGAAAAGTGCATGAAAATTAAATGATATCATTTCAAATAATAACTTCAAAGACAAGTGCAATTATAGGATATTCTCATTTGTTTTTGAAAATTGCTCGGAGTGAGCCGAAACATGTCAACAACCTAATAAAAGTTATTTTACTGTATATTATATTTTTAATTTACACATTATTGCATTTAAAAGAATACATATACCTTCAAATTATGATTAAATTGCTACGAATATTTTTTTCCTGTAAAACTTTTTTTAAAGAGCAATTTTGACCAAATTTAATATTAGATATTTCTTTAAATAATTATTTGGCTTTAAAAAGTCTGCTTCAGTGTATTTATCGAACATTTCTCTCCAAAACTAACAATTTGTATATATTTATATGCAATAGTTTTCTTAATAGTAGAAAGACTAAAATTTCAGCCTAGAAAGACTCCTGGTCACAAACAATTCATTGTCAATGGTGACATCGTTAGTTACTTTTATTATTATTTTTTAATATTTACCAAATACTGGTTCACAGTTTATAATAATCTACAAACCACAAGTCTCGTTGACCCATAGATACTTTAATATTTTTCGACTTATACTTTTGTTCCTGACTTTTAAAATACCCGGTATAATTATTTTTTAAGGAGCTTTCAAAATATTTAAATGTTGAAAAGAAATATATTAAAAGGTTTTGTTTTATCTTAATATAAGTAAAAGTAAGACTGCGAAATTAAAATATATATATACATATATATATATATATATATATATATATATATATTTTTTTTTTTTTTTTTTTTTTTTTTTTTTTTTTTTTTAATTTATAGAAGACCTATGAAAAGGATATTTTGATTTCACATAAAAATGTGCTTTTTACAAACCAGACAAAGAACTTTTTTTTAGTTCAAGTTGTCACATTGTTTCTATTCATACCAAGTGAAATAATAGAAAAAACGCAAATATATTTTTTAAAGAATTTTTAATGACATAATGTAACAGAACAAAAGAGTTTAAAGTGTGATAATGCAGTGCAAGTTCAAAACGTGATAAAAAAGGAAATAACTGTAGGGCAAATACTAAAGACCCATTTTTCAAACCTCAGACTAAACTGTTATCTCACACTAGAGCAATTTTTCACTAGGATTCTTCGATCGGGATTTTTTATTTATATATTTATTTATTTTTTGTTGGTGGATGTAGGTATTTTCTAAACGATAAACTTCGAAATTAATCAGTTTAAATTTTCCATATTATAATTAATATTATTATATTAGTTTAGTACTCACTACTATTTACTGTATTTTTTGCATTGTTTATTGTGTTACTTATTGTATTGCTTTTAACATTTTTTGGAATTCTGACACATATTAATAAATTTAAATGATAAAAAATATCTCTCTATTCTAAACAAGATAAACTAACTCTACTGCTGCCGCTGTAGATGCAGTAATTGAATTTATTGTGACCGGGGATTCTTTCTCAGTTTTAATTAAAGAAATATATTGCGTATAAAATGTGAAAATTTGTAGTTTTAAGGTAAAGCTGGGAGAGTCTGCGCACAATTCAAAAGAATAACAATAAAAAATCTAAATATTAATTTTTTGCTAAACTATCCATGAATAATTTTTATTTCATTTGTTTTTTATGCATTTCCATTGCTGTTTTGTTGTTATGTTGCAATTTAATAGAGCAGTTGTAATAAAACCAGGAAAGTTATTTTGCGCAATCTGTCCTTACAGGGTTAGTGTGATTGCACACATGGGTAGGAGAGATTGTTACTAATAATAACTACAATTAAATTGTTAACAATAATAATTACACTTAAATGACATTGTTGTAAGGTTTTTGTGAACAAATTTTATTGTATTAGGAGTGAATATTTCAACCTAATGATTAAAGAATCAGAAAAAGGAAATAATTTTAAAACCCTTAAAATATTTTAATTATGGGAAGAAAAATTAAAGAATCAGAAAAAGCAAGTCCAGACAAGATTACAAAGTAAAATTAAGTTACTTGATAACACGTTTAACTTAAAATTAGTCCATTTTCATTTTTCATTTTTTATGTAACTTTACCAGTAATCTGCGTAATCTCTCTTAGCATGGAAACTAATGGGAACAGTGCGCCATCTCTCCTAAGTAGCGGATGCGCAAACTCGTCAATTTTGGTAGGAGAGATTGCGCGGCCTTTTATTTAAACATGGCCATTACTAAAACGAACCGTTGTTCACATCACATTGTTAGTCTAGATTAGTAGATTATGAGAAATTGTTTAAGTTTAAAAAATGTGTTCTACTGACATTATATAGAAATTCTGACGAATACCTTTGAAATTCAAGCACTTACTTTGGGAAAACAAAACAAAATACCAATCCTTATCTTAAACGCTCAAAACAATCAACGTGCACTTTCAAGTAGACACTCCACTACCGCTGTTGTACAACTACCTGGAGTCGCTGCGCGCTCACTCTACTTCTTGCCTCCAAACCTCTATGTGCGCAATCTCTCCGACCGCGCCATCTCTCCTGGCTTGACCTTATAAAGAACGCCCACGGAAGATGAGACCAGTGACTTGTCCTTCCATACATGCTCACGATCGGACTCTGCGGGAAAGCAAGGGCCGTAGGGATGCCGGACATATGGTGGATGACCCGTCTCCCTTTTGGGTGTTCGGCGATGAAGCCGTCCGACAGTCTCTACGGATCATCGAGTGTCACGTGGGGAAGTCTCCTCTAAGAGTTGGAACTTCCGCCGATCGCAACGACCTAAGTCATCTTGCGAGGAAGCACTCGAGTAAGAGGTAAGGAGGTGTCGATGGATAGCGAACCTCCCTATCGATCCTAGCGACCTGGCGAGACAAAGCCATTGTCAGCATTAAAAGTTCATGAGAACTTGGGCACGATGAGAAGGACGGATCGCGGGGCGCCCCAGAGGGCGTCTGCGACGCCGCTTAGTTTTACCTTATAAAGAAATGTATGATAAAAACGCTGAAGGAGAACTTATTTTAATTTGAAGAATTATTTTAAGTGCCATTTATGTTGAATTTGGTGAAACTACTTCGGTTATAGTATCAAAAAATATGCATCGCAGTTTAACGATCTTTTGCAGCCACAAATTGTAAAAGATGGCAGTTTGCAAATTGCAATAATTTTTTTTTTTAAATATATCCAATTTTTCAAATTTCTGTTTTATTATTTTTTTAATTAAAAATATCATTATCTGAATATATATTTATTTTATATTTTGAAAATAGCCATTTTTTACTCACTGTTGCCAAACTTAAAAGAAAAGCGCAAATAATGATGTTTCAAAAGCTTTTATAATTTAAAAATATATATGTATATTTTGAACGTGAATATTAAAAGAAAAAAAAATAAATATTTGAAAACAGATGTTATTATATGCGCTGTTTTACAAATTTGCAACAATTTAAAAAAATGACCTTTTCTAAATATGAAAGAAATTTCCATCGAAATAATGAAAATTTGATTAATAACTTTAAAATAAAACTCTAAAAAAATAGTTACATTAAAAAAAGCAATTGCACACTGTACACAGCAAGCTTCTCAATTATATCCCTTCAAATTGAGATTAAATTACTACGCATATTTTTTTTTCTGTAAAACATTTTTATAAGAGCTACATTGACCGACTTCAATATTAAATATTTCTTTAAATAAAATTATCACGATATAATATTCTTAGCTACAATTTCTTCTTTTCATTATCGGTTGGGAATTTGCAGACTGTAGCATACCACTTTTTTGTATCGTAGTTAGGTTTGCAACTAGGCGACATTTCCTCCACATCACTTTTTAGATATAAGGTAAAGCTAGGAGAGTCTGCGCACAATTCACAACAATAACAATAAAAAATATAAATATTAATTTTTTTCTAAACTACCCATGAATAATTTTTACTTCATTTTTTTATGCATTTCCATTGCTATTTTGTTGTTACCCGTAAGGCATGGTGACGTCACGGTGACGTCACTGCGAAGTCACACTGTGACTTTGTGACCGTCGTCGGGACGTCACGTGACGTCGATGTGAAGTCACTGTGACGTAAATGCGAGGTCGTTATGGCCGTTTTCAAGGCTTTCTGTGACCTCACAATGTGACTACTTTGTGAAGCCACCGTGCGACTTCAATGTGAAAAATGTGACGAATCTGCATCGGATAGGGTGACCAGATTTTACCCGAATCCTATACGGATTGTTCGGATCAAAATTTTTTTATGGTTCAAGTTTGTGACGTTTGTGACGACACTGCACCGGGTTGGGTGACCAGATTTTACCCGAATCCAATCCAGAAACTTCGGATCGATCTTTTTGGATTTGTTTGGCTGCAGAATAGATTTAGATTAGTTGTCGTGTGACCTGATTTTCGTGAACCCGATCTGACCCGAGTCAGGTATAATGTTTTTACTGTAAGTCTTGTTTGGAATAGAATCTTGCATAAGACCGAGTAACCAGATTTTATCAGAAATTGTGTTACGATACAATTTGTGATGTCGGCTCGGATCTAGAGTCATACACGAATCCGGTTATATACTTCTTGAACATGATTGAATGTCAACTTGAACATGAATGATGGTTGACTGAAACTATATTTTGATTCAACCCGTATTCTTATCCTAACCCAACAACAACAACAACAAAAAATCTGTAAGCCCACAACCCGACCGAACCTGATAAATGATTTCGCATAGATTCGAATAACAAGATTTCACCAAATACGGATAAGATGGACGATAAGGATTGGATCGGCAATCATTTTTATTGATGCAACTCGTATTCAAATTAAAACTTTGCATCTGATTGAGAAACCGGTTAACACGAAACTTTCTGACACATTTATGAACAAACTTTTAAACGCATGGCACTTGCATTCCTGATTATTAAAGCTATTTGGAATGAATAGCGTTTTCCATTTTTAGATAAATGTAATACTTAAGATCAATGTCGGTCACGTTTTACCCGTTTCTGACGCTGCGCGTCGGAAATTTGTTTCAAAACACCGACTTTGATAGTGTTTTCTGAAACATCATCTGCCGTTACCAAAAAATGGATAACGCCATTCGATTATAAATAGGGTAAGTAGATATAAAATAAGAGTTCTGCGCCAGCGGCGTACGCGGCGTAGGCTCAAGGTTGAAGGAAGGTCACAGAGCCGGAAGTAGCAGGTGTGGACACCGGAAGTAGCAGGTGGGGATAACAGGCATGTTGAGACAGGAAGTGAACAGGAAGTATGATCGGAAACGCGACAGGAAGTGAATGCGATAAGGAGAGAGGGGGAGGGCTTATTTTTGTGGGGGGCTTATGCTAACCTGAAATAAAAATGGAATTATTTCTTACTTTGTAAAAATTTAACATAAAATGTATCTTTTTTTTTAACTTGAAATAAAATTTTTTTTTTGCTAACTAACACATGAAAGAAAATGGAAATCTTTCTGACTTTGTTTTACTTTATAAAAGTTAGCATGAAATTTATTTTAAGACTGGAAACGTGACAGGAAGTAAGACCGGAACGGGATTAGACATGTTTATTTATTTATTTTTTAAATGGTCATCAAGAAGCAGGATGTTTGGGAGCGTGTTCGAACAGGAAAGGTGATTTGTAAGACCGGACGTTATTAAGGTGTGAGTGATAAGGAAAGTATAGTTTTATACACATAGATTTTGAACTTTGTAGAGGGTTAAATTATTTTTAGATGTTATTTATTTTTTAGTGTTTTGAATTTTATTTATTCTTAAATCGTTATAAATTATTTTTTTCTATCATTTTAATTTTTAGTGACACCAATTTTAGAAGTAATTGATCATTAAAAGAATTATTTTTCAACGCTGGCACAGGCATCAATTGAACCCACTATCTTCTATGTGGAAGACCAATGTGCTTATCCACTATGCTAGCGGGAACTTGTAATGTTATCTCTTTAAATGCAAGAGATGGGGACTTCAGACATGTATTGAGATATCTTTACGGTCATTTATTGTACTTTTACTGAATGAGATAAAGTAATAGGGCGAAATTTTCTTTAGCTATTGAGTAACTCGAGAGTTTTGGTTTAATATGAATGCTATTACATCTATTTGTTTAATTTACAAACACATTTCTTTCACAACACTCTGTCAACAGATCACTTCAATATTCGAAATAATAATTTAGAAGGAAAATTTTTATATGAAAATACTATGAAATGTCATTTATAGAGATTGACAAAAATAGCATGTCTAATTCTTTCTTGTATTAACATTATATTCGAAATAGAGTTTTGTTACGAAAAATAACGTGTTTATACATTTTAAAAACGAAAGCAAAGTGATTTTAAAAAATGTAAATATAAGCTATACACCCACGCATTTTTGTTATTGAATTAAATTACAAGGCTTAATATTGTATTCAGCGTAATATTTTCTTATAAAAGCCGTTTCACAAACTTGTATACTAAAAGTAATGTGTCATTTTTAGGGGAAAAAATTAATTCAAGTCATTGAGACTAATCCTTTATGGGGGAAAAATTTGTCATACTTCTTTGTGTTACATTATATCTTCAGTTTTTTAAGTTTACAAATTTGTGGACTAACTTAAATAATCGTTTTTAGGATACTTAAACAATATATATATACTTTTTAATTATATAATTTTTTTAATTGACTTGTAATATAGCTTTTTTTTTCTTAAAAGGGTACTGTAGAATAACTTATCTCACAAATACTACATCCTTCTTTAGTTAAATATGTTTCACTTAAGACATGACAAAGTGTCTTAGAAACATTTCATTTTGGAGTTAAGTGATTAAACAAGAAAAATATTATTTATAAAAAAACAACACATAAGACCAGTGACTGAGAGGTTCTGGTTTTAAAGCTACTAGACGTTTGGGTTTAAACTTCTCTCGCGCTCGTCGACCTAACCGTTCGGAGTTTTCTTCGAACCTTGTCAATACGAGTTAGGAGCCCTTAGAATGACCCCTAGAGTGACCTATATCCCAAGCGTAGATAATCGGTTTTAACAAATAACCAACCATCCACAACACATAAGACATTTTAGATCATTACATAAGACATTTTAGATTATTACATTTAGTTAAGAAGTGATTTGACGTGCAAAATATTATTTATAAAATCATACAATAAGAGAATTTTAAAGATTTTTTCCTTTTAAATGAACAATTTTTAGTGACTATTTAACTTATTAAAGAGAGCGGGTATTTTGTTTAGAGTTATACGATTAAAATAAATTTTCAATAGATTTGACTTTATACAACCAACATTTTTAAAAAAGGGAATGGAATCTAGTTTTTATAAATTAACGTTTTTCATTTTTACAAATACTTCACACCCCGTCTTTTTTCCCCCTCTTTTAGTAGACTTTACATACATAAGACATAAAAAGCGTTTTAGAATACATCATTTAGAAATTAAGTGGTTTGATAAATAAAATATTATTTATAAAAGCAATAGATACGAGAGTAATAAGGATTTTTACTTACATATGTACGAACTTCTGATAGGTAAGACTTTCTAAATCATTGTGCAAGAATTAAGTGGTTATTGAACTTATAACATTATAGGATGAAATAATCACGTGACGTATTTTTAAACCAATAAAATGTCAGTATTTTCAAACAAATAAAAAGTTAGTATTTTTACACGAGCGCCCTCTATCATTATATAAATTTCAATGAAACGAGTTCATAACATTCTACTGTGACCTGATATCGTTGTAATAGGTTGTATTTTTCATTTAAGTTATTGTGGAACGAGTTATGAATTCTTATGTTGGTGATGTAACCAACTTGGAGTGTCAACACTCATCACCAGAGTTAAATAATCAAGAGATGGATTCTACACTTTTATCCAAAGAAGGACTCGTTTCGAATTATGAAGTGAAACTCACCTCATCAGGACTAAAGAAACAGAAGTTACCCCATGTGCGTAAGATGTGTAACACAGCATTTCCTCGAAAAGTTAACTTAGTGTTTCATATGAAAAGTCATCTAAAGGAAAAATATTTTTGCTGTGAGGTGTGTGCTGAAGTTTTTTCACAAAAGAGTGATTTACGTAATCATCAAAAGATTCACAAATTGCCCAAACAATACAAGTGTAGTGATTGCAACGAGATATTTTCAAGAATGTCTGACTTATTAATACACAAGAAGACCCATAAGATTCGTAAACAATATTCATGTGCAATGTGTTGTGAAATATTTAAGTGTGAATCGGATTTTTTACAACATTGTGATACTTTTCATAAAGTTTTACCTAACATTGCGAAATCACCCTGTTTAAAAGATTTGTTATTTGAACTTATAGTGAAGCTTATAGATTAGTTCGAACTTATAGTGAATTAAAAGACAAAATGATATGCAAAATATATGAACTAGAATTAACAGACCAAAACATACATGTACATGCTGAGAATGCCTTTTTAAAGTTGTACAACGGCTTTGAAGATTTCACAGAACGAGTGTTTAATTGGACATTACGAAAAATTTTGAAATTAGAATTGATTACAGCTCAATATGACAGGCTTATTTGATTTGTATTATTTTAAATGATTAATAAATAGTTTGATTTCGAAAAAAAAGTGTTTTCTTTAGCATACACTGTGTGACTTTTAAACTAATGTTGTGTATTTTGAATGTGTCAGACAAAACAGGAGTGTGTTGACATTTAAAAAAAAAAGATTTTACATAATATAAAAGTTTTACAATAAAAATTGACTTACCTAAAGTTTTTTCAAGATAGTCACGATATCCTTTCCATTACAATTATTTTAAGGAAATAGAATTTAATTTTGTTGTGAATAACACTTTGTTGTTAACATCACGTGGTTTGTCTTATCATAACTATGAGATCCTAAGATCACTTCCTATTAACATGATAACGAAGAGTAAAAAAAAGACTAATGCAAGCCGATTTTCCTGCCTAAACTTGTTATCAGCTTGCATGAGTGACTCATCTTTACATGTGTGGATTTGTATGTTGAAAAAATGATTGCTATGTTTAACCCGTGTAGACGATTTTTATCCGGAAGCTGTTTGAACTACCAAATTTCAGATATCACACATTTTACTAGAACATTTAAATATTTTAATGTCTTTTCGCCCGCAAATTGGAAACTTAGGATTATCACCTTTACATCGAGACATGGAAGGTAGAAAAATAATAACTTTACACTTAGACAATATTTTAATTTAAGAAGAATTAGACTTAACACATTGTTAGAGTTTCTTTGAAAAATATCTAGTTGGTTGTAAATTTTAGAAAATTCGACCTAACGAAATTAACACACTTAAAAATATCTAGTTGGTTATACATTTTATAAAATAAGCAACAAATAAACATTTCGATACATTGACAAAAGAAAATAATTAAGTTTAAGTAAACTTTACACTTAGACAATATTTCAAACTAAGAAAAATAATAACTTTACACTTATATAATATTTTCAACTAAGGAAAATTAATAACTTTAAAAATCAGACTTAACACATTGTTAAAGTTTTTTTAAAACAACACAACATTTTCAAAGCAGTGGAAATAGTATACCTGAAAAAAATTCAACTTAGTGGAATTTAATAGTGAAATTTTTTAACCTCACTCATTTAAAAAATAAAACTTTGTAAATTTTTTCCATTTTTAAAATAAAACTTATTTAAAAAATAAATAAGCAACTATTAAACATTTTGAATGTCTTAGACAAAGTGTGAATAAATTTGTTGAAATTATATAAAACATGAAAAATTTCATTACTTTTAAAAGAAATTTTATTTTTGGTGAAATAAACTCGAGGTATTTATTATATGTTACTTAAACTACATGAGAATTGATTGAAAATGTGTTAATTTAATCACTCACAAGATAAGACATGATGTTACAATATACACATAGGAATGACATAGGAATTTCAGATGGGTTATTCTCCCACACATGACGTCACTGATAACATATTTACTGATCAAGTCATAAAATCATAGTTTAGGGTAGGTTTTTAAGCACGAAGTTTAGTTGAGATTTAAGATATTTGAGAAATATAAACTACAACTTTGGCTACTTTTTGAAATTTCCCCCTACATAAGAAAAAGAACATAGAAAAATAAAATGAAAAGTCGTATTTGAATGGAATCAAATTATTATCCTTTCACTTAACAGCTGAATGCGTCGGTAATTACATCACAAAGGCACTGATAACAACTGATTGAATATATTGTGTTTCTTTTTTAAGGTTAAATTGATTTAATATTCAAGTTATTTCTTAATGATACACTTAAAAACAATAAACTTAATTAGCATTCAAAAAGCAAACGATCACATTATTGTGTAAAACAATCAAATGTTTTAAAAGTCACGAGTTAAAATTTGAAATGACTTAGAGTTTAAGTAGAATTTAGATGTGAACCTTTTAAAATGAAATAATAGTTTTTTGTATCGCCCTCTATCGGTGGGTAATAGAATTAAGAGATAATTAAAAGTTTTAACTTGAATTCGAGCCCACAACAAAAATTATTTTTCGGTTTTATAATTTAGGGTAGGTTTAACTGAGCAAGCCATGATATTTCAGTATTTATAGACGATTTAAGATATTCGATAAAGCAAATCATTTGAATTTTTAATTTAATTGAAGGGTTTACTGCTTAAAGTACTACAAAATGAGTACAACACGATGCATAGTTTTTTAATTAATTATATTTTTCGAAAGGTGACTTATTGATAAACTTAGGATTTATGTTTAAAGTGAATAAATTTGACATGTTAGGTTCACTTAATAACAGAGGGTTGAATAAGTTATTTTTAATAAAAATAAAGTTTACTAAAAGTTTTTAAAGTTAAAAAAATATAGTTTTAAAAAATTTAAAGTTTACAAAAAGTTTAAAAATCTTTAAGTAAATCAAAATTAACTTTTTAATTTTAACTATTGAGAGACTATAATCTAACTGTTTATCCTTGTAACCAACTGGTGCATATCAACTATATACTCTGTATCTGCATATGCGCAGAAAAACATAGACATTTAATCTAACTTGAGTTCGACTTTAAATTATTTGCCAACTTTTAAGTTTAATTACTATACACAAATCGATTACCTTTCCCACAAAACACCTTTCAGAAACAAAACAGAAATTAACACTTACCGAAAAACACATCCACTTTGGGTGTTAGTCTTCACTCAACTAACGTTTCTCCCTTATCTTTGCTAGGGGGCGCTGCAATCGCCGATAGAGGCGTTAGTAGTCTTCAGGTGTGTGATAAGAATAAACTTTAAATCCAACTTACACTCGCTCAGTCATTCTTGCTTCTCTCTACCTTGCTAACAACCGTTTGCTGCTGGCTCATTGTTTGGTTGTTTAAACTTGTTGAATGACGTCATCATGTGTTTGTCTAAACTTGTCCAGTCTTGTTTTTATGCAGTACGTCTATTTAGATGAGTCATCACTCGTTTATCTTGGTTGACTTGTCCAAACTTGTTTTTGTGTGGCACGTCTATTTGGGTGAGTCATCGTTCGCTTATCTTGCTTTACTTGTTTGAACTTGTCTAGTATCCACCACCTCATGTCTTTTGTCATAGCTTGAATATACTTTACACCAATCACTTAAATATAAAAGTCTTGTCACAACTTACTTAAACTTTGATAAAAATATTAATTATTTATAAATTTCATCAAATTCTTATTTTTCTGATACATTTACTATGTAATTTTCGTTCAAAAATATGGTAAAGCCCGATTTTAAATCGAAGTCTAAGATAAATTCCCCAAATTTGTAACATTTTAACACTAATAATAAATATTGTAAGCACCCAGTACATACAAGTTTTGTAAAAATAATATTACTTATAGCTAACTCGTTATGTCCCATGATACAAAACTTCAATATAACTAAAATCAGTGTTAAACGAAAATCTAATCACGTGTCTTTATATATTATTTTGAAATGCAAAGCATTATATCTAAACGAATGATATAAGGAGTAGTTAGAATAGTTCTTATATTTTTGTTAGTAAAAAAATTATACACATTATCTTACAAGGTTGCAATATTCAACACACGGTTCACCATATTTAAAAACGATTCACCATGATTTAAAAACTTAGTAACATATTTTAAATTTATAAATTTAAATTAAAACATATTTTTATAAATAAACAATTATAAATACTTAAGTATTTTTAATTTAAATTTATAAATTTAAAATATGTTACTAAGTTTTTAAATCATGGTGAATCGTTTTTAAATATGGTGAACCGTGTGTTGAATATTGCAACCTTGTAAGATAATGTGTATAATTTTTTTACTAACAAAAATATAAGAACTATTCTAACTACTCCTTATATCATTCGTTTAGATATAATGCTTTGCATTTCAAAATAATATATAAAGACACGTGATTAGATTTTCGTTTAACACTGATTTTAGTTATATTGAAGTTTTGTATCATGGGACATAACGAGTTAGCTATAAGTAATATTATTTTTACAAAACTTGTATGTACTGGGTGCTTACAATATTTATTATTAGTGTTAAAATGTTACAAATTTGGGGAATTTATCTTAGACTTCGATTTAAAATCGGGCTTTACCATATTTTTGAACGAAAATTACATAGTAAATGTATCAGAAAAATAAGAATTTGATGAAATTTATAAATAATTAATATTTTTATCAAAGTTTAAGTAAGTTGTGACAAGATTTTTATATTTAAGTGATTGGTGTAAAGTATATTCAAGCTATGACAAAAGACATGAGGTGGTGGATACTAGACAAGTTCAAACAAGTAAAGCAAGATAAGCGAACGATGACTCACCCAAATAGACGTGCCACACAAAAACAAGTTTGGACAAGTCAACCAAGATAAACGAGTGATGACTCATCTAAATAGACGTACTGCATAAAAACAAGACTGGACAAGTTTAGACAAACACATGATGACGTCATTCAACAAGTTTAAACAACCAAACAATGAGCCAGCAGCAAACGGTTGTTAGCAAGGTAGAGAGAAGCAAGAATGACTGAGCGAGTGTAAGTTGGATTTAAAGTTTATTCTTATCACACACCTGAAGACTACTAACGCCTCTAGCGGCGATTGCAGCGCCCCCTAGCAAAGATAAGGGAGAAACGTTAGTTGAGTGAAGACTAACACCCAAAGTGGATGTGTTTTTCGGTAAGTGTTAATTTCTGTTTTGTTTCTGAAAGGTGTTTTGTGGGAAAGGTAATCGATTTGTGTATAGTAATTAAACTTAAAAGTTGGCAAATAATTTAAAGTCGAACTCAAGTTAGATTAAATGTCTATGTTTTTCTGCGCATATGCAGATACAGAGTATATAGTTGATATGCACCAGTTGGTTACAAGGATAAACAGTTAGATTATAGTCTCTCAATAGTTAAAATTAAAAAGTTAATTTTGATTTACTTAAAGATTTTTAAACTTTTTGTAAACTTTAAATTTTTTAAAACTATATTTTTTTAACTTTAAAAACTTTTAGTAAACTTTATTTTTATTAAAAATAACTTATTCAACCCTCTGTTATTAAGTGAACCTAACATGTCAAATTTATTCACTTTAAACATAAATCCTAAGTTTATCAATAAGTCACCTTTCGAAAAATATAATTAATTAAAAAACTATGCATCGTGTTGTACTCATTTTGTAGTACTTTAAGCAGTAAACCCTTCAATTAAATTAAAAATTCAAATGATTTGCTTTATCGAATATCTTAAATCGTCTATAAATACTGAAATATCATGGCTTGCTCAGTTAAACCTACCCTAAATTATAAAACCGAAAAATAATTTTTGTTGTGGGCTCGAATTCAAGTTAAAACTTTTAATTATCTCTTAATTCTATTACCCACCGATAGAGGGCGATACAAAAAACTATTATTTCATTTTAAAAGGTTCACATCTAAATTCTACTTAAACTCTAAGTCATTTCAAATTTTAACTCGTGACTTTTAAAACATTTGATTGTTTTACACAATAATGTGATCGTTTGCTTTTTGAATGCTAATTAAGTTTATTGTTTTTAAGTGTATCATTAAGAAATAACTTGAATATTAAATCAATTTAACCTTAAAAAATAAACACAATATATTCAATCAGTTGTTATCAGTGCCTTTGTGATGTAATTACCGACGCATTCAGCTGTTAAGTGAAAGGATAATAATTTGATTCCATTCAAATACGACTTTTCATTTTATTTTTCTATGTTCTTTTTCTTATGTAGGGGGAAATTTCAAAAAGTAGCCAAAGTTGTAGTTTATATTTCTCAAATATCTTAAATCTCAACTAAACTTCGTGCTTAAAAACCTACCCTAAACTATGATTTTATGACTTGATCAGTAAATATGTTATCAGTGACGTCATGTGTGGGAGAATAACCCATCTGAAATTCCTATGTCATTCCTATGTGTATATTGTAACATCATGTCTTATCTTGTGAGTGATTAAAAGTAACACATTTTCAATCAATTCTCATGTAGTTTAAGTAACATATAATAAATACCTCGAGTTTATTTCACCAAAAATAAAATTTCTTTTAAAAGTAATGAAATTTTTCATGTTTTATATAATTTCAACAAATTTATTCACACTTTGTCTAAGACATTCAAAATGTTTAATAGTTGCTTATTTATTTTTTAAATAAGTTTTATTTTAAAAATGGAAAAAATTTACAAAGTTTTATTTTTTAAATGAGTGAGGTTAAAAAATTTCACTATTAAATTCCACTAAGTTGAATTTTTTTCAGGTATACTATTTCCACTGCTTTGAAAATGTTGTGTTGTTTTAAAAAAACTTTAACAATGTGTTAAGTCTGATTTTTAAAGTTATTAATTTTCCTTAGTTGAAAATATTATATAAGTGTAAAGTTATTATTTTTCTTAGTTTGAAATATTGTCTAAGTGTAAAGTTTACTTAAACTTAATTATTTTCTTTTGTCAATGTATCGAAATGTTTATTTGTTGCTTATTTTATAAAATGTATAACCAACTAGATATTTTTAAGTGTGTTAATTTCGTTAGGTCGAATTTTCTAAAATTTACAACCAACTAGATATTTTTCAAAGAAACTCTAACAATGTGTTAAGTCTAATTCTTCTTAAATTAAAATATTGTCTAAGTGTAAAGTTATTATTTTTCTACCTTCCATGTCTCGATGTAAAGGTGATAATCCTAAGTTTCCAATTTGCGGGCGAAAAGACATTAAAATATTTAAATGTTCTAGTAAAATGTGTGATATCTGAAATTTGGTAGTTCAAACAGCTTCCGGATAAAAATCGTCTACACGGGTTAAACATAGCAATCATTTTTTCAACATACAAATCCACACATGTAAAGATGAGTCACTCATGCAAGCTGATAACAAGTTTAGGCAGGAAAATCGGCTTGCATTAGTCTTTTTTTTACTCTTCGTTATCATGTTAATAGGAAGTGATCTTAGGATCTCATAGTTATGATAAGACAAACCACGTGATGTTAACAACAAAGTGTTATTCACAACAAAATTAAATTCTATTTCCTTAAAATAATTGTAATGGAAAGGATATCGTGACTATCTTGAAAAAACTTTAGGTAAGTCAATTTTTATTGTAAAACTTTTATATTATGTAAAATCTTTTTTTTTTTAAATGTCAACACACTCCTGTTTTGTCTGACACATTCAAAATACACAACATTAGTTTAAAAGTCACACAGTGTATGCTAAAGAAAACACTTTTTTTTCGAAATCAAACTATTTATTAATCATTTAAAATAATACAAATCAAATAAGCCTGTCATATTGAGCTGTAATCAATTCTAATTTCAAAATTTTTCGTAATGTCCAATTAAACACTCGTTCTGTGAAATCTTCAAAGCCGTTGTACAACTTTAAAAAGGCATTCTCAGCATGTACATGTATGTTTTGGTCTGTTAATTCTAGTTCATATATTTTGCATATCATTTTGTCTTTTAATTCACTATAAGTTCGAACTAATCTATAAGCTTCACTATAAGTTCAAATAACAAATCTTTTAAACAGGGTGATTTCGCAATGTTAGGTAAAACTTTATGAAAAGTATCACAATGTTGTAAAAAATCCGATTCACACTTAAATATTTCACAACACTTTGCACATGAATAATGTTTACGAATCTTATGGGTCTTCTTGTGTATTAATAAGTCAGACATTCTTGAAAATATCTCGTTGCAATCACTACACTTGTATTGTTTGGGCAATTTGTGAATCTTTTGATGATTACATAAATCACTCTTTTGTGAAAAAACTTCAGCACACACCTCACAGCAAAAATATTTTTCCTTTAGATGACTTTTCATATGAAACACTAAGTTAACTTTTCGAGGAAATGCTGTGTTACACATCTTACGCACATGGGGTAACTTCTGTTTCTTTAGTCCTGATGAGGTGAGTTTCACTTCATAATTCGAAACGAGTCCTTCTTTGGATAAAAGTGTAGAATCCATCTCTTGATTATTTAACTCTGGTGATGAGTGTTGACACTCCAAGTTGGTTACATCACCAACATAAGAATTCATAACTCGTTCCACAATAACTTAAATGAAAAATACAACCTATTACAACGATATCAGGTCACAGTAGAATGTTATGAACTCGTTTCATTGAAATTTATATAATGATAGAGAGCGCTCGTGTAAAAATACTAACTTTTTATTTGTTTGAAAATACTGACATTTTATTGGTTTAAAAATACGTCACGTGATTATTTCATCCTATAATGTTATAAGTTCAATAACCACTTAATTCTTGCACAATGATTTAGAAAGTCTTACCTATCAGAAGTTCGTACATATGTAAGTAAAAATCCTTATTACTCTCGTATCTATTGCTTTTATAAATAATATTTTATTTATCAAACCACTTAATTTCTAAATGATGTATTCTAAAACGCTTTTTATGTCTTATGTATGTAAAGTCTACTAAAAGAGGGGGAAAAAAGACGGGGTGTGAAGTATTTGTAAAAATGAAAAACGTTAATTTATAAAAACTAGATTCCATTCCCTTTTTTAAAAATGTTGGTTGTATAAAGTCAAATCTATTGAAAATTTATTTTAATCGTATAACTCTAAACAAAATACCCGCTCTCTTTAATAAGTTAAATAGTCACTAAAAATTGTTCATTTAAAAGGAAAAAATCTTTAAAATTCTCTTATTGTATGATTTTATAAATAATATTTTGCACGTCAAATCACTTCTTAACTAAATGTAATAATCTAAAATGTCTTATGTAATGATCTAAAATGTCTTATGTGTTGTGGATGGTTGGTTATTTGTTAAAACCGATTATCTACGCTTGGGATATAGGTCACTCTAGGGGTCATTCTAAGGGCTCCTAACTCGTATTGACAAGGTTCGAAGAAAACTCCGAACGGTTAGGTCGACGAGCGCGAGAGAAGTTTAAACCCAAACGTCTAGTAGCTTTAAAACCAGAACCTCTCAGTCACTGGTCTTATGTGTTGTTTTTTTATAAATAATATTTTTCTTGTTTAATCACTTAACTCCAAAATGAAATGTTTCTAAGACACTTTGTCATGTCTTAAGTGAAACATATTTAACTAAAGAAGGATGTAGTATTTGTGAGATAAGTTATTCTACAGTACCCTTTTAAGAAAAAAAAAGCTATATTACAAGTCAATTAAAAAAATTATATAATTAAAAAGTATATATATATTGTTTAAGTATCCTAAAAACGATTATTTAAGTTAGTCCACAAATTTGTAAACTTAAAAAACTGAAGATATAATGTAACACAAAGAAGTATGACAAATTTTTCCCCCATAAAGGATTAGTCTCAATGACTTGAATTAATTTTTTCCCCTAAAAATGACACATTACTTTTAGTATACAAGTTTGTGAAACGGCTTTTATAAGAAAATATTACGCTGAATACAATATTAAGCCTTGTAATTTAATTCAATAACAAAAATGCGTGGGTGTATAGCTTATATTTACATTTTTTAAAATCACTTTGCTTTCGTTTTTAAAATGTATAAACACGTTATTTTTCGTAACAAAACTCTATTTCGAATATAATGTTAATACAAGAAAGAATTAGACATGCTATTTTTGTCAATCTCTATAAATGACATTTCATAGTATTTTCATATAAAAATTTTCCTTCTAAATTATTATTTCGAATATTGAAGTGATCTGTTGACAGAGTGTTGTGAAAGAAATGTGTTTGTAAATTAAACAAATAGATGTAATAGCATTCATATTAAACCAAAACTCTCGAGTTACTCAATAGCTAAAGAAAATTTCGCCCTATTACTTTATCTCATTCAGTAAAAGTACAATAAATGACCGTAAAGATATCTCAATACATGTCTGAAGTCCCCATCTCTTGCATTTAAAGAGATAACATTACAAGTTCCCGCTAGCATAGTGGATAAGCACATTGGTCTTCCACATAGAAGATAGTGGGTTCAATTGATGCCTGTGCCAGCGTTGAAAAATAATTCTTTTAATGATCAATTACTTCTAAAATTGGTGTCACTAAAAATTAAAATGATAGAAAAAAATAATTTATAACGATTTAAGAATAAATAAAATTCAAAACACTAAAAAATAAATAACATCTAAAAATAATTTAACCCTCTACAAAGTTCAAAATCTATGTGTATAAAACTATACTTTCCTTATCACTCACACCTTAATAACGTCCGGTCTTACAAATCACCTTTCCTGTTCGAACACGCTCCCAAACATCCTGCTTCTTGATGACCATTTAAAAAATAAATAAATAAACATGTCTAATCCCGTTCCGGTCTTACTTCCTGTCACGTTTCCAGTCTTAAAATAAATTTCATGCTAACTTTTATAAAGTAAAACAAAGTCAGAAAGATTTCCATTTTCTTTCATGTGTTAGTTAGCAAAAAAAAAATTTTATTTCAAGTTAAAAAAAAAGATACATTTTATGTTAAATTTTTACAAAGTAAGAAATAATTCCATTTTTATTTCAGGTTAGCATAAGCCCCCCACAAAAATAAGCCCTCCCCCTCTCTCCTTATCGCATTCACTTCCTGTCGCGTTTCCGATCATACTTCCTGTTCACTTCCTGTCTCAACATGCCTGTTATCCCCACCTGCTACTTCCGGTGTCCACACCTGCTACTTCCGGCTCTGTGACCTTCCTTCAACCTTGAGCCTACGCCGCGTACGCCGCTGGCGCAGAACTCTTATTTTATATCTACTAGGGTAGATGTGCCAGTAATGGACACCCTTAAGGAATTTCTTTAACAATTATTTTTTAATTAATAGTTATAATTGTTATATTCAACATTTTTTAATATTATATTACTCTACCAACAATATTTAACCATGCTCATAGTCACATTTCCCAATGTGAATCTAAATTTAATTGTAAATAACAGAAATAAATCAAAACACCCTAAACTCCAGTAATGGACACCTCACAAAAAGTAATAGATAAATGATATTATGATTGCATTTAAAACTAGTGCTCGCGATTATACGTTTATATACGTTTAAACGTATACGTAGTCAAGCCTTTTTTCAATATGATTTCTATTAAAAATCGTTACCGGTTACAATACGTTTTATACGTATTATACGTATAATCGCGAGCACTATTTAAAACTAGAATTTAAAGATAGCATATTAATGAAATAAATAAAGCTGAATTTTTATTGGTTATTTTTTTTATAAACCAAAAACATTGAAGGTGTCCCATTACTGGAAGGCGGTCCATTACTGGCACATCTACCCTTTTCTGAATAAGAACACCTGCCAATTTCATGTATTTCCGAATAAAAATGAATTCAGAAATATGCCAAAAATTAGCTATTTTGGATTTGAGAACAACTTTAAAGAAAATATAAGTATACATTTTCAAATAAACATTCTGAAAAATTTATATTAGGAATCAATTTAAATAATAGATATACCTATTGTGCGATATTATTAAATAATAAACATTGTATCAAGCAGTAAAACAGTTTTCGTTGTAAATGAAATATAGAACTTAAGGTCATAAATGCCAAAAAAAAAAAAAAATTATATATTTTTTTTCTTTACAAATTATTTTATTTATAGTTTTTGATAGAATACTAAATGCAGAACTTAAATATCAATTTTTACAGTAAAAACATTCGATAACACAGCTGGAAAAATTACCTTAACTGAACAGTTATTTTATTGTTTCATCAATATTTATTATTTTTGTGTATCTAACATTGACATATCTCGACAAATAAATTATTCAATGCATTAAAATGTCAAATTTTTTTTCAAATATACCGGAAAATTATTTCTGGAAACCTACACTAGCAACGAAATTATTAAATTGCAAATCAAATATTAATAGTTTTAAAAATTGCAATGTTTTTAATTATAATGAATAACTATGAAAATTGAACTAAGAAACGCAAAACATTAAATAAATGCCTCCTTTTACATAACACTTTACATTTAGAATACATATTGTTAGTAAATTCTTTAAGCTTTTTTCCAAATAGTCTATTCAAAAAAATTTAAAACATTAAAGATAATATTTAATACAAGTGATTTTTTAAAAGAAAATTTAAACATCTTAATTTTTAAGTAATGCAATATTAAATGTACTAGTACTAAACATGCACTATTAACAAAACTGCGAAGACATTAAAAGTTACCTGCTGATCCATAGGTAAAGGTGTTATTGTTGAATGCTCCTTATCTGCTTCCCTTTCATTGAAAAATTAGACTGTACATCCACTACAATAATTTTCAAATTATTCCAGCAGAGAGGTGTGTTCATAGATCTGAGAAATCAAATATCACTCAGGCCTTATGAATGCACCCGGCTAGACACAGGGAGATGTTAAAATGGATGGTTTACTTTAAAATGGAGATTGTTCGCTTTAAAACGTTAATTTACTTACACAGTATAAATCTACAAACTTCAAAGAACCCAACACACGCTAATCCTAGCTTCGAATGAGAAAAAGTCGTCTGCCTTCAATATGCGCGCGCAGTATTGTTTAAACACAACAAAATAACAGCTAGCAGATGTTTCCAACTTTACCGCAAATGATATAGGAAGAAAATAATTTAAATAAAGACATTTCAAAACCTTTATAATTTGTATGGCTGAAAAATGAACTTCTAATGATGCTATAATATTCTTTTTTTATATGAGAGATTTTTGTTTTCTTAGAAATAATCTGTGAAAATTTACATTTTTATATATTTTTTAATCCATTGCATTTGCTTTAGACGTCAAAAGTAAAGATAAATTTTAAATAATAATTGATTTAATAGGCTTTATAAAGTAATTTCGATATAAATTTAAATTGCAATCAAATTTCCTAAGTACAATTTTTTTATTTTTTACACTCTATCGAAAAGAGCAATATATTTAATAGAGGTGACATCTTACTAAGCACTGACCAGTTTTGGATAAATTGCTATAGGAATGACATGTTTTTAATTCATTTTTGCTCGGAAATACACGAAATTGGCTAGTGTTTTGTTCAGAAACTATGTTATTGAAAAACCTTTTCCATTTTTTGTTAAAAGCAGAAGATCTTTCAGAAAAGAATTTCAAAGTCGGCGTTTTGATTTGAATATCCGACGTGACAGTGAAAGACAGGAGAAAAACTGGTAGTCACGTGACACGAATTGCTTATAACTTGATAAATAACTAAATTTCTATTTAAGGATTTTTACCTGTGTATTATATAGTATATTTTGTTAAATTTCATGAAAATGGTAATGAAAATTGTAAAAAATTATCTGCCTCATATATGTAGACAGATATTTATTTATTATTTTATTTTGGAAATACTCAATATATTTAAATAGTGTGTGACAATGTTTTTATTAATGATTTAGGTACATGACATAATTCAAATCTATATTTTATGAGTTTTTTTTTTTCCAAATTCACTCTCCGATCACACCGTGAAGTCACAGAGTGTTGGAATTTTGGTCATAGTTTTTACGTGACTTATGTGACTTGCAGTGACGTCATTGCAACGTCACAAAAATTTCTAAAGCTGTCAAAAAGTAATTTTCTTTATGTTATAAGATGTTTTAAAGTTTATTTTAAGTTTTCTTTAGATCTCCAAGACGTTTACATTTTGGTCACAGTGTGACGTTACAAAGTGTGGCATTTTGGTCACAGATGTGACGTGACGTACGTGACTCACATTGACGTCACAATGACGTCACTGTGACTGTGCATGCTATGCGGGTATGTTGTAATTTAATAGAACAGTTGTAATAAAACCAAGAAAGTTATTTTGCCCAATCTGTCCTTACAGGGTTGGTGTGATTGCGCACATGGGTAGGAGAGATTGTTACTAAAAATAACTACAATTAAATTGTTAACAATAATAATTACACTTAAATGACATTGTTGTAAGGTTTTTGTGAACAAATATTATTGTATTAGAGGTGAATATTTCAACCTAATGGTTAAAGACTCTAAAAAAGGAAATACTTTTTTTAAACGATTAAAAAATTTTAATTAAAGGGGAAAAAAATAAAGAATCAGAAAAAGCAAGTCCAGATAAGATTACAAAATAACATTAAGTTACTTGAAAACACGTTTAACTTTAAATTAGTCCATTTTCATTTTAAATTTTTTATGCAAATTTACCAATAAGCTGCGTAATCTCTCCTAGCATGGAAACTAATGGGAATTATGCTTCTCCTAAGTAGCAGATGCGCAAACTCTCCAATTTCGGTAGGAGAGATTGCGCGCCCTTTTATTTAAACATGGCCGATATTAAAACGATTTAATGTTCACATTGATGTTCACACTACTTGATGTTCAGATTGTTAGTCTAGATTAGTATCTTATGAGAAATCGTTTAAGTTTAAAATATTTTGTACTACTGACATTGTATAGAAATTCTGATGAACAGCTTTGAAAATTCAAGAACTTACTTTGGGAAAACAAAACAAAACAGCAATGCTTTATCTTAGACGTTCAAAACAATCAACGTGCACCTTAAAGTAGACACTCCACTACTGCTGTTGTACAACTACCTGGAGTCGCTGCGCGCTCACTCTACTCCTTCCACTGAACTTTTATCTGCGCAATTTCTCCGACCGCAGAATCTCTCCTGGCCTTACCTTAATCTAAACTTTCCTTAACAGTTAAAAACTATAGTTATTTATAGCGTTATAAGCAAAATACACTGAAAAATATTATTAATTACTAAATATGCGCAAAAAGCATTTAAAAAAAATGACGTGATATTTTCGAAAAGCGAAATAAAAATATTTTCCAAACAGTTTTCAGTAGAAAAAAATATTTACACGTGTATATTAAATCATTAAGGATACAGTGGACATTGAAATTCGCAAAAATTCATGAAAAAGTCGATTTTTCATTTTTAATGTAAAAAATTATACATATAATCGTACCTGCCAGATGAAAAAAAAAATCAATTTTTTTGATTTTTGCCGGAGTTATAGCCATTTTAATTTTAACAGTTGATGCGCCACGCCCCTTTGTTTACTTTCCGCCCGTTTTTTCTTATTTTTCATTGTAGATATACGTAATCTAATAGCTGTGAAATAATACTTACATGATTTACTCGAGCTTACTCCATGCAATTTTCATAAAGTATATATATTTCTTCATGATTTGGCGACACATTATTTTAACTTAGACCTAAACTGGTTGTTTCCGCCTTTGTTTACTTCGTTGTTTTCGTATTTTGAATTTCCTGACAGTTCTTTCTAGTTGTAGTTTTAGTTTAAAAATGGTTCTTTTACTATTGGAACTAGAACTACCTGCTGTTAACAACATTGTTTTTTAGAATATTTTAAAAATATTTGTTAGAATAATTTACTAAATTTTCTTTTGAATTTGTTTGTTTTCTGAAAGCATTTGTAAACATGCATTGCATGAGTTCAAAATATCTGAATCCTAAAGGCCGACAGAAAAATAAAATACTAGAAAGTGTTATCTTAAAATTTAAAACAAATTAAATTAATTAAAATTTTCTAATTCTCCAAAATAAATATATTTCAACCAACATCGTGTTAGATTACACGCAATTTCCCACGAAATAATAAAAAAAAAATACTCAAATTTTCAAAGTTTCCAAATAAAAAAAAAATAATAATTAATCAAAAATTTCTAATTCTCCACACATAAAACTATTCAAACTCACATCGTACTCAAGCATACAATTCTCCGCGAAAAAGTCCCCCAATTAAAATGTAAAAAGAATTAAATTTAAAAAACAATCTAATTCAGCAAAATAGAACTGTTTCATCCAACATCATGTTAGAGTACACAAAATTTCCCACGAAAAAAATAAATAATAATTGCTTCAGAATTTTCCAAGTCGCCAAATTAAATTAAACAAAAAATTAATTAATCAAAAAAAAAATTCCCCTCATCTTACAGTAGATATTTCACCTCCACCAGTGAACACCGGCCTGGTCATAACAACACCTCCAACATAGTGCACCACCTACACAGTGCCGGCGTGCAGGTGGCGCCAAACTCCCATTATCATGCTACTCAAAACTATCAAAGCTACTATGTAGGTCATTAATAATATTATAATCTTCACTTGTATCGAAAATTGTTTCAATATAAACTTTTAAAAAATTTACGAACATTTAAATGATTAAAACCTTTTTTTCTCAGAATAAATGTTTTTACCATTTTCATAAATTTACAATGTCCCAGGCACCACACATTGCTTTCAATTTTATTGAAACTTCTCAGAAATGTTCTTTATACCTGTATAAATATTTGTTACTTAAAATAAACTTTATTACAGGTATTTAAATTTAAAAATTTTAAAGCAATATAAAAAATGTCATTAAATTTTAATGAAAAAATTGCAAAAATCAATTTAAATCAAATTTTTTAAGTGTTTTTTTAATATAACTTGCTAAAACTTCGTAGTAAGTTTTTTTTTGTGCATTCAAGGATGATTATATCAGTTAATTGTAAATGTGTATTCAATCTGATTGCGCATGGAGCACTTTGAAATCTGGCAATTTTAAAATTTTAAAATTTAAATATCTCAAAAATTGTTAAAGATAAATTCACCAAATTTTGCACATTTGCTCATGACATTTTTTTAACATTATAACTAAATCCTGAAAATTAAAATATATATATATATATTGGCAATTAAAAAAGTTAGCTTACAAATTCCACCGTACCCTTAAAATGTAAATTAAGTAATAATTAAAATAATGTATTAAAAATGAATTTCTTATAGCGTGTAAAATTTCTTCTACAGGTTATTATAAAAGTCCGGCTGGCAACGATATTTTTACTTAACCACATTCAAAGGGCTCAATTTTAACTGTGTGATAGATTTCACTGAATCAACCACTAAAACAGCCGTCAGCTGATGCGACAGAGGTGTATGCGGCTTTAGGAACCGGGTAATCTTTTAATAATAATTGATTATTATTTTTTTTTAGCAGTGTGTACTATCTGCACGGAAGGTTTTGACGTCCTGTTCTCCGTTTTTTCTATTCTAGAATAAAATGAGTTCTTAACACATTAATTAATATTTTTTGACGCACAGAAAAGACTTATTTTTAATCGACCATCCTTTTATTTATTAATAATACATATTAAGTGATTTTAAATTAAAGAATTTCCTGGTTCACTGATAATCTCGATTGATAGACATAACCTTTAAAAAAAAAATACAAAATAGCTGATGCATTTGAAAAAAAAAAAATGCGTTTGAAAAGAAATTTCCTCCCACTACAAAAGCTTTTTAGATATTAGTTAAGTAATTTATTGATTAAATACCATGGAGGCTTCAACACATCGATAAAAGCCAGCTAACACATTAATTTAAAATGGACCAAGAGCGATGAACTATTTACAGAAACAATAATTTGTTATTTTAAAGTATATTATTATCAAAAGACTGTGAAAATTAAGTTTAATAAAAATAAGTTTCATGCATTATTTAAATATTTTTGTTTACAAATAAAAAAAAAATTGATGAATTGTCTTTTTATATCATTATTATTTATTTTAATATATATAGCAAATAGATATATATGTATATAATTAATAGTATTTTAAATACATTACATTGATATCCATATAATGAAGACTTCAATTGAAACCTTTTGGCAATTGGGAATACACAGGGTGATTTGCTACAGCGTGTGCAAACTTTGAGAGGTGGTACAGCTCACTAAAAAACACAATTTTTTTATGTCGGAAATATAAGTCGCAATCTAATTATCCTTATATATTATTTCTCCTGTCAACATCCCTTTTACTCAGAAAATATGAAACTCAGAACAACGAATGAGATACCATATGAAAGGTTTTAGAACAGGCTTCTGACATAGCCCACTTAACAATTCGTTAAAACATGTTTTTGATTAAAATTTGCTGAAATTAAAAAATTAAATCGGCATTATTTTCATGAAAGAAATGAAAGGTTTTCCTGAAATTATTGTTGCCAAAAAAAATAAAATACCACATTATATGATGCTCATAGCAATTATTATAAAAACACCGCACGGGTTTATTTTATACATGATTAAAAAGCGAAATTGGAATGTTTAGATTTATATTTATAAGTCCCATGGTTTTCCCGAAGCGGATGGCGTCATCCTCTAATGCAGTCAAAATACGATTGTTAATTTTTTTTTTCTCGCGCGTGCCTTTAGCAATCTTGGATCAGTTTTTACTATAACATTCATGGAATAAATTAGATGATATTCTGACTTGACTAACAACTAAATGTTGTTTGCAGATATTTTTATCCTTGCTTTTTCTTTAGAAGTTTAAACCTGCATCTAATAAATATTACATATTGAAAAAAAATGGTACTTCTCTATTATCCCGTCGACCACTTTTCATAACAAAAAACTATCGCCAAATAAACGGGAGAACGTTGCCATTGGAATATCAAAATAAATAAATAAATAAAATATCAGAATTTAAGTACACAATTGTTATTTTAATGAATGAAATAACTCATAAATCAGTAAATCATAAGGAAAAATACACGCAAATGTCGCGTTAAAAACCACTTGATGACGTAACAAACACGTATAATGCTTCTGATATCAAGTAAATGGGACTGCATTTTTGGCGTTTAATCTTACAGTTTGGCGATAGTGTTTTGTTATGAAAAGTGGTCGACGGTATAATAGAGCAGTACCTAAAAAATATTAGATTTCAGTACGAAATCTTCGCACGGGCCCTCTGGTTCAATTATAAATACAGGGCGTCTCACTGGAAGTCCCAACTGCAGTTTTCGTTCATAGCTTTATCAATAATGAAAGTATTTTACGGATATTTTCATCAAATATGCTTTGCTTTATATGAAATGTGATAACATCCCAAGAATAACTGGTATTGTCTACGATCTGCGTCCAAACAACTCTGACTAGACACTTCGAAATGTGGAATGTATCTCTCGGTGGATATTGATTACTAACCTAAATCATACTGATATATAATATTGTTTAAGTTTTTGTAGCAACGCATACACTGTAAAACAGAGAAATATTTCTTAATCTACAATAAAAAAAATAAAACAAACACAAACGAAAATGTACAATAACTTCTTCGAAGTTACCCGCCATTCCAAAAAGTGTTGTTTTAGAAAAGCGTAGTTTTTATTGTGTACTGTTCAGTTTTCAAAGTATACTTTATTCAGTTTTTTTGGAATGCTATCAATTCTCACTTGAACATTTTCAGCTGCGTAATTGAATTTATACAGGCAAATATATATATATATATATATATATATATATATTACGATGTATTGCAGGTACGAATGAATGTCATTAGTGACTAACGGTTTCTTTATTACACCACTGATGACATGGAACTTACGCAGTCGTCACATCCTTAAAAGTATGGATATTGATTCTGTAAAAGTCAGGGACGGAAGCCAGAGCAGTAGTTCAAGAATAAGACTTGTTGTAGGAAAATCAATGTGTTTATTACTAGAGACGTCATCTGTTACATGATGCAGAGTAAAAAGTTATCATCACAGAAATACGATGCTAACCTTCGAAGAGATAACAGATATTGAAGAGGATACGATACACTTAAATAGACACACTATGTACAATGCGAAATGCAAGGATGAGGGTCACTGGAGCCGCGTATTATTTTAACAACCAATTTAGAGCAAAAACCTGCCGGTCCGGTCCGATGCAGCATGTTTTATACTCAAAAAATTGGTGTAGGATTACGAACGCGCGAATATGACCATCCAATAGTTTGTAAAAAGGGGTGCGGCCATGAAGAGAGCGATAGAAAAAACTCAAACTTCAATGGCTATGAAATTAGGTTAAGGGAGGGTTAGCCTGACGTAAATGTAAGAACTCATTACAGTATTCGGATGAATTTTGAAGATAATAAAGTCAGCGCGCGAAAGCAGGGGATGATGGGACAATTGAACGATATCTGAAAATAATAAAATAAAAAGAATGTGAAGAAAAAAATATTCTGAAAGAATAAATTTCAATGTCTCAATAAAAGGAATTTAACCAAATGCTTCTTAAGAAGTTTTTGAAATTTGGAATAATTTTTAGAATAGGTATTTAAAGATTATTTTGACTAAGATATGGAATTAAACCAAACAGGTGATTTAAGATATAAATAAAAGACAGAAAATACTAAAAATACTAAAATAAATAATATTTAGTAATTTAATTGAATGGTGATAATTTGGAATAAGGACGAAGAAAATGGCGAAAAGAAGTAATTTTTTTTTTATTATTACACACACACACACACACATATATATATATATATATATATATATATATATATATATATATATATATATATATATTAATTTTAATGTCAGCGTTAACGCCGTTAATTTATCATGTTTCTCTGTAATAAATCTGTTGTTGGACATGAAAATGTTTACTTGAGGATTGATAGCATATCAAAAACTAATATTCTGGTCTGAGAAAACATATTAATACAATAAAAAGTACTAGGAAATGTTTGCGAAAATTAGTGGCATCAAAAGAAACTTTGTTTTTAAAAGTACTTATTTAAATGTCGATAATATATTGGTTTATGAAGTTTCCAAAGAGAAAGAACGCTCTTCGGAATCCTTTGTAACTCGGAAGAGGCTATTATATATTGTTCATTTTTTATATTAAGAAACATCTGTTTTATTAAAGTGTATATCAAGTGAAATATCATTCTCCCTAATCTGTCACATATGTATAGCATAAAAGCAACTTTTGAAAATGCACATTTTGCAAGTTCATAATTTATTTTCAAAGCTTACGGCTTTTGCCCCTACGCGGTACGCTCGTTGTCCTCTATACAGACTCTGCCGGCAGTACACGATACTTTTCTCTTATCTTTAAAGATTACCCTATTACGGAAGATTAAATGATATTCTCATGACTACTGGTGTTTTTCTATAATAGGGTTTCCATTCATTTACCTTTGACTGGGGCGAGTTTTTGGTTTCCAAATCCGCATCCACCTCTGTCGTGTCAGCTGACGGCTGTTTTAGTTGTCTATTCATTAATGCAAATATTGAAATATAGATATACTATAAGATGATGACATCAATTAGTAGTTGCATATGTATTAATAAATTTATTTACGAAAATTGCCAAATTTATTAAATGAAAGAATAAGTATAAAAACGAATGCAAAAATACAGAATTCAGAAATGAATTGACAATTCAAGTACACCCAGAAAGAGAATGTAGTAGAAAAAATTTCAGATTCCAGTGCGTGAACTATTATTTTACTATTTTATAATTGAAAATACATTCTTATTTGAAGTAATAAATAATTTTGAGACATATACTTGATATTGCAATTGATATACTTTTGAAATGAATTTATCGAATTAAAATTTTTTTAAGTCGAACTAAAATGTATGCCATGTTTTATATCTTCATTATCTGCATTAAATTATTTGGTTGGGGGGAGGGGTACAAATAAAGTTAAATTAAGAAATCGGATTAAACAGAAAGTTAACTTCAGATTTATTATTTCTTAAAAAATACTTGAAAAACTTGGAGGATCAGTAAATCCTTATGGGTAATTCTGCTAAAGACATAAATTTAAAAAATCCTATTTAGAGTTAGGGTGTTTTATATTGATTTGGACTTATCTAACACCATGTCAGTATTTTTCCAGTTGGTGAGATATATATTATGAAAGTAGGATGTTTACATTATGTAGAGGTTTTGTGTGTAACAGTGATTTCCACTGTAACAATGACCATACACCTGAAGTTTCTAATTAAACAAGTTAGTTATTTGTAAATTATAAATTTTATCAGATACACTTAGAAAATTATTGTACGCACTAAATATTGGTCTGAATTGAATTCTGTTGAGAAATTGAGTTCTGTATATTTAAATTTGCGTGATCTTCTATTACGTCTGATCATCTTTAGCTATTACGTAAAGTATTTCTCAAGAAGGGGGGGGGGGTGTTACAATATTCGAAGCATGGACACGTGGCGCACAAATATATTTAAATCAATATTTCACTTTTAATAAAATTAAATTTTAATACATCAAATAAAATGTTTATACAACATTTATCTATTCAAGACTGGTGCTGAAAAAACTACATTATGAAATCAATAATTGTAAGATTTCAGAAATCAGCTTTACTGAATTTAGCTTTACATAATAGAAACAGAAAAAAAAAGTTTTAAATTTAATAAAACAATGAACTCCAAATCATCTATGAGATTTTATCGACTATTATTTTATTACATGAATCTACTTCTTTTTCTCCAGATTAAAACTACAAACCACGACTATCATTTTGACAGCATTTATCAGCTCTCATCATTAGGTGAGATTAGGAGAGAATAATTTATTGCTTAAATAACTAGAGCCTTAATAAAAAAGACATGCTTAAATAAAATTTTTGATCGTGAATAAAGTATCTTCGATCATTTTTACTTCATCTAAATCACTAATAATCTAATTATAATGCTCAGAATAGAATTTCATCACTAATAAAATCGATAGATATTTTTTAAGTTGCGCTTCATAAAGTAATAGTGACAAAATGTAAGTGATGGTTCGATGTTCTTTTTTAATCAAATACATTATATATAAAGTACAACTAACGTGATAACATCAGTTGACTTAAAAGTTATGTCATTAAAATGATGAATGTCTGATAGTGAACAAGTTAAGTAGAAAACTTATTCTTATTTCGTATTTAGTTGATCTAATGCTGGCAAATGATAAGATATTTCTTATCGATTTATCTTTCCGTTAGAGCTATAAAAGTATCAATTTACAAAAAAAGAATCTACTCTCAGTAAAAAAGAGATTAAATGATAGTATTGAAATAAGAATAAATTCTCAAATTACTTAAAACTTCCAGTATTAATGCTATTTGTAATTAATAATATGTAAAGCCTAAGTTATTTTAAAATTAAATTTTAATTTATCATTAATTGCAAAATAAGAAAAAAAATTGTTAAAGATAAAACGGTGACATTTACATATTATAAACATATTTATTACTGCAGCTTGGCCAAATTTACCTTCATGCTTCGTCTAAATTGTTTCATGAGAACTGCATAAAATATTTAAAGCAGTTCGTAGAACATTATTGAACACAATCGTAGAACATTATTGAACAACTTTGAATCATACTTCTGTTGCTACATTTTTTGCAAGAAAATTTAAATACTTAATGTCCGCTTTTTTTTCTTGCATAGTGAAAAGTATTTCAACCGTTTTTCGCATTGGAGATGCTGAAATTGAGTCAAAACTGAGATATCTGTTTTCACCAGACTATACAGGTGAAGTGTATACATGATTTTACCGCGCTTACAGATGCATATATAGAAAAAAGTTTTCTTTATTATGAAGGATATTTCCTCTGTCCTTGAAAACTTTCAAAGTAATTATTAAATGATTATTTACTTTTAAAGCTTAGAAATTTCATTAGGAGACTAACTTCATACATTTTATACGTCTTATTCGAAAAAGTGTAAGTCGAAAAACTTGCAATTTTGTTACGATAATATCACATACGGACTTAACTCCTTAAAACATTGACTGAAATAGCACACAGAAATATTTTCGGGATTGCCATACAAAATGAATACTCGTGCCATCAATATTTTCATTGAAGATGATCTACTGCTATGAAACTAGACTATTGATACCTTATTGTCATGTAATTAAAAAAAAAATTCCGTGCCTCGCCCCACACGCACAGAGGCATATTTAGTGATTTCAGTTTGGCGTTCAATGGGCAAAATGAAGTAAAATGTGATACTTTTGAACTAAAAATGTATAAAAGTAACATTTTGTATAAAATTAACAAACATCTACGCCATTGGATATTTTAAACCGACTCGATAAACCGTGAAAACTGCTTTTGTCTGCCAAAATTGCCGCTTCGTCGAAATCTGTGGTAATCAATGTGTTAACCACTTAAAGGGCTGTTGCATATTATATATTTGGCTGTGCATATATACCGTTATCACTTTAGTGGGAGGGGGATCAGGCACTTGATGTATTATGATATCTCTAGCGGGGATGGGGGTTGTCTTTTAATGTCGTTATCATTTTTAATCCAACAAAAATTTGTTTTTTGTAATTTTGTTTACATCAAAATAGTAGGATTTTTAGCTTGTATTTTCGTGAAAATATAAATATTATCAAAACCGTTAAATGATAATAAAATTTTTAAATTACAAAACATGGAATACCCAACGTTTGACATTCATATTCATATGCTGTTAGAGGAACCAAGTGCGAAGTATGTTTGAAATCATACTTTTTGTGTTTACTAGAAAGACAAAAGAAAGAATGTTGTCCATCTGTTTTGTTGATAAGAAATTCTGCCTCGAGCACGGGACATGTTCAAGAACACAATATTACTGTTGAATGCATTATGCAACAAAAATCTATTATCAAATACTTTTAAATAATAATTATTTCTTTTAAGTATTAGATGGTATAAAGTTATTTCATATATAATATAAATATATTTTATTGATTTCCTCTCTATTTGATTCAGTAAAGTAAGGAACAAATGCAAAATCATATCTTAGGCCAATAAAATTAGTTAAAAAAAGAGCCGTACTAACCAAAATTCACAGAAAGCTGGAAATTGTTTTCATCACTTTGTTTTACATCCAATAGAAGGAATTTGAAGTTTGTCCCATTTTTCCTGGTGAGCGTTAGACGTAGCACCACAGAAACCTCAAATTTTTCGGATATTTTTCAGTTCATATATTGTTCACAAATAACTCAACCACTGTTCATTCTACAGAAAACATCCTTGTTGACAAATAGTAGATCAAAAATTCTGCGTCGATTGAGTACTACAGACTAAAAATTCCACCAATAATAATCGAGATATGATAAAGCAAAAAGGTACATTTTTTCAAAATTTTCTAAAAAAACCCTCATAAAATCGGTTTTTTTTCTCTTGAACAATTCAAAAAGTGCTCATATAACCAAGCCGAAAATACTCACACATATATTTGCGTTTATGATTACAATTTTGAAACCTTAGAGACCAAGTATAAAATAGTAGAACTATTATTATTATAAATATTTAAATGTACACTATATTCCTTTTGAAATATGAATGTTTTGGAGCATGTATGTTGTATTAGCAAGCATATAGAGCAGTAGTTCCCGACGGAGGGCGCACGCGCCACAGGGGGCAATTTGAGAATTCAGCGAAATTCAGTTGCCCGTACGCTGAATTCTAAAACAATTTGAAAAACTCTTTTTAAAAGCAATCAACAAATATAAAACACAAATTGAAGAAATAATTTGCAAAATAAATTTTCTGGTTTAAAACATTTTTTGTTTGAATTGTTTTAAATTGACACTAGGGAAACACAAAAGTCAAAGCGCTACCGCCAGACGCATGACCAGAAATTCGATCAACCAATTAAAACGCATCTTTTTAGAGATCTTTACTTTAAGATCCGAGAGCAAATATCTGAATCTGGGTGATAGTCAGTGACAAAAAAATTATTAGTTTTTAGAAAGAATTGTAAAAAGATCACTTCCTTGAAAATGAAGACAATAAACTGCTCCTTGAAAAACTGGAGCAAGCCAATTTTACTGTAGAGCAAGCTGCCGAGGATGCAGATATTACCATAATGATGGAAACCATCCAACTTTATCAGCAGTCAGAACATGGCATCATAGTTGGGGAAGATATTAATCTGCTTGTGCTTTTGACTGCGTTTGCTCCAAACTCATCCACTATATACTTCTTGAAACCTGGGAAAGGACAGTCAGGCAATGTTTTGCATTGACCATTAAGTTTCAAGTACTCTTGATTCTTACTTGGCCAATTGTGAAGAATAGCATCCTATTCCTGCATGCTCTTAGTGGCTATGATTCTACATCGGTCTTCTTCAGGCAGGGCAAACTGAAATTTGTCAAGCTTTTGGAAAAAATGCTTAGTTGCAGGATGTTCTAACAGTCTTTAATGACCAATATGCTACTTCTCTGGAAGTAAGTGCTGCGGGGAAGAAATATATTGTCACCTTATACAATCCCCTGTTTGACGAAACCACAACACTGCACAAATTACGTTAAAACAAATTTGCAGAATACCTTATGAAGACCCAATTTAACCTCGATTTTCTGCCGCCAACTGAAAATGCAGCCAAACAACATTCACTCAGAGCTTTTCTTCAGATTAATATTTGGAATGGAAGGCTGATGAATCCCACTAATTGGGGCTGGAAGTCATTCATGCATGGCATACTTCCAGTCACCACAAACGTAGTAGCTGCCCCACCAGAAGTACTAAACACTCTGTCATGAAAATGTGCAAAGGGGTGCAAAGGTTGTTTATGTTCTTGGAGAAAGAACGGGGTTAAATGCTCAATTATATATTACCACTGTAAAGGTATGTGTCGTGCACAAATACCGCGGAGGAAGAAGACCCATAAACCGGATACGACGAACAAGTAGATATGGACGCGGAGGCCTTCCATCTAGAGGAAGAGGAAGAAGAATGGACAAATTAAGGTCCAATTAAAAAAAAAAAAAAAAAAAAAAAAAACGTTTTAAACTTGATTTTTCTGTGTTTCCCTCAAGTAACTTGAGTTGATTTTATTGTTGCTGCTTTCATACTAGTTTTTTTAAATAAATCATTTTCTTGATTTTCTATTATTATATTTTTCTCCAACATTTTAGAAAATACATAATTTTAAGTACACGTACAATTCTTTCATTTTTCAATTACCTAACCGTTATATTCATCATTTCATTGGATTTTCAATTTATAATCATTTATGCACCTCAAAAAATAATTTGCTTAAAAACGACAGAATTAAAATTAATTTGTGTAAATCGGTTGCATTTCAAGTGTAATCATCTGTTGAAAATGTTGGTGAAAATCCCATTTTAATGTAATTAAATTTTCAAGTTGTTAATTAAACAGTACCATTCGGCGATTTATGCAATTATACTGTTTTGTAAGCGAAATAATTCATTTAACCGACAATTGGTATTCAAAATACCAATTTTATAAGTATTTTTAAATTAATTTGGAATAATGTACTTTTTTGATTTATCATATCTCACTTATTATTGGTGAAATTTTTATTGGTTGAGTTTGTGTAGAGTGAACAGTTTTTGAGTTATTTGCGAAATACTGAAAAAAGTAAAAAAAAAAAAAAAAAAAGATTTTTGTGGTTCAACCTCTAAAGTTCACCAGGAAAATTGGGAAAAACTTCAAATCCCTTCATTTGAATGTAAAAGAAAGTGATTAAACCAATTTCCAGATTTCCGAGAATTTTTGGTTAGTAAAATACTATTTTACTGGCCTATCTGTATATCACTGCAAATATGTAAAAAGAAAAATAGTTTTTAGACATTGATAACGATGTCATTGGGGAGGGATAGATGAATGATAACGTATGATATCGTAAAGAAAAAAAGTGGTTGTTTCAAAATCATGAAAAAGTTGATATCGTTATATATGTACAACTATCCCATTTACATGTAATACTCAAATTCCACAATACTGTAAAAAAAAAATCAGGAACGTTCCTGGAAAATAATGTGCAGCTGATGTGCCTAATTTATATCAGTAACATTCCTGGCAAAAAAATATAAGACTTTTTTAAAAATTCAGAAATCTTAATATTAAAAGCCAGTAACTTTCCTGGAATTATAGTGGTAAAGTTTCTCAATTCTTCTGAAAGGTTCCAGGTTTAAGTCGGTAACCTTCCTGGAAAAAACCATGAACATACTAAAAACTTTCCATTAAAAACCAGTAACCTCCCTGGAATAAATCAGCAATCGTCCAATAAAAATTAGATATGTTCACATCCTGTCATCTTCCTGGTAAAAACCAAGAACATTATTTGAGAATTTAGAAAAGTTCCACAGAAAGCCAGTAATAGTACTTGAAAATATAAGGAAACATGTTATATATTTCAGGGATGTTTCTGATACATCAATATGATTTTTGTTGATATATAGCTCACAATTTAATTAGCTTAAAAGTTTTGCAAAGTATTTTTTGTATATTTTAAGAATAATTTAAAATATATAACTTATAAAAAATATTTTTTAATATGTATCTTATAAACATATTTGTTTAATTGTAACATCAAATATGTCTGTAATTGTATTTTAATGTCGATATATATTTAAATTTTTTCTTACAAAATATAGTTTGATGTTAAAAATGAACTTGATTTTAAGATAAATATACGTTGTTTCATTTCAAAATTGTATAATGTTTTCTTTTTTAAGTTAAATATCTTGAAAATTCATGAAATGCATTAAAAATTAGTTGGCATAACTTCAAAGATAATCGATTGCTATTCTGACATAAGAGCAATCATCTACTCATAAAAATATTATATTTTTATGAGTAATTGAAAATTCTTAAAAATGTAATACTTTTATGGGTAATTGACTGAGTAGTCAATTACTAAAAAATGTTACATTTTCGATTATAAATAAATATAATTTAGTTTTTATCCTTTTAATGATCATCCGATATAAATATTGAAAAATTTTGCTTTTTTCTGCAAATCAATGGACCACTTTTTTTGTTTAATTTGACTGGACTATTATAAATAGAAAGTATTCAAAGATAAAGTCACTAAAAGCATTAACAGACTTTGTCATTAAAAAAAAATCTTAGTCAGATTTATTTGAAACCGTTTTCTTTCCAACGTATACCTACATTTACAAATGATTTGCTTAGTATTTTCTTTATAATCCCCTGTTAAAAATCAGACACCTTTTTTTTTTCTTTAATTTAATTTAGCTGAAGACTGAGAAAAGTAAAATTATTATAAGAAACGTTTTGATCTTCAGAAGTTATTTGTTCTTGAAAGAGGTGTGATTTTCTATTTATTTTATACTCAAATTAGCCTAAGCAATAAGTTTCCAGAACATATTAGCATACTTGCAATGCTAAGTATTTTTTCCAATATTCATTACCAGTTATTAGAATTAATTATTGGTTTTCTATTTTGTTGTTTGTCACCGAGAAATAATCACATTTTAAAAAGAAAAAAATTCAATACAGGTGTAGTACTGGTGAAATTTCAGGACACTGTTTCCAACATAATCAAAAATAAAATTTTCAATACGGTATATAAAAATTAATATGTTTAGGAAAATTAATAATTTCTCCAAAACAGCATTTCAACAAAACGAAAATAAACTACGAAAAAAAATTGCAACCTGCTAAATTTTTTTTAAACAGAAATTTTGTTAAATACACACAAATTTAGGTTCAGACTTAATATAATAAATTCGCAAAGATTGCAGGTAGAGACATTATACAATTTAAATAATTATTGTGCACAATTTAAGCAAAATACGTTTTTAACTTTTTGAGATAGACCACATTAAAGTATATTTTTAATCACTGCTTACAGTGAGAACAACAGATATATTTTTTAGCCATAACTCATGTAAATATTGGGCTTTTTTTATACAGGTGATCTTGAAATGCTCAAACAATATTGTTGTTTCTTTTTTTTTCTTTTTCAAAAAAGTTAATTTTTTGAAGAATAAAATTTAATCCCTTTTAAAAAGCAGGCATACTTCAAATATACAAACATAGTAATATTTTTCGTATATGAGTAAATGCACATTTTAAAATATTATAATTCTTGCAATATAGGTTTAAATCTTTTTTTTTTCAGATTAGCGGGTTATTTTTAGTAGGACAGAACAGGTATTTTATACACTTACATTCTGTTGCACTCATTGTATGCATCAAATCATAAAAGTAATAATAATAATAATAATAATAATAATAATAATAATAATAATAATAATAATTATTATTATTATTATACATTTCCATTTATGGATTTTATTTGGTACAAAAATTTATATATACAATTTTAAAAGTCAGAAGCATAAAAAAATTATAATACTTTCAAAAAGTATGTAAAGTTTACTAATTTTAGATTGTAGAAATTAAAAGCTTGTAGCTTAAGGGTAAAAAAAAAAACAGAATTGTGAAACATTTTCCATCAATTATTGATTTAAAATATTTTTATTATATTAAATAACGTACATACCTTTCTTTTGGTTATCTTTGGAATCGTAAGAATAATATAATCCAAACATGAAGAAAAATTAATTAAAAGCTAAAAAGTATGCCAGGTAACAATGAAGGGATTATAATTTGAGAACCTCGCACAGTTACCCAGTACCATTTGACTATTATTACGTGAAATTAGATTAAAATAACACTTAAAAATTATTTGCCTTGAAAAAGAACGTCTTCCGCTTTGTGATTGAAAAAATAAAATGGATGACAGTGTCCAGTGGCAGCTGGTATTTATCATTGTTTCTCTTCCGCTGATGATTCGATATTGCAATATGTTTTCAGGAACGTTTTCATTTCCGAAGAAATCTTCATAAATAACGCTTTCAATACCATTTTTTTAATTCAAGGTCGCTGTAAGCATAGGTGCAAGTAGCCCCAAAATTTGTAAATCGGTCCCTGGATATACCACGAGATGGATAAGCTAAGATTGCAGTGACAGAGACGTTGCCACTCAAAAAAGCTTAATCCCTGAATTCCGGAAACTATTGGCAAGTAAACTTGTTTTTCTCAGGAATCTGATAGAAACATCTGAAAACCCGTAAAGTTGCTGGTAATAATATGTGACGTTACAGAATTTTCTTACAGTGAATGACACAATAATTTTGAAATGAAATCTTACTTTTATATTGTACATGAAGAAAAGCTTTTGCTTATTTTGAAATAAAGTTGTTTTTAAATCATGGTGTTATTCAATAATTTCCACATTTTTGCAGCAGAATTAAGAATTTTACCTCTGAAAGGATTAAAAAGTATTTTATGTATGAGTTAAAACACATTAGTTTCGGGAAAGTAATAAAATTTGAAGAATGTTGGTTAATTTTCTAATATCACTGTACTTATATGGACAACTTCAATTATAGTGTAACGTCTTTAATACCACTTATTAAAGTTTCTACATGGGTAGAAAAACAATTTGCTTTAAAATATTAGTACTTAAGATCTTCAAAACGCACTGTTTTTACTTCAAACGTATTGCTATGATTCAACATTATAATTACGTCCCCAGCCAATTGGCGATGATTCGATGATGTCGTAATTAATTGCTGTTGAATAAAATTTTTTGTATCATGTAATGCAGAAGAAAATAATTAATTTTTACTTTCTAAAATGTTCTAAAATTCAGAAATTGCAGAAATTAAAAAATAAAAAACCCCCAGAAAACTAAGTAATTTTTTTTTTTTTTTTATTGAATTGCGCCAGACACAAACATAGGCTTAATTAATAGTGAGTTTCATTATAGCATATCGTATTAATGGCTGAATTGCATTTTATCTGACGTAATTTTTCTAAATGTTGAAGAGTTTTCTCTGAGATTAACTACCTCATTATTAATTTACTTATTAATAATGAGATTTATTAATAATGATAACATTAGATTTAGACATTTAAGGAAAAATTTAAAATGCATGCAATGTATTCTGGTAAACTCTTTTTAATTTCATCTTTCCAGGAAACTTGAAAGTTTTAAACTAAAAAAATGTACTAATCGGCTTGGATGTTTGAAAAGATTTTTCTAATGCCTTCCTTTCATGTGAAGATAAATTTTCTCTTTGTTTTGAGAATTTTTCCATAAGAACATTTAAAATTGATGAATCTCTTCTCTGTCATTTTCTCTGTAAAGCGCACTGCTTGATATGGTATAGATTTGTTATTTCACTAACATACAAAAACAAAAGTTTTATAATCGAGAAATATAATGGATGGTTTTAACAGTTAATCATTTCAAGCATTTTAAAGAAAATAGATAAGTTTACGTTTAACAGGAAGCAAAATACTTTATTTATTAAAAGTAACATTTATCAATTCACATTAAAAAAATAATTTGATAATCCATTATTAAGTAATAAAAATACAGTGTCAGATCAGGATACGTTATCAATTAACTGTTTGACTATTAAAATCTATAATCATATTTTCACAAAAGAGTTATTAAAGTGATCTATCATTTATTCTTATAAGAAAATATATAAATATTTATTTTTAAACTCCTTAAATAATATAATATATATATTTGTATCTCAGTCATAAAAAAATAAAACTAATAAGAAATGTTGAATTTAATTTAACAACACAGTTGTATTTCTAAATTCGTTTGATAAATATATATTTATGCCAAGAGCCATAGTATCATCCAGAGCTTTTAAATATTTTCTGCGGCTATCGCAGAAATTTCATTGATATTTTTACACTACACTCTTAGAAAAAAACTGTAAATTTATGAGCGTTTGTCCTTCAATTTTCACGGGCTACAGCCTTATTTGATGAAACACGGTCTGATCCTCTAAATAAGCGGCCTTATCCCTTATATACTTAGAAAATGAACAGCAATCCACATATGCTTACAGTTCTAGCCCATATGTTAGCAAAAATACGGTACGATCCCATACATTGTCCCCCGCTAAGGTGTAACCCTTCATTTTACTCGTGTTTCGAAAATTTTAACCTGCCAAAAAGGCGATTTTGTGATGATTATCTAACGTGCTACTTGCTACGGAGCAGTAAGTAAACTGTTATTGTGTTTTAAATTGCATTATATCCTGTGCATTATAATGCTGTATTACTTTGCCCCGTAAAATTACGGGCTGCACAAAATGATGGGCATGGATTGTTTTTTTTTTTTACGGGGTATGACTGGAATCTCTGCTGCCCGCCTCTGCCCGTAATTTTACTGCACTTTTTTACAGTGTATATAATTTAAGGGAAATTTTTAATTTATATACAATACATTATTCAGATAACTTTTTTTTAAATTGTTAGTTATTTTTAAATTGGTAATGAATTGGATCAATTTTAAAATATGTAGTATTTTGTATTTAAAAAATTCAAAAGCTGGGCCATTCCATTGTGACGGGTGTGACATCCAGACGAAATTTTAAGAGTTTATATCTATATTTTGGGAAATAAATTAGCTAATAAATCCCTGAAAAGTATTTTAATTATGTTTTTCCATGCATATGCTTGGATAATTGAGCAAATATATAACTTCAATAGCTTTCAATATTTAAAAAACAAATATTTTAAACTTGTGACGGGTGTGACTCTCTCGGGACAAGAGTTTTTACTTGCATACACATTTGTTAAAATTCCTGTGAATATTTAACTGTTTTATTATTAAAACAATTTTTTTCTAATGAAAGAGATTCAAATTAAACTTAATACGTTATTTTCATAATAAATTTTAATTATTTTAATGTATAAGAATTTTTTTCCTGCTGTGACGGGTGTGACATTGTGCAAAGTGTACAATTTAAAAGTTGTTTACCAAAAAAATACAGTGATCAGTATAGACAGTAAACTCAACAATAGTAAATATACAAAAGAAATTTAATAAAACTAACATATTTATGCAGTTAGTTTAAAATTGGTAGTGCCCTCTACTCGTTAAAAGTGATGGGGGGGGCTACTTTTTTTACAATAGCTGAAAAATTTTAAATTGAGATGTCATCTTCCTCTGTCCAAATCCAGTGTGGCCCACTGGCTTGCATGTATTTTAAGCTTATTTCTTCCTTACGGAAGTTGATATTCAAGACATTAGCATAGTACAAGCTATTACGCTTTTTGCTACTGGACAGGGAAACCGAAAGATAATCACCAATATTTAAATCTGATATTTTCAAAACCTTTCTGGGGGGAGAATCACAATTAGCAGTGACTGCCTCTTCCCTCAGTGTTGATTTGGCAGTCTTTCCCATCAGAAGGATAGTACTATCACTACTTACTTTAAAGTGGTGATAAGACTTGATGCCTTCCCATTTTCTGTCAGTATTTGTTTAGTTTCTAGTATTTTCACTGCTGAGACATACAATGCCCTTATTGCACCAATCTCCTAAGCACATTTAAAAAAATCCAAAGCAAAATTAACTTAAAAGTAAGTAAGTTGCTACCATCTCACAATTTGCTAAAATAACTCAAATATATATTTCATGATTTATCTTCTCTTTTTTGACAAATTGGCCTTAATATGTTCAGAAACAAGAATGATGCAACCTTACACTTCATTTAAAAAATATTTAAATATATTTCAAAACAATTTAAAATGTTGTCATACCCGTCACAAGAATTTTGCCAACCCGTCGCAAGGATTTTGTCACACCCGTCACCCTAAAAAATCACACAAAATAAAAATTTAATGAATTTTTAACGTTTTGTAGTTATTCAGACTTGCAATAGTTAGACTTTCCGAAAGTTCCATGTATTTTCATGGAAAAATGCATTTCGTATAATAACTTAAGAATTTTTTTTGTGGCGGGTGTGACAGAGAGACAGTGTAAATATATTTGTATTAAAAATCGGGTCTTTTAATTTTTTTTTCAAAAATTAAGTGTTTCAAAAGATACACAAAGGTCACAAATAGTAATATATGCACATATATGGAAAATGCTGCTGTTTTAAATATTGCTTCTGGCAGAATGAAAATATACTATTTTACCGGCTGAAAGTCTTTCAAATTTTTCCAACTGTGAGCCTAGATAAATTGTAAAAAAATATTTTTAGAGCTTAGTTCTCTGTATTTTCATATGCATCATATTGTTACCTTTAATTTGATATATTATTTGTAGTAATGAAAAACATTTGAAATTTCAACCTTCATGTCCACTTTTCCATGGATATACCCAGCTGTTTTATTGCTTTTGCATGAAATAAATTTGTGACCTTTGCATGTGACAGTTTTCTTATTTTTTATTTTCTTGTATCTTTACAAGAGGTATTGGATCCACGAAAATTTTCGACTTCCGGTTTCCAACGGATTTATACGTTTTACCAGGTCTTGAACACGATTTGACTTTTTTTAGAAAATGTCTGTCTGTGACTCTGTCTGTAGGTGAAATAAATTTTGTGGGCGTTCTTTCTCAAGAACTAATGCACGAAATTTAATAAAATTTTATCTTCACTTAGTCCCTGATATAAACTGGCGCTGATTAGTTTTTCGTGAAAATCGCCCAATAGGTGGCGCTGCTATGCGACCTTTTTCGTGATTTCCGCAATAGCTGTATCTCAAGAACTAATGCAGTTATTTTCATCAAACTTCAGATTCGTTTAGACCTTGACATACACAGACGTTTATTACGTTTTGGTGTAGATATCCCATTACGTGGCGCTGCTATATCACTTTTTACATTATTTTTACGATACCTATATTTCAAGAACTAATGCATCGAATTTCATCAAACTTCAGATTCTGCTAGACCTTGCCTTAAATAGATTCTGCTTATATTTTGGTGTAAATAGCGCAAAAGGTGGCGCTGCTATGCTACTTTTTTCTTTATTATCACGATAACTATATATCAAGAACTAATGCACGGATTTTCATCAAACTTCAGATTCAGTTAGACGTTGACATAAGTTGTTGTTGATTAGGTTTTGGTCTAAAACTCCCAACAGGTGGGTGCTGCCATGCTACATTTTGCAGGATTTAAACGATTTTAGCAACAGTCATATCTCAGAAACTAATGCACGGAATTTAATAAAACTTTAGATTCAGCTAGTTCTTGATATAATTTGGTGCTGATTCTTTTTAGTGTATGCGAAACCTGTGTGACATAGAAGAAAGTTTTGTGATAGGCACATTCTACTAGTTTTCTTTTTTACTTTCGATTACTTCGTTTTTTATTTTTAGTTAATTTTTATATAGTGTTTGCAATAACAAATTCATAAAGCTGTACTCTTAACAATGATCTCAAAGAAATGTAAAATATTATTAAAAGAGCTACAATCTCAACTTCTAAGACATTTTTTTAATTACTGGGTTGTATGAACTTTGATATATTGTATCTGATTTCTGAAATTACTTCTGATATTTCATAGCGAAGTGTGAATAATCGTAATTGGTTTAAAATTAAATTTGTTAACTGCGCCATGTTTGGGCTTTTTCGTATGATTATACATGAGATGTAAATGTAAAAAATAATTATATTTGACTCTCATCATATCTATGACATTTAAATGATACATAGACTTAAAATAAAAATTATATATTTCATTATACAAAAATACCATATGAAAATAATAAAATTTAAATAAACATTAGTTAAAAAGGACATAACATAAAAAAACAGGATTTTTTTGTGTCACAATATAATATTAATTACAAAATTAACGGTAAATACAGAAAACATAGAAACATTTATTTTTATTGAATATGTATTCCCATCGCCTCTGAACGGGGAAAAGCCCCATATCTGTGGGCGAATATTTGGCGATACATGTTTCGATATGGTTGTTGTACTCTTTTGGCGTTTGGTAAGAAGATTTGGTAAATTTGTAAATAAAATAAAATAAACAAATATAAATAATAATAAATGTATAAACTATAATATATATTATTTATATATAATGTAATATTATATTATATTATATTATATTATATTATATTATATTATATTATATTATATTATATTATATTATATTATATTATATTATATCATATTATATTTTATTTTATATTTTGTATTATATATATATATGTCTATACAGTATATTATATTATATTGCGTATTACATATATATACACATACATATTATACTATATAATAATAAATAAATAGTAATATGTAAATAAGATAATTATAATATAAAAAATAACATATATATATATTTTTTAATTGGTAAGATGCTAAAACGGCCTTTCGCGCCATTTTGGATGTTTTCGTTAATTGAGCCATGCGGCACAGGATACGGAACTCATTCCTCCAGAACATTTAGTTTTTCTTAAATCAAAACCTTAAATGAGAATACATAGATGAAATTTCATATTTTATATCCTCCAAATAAATATACTATACATATGTTATGTTGTTCGTTCGTCGCTAAATTCCATATATGAGCGTTCATATACACGCTTACATAGATATCTGCAGACACGCAAGTACAAACACACCCGTACTCAATAAAATAAGAGGTTATGTTCCATGCATTACTGTTTATTCTAATAACTTATTTTGTTAGTTAATTGTACTATGCTGAAAATTTAAATATAAATTCTTGATTTAATTCAAGTTTCATATTACGGTGAAACTAATTTTAGTTGCCCTTTCTATGTTCCAAACTTTACCATTTTTGTAATGTATACAAGGGCAGAAAACTAAAGTGTAAATATTTTCGATTGAGAAAAAAATTTCTTGGATTTATCTGTTTTTATATAAAAATTGTTGAGTTAAAAATGAACATTGTTTCTAAAAATGTACACATGGTGTTATTGCTTCTATCAAACAGGTGTATCGTTTAGTTGAACAAATATTTAAATATGAATCTGTAATAAAATTTAAAGGGAAGTCAAACATAATAAATATAACTACAGAGATTTTTTTTTAAAAGATAAAGCTTCATTTGTACATATTAAATTAAAGATTAGAATAATAGAAACATTTGGTAAATTTATACTATTAAAAAAAACATGCTTAGTACAGGGATTTTTTCATTAACTAGCCTCTAAAATTGTAAGGTATTGACTACTCGCATCACGTGAGTAGGCAATGTGTGAATGAGATCGTTTTTGTCCATTAACCGACTATGTGCGTACAAGTTATAAAGGCTCTCTATCTTTCTTTAACTTTCGAAGGACAGCTGAATCCCTGAAATTGTGAGTCGCCGTGTAATTTCGATTATGCAAATTTTCTGGAGCTGGTCGATCGACACGGAAGTATATAAGCAGCGAATTTTGACTTGAGTGGAGAGCTCAGAGGAGCTGGTGAGCGCTCAGCAGAGACTTGGCCTGGGAAGTTGAATATTGCGACTGAGATTTAGGTTTAGCCTTGAGACCTCGCATCGAGTCTCGTGATTAAAAATCAGCCTTAGTATTCTTATACTGGAATTTTATACATTGATAAAGCTGACTTGAACCTGCATCAGTGCTTATGTAATTTGAAGGATAAGAGTATTGAATCGTGATTATATATTTAAAAAGGTCAAGGTTTAATTATATTGTTTCGTTTTTGTTTAAGCTACAAGTGTTAGCAAGAACTCTTTAGTTAATTTAATTTTTTAGGAAAATTTCGTGGAGCTCGCTCAAACTCCCTACTGATTGTGTTAATAAACCAGTTTTTGGTTTTAAAACAGTTGTACTTCTTTCCTCGTGCTCTACCACACAGCGGACATTTTAAGATGGCCGCTACAAATGGCGCCCAACTTCACGGGTTGTACGATGGCCCACATCCACGATAGATAGTCCCCAGAGTTTACTTTGCCGGACATTCTGATGTCACAGAATTTTTAAATAAATTGAACGATTATATTGCCTTTAACGATATTCCGGATAAAAACAAATATGTAGTATTGAAATGCTCTCTAAAGGATGAAGCCTTGCTTTGGCTTGAGAACATTGGACGTTTCTTGGTGACCGATGACGCGAAAAGATTTGAGCAAACATGCTCGGAGTTAACTAAAGCCTTTCCTAATCAGCGTAATGCAGCGGAATTAAGACGTGAATTCTATTGTAAACGCCAGACTATTTACGAAAAAGCGTCCGGATTTTTTCTGAGAAAGCTCGAATTAAAAAACAAGTTGGCACTTGACGTTACTCATCAGGAGCTGATGGATATTCTGCTTCCTCTTTTCGCAGTGTCAATCCAGGACTTTATCGAGCTGCGTGCCCCAGCGAATACAGCTGAACTCTATCAATTATTAATAAAGTATGAAGCGCGACATGAGGCGGATCACCATAGACAGAGAACCACACGAGAATTCAACGAGGGGGATAGGTTTATTAATAGGTCCAGGAATTATGATACTGAATATAATGGTCGTAATGTTCGTGGTCCAGTTAATTATGGGGATAGGCAAAATTTTCAAAGAGTTAGTGGTGGTTTACGGAATTATGATCAAACTTATAATAATGGTCTCAGAAGAAATGAGGGGGTGAGCAGTCGCAATAGCAATGGTTTGGATAGAAGGAACGAGGTTAACCCTCGGCAGAATAGTTCGTCCAGGGTTAGACAGTTGGTGGTTGGCGAAAAAGTCGTTCAGCGTAAAGAGGAAAGATCTGGTAAGGCTAGAAATTGTCAGCAGGGGTTAAACTGGTAGGTGGCTGTTGTGCTGAAGGTCAGCAGTCACAGGTTAACTCTTCAAAGCCTTCTGTGATCGATTTAAACACGGTAGTAGTTAACCCAGTGGAATTACCTGAGTTGTTAATAGTTTTGAGTGGAATAGTGGTGAAAAGTATTCTGGATACAGGCGCGGATAAAAGTTTTATATCGTTTGAGGTGTATAAGAAATATTTTTCGTATAAAAGGTTGCGACATGTTAATTTAGTGGTTCAATCGGCTCAAGGGATACAATGCAGTATAAAAGGTCTGGTGGATTTGGATGTAGAAATACGGTCGGTTAAAGCGAGGTGGCAATTTCTAGCATTCGATGGATTAAAAGCACATTGTATTGTTGGAGTTGATTTCATGAAAGATAGAGGGATGAGCCTGGATTTCTTTTCACGTACACTGGAGGTTAATAATGATGAGAATACTTGTACAAACGAGTCCTCATCACTCTCAATTGATTTAAGTGAATCTGGTTTAACAAAGTGGGAGATAAGCAAATTTAGTAAGTTTTTACATGACTTCAGGGAAGTGTTTTCAGACAAACCGGGGTTGACGCACGTTTCCTGGCATGAAATTAATACCGGTTCACATGCACCAGTAGCAAGCAAACCATACCGTTACGATAAAGTCAAACAGAAAATCATTAATTATCACATTCACAAAATGCTCCGCGACGACATCATTATGCCCATTGAATCTCCATACGCGTCACCAGTAGTATTATGTCGGAAAAACAATGGAAAAAGCATTGAGGATCCTGAGGCTTGGAGATTCGCTATAGATTATCGAAAACTCAATTCAATAACCCAATATCCACAGTATCCAATTCCTGTAATAGATGACATACTAGGCAATATTCAAAGTACTAAATTCATGTCCACACTCGATTTAACCTCCGGTTATTTTCAAATCAGCATGAAACCGGAAGACATACTTAAAACAGCATTTATAACGCATAATGGGTGTTTGGCATTTAAACGCATGAGTTTTGGATTATCGGGGGCTCCAGCCACGTTCCAGAAGGCAATGGATACCATTCTGAAACCCCTTCTTGGTTTCGGAGTTCTGGTATACCTCGACGATATTATAGTTATGTCTGAAACATTTGAGGAACATATAAATTTATTACGTAAAGTTTTCACATTGCTCAGAAACGCGGGTCTCACTGTCAAATTAGAAAAATGTAAGTTTATTCGTAAAGAGTTAAAATATCTTGGTGTTCGAATCACACAAGAGGGCATACAAACAGACAAACAAAAACAGATGCAATTGCGGCAATGGCACCTCCAAAGAATGCGAAACAAGTAGCAACATTTTTGGGTATGGTGGCTTGGTTTCAAAAATTTATACCACATTTTTCAGAAATCTGCGAACCACTATATGCTTTAAAACGAAAGAGGGTTAAATTTGTTTGGTCGAAAGCGGCTCAAAATGCTTTCGAACATTTAAAGAATTCTTTAATTTCTTCACCGGTTTTAGCTCATCCCGATTACTCTTCACAATTTGAATTATACTGTGACGCTAGCGCAGTCGGAATTGGTGCGATGTTAGCTCAGAAAGATCGCCCCATAGCTTTTGCGTCTAGAATTTTAAATGCAGCGGAACGGAACTATTCAATTACGGAACGCGAATGTCTTGCTGTAATTTGGGCTTTGAACAAATTTAGATGTTTCTTCTGTGATATCCCGGTCAAAGTGGTTACGGATCACTCTGCTTTAACAAAGTTAACGCACGGAAAAGGTTTATCGTCTCGAATGGTTCGATGGTGTTTGAAATTGGCGGAGTTTAATATTGTAATTGAGCATAGGGCCGGAAAGGAAAACGCAGTAGCAGATGCTTTATCGAGGAATCCCCAGGAGGGTGTTGAAATAGCTGAAGAGGTTAAGGTTTGTGTTTTGTCGTCGTTGGTTTTGAAGTCAAGAGAGCAACTTATAGAGGAACAGAAAAAGGATGAGGAATTTGGTCAGTTATATAATTATTTACAGGATGCTGACATGGTACAAAGCGCGGACGCGCATATGTTCCAAAATTGGTCCCGGAATTTCAAAATTATCGATGGTCTTCTGTTTTATTCAAAAACTGTAAATTCGCGTGGTGAATTAAAAGTGTATATTCCAGCTTCTCTTCGTAAGGCCATCTTGCACGAATTCCATGACAACCCTTTAGCAGGTCACCTAGGTGTCAGGAAAACATACGCTAGATTATGTGACTCCTGCTACTTCCCTAAAATGCGGGAAGCAGTGCGCGCTTATGTCTCCAGCTGCGACACATGCCAAAAATATAACTATAAAAACATAAGACCAGCTGGCAAACTAATTTCAATTAAAAAGTCCTTTCCCCTAGAATGTATCGGAGTTGATTTAATTGGTCCTTATCCTTTAACTGGAAATAGATATAGATTTGTATTAGTAATTGTAGATTATTTTAGTAAATGGGTTGAGTTTGTCCCCCTCAGAAAGGCTTCAGGAAAAATTGTAGCTAACACTTTATTTAACTGTTTTATTTCGAAATATGGTGCACCATCCCAGGTAATTAGTGATCACGGTCCCTGTTTTATATCCGAAATTTTTAAAGAATTGTGCACACAGCTGGAGATATCTCATTCTTTTACAGTTCCATACCGGCCACAGTCCAATATGGCTGAGAGGGTCAATAGAACCCTCATTCAAATGATTTCTTCCTTTATTGGCACTCATCATTCAAACTGGGACCAATTCTTGCAGCATTTTGCCTATGCTTTGCGTACGGCAGTTCACGAATCCACTGGTAAAACCCCTGCAGAGTTGTTTTTGGGTCGGAAAATCATTACTCCTTTTCAACAATTGATTAAAATTTCGGGAAATGAAAATGAATATATGATTCAGGACATCGATAAGTTGGTTAAGGAAGCACAAATAAAAATGGGAAAGGCTCAGAAAAAACAAGCGTTGTATTATAATATGCGTCGGAGAGAGTTGGAAATTAAAGTTGGTGATTTTGTGTTGTTAGAAAAACATTGGTTGAGTTCTAGTCGGCAAAAACGAGTCGCTAAGTTTGGACCTAAGTTTGAGGGACCGTATAAAGTGTTGGAAGTTAAAGGTAACAATTTAATTATTGATGTTGACGGTTGTCATACCACGGTAAACTTGGATCAGGTCAGAGTTTATAAGTTTAGGGAAACTAGCTCAAATGGTTCTCAAACGTCAGACAGTGAATCCTCTATGCCTCAGTCAAAGACCTCTCATTCTCCTTACGTCAGTCAATCTTCTTATGCAAATAATTCTTCTAATAATGATAGTGATAACATACGAACGGAGATGAAACGTAAATTTCCTCAAGTTAACCGAGACAGGGTTAACCAGCCAGCTGAACAGACATTACCTAAAGTGGTTCGAAAATATGGCAAAAGACAGCACCCGCATTCGATCTCGACAAGTAGTTCTAAGCCTCCAGACAAGAAGTTCATGCAGAACCCTTCTACGTCACATCGACCACAACACAAGAGACTGTTATCAAAGTCATCGACAGACATTCCTGCCAAGAGAGGCCGGAACGGCAATCCACCAACAGATCTCAACGAATCTTCCGATAGTCAACCATCTCAGAAGTCATCACATCGACAGTGCCAAAGTGACGCACGAAAACGTGGCATGGACTATCTCCCCTCTAGAACCAAACGGCGCAGGAGAATCGGCAGAAAGCGGACCTTGCCCTCCACATCGATGTCGGGAGCCTCACGGAAACGAACGCCTTTCGCTACTACATTCTTCAACCCTAGAGACAATCTTGCCCAGCGGCACCATCGCCGAGACCCGCCTAGAAATCGTCGAGTCGACACTTCAACAAGCCCGCCTAGCAATCATCAAATGGACAAATCAGTAAGCCCGCCTAGAAGTCGTCGAGTGGAATCTACGAGCAGTCGTCGAGTGGACACTACACGAGCTCCTCCCAAAGGACGTCGCCATGGTTATAACACCCGGCTGTAGGCACGACAAGCGACAGTGGCCTCTCCTTACCAGTCTGCATCAGAACGGAGTTTCGTCCAAGGATTTTGGGGACGCCGCCAGAGTTCTTCTATGAGCCTACAAGCTTCCAGTTCATCTTCACTATAAAATCAGGTGACGACGTTCCATTTTTATTAATTTCATTTAAAGTGCCTATATAAATGTCAACAAGTTCTATGGACTGGACAAAGCAGCTGAACTGTTATAGTTACCTTTCGACCATTGTTTGATTTTGTATCTCGGCTTCACAAGTTGTGCATTTAATTTCTGTTCAAAATTTTTTTTTGCCAAAATTTAAGTTATGATGTCAGAGAACATCTTTCGAGATTCACTGCTTTCATGTTCGAGAGATTGTTAAATTGCTTGTATAATTGTGCTATAAGTGTTCTGTGAATATTCTATGTATAAATTATGTATATATTATGTGTATGATTGTTCTATATGTTGAATTTTGAAATATGAATTTAGTATTATGGGTTTTTTACACGTGCCGCGGATAGGCGTGCACGTGTTTTGCGGTCAAGAGTTGCCCTTGACACGCGCGTTCTATTTCACTTTACTAACATTGTTACCAAATCTAACTTTCTCCCTTCGGTCGTGTTCGTGGTCGTTATCGGTTTAGTGTTGTATGTTGGGTTTTCGCAAGTTATGTCGTTTTAAAAGTGTTGTTGGTTATGCACTAGTTATGAAGTTTTAAGTGTTGTTCGTTATACCCTAGTTAGGAACTTACTTATTAGTTCTGCTGTTGTTAATTATGAATATTGTTAGTGTATTTCATAGTTCTGACGTAACATTGTATGTAGATAATGAAATTTGTTCCAGGAAGTAAATCATCTTGAAGCAGATAGTCTATTTATAAGTTTTTTTTATATTTTAGTTCTCAAGAAGAAGAATTGTCTTGAAGAAATTTGTAATGTATATTTATACCTTTATATTTTATAAAAGAAAATTGTTTCACTTTCACAGCTCTGTTAGCTGTTAGTTTGTGACCATTGTAATTGAGCGAGTCATCTACATTGAATTTCGGGGATGTGAGTTTTTGGCAATTTGGGAATTTTTAGGAAAGCTACTTTATTCTTTGACAGATAGTTTTGTAGTGACGTTCTACTTTGCAATTTGTTTCGGCACTTCATGGAATTTTGCAGGTAAAGTTGCGTATTTATTTTGGCAAGCTGTGAATTTTGTGAGGAAAATTTTATGAGGAAAATTTTGTGAGATTCTTTTGCATGATACTGCACATTTACAGGAGGTTATGTTGAAAGTGTCGTCGATCTGACCAGTTTTTGCGTGATGGGTTAAAAGTACAAAATTTACATTTGGATTCAAAATTTAAATTTACCCGTCACATGTTGTGTTCATTTTTTTGGACTCTAAATTTTTAAAAGAAAAAGACGATGGTCTGCATTCAACCACCGCTTTTTCTTTCACAATTTCCGGGAGGGGTTGTAAGGTATTGACTACTCGCATCACGTGAGTAGGCAATGTGTGAATGAGATCGTTTTTGTCCATTAACCGACTATGTGCGTACAAGTTATAAAGGCTCTCTATCTTTCTTTAACTTTCGAAGGACAGCTGAATCCCTGAAATTGTGAGTCGCCGTGTAATTTCGATTATGCAAATTTTCTGGAGCTGGTCGATCGACACGGAAGTATATAAGCAGCGAATTTTGACTTGAGTGGAGAGCTCAGAGGAGCTGGTGAGCGCTCAGCAGAGACTTGGCCTGGGAAGTTGAATATTGCGACTGAGATTTAGGTTTAGCCTTGAGACCTCGCATCGAGTCTCGTGATTAAAAATCAGCCTTAGTATTCTTATACTGGAATTTTATACATTGATAAAGCTGACTTGAACCTGCATCAGTGCTTATGTAATTTGAAGGATAAGAGTATTGAATCGTGATTATATATTTAAAAAGGTTAAGGTTTAATTATATTGTTTCGTTTTTGTTTAAGCTACAAGTGTTAGCAAGAACTCTTTAGTTAATTTAATTTTTTAGGAAAATTTCGTGGAGCTCGCTCAAACTCCCTACTGATTGTGTTAATAAACCAGTTTTTGGTTTTAAAACAGTTGTACTTCTTTCCTCGTGCTCTACCACACAGCGGACATTTTAAGATGGCCGCTACAAAATCAGGAGACCAAGTATGACTGAAATGGTATGTTTTAAGAGTGATACATGCAAATATGGATATGTATTTTTAAATACTTGCAATAATTAAACGAAAATACCTATTTTCAACTAAACCATTTACAGTTTTAATTTTAAATTTCCATGCAATATATTTAACAGATAAAAAACATTTAAATTGAGCAAATTATGGTATTTAAAGAACGACAAAAGTTAAATTTAGGAAATAGAATATAATTTTTTTATTAGACATTTTATTTTTATTAGACATTTTACAATATTAATTACAGCTAACTTTCATCTTTCAAAACTTTTCCATTGACCACTATACACAGATCTTGCATTTATTTTACGTGAAATAGCTGTGTTTCTTCTCTGCGCACCTTGTTTTAAATGTTTTTAGTGATATTCTAATTAATTCAATTTATAAGTATGATACGATAGAAACATTCATAAATTAAATAGCTTTTGATACATAATGTGGAAAATATAGAGTGTGTTCACATATTTTTTTAACGATTTTGAAAAAATGAATATATAAACACAGATAAGAATTTTATTTTTTAATATATCCGACCAGATGGTCCTTTTGTAGAACTATCATACTACACATTGACTTCCAAGATAAAAAAATTATTTTTAAATATCAACGTTGATTTTTCACCGGTCCCTCTACCATAATCTATCCAATGTTTGGAATGCCGTTTATAAATTGCTTATTTTCAAAGTCCAAATGTACAGTAATCCGTAGGAGACATGTCTATGAACTAAGGAGGGATACATTTAAATGGGATAGCCTTAATTTCGGGTTCATTTCTCAATTTCTCTAAAATATAGAAGTGGATTTATATGTAGGTCTCTGTACCTTATCGTAATTGAACTTAACAAATAGTAGATTCTTTAGGTAAAGTGATGGAATGTCTTCTTTAAAAACAGGTGCTGAAATATGTTTCTCATAGTAGCCCGTGTTAATTTTGGCTTTTCTTTCTGTTATCCTTCTTTTAAGTTTTCCGTTACGGTATAATTCAGCAATAGCCATAATACCTTTATCAAAACCTTCATTGTTTCTCTGAAACAAAATTTTAGGTTACTTTTTCCTCTTTTTCGGTAGTAAAACTATACAGGGTGTCCCAATAGTCTCCGTACAACTTGAAAAATATATTACAAAAAAAAAAAAAAAATTAATAGGCCTACAGTAAAAATAATTGCAACAGTACATAGAGTAACTTGAAAAGTTTTTTTTTACTACCTTAGTATATTTGTACATGAGATCCTTTCGTTGCACGAAATATGGAATATCAAGTCGTATACTGGAATATCAAGACGATATTCCAATTCCATCCACGTGAGTTTCAGCATGCTAACATCAACAGTAGTTACAACTGTTTGATGAAATCTGAACAAAACTTAATAGTCTCATGGAATTGATACAAAAGATACAAACAGCAGTAGCTACTGTTGATGTTAGCATGGAAAATGTTCGTCGATTGAATTGGAATATCCTCTTGATATTCTTCTTGCTACGGAAGGATCTCATGTTGAAGTTTACTAAGGCAGTAGAAAAAAACTTAAGTTACTGTTGTAAAACTGTTGTAATTATTTTTGCTGTAGACTTATTATTATTTTTAATAAATTTTTGAAGTTGTACGGAGACTTTTGGGACACACTGTATTTTCTATTGCAATAAGATAAATATATCCAAGTCTCATCATCTGTAACTAAATATTTCGATTTTTCACTTGCCAAAGAGTTTTCATACAGCTACTTGCATGTAGTCTTAAGCAAAAAAAAAAAAATAAATTTAAATTTTTAAAAATTAAAAAAAAAATTAAAAAAGTTTGCATTAGGTGATGGACATTTATTTTTTGTTTTGATTAGCTTTAAATCAGATTTTATAATTTTGTTTACATTTCCTATACAGATTGTTAAGGATTTGCGATAGTTCTTTAGAGGGTTAGATTTCCTTATAAAAGATGAGATACGACACTTTAGATATAATAAGTGATTAACGTACCTTTGTTGGGTAGGATTTTTGTTTTAACTTCTTGCCAGTCATGTGTAAACTTTAACGTTTCATTCCGGATTTATTAATTATACCAGTTATCGCACGTGTTGAAATATTAAAGCCATTCTCACCTCACTTGTTTGTAATAATCCACTAAGAGTATCTTTCTTGTTAAAGCAAAAATACATTGTTTATTTTCCAACGACAATTTAAAGCAAAGAATATTTTAATGATACACACAACAGTTAAAATATATGCCAAACTGATGTCATATAGGTATTTTTTGTTCATTTCATCTTAAATTCTAGGGAAAGACAAAATCATTACAATAATGTGTGCACACCCTCTGTAATAAATACAAATGTACACTTGGTTTTCTTCATTTAAACTAATTACTACGTTGAAAGGATTTCCATTTCTCCTACCATATTTGTATGTATATACATATAAGAGCGATACTCCCATAATTTTGACTTTTAAATCCATTAATAATAATTTTTGTTTTAGTACATATTCTTTGTTTCGTTTTATTTCTTTCATTGGAAAACATGCTATTGCATGATTGTAAAACAACATTAATTAGATAAATAAGTATTGAACGATCAGGGGGTCTAAAATGTAGAATTAAATTCTTTACCTCCCCTTGTCCCTGATGCTGATTTTTAAGTCTGGAGCTGTCAGGATAAAAAGGTTTCAAGAAAATTAATTCCACTTAAATTTAATATATAAGAAACAAATGTTTTACATAAATATGTACCAAATATTAGTAATACATTTTTACGATTTTTATATTTGAAACTCTGTCCTGGGTTTTAGATTCCTTACCGTCCCTCTTTATAAAGTTATGCAGGAAATCACTCCAGATGCACCCTCAGATTTTTTGTCAACATTTATCTCATACAGAACTATGCTAGAGAAAAAAATGTCTGCAGTTCTTTGACAAGAAATTTTCAGCATTATTTATATTAGTATTTAAATATGAATTTCAAGCATTGTAGCTTTATTGTTAGCCTTACCGTCCCCAAGATTTGTTGCCGAACTTTTAGCGGTATTTTTTTTTATTATTATTTATTTCAATGTAAATAGTTGTTGCCAAAAATCAAAGTCCATTGTCGCTACCACTTAGACTTAACATGACTTGTCTAAAAATAGGTGGTAGTTTTCCTTGTCGTCCCTGTTCTATTTCACTGCGAAGGTGGTTCTCAAATGACCTGGTCAAAAAAGCAAAACTGTCTGATACATTTTCTGACACATTTTTAAACGCAAAACATAAAATTTGTAGGATTGGCTATTGAAACGATTTGGAAATAAAATGAGGTATCCATTTTTTGATAAATAAATTCATTATAAATTTAACAGCTATTCGTGTCACATGACCGCAAGTTTTTCTACTTTCTGGCGATGCAGCATCGGGAATTTGGTTCAAAACACCGACTTTGTCAGTATTTTCTGAAAGATCTTCCGCCTTTACCAAAATATGAAAAACGTATTTCAATTAAATTGTTTCTGACTAAGAACATCCGCCAATTTCGAAAAGTGAATTCAGAATGGGGTCAGAAAGTAGCCCTTTTCGATTTAAGAACAACCTTGAATGGATGACAAAGGTATCACTGGGATAGTACAGTATTTAATATTAATGATGAACAATAGCATGTTTAATGATAGCAACAAGAACAAAAAAGTTTAAAACTGGAAGTTTAAAAATGCTAGTTTAGTAACTTGAATTTCACAAGTTTCTTATTCATGAAAATTAATATTATAGGAAAATAGATCACATATATTTTGTTCTAAATCATTGTTTCTAAACCATTTAAGTATTGAGACCCTTTAAACATTCATAAAAAAGTAAATATCCATATTATATTGTTTTATAAGAAATCTTAGTAACGAATGCTTTCAAAGTAATGGTTTCAATTTATTTTTTATTAATACCTGTACGAAGAGCATTATCTTCAATAGTAGCATCTAAAACTAAATTATTTGAAAATTATTTACATCTGTGTGCTTCAAGCGTAAATCCACATGCAGGAAAGCTTTCAAGCGATAAATAAATGCAACCGCGCATTAATGCATGTTTAGTTATCAGACTACATTAGTATCAATACCAATTATGTAATATTTGATTATTATTATTTAATAACAGATACTTTAGTACTTAAGAATTTTAAGTTTTCGGATAGATTGCAATTCCTCCTTATAGTTCGCGAACAACAGTTTGAGAAATACTGTTCTAAATATTTAATTGTAATTACTTGCTACAGTCCTTACAGTCCTATGATATTGTTACCGTTGCCACTCTTATATTTCCGTTTACAACCATGAAAATCTTAGTAAAATATTTTAAATATGTTTATAACATATTTTTTTTTTATCCCCGGAAGGTATAAATAATAAATTACCGTGCCAGTGTGTTAGCAATAGCCAGTGTGTTACAGCTAAATAATAATAAAATAACATAATTCAGTATAAAATAATATAAACTGCTAAATTTCAACTTTTAAGACAATGTTATACTAAAATGTCGTACTATATATAGGACATTGTCATTATTTATTATTTAGATGTTTTATGGGCACTATGCAAAATCGCTATAAGTAAAAGTTAAGCTGAAAATAAAATGTTAGACAAATAAAATGTCAACAAGAGACGCAAGTTAACCTTTGTTCCTCATTTATGTTAAATCTTATTAACAATCATCCCTGCTGATCATTTTTTCTTTATTTTGAATCACTAAGAAATTCTTCCATAAGTTTAAAATGGTTTAAAATGTTATTAAGTTTAATCTGGCATCTTTAGTATTTTAGAAAGTTAAAATTTCCTATAACAACCGGGAAATATTCGGATAATAAATGATTAAAATTTGTATAAATTTGCTGATAATGGGCAAAACTGAGACTAAGTACATGCATTTCTGGACTTTATTTATGTACATGCAAAACTGCAGTCATTTTCCGTTAACATTCTCTTTAAAATGTATTATGGCTTCTTTGATCATGCTAATTACTATTTCTGCTTTTAAAAGTGGATAAACATTATTTTCTAGAAAATTTAGTTGAATTATACTACTTCAATTCTTTTTTCTATTAAATGCATTTTTGGAAAGTGTTGTGTGTTTTCATAATTATCTATCATCAAAAAATGTCCAACGAAAAAATGTCCAACGAATATTGCAGCATACGTTCTCAGGTGCGGCATAGTGGTTATGAATTAATTAAAGCAAGAAACGCAAAATAGCAAAATGTAGGCTATTAGGATATCTACCAAGAAAAGTTTTTATAAAAGATAAAACATATATTTTAAAAATTCCTATAAAGTATTTAGTTTTATCTCCAAGATTCTCAATACACATTTTATATTAATTTTATAAAATGTCATTATGTGTAAAATATATTTTTTAAATGTTTTATCTAACATGTATATTTTATAAGCATACGGCTCATGATATACATCACTTGTTTTGTTTCCGGTTAAAAAAAAAAAAAGTATCACGCAGCCTTCAAAAGTCTTTACCAACTAACATCTACTCTCAGAAAAATTATTCCAGTTGATAATATTGTTTTTTTTTTCACATAGTTATTTTTCTTTCCATTCCTTGCAAAAAAGGTTTTTATTTAGAAAAAGAAAATTGTTTTTATTCATGCTCTTTTAACTCAGACTGGAAAACGTCCAGATATGTTATTGCAGAAAAATTAACGTTCCATAGTATGCTACAAAACGTTTTTTTATGGAATGTAAATTGAGAAAAAAAAAACTAAAACCAGTTTTTTTAAGAAGTATCTGATAAAATTCCCTACTTCATCGAAAGCAATTTATAAAAGAATAACTAATGACGTCAACATTTCTTGTGCATAAATAAATTTAAAATACTCTCTGAAACTTATAAATATACGATCTTTCTCTTCAAAGTTTTATTTATAAAATATTTTTTATATAATCTATTGAACAAGAAACAGAAAACTGCGTAAAACATTTAACAAAATAAATTGTAATTTGTATATGATGCGAAAAACGCAAATAGAAAGATATTTTAGCATGTTAATGTTTTGTTTTTTGAAAACAATTTAGACAATAGGCTTTTAAATAGTCATGCGTTTCAGAGCTTTAATACGTTTAAAAATTTAAATATGTTTCCTTATAAACACAAACTTTAAAAATATATTTGTATGAACATTAACAAATATTGTTTCATGTTTTTAAATTCAATGGAAATGTAACTATATTTTGTTGAGAAATTATATCTTATAAGAGTGATATTTACTACACAAAAGTCTCAAATATTGTTCTTGATACGTTTCAGGCCTAAAAAGTATCATTTAATAAAACGTACTCATATTTGATAATTGTAAAATCCTTTGATTTTGAGTATTTTTCAATCACTATTTTAAACAATTCAAATAGTTTGGATTTCAAAGACATTTGAAAATATGTTACAATTGAATTAAAACAAAGTGTGAAAAAAATTAAAGTGATTAACTCTTTACTTTCGGCGGTCTAATGCTTTCCATTATAACTGCTTCACGGGAAGATTTAAACGTCTTCTTGTCCCTTTTCAGTACAGATGATAAACTAAGGGTGCCTGTAATTAGCACAACTTTCTCCCATTTTCCAAATATGAATTTGCTTTTTGAATTTTTACCCGAATGTTATCCAGAGAAAACATATGCTGCTTGAAATTTGACCAGTATTCACAGAGTGTTTTCTCGCGGTCCGAATTTTACTAATTTGAGGTATTGCCAAGATATTTTGGAGCAGTGTAATTAAACGCTTTCATAGAAATTTCAAATACTGAGTAATTTTAAAACTTAGTAAATGGAATATTTGTGTAACGGCAATTCAAAATATACAAAATAAGTGTAATGTAATATTTATTTAGGAAATTTCTTTTGAACATAGAATTTTGATTTAATCGAAATTTGAGACTTCGTTTAAAGATACCTTGTACTTTGGCTATTTAATAAAATTGCTGTTTAATAAAAATATTTTATAAAATAATTTCGCCAAAACGTCAAATGAGGGCTTACTTTAAAAAAAAATATTTTTTGGTATCAGTCAGTGTGTATATGTATGACTATACTGGTCGCCAAAATTAAAATAAAATTTAAATTGTAATATTTCATTCATAAAAAGATCTATGTTTAGATAGTTTTATTATGATTCTGCCATAAAAATTTATTAGAATTTTTCTGTACAAAATTTCTTTCTTAATCTGTGAGCAGTCACGCCGGGTATCACATACACTGGGTGCTTACAGTTTTTATTATTATCACCACTACTTTTTTAAAAGCAATCTTCAACTTAGTTTTCCGAAAAATTTGTAAAAAGTATCTCCAATTGAATAAGGTGACGATTATTAATTGTACTTATTGTTGACAAAGTAAAAACGATTCATACAGTGTGTATGCGCGCATTCTCCTAGGTTAAATGTTTTGAATATTAATCGGCAGTGTTATTTCGAAAAAAAAATTAATAAAACTGAATATGCATTTTAAATATAAGTGTAGTATGATCAGTTTACATTTTCATAAGTATCTTTTTTATGAAACTTCTTCAACAGACGTTTGTGAGTTGGCACGTACGTAAAGCATTTCTGTTAGGATATTAACGTTATTTAGAAAAAAAAACTCTACAACGAGATGGTTATCCAAAAATAACTGCAGTATAAATCGAACACTAATTCTCATATTCACCGTCTACTCAAACGAGAAAATCTCGGTTGAACGCTCAAATTGTATTTATCATTTACATGATTGAACTTCGGCCGCAATCTGATTAATCGTGATTTTCATTTGAGCGTGTTCCACCGAGATTTTCTAAGTTGAGGTAGATGGTGAATACGAGTACCATAAGAAATACTGCAACCAAGGAACAACACAATTATAGAAATTTTTAAAAGTAAAATTAGGAAAAGGACGACGGATACATGTGCTCTCTGTTCCCTAAAAATTTACATTATATACATAAAACAATTACAAGCATAAAAAGTTCAAGAACATCATTGCATGAAGCAGTTTTAATATTTAACGAAATTTAGCCGTTCCTAAATGTTATATTCTCTTAAATTTTGGGGTATTCTATATCCCGATAATTATATGTTGCTTAAACTAATTAAATTGCGCATTTTATGAAATCACATATTATGAAACTGAGATCGATATGAAATGTGATTTACGCAGTTGACGATGAGACCACTTCATTCAGATTTACTAGTTTATTATAATTTTTATACATGTGTAGTATAAATGTAAAAATTGGATTTAAAATCATTACAAGTATTTTTTACTGTTTCATCAATTCACGCATGTACATTTAAAACAGCATTTTAAAGCCAGAACATTATTTTTATAATTTTATACTTTTTATAATTTCATAATTTTTACACGTGTGAAATTTCGATTATTTAAAATAATGTATTTATGAAATAATGTATAACTTTAATGATATGTTTCTAAAATATGTATGATTTTCGTTCAAATCGAACTTTATAAACATGTAAAATTTTTATGGTTATTATAAATGGTATTATTTAATTTGTAAGAGTATACCAGAATTTAATTTATTTTAAATTTTTGGTATAAACACATAGAAATATTGAAATGGTTTTAAAATACCTTTGGCGAAATCATCTTTTATGACGTAGTACATTTTTATGACGTAATTTTCTTCATTTACTGCTTTTAACACGTGATCGTTTAATTATGATTTTATTTCTCTTTTTAAAAGTCACGTTTACATACATTTTTTTTTTTATTGAAAGGGAACTATTATGCGCGCTAATTTACAAATTGGCAACAATTTAAATAATGGACATTTTCGAAATACGAAATAAATCTCAATTAAAATGATAACATTTTTAATAACAATTTAAAAACACCCATAAAAAATTAGTCAAATTAAAAACCTAATTACACTCTGCACATCGCCAGCTTATCATCTATACACTTTCAAAATATGAAATTTCAATCATAGATTTGTTCCTATAAAATGTTTTTAAGAGAAATATTTGAAAACGAATTTATTTTTTAAATATCTCTTAAAATAATTATTCTATATAAGAACAGTCTTCTTCAGTGTATTTATCAAACATTTTTCTATAAATCCACCAATTTTCATATTTTTATATGCAATAGTTTTCTGAATATTAATCCAGAAATGGTTCAAGGCAGAACACAATCGTCGACAGCGGCGGCGGCGGTTACTTTCTTTTAACATATAGAGATTCCTTTTTACTGCGTTGGCTGTGTAATGAAATAAAACATCACCAAGCTAGCAGAAAGAAACAATCATGTACTTTTAAAATTATGAAAGTTTTTAAACAAATTTCATATTTCATTTCTTTGAAATCTCACAGTTTCCACGTATTTTTAAACTAAGGCATATAGAGTATTTTTTAGAATTATTTATTGAAAAAATATTCTACTAATATAAAATAATCTTTAAAACTTATGTTAAGTGAAGTTCCAATCAAAAAGATTTTAATGCTTAAATTACACACAAATAATATTATCTGAATAGATTTTATATTTTCTACTATATCAAATATTATTTGCATACATACAATACATATCTTAAATACTGATTGAAGAATCTTAAATGCAAATAAAACACAGCAACAAAAGGACAGAAGAATGGCAGGAAGAATACCAGAAAGTACATTTTTCAATTTTAGAAATACAAACTTAATCCATTATTTAACACGTTCTAAGGCGAAGGAAAGTATTTATCCCATTTCATTTCAATCGTTAAATGCCTTATTTCTAATAAACGTTTAATGCAATTTTGTTCTTATAATGTACGGGATGAAAATTAATTAATTTCAAATCAAAATTTCTTAAATGTTGGTGACATTCAATCATTTAAATATTCTAGCAACATTATTAATTCCACCTTCGAAAGGGTAATATAAAAATTGTATATATTCGTCCTCATTTGCTGATTTTTTTTTCACCGAAAAAAATTCAAATTGACAAAAATCAGAAATTCATTCATTTATATGTTAACAACCATAAACTAAAGGAAATGCTTGGATTACAAAAATCCTTAAAAGCATTACACTCTGTGAACTTCGAAAAAAATCCATAGCCGACCTGTGTTTACTTTAAGTGTTCTTTGAAATAAATAAATAAAAAATGAAACTTTTATATATCAAAAAATATTTTTCGTCATTTTATTATATGAAAATTTGTAATAACAATTCTAATTTTTAAAAAAGCAGTTCCACGCCAGTGAAAATAATTCTGTAAAGAAATTAATAACTTTGAAAAGTAAAAAAAAAAAAAAAAAAAAAAAATTGAAAGTTTAATTCTAATTACGTTAAAAAATATTTCTGTTGATTAAGTCGTCTTACCGCTTCACCGTTGTCAAAAATGCAAAACGACTAGTGTAATGTAAAAAAAAAAACTCTTAAGGAATATGTTTTGTTTATTAATAAATAAAACAACTTAATCAACATCTTATATTTTGTTTTTAGATGCGAGTGTATTTCTTACATACATTATGCAAAATGTTTTCAAAATGCTTTATTTACCAAAAAATAGTTACCATTCTTTTTAAAACAATTATCTTAATATTAGCAATTTAACTGCGAAAAAATAATACACACAAATATTTGAGAAATTGTCTGCGTTCGTATACATGGAGCTTTACATTTGCGTTAATATGTATATCATATTAAAACATATCTAATTTTTACCAGTTATACTAACCACTATTCTTTATGACAAAAAAGCTTAAGTGTATTATGTATTTTAAAATTATGTGTATATATCTGAATTATCGAAATTAAAGTGCATGATGACACAGCATTTTTATCTAATTTCAAATATATAAATAGTTGTCAACTTGTTGTCATTGTGGAAAAAAAGTACTTCCAAGATGTAAACAATGTGTATTTAAAATAGCATAAAAATACATTGATATGGGTGTGAATTATTTGCGGCACAAATTTCAGCAACGTTTCATCTTTCCCCCTTAATCTAAATTGGAAAAAATATGTCAAAATATGATGCTTTGATATAATATAAATGGTGGGCGATTACACCATGACATATTACAGCATTAAAGACATGAGAATAAAACATCACAAATTTTACTGAATGGTGTATACAAATTTAAAATTTTATACATGCATTAAAATTAGAAATATCGACGTTTCTACCACCTTCGATGGTCATCCTCAGGAAAAAAAATTACTAGATATTATATTAGACCATTTTTTTTCTGAGGATGACCATAGAAGGTGGTCGAAACGTCGATATTTTAAATTTTAATGTATGTATAAAATTTTAAATTTGTATACACCATTCAGTAAAATTTGTGATGTTTTATACTCACGTTTTTAATGTTGACGATGCTTTGTATCAGCAAGTATACTGTATCCCAGCTTTTGACGAAATGCAAACAATGTGGTTAACGACGCTCAAGTACGCGATATTAAAATTCATTATTTGCTCGATTAAAATAAAATTTAAAATCATTTCTTAAAATTATATTAGATTTACCTTTTTTAAAAATAATTAAATTTTTCGCGATACATCTCAAAAGCGGTATTAGTGCATTAGACAAAAATCGGAATTATTGAACAAATATAGTGAAGCATTTTTCACACATAGAGCTGTTATTTTCCCTTTGTATCAAGAGAAAAATAAATTCAATTTGTTTCTGTATACATTCAAATGTTTTAAATATATATAAAAAATCCGTTAAAAATAAAAGAGGGGACTTTTATTCATAGTTGCATTTAACAGTTATATTATACTTCATGAATTTACAAACTCGTTGATTTTCGTATATTGTATATATATTTTTTTCTTTTTAAAATTTGTATTATAATTTTTTTACTTTTAAACTTTAGTGTACACTACATTATTCTTTTCTGAAGAATGCTATTAGATTCAGAATTAATTTAATTTCATTTATATATAAACTCTTTGTATCATATATTTTATTGCTTGCTACTACTATATATTCCTTTAAACAGTATAAAACGCGATATTCTACATTAAAGATGTGCATTTGTCATAACGTGGTGCTTAGTTTTATTATTTCCTCAACTACATGTACATATTCCATAAATACGTTTATAAAAATTTCCCATTTTTAAAAAATATGTTCAAAGAACATTATAAAATGTCATCACATATATTTGATTTAATACGTCAGTGTGTCATAAGGATTCTATTGATGCTTACAATCTGGATCTTTATAAAACAAATATAGATATATTTATATTCATATTTTTCATGTTTCTTTTATTTTGTTAGGAAACAAACGATTTTAATTAGAAAAAAATGTTTATTGTTATTTCAAGAAATCTTTATATCTACGTTTTTGATGGAGTCCAGCATGAAGATACTTACAGAAAAGGAGGGTGCACATATAAATGCTGCAATCCTATAACAAAATGCTATTGATGTACTGCAACGAAAACAATATAGGGAAAGTTGATAATAACGATATTTAAATGCAGTAGCATAGTCTAAAGGGATAAATACATTTCTATCTTGAAAGAGAAGAAAATATATTCTACTAGACAGTCACACAAGTGGGACATAAGCTAGTGATAATATTAAAACCGTATCCATTGTATCATTTTCAGAAATCGAAAAAAATATATATATAATGTGCATATCTTTTTTGCAAGAATTCTCAATATGTAAAATATGTCAATCACGAATTCTCTTTAATAAAAATGTATGTGTTGCTGACAACTGGGAATTTCGCTAATTGTTGCCACAGATTAATCTGGGAAAATGAAACATTTGACGTTACTGAAAAAATTAATAGCTCGAAAAGTTTTTCTCACAAAATTGTTAGACAAACTGCGTTAGAAAGGTAAAAAATTGTACTTTTCTTGATAGAAATTTCAAATCTAATGATTATGCCGTTTTTCAAATATTGAATTTCAAAAATTACCAAATTTTATAATGTAATCATTGACCTTCAGTGAACCTTTACCACAGTGAAACCTTCACGCATAAAAAGATAATGATAACAGCAATGTGTCCTGACATATGTATATTGACTATAGTAATCAGATGAACCCGATTATGAAAGCTTAGCCTTTTAAAAATATTCTGCCGAATGAATTTTGACGGAACATTCACTGTTAGATGAGTTTTTAAGGATGGTTATAGTATATAGCATATCCTTTTATCGTTACTTACCAAATCCTACTGTAAGTAATCAAAAAGAGCTTGCCCTTAACAGCCCAAATTTTGTCTGACACATTAAAAATGTAATAACACAATGGCGTTCCTATCGTTTTCAGAAATGCAGAACGACATTCCAAGTAAAGGTCCATATGATTTTAAAACACAAGGTCAAATTTAAGGTCAATATTTCGTTTAATTAAAGGTGCGTTAAGAGAAATTGACCAGCGTATCGGGAGTAGTTTGCTAGTTGTATATATTCAAAGCAGAACTTTCACCTTTATAGAGTGTATCTTCAAAACTCTTTAAAAATGAATGTGCCTTCAAAAGTCATGTCATCTGCATCCATCTTTATATTCTATATTTTTACAGAATACAAAAATATATAAAAATGTATGATTTTTTAATTATTTTTTCACGTGTATTTCAGTTAAACGTGGAAAATATGGATATCAACAAACAAATAAATAAAACTTGTGATAACGCGATAATCCCCATCATTGAGAAAACTAATTTCAAGTTAAACAATAGCAGCTTAAATAAACATATGAGAAGAAATAATGTCACAATAGATGACACAGTAACTGAAAAATTGTTTTAATGGACATTCATGTCATGTTGGTATTGCCTCAATAAAACTAAAAGAGAGTTTTTTTTTTTTTTTTTTTTTTTTTTTTTAAATAGGAAACTGCATTTGGCGCACATGGCCAAAATTACAATTATCCTTTCAGACGCTGGAATCTATATGTCTGAAGAATTCAAAACTCTTCGTCAACAGTTTGGAGACACGAAGCTTACCTCTCGGACTCTCTCGGGAGTTCGGCGGTGTCGTCTGAGGTCTCTCCCCTCCCTCATTTTCCTCTGAAATTGTTTTTTTGGCTATGGAATGTCTACGAGTATTTTGACGTTTCCTTCCGGGATTGCACTAGAACTCTAAAGCTAAATATGGGTTCACGGGGCGGTTATCACTGTTCATATCTCTGTCTCTCTGTACTGAAAGCTAGCTATAGCAACATGACTTTCGGATAGCTATAGTATTGGGATAATCGATGTATTAGTAAAGAACATTGTCGGACTAAAACGTTTTTATACCCATCGATTGTACATCTGCAAAAAATAATTTATCTACTGTAGAAATATTTGTAGATGCTTCTCTTGAATTGATTAAATGCACAACCATCCAAAAGAATAAAATATTAACAACTTAATACCCTCCCTCATACATTTTTTTCATTCAATCTACCAAATATATAAGGTTTCCAAACCATTATTCACCAATTTATTTCTTTTTATGACGTTTAATAATTTTTATGATGTTTAACAATTTTTGCAAACACGCAAAATATTGACTATTAAAATTAAACATTAAAATTCCTTTCACGCACCTCCTGTAAGAGCGAAATCTGCAGCTTAAAACGTATATGGGAACATACGATTTTTGTAAATAATGCGTTTTGATTTGGACGGTTTCTTATTGTGTTCATAAGTGCAATACTTATTATGTATGCAGACGAAATGACTGGTAGTTCGAAATCATTTTATTTTATTCTTAATTACAGAATTTTACACTGGTATTTTTAAAAGATTGGAGAAAAAACTTTATTATGTAAACATATGAAATTACATTTTATGAACATACCTTGTAAACACACGAAATTCTATGAAAAAAAAATATTTACATAAAAAAAAATATTTCATAAACTCAAATTATTTATTAATTAATTTTTTCATTTTTTTCGAAGCCAATTTAATAAATATTGCTTATTCGTATGGAGAATATTTGCATAGTTCAGTTATTTATTTTTGTGAATCCCTTTAACAAGTAACTGATAAAAATATTATTTCTTTAACAATATTTAACAATTTTTTTTATAGTTATAAATTTAACATTATTTAACTAATTTATTATTTTACTAAGTACGATGCACAAGCTACAAACTTTATTTGAGCATAATTGCAAAAACAATATTTTGCATAACTTTGTTATGAAACTCATTAACTCCCTATAAACGAAATTTTAAATCATAAAGATAACGAATAGGAGTCATATAACTCAAAGTTTTTATAGTGTTAGATTAAGATAATATATTTTAAAGAGAATAATAAACGTTCCTGTCTCTTCTCTTAAAAATCAAAGATGGTTGATACAATGAATAGTATTTATTCTCATTCCTTTGTATTTTAAACGGGTTGGAGGAAGAGGGAGAGTCTACATGAAGTACGAAATACTCTACAGTAAAACTGATAAATTACTACATTTGGACAGTCGGTTGTAGTGTAATAATCGGCGAGAAAGAAGAGAGTTCGATAAAAAAAAAGAGATTTCCATCCTAAGTCTACCCAAATTATCGCAAAAATCGTATTTAAATGAACAGATCTTTTGCTTGTATTAGCCGTGATCCTGCTTTTTTAGTTCATAAAAAGCATGAAAACATTAATATGGTTTGAATGTTGAGCAATTCTTAACGTACAACTTGCTTGTTCTACTTGCTACTATTAGGCGAGTTCGACTGTATTTTATTCTTTTAATTGGTTTATAATTAATTATGATATTTATACAATACTAAGATGTGAATTGGTAAATATTATTATAAGCTATTTAGGGTTTTATTCACAATTTCAAAGTTTTTCAAAGTTTACAAAGAAATTCTAGCGCCACTTTTCAGTAATTTATTCCAATTTGTTTTTTAAATGCTGGATACCGAACAATATTTTTTATTGTAGAAATTCCATAAAATGTAGAGCAGCTGCATTTTGTACGACGTAACTGCATAATATAGCATACGTGATCGAGTTTCCCCCTAAAACGATGACTGCTCTAAAAATGATATTCCAAGTCGCTTTTAGGGGCAAATATATTAAATGAACATAATTAGTAAGTTGTACACTAATTTCCTAAATGGAACACTTTATTTTCCACGTACAATGAAACATAGATAGTTTTAGACACCAAAATAGTTTATAGACGAAAATCACTCCAAATAATTCCTAAAAAAGAAAAAGTAAAAAAATATTTAGTTTGGAAATTGGTTTTCTGCATGTTTTCTTCTATAAACGGTGAGTTGTCCTTATAGTATTTTATCTCAATAGAAATACCAGACACGCCAAAAGAAAATTTTAATAAAAAAATTAATTTAAAATAGAAAAAGTTATAAAACAACTTGTTGATTACATAGATGGTGTAAGGGAAATATCGGATATAGTTGTTGTAGTGACAAAAGCCTTCGATAACGGCACTAACATGTAATGTATGGAGTTCATTTATGAAAATTAGTCTATTAATAAATGCACGTGAAATCTTTAGTCGTTTCACACAACATGCTATCATTAACAGATCAAGCAGTAACATGAATGGTAAAACAACAACCGAAATACTGCGAAGGTTTCTAGCAGCGAAATTCCTGAAGACTGGAAAAATAATTCAACTCAAAAGATACTGAAAGTTGTCAGATTCTGCCCTGTTATATTTTTTGTTCTTTTTGCTTCATTACAAGCTGCATTTGTCTATATCTATAACATATTTTCGCTAAACGCCTTTCAACATATATATTTGAATTAAAAACTTTTTAGCTTCTTAAAAACAAATAACATTTCCCCTTGACTTCATTTATACAAGTTTCATTTGATGTGATCATGTTTCACTTTTTAATGAGTTTTTAAAGTTGTAACAAATTTTTGAGGTGCCCTGTAGTTCGTCGTCATAAGACAGAAATCACAATCTTAGAGATATTTTTCTCTAAAATATTACATTGCTTTTTGTTTTTCATATAAATATCATTCTGAAGCTTTTCAGTGATTTTTTCACATGATAATATGATATATTTTAAAGGTTTATTTTTATAATTTGTTTCCATCATATAAACGACATTCAAAATAGTTTTTTTAATATTTGCATTACCCAAATAAATTCCTGTTTATTATTCATCACCTGCTACTTGTTTACCTTGGTTATCAGAATAAAGTAGTTTCGTAATTACTCGTACATTTTTTTTTCAATTTCAGGTTTTTACACGATTTACTAACTTTACTAAGTTAAAAATATTCTTCGAGATATTCAAGATTATTGAACATAAATATACCCTTCAAGTTATCTATGAAACACCTGTAGAACTTAAAGAACAGTTTTAATAATAGTTTAGATTTAAGGTTTACACGGATTTAAAACAAAAGGCTTATTTTTTTCTTGTTGACAAACAATGACTATTGTTTACATTTATAATGGACGATAGGATGATTAAAAGAAAGAATAAACAATAAATTACACGTAAATCCTCTTAGTGTAACCATGAAGTCACTTTCAAACACTCAAATTTACTCATATATTCAACTAGTGACAACACGTTTAGCTATAAAATTAGTAACATATTATTGATATTTCATCATAAAATTTTAATATTCTTTATTAATATTATTGTTAATTATATCATTAATATTGAAAAGAAAATTTGCTAATGTTCTTTTCATACAAAATATAAAAATTTTCTAATTCAAATATTGTGGTAATGCGAATAAAAATTTGTAGTAATGCACGATTTTCGAACTTCCCTCACAAAAGAAATGTTTCATGCATATATATATATACATACAGGGTGCAATAAGTTATATATCGTCGACCTTTAATTGCTCAGCCGTTGGTCGTAGACCTATTGTTCCAGGTACAAAAACATTTCAAATGAAGTAAATATTCATGTTGTGGAGTTGTTTAAAGTAAAAATTTAATTTTATGAAAATAACGAAATCTAACTTTTTATACGGTCCCCAATCCTTATCTCGTTACGTTTAGTAAAAGTTTACACATATCATAACAGATATAACACAAATAGTTTCACTTCTGTACTACAAAAATTAACACAGTTATTAAAGTCAAAGTTTGAGATTTTTGCACATTATTTTATCTTTCATTAAGGGATCAGTTAAAAAATGAATTAAAGTTATTCGAGATCGAAACCAGGGTGCAATGTTCTTTTTACGGCGAAACAACCGTTAGCCGGTATCGCCAAATCAAGGCATCATCCAAAAGCTTTATTTCATTTTAAAAATTGAGCTATAATTTAGGGGTCGTATACAAATCGAAGAATGAAATCTTGAAATTAAACAGAAAAAAAAATCGATCGATGAACAACTCCACAACATGAATTTAAACATTTAAACAACTCCACACCATGAATCATATCAGAAAATGGTCTACTATAAAAATGAATACATCAAACGCCGGAATCTACTAGAGATACTGCTAAAAGTGTTCTCCATTTGTAGGAATGCATAACTGAATGCGTGACAGTACTGAGTCCTGGACATCAGATGAACCAGAGAACTAGGCTTAGTCACATAGACCTGTGCCTTGATGTAGCTCCAGATGTAGAAGTCCTTGTGAGACAAGTCCGACAAACACGGTAGCCACTATACCGGACCACCATATCCAATGATCTGTTGATCGAATTCTGTGACCAAATACTCACTTGATGTTTTATGCGAAGGGGCCCTATCATGTTGAAACCACACCCAGCATGCATGTCAGAAAGGCAGCTCTTAATACCAGTCGCGTGCCGTGTTTTGTAGCAGGTTCAGGTAACGATCGCACGTTAAGGCACCATCGAAGGAGATGAGGCCAACAATATGGGTTCTCCATATACCGCACCACACGTTCGTTGACCAGCGTAACTGGTGTCGTACTGTGCGAGCGATGTGTGGTTTTTCCAGTGACCAGTAGTGCACATTGTGTACGTTCACAATGCCACGCAGTGTAAACGTTGGCTGCTCTGTCTACATAATGTCACAAAGGAACGACGAATTTTCCTCTAAGATATTGAGCATGAAATTACTATAATCAAATCGTCGTGCGTGGTCACCCAGCATCAATGCTTGCACCACTGTCGGATGGTATGTATGCGCACCATGTTCATGTAACAAATACCAACCATGCTGTCGCGTGTATACTCATGCCTCGCTTATTTTCGCCGTGCCCTGTTGTGTATTTAAAAGACCGAATACCAGCACCTCCTCCGGTGTCATTAGAACATTGCACCTTGTCCACCTATTTGTTCTGGGTTATGGGGCAACAAAGCCGGTCACTTAAGACGTTGCAATGCATAGTTATAGTTCATGCGTTGGATGTCAATCCCTAGGAAAACGTTCTTAATAAACCCTCCCAGCCGCTCTGTTAATCCTTTGACATTCAACATAAGTAAGTATCATTTCGGCTTAGTTTGTAGCTTTCCATCACGATCTCAGTGCTGACTACCATATCCACTGCTAGATGGCTCGTGTTTTATGCCGAACGTGTGACGCTACGGTACTATTATAATTTGGATATTTTCGATTTTCATGCTCAATATATATCGACTGATCGTTTGAATTCGGCTGGCATTTATCTAGTTCTTAGTGAGTACGTTTTATTTTCCGGGCGTCGATTTTACCTACTTTGAATTTTCAATGCTGCTCGACACCTACAATTTAGCTCCATTGTTTTAAAATGAAAAATAACCATCTTTGGGGTTTCCCTGATTTGGCGATGCCGGCTAAAAGTGGATTTGCGGCAAAAAGTTCATTGCACCCTGATTTCGATCTCGAATTACTTTAATTCATTTTTCAACTGATCCCTCAATGAAAGACAAGAACTTTGTTCAAAAACTGAAAACTTTGAACTGTGTCAATTTTTGTAGTACAGCAGTGAAACTTTTTGTGTTATATCTGTTATGATATGTGTAAACTTTTACTAAATGTAACTGTAAGGATTGAGGACCGTATAAAAGTTAGATTTCGTAATTTTCATAAAGTTGATTTTTTACTTTAAACAACTCCACAACATGAATAGTTACTTCATTTGAAATGTTTTTTGTACTTGGAACAACGGTTGAGAAATTAAAGTTCGGCGATAGATAACATATTGCACCCTGTATATATATATATGTGTGTGTGTGTGTGTATAATTACAGTTTTGAAAATTTTTTATTTAAATTAAATAAATTATTTTTCTTAGAAAACATGCAACGGCCATTCTTTGTACGAAAAATTTTCAACCTCATTGTTTCAGAACAAATCCCTTAAACTAAAATATTTTTGGACCACACGGTTTGTCCACAAAAAGTACTTCCGTATGATCCATTGGGAAACAGCCACTACACAAAATATAATTCATATTTCAATTTTAACTTCTTAGAGAAATAAAACTACTTTTGTATAGCTTTTATAGCACACAATACTGTCGTTTTCAAAGATTTTAAACTATTATATCATTCTTAAAGAAAAGTTACAGTCAAACAGAGAATTAAATATTCTTATATATAAATAACTCCCATTAAAAGAGAAATGTAGTATTACAAAAACATATTGACAATTAAAGGTTATATGTAACATGGTATAGGAATTTAATCAGATTTCATAATTTCATATTTTAGTTGCTTTAAAATGAATATACTTGTAAAATTGAATTTCAAAATACAGAACATCAAAGTGATGTAAAAAAATATATATAATAATATAGTTTATGCTTTCTAGATATTATGTCATGATTTGCTTTAATTAAATACAGAGTACAGAGTGATTTGCTGTGTTTGAGAACCGAATAAAAAAAAAACTATTGGTTTATTAAAACTGTACTGCTAATATCAGGTGTAAATACAAGAAGTCCTACCTCGAAATTGCTTGTTAAACATTTCAGTTTTCATAGAATCGCAGTGCGCCGATAGTTTTTTTGAAAATGAACGAAACGCAAAGGAATTTTTAAGGAAAAAGCCTCCAAACGTATGATAACAGAATGCAAAATCCACAACCAATTAATCAACAGCCAATTTTAGTCAATTAATATATGTTTCCGCTTTTAGGTATGCCACAATACACATCCTGAAAAACCACATTATGTCAAACAATACAGTAAAACATGTGAAAACTTAACCTTTCCTAAACGGAATCCAGCCTTAAAGGGAAACAGCTCAATCTCACAACAAAAATAATATAGTGCAATTACAGTTGATGGTTTACCACTAAATAAGCTGTCTAAATTGTAATGTTTCTTGATTTCTTGACATTTCCTCTCAGCATGATTTACTGTATAATAAGTAATTATAAGGCATTATAACATAACATTAAAATATTGCAGCATATAAATAAATAAATTGTAACATTTCAAATTATAATAATATGTGGTGGTAACATTATGTAGGCGCATTATAGATTTGTATCTATTTATATATATACTAGCTTACCCGCCCGGCGTTGCCCGTGCCAACAACCTTAAATGTACCTGAAATCAGTGTTGAACATTTTTTTTAAACAAATCTAATGTTGGGGGCCCCACTATCTTAGACAGCAAACACTGGGCGTGCCATACACACTCCCATATATTACCATAAGTCGAGTCGAAAGAGCCATACCCTTTCATGATCCAGCCCATAGAACCAGAGATACAAAAGCACCCCTGGTGGTGAAAATCGAAAAGCTCTATCTATGTAGAGTCGAATGAGCCATACCCCGTCGTGATCCAGCCTATAGAACCAGATATAGGAAAGCACCCCTTGTGACGGCTAGCCACAGATTTCATTGTTTTGTTTATGTTTGAGTTTTATTTTAAAGAAAAGGTATATATTTTTGGCTAATTAAGGTTCACATAAGTTAGTTGCAATTGTCTTCATTCTTTGTATGCGTAGTTGCCCCCATATATTATGTGTTTGGTAAGACTATATTTTGCACTTTACTGAATGTTTTCGTAGCGTTAGACATATCAGCTCATGTTCTTAAATGAAACAAACTGTTTTCAATAACAAATCTTAATGAATCAAATTAATCTTACACTTTACTATAAAATGTACAGCTCTACAATTTATCGCATATTACAACGTTCTTGGGAACTAAAAATGTAGTCTAATAACAGTAACAGAAAGAAAAATTGTAAATAACAATAAATAAATAATCATAAACTTCACATCATTGAATTAACAAACTCATATATAAGATACAACTTTAAACTGATATGCCTCATCAACTGTTGTCGAAATCAATATAATGTAAATAATTCTTAAACATTATGAGTTTGCTAAGAAATTAAAACATTGAGTGCAGTGTAGGATGTATTTTTTCCTCAAAACAATTTAATTTGTAAATATGAAGTTAAAAAAAATCCCCGTTTACTCACATATTATGAGTTTTATCAGCAAGTTAAAACATTAAGTAAATATGAATGATTTGCGGAGCTGTTTCTATCAAAAAATCAATCACATCGCCCAAAAACCCTCAACAAAAATAATTATAAAGAGTGCGATGACAACATAAATTTGCATGTCTGTTCTTGGGCGATTCTTATAAAACACAAAATTTGTCACAAAATGGTGATTTTTTTTACAACATGCTTACAAATTAAAATGGTTTATAATTATTTAAAAAAAACTCGGCCAGAAATATCATTGATTTTACATTTTTAAAGACTTATTCTTTATAATTATTTTGAAACAGCTCCGCAAATCATTCATATTTATTTATTGTTTTACTTTCTGATAAAACTCATAATGTGAGAAAACGGAAAATCACAAAATTCATCAATCAATAGTTGAAAAAAATCTCAAAAATCATCAAATGGTCTCGGGGGGGAAATGCAAATATCGGCAAATAGCTTAAAAAAAAATCACAATTTGTCAAATGATTTGGGGGGGGGGGGTTAATTGTGAAATGTACCAAATGGTTCTGAAAATCATCAAACGACAGCAGGGGGGAAAAATCTTTTTTCAATCAATCATCACAATTGGCGAGTGTGACTATTAAGATCGCCAGTGGTGGCAAAACAGTCAATCGACAAATTTTTAGTATTACTTGCAGATTGGTGAGTGCTAATTTTGTCCTATATGTGAGTCATTCTTATGAAACTCATGTCACAAAATGCACATCATAAATATTTCACGGACTGAGAATTTATAATCAGTTCATCAAAACAATTTAATAATTACCTTAAATTCCATTTAATCCGCCCCCCTAAATGTGACGGAAAATCGTAAAATAACCAGGGAGGGGCGCTTGCACGGTATTAGAATTGTAGTATATGATATTTATGGGTGGTGGTTGGATGCTACCGGCCGATCGTCGCAAAGTATGCATTCTATAAAGTGATAAAAGAAACAAATTTGGAAGAAAAAAAATGATATACAAAATAGAAAAACAGTATAACTTTACTATTAATGTCGATTTCAGATTATAAAAAATTCTGGATTTCAGAAGCTTTGAAACTGGAATGCATTTAGATTAATAATAACACTAATATCTGTCATTAATATGGTAAAAGAAAAATAAAACAAACTTAATAATTTAAAATAATTAAAAAACACCGAGAAATTGCAGTTGAAATTTTTAGTCGCCCAAGAATCGACTGCTTTTCTTGAACTTTACTTTCTATAAAATGAAAACATTCAGCAAATAATTTCCGTTCTCAAGTGATTAAGATTTAATAATTATTTACTGAATGTTTTCATTTTATTCAAAGTAAAGTTCAAGAAAAACATTAGATTCTTGGGCGACAACAAAAGTTCTTAAATGGAGTTAAAAATGGTTCTTAAATGGAGTTCAATAACAAATCTTAATGAGAACATACATCTTAATAATTTATCGCATGTTATGAATTCACCATTCTCGGGAACTAAAAATGTAGTACAAAACAATTACAGGAACAAAAATTGTAAACAATAAATAAATACTCAAAAATTTAATGTAAATTGTTTGTTTCCATCAAAAATATTTAATTTGTAAGTATGAGGTAAAAAATAAATCACAATGGATTCCTAACCGCCCAAGAACTCAAATTATTTACTGAATATTTTCATACTAAAAATGTTAAAAAATGAAACAAACTAACTAAAAATACAGTCAAAAACAGTTTTTTTAAATATTATAAGCGTTGCACAAATTATTTACTGAATATTTTCATACTAAAAATGCTAAAAAATGAAACAAACTAACTAAAAATACAGTCAAGAATAGTTTTTTAAAATATTATAAGCGTTGCAGATACATGAAAATATACTTTCTGTTCAGTGAAGTGTAAGATGAAATAGGCCTAAACCCCAGTGACAAAACTAACTATCGGGAACTTAATATGATATATATTGCATATTTCAAACTATTTTTGAAATATTATTAGCGTTGCAGACACACGAAAATAGTTCTGTCATTGGGTTTAGGCCTATTTCATCTTACACTTCACTGAACAGAAAGTAAATAAACTAACTTACGGAAACTTAAAATAAATATATAAAAAGGAACAGAAACTAAAGAAACTAACTTACGGGAATTTAAATTAGTAAAAAATATATTTTACAATACTAAAATGTTTAAAAATAGAAAACTGTAGCTCAACAGTAAAAACTGCTGTTTGATTTATATATATGAGTTTGTTAATTTACAATCTTTCTGTTACAGCTTTTGTCTACATTTTTAGTTCCCGAAAACGTTGTAACATGCGATAAATTGTAGAACTGTACATTTTATAGTAAAGTGTAAGATTAATTTGATTCATTAAGATTTGTTATTGAAAACAGTTTGTTTCATTTCAGAACATGAGCAAATATGTGAACGTTTTGAAACCATTCAGTAAAATGCAAGTTATATTCTTACCTAAAACATAATATATGGGGGCAACTAAACATACAAAGAATGAATACAATCAAAACTAACTTACTTTAATCTCAATCAGGCAAAAATTAATCTTAATTCTTTTTCTTTAAAATAAATGTAAAAAATAAACACTGTGCTACGACTAATAAACTGTCGTCGCTGGTCGCTAGATCCTGGATCCTGCGCCTGCTCTCATTGGCTGGCTGCTTCGTTGCTACGAATGGTGTTGGTACGTATGGTGTACGAGGCTATTTCATGGGAGGAGCTTGAAATAGCCTCGAACCCAAAATTCCATATACACGTTTTAATTTTTTAAAAAAAATCTAAATTAAAATTTAAAAATCCGGCCGCGAGGTATACTATCCAGTGACAACATCTACACATGACAAAAATTTCTGAGTCCTAGGTGTTATAATTACGGAGAAATCCGCGGGCAGGCAGACAGACATTTACTCTTTTATAGAGATAAGAGATTAATTTAACTTATTATATATCTGGGCGTTTTATTATAAAATTAATACTTCCATTTTCGTAAAACAAACGAAAAAAACTAATAGAAGGTGTAAAAAATAATGATGTTATTATACGAAATATCCAAAATAACATGAATTTTAACTTTTTTCAAAAAATACTAACTTTGAATATTAAAATGGTGTCAATATTAATAACTGTCCAATGGCGAAGAGAGTTAGGAATAGGAATAACCATGATGTATTATGCATTCTAAATTTCTGAGTCAGAAAATGAATATATATCTAAATCAGATCCTGTCACACTAATCCTTCAAGTTATTTTGATGTATTATATCCCATTATATGATTGCTTAAAAATATTCAACTACTGTCAATAAAAATGATTTCAGTAAACAAATACTGAAATTGTAAGAATAAAATATTTAATAATAAAATCCCTAATAATTTTATATGCATAACAAATCGTTATTTCAGAGAATGGGAATTTATTTTAGCCTATTAAAAAAAAATACTAGTTCATACATGGCAATAAATATATCAATAAATATCTCATGATAATAATTACAGATGATGAATTCTTTTTGTAATTCTTATGACAATACATGATACACATTGTCACATGAAGTGATAACCACATTTTAATAAAATGTTACGCTTACTACGAAAGAAAAAATATACCATATATATTTACACGATCAAATGAATTAAATAAATATAATTTTGTGACAATTTATTTTTTTCTAAAAGTAAAAAAAAGAAATCAGTGTACTTTTTAAAGAGATCTAAAAATTTAATGTATCAGGCATGAATAAATCGCATTAATATAAAAGTATATACAACCAGGTCTTAGCAATGACTTTTTTTTCTTTTTTTCCTTTTTTTCAATTTTTTATTGTTTTTTATTAACCAAAAGCAACATTACTCTATCTCAAAAACCTCTCTTATGAAAAATCGGAATCTGCATACCAGAGATGCAAATATTTACTTAACCTACTTTATATAGATTAAAGTTATTTTGATAAAATAATTAAATAAAAAGTGAAATGTCAGATATACTTATTCCAAAAAACCAAATAAATTCAAATACTTTCCGTTGAAATATGTACTTTCATTTAAACATTCTTAATATAAAATAACTTTCTATATCGTTGAGTACATTAAGACAAATAACAGCGACTGGATTTTATTAACATGTTTGTAAGTAAATTTAAAACAACTAAGTTATAACAATTGGATGCAAACCTTAATTGCATCATAGGGAGTAATTACAAGTATACATCTCTGAAATTATGTAACTATTTACTTTAATTAGATAAAATAATGTGTACAAGCTTATTTAAATAGAAAATAGTTGTTTTCTTTTATAAAGTTGCAATGCATTTTATTTACTATTCTAGGCATAAATGTTCGCAAATCATTTAATGAATTAATTAATTTTCGTATATATTTTATTATTATTTAAATATGAGAAGAACTAAATTTCTGTCATTTCATACAAAATAAGATATTTCTGTGAAAATTGAATACTTCATTTAAACTACATGTTTGCTTTTATTATACTGAGATTACATAATATTGGTTCCCTGAATTTAGAATACGAATTTACTTTATAATACACAAATTGAATATGACGTAATCTCATACAATATCTACTTGTCCATCAATGTCATATCCTACAGTATATAGTGCTCTGTAAACATTATAACGCATGCATTTAATATATTGCCTAATGTATTTGACGTGTTTCTCAAACAAATGATGCATGTGTGCAGTTCGAAGAAAATGAATATTAGTTTAGAATTAAACTATAGGGCTGAGTAATAGAAGTAGACTAATGAGTTTCAAATGGAATTGTTCAAATAAATGAGGGAATAAATTATACTTTAATAATCACTTAATAATAATGTCTTTAAGCGTTGTGCATTTATTGAAACTTTTGAATAATTTCATTTGCAACAATGTTAGAGTTAAGGATAGACTGAGTTTCTCCTTTGGTTATTTCACAAGTTGTTTGTATAAATATATATTCTAACATCAAATCATTGTCTATATGTGAATATGAAATTTTCATAATATTTATCACAAATGCAATTTTACACTTTGCATATATTATCCAGTTTAATTAAGCTCCAATCTAATATAAGAGAGAAATATTATATTTAGAGTATTATCTAATAAATGCTTTAAATATTTTAGCGTTTATTTCTGGGCATTATTCAAAATATTTGAGTACTATTGTGTACAGTTCATGTTATATTATCATTTTATATTGATATGTAATAATTTTTGTTAAGCATGATGCACAATTGTTACATTACTGAAAATGTTGAAATGGCATTCACAAGAGAATATTTCTTAGAAAGTCATAAACTTTTGTTTATATTTTAGAAATTGATACTTCTATATAAGTTATCGGTAACAACTCTTAAATTAGTTTTACTGATTTAATGTAAAATATTATAAAATATTTACTTCTGTTTTTGGCATTACTTTTCTTTCCTTGCTTTAAAAATGTACTGGGTAACTTTCACAGAAAATCCAATTATTTTTCATCGAGAGAGAAAAGTATCGTATATTTATAGATGTTTTCAATTTTCCTTTTAATTTATTGATTTCAAGCATTTATGAGAAATATATTTTTGATTCAGTTGATAAAATAAATCAATACTTTTTCTAAGAATCGATTTGTGAGGATTCAAGATATCCTTTCGCAAAACAAGTTTAAGCGTCATTTATCATATTCATAGAAAGCATTATCTTTAAAATCCTCTTACAAACATTCTGAACTATGAGATTATAAGAAATATATTGACATTAAAGTTATTTGTGTTCTTGGAAGAAGGTTTTTAAAAATCAAAATATTCCTTTTTTTTTCTCATATATTTTGTAACGTTAATATTTTTTTAAATGAAATTATAAGTCATTGTGAAAATAGTAAATTTATTTTTTTAGAAATGAAAATTGATATGCAATAATACGCTTCTTGTTTATAAACTCAAAATTTATACTTTAAAATATGTTTTAATTTCAAATGAAGAGTTAAAATATAAATAATATATTTTTTTTTCTTTAATTAAAGTCAAGTATTATTTCTAAAAACATTATATTTCTGAGGTTTGCAATTAGAAATTTTCTTTCTTAAGTATTTTTTTCTAAAACATTACATTTTTGTTTATATAAAGGTATACAAAGCCAAACTAATAAAATATTGCACTGTTATATAATTTAATAATACAAACAATATTTTAAAAAATATAGTATTGGTATTGAATCATTTTTTAAATTCAAATTTATCTTAGACTTTTTTCAGTAAGTTAAAAATTAATGAAAATGTTTAAGTACAAAATGTTTATACGATCTCATTAAAATGTTTAATAGAAACTATGCAAGTTTATTTTAATTGAAGACTTTAATAAAAGCAAATTCTATTGCTAATTACTAATACGTATAATTTATAATTACTTACGAATAGCTATGGTCAATAGGTGACACACTCAGATCAATATATTCACAAAGAACCAATAAAAAGAGTGGAACTTATTTAAAAATTATTAAATTAATTATACATTCCTTCATAAAAAATGAATGTATTTTTTTATATGCAATATTATTTTGCAAAATCTTTGTTAATATTTATATAATGTGTTTTCATATTTTGACTTTACTAGTAATATTTGAAATTGTATTGCAAACTTATCACTTCTCTATTTGGTAAGATTTGATTTGATTTGATTGCCTAAGAGGGACTGCTCAGACAAGGAACTAAGTCTATAGAGCATAGTGTTCCTCCTAGAATAAATAGAGATTAAATTATATGATAAAAAATAAAAAAATTCCCTTTTTATATATAAAAAAAAATTATGCTGATTTTTTTTTGTCATACAATAATCAAAATATATTATATATTATATATTACTTCGATATACTCCGAAAAAGTTGTAAATTATAGAGACAAAAGAAAATGTAAAAATTCTAAGAAATTTCTTAATATTTTCCAGTCTTAAACCTCATGAAATGGTAAAAATTGCACTCACTTTTCTATATTTCAACTATACTTTTTATGAATAAGCTTTATAAGATCTTAATGTTATAGCTCTAATTGCGATGGGCTGAAATAGTTGAAAACAATAAAAATTCATCAACATAACACAACGCTTTTTGATCGTGCATCAGCAGTGAATTTATGCAAAATATTTATGATGGAAACTCTCGTTCTCGTATGCTTTGTGACTTATTTCCTTTCTTCCTCTAGCAGATGCAATGGTCTGTTGGCAGTCAGAAGATCATATACTACGGTGTTGTGACATATTGGAATATTATATGACTGCATCGGAGAAAATAATCAAGGAACAGATATTCGGATTATTTAATATTAAAAAAACTTTGTTAGAAAAAGTATTTTTGTTTCCAGAAAATGCACCAGATGGCAGAATCAAACAATGATTTTTAAAAATGTAAACCGAAACTTGGAAACCTTTTTTTTAGTTTAGATGATGAAATGGTGTAAGCATATAGCAGGCAAAATACTGCTAGCATTAAAACTTCTATATAATATAACACTAATACACTATAATATCACTATACATCACTATATGTCACTATAAAATTACTACAATATCACACTGATATTCCAATGGATAATAAATTTAAAACAGCAACAAACTAGCGTTACATTTTCAGAGTATTTCTTCATATTTGCATTTGTAAATAGTTCCAAGAATTCATTTGTTTTGTTATTCTCAATATAACCTGCAATTATTTTATCCAATATCATATTCTACGTGTTTTTGTTATCCGATAAATGTGTTTTGTTCATTTTAAACAGAATCTATTTCAAATAAATAGTTCACACGACATAAAGATAAAACTTTTGACTTTTTAAATATTTACTATTCAGGAATTCATTATTTATGGCTTGGTATGGAATAACATTCCAACAACTTTTAATTAAATAAGCTTTACAAGCATAAAAACATGATACTTTGCAGTTTTCACAGAAGTTATAATTTATTTATTTATGTTCTTTATTTGTACATTTATTATCTTTTAAGTTATTTTCTTTTCTTGAGAAAGCATCTATATCGACGGTTTCTGAATGCTGAATAGTGCAATGAAAGTCATATAGCTGAAGTTAAAAAATAGCGTCTCACAAAAAAAATAAAAAACTTAAAGTTGAAGCATTATATCCTTTACTTTTTCTCACAGCCTTCTGCAAATATCCCATTGTTGTCGCGTATACAAAATATTGGATTTCTTCTGACATGGCATTTGTATAAATTGAGACTATGCTTACATGAACATTTATGTTATTCAGCAGCAGTTTGTTTATTTACAACGAAAATACGGAAGAAAAAATATAAAACTGAATGAAAAATCTGAAGGGAAAACTTGTAACCTAAATTTAGTTGCACTTGATGCTTCGATATCTTATAATAACAGTGGACGGTTAACGAAATCTAAGTTTGAAACGAAAATATTTTTTATGAAGGTGTTGGCATCGACATAGACTTTAAAATGATCTACCAAGTGTCTGCCAGTTAGCAGACAGTGTGTGCATGGCACCCCTGGTATAGTGTGACGGAGGTACCGGATACACGTCTCGAAATTTCGTTTGGAAAGTTATTTGTTTAGAACAGAGTGTATTTAGTGGCGGTGGAAGATGGAACTAAAACATTCTGTGACGCAGGTAGCAAAGACAAATTTCGGAGGACCGTTTAGATCAGAATGCGCCCTTTTTCAGCGAAATGTGTAAATAAAGTATTTTCCGGAGCGTGCGCGGCGGCACTTAAAAAATTATTGTAATACAAAATCGAGTTAAAGGTATAAAATCATAGAAAAAATCAGATTTTTTAAAATTTATTATCAGTTGCCCGGGCAATGCCGGGTGGATCAGCTAGTCTATACTAATAAAATAAAGTTGTTTGATTGTCTCTGTGTGTGCGATGTCTAGATAATTCTACAGCACATAGATGTCTGAACATTTAGGTGGGGATAGTCCAAAGCTTGTCCTGGTGCATCAGAGAATCACAATTTTAATTTTTTGAAAATTAGCCTACATATTAATTAAAAATTCCTTAACAATTACTCGAAAATTCTGCGCGAAAGGAATATCTTTAGAAAAGTTCTTTTTTGACTGAATCTACACTCTGGAGAGAGGTTATAATGATTGCCGGTAACAGCGGTGCATCCACATTAAAATTCACAAAATAAAAAAAATAAATAAAAAAAAATAACCCACAACTTTTTTAGATATCAATTAAAATCAATTAAAATTTTTCATTTTTCATTCAAAAACGACATTTTTTTATTTAATGACATCTGCAAGTGTTCGATGAAAATTATTTAAACACTTGAAACAGACAGATGTCTCCATAAAATGACAGAGTGGACACTTTTCGGCCTGTTTAGAAAAAATCCAAATAATGGGTCTGTCGACACGAAAATTTGCGAAAGAACGTAGAATATAATCACAATTTCAAAAAATCAAAAATCATAAAAATACATCAATTAGAACCTAAGATATTAATTAAAAAAATTTAATTTTTCAAGTGATTCCACACGTGTTTGATAAGTCATTTCTACAAAGACAGATGTTTGGTCGGAAAGAAGTATAATTTTTGTACTGTGCAGATCTGGACGATTATATATATATATATATATATATTTAAATATTGCATTTATCGATTTCAAAAGTATGCATCTTTGCGTATTTTTTAACGCTCAGTCCAAATTCTAATTTTTTAAATATTCGTTAATTAGAACCATAGATATTATTTTGATTGCATGAAAATAATGTATTTGAATGTCATTTTCAGCCAGACATAGCGAGACAGTTTGTCTCTCAACTGTTGAAGGGAGGAAAATATAAAATACCGAATTAAAATTGATATTGAGTAGGGCTAGTAATCATTGAGTAGGATTTTTATTGGCTATATAAAATTATTTAGAAAAAATAATTTTTGTATTTGAAAATTATGCTTCCTTGCTTTAACGGTGCTGAGGATTAAGATTTTCTGAAAATTAAAAAAAAAACGGCCGGTAATTCTTTATTTTAGCAAAATCTTCATTTTAGCATAGAAAAAGAATTAAAACGCTAATGGACAACGGTGCAATTAATAAAGAAACGTTGTCAAATGCGAATATAAGTTATTAATACAGAGGGAAAAGGGGGTACGATGACTTTGTATTAAATATCGCATAATTGTACTTCACCATCCCCTGGAGACGTTTTGATCGTTATTTGATACCCGTTTTTTATAAATACACATCTTCTACACTTATGTGGACAGAACTAATTTCATTTAACAAATTTAACATTTTTTGCATCATCCGTAGCGTTTAATTCTTGTTATGTACAGATAATTATCAGTATTTTTTAATAGTAACTTTGACATATAATACATGACGTTATTTGACGTTAACATATTATACATGTATTTTCCGTTTTTCAATCTGATTTATATATTCCTCGAGGTATTCGACCGTTTCCAGACTTTTGTATCGAAACGATTCTCACTCCGTTTTACTCGATTATAGCACTATCTATGATTTTCCGAAGAAAATGTTAAATATAAAAGTTACGTTTTTCCCCCGTAAAATCGGAATCTGCAATAAAAAAGAGGGGTTATAATTTAAGATTTCAAAGTTACCTCTCCTTTCCCCCAGGGAGCATAGTTGGGGGGGGGCTGCAATTTTGATATACATAAATAGATATTTCAAAAATATTTATTGGACATGCATTTTTCCGTTTTCAATCAAATGTATATTTCTCGAGATAATCGACCGTTTCCGGACATTTCAATGCAAACGATTCTGACTGCATTTTACTCGATTACAGCTCCACATACCATTTTCCGAAGACAATGTTAAAAACAAAATTTACGTATTTTTCCAGTAGAATCCGAATCTACAAAAAAAGTGGGGTTATCATTTAAGATTTCAAAGTTGCTCCCTCCATTTTCCCCCAGGGGTAGAGTTGGGGGGCAACTTTGATATCACTAAATAGATTTTTTCAAAAATATTGAACATATATCTTCCGTTTTTCATTCCGATGTAAATATTTCTAGAGTTTTCCAGACTTTTCGGACACCCTGTATATCTATATACATGTTGTTAAGTTTATATTACGCTATTGTTTATAATATCACACGTTTTCGGAATCTGTTAGAAATTTTGATAAAAAGGATAAATCCACTTATAAATCTTATGCTGAACAATACACTATAATGCCATAAATGATGGGAACTTTCAGTTTTGGACATTTTTTCAAATGTTTAAAAATATACATATCAGATTATTTTGGAATTTTAGGATTAAAAAGAACAGGTTTGACTTCATATTTTTCAACGTCGATTTGATAAGGAGGACAATTAGGGGACCAACCAAAAATTAAAGAAAAAAATAATACTTGGGATCACCCGGTAAAATAAAATGCACGAAATGATCTGTCGCTGCAGAATATACATAGGCAGACATTGTATAATATGTGCATTCATTTGTGTAAGAATAGCATGTATATTAATAGAGATATAGCGATTTTTTTTTTTAAATAAAAAAATTCTTGCATGTTTTTTTGCTTATAACACACAGGGTTTATAACCAAATTTAACGCCAATTTTTGAAAAATAGACAAAATGTAGTAGCAATAACATAGTGCTATTAGAATATAAATATATTAAATATTTAAGGAAATATGGGCAGTTATATGAAATAATTTTTATCGGCGCATGCGCGAACGATATCAAGAAACTTTTTGCATAATTTTGTAGTCAACTCTCTGGAGCAACTTAATAAAAAAAATCAGTCAAATATCGCAAAAATTCAGAGAGATATCGGCGTTAGAGTGAGCTGCTTTTTAGTTTCTGACTAAAACTCGATGAATGATAAGGGATTGTCCACAAATTGTTATTTTTAAGTTATCGGAAAGCATTCGGAAAAAGTTTTTTGAAAAAGCTATTTAATTATAGTTTACGGCTATGTTTAGGAAGATTTTGATTCTAAACTACGATGAAAAGGAAAATATAGTCCATACATTGATTACATTTAGGTAAATTGAGGTGTTTATAATAAAATTTTGTGAAATTTAGCCCAATACGCAAAACACTCTACAGTAAATAATATAGCATATATACGTATGTATTTTGTGTATAACGTATATTTATACATTTATATTATACATTTTATTATACAGATATATTTATATTATGCAGATATATTATACATTTTTCATAAATTATGAGTCAATAACTTGAAATTGGATTTTTATAGTGATATTCCAATAGCTTTTTGAGAAATGCGTTTTGCGTATAGAATTTTTACAGAAAAGTGCATTTTCCATAAAATACATTTATTTAACAGAAATATTTACTTAACTATTTTAAACTTTATTTAACACTTACTTAACAGTTATGTGAATTGGAATTTTACTGTAGTTATCGATCAAGGTCTTTTTTTTTTTTTTTTTTTTTCTGTTTATATCTAAAAGACAGTTTTGGCAGTTTTTGCACGAAGGAAAAAAAAATTAACGTTGAAAAGTTTGGCACTTCCGGTTTCATTCACTATCAAGTAGTTTTTAAATTCTGATAACTTAGGTTTTATTTACAGTACAATAAATGTAAGCGCAGATTTGGAAAGGTAAAAATGCGGGCTTTAATAAAATGTAATACAAAGAAAACAAAAATTTTAGACAAAAATCGCATTTTAAATGTAGTCAGATATCTTAATATGTATGCTATTTTTCACTGTTTATTGACACTTTAGTTTTTCTTGGAAAACCAGCATGTACATGGCGCTTTGTCACAAGACACCTTATTACAGAGCTGACATTGGCGACTACTTTTTAATTTTTTCTCGTACCACTTTTTCAAAATAAAAATTTTTCAGATGCGCTTTAACAACATGTGTAAGATAAACATAATACAAAATTTATTTTTTGAAAAGAATAGTGAAAATAGAATATAAAAATAATCGCTATTGGTAGTCCTGTCATTAGGACCGTAGGAAATCGGGGGGGGGGGATGGATATTCTTCGAAAATCCATATCATTGTATTTGTTAGACATTTGTGCTGCTCAAGGTTAAGAGGGGGGAGGGAGGGAGTAGATGCTAAATCCAACGCAACTTTAGCGAAGCGCACTTACTTTATGTTATGATGCCAAAATTTGTAAGTGTATTTTCATTTGTTATTAGTTTTTTCTTATTTTTTCAGTATTATTAATGAAATATATATTTTGTACCCTGATGTAATATTTCAAAACATCTTAAAACTGAATTTAATTCTTAATTAAATGAAAATAAAAATGAAATAATGATTTGAAATAATGCGCAAACACATTTTGAATTTTCAATAAAATTAATTATTAATTAATCTACATATTTGCTTATTAATGAGAAGCTCTATTATTAATTGATTTTCTTAGTCTCGCAGTTATTTTGAAAAAAAAACTGAGTTTGAAGCTTATTTAGCCACCACTCCCCCTCTTAATTTTTAAACTGCGATGTTATTGCCCCTAATACTATGAATTTAAAGGGGACTCAGCATAACTTTAGTATCGTGTAGGGCCACCCTTCGCCACAATAACTGCTGCAACTCTTTGAGATAAAACTTTCTACTAGTTTTCGATACGTTTCTGGAGGAATCTTGCTCCATTCATCCTGTAGAGTAGCAAACAGTTCTGTGGTGTTTTTGGCCGAGTTGGACTGGCTCTAAATCGGCGCTCTAACTCGTCCCAAAGGTGTTCCAAAGTGTTGAGGTCTGGACTTTGAGCTAGCCAGGGAAGGTTTTCCACACCAATTTCTTCAAACAACGTCTTAACACCACCTGTTGTCTGACATGGAGCATTGTCATGCTGAAACAGGTATGGAACAAGACCAAAGTGTTGCCATAATATCGGTAGCGCTGAATTGTCCAGAAATGTTTTGTAGGCTTCGGCATTCATACTCCCAGAAATTAAAACAACAGGATCCCACCTCCGCCAAATTTCACTCTGGGTACGAAACAGTCCTGTAAATATCGTTCGCCAGGCACTCGCCGCACACTAACACGTCCATTGGACTGCCAAAACTGCTAGCGTGATTCATCGCTCCATAGGATGTTTTTCCATTTTTCTACTGACCAGTGCCGTCGTTCTTTGAACCACTTTAATCGACGGGTCTTATTCAGATGCGTGATATTTGGCTTGTGAACTGCAGCTCGGCCATGAAAACCAAGTGCCACGATCTTCGCCGGACGGTACAATCACTTGCATCATTAGTCGTAGACGATCAAAATTCCCCTGAAATCGCCTCTAAAGGAAGCCTTTCGGTTTGATTTCACAACACGTTTTAGGCATAGACGGTTCCGATCCATTACGTAATTTCCCAAAAAGCTATTGGAATATAACTGTAAAAATCAAATTACAAGTTATTGACTCATAACTTATGAAAAATGTATAATATATCTTATATTTTAGTTTATCATCTTCACTACTGACATACAAATTACGTATATACAGAAAATACATATATATGCGATAGAATTTACTGTAGAGTGTTTTGCGTATTGGGCTAAATTTCACAAAATTTTATTATAAACACGTCAATTTACGTAAATGTATTCAATATATGGACTATATTTTCCTTTTCATCGTAGTTTAGAGTCAAAATCTTCCTAAACATAACCGTAAACTATAATTAAATAGCTTTTTCAAAAAACTTTTTCCGAACGCTTTCCGATAACTTAAAAATAACAATTTCTGGACAATCCCTTATCATTCAGCGAGTGTTTGTCAGAAACTAAGAAACATCTCACTGTAACGCCGATATCTCTCTGAATTTTTGAGATATTTGACTGATTTTTTTTTATTAAGTTGCTCTAGAGAGTTGACTACTAAATTATGCAAAAAGTTCCTTCATATCGTTCGCGCATGCGCAGATAAAAATTATTTCATACAACTGCCCATATTTCCTTAAATATTTAATATATTTATATTCCAATAGCACTATGTTATTGCTACTACATTTTGTCATTTTTTCTGAAATTGCCGTTAAATTTGGTTAAAAACCCTGTGTGTTATAAGCAAAAAACATGCAAGAATTTTTTTAATTAAAAAAAATCGCTATATCTCTATTAATATACAAGCTATTCTTACACAAATGAATGCACATACAATGTCTGCCTATGTATATTCTGCAGCGACAGATCATTTCGTGCATTTTATTTTACAGGGTAATCCCAATTATTACTTTTTTTCTTTAATTTTTGGTTGGTCCCCTAATTTACCTCCTTATCAAATCGACGTTGAAAAATATGAAGTCAAACCTCTTCTTTTTAATCCTAAAATTTCAAAATAATCTGATATGTATATTTTTAAATATTTGAAAAAAATGTCTAAAACTGAAAGTTCCCATCATTTATGGCATTATAGTGTATATGCTGTGAAAAAGGAATCAAGAAGTTAGAAACGCCAAGTGGAAAATAATATTTTTTGAGTTTTATTATTTTGCATAGCAATGGAGTGTGACATACTGATTTAAAACAATTTTCTGAATAAATAGAAAAGCTGGGGCATAAGCTATGGCACATATGTTTTTATACCGCATTAATTATACGATATCACATTTATAGAAAATAAAAATCTAAATCCTATATTTTATTTTTATCTCTATAAAAGTTAATCAATCATATTGAAATTACTTTTAGGAAAATTTAGTTTTTGTTTGCAGGGTAGGAGGTTGCTTAGAGATTATTTTTTTATTTACTTAAATTTGTCCTTCTATGCTGTTAATTTTTTTAAATGTTCGTTCAGATAAATACGCTTTGTATATCATGACGGTCTTTAAAAGTTTTTTTTTTAACTTTTATATTAAATTTTTTGACAATTTACGCTTATATTTTTGACATATTTTTGACATTTTTTGTACATGAATTTATCATCTTCTTATAATGAAATATGCGTTTCAAATAAAAACAACGTGAAATGCAGTCCCCAAATATGAAGACTTTCTCCATTTTCGAGAACGTTTGATCCCCTTAAGCTATAAGCATTGGTCATATTTGGCTCAAATTCTATATGTGATACTACTTACACTAGAATTTACTTTTAATCGTGTATCGCGGAATATCTACGTAAACTTCAAAATGTGCAACACCATAATCTAGATAATATTGTACTTCGCATGTCTATAATTACTCATATAAGATAGGTATTGTATTATCACAGAACTTACCACAGAGAAAATTTAATATTTATTTATAGCTGTTTACAATCAATCGATAAAGGTAAATGATATATACAAAAAAATAACTGTATGATAAATTTGCAGTTTGAAGAAATAATGTATAACTTTTTAACAAAATAAGAAAGCCATGAGTACAACCTTATATACTAAAGTTGTAGATTTAATAGTTCTTCTAGATATCATATTTTTGCCATCTTCTTTAAAAAGGCTTATTAATTATTTTTAATTGAGAGAAATCCTTGGAAAATTATTTAAAAAAATGTTGCTATTTAAATTTATATAATATGGATTTATGTTTAGGAAACTAGAAATGGATAGATTGATTAAAATTTTCCACACGTTTCTCTGAATGAATATTTCCAAATTTATGGAACCTTGATAACAGTATCTGTACTTTTACGATTTCATAAAATGATTTCGTTACTCTTTAATAATAGTTAATAAAATTGTGGATACATTGCAACGAAATAAATTTAAATGTAATTTCTCTTTTAATCAAATAATTTCTTTTTTCAATCAGCTAGTAATTAAGTACTATTTTTATTTAAAAAAATAACTAACCTGCCTGGAGTTACTCGGATACAGTATAAAAATCTTAAATATACCTAAATTCAGTGTTGAATTCAGACTTTCTCCGGGAGAGATTTCTGTTGCTCCGGATAGGACACTGTGGAGTTCAGGGGGGCTGGGGGGGGGGGGACTTGCACTTTTATACCATTAATAAGCAAAAATTCCCACAGCCTGTAGAAGATTTTGATGCTCGTGCCGGAAATGTCCCTGCGAATGTTCCCTTTCTCAGACCATACCCTAAATTGATCACTGCCTAAAATAACCTTACTGTTTCCCGGTGTCACTTTAAATAAATCTCGATCTCACTACTGCAGTCTGTTTTTTTTTTCATACGAATTTTCGGCGAAAAATAAAAGTATAGATCTTTTGAACATGAGGTCACCTGGGTTGTCATGGGAACTGATTTAAATTATAAAGAGGTTTGCTTAACAAATTCACTCTGAAATATTTTGACTATCTTTCGACTTCGCGTTCCAGAGGAAAAAGTGGTTATTGTTACTTTCTGATAGGAAGAAATAGGCATTTTCTAAAAACCTGGTTTCATAATTAAAATCCTCCCATACATCTGGCTATCCTTATTTATCCTTCTTTGGCAAAATATACTGCTCTAAAAGCATCATAACAATGCTCTAGTCGGGATATATTAAGATTAACAAACATTAAACTTAAGCTAAAGGATAATTAAAAATAGAGGAATTATCACGTTGTGTCTTTTGTTCAATAAAATCCTAACACATGAGCTATGAAACTAATTTCTGACTGAATTAGCCTAAAAATACTTCAGTAAAAGTACCCTATAAATTAAAGTAGTCAGATTCACATGCATATAATTCAAAAAGAAGGAGGAAACTCAACATTTAAAATGATCTATTTTCATTTTATTTATATTTAAACATATACACAAGAAAACTCCACATCAACATAATTAAAACTTTAGTCGTCTTTTTTGCACCTGCCAAATATATACCAAGTTTTTTTTTTTTAAAGCTTACCGCATTCCTTATTTATGTTCCCATTAAGACATTTTTATTCCTTTTTTGTGTTACACCAGTTTATTCAATACTTTCTTATACATGATTCATTTAGAAAAATATATATTAATGAAAGAAAAGTACTAGGATACACATAAATGAAAATAAATAGTGAATACCATGCAAAAAGTATAAACGACAATGCAAACAATCGATGTTTCGAATACGAAAATATCAATGTAATCTCATTGAAATTAATAAGAATATTTGACAACGGAATGATTGATTTCATATAAAGTACGCCGCTTTTAATAAACACTTAATTTGTTTAAATAGATCACAAAATACATAATTGCATTATGGATAGGGTAAATTCAATCATTTTTAATAAAATAAAATCTACATTTTCGAACGTAGAAACACAGCATAAAAATATATGTAAATAAATATTGCAACATGCTATACTGTTAGTTCAGATTTTAAAAAATCTTATAAAATTTTATATAAAACTTATGAAATATTCAAGACATGTACTCAAGAACACCCATTCTATTATCATTAATTGTGACGTTTCATAATTAAACCTTAGTAAATTTAATCTACAAAAACAACTTTTCAAAAGTAAAAAAAAAAGCCAAGCGTAAAAAAAAAAAAAAAAAAAAAAGTTGTGGCTAAAAAATGGTGTGATATCAAATTTCCAAGCTATTATATTACTTTTTTAACTTTTTTCCATTAAATAAGTTATCATATATATAAGTTGAGTGCCTACGTATATGTTAATAGAAATCGTTTTCTCCTGTACTAAATACATCCTAACGAGTTTCTGAAAATTCAATTTTTTTCAAATTATGCATGATGGGCTTGGCGGCCATCTTTGCATATTATTTACAAAATTCTAAGCATCCAAATCCGTAGTTAAAATCCGAAGTTCAAAATTGTTATTTAAGCAAATATTTTAAGCGTTTCATTTATAGATTTGTATGATCTGAAAATTGTGTCTTAAGATAATGATGACTTATCTTAAAGATTCATCTTATGATTTATTTTTTACAGTAATTAATAATTTCAAACTAGTAAAAATCAATTTCTCAAAATATCAGTCTTATCTAATTTATCTGTCCGTAGTTAAAATCTGAAGTTCGAAATTGTTATAAACATATTACATTGCAAACATATTACGCTTTCACTTTAGAAATTTGGGTGCTTAGAAATATGAAAAGATGGCCGCCAAGCCCATCATGCATAATTTGAAAAAAATTGAATTTTCAGAAACTCGTTAGGATGTATTTAGTACAGGAGAAAACGATTTCTATTAACATATACGTAGGCACTCAACTTATATATATGAAAGCTTATTTAATGGAAAAAAGTTAAAAAAGTAATATAATAGCTTGGAAATTTGATATCACACCATTTTTTAGCCACAATTTTTTTTTTTTTTTTACGCTTGGCTTTTTTTTTTACTTTTGAAAAGTTGTTTTTGTAGATATCATTTCTTTTTTTTAAAACAGAATAAACATAATTTAAATAATCTAAACATGAGAAATAATTTAAAATTACATTTTACTTTCAGTCATTGTTTAAAAGGTTAACTAGAAATACCAGTAGATTTTTAAATTAAACTAATAACAACATACTAAATGTGTCTTGTTATAATACTTGTTATCCCCCGTTAAAAAATATCACTGACTTATCGATGAAATGAATAAAAATGCAATACATACATAGCGTGTCAGCGCTGCATTTGAAATCAAACGTGATATCACGCTCTTTTATTATTAGCACTAGCTGGCTTCGCCCGCTAGCGGATCCCTAATTTATATCGGGGCCTCGAATCTTGTAAAACCTCGAATAATATAAACCTCGAACCGAACGAACCTCCGACCTGGTTCTCCGCTGTCTTCGGCACCGGATAATCCCTTAATTTGCACATCGAATAGTATAAACCTCTAACAAACTAACTTCCGACACGGGTCCCCGCTGCCTTCGGCACCGTATAGCAGTCGTGCTGCGCACGCTCAAGTTCCATCTTCCACCACCAGGTAGCGCAATCTGTTCTGTATGAACTTCGGGCACTGAAATCGTTAAGGCTATAGATGTCGAGTCGAATGAACTGTACCCCGTCGTGATCTAGCCCATAGAACCAGAGATAAAAAAGTGCCCCCTGGTGGTGAAAAAACGAACTAAAATCGGAAAGCTCTATTGATGTCGAGTCGAATGAGCCATACCCCGTCGTGATCCGACTCGTAGGAACAGATATAGGAGAGCATCCCCTGGTGGTGAAAGCTAATCGCGCTTGGGGGGGGCAAAAGAGGGGATGAACACCGGAGACGCATAATAGGATTAAGCGGTCACAGACCTTTCCAACGATGTATCACATGAGGGGTATGTGCAAAATTTAGAAAATACCGCCCCCCCCTGCATATTATGATTAAGCGTTCACAGACTTTTCCAACGATATATCACATGAGAGGTGTCGGCAAAATTTAGAAAAGTGTCCCCTTTGGGTGGGAGGGCTGAAAGTGGGAGGATGGACCCCGAAGATACATAATATGAATAGCGGAACAATTTTTAGAATTTCTGAAAGCTGATTTTTATTTATTTATTTATTTATTTATCTATTTTTTATTTTTTGTTTATTATTATTTTATTTTTTTTGCGTTGCCCTGTGCATGTTTGGAATTTCTTAGCAATTTCTTAGATTTACCTTATTTTATTCAATTAAACATTGTACTGTTACAATAAATTTAAATGGAAACTTCACTTCTAAAACAAAAATAATTTAACAACTGGATTTCATTAATTTATAGGAAAACTAGCAAGCTACGCCCACTGCGCTGGTCGGCTTCTACAAATGAACCCTGAATCAAACGAAATATATCGTTTAATTTGACCTTGTATTTGAAAGCAATCTGTATATTTACGTGGAATATCCTTCCACATTACTGAAAAATGACGCGATTGCGCTATTATATTTTCTAATGTGCAGTCAAAATTTTAGCTGTTAAGGACAAACTCTTTTATTTGGTCATTTACAGTTAGGGTTTGCTAAACAATGATAAAACTATATGCAGTATACTAAAACCATCACTAAAAATTATCGAAATAACAATGCAAACAAATTAACTAACAAAATCCATTCAGAAGAAGTTTTTATAAAGGCTAATCTTTGATAATCTGATTATTGAACTTTTCCACATAATTCTAAAACAACAAAACGATATAAAATATACTAAAACAATCCTTACAAATTATCTACTTAACAATGCAAGTCGCAAAAAATACGCCCAGTAAAAACTATCAAAAAGGCTAATATTTCGGAATCGGGTTCACTTGACTATATAACCTTCACACCTAACTGTTGGACTAAGCAACGTAGGACAATATATAGTACATTAACACCATTTCTGAAATAGCATCTAACTAACAATACAATTCTCATCAAAATCCGTTCAGTAGAACTTTTTTAGAAGGTTAATCTTTCATAATCGGAATCAAATATTGAAAAGGCTAATATTTGATAAAAAAAATGGTCACCCGATTTTCGAATTTCCCCCTATAATTCTAGAACTAAGCAACGTTATATAATAAAACGTTCCCTAGAAAATTATTTAACAGTATAGGTTCCATCGAAATACATTCGGCAAAATCTTTTAAAAAGGCTAATCTTTCATAATCGGATTGATCTGATTATAGAACTTCCCAGAATAATTATATAACTAAGCTACGTAGAACGATATGTTATACATTAAAACCTTCCCTTAAAAATTATCTTAGTTTAAGTTCTACGAAAATGCATTCAGCAGAACTCGAGTTATAAGCAGCCGGAACGAAATTTCATATATGTAGAAGTAAATAGAAGTATATTGCCATTAATATAGTTTGCATTTGAATAAAAAAAGGTACTTTTCGGTTAGCCGGGCACCAGTGATATATGAACACACACACACACACACACACACATATATATATATATATATATATATATATATATGTATATACATGTATTTGTGTAGATATATGTGTATATATATGTGTGTATATATATATATATCACTGGCGCCCGGCTAACCAAAAAGTACCAAAAAAAAAAATACTGCGAAAATGCAGTCGTACACTTGAAAAAAAAACACCTTTTGGCCTAAAATCTCTCATCAAAACTGTTTTTCTTTTTTTTTCTTTTCTTTCTTTTTAAAAAAAATAAAATTAGTAACAGTTTTTTCTTTTATTTTTCCAGATGTATAGCCATTTCAATTCTTTCTGCAACAAAAAAAGACACTTTTTGGCTTAAAATAAAATTGTTTGGGGTCAAAAGTAAAATCAAAATCGCCAAAAACAAAAGATAAATCGCCAAATTTGTTTCAATAGAAATCTTGCCCCTTGAATAATGTTTTAAGCATTATGAACATTTCTAATCATGTTTAAATTAAATATTTTCGTTTTATAATATTCTCTCATCAAAACTCTTTTTTTTTTCTTTCTTTCTTTCTTTTTTTTTTTTTTTAAATAAAATTAGTAACAGTTTTTCTTTTATTTTTCGAGATGTATAGCCTTTTCATTTCTTTCTGCAACAGTAATGATCGCCAAAAAATTAGCAATGGTAACCTTTTCGGCCAAACTAACAGAACTTTCTATCATAATTCGATAGCTATTATACGTAGAACGTTGTGTTACATACTAAAACCTTCCCTGAAAAATTATCTCTCGAACAGTGCAAGTTCCATCAAATTCCATTCAGCAGATCTCGAGTTATAAAGGAACGGAACGAAATTTCCGTTTGTGTTTTATATATATAGTGAGGCTAACGAAAAAGACAGGCTACCGCGGTGCGTTCCACTTATCTTTTTTTTACAGACCGCTAGAGTGACGTGATGCTCTTTTCGTACACCTGCATTGGTGGATTCGAGCCTCACGTGAATCCCGCGGTCTGTAAAAAATGATACGCGTAAAGCACCGCGGTAGCCTTTCTTTTTCGCTAGCCTCGTATATATAGTAGATGACGTGAAAGGTATTCCTGCGAACGAAATGCCTGTCCTTTACCGTGTTTTTTTATTTTTAGAAATAAATGAATCACATTTAATTCATTTCAAAATTTTTGTTTACGTTTGGAAAGAAAATTTAAATGGCGATAACTCTTAATGTATACATTTTAGAAGGTACATCTTCCCTCAAAAACTAATTTATTTTTAAAGATCTTTCTAAAAACGTAAATTATATATTTAAAATATTTTTAAAGCATAAACACTACGTCTGATTACTTTATTTTACAATATTTATAAGAACACGCATTTTATCAGACAATTAAATACACTAAACAAACATGAGTGAAAAATTAACCTGGGCTTGGACTCGAACCTGGGACCTTATGCGTACCATGCCGACGCTCTGCGACTGAGCTACCCAGATCCATATTCGTAACCGGCAATTTCTCATACTTCTTCATGTTAGAAACAATCATCTGCCACAAATTGCAGTCATATTTAATTATTTGATAAAATATGTGTTCTTATAATTGTGAAGTTTTATTTAAAAAAAAATATCTTCAGAAGAAAATGGCTGACTTGCAGATGAAAATTGATGTGGTTATATTATAACCTGTAACTGATTTGTGCTATTTTAATACAGATGGTACATGGTAGTTGGCGGGTTTTATCTCTGTTTTGGCATAATTTTTTAATCGCCAAGTTAATTAACAGTTTTTTGCTAATTAAGGATAGAAAATAATATTTTTTTACACTGAATTTTATAAAAGCACATAGATTACGTAATTACTTGTCCAAAAATGCAATCCTTTTTTTATTCTGCCGATTATTAAGGTCTGTAGGTTGTTTGAAAAAAAATGTTTGACGAAGAAAAAAGTGATCATTTTAAGTAACTCGACGTTTTTAAAAAAAATCTATATCTCTGTTTATAAATCACTTATGAAGATGAGTTTGGTCTTAAATTGAAGAAATTCTTCATTAGATTCTTCTAGTTTTCGTTTTTTATTTCGGCGACGCTTGGTTTGTTTGATATCTGATATTTTAATCTGGCATGTTTTGTCGATTTAACATTGCGAAGTTGCTTTCTGTATATAAGCATTAGCGGTCTTTATTCCAGTTCTTGGCGTTGCTTGTGTGGCGTTTTTTTTTTTTAAGCTTGGCTTGGCAGAGCGACCGCCCTGCTTGATTTTGTATATTTAAATCTGAACAAGACGCTTTTATATTTTAGTTCAAAGAAGCAACTCGAAATTATTTATGAGATATTATCGACTCATATTTTAATACTTAAATAACTACCACATTATTGAAAGAGACATCTTTGAAGAAAATGTTCGATTGAGAATAAATTGTTTTAATAATTGTACGCTCGTGTAAATCACTAATAATAAAATTAAAATGCAAAGAATGGACATATCTTCATTCATCAAATCAACAGGATGCTTATATAAAAAGTGATTTATAAAATTACGTCTCGTTATTAGTGACGAAATGTAATTGATGGTTGGTTGTTATTTTAAAATCTGTACTTTACTTTTGAAGTGGGAGTAACATGATAGCATCAGTTGTTTCAGTCATTAAAATGATGAATTTCTGATAGTAAATCAGATAACTAGAAGACAGAATCTTTTTTCGCATGTATGTAAAATAAAACTGACACGCGATAACTTACTTGATTGATTCCAGTTTCCATGAGAGCTTTAAAAATGACAGTTTATAAAAAGAATTCGCTTATCACAAAAATTAGATTGAATGATAGTTTTATATTTACAATAAGATTATAAATTATTTGTATCGTTAAATATTTCGCTATGCGTATGATGTACCTATCATGTAAATAAGAAGTTGATGTAAAATTAAACTCCGATTAAGTATTAATTAAATATAAAAGAAAAATAATTTTTTAGAAATTTATTATTTTTATATTATAAAATTATTTAAATGTTGCGCAAGTGTGGCAATTTTCCTTTTCTTGTTTTGTGTAAGATATAAGAACTACATAAACTGTATTGAGCAAGGTTCCTTGACATATATTAGTAATTACGTCATATGTACTGGTACATGTCTACGGCCCATGAAGTTGAAGGAAAATAAGATCCATGATATATAACTATGTACTTTCATGGATAAAAATTAGGTTTCATTAGAAATGGGATGTTTTAAATTCTGCAGGACAATGAATCGAATCCGCATACATACATGTAATACTTTTAAATATTTCTTTATGTCTGTGTCTGGTATATAAAAATTTATAGGTAAGAGATACCGACATTTTCGCCTCTAAAATAAAATCGATAAAATTTGTCATAAATTTACAAAATGATTTAAATATATTATTCAGTTTTTATTATCCTTTTTTTATAATATGACTTTCATTGGATTATTTTCTGGTGATTTATTTAAGTAATTTAGATACTAATATACCGGGTGAACCAAAAGTTCGTTACAACTTTAGAAATTCATAAAAAAGGAAGGAATTATGATAAATAAGTGCGGTTTGCAAGAAAGGGCTCACAAGGTAGTCGGATTGTTTTAGTAGCAAAAAACTTTTAGTTAAAAAAGTCACCTGTAGATGGCGCTAAGATGCGAGAGATTCAACAGAATTATGTTTGACCTCAGTCTGGTCGATTTCTGGTTCTGGGGCTATTTGAAATCACTTTTTTACCATTCGTCACCTTCCACATTGGTCGAACTCAAAGATTCTATCTGTCGTGAGGTTTCTGAAATTCATTCCGACATGTCGCATTCAGCTGTAATGGGCGTTGTGAGTCGCCTTAGTTGTGTTGTACAATGTTCTGGAGATTATGTTGAACAAATGTTATTGCAAAAATAAATGGATGGAGCGTCCTGCTGTCCAGTTCATTTTGTTTCGGGTCGTCAGCGCCCTCTACCAGTGATATTTTTAACTGACAATTTTTTGCTGCTAAAAAAATCCGCCTGCCTTATGAGTTATTTCTTGCAAACCGCACTTCTTTATCATAATTTTTTCCTTTTATATAAATTTTTAAAGTTTTAACGAAGTTTTGGTTCACCCGGTATATCTTACAATTCAAATAAGCATTTTATTGAGAAAGATAAAGTTTTATAATGTTTGACATTTACTTTTAATGCACATGCACACGGATACGTATAGATTTTTATTTATGCATTTAATGTTAGCAATTTGTTCGTAATGTTAGAAGATAAGCATCTTGTTTTAATAAAAATATGAGTTGTGCCTATAAATGATTTTTTTTTAGAGAACTGTAAATTAGCATGCATATAATAATTTTGCAAAAAAGTGTTTGCATTTATGCCTATTAATTCTTTTTCATGTTTTCTACAACGTATTTCATTATCTTCTATTATATATTTTTTTAGATTATTGAAAGAACATTGTATTCAATAACCTTTGGCATATGGATACGCATTCTACATACTGATGTATTTTATAATATAAAAAATGAATTTTCAGCGGTTTAACAAGCTAGATTTAAAATATAAATAAATGGTTTGCATCTTCACTCATTTTGATTAATGTTTTAAAAAAATTGATAATTTGTACTTAGTTTGCGTGGGAAAACTATAGATCACACAAATTCACAAAGCTATGTATAACTTTGCACTAAACCATAGCGTGATAAATATGTAATATGCTGTACATTCCTGAAAAAGAACAGTGTACACCTACAAACTCTGCAGCAGATAATGACATAAATATGACTGTTACCAATAGATTATTAATAAAACGTTCTAAATAAGCTATCCCTAAATATTAATAAAGTTATACTCTTCATGTATAAATTGTAACAAACCGTTTAATTTTCAGTGCCAACACCCAATTTTGACATCATATTTGACTCATTCGGTAAATTGTATCGTCGTATACCAAAGAGAAATTGTTTGGTTAATTACTTTAGGAACTATGAAAGAATAATTTTTAGAACACATAACTTTAAGTTCATTTTTAGGTGAGTTCGTAATTATATAAATACGTAGAACCTATTGTCGTCATCTGTTCCTTTCGTCTGTCTGTCCGTCCGTCCACATATAACAACACAAAAACTACCCAAACGAATGATTTGAAATTTAAGATATATTATCTTTGCAGAATTTTGTCGACACATTTCAAATATTATGAAAATCGAATCAAAACTTTAGACGATATCAATAAAAATATTTATTAAGAAATTTGAATTAAAAAAAATCGGAACTTTCTTGCTATAGAAGCTACCGAGGTTTAATCGTCACGCCATAGAGATATTTATTATATTATAGAAATTAATCTGCAGACGATATAATTAATTTCTCAGAATTCAAAATTATCAACTTCTGAATATTTATATAACTATCTATAGTACGGACGCACCTCATTTGTCACGTTTGACGTACAATTTCCAACTTGTTTATAGCTGGAAAACATATCACAAGGTAGACCGTGTTTGAAGCTTAACGTAGAAACTACTTGAAAGAATGAGTTGTAAATATGTATTAGAATAATAAAAGCTTTTAGAAATCGACTTCTTTAAAAATATATATATATAATACATTTCTTTCAAATATTAATTTCAAAATATACATTATTTACCGAAATTAATTTGTAAAATTTAGCGAAGAATCCAAATATGAAGTATAAATTCGGTGCTAGTATCGAAAATTTTAATATTTGTTACAATTTCTAAATGTAGATGATCCAATAAGCAGAATTCAGGGATAGCATTAATTAGTAGATATTATAAATAATAGATTCGTAAGAGATACACTTTTATTCTATAATTTGTAGCACGGTTAGTATGGGTTATATTTGTCTTTCAGGAGAGTACATATTCGGTGTATTATTATTAGAGTAATTTTTTCAAAAACAATTGTATGCATTCTCAACTTTTATTAAAATGTAAATAATGTAAATTAGTAATAGAAATTTCCAAAACTGATTATATGTTACATATAAAAATCGCATTTTTATTTATTGTTCTAGCATTACATTTGACAATTGCTAAAATCAGAATTTTTTTCTTATGTTTATTAAAAATTTCGTAAAATTTCGGTAAATATATTATTCATATTTTAAATCATTTCTACATATCAATTTTTTTAGAAGAAGATTCAAATTATTTGTCGTAAATATTTAATTTTGGTCGCATCTTATTTCACAAATTCTTTTTATTTTCATTATTTATTTATCGTGTACTTAAAATGATATTTCTTGTAATCAACTAAAAGATATTTCAAATTAGAGTTGGTATACTATAAATGTTTAAGAAGTCGTTAGAAAAAACATAGTGCATGCTATTTGGGTAATGTAATGTACCTAGTTTTTTTACCGAGTACATTGTAGTTGAAACAAATATTTATAATCTGTTTTGAAAACTAATTTCTAAACTGCCTAATTGAACTGAAACTAACTGAAACTAATTTCTAAAACTTTTTTTTTCCTGCTTAAAAAAAAAAAAAAAAAAAACTTCTCTAATGCGTCGTCTAACGTTTGAAAATGATTGAGGCCTGCATTTTTATGATGTACAAGATGAATTGCACTAATAGTTGATCAAATCATATTACATCACATCCAATAAAGTGTTGTACATGCCGATTTTAACACTTACCAACTTAGTTAAAAAGTGTTTATGAATTTGGTTTGTCTGTCTGTTCTTCTGTCCCTTTGTGCGCCTGAACATTTTTTCATGCACTAACTCTCATAAATGTACTTAGAGTGACATATGATTTTTTGTATAATAGTGAGGTTTACTGTTGTATGTTCGATATTCAAAAAGAAGTATGCAGTTATTTTAGACAGACATAAAAGATTTCCGTTAGATTCTGGTCTATGGATAAAAATCATTGGCAGTGCATTTTATTAATCCAAACATAATTATATCGATCTGCATCATTGAAGAAGACTACAATGACATTTATCAGGAGTATAGAATAAGTAGAATTTACAGTTATATTGCGACGCAAAAGAAAAAAAAATCAATTACATTAGGATCTATAGGAAAAAGTGGTTTGTGGAAAACTTTGAAGGATGTTATGATACTTCAAACATAATGATATTTAAAAGGATTACTAAAGTGCATTACAACACATTTTCTATACATTACGGAGTGCATAGCATTTATCGTCTACATGCAGAGACGCACGAAAGAATTCGGATTCTGTTAGTGTCGGAATGTGTTTCATAATCTATACCGTAGGCATAGTTTTTCATTCCTGTTACTGCTCATTTCGTAGTAGTTGCACACTTTACCATGGCTACCTTACTTATAACAAGGAGGTGATCAAATCTTAGCGAAACTTGATTTTTTACACTTAGACAAAAACCACGAAATAATGACCCAACATATATAAATGTGCTATATACAATTTTATTCAGCATAAAAAATTAATAAAATCTAAATTTGAACATAATGTTACAAATTGTTGGCCAAAAAATGCAGGTCCGGAAACCGAAAATAATCTTACTTTATCAGCTACTGCTGCAGTCACCCTATAGTTGAAATGATTATTTAGTGCAGGAGAATTTGTACATACATTCGTGGAATTAATTTACAATGCATTAGTGTAAAACTTATTCTCAAACAATGACGCCTGTATGTAAATCTTTTAAAGAACAACAGAACTGTATTTTACATAAAGATCTCTGATAACCCTTTCTCTACGACTAATTATTATTAATAAAGATTATAGTTAAAAAGGAATTTTACGCAATATCTTACTACCTCCTCAGCGAGTGAAAGCACTATTAAAAATATTTATGACAAAGTTTGAATAAATATTTTTTAAAAGTTAAGTAGTGATATAATGCATTAAACATTTTTCAAAAATCTAATGCAAAAATGAGAATTAAACTGTCTGTCTTTCTATACAAATCCACAGTTTGGAACACAGAATTGTGAAATTTTACGTACAAGTGTATTAAAAAACCGCCGAGGCAAGTAAAGTAATCCGTAATCGAAATAAATTATAGATAATTTTTAATTAATAAAAACCAACAATCTAGCAGCCATTTTCTAGAAATTTTACTAGTTTTCGTTTTAGTCCATTGCCAAAAATTCAAAACTCCCAATAAAATTCTTTCCGCAGCAATTAATTGAAAAACTTCCACGTAAAAAATAAATGAAAAAAAAGTTTCAAGGATGAAAAGGAAGGTGACTATGACATCATATTGGAAGTATAACGTACATTTACAACATTTCTCATTGATACCAGTAGTAAGAGTTAAAAAATCCGGATTTATGGTAAGTACAGAAAGCAGGTGAATATGACGTCCTATTGAAAGTTTAACGAACTATTTCAAATATTTGACAATCTTACAAGATCAGTATCAATAAAAGTAAGTACGAAAAGCAAGTGGATATGACGTCAGCAGAGGAATATAACGTTTTGGTTTTTGATTGTCTTACACATTTTAGTTCCACCTTCTGCCTCCAGGGGGCGAGCTCAATGGACCCGATTACAACGAGGTTTGGCTCAATCAGCTTGGTTTGCGATTGTTTTACAGATTTTAGACGCCTAGCACAGCCAGGGGGCGCACTCTTATCTCGGGTTTTAGGACCCGATTACAAAGTGGTTTGCCTTATCCAACTTGGTTTTCGATTGTCTAGCCAATTGTAGTTCCACCTTCTGCCGCTAGGTGGTGCATTCTTATATCGGGTTCTATGACCAGAATATAACTGTGTTTCGCTCATTCAACTTGGTTTCCGATTGTATTACAGATTTTAGTTCTACCTGCCAACGCTAGGGGCCGCATTATTATCTTGCGCTGTAACGGCTCGATTACAACGGAGTTTGGCTCATCCCACTTCTTTTTCGATTGTCTAACAGATTTTAGTTCAACCTTTGCCACCTGGCAGTGCATTCTTATCTCGAGTTCTGTGGCCAGATTATAACGGCGTCATGTTGAGCCATCGTTCATGTTTATCGAGTCAAACAACTTTGGCTCAATTTGGTTTTCGACTGTCTTACAAATTTAAGTTCTACCTTCCAACGCCAGGGGAGCGCATTTTTATCTCGAATTCTATGGACACGATTACAACAGGGTTTGGCTTATTCAACTTCTTTTTCAAATGTTTTACAAATATTAGTTCCACTTTATCCAAAACCACCGTATCCACTTTTAGTCCAAAATATTAAATTCATTTCTTGCTTTCGACTTCATTTAGGCAATTTTATGGATTTAAACCACACTTCATATTCCAATAAGTTAAACTCATCAATACGTCCAAGTGGAATGGACATTGTTCGGCACAGGCAAGAAAATCCATTAATAAAAACAAAACGGAGATTAATAATAAAATGTGACTTCAGCCAGTAAACATGATTTTATTAAGTCTTTGGCATTTTCAGATTTTTTTATTATTATCTATAGCTTGAATTATCAGTAAAATACTAATTTTTATAGTTTTTAAACTGTAGCTAATTTTGTAATAAATTTCTAGAAGGTTACTTCAATCTATTTTCTTATAAATACATCTGCAAATGGTTTTATAAATGAAAACACTAATATTCAAATTAATTAATTTTGAGTTAAATATAAATCAAAAATTAAAATTGAAAACTGCTTTTGAAGTTCCAATAATAAATATTTGTTTTTATTTTTATTTTTATTATTGGAAATTATTAACTAGTTAAAAGTTTTATTTCCAAAAATCTAGTGTAACTATATCTCTCGGAGTTAAATTCGAACTAACTATGCTGGGTGTTTGTACTAGGCTTTTAGGCTTTACCTTGTACATGTGCGCAATTTCAAGCCACATTCATTTCAAAAGTCTTACCTCAAAACACCCTTCTCTATCAATAATGCAAAAATGAACTATTTAATGTATTGTTTTTAACTATCTACTTTGTTATATACATAGCTGAAAGTTATACAGCGTGTGTGAGAAATATCTTTATTATTATAAACACTAATAACCAAAATACTAACAGGTGAAATAAAATGCAGTTCTTTGCAAAAAAAAAAAAAATCCAAGAGTTTTTTTTTTTAGTTTTTTTTTAATGTAGCTATGCGTGAGCTCCGTTAGTAGCACGAAACATGACGAGCTTGTACTTGATTTCCTTTCAAGTATTTTTAAACATTTGCTGTGTAACAGTGCGGATTGCTAATTGTATCCTTTCCTTTAAAACGGATACATCAGAAACAGTTGTTTGATACAAAAAACTTTTAGGTTTCTTCATTCTTTTGAAGAAAATTTCACCTATTAATATTTTTTTTTATTACTGAAATGCAATGAAATCACCCTCTCGTCGAGATCCAGCCGTTAAGCATAGGAACTTTTCTCCACGAGAAGAAATGTTTATTGAAAATTCATATTTTAGAATACAGATATTGAATATTGTATTAGTAGTTTTTACAATACTGGTTAAAATTACAACATTTCTTAAAATTAGAAAAAAATTAAATAAGAAAATGTATAAAGGAAAGTGATTAGAAAAGTAATGAAAATAATACTTAATCATAACACAACTAGTAATTTTGCATGGTTCAAACAGTAAGCTGAAATAGGAACAGTATGAGTACAAAAGTGTGATAAGTATGTCAACTATAACATACATATTACAAAAACAAAATATATTCTATTAAAAATACTTTATAAATCTTTTTTAATAAAGGAGAAATGTTTATTCAGAATGTTGTAATTTTCATTTAGTTTATCATAGTTTAAAGGTTCAAATAGAGTTTTATTCAGATTTTGTCTCACTTTGACATTTTTTAAAAATTGAAAGTATGTCTTATTAGAGGACAATTACCATATATGTAATGTAGAGCAGTTCCTAAGCTTTTTTAGCATTATACATATTGGGGAGGAGCGTTTTCCTATTTTATTTTAAAATTATGGGAAGCTACCGTGTCCACTAATGTAGTAAGCTATGACTGGTTTTTGCAAATAAAGTTCAGATTCACTTTTCGTAAAATTTCATAAGTATCTCGGTCTTTTAAAGAATATGACCAATCTTGCTGCCAATCTGTGACTATTTTTAGTCTAAAAAATAATTTTACTTTTGAAAATGGGAATAAGAGAATTTCCTTCTCGTTGTAACGATAATTTGGGATAGCACCTTTTGCCAGTGAATCTACTCGTTCATAACCCTCTGTTCAAGCGTACGATTTGGTCCATGCAATTGTTACTTGTTGTTTTGGGAATTGACAATAAAATGCTATATATTTTAGATGTTAAATAATTTGGTGGAAACACTATTTTGTGCGCTTCTAGTGATGAGCGGCTATCTGTTAAGATGAGGAGATTTTTATACTGTGAAGATGCGAACTAGTTTATTGAGTGTAAAATGGCATTCAATTCTACTTGATAAATTGAGTTCTGGTTATGTAGTCTTATTACATAATCGTAAATATATGTATTATGGTATTTTACTGTAAACGATGATGCAGTACCATGCTCCATGAGGGTGCCATCTGTGCAGATTTTTAAGTCATAGTTATTTAACGTTGTTGTGAAAATTTCATGAAGTATGTCTATTTAATTGATTGTAATTTGGGAAATTGTAAGTTTTCTCATTTAGCATTAGATTGGTTCATTTGTATATCTAGCTTTTATCATTCAAGATTTTTCGTCTTACTTTAATTTGTTAGCAATTATAGTCTTTAGTCAGCGTAATATCTATTGGAGGAGAGCCAGTTAGAACGCATAAAGCGTCAGTGGAGATACTGCTGTATACCTTTATTAAATTTAATAGAGCGATTCTCTGTATTGATTTCAATCTCCGTGTTCCGTGGCAATTTAAATCAGGAAACCAAACCGCATATCCGTAAATAATCTGTTTAAAAACTACCGTTTTATACCATATTTTCAAAATATCCGGGTATATTCCGTATATTTTGAAACCAAGTATGGAGTTTGAAATTTTAGATTTCACATAAGTTAGATGGTCTAGGCATTTAAATTTAGAATCTAATACTAAACCTAAATAAGACCTTTCACGAACACGCTGTATAATATAGCGGATTACTTTATAATATATATGATGTTTAATAACTCCAACCATACTTTCTAATGTTTGTATCGTGGTGCAGTTTGCACCATAAAACGTGTGAAAAAATAGTCTTTATTTTGGGAGAAGAAAATAATAATAATAATAATAATAATAATAATAATAATCCAAGCTAAATTCATATATCAGTTACTCTTAAGACAAAACATTGTCATGTGTAGATTGCGAAGACGTGGCCAAGGATCGACATTTTTATAAAACAAAGTGATTCAATGATACCTTTTCTCCCCACGAGAATTCCGTTCTTTCGACGTGTCTTGTTTATGGTAAAAACACACTCTGTTACGATAATCTGTTATTTTTTATGAATTTTTGAAATTTGAACACATTTATGAGACACCCTCTCTATAGCTGATTGCTATATAATTTAACTAAGTACTTCTTAATTCATGTAGCTGAAAGTAATATTAAACACATGATTAGTTTTTAATAATTTGTACTTTGCATATTTCTGTGACTTATTAATAAAAAAAATACTATACAACGTATAAAGAGCAAAACAGTTTTTTATTATCCAAATTATAATGCTTTACCATTTAATTAAATCATTTATATAAAAAGATAATTTACATGCACGTTGTTCAAAGCAGTTGAGAGTACCATAGTACCTGCTAAAGACAACATCTTTGATCGAGATATTCATAGAAACAAATACATAATTATTAAAAAATTAAAACTCTTGATTCTAAATTCTATTTATAATCTTATGGCCATGTTACTGAAAGGAATAACTTCAAAAATAACTCTGACTATGTATTTATTGTCAGGATAACACTAAGAAATATATTTCGACTATATATATATATATATATATATCCTATTATTACTTATATATATATATATATATCTGAGTGTGATGTTTGTGTAGAATCTATTAATATTCTGTTTTTCAGAGCTCTATTACAATTTCAGTTAACAATAAAACATGCACCCTTAATTTTCCAAAAGAACTTTATAATGATCTTCGCAGTTAAATATATACTTAAAGAGAATTTAGAATAACTATCAAAAACGGAAAATATAAATATGTACTTATTTAGAAATGTGGGCTTTCTAATACAAAATATGTTTTCTGCGTCTATAAAATAACCTAATTAGAGATACGGCACGTTCATCATTTGATTTAATCCAATGAAGTATTCCTTTCACGGTGTTTTGAAAACATTAGTGAATTATGCAATTTGGAAGCAGTTTATTGTTTAAAAAAATTATGTACAGAACTCATAATAAAGAAAATATTTCCAAGAAATTTCAATTTTGCCAGAAAAAAATTCAGAAGAATTATTCAGAAAAAAATAATAATTTCATAATTTGGAAAACAATCTATTTGTCCATATTTTATTATTAAGTTCTAATAATGTTAGACTATAAATGCAATTTGGAAGCAGTTTATTGTTAAAAAAATTATGTACAGAACTCATAGTAAATAAAATATTTCCAAGAAATTTAAATTTTGCATTCAGAAAAAAGTAATAATTTCATAATTTGGAAAACAATCTATTTGTCCATATTTTATTATTAAGTGCTAATAATGTTAGACTATAACAGCGTAAATTAAACTACTTATTACATTGAAACGAAAATCTGTCTTTATTTTTAAAGAAATGATAGAAAATATCGAAAACATTCAGCCGTAATTCTAATGAAATTTTAATGTTTAAAGCAGACCAAGGCTAAATCAACGCCATATTCAACATAAAAGTAATAAACTGTGAGTTTTTATATCTAGGAAGGTAAAGTGAAATTATATTTCTCAAATGTACCATTATTTTTACGCTCAGACATTTCATACACATTTAAATTTAAGTGTTATCGTTCTGATTAATAATTTATAGCACTCGGTAACAAAAATACATGTTTTAGTTTCGCTATATTTCATCTTTAGGGACATTGGTGTTTTAAAAGAAATAGTAGCTTCATGTAAGAACTTTGTGCATGCAATAAAAAATATACAACTCTAAAATATTAATTGAAAATAATTATTTACTGTTTTATATTAACAGAAACTCTTCATTAAACAAATATCTAAATATATATAATATGTTTTGATTGTATGCTACAATATTTCTCTTATGTTTCATTATAGATGTGAGTTTTAGTATTTGGCGAAGAAATTAACATCAAGAAATGCGGTATATAGATAAACAAAATAACTAAATCATTCAGTCACAATAAAGATTTAGTATTTTCTTTTTTACCATTTACTGATAGAAAAATAAAAATATTTATTATTAGTTTTACGACTGGCTAATGTATAATATTTTCTGTAAACTCTGCAATAAGCAAGTGCTACAGTGTAGCAGTTATACCATCAAATCCATATTATATTAATTATGCGATTTCCATCTTTAATCAGTATTAGATAAATCGAATGAAGTTTTCCTTCAATGAAATTACAATTATTATTCGATTTTTAGTAAATATTTCTTTAATGCAGCTTCTGCACTCTTCTAAGTTTTTAGTATTACAGAAAGGAAAAACGCTTTTATTATATTGGACATATTAAGCATTTTTTTTCAAATGTTTCAATTAAGCAGCTATTTCTTGCTATATCAGGATGGTAATTAATAAAATGGAGCGTGCAAAAATATTGAATATTGTACGAGTATAACAAAATTTGTTAAAATTTTGCGTGAAAAAGGAAAATGATTGCAATTTATAAATTAAACATTTATAATATATATATATATATATATATATGGTGTGAGTGTGTGTGCCTGTGTATATACATATTTAATTGGAAAATAAAACTATATATTTAATGTGAAAGAATTCTAAGAAAGGACAAAAATGCGTCTGGTAAAGACAAATAGAAATAATCTGTTATATATCATAGAGTACGTTTAATATGAAAAATATTTTTCCTCTTATGAAACATCAACAAAATATCTCATGGTAATCTCTGAGGATATTAATCGAATATCTTAATAACCTGCAACTACAAAAGAACTCTAAGTTTCGAAAGTTTTGTATGAAAGTTATCCGTCACAAATAAAATGAAGGAATGTATGCAAAGTGTTATATTCATGAATACTGTATTCGGAAAACTTAACATAAAAGAAGATCTGTTATTTGAATATTTTCTTACGAATGGTAAATGTAAATTTCCGATTACATTAAAGAATTTTATTATATTTTTACTTATAATAAAAAATATACCATGATCATCAGAACGTCTCATTCTGTAACACGTTAAATAATTTAAGTGTTTCATTAAATATATATTTGTCTAAAGGATTTAGGTGCAATTATAAGTACACTGCATAATTATTTTTCTTGACAGTTATGTATAAAACATATATAATCTAATATCATTATTAAATTATTGTCATTTAACGAAGTACAAATTCATTTTTTACAGAACTAAACACATAATAAAGGGAAAGCCAACATTTGTGAGAAATATTGTCTTTAAACTAATATTAGTACTTAAATATTAATATTATAAGTCATAAATATAAAACTGAAACACAATTGTAACTTGTTTTTACACATCAATTCAATCAATTTATACGCGTTATATCGTGTCTGTGTATTTTTTATTATTTTTCATAGCTTTCTATTCTTCCATTATTTCACCAAATTAATCACAATGACTTATACGCTACTCGTCACAAGGAAAGTATCTTTAACAAAAATTCATATTAAAAATCTAATATTTCTATTACACTATTATTTATATCTGAAATGAAGAATTGTATAAAAAATAAATAATTATATATCCTAAAACAAAATTGTACTATTGATTTCCCTATCTTCATTAAAATTATTTATTTTGTATTTTATAAAGCATTATTACAGAATACCATAGATTTAAACAAATTTTAAATATATATTTTTTTTTTCAGATTGAAAAAACATTTGGCAGTTATTGTACAGTAAGCCAAAACTAGAGACTGTGACAAAGTTTTTATTTAAATGCAATTATCAGAAAATATAATAATTGTTAGCTGACAAATACTGACAGATATTTTATTATTTTGGAGATATTTTATTCACCATTAGAGAGCCAAAAACATATTCAATGAGGAAGGAACTTAACATGGCTCTACATGGTTCCGGGAATATCATTTCACCAGTCTCTGACAGATGTGTCAGTTATTGGTTATATTAAAGAAAGTTGAAATATATTGTTTAAACTGTTTAAAAATGCATAATAATAAATTAAATTTATATTGTAGTAAACACCAATAAAATTAAAGTTGTTTTACCAGTGTCTGATACCACACGTCAGTTACCGGTTCATAAATGTCAGTTATTGGATATCTGCATTACTAATCATTTAAAACCTGAAAAAAGACAAATGCATCTGTAGCATATCATACATAAGACACTATAAACCGAAAAAAGAACAAAGAGGTACAGGAACAGAAACGAAAGCTTGAGCATGAAAAGAAAAAAGAAGAAAAACAGGCATCGGAAGTAACACACTACAAGTAGCGAAACAACACGGCTTTTTGAAGTAGTTTCTGGTGTAGAACGATATATTTTGGAACAATGTAGTGTTGAAAGTAGCGAGATAAAAAGAAAAAACAGTAGTTTGTAGTCAGGACCGCGCTATTTCTAATGTTATCTTAGGTAATTTTGCAAATCGCGTTGCCGAAACTTGCTTCTTCTGTGCAAAATTGGATTTGCTCAACAATTAGTACAATAGCGCATCGCAAGAAATCCATACATTTTTTTTTCCATTGACACTTACTGTTAATATCAGGTATTAACATATCAATGGAATTAATTTTTTTGCTGAAAACACTTATCTAATCATTATTAGGTCTTCCTATTTCAAAACTCGGTTTATTATTAATAGGAATTATTTATTGTTTACATTTAGAGTTGTTTTTCTGTAATTTACTAAATTATAATATATATCTTAATTTCGCTCTGGAATTTGCAATGTGTATAAAATAACAATTTGGAGGCAAACAAAACATTTTCTTGGTATATTATCGTTCTTAATTTTTTAATTCCCTCCGTTATGTCACATTTATTTAATTGTATCCTGGCACGATTAATTTATAAAACGGAGGGTCGCCATATTACTTAATATGTGTCTTCAATTTTAGTATAAATTAAGCCCTTTGGCAAAATGTGTAAGAAGTGCAGTAGAGACTACTTTTAACAAGTAGTTTGTAGCCGCTACTTTTTAAAACATGTAGCTGTAGGTGCAGTTAACTACATTTTCGATAAAAAAATTGTATATAAAAAATAAAAAATGTAGATAAACAATAAAAAAGTTGTATTAATGTATGTAAATAAAAATCTCACCCTTGCTAAAAATAAAAAACGTGGTTTATTACCCAGACAAAATAGAAAACATAAATCTCCTTTATCAGAATCCAGTGAGAGTCAGTCTGAATAAAATATTTTATATGCAGACTCTTCGAACCTGGATTCAAAGCAAGATCTGGATGAAGATACAGAAAAATCTTGGACTAAAATTAAAGAGCTGAAAAAAGAATGCTGTTATGATGTGTATTAAGATGAGAAGTTTAACATTGGATGTATTCTTGAAGTCAATAAAGAATATTGTACAGTAAAATTTCAACGAAAAAAAAAAGGAAAATTCCTATTCTTTTTCATTGAAAACAGACAATGCTGTGGTAAAAACCTGTTAAATTCCTTATACGCCTTTGATATTTATACTTTTTTTTATATAGCTATAATTAGGACGATAAAGATAGCCTATCGCCAAATGAATAAAACAATGATTGATAGATATATATTTTTTAAAAAACATTTCAATATACGCATTGTGCTTGCTTAAAAGAAAAAGGTTAATGTTGTAAGGCTATATTTGTTAAAATAAAAACTATATTAAATGATGTCAAATATTTATTTCCTTTTTTGTTTAAATTTAAAGTAAAATACTTAAAAATTATCGTTGTTTGCCTCTTTTAAAATTTAAAGCCCCCCCCCCCCCTTTATAATAAATATTAATGTATTTTGATTTTATAATATGTAGTAAAGTTTTTTTTTGAAGCATTTTATTCTTTTGAAAAAAAGTGTTAGTCACTGGTTCACTTTGTGTCAGTTATTGGTGTTTCAAAACAGGGAAAGTGTCAGTTACTGGAGTTTTTGGCCATATTTATGTAAAAAATAAATTTTTAATAATAAAATATATAATTTTTCAAAATTTTAAAACTAATAATTTTTTAATATATCTCTACTATTCTTTCAAAAACATAGGGAAGTTTATAAAAGATTTAAATTTTTGTAATAGTGCAAATTGATCAAGAAAGAATCCTTAAAGTATCAGTTACTGGAGGTTTCACACAAGATTAAGTTTGTGGAGCAGTTTGTATGTGTTAGATTTGTGGTTTTTTGTTCGGAGAACAATGTTAATTTGAATTATGTTGAAACACTGAAGAAATAATTTGACTAAAATACTCAGTTTTTGTAATTAAATTACCTAAATTTTAAATATTATGAGTAATTTTTATTAAATTATTGCTTTATTATTTAACGTTTCATAAAAGGGGTGAAGACATATTAGGATATAAAGATTACTAGGAATCCACATGTCATTTATTTGGTTATCACTATTTCCAAATAATAACCTTCATGGTAGAATTATAAACAATTTGAAATGAATTATATCATGAAATCGTCGTTTAGAAATAGTAATAATCAAACAAATGACTGGTGGAATCTTTAAGATTCATTTTAAGTGGCTAATAACTTGATTTATTTCATGTAAAAATATACCTGGCAGAAACCAGAATACATGAGAAAAAACAATTTATATAATATTAAAATATGTATCTTCTAATTCTTTCACAAAACTGACACTTAACAGCAAACTAAAATAAAACTACTTGGTTTTTCGTGTCCAAAGTGAAAAAAATGCGACATTTTAAATTCAATACGTAAAAATGATATATATATATATATATATATATGTGTGTGTGTGTGTGTGCGTGTATGATAAATGAAAAAACGATCATTATCTGTAATTAGTATTGGTTTATCACAAATTTGCGTGAAAAATTTTGCGTGCAAATTCAACATGAACTTTAATACAATTATACATAGACTGATAACTTGATAATAACGTAAAAGTTTATGAACTAACAAGATACTTGTTCGGGTTAAATTCGGTCACACATCTGATAATCCTTCCAGAATATTTTTTGGTTATAACACATTCGGAATAAAATTTGTTAAATTCTATAAAGAGCTCAGTCAGTTGATAATTTATTCCTTCCTGTAAGGAACGAGGTTAAATAACATACATTGGCTGTACATTTAAATTTCCACGAAAAAACACCGGCGATTCATCTAGATTATGTTTGCAGATTAGAACACCATCAAGTGCATAATATATTATTTGATCCATCTTGTGACCATAATAATACCACGATAAAATAAACAATAATTAAATCACCACTTTAAAAATGCGAGCAATCACTTTTCCTGCAAAATCCTAAAAAACAAAGCAGAAGTACGTCAGAAATCAACACAAACACCTTTCGAATTTTAAAAGATGTGGAAAATATGGAAAATATTATATTTATAAATGTTTTTTTTATATTGCTTGTATAGGTTGTAGTGTTTCATAAAATATGTATTTCTCGGAATTTTAAGAAAAAAATATACTTGATTACATAAGAAATAATCCCCTCCCCTCTCAAAAAAAATAAAAAATCTTTCGAGTTAAGGGAAGTTATTTCTTCAATCGCCCTCTAAATACGTAGGATAAAATTTTCTACCAACCGATACCCCAAAGGTGAAATAATTCATGAAATGTCCGAAAGAGAGCAGCTTTTGTGTACTCTTCTGAAGAACACGTTTTTACTTAAGGTACAATTTCTACTTTTTTTAACTTCAATGAAAGATAAGTTCCATTTTTTCTTGAATCTGTATGAAATAAATGTGATACTTTAAACGTAAGAATTGTTCTTGTTGTCACAACTAGAAAGCTTCTGAAAAGTACTGAACTATTATTGTCATTACTTCAAAGATTATTACAAATATTTTTGGTTTTCCTGTGTATATAAATATTTCTTTAACTCCAAAATTTATCTTTATTATTAGAAAACTAAAACTTCAAATCGTTCAAAAACTTTGAACCAACGTAATTCGGTAAATAATAGGTATTAAATTCAATACTACTTAAAAATAAAAAAAAAGTTTTAATATTCAATTTCAATGAAATTCAGAAAGTATTGTGAAATTTTAGTAAATGAAAATAGTTAAAATTACAAATTATCTAAATTTTATTCATAATGTATTTAAAAATGCATTGGAACATAATATAAATTATTTAAATTAAGAATTATTTTAAATTCAAACTTTAAAATGAAAATTTAATGCAAATTCTTTTACAATATTTTAACGAAATTTTATTAAGTTAAAAAATAATTATTTATATATAATTTTAATTTTCAATTGATTTTCTCTAAAAGGAGTTCACATTTTATTCTAATATTTTTCTGAAAAGCCATTGTCTCTTTCGGGTCAGGAATGATTTATTAAATATTTTTGTTTCCTGTCTTTAAAATGTGTTCAATGCAAACTAATCGTACTGCACAGAAAACAACTTTTAATATGTGTGCCATGAAAACTAATCTATTTTCAAAGAACACAACTTTCTTGAAGAACAATTATACGTTTTATAAAAATTCTTGAGGTACCAAAGTTCTTCAAACATTTACTTAGCTCGTATTCTATAATATTGAATCTTGTACATAAGTAAATATTTTTCAAATTGTTATTCTTACAGCTTAAAACTAAACCACTTTTTTCCCTTAGCGCACACTCGAACGAAGATTTCAGTGTTTATCTAGTCTCAAAACATCGTATTTAAATCGGCAAATCACATTACAAATTTGAAACACTTTTTTTGCACGATTGTATTTCACATTTCCACAAAAACTCACAACTGAGCATTCTAAATAAACTAAACCCTCCTAATTTGCTGATTCCATTTTCACTTCGACGCTTTCAAGATTTATTTATGCTACTTATATGTTTCATAAGGAGACTGAAAACAAAAGAAAATGCGACTTGTGGTGTTTTCCACAGGTCTTGGAAAATTATAATTATTTAAAATACAAAATAGTACCTAAATTTGTTCATAACCTCTGAAATTTGTGTCTTGAAACTTCACACTTTTACACTATTCATCATTGTTTTCTAATAAATAATACTTATACAAACTTTGATAATTTGATCCGTCTGAGTGTTTTTTATGAAGCATCTCCAATAATTAAATACATGAATATTAGAAAATGGAATACGTATCAAGTGATATTTTTTCGGGGTAATTTTTATAAACATAGATTAATTTTTTTAGTAAATGATATTTCATTTTTACTTTAGAACATATCACTGTTTAATAGAATTATACAGCTATATTCCAGATTGTGGAAAATTAGAAGATATATGATTATAACTATTTCGATGTAACTGTCTAAAATAGCACAGCATTGACCTGAGATGTGTAGAAGTTCATTCTGTAGAATAGATCTACTTTTATTTATTAATAATCAAAAATTCAGAAAACATTCATGATTATAGATTACTGTATGTGCTGGATATAAAAGGACATGCTGATGAAAATTATGTTTTTCCGTTACAAGATTTTTCGATCTTAAAATACATTACTTAAACAGCTTTCATAATACAATATAAACATAAATATATACAAAATTAATTATACAAAATTAATTATACAAAATTAATAATATATACAAAATATATACAAAATTAAACACTTTTAGAAATAATACTTTACATAATTGAAAGTCTTTTTTAATTAATTAAAAAAATTTAAGTAATACATATAGCTTATTCAATTAATACCTGCAGAAGCTGGTATCCACAGGGGGCATTTCATTACTCTTTTTAAATTTTTGAGTTATCACAATTCACTTTCATTTATATTAAATTTATGAAAACAACATATTTAATTTGAAGATGATTACAAAAGACTTTATACTGGATAAAGTGGAAGGACTTTATCTTATTATTATCTTTAAAAGATTATTAAGATTTCATTAAAGGAAGTAGTTAAATCCTAGCTTATTTTTAAATAATTTCATTTTTACTTCATTGACGATAATATTAGTAATTACTTTGCAGATCGATACATTATTTTCTATTATTTTCAAGCAGAATCTTATTTATTTTAATAACATATTATAAAGTTATTAATAATTTTATAATCATAAATTGCATTTATTTGATAACCATTTCTGTTTATTTAAAACATATTCACCATTTGTTTATTTCAAAAGTTTGCTCTATTCATTAGAAGATATATAATAATCTGAATAATTCAATTTATTTGTTTTAATATAATTTATTGCACATAAATGTAATTTTTGAAAGTTTATTATGTATATTAGGTATATTGTTTTAAAGGTTGAGCACATGTAATGTTTTGAAAAGTTGTATATGCATGGCTTTTTTGGAAGTTTTGTGTACTTTTGTAATGTATTAAGCGCCAAGACTCCTATTTTGGGAGCTTACCATTATATATATTTTTTGAAAGTGATATTAAGATATGTACAAATTGTTTTTTATTTGTATCTTAAAGGTTCCAAGTAACTATTTCAGAAGGAAAACTTTCCGATTTCTTTATTTTACAACACTGTGAAGATGTGAAAAAATTACAAATTGGAGTTACATTAATAAAAATATTCAGTAAATATATTTATGTGAGTGACTTGCTTTTTACGAAATATGACATTTTATTGTGATTGAATGTTTAAGATATATCACACATTTTAAAATCAGCTAGTACAGAATAATAAATTAAAAAATGCATATGCCTGCCATACTTTTATATTGACGTCTATAGTCTATTAAAAAATAATAAAGAAAATAAATAAATAAACGCACGTGATCACGTTCTTTTAGACGCTATAGGAAAAGTGTCTTATATGACGTTTTAAATAAATAGTTTTAAATAGAACGTAATTTTTCCCCATTTAATGCTTTTCACACTTAGTAATTTAGTCATTTAAAGTTTTCTTTCTTTTTTAATAATCAAGTGTAAAATGTTTGGCAATATTATTATTTGGGACAATGTATAACGTACTTTACACTATCAAATGCTATTCGCGTGTAATAATTTAATTATTTTAATGATTTGTTTCTCTTTTAATATTTACGCGCAAGTATATTTTTCATTTATAAATTGTTTGGAAATATTAGTATTTGCGCTTTTGTAAAAATTGGCAGCAGTATGTAATAAAATTACTTTTTCGAAATATGAAATAAATCACTATTGATATAATAAAATTTTGAACTAAAAATATAGAATAAATTTGAAAAAAATCAGGAAAATTTGAAAAAATGATTGCCCACTGCACACAGCATGCTAGTCAAGTATGTGAAAGGTGATTAACACGGCCTGCATAATTTTTCATCCTATAAAACATTTTAAAGGAACTGTTTTCACAGGCTGCAACCTTTAATACCTCTTAAAATAATCCTAAGATTTATACACTGTCTAACTTAACGTATTTATGTACCATTTATCTATAAAACTACTAATTTTCATATTTTTATATTCTATAGTTTTCTTAATATCAGACGAGAAAAACCTCTGGTCATAAAAAAATCTCGTACGACAGAGACAGTGGCGGTTTATTTTTTATTTTTTTTTGAACAGAGAGATTTAAATCCAGTTATTAAAAAATAAATTTTATGAACTTCACTAGAGGAAAAAGGAAGGTTTGATCCGATTTAAACATAACACAAATGCAGTGTGTTGAAAAATCGACAGCCAGCTCATAGAAAAGGATAATAAGGATAATAAAAATCAAAAATAATAATAAAATAAAATATATAATAAAATAATAATAAAATAATCAAAGAAAAGGATAATAAAAATTTGTATTACCAATATAAAGTTCTAATGAACCTTCATATCATTTACATTTTTAAGTGAAATAATCAAAAAGAAAAAAAAAATAATAAGAAGAAAAAAAATAGCTGCGTAATTTTTATTTAGAATTAACATAGGAGGCATTACGTTGCGACTGGCAAACGAAAAAATTACTTTTTGAGACATTATTTTCAAAAAATTAATGTACTTAGGCTCACAATGGTATACCTTCTCTTTTGTTCTATCAGAGCAGAAGGTCTAATGACTATCTTTATAGATTTTCACCCCCGGAAGAATTAGTAAAGCAAGTGCGTTTTCGAGAAACCCGGATACGGGCCTAGGGACCGGCACCTCTACGGATGTCCGGTACCCGGATCTCCTGTGTGACTCAAATAGGTTCCCAAGTGTCATGCGGCAGATTCCTTTAGTTCGTGGCTCTGCTGTTGTAGCGCGACAAGTGCGTGTATCACTTGGGTGCAGGAAGAGTGACGCGTAAGTGGCGGCGCTACTCCTTGGCTGGCAGCCTGTGTCATGGCGGCATAACGCCGGACTGTTTACGGGGCGGCATCGGTCCAGTCTGATGCGTGGCGCAATTGGGTTCCTCAAAAGCTGTACTAGTAGGGCGGACGGACATCGGCATGACAGTTTTTCTGATGTAACAGGATAAAAACAACATTAACTAATAGGAAAACTTGCACTACGCCTAAGTGTTATGCTTACCACCTAAAAAGGTATCCTAAATAAAATAAAGACAATTACCAAAGATCCCTAATGGTCGAACATGCACATTCCCCTCAAGAATTATGAATATATTTTGAACAATAAAATTTTTTAACAATCTAATTTTTGAAACCTTAACGAAAAAAAAACTACTGAAATAACTTAAGATAATCCTATTTAGACACCGATATGATATAGCATATGATAAAATAGAAAGAGAAATGAAAAATTGATTTTGTTGCATGTGCCTAAAAGAAAAAAAAAATCCTATATAACAGCTGCTCTTTTCAATTACACTTGTCAAATAAATCTATAAAAATGAATGTATAATGCAATTTTTTGCGTAGGATATTTTTTCAGACTGAATCAATTAAAAAAAATGTTTCATTATTAAAATGAAAAAAAAGAACAGTTTGCTGTATTTCTTAAGTTAATTTAGTCTTTGAATGTTATTACGTTATTTTTTACTATACATTTTTACATCTATGATTTATCATTAGAGAACATATTTAAAAAAATGTAACGCTATAAAATCTCAGTATTATATTTCAGGACACCTAGAGAATTCTCGATATTAGTTAACAAGTAAAATTTGTCTTATGGCAATGTAATTAATATCCTAGTTTCTTATCAGTAAAAAGAAATTCGACGTTTAAGTTCATAGGAAATAATTGGTGATTACCATTATCACTTCCATAAAATATGAATTATTTTTTCAGAAATTAGTTTTCCGTTCTTGTCGGGATCGGTGATTCCTCTTTCTTTTTTGTGTTTACGAAGCAAAACATGATTATTTTAATAAATTGGGACAATAAAGTTTAAGTTATTACAATACAAGATGATTAAAACAATTTATAGAAAAAAAATGTTTATTTCGGGAAGACAATCTAACTTTTCAATTAATGTAATTACTTAATCTTTCAGAAATGCTGACAACGTTGGCGTTTTGAACAGAATATCCGGGGTGACAGCGCTGGAAAGGGAAAAAGATACGGCGCTGGAAAAACAATCTCTTGTAACTCAAATTGAAATAAATTTATTGGAAGATACACTATTCGATTACAAATTATTTCAATAATCATGCCTCCAATTTTCGTGGTTTTTAGTTTAAACATTAGTCAGAAAATACAGCAGAAATTTTCGCGCTGTGATATATTTTTTGTGAAGGGGTTTTGCCTTAAAAATAATAAATATTCCTCTTATCTTTTTTAATCATCATAATTAATGTGTGCCTTAGAAGTTTAATTGTGCCTTTAAATGTGCCTTGAGGTACGTTGAGATCAATCGTTAAAATATTGTAAACTACTCTAAATATAATGTGTTGTTTCCCTGTAAATATTAATATAAATATTTATTTAAATACATTTTAAAAATAACTAGGAGCAATAGCAGCTAAGTAGTACGTACGTTACTTCTCTTTATCCCTCTCTTCTTTTGACTCTTTTATTTAACTCAACCTGCTTTTTGTATGTAGAGATGGAATTTTGAAATCGAGTTTTATCCCACTCCCTGATAGGCTAGAATGGTAATAATTATGTGCAAAGGTGTGTTCTTGATGTCCATACAACATTTTAATATTTTTTAGAACTTAATTATAAATTAGTACACTAATTTTAAGCCATTTTGCTGTTAGCCCGTCACAAGGGCGTTAAATCGCGAAATATTCGCTGTATCGCGTCGGAATGGAGTTAATATATATATGGATAAAGTAATAATAAATTTCACACGCCAACAAATCGCGAAAATATGCCAAAGGACTGCCATAAACTGCAACAATGAAATATGTTAACGACTAAAAATAGAAAATCAATTTTACATAGAAAATTTATAATGTGATATTTAAAAAAAATTCGCTTTTACCAACTAATAGTGTAATGGTACATAATCATATAATAAAATCACTAATAATCCTTAAAATACAGATTTAAATGCTTAAGTGATAAAAGTATAACTCAGAAAGGTTTATAAAATCATTTGAATGAAATGATCGACATGTTTTGAACGCACAAACGGTGCTATTATTAATATCTACAAAAAGAATAAACTATTTTGACAAAAACTTGAAAAACTTGAATTACGAGATCATATGTATCAAAAAAGCAGATGCTTAAAATAGTCAACTGTAAACAGGAAATTAATATTTCCATATTGCCTTGTTAAATATTTAGCAAAACCTCGTTCCAGATTTTAGGTGATTCAAAAGAGGCTGATGCATTGCATATGTTCTTATTATGCATATAGATTTCTATTGATTCACGGATGAAATATAGGAAGTAAAATCTTCATGGATAAATTATTTGACTACTCTTAAAATCTATTTTTAAATTCTAGGCCCTATGTAATCTTGCCAAAGCTGTAGTTCTTATGTGATAATGTGGGTGAACCAAAGGAGGCCAGTTTTTCTAACGTATCCCGCACCTCAGGAATAAAATTAATTTAATTTTTAATCACAAAATTGTGCAACTCCATTGTTAATAATGTATCTGCAGTGCACATGGCTGAATCTAAAGAGATTACCTTCATTCTCCGACATTTCATGCAGTAATTTCAACTTTGAAGAGTAGTCGTTGTAATATCCAAGTAAAACGATATTTAAATTTACACGTTTTTAAATTCTTAGAACTTTGAGTTATGATAAGTTTTGTGAAAGATTATTTCTTTCTCTTTAACCACATTTACTTTAATCCTAAGAAATTTATCAGAATAATATTTTATGTCGTGGAAATTGTGACTATACGCATGTTCCCAAGGTTGCCACCTTAGAAAGCAAATGTGAAAATCAGTGTAGTAAGGGGGATTTTCAAAATATCTAAATAAATATCTGAAAAAACTTATCAGAGATCATTCAAAAGAAGTCAATAACTCCCAGAAGAAAATCCCTGAACTATCGTGCACAAAAAGTGCTTCAAGGTCCTTTCGTGTCATAAGATAAGAAGATTAAGAAGAAAACCTCGAAAGATATCAAAAGAAAAAAAAAAGATCACCAGAGCATAATAATAAGCAAAATAGTTTGCCGAGTATTTTTTCACATTTTAAACGTGATTTCAATAAATTGGCCTCCTTTGGAACACTATGCACCAAAGGTGGCACACAAGCTACAATTTTGATATTATATTATAAAAGTAACCAAACTTTATTTTACAATGAAAAGTAATACTTGCTATGTGTTAGACATAAGTGTAAATTTTTACAAACAAAAATTCAGCCACACACACCCAACCAGAAAATTATTAAAAATCCTCAAAGCTTAACTATACTTTTGGTCACCGACCTTACATTATATCTACCATGTGCCATTTTAATCTTGTTTTAAACTTTCTTGTTATCATTCGTATATTTTATTGCAATGTTCCATCTGATCTGATAAACGGGATTTCATTTACACAGACTAGTTGATACGGATATACTGGATCCATTTAAGTAGTCTAAAAAGTATAGTTTGCAAGAAAATAGACCAGTAGAGCCAAATCAACTATCAGGTGTTTATGAAATCACGTTCAAATTTCGGCATTTCAGATATGAATATTTTCTTAATGGGATGAAAATAACAATAAATATCGACAAATATAAAACAAATATCTCTGTATCATTTTACAAATATACAAGCTATTTAGAAAATCATGAAATTAAATTACGATTTAAGTCCAATAAAAAAATATATACTAATGATTCCGCTCTGATTTTTGAAACATTTAATTTATTTTTAATATTTTTAATAAAGGAGCTTTCTCATTTCTAATATTTATTTCAGCAAGATATGATGTTTCTGTATATCCAAGAACAGTTTATTTTGGATTATTTAGAATAATGAAAATAATACAATTTATATTCATGGAAATATATTTCCCTGGAGAATTAAAAATATAACAGTTTTATCGTTTTATTCATCTGATTTTATACAAGATTGTGGGCGTAAAATACAAGCAATTTTTTTAAAAATCTAAATAAGTATTTAAATTTAATTTTTAAACCAAAAACATTAAGGAATGACCAAATTTAACAATCATCACAGCGTATTGTTCAATATATTCTATTTCAAACATAAAGTGTACTTTTTATACATACAATTCAGCATTGCAACTATAGACATATTTCGTAAATGCTTACTATCTTTATACGATTCATGATTAGTTCATGCGATTTATACAAACTATTCTTTAAATTCCGAAATTACGCGTATCAGTGAAGCAGTATGATGTGTTATTTAACATCCATAGATGCGATCAATGCCTAATCATATATGTTTGCAGATGCAGCTAACAGTAATTATAAAAGAAAAATTCGTCTAAACCAAAAACATATTCGCTACTAATTTAAAAATTCCATGCTACATATATGCAAACCTATACACAAATAATATAATTTAACAATCTTACGTTCATTTAAGGATCTACAAACGTTAATTTATTTTTACTAGATTAAATTTAACAAAATTATTCTAATTGGTAAGTAAATCATATCAGCTGTAATTTTCCAAATGGAAGAAAAGTGCCCGGGACAAGATTCGAATTATGGATTTGCCAATATTCTGACAACTGAGCTATCCCGACCTAATTCACCCAGCTACCCTTACTGATAATACCATCTGGACTGATATCTGAAACAGCTCAACAGGATAATTTGCACGTAACTGAACGTCAGTAAATTCTGGATACGTAATTACACTGATGTAATGAAGTATGGACTATCATCTGCAGTAAATGGAAATAAAATTTCATTCAGTGCACTTTAAAAGGGTATTTTGATTTTTTCATAATCTTCAAATTCTTATCGTAAATTGGTGGATCAAAACGAACCTTTTTCCTTACAGTCGGCTGTTGATTCCGATTCCATAATGCGAGTGCGGGAGAATGGTTTATTTTAGCAATGCATAATTCATATATCTTGAGTTATTTATAAAACGTAACTAGATATTTATTTCTCATATTGGTATTTATTTGATAAGTAAGTAAAGATTTTTACTATTTCAGCCGGCTTATGTATATAAATAAATTTATACTTTTACAGTCGATATCCTTACGCCAATTACATGCCTACAATTTTTATCAAAATTGGCATCTGTTATACTTCTTAGTCATAATATTGCATGATTATTCATTACAGTTGCTGCAAAGTTACAAAATATTTTAGAAGTTGAAAATTGTACGTTAATTTTAACAAATGATGTGCGTTCGTGTTATAACTAGTTTTACAATGTAAAAAAAGTCATTCTTTTTATTTCAGTGAAATGAATTATATCGTATGCTATCAGCGAAATGAACATGCCTTTCTTTTTCTTATTACGTATGCCACGTTTATAGATGCGATTTTTTTTCGACATCAGACAGCGGTGCAAAATTTACCATTGAGATCTTGCTTTGCAAATGCTTTCCTCCATGGCTTAATGTTAATATCATCATAATGAACTCATAATGAACGAATCTTCTGCGTTTAATTACTTTAATGGATTGAGATATTCGGTTTCAACCAAATTTCAACTGAAGTTATATTAGAATTTATACATACTTGAATGTAACTCATCTCTCAAACAAACAATTTTTTTAATGATCTTTCTGTAAATGTAACTATTACGCAATTCTATTAGAAAATATAATTTTGAATAAAAATGGCCTCCTTGCATATGAAAAAAGAAATGGTCAGCCTCTATTTGCTTTCCTCAGTCACATGATTTGCATTTTTATTATTATATGGATTACGTATGATAGGATTTAATATATTGAAGAAAACTTTTATTAATATCTTTTGAAGTTTTGATTCGATTTTCATAAAATTTGAAATGAACCGACGAAATTCTGCAACGATTATATACATATTAAATTTCAAACCATTCGGTTGGAAGTTTTTGCGCTGTTATACGCGGACAAATGGACAGACGGACGGACGGATCAAACGACGACTATAGGTGCTACGTATTTATATAATTATGAACGCAACTAAAAAAAAACTTAGAAATTTTATTCAATTAAAAAAAATATTTTTATCATTTTTTTTTAATTTCTAAGAAATAAGTTAATTAAATACAAATTTAAAAAAATTAAATCCGAATTATCGATTCACTTCAAAAGAAAAATAAGCAAAAAATTGCTTTCATGCTTCACTATTTTCTCGATGCACCCTCCTCAGATATAGATTTGGTAGCACTCAACTCTCCGGACATATGAAACATTCGACAATCAGCGTTTCCTAAACATACTTTCTAATTAAGACTTGAAAAGAGTTTATGCACTATTCTAAAGAGTGTAACTAATAATTCTATACTATGATTGCTATTTTTTTTAACAATGAATTCATTAAAAACTTTTGTGCTCTAATAAATGAATGACGGGGGAGGGGGAAGGGGCAAACATTTTTATTGGAGACTACAATCTTTTGCGGCTACTAGATTTTATCAAATTTGTAAAGGCCTGCTCATGCTCATAACTATTCTTTTGATAGTAAAGTGTAGTAAGCCCAAAACAAATGTTTAAGTTGATTAGGAACAACTCGTAGATCTTTTCTAAATGTTTAAGCAATACCAAAGATTTTAATATTTCCAATGATTTAAAAATATTTTTGTTCGCTCCCAAAGCAAGAAAAAATTGCTACCAGATCCTTATATTTTTTTCGTTGTCTGTTAATAAAAAATAATCATAATCAGCAGCAGATACAGTCAGAAAGAACGTAATTTCGAAAGAAGAAACACAATAAATAATTCTGGTGAAGTGTGTCGATCATGATTTCACATTAAAAAGTCTTGTAGTCTTTTCTTATTTTATTTGACAACACAGTAAACACAAAAGTAAATTAATAAAGATTATTAGACTGAAAAACTATTAAATTTCAGGAGAGCCGCCAAGAAGCTCCATTGTTCACGATACAAATTATTCCAACTGAAAATACAAAACTGTTTTCTAATCGGTTCGGGGTTACGTCACATTACGTAACGCGCGCCGTGAGCATAACCCCGCCCACAGAACATGTGATCAAGGATTTCGTAACATCCTGCCCCACCATGAACACATGGGGGTTCATCAAAAATTTTCAAAAATATTACATCATACCTATAACATCATATATATATATATAACATCCATACAAGTAACCTCGTTTTCAATTAACAAATAATACCTCAATTAACTAAATTGTACACAATTTTCAAATAAAAAATAATATTAAGGTATTCAAGTAAAAAATTTAACATAATATTATTAAAGATCAATATCTATTCCAAGTACAAGTTTTAAATTAAATTATAAAAAGTAAAATAATAATAATATATCCAAGATAAGATTCAAGAATGAAACCAAGTAAGTAAAACAAAACATTTTTAAAGTTTTGCCCAAGAGTTTCAAGAAGACAGTCAAATATAAAATAAATTATTTAAATTTAAAATAATTCAAGTCAAGATACAACTGTCCCAGATACAACTATAGTCCTGGAAATCAAATTTTTATATAATATCTAGATTAAATCAGGATGATATACTATCTAGATTAAATCATGAACACAAGAAAATTTCAAATATTAAATTCAAGAAACAATGCAAATATATAATTCAGTGATACTTACATACCTTCTTCAATAAGCACAAAAACAAATTACAATATCTTCTACTAAAAATATAAAAAGAAACAGTTAAAAATATTATTCATGTACATTCTATTATCAGGCAAAGAATTATTTTATTCAAGATATTTTTAGTCAAGATACAACTGTCCCAGATACAACTATAGTCCTGGAAATCAAATTTTTATATAATATCTAGATTAAATCAGGATGATATACTATCTAGATTAAATCATGAACACAAGAAAATTTCAAATATTAAATTCAAGAAACAATGCAAATATATAATTCAGTGATACTTACATACCTTCTTCAATAAGCACAAAAACAAATTACAATATCTTCTACTAAAAATATAAAAAGAAACAGTTAAAAATATTATTCATGTACATTCTATTATCAGGCAAAGAATTATTTTATAAAAATTCAAAAAGGATAAGTAAAAGAAATTAAAGTCCAATTCAAATATCATCAAGAAAAAATTTAGAGTATTTTGAAAGTAAAAAAAAGTTTTTCAGTTTTTCAAGTTTCTGATTTCAAGATTATACAAGAGATTTATTGGTCTTTTAATAATGGAATTGTTTTTTTCACTTCAGAAGACCTTATTTTTCCATCTCTTCCAACAAATGTTTTTGTAATTCTTCCCAACTTCCAGAAAACTCTAGGTAAATGTTCATTATGCACAAGCACAACATCATCTATCTTGAAATCAGAAGTTTTATTTTGATCCGTGCAGTGAGCAGATTTTAAGTTGAGGAGATATTCATTCTTCCAGCGCTTCCAAAAATGGTTTAAAATTGTCTCACGTAAACGAAAACGTTTCACTAAAGTTTCCTTGGTTGCTGGTAAGGTTAAATCGTTTACTTTTATAGTTGGTAAACACAAAACTCTTTTTCCTATAATAAAATGAGCAGGTGTTAGAGGAAATGGTTCATCTAGTTCAGAATAAGCGTAAGTCAATGGACGGGAGTTTATGATAGCTTCTACTTCAACTAGAAGAGTTTCCAGTTCACTTAGAGTCAACGAAGATTTGCCGATGACTTTACGTAATGTAAATTTCACTGAACGCACCATTCGCTCATAAAAGCCACCCCACCAGGCGGCACGTTCGACAATGAATTTCCAAGAAATTCCCCGATCGGCATAAAACTTTTTTACGTCCGGATGGCGGATAGCTTTCCACATTTCTTTTAATTCAAGTTCAGCTCTTTTGAAAGTCTTAGCATTGTCCGAGTAGATTATAGCACACAACCCTCTTCTTGAAATAATCTGCGAAATCCTAATAAAAATTCTGCAGTTGACATGTCTTTCACAAGCTCCAAATGAATTGCCCTTGTGATAGCGCAAGTAAACAATAAGATGTAATTTTTATTCTCACACCCCTTCACATATAGGGGCCCCGCAAAATCTAGGCCTGTAACGGAAAATGGGGGTGCTTCATTAATGCGGTCACCTGGAAGAGGTGCTATTACTTGTTGACCAGGACGTATGTTAAATTTCTTGCAGATTGTGCAGTTGTTGAGGACTGATTTTATGCACTGTCTACCTCTCAAAATCCAAAACTTTTCACGAGTTTGTACCAGTGTGTCTGATACTCCTGCATGCAAAACCCTTTCATGGGAATCTTTAATAATCAATTCAGTAAATTTATGTTTGGGAGGAAGCACGATGGGATGTTTATCATAAAATGGCAAGTTAGCCTTTTGTAACCGCCCTCGTACCAAGAGTAATCCTTCTTCTGACAACACAGGATTTAGTTGCAAAAGGTTGGATTCTTTAGGGATATTTTTGTTAAGCGTCAAGCATTTTATAACCTCAGGAAAACTTTCTTCTTGAACAAGTTTTACCCAAAAATTTTCGGCATTTTTTATTTCATCAGCTGATAATTCCGCAAGATTTCGTTTTTCTGCTTTTAGTTTTATATTGAAAATAAATCTAAATACCCATGCAGTTACTCGATACAACTTCTTTAGTGAACTATACCTTGACAAATTTAAAACTTGAATTTTATCAGCATTATTTGTATTAACTACACAAGAAATAATTTCTGCTTTTCAAGACCGCTCTTCAGAAACATTAGACACTTGAGTTGCGGGCATTTTAACTCTGGGCCACTGATCTTCAGGCAAGGAAAGAAATTCGGGACCGTACCACCATTTTTGAGAATTGACCAATTGTTTTCCTGAACAACCTCTAGTGATTAGGTCGGCAGGATTAAGTTTGCCTTCGCAATGTCTCCATAAACTAGGATCAGACAAGTCATGAATTTCTGAAATTCTATTCGCGACAAATGGTTTCCATTTTTCTTTTGATCCTTTTATCCAATAAAGGACAATTTCAGAATCTGTCCAGAAAACAAACTGGAATACCTGGAGAATATTTTTAAGATAATTTGCAAGTCTTGCACCAATAACTGCTCCCATCAATTCAAGACGTGGGAGAGTTAATTTCTTCAAGGGGGCAACTCTAGATTTAGACATGACAAAACTAGTTTTAAATTTTTCTTTAGATGTTTGATATGGTAAGTATACTACTGCGCCATAGGCTTTAGGATTAGCATCTGTAAAAATATGTAACTGGAGACCCTCATTTTCCATGATCAGGGTTCTAAAGTAATATCTGGGAATTTTCAGTTGTGAGAGATCCTGTATTTCTGAAATCAAAGTTTTCCATTCATTTTCTAACTCACCAGAAAAATTTTCATCCCATGATATGCCCATTACCCATAATTGTTGCAATAAATATTTAATTCGAATAATAAAAGGAGTGATTAACCCAGCCGGGTCAAACAACATAGCTGCAATTTTCAAGACATTCCGTTTTGTACAAGAATCATTGTTTAATTTTGATAACAATGGACGTAATTCTAGTCCCAAATTATCTTCATTATTGTTCCAAGTTAAGCCTAATACTTTTAGAGAGTTATTTGGTGGATCGGAATTAGAAATATGTATGCTCTTATCAATCCATCTTTTCCTAAGCTCCTCGGAATTAGTTTCAAATTTTCTTAAATTCATTCCCCCTTCTTTCAAAATATTAACAGCTTCATTAGATAAATTAAAAGCCTGTACAACATCATTTTCTCCGGTAAACAAATCATCTACGTAAAGGGACGAATTAAGGATTTCAAATGTTTTCTTGTGAGAGTCTTTATATTTTTTTATATGTTTTTTGATAGTACAGGCAAGGATAAACGGACTGCAGGTGACACCAAAAGAAGCCCTAGTCATTCTATAGGGGACAATTTCTTTATTTTTGTCAAAATCTTCATAGTATAAAAATCTTAAATAATCGCGATCTTCTTCCGCTATAGATATCTGGAGAAAGGCTTTTTCAATGTCAGCTGAAAGGGCAATTTTGTGTAATCTGAATTTTAAAATAATATCCAGAACATTTGGGTTCAAGTTACGACCCGCATTCAGGCATTCGTTTAAAGATAAGGAATCCGCTTGTTTAGAGGAAGCGTCGAAAACAATCCGAGTTTTTGTTGTAATTTTATCCTCTCCAATGACATGTCTATGGGGCATGTAGTAACAGTTATTCTCGGAAAACCTTTTAGGGAAAAATTCTACTATACCTTCATTGACTTGGTCAAGCAAAATAGAATTGTATTCTTTGAATAAAGACTGATCTTTCAGGAATTTATTTTCTAAACTAGAAAACCGCTTTTTTGCTACTTCAAAATTATTTTTAAGCGAATCACGAGAATTTCTCCATAAAAGGCGTGTTTCATAGTGACCATTCACGAATTTTAAGTTTTCTTGAAACTCGTTTATTACTTCATAATTAGAAATTTTCTTTTCATTACTTTCAATAATACCAATTGCTTCAAGTTCCCAAAATGCTTTTAATTGAGTATTTAAATTTTCACCCGAAACATTTAAAGATGTCAAATCTCTTTCTTTCGAATAGCAAATTACATTTAAACAAGAAATAGAATTCATCGAATAATTATCTGGCATTTGTCCAACTAATGTTGTTCCGAAAATAGACGTTTGAAAGTATAATTGCTTGTTTATTTTGGTAAGCGATCCACATAATGTTTCATAAATATAATTAGCTCCTAACAAAATTTGAACTGGTAAATTTACCTAGAATAAATCAGCTAATTGATATTCCTTTGAAATAAGGTTTTGAACCTGAGGATTAATATTTTGACATAATTGGGTATCACAGATTTCATCCGTAATTAATGCCTCAACATTAACCGAATTATACGAATGATATCTGCTTCTCAAGGTTATTAATACACATTCGAATTCTTTTTCTGTAGGATTTCTGTTAGAAAATGTGTAAATGAAAAGTTTTTCTTTTCTTAAGATTTTGGCATTTAATGCCTTTGCCAAATCACTCCGAATGAAGGTTTTTGTGGAAGCAGAATCATATAGTATTCTGGCAAATAATTTTTTAGATCCACTTTCCACCTGAACAGAACACAAGCTGTTTGCAGTAGAGTGATATAATTATAACTCAAATTTTTTGACTTATGAATAGATTGCATTACTGTTTCATTTTCAGGATTTTGGCTACCTTGTTTTAATTTTGAATCTTGATTTTCTAACTAATTTTTTACATTTTGTTTGTGGGCAAAATAAGTGATTATGTTGTGTGCTTTGACATGTTTGACATGGCTGAATTTTTACTTTACAAGCTGACTGTAAGTGTTTAAAAAAGCATTTATAACAACGTCCGTCTTTCTTTAACTTAAATCTTTTTTGTTCATTGGATAAGATTTTGCATCCTAATCCAGTATGTGTATTAGAATTGCAAAAAATGCAAACACCTTTAGTAACAGTATTTAATGCAACTGATGTCGGGAAATTATTTTTTACTTTAAATTTCTCTTTAGAATATTCAGCTTTCGAACGAAACGTTTCCTGACCTTTCAACGAAATTCCTGACACCAGATCTGCAGCCTCCCTAGATTCGATTTCAAACTTGATGAATTTCATTAATTATCCTACATCACCCATTTTCTTAGGATCCCTTTTTCTGTGAAATTCTACCACTAAATTATGTGGCAATTGTTTTAACAAAATAGGTATTAATATATATCCAAATTTATCTGAAGCAATACCCATAGATTGCAAATTCCTAATACTGACTTCACTTTCATCATAAATATGTCTGAGACCCTTAATATTTGATGAAGATTTAACAGGTTCGATTTCTAATAATTTATTAACAAAACAACTAATTAACTGGTCTTGTTTTCCGTATCTTTCTTTTAATAAGGTTAAACAAGATTTATAATTCTCTTCTTTTAAGGCAAAACCAGCTACTGATTTGTAAGCTTCACCGGTTAAGAAAGATTTCAAATATAAAAATTTATCAACAGTTGTTAATGATTCATTTGAATCTATGGCGCTTTCAAAGCTATTATAAAATTCCAAGAATTTACTTGAATCACCACTAAAGGTGGTTATGTTTAGTTTTGGCAAATTGACAGGATTCTGTGATGCATTATTTAAATTAGAAGTACTATTATTACTTTTCACGGATTCAGCTTGCTCGACCTTGAATTGCTTTAATTTACTTCTTATATTGGTTTTCGAATCAGATATAGCTTCCTCATACTCAAGTGACTTTTGAATTTCGTTTTCAAATTCCGTTGCATCATCTATTAATTCTTCAATTTTTTCATTTAAATTTTTAAGCTCATCTTGTTTTTCTTGCAAATTTATTAAATATTCAGACAGTTTAAATTTATCATTGTCACTTTGAGTATCAATACTTTCCATAAATCTATCGATAGAAGTAATTAATTTAGTGCATGAAGTTCGAGCAAGCTTACGTTTTGATTTTAACTTATCGACTTTTTCCATTTTAGAATAACAATAATAATAATTTAAAAAAAATTACAGTACCTTTTATCCGAGCAGAGTCCACGAGAAGAGAAAAAAGAAACTTCCAATTAATATTTTTTCCTATATATTCACATTGATGAACCATTCAGAACAATTTCTAAAGCGTATAAACATATTCTTGTATTCGCGGGTATTCGGTTCCAATAAAAAATAATCATAATCAGCAGCAGATACAGTCAGAAAGAACGTAATTTCGAAAGAAGAAACACAATAAATAATTCTGGTGAAGTGTGTCGATCATGATTTCACATTAAAAAGTCTTGTAGTCTTTTCTTATTTTATTTGACAACACAGTAAACACAAAAGTAAATTAATAAAGATTATTAGACTGAAAAACTATTAAATTTCAGGAGAGCCGCCAAGAAGCTCCATTGTTCACGATACAAATTATTCCAACTGAAAAACAAAACTGTTTTCTAATCGGTTCGGGGTTACGTCACATTACGTAACGCGCGCCGTGAGCATAACCCCGTCCACAGAACATGTGATCAAGGATTTCGTAACAGTTATCGATGACACGTACCTAGTTGCAGGATGATGAAGAGAAGAAAAAGCGTGAAAACATTATACAGGATAATTCCAGTATTAACATGGAATTCCCTTTCAACTACTGAAATTAAACTCATATCCGTAATGCAAAAATGAATAAGGTAAAGCCAAGAGAGATAGCGCGGTCGGAGAGATTGCGCACATAGAGGTTCGGGGGGAAGGAGTAGAGTGAGAGCGCAGCCACTCCAGGTAGTTGTACAACAACAGTAGTGAAGTGTCTAATTGAAAGTGCACGTTGATTGCTTTGAGCGTCTAAGATAAAGTATTGCTATTTTGTTTTGTTTTCCCAAAGTCAGTGCTTGAATTTTCATAGCTATTCATCAGAATTTCTATACAATGTCAATAGTACAAAATATTTTTAACTTAAACGATTTCTCATAAGCTACTAATCTAGACTAACAATATGAACATCAACGGTTCGTTTTAGTTAGCGGCATGTTTAAATAAAAGACCGCGCAATCTCTCCTACCGAAATTGGACAGTTTGCGCATCTGCTACTTAGGAGAGATGGCGCATTGTTCTCATATGTTTCCATGCTACAAGAGATTACGCAGCTGCTTGGTAAATTTGCATAAAAAATGAAAAATGAAAATGGACTAATTGTAAGTTAAACGTGTTATCAAATAACTTAATGTTATTTTGTAATCTTATCTGGACTTGCTTTTTCTGATTCTTTTTTTCCCTTTAATTAAATTTTTTTAATCGTTTTTAAAATAATTTCCTTTCTCTGATTCCTTAAGCATTAGGTTGAAATATTCACTCCCAATACAATAAAATTTGTTCACAAAAACCATACAGCAATGTCATTTAAGTGTATTTATTATTGTTAACAATTTAATTGTAGTTATTATTAGTAACGATCTCGCCTACCCATGTGCGCAATCACACCAAGCCTGTAAGAACAGATTGCGCAAAATTACTTTCTTGGTTTTATTACAACTGTTCTATTAAATTGCAACATAACAACAAAATAGCAATGGAAATGCATAAAAAGCAAATGAAGTAAAAATTATTCATGGATAGTTTAGCAAAAAATTAATATTTAGATTTTTTATTGCTATTCTATTGAATTGTGCGCAGACTACCCTAGCTTTACCTTATGTGAATAATTTTCTTTATAGAAACGTTATTTTAAAAGTATGCAATTAAAAAAAAAGAAAAGAAATGTTTCTTCAGCTAGCGAGAAAGTATATCAATGTAATTCTTCCGAGGTACTATTCAAAACCGCGGTCCTTTATCTTTTGAAACCAATGGACTTCTCTCTACAGAAGAAAATTTGAATCAAAAGTTACATTTGCTGCTCGAATTTTCGGATACGATACAAAATAGTAGCTTTAACAATTTATGAATTAGTTTTCTTAAATCGGTATCAACACGAACTATCTATTTATCGGGTGCTAATACTTATCAAGTAAACAATTTCAGCTGCGTAAAAATCAAGATTAATAAAGATTAAAGCAATACACTTTTACGCAGTTACTTTAGAATGCTCTTCAGTTGATCGCGTTTGTTGAACATGAAAATGAAACCGATACTTCGTATTGATACCGGACTCAAAGTAATTAGTTAATGCACTGTAAAACTACTTTGCAAAATTTTTGAAAATTATGGCCTGCAAAACAATTTTCTGTTTCAGAACTGCTTGTATGTATCTCGGAAATTTATTGAGTTTTAAGGTTTCTGAAGTTAAAAGAAAGTCTTTCGGAATCAGGGATAATGTGGAAGAAATTATATTATATTACTGCAATATCTTTCTAGAACAAGAAGCACTTATCTTGTTTTTTAAAATCTGGGTGAAAACATTAGGATAGGAAAACTGATATGCAATGGCAGTAAAAGCGATATTTGAAAAGAAAATACACCAAAGGTAAGTTATCTAAAGATTGTGATAACAAAAGCTAATAATCGAAATATGAAATTAAGAAGTGATGTGTTCAATGACATTATTATTAAAACCTAAATTTCCTAATATAGCACTTTCATTGCACACTTTATATATATATATATATATATATATATATATATATCCGTACAACACTTGTATACACAAATCTGGGTAGATGAAAAGAGAAAAAAGTGGGGAAATGCTAAAAGACCACTTAGACAAAGAAATAAGCCACATATGCATTTTTTAGAAATATCTATTTACCTAATTCACCAGCCTGAAGTAAGTGCATCTCAATGTGCGCTAGTATGTGAAATATGATGCAGACAAATAAAGCACTTAATGAAAATGTAGGTACCGTAATAATAATATTGCATTCTTAAAGCTAAACTTTTTTGATGAATATTATTGATAAGAAAATCTCCTAAATTTCTTTTTATAGAAGTTGTTTAATTTTCTGAATTCAAATTTTGTGTAATGAACGCTTAAACCTGTCCCAGAAAAAGTAATATTTTATGCATATGTATCTGTTATAACCCTTTTACAAATTTCTTCTCAAAATTATTTTCCTAAGAAAAGTTGTAATGGCCATTCTTTGTGCAAAATTTTTATAACCACATCGTCGCAGAACAAATTCCCCAAAGTAAAGTATTTCACGGTTTGTCCACAAAAATTCCTTTCGTATGATCCGTTGGGAAATAGCCGCTACATACAATGTAATTCACATTTAATGTTTGATTTTCTAGAGGAATGAAACTTCTTCTTTAGATTTAAATCAACAAAACTTTATTTTTCAAAAATTTAAAGCTCCTATATTATTCTTAATAGAAAGTAGCGTGGAAACAAACAATTAAGTATATGTTCTTACAGTTTCCTTTAAAAGAAAAACAGGTTTTAACAAAAATATATTAACAAAACAAGTTTATACTTTATATGTTGGGAATTTAACTGGAATTCATATCTTATATTACAGATGTTTTGCAGAAAATATAGCAGTAAAAGCAGTTTTCAACATTCAAATATCAAAATATTTACAAATGCTTATATTAAATAAGCTTTGTTTTAAATATATTGTTTATTATAAATCTATGTATTTTTTAAAAGCAGTAGATTCTGAGTGTTATATCAAAATAATAAACAGTGGTTCATAAAAATTTAATTATTAAAAGCATATGGAAGTACAAAAGGTCCAACCTAATACATGTAAAATAAACCAAAAATTTAGTAATAGACGGCATCTATCGATTTAATCAATATAGTATCAACACGAACAAGTAAATGTCTCCGCCACATTCTAAGCAAAGAAGCTTTATAAGGAAAAAAATGAGTCAATCATATGTCAAAATAATCCACAACCCAGAATTTCAACAATCAAAGTATGATTTCTCCTTACAATTAGTCATCTTACGCATTCCGAAAATTATATTAAGACAAAAATCACAATACAACCTAAGAAACCGGAACCAGTCTATAAAAGAATTTTGCATCAGATTGAAATAATGCACAGTTCCAACGAAAGTAATATACTAAAATTATAGACAAATTTGTATTTACATTCACACAAGCAGACTGAAAACGGAATTTTCTTCGTTCTCTTAAAATTCCGTCGTAAAAGATTTTGCCGTGTAACATTTTACTGTACAATATAGTTTATCATTAAAATTTCACAGTTCCTAAATTACAACATTATAACATTACATTTTAAAGTTATTCATATAATTCAGTCGCTACGTTTTATTTTTTTAACGGAAATTAAATTTGTTTACTATAATGCAAATTGGGTACATTTTTATATCTATGTACCTAAGAAAACTTTCGGAATCAGGGATAATGTGGAAGAAATTATATTATATTACTGCAATATCTTTCTAGAACAAGAAGCACTTATCTTGTTTTTTAGAATGTGGGTGAAAACATTAGGATAGGAAAAAATGAGTAATAATATGAGTAATAATATCTACCAGAGCATTGTGATGGGAAAAAATATATTCTAGTATAGAAAAGAAAAATTATAACTAACCGAACATGTTAAAAATAATTCTCTAATAATAAGTAAAATGGAAAATTATATAGATTTTAACTTTTATGAAATACACTAGCATAAAAATTAAGAACAAAGTCAATATTCATTAATTTCTATTGTCAAACTGAATACGGAATAATGATAGATATGATGTATACATTTTTAATTCCTCGTATCCAAAATGAGCATATATTGAAATATCGAAATCAGACCCTGTTGCACTAAACCTCCAAGTTGTGAGGAGAATTTTTTCTATTTTATGATTCTTTAAAGGAATCCATCTATACTAATAAAAGAAAGATGTCTCTCTCTCTCTCTCTCTCTGTGTGTGTGTGTCTGTGTGTGTTTATTCGCGATGGGTCTAAAAATTTGGATGAGGATGAAAGAAGGGGGCATCATCGAATGCATCTGAAGCTCAATTTTTCTTTTTCACACTTTCCAGAATATTTGAAATGTGTTTATGAATTCGGTTTATCTGTCTGTCTGTCTGTTTGTCTGTCTAGCCGTGATCTAACTCATATAAATATACTAGGATTGCTACGCAATTTATACATGTTATTGATATATAAAATGACATGCTCGGTATTTAAAACGAAGTATATACCACATGAACTTCGTTAACAGGTGCACTCAAAAGACTGCCGTTACATTACTTTCTATAGGGAAAAATCCTTTGCAGTATGTTTTAATGCTGTTACATTATTTCAAATAAATTGAAATTGATATAATTTAATGAAATGACCTACAAAATGCTTACTATCGAATATGGTACGTGTAGCAATTATAATATTATTAATATTATAATTACACTATTACACTATTACACTATTACAAACATAAATGACAATGACATCAATTTGTCAGTTGCACTAAAACACGGTTTCTGTAGAAGATGGAGTGCATTTAAGTTGCAGTGCATCCTTTATCATTCATTTACAGAGCCAAGCAAAAATATTCGATTACATAATTGTTTATAGAGGTAAAATTGTTTGCAACCTATTTTAATTATGTTAGGCATTTTAAATATAATGGAATTCATATACCGGGTGTGAACGAAAAGTTCGTTAAAACTTTAAAATTCATAAAAAATAAAGAAATTATGCTAAAGAAGTGCGGTTTGCAAGAAAGGTCTCACAAGGTAATCGAATTGTTTTTATTATGAAAAAAAAATTAGTTAAAACAGTCACCTGTAGATGGCGCTAACATGCGTGACATTCAGCAGAAATAAGCAAATTAATCCTGCAATGAAAGACCGAGATGCAGGAGGATTTCTCATTCGCTTTCAGAATGTTATCACTACAAGATCGAGCGTTGTTTGTGAAGTTGTTCTATTTGAACGGAGAATTTCTGCAATTCATTCCGACATGTTGCATTCAGCTGTAACGGGCGTTGTGACGTGTGACACCTTAGTTGTGTCATACAATGTTCTGGAGATCATGTTGAACAATAGTTATTGCAAGAATAAATGGATGGAGCGTACTGTTGTCCTGTTCATTGTGTTTCGGGTCGTCAGCGCCCTACAACAGTCACATTTTAACTATTTTTTTTTGCTTAAAAAAATTCGACTACCTTGTGAGCCCTTTCTTTCAAACCGCACTTCTTTATCATAATTTCTTCTCTTTTTTCAGTATTTTTAAAGTTTTAACAAATTTTGGTTCATCTGGTATATTACTGAAGTTTACTAGAACATAGATACTTGTTGCATAGGATGTTGTGCATAGCAATTATCGTTCATTTACAGGACACACAAAATAATTAGGTATGCGTTTAGCTAAATTTTAGTTTAATGTGTGGTATGCACAAATGCTGTATATCCTATATAGGGCTACAGAAATGAATTCATAAGCATTACTGTGTATCAGTGTCAATTGCTGTGTTTTTAAAAAAGAGTTATCCATTTTGAAGATGAAATATATTTAGTATACATAGAAATGTTTGTTAAATATAATATAGAATCATATAGAGAGCCACCCAAATGATTAGAAACATGGCGGGTTATGTATGATAATTTCTGGAAGTATGATTGCAGAAGTTTACAGCGTGTTTTTGCTTGAATTAAACTTTAGCTTAATATGTGGAGTGTATAAATGTTTTAAGGTAATATACAGGACTCTACAAAATAATTCAAATATGCCTCCGTTTATTGGTAGAAACTGCTGAAGGAGAATTTTCAATTGTGTTAAGAGTTTCCTTTCTAATCTAAATTGTAACATACAATATAGAGTATATACAAATCTATAGATTATATAGAGGGCTGTAAAAAGGAATTAGAACACTTTTCTCGGTATGGCCTTTTATTACTGAAATCTGGTTTTCAAATGTGTTTTGTGTTTTGTAATATGTTTAATTAGGTGTTCATATTTACTTTGTTGAAAGGCGAAGGTTTGTTAAAGAATTCTGGAAGTGTTGGAAACTGTTTCATAATCTATGCTTGATGCATGTTTGATAATTAGATAAGATATTAATTAAAAACCATAACGAGCATTGCAAAGTGAGAAGCTGTCAATATTGCTGGTGACAAAATGGTATATCGGATATTCTTTGAGCAGAAAGAGTACAAAGTGGGGGAAAAAAGTTCCTATTTTTGTATGTTTAAATAACCGCATCTGCTTTCTACGTCATAATAATAAAAAAAACACCTTTTCGCGGTACATTCCTAGCAGTATTATTTGCTTAGGAAATGTAATATTTGCTGTTTCAAACAGTATATTTTCTGAACGCCGATTTCGCCTTTTCTTTCCTTTTACATATTTACATGTGCGCAACCGCTTTCCTGATTGTGATACTAAAACAACCATCCCCCCCCCCCCACCACCACTAAAAAATACCCACTTATTCTTCTAAAGTACAATTTTAACGATGTGTTTGCTTTAAAGAATACTAATATGCAGCTTCTCAAAAAAAAAAAAATATATATACATGTATATATATATTTTTTTTTCTGAATGCAGATTTTGTAGTTTTCATTTTAGATTTAAATTTAAAATTCCGCATCCGGTTCGAATTATGTCTTTGGTTTAAAAAATATTAATATTTACTCTTAAAAGAAAAGTCATTTTAGGAATTTGTCAGACATTTTTTGTTTTCTCTGAACCTTCCCAGGTATCATTTCGTGAGGTTTGAATAAAACAGTAAGAAATAATGTTAATCCATCCTCTGTGGCATCTAAAATTGGATGCACTGCTATAAAAATGCTCAAAAGTTTGTTGTAAGTTTCGAATCAGATTTTTGTGTTCAGAATTAAATCTATCACATTCATTTTAAAGAATATTAACTCACAAGTAATTGTAAGTAATTAATTTAAAGTAACTATATAAAATTTAATTAAAATTTCAAGAATGATTAATTCTAATAAAATTAAAGAATAATATGTATTTTTCAAATACTTCTTCCTCGCCTCAAATGCTTGGTACCATGTGCACCGCATAGATTTCTCAAGCATTTTTCTCGGCCAATTTATCTTTTTTTGCTGCTTACCAAATTTTATGAAATTTGTAAACCCCTATTTATATGTATATATATATATACAGGGGTTATATATATATACAGGGTATTATATATATATATATATATATATATATATATATATATATATATATATATATATAATAAAATGTTACAGTTTCTACTAAAGAAAAATATTTTACAAATTCTAATTAATTAAATAATTTAATTTATATAAAAGTTATATACAACCTGCCTCCTGCATCTATTTTCGTTTATTTTGTTTTTCCTTTAAAATGTAATAGCAACATTATTTTTCTGGAGCAATATTTGTCATAAAATTATGAAATCTAAATCCAAATGAAAATAACTCCCAACTCAAACATAACAATTTACATTTTACGTGTTAAAATAACTAGATAATAATTGAAATGACAGATACGTTTATTTTAATACAATAATTAAATTAAAAAAAGTAAATAGTTTGTGTTTAAATGCATACTTTCAATGAAAGTTTGAATAGGTAAAATACATTTTAAATATCATTCAGTACATGAAACAGGTAACAACCAACGGTTTTTAATAACGTATCTGTATGTCGGTTTTAAGTGACTTTTTTACGACAATAAAATAAATGGAATCCTATTTTGCTCCATGGATTGTAATTCTTTGTAAACATCTCATAATTTATGTAATTATTTACAAATCTTAATTAAAAAATTAATTCAAGTTTATTTAAGTAGAAAATATGGGTTTTCTTTTATAACGTTGTTGTTCTTTAGTAAATTATTTTAAAGGGTTCTTTCTCGAAGATATTGTAGTATATTTTCACAAATTCAAAATTCTACAATGCGGTATAAACTCAATTTAAAAATAGAATCTTAAACTTCATAATGCTTCGATACTACAGAAAATGAACTCATTTTATTTTCACAAACACAAAAGACGACCTCTCGCAGTCCGAGATAAACAGAACTCCTTGTTTTGCTGAGTTGCTTAGTTATATAAATAATTAAAATTGACTTGTTGACAAAATACAAGAGAATGAACAAACATGAAATTTAAAACTTATAATTGCGAAACGCTTGCTTCAGCAGTTGTAATGCACATTATTTACTATTTCAGTCCTAAAACTATATAAAATCATTTGATATATTAATTTATGTCGATATTTTGTTATAATTTTAACATGGGAAGAAATATCATATCATCATTTATGATATGATATTTCTGACATAAATTCACATGCCACTTAAACTAAAACTAAATGTTTGCCTTAATTAAAATAGTATACATAATATTGCTTTGCTTACGTTAGAACACACGTTTACTTTATAATACGCAAACTGAAAATGAAGAAATTTCATTTAATATATATTTCTATAGCAATATCATATCACACACACTGTAGTGCCCTGTAACTATTATAACGCATGCATCTAATGTATTGCCTAATGTATTTGACGTGTTTCTGAAATAAATGATGCATATGCTTAATTCGAAGAAACTAAATATTAGTTCAGTTCTAAACTATTCTGAAGGGTAATAGAAATAGACCAATGAGATTCGAATGAACTGTTTCATATACATAAAAGCATCCATAAAATATTATTTGATAATCACTTAATAATAAAGTGTTCAAGCTTTTTCGATTCAGTAAAACTTTTGCACATGTTCATTTGCAACAATGAAGATGTGAGAATGGATTGAGTTGCTCCCTTGAGACTATAGCGAATTCTTTAAGTTGAATGAAATATCACATCGTTGTCTTCATGTTATTGTGAATTTGTCAAACATTTATCACAAAATCGATCTTCAATTTCCAAATTTCTTTGAAATTTAATTGAACTACAGTCGATTGTAAAGGAATGATAATATTTTTAAAATAATATCTATTAGCTCCTTAAAATATTGTTAACTTTTTAAACTTCTCAAAATAGTTTAAAATTCCATATCATTCCATTCATAGCATTATACTATATACATATATATAAGTTACCCATTCCTTATCAAAACATGACTTTATAATCGCAGTATATGGTACAATTTATGCCTGCGACAGTCCACGGACATGATTTTACAAAATATGTGGATACACTGTTTATATGAAATATTATTATGTATTATTATTTTATTATTTACATATATTGAACGGAAATACTGCACATTTCCATTAAATCATATTTCCAATTTCATTTTTTTTAAATATATGATATGCGATCGTTTTGTATGTTTATAGGAGGATAGATTATTATAGATTAATAGAAGAGTAATTTTAATAGGTTACTGAGAACTGTAAAAAATACCCATTTAAATAAATTTCATATACTTTTTACTTTCTTCTTTCTTTACAAGAAGAAAGTATTGGATTCATTTTCGACTTCCAGTTTTCGACGGATTTATACGTTTTAGAAGGTCCTGAACACGATTTCACTATTTTCAGAAAATGTCTGTCTGTGACTCTGTCTGTCTGTATGTGACAAACATTTTGTGGGCGCTCTACCTCAAGAGCTAATGCTCGGAATTTAATAAAACTTTATATTCGGTTAGTCCCTGATTTAAATTGGTGCTGATTAGATTTTGGTAAAAATCACCCAGCAGGTGGCGCTGCTATGCAGCATTTTTAGCGATTTCCGCAATAGCTCTATCTCAAGAACTAATGCTTGGAATTTAATAAAATTGTATATTCAGTTAGTCTCTAATATAAATTGGTGCTGATTAGTTTTTGGTAAAAATCGCCCAGCATGTGGCGCTGCTATGCTTCATTTTGAAGGATTTACACGATTTTAGCGATAGTCATATCTCAAGAAATAATGCACGGAATTTAATAAAACTTGAGTTTCAGTTAGACCTTGATATAAATTGGTGCTGATTCTTTTTAGTGTATGCGAAACCTCTATGAGATAGAAGAAAGTTTTGGGATTGACACATCCGACTAGTTAATCATGGCACTATTTTCTCAGATTCTTCTTTCAATTTACAATGCTTTAAAAATAAAAATACTAATACCTTTTATTTAAAAAAATTAAATATTACATATTTTATTTATTAAAACAATGTATTGCTATTTGTAACTGATATATATATCCTAACAATAAAAAAAATAATACATGCAATGCATTACATTAATTACCGGTTTAAGTATTATATGTACTAATTTTAATTTTATATGATGAATGTTTCGATAAAATTTCATTCACAAGAGAAGCGCTTTCAGAAATAGATAAACACTCGTCTATATTTTTGGACTAGATACATATACCTAAGTTATCTCTAAAAACTCTTATAATATTTTTACCGGTTTAATTTGATAAAATGCTTACTTCTGAATTTATTCTCATTTTTCTTTCATTATTTAAAAAAAAAATACTTATGAACGTTTAGACGAAATCCAATTATTTTTCATTGAAGGGAGCGAAACATATCGTACATTTATTTATGTAATGTTTTTTTATTTGTTTATTTAAAGGATTTAGTAGAAATTCTTTTTGATTCAGTTGATAAGATATATCCTTACTTTTCGAGAGGAACAATTTGAGAAGCTTCAAGATATCCTTTTGAAAAACAAGTTCAAGCGTCATTTATCATATCCATAGGTAGTATTATCTTTAAACTCCTCATATAAAACATTTTGAACAATGGGATTTAATAAAAGTTGTTTAAAGTTTTTTTCTCTGTTGAAACCAGATTTTGTAAAACCAAAATGTTATTTTTTTTTTACATTCATATATTTTATAACTTTAAATGTTTTTTTAGGAAGATTAAACAATAATTCATGATGAAATCAAAATATTAGTTGTAAGTGTAAAGTGATTTGAAAGAAAACCTTCACTGTTAATACATTTAAAGTACTTATTTAAAAATCATTTTAGAATTGAAATAAATAGCTAAGGTTTTAAAATGAAATTCGAAAAAACTATTTCTAAATATGTTATACGACCAAGTTTTGTAATTAGAAAATCACTTTCTAAAATTTTTCACAGGTGAATGAAATGCTTTAACTTAAACGTAAAATTTATTTTTAAAGTCAGGCTTATTTATCGAGAACATTTCAGTTTTACATACAATGTGCATTCAGTAGTAATTTTAACCAAAGAGTTGTTTTACATGTCTTTCATTTCAAAAAAAAAGTTGATATAATAATTACAGGAGAAGGTTCAAATAACAGCTAGGATCCACATACTGGCTACTAGGTGATCTGATAACTAAGCGCAATGTAGCCTGGCGACAATAGGCAGAGTTTGTACCTTTAACTGAGAGTAGTAAGGAGAGATCAGTACATTGCAGAAGTTTGTCTAATTTAAAAACAGTAAGAGAAAAGTGTGAACATGACGAAATCTGAGGTATCAAAAGTTTTTCAGGTATGTGTTTATCATTTAAAAAAAAAAAATACTGATTTTATATTGGCCTGAATTGATGATTAAATTGTTTTTTAGACATATTTAGCTACCAAATGACGCAAGAGCGTTTTATGTATTTTAATATAAGAATGAGTATTATCGGTTGTAACTTAAACATGTCAGTGGTCTAATTATCGACTATCCGGTATTTGGACCTCTGTTGGTTTGTTCCACGAGAAGTTGAGGAAAATAACATAATTTATGGGATCACGGAATCTGTACTACTTAGTTGTGTCATTTGACTGTTACAATGTATGGCTATGTCTTACAAAATCGGCCAAAATCGTTCGCAACAAATAGGAAGAGAAAAAAGAAAAAAATACGGGGGAAAATATATAATACAGGCGAAAGGGGCAGAAATTCGATGTGAAAAAGCTGAAAAGGTAAGATATGCAACAGAGGAAGGCGAAACAATTGTGCCTTCAACGAGGGTACTATCTCTGTGGGCAAGTAGGGGGTGTTCGATGTTCAGAATGGGATATGTGACCACATACCGACTGCACCGACTCTAAGAGTGACTACTGTGTTTGTGATTTTTTTCAGATAATGTAATCTACTTTTCAAACAGCAAACAAAACTAGGAATATAATGGAAAGGAGAATGTCAGGCATAGTCGTTAAGATTTTTTTCATAAATTTGACAAAAATACTTGTTTATTAAAAATTCCGTCTTCTCTCTGTGCATATTAAAGAATATTAATCAATAAATTTATTTAAAAATGTTCTTATCTCTTTACAGAGTGTGACCATGCTTTTCATGAAGTGATCAATCAATATAGAGTTAAGGAATCGTCATTTCTCCTGTAGAGCGGTTTGAAGCTCTGTAAAAATGACTGGGGGTTGGAAACCTGTATATACAGCACGGTCGTGGGTATCCCAAAAATGTTTAATGGGATTTAGTTCAAGCGAGTACGCCGGCCACTACATAATAGCAATTCCTTCACTCTCCATGTAGTCTTCGACGAGGACACCTCTATAGAGACGCGAATTATCATTCATTAAAACAAAAGCAGGACCAACTGCTGCAGCGTACAATCTCACAGTGCGGTCTACCCAGCTAAAAATGAACTGCAGTGAGACTTAAAAAAACTGCAGTTGGAAAACTATGGTGATTTGGCACAAATCACTGCAGTTTTTTTTAAGTTGATACAACTGCAAAATAACTACAGTTCATAAACTACAGTAATTTCCAAAAAAAATCATTCCGCTTTTCTTTATTTTTTTAGTGGCGTCATCTATGAGTCATCTTAGCATATTTCTTTGTAAATATTTTAAGAGAACATTTTTCCCCACTTGCCAAGATGAGATTCGATCCGAGGGTGTAACGGTTGGAAGTCGCTGTCTTATCGACTGAGCAACTGGGTCTTATTAAAGGTTTGATTGAATGGGATCATAAGGGGAGGGTTGTCTCACAAGCAGGATTATTTTTCGCTTCTAGGTGATTTGACGGCGTGAAAGAAGGGATTTTGAGGTGAATTTTTATAAATGCTCTGTGCGTGTGTACTTCGAAATTAATTTCTTATTTAAAGGTGTGGAATAAATATCTTAGCGGTTATTTATTTATATACTGAATTAATGTAGGACATATATATATATATATATATATATATTTAATTTGTTATGTATTTTAATTTGAAAAAAAATATATTAATTTCGAATATGAAAATTATTAAAAATAGCATGTTATTATAAAAAATAGATTTTGTAAAGAGACGTATTTTATTAAAAGAATTTTGTGTAGGACACTGTTTTATAATGTTGTAATAGTAATTTTGTGAAGTTACTATTGATAAGGCTATTAATAATTTTTTGTGAAGGTACCTGTTTATATTTTTATAGCTTGTGAAATAATTTTAATTTAATCTTAATAGTTAATAACTTTTAAATAAAATAAGAAAAATAGTTGTTGCTTTTTATATTAATGCGTACTTAAAAAAAAAAAAAAAAAAGGTTGAATTAATTTGCGAATTTGTTTCTTTCTGTTATTAAAGAAAATTAGTTGTTACTTTGTAAATGAATACGTAATTTAAAAAATAAGTTGAATTAATTTGGGAACTAGTTTGATTTTCTTTGTACAATTCAGTTTAAAAACGATTAAGTATATATATTTAATTATTTTATATACATTTTAATTGAATTTTATAATATGAATTATAATAGGACAGGACTTTCACGGGTGTTCAAATTAGGTCATTAAAATAAAAGTCTTGAGAACAGTTTTAATTATTATTATTAAAGTAAATAGTGAGTCATGCAACAATAACAATAACAAAAACTAAAAAGCTTTAATATCACTTTTAAAATTACAGATAAACTGTAGAAAACATAACACGAGCTTTCTATAAATTAAGTTCTGTAAAATTACCTCGCAGTAACTACAGTTATACCGCAGATACATCAGAAAATACACTTCTGAATGAATAACTGTAAACATACTTCAAATTTACTGCGGTTTTACTACAAATGTAATGTCTCATTATTTTTTTAATTGATGGTTGTAGATTGATTTCACATAAACTACAGTATTTTTGCAGATAACAGCTCAGAGTATTTTTCAAATAAATCACTGCAAAATTACTTCACATTAGCTACAAAATAACTGAAGTATTTTTACAGTCGAGATTGCACTACAGAAAATCTACAGTTGACTGTAGTAAAACTTCAAAAACACTGCAGTTAATTTTTAGATGGGTAAGGCTTCACCCCGATACCGGACAACTGACATAGAGCCCTGTCTAAAGTTGTGCAGGTAGATGCGGTATCCCAACGAAACCCTTGCCCACACCATAGTGCTTCCACCTCAGAATGTGTCATGTTCGGGAAGCTTTTGAGCGTATTCCGTGTGCCTACTTCTCTCCAGACTCTTACACGCTTGTCATGTGGTTGCAGGGCAAATCTCGACTCATCTGTGATCATAACGTTGCCACAATCAGACACAGTTCAATTGATATGTTGTCGACACTAATTTAATCGTGTCCCTATGGTTTGGATGAATAAAGGAACACAAACTCGAGGTACCCGGACGTACACTCCATTCATGTGTAGCTTTCAGTGCTCAGTAGTGACATATATTTTCTTACCAATTAACGCTGCAACCATAGATGTCACAGTATGGAGGTCGCTCTTCGATTCCGCTATTCGATTTACAACAGCAATATAGCGATAATCCGTGGGAGCCCTAACCCTTGGATGACCGACTACAATTCTTCAGACAACTGTTTGGCTGGTTAGGAATTGTTTCCTCAATCTTGAAATTTCGGAATGATGATTCCTTTGTGTGCTTAACTTTTGGCAGTGAGTGTATATCTATATCTGTACCTATATCTATATCCATATATTAGTCAAAGTTTGTGAGTATGTTCTTCATATAAATCTAAATTTGTTTACGTATTTACACAAAACGCGACATACACACGTTTCAGAACCCGGTGAAAAATACTCTCTACTTTAAATATTTCTCAGATTATACCTTACACCCTTTTTTCACAATCATCTGCCACAATTTACATAATTATTATTCTTTTAAATTTTTAAATTCAGTTTTTTCCTATTTCCACACCTGAAAAAATTGTCAACACCCAAATACCTGGATTTTGGGAGTTTGTTATTTAATTGCATTGTTAAATTAAGAAAACGTACTTAAGTATACTTCCATTTTATAAGCCAATATAAATTCAGGTCCACTCGCTATATTTTCGCAAGGGCAACGATATTATACTAGAAGGCTAGTAGATAGTGTGCCTTTTTTGAATAAAAACTTACTATAAGTACGATAAAAGGATATAGTAACTTTATTTAAATACATTGGGAATTAAAATAGCTACTATAATGAATTTCATTTTCAGGAAAAATAATTAATAAAAAATAATATCTAGTACATGATGTCTCTTTCTAGGGTTGTAACATAATACATATTCACATTAGGATCCCCATTAACAATAAAAAACAATGGAAATTACG